>CM060351.1:123816323-128767573 GCA_030545235.1 Helianthus tuberosus | reverse complement strand
TTCGGTTCGAAACGGTACGGTTCGATACGGTACGGGTTCGAAACGGTTCGCGTTGAAACGGTTCGCGTCGATACGGTACGGGTCGAAACGGTTCGGTTCGAAACGGTACGGGTCGAAACGGTTCGTGCCGAAACATTTAATGATTTTTGGATTTTTTTAGAATTTTTTTGATTTTTTAGAATTCTTATAATTTTTTAGAATTTTTTTTATTTTTAGATTTTTTTGAATTTTTTAGAATTTTTATGTTTTTTTAGAATTTTTTTTATTTTTAGATTTTTTGGAATTTTTTTGATTTTTTGGAATTTTTTTGATTCTTTGGAATTGGATCAAAATGGCAACTGAAAACATTTTTTAAGGAAATCCCCAAAGTACCCTTGTTACAAACTGGGTTTTTGGATGGAGTTAGACAAAATGATTAAAATGGCAACAAAATGTAAAAGTCAAGGACCCAGAGGCAAAAAAAAAACTATTTGGACTAAAATGGCAAATTTGGATAAAACTCAGGGACTAAAATGGCAATTTACTCTTTTTGAATCAATGAGGGGCTTATGAAGTATAAAGGATATACTATAACCAATTTATCAGCTCCTGTACAGGAGGATAAACTGGTTAATGCTTGTGTGTTCTATGCGAAGGGTGCGAGTTCGAAATCTGGGGGAGGCCGGTCCGATACAGAAGGACCCCTCCCTTTTTTATTTGTGTAATTCTAATTTTCCTATTATTCATTTGTTTATATTAAAATTAATTCCTTTTATTAAAAAAACAGATTTCATTTTTAGTTTGAGTCAACAATTTTAAATCCCTTTAAAACAATAGTTTTCTTTTATTTTGTAATCTTTTCTTTTATATGAAGCACTTTAATTAAAAAAAAATTATAAAAAAATTGTTGCGTACACTATATTTGACGGATGTTACAACATATTTAAATTATAATAAAGAGAAACATTAATAAGTTCGTTGCGAACACTATGTTTCACAGATGCTACACCTAACACAAGTCAATAACTTCTTTTTGTCGAGTTCTATTACTACGTAGTAACGCCCTACCCTGTGCAATACGAGACATATACATTGTCTCCCATTCCATAGCTTCCATACTTTGGTATATATTCCAAAGTCCATTTGGTACTGGCATCGGGCTATCATCCGCTAACTTAACCATGATGAAATGGCTATCTTCGACATAAGCAATCCTTAAAATGGAATGGTTCGGGTAAACCTGCGGTCCATCGAACATCGGGAAGTGAAGTTTGACAAACACCGTTGCTTAAATGTTGAACAATCACCCCAAATTTTTGAGCCACCAACAACCCTGTGTAGGGCAACCACATCCAACATGTCATAGGTGCAGGTTCAACATTTAACCAATTTATCGATCGATACACATTTTCGTAACATCCCTTGTCCAATTATTCGAGTATATGCCCCCAACGCTTTTTGTTAATGAACATCTCGTCTAGTAGCTCTTGGCGGACCCACTTCCACTGTTTCTGGTCATACCCCAAACCCATAGCTATGGATCGAAACCCACAGTTACCGTCCAGCTGGGCATCTTCGATATGTGTTATGTATCTCCGATAGCTAGATGGAAACCAATCCTTAAAACGCTCGATCACATTTTTGTACCTATAATTGGCAAAAAAAAATAAAAAACTAAAAAATATTAAAAAAAAAAATTGAAAAAGAATTCTAAATATATGTATGTATATACGTATGTACCTGTGCCCGGCCAACAGTGGAAAGTCTTTATCTATAATCGGAAGTGTATTTTTTTCTTCTTTGCTTTTCTTTGAACGACTACGTCGCACATTTGGCTTTTGAGTGTAGTCGTTCCTCTGTGATTCGGGTTGTTTATCTTTACGTCTCGCAAGGTCTTCATTCTTTTGTTGTTTTGCTTTCGTAGTTGGGCGGCCCCGCGTATCTTGTTGTACCTCAGGCGGTTGATGGTCAGTCATACTTGGATTCAACACCGCTTTCATCTTCGACAACATACTTTTTAACACTAGAGGTGGCTGCGTATGTAGTTGCTGTGTGAGTTTATCCATTTCCGCCTGAATATTAACTCGTCTTGATTAAGTTCTTCTGTCGAAAAATCAAGTTTTGTCCAGAATTTATCTATCGCGGCAAGTGGAATTTTGCAACCTGTTTTTCAAGAATCATTGTTAAAACATGAAGTATAATGATGATTATATTCTATGGATCGAAGCATATGTTATAGTTGTTATGTTACCTGTATTTTCCCACCACTCCATCTGAAAAGCACATGGCAACCCACAACCCGTAGAAAGCTGGTGGCCACAAGTCCCCCTCCTGCCCTCAACGCATTTAGCTTCTTCCTCTCGACAACCAATAACTCTAAGGCTTTTTGGGAAACATTGCCGCGTAGGTTGTCAAAAAATGGAAATCTATGGTGCCCCATTTGCATGGACCTGCTCTCCTAAAAAATAAGTTTTATTTGTATCTTTTATGACTCTACAACTTTGCCAACAAGACACACAAGTCTATGGAGCGAGTTGTTTGGCCCTTTAATGTATCTCTTAAACTTAGAATGCTGGCTTTCAACTCTGTTGGTTGTATGTTGACCAAAATTGGGGACTGTGTTAGTCCAAGCTGAAACGAACTTTTCTTTATAATCTTTCAGCCACACATCATACAAATAATCCAGAACATCTGAAAAAAAAAATTGAATACAATGATTTGTAATGTTTGTATGTATATATGTATGGATGAATGTATGTAAACTAATATAATATGTACCTGATCGTCCGTCGTTAACCAGTCGCATGAAAAGCCGCTGAAAGTTATAATTGTATATCGTCGGAATGGGAGAATTACACAGTCGAGACCAAGAAAGCTTGAATATTTTCCAGTCTTCATCCGTAAATTTTGCCCGACGGTGTTTTAGAATATTCTGTGAGATGTGCCACCTACATAGCAATTTGGAAGCTTTTGGGAATACTTTATCGCAAGCATTCATCAAAGCTTGATCCCTATCTGTTACAATTACACGTGGCTCCATGCAATCTACCAACAATTCTTTGAGCTTCTCCAGGACCCATAAGAAGTTATCTTTTTTTTTCTTTAGAGACAAACGCATGAGCCACACAAAAAGACTTGTGTGTCGATTAGGGTTGTCCAAACTGCTCGACGATCGAGGATCGCTCGACGATCGCTTGAAAAATGCTCGAAACATGCTCGTTCGATTACCGCTCAGTTTGTAAATGAGCCGCTCGGATCAGTTCGATTCAAATTCAATCCAAGCATGAGCAAAGGTCCGCTCGCTCGTCGATCGCTCGGTTTCGCTCGAATTACTTTTATTAATATATATATATATATATATATATATATATATATATATATATATATATATATATAGGGGATCGCTAGAATGAGAACCACCACGAGTTATGAGAACCGCGAGAACCACGTGCCACGGGGGGGGCGTTGACCACGATTTTTTTTTACAACTCGATGCGTATATTTTAACAACATTCGTAAAAAAAAATTTCAAACGGCGCGCCCGAGGGGTAGTTTTTTACACCCAAAGTTTGGTGTTTTTATTTATTTTTTGTTTTTTCTTTTTTTTTTTACAAACTTTGGGTGTAAAAAACTACCCCCGCGGGCGCGCCGTTTGAAATTTTTTTTTTTACGAATGTTGTTAAAATATACGCATCTAGTTGTAAAAAAAAATTGTGGTCAACGCCCCCCCATGGCACGTGGTTCTCGCGGTTCTCATAACTCGTGGTGGTTCTCATTCTAGCGGCTCCCTATATATATATATATATATATGCGAAAACCACCTTTATTGCGAGAACAAATGTGAACACAGCCTAAAATAGCTAAAAAAACCTAACCCCCCCCCCCCCCCCCAAGCTAAATGCTAAAAACTAACCCCCCAAAAAACCTAACCCCCCCCCCCAAAAAAAAAAAACTAAACCCCCCACCGTAAATATTATATTGGTTAACGACGGACGATCAGGTACATATTATATTAGTTTACATACATTCATCCATACATATATACATACAAACATTACAAATCATTGTATTCACAGTCGAGACCAAGAAAGCTTGAATATTTTCCAGTCTTCATCCGTAAATTTTGGCCGACGGTGTTTTAGAATATTCTGTGAGATGTGCCACCTACATAGCAATTTGGAAGCTTTTGGGAATACTTTATCGCAAGCATTCATCAAAGCTTGATCCCTATCTGTTACAATTACACGTGGCTCCATGCAATCTACCAACAATTCTTTGAGCTTCTCCAGATTCCATAAGAAGTTATCTTTTTTTCTTTAGAGACAAACGCATGAGCCACACAAAAAGACTTGTGTGTCGATTAGGGTTGTCCAAACTGCTCGACGATCGAGGATCGCTCAACGATCGCTCAAAAAATGCTCGTTTGATTCCCGCTCAGTTTGTAAATGAGCCGCTCGGATCAGTTCGATTCAAATTCAATCCAAGCATAAGCAAAGGTCCGCTCGCTCGTCGATCGCTCGGTTTCGCTCGAATTACTTTTATTGATATATATATATATATATATATATATATATATATATATATATATATATATATATATATATATATATATATATATATATGCGAGAACCACCTTTATTGCGAGAACAAAAGTGAACACAACCTAAAATAGCTAAAAAAACCTATCCCCCCCCCCCAAAAAGAAAAAAAACCTCTTAGGAAACTTTATTTGTAAGTATTGAAGAAAAACGCAATCAACTGGATCTATGAAGAGATCACAGTCCTGAAGATCACGAACTAGAAAAAGAAGATCAGATGGGACAACCGGAATACATAGCATCTACTTCAAAGAATCACAATTTGATCAAGAGCTGAATTGGATTATCAGAAGAGGTAATTTCTGATGGATCTGATGATATTTCTGATGAAATATCATCAGTATCTGACGATTCTGATCATCAAGGATTTTCTGATGATTTGTTCATCAGAATTTCTGATGAAGTGGTTTATCAGAATTTCTGATGAAATAACCCACTTGTCTGAAATTGGCTCTGTCCTGCCACACTTACCGAAGCAAGTTGACATTTAATGATATTATGATGAAAAAGGCAACTTGAACGTTGGAATCAATGAATATGTCAATTGGCTATTTTTTGCAGGAATTATTGTATGAATAAACTATTGTTTATTCATACAAGCCGTCTATAAATAGAAGGCTCAACCAGGAGAAGCAAAGTGAGTTTGAAGCTTAGCATTCACACATACATCTAAACTCCATTGCTCTCTCCCCCCACAGAATTCAAGATTCGTTTGTATTAGATAATAATCTTACAATCACCTTGTAAACCATTTTTGTTTCAAAGTGATATAAACTTGATAATTCTGTAGGTCTTGTTTCTTGAAAGTCTGATTTCCATTTCCGCACATCTTTTTCACATCTACTGAAATCACTTGCCATATTACGTGAAAAGAAGTTGTTTTAAGCCTGGACTGGGTCTAACAATTGGTATCAGAGCAGATTGAATAAACTATTTTCAAACGATCAATCGCTCATCTTATTTTCTCTAAATATGGCCAGCTTTCAATCCTGGAATAATGCTTTTAACATTGGTTCTATGTCTAAACCTCCGACTCTGGTCAGAGAAGAATACCCCCAGTGGAAAATCAGGATGGTCAATTTCCTTAATGGTCATGACCGAGCTCTGTTTCAATCCATTGAAAGGGGTCCACATACACCAATGACTGATATACCTGCTATTCCAGCAACTGACCAATCACCAGCAATCCCTGCCTCCCGCGCTCCTAAAACTGAAATAAACTGGAGTGCGGAAGACAAGGAACTGGTGGCTGGGGATGAAATGGCTAAGTCACTTTTAATTATGGCCATCCCCAATGACATATTTTCACAAGTTGATGCATGTGCATCAGCTAAGGAAATATGGGATCAGTTGGAAAACCTTTGTGAAGGAGGAGAAAGGATGAGAAGAAACAAGAGAACAAATAATGTCTCATCTTATGAAAGGTTTAAAAGTTTGCCAAATGAAAGGTTAAATGATACATATCAAAGATTTACAAAACTTTTAAACGAGCTAAAGAAATTTGGTATAACAAAATCAAACGATGAAAGAAACATAAAATTTCTTGATGCCCTTCCTAGAGAATGGAGAAGTCTAACCATGACTTTATCATCAACCTTAGAACTAGGAAACATGAGTCTTCATGACTTATACAGCATCTTGATCCCCAGAGAGGAAGAAATATTTGAAGAAACCATTCAAAGAGGGGGATCTTTAGCTCTAATCTCAAACTCACAAAGATCAACAACAACAAATGATCCACAACCATCAAACAGCCAAAATCTTGAAACTTCTGATGCATCATCAGACTTTTCAGCTTTTGTTGAAGCAATAGCACTGCTCACCAAAACATTTGAGCAGAGGTTGAGGGGAAGTAACCAGAGATACCAGAGGAGTGACAAAGGAAGGATGGATGGAAGATCTAAAGAAGAGTTTAGATCTAAGGATAAAAGGAAGGCTGAAGTTGTGTGTTACAAGTGCAAGCAAAGAGGTCATTATGCATCAGAATGCAAGACCAAAAAGCTGAAGGATGTTGCCTATTATGAGAAAAAGCTTGAAGAAGCAAAGAAGCAGCAACAAGTAAGCTTAATTGCTGGAACAGATACATGGTTATCTGATGATTCTTCTGATGATGAAGAAGAAGAATTGGCAAATTTTTGCCTCATGGCACTCTCTGAAGGACTACCAGAAACTTCAAAACAAAAGGTAAATTTAGACAATCTTGATCTTGAACACAAACTAAACAAGCTCATGTCAGATTTTCTAAATCTGCAAGAAAAACATCAATCAGATATTAGAAAATCTGATGAGTTGCAAAGGACTTTGAATAAAATCATTCTTGAAAACCAACATCTTATAGAGGACAGTTTAGATCAAAGAGCAAAAATTGAGTTTTATGAAAATGAAAGAAAAGATCTTTACAAGAAAATCAATGACAAAGAAATCAACGTAAGAGGTTTTCAACAGGCTAAAGAATTCATAAATTTTATTGAGTCCACACCAAAGAACAAAGGAGAGGGTTTACGCTATACAAGTACCACAAGATCAAATAGAAATAAACCCACTATCTTTGTAAAAGCAACTCATCAGATTTCTGATAATTTAGTATCAGAATCTGAATCTGAATCTTGCAAATCAATCTGTTCTAAATATTCCTTTGACAAACCAAACTTCAAAACAAACAAGAGTGAATGCAGTCAAGAATCTGAAAAAACTCCAGAAGCAGTTCACTCATCTTTTCAAAATTATCCAATCATTTCATCACAAGAGGAACTATCAGAAAATTCTGATAACTCTTGTATGTGTGTTGACATACTGAAGCTTGTCCAACACCATCTTCAAAAGAAAAATGTAAAATCTGTTAATGGCTCAGCATATAACAGAGTTTCTGATGCAAAACCAAGAAGAAATAAAAATAAAATGTTTCAAATTTCATCAGAGACAGTACCCAAGCATGCCTGGGTACCAAAAACCCTCTAATCATTTCATTTCAGGACCATCATGTGCAGCAGATCTGGTACTGCGACTCAGGAAGCTCCAAGCACATGACTGGGGACAGGAGCTTACTCAGCAACTTTGTTTCAAAGCTGGGTAGAATGGTAAATTTTGGAAATGGAGTGAAAGGAAGGATCATGGGATATGGATGCATTAAAGGTACGGATGTCTAACCATAAAAGAGAGTAGTCTTTGTTAAAAGGCTTATCACATAATTTGCTTTAGTCTGATAAATCACCAGAAAATCTGTATCTGTCAAATTCTGACAACTTCATCAGAATTTCTGATAAGTTATCAGAATTCTGGTGAACCATAAGTGAAAATGCTGATAATCAGAAATATTATAGTTCATTAAAACAAAGTACTGCATGACAATATCCACATTTATATTGTTTATATATATTTTTTTGTGTTTGAATTTTTTATAATTTTTCCCCATGTTAGTGCTGATAACGTCATTCAAACAGAAAATTTCTGGGAACTCGTTAAAATAGATATTTCTCTCTCCTTCATTTATTACACCCCATCATGCTTAAGAAGGTTGAAGTGACATATTGGTAGGCTACAATGATACATTACCAGAAATTAGCCACCTAGATAAATCAATGCATATGTAGTGGAGAAGGAACATATCTCTGTTTTTTTTTCTGAAAATCATTAAAATAACAAAGATTGCGGTGAGGAAAATCCACAAGTTGGTAGCTTCCATTTATAGAAAATATTAAATTTACTATAAATATTCACCACTTTGAGTTAAAATCTGTCATCTTCACTTCTCTTCTTCATCACATATTCACACACACTCACAAAATGAACTCCATCAAAGATGAATGTTTTCCACTTGTTCTTTATCCATATCTTAATCTAAGATTGAGGACAAATCTGGAAGGTCCTCAGTGGGAAGGGTGTCAAGTTGTATTCAAGATGCTCATGAATAGCAACTTGAGCTATGCCCTCACTGCTCACATAAGTGTTCATCCAGAGATTCTTCAAATCTTCTGGAAAAATGCAACACTATCTGAGTTTCATAACAGGGAGCAGATGACCATCAAGAGTGAGGTGCTAAATCAGCAAATTCTGTTAAATGAAGCCACCATCAGGACTGCTCTTCAACTAAATGATGATAATGATGTTCTGATGTTCACAAGGTATCAGAAGGAAAATGTCTTGAGGGAAATGGGTTATCACACACCAAACCAACAACGGACAATCAACAAAAATGGCTTTAAAAAGCCATGGCAATATCTGGTCACTCAGATGGGTGCATGTTTTTCAAAGAAGGTCATCAATCATCATGAAATATCTCTGAAATTGATGGAGCCTATACTAGCACTGGTACTTAAGGTACATTACAACTTCTCTCATTATCTGATGAGTGATTTTGTAAGTAACATGTGGGTTGCCAAGCCATTCTTGATGTATCCTCGTTTTCTAACAAAGTTAATTACGAGTCAGCTAGACTTTGCAGACATTCCTTCAAGTTATCCAAGGGCTGACATGAGACTTCAAGAAAACATGGGTCTCAGCGTGCTTGTACCCACTAACAACAACTCTGGGATGATAACTGATCTATTGTTACTTTTGGAAATGGAACATGGTGAAGGAGTAGATATTGATTAGGTTTTATTTGTTTTGCTTGTACAAGTTTTTTGTTAATATTTTTGCTTACTAATCTTCTGGTTTGTGGTTTTGGGAAATAGGTAAAGATAAAATGAACATCAGAAATCAAACTCAAAATCTTCTGATAAAATGGGACAAAATCTGGTTATTCAAAATTTTCTGATAAAACTTCAATGATAACAAAATGTTTTTAGAAAATATCAGAAAAGTCAAAGAAACTTGGATGCTACCAGAAAAACAAATGTAAGTCTTCTGATCTTTCCTTATTCCCTCTCATCTCAAAAAAAAAAAAAAAAAAAAAAAGCCACTCATAAGTTTAGGGGGGAAATCTCAGAAATTCTGATAGAAAGACTGATTATTTCTGTTAACTACATCTCAAAAAGTCAACAGAAGTCAAAACAAAAGAATACATATGGTCAACAGAATTTCTGATGATCTTATCAGAATGGGACTTTCTGACTTATAAAAAAAAGGAGGTTACATATGAAGAAAGATAATTGGACCTTTTATCAAATGGGTCCACAAAGAAGAAAAGGTGTCATAGAACCGATAGTTTTCTCCAATCAAAAATCAGTGCAACACTTTCAAGAAATGACTGAAGAAACTACAAATTGAAGAGTCAAGTTGAAAGGGCATAACCACGATTCCATGATAAACAATTTCATTAATGTCTTAACACCCACGATCCAACGGTTATTTTTTGAACCAAAAACTCAGCATACACGATCTAACGGTTATAAAGACAATTAATGATCTCCTTATCACTATCTCATACCACGATTTATACTCCTTCAACTCCTTCTACTTCATACACCTACAATACTCTCAATTTTCTCATATCCTAAACACCCCTGTTTTTTTTTCCCACAAATAAAAAATCCCTAAATTTCAAACCCTAACTCACAGTGACCAAAAATGGCAGAAGTTAACCTCAATATTCCAATTATTCAACATGAAGTACCTTTTGTCGAGGAAGCAGAATTTCTACCAATGAAGGAAAACAATCTGCTGATGAATACAGAGTATTCAGAGTATGATAAAAGATGTCAACTTCTGGTAGAATATCTTACAAAATGCCCAATCTCAGGAGCACTGACAAAAGAAAGAGAAATACCAGAAAGGATGCTACACCAATTTATTTACACTTTTAAAGAAGTTGAAGAAAATCGGGTGTCTGCTCATGTATGGGGAAGTGTCTATGTAGAATTAACTCCAGCAAGAGTAAGAGAATGGCTTGGATTGCCTATTCTTAGCAGTTACACTGAAGCCCCAAGCAAAGAAGATTTATTAGACTTCGTCATTGGGCTTGGATATAAGAAAAGAGATGTTAACAAAATTGGAGCAATAAGAAGAAGTGAATTGCCAGCCATCTGGCAAGTTATGATGGAAATGTTAAACAAATGTCTCACCTCAAAGATAGGAGGAACTGATCAAATCAATCAAGCCATTCTGACGATCATGCTTGGACTCATAAATGGGTTCAAGATTGATTATGGGTCAGAAATCTTTAATCTTCTCAAAAGATCAATCATCACCAGAAATGGAAGAATAACATCTCATCTGCCATATCCAAGGTTAATCTCAATTTTCATTTCTGAAGCATTTATTGAAAGAAACATGGAGATTCCAATCTTAGAAGACATCTGGAGATCAAAAACAATGAAGGCCTGGAGTTCAAATCATGGATGGGAATCAGACAAAGATATCCCTGTGTTACCAGAAAGCATGTTATGTTTCATTGCACCAGACTCACAATACAGAATACAACATGAAAAACTTCTGACAAAATCAACCTCTCCCACAGAAGAACCAAGCAGAGAAATTGGGAACTGTTCTTCATCAACAGAAAAAGGAGACAATGAGAAGTCCTCACCATCAGAAAATGAGGGTGTAGAAGAAAGAAGAATTCTGGAAAAAGCTAACTTAGAGGTAGCCAAATCACCAGAAAACGAAGAAAAGCATGCTGAAAGTCAACAGATTCATGAAGCAGGAATTCATCATGAATTTGAAATCCATCAAACACATGATGCAGGATCACACATTGCTGGAGAAACACACGATGTTGAAATTGAAGCCACTGAAGTCATTCATCATGATGAATCTTACATTGCTGGTATATCCCTTTTAAACACTTTTCTAGTAGAAACTCACAGAGAAGAAACAAAATCAGAAAGTTCTGTTAACGTTTCTTACAAAATAGAATACAGAACAACGAATGTTGATCAAGAGGTTACTAGTTCCATAAATCTCAACTCTGAATCTGAAAATGAGGAAGAGGATGAGATCCCAACAGATGGAGATCAGGAAACTGATCAAGGAAATCTGGCTAAAGGTAATTTGTTTACCTCAAAAACTTATGGAGGATCATATATTGATATGATTCAAGGAAATAAGGAAACCCAGAATGAGAATGAGTTTTTCATCACTGGTGGAGATAATTCTGGTAAATTCGAAGCTGCACCAAGTGTGTTGGCCAAGAATGACCCTATCATCTCTAAAACAGCAGCAAATGTGTTTGCAGCTGGAATGTTAGAAGGAACATCTGTTGTTCCAATTATCCCTGAAAAACCCATGAACCAAGAAAATATAGAAGCAATACTGCAAAATGTTTACAAAGTTTGCAAAAGAAATCTAGTAGAAGAAAAACTTGATATGTTGCTGTCAGAAATACAAGGTCAAAAGGCTGATATGAAGACTTTGTCAGAGTCAGTGAAGGAAATGAAGAAACAAACTGAAGAAAACACTGAAGCACTAAAGTCTCTTCAAAAGATGAAAGAAAAGGCACCAGAATCCAACATCTCTGCATCAGAAATCCAAACGATTCTCACAGAAATAGAAAAAATCAAAGCACAAGTTGCAAAAGTGATTGAATCAAGGCAGTCAAGTAGTACAAACAGAGTTTTGGAAGAAGTTACCATACTAAGGGCAAGTAATAATAGTATCACAGATGCCCTTGAGAAGCTGTCAAAAGAATGGGCTGAAATTCAAACAAAAGCTCAAACAGAATTCACAAATATTCAGAAAAACATACACAGCAACTCAAAACAGGTAAAAGAAGTGCAACAACTGGTAGAGAAGATGCAATTCAATATTGCAAAACTAGCCAAAGTGAATCCACAAGAACTCATGAAAGAAATTCCTGCTGAAAGCTCACATCAAGAAGCTCCAAAGTCAACTCCTCAACAATCATCAATCTCACCAATCACAAAAGCTGGAACCACAGTGATGGGTCCTCCTCCGAATGTTCCAAAAGACGAAATACTGAAAAGGTTAGCAACTGCAAAACCTCAAGTTATTACAAATTTGAAATTCCTAGCATCTGTCCCAAATCCAACAATATCTGATGACTCAGCAATAAGTAAGTATATGAATAAACAAATAATGAATGAATGGGAACAAGAAGGAGAGTCAGCAACAAAATCAAAGACTGTTAAGAGAAAGATCTCTGAAACCAAGTCTATCATGGTTAAAGAGATTGCACGAGATGTAATGATATTTCCTGAGACCAATCTGGTGAGTTGCTATCTAACAAAAGAAGATAAAGCACCAAGATCACTATCTCCTACCAGACTAGACTTAAGAGAAGAAAGAATAAAAAGAGGGCCAAGCAGCATTCACAAACATAATTGGAATCCAGTAAAAAGTATTCTAAACGTGAGTGAAGTAAAGAGTACAATTGATGATATTGGAGGAACTCATGTGCAAAACAAATACACACTTCAGAGGGAGAATGGAGAAGAACAGAAGGTGACTGATGAAGAAATAGCTGACCAGTTGCATCCTTTAGACATTCTGTTTATGAAGGATCATTATGAAAAGGAAAAGAAAAATAATCAAGAAGTCAGAAGAGCATTAAATGGTATATTAAAGGCTGGAATACTGCTGTTTGAAAGAATAGCTTTTTCAGACTTTGATCTATGCATAAATTTTGAGCATGTACACAACAAAAAGGTATATGTCAGATCACCAAAGACAAAAGTTCCTTCAGACATAGTAGAAGATGCAAGATCTGGAGACATCATCATACTGACAAACGCAAATAAAGAACAAGATTATGGTGTAATCTTCAGATATCAGGATGATAACAAAGCTATGTTCAGAGGTGTTGACATCTGCAAGTACTCAAATCAAACTCTGAGGTATATCTTGAAAACCATGAACAAAAGACAAGAACATCTTCAGAAGATAGAAAAGAACATGGAGGGAAGCAGAAAAGAAATTGAGCAGATGATTGAAGAATGGATTCAAGCAAGAGAATGGTATAAAGACATGTATATCAGCTGCAACAAATATATCTCCTACAAAAAAAAGCTAAAGACAGGAGATACGCATAAGAGAGTGAAACTTAACTGAAAGAACTATTTTATTTAACTTCTCATCTTTTATGTAAATCGTTTTAACTTCAGTAACTGGTTTATATTTTCAAGTATTATATTTCCACTGTTTGGAAAGTTTTCTGTTTATGAGGTAGTTCATTTTCTTACAATACTTAGGGGGAAACTGTTAGGAAACTTTATTTGTAAGTATTGAAGAAAAACACAATCAACTGGATCTATGAAGAGATCACAGTCCTGAAGATCACGAACTAGAAAAAGAAGATCAGATGGGACAACCGGAATACATAGCATCTACTTCAAAGAATCACAATTTAATCAAGAGCTGAATTGGATTATCAGAAGAGGTCATTTCTGATGGATCTGATGATATTTCTGATGAAATATCATCAGTATCTAATGATTCTGATCATCAAGGATTTTCTGATGATTTGTTCATCAGAATTTCTGATGAAGTGGTTTATCAGAATTTCTGATGAAATAACCCACTTGTCTGAAATTGGCTCAGTCCTGCCACACTTACCGAAGCAAGTTGACATTTAATGATATCATGATGAAAAAGGCAACTTGAACGTTGGAATCAATGAATATGTCAATTGGCTATTTTTTGCAGGAATTATTGTATGAATAAACTATTGTTTATTCATACAAGCCGTCTATAAATAGAAGGCTCAACCAGGAGAAGCAAAGTGAGTTTGAAGCTTAGCATTCACACACACATCTAAACTCCATTGCTCTCTCCCCCCACAGAATTCAAGATTCGTTTGTATTAGATAATAATCTTACAATCACCTTGTAAACCATTTTTGTTTCAAAGTGATATAAACTTGATAATTCTGTAGGTCTTGTTTCTTGAAAGTCTGATTTCCATTTCCGCACATCTTTTTCACAACTACTGAAATCACTTGCCATATTACGTGAAAAGAAGTTGTTTTGAGCCTGGACTGGGTCTAACAAAACCTAACCCCCCCCCCCCCCCAAGCTAAATGCTAAAAACTAACCCCCCCAAAAAACCTAACCCCCCCCCACCCCACCCCCCCCCCCAAAAAAAAAAAACCTAAACCCCCACCCTCCCCCAAGTTAAAATGCTAAAAACTAAACCCCAAAAAAACCTAAAAAAATCAAAAAAACACACAAAAAAATATATATTTTTTACATTAAAATCGCTACTTTTAGTAGCTAAAAAAAATTAAGCTACTAAAAGTAGCGATTTTTAATAAAAAAAATATTAAAAAATTGTGTGTTTTTTAGCTATTTTTAGGTATTTTTGGTTGTGTTCACATTGGTTCTCGCAATAAAGGGTGGTTCCTAACGGATCCTTCTCCTATATATATATATATAGATTTTAAAGATTAAAAAACCCAAAATATATATTAGCCCCAAAAAAATTAAAAGCCCAAAAAATATTCAGCCCAACTTAATAGGTTATATGTTGATTTGAAGTTGAATTTTGTGGATGGAGATGATCAAGCTTAAAGAAGAAGTTTATGGATTTTGAACTAATATTTGTATTTCATACACTATTTTGTGCTTCTTGATATTGTTAAGAACATTTTTAGAATTATGATTTTAGTTATGTATTGCTTTTGTTAGTAAAATGTTGGACATGTTTTAATTAAGTTAGGATTTGTTTTTGTTGAATGTAGCCTTATAATTCAATCAAGCGAAACCGAGCGAAAACAATCAGCTCAAATTTTTTTAAGATTTGATAAAAACCGAGCGAAAACGATCCGATCGATTCAAATTCAATCCGAGCATGAGCATCACTTTTGTGCTCGGTTTTGCAAATTCGATCCGATCGGATCGGATCGGATCGGCTCATGAACACCCCTAGTGTCGATGTCACACCCACAACTTGAATAAATGAAAGCTTATACTCATTCGTCTTGTAGGTAGCATCAATCATCAACCCACGTGGGAATGCACGCCACATGTTGTACGAGTCCGGATGAAAGAAAAAAACCTCCTCGACCGCGTTTGTGGAGGGATCCACTCTGGTGAAATAAACGTACATTTCTTCTTGCAACATGCTCTCCAATATCTGCATTGGAGTTCGATCGCCGTACATTTTTCGTTTAATCTTTTTAACCATGTTTTGTACGTCTTGTAGAATGCACACGCTATGTGGGTACTGATTTCTTATGGTTAAATGTATATTTGTAGGCTCCATGTTTTGCAGATAAAGTCTCTCCACCAGTGATTCTTCGTCCGGGGTCAGCCTTCTAGCAAACGCGTGGCCCTCGAGAAATTCAATAGGCTCATGGTTGTGAATGTTTTTCTTCTCCACAAGGCTCCAACTACCACTACTTGAGTCTAGTTTCCCTATCAGACTAAAAGGACAGCCAACCCTTTTGCTACCAGAACGCCGAACGGATGCTTTACTTTTGTGTTCGCCGCCACGATCTCATTGCAACCATATCTTCACTGTCCTTTCTGACGCACCTTCGCCTTTTTTCCTCGTTCGTTGGGTGACAATGACGTAACCTTTCGCAACTTCTCTTTTGTATACCCAATTCTTCAATTCTTCAAGTCAAATACCTCAAAAAAAAGGTTCATTAGAAATCCACATAAATGAAATTAATATATTAATTTGTCGAAAAAACAATAAAGAAACTCGGGTTCAACATCGGGTTCGGGTTAATATGTATGACACATTTTAGGGTTTGTATGAAATTTCGTGTCATACATTTTCTATTTTTAATCAGTATACATGCCTCGTTCGTGTTCGTTCGGTTCATTTACAAGCCTAAGTAATCTATTTTTAACAAAATATTTCACCAGAACATATATAATATTTCACCAAAATGATAACGAAATCGGGTTAATATGTATGACACAATTTCGGGTCGGGTTCGGGTTAAGGTCGGGACGGGTCAAACATTTTCTAGATTTCTCCTTCCTAATAAAAATTATATACATACGAATAACACGTATACAAAATCATTTTATCCACTCTAAAATTATATCAACATTATGTAACACGAATAACACGTAATTGACGGTTATGTCATACCTTTTTTTGTTTTTTTCTCGTCATTAGCACCTTCCTCGTTAGCAGGTTCCTCGTTAGCACGCTCGTCGCCGTGAACACCTTCCTCGTTAGCAGGTTCGTCGTCGTCAACAACCTCCTCAAAGTGCATTACACCTTCCTCGATTTCATTATCATTTTCCTCAAAGTCCTTAGCACATTCCTCGACTTCGTTATCATTTTCCTCAAAGTCGTTAACACCTTCTTCGACTTCATTATCATTTTTCTCACACTCCTTAGCACCTTCCTCATACTCTAACTTGTGTTTGTTTTCCGTATACGAATGGTAAGTCCCGTATTCGTGTCGCGGATAACTTTGGGCAATGTAAGATGGTTCCCCTCATCTACAAACACCTGGTTCAAGTCAGGTAACGTGGGTCGCACACCCCCGTCATCACAACGAGGCACGGACACAACCTCCTCCTCACCTCGATCAACGCCGGATAACCAAACGCTTTCGGAGACGTACGACTGGTTCGAATCTTCGCCAAAAATATTACCAATGCCCCAAAACGACATCTTTATGCTTCACGGTCTCAACCAAATTTTTTAGTTAAGAATCTTCAGGAGTTCAGTCGGAATTTTGCGAGTTTGAAAAAATTTGGAAGACATAAATCCCGTATGCTTGGGTAAACAAACATTTTTGCTCGATAAGGGTCATATGGGTCACTTTCACGCTTTTCCAGACTGAACTCCTTTCATGTCAGTAATTATACCTTAAATTCATCAAAAGTCGTGCCGATAAGCCTCTCATTGCTCAATGAGAGGCGTATAGGGTTTAATGCTCCAACTACCACAACCTTATATGCCTCTCATAGGGCAATGAGAGGCTTATCAAAACCTTTTTTCTGGCACATTAATTGTTTTCACACTATACACTCCCCTTATTGCTCTATATGCCACATATGGGGGGTGTGCACTCAAAAAGTAGGGGTGTGTCAATACCCTCACCCTTCTTTTATTGCAAATTAATATTTAAAACTCTTAATTTACATAATATTTATCTATAACGGAATTACTGTTATGTTTAAAGTATATCATTTTAACTGTGAACATTGACAATTAAATACAAAAATAGTTTAATTTATTATATAAAACACATTTAGTACAGAAAAATGAGTAATGAGATTAAATACGTCAACCCATGAACCTAGCTAACGTATGGTGTAAAAATTTCAAAACAAATAGTCAAGTAGTGTGTCTATTTAGGTTGATATGCTTAGGGTTATTTCTATCACAAGACAAGACAAATAATTGCTCTTTTAGGTAAATAAAAACTAAAATAATTGAATTTGTAACATAAAATACATTCTATAACCTAACAAATGTAAAGGACATTAATAGTGAATTACAATTATTTAAACATAAGGTACAATTAAAATGTATTACTTCCCTAAAGGTTTACAAGTGTCAAAGTAAAAGGTTTTAGAAATGTTTTTTTATTGTGGTTTTTATTTTACTATTTTAAAATAAATCTTTTTATAACAATTTTTATACTAAAATTACTTTTAAACATATTATATTTATTCTTATAACTACTAAGATATATGTTTTTATAAAATTCTAAATATATCATTATGATATGCTTAAAACCGAGTTGTGAATAATAATTTACAAGTGATTAAAGCACATGCGTATATGTCATCAACGTTATGTTGTGATTTAGTTTTTTTAAAGTGACGAGTTTACCTTTTTCGCTATTGTAGCAAAATAATATAATGTTTTATAAATTTCGAATATTTGTTACTCCGTGCTTATTATTATCCAGAATTTGA
This sequence comes from Helianthus tuberosus, assembly GCA_030545235.1. Classification (NCBI taxonomy): domain Eukaryota; kingdom Viridiplantae; phylum Streptophyta; class Magnoliopsida; order Asterales; family Asteraceae; genus Helianthus; species Helianthus tuberosus. Next base: position 128,749,266 of record CM060351.1, on the reverse strand, counting down.
TAAAAAAAAATATTATTTGAACTTGTCAAATATACTTATTTAATGTTCTTTCCTTGAAAACTAAACCGATACAAACCAAATAACATTGGTACAGGTACCATATTCATTTTTAATGATTTACTTAATGTGTCAAACAACATTGTTACGGTAACGGTACCATAATGAGTCGAACTGATGCCGGCCAAACAATACTGTTACTGATACTTATATAGTAACGAATCAAACCGATACAGACTGAAAGCCCGCAGCGAAGCGCGGGAATTCCACTAGTTTAGTACAAAAAAAAATGAGTAAAGGGATTAAATACATAAACCCGTGAACCTACCTACAGTGTGGTGTAAAATTTTCAAAACCTTTAGTGTGTCTATTTGGATTGATATGTTTTTGGTTATTTCTATCTAGACAAATAAATGCTCGTCCCGTCTTCTTGTAGTTATTTTCTAAATCGATAATATGCCAAAAATATACTTGTATAAAAGAGACATCTAATACAAGAACGTGCAATTTAAATAAAAAAATATCTATCACTATGTTTGTTTTTTCTAATAGGGTAAGAAGCCTTATAGTTCACTAGATTGTAATTATTAATGGATTGGGTTATTTTGTTAATGAGGATTGGGTTATTTTGTTAGTTTAGTCTAAAGGTTTTATTTTTCGTCTGTAAGTCTAAAAAGGTTTCACCGTTGCTATTTTAGCCAACTAAGTTAACTTCGTCTATTTTTTCTGTTAACGAGAAGGGCAATTTGGTCATTTTATATTAATTCTGTTAACTAGAAGGGTAATTCGGCCATATAAAATGATCGAATTAACAGAAAAAATGGATAAAGTTAACCCAATGGACTAAAATGGAAACGGTCAAATCTTTTTGGACCCACAAACAAAAAATGAAATCTTTAAACTAAACTGTCAAAATGGTTAAAACCGCAGCGACTAAAATGGCATTTCACTCTTGTAAAAAATCAAAACCCCTATCGTGTCTAGATTGATATGCTTAGGATTATTCCTACCACAAGACTAACAAGTAACAACCAAACAATTATTTGTCCCTTCCTCCTATACCTATCTTCTAATTTAGTAAAATGTAAAAAAAAAATGTAATTGTATAATTTGACATGTGTACGCAAGCATTTATTAAAAAGAAATACCGGTCTTTGATAAAAAAAAATGTAAAACATTTAGATTTTTTCATGTTCTTTTTAAACTTTGGTACTTAAATGCTAAAATAAAGTTCATTTAAGTGTTAAAAAAATTAAAACAACCATGAACATGTTTGTCTGACAAGAAAACGACTTGTTTAGATAAGCGTGTCTGTGGGTTTGATTCGAAAATTGTCCAAAATCCATTTAGATCAATCATAAATTCGCGAATTTTGTATTACAACTGTGTGGTGTAAAAAAATCAATACACCTGGTGTGTCTATCTAGACTGATATCTTTAGGATTATTCCCACCACAAGAGTCAGAGCCAAACAATGTATGTATCTTCTAATATTAGAACATACAAAAAAAATATTGGTATATGACGTGGTGCGATGTGTATATAAGAAGTGGTATATTTTTGTTCGTTTTATAGATTGTTTCAAGTTTTAATATTTATAAAAACACGATAAAATACTATCACACTACATTTCACGTTGGCGTAATATCGTGATGGTAATTAGCCAGGTTACCGGGTATAGCAAGTAAATTAGCCAGGCATGGGCGTGTCTCGCCCCCAACCAGCCTATAAAGAGAGGCCTTCTCCACCGTTTTCACTTTCTCATTCTCTCCCCCCTTTCTCCACTACACATTTCTCTTCTACCCAAACCTCTCCAATCCTTGTAATCATTAGTAGAAACTTAAGAATCATTAGTGTAATCAAGATTTTAGTGATTTATATAATCTTTTCATGCTTGATCTTATCTTCTTTCATGGCCATGCTTCCCTAGATTCTTGAGGTGTTTGGGCGAAACTTACCCCCTTAATGTCAATCTAGCTAAGGAAGATCATGGGTAAGCAAGGTATATGTGTGTGTGTTAATAACTTTAATCCATTAATATGGTTCCTTGAAAGTGAGTGAAATAATAGTGTCACCATTAACTTGGGTCATTAATTTTTTCCCTAATCCTTAAAATCTACCAACAATCTTGTGATGCCGTTAACTTGGGTTGTTCTGGTTTTCTAAGTCTATATAGAGTCAAAACATGTTGATGCTTTTAGCGGAGGTTAAAGGTTTTGTATGGGACTTCGGGTTGGTGTAAGGTCTCCTAATCCACTCTCGATCACGGATCCCGCTCAAACACAAACACGTGGTGAGCGGAATCCACCACGTGACAACCACTGTAGGGATTTGGACATGAAAGAGTAGAAGGAGATGATATGGGAATACACAGAGTATTCTCAGAGATGTGACACCACACACAGTAGCCATCACAAACACACACACAATGATTAGGGTTTTCTTGCAAATGAAACTTTCCACAAAAGAATCGTTGTCTTGTCATTATTCCATTAAGGTATTTATACAAGACACATCCGGACACACATATCCGGATACTACAATCTCGGAAATCCACTAAGGATTCCGAGGTAACCCTAAACTCGGACTAAGCTAAACATACGCAAATCTGGACTGACTAAATATTACAAGATAAACTCAGACTAACTAAACCCGGATTAGGGAGCTACATACCCTAATCCAGACAACCATAAATTCGAAACAACCATCTTAAATTCGAAACAACCATCTTAAATTCGGACTAGACATAAGACATTTACAAGTTTACATTTAAGACCCTAAACAATTGGAAATCCAGCACTTATCACAAAAGTGCATTTACAGACTCCCCCTTGATGAGTGCGCGATCTTCAATGCCAAACTTGTAATCTTTTCTTCAGCTAAGCTTTGAGTACTCGCTGCCTGCACATATTTGATTCTTCACACAGAACTGTTCTACCTTGATGTATTGGTGAGCCAACGACCAATCTTCTTCAAGGTAGTTTAAAGGCAGACGTCTTAGTTTCTTCATGTCTTCCATCTTGAAATTTACTAACTACACCAGATCAAGAATCCGAACTATCTCTTCAGTCACTTTCTTCCGCGTAATGACCGCTTCACCAGTTTTCCCATCAACGTACCAATATCCGATTCTCTGAATCTTGTTAAGATCAAACTTGCGCATCGGGATCTCCCGCAGAAATTTTGGTAGGTTTGTAAACCATCTTCAAAACCTATTTACCCGAAAATTTGTCTTTGGTCTTGACAGCCCGACCAACTACAGGCTTGAATATCTTCCACCTACTGTTGCGGCTTTCGGCTTCTAGAACATGAATTAAGCCTCTGATGCTGCCAACATTGGTGTTGTTGTTTAGATTCAGTTGCGCCAGATGATAAAGATCGCAGCTGGTAGTGTCCGCAGACACTTAACCCTTTGTCTGAAGTATTGTACCCCATCGGTGTGCTTAATCATGACAAAATTATGTTGATCGTCAAAGTCCCAACTCCTTATTTTCTCTGAGTACTCCCCTTTTTGTATTCACATAAACCTTTTTTGAATTGCATCAGGAGGAAAAGGATTGAGCCATTTTCGCAGCGCTAAGCGAACCTCTTTGGGAACTTTTTTAGGATTAGGAACTTCCTCGAGAGGAGCATTCCCAAAAATATAATTCCTTAGATCATTGATATTCACATCAACAGATTCTACACATGGAATAGCCTTCACCGTCTATACAATACTATCACCCTTACCAGTCTCAACATAGTCAAGCTTTCCGGCGATATCATCGTCTGATTTCCAGTCTTCAAGAATCCCCTCCACTATATCGTCCTTACTAAGATCGTCGTTGCTCAAGAAGTGTTCATCAGTAGTATCCCCATCATCAGAATCATAGGAAGTGCTAGATTTAGCTTTAACCTGACCATTTCCTTTATCAGCTCCGGCTCCACTTCCAGACTCTCCCTCAATCTGAGCGCCGGTTGCAGCTTCAGAATCTTGTGAGCTCCTTGCCTACTCCTTTTGCTTAATGGTGTTAGGATCTTTGTCCTTATCCAAATTTTCCTGTATTTTCTTCGGTTCATCTAACTTGCACCTGGCTTGAACTTGGAGAGCTGTACTCTTCCCCGGAGCTGCAAAGAGCTCAACAAGCTTTGATACAATACGATGAATCTGCCCGGTTGTCGTGACAAGTGACTGGTGTTTGGAAGTAGAAGCGACATCCCGATTGATGAGAATGCCTAACTATATAGCCTGACGCTTTGACAGAGAAAACAAGTGTGTGATATGTTGATCCTGTTGTGAGTTCAGGATCGGATCGATACGATCACAAGCTCTACAGTGAATTCGGTTTAACGTGCGGAATCCGTTAAACCAAACCGTAATCAATAACACGCACGTAAATAAATGTTGTTTTATTACGAAACAACGACAACCGGACAGAGTTTCGACTCGATCTACATACAAGAACACTCGAAATATAATAACCGTATCGAAACCGAGAGTGTCTTGTATGATGTTGATGAATATCTGTGAAGAACAGTTTTTTGTACGAACCGAGTTTCCAATGTGTGTTGTTGTTTGAGATGTGTTCTCTAATGTCTCTGAGATGTGTGTTCTTATACGAAGAGACACGGCAGGTATTTATATAAGTTGTAGCTTCATACGAACCTGCAATTCTCCCTTCGTACGAAGCCATGAATGGTCCGGTTTGTACGAACCTGCTTTGCATACTCCGATTCGTAAAACTTGAATATCCCATGCATACTTCTTTTTAATTATCTTCCAAGCATGTGGTATTGATTATGATGTCATATGTGTGATGTCATCACAAGATGGTGATGACATCATGCTTGTTGAAACCCACTCTCTTCGCATCGTGTCATAACGTATACTGACCTGACATTACCTAACGACACCTAGTAATACCTAGTGAAACCTCTGTCCGGTATGATACAGACTCAAGACTTCAAATGTTACAAATACGGACAGATTTCTAACTATGGACATACAAAATGCACTCATAGGCACCCCTTTGGACATAGCTTAGAAATCTGTGAAGTTTAGTCTTGATCTGCCTCGGATTACATATTCAAGCAATCAAAGTAAAACTGTAAGCTCCCCCTTGAATAATGCTCCGAATCACTAATCATTTTAGATTTGACAATTAATCTTGCTCCCCCTTTCTTTTAGCTTCCTGTCAAATCTTATCATTATTCAAACGTTTAGATTTAACTGGTGAGAGTTTTCTAAGCATATAAATGTCTATTATCATATATGACATTTTAAGCATGAACAAATTCAGTAACCCTCACAGATAAACAAGTTCAAATTAATGACCTTAACTATCCAGCTTATCAATTTTTTAAATTTTCATTTTAAAATTCTAGTTTCAAATTAATGAACTTATTTATGTTCAGTATCTTCAGATTTTGAAATTCAACTTTCCATCATCGGTTGTCGAAACATGAAGTAGAAACAAAATCTTTTTGTATTTTTCAAAATTTATGCTAAAACACTCCGAAAATATTTTTGGAATTTTCCTTTAATGAAAGCAGTAAATAAATATTCACAAACATATTTTTGTTGAGTTCGCGTTAGAGGATCATATCAGTTTATGACACATCACTAGCACCGTTGACCTTTTTAAGACTTTAAGTTTTAAACGATTCACTTAGATTGTTAGTATACTGATCCACTTAAATTCTCACACAAATTTCAACTGATTCGAGATACGATATTAATGTTTTAAGAACTTAACTTATTCGCGTGTCCCGCCTCAAAATATACTCCCGTATCAAGATTCCCTATATTCAGTCTTACAGGTGAATATGCTTTATTGATATCTGTTCTCTGGGTAGTGCGAGGCCTTGAGAGCTTAGGTATAAACTACCGTTCCATCAAAGAGATGAAGGCTCGACTTTAGGTGTGTCCCACTTAGGGATCTTCTTTACAACTACACTTGATTTATATCTTTCGATATTTTCTCAATTTTTATGCAGAGGGAAAGCTTTTAAAGCACGCAAAGTATTATACGAGGTCTAGGCCATTGCTGATGCAAAATCAGAAGACCAGGTATAATACCCCAGATATCAATAAGCATAAAGGCCTAGTATCTCAGAATCAGGCAGCCTCTCAAACGAAATTTTGGAGGTTATCCATTTATCCGAGAGATGTTCACCACGAGATAAGAAAGCTATTGATATTTAGGTTTATATCTCGAAATCAATCTACTAAATGGGTAAAAATCTACTGACATATCATCAGTGAGACCGTTTATCACATTTGACTTTCCATTTCTTTAGCGTACTGTGACTGCCTACTAATGTACTATCATTTCCTCTTTTTACGCAAAAACTCATTTTAATTTTTTCATGTTTTTGAACTTTTTCAAATTTTCAAATCTTTTTGTATTTTCAAAATTCTTACTCCCCCGAAAATCCAAAACATTTAAAGAAAATTTAATAACCGATGTAGAAAGCTTCATCTTGCCATCCATTTTCTGCTTCACATTCTCTATTTATCTCATAATCTTTGTTTATCTCACATTCACCCCCATGATTTACAAACCACTTGATTATTGTAACGCCCCGCTATTTCGTACTTTCTATATTTGGAAACCCTTGCTTATAATTCTATTTTTTGGAAACTTTGTATTCTTGTAATCGTTCGTTCGTTGTAATCGATGTAAAATCCGAGACTTGAATCATAATGGAATTCGTGTTTTCGTTACATTTATGTTATATATGTCTTATACATGCTCATACGTTCAAAAACATTATTCGTGTGACACTTTATTCATATTTTTTGCTAAAAAAGTCAAACTTGCAAACTATTGATCTATATGCTAAATTACGCGATTTGATACTATTTCTCGACAAATAAACATAACTATACTTGTTTTATATCCATTTTATGATTCAATTGCATAACATACCCTTAACTATGACTCTTGTACCTAAAACACCCAAGTTATAGCTTTAAACATATAAATGTGAAAGTATAGGGGGCTGATATGACAAAAAAACAAACTTAACCCACTTGGGGGAGAGTAGCGGCCCACGACCCAAGTGGGCCTGGCCTTACGCGGCCCGCGAGAGTGGCCCAGTCCGCTAAATCCCAAACAGAGTCGTTTTGTGGCGGGTTTTTGGTTTTATTTTGAGTTTTAAACATGTTTTGAGCAATTAATACACACCAACCTCAACCCTAAACACTTCCCTATAAATCCCACACCTCTTCCAATCCTTTTACACTTTACACCACTCTCATTTCACTCTCAAATCTCTCCCAAATCTTCTGCAAATCAGAAGTTCAACCAGATTCATATCAAGTTCTTCAAGTGAGCATAACTCACTCAATACATAGTCTTTTTCATCCATTCTTTTTCCCACTTGCTTGGAACAACCTTAGGAACATTTCCACAGGTTTCCCATGGAAAACCAAGCTCTGGAATGTCACCAAAAGGGCTCCAAAGTGGACTGTTACTTTCGGTTTTCACTTAAACTTTGTTAAACTTAGCTAAACTTGAGTTATCTCATCTCAAACCTATGTCCTAATGCTCATAATCAATTGAATGATTAGTTGGGCTTAAAAACAAGGCTGAGACATGTTAAATCAGAGGTTAAAACCTCACAAACATTCTGTTTTAGTTAGGGTTTTACTCACAAGTAGTGTTCAAGCTTGAAGCTTGATGAATGTGTGATAGTTGGACTAGCTTGGGCTATCCTTCATAGAAATCCACTCACTACTTTATGTTTTTCCATTGATTAGTTGTTATTATTTCATCAATACTTGTAAGTTCATGACCTTCCTTGTTGTTTATGACAACAAGTGTAGTGGTGAACAATGGAGGTACTTAAATGAGAGCTTTGTTCTTCCTACCTCATGTATGATTTATATGAATTCTAAAGAGGTTCCTAAATGGGGGATTCATCCCTCTACCTCATGCTTGACATATATGATATAATATACACTATGTAATACTTATGTAACATTCAAATAATCGAACTCTTGGTGATGAACTAATGGACATTCATCAAGCTAGTAGATTATATCATCTTAGGCCTTAACAACTTGTCACGATTCTAATGGAACCTTGTTCCATGAAAACATTTAACTCTTTTGGAGTTTCATAGTGTCAAGAACAAGTGTCATATGTCACACCCCGACTGCGTAAAACAACAAACTGTGCCGAAAACGTCGGGGAGCCGAGTAACAAAATCATTGTTTCACAACACATGGTACTTGAAGTTTGGTTTTATTATAATAGAGGTTTACATTGTCTTGGAATTAGACTGAAAACATAACGTAAATTAAATTGTCTTGCTTCATTTTAAGTCACTAAGGCCCAAGTCCGCCTAAGTGTATCATGATCGTCATCATACATTAGCTCTTGAAACACATGTGAAAATAGGTACATCAGCATAAAATGCCTGTGAGATACATAGGTTTTGTTGATGAAGTATTCATGACTTGTAAGTTAAAAGAAGTGTTTAACAAAAAGTAGTCATGAATCTTGTAAAATGTTTTCTTTTATAAAATCCTCTGAAAATCGATATGAAAATCATATGATATAAAGAATGGTGTATGGTTAAATGATTAACCAAACAAAATTGAATTTGTATAAAATATGTCATCTGTAAAACAGTATCTTGTGAACAATATGTCATGTCTTTGTATAAAAATTTTCATGTTTTTGTCTTTGTTGAAGTGGTTTAAATAACGCTACGATATGTAATATCATAAAAGCACTTATATATAGGAATTACCAGCGGCGTATCCACCATGCTTTTATCATATTACACATGCCTCGTTGTTTAAATCACTTATCAATAACCACTAAAAAATGTCTTTTTTAAACCAATGTCAAATGTCATGTGTAAATAATGTATAATGTCACAATGAAGGTATAAACCATGTCTTGTATAATCAAACGTCTTGTATGGTGAATAAAGATTATTTACTCAAACCATATGTATAATGTCATGTATAATCAAATGTCATTTGTAACCAAATGTTATGTACAAAACAAAGTCTCTGAATAAACCAAAGTTTAAATCAAAAGTTATGTTTTGCAAAAACCAATGTTTTATTTGATATGAACATTTATGTGGTTGTGTTTATCACATACATTCAAGCCTTGGGACTGTTGGATAAACCCTTATCAAGTCAAAGGTTTATAAAAAAATGTATTCGCATTCTGGCATTCCCTACTTCCAAACAAACCTAGGAAGTGGGGAACGGGATTTGTCAAGTCCTATGGTACCATTACATACTACCGAGCGGCGTGATCAATGTTAATGAATGTATTCTTATTCCGTTAAACATACCAAATGTCATAACCAATGTAAGAATGTCATGTAAAAACCATGTACTAAGTATGCTAAGTAAACATACGAAGTAGAAATGTCCATGAAATCAATGTGCTAGCATGCTCAGTCAACATACATAGCAAAAATGCAATGTAAATCAATGTGCTCATATGCTGAGTAAACATATGCTGCAAAAGTATCTTTGAAATCAATGTGCTAGCATGCTCAGTCAACATACATAGCAAAACATAATTGAAATCATGTACTATATGTGTACTAGATAAACATAGCAAGTATATGTCATGAAAGCATGAAAGTAACAAATAGGCACAAGTGTTTCACCCCCAAAAAATTTGCAAAAAGTAAAAGAGGGGTCTATGTACTCACTTGAGATTGCAAGGTATCCTCGATTAAGTGAACTAACAAAGCTCGGGCAATCAAGGAATCAAGTGGCACCTAGTATCGAATCATTATGTTAATAATCGGGACCTAGATCGAGAGATCGGATAGAATGAGGTCTTGTAAACCAAATGAGTGTTGGAACTCATATGATATGGTTTAACAAAGCCTACATTCTGATTTGGAACCTATCCTAAGTTCTTATGACCCGTTAAGGTAGTCTACGCTACTTTAACGCGTCATTTGCGCAATGCGCGTTCGGAAGGTCTAATTAGCCCTATGATAAGTCTTGTATGCCTAAACATGTTTAAATATGTTGCATACTCAGTTTATGTGTCGGAATTTTGGTTACATATGCTTAAAATGAAATTATGCGCAAAAAGGGCATTTTGGTCATTTTCCGAAGGCATATAAACTACCTATCATACAACTAATCAAACAAAGTGACCATAAGGTATAACCTCGGAAGGTTATTCCCTATACAACTATGGTCACATAATGTGTTTGGTCGGATCCTAATAATCGACCAAACGGGTCGGGTTTGAAAGTCTAAGCGGTTGTTTAGACCGCTTGACTTACGACCCTAAATAAGCACTAAACTAAAAGTGACGAGTTAAACATGTTTAACTAAGTTAGAAAACTGATTTGATATCAAAACAAAGTGTTTTGATACCCGAAAATAGTTTCGTCGCAAAATGCACATAATCGTGCATTTTGACCGAAACTTTGACTCGTCACTTCGACTAGTTAACGTGGTAATCAGTAGGTATAGTCGTAAGGGACTATAACCATCGTGATTACGCTCACGTTGCAAAGTTCAAACGAACTTTGTCTTGACCAAATGTTGGTCAAAGCTGAAAGTCAAACACTGTTTGACTTTTTAGCTTGAAATAAATGAACAAGACATGAAAGAACACTTACAAGTGCTCTCGGATGGAAAAATAAGACTAAGAATGCTCAGGTATGAGGCCTCCAACAAGTGTGGTAGCCTCAATTCAGAGCTAATGAGCAAAGGAGATTGAAGTGGTGCTTGCTATTTATAGTTGTTCTTGAAGATTAGGATCATGACATGTGGTTTGTGTGATGCCCAAGGAAAGATCATGGCCCTACAAGTGTTAGAGACTGATTAGGAGGCTTTACTTGGTCTCCAAACAAGAAAACAAGCAACAAAAACCAACCAATTCAGTTGTTTTGCTGAAATTCTGGTTTCTGCCAGCTCCAGGCCTCGCGGCCCATGACCCAGGAGGGCCCAGCTTTCGCGGCCAGCCTACCAGTCTGCTGTCCAGACTTTCACATTTTGACAGAACCTGTCGCTGCAGCCCAAAACTTGATTTTTTTGACGCGTTTAACTCCCGTTAACCCAATTTCAAGGTTCTACAAGGATGTTAAAGCATAGGGGACTTGAAATATGTTTGGAAATATTACGAATGTTGGTTTGTTTGGTCGTACGATCGCGTTTTTCGGTTAAATACGATGAAACTCGAACGGACGCGAATATTACTAATGTTATTTTTGCATTCCTATCACTAAAATATAATATTTTAGCGATTACAAAAATTTTTGGATGTCCGGATATGGTCATAACGCAAGATATGCACGTATATGCAAACTTTCGCAGTTTTGACGCTTTTAGTCCTTATGATCAAATAAGCGATTTTCGCACACCGAACCCCTCAAAACTTATTTCTAAGCTATGTTAAGGGTATTTAGGGTGTTTTTAGCTTATGATCTTGTTCCAGAGTGTACGTTGCTATACGAATTGGTAGACTTTTGCAGTTTGTCGCAAATAGTTCCTATGATCGAATAAACTTGTTTTTGCCATTCCAAACCCTTCAAAACTTATTTCTAAGTTATGTAAAGGTTATTTAAGGTATGTTAAGCTCATGTCACTATTCCAGAGTGTTTGTCGTGTTAAAATGATTACGTTTACGCATCAGTTTGCGTATAACTTTCCAGAAAGTGTTTAAGAGTTTGAAATCGAACAAAAATCAAAACGTGCAAATGTCAAACATAAATAAACAAATATTGGGATCAAAACACATTGTTTTATTGATAATTGAATTGTTTGGAGTTGTACAATGATTACACAAGCACGGATGTCACATCATAGTTGTTAGATTATTATTTTCTTATGTTTATTTTCATGTTACTTAAATTCCGAATCTATAATCTTCCGATTCCTTAAACTCACATACCTATGTTTTCTTCGTGTTGAAGGACAAGGTGCTCCAAATTAATCAACCAAACAACTCTCACGGATTACCAAGTAGGAAAGCTTGCAAAACCGTGAGTATACTCGATCCTGTTTTCCTTTTATCACTTTTGGGTGCAACATGTATGTTATACAAACTTACACTTCACATGAAACTATTTTAAACTCTATCCATGCTAAACATGAAACTATATGATGCTTGTTTAGACTTGTATGCTAATGTAAACTATTTGTGTCGATTATATGCTTCATTAACTTTGCTAGCCTACCTTAACAATTATAGCGCTATAGGATTAATGCACCGCTCACGAAACTTGGGGTATTGTTAAGTTAAACATGTTAACCTCTCGTTACTCTATTTGGGATAGGCTATTTTAACGTGTTGGAAACTTGGGTTTGAACATATAAGTACACCGTTTCGGCATGCTTGTAAACTTGCATAATTTGATTCATGTTTGATATGAGACTTTAAACTATTTTATGCTATATTATGTTATGTAACAAAAACTTGTATACTCGCATTTGATTTTGCATTGTACTCTATCTTAATACATGTTGCAGGTTGATTGATGAGATGATGTTACAAGAAGAAACAAGATTTAGGTGGACATTGGCCCAGTGGCCACCGACATCCTCGCTAAAGTCCCTCGGGGACCCTCACACGGAGAGGTCTTGGGTTCGATCCCACTCGAGTATGACTAGAGGATATTTACCGCCAGGGATCTTTGTCGTGTAGTGAACTGGGAGGGGAGATCCCCTCCGCGGCTAAGGATACCGTGCACCTATCCTTTAGATACACACCTAGATTTAATTTATCTAATTTGATGTTATGTTTGTTTCGAAACAATTGTTGTCTTTTATTTGGATTTTGTATGACAATTTAGTATTGAAATGAATTTTGAATTTAATCATTATTGTCACATAGTGTTATGAAGTCTCTTGCAATCTTGTTTTCGTATCATCCTGATGTTTCCGCCATCGGTTGGGGGGTGACAATTATAACATTTTGAAACCATTTTTCAATCTAGTTTTATCATGTGTTTGTTCAGCCGTGAGGGTTTCGGTGTATTCAATCAAAACATTTTTTTTTCAAAGTTTTTTATTTTTAACAATTTTAAAAACAAACATATTTTTTTCATTTTTCAATTTTTTTGACAAAATAAAAACATATTTTCAGTTTATAAATTTTTCAGTTTTTAGGATTTTTAGTTTATGTTTTATTTATTTACAAAAACAAACAAACTCCTTTTTTTTCATTCACAGGAATACACCGCCTCCCGTGTCAGGCTGCTCCGCTCTTCGTGTTGACATTCATCTGTCTTCAGGAGAATCTGCATATTCAACTCACTCAATTACTTGAATAATGCAACCCAGAGCTGTTTGACCTTGGGTATTGTGACACAATACGAATTGTTCAATTTCGGAAAATCTTTATCATTTTTCACAAAAACTTTGTCGCTCTTATTTTCAACATTCTTGGTTGAATCGATTTTCCGTTTGTCACTCACAAAAGTCTTTTGTTTCTTGACAACCCAGATTTGTCCATTTGAAACATTCTTTTGATAAAATCTTGGATCAGTTTGAACGTTTCCTTTTGACAAATCATTTTTAGGTTTCCAGATTTGGTTTGGTTTTGATATCTCAACTTTTTGTTTCCAAATCTGTTATAACACAACTTTGGGTGTCTTTGATTTTGGTTTCCAAGTTTGTTTTGACTCAAACTTGGTTGACTTCTGTTTCTCAACCTTAACTTTATTTTTATCAACATCAATCGGCTTCAGATTTGGAAATTTGCGACAACATGTCCAATTTGATCACATTTAAAGCGTGTTTTCTTCGAAACATCTTTAGCCTGTTGTTGTTGCTTTTTCTGAGCATAGAACTCTTCATTAGACTGTCATCTGAATTGGAGTTCTTTCTCTTCTTCTGAACTTGTTCCGTGAACAAAGTTCGTCTTTTTCTGAAAAATTTTCTTTTCAAATCATTTCTTATGATTTTGTTTCTTTTTATAACCCAACCCAGCCTTCATGTTTTTCCTTTTGTAACTAGGTTTGTTATAAAAAAGTTTTCTTGCTCGCTTTTCCGGCAAATTTTGCAATTTCAGACTTTTCGATTTCTACCAATTTGAAAACTTTTTCAATTTTATCCGAAATCACGTTTTGAATCGGAAATTCAATGTCTGAGAATAATTTGTGTAATCCAATCATGGTATATGCCAATCCTATTGGATCTTCATTCGCATTTTTCTCAGTATTTGAATTTTTCAAATAGTTTTTGTGAAAACTTTCCTCATCTTCATTCAGTGATTCGGACTTACCATTTTTGGTAGAATCGTTTCTCAAAACGTTTTCAACAACCTTACTTACCACCTCTGAATCACTAGCATCATCAGATTTGGTGTAAGTCACATCGATATTTTCAGATAATTGGTCAACTATGTTCAAACCTTTTTCCATCTTTTCGCCATCGTAGAACGTGTAATTATCCCTCAACGGTGGTGGCACCTGATGATATTCTGAACCAATACCTTTTTTATTCTTTTCAGAATCTTTGTTATCTGGTGTGATGTTGAAAATACGTTCGAGAATGTACGAAGAACTATGATAACTTTGAAGTTTTGTAACAATCTTTTCTTTTTCACCCAATTCTTGTTTTAGTTTAGCAACTTCATCAATACATTTATTTAACTCCTGTTGCTTTTCTTGATATTTGGCCTCAACAAGTCTTGTTGTTTTTAAACTTTCAAACAATCTACCGTCCATACATTTGACTTGTCTATTCAAAGTATCATAAGCTTCTTGTACATTATGATTTGACCATTTCATTCTGTCATACTCTTTTTGTAATTCTTAAATGATGTTATCTTTTTGTAAACAATCATTACATTTTTGTTAACACTTTTGTTTTAAATTTTCATTTTCTTTTTCTAAATTTTGACATTTCTGTGTCAGCTTTTCAACTTTTTGTTTCAAAATTTCTTCGTTTTCAATCATTTCTTTATATTTTGTTTGAATACTGTTTCTATTTTTGTAAACTCAATATCTCTTGATTTTAAGTTTTCGTCATTTTCAGCACAGGCTCTGCATGTTTCCATCCATTTCCAGCACTTTTTATCAGTTTTATTATCAGATTGTTCAATGATTTTATCTTTGTTAGACGATTCAAAAGATTAAATTTGAATTTTTTCTGTTATCACACCTTCTTCTGCTGTCTTCTGTTGACTTTCATTAGTCTCTTGCTGGTTTTTGTCAGCTTCTCCTGCTGTCTTTTTCAGTTCATCTACCAGCTTCTCAACAGCTTCTTCCTTCTTCTTCTTCAACTCCATCACCTTTGGTGCATAAACCATCTCCTTTATATGCTTATGCAAAACCTCTTCGTAATCTTTCTCTATTGACCTTCTCGCATAAAATTGTTGACACGTTGGAATAACCGCTAACACATCTTCATTCTTCACTTTCTCGAAATAAACCACCGGATTTTCTTGTGAATCCAAGTAGCATTCTTTTTCAGCATCCCATCTGTTTGCTTTCTTTGCCTCTTTAAACTGATTATAGAACTTATTAATTTCATATCGAGCATAATCTTTCCTCCATCTTAGATTATCAAACTTAGCCATGATCTTGAAATGCTCGAGAATAACCTTGCAAACAATCAAACAAACACTTGAATTAACTTTGAAACACGAACAATAAAATCTTTGATCTGAAAATGATTTAGTTTCAGCCCAAACAATTTGAAATATAATTTGCCCACTAATCAAATTTGTTTCACACTAGAAGCCCAAAATCTAACAATCTTAGTCCACTTGATAAACTTTTGGCCCAAATGACTTTAGATGATCCAAACCCACTAAAAATTTCAGCCCAAACATTCACTAATTTTAAACCAACTTTCAAAGCCCAAAGTCAAAATATACTGGCCCACTTGAAATTTAATACCGAGTTGATCCAAAAATTTGGCCCAAACTTGATTAAAATCTTTTGGCTCGAATGTAGTAAACTAACCCAGTTCAAGATTTTTAACTCGATTTCTACACTTTTGGCCCAAAATTTTAATCTCGGCCCAAAACAGTTCGTTCACCAAAAATTCAGCCTAGTAGTTGTTTTTAAGTCCAAACCCACTATCCATTTTTTTTTTTGAGTTAAATGTCATTTTAGTCCCTGTGGTTTGGGCCATTTTGCCAGTTTAGTCCAAAGGTTTCATTTTTAACCTGTGGGTCCAAAAAGGTTTCACCGTTGCCATTTTAGTCCACTAGGTTAACTCAACCCATTTTTTCTGTTAACGAGAAGACCAATTCGGTCATTTTATATGGCTGAATTGCCCTTTTAGTTAACAGAATTACATACAAAATTACCGAATAGGTCTTCTTGTTAACAGAAAAAATAGACGAAGTTAACCCAGTGGACTAAAATGGCAACTGTGAAACCTTTTTGGACCCACAGGTTAAAAATGAAACCTTTGGACTAAACTGGCAAAATGACCCAAACCACAGGGACTAAAATGGCATTTAACTTTTTTTTTTTAAATTACAATCCTATTTGGTCTTCTAATTCAGCACAATATACCGAAAGTCACCAAATTCGACTGAAAATACAACCAATTCAGTTCTATATATGATCTAAAACCAACAGAAGCTTTCAAACTTGATCCTATATACACGAAACAGTCCGAAATTTGACAGAATTGGTTCCTTTTTTTCCGACACTTAAACTGTCATTTAAAACTTTCTTCTTTGTCACTAAATCTCAACAATTCGCAAAAAGATTTCTTTTCTATCAATCACCAGCAAACACTTTCAATTTGATGTGGTTCCAACAATTTTGTTGGCCAAGAAAATAGAGAAACCAGAAAGCAATTTAGAGAGAAGTTTAGACTAATATTTTTCCTTTATATCCATAACAAGGGTGGAGATACAATAGGAAGTTTATTTGGCTAGGAAGGCTAGGAAGTGATCTTGACCATCCATTTAGTTAATCAAGGGCTAAGATTAAATCAGGGAAATTGAAGGGAAAAAAATAGGCGCGTGAGTTTGTTTAGGGGTATTCTAGTCAATCCAAGCCAATAGTTTCTCTCTCCTCCAATTCCCCCCCCCCCCATTTTTTAAACGTTAATAACTCTTTCATACGACATTATTTTTTTATAAAAATTGCACCAAAAAAACGAGCGTTTTTTTATCTTTAAAACGAGTATAGTATTGCTATATTTAAAAAAAAATAAAACCCAATTGCGTAAAACGCAATAGAAAAACCCCCAGTTACGTAAAACGCAATGAAAAAAAAACCTAAAAAATGACATTTTTCTAAAACGCAATGCACAAAAAACATAAAGAAATGACTTATTTGTAAAACGCAATGGCCAGAAAACACAAAGAAATGTCTTATTTCTAAAACGCAATAGCCTAAAAACTCAAAAGAAAATGTACTTTCTAAAACACAATAGACTAAAAACACATAAAAATGTGTTTTACCTAAAACGCAATGCACCAAAAACACAAACAAATGTCTTATTTCTAAAACGCAATGGCCATAAAACACTTAAAATGTCCGTTTTCTAAAACGCAATGGACTGAAAACACATAAAAAAATGTTTTACCTAAAACGCAATGCACAAAAAACACAAAGAAATGTCTTATTTGTAAAACGCAATGGCTAGAAACCACTTAAAAATGACTCATTCTAAAACACAATTGCCTAAAAAACAAAAGAAAGTGTTCTCTGTAAAATGCAATGGACTGAAAACACCTAAAAAATGTGTTTTACCTAAAACGCAATGACTAAAAACACTTCAAAAATGTGTTTTACCTAAAACGCAATGACTAAAAACACTTAAAAATGTGTTTTTTCTAAAACGCAATAGCTAGAAAACACATAAAACTCTCTTATTTCTAAAACGCAATGGACACATAAAATTGTCTGTGAACTGTCTGAATTGTCTACGAATTACTGTCTTCGAAATGAGCCAATTTCTGGAAAATTAATTTTTCTAATGCATTTTTATTACAGCTCAACCCCAGCCAGGGGTGCTGCCCTCGGACCCCCGCCAAGATCGTAAAACGCAATGAGTAAATCAAAAACTTAGATCGTAAAAATGAAATTAAATAATTTCTTACATGGATCGAAGTGATTTCTTCAACAATTGATGAATTTTGAATGATTGAAACACTTATCAGCGCTCGAATCAAACGAATCGAGTGATTATCTTCAAAATCACCGAAAAAAAAACGAGATTTTTTATGAAATTAAACTGGGTTTTCTTCAAAAAAAGCTGAAGAACACGTTGATCGGGTGTTTGAATCATTGATTGGTGATGAAAATCGCACTATAATGTAGTGATTATTGAGATAGAAAATGAAGAAATGGTTGAAGATGGTGGGTTTTGAAAATGGTGGGTTTTGAAGATACTGGGTTTTGAAAAGGAAGAAGAAAGGGTTGGATTGACTAAAATACCTTTTTTCTTTATTTTAAATGTTGCCACATGTCCTAATTCTATTGCTTCCTACACTTCCTAGCCAAAATAAACTTCCTATTAGATCTTTTCCCTCCATAACAATTCCTAACTCACAATAAATAAGAGAATGAAAACAAACTACCCACTATTCTAGGCTCCATTATCACCTAAAATAATGCAGAAAACTACTACACCTACATTGACCAAATGACAATAAAATAACAATAAATAACTATTAAATATTTTGCATGATAACGTGGTTTGTGTTGGCAAGGTACATATCACAATCGTAGTTTATATATGCAAAAACAACACTTCAATCACATATCTTCTTTTCAATTAAAATCTAAACTCATAATATGAACACTAATCAAACATTCAGTTCGTTTTTTAACAACAGGTATGTTCCAATTATAATATCCGAAACGTTTTGATCGAAATTCACCGAAACTAATTTGAATCAGTCCGAAACTCAACTTAATCAAACTAAAATCAATCAAAACTGTCAGAAAACTTCACTTTTCACACCGAAATGAAACACAAATTGATTAAAACAGTTCGAAATCTATATTCAATCCGAAAACGTCGAAACTCGTCCGATTTGACCAACGATTACGCACAGAGCATCCGTAGCTCTGATACCACTTGTTAGTTCAGGATCAGATCGATACGATCACAAGCTCTGCGGTGAATTCGGTTTAACGTGCGGAATCTGTTAAACTGAACCGTAATCGATAACACGCACGTAAATAAATGCCGTTTTATTACGAAACAACGACAACCGGACAGAGTTTCGACTCGATCTACATACAAGAACACTCGAAATCTAATAATTGTAACGAAACCGAGAGTGTCTTGTATGAAGTTGATGAAGATCTGTGAAGAACAGTTGTTTGTACGAACCGAGTTGTGTTCTTGTACGAAGAGACATGGACAGTGGCGGATCCAGCCGGAGAAATCACTGGGTTCCTTTTTCCAAATCATACAAGGTTTACACTACAAAAAAACGTTTTTTTTTCCAAATCATACAAGATTTACACTACAAAAACACGTTTTTTTCCGAAAAGACTGGGTTCCTGGGAACCCGGTCTTTACCTCTAAATTCGCCCCTGGACATGGAAGGTATTTATATATGTTGTAGCTTCGTAAGAACCTGCAATTCTCCCTTCGTACGAAGCCATGAATGGTCCGGTTCGTACAAACCTGCTTTGCATACTCCGGTTCGTAAAACTTGAATATCTCATGCAGACTTCTTTTTAAATTATATTCCAAGCATGTGTATTGATTATGATGTCATATGTGTGATGTCATCATAAGATGGTGATGACATCATGCTTGTTGAAACCCAATCTCTTCGCATCGTGTGTACCGTATACTGACCTGACATTACCTAACGACACCAAGTAATACCTATTGAAACCTCTGTCCGGTATGATACAGACTCAAGACTTTAAATGTTACAAATATAGACAAATTTCTAACTATGGACATACAAAATGCACTCACACTGAATAGCTTCTTCTTCCGTAGCTCAACAATCTCTATCTCTGCTTCTTGATTTGTTCCTGATTTTCATTGACAAGCTTGATCTGTCTTTGCACGACTCTATGAACCTCCATAAATTGAGTAGATACAAATTCAGGGAAGTTTTGCATTTCCACACTGATCGCTGCACCTCGAGGTCTTGGAACAAAGGTTGGTGCAGAAGGTCTTAGGCCAGAGGGTCTTGGAGCAGACGAACGTGGAATAGACGCTCTGGGAACACTTTGTTTCTGTTGTGTAGGTGGTCGAGAACTGAAAGCAACCTTCGGGCAAACTGTAGGATCGTTTACAGACCCGAACGAGTCGATCAGAAGAGTTTTTCTCAATACAAAAGGCAGAAACAGACGTATTGAGTTCAATTCAGTAAGATATACTCATTAACTATCGATATTATTGATTTGATGACAAATTACAGTGAGTCGACACTTCGGCAGCACTTCGTGGCTCAAACCGGAAAAGTTACAAATGATTTCGTTTGTGGGGTATTTATAGGCATGCTAATTCCGTTTGAACATGTCTCAAACGGAATTACATTTCAAGCGAGATTACCTTCAAACGGAATTAGGTAATTTCGTTTGAACATGTCATGGTCATTTCAAACGGAATTACAACTTGTAATTTCGTTTGAAACTGCCTCTCACCCTAAATTTGACATTTTTCTTGTAATATGTGCCCTGGTCTATCTGAATACAAACAAGACTCAATACAAGACGAAGTCGACAGACGGATGCACCAACAGACTCCCCCTCGGATGTTGACGAAGTCTTCAGTGTGTCGAGTCTTCGCATCTTCAGTCTTTATCAGTCTTCTCGTGCTCTCTGAAGTATCTAACAATGTAAAGCATCCTCAATTCTCTTTCCTTTCTCTATCAGCACCAACAGATAACCTCCTCCTCTCTGGCTCTATCTTCTCTTGATCAGATCTCTTGATTCCTTAAGTTCATCAGCATCAGCAATCTCAGGATCAGAACCTAGCTCTTTGTCATTCAGACTCCCACTTTCGATAAGCTGGGATCGCAGTCTGGCTTCCACAGGTTCAAACTCATTTCCTGGCTCACATCCTGCTTTGGATTGAAACCTAGCTTTTTGTCCATTTATCCCAAGATCTGTTGATGGCTCTTCTTTTTCCTGCACAAATCTCTACCCACAAATAAATTTCACAAATTTAAAATTTTACAAATTTACACTCTGCTTACCACTTTGTAAAATCAAATCTTAAAATGATTTAACATTTATAATTTCTGATGAACCACATGTGGATAAGATATTGTTTTTCTTTCCAAAACACTCTCCCAACCCAATTGTCATCATGTTTAGCACTTGGAATTTTGAAAATCAGCTTCTTCAACATTAGTTGTTGAAAATCTTTTTGAATTTTTCAAAAATTTATGCTAAAACACACTGAAAATCTTTTTGAATTTTGGTTTGAAATGCAATGCAGAGAAGAAATATACAAACACTATTTTTGTGAGTTTGTGTAAGAGGATCATATCAGTTTATGAAATAAATCACCAACACCATTAAGCTTCAAACAATTTAAGTTCTAAATGATTCACTTAGATTGTCAGTATACTGATCCACTTAAATTCTCACACAAAGTTCAACTGTTTTGAGATACGAGATTAATGTTTTAAGCACTTAAACTTATTCGCCTGTCCCACCTCAGAATATACTCCCGTATCCAGATCCCAATATTCAGTCTTACAGGTGAGTATACCTAGATGATATCTGTAAGGGGTTAAGTTGCGAAGGCCGTGAGAGCTCAGGTCAGAACTTCCGTTCAGCAGAGAGATGACGGCTTCAACTTTTGGTGGGTCCCCTTTAGAGGATCTTTTTTACAACAGCACATGATCTGCATTTTGCAATGTTTTATCATTTTTTATGCTGAAGGTGGGCTATATTTCAAGCAAGCGTAAAGTATTCTCCGGGGACTAGGCCATTGCTTCCGCAAAATCAGAAGTCCCGGGATAATACTCCAGATATCACTAAGCATAAAGACCTAGTATCTCAGAAAGAGGGGTCCTTCAAACAATATTTCGGGGGTTACCCATATATCCGAGAGATGTTACCCACAATATAAGCAAGTTTGAAATTTAGGTTTATATCTCGTCACAATCTACTAAATGTGCAAAAACCTACTGACACATCATCAGTGAGATTATTTATCACATTTTAGCTTTCCAATTCTTTAGCATGCTGTGATCGTCCGCTGATGTACTATCATTTCCTCTTTTTGACAACAAAACTCATTTTTGAATTTTATCATATTTTTTACTTTATCAAATTTTCAATTGTTTTTGAATTTTCTGAAAAATTTCTTACTCCCCCTAAAATTCAAAATCATTTAAGGAAATTTAAAAACAAACTATACAAGCAAAGTGACAACTGATATCAAATCACTTCAAATTCGCCATCCACTTAGCATAAACAATCAGAACTCCCCCTTTCAACAAACTATTTTCCCTTTGTGATTTCAAAACACTTAAGTTTGTTTTAATCAAATGGTTTGTCCGGAAAATAAGTTTTGTTGATTTTACAAAAACCTCTTGAGGTTAGGGGTTCATCACATTGTTTTTCTGTAACCACTTGAAAAATTTAACAATTTTAGATTCTCTCAACAATATCACTTGTAGAAAATCAAGTACAACTTAATGTCCCTGATTTACCCCTTGCAAGTCGAAATATCACCATCGTGAATTTCTCAAGAAAGATGCCGATTCCTGCTCCACGCTTACCTACCTGGGAGCTCCGGCAAGTCCAGATTTTTACTGATCATAATATGTTCCATCCCAGTCACAAACCTGAGATGAAACAACCTTACCTTGTTTCTTCAATTTTTTCTTATAAAACTCTTTCACTCCTTTGACTTTTCCATCAACCATTTTTCCAAAAATATGTTGCACTTTGGAGTTAAAAGCCTTTTCAATACCAAATTCTTTCTTTTTAGAGAAAAACTGATTTGAAATTTTAACTTTACCAACTTTTTGTTTAAAGTTTTCAGCCTTCAATGGTGGAAAGTTGACATCATCCATTGGAGGAACTGAATTCTCATCTTTAACCCCAATTTGTGGCTCTTCTGACTTTGTGGAATCAGATTCATCGCCAGACAATAGCTCCTCTGATTTTGACGAATCAGAATCATTGCTGGAACTATCATCAGACTTCTTAACAATCCACTTTTGATTGTCATGATTTGCTCTTTTCTTTTAAAACCTGTTTGAACATTCACCAATCTCAAAAGTTGAATTTTTGAAAAGTTTAGTTCTCTCAATTGGTGGTTCAAACTCAATCACTTTCTCTTTCAGTTTAGAAACTCCCTGTTTGATTTGTTTTGCCTGTGAACAGTTCATGGCAATATGACCACTTTTTCCACATTTAAAACAGGTTCGAGTTTCCTTCTTCTAATCAGCAGTCTTCATTTCTTCTTGCTTCTTCGCAAGGAAATCTCTGTTCGACTGTTTTCTGAGTAATTTTTCTTTTTCTTCTTCAGAAGATGTACCTGAAACAAATATCATTTTTGATTTAAAATCTCGAACATATTTTTCATTTTTATGATTTTCTGGTGGAATAAAACCCAGACCTTTCTTTTTGAAATTACCGTTATGGTTAGGTTTCTTTCGATAACCTGCACCAGAACTGTAACCCTTTTTCTTGTTTAAACGTTGTCTAACTCTTGAGGTGTAAGGATTAGGTTTTTTAGAAAGAATTTCATCTTTTATTTCAGAAATATTAATTTCTATTAGTTTAAAAACTTTTTTTTATCATTTCTGGTTTAACACCTCTTATTGGAAATTCCTCATCAGAATATAATTTGTCAGATTCATTCAAAGTATAAGCCACTTTAAATGTTTCATCATTCAAATTAGATTTTGATAACAGGAATTCTTTATTGTAAACTCTTTTGCCCTGTTTGACGGTTTGACTCGGAGTGCTGGACTCAGACTTTGACTCTGACATAGACTCCGACTTTGACTCCCCAGTTTCATCGTTATCTAACACATGATCCACGACTTTCTTCATCAATTGATATTGTTGATCAGTGCCAGACGATGTAAATGTAACATCAATATTTTCTGGCAGATTAACTGAAGACTCCGACTCCCACTGTAAATTTGTTACCTTTTCGACTCTTTCTGAATTTGGATTTCTAGGAGAATATCCATTTTCAAGCGGGGGTGGACACTTGTTGTAACTGGCACTGTGTTTCTTACTAGAATCTTTCACTTCAGTATCCTTCTTCTTTTCTTTCTTCTTTTTAGAAGTCTTTTCTTCATATACATTTTGTTCTTCAGTTACTTCATCATCTTCAAAAGCCTTCATGCCTTCCACAGTAGGATAAATCCTGTCAATGACATAAGAAGTACATGAGTAACTTTTAATCAAACGATTAACTCTTTCAGTTTCAATTCTTTGTGTTTCAAGTTTCTGTTCCAGCACAACACACTTCTCGATGTAATTGTTAACAACTTCCTGCTTTGTCATGAAAGTTCCTTGAAGGGTTTTCATTGCTGTTGCTTCTTCTTCACTGGATTGATTGTATTGATTCATTGCTTTGTGATGTGTGCAAAATGCAACATATAAATTACATCAAACAAGGCATAAAACTAACCCTTTTTAAGTACTAATATTGGAAAAAGAGTGTTTTTGTCTTCCTTTTGTATTTTCAGGATTAAATGAGCTCAAAAACACAAAAGAAGCAAAAAGACAGCTAAATCCAACATAAATACAAGGAAAGGAACATTAGTGGACTGCCCGACCCCTCAACGGCACCTTCCAAAGCAAATTAGAGAAGTCAGATAACTGAACACGCCCCGTGCTCAGCCAGCACGGGGGCGTGCCCAAGAAGCAGCAGAAAAGACAAATCTATAGAAGCTTCTATTGCCCACCACGGGGCCGTGCTCAGCGGACACGGGGGCGTGTCGAAAGTACAGCAGGCGCATTTATTGTAATTGCGAATTACAATTAATGAGGAGAGAGAGTGTCAGACAGACACGGGGCCGTGTCCAGCGGACACGGGGCCATGTCCAGCTCTCTGTTCAGCCTATAAATAGGAGTGCTTGGATTCATTTCATCTCATCCCTTGGCACACCACCTCTCTCACACTTCATCCACCACCCACCACCATCACAACACCATCATCCACCACCATCATCCATTGTCCATCGTAGAGTGTGTGAGTCGTCTCGGGATCCAAGATTGATCGTAAGAGTTCTTGACAATCAAGGCCATGTTTGCCTAAGTCTCTTACATCACTTGGTGAAGACAAAGTGTCTAGTATAATACTTTTTATTTCTAATCTTTTGCACTTTTTATTTGGTTTTGTATTAATGACTTTAATAACTAGTTACTTATGTTGAAGGTGATTTTTCCTTATCGTTTGTCCGTGGTGTCTTGGCATTATTTTACTGTCTATATAAAATAAAGGATTTTCACCATTCATATCTCCACGGTCTATATGGAGGTATGTTGGCTACCTGGTCGGGGGTTAAGGGAACGGTTTGGTAAAGGTCTTGCCATTGTTCAGCGTTTAGAGGTCCGGCAATGGACCTGGGTCAAATTTAGTAGGACCTCCTTCAATACTTCACGGTATTGGATGGCGGGGGTCCAAACTCTTTGACCCCCTCATAAGTTAACTACTATTAATACTATAACCCGGCTATTTAGGACTGTATCCCTGCTGACTCAGACTACTTAGCCGAGGGTAACGTCACCGCCAAAAGCGGGGCCTACCACAATACTGCATTAATAACTTAATTCATTATCTTCCAATAATCCACCCTTTTAGGATTGTATCCTTGCTGACTCAAACTACTGGGGTGAGGGTAACGTCACCTTCAAAAGAGGGGCCTACTACAATAACTAAGATAATCTCTTAATTATGTGCAAAAGTGCGGAAATAATCAAAGGTTATACTAGATACGAGTCGGAACCAAGTGATTCATCTTGTCTATCTGTTTTTATTTTATTTTTATTTTCAGCATTTTAGTTAGTTTTTATTTTTTCTTAGCTTAAAACATTTTTCTAAACTTTTATTTTGATTAGACGTTGAGGATAAACCGGTATTAAAAGCTCTTGTGTCCTTGGACGACCTCGGTATCTTACCAACGCTATACTACACTCAACGATGGGTGCACTTGCCCATATGTGTGTTTAGTGTTAGTGAAATATCGTGTTTTATAAATTTAAAACTTGGCTAAAATAAGTGTTAAAAAGGGCTTAAAATATACACCTAATATATATAACACTTTACCGCACATCAACTTTTTGGCGCCGCTGCCGGGGACACAAGGATTTTAAAAAAGTTAGGAATCAACGGCCTAATCATCTTTTATTTTTCTTTTTAATTTTTTAGGATTTTTTCTTAGTTTTTCAGCTTCTGCAGAGCTCAGCACGGGCCGTGCCCGCTGAACACGCCCCCGTGCTCAATCATTGGAACTGGCAATCCTGTTTTACGTCAGACAGTAAGCTGAACACGGGGCCGTGCCCACTCAACACGCCCCCGTGCCCAAGTTTCAGTTACTGAAAACAGAACCGTTAGATCCCGGCGGTTGGTAATTTCTGACATAAACATGAGTGATAGTAATTGTTTTTACTTTCGGCACTCTTATGGTACGTGGTGTCAATTATGTGGTGGCAAACATAAAGAAGTAGAATGCTACTTTCTAAATTATAGGCCCCACTACATAGACCCACCGACTTCTTACAACCTTAAGAGGGGCGAAAGTAAAAATAAGCACTATTTCTCCCTCGAATGCGCCCAGCCAGATATTCTAGGGGAAATGCTCCTTGATGAGTTATTTCAACTAGAAAAGCTAATTCAGAATTGGTTAGAAGAGCTTAGGAAGGATTTTATTGATCCACCCCAAGACGATAACCATGACGAAATGCTGGAACCGCATTCCAACAACCTCGTTGCTCCCGAAAATGCCTTAGTACCTAGCAAAGACTTGGACGATAGTCGTCCCTGTGTCGATTGTGCCGTGAAGGACACTCCATCGACTTCGTTCGATGCATACATAGACCTGAGCGATTCGGCATACACCTTCTTTAACAAGAGCCCGGGAAAGGGTTGGACTTGTCCACCTAGACTGAAAATAGGAATTACCCTCACCGACAACCTCTTGCGTTCTCGCCTTAGTCTAGGACAATTAAGGTATCTTAGGCACTTTGGGGTTGTTCCAACCAGTAAGGAACCACCCGATTTCGACAAGATCCTTGAAGTAGCGAAACTCCATAAAGCAGCCTCCAGACACGGGGCCGTGTCCAGGTCAACACGCCCCCGTGCTCACTAAAAAGATTCTCTGCTGATTTGGTCAGAATACGGACAAAATGTGTCAGGATTTCCTCTGGACACGGGGCCGTGTCCAGTCAACACGGGGCCGTGCTCAGTGCACTGTCGTTATCTTTAAATGCAGCCTGATTCCTGCTCATTTTGACCACTTCAATTGACAGAAATCCCTGGGATTTTCACTCATACCATCCTAGGTAAGTGTTAAAAGAAGGTTCCAAAGGACCCTCTTGTCCCTTCCACTTTTATTCATTTCCTTCTCTTTCAAAATTTTTTCAAAATTTCCTCCATGGAAGCTTGGAAATCCCTTGATTCCAACCCTCTATGTGAAGTTTGTAAGATTATTTGCAAAAGATTCTTGCTTAAAGTTAGTTGTATAACTTTGTTTTAAATTATCTGAGCTTAAAACCCATATAAAAATCATAAAAATAATTTAAAACTCCAAGATTCTTTAGCCAAAAATCCTGCAGACAAATGGACACGGGGCCGTGCTCAATGAGCACGGGGCCGTGTCCAGGGGCTCTGTTTTGTAAAAATTTAGCTTTCTTCGGTTTCCTTCACAGAAAATGGCAAGCAGAACAAGCGGATCATCTTCAAGAAATAACCGACAAGGGAGGAGATCTTCAACAGCAGAAGACTCTCTTGTAAACTATGTTTACGCTCTAAGGGAGGCTATTGATGAAATGACGGGAGTGGAAGAAGCATTGGTCGACCGTATCAACCATCTTACAGTAGGGCTGGAAGGCTGTCTCCATGAAGTAAACCTCTTGCACCAGAGGTTGAACCTTCTCGCTTCCCCGCCTTTGGTACCTCTAATAACCCAAAGGGCGTGGAACATGGTGCCCGAAGTTGTCATTCCAGCCGAATGGTACGCCATGCACCAAGAGCTTCCGCGAAGAGTGGTGCAAGGAGTCCCGGTGAATGTTCCCCCTCAACCACCAGCAGCGGAGGAAAATGAAGCCGCATTCTTCCTTCCTAGGGAGATCGAAGAATGGCTTTAAACAACGTTTAGGGAAGAATTCATTCGGCTAAAAGTCCTACTATACCGGGAAACTATTCTCGAAATTTTCTTAAAATAGTAGAACTCCTTATGATAACCTCGTGTACCTGCTGACCTATTTAGTTAAGTTTTAATTTTAATTTTAATTTAGGATTATGTAAGTTCTCTCTATGATGAAATGAAATGATGGTTTTAAGGTTTGGATGGTTTGTAATGAATAAAACACACTCATGGTGGTAAAGGATGAAAAGGGGAACGAGAAAAATGAACTCATGCACAAGAACAAGGCAACCCGACAATTCTCTCCAGATCAGAAGGTTCAACACGGGCCGTGCCCAACCAACACGGCCCCGTGCCGAACCACCTGCAGAAAAACGCCCAGTTCAGGTACCTGGACACGGGCCGTGTTCACCCAACACGCCCCCGTGTCCAGACTTCTGTCTCTCTTATTTTAATTTTGTTACTGGCACTTGAACACGGGGCCGTGCCCGGATAACACGGGGTCGTGTTCAGTGCCCAGTAACACAAATTTTTGCTTTTTAAACACTATTTTACACATCTAATCAACCTAAAAATTTATTTTTGGGACACATTGAGGACAATGTGTAATTTAAGTGTGGGGGGGAATGCTAAAACCTTGAATTTTGCAAGTCCTAAATACAAGCCTTACACAAAACTCTATTGGAACCGCTAATCACCCCAAATTTTTTCAAAAATTTCATTTTTTTTACTTGTCTAGGTTTAACTCGGGAAATTCAAGTTCTCAAAAAGGTTATATTTTTAAGAATTTACAACCAATAGCGTAGTGATAAAAAGAACCAACATAAGAAAATTATGAAAAGGCATGACAAACTTAGTTAAAATTTGATTATATATACTTGATCACATAAAAACCCATTCCCACAAAAGTGAGTTTTGAGCCTTTATTGAGCATACAAATTTACATCTTTAGACTAAATGCTCACTTTTCGTTTCTTGTGTGAATAGCCGCTTGGTTCTTACGACTCTAGAACTTGCCATGACGATACATTCACGGTCCTTATCAACTTAAACCCGAGTAAGTAAATGATGGAGGCATTAGGACTACCCTTTTTATTTCTACACCATTATTTTTCTTTTTCTTTTACCACCTACCCAAAAAATCCCCCTAGTTAACCCTTTTGAGCCTAAACCTTTTCATTTCATCACCCAAACCAAAAACCCCTTTTACCCACCAAAACCTTTTTCATTTTTAACCCTTTGTTTTAGTAACAAGTTCGGCTTTTCGTATGAAAAAAAATATATATATATATAATTTTTGTGTGTTATTGATGAAGCAAAATGAAAATAAGACAAACAAAGTCATCAAAAATAACTTTGTTTGAATAAAAGCTTCATTAAAATAAAAAGTTACAAAAATAGAAAGTCCTACGAAAACCGACACTTGTTACGCCTTTTCGCTTTTTTTTTTACTAACCACTAACCACTTTCCCAACCACCTACCTTTAACCCAGGCCTAACCCTTAACCCACAAAGTCCTCTTGATATTTACAAAGGTATAAAAGTTAAAAAGGAGGAGGATTGATTGCTTGGCAAGCCTATGGTAGGAATAAGTTCCATGCCGCTCTCGAGTGATTCACTAAATATACACCTTCGGCCGAGTGTGAGTGATTTCTCCCGTGAGGAATGTGAACTTGTATATAAATGGAATTTTAAAAAAGGCATGTTATGCCCAAATAAGTAATTTCTCCTATGAAACGTTCTAAATAAATCATTACGAATAGGATTGTAAATAAATAAAAAAATAAAACCCAAAAAGATCTTGGATATCCCGACACTCTACGACAAGCCCAAAACCTTCTCTTCTACCTATTCCATTTGGGAGTGTAAGCCATATATTAAAGAGTTTTGCTTGAGAACAAGCAAAAGTTCAAGTGTGGGGGTATTTGATGTGTGCAAAATGCAACATATAAATTACATCAAACAAGGCATAAAACTAACCCTTTTTAAGTACTAATATTGGAAAAAGAGTGTTTTTGTCTTCCTTTTGTATTTTCAGGATTAAATGAGCTCAAAAACACAAAAGAAGCAAAAAAGACAGCTAAATCCAACATAAATACAAGGAAAGGAACATTAGTGGACTGCCCGACCCCTCAACGGCACCTTCCAAAGCAAATTAGAGAAGTCAGATGACTGAACACGCCCCGTGCTCAGCCAGCACGGGGGCGTGCCCAAGAAGCAGCAGAAAAGACAAATCTATAGAAGCTTCTATTGCCCACCACGGGGCCGTGCTCAGCGGACACGGGGGCGTGTCGAAAGTACAGCAGGCGCATTTATTGTAATTGCGAATTACAATTAATGAGGAGAGAGAGTGTCAGACAGACACGGGGCCGTGTCCAGCGGACACGGGGCCGTGTCCAGCTCTCTGTTCAGCCTATAAATAGGAGTGCTTGGATTCATTTCATCTCATCCCTTGGCACACCACCTCTCTCACACTTCATCCACCACCCACCACCATCACAACACCATCATCCACCACCATCATCCATTGTCCATCGTAGAGTGTGTGAGTCATCTCGGGATCCAAGATTGATCGTAAGAGTTCTTGACAATCAAGGCCATGTTTGCCTAAGTCTCTTACATCACTTGGTGAAGACAAAGTGTCTAGTATAATACTTTTTATTTCTAATCTTTTGCACTTTTTATTTGGTTTTGTATTAATGACTTTAATAACTAGTTACTTATGTTGAAGGTGATCTTTCCTTATCGTTTGTCCGTGGTGTCTTGGCATTATTTTACTGTCTATATAAAATAAAGGATTTTCACCATTCATATCTCCACGGTCTATATGGAGGTATGTTGGCTACCTGGTCGGGGGTTAAGGGAACGGTTTGGTAAAGGTCTTGCCATTGTTCAGCGTTTAGAGGTCCTGCAATGGACCTGGGTCAAATTTAGTAGGACCTCCTTCAATACTTCACGGTATTGGATGGCGGGGGTCCAAACTCTTTGACCCCCTCATAAGTTAACTACTATTAATACTATAACCCGGCTATTTAGGACTGTATCCCTGCTGACTCAGACTACTTAGCCGAGGGTAACGTCACCGCCAAAAGCGGGGCCTACCACAATACTGCATTAATAACTTAATTCATTATCTTCCAATAATCCACCCTTTTAGGATTGTATCCTTGCTGACTCAAACTACTGGGGTGAGGGTAACGTCACCTTCAAAAGAGGGGCCTACTACAATAACTAAGATAATCTCTTAATTATGTGCAAAAGTGCGGAAATAATCAAAGGTTATACTAGATACGAGTCGGAACCAAGTGATTCATCTTGTCTATCTGTTTTTATTTTATTTTTATTTTCAGCATTTTAGTTAGTTTTTATTTTTCTTAGCTTAAAACATTTTTCTAAACTTTTATTTTGATTAGACGTTGAGGATAAACCGGTATTAAAAGCTCTTGTGTCCTTGGACGACCTCGGTATCTTACCAACGCTATACTACACTCAACGATGGGTGCACTTGCCCATATGTGTGTTTAGTGTTAGTGAAATATCGTGTTTTATAAATTTAAAACTTGGCTAAAATAAGTGTTAAAAAGGGCTTAAAATATACACCTAATATATATAACACTTTACCGCACATCACTTTGTTCAGAACATCATATGATTTTTTCAGCCTGTTCATGTTGTTAATCAATTCACTGTTTTTCTTCTTTATAATCTCACAATTTTCACAAGTCACCAGAATATTTTTAGCTTCAGCTTCTTCATTAATCTTGAACGCTGGAACTTCTTTCACTTTTCTCTTCACCATTGGAACTTCTTCATCATCACTGCTAACCGGTGTTTTGACCTTTTTCTTTTTCTTTTTAGCTTTTTCATCTTCACTATCACTTTCTGCCATCATTTTTAAGTGAGCTGCCATTCTTTTCGCATAATAATCATTATCATCATCATCACTATCTTCTTCGACTCGAGCAACAAACGCTTTGTGATTTGAAGTTTTATTTGGATCATAATCATCCCAATTGAAATTTTCCCAGCTAAAACCTTCTGGTAACTTTTCATCATCTTGATTGATTAGGCATGCTTTATGGTCGGCTGAAATATATTTGTCCCAACTAAAATCTTCTTGATTCACCAAACATGCTCTCTTTGATGATTCTTCAATCTCCTTCCTGCCATGAGCAGTTTGCATCTGTTGTTGATGTGGCTGTTGACCAACTTGATGATAAATCGATATCCGATAGCAATCATTGTTGTTGAACGGATTTTGAGCTCCACTTGCTTCGCGATTAGTGCACTCCCTCTTGAAGTGTCATTTTTCCCTGCAACGAAAACAAGTAACTTTAGATTTATCAAATCCTAAAGTAGAAACATTTGCATCACGGAAATCATCTCTTCCCGTGATTTGTTTAAATTTCTCAGCTCGTCTCAATACACTTGCAAAACACCATTTTATATCCATCAATTCCATCTCTTCAGCATCAATCTGATCGTAATCCTCTTTGGTCAACATTGGATTCCCGATCCTTCCTGCTACTAAACTTCCATAGGACTCCAACACAGTCCCCAACAAAGACATGTGACATTTCGCAACTTCTTCAGAATAATCTTGATCATTTTCAAGATTCAATACAATATTGCATTATAGCTTCTTGCCATTCTTGGTTGCTGAAATGTTCGGATCAAAAGATGGATATGATGAAAAACTTGTGTTGCTGTTTGATCCTTTGGATGAACTTCCTGATGAACTCTTGGCATTGAAAGCAGTCTCAACCTTTGGTGACATGCTGGTAGTTTTATCATTCAACCCAGCTTTGTAATAAAGCCCAATGTCTTGTTCACCATCGAAGTCTTTCATTCTTGAAATCTTTCTCTGTTCCATCTCATGAGACTCAATCTTTTCAATGAACTTGCTCAGTGTTAAACTGCTAAACCCTTTCTTGTTCCTTAGCATCATGAGATATGTGCCCCAAGTCTCGTGTGGCAACGCATCAGCTAGCTTTTCAATCTACTCCTCATTATCTTTTGTGATGCTCAACCTCTTCATGTTTGCTAATAGATTGCAATATCTTTCTATGATTTGCTTTGTGCTTTCATTTTTCAAACCATGAAACAGATCAAACTCTTTCTTCAGAAGTGACTTTTTGTTTTTAACCATCTCTTGACTTCCAACAAACTTTGATCTTAAAGCTTTCCAAATTGAATAAGCACTTCCATTATGTTGCAATAAAACCAAAATATCTTCTTTCACAGCTTGTTGTAGAAGACTTAACATCATTTTTTTCATTTTTGTATTTCCTTTTATCATCAGCACTCATATCTTTAATTGCAATCTCCTCTTCCTCATCATTCGTTGGTCTAACATATTTTGTCTCAACACATTCCCAAGCATCCAAATAATTTGCTTGAACCCAGTTTTCAAATTGTCCTTCCCAACCTTTATACTCCTCAATGTTCATGAGCTTAGGCGGTTTTTGCATAGTCCCCGTTTCAATTTCCAACATTGTCTGCTGTGTAACAGTAATCAGGGTAGCAAAGGCATTATAAAATTCCTCTTCCATGTTTCGGATTTTCAAAGTTCACAAAACAGTTCTGCTCAAACGGAATTATCTTCTTCAAACGGAATTCCTTTCAAACGGAATTAACACTTTGAAGCGGAATAGTGATTTCAAACGGAATCACTCAAACGGAACTATCTGTTTCAAACGGAATCAACCAACTTTTCAAACGAAATACCGGTTTCAAGCGGAATTATCAGGCTAATTCCGTATGAAGTGCTGCTGACGTCATCATTTTCGAACTGATTTTCAAACAGAATTACAAATTTTATCAATTTTAGATCGAATTTGAGTCCAATTCTTTCAAGGCTCTGTTAAAACACTATTGCGCACATGATGTGAGAAAATTAGCCAATTTTAACCGTGAAAAATTGTTAATTTTGTAAAAGAAGGTGTAGAAATCAAAAATTGCAGCTGAATTGGTAAGAACTCTTCTTCTTGAGCTCTGATACCACTTGTAGGATCGTTTACAGACCCAAACGAGTCGATCAGAAGAGTTTTTCTTAATACCAAAGGTGGAAATAGACGTATTGAGTTCAATTCAGCAAGATATACTCATTATCTGTCGATATTATTGATTTGATGACAAATTACAGCGAGTCGACACTTCGGCAGCACTTCGTTGCTCAAACCAGAAAAGTTACAAATGATTTTGTTTGTGGGGTATTTATAGGCATGTTAATTCCGTTTGAACATGTCTCAAACGGAATTACATTTCAAGCGAGATTACCTTCAAACGGAATTAGGTAATTTCGTTTGAACATGTCATGGTCATTTCAAACGGAATTACAACTTGTAATTTCGTTTGAAACTGCCTCTCACCCTAAATTTGACATTTTTCTTGTAATACGTGCCCTGGTCTATCTGAATACAAACAAGACTCAATACAAGACGAAGTCGACAGACGGATGCACCAACACAAACACCTCGAGACGATGTTGCCCTAGTCTTTGTCGTTGTTGGCCGAATCATTCTTGGTCCTGAAGGATATTGAACGATGGATGAACTTGGTCGTACGAAACTTTCAGAAGCACCCGGAGGCATACCAAGGAAGCCTGATGGCAAAGGAGGCAAGCTCAAACTCACCGATGTTGCCAACACATTACTTGAACTCAAAGAAGTAGGCAGCGAGCCAAAAAGCGGTGCAGTGGGAATGGCAGGCGATGAAATAGGAGATGAAGCAGCAACAGACGTGGTGACACTGATGGATTCCATAGAAGAAACAAGTGCAAATGGTGCGGTCAACAAAAGAAGCGAAACTAATCTCCCCAATATGGAAAGACCACTGGAAACAGAAATAACAACAGCAGCAAGTGAAACTTCAACTAATGAAGTCTTAGTACTCGAAACTTGATGAGAAGAACTCGAACTCTCCTCAACTTTTCGTCGTATATAAGTCCTGACTGGCTGCGATTGACAAACAGCTGCAGCAGCAGGAGGACGACGATCATCATTGTTATCGTCGGAGGAGGATGAGTCAAAAGTAATAGACGTAAGATCCTTCAATTTATTGTTCCACATCGCCAAACGTAGACCCCAATCAGAAGAGGAACCGAGGGAGGCTACTTTGCTTTAGAACACATCAAGTCTCTCTTTATCATCTGCTGAAATCTTATTAAGCATATCTTTTCGTAC
Source organism: Helianthus tuberosus (assembly GCA_030545235.1). NCBI lineage: Eukaryota > Viridiplantae > Streptophyta > Magnoliopsida > Asterales > Asteraceae > Helianthus > Helianthus tuberosus. The sequence continues at coordinate 128,713,913 of CM060351.1, read as the reverse complement.
CAACTGATAATACTCCTTTTCTGTTAACATACCTGCTTCAGTATCCTCAACAATTCTGTTTCCTTTATCCACAATACTAGAAGACGGTCCCACATCAAGAGCCGCATCAAACTCTAGAATAAAGGGATCAGTCTCTACAGTATTACTTAGGGCAAAGTGGCAACACTAACAGCAGGTTGCTCTACTCTTACAATATCTTCTTCACCCATTATTATATGAACCGCCTCACTTACAATTGGAAGATCATTCAACGTGTTGGTGCATACATCTATCGTCTTCGTCTTATATCGAGTCTTGGATTCATTGCGGTTCGGATCAAAGATGATGTCATCATTCTTGATGATGACATCATGTATATGACATCATTTTTACAATATACGCACATGAAACAGAATTTTATGTTTGATTATTGTTGAGTCCGCTTGAAGACAAAGTAGGTGGTCCGCTTGAAAATGTGTGTCCGCTTGAACATGTTTGTGTAGATTCAAGCGGACTAGCTAGGACTATAAATATGTGTCATGTCTATTCATTTGGAGGGGGGACTAGAAACTTGTACCGAAGTGCTGCCGGCATTTCTTGTGACTGTAATTTATGTTAAACCAATATACAAGAAGATGATATTCTAGCTGTTTCAAGCCTATACGTCTGTTTCCGCCTTTCGTATAGTATAAGAACTCTTCTGAACGACTCGTTTGGGTCACAAATCGATCCTACAAGTGGTATCAGAGCTCAGGAGGAAGAGATCTTGTCAAAACAGCCTGTTTTCATCACTTTTTCTAATTTCTACACCTTTTTCAAAATTAAAAAATTTTCACGGTTAAAATTGGCTCAAATTCACACATATTATGTGCAATCATGTTTTAACAAATCCTGGAAAGTTTCAGAACTAAAATCGGCTTAAAATTGGTTCAAATTGTACTTTCGCTTGAAAAGTTGTTCGAAATGCTGATGTCATCGACCTTTCGCTTGAATTTACATGGTCATTCCGCTTGAAAATGACATTTCGCTTGAGTTTACACTGAGATTCCGCTTGAAATTATGTTTTGATCTCGCTTGAAATCGACATTTCGCTTGAAAGTGCATCAAGTTGTGTAAATCATTTTAGGAGGTTGTCAGTTAGTTGGGAAAAGAAATCATGTGTCTTGTGTCAGTCTACACGAGTTGGTCCAATGAGTTTTGAGTGGTGATCACAATTGTCGGTCAAATTTATTTGAAGATTAGATCAAGGTATATCGGCCCAGTCAAATTAAGTTGGGTAATAGAGATTGTCGGCCATTGAGAAGTTCTTTGTGTTTGTATGCATGTTCAGCTAATTGCATGTGATCGGATACATCAAAGTGTTTGAGGTCCAATCAGAAGCTTATGAACAATTAATCTTGTCGGCCCATGTGATGTTTTCAGAAACAATCAATTGACTTAACAGGCCATCTATAACATTTCATCTGGTTTGTATATCTTCGGCCCATTGTGTTGTTGTCAGTCCACCATACATCTCGGTCTATGTGATATTACTTTTCATTTAGGTCAAATTGAATTCATTTCGTTCCGATCAAGCCCATTCATTTAGCGATCTCACTTCATCAACATTGAAACGAGTCCACAAATCTTCGACACGAGTCTTAGATTGATTTCATCAACACATTTTTACGTATCCAGTCCGTTTAAACTTATTGTTTGTTTGTTTGTTTCAGGTTTTTTACAAGGTGATACAGCTTGTTTGAGACCAGTATTTTTGAAACAAGAAAGTTTGTGTTTTGTGAACTTTGAAAATCCAAAACATGGACGAGGATTTTTACAACGCATTCGCTACCCCAGTAACCCTGATTACTCTTGCACAGAATACGATGTTGGAAAATGAAACGGGCACGATGCAAAAACCACCTAAACTCATGAACATCGAGGAGTATAAAGGTTGGGAAGGTCGTTTCGAAAACTGGGTGCAAGCCAATTATTTGGATGCTTGGGAATGTGTCGAGACGAAATACATCAGACCGACGAATGATGATGAAGAGGTTATAACAATTAAAGATCTAAGTGCCGATGGTAGAAAGAAATACAAAGATGAGAAAATGATGCTAAGTCTTCTACAACAAGCTGTGAAGGAAGATATCTTGGTGTTATTGCAACATAATGGAACTTCTTATTCTATCTGGAAAGCCTTAAAATCGAAGTTTCATGGAAGTCAAGAGATGGTTAAGAACAAGAAATCACTTTTGAAGAAAGAGTTTGATCTGTTTCGAGGGCTGAAAAAAGAAAGCATAAAACAAATAGTTGAGAGATACTGCAATTTGCTAGCCAATATGAAAAGATTGAGCATTGAGAAAGATAATGAGGAACTGATTGAGAAGCTAGCTGATGCTTTGCCCTATGAGACTTGGGGTACATATCTCATGATGTTGAGAAACAAAAAGGGTTTTAGCAATCTGACACTGAGCAAGTTTATTGAAAATATTGAGGCTTAGGAGATAGAACAGAGAAAAGCTTTGAGAATGAAAGATTTTGACGGTGAACAAGACATCGGGCTTTACTACAAAGGTGGTGTCAGTGATAAATCCACCAACTTGTCACCGAAGGTTCAGACAGCTTTCAATGCAAAGAATTCATCTGAAAGTTCTTCCAAAGGATCAAACAGCAACACAAGTTTTTCATCATATCCATCTTTTGATCCGAACATTTCAACAACAAAGAATGGCAAGAAACTACAATGCAATATTGTACTGAATCTGGAGAATGATGAGGATTATTCAGCAGAAATTGCTAAGAGCCATATGTCTTTGTTGAGTACTGTGTTGGAATCTTATGGTAGTTTTGTTGCAGGTCGGATCGGGAATCCTATGTTGACAAAAGAGGATTACGATCAAATCGACGCTGAGGAAATGGAACTGATGGATATTAAATGGTGTTTGGCAAGTGTGTTGAGACGAGCTGAGAAATTTAAGCAGATTACAGGAAGAGATGATTTACGTGAAGCTAATGTTTCTACTTTGGGTTTTGATAAATCTAAAGTCACTTGTTTTCGTTGCAGGGAAAAAGGACACTTCAAGAGGGAGTGCAAAAACCGCGAAGCAAGTGGAGCTCAAAATCCGTTCAACAACAACAATGATTACTACCGGAAAGCGATCTATCATCAAGTTGCTCAACAACAACAAGAACCACAAGTGGCTCATGGAAGGAAAGTGATTGAAGAATCTTCTTCAAAGAGAGCTTGTATGGTGAATCAGGATGATCAAAAGCCAACGGAAGGTTTCAGTTGGGACAAATATATCTCAGCTGACAACAAAGCATGCCTGATTAATGAAGATGATGAAAAATTGCCTGAAGGATTTAGCTGGACAGACTTCAATTGTGATAATTATGATCCAAACAAAGAATCAAATCACAAAGCCTATGTCGCTCGAGTTGAAGAAGATAGTGATGATGATCGTGAGTATTGGTCAAGAAAAATGGCAGATCATTTGAAAATGATGGCTGAGAGTGACAGTGAAGACGAAAAAGTCAAAAAGAAAAAGAAAAAGGTAAAAACACCGGTCCGCAGTGATGATGAAGCAGCTCCAGTGATCAAGAAAAAGGTTGAAGTTCCAAAGTTCAAAGTTGATGAAGGAGCTTATGCAAAGAAGAGTCTGGTGGTTTGTGAGAATTGTGAAGCTATAAAGAAGCAGAATAGTACATTGATTTATAACTTGAACAGTTTGAAGGAATCTTATGATGTCCTGAACAAAGCTATGAATCAATATAATCAAACAAGTGAAGAACAGGCAACAGCAATGAAGACATTTCAAGGAGCTTTCATGATAAAGCAGAAAGTGGTGAACAACTACATTGAGAAGTGTGTTGTGTTAGAGCAGAAACTTGAAAATCAAAGAATTGAAACTGAAAGAGTTAATCGTTTGTTGAAAAGTTACTCATGTACTTCTTATGTCATTGATAGGATTTATCCAACTGTTGAAGGCATGAAGGCATTTGAAGATGATGAAGTGACTAAAGATCAAAAAGTTGTTGAAGAAAAGACTCCTGTGAAGAAAGAAAAGAAGAAGGATACTAAAAAAAGAAATCTGGTAAGAAACAAGGTGCAAATTACAACAAGTGTCCACCCCCGCTTGAAAATGGATATTCTCCGAGAAATCCAAATTCAGAAAGAGTCAAAAAGGCAACAAATTTACAGTGGGAGTCAGAGTCTTCGGTTAATCTACCAGAAAATATTGATGTTACGTTTACATCATTTGACACTGATCATGAGTCCGAGTTAATAAAGAAAGTCGTCGATCAGGTGTTGGATAAAGATGAAACTGAGGAGTCAAAGTTGGAGTCAAACTCAGAGTCAAAGTCAGAGTCAGAGTCAAATACTAGTTCTGAAAGTTCGAGTTCGACAGTCAACAGTCTAAAATCTTCGGATAAAAGGGTTTACAACAAAGAATTCCTGTTATCAAAATCTAATTTGAATGACGAAACGTTTAAAGTCGCATATACTTTGAATGATTCTGACAAATTATATTTTGATGAGGAATTTCCAATAAGAGGTGTCAAACCTGAAATGATTAAAAAGGTTTTCAAACTAACAGAAATTAATATTTCTGAAATAAAAGATGTAAATCTTATTGAAAAACCTAAAAAATACACCTCAAGAGTACAACAAAGATTGAACAAGAAAAAAGGTTACGGTTTTGGTTCTGGTTTTCTAAAGAAACCAAATCATTACGGTAATTTCAAAAAGAAAGGATTAGGTTTTATTCCACCAGAAAATTATAAAAATGAAAAATATGTTCAAAATTTTAAATAAAAAATGACATTTGTTTCAGGAACATCAGCAGAAGAAGAAGAAAAGAAAGAATTCTGGAGACAATCGAACAAAGAATTCCTTGCGAAGAAGCAAGACGAGATGAAGATTGCTGATCAGATGAAAGAAACGAGAACATGTTTCCAATGCAACACTGTTGGTCATATTGCCAAGAATTGTTCCAAAGCAATACAATCAAAACAGGGAGTTTCTCATAAACTAAAAGAACAAAGGGTTGAGTTTGAACCACTAATTGATAGAACTAAACTTTTCAAAAATTCGACTTTTGAAATTGGTGAATGTTCAAACAGATTTTATAAGAAAAGAGGAAACCTTGACAACCAGAAATGGGTTGTTAAGAAGTATGTTGATAGTTCTAGCAATGATTCTGATTCATCAAAATCAGAGGAGCTATCTTATGGCGATGAATTTGATTCCACAAAATCAGAGGAGCCATAGGTTGAAGTAAAAAGTGAAAAATCAGTGCTGACTGTGGATGTTGTGAATTTTCCACCACTTCGGGCTGAAAATTTTAAGAAAAAAGTTGGAAAAGTTAAGATCTCAAATCAATTCTTCTCTGAAAAGAAAGAATTTGATATTGAAAAAGCCTTTAACTCCAAAGTTCATAATATTTTTGGAAAAATGGTTGACAGGAAGGTCAAATGAGTAAAGGAGTTTTACGAGAAGAAGATGAAGAAAGATAAAGTTGAACCATCCCTGGTTTGTGACTGGGATGGTACATATTACGAACAGTAAGTCTGTGTACTTGCCGGAGCTCCCAAGTTGGTAATCGCGGAGCATGAATCGGCATCTTTCTTATGTTTTTGAAAAATTGAAAATTAGTCACAAATATGACTTGCCGGAACTCCCAGGTTGGTAAGTGAGGAGTAGGTATCGGCATCTTGAAAATTCAACTTACATGTGGTATTGGTTGGTTAGCCATGTGGTTGAAAAAGAGTTTGTGATACAAGTGGTAAAATCAAGGTCATTAGGTTGAACTTGATTGAACTATTCTTACAAGTGGTAAATCAGGGACATTAAGTTGTACTTGATTTCCTAGAAGTGATTGAGAAACAAAATGATGAATTTATCCCCTAACCTACATATGGTTAAAATCAATCAACAAAACTTATTTTCCGGAAAAATCAGTTAATTAAAACAAACTTAAGTGTTTTGAAATCAATGGGAAAATAGTTTGTTGTAAGGGGGAGTTCTGATTGTTTATGCCAAGTGGATAGCGAATAGAAGCGATTTGATATCGGTTGTCAATTTTTTTTAGAAAACAAACTGTACAGGTAGAGTATCAAAATTTGTTTTCAAATTTCCTAAAATGTGTTTGCATTTTAGGGGGAGTAAGAAATTTCAGAAAATCCAAAAACATTAGAAAATTTGAAATAGTAAAAAACATGATAAAATCAAAAATGAGTTTTGTTGTATAAAAGAGGAAATGATAGTACATCAGTGGACGATCACAGCATGCTAAAGAATTGGTAAGATAAAAAGTGATAAACGGTCTCACTGATGATGTGCCAGTAGGTTTTTGCACATTTAGTAGATTGTGACGAGATATAAACCTAAATTTCAAACTTGCTTATATCGTGGGTAACATCTCTCGGATATATGGGTAACCCCCGAAATCTTGTTTGAAAGGTCCCTCTTTCTGAGATACTAGGTCTTTATGCTCAGTGATATCTGGGGTATTATCCCGGGACTTCTGATTTTGTGGAAGCAATGGCCTAGTCCCCGGAGAATACTTTCTGCTTGCTTGAAAAATAGCGCCGCCCACAGCAAAAATGATGAAACAATAAAATTGATAATCATTGCTGTTGTAAAAAAGATCCTGTTGGTGCATACATCTGTCGACTTCGTCTTATATCGAGTCTTGGTTGCGTTGCGGATCTGATCAAGCATGACATCATCAAAAATGTCATCATGTGACATCAATGATGACATCACAACATTCTTGATGATGAAAATCAGTTCTCGAAAGTCAATAAATTCACAAGAGACAAAATAGATTCTAAGTTAGTTTGTAGGTTTCGCTTGAGCTAGTAAATTTGTAAGTTTCGCTTGAATGTTCAAATTAAGGGGTTTCGCTTGAGAGGTCCGCTTGAAGCTAACATGTATGCTTCAAGCGAGACCATAAGTACTATAAATAGGGGAGTGTTCTTGTCATTTGTAACGGATTCCAGATTTGATACCGAGGTGCTGCCGGTATTCCTTGTGATTGTAATTGCTATTATTTCAATACACAAGACGTTTAAAGTGATATTCAAGCTGTTTTCACATCCGTTTCTCTGTTTTCGCCTTTGAAACGGATTTGAGCTCTTCCGAACGACTCATTCAGGTCGCGATTCGATCCTACAAGTGGTATCAGAGCTCAGGACGCGGAGTTCTTGCCATATTCAGCTTGAAAATCTGTTTTCTACACCTTCTTTCACAAAATTAAAAATTTTTCACAGTTAAAATCGGCTAAAATTCACACATATTATGCGCAATCATGTATTAACAAATCCTGGAAAGTTTCAGCATTAAATTCGACTTAAAACTGGTTAAAATCATACTTTCGCTTGAAAAGTTGTTCGAAATGCTGATGTCATCGACCTTTCGCTTGAATTTACATGGTGCTCTCGCTTGAAATGAACCTTTCGCTTGAATCTACATGGTGCTCTCGTTTAAAAAACTACCTTTCGCTTGAACGATCTGTTGTGTATCGCTTGAAATTTGGTGGTGTTTGAAGCGAAACACCGGCTTTCACTTGAAAAGTGCATCGATTTGTGTTGAACATTTAATCATTTGTCGGTTATCATTGAAATTGCATATGTGAAAGTATTAAAGGTCCATTCAGATTAGAACAATTATATTGGCTATTATAATGTGCATGTGATCTTTAAGTGAGTTGTCAGGCCCATGTGAATCATAACAATTTGTCGGTTTAAGTGGGTGTTATCAATACAGGTTGTAAGTCTATTACTCATGATGATATCGGTTTGCGAGGTATCATTGAAATGATAAAAAAAAATTGCATGTGAAGTGATAAGAGTCAGGATCATCACGTGACTCTAAGGTTTGCTTAGCCCAAGAATCAATTTGAGTTTATCAAGGATTGTTGTTGGTTGGTTGAGTGGACTTTGAGGTCCAATCAATTTGTTTTGATTATTAAAATTGTCGGCCAAGTTCAAAAGATTCAATCAGTAATAGATAAATACCGAGGTTTTCGGCCCAATCACAATATAAGATCAAGTTTGAAAGTGCGGCCCAACAGAAGATATATTGAGTTTTTCAAGTCATCGGCCTATTTGAGTAAAGAAGTTTGCATATATTCATCTTGAATTGAAACGAGTCTGCGAATTTTCGACACGTGTTCTAGATTGATTCAACCGTTACACGCGTTCACATTTTCAATTCATTTAAACTGATCATTTGTTTGTTTGTTTTCAGGTATTTCCCGAAGTATCACCTGATTATTGAATCATGGCTGAGGAATTCTACAATGCTCATCAGAAAAGAATCCCGATTTTTCCAGATCTTGGAAGTGATGTTGATACGGATGATGAGGAAGAGCATCTCAACAAAGCTAGAAAAGGCATAGATCCTACTAGTTTTAATTTGTTTTTTTGCAGATAAGATGGAGATGCTGAATCAGAAGAAGATTGCTAGATTGAAGAAAGAGCTGGAAGCAGTAAGAATGCTAGCTGATGAAAAGACAAAGACAGAAGCTGGAGAAGCGAATGTTAAACCAGCAACTGAGAAAGTAATAGAGAAAATCGTTGAAGTGGAGAAAGTGGTTGAAAAGATTGTTGAGATAGAAAAAATAGTTGAAGTTGAAAAGATCGTTGAAGTTGAGAAAGTAGTCGAAGTTGAAAAACTGGTCGAAGTAGAGAAACTCGTCGAGGTAGAAAAAATCGTTGAAGTAGAGAAATCTGTCGAGATTGAAAAGATAGTAGAAAAATTGGTTGAAGTTGAAAAACCATGTTTGAAGTGTTCTGTTTCTTGCAAAGATTGTACTGAGAAGGATACAAAGATTGCTGAGTTAGAAAATATTAAAGAAGATTTATTGTCTAATGTGAAGTACATTAAAGAGTCTTATGATGTATTGAACAGAACAGTTGATGGTATGAAGAAGACAAATTCAAAAACCGATAAAGCAATGGATAAAATGAGTGCAACATTAATGACAAAGCAGAGTGTCATCAATGAGTATATTGAAGACTGTCCTAAATTGAAGAAAGAAGTAGAACTTGAGAAGATTGAGAGTGAAAGGATTAAACGATTACTGTTGAGTTATACTACTTGTGATTACTTGATTGATCATGTTTATCCTACTGTTGCAGGTCTTGAGGCATTCAAGGAGAAAAAGATTGAAGATACTGATACTGGTAAGAAACCAAGTGTCAAGTATAACAGATGTCCGCCTCCGATCCATGAAACTTATTCTCCCAGAAAGCCAAATGAGGAACGTTTAACTAAGGCTTTAAACATCAAGTTAAAGTCTCAAACCATTGATGAGTTACCAGATAACATTGATGTTACATTCACAGCGTCTGACACTGATCATGAGTCTGAGTTAATAAAGAAAGTTGTCGATCAGGTGTTAGATACGGATGAAGAGTCAAAGTCGGAGTCTAAGTTAGATAGTTCGAGTTCGTCTGAGAAGAGTCCGAGTTCACCGGTTAAAAGGGTTTACAATAAAGAATTCATGTTATCAAAATCTAATTTGAATGACGGACCAATCAAAGTAGCTTATACTTTGTATGATTCAGACAAATTATATTCTGATGAGGAATTTCCAATAAGAAGTGTAAAAACTGAAATGATCAAACAGGTTTTCAAACTAACAGAAATTAACATTTCTGAAATAAAAGATTTAAATCTTGCTGAAAAACCTAAAAAATACACTTCAAGAGTTCAACAGAGATTGAACAAGAAAAAAGGTTACGGTTCTGGTTCTGGTTATCGAAAGAAACCAAACTACAACGGTAATTTCAAAAAGAAAGGTCTTGGTTTTATTCCTCCAGAAAATTATAAAAATGAGAAAAATTATAAACCAAAAACAAAATTTGTTGCAGGAGGAAGTGCTGAAGATGAGCAGAAGAAACCTTTCTGGAAACAGTCAAACCAGGAGTTTCTTGCTGAAGTGAAGAAGAATGTGAGAATGTTTGCTAAAAGAGTTGATAGAAGAACTTGCTTCAAATGCCAAGAAGTTGGACACATAGCTTGGAATTGCCCCAAGACCAACTACCAAAAACAGGAAGTTTCTTCTAACTCTGTTCTAAGAAAAACTTGTGTTGATAAGAAAGAACAACTTGTGAAAAATGTTAAAAAGTTTGAAAATTCTACTTCTGAGGAAGGAGAAAGTTCAAAATGGTTTTACAAAAGAAGAGGTGATTTGAGTAAACAAAAATGGGTTGTTAAAACAGATCGTTGTTCTGACAATGAATCTGATTCCATAAAATCAGAGGAGTATTTGGTTGAGAAAAAGGTTGTGAATTCCGTTCCAGACGTGAACGATGAAGATTTTCCTCCATTGTCAAAGGAAAATTTGATGAAGAAAGTGGGAAAGGTAGAGATCTCAAATCAATTCTTCACTGATAAGGGAGAATTTGATGTTGAGAAGGCTTTCAATGGAAAAGTCAAACATATTTTCGGGAAGATGGTTGATGGGAAGGTTAAAACTGCAAAAGATTTTTACAAATCAAAATGTTGGTGGGACAAGTGTGTACCAGAATCTCCCAATGCTGGTCAGGCTTGGGGGAAAGTTTTTCCAAACTAAAAATCCTGACTTGCCGGAGCTCCCAGGTTGGTAAGAGTGGAGCAGGAATCGGCATCTTTCTTAGTAAATGATCCTACAAGTGGTACAGTTGGTAAAGTACAGGTGGTATATTTAAATTGTTATATTTTGATTTACAAGTGGTTATGGTTGGTGAACTGAATTGTAAGTGGTTGAAAGAGGTTTTCATCTTCAAATGGTTAATCAAGGTCATTAAGTTGAACTTGATTGGACCATACTTACAAGTTGTATTTTAGAAAACAATGTGATGAACCCCTAACCTACAAATGGTTTCTTAAAATCAACAAAACTAATTTTCCAAAAAAAACATTTAATTAAAATAAACTTAAATGTTTTGAAATCACTATGGGAAAATAGTTTGTTGTGAGGGGGAGTTCTGATTGTTTATGCCAAGAGGATGGCGATCTGAAATGATTTGATATCAGTTGTCACGTTATTGTACAGGTAGAGTATCAAAATTTGTTTTCAAATTTCCTAAAATGTGTTTGCATTTTAGGGGGAGTAAAAATTTTCAGAAAATCCAAAAACATTTGAAAATTTGAAAAAGCAAAAATATGATAAAACCTACTGGCAAAAAGACAAAAACAGTAAAAAATGAAAAAGATTTTTGTTGTACAAAAGAGGAAATGATAGTACATCAGTGGACTATCACAGCATGCTAAAGAATTGGAAAGTCAAATGTGTAAACGATCTCACTGTGGTCGTGTGAGTAGGTTTTTGCACATTTAGTAGATTGTGACGAGATATAAACCTAAAAATCAAACTTGCTTATATCGTGGGTAACATCTCTCGGATATATGGGTAACCCCCGAAATCTTGTTTGAAGGACCCCTCTTTCTGAGATACTAGGTCTTTATGCTTAGTGATATCTGGGGTATTATCCCGGGACTTCTGATTTTGCGGAAGCAATGGCCTAGTCCCCGGAGAATACTTTACGCTTGCTTGAAATATAGCGCCGCCCTCAGCAAAAATAGACAATAAAATTGCTAATTAATGTTGTTGTAAAAAAGATCCTCTAAAGGGGACCCACCAAAAGTCGAAGCCGTCATCTCTCTGCTGAACGGAAGTTCTGACCTGAGCTCTCACGGTTTCGCAATTAACCCCTTACAGATATCATCTAGGTATACTCACCTGTAAGACTGAATATTGGGATCTGGATACGGGAGTATATTCTGAGGTGGGACACGCGAATAAGTTTAAGTGCTTAAGAAATTAATCTCGTATCTCGAAACAGTTGAACTTTGTGTGAGAATTTAAGTGGATCAGTACTAACAATCTAAGTGAATCGTTTAGAACTTAAAATGTTTAAAGCTTAACGGTGTTGGTGATTTGTCTCAAAGACTGATATGATCCTCTTACGCAAACTCCCAAAAATATTGTATGTAAATATTTTTTACTGCATTTCGTTTCTTTCAATTCAAAAATCCAAAAAGATTTTCAGTGTGTTTTAGCATTAATTTTTGAAAAATCCAAAAAGATTTTCGACAACTGATATTGAAGAGCTGATTTTCAAAATTTTGAGTGCTGAACATGACGAACAGGTTTGGGAAAGTTTGTTTGAAGATGTGTGAAATGAAAATGATATATATTCAAGTGGTTCATCAGAAATTGACATGATAAATCATTTTGTTTGATACTTAAAGATGATGTATTCAGGATTGCGTCTTCAAGTGATTAGCAAAGTTTCTTAATTTGTTATATCTTATCTTTTATGAAACTTATGTTTTGGGTAGAGAATATGCAGGTGAGTCAGGTTACGATACCTGAACCTGTGAAAGCCAGACTACGATCCCAGCACAAGTTGAGGGGGAGTCAGTTAGAAAGAGAATCTGAAGATGCAAGAGCTAGGAGTTTGATCCTGAAAGATCAGTTGAAGAAAGTTAGAGTGAAGGAAGTTTAAAGACTGATAAAGACTGAAGATTGAGAAGACTCGACACTTAAGACTCGTCAACATCTGAGGGGGAGTCTGTTGGTGCATACATCTGTCGACTTCGTCTTATATCGAGTCTTGGTTGCGTTGCGGATCTGATCAAGCGTGACATCATCAAAAATGTCATCATGTGACATCAATGATGACATCACAACATTCTTGATGATGAAAATCAGTTCTCGAAAGCCAATAAATTCATAAGAGACAAAATAGATTCTAAGTTAGTTTGTAGGTTTCGCTTGAGCTAGTAAATTTGTAAGTTTCGCTTGAATGGTCAAATTAAGGGGTTTCGCTTGAGAGGTCCGCTTGAAGCCAACATGTATGCTTCAAGCGAGACCATAAGTACTATAAATAGGGGAGTGTTCTTGTCATTTGTAACGGATTCTAGATTTGATACCGAGGTGTTGCCGGTATTCCTTGTGATTGTAATTGCTATTATTTCAATACACAAGACGTTTAAAGTGATATTCAAGCTGTTTTCACATCCGTTTCTCTGTTTCCGCCTTTGAAACGGATTTGAGATCTTCCGAACGACTCATTCAGGTCACGATTCAATCCTACAGATCCTCTAAAGGGGACACACCCAAAAGTTGAGTCATGCTCTCTCTGCTGAATGGTAGTTCTGACCTGAGCTCTCATGATTCTTCATAATGTATTCCCTTACAGATATCATCTGTGGTATACTCACCTGTAAGACTGAATATTGGGATCTGGATACGGGAGTATATTCTAAGGTGGGACAAGCGATTAAGTTTAAGTATCTAAAACATTAATCTCGTATCTCGAAGCAGTTGAACTTTGTGTGAAAATTTAAGTGGATCAGTATACTGACAATCTAAGTGAATCGTTTAGAACTTAAAATGATTAAAGCTTAACGGTGTTGGTGATTTGTCTCAAAAACTGATATGATCCTCTTACACAAACTCACAAAAATATTGTCCGTAAATATTTCTTTATTGTATTTCATTCTATTCTAAAATCCAAAAATATTTTCAGTGTGTTTTAGCATAAATTTTGTGAAATTCAAAACGATTTTAGACAACTGGTGTTGGAGAGCTGATTTTCAAAATTCCGAATGCTAAACATGATGACAACTGGTTTAGGAAAGAGTTGAGTATTTAGAGAGGGAGAGTTTGTTTGAAATGAAAAGAGAAAATTTTTTGAAGTAAAAAAAAATTATTTCTACAAATGGTTCATCAGAGATATATTTACAAGTGGTGAGTAGAGTATAAATTTGTCAAATTATAAATTTGTGAAATTTATTGTGAGGTAGAGGATGTGCAGGTTTCTAAGTGATAGAGAGCCAGGTTCCGATACCTGAGGAATTTGTGATTTTATCAAACTAGACTGCGATCCCAGCATATCGAAAGGGGGAGTCTGAAGACATCCGAGTAGATATTGTTCGTGGGAGTCTGTTGATGCTGAAGAGGAGAAGGAGATAAAGTTTGAGGATGCTTACACTGTGAGATATTTCAGAGAGCGTTCAGACTGATAAAGACTGAAGACGTTGAAGACTCGACACTTAAGACTCGTCAACATCTGAGGGGGAGTCTGTTGGTGCATACATCTGTCGTCTTCATCTTATATCGAGTCTTGGATTCATTGCGGTTCGGATCAAGGATGATGTCATCATTCTTGATGATGACATCATGTATATGACATCATTTTTACAATATACGCACATGAAACAGAATTTTATGTCTGATTATTGTTGAGTCCGCTTAAAGACAAAGTAGAAGGTTCCGCTTGAAGACAAAGTAGGTGGTCCGCTTGAACATGTTTGTGTAGATTCAAGCGGACTAGCTAGGACTATAAATATGTGTCATGTCTTGTACCGAAGTGTTGCCGGTATTTCTTGTGACTGTAATCTATGTTAAATCAATATACAAGAAGATTAAAGTGATATTCTAGCTGTTTCAAGCCTATACGTCTGTTTCCGCCTTTGACAACTGGTATAGTATAAGAACTCTTCTGAACGACTCGTTTGGCATATCAATTACTGGCTCTTCCATAAGCGGCTTTTCAACAGCAACAGTTATAGTAGCTTCAACTATATTGTTCACCGTTCGAGTTGTTCGCCAAAAATCATGAATATATGATGTAACTTGTTGCACATTTTCAAAAATAGCAAAAGAAATCCTAGAACGTCTCAAGAATTATGTAATCTACGCATAATCCTCAGCACCACAAACAGTTTCATCCAACAGAGCAACTTAATTATGTTTCGTAACAAAGTGTCTAACTGGAACTGGTGGAACCGTTGGAGCAGCGAGTTGTTCACTTTGTTGTTGTTGTTCGGCTATATCTGAAATCATAAACCCTATCAAGATAAAACAAGTGCATTAGACACATTCATGCAACTAAAATAGACAGTATACAGCAATAACTCTGGAGAAATCCTTTTAAATATATTAAAAACCGGAGATGAGTTAAACTCGGAAAGATTTGGATCCGGAAGAATTCGTTAATCCTGGAAACCTTTTTTGAATTTAAAAACAGTAGTCCGGAAATATTTTGACACAAAAAAAAACCCGAAAACCTTTAAGAATCTTGGAATCAATCAATAAATCCGGAATTCAGTGATAAACTAGAAATAAATTGTGTGTACACTAAAACCAGAAAGAATTAGTTTGAAACATAAATCTGGAAGACAGATAACCCCGGGGGACCTGATACCCGGAGAAAATGAAAACCCAGAACCAGTTTGCCAATCTTTAAATCCGGAACCCAATCATTTCTTTGAATAAGGTTTAAGTCCGGAATTTAAATAACCCGGAAGAAACTTTAGTCCTAAAATAGGTTTGTAGTTCTTCATCAAAGCTGAGTTAAGAACCTTCCGAATTTACGGAAGGGAAACCTAGTTTCTCTGAATTACAAACACAGGAGGACGACGATCATCATTGTTATCGTCAAAGGAGGTTGAGTCAAAAGCTGAGTTAAGATCGTTCAATTTATTGTTCCACGTCGCCAAACGTAGACCCCAATCTGAAGAGGGGCCGAGGGAGGCTACTTTGTTTCGGAACACTTTAAGTCTCTCTTTATCATCCGCTGGAATTTTATTAAGCATTTATTTTCGTACCAACTGATAATACTCCTTTTATGTTAACATACCAGATTCAGTATCCTCAACCATTCTTTTTCCTTTATCCACAATACTAGAAGACGGTCCTTCGTCAAGAGCCGCATCAAGCTCTAGAATAAAGGGATTAGTCTCTACAGTATTACTTGGGACAGAAGTGGCAACACTAACAGCAGGTTGCTCTACTCTTACAATATCTTCTTCACCTATTATTATATCAACCGGCTCACTTACAATTGGAACACCATCCAACGGTTGACTAACAGCCAACGTTTTCTACAACCGGTATATCAATTACTGGCTCTTCCTTAACTGGCTTTTCAACTACAACAGGTTCTTCGGTGGTTGTTGTTGAAGATCTACATGTGGTTGAACAACCACTAGGTGTTGTATAAGCGGAGGAGCACCATCATCATCTCTATCCCCGAATAATTGTTCAACGCCATTCCTGATTCCAATCCAAGTTGGATCGGTATCGGGGTTATAGTTCTGCTCCTACACAATTGCACCAAGTAAAGGATGAGGCTCGGGAAGTACATCCCCATGAACCAAAGGATTGGCAGCTTTGCAATCTTTGAAAATACGCTTGTGCATCGGATCTTAGGCGTACGCTTGCAAATGTATACCAAATGGAAGATTCAGAATCCAGTGACAAAAAATTAGCATAAGAGACCGTGGGTAAAGAAGCATCAAGCGTTTATCACCAGCTCGATATGCAAGATGTGTCTGAAAGGATCGAAGTATCATTAGAGAAAAATTGTATGGCTGATTGAAAGTTAAACCGATCATAGCAAATAGGAGATTGTGCCCCATTCCATGCATCCTAGACTTACGGGGAGCTAAGCACTACATCAACACATGATAAAAATACCTCCATTGATCGATAAGTGTTCCCATGTACAACTTCTTCACAGGAAAATGACCTACACAACCAAAGGCTTGAGCAGCCCATTCACGAATAGGTTTTATATAACAAGTTTCTCAATGGTCTAAATCTCCAAACTGTAATGCCGCACGAATGACATCTTTAGTGATCACAATCGGGGTACCATTTATAGTAGCTTCAACTATATTGTTCACCGTTCAGGTCGTTCGTCAAAAATTTGTGCAACTTAATTAAACATGTTTTGGCATAAAAGACTTATCATAGCTCATATTTAACCATCCGAACGCGTATTTACACAAATGACACGTTAAAGTAGCGTAAACTACCTTAACGGGTCATAACGGGTCAAAAGCACTTAGGATTCATTCCAAATCAAAATGTAGACTTTGATAAACCATTTCATATGAGTTCCAACACTCATTTGATTTACAAGACCTCATTCTATCCGATTCCCCGATTTTTGTCTCGTTACACTAACATAGTATCCGACACATTATGACACGTTTGAAGCTTTGTTATTACACTTGATTCGAGGATACTTTGCAAACCCAAGTGAGTACATAGCTCCCCTCTTTTATGTTTTGCTAAATGTTTTGGGGTGAATCATATGTGCTAAACCAATTTCAAGTTTTCAAAACAAAGTCTATGGTTTATATTAAACACGACGATTTCAATAATGTGAACGAACTTGTCGGTGCATTAATTCATAGCACGAATGAAATTCATTAACATTGATCAACCCGACCAGTAGTATGTTATGGTACCATAGGACTGACAATCCCGTTACTAGACTATTCACTGGATTTGGTGGATAGTTTGGGGAATGGCAGAATCTGTTATTTTAACAAACCCTTTGGTGGTTTGTTAGTCGATTTAAAGATACCCCTTGGGTGGTATAGACGAGTCACACAGGTTTGAATGTATTCAAATAGAACGACCAAAAGTTTTCACAATTAAAACAAGGACGATTGATGATTGGTTTATAACACGGACGAAAGATGAATGGCATATAACACGGATGAATGACGAATGATTTATAACACGAATGAATGACGATTGGTTTTATAGCATGAACGATTTGGACAATTGGTTTATGGTAAGTGATTAGATAACGAGATGGGTGTAATGTGATAAAAGCATGGTGGATATGCTGCTGGTACTTCCTATATATAAGTGCTTTTATCGTATTACATGTCGTACCGTTATCTAGATCACTTGAACAAATGTTTTCAAACGATGACACGCAACGATGTTTACTTAAAGATATAAACCATACAAGTTTTCTATCAAGACGATTTACTACTCGGTTTTACAAAAACAAATGTTTTAGTCAAGATTCATGGCAACGAGGTTTTCATAAACTTTAACCAACATGTTTTAGTTGATTAATTATATTGCAATACCAAACACTTCTGATACAAAGTTTTCACTTATCGACCCTAGTAGTCGTACGAGGTATTGCAATATCTATACAAGCCATGAATTTGACACACTCACAAAACCTGTGTACTCGCCAGCTTTTTATGCTGACTCTCTTTTCACATATGTTTCAAGAGCTGTTGTTTGATGATATGATGCATAACATAGGATGGACGCGGGCTTTAGTGACTTAAAATCCAAAAGACAGTATGTTTAAACATGTTTCTTTTACTTCAAGACAATGTTAAACACTTGTTAATTCAATAAAAATAACTTCAATTACCATGTGTTGTGAAACAATTTATCCTGTGATGTGACTCCCTGACGTTTCCGCCGTGGTTTGTTGTTTTACGCAGTCGGGGTGTTACGTAATTGGAATGAATTTAACAAGTATTCTTTAAGTATAAACACGTATGAATGCGTAAAAGAGTATAAATTTAGTTTGTTCACGATAATTATTAAAGTTTTTTTATTGCGAGAGACGTGTGAATCGTGCATCAGTTTTGAAATGAACAAGGGAACAAGTATTAAAACACATATAAATTGAGATAACATAAAAGAGAGGCTCAATAAAGGATAGGATTATTTCGGGTTTAGAAACTTCGACTATTCCAATGTGAATCAAAAGTCCTTTCAAATTAGGGAAACATGCTTTGGCCTATAGGTAAAATACTCTCGTCGAGGAGCGATTAACGGTATTTTACCCTTCCAGTTACTACACGTCCCTAATCGATTGGAAAATCGAAACTTTGATGGGATTGAAAATCAAAGAATGGGACTAGTCGACAAGATGCGGGTTTCGCCCCTAACTTGGCAATTTTGTACCCTAAGTGTGGTTGGTACTCGTCGGGTCAAGAAGTTAATCTCGACAATTTGACGAGGGTCCACTAGAGTTGAATTGGGAGTGCCCTTTCGTATGAGACGGATGTTCCTCTCGAACGAATATGCTTGTCATTCGAACGACTGTGACTGTTTCTTAGGCAAATTAGTTCGGTTTTGGTTGAACTGAGTACCTACTCAACTGAAATTGGTTCAAACTCGAATCCACAACTATTGACTGTGCTTGTGAGCTCGTAGAACCTCAGATTCAACTGAGTCCGAAGTATGAAATTTTGTAAAAATGGTTTTTGAAAGATTAATCTTCACTTTCATCATGGTCCTCAACTGAGTTGAGTGTTTACATCAGCTGCCATGGCAGATCTGATAAACCAAACGGGTATTTGTGAAGAATCCTTGTAAAAGTTTGATGAAAACAAAGAAAAGTAGAAGAAATAAGATGAAATCAGAAGTTTCTGAGCTAAGTACTCACTTAGGAGTGACTGAGATAGGCTCCAAGTGGTCTGCTCAATGCTTGCTCGAGAGAGGATTTCGGGTGTTGAAGATTTGGAAGTGAAAGAATGGACTTGTATTTATAGGGTGAAAGTGGCAGTTTGGTGCGGATGCGATTCGTACGACTCGGCTAGGCCCATTCGCATGAAAGTGCCAGGCCCAAAGGCCTAATGTTCAATTTTGCAAGATTTTGACAGTTTTAAGCGTTTTAAGTGTATAAGTGCAATGTGTAAGTGTTGTGCTTACATAAAGGAACGTATGAATGTATTTTGTATGTATAATAAGTATGAATATGCATGAATTTGCATTTAAAATTTATTAAGTATGTACGTAACAAGAATAATCGACACGTATTTATGACTAAGTATAACACAAGTATATAAAAGATGATAATTTCATTATGATTCAAGTCTCAGATTACAACGTTTGGAATGAAATACGAATGCAAAGGTATACCAGTTTCCATAAATGGAAAGTACAAAATAACTTGCTAAATAAGGAAAGTTACAAAAAGCAAGGTGTTAAAACTAAGGCAGTCCTAAACCAGGGAAAGTGAGGTTCCTAACCACCGGGAATGCGTGCTTTTAGTAAAAGTGTGAACTCATCTTTGCTTAGCTCGGCAGATTAAATTACTTGTGTTAAGTTGGTCAACCACGTCCTATTATGGTTACCAGTATTTATTAGGTTTGTATACAAGAAATTCACGTCTTCTCTGCGTGTATCTAACAAACAGCATTCAAGCTAAAGGTATCACATATCACATAAAGCATGCGGGCCAAACATGGATCCAAAACAATAGCCCAGAGAATGAACAATACATGCGTGCGGCCCAATGTACATAAGTGTGCGGCCCACTATCAGGTGTGCGGCACACATGAGAGTGTGTGGCCACTTGATAATGTGCGGTCATGCATAGAAGGGTTGTACGTTATACATCAGCTGTTTGTACAATAGGAATGTGCGCTTTCCAAGGGTGTGCGACCTTGCATAATCTAGTTGTACAATGTGCAATCAAGGAATGTACAATGCAGAAGTGTGCGACCATGCACCAAGTGATTGTACATTGTGGTTCAGGGATGTAACATTTAGAAGTGTGCGGCACTAATTAATCAAACAGTAATCACTTATTTTCCCATGATCAAAACCAAAGATAACACAGATTTTTACATCAATCCTCATGTGTTTTATCCACAATCAGTCATCATCAAAATTTCACATTGATTCATACGAACCCTATCATGACTATTCATTATCAACAATCATCACAGCTGAAAAGTTGCTGAAAAGGCTGTCGTCTATCGTCAATCTTCGAAAGGGGAAACAAATGCCAAAGGGGGAAAGAAATGCTCTAGGGTTTGGGGAGAAAGCTGTTGCCGTCAGAATTATTGGGGAAATAAATGCTAGGGTTTTAGCCGCATGTGGGTTTAAATACCCGTGGGAGTCGCACACTCATGCACATGCATGTGTGCGGTCCAATATAATAGGGTATGGGCTCAGCTGGGCTTAGAACTAAAAGAGGGGTGTGCGACTGGGGATTTATTATTAATAATTTAAAGTGTGCGGCTGGATTTTTAGAATAATAACAACTCACAACATTCCATTATAGACCAATCAAATATAATAAAGCACGTTTATCAGTTTCCAATAATTACAACGTATAATGGAGCGTGAAGAGTAACAATACGAGTTAAAGGTCATGGGATTAGGTGATGCTAGCCTTAAGCACGGGTTGTCACAATGAACGCATGTGCAATGCAGAACGATATGTCTGTGGATGTGACACTGATAATCTGAACTAGCGGCATTTTGTACCGGTTCGTCTTGTAGGTGGAGTCTATAAGCAACACATGCGGGAAGGCGTGCCCCAACCTGTTCGACTACGGGTGGATAAAGAAAACATCTTGTAACCTTTCATTATTTTCAGATGTTCTATGGAAGAAAACAAACCTAACTATCTTTAACCGGTGGAAAAGTATCTGCATTAGAGTCTCACTGACTTACTCAATTCGACCCAATTTGGCCTGGGCGGTATATATGATGTTTCTTGTTGAGACATTTTCGGGGTTCTGTTCTTTAATAATAGTAAGAATGTCACGTAGCTTCATATTCTGGTACGTCAGTTGCTCCAATGTCCTTTCTTCTACTGGAGTCAGCCTCATCAGGGACGGATGACAGATGTGCTAAAAGTAGTTTAATAAAAACAACTAAAATTAATCTAATCTAGACACAAAAGTAATACTCTAGACTCTCTAAACTCGACTAAACTACTAACTGGCAAGTGAACCGATCGACTCTAGTAAAGTAAAGTAAGTCCGGATATCGAACCCACGAGACTCTAATGAATTACGCTAATGACTCTATTTAGACTGACACTGCCATGACACTTAACTGTTTTATGTTTTTTTTTTGGGGGGGGGGGGGTTCTAAATAACCCAAAAAATTGCAATTAAATTAAATTAAATTAACTAGATTAACTAATATGAACTAACTTTGGACTTTTACTTAGATGGTGAAGACACTACCTAGACTAGAATCCTGGTTTGCTTTTAGTAACGATTTTTATTAGGATATTAATTATTATGGAACCGGGATCTTAAAATTATAAACCTTTCGAGATACCGAACAAGAGCCTCAACCCTTCTCAAGAGACACTTATGGCACCCTAGAGGCTATTACAAACACCGGTTGGTTAGACTCTCTCTCTCAAGTCATCTAAGGGGTTTACAAAAGTACCCTAAAAGATTCACTCCCTCTCAGGACATAAACCTAGGATAGACTTAGGTTCTCGATTAGACTTACTAGACAGCAGTCAAAAGGTTTACTCCTAACGAAGCTCCTATCTTGCGATTTAATGACTTAGACCTAACAATAATCTCGCATCTCTCAACTATTGAGAATTAGTAGAACACTTAATTTATTTGATTACCAAATATTACTTCTAAGGTATATCGGTCGATTAACCCTAAAGATTATAGTTTTATTATGTGATATAGACACTCACCAAAATCTAAAACCTAACACAACTCTATTATGTGATAAAGACCGTCACCAAGATTCATGCGAAGCAATAAACAGTTTTCAAACAGCTTTAAGCATGCATACACATCTAATCAATAATCAAGTCAACTACAATTCATAAACAATCCATAAATATTAATTATCCATTATAAAAAAACGAAACTTTAGCAAACCATTCATCCAAGTCTAGGTAGTTTATAAAATTTAGCCAATCAAAGTCATCATATACATCAAATTCAAAGTATTTTCAAATAAACGAAACATAGTCAAAGAAAGAAACGAAGGTTAAAGACACCCGAATAGCATAATTGCGACAAGAATGATTCCCTAAGCTTCAAATCTTCAACCGGCAGCTCCAAGCACTCGAAAACGCTTGCAAAGATACCGAATTTTCATCCAAAAGCTTCTAAGTTCGTAAGTTGTGGCACGTTCAAAGTTAACGTCAATTTATATGTAAACCCGGTCAACGAACAAACTTGTGCCGACATTAAGCCTCGTCGCGTCGTGCGACGGGTGTCTTCATTTATGGTTGCGTCACGCGACGCCATAGGATTTCAGAAATTAATATTTTATCTTAGTGTGACGCCACAGTGATGCCATGTTCTCGTCGCGCGACGCCACGACCCAATTTCATCAGATTTCTTCGATTCCCATTCCTGTTCAGCTATGCAACGATCCC
Organism: Helianthus tuberosus; assembly: GCA_030545235.1. Taxonomy (NCBI): domain Eukaryota; kingdom Viridiplantae; phylum Streptophyta; class Magnoliopsida; order Asterales; family Asteraceae; genus Helianthus; species Helianthus tuberosus. Next base: position 128,691,008 of record CM060351.1, on the reverse strand, counting down.
CTTCACGTTTCAGCTTCATGATCAGTAGTTTATTCACCGATTTTCTCCATTTTCAGCACAAACGACCTGGAAACATAAAAACTAATCAAAGTAACGAATTCTAACTAGAAATTGACCAAACGAATACGAAAACTATACAAACTATACACGATAAATGGATGTATTTTACAATACATCAAATATCCCCACACTTACCTTTTTTCGTCCCTGAAAAATAATTATGCAAACGGAATTAGAATCAGATAAATGCTCGGGATCAAAAGCTAGATTACTTATTAAAATTAAAACTTGTGTTAACCACGATTGCAAGTATGTTTATCCTTTTAAACCCAAACCCGGTTCCAAGCCCTTATCATGTAATTTTAGTTCAAGTTCGGTTAATTCACCTAGGGTCTCACACTAGAATAAGCCGTTTCACCTAATCCCGCCTCAAGCTTATAGAACAAAAGGAACAGTCACTGGACTCTTTCTTAACCATTTTATACCAAGATCAAGAGAATTTAACATCAAATTTTTATCTCTTTTTTTTCTTTTCTTTTCTTTTCTTTTCTTTTCTTTTCTTTTCTTTTCTAGCTTTTGACTATGCATACCTTATCCCAGAGGATGTATCAACCAGAGTCACCATCCCCGAGAGCGACAACATAGGCATCAGTATTTTTGCATTTTTATTTAACAATCCTAGAGGCATTCTAAGTCAGAGTCACCATCCCCAACAAAGATTACATAGGCCTTGTCAATTTTTTTCGGTCTAGCTCTTTTATTACATTTTTTTTCTTTGATCTAAAAATCTTAGCTTATAACGGCATTCCTTATACTATTTTTGGCGGTTTCGTCTTCCCTACCTTCCTAGATGAGAACCCGCTAGCAAATCAACAATTAGGTATATTTTAGCTCAAAGGAACCTAAAACCGGAACAGGCCTACTCAGACATCCCAAATTAGACACAGGCTTAACTTTTTATTCTCATATTATTTTTATTTGAAACCCGAACAAAAACTGATTTTTCTATCATTTTCCGTTTTTATTTTGCAAACTTCTTAAAACGAGAGGTATTTTCAAAATTTTCAATTTTTTATACGACTCAGCAAGCTAAATTAACCAAACTAGAACTACGACTCAAATGTTCCATCCCCACACTTAAAAATTTGCATTGTCCCTAATGCAAGGATGAAAACATAACTCAACTACCTAAACTACCTAAATTATCACTAAAATAAATAAACTAAATACCAAATAAATATCAAAATATACAAGTGGAAAATGACTTAGCTGATATGTGAGACTGTCAATGTGCCAATCAATTCCACATACGCCCTCCAATCCGAACTCGCTCAGCAAACAGTTCCTAAATCTCTCACGCGGACGGAAGCGACAACCAACATCCAACCTAGCAACAAGCATAAACAAACATACCAAACATAATATATATAACAATAAGTGCATCAAGTTCAAACATTACAAACAACCATCCCTGACCCAACCAACCAGTTTAAAAGTAGTTAAAATATGAGTACAAACCAAAAGATGAGGATAAAAACAGTGTAAAATATAAAAATAAAAGATACTTCAGTCGGCTCCTACTGCATCCTCATCATCCCCACACTACTCCTCATCACTCTCCTATTCCTCTTCATTACCTCCACCAGCTCCAGAACTACCTTGCCCTAAAACCATAAACGGGGGATGCGGATCCCCATAACTAAACTGTCATGAGCCGTATCCAGCAAACTGGCTTGAACTACCTGCACCACTCGATCCGAACTGACTCGGCTGTGTAGAAGGCTGAAAAAAATCAGGAACACCCATACTCATCCGTTGCATCATAAACCTCAATGCATTCTCCTACCTTTCTTGCCCAGTCTGAATCACCTGCCTAATATCCCTAAACTGTTGAGACGCCCAATCATGCATCTCCCTGAATCCCTGATCAATACGAGTCTAAAGAGACTCCAAAGTGTGTGGCTCGGGGGGTGGTTGTCTACGGGGATACTGAGGCGCTGGCGTCTCATGCCTCTGTCTAGGCCGCTGCCTGTGGGTCGGCTCAATCTGCATCATAACATCCGCAGTCGGATGCCTCTCGGGTGGCTGAACCTGAACCCCCTGTCTAATATTTTCCCATGTAATCGGCTCAGTGCAAGTAACAATACCAGCAGCCTGTAACTCCTTCATCCCAAAAATAACTGTCGTCGGCCCCTTGTGAAGAAACTGAGCGCTGTATTTGTCGAATACGCCCAAGTTTAAAGCCAGACGAGTGATATACGGGCCCATATTCAAAGCAGCCCGCGGACCCCCACGACGAGTCCTACTGAATGACCAGGCAAACACGCTCGCCCAATTCATATCTCGGTTTGCCACCCGACACATCAAAATAAAGATATCAGTCCAATTCGCCTTGTTTTTCCCCGACTTCCGGCCAACTAAGGTAGTAGAAAGAATCTTCAAGATGTACCGATAAACCGGGTCACGAACCGAAGTGATAAGGTTCGTGGTAGCGAACGGGTGGTCATAAATAGTAGCCCAAAACTGGCTCAACTCAGCTACACTAACACTAACATCCATAGGAGTGGAATATGCTCCCCTCAAACTCATAGAAAAACCCGGTGACCGCACCTCTTCTTGCGTATAGAAACCCGAAGCCACTGCAAAACGAGCTATATCCATCTCAAAAATCGTTCGACCCAAACTGAATGATACCGCGTTATTCTGGGCAAAAGCACCCTCCTTATGCTTGAAGGTGCTATGGAACTCCAACACTAACTCTTCATATTGATCCCACACACAATTTATCATATCTCTTAACTTCGGCCCCAAAATTTGCTCAACCCGCTGACGCGAACCTATACTCTCCAGCAACTCCCAATCCATGATCTGATGCTCAAGGAACTCGGTATATTTTAACTTGTCATACTTTCCCCATTCTTTAATATCTATCTTAAACTGAAGCAATGGATGATCATCCCTATTGTTTATCTTGCAAGTCGGAATCCTTTCACGAGTATGATATTTAATTTTTCTGCCTCGGGGATTTGGGTTATCAACTTGCAAGCTCGGGTCCCCTCTCGGACGTTGATTCGGTCCTCTTTTCCTTGGCTGTTCCCCCAGCACTACAACCTTCGCAAGACATGTCTGCACAAACAATGTTTAAACAAAACAAAACAGGCAAACAATTAGTGATCACAAGCTAATTTTGGTATTTTGAATTTTTTTGATTTTTTTGGAATTCTTGAAAAAAAAATTCTAGAAATTAGAAACAACCGTATAGCATTTCATTCGCGGTTAATTCTGAAAATCAAATTGAAATAAAATGTGGGTTACTGTTTTACAATTGCATAAGTAATGAATAAACTCGCCCGAATGGAGATTGAGTACAGGCGAGCTTAATCAACTTGTACATGCATAAGTAAACCCAAGACCGAACTAGACTAACTAAAAACGACACACTAACTATGACTCAATGTACACTACCCCCTCCCGGCACTTTAATTGTAACACCTGTGCCTCCACGGCCATCAAACAAATACTGTAGCAATGAAATATTATATTTCATACTTGGGATTTGTAAAAATATGTGTATCATTTACACATATCAATTTTTGTTCAATTCCAAACTCTATATCACTTTCTGGAAGGTTATACGCGCACCGATGCGTAAATATAACCAGTTTAATGCAACAAACACTCCGGAATAGTGACACTGGCTTAACATACCTTAAATAACCTTTACATAACTTAGAAATAAGTTTTGAAGGCTTTGGTATGGCAAAAGCAAGTTAATTCGTCTACAGGGACTAAATTTGACAAACTGCGAAAGTATGCCAATCTGAACTGTAACAGACATTCCGGAACATGACCATAAGTTAAACATACCACAAATATCCTTTACATAGCTTAGAAATAGGCTTTGAGGGGTTCGGTATGCTAAAATAAACTTTTGGGTCATTCAGGGACTAAAAGTGTCAAAAAGTGCACAAGTTTGCATTTTTGCGCATAACTTACGTTCTGAATACATCCGGACATCCAAAAATTTATGTAAGCATGAATATATTATGCTTTAGTGTTTGGCTTGCCAAAAATCCATTCGTCGCGTCATTTGGATCGTTTTACGCGCTTAGGCGCATTCCGTCGTAATTAAGCGAACATTGCGTTCGTACGACCAAACGAACCATCATCCGGCATATTTTTGAGCATGTTTCATGTCCACAATGTTTAGTCATCATTTTAGGGCCTTAAAGTTGGCTTTACGGGCCTTAGAAGTGTCAGAAATGCCTTAAAACACATGCAGGGACTGAAACTGTCATTTCTGAAAGTTTGTGCAGATCAGACAAGCCCAGGCGGCCCGCCTGAGCTTTGTGTGATCCTGAAGCGGGCCGCGTCCGACTTCTGGACCAGATTAACTGCATTTAACAGCAGTTTGCAGCTGATTAATCCACAACCACATGTTCTAAATTATCTAGTCAGCGGATAAGGATCAATTCTTAGCCACCACAAGTTTCCGACACATGTACGGATGCGATTAAGGCACGTTTTCCATGAAACGATCTTAACGGTGGACCTTTTACTATATATACCCCATGCCTTTCATTGTTTTTAATCACTAGAATCTTGATTTGAGAGCTCTAAGTTGAAACCATTGTTTCATACCTGAGTTCTTGGATCGAGATTAGCATTCGGGGACCCTTCGTAAGTATTCTTTCGTTCTTTTATTGCTTTTCGAGTCTTTCGAGTCTAAAAGTCAAACTTTGTTTGACTTTCTGCATTGACCAGTTTATGGTCAATGCAACGTGAGTGTAATCACGTTGGCTATAGTCCCTTGGGACTATGCCTACTGATTACCACGTTGTCTAGGGTCGTAAGGGTAAGCGACTTGATCAGTCGCTTATGCTTTCGAACCCGACCCATTTGGTCGATCATTAGGATCCGACCAAACACATTAGGTGACCATAGTATATAGGGAATAACCTTCCGAGGTTATACCTTATGGTCACATCGTTTGAGTAGTTGTATGATAGGTAGTTTATATGCCTTAGGTAAATTACCAGAATACCCTTTTCATGTATAATTGGTAATTAAGCATATGTAACCTAAACTTTTGTCACATAACTGATTATGTAACATGTTTAGGCATATAACACTTGTCATAGGGCTAGTTAGGCGGTCCGAACGCGTTTCACGCAAACGACGCGTTAAAGTAGCATAAGCTACCTAAACGGGTCGTAATGGGTCGTAAACACTTAGGTTAAGTTTCATTTAGTATGTAGGCTTTGTTAAACCATATCACATGAGTTCCTACACTCATTTGGTTTACAAACCCTCATGCTACCCAGTCTTCCGATTTAGGTCCGGTTTATTAACATAGTTACCTATATTAGGTGCCGTTTGATATCCGTGATCTCTAGCTTTGTTTGGTTGTTACTCAAGGACTACTGAGCAATCTCAAGTGAGTACATAGACCCCTCTTTTACTGTTTTCCAAACTGTTTTGGGGTGGAACACATGTGCCTACTTGTTACTTTCATGCTTTCCATGTTTTCATATCATATGCTTGTTATATTCATTAGTACACTTATAGTACATGATTTCATTGTATTTTATGCTATGTATGCCCATTGCGTGCCTACTTAGTACATCGTTTTACATCACATTTTATGCTATGTATGCCATTGTGTGCCTACTTAGTACATTGTTTTACATGACATTTTATGCTAGGTGTGCCCATAGCGTGCATTACTTAGTACATTGTTTTACATCACATCACATGCTATGTATGTTCATTTGTTGCATACTTAGTACAGATTCATTTCATCACATGCTTACATTTTGGTATGACATTTGGTTCGTTTAAATGGGACAATACATTCATTAACATTAGCTACGCCGTTCGTTAGTAGGTAGTGGTACCATAGGAATTGACAACTCCCGTTCCGGACATCCCAGGGAAAGGGGACAGAAAGGAATGACCGAATTCGATGATATAAGACAGATAGACCTTTAATTTGTTTAAGGGTTTATCACCACAGTCACAAGGCTTGGATGTATGCATTATAACAACACCGCATAAATGTTCATATTCAGTATAGCATTCATTTACACAAGACATAATATTGATTTAAACCAAGTTTTACTTCAATACTTTGTTTTGTGCATTTCACCTATGGTTTAGTTGATGCATTTCACTAGCTATACATATCACATTTGTTTTACATTACATGATCTACATCTTGACATAAACACTTTGACATATTATTCAATACATTTGGCAATTGGTTAAACATAGACATCTTACATTGATTGGTTTGGTTTGATTAAGTGATTAAGTAACGATGCGTGTGTAATATGATACAAGCATGGTGGATACGCCGCTGGTACTTCCTATATATAAGTGTTTGTATGGTATTACATATCGTAGCGTTATTTGAATCATTTCAGTTTGATACATATAACATTTTATACAAATAACATACTTTTCACAAGACATTGTTTTACAAACGACTTATCTTATACAAACTCATTTTACATTGTTATTCATTTAACCTGACATTTATTTATACATATCATCTGATCTTATCGTTTTTCAAATGATTTACAAAACAAAGCAAATAACAAGGTTCATGACTAAACATTTTCTCAAACATAAGTCATGAAACCTATTTTCACAAAACCTATGTATCTCACCGGCATTTTTATGCTGACGTACCATATTTTCACATGTGTTTTTCAGGAGCTGTTGCATAAGATGATCAAGATACACTTAGGCGGACATGGGCCTTAGTGACAATAAAAGATGCAGACTAGTTAATTATGTTGTATTTCCATGTTTGTTTAGACATTGTAACACTTCTAATGAATAAAACGAAACTTCAATTGCCATGGATTTGAAACATTAATTCTGTTACAACACTCCCCGACGTTTCCGCCACGTTTGGTATGTTCTGCGTGGTCGGGGTGTGACATTAATTGTCCCCAATTAAAATCAAGTGCCTACCGAAACGAACATTGAGTCTTGCGTAAATTCAGCAGCTTTTAAGTGTTGAAAACATAATTTAACTTGAAAAATTCTTCCTAAATAAAGGAGGTTTTAAGCCGGTTAAATTGTCCGATGTTTCAAAGTGCAAGATTGGATCTTTATTCACATATAGCAAAGATATTCATCAACAATCATCAAATCAATGTTCAATAAACCATCCGCGCCCAATAACGATACTAAACGACCTATACTAGACGCGACTCAAAATTTGACCCGACAATTAAACGACACTATGACTCAAACCAAGACTAAAACTAGACTCTAGACAAGTATTATAAAGAGGTGGATTCGTGGTGGCGCGACGCTAAGGCCTACTTGAAAGTTTCGAAAGTTTGCAGCTTTCATGCCTTAGAAATTTTTCAAGTTTTTACCCAAGTTTCCAAAACTCACCCCAATTATTTTCTAACACTGGGACTTACCTGGAATGTCGTTTTCTTCTCAATTCTCGCTTCTCGTTGGTAATGATTCCTGCAAAATACTCAAACACACAAAACAAAGACATGAAAATCTACGACAAACTACCGTTAACTATGAAATAACTCAAATAACGACTCGATACAAAAAGGTACAAACTCTACACTTGAGAATTCTCTCAAGACTCTAAACGGTGGTGTTTGGGAGGTCTTCGAGAGGAGTTTCCTCCTTCTCGGTGTTGTCGATCGGCCCTCCTAAGTAATGCTTCAATCGATGGCCATTCACTTTCCATGTACCCTCGTCGACTTCATCGTACAACTCAATGGTACCGTACGGAAACACCTCCTTCACAACGTACGACCCTGTCCATTTGGATTTCAATTTACCGGGAAACAACTTAAACCTCTAATTGTAAAGAAGTACTTTATCACCGGTTTTAAACTCATTCAACCCTTTAATCCTCCTATCATGCAACGCCTTCGTTTTCTCCTTAATACTCCATGAACGCTCATACGCTGCATCTCTAAGAGCTTCCAACTCGTGAATTTGGAAGAACCGTTTCCTAGCCGCTTCGGTAAGATCTAAATTTTGGTTTTGAGAGCCCAAAGCGCTCGGTGCTCTAATTCTACCGGAAGATGGCACGTTTTGCCATAGACAATCATAAATGGAGTGGTCCCTAAAGGTGTTTTGTAGGCAGTACGAAATGCCCACAATGCATCATCAAACTTATTTGACCAATCCTTTCGACGTTTTCCTGCCGTTTTCTCTAGAATCCTCTTCACCCCTCGATTCGCGTTCTCAACTTGACCGTTTGTTTGTGGATGGTACCCAGTGGACAAACGATGTGTAACTCCATAATGCTCTGATGCCTTCTCCATCACGGTCCATCAAGGCATTGTAAAAATGCTTGCCTCGGTCACTAATAATGGTTTTTCGTGTACCGAAACGCATGAACAACTTCTTGAGGAATCTCACCACCACTCAGGCATCATTTGTAGGCAAAGCTTAAGCTTTAACCCACTTAGAGACGTAATCGATTATCACAAGGATGTACATATTCCCACTAGAGGAGGGGAAAGGTCCCATGAAGTCGATGCCCCACACATCAAAGGTTTCGAGAACTTGAATTGGGTTTTGGGGCATCTCGTCCTTGGATGAGATATTGCCGGTACGTTGGCAAGCATCGCATTTCCTAACAAACTCTAAGGCATCTTGAACTACTGTAGGCCAATAAAAACCACAATCAAATACCTTTTTTGCGGTAGTGTGTGGACCGTGGTGACCTCCCGTCAATCCCTCGTGAACATGCCTAAGAATGTATAACCCCTCTTCCTTTGGCACACATCTCCTAAGTATGTGATCTCCTCCTATACTAAAGAGGTGTGGGTCATCCCATATGTACTTCCTCGCATCCCGAAACAACCTCCTCTTTTGTTGAGCACTCGTATCCTTCATCACAAACCCGTTTGCAAGGTAATTTGCCAAATCACTAAACCATGGCAAACCATCCTTCTCCGCCGCAATAAAATCAATGGACTCGTGAGGGAATCTATCTCTTATCGCCTCCTCATGAATCTCCTCTCTACTCGGATCCTCTAATCGTGAAAGATAGTCTGCCGTGACGTTCTCCGCTCCTTTCTTATCCTTAATTTCTATGTAAAACTCGGAAAGTAGGAGAATCCATCGTATGAGACGAGGCTTAGCGTCCTTCTTTTGGAAGAGATAACGCAAAGCGGAATGATCGGTGAACACTATGGTCTTTGAAAGCACGAGGTAAGAATGGAACTTATCGATTGCAAACACTACGGCTAGAAGTTCCTTCTCGGTGGTGGTGTGGTTCTCTTGGGCGTCATTGAGGGTCTTACTCGCGTAATAAATCGGGTGAAAGTGGTTCTCCCGTCTTTGCCCCAAAATCGCACCGACCGCGTAATCACTCGCGTCACACATGAGCTCAAAGTGCAAGCTCCAATCGGGCGATATAAGAATGGGTGCACTCACAAGTTTCTCTATAAGGAATTCAAACGCTTGAAGACACTCCTTGTCGAAGACAAAAGGAACGTCTTTCTCTAAGAGTCGGGTCACGGTGCATGTGATTTTAGAAAAATCTCTAATAAAGAGCCTGTAGAACCCTGCATGACCAAGAAAACTTCGAATCGATTTCACACTAGTTGGTGGAGGAAGCCTACTAATCGTGTCTATCTTAGCCCTATCCACCTCTATGCCGGCTCTAGAAATCTTATGACCTAAAACAATCCCCTCCGTCACCATGAAGTGACACTTCTCCCAATTAAGCATCAACTTCGTCTCAACACACCTCTTCATCATCCTCTCAAGATTACCAAGACACTGATCGAAAGAATTGCCATAGACCGAGAAGTCGTCCATAAAGACCTCCATAGAACTCTCAACCATATCTTGGAAGATGGCAACCATACACCGCTGAAAAGTAGCCGGAGCGTTACATAATCCAAACGGCATACGTCGGTACGTGTACGTGCCATAAGGACATGTAAAGGTCGTCTTCTCTTGATCCTCCGGTGCAATGGAAATTTGGAAGTAACCTGAAAATCCGTCGAGGAAACAATAGAATTGTTGCGCCGCCAGTCGCTCTAGCATTTGCGCCGCCGTCATTTAATTTTCGATAATCAATGCACACTCACCAACCGGTGACCGTGCATGATGGGATGAGCTCATTTTTCTCATTCATAACAACTGTCATCCCCCCTTTCTTTGGGACAACTTGAGTAGGACTCACCCACGTGGAATCGGAAATCGGGTATATCAACCCGGACTCTAATAACTTCATCACTTCCTTCTTTACCACCTCTTGCATGTTAGGATTGAGGCGCCTTTGCGGTTGCACCACCAGTTTGTAAACCTCCTCCATAGATTTTATCTCATCTAGACCACACCCAAGTCTTGGTTGTTTGAACCTTTACTGTTTGACCCCCCACTAGGACATTGCCTATTTGAACCCCCTGATATGAACTGACCCTGTGAACTCCCACCAGAATACTGACCCTGAGTGTTTGACCCTGAACTACCAAACTGACCCTGCTTATTTGAACCCCCACCATAATAATAACCCTGCCCCCTGTTTTGATTTGAACCTGTTTGGAAACCAGGGGGTTACCGAAAGAACAGAAGGTATTATTACTACTACGACAATTGGACCCTAAGTTTGAATTGTTGAAAGGGTTCGTTGGACCTCTGTTTGTTATGAACTCAACCTGCTCAAGAGTGAGCGTGGGACAATCTATGGTATCGTGACACCCCTACATACCACACACCTATCTACCCAAGCTCTCAAGTCATGTATCTCTTTGGTAAGCTTCCTCTCAAGGTTTTCCATCGCCGCGGTCATCGATGTATCCAAGCTAACTTGGTTTACTCCTCGACTGGCCGAGGAGGTACTAGACACAGGAATGGAAGTCCTACTGATGGCGCAATGATCGATGTCAGAATGTGCGAAACTCTCAAAAAGGTCATTGCGTTTGGCCACTGTTTTCTTACCCATGAGGTGGCCACCTACGGAAGTGTCGAACCGGGCTCGAGTCTCAGGAATGAGACCGTTGTAGAATTTTTCTACAAGTGCCCAATCAGATAGACCGTGTTGGGAGCAACGAGATAGCAAAGTTTGGAATTTCTCCCAGGCTAGATGGTAAGGCTCGCCAGGCTCCATTCGGAATGAATGGATCTGATCGCGAAGTCGAGATGCCTTGGCGGGTGGGAAGTATTTGGCAAGGAAGGCATCTCGAAGGGTGGCCCAGGTGGTAAACGTACCCGCTGGCTGTGAATCAAGCCAAGTGGTTGTGCGGCCCGCAAGTGAGAAAGGGAAGACCTATAGGAAACGGGCATCAAGGTTAGCACCCTCTATAGAGAAGGTGCCACAAAGGCGGGAAAGGCGGTTGATGTGAGCAGGTGCATCCTCGTCATCACGACCGTGAAATTGACACGAGTTAGTGATAGCGGTCATGATGTACAAAGGAATTTGCCAAGACTTTTAATTGTCGATGGCGGGTAAAGTGATGGGTGAATTCGCACCGGTAAAACCGGCGGTGGAGCGTTGGTGAACAGTTTGATTTGCAGCCATTTGGACTGCGGGTGGCGGACTCGGAGGACGGGTGGGTGGTAGGGAATTATGGGGACACGGCTTCGGAGTGAAGTCGAAGGCTGGTGGTTTAGATTGGAGAGTAGAGTTAGAAGAGGCGGAAGATGAAGTAGAAGTAGAAGTTTTACTAACCTGAAAACTAGAAGACGAGGAAACGGGCTTGTCAATCAGCGGCTTTGGTGGTCCCTACGAACGTGTATGGGGCATTCACTGCAAAACCAACAATATACAAGTAAGACGACTCTAACGAAAGACTCAAAAATATAAAAAGACACTAAAATTATTTAGACTCCTACGACTCAAAAACACAAACAGCACGTAATGATATCAGATAAGTCCAAACAAAGTAATCAACACAATTGCCAAGAGTCCCCGACAATGGCGCCAAAAACTTGACGTGCTAAAAGTAGTTTAATAAAAACAACTAAAATTAATCTAATCTAGACACAAAAGTAATACTCTTGACTCTCTAAACTCGACTAAACTACAAACCGGCAAGTGAAACCGATCGACTCTAGTAAAGTAAAGTAAGTCCGGATATCGAACCCATGAGACTCTAATGAATTACGCTAATTACTCTATTTAGACTGACACTGCCACGACACTTAATTGTTTTTATGTTTTGGGGGATTTTCTAAATAATCCTAAAAATTGCAATTAAATTAAATTAAATTAAATTAACTAGATTAACTAACACGAACTAACTTTGGACTTTTACTCAGATGGTGAAGACACTACCTAGACTGGAATACTGGTTTGCTTGAAGTAACGATTTTTATTAGGATATTAATTATTATGGAACCGGGATCTTAAAATTCTAAACCTTTTGAGATACCGAACAAGAGCCTCAACCCTTCTCAAGAGACACTTATGGCACCCTAGAGGCTGTTACGAACAACGGTTGGTTAGACTCTCTCTCAAGACATCTAAGGGGTTTACGAAAGTACCCTAAAAGATTCACTCCCTCTCAGGACATAAACCTAGGATAGACTTGGGTTCTCGATTAGACTTCCTAGACAGCAGTCAAAAGGTTTACTCCTAATTAAGCTCCTATCTTGTGATTTAATGACTTAGACCTAACAATAATCTCGCACCTCTCAGCTATTGAGAATTAGTAGAACACTTAATTTATTTGATTACCAAATATTACTTCTAAGGTATATCGGCCGATTAACCATAAAGATTAAAGATTTATTATGTGATATAGACACTCACCAAAATCTAAAACCTGGCAAGACTCTATTATGTGATAAACACCGTCACCAAGATTCATGCGAAACAATAAACAGTTTTCGAACAACTTTAAGCATGCATACACATCTAATCAATAATCAAGTCGACTACAATACTTAAACAATCCATAAATATTAATTATCCATTATAAAAAACAAAACTTTTGCAAACCATTCATCCTAGTCTAGGTAGTTTATAAAATTTAGCCAATCAAAGTCATCATATACATCAAAGTCAAAGTATTTTCAAATAAACGAAACATAGTCAAAGAAAGAAACGAAGGTAAAAGACACTTGAATAGCATAATTGCGACAAGAATGATTCCCTAAGCTTCAAATCTTCAACCAGCAGCTCCGAGCACTCGAAAACGCTTGCAAAGATACCGAATTTTCGTCCAAAAGCTTCTAAGTTCGTAAGTTGTGGCACGTTCAAAGTTAATATCAATTTATACGTAAACCTGATCAACGAACAAACTTGTGCCGACATTAAGCCACGTCGCGTCGCGCGACGGGTGTCTTCATTTATGGTCGCGTCACGCGACGCCAGAGGATTTCAGAAATTAATATTTTATCTTAGCGTGACGCCACGGTGATGCCATGTTCTCGTCGCGCAACACCACGACCCAATTTCATCAGATTTCTTCGATTTTCGTTCCCGTTCAGCTACGCAATGATCTGCTTCACGTTCCAGCTTCATAATCAGCCGTTTATTCACCGAGTTTCTCCATTTTTAGCACAAACGACCTGGAAACATAAAAACTAATCAAAGTAACGAATTCTAACTAGAAATTGACCAAACGAATAAGAAAACTATACAAACTATACACGATAAATGGATGAATTTTGCAATACATCAATGACCCTCTGGATACAGAAAGGGTTCGTGGTTATGCTCAGCTTTTTAGATCCCAAAACCGTGACCTCTTTCTGTATATCCCGATCAGTTGGAACTCGCAACCGGTTTTCCTACTCCCGGTCCATCTCACCATGGCTGTTGGCTTGTGGTGGCCGGCACAATCGCACTTTAGCCAGATTTTAAACGGCTGCCCGCTTGGGGGTTTCTCGTAGATCGTGCGTTTGGTGACTATGGCGTAACCATTTTGGGTCCAACATCTCTACACCACTCCACCAATTCATCTATTCTATCGAATTTCTAACGAAACACTTATATGTGAGAATTAATGAAAGTATACGGGTCGTATAATGTTATAAGGGTCGTCTACAACGTTTATTATTTTTTATTCGCTCGTATACTCAATATACGAGCACTGTTTATTACTTGTATACGGCCCGTATAACGTTATGCGGGTCGTATACAACGTTTATTATTTTTAATTCGCTCATATACTCAATATACGAGCACTGTTTATGTCTTGTATACGGGCCGTATAATGGTATACGGCCCGTGTACAAGTAACAAAAAAAATTATTAGTATAGGTGGAATTGAAGAAATCGTAGTCGGTATGTGTTCCGAGATTAAGTTTACTTTGCTTTGCTTTTGCTTCATGTTTATTAACTGGTCGTTTGTTTGACATCAAACGTATAAACAATAATATCAAATGTACGGCAAATAAACGTATAAATAAATGTTATACCTGATTGGTATGAAACTCACTAGGTTCCTGGTCACTGTTTGGACCCTCAGACGGTCCACCACTACCGAGAGGAGATTGAAAACTACCGAGCTGCGGTCCACCAATAGCAGGAGGGGATTGAAAACTAACGAGCGTCGAAGGATAATAACCAGCGTAACTACCTTGAAAGGCATCCAAACTCCAAGGATCCTGACTTGTATCAGACACAAGATTGAGATCAAACGGAATATTTAGATCAAACAAATCCGGATTGTTATTATGATTGTTTTGATAACTCCACTGATTTGACTCGTTAGCCGAGTCACTACAAAAAAAATTTCCCCAAAACGATATTGATAACATAATATAATTTGAATACAGAGAAATATAGAAGAAACGGATAGAAGTTGAATGAAAATGAATAAGATTAGTGTCGTTTATATAGACATTTTTACGGAATATTACATCGTTTCAAATGATTAACTCGTGGATCGAGGAATCTAACATCGAATCAAATAACTCGCACGAATATCGAGGAGTCTAACGTCTAATCGCATGACTGGCACGAGAATCGAGGAATATAACATCGAGTCGAAGAATCTTACGTCTAGTCAAACAATTAAAATTTAAAACGAAATTCGAAATATACAGGCCGTGTAACCTTATACGACCCGTATAAGGTGTCGTATCATATACGACCAGACAAAAATCTTATTCTCACATGGTGTATACGGGTCGTATAAGGTTATACAACCCGTATAGAATAAAGTGAACGCAGCATTTGTCAGTTCACTTCATTCTACCCTGGCTGTATAACCTTATACAGCTCGTATACACCATGTGAGAATAAGATTCTACCATGTGTGATTATTAACAACTTAGTTGGTCTTGGAATTCGAGAGACGACAACATACATTAATGTGTGTGGTGTAGGTAGCGTAAACTTAAAAAGCATAAAAAGAAGGGTCGTATTATTAGCACATCTGAATCCTTAAATCGATACATTCAATACGGGTCGTAAAGGCCTATACGGGTCGTATTGCTTTTTCAGTTTACAATAAAGATTGATGTGTCAGATTTTGTCTATTTGACTGGACCTATACAGGTCGTATTGGTTGAGTTTTTTTTTTACAATTTTTATTATACATTTTTTATGGTTTTAACAAAATTTTATAAAAAAATATTTATTTTTAAATAAAAACTTCCTTAAATTTTTTTTAAGAATACCATGTACAATGTAATATAGTATAGGTGAGGTACAAGTCTCGTATGAGCATATATAGGTGTAGTAAAGGTCTCGTATATGTATTGTATAGGTTAATTTGTATCTTAAAGGTATTTTGTTTGTATAATGTATTTAAAGTGTACTTTTTTGTTTGTTTAATGGATAAAACACGTAAAGTAACCGGCAATATACGCCAAAATACGATACTGTAGAGGCATAATACGCCATAATACAGAACAATACGACAAGTAGAGATATACTACGTCATAATACGCGATAACACGACACGTATAGACAGTCTACACCCTAATATGACACTTACATACAATAAACGTGACAATACCGAACGTCACTGACACGACCCGTACGGACAATATATGCCATAATACCGAACATATTGACAATATATGTCATAATACGACATTTAACTGACAACAAGAACTGTCACATGCAGATTTGACTTTTGAACTTATACGACTCGTATAGGCCTATACGACTCGTATTAAAAAAGTAAAGTGTGCGGATAGAATGGCTGGTGTGCCAATAGAATTCCTAAAAAGAAATATCATATACTTTTATTTGTTTATTTATTTGTTTGATTGAGTATTGCGTATATTCATCATTGTTTTTATTTTATCGAATTAGTTCATTACGGTTTTAAAACATTATTTGGCCCTTAATCTTATGATCTAGTAATATTGATGATCGCACCCTACAAATATAGTGTGGATTTAAATTTTTGCAAATGGGTAATATTTAGAAGAAAAAGTTGTTAAAAAATTAATACATTACTCAATGTAATGTGGAGATATACTTTTTATAAAAAAAACTTTAACTAATAAAACCTGAAACAAAAATCGTTTTTATAATAAGCTTACTTTTAGCACTTTAAAATCTTGTGGTGTTCGTAGTACATCAATCGAAACCTTTTTTCTATTAATACGTGTTTGTGTAAATAAAAATTACATTGCGACCCCGATCATAAAAGTTTAGTTCCGTCACTGACTATCGGTATGGTACAGGCACTCGGTATGAGAACCAAAAGATAAAACTCAAAAAATAATGTCGTGATATGCCCAAAAGGTTATAGACGCCTTATTTTATATCGATCGAAATCCAAAGAAAAAACGAACATCACTAACGATTCCATTAGTAAAAATATCGGTGCCATTGTTTGGTCAGAATCGACGTGATACCGATATTATTGTGAAGGTATGCAATTCGAATCGTCACAGTACCAGTACGTTACCAACACTCATTATAGCTTACAATATAAGTAAGATACTCTATTGTGAATACTAACTCCATTTTCAACTTAATCATACCAACTTAATTTAGAATATTGAATAAATATATTTATATTTATATTTATATTTATTTTTATATTTCTAGGGTAAACTATAAAGATCGAATACAAATCAGTCTTAACATGAGAAGTGAAGTAAGAATTTAAAAAAAAAATGATCTACTTAAGCACTATGTTTAGTTACAAAAAATAAAAATAATTACTCTTAGTAGAGTAATTATGTGTAATTACTCTAGAGTATTATAATTACCCTACTGGTGTAAATACACAAAAAAAAATTATTTGTTTTTATTTTTTTAGATTTTGGAACTAAAATACGTGTTTGGCAAGATGTGGAAAAAAAATTTAAAAATCTCTTATTCTTTACTCATGTTTAGTATATGTTAAGCTCATTTGTATGATAACTTTAGTATATATATATATATTGGTTAGGTTCATCAATGAACAACCCCCTTGATTGTGAACACTAGTGAAATAATCCTAGCCTTGATTATTAATATACAAGTGTAAATCAATGGCTATGGTTTGATGATGAAAATACACTAGTGTATTTTACCATTTAATGATATAAACAATTGTCAGGATTTGTTCACTCAGTTCACAAATACACTAGTGTTCACTCTAGAACCTTACCCTATATGTATAATAAGAAAGGTTATTTGACGGCTATTTGGCACTGATGGTTCACTTGGTTGGCTTTTGATAAACGTCTAGATTTCATGATGCTTGCGATCCAATAAAAGAAGAATTTGTGCATGGATGGTGGTGGTGTGTCGCTCAAAGTTTACTGGCAAGGCGTCAACGTTTCACAAGGGGTTTGGCAAATTATGATGCATTGAGGGAATCGAATGTAGAACTTTAAGGAGCAATGATAACCATGCAGCTGAGCTAGTTTGCAAATTGATAATTCTGGCAGATAACAGAATATATGAATTAAAAAAGTTAAATAAAATATTACTAATGTTACTTACTGTATACTAAACTTAATTGTAGGCATATATATAGAATGGTTGATACTTGGCTTATCGTAGGGTATATAGAATTTTTAGTTGAAATAAGAATGGATAGAATGTAGAAGACTGATGTATGGTTCTAGCCTACACTTCAATTTTTCTAGCCTACACTCATCAATCCGATTGCGAGTTCACTGGCAATTTTGCATCTGACTTTTCTTCATCCTCAAACTATTTGATTTTCCGACAAACACCTAGGTAGACGCGCCCAATTCGCGTACGATTGATCAATTAGTTCGGTATTTTGTTTCTTTTGGAACATTTATTTACCTGCTAATAAATTATACATTTTGGAAAATTACACAAGAACAAATCAAGTTAAATGGATCATAGTTGTAAACATTTTGAAATCAAATGAGTTGCTCGTAACTTAATTCACAGGCTAGCTTACTTGAAGATTTAAAGGACAGAGATCAAAACTATTCACATCTCAAAGAAATGTGTTGGATCCAAATTAGGATTATTTGATTTAAATTCTTTTTCTGTTTAAACCCAACTGTGTGCTCATTTAATATAAATAAATTAATAGCAACTGCTAGGCAGTTGATGTACATATAGTAGATGTTTCACTTGTCATTTTTTAAACTCCTTCAGCAAATTGCAAGCAAGGGGCTGTTTGACAACTTCTGAATGGTTAAGTGTTGTACCAGTAAGAAGTCTGAACCATTAAGTGTTGAACCAGTAAGAGGTCTGAACCATTAAGAGCTAGCGTAATGTTTAACCGTTCAGAGACAAATGTCTGACCAATTCAGATTAGAGGTTTTAACCATTCAGACTCAGTATAATGCTTAACCATTCAGAGGCAAATGTCTGAACCATTTAGACATCTGCTTGCGAAACAAACAGTCGGAACCATTAAGTGCTGAACCAGTAAGAGATCTGAACCATTAAGAGCCTCATTAAAATGTAAACAAACAGCCCCTAAGAAACAGCCCCTAAGAATCACTTGAAGACTATACGAAGTTTTGACCGGAACCAAATTGACCAATTTTTAAACAGCCAGTTCTAGCCCCAATCAGTTTTTAACCCCACCCGACCATTTTACTAGAAGTAATTAAACTCTAGTTTTCAACCTTATTCAAATCTCATTTTCATATAGATTTACTTTTATCATTGAATAAACATCTAACAAATATAAATTATGAGTTGGATTGTAAAAGATTAGCTTAAGCAACCTTGACTATTGATTTTATTAAACTTCTATATATAATGCAATGCAATGTATTGAGTACTAATGTTAAACTATCTGATTTTATTATAAACCATAAAAAAAATATTTTTGTTTAAATTTTTAGTAACTTCTAAATTCAATCCAGAACATTTATTAAATATAGCCAAAGAAAGTTTTATTTTCAAACAACCCTAAATTCTTGAACAACAAATAGTGCAAGCAAAGCTATCGTTTATAAACCTTACATAGACCAGAGGATGCGGTGAGCCTTACTCAGACCGGTTAGCATACCTTTCAACATTCTTATCAAGGTTCAACCCAACCATGGCTTCACCCAACCCACAGCTCACCTCTGCAAGGACCTTAGGGTCCGTGTAATGGGTGACCGCCTGAACAATAGCACGGGCCCTACGAGCTGGATCACCACTCTTGAACACACCTGACCCCACAAAAACACCATCACATCCCAGTTGCATCATCAGGGCTGCATCAGCTGGTGTAGCGACACCACCTGCTGCAAACTGCACCACCGGAAGCCGCCCTAGTTGTTTGGTCTGCATCACCAAATCATATGGTGCGGCAATTTTCTTGGCAAAAGTGAACACCTCGTCGTCATCCATGTTTGCAAGGACCCTGATGTCACCCATCACGGATCTAACATGCCTTACAGCCTCGATAATGTTCCCTGAAATGTTGCGTATATAAGAATCACTCTTCACATGACGATTCATAACACGGATGTGAAAAAGAGAGCAATAAAAAAATAAAATACACGTGCTTTTCCTCCGAGAAAACGTTATATGGTCATACCAAGTATACAAGTTGAAAGAGTTTAGACCGAGTATAACTTCGACACATTTTAAGGGTGAAACCGACCAAATCACGTAAGCCGAAGCAGTTTGAGATTCATACGGTTCTGTTCACAGTTACAATATGGAACTTAGAACCCCCTGTTTAACCTTTATTATTCATATATTTTTTATGAAAGATGCAGTTGTGAATATGTTGTTTATTCATAATATTTATCATTTTAAAAACATTAATATAAAATTAAAAACTAACATTTTTTTTCCAGAAACAAGTCCAAACCTTCAAAACCCTAATAACCAGCCGGTCCGGCCAACTCAACCCAACCCGCCCGTCGGTTTCCAGAAACAGTTTGCAGTTCAGCCTACACGTTTCATGAAAACCGACCAAACTAGACACTGAACACCTTTCATGTATGAGACATAATAAACTCTTGTATTATTTGTATAACTTAAGACTCATTTTTTGCACTTTTAAAAATGCAACATGTCTTTTGTCATCGAGTTCTTAGAATCAAATCCCGAATAGGTCAGTATTCCACAACCATATGAACATCAAAATCATAAAGTCTTAAAAGAACTTAAATAAAAGTCAATTTGTTTCCTATCCATGATCATGACAGTTTTGATACTAAAAGTGGCCAATTTAGCATATATTCCATTAACTGAACCATTACAAGGCTCAAAGACTTACTAATTTAATGTAACAAACCTCATATCTCAACAAAATCACATCTCAAAAATCATTCAAACAAATAACCTAATTCTAACTCATGCAGCATCAAACTATCAATTAATATCACCAAACAAAATTCACAAAAAAAATCATCAAAACCCCATTTGATAGTGATTGATAAAGTTTAAAAATTTTATTAATTTCTATACACGATCATGACGGTTTTGATACTAAAAGTGGCCGATTTAGCATATTCCATTAAATGAATCATTCCAAGGCTCAAATACACAAAAAACTTAATTGTAACAAATTCTCAAGTCTAATCAAAATCACATCTCAAAAATCATTCAAACAAATCACCTAAACTTTAACTCATGCTGTCATGCAGCATCAAACTATCAAGTATCAACTAATATCACCAAACAAAAAATCACAAAAAAAAAATCATCAAAAATCCCATACTATAGCGATTTATAAGGCTTTAACAAACAATTAGTTTTCAATACATGATCATGACAGTTTTGATACTAAAAGTGACTAGTTCAGCATATTCCATTAACTGAATCATTGCGAGGCTCAAATACTTATTAATTTGATGTAACAAATCTTCATATCTCAAAAATCATTCGAACAAATCACCTAATTCTAACACATGCAGCATCATATCAACAATCAATTAACCACACCAAACAAAAACAACAAAAAAAACATCAAAATCATACCAGTTCCTGCTTCTCCTTTCGTCCGAATCATCGCAGCACCTTCACGAATCCTCCTCAACGCCTCTCCCAAATTCCTACACCCACACACAAACGGAATCCTAAAATTATGCTTATTAATATGATTCTCATCATCCGCCAACGTCAAAACCTCACTCTCATCAACATAATCCACACCAATCGCTTCCAGAATCTGCGCCTCAACGAAATGCCCTATCCTCGCCTTCGCCATCACCGGAATCGTAACCGCCTGCTTAATCTCCTTAATCAGTTGCGGATCGCTCATCCGTGCAACACCGCCTTGCGCGCGGATGTCCGCCGGAACTCGCTCCAGCGCCATGACAGCACACGCGCCAGCTTCTTCCGCCACACGCGCCTGTTCGGCGTTCACGACGTCCATAATTACGCCGCCTCGGAGCATCTGAGCGAGGCCGACCTTGACGGAGTACGTTGATTTCTTGCTCTCGGTTATCGCGCCGTTGCCGTAAACCGCCACTACTCCGGTGCCGTCCATTGGTTTGAAGATTGAAACCCTAACACTGTGTGTTTTGAGTGTGTGTTGAGAGTGATAAGAAGAATGGTGAATGTGGCGGTTTTGTATGCAGGGGTGCAAGTAGTGTGTTTTGGTTTGAGTATTAGGTTTGGGCAGT
Organism: Helianthus tuberosus; assembly: GCA_030545235.1. Classification (NCBI taxonomy): domain Eukaryota; kingdom Viridiplantae; phylum Streptophyta; class Magnoliopsida; order Asterales; family Asteraceae; genus Helianthus; species Helianthus tuberosus. The sequence goes on along the minus strand of CM060351.1, from coordinate 128,669,087 downwards.
TTTGGTCCTTGCTTTTATAGGAATAGACATAAATGGCATGTAATAAGTTGTGTTTATGATCATTGTTTTTTTATGTTGGTACTAACGTGTATTGTTGTTTTGCCTAACTAGGGAGTGAACAAGCTCTGATATGTCACGTGAGTTACTTGAGTTCGGTATGTAAAGGCATGAATTAAGATGAACTTATTGGAGTGTTAGACGAGTTTTATGTTAAGTTGAATTCATTGATGAACAATTTTAAGTCGCTATTTCTGTATGGTACTTGAATGGAATACCGAGTTTAAATGAAAATATCTTTTAATTAATATACTAAATATTTAACTATGTAAAATAATTTTTTTTGTATGTATATTGTTATATAAACTAGAATTACGACCCGCCGCAATGCGGCGGGGATTCTTTAGTTATAACTAAGTCGATTTAGGACGCGCACGTTATGTTGAACCTTTCAAACGGGAAAAAAATAGACGATGTAAAAACATTCACCCACACACGTACGTTGCGTCGTGTTAACTCGCAAAATTTAGAACGAAACGTAAAAACGTTAAACAAAGACGCACGTTTCGATGTGTTTAGTCACAAAATTTAGAACGAAGCATAAAGCGAAAAATTTGCGGAAAATGAAAATTATAAAGGACCAAAATTGAAAGTAAAAAAAGTTGTGAGGATAGATTGCAAAAGATTAAAAGTTTTATGTCAAAAGTAAAAAACAAATAGTTTTGCATTAAAGGTAATTTATGAAATACATTTGAGTGAAAAGTAAAAAAAATCATTTTTTTTAAACCCTCAAAGCCAAGGTTACAACAACCATATGCATAACCATTTTTTCTTTGAAAAACTCTCAAAGCCAAGATTACAACACATAAGTAAAAAAAATCAAAGTGGTTAAATCGCAAAAGATTGAAACTTTTGAATTAGAAGTGAAAAATCAAATTAATCAAAGAGGTTAAATTGTATAAGATGAAAACTTTTGAATTAGAAGTGAAAAATCAAATTAATCAAATGGGTTAAATTAACAAAGATTAAAACTATAAACTTAAATTGTCAAAGATTAAAACTTTAAGGTTAGAAATGAAACAAAGATTAAAACTTTAAACTTAAATTGTCAAAGATTAAAACTTTAGGGTTAAAAAGAAAAATTTCAATTTTTTTTTTTTTGAAAAACTTCCAAAGCCAATTGTACAACTCTCATATGCATAAATTAGTTGCTTTTTAATAAGGTTATAATAATATACCTTGTGTTATAAATATATTAGATAATTAAGTAACTTACAAATAAAGAGTCAAGTCTCGACTGAGTTAAGTTTGAAAAGTTACTCAAGCGAGCTAGAGATTTGAATATACAACTCAAAATAAGTCGAATTCGGCTTATTTTTTATTAAAAGATTCTAACTTTACAGGTAGATAAACTTGGGCTCTGGTCGGCTTGTTTACACTTTATTCTTGAGCATTTGTATTATGGTTTGAGTTCAAAGTTCAATCGGAAAATGGCATGTCTTAATATAGTGTAGGTTAACATTATCTAATGCAGGGGCGTACCCACCTTTTGGCCAAGGTGTGCGGGCGAACTCCTTGAAAAAAAATTCAGTGTTAATTTCTAGCAAAAATCCTGACCGCACCCATAGGAAAATTTCGTCCACACCCCTTGGAAAATTTCGACCGCCCACTTAGGAAAAAATCTTATGAATTTATAAAAAAAAAAAATAAGTTAACTCTGATTTTTATAATACAACCTAAATTCCTATTCCTAATTTATATAATTATTAACCACTCTAAAGTCTAAATTAACCCAATGAACAATCACTTAACCTTTACTTCTTTAGCCCAATAAAGAATACACAACCCAATTACCCAAGCCCAATCCATTCTAATTTGTACAAATATAAAATAACCAAACCCACCACCCTTTCCCCTTCTCTCTTGGCTCCCGCTCTCTGTGATCCCCGGACCCACACGCAAACCACAGTCCACAGGCGATCGATTTCTCTTGTTTTTCACCGGAGAAAAGTGAAATCCGGCCACCATTTCCACGCAAACAACAGGAACATCACGCAATCGGGTATGCTTCGATTATTTAAGTTGTTATTCTTGTGTTTATTTGGATTTTTTTGGAGAAATAGATTTGTAAAAAGTTTGAAATTTTTAGTTGTTTTGATGTTATTTAAAACTTTAGTAGGGTGATTTTGTTGTTTTAGTTTGTTTAAATGGTTAGTTACAAGGAATCAATAACTAGGGCTTGAAATTAAACTTGAAAATTATGAAGTTTGGTGATGATTAGTGCTTGAAATTAAACTTAAAAATTATGAAGTTTGGTGATGATTGTTTAAGACTTTAGAGTAAACTGCCAAAATGGTCCCTGATGTTTGGTCACTTTTCCAACTTTAGTTTAAAATTCAAACCTTTTGAATATGGGTCCCTATGGTTTCAATTTTGTTGACATTTTCATCCAAAAGCAAAATCTGGTATCCAATTTTTTTGTCTTTTTCCTCCCTTTTAATGAAGGGCAAAATAGTCAGATTTTTTTAATTTGTTATAATAAAACGTTAAAAGACCATTTTGCCCTTCATTAAAAGGGAGGAAAAAGACCTAAAAGCTGGATGTTAACTGAAAAATCTGATCAGATTTTGATTTTGCATGAAAATGGCAACAAAATTGAAAGCACAGGGACCCAGATTCAAAAGGTTTGAGTTTTGGACTAAAGTGGCAAAACTGACCAAACCTCGGGGACCATTTTGGCAGTTTACTCAAGACTTTAAGTTTTGTTTTTAATGGTGGTGTTGTTTTATATTTGATAGGAAGTTAGAAACCATGAGTAGCGAAGTTATGAAGCGATTTCTTAAGTGGAACCGCTTTTCTTTTGCCAAATTCTTCTAATTAAAAACCAATGTGTGTTTTAGATAAGTTTTTTTTGTTGTTTTATTTAATGATTAGGAGAAATAGAAGTATGGAGAGTTTGAACTTTGATGGTTTTTTGTTGTCACTTTGCTTACTTATGATGGTTTTTTATGTTGTTTACTTGTTTTACTTGAAACTTTGTTTGTTAATGTGATAGGCAGTTAGGAACTAGGGTTTAATTGTTTGAAAATTGAAATTGACCCGACCCGATATGATCCGACACACTATGAAACTTTTTTCGTTTATGTTTACTTGTTTTACATGATCCGATCTGCTATGAACCGATTTTTTTATATAGTTAAGGACCTAAAATCTTTAAAAAATCTCTCACCCCCAAGAAAAAATTTCTGGGTCCACCACTGATCTAACGTTGACAATATTAGAACATAATAATAATAATAATAATAATAATAATAATAATAATAATAATAATAAAATTCAACATTTATTGTTTGGTTGAAAGTTTTATAAATCATGAATCATTTCCATCTGTAACTATTTGGATCTAATCTAAGACCGCCCGTAGTGGGGCGTTTGTTTTTAAAAAAAATCAAAAAAAGGCCGAATCACGCCCCTATCCCATTACGGCCCGGCGTTATCGGGCGTTTTTTGAGAAAAAAATTCGCTTGGCATTTTTCAAATCACGCCAAAACTTGAATTGGGAAATGAGTTGACCGTTGCCAACGGTCATTTGTTTATTATTATTTTTTTTTTACTTCCAATATTAACACACTATATATATTACCCACTTTCCATCAATTTTTATAAAAAAAACTCACACACTCTCAAACTTTCTCTCTACTACTTCTTTATTTTATAAAAAGATGCATCCATTCCGACCCCCATTTGGTGTCCCCTCAAGACCCATGAACCCGAACACAACCCAACTGCAACAACCCTTTACCTTTCAAGACATGGACCCGAACATGTTATCGTACGCGGCTTACTTGAGTGGCGCTACTCCATTCGTGCAACCCACTTTCGGCTTTGGTCAAGCCGGCGGGTCGCAACCTTCACAACAGCAACCCGAACCCGATGTGGATATCGTGCCGGAGACGCAACCCGAACCGGAGCCAGAGAAATCCAAACGCTGCAGAAGGTCGCATAAGAAGAAGGAAGCGAACGAACCTCGACGTAAGCATCCTTACCTTAATTGGACGAAGGAAGAGGAATACACGTTGGCTCGGGCGTGGCTCGAGGTTTCGGAGGACCCCGAAATTGGTAACTTTTTATATTTTTTTTACTTATTTTTTCGTACACGTCTATTTTGTTTTATTTTTAACGTACAACTTTATATTTCAATTTGTAGCAAACTTTCAAACGGGCTCCGTTTTTTGGGATAGGGTTCGTGCACTCTTTTATAACACGTGGGGTAAGGGCGAGCATCGTGACAAAGATTCCATTTCTAGCAAATGGACCGACATCAACAAGTGTCACTCATTCCAAGAAGTGTATCAACGTAACTACGATAATCGCCCGAGTGGAGAAGGTGACGTCGGGGTTTTAACGAAGGCTTTAGAAGAGTACGAGAGAACGAAATGCCCTTTCCCGTACTATAAGTGTTGGGTCTAATCTAAATATAAACGTTTCATACACAGGAACTATTTTTCAACTTTCCAAGTGTAAGAAACTAAAATATATGTTGTAATTTATAAAAGAGTAAATTACAAAACTCGTCCTTTATGTATGTCACTTATTTCAAATCGTGTCCTTTATCTTCAATATATACAAGAAACATACTCGATGTTTGCAAATCCTTGCAAATTATGTCCTTTAGCCCTAACACAGTTAGTTTTTATGGTTAAATCTGACCTAATGGACCCCACATGTGGGTATTTTTGTCATTTACTATAGTTACTAAAATAAACAATTATAAAAGAATTTTGTTTAAATAGTTATAACATTTGGCCAGTTTAAATTCCAATAAACCCCCAAATCCAAAATCAAATCAAATCAAACCCATATCCCAAATCCAAATTAACCTGTAAATCGCATCTGGTCATCACGGTTTCAACTATACCCACTGATCTACAGTCGTTTCTTTATTCTTGAACATTAATCAAGATGGAGGGTGGTGGGTTTTTGTCTGAAGCAGAGAAGCAAACAATGGTGCCAATTTTTCTTGAAATTACTTCCGCTCACACCCCTGAAACCGCTACACAGTTCTTGCAGATCTGAAAATGAAACCCTAAATGTCAAAAACACCTATAAGTTTCAATAACCTGCAAAAAAGTGAAAAATTAGGGTTCTGATCTGGTAGAACAGTTAGAGAGAGAGAACGACGGCAGGTGGGTGGTGTAGCGACGGCGATCTGCAATTAGGTAGTGGTGGTGGCAAGTGGGTTGTGGTGGTGGTAGAATAGTTAGAGAGAGAGAGAACCGGGGGGTGGGCGATCTGCAGTGAAGTGGTGGTGGTGGCAGGTGGGTTGTGGTGGTGGTGGTAGGATAATTAGAGAGAGAGAGAACCAGGGGTGGGCGATCTGCAGTGAAGTGGTGGTGGTGGCGGCGGCGACAGGTGGGTCGTGGTGGTGGTAGGATTGTTAGAGAGAGAGTGAAGGAGGGGATATGATATATGATGTCTGCATATAAAATTATGTTTGTATGTATATTATAATTATAATATTCTTTAAACATAATTAATCTATTTATTATTTATTATTTTTATTTTTATGGTTATTTATTTTAATAGTTAGGGTAAAATGACAAAAATACCCTCATGTGGGGTCCATTAGGTCAGATTTAACCATAAAAACTAACTGTGTTAGGGCTAAAGGACATAATTTGCAAGGATTTGCAAACATCGAGTATGTTTCTTGTATATATTGAAGATAAAGGACACGATTTGAAATAAGTGACATACATAAAGGACGAATTTTGTAATTTTCTCTTTATAAAATAAGCTTTTAAATAAAAATTTATTTTATTATTGATAGATGGGGGTGTTTGGCTTACTAGGAAACCGAAAGGACCAGGTTTGTAAATAAGAAATTGAAAAGGTGAAGAACGAGTGAAAGGAAATAGACTACGTGGGCCGCCAGACATCCAGTCCACCACAAGCCATAGAGACGAGGCTGCAGAAAAATTCATTATCCAAAAAAAATTGAAAAATAACATGATTTTTTTTTTAATATAATTAGAAGTAAATTGTTATTTTAATCCTTCGGGTTTAATAAAAAATGTCACATTAGTCCAAATAGTTTTTTTTATTATTTTAGTCCAAATAGTTTTTTTCTGCTATTTTAGCCCTTGAATTTTGATATTTTTTGTCATTTTCATCCTTCACCATCACCACCACCTCCCACCACCCACCCCATCACAACCTTCTATCATCGCCACCACTTGCCTGCACCGTCACCACCCACCCACCATTTCCACTACCACTGGCCACTTTTCTGCCACCCACGTCATCAACCAACACCACCGCCATCATCGTACACCAGCAACCACCGCCATCATCTTCACTGTAAATCGGCACACCACCATCCCCATACCATCGCACCTACACAGAATAGAAAGAAAAATGTGGTTTGACCAAAATGCCCCTAAGTTAACTGGCTTTTTTGAATGAGTTAGTGGGTGAGATGAAAATGCCAAAAAATGACAAAAGTCAGGGACTAAAATGGCAGGAAAAAAACTATTTGGATTAAAGTGACATTTTGGGTCAAACATCAGGGACTAAAATGGCAATTTACTCATATAATTAGTTATTTTATAAAATCCATAAATCTATGAGAGACATGTGTCATTCAACTGAAACTATCTATGTTTTTTTTTTGTTTTTCCGCCTATTAATTAATGATAAAGATATTACTAATGAAGATAAATACATAGGTATCACTAGTTTGTTCATGAGATAATGTGTTGAATAATGGGGAACGTATTACGATCTTCTCTGACTATATATAGTTATATTAACTATATAACTATTCTTTTTATACAATTAATGAAGTATGTGTCAACTTTTTAATAATTTATGATAAAATGTTAAGTCTTACTTGCTTTTAATTTACCTTTAGGAGTTGCAAAGATTGGTTTAAATATGGCTTTCAAACTGAATGATATAAACATTGTTTGTTGATACCTTTTTGTAGATGCCAAATTACAATATATACTAGATAAACTATATAAACATTGTGTCTGTTCGATAAAATATATAAGCATATATAAGTATTAAGTCTTGCTTGTATTTAATTTACGTATTTGCATGTTTAATAAAATATATACTAGATAAACTTTCTTTAAGATCATCAATATAATCCATTATGTCTGTGATATAGTTATATTGACATTACCTGAAATATGTTTTTAAAGCATAAATTGGCGAGGCTATGAATGACACATTTTGTTAGTTTTTCTTTGATTAAGCCAACAATTCCTTTTATTTTTATGGGAAACGTGAAAATGTAGTGTTCAACTTCACCACAGGAGATTCATTACAAAGAAAAAGGAAAGTCAGGGTTCTCTATCATCATATGTTAATTATACATAAAAGAAATTCTTCATAGAAATATTTGTTTATTATTTAAAATACACTTAGTGATGGACGACTATACCATGATAGCTTAATATATAAAGTATACATATTTGCATGTAAATGGTGAAAAAAATGAAATCATATAGTGTTATTATCAGTTGTTTTGTATGGTGACATGTTATAAAGTCATGTATTATATAATAACCTTATGTATATATTGTGTCCCATATGTTATTAGTTTTACAAGAAACATCAAAATACCAAAGTTGTGGTATATGATAACAAGTTATAAACACGATTGAATTATGGTCAACGTTCATGTATAATGACACCTTAAGTGTTTAACTCCCAAAACCTTATTATAAATTTATCTGAGCTTGTAATATTTTAGATCGATAAATATTAACGACTTGATTATTTAACTAATTCTCAATATATATCATATGATGAGAAGATTATAAGAATACGTTGAATAAAACAACTTCTATTTGTCAAACCTCAAATATGCTCATAAAGTAGCAATATTATTAAAGAATATATATGGTTTGAAACAACCAAAGTAAAGGTTGTGTGGCTCTAATCCATTCCTTGAGGTATATGTGACGATAGATTAGTGAAAGGTCGAGATCATGTACATAACAAAGGCAATTGTAATAATAACACCATGAAAATTGTGTGGTTATAATCCATTCCCTACAAGTGAATGTGATAAAGGTCATGATCATGGTAAATAATGAAATTTTAACTATCCTCATGTTGATAATGAGATCAACCATTAAATCGACCACAAGATGTGGCACACTAAGAGAGTGTATACGCGAATAAAATGTGGAAAACATGTTATAATGTGAATGATTGAAATAATAATTGTTATTCTCTTGTATTTTCTATCTGTGTATTGAACAAACATGAGTGCAACTAAAAGCGTATATGATGATCACAAACCCAATGTTTATGGTTCATAATTCTTTTAATGATTGGCATGACCGGTTAGACCATATCGAGTCCAGATGATGTGAAAAATATCAAATAACTATAATGTACGTAAAATACAACATATAAATTATATCAAATAAGGCGTAAAATCAACCCTTTTTGGTACTAATGTTGGAAAAAAAACATGTTTCTTTGTTTACTTTTAATTTACATGATCAAAAGAGCTTTAACACACAAAAGGAACAAATTAACAACAGAAACCAGCATAAATACAAAAAAGAAGGATTGACACGACTCGCTGAGCCCCAATCCAAATCCAAACCAATGAAAATAACAAAACAGAAGCTTAGGCACTGGGCTATGCCCACCAGGCATGAGGTCGTGCCCAGTCAAGATTCCCTGCAGAAAAAGACAACAACAAAAGACAAACCAACACAGGGTTATGCCAACTTAACACGAGCCGTGGTGCTCAACTCTAAGATTCGCAGAATCTGAGGTAGTACAGCAAGTACAATTGCCACGGGCCGTGTTAGTACAAGACATGACGTCTGCAGTTAATGAAGGGAGAGAGAATGAAGGCCACGGGGCCGTGCCGGGTGGGCACAAGGCCGTGTGGATGCTCTTATTTCAACTATAAATAGGGGTGCTTGGGTTCATTCCAACTCATCCCTTGGCAAACCACTTCTCCCACACTTGCCACCAGTCCACCACTACCACAACACCAACACCTACCACCATCATCTATCTTTCATCTTTTAGAGTGTGTAGTAGTCTCGGGATCCAAAATCGATCGTAAGAGTTCTTGTCAAACAAAGGTCATGCTTGGCTAAACTCTTACATCACTAGGTGAAGACAAATCTTTTATGTATTACTTTTGATTTCCAATATTTGGCAACTTTTTATTTGGGTATGTATTAATGACTTTAATAACTAGTTGAACCCAAGATATATCGGACCATTCGAGATAATCGAATTTGTTGGATCCGTAGCTTACAAGCTTAAGCTGCCTAAGGAGCTTAGTGGGTTTCATGATGTATTCTACATCTGTAACTTAAAGAAATTTCTAGCAATGAGTCGCTAGCAATGTCAAATCATGATGTGCAAATTGACGAAAACCAGAGGTTTGTTGAGAAACCGGTTTCGATCGAGGATCGACAGGTTAAGAAGCTCCGAAGGAAGTTAATACCTATTGTGAAGGTCAAATGGGATGCCCATCGTGGCCCCGAGTATACGTGGGAGGTTGAGTCCACTATGCGACAAAAGTACCCCCCATCTTTTTGAATAAAATCTCGAGGTCGAGATTTCTTTTAAGGGGGTGAGGATGTAACACCTCGTAAATTTGTGTCAGATAATATAATGACACGTGTCCACTCTCAAATATTCCTAATAATTTAGACGAGAGGGACTAATTATGTAAAGATTGAAAAGTATGATAGTGGAGGGACCAAATATGAAAAATCTCAAAACTTTGAGTTTTGAAGGTCTCATTCGGACCGCAAGGATATACCCCTTTCGGTTTGTAAGCATCTAAAAATTTTGTATCTGACCATCGTATATGGACCGCAAGACTCTTGTCCATACGGTCCGTAAGCATATTCAAAACTATGTGCGCCAAAGGTCCTTACGGACCGTAAGACTTGATCCCTTACGGTCCGTAAGGGACCTGCAGGTGGTAGAATGTGTGCTGCCCAAGGAATTATGCTATGTTGCCACCTTTCTCGCATTGTGCCACCCTTCATCAGCTCCTTACACCTCATGAACGACCTGGAAACATCTTAGAACTCTCCTGGACACATGGCATGATCCTACACTTCATCTTCAAGTATAAATAGCACACTAAACTTCCTCATTCTTTGCTCATTTTCACTTCTTCTTCTCTTTTCACTCTTGGAGCTGCTTCCTTCCATAAGGAGGCCTCCCATCTGAGTTCTTATTCTCTTAGGATCACAAGTAAGTGTTCCTACTCAACTATTTCATTTTGTAGGCTAAGTATTTAGCCGAAGTCAAGCAAATTGACTTTTGCTTTGACTTTCGGTTAAGACCATTATAGTCCAGCCATTGTTCGAATCGAACATGGCTACGTGATCGTAATAAGGTATGTTTTAATCCCTTAAATGGGCACCTCCTGGAAATCACGTTAGATTGGTCAAATGACGGGTCAAAGTTATGTTTAATAAAAAGTCAAAGCGCAGATTTTCGAAAAACTTATAAACTGAACTTGTAAAGGTTTAAACTCACGTTTTTGACATTATATCAGTTGGTAAATAGTATTAGAACATGTATGAACATGTTCAACCCGTCATTTCTAGTTTATGTGTCGGTTCGCAACCGAAAGTCAAGCGGTTTGACTTCTGCTTTGACTTTCGATTCTGACCCGATTTAGCAACATTAGCTACTGATTATTAGGTGCATTATGATTATATTATAGTATAGAATAACCCTCTGTGGTTATGCTACTTGAACATAATTAGATTCTGAGTTTTTATACAAGTTCTTATAATATGCCTATTTATGACCAAAATGCCCTTTTTGTACAAAACTTGGTTTTAATCAATGATGAACTTGTAAAATGAATACGCTACTGATATGTTCTTATAATTAACATATTTTGGTATGATAAACCTATTCATAACCTGAGTTTTATTACAAGTTCATAAATTATGTTATATTATGACTAAAATGCCCTTATGGTGCATATTTTAGTTTTAAAACATAATGGTCATATAAATTGGATAACCTACTGATGTTATATCATAATTAAAGTGTTTTGGAATATGGAACTTGTTTATAGCTCATCCGATCACCCGATAACGCCTATGTGCGTACGGTTAAGCTTATGTAACAAGTTTATGTAAGTTTACCGAAACGGGTCAAATCTTTTCAAATTCATATCAAATTCCAGAATGTATATAGTTTTCCCATATTATATAAGTCTTAGTACTTGTGGGGATTAAACTGCATTTATCCGATCATCGCTTAATCAAGCGTATCGTATCGTATTCATTATTTTAAGTTAACGGTTCCAAGTCTATGACTTGAACAAGACTTGTTAACATTCTATTTGGTTATAATACCATTCATTCCAGACTAAGGCATTCTTGTAGATTGCAACCAAGTTTAGTTAAATGATTATGGTTGTGCTTATTGTTATTATCTTGCATTGTAAGACTTATTAAGCCAGGTAAATACTCTTAACCTATTTTCCCTATACGGGCTTGGGATACGGTATATTATTACCGCATGGTTGGGTATGGGATCAAAGGCCAATGTGTCAGGAATCCAAATATTACGTTTTAATTTGCAATGCTTTAACTTAAACAGTGGGGGTTAATACGACCGTGTCCTGGATATCCTTGGCTCATTTAATTGCAAATGGCAACGACCTAAGCACAGAGTGTAGGCATACACCTGACAGATGCTAATGCTAAAATAAAATGATTTTATAACCCAATACGGGTTTGCCCAATAAGGGAATTAATGTGGTGTGTCGGTTAATCATGATCTCAGCATTGTTTCCGGGCCCCATATGTATTGTTAAGCATATAAAACTGATAACATGAGACATAGTTTATCCCAAGTTATTTATGAAAATACATGTGCCTTTGTGCACTTAAAACAATTTTGAAATATTTTCAAAATGTGTCGGTTATTTGTATTTACCAGTGTAAACTGACGTATCTTCAAAAGACTAAGTGACAGGTTGCAAGGTTACGAAATAAGCTAGAAATGACGGTAATGCTTAAGTGGAATTTGCAACTCCTTTGCATAAGAAGCCTATTAATATGTTATCTCATTTTGTAATTTACGATCCGACTGTGGATCTTTGATACAATATCCGTCTATATAATATTTAAAACACTCGGACAATTATGTTTGTAATAGTAAGTTAAATCCAGACTTCCGATGTGCTATGTTGTGTATTTGATATCAATCTCGTCACGTATACCCCAACCGGGCCCACAAGGTGTTGCTGAAATATCGGGGTGTGACAATATACTTTAATACTATAATCTAGATCCGAATCCTCCATTCAACTCCAAATGACTCACACATTCTTTTACCCCATGTAGGGTAACCTCGGTGTTCCACGCTCTCAACCTTCGACTCGCGGATTTATCAAAGGAAGCTTTGAAAAAGTGTGAATATACTCGACGCCCTTTTTACGTTTTACACTTTTGGGTGCAACATGTTTACATTATGAAAACTTACACAATCACACATACTTTTTGCAATCACAAACAAACAATCCAATCATACATGCTTAATACCTTATACTTGATTCGTACATGCTGGAACATTCTTATGTGGTATACTTGTCATTAACTTCGTACAAGCCTCCCTTAACATGTATAGAGCTATAGGAGTAACGCATCGCCCATATTCTTGAGGTCATGTTAAGTTAAAACATAATGGTCCTATCGTTGCTACGATAGGATTACGCTAGCGGTAATCTTTGGGTTGACATTTATAGTTGCATGCCAGTCTTACGTTAATCTTAGATAACAAGTTTTGCCATGTGGATTTGTTTAAACAATTTATACTTATGCTATTTATCAAACTTGTATACTCACCAATACTTGTTGTATTGAACTATACTTTGAACATGTTGCAGGATGATGAAGTTGATGATGATGAAATCTAGTAGGATTGACTAGATACCCACTTAGCAAACTAGATTATGTTGTTGTATTTGTTTCGTTTATTCTGTTGTATTGTTTCTTGAACTTGTTGTATTTTTCTGATTTCCATGTTGTACTTGATAAATTATTCAATGAAATGAAATTCAGTTTTGATTAAATATTGTGGCAAATAATGTTCTGAAGTCTCGAACAAGCTCGTCCTAGTCCTGCCCCGATGTTTCTGCCATCGGTTGGGGTGTGACAGATTGGTATCAGAGCCATAACTATAGGGAATTAAGTAGAATTGCCTTGATTTAACCTAGTCTATAGCTTAAATCCCAAACTTTGACCATTCTTACTTTTCATGCTTAAATGTTACAATTCTTCCTACTTTGCCCCTATCTCATTCTTTTGTCTTAAATTATACACACGTCTTTCCTAAGACGTTACAAAAAAAAAAAATACACACTTGAAGACATGAAGACACTCGTATTATACAAACGAGACAACTTCACCAAAATAGGCGTGAACGACTCTCAATCCACGTTATTCGATTTTGCACGAAATTACGCTATCAAGTTAGGATTGAAATCCACATCTTGATGTAAAATTTCCAATCCTAACTCTAGTGGACCCTCATCAACGAGTCGAAATTAATTTTCTTGACCCGTATGGTGAATACCAACCACACTTAGGGTACGATGTGTAACGCCTCGCTTTTTGGAACGTTCTTTAATTAGAAAGATTACTTGTATTTCTATCTTTTGAAACTTGCCTTCATATCATATTCATAATCCACTCCCAACTTCGCAATTTGAAACCTTAATCGTAACAAAATTCATATTTTATACATACTTGTTACTCATTCAATCGATCGTTTAAATACATTTTTACGCAACCTCATACTTATTATACATACAAATTCATTCATTATTTTATTCATTACATTTATACATTTCACTTATACGTTTAAAACGCTTAAAATCAACAATTTACGCAAATGGGAAATTCGAACATAAGGGAATGGTCCCTCTCGCATGAGAGGATCCTCTCGTCCCAAACTCCCCACTCGTCCGAAATCCTGTCGCCCCAAACTCAGTCCTTAGTTTATAAATACCAACCCACTCCCTTCATTTCCAACCTTCACAACTCCAAATTTTTTCTCAAGACATGAACTCGGGCATTTCCTCTAAGCTTGTTCCAGCAGCTTCCTAAGTGAGTTTGTACTCACTAACACCTGACTTCTTCTACTTTTCTTCCATTTTTCTAAGTTTTTACAAGATTCTTCACAACTTTTCACTTGGTTAAACAGATCTGCCTTGGCAATTTGAGTAGAACTCTCCATAGCGCGGACTAAGCTAATTAAGTGATGTAATCTTACAATCTTTTACAAAACAAACTTTCGGATTTTAAACCTGGCCGAATCAGAGACTCTCTGAGCTCACAAGCTAAGTTCATAGCTGTGGGTTCGTGTTAGAGTCAGTTTCCAGCCAAGAAGATGAATAGTTCAACCAAAACCGGGCTATTTTCATCTCAAAATTGTACCAGTCGCCCGAAAAGGTGGCCCACTCGCACGAGAGGATAACCCTCTCGCACGAGAGGGGACTCCTGTCGTCCGAATGGGATTGTTTCACTACGTTCTGAAAATTTCTAAGTGTTGTATGATGTTTCAGATCCCTATTCTCAATATAGTCGATTCTGTAATATCAGTGTGTGATGTGTGGGAGCCTTGGCTTCCAATCTAGTTCCACCACCTCATTTGAACTTGTAAAATGAACACCCAAACAATCTCCTAGACCTAGAACAAGTTAACCACGTCCAGCCTCCGACACTTAGTTCACTCTTTCTATGTTGTGTTGGCACATATGGGTTCTCCTTGTTCGGTTGTTTGGCTATTATTTACATTCTATTATCTCCATTCCTGTATTCATGACCAACCGGTTAGTTAACTAAGTTAACTAACTTGTGCTTTGGTGAACTATAACGAGGTAAATACCTCCATGCATGACTTCTATGAACTCTTGACATTCTAGACTGGTATTATAATATATCTATAACATAACTAGACTTACAAACATAACTGATTAATAGTTAAAAACGTTCAAGTGAAGATCGGTTCACCAAACAGCCCCTCTCGCGTGAAAGGGTGGTCCCACTCACGCGAAAGGCCTGTCGTGCCAACTGTTCTCTCGTCCGAACAGTTTATGTTTTGGTTTTTCTGTTATTCTGTTTCCACGTTCCTTGTTACTGATTCTGTTGGGCAAACCCAGACCCGTAAAATCACAGAAACTCAGTGCTTTTCTATTTTAAACATACTTTCATACTATATACTTACGTACTTTAAAGTCCAAATCCAACCATTCCATAAACCCTAAACGACCATACACATTCGTTTCCCCAATCTCAACAAATCGTCAATCCACGGATAATCGGAAAGCTTTTACAAAATTGATAGTATACTCGAACACCCTTTTTTCGTTTTACACTTTGGGTGCAATATGTTTACTATTAAACCTACACAGTTACACTTAGACTTCATTCAAATGCACAAACAATCCAATACATGCATTCATTCATACTGATGTGCATAAAATAAACATATAAATTATATTGAATACGGCGTAAAATCAACCTTTTTTCGGTACTAATGTTGGAAAAAGCTTGTTTCTTTGTTCCTTTTTAATTTACAGGGTCAAAAGAGCTTTAAAACGCAAGAGGAGCAAAATAACAGCAAAAACCAACATAAATACAAAGAAGGAGGAATGACGCAACTCGCCAAGCCCCAATCCACATCCAAACCAACAAAATAGCAAGATCAAAAGACCTGACATGGGGATGTGCCCACCAGACACGGGCCGTATGTCACACCCCGACCGCGTAAAACCACAAATCGCGGCGGAATCGTCGGGGAGTGTTGTAACAGAATCATTGTTTCATAACACACGAAAATTTGAAGTTTTGTTTTATTTAAAGATTAACCATTTACATTGTCTTGAAATTTAAACAAACAAGTTAAACATAGTCTATCATTGTTATTAAGTCACTAAGGCCTCGTCCAGTCCTATGTGAGCATGCATCCTAGCAATCAACATCATTCAACAACACCTGAAACATATGTAAAAAAACAAAGTCAGCAAAGAAATGCTGGCGAGCACATAGGTTTTATGAGAGTGTCGGATTCATGGCAAGTTTACATGTTGCAATACCTAATTAAAAACCCCGTTTTGAAAAAATGTATAGTGTTGCAACATAATTAACCAACTCAAATCAAGTCGGTTATAATTTGTAAAATCTCATAGCCATGATTCTTAACCCCAAAACATTTGTTTAATTAAATCGAATTGTAAAACATCTCGTAAAAACTCATAAATAAAACTCGTATGGTTTATATTATTCAGAAAACATCATTGTGTGACATCGTTTCAAAATCGTTTACCCAAGTGAACTAAATAACGCCACGGTATGTAATATGATGAAAACACTTATATATAAGAAGTACCAGCGGCGTATCTACCATGTTTTCATCAGATTACACCCGTCCCGTTATCTAAACACTAACCAAAAACCAATCGTTTAACTCGTTAAAATCGCTTTGGTCGTTTAAATCATTCTCGTTTTAAATTGTGAAAACTACTTTTGGTCGCCTCGCTAATAACATCCAAACCTTCGCAACTCGACTATCTCGAAACTCGCATTAATAAACCACTAAAGGGTAAATTAACAATAACGGATTCAATCGTTACCCACCTAACCCACACATAACCATGGATGCAGTCTGATAACGGGATTTGTCAGATCCTATGGTACCATAACCTAATACTGGTCGGTTTGGCCAAAACTAATGAATGTTATTCGTTATGTAATTACAACCAACAAGTTTATCCACATTATCGAAATCGTTATTAATTTAATATAAACCATTGTAATCATTTTCGAAACCATCGTTAAAAACATCAAAATCATTTAACACATATGAATCACCCCAAAATAATCGAAAACAATAAAATAGGGGAATTATGTACTCACTTGAGAATGCTTAGAAGTCTTGAATAACAACCAAGCAAAGCTAGAGGGATCACGGAAATCAATCGGCACCTAATATAAGTATCAACGTAAATAAACCGGACCTAAATCGGAAGATCGAATAGGATGAGGTTTCGTAAACCAAATGAGTATTGGAACTCATATGCCATGGTTTAACAAAGCCTATATACTAAATCGAAACCTAACTTAAGTGCTTACGACCCATTACGACTCGTTTTAGGTAGCTTACGCTACTTTAACGCGTCGTTCGCGTGAAACGCGTTCGGACCGCCTAACTAGTCCTATGACAAGTAATATATACCTTAACATGTCTAATAATGTTACCTAATCAGTTTAATTATCAAAATTTAGGTTACATATGCTTAAAATGAAATTATGCGTAAAAAGGGCATTTTGGTCATTTTCCTAAGGCATATAACTACCTATCATACAACTAACTAAACGAAGTGACCATAAGGTATAACCTCGGAAGGTTATTCCCTATACAACTATGGTCACAAAATATGTTTGATCGGATCCTAATGATCGACCAAACAGGTCGGGTTCGAAAGTCTAAGCGGTTGTTTAGACCGCTTATCTTAAGACCCTATATAAGCACTAAACTAAAAGTGACGAGTTAAATATGTTAAAACATGTTTAACGAAGTTAGAAAACAAGTTTGATATAAAAAACGGTTTTGACACCCAAGAATAGTTTGGTTGCAAAATCCGCATGAATACGCATTTTGACCGAAACTATAACTCGTCACTACACCTAATCAACGTGGTAATCAATAGGTATAGTCACAAGGGACTATAACCATCGTGATTACGCTCACGTTGCGAAGTTCAAACGAACTTCGTGTTGACCAAAGACTGCTCAAAGCAGAAAGTCAAACAAAGTTTGACTTTCATGCTTAAAAACGCATAAAAGCACGAAAGAATACTTACAAAGGGTCCAAGCTAGGAAGATCTCGATCAAATTACTCAGGTATGAAGTTCTTGAACTCCAACTTAGAGTAATTCAATTAGATTTGTGAGGAATGAGGATGAAGGTGATGGGTATTTATAGAAAACCCACAACCGTTAGGATCGTTCCTCGCAAAACGTGCTTCGATCTTGACCCTCCATGTGGGCACATGGTATTGTAATACAAGGGGCATAATAAAAACCACCAAATCTAGCCTAAAGTATGAAAAACCTTGGGTTAAAACCATCAAAAACAGGCTGGAAGTCCAAATTCAATGTTTCTGATCTAGGAAGCTCTCGCGGGCCGCGTAAGAATAGGCTTAGGCTTACGCCCCAGGCCTAAGAAGTTTGGCAGAATTACAATTTAAGTCCCTGCAGGCCTAAAACTTGGTATTTGATGCATTTTTGACACGTTTAATCCCCGTTAACCTCATTTCAAGGCTCTAAAATGAAGTTAAAGTATAGGGAACATGAAACATGCTCAAAAACATCTCGGATGTCGGTTCGTTTGGCCGTACGGTTGCGTTGTTCGGTTAATTACGACGGAAGTCGTAACGAACACAAAAACGATCCAAATTAAGCGACGAATGGAATTTTATCATGCCAATCACTAAAATAAAGTATTTTAATGATTACACAAATTTTTGGATGTCCGGATATATTCAGAACGTAAGATATGCGCGAAAATGCAAACTTATGCACTTTCTGACGCTTTTAGTCCCTGTTAATCAATTAAGTTTATTTTTGCGCACCAAACACCTCAAATCCTATTTCTAAGCTATTTAAAGGATATTTAGGGCATGTTTAACTTATGATCATATTCCGAAATGTTCGTTACAGTACGAATCGGCATACTTTCGCAGTTTGTCGAAAATTAGTCCCTGTAAGCGAATAAACTTGATTTCGACACACCAAACCATCTAAAACTTATTTCTAAGTTATGTAAAGGTTATTTAAGGTATGTTAATCCTATGTCACTGTTTCGGAGTGTTTGTCGCGTTAAACTGATTACGTTTACGCACCAGTTTGTGAATAACTTTCTAGAAAGCGATTTAGAGCTCGAAATCGAACAAGAATTGATATGTGCAAACGATACACATATTTATACAAATCCCAAGTATGAAACACAATATTTCATTGATTTGGTATTTGTTTGATGGCCGTGGAGGCACAGATGTCACAGTCTCCCCTACTTTAGGAAATTTCGTCACGAATTTTATTTAGAGGAAACTTATGAGAGCTCGAAACGTGAAGTCGAAAAGATAAAACAACACTGGTTAGGGTTCTGAACTTCTAGTAACTTTAAATAACATTATGATTTCAATGTAAGAGGGACACTTATATACAAGTATATGAAGTGCCATTGGTGCGTCCACCGTACCTCCATTACATTGTTCACGTTTCGTTATTGTTGTCACTATAGGTTTTTACACATGATAAATCTTACTGGGGTTCCTGTGCACTGAATTTCATAATTATGTATGCGTCCATAATTACCTAATTCCTTGCATAGTCCGCATAGTGCATTTTATAACGTGTAGGGGAAAACCAATTGAACAAGCATGTGATGAGTGTGACTAGACCATCCTAGGGTCCTTTAATTAAATCAATAAATGATTTCTTTAAATAGACCACCAATGAGTCTTTTCAGCTATATCATCACGGGTCATTTTTGACCAGATTTTGAATCACTCTTTTTAACTAGACCACTCAAAGGGTCTCTTACAAATTATGGAATGGTACTATATAATCCAAGGGTCTTATCTATTACGTAGAAGCCCATTAAGGATTTGCGGTAGTACCTTTGGATATCCTACTATGAATCCCTCATACGAAGATATGGAAGATTCTACGAGGATTTGGATAACGAAAAATCGGATCACACAAAAACATAAAAGAAAACACATAAACACATAATCACATAATCACATAACCGTTTAACTTGACCTATAATTTGTTATCTTTGGACACGGGTATTTAAAGCACACCAGGAATTCAATCTGTGGATTTCATTTGGCACCTTAAACATATCAAGAATCTAACTATGAAGATAGGAAGATCTTAATAGGAATTCGACTTTGTCCTTATTGGATCGCAATGTACATATTAAAACGTACAAAGAATCCAATCAAGGGCTCCGATTTGAGCGATAATCATCCTCAAGGATCTAATTGTGAAGATAAGAAGATCCTATATGGATTTTGGAATTCGAAGAGCGGGAGACACTTCGAAACCT
This sequence comes from Helianthus tuberosus, assembly GCA_030545235.1. Lineage (NCBI taxonomy): Eukaryota > Viridiplantae > Streptophyta > Magnoliopsida > Asterales > Asteraceae > Helianthus > Helianthus tuberosus. Next base: position 128,648,937 of record CM060351.1, on the reverse strand, counting down.
TGCACTAGATGTGCTTAAGTCGATACACGAGGTAGAATGCTCATGAAGTTGAGATGCTAGATATGCCAAGACGACATATGAAGCAGAATTTGAAGGTTGTGTAATACGAGCAGAATGCTTTTCGAAAACTATGCATGGGGTTTCTTTAGAAATATGCTTAATGTTTTTGAAATCTTACATAATACTTTTGAAATCGTAAGGTAGGTGTATTAGGTAAGTATATTTATAAAATGTTTTAAAATCATGCGAGATGAATTTTGTAATCATGTATAAGGATTTTGAAAACATGAATAATGCTTTTTGAAATCATGCACTTGATATATTAAGTAAATGTACTGTGTTAAAATTGTTTCCAAACTATATGAAATATTTTGAAATCATGAAGGTCGTTTTTGAAAAATATATACTATGCATGTTGTTATAAAAACTAGAATGTAATGATATGGGTATGAGATCGAAGAATACCCTTAGTTATCTAACCAAGGATTTAAAGTGATTACTCAAAATGTCACTTATTATTCTGTACTTCGTTTCTTAGAATGAAACGAGTACTTAGAATTTTCGAAGAAATCATGAACGATCACATGAACGAGAGAACTACAAATATGGTTCTTTGGTGTAGGTATCGTAGGGGTATGCCATACACACATGTAACTACATTTGTACATTAGAATTGCGAACAACGATTTATTTATAAACAAAACCGATTGTTTCAGAGTTCAAGAAAAACAAAAGAAACAAAAGCATAAGATTCAAATTATTCAAAGCAGCTGCTTCTTCTAATCAGCCAAATGCTCATCCGTGGGTCAGATTTGCATTGAAAATCTTTGGGCTTTTGTTCCTGAGATAACCCGTCTCGCCATAGGTGTAGCAAGTACCAGGAGGAAAATGAGCTCGTGCTTGATCTGCTTGTGCAGCAGTAGGATCTGCAGCAGTTTTGCTTTGGATAGCAAAGCGGCACACATTAACCAGATGTCCCTATTGTCCACAGTGGGTACATTTGAAGCAGGGTATGTGATTCGGATGATGACGGTTGCATCGATTGCACCATGGAGCAGCTCGGCAAACCCTAGCTGTATGACCTATAACTCCACAAATTAGGAATTTGCGGCACTTGACACTGGCATGATGATGGAGGTTACACTGATTGCACGAAGGAGTAGTTCCCAAGTATGGCTTCTTGGCTGGTGGTGCTACCACCTGGCTAGGTTCTGCTTGATTTGGTGTAACAGCTACGGGATCCTTTGGAGCTTTACGCTTCTTTAACTTTTTCGAAGGCTCGGCTTCTGCTTCTTTTGATGTTTCTTTGGTAGCTTCATTATGAGACAAGACATGGCGACAGCTAATTCAGCAGTCTTCAGGATTACTTCGCCTATTCGCTGGGCAAATTTGGTAGTCTGTTCGGATATTTGAGTGTCGCTGTGATGAAGAGACATTCTGGAGGAAATGAAAGACATAGGAAGAAACAAGTGAAATGTTATCGGATAATCAAAAGAGAATGACAACGCATAGATATTGCGATCATTTGTTTGTTACCTAAGGCAAACAAATGAGGCGGTGACTAATCAAAGTAAGCGGGTCATATTAATGTATCGCGAAGACATGCTTTAGCCTATAAGTGGACACTCACCCCAAGAGTTCCCAGGTAAGAGTGACTGGTCCGATTATGTGGATTTATACGAACACTCTAGCCTTAGACAGAAAACTCAGAGTACAGGCTTCCACCCTTCCAGATTGCACGTGTTCACATTATAAGACCCAACTTTGACGAGATTTTGAAAACTTAAAGGGTTCAAAACCTTATAATAAATCATCCTAGAACAGATGATTGGTTTTCAAAGCGGATTTGAAATTTATGTTTGAAGAAGCATGTCCCGAGCGGGTCGGTACTTCTACGGTAATGAATACGGATACGACCATACCTCATCTTCTCCATCTGATCCTAGACCTGCAAACAAGGAGAGAGAAACGTGGGCAATGTAGAGACGGCCGGTAGAGGAAGAATCCCCTATTTCCAGCTACAAAAGTGTTGCCCTATATCTCATACCCTAATAAGGAGGTGGAGACCTCCTTATATAGGAGATATGGGAAAACCCTAACCTCAATGGGCCAGGCCCAGTTAGGGGTTGTCTCTGCGAGCCCACAGCCTAGTGTAGTATAAACTACAACGCGCTGGGCTTCGCGGGTTAGTACACAACAATAAATATATATAATTAATATAAAAGTGATAAATAGCAGGAGAGTCCGACCGTTCGGGTCGGGTCCAGTACCATACCTCGTCATGTCCCCCCAGTCTAGTGTTGCTCCCGCGTGCAAGCGTGGGAGGAGCACTTAGACTTATTAGGAGCTCGGGAGTGAAGATCACTAATTTTAGGCTTACATGTCGTCCGGGTGCGAGAAAGTCGCCGGCCACGTTTGTTGCGGTTGTCGTTGGCTGTGAGTAGAGATAATGGAGCAGTGAATAGTATACGATTGCTCATCGTGGAAATTGGTTGGGTAAACCTGACGCACGCTGATTGGTTATAGACAATTGTCGTTTGAATTACCACGAGCTTGTTAAGGTTGCACGTATATGATTAGGTCCCGCGTATGAGCCTTGGAACAGGCTGAGTTTTGTTAGTTCAGTGTCTTGCCCTTGGATGACTTTTGCGGATGTGGCCCTGCTTTAGCAGCGCGCACGCAATCGTGTGGGCTACTGTAGAATATCCACCCTGTGGTGTGACTTTTGTTGGTTAACATATGGTGCGCTAACAGCGTTCAACTCATTGAAAGAGTTGATGTTGATGTGGCGATGGTCCCTACCACGCGTCCGTGTTATCGGGATCTCCGTTGTCGTGATGTGCAGCCATTGGTGGTCGTAGATGCACATGCCGATGTTATGCCACCTTAGGCGAATGTAGAACTGCTGGCGGTTGTACCAGCCATCGTTATTGATGATCCGACTATAGCAATCATCATTGCGGTCGGGAAGAATGTTATACAATGCACCCCTGCAGAAGTGCTTGCTATACTCAGCGACCTCGGGAGGGTGCTTAGAGCGTTATTTATGTTCCTCACAATGTTGTTATAATTGTGGGACAAGTACTTGGTTTTTCATCAGTGGTTGTGCATCTATTACCAAGATACCCACTGGAGTAGTAGTGGTTGAATACATCTATTACCAAGATGCCCACTCTTAGCGCTGTATAATTTGATCATCTGACTTTGTTATTATGAAAAATATTTCATGTCAGAGTTGTTTTTTACCGTGCTATGCAGTTCAAATGCGGTGGTATGTTGTGCTTACAAATGTTTATATGAACACTTGTAGATATCAGAAAGTGCTTTATAACCCGCGCGGCGTTAATGAACACTTGAACAACAAAGTACTTTCTACGCGCTTGGCGTGAGTGAACACTCATGGATATAATAAAATGCTTTATACACGCTAGGTGTGAATGAGCACTTTATGTAAGGTACTACGTGCTTTTCCCGGACGCGCATTGGCATGGGATGCTTATAGTAGGTGGCATGTCTGCTTAAATGGCGTGAGGGTTTTCTGTTATCCATGTCACGTATTCCCGTGGAGAATACATATTCGAATAAGTATTTTTCCTGTCGCATAGCGTATGGAATACTTATTCGGAAAATCAAGTATATTGGTTTTGTCGTGCATTTGTCTTGACTACCAAATTGCATATGTTGTGTCGAGTGGTATAGTTGTATGCCAAATGATGTGAGAAGTATAAGTATCGCCTGGCACATCGAGACACCCACATTATATAAGATCCGATGCGGGATGATGTATAGTGGGTATAACCTTAATAGACAGCCTGAGAAAAGATGATCACTTTTAAGGCGTAATGGTGCTATACCCTACTAGTCCCCCAGTTCAGTGCTGCTAAAGTATGTTAGTAGCTGTGAACTCGATAGATACTAAAAAGAAATCGGCAAGTAAATATGAAGTATAACATGCTAAGAAAACTCTGGCATGCTTGTTAATCGATTTGAACGTATTGTAGATAAGTGTGCGTAAAATAGAGGTGAAACCTTTATCGAAACTTTTTGTTTAGTGGACAATTCTAATAGGTACTCTTTTGATGCATGAAAGAATTGTCAAGTCATTTTGAAAAGCCACTATATAACTTATGGCATATTCCGTCAAGCTATCAAGTTATGTGAGAGCACCATATTTAAGGACGAGATTACGAACCTGTCACCCGTGAATCTTGTGCGTATATGTCTAGCAGTAAGAAAGCTTGACAAGAGGTTTTTCAAACATTCTCGTTGTTGAAGAAGAGTTTTCAGGTGTGCGTGAAGATCATTCATCGCGTTTTGCCAATTGAATGTATCGCAGTATCCCGGTGGAACATTAAGAATATCTATTTTTGAAATAGATCACTGTTCTATATTGTGGCGAGGGTTGCGCCATGATAGTCCTCAAGTTTATTGCTGCTAAAGTTAGCAACATTGAACTAAAATATTGGTTTGTGAATAAGCAACATGTGTATATTAATATACCGCATGTAACGGGTATATTACTGCGGTTGCTCAAACAAAACAAACATATATTTGTTTAGTGACAACGAAGTCTTATGATCATGCTTTTGTTTTTTCAACAGTTTTCGTCCATGGGAATGTTAGATAAAGACATCATGAGGGTTGCTGAAGTCCAACCACCACGTATATATTTGTTAATCATCCATGTCATGTCTTGAGTATTGTGTCAAAATTTGTATGACTTAACATCAGTTTTGACATTAGTTGTTGTAATATATCCAGCAATTAAAGAGGGCCATTGTAAATGCTTACTTCTGCTATTGTGCTCCCCGGAAATAACTTACAACCATTATACTTGTGGGAAACTAACGATAGTCCGCCGGGGCTACATGTTGATGATCCGCTTGATGCGGTGGACCTGGACAGTAGTCTGCTAGAGAGAGGGCGGAGCAATATGAAGTAGCAGAGCAAGATTAGCTACGAGTGGTGGCCGGAAACATGACACGCTGCGCGTGGTGACGGAGATGTGTCTGCTGGCACGTCGTATGCGAAGGGTGAAGGAGATCTGACGTGCTATGCAGATGGCAGAGTCTGTTCCACGTTGTGTGTTTAGGGTGCGGTAATGGCGTGACCAAAACAGTCACCCACTGGAGATAGTCGGAGCCTGAAGGCATCCCGCCGGAGATGGTGGGAGTGAGCTAAAAAATCCGCCGGAGTGGCGGGCAGAATGAAAACTGTCCGCTAGGGGTGGCGCAACGAACAAAGGTGTCCGCCAGAGGTGATGCGACCAGGAAAGGTGTATGCCAAATGATGTGAGAAGCATAAATATCGTTTGGCGTATCGAAACACCCACATTATATAAGTGAAGATGATCACTTTTAAGGTGTAGTGGCGTTATACCCTACTAGTCCCCCAGTTCATTGCTGCTAAATTGTGTTAGTAGTATTGAACTTAAGTAATGTAAGGGACGTTCAAGTTCAGTAATGCAAGCAAATACAAAAGTGAATCGTATGTGATGGGATATACCATGTTTGTCAAACTAAGTCATATGAGGGTCGCGTGCAAATTATGATACTTACAAATGTCTCCAGCATATGTCCATTATTGAGGCGTAAAGCTGGTTGCATGAACTATAGCGGGTAGTGCTAACCAAGCGGCCTGGCCTCCGATGGCGTGTATGCTAGTGGTATGAAGCTTGTGGCTTCAAGGCGAGTAGCGCGGAAGCTGGTGGCGCAACAATTAATGCCACAAAAAGAAAGTCCTATCGGAGACCATATAGTTGTCGAGTCATGTCAGTAAGGATACCGCTTCTTATGTAAGTTTGATAGGTTGCCCAGTGATGACATGGCGTTTTTTTTTTCAAGGAGATAGCGCTAAATTTTGTTGCTAGGATTAATCTCGACATCCAAACAAAAACTCATATCTGGTAATTTGTCCATCCAAAACTCGTGTGTGGAGAGTTAAGTATCCATATTTGTCTGTTACTTACTGATCCATAAATTGTGTCTGCAAAACTTGAAGAACCAAGATAATGTTAGTAACTTTGAGTTTTGAATAATAAGTAAAATATCAATCATGCGAGCCTCGCATATTAAACATCGTAACATGCTTAACGATCGCCTTTTGTTTTGCAGGCTTTGACCCCTGTTTGTAAGTAGTCCTGCATCCATGTTTTTGGATGATCATTCGTCGTGTAAACTAATATGTCCAGACCAAGGTTCCCGAATTTGAAAGGCGTGTCTAGTGATAATGGTGCCAATAATGTCATACTGTGCAAGTCGTACAATCTGATGTTGCAAGATAGTATTAGTAATTTTAAACTAATAAAGTTGGTAGTCAATATTTATATAAGGTGACCAAACTGTATCCCTGTACAAAGGTTATTCTTTGTGTAACCCGAAATGTCGGGATCTTATGCTTGGCGATGTTCGCTTTATTCGGTGTGTAACTTGTTAGACAAACAAGTTGCCTAGAGAATAAGTCATTTGTTGATCATATAGCATGCCAAATTGGCTCTCATTCAGATAAGTGTATAGGGAAGCGCGTAGATCCTCCGGTGAGCGTATAAAGAGAAAAAAAAATCAGCCCGTAAGCATTTCGTTCGATAGGTAGACCATCTAGGAAACGCTATACTGTTAGACAACAAGTAGATTACCTGGTAAGCGCTATGCTGTTAGACAATATTAGCACATAGTTTGAATTCGTAAAATGTCATATATATTAAAATAAGCAAGATAGGTATAAATCAGCCTTATCTGTCGTGAGGGCGCCGACTGTAACTAAATGCATACGCAGCGACGTAAGTGAAAATAATGTCATATGTAGCTACCAAATCCCAAATATCAATATGTGCCAATTTACACAGATATGCGCTTGCCAATGGTAGTGTACAATACCACAGGATCTTTAATGCTGTTTGAGGCTATTTGTACCAACCATAATATTTTGCGCTCTCAAAATATACCCCGATGGTGGCATGGCCGAGAAAATATCGACTTTGGCCCGTTAGTATGACGGGGCATGTTAGGCGAGGAGTTGGCAATGAAAAGAATTGTCCACCGGAAGCGGCGAGGTGTGTACTGGCATCGGCCAGAGGCGACACGGGTGAAAAAATAAGCGTCCGAAGGAGAAGCGTGTTAATAATAGCTTCTGCCGGAGAGGCGGGTGGAACAAGAGATTCCGCCGGAGGTGGCGAGCTTCCGCCGAAGGTGGCGGGTTGAACAAGAGTTTCCGCCGAAGTCTTCCGCCGAAGGTGGCGGGTTGAAGAAGACCTTTCGCCGGAGGTGGCGGGTTGAAAAAGAGGCTCCGCCGAAGGTGGCGGGTTGAAGAAGAACGTCCGCCAGAGGTGGCGGGTTGAAGAAGACCTTCCGCCGGAGGTGGCGGGTTGAACAAGAGGCTCCGCCGAAGGTGACAGGTTGAGGAAGAACGTCCGCCAGAGGTGGCGGGTTGAAGAAGACCTTCCGCCGGAGGTGGCGGGTTGAAAAAGAACGTCCGCCAGAGGTGGCGGGTTGAAGAAGACCTTCCGCCGGAGGTGGCGGGTTGAACAAGAGGCTCCGCCGAAGGTGGCGGGTTGAAGATGAACGTCCGCCAGAGGTGGCGGGTTGAAGAAGACCTTCCGCCAGAGGTGGCGGGTTGAAAAAGAACGTCCGCCAGAGGTGGCGGGTTGAAAAAGAACGTCCGCCAGAGGTGGCGGGTTGAAGCGGAACGTCCGCCAGAGGTTACGTGACCCCGCAACCCAAACATTAAGGCGTCCCATATACTTTGGTTAAACAAGGAATCACGCCCGAGCATGTCGTACAATAAGATGTTTCAAACAATGCTTTGAAGGGAATAATTAGACCAAAAAATTCGTTGGTGAAAGAAGTGCACGACTTGAGCTTGTGCGGTAAAAAGTTGCCCGGGTATGATATGTTTGTATATCAAATTCGTAAGGTTCCATGGATCCCTCAGAAGTACCTCATTGTTTTCAACTCATACCAGCAAAGCTTATTCAAAATATGCAAAAATCCAACATATCATAAAGAGTATTATAAAAATTGTAAATGGTTTCTGACGTACGTCTTTGAATTGCCATGTTCCATGTCTCACTTTTAATTTATTATTTTTCTTGCGAATATCTTGTATGTGAGATTGGGTGAATGGCAAAAGACGACAAATTTGTAATATCAATTTTAGGAGGGTAGAAGCTTACCTCATTGATCTGGTAAAGGATTTTAAAAAATCACCTTTATCTGTATATTTGAAATTTTAAGAGGGCCGTAAGAATATTGACGTGGAGAAAACGAGATGTGATTGTTGCCGGTCCCACAAATGGTGCCAATGAAGAAGCATGTCCCGAGCGGGTCGGTACTTCTACGGTGATGAAGACGGATACGACCATACCTCATCTTCTCCATCTGATCCTAGACCTGCAAACAAGGAGAGAGAAACCTGGGCAATGTAGAGACGGCCGGTAGAGGAAGAATCCCCTATTTCCAGCTAGAAAAGTGTTGCCCTATATCTCATACCCTAATAAGGAGGTGGAGACCTCCTTATATAGGAGATATGGGAAAACCCTAACCTCAATGGGCCAGGCCCAGTTAGGGGTTGTCTCTACGAGCCCACAGCCTAGTGTAGTATAAACTACAACGCGCTGGGCTTCGCGGGTTAGTACACAACAATAAATATATATAATTAATATAAAAGTGATAAATAGCAGGAAAGTCCGACCGTTCGGGTCGGGTCCAGTACCATACCTCGTCAATGTTCTTGTTGTGGTTGTGACCAAAGGATAAGTGACGGTATTGTTTTAAGATCTAAACACAAGAATCTTGTGTTAGGGTCCTAGAAAGGTTATAGACTAGGTCAAAGCATTACTAATAACCTAATTCCCTATAACCATGAGCTCTGATACCAACTTTTCTGACTCACCCCGATCGCGTAAAACAACAAATCGTGGCGGAATCGTCGGGTAGTGTTGTAACAGAATCATTATTTCATAACACACGGAAATTTGAAGTTTCATTTTATTTAAAGATTAACCATTTACATTGTCTTGAAATTTAAACAAACAAGTTAAAGATAGTCTATCATTGTTATTAAGTCACTAAGGCCTCGTCCAGTCCTACGTGAGCATGCATCCTAGCAATCAACATCATTCAACAACACCTGAAACATATGTAAAAAAAAAAAAAGTCAGCAAAGAAATGCTGGCGAGCACATAGGTTTTATGAGAGTGTCGGATTCATGGCTTGTTTACATGTTGCAATACCTAATTAAAAACCCCGTTTTGAAAAAATGTATAGTGTTGCAACATAATTAACCAACTCAAATCAAGTCGGTTATAATTTGTAAAATCTCGTAGCCATGATTCTTAACCCCAAAACATTTGTTTAATTAAATCGAATTGTAAAACATCTCGTAAAAACTCGTTAATAAAACTCGTATGGTTTATATTATTCAGAAAACATCATTGTGTGACATCGTTTACCCAAGTCAACTAAATAACGCCACGGTATGTAATATGATGAAAACACTTATATATAAGAAGTACCAGCGGCGTATCTACCATGTTTTATTCACATTACACCCGTCCCGTTATCTAAACACTAACCAAAAACCAATCGTTTATCCAAATCGTTTAACTCGTTAAAATCTCTTTGGTCGTTTAAATCATTCTCGTTTTAAATTGAGAAAACTACTTTTGGTCGCCTCGCTAATAACATCCAAACCTTCGCAACTCGACTATCTCGAAACTCGCATTAATAAACCACCAAAGGGTAAATTAACAATAACAGATTCAGTCGTTACCCACCTAACCCACACATAACCATGGGTGTAGTCTGATAACGGGATTTGTCAGATCCTATGGTACCATAACCTAATACTGGTCGGTTTGGCCAAAACTAATGAATGTTTTTCGTTATGTAATTACAACCAACAAGTTTATCCACATTATCGAAATCTTTATTAATTTAATATAAACCATTTTAATCATTTTTGAAACCATCGTTAAAAACATCGAAATCATTTAACACATATGAATCACCCCAAAACAATCGAAAACAGTAAAATAGGGGAACTATGTACTCACTTGAGAATGCTTAGAAGTCTTGAATAAAAACCAAGCAAAACTAGAGGGATCACGGAAATCAATCGGCACCTAATATAAGTAACTACGTAAATAAACCGGACCTAAATCGGAAGACCGGATAGGATGATGTTTCGTAAAGCAAATGAGTCGGGTTCGAAAGTCTAAGCGATTGTTTAGACTGCTTATATTACGACCCTATATAAGCACTAAACTAAAAGTGACGAGTTAAACATGTTTAACGAAGTTAGAAAAAAAGTTTGATATCAAAACAAACGGTTTTGATACCCAAGAATAGTTTGGTTGCAAAATACGCATGAATACGCATTTTGACCAAAACTATGACTCGTCACTACACCTAATCAACGTGGTAATCAGTAGGTATAGTCACAAGGGACAATAACCATCGTGATTAAGCTCACGTTGCGAAGTTCAAACGAACTTCGTGTTGACCAAAGACTGGTCAAAGCAGAAAGTCAAACACAGTTTGACTTTCGTGCTTAAAAACGCATAAAATCACGAAAGAATACTTACAAAGGGTCCAAGCTAGGAAGATCTTGATCAAATTACTCAGGTATGAAGTTCTTGAACTCCAACTTAGAGTAATTCAATCAGATTTGTGAGGAATGAGGATGAAGGTGATGGGTATTTATAGAAAACCCACAACCGTTAGGATCATTCCTCGCAAAACGTGCTTCAATCTTGACCATCCAAGTGGGCACATGGTATTGTAATACAAGGGGCATACTAAAAACCACCAAATCTAGCCCAAAGTATGCAAAACCTTGGGTTAAAACCATCAAAAACAGGCTGGAAGTCCAAATTTAATGTTTCTGATCTGGGCATCTCTCGCAGGTTGCGTAAGAATAGGCTTAGGCTTACGCCCCAGGGCTAAGAAGTTTGGCAGAATTACAATTTTAGTCCCTGCAGGCCTAAAACTTGGTATTTGATGCATTTTTGACACGTTTAAGCCCCGTTAACCTCATTTCAAAGCTCTAAAATGAAGTTAAAGTATAGGGAACATGAAACATGCTCAAAAACATCTTGGATGTCGGTTCGTTTGGCCATACGGTTGCGTTGTTTGGTTAATTACGACGGAAGTCGTAACGAACGCAAAAACGATCCAAATTAAGGGACGAATGGAATTTTATCATGCCAATCACTAAAATAAAGTATTTTAATGATTAGATAAATTTTTGGATGTCCGGATATATTCAGAACGTAAGATATGCGCGAAAATGTAAACTTATGCACTTTCTGACGCTTTTAGTCCCTGTTAATCAAATAAGTTTATTTTTGCGCACCAAACACCTCAAAGCCTATTTCTAAGCTATGTAAAGGATATTTAGGGCATGTTTAACTTATGATCATATTCTGAAATGTTCATTACAGTACGAATCGGCATACTTTCGCAGTTTGTTGAAATTAGTCCCTGTAAGCAAATAAACTTGATTTCGACACACCAAATCATCTAAAACTTATTTATAAGTTATGTAAAGGTTATTTAAGGTATGTTAAGCTTATGTCTCTATTCCGGAGTGTTTGTCGCATTAAACTGATTACGTTTACGCACCAGTTTGCGTATAACTTTCAAGAAAGCGATTTAGAGCTCGAAATCGAACAAGAATTGATATGTGCAAACGATACACATATTTATACAAATCTCAAGTATGAAAAACAATATTTCATTGATTTGGTATTTGTTTGATGGCCATGGAGGCACAGATGTCACACTGTGTCCAAGACTGGAATCTCTCCAGAAGAAAAGACATCAGCAATGGACAAAACAGGCAACCAACACGAGGCCGTGCTAAGCCAACACGGGGCGTGGTCAACTCTAATATTTGCAGAATCTACAATAGTACAATAAGTACATTGGCCACGGGCCGTGCCGTTGAGACACATGGCCGTGTTAGTACAGACCTGACACTGCAATTAATGAGGGAGAGAGAGAGAGAGAGATGGCCATGGGGTCATGCCAGACGGGCACAGTCCATGGTGAATGTTCTGTTTTCAGCTATAAATAGAGGTGCTTAGGTCCATTCCAATCCATCCCTTGGCAAACTACTTCTCTCTCACTTGCCACCACTCCACCACCACTACAACACCATCATCCACCACCACCATCATCCATCTTCCATCATTTAGAGTGTGTAGTAGTCTCGGGATCCAAGATCGATCTTAAGAGTCTTTGTCAAACAAAGGCCATGCTTGGCTAAACTCTTACATCACTTGTTGAAACAAATGTTTTATGTATTTGATGTGTGTAAAATGCAACATATAAATTACATCAGTTGAGGCATAAAACTAACCCTTTTTTAGTATTAATGTTGGAAAAAGTGTGCTTTTGTCTTCCTTTTGTATTTTCAGGACCAAATGAGCTTAAATGAACAAAAGGAAAAAAAGGAACAAATATGCAGCAAAATCTAAGATAAATACAAAGAAAAGGAATAAACGTGGCATGCCCGACCCCTCGACAGCATCTTCCCAAGCAAAAACAAGAGATCAGAAGGCTGACCACGGCCCCGTGCCCAGCGGACACGGGGGCGTGGCCAGAAGTCTGCAGAAAAGACAAACTGATAGAAGCTTCTATTCCCAGCACGGGGGCATGCCCAGCTTAACACGGGCCATGGTCAATGCTAAGATTCACAGAATCTTGCAAATCTTGATAGTACAGATACGCTTCTGCACACGAGGCCGTGCCCAGCGAACATGGGGGCGTGTGGAGCCTAATATAGACAGTTTCAATTAATGAAGAAAGAGAAAGAGGATGGCCACGGGGCTGTGTCCAGCGGACACGGGGCCGTCTCCGGGCTTCCGTACAGGCTATAAATAGGGGTGCTTGGTTCACTTCAAAGACATCCCTTGGCAAACCACCTCTCTCCCACTTCACCCACACTCCACCACCATCACAACACCCACATCCACCACCATCATCCATCATCCACCTTAGAGTGTGTGTAGTAGTCTCGGGATCCAAGATTGATCGTAAGAGTTATTGAAAATCAAAGGCCATGTTTGCCTAAGTCTCTTACATCACTTGGTGAAGACAAGCATTTAATGTAATACTTTTGATTTTTAATCTTTTCGCACTTTTTATTTGGTTTTGTATTAATGACTTTAATAACTAGTTTCTTATGTTGAAGATGAAACTTCCTTATCATTTGTCTGTGGTGTCTTGGCGTTATTTTACTGTCTATATAAAATAAAAGATTTTCGCCATTCATATCTCTATGGTCTATATAGAGATATGTTGGCTACCTGGTCAGGTGTTAAGGGAATGGTTTGGTAAGGTTCTTGCCTTGTTCAGTGTATAGATCCTGCAAGGACCTGGGTCAAGCTTACTAGGACCTCCTTCAATACCCACTGGTATTGGATGGTGGGGGTGCGAATGGCTTGATCCCCTCATATGTAATCTACTATTAACACATTAACCCGACTACTTGGGATTGTATCCCTGCTGACTCAAACCACTTAGCCGAGGGTAACGTCGCCTTCAAAAGAGGGGCCTACCACATTACACATTAATAACTTAATTAATTATCTTCCAATATTCCGACCCTTTGGGATTGTATCCTTGCTGACTCAAACAACTGGGTTGAGGGTAATGTCACACCCCGACCACGAAAAACAACAAATCATGGCGGAAACGTCGGGGAGTGTTGTAACAGAATCATTGTTTCATAACACATGGATTGAAGTTCTGTTTTATTGAATTGAATGTTTTACATTACATTGAAATTAGAAATAAAACATGAACAATTAGACTTTCATTATTATTAAGTCACTAAGGCCTCGTCCGTTCCTATGTGAGCATGCATCAATATCATCATCAAATATCACCAACTATGGTACCTGAAACACATGTGAAAATACGTCAGCATAAAATGCCGGCGAGTACATAGGATTTTATGAGAGTGTCAGATTCATGGCTCGTTTATGTTTTGAAAATATAACTTAAACACCTTTGTAAATTGATAATTAGAAAACCAAGTTTAGTAAAATGTTTGTAATGTAAATTGAAATAACTAAGTCAAAACAGATTTGTTTTATAAAACCTCGATACCATGAATCTTAACTCCAAAACATTTGTTTATATAAACCCAAATTGTAAATTGTTTTTGAAATAAAACTCGAATGTTTTATATTGTTAGAAAAACCTTGTAATATAACTTTGTTTTGATAAACTTGCCCAAGTGATCTAGATGACGTAACAATATATAATGTGTTAAATGCACTTATATATAGGAAGTACCAGCGGCGTATCCACCATGCTATTAACACATTACACCCGCCCCGTTACCTAATCACTTCCCTAACCCAATGGTTCAAACAATACCAAATGATTCACGTAATCAAACAATTACAAACGGTTCGTATAAATCAAACAGTTACAAATGGTTCACATAACCAAACAGTTACAAACGGTTCATATAAATCAAACAGTTACAAATGGTTCATATAATCAAACAGTTACAAACAGTTCAAAATGTAAAACAATGTGTCCATATGCTGAGAGAACATATGCAACAAAATGTAATATACAAAAATCAATGTGCTAGCATGTTCAGTGAACATACATAGCAAAACATAATGAAATCATGTACTATATATGTACTAATGAACATAACAAGCATATGATATAAAATCATGAAAAACACGAAAGTAACAAGTAGGCACATGTGTTTCACCCCAAAACAGTTGAAAACAGTAAAAGAGGGGACTATGTACTCACTTGAGGATGCTTAGAAGTTTTGACAAACAACCAAGCAAGGCTAAAGGGATCACGGAAATCAAACGACACCTAATATAGGTAACTACATTAATAACCGGACCTAAATCGGAAGATCGGATAGGATGAGGTTTCGTAAACCAAATGAGTGTTGGAATCATACGATATGGTTTAACAAATCCTACATACTAAATCGAAACCTAACCTAAGTGCTTACGACCCATTACGACCCGTTTAGGTAGCGTACGCTACTTTAACGCGTCGTTTGCGCAAAGCGTGTTCGGAACGCCTAACTAGTCCTATGACAAGTATTATATGCCTTAACACATCTAATAATGTTGCCTAATCTGTTTAGATGTCAAAATTTAGGTTACATATGCTTAAAATGAATTTATGCGTAAAAAGGGCATTTTGGTCATTTTCCTAAGGCATATAAACTACCTATCATACAACTACTTAAACGAAGTGACCATAAGGTATAACCTCGGAAGGTTATTCCCTACACAACTATGGTCACAATAAATGCTTGGTCGGATCCTAATGATCGACCAAATGGGTCGGGTTCGAAAGTCTAAGCGGTTGTTTAGACCGCTTATCTTACGACCCTATATAAGCACTAAACTAAAAGTGACGAGTTAAACATGTTAAAACATGTTTAATGAAGTTAGAAAACAATTTTGATATCAAAACAAAAGGTTTTGATACCCAAGAATAGTTTGGTTGCAAAATACGCATGAATACGCATTTTGACCGAAACTTTGACTCGTTACTATACCTAATCAACGTGGAAATCAGTAGGTATAGTCACAAGGGACTATAACCATCGTGATTATGCTCATGTTGTGAAGTTAAAACGAACTTCGTGTTGACCAAAGACTGGTCAAAGCAGAAAGTCAAACACAGTTTGACTTTCGTGCTTAAAAACGCATAAAAGCATGAAAGAAACTTACAACGGGTCCAAGCTAGGAAGAACTTGATCTAAATACTCAGGTATGAAGCATAAAGCTTCAACTTAGAGCATAAATCAGATCAAGGTGTGAGGAAAATGGAATGGGAGCTTGGGTATTTATAGATTTCGGAGAACCGTTAGGATCGTTTCTCGCAAAGCGTGCTTTGATCTTGACCTTACAAGTGGGCACATGGTTTTAGAATACCATGGGAACATGTAAAACCATCAAATACCAGCCCATAGGGTGCAAAACCATGGGTTAAAACCATCAAAACATCAAAATTGGACTAGATACAATGAATCTGGTCATTTGGGCACTTTTTGACGCTTTTAGTCCCTATTGATCAAGAAAGTTTATTTTTGCGCACCAAACACCTCGAAGCCTATTTCTAAGCTATGTAATGGATATTTAGGGAATATTTAACGTATGATCAAGTTCCAGAATGTTCGTTACAGTACCTTGGCATACTTTCGCAGTTTGTCGAAATTAGTCCCTGCAAGCGAATAAACTTGATTTTGCCACACCAAACCCTCCAAAACTTATTTATAAGTTATGTAAAGGTTATTTAAGGTATGTTAAGCCTATGTCACTGTTCCGGAGTGTTTGTTGCATTAAACTGGTTATATTTACGCATCAGTTCTCGTATAACCTTCCAGAAAGCGATTTAAAGCTCGAAATCATACATGAATTGATATGTGCACATGATTCACATATTTATACAAATTCCAAGTATGAAACACAATATTTCATTGATTTGGTATTTGTTTGATGGTCACAGAGGCACAGGTTTCACAGTCTCCCCTACTTTAAGAAATTTTGTCCCGAAATTTATTCGTTGGAGCCTGTCTGTGACTTTGTGTTAAGTAACCACCAAAGATATGCAAGGCATAATCCTTTCATTTCCTCAACGGACATTCTTCAGAAAAAAAAATGAACAGACGGAGTCATTTTTTTTAACGGGTGCTTCCTCAGAAATGGAAATGAAGGAATAATCAAAAGGATATTCATTTCCTCAACGGACATTCTTCATAAACAAAAATGAACGGACAGAGTCATTTTCAACAGGTGCTTCATCAGAAATGGAAATGAAGAAATAATCAAAAGGATATTCATTTCCTCAACGGACATTCTTCAGAAACGAAAATGAACGGACGGAGTCATTTTCAACAGGTGCTTCATCAGAAATGGAAATGAATAGAATTAACTCAAAAGGATATTCATTTCGCTCAACGGACATTCTTTAGAAATGAAAATGAACGGACGGAGTCATTTTCAACAGGTGCTTCATCAGAAATGGAAACGAATAGAGTTATCTCTAGACACATGACAAAACCTGCTGTGGTTTCTGTGCACTAAATTCCATAATTATGTATGCATCCATAATTACGTAATTCCTTGCACAATCCGCACAGTGCATTTCATAATGTGTAGGGGAAGAAAAATCAAACATGTGATGAGTGTGACTAGACTACCATAGGGTCCTTTTAATTAGATCGACAAATGATCTCTTTAAATAGACCACCAAGGAGTCTTTTCAGCTATATCGTCACATGACATTCCTAACCAGATTTTTGGATCAATCTGTTTAACTAGACCACCCAAGGGGTCTAATTATGGAATAGTACCTTATAATCCAAGGGTCTTAACTATTACGTAGAAGCCCATTAAGGATTTGAGGTAGTAACTTTGGATATCCTACTATGAATCCCTTATACGAAGATATAGAAGATTCTACGAGGATTTGGATAACGAAAAATTCGGATCACGCAAAAACATAAAAGAGAAAACATAAGCACATAATCACATAATTGTTTAACTTGACCTTTAATTTGTTATCTTTGGACATGGATATTTAAAGCACACCAGGAATCCAATCCGTGGATTTCATTTGGCACTCTAATCTTTTTCAAGAATCTATCTATGAAGATAGGATGATCTTCCAAAAATTCGATTTTTGATTACAAAGAATCATAACATTCGAATTAAGGTACACAACGATTAAGGACTTACGGAAATACCCTTAGGTACCCTATCAAGGATTGGGTATTCATCCAGAGTTGTAACTTGCGCCTTGTACTTCGTTTTCCTTGGAAGAAACAGGTACTTATGATTTTCGTGGAAAACGCAAGAGATCATAAAATGGAAGAATTTTGGGAGTAGTCTGTTTTCAAGGAATACGGTTCCTTGATTGTCGGTATTGTAGGGGATATGTTGTTTATACATGCAACCACATAAATACATTGCAATGTAAATAAAATATTTATTTATAAACAACATCAACAACTGTTTCTTAGACATTGACAACAAAAGAGAATAATACATAAAGCTTGATTATTTCTAAACAACGTTGTCTTCCAATCGGTCAGATGCTCATCCCTGCGCTGGATTTACATTTGCAAGCTTTGGGCAATCCCTTCGAAAATGGCCCATCTTGCCACAGTTGAAGCAAGAACCTGGTAGAAAACGAGCTTGAGCTGGATTGTTTCCAGCTTGATTTGGTGTAGCTACAGTTGGGCAAACTCTTGTTGTATGACCAATAAGTCCACAAATTTGGCATTTGTGGCACTTCACACTAGCATGATGATGAAGGCTACATTGGTTGCACAAGGGTGCAGTTCCGTTGTATGGCTTCCTAGCAGGGGGTTGACCTGGTTGGTTGGGGACAGCTTGATCATTGTGAGCGACCACGACGAAGTTCCGAGAAACCTTTCGCTTCTTTGACTTCTTGGAGGATTCAGTCTGCTCATCCTTCGGATTTGATTCCTTGATCGGTTTCTTGTCACCCTTTCGGAAAAGCTTACCTTTCCTGATCTGAGATTCAGTCAAGGTAGCGGATAGCTCAATGGTCTGTCTAACTGTAGTGGGATTACTACCAGTAACAATATCTTGAACTGAGTCAGGGAGGCCATCAATGTACTTTTCAATTGCCTTATCCAAAGGCGTAACCATGTTCGGGCATAACAGACTTAACTCCTCATAACGGTCAGTGTAGGCTCGATGCTCACCGCTATCTTGCTTAAGATCGTCGAATTCCCTTTCCAATGCCCTAATCTCATGACGAGGACAGAATTCCCTCATCATTAGTGCTCGAAGCTCTTCCCAGGTTTGAGCCAGTGCTACCTCAGCACCCCTATCTCTCATCACACCATTCCACCATGTTAGAGCTCGTTTCTCAAAAACACTAGATGCGAACTCTACCTTTCGCTCGTTTGGGCATTGAACATGTCTGAAGGTGCTCTCTAGACTCTCAAACCATTGCAGAAGTGCAGTCGCTCCTTGAGACCCATAAAACTTTGATGGCTTAGCTGAGTTGAATATCTTGAAGTTGCATGGGGCATTATTGTTGTTGAGGGCTAGGTTACATTGAGCAATGATGTTTGGGATTGTAGCAGCCATTTGCTGCGTAATGATAGCTGCCAGTTCTTCATTAGGTACCTGATTGTCGCGTCGTGGAGGCATTCTAAAAGGGGAAACAAGAGAGAAAACAAATGAAATGGCATTGGGTAACGATGTTACAATTTCCAACCAAAAGGCATGGGTGATGGTCATTTGTTCGAACCACGAAGCAAACAAACGACACATAAAAGCTGAATCAAAGTAAATAGGTCTTCATAATGTATCGTGAAGACATGCTCGCCTATAAGTGGACACTCACCCCAAGAGTTCCTAGGTAAGAGTGACTGGTCCGATACTGCGGATTTGTACGAACACTCTAGCCTTAGACAGAAGACTCAGGGTACAGGCACCCACCCTTCCAGTTTGCACGTGTTCATATTATTTAGACCCAAACTTTGACGAGATTTTGAAAACTTTGAAGGTTCAAAACCTTATAATAAATCATCCTAGAACAAATGACTAGTTTTCAAAGCGGATTCGAAATTTATGTTCTTATTGTGATTATCACCTAAAGATAGGTGACGGTATTGTTTTATGACTAAACGCAAGTAAACTCACGTTAGGGTCCTAGGAAGGTTATAGACTAGGTCAAAGCATTACTAATAACCTAATTCCCTATAACCATGAGCTTTGATACCAACTTTTCTGTCACACCTTGACCACGAAAAACAACAAATCATGGCGAAAACGTCGGGGAGTGTTGTAACAGAATCATTGTTTCATAACACATGGATTGAAGTTCTGTTTTATTGAATTGAATGTTTTACATTACATTGAAATTAGAAATAAAACATGAACAATTAGACTTTCATTATTATTAAGTCACTAAGGCCTCGTCCGTTCCTATGTGAGCATGCATCAATATCATCATCAAATATCACCAACTATGGTACCTGAAACACATGTGAAAATACGTCAGCATAAAATGCCGGCGAGTACATAGGATTTTATGAGAGTGTCAGATTCATGGCTCGTTTATGTTTTGAAAATATAACTTAAACACCTTTGTAAATTGATAATTAGAAAACCAAGTTTAGTAAAATGTTTGTAATGTAAATTGAAATAACTAAGTCAAAACAGATTTATTTTATAAAACCTCGATACCATGAATCTTAACTCCAAAACATTTGTTTATATAAACCCAAATTGTAAATCGTTTTTGAAATAAAACTCGAATGTTTTATATTGTTAGAAAAACCTTGTAATATAACTTTGTTTTGATAAACTTGCCCAAGTGATCTAGATGACGTAACGATATATAATGTGTTAAAAGCACTTATATATAGGAAGTACCAGCGGCGTATCCACCATGTTTTTAACACATTACACCCGCCCTGTTACCTAATCACTTCCCTAACCCAACGGTTCAAACAATATCAAACGGTTCACATAATCAAACAGTTACAAACGGTTCATATAAATCAAACAGTTACAAACGGTTCACATAATCAAACAGTTACAAATGGTTCAAAATGTAAAACAATGTGTCCATATGCTTAGAGAACATATGCAACAAAATGTAATATACAAAAATCAATGTGCTAGCATGTTAAGTGAACATACATAGCAAAACATAATGAAATCATGTACTATATATGTACTAATGAACATAACAAGCATATGATATAAAATCATGAAAAACACGAAAGTAACAAGTAGGCACATGTGTTTCACCACAAAACAGTTGAAAACAGTAAAAGAGGGGACTATGTACTCACTTGAGGATGCTTTGAAGTCTTGACAAACAACCAAGTAAGGCTAAAGGGATCACGGAAATCAAACGACACCTAATATAGGTAACTATATTAATAACCGGACCTAAATCGGAAGATCGGATAGGATGAGGTTTCATAAACCAAATGAGTGTTGGAAATCATACGACATGGTTTAACAAAGCCTACTGTTGGGATTGAACCCCACCAAAGGAACAGATAATTAAAGCCAAAACTCGATCAGGGCAGTGGATCCAGAATAAGCAGATGTTATGTATACAAATCTCTCCCCTTGAAAGTGGTTTCAACATCTGCTGACTAGGGATGGGTTTTTTTCCCAAATACCCGTACCCGTACCTGTACCGTACCCGTACCGATTTTAGGTATTTGGTACATGTATCGGTACCCAGTTTTATTGATTTTGGTATTCGGTACTTTCGGTATTGGTACAGGTACGGGTACGAGTAAAAACGGGTACTGGTACCGAATTTTATGTAGACCTTTAAAAGTTTTTTTTTGTGTTATGTTTTATTTCCGTATTATGGTATTCATAGTACTCATATTGATTTTACCTATATGGTACTCGTACCAATTTTACCTATTTGGTACTCGTGCTATATTGGTACTCATGTCAATTTTACCTATTTAGTACTCGTACAAGTGCTCAAAAACTAAATAAAAACAAAATGGTACCAAAACGGGTACTCTACCGAAAATACCCGTACTCGTACCCGTACCGTACCTATATATTTGGTACGGTATTTGGTACCCAGTTTTGTTCAAATTTGGTACCGGTACGAGTATGGGTACGGGTACTGTACCAATCCCATCCCTACTGCTGACCTCCTATCTACTAATCGTACAAACTGCTGACCTACAAACTGCTGATCAAGTAAAAGACTGATGAAAGATTAAAGCTCTGCTGTTTAATCTACTGCCTTGAGTCAAGCTCTACTGATCATGACAAGTACTGCTGGGTTGACATCAGTGGAAGGATGCAGCAGTAGTTTAGATGTCTTTATGTAATGAAATGTAATAGCAGTAGTTAGCATAGCAGAGGTTGTATAGATCAGGGGTTAGAGTTTGTTAGGAGGTTAGATGTCACTTTCATGGTGACGTCAGCTTAGATGCCTCAGTGGTTTGCTTGTGCCTATAAATAGAACAGTACCATGCACTGTTCTATTTAGCTCTTTACAAAATCTTCTTCCTGCACGAACAAACAGTGTGAGCTCAGGCTGAGGGGGAGTTTGCATTCATACATGCATTGTAATCGTTATTGAAATAAATTCAATCTTTCGGTTCTTTGTTGAAAATGTTTGATTAAAGCAATTCTCTCGTTTGATTGTGTGCAAAGTTTGTTTCCATCTTAATTCCGCTGCACAACTCATTCATCTTCATCTTTATTCAAACGTAAAACACAATCAAAACCAAACTCAGATCCTAACTATTGGTATCAGAGCTTGGACAGACAAATTTGATTTAACAATCATTTTGACATAAATAGTTTAGCTCATAATCGTTGATACTGATAGTTTGTTCGTTTTGTTGAAAAACAGAGTAAGGTTTAATCACCATCACAGTTGATTAATCAGTACTTGTAAAACAACTAGGATGACGTCACAATCAGAAGATGATAAGAATAACATTGCCTCTCTTTTCAAACCACCTATGCTTAAATGAAATGAATACAACATCTGGCAGAAAAGGATGGGTCACATCCTTGCTCAACAGAACACTGGATGTTGGAGGTCTGTTGTTTTTGGTCCCCATGTTCCTATGGTGCCAAGTGCTGAGGATGCAAAGAAGTTCGTACCTAAACCATCTGAAAACTATACTAAAACTGATTTTCAGAAGTTCGAACTCGATGCCAAAGCATTTAGCATCATAGCATCCGCATTACCAAATGAGATCTATGCTGGACTGTTACATTGTAACAGTGCCAAAGAGCTATGGGATGCACTGAAGGAACAGTTTGGGGGAACAGAAGAAGTCATTGAAAACAATAGGGAAATTCTGAATCAGCAGTATGAAACATTTTGTCACATCAAGGGTAAATCATTGACTCAGCAATTTGAGCGATTCAGTTGTCTCATTAGTGAACTAAGGCTTGTTAAAGTAACATTTCCAAATTCAACTCAAAATAGCAGGTTCCTTAGATTACTACCAGAAAAATGGGATACCATAGCTTTTGTTACTAGAAACTCTGCTGACTTCAAAGATCTAACCCTGACCCAACTTCATGGTAGACTCCTGACCTATGAAAGGGAGTTAAACCAGAAAAAGAAGTTGCAAGAGTCTGGCAAAGTTGCTGATGATTATTCATTCGGTAGCACAGCTCTTTTTGGTCAGGAAGAATCTGGTAGCAGTGGTAAGGATAAGGGTTATGATCACTTTATTGATATAACTGCTGGTGGAAATTTTAACAACCCTGATCCTCACTCTGCAAATTATGCTTTTACTGCAAATTGTGAAAACTAGATGTCAGATAACTTGTGCTTTGAAGTCAATGATTTGCAACACTTTGATCCCATTGACTTAGAAGAGATGGACATTTTGCATCAATTGGCTTTGCTTAGTGTAAGAACAAGTAAATTCTACAAAAGAACAGGGAGAAAATTCCCAGGGTTACATGGGAATTTAAGGGTGGGGTTGGATAAGTAAAAAATTAAGTGCTATAAGTGCAATAGGCTAGGTCATTTTGCTAGGGAATGCAGGAGTCAAACCACTGGTCCAATAATCACTCATCCCAGCTCAAACCCAAGACCACAACAGCAAAGCACTGTGCACTATACCCAATATACCCCTACTGCCCATGTTAACACTGCTCACTATGCTGCAACCCCTGTGCCTGTGCATTATGTTCAAACAACTGTTCCACAAATTCAGTATGTTCAAACCCCTGCCCCTCAGGCACAAGTGCAACCTGTTGCACCTCAACAAGCTGCTCCAACAGTGGTACAACCAGATCAACAAAGCTTTTTCACCCAAGGTTTTGTTGACTGGAGCAGCATGCCTGATGAGCTTGGTGATGAAATTTTGCACTCAATGCTTTTAATGATCCTTCTAATGATGAATTTTGTTTGATGGCATTAGAGTCAATACCAGAAGGGGTAGAAACTGAAGGTGAACAGCTAAGTGATGAAACAGTGGATAAAGTGGCTGAAGCAGTGGTTACTGCAGTTGCTGGTGAACTACTGCTGGGAGAAAATTCAGAAACCCTGATTGAACCACTGTCTGACCCCTGGTCCGAAGATGACAAAGAAGAAAAGGAAGAGAAGAAAGAAGGTGAGAGAGAAGATAGAGCTGATGAAGAAGGTGATTATAAATGTGATTGTGCCATGATGGCTGCTGCTAAGGTAACACCTCAAGTTCTTGAAAAACTGTGTTCAGACCAATGCATTATTGCATTTGCTAACATCAAAGAGGTAAATAAAAACCTTAGGGATAAAGTCTTATCTGATGAAGTCAACTTTGAAAAGTCATTAAAAGAACTTAGAAACGAATTGGCTGAAAAAGATAAAGAAATCAGCAGTCTCAAAGAAGAGCAGAGCATAACCAAGACTCAGCTTCAAACTATGGTAGAAAAATACCAAGGTTGTAAAAAGGAGTTGGAGTCCACCCAGATCACCTATGAAAGATGGGTGGAATCTTGCAAAGGGTATGAGGTTATGCTTGAGAAACAGCTTAAAAGCAATGTCAAGTTTGGTGTAGGATATAGAAAATATGATGATCTTGTAAACACTGCTGGAAAACAAGTTGTTCCATCTGAAATTAAACCAACAAACAAGAATGGCCTAAGAAGTGAAAATCACTGATAAACTTGGTAACAAAATCACACTTGAGAGACCAGTGGGATCCTCTACTTTTGAGGAAATTGAGAAATACCAATTTAAACCCACATGGTCTGATGAGTGTGACATTCTTGAAAATTTTAAACCCATGGATTTCACAACCACTGATGATGTTAAAGCTCCAAAGGCAAAAGTCATTCCTCTCAAGGACATCCCAGCAGAGGTTAAAAACTCTGTTGCAAAGGAGTCTGAAAAGAGAAAGAAGAGAGAAAAAATCAAAAACCTGTTTTGTGAATTTTGTGAAAAAAGGAATCATCTAACAAAAGATTGTTTCCATTTAAAAGCATATGACTTCAACAAAACAAGTGTCATTGTACCTGCTGAGAGCTGCATCATCTGTGGTAAACCAAACCACAAAACTCAAGAATGTGTGTATCTTAAAAACTTTGATGTAAAAAAGAATGAGTACACTGCTAAAACATCCTTGAGTCCATCAACATCATCTGTCAAGTTCACCAAAAATCAACCACTGTTTGTGCCAGTCCAAACAGCTGTTACAAAACAGCTGAATCAAACATATGTCCAAAGAGATGTTTAAGTGACTGATGCACCCCCTGCCAACCAATTCAGAAAAGGCAAGGGACAATCATCTTACCAAAGGATTCCACACGTTTATGAGACCTACAAAAGGCCCTCTAAACCTAGAGTGAACATGCATCCTTTTGGGTATCAACAGGAGATTGGTCAAAACCCACAACAGTGGTTAGAAAGAAACAGTCCTAAAACTGTCCAAACCCCTGACCTAACCACTGTCCATCAATCTGCATCCATCCCAGACACTGTTGAGACCCCATCCAAAGCCTTATTGGCTTTGGAAACCCTAATGAACTAATCCTTTTACTTCATGTGCAGGGTGCTTCTGCATGCTTAGATAGGCTTTGGTATGTAGATAGTGGAGGCTCCAGGCACATGACAGGATGTAAAGCCCAACTCAAAGATTTCAAAATCCATGGAGGGGGTGATATATCCTTTGGGAATAATAGTAAAGGGAAAGTTCTGGGGTCTGGTACAGTAAAGTCTGGAAATGTAAAATTTGAAAATGTCAATCTGATAGACAATCTGAAATTCAACCTCCTGAGTGTTTCACAAATGAGTGATAAGGGGTATGGGTCATTCTTCTCAAAGGAGTGTTGGACCAGAAATGGTTGAAAAGATTGAAGCAATAATAAAAACTGGAAAAACAAAGCTTGTTGCTCAAAGAAGTGGCAATGTTTATGTTGTTGATATGTCAAAAGAGTGTCCCAGAACTGATGCTTTTCTGTTCTCAGCTGCCTCTAACAAAGAGACAGAACTTTGGCACAAAAGATTGGGGCACACAAATCTCAAGACAATCACTGAAATTTCAAAAAATGGCTTGGTAAGAGGCTTACCTCAAAAATTGTTTTCATGTCCTGAGCATTGTGTTTCCTGTTTAAAAGGAAAACATCATAAAAGCCCCTTTAAGTCCATTGAAGAGTCCAAAACAACCCAGTGTTTGCAAATGTTGCACATGGATTTGTTTGGCCCAGTCCAAGTCATGAGTCTCAAGAAGAAGAGATATTGTTTAGTTATTATTGATGACTTCTCTAGATTTACATGGACTTTCTTTTTACACTCAAAAGATGAGACTGCAGGCATTTTGCAAGACTTTGTGACACAGGTTGAAAAGCAATTTGGCCTTCCAGTAAAAGTCTTCAAGAGTGACAATGGCACAGAATTCAAAAATAAGGAGTTGGATGCCTTCTGTATGAAGAAAGGGATTGTAAGGCAGTACAACATCCCTAGAACACCAGAGCAAAATGGGGTAGTTGAAAGAAAGAACAGAACTTTGATTGAGGCTGCCAGAACCATGCTTGCTGATTCAGGTTTGCCATTAACTTTTTGGGCAGAGGCAGTAAACACTGCTTGCTATGTCCAAAACTGAGTTTTAATAAACCCCAGGCACAAAAAGACTGCTTATGAAATTCTGTATAAAATCAAACCACTGATCTCATATTTTAAAGTATTTGGCTGCCCATGCTTTATTTTGAATTTAAAAGATTCCATCTCAAAATTTGCAGCCAAAATAGATTGTGGTTATCATCTGGGATACTCAACCACTGCCAAGGCCTACAAAGTGTTTAATACACGGACCAAAGCAGTGGAGGAGACCTTGAATGTAAAGTTCAATGAACTTTCATCAATGAAAATCCCAGCAAATCCTATAGATTTGTTTGATCTTGATAAATTCACTTTTGAAAACACTGCTGTCAAGACTAACAGTGCAGGTCCATCAGAGGATTCATCACCAGACTATGGATATGAGATCATCATTCCTCAACAAAAGTTTTTTTCAATGGGAAGAGCAGCAGATGTTCAAAACAGCTGTCAAAGCTCAACCACTGCTACATCAACAGTTGTTGACCAAAGTAGCCCCTTAACCACTGCTTCCACATCATCAAACACTGCTGACAAAAGTCCCCAAACAGTGGATAAAAGTCAGCATGTGTCCACACCATTACCTCCTATTCCACCACCTTTTGAAGCCACTGCTGGATCATCAAAGTCACCAGCAGTGGTTAGCTCAGATGATACACATTTGCAGCATTCACCAACAAATGCCATCATACCATACCAAGGAGATTTAATCTTCTTGAGATCTCATCCACCTGATCAAATCATTGGCAACATCAATGAAGGGGTGCTCACAAGAAGCCAAACCCAAAACATTTGTCTTTTTGCTGGTTTTCTATCACTCCATCAGCCAGTCAAGTACCAAGAGGCACTGAAAGACAACAGCTAGGTAGAAGCCATGCAAGAAGAGCTCCAACAGTTTAAAAGACAACAAGTATGGGAGCTTGTACCACTGCCAAAAGATGTAAGTCCCATCGGCACAAAGTGGGTCTTCAAAAACAAAACTGATGAAAGGGGCATTGTTGTCAAGAATAAAGCCAGGCTTGTGGTTCAAGGTTACAGACAGGAAGAGGGGATTGATTATGATGAAACATTCGCCCCTGTAGCAAGATTGGAAGCTATAAGATTGTTCCTGGCCTTTGCTGTCAACCACAATATGAAGGTGTTTCAAATGGATATCAAAAGTGCTTTCCTCTATGGTACAATTCAAGAAGAGGTGTATGTTTGTCAACCTCCAGGTTTTGAGGATCCATTTTATCCAGATCATGTCTACAAGCTAAACAAAGCTTTGTATGGCCTGAAACAAGCACCTAGGGCCTGCTATGAAACTCTTTCCACCTTTCTACTCTCAAATGGTTTCAAAAGTGGTACCATTGATAAAACACTGTTTCTAAAATGGAGAGGAAAGGATTTAATGATTGTCCAAATATGTGGATGACATTATTTTTGGAAGCACATGTAATAAAATGTGTGAAGAGTTTAGGGAACTCATGATAGCTGAGTTTGAAATGAGTGCAATGTGTGAACTGCAATGCTTTCTTGGTCTCCAAGTTCAGCAAATGTAAAATGGCACTTTCATTCATCAAATCAAGTATGCTAAAGAACTTTTAAACAAATGTGATATGAATGATTGTAAACCATGCAGCACACCCATGGCAACAAATAAGCTTGTCATGTCTGATGAAAAGGATGAGCTGATTGACCAAACTTTATATAGAAGCATGATTGGGTCTCTTTTGGACCTAACTGCATCTAGGGCAAACATCATGTTTGCAACATGTGTCTGTGCAAGGAGTCAATCAGCCCCTAGAAAATCCAACCTTATTGCCGTAAAAAGGATATTCAGATACATAAAAAGTGCTCCCACACTTGGTATCTTGTATCCAGCTAATGGGAATATCAAGCTTTCAGGATTTTCAGACAGTGACTCTGCTGGATGTAACACCACAAGGAAGTCCACATCAGGAGGGTGCCAGTTTCTAGGTGATTGCTTAGTTTCATGGCAAAGCAAAAAGCAAGCAGCTATTTCCACATCCACTGCTGAAGCTGAATACATTGCTGCTGCAAGCTGTACAGCCCAACTCCTGTGGCTTCAAAATCAGTTATTGGATTTTGGTATCACTGCCTTAAAGACACCACTCATGTTGGATAGCCAGGCAGCAGAAAATATCATCAAAAATCCAGTTTCCCGTTCAACCACCAAACACATCGACATCAGACATCACTTTGTGAGGTATTGCTATGAAAAAGGTTTGATTTCTCTGCATCATGTTCCAACTAAAGACCAGCTGGCAGATGTGCTCACAAAAGCATTAGATACATCCACCTTTGAAAGCTTGGTCTCTAGGATTGGCATGCTAAACATGGAATAACAAGCAAAATCTTGTTTTTCTATGAATAAAAGCATTAAAATGTTTTCAGAAAATCAAAAATCCATCCTTAAAAATAGCTAAAAATGAAGTTTTCATTAAAAATCCTTAAAAGTCTGCCATAACCACTGATTGTTCAAAAGTCTGCTCTACTTCAAAGTCTATCCACTGCTGAAAGTCAACCCCTGTTCTCCCATTTTCCTGATAAGCACTGATGCTCAAAATCAGTGTTTTATCCACTGATGTGCTATCTACTGATAGTGAAAAACACCCACTGCTTCCATTTGTTACCGTTGTAACCACTGCCTTTCATCAGTAACTTTCATAATAGTACTGTCCTTCATTTCATCAGGGGTTGGCATGTGGGCCATACATAGTGGACAGTCCTTTTGTAACCGCTGCCACATCAGCATTCACTTTTTCTCCATAAAACCTCTTTCAAAACCCCAAACAGGGTTTTACCGTCGAATTGAATTCATAAAAATTCTCTTCTCAAAGCAGTTTTTCCTCAAATTCCTTCACAACCTTCTTCGATCATCATCTCCAAAATGACAAAATCGAAGTCATCTGGAAAACCCACTTCCCAATTATCTTTAAAAGAGGCATCTCAAAAGGCTAAACCCATCGAAATCCCACACAAACCGTCTCACAATCTTCTGGGTCTTCTCACAAAACCCGGCACCACAAATATCTTCGACTCCATCATTGATATCATGTCTGCATCAAAGTATAAAACTTTGTTAACAGCAGATGCACCAATTTACTTGGCGACCCAAAGAGAGTTCTGAAAAAAATGTAACCCTTGACACACAAGGTGAGACTGTCATAGCCATTAACTCTTCTCTAAAGGGTAAAGCTGTCAAAATTACACCACAATCCATCTCGGAGGTCTTTCAACTCGATGATCAGAAAGGTATAACTTATTTTCCTAAAAACGAGTTAAAAATTGACTTCATTGAAAGAGGGTATGCAGATTCAATGATGAAGAAGGATACCTTACAAAAAGGTTTCTTTCCTTCTGCAACAAGGTTTTTATTTCATACCCTCCTAATGTGTGTTTCAAACAAAACCATTGCTTTTAATGAAATACCATTAAAGATTCAAAACCTGGGGTATGCTATTCTTCAAAAATAAAATTTTAATTATTCTCAGGTAATCTTTAATGATCTGGTTAAAAATGTTGAAACAAAGGCATTCTTACTATTTCCAAGATTTCTAAGTTATTATTTTGAAAAGAAACTTGGTAAGACTAATGCTTCTGCAATAAAACAAGGTGAATCTCTTCAAATGCACAGCTTAACTGCTGAAACTTTTACAAGAATGTCAACACCTTGCAAAACACAAGCAGAGGTGCCTGAGCAGAATTTAGCAGCTACCACTGCTCCTCAGGTATCTGCTGCTGAGCCCACTACACAAGGTGATCAAAGTAGAAAAACAACTACTTTGAAACCCACACCTAAAATCACCAAAAAGCTACAACAAAAGAAAACTCAAAAATCCCCAAACCCATCAAAAAGGCAACTCTGGAGGATGAGATACCAGGGCAACTGCCAGTGGCAACACAAAAGTCACAAGAAACCACTGCTGCTACTTCCTCACAGCAGTTGGTACAATTATCTCAACCCATAACCGAAACTCCTCCTGCTTCTTCTCAAAAAGATCAGGTTGCACACATAGGGACTCCACAATATGATGCTCTGGAATCACTTGCTTCCATTATCCACAGCCCAATGCCCGGGGAAAATTCTCTTTCTACACCAAACCTCACATCCACAATTTCCCCACCAACTAAACTTTTGTTGGATGCAATTGATTTGAACCAGGCACAAACCAGTCCTTCTCAATCACCTATCAATGAGAACATGCCTCAACAAATGACTGGGTCTGATGTATCAATCTTTGCTAACCCACCAACACAACCTGAGGAGGTTACACCCCTTGAGTTACAAGTAAGTCTTGGTGGTAATCCAAGTGAAGCAGCCACTACAAGTGCTGAACCCACTGGTTTGCATTTGGACAGTGGTTACATCAATAAGACTTCCTTGGAGGCAATTCCTTCTATAGCACCTCTGACATCCACCAGTGGATGTGTTTTGACCACTGGCAACATCAAAAGGCTGTCAAGTGTTGAAGGAAGAAGACCCCAGTACCAAGAAAAAAGGGCATCAGTGGTTAATGTTTGGAGTACACTCCCTACCTCAACCACTGATAAAACCACTGCTAGTGGGAAATCAGATGATCCCATTAAATTGGGTGATGGTTTAAAGTACCTAGAATTGACGGAACGAGTTGAAAAACTGGATACCTCTGTTGCAGAGATTAAAGAAATGCTGCATCAGTTGTTGAAAGTACAAAAGGTGCAATCCACTGTTGTTCCACCTCAAGCACCTGCTCCACCACAAGCACCTGCTGCAAATGAGCTCTAGAATCTATTTCAACCTTTTCTCCAAAAACAAAAACAAATGGCTAATCAGCAACATGCAATACATGTACAAGAGCTGAGAAACACAATGGAGTCTAGGTTCAAGAATACATAAGCAGACATCAAGGCTCTCAAGGCCCACATATTGAATACCACTGGCACTGCTCCTCCAACAGTTCTCTTTATTGATCAATTACCCCCAGATAATGCCAAAAAGGGGGAGAAAATTCAGGAGTGGAAAAAGAAGGGAATAGATGATGGTCTTTACATTGAACCAGAAAGAGATGCTATGACCAGAAAAATTCCTGTTGGTGCATTCATCTGTCAACTTCGTCTTATGTCAAGTCTCGGTTTTGTTGCGGATCTAAACAAGATTGTGACATCATCAAAATGACATCATGTGACATCATAATGATGACATCACAATATGGAATGCATGAAAATGTTTGTTGACCGTTTGAATATGTAGTGACCGTTTGAAAGTGTCGTGACCGTTTGAAGGGTGGCATGTCACCTTCAAACGGTCAGGGTCATCTCCTATAAATAGGCTTCAAACTTTCATCATTTGTAACTTTCCGTCCAGAGCAACGAAGTGCTGCCGAAGTGTTGTCAGGTTGTAAAACGTTATAGAATCAATCATACAACAGTTTTAAGCGTGAATCTAGCTGAATTGAACTCTACACGTCTGTTTCCGCCTTTCGTGTTGAGATAAACTCTTCTGAACGACTTATTCGGGTCAGAAAACGATCCTACAAGTGGTATCAGAGCTCAGGAGGAAGAGTTCTATACGATTCAGCTTGAAAATTTCTGTTTTTCTACATCTTCTTTCAAAATTTCAAGTTTTCACGGTTAAAATTGGATAAATTTTTCACAGAATGTGTAAAAGTGCATTTTAACAAACCCTTGAATGTTTCAGCATAAAATTCAAAGTAAAAGTGGTAAAAATGGCCTGAAAATTGGTGACCGTTTGAACGAGGCTTGCCTATCCATTTGAAAACTAACCTGACCGTTTGAAAGTTGCCATCGTGACCGTTTGAAACTGGTCTGGCCGTTTGAAATCAGCACCTTACCGTTTGAAAAACTGCCATGACTGTTTGAAATGCACATGACCGTTTGAAAACTGCCTGACCATTTGAAATTTGCACCTGACCGTTTGAAATATGCACATGATCGTTTGAAAATTTTGGGTTAACCGTTTGAAGCTGACATGACCGTTTGAAACATGGTTCCCGTTTGAAAAGTTTTGTGAAAGTTCATCGAATATTGTGTAACATTGAATTTGAGAATGTCAGTCGGTCACATGTGAGTGCTTAGTTCAAGAAATAGCATGTGATTTTGGATTGTCGATCAAGCATCATCACGTGAATTCATTTGGAGTTGGTTAGTTGCATGTGATCAATAGGTTGAGGTCAAATACATTTGTGTTGGGTACTTAATATGTTCGGTTTAGTGGAGTTCAAGGTCAAATAAAATCAAGTTTGTACTAAAAGTTGTCGGCAGTTTGTTGGCTAAGTGGATGTGTGTCAGTTGGTCATGTGAGTAATTTGGTCAAGGTTGTACATGTGATTATCGATCAAATCAATTGAGTTTTTATAAGTGATTGTCATCAATTATATGAAAAGAATTAAAAAATGTCGGTAATTCATATTGGTAGCATATGATAGTGGATTGTCAGCCGGTATATGTTGTTTGCATATGATATGATTCATTTTATAAGGGTTTTCGGTACATGTGAAATTGTTGTCAGGTGGTCCATGTGATGAATCTTTGAGGCTCAATCATAGTCACATAAATATTGATGTTGTCGATTTAGTGGATTTGTCGGATCAGTAAATTGTCAGCCCACTAATTGTCAAGGTCCAATAAGTGAATTCATAAATTTGAATGCATTTAGTGTCTGCAGCCCATGTGATATATTCTCGGCCCAAGTTCAAAGTTTTTTTAATCAAGCTCAAAGCATAACAGTTCACAAGAGGTGGTTCAGTCCGTTTGAATTTAAACTCGTTCCAGGTCGTGTGGTTTAGTCAGGTCATTGGAAAAAGGTCGTTTGAATTTGATCAGGGTCATTGCAGTCTGCACAGTGTGTCAACCTTCAGTCCGCACAGAATATTCACCAGTTCGAGTACCAGTTTTATCCTGTTAATTGATAAGTCTTTAAACTGATTGTTGTTTGTGTGTTTGTTGTCAGGTATTTTACAAGGTGATGCAGCTCATTAGAGATCAGTAGTTTTTGAAACAAAAAACTTTGTATTTGTGAAGCTTTGAATTTGAAAAATGAGTGAAGATTTCTACAACGCGTTTGCTACTTCGTCTACTCCGGCTTCCATTGCTCAGAACATGAATTTGGATAACGAGACGGGTACCACCCAAAAACCCCCGAAATTGATGAGTATCGAAGAATACTACGGGTGGAAAGATAGATTCGAGAACTGGGTTCAGGCAAACCATCTTAGGTCATGGGAGTGTATTTTGAAGAAATATGTTTTGCCACAGACTGATTTGAAAGTTGATAAAAAAATACATGAATTTAGTGATCAAGAATGTGATATGTATAGAGCTGAAAAGATGATGATCAGTCTGCTTCAACAAGCTATCAAAGAAGACATTTTCATTTTGCTACAGCATGACAAAACTGCAAAGTCAATCTGGGATGCACTTAAAGTCAAATTTGAGGGTAGCGAGAAAATGATTAAAAGCAAGAAGGCACTGTTAAAGAAAGAGTTTGATCTGTTCAGCAGTCTATCGGGTGAAGACACAAAGAAGCTGATTGAAAGATACTGTCACCTTGTGCGATCTATGTCAATGCTTAGTATAAAAAAGAGTCTGAAGAGTGGGTAGACAAATTAGCTGATGCGTTACCGCAAAAAGAGTGGGGAACTTATTTGATGATCCTGAAAAACACAGGGGTTTATGATGGGTTATCAATTGGTGAGTTTATCGAAAAGATTGAGGGTCAAGATTTGGAACAGCAGAAGATCGCGAGGATGAACAGTCCAAGTGGTCAACAGGATGTAAAAATGTATTACAAAGGTAGTGTTCCGGTTCCAGAAGCTGAGAGAAGTCCGAAAATTCAGACTGCATTTAGTGCCGGAGATCCCAAGTTTATATCGTGGATCAGGAATCGCCATTTTTCTTAGTAATTGATTGTGTGTTTGAATCTTAAAATTGTGAATTTTTACAGGATAAGTGTGACTTGTCGGAGCTTCCAGGTTGGTAAGTGTGAAGCAGGAATCGACATCTTGTTTGGTAAAATGGTGTGTGTAGATGTTTTATTCCTACATGTGATTAAATGTTTTGGATATTCTTACAAGTGGTAAGAGGTTGATTCTGTCAAAGTGATTACTCAAGGTCATTAGTTTGAACTTGATGTAATCTTCATACAAGTGGTTGAATACAGTGTGATGAACCAAACCCCTAACTTTACAAGTGGTAAAACCAACAAAACTTATTTTCCGGAAAAATCATTTTGGTTAAAACAAACTTAAGTGTGTTGAAATCATTATGAGAAAATAGTTTTGTGAAAGGGGGAGTTCTGATTGTTTATGCCAAGTGGATGGCGATTTGAAGCAATTCGATATCAGTTGTCAAGTTTTTGTACAATTCATTTTATGTTCAAGTGGGTCAAGAGTTTAGTTGTTTTCAAATTTCCTTGAAATGTGTTTGCATTTTAGGGGGAGTAGAAAATTTCAGAAAATCCAAAAACATTAGAAAATTTGAAAAAGACAAAAACATGATAAAATCAAAAATGAGTTTTGGTGTCAAAAGAAGAGGAAATGATAGTACATCAGTAGACAGTCACAGTATGCTAAAGAAATGTAATGTTTAAATAGTGTTAAACGGTCTCACTGATGATATGCCGATAGGTTTTTACACATTTAGTAAGCTTTTTCGGGATATAAACTAAATTCAAACTTGCTTATTTCGTGGGGAACACTACTTGGATATATAGGTAACCCCTGAAATCTCGTTTGAAAGGTCACTCTTTCTGAGATACTAGGTATTTATGCTCAGTGATATCTGGGTATTATTCTGGGACTTCTGCTGAACGAAAGTTCTGACCTAGTCCTCGAATAATACTTTCCGCTTGCTTGAAACATAGCGCTGCCCTCAGCATAAAAATGATGAAACATTGAAAAATGATAATCATTGCTGTTGTAAAAAAAGATCCTCTAAAGGGGACACACCCAAAGGTCGAGTCATGATCTCTCTGCTGAACGGTAGTTCTGACCTGAGCTCTCATGATTCTTAATAATTTATAACCCCTTACAGATATCATCTGTGGTATACTCACCTGTAAGACTGAATATTGGGGTCTGGATACGGGAGTATATTCAAGAGGTGGGACACATGAATGAGTTTAAGTCCTTAATACACCTAACTCATATCCTGAATCAGTTGAAATTTGTGTGAGAATTTAAGTGGATCATTATATCGGCAATCTAAGTGAATTGTTTAATTCTTAATGTGTAACTAAGCTCAACGGTACTTGTGACTTGTCAAAAACTGATATGATCCTCTTGCACAAACTCACAAAAATATTGTCTGTAAATATTTCTTTACTGCATTTCTTAATATCTCAAAATCCAAAAAGATTTTCGTGTGTTTTAGCATAATTTTTGAAAAATCTAAAAAGATTTTCGACAACTGATGTTGGAGAACTGATTTTCAAAGTTCCGAGTGCTAAACATGATGACATTGTTGTGAGGGGAAGTGTGTCTTAATCATCAAATGTGTTTTGACAATCAACAAGTGGTTCTTCATAAAGAAAGTAGTTAGAGGGAGAGTCGTTGTTGGTGCACATGTTTATGAAAGAGAATTAGTGTTGGTTCATTTAATTTGTTATATTCATAAAACTTATTTCTGGGTTAAGAATGTGCAGGAATAGCCAAGTTTCAATTCTGAACCTGAAGATAAAGTGCCAGGTTCCGATACCTGAGGACTATGTGATTTCAACAAGCCAGACTGCGATCCCAGCATATCGAAAGGGGGAGTCTGAAGACATCCGAGTAGAGATTGTTCATGGGAAGTCTGTTAATGATAAAAAGAGAAGAGAGAAGATTTGAGGATACTTACAACGTCAGACACTTCAAAGAGTTCGAGAGGACTGATAAAGACTGAAGATGCGAAGACTCGATACTTAAGACTCGTCAACATTTGAGGGGGAGTCTGTTGGTGCATTCATCTGTCAACTTCGTCTTATGTCAAGTCTCGGTTTCGTTGCGGATCTAAACAAGATTGTGACATCATCAAAATGACATCATGTGACATCATAATGATGACATCACAATATGGAATGCATGAAAATGTTTGTTGACCGTTTGAATATGTAGTGACCGTTTGAAAGTGTCGTGACCGTTTGAAGGGTGGCATGTCACCTTCAAACGGTCAGGGTCATCTCCTATAAATAGGCTTCAAACTTTCATCATTTGTAACTTTCCGGCCAGAGCAACGAAGTGCTGCCGAAGTGTTGTCAGGTTGTAAAATGTTATAGAATCAATCATACAACAGTTTTAAGCGTGAATCTAGCTGAATTGAACTCTACACGTCTGTTTCTGCCTTTCGTGTTGAGATAAACTCTTCTGAACGACTCATTCGGGTCAGAAAACGATCCTACAATTCCTTTGCCAGATGGTAGCAAGAAGGTTGATGTGACCCAAAATGCACTTGATGAAGGAGTAGCAAGTGTAAAAAGGGACAGAGAGGCAAAGGATATGTCAAGGTGGAATGAGGAGAAAAGAGCTTACATGGAGCTGAATGCGCAGGGTTGTTCTGGGCTAAAGGATGTTGAAAATCCTGTGCTAAAAAGAAATCCCACTAGAAAAGTGAGGGAACCCAAGTCCACACCATCCAGACTCTCAAAGCATACTCCAAAACCACCATCCAAAAGCCCCTAACATCAAACCTCCACCCAAACAGTTGTTGTACCTCCTGCTGTATCAACATCTGCTGGTACTCCAGTTGTTTCAACATCTGTTATCACTTCAACACACACCACAACCACTGCCTTACCACCACCATCATCACCACCAAAAACAACATCACCACCATCGCCTCCTGCCAAAAAGCAGAAGACAGCAGATGTTACAACATCTGTTGTAATGACAACAGTGGTTGAAACACCAGTTGTTTCAATAGCTGTTAGTCAATCACAAATCACTGCCACTCAAATCAGCACCACTGATCCACCTAAAACATCATATGCCTCTCCTACAATAAAAAGGAGAAGGATTTTCATACCAGATGATGATTCACCATCACCACCACCAACATCTTCACAATCACTTGCACTTATTCCAAACCCTGTTCCTCTCTCATCAGCTCCAGTACAACAACCAATCCCTATCATCACACCTGCAGGTGTCCAATTTCCTCTAGAACTTGAAGCAGTTAGAGAATAGATCAAGTCCTTCTACTATGAAGACGACCCTGCTAAATGGAAGTTGCCATCAGTTAAAGGATATCCAAGGCCTAACAACATTGAAGAATATTTGAAAGTTAAGGCTAAACAGGCAGAGGATATTTCCAAAAGAAACTCTCAAGGAAAAACTGACAGAGAAATTCAAAGGCATTATCAGTTCCTATTCACTCAAGTCAGATCCTTAGAGCAATTTGCAAAAAAATGTTTGTTAACAAATCTCAGAGAAAGCAGATGAAACTTTGAGAAAAGACTACATTGAAAGCATCATGGCAACCAAGAAGTACAAGGGAGAAAAGCATATGTACAAGGAGTGGACCATTCCTGAGCTTGAATAAGAAGCAGCCAGGATTCAAGAAATGATAAAGAACAAGGTCAAACACACTCCTCCAGACTGGTCAAAGTACAAAAGGAATATGCCTGAAAAGACACTAGAGCTGAAGAGAATGAAAGAGGAATTAGTTGCTGTTGACTATGGGTCTAAAAATCAAGTGGCAAGATGGAAAGAAGATATAGTCAGGGCCACCTACAAAAGGTTGGAAGAATTAAGGAAGAAAGATCCCACAGTTCCACAAAAACCTGACTACCCTGAAGCAGAGGTTTCAAAAAGACCATCAAAGCTGCAAATCAGGAGAGCTACTGCTCCAACTGGTGTTGCTATCTACAAAAGAAAGCAACAAAAACAGTTGGTTACTGAAATAGTGGCAGAATTAATGGCAGGAGATGAGCTTGTAAAAGAAGGCATTAAGCAGATGATAGCTGATACTCTTGGCCTGAATCAACCTGCAAGTACTGCTCAGACAGTCATCAATAGGCCAGCATCTCCAAACACCTCATCTAATAAAAATCTCCCAAGAAACCCACCAGGCTCAAAAGTACTAAAGTGGAAAACTGATAAACAGACCCATGTACTGACAGTGTTCAAGTCTAGTGGAGAAGTGAAGAAACTAACAAGGGAACAAGCACTTGGCCTAAGTCTTGAAGATTTGCAGGATCTCCTTGATCTTCCACTTAGCAGGGATGATGATGACACAGATGCCTTAGCCTTTGAGCTACAACTCAAAGGGCAAATAAGGGAACTGCTGATGAGGCAATAAAGATCTACAAATAATGAAGAGTTTTGGCATTATCTGTTCCAGGGGGGGATTATTGGGATTGAACCCTACCAAAGGAACAGATAATTAAAGCCAAAACTGGATCAGGGCAGTGGATCCAGAATAAGCAGATGTTATGTATACAAATCTCTCCCCTTGAAAGTGGTTTCAACATCTGCTGACCTCCTATCTACTGATCGTACAAACTGCTGACCTACAAACTGCTGATCAAGTAAAAGACTGATGAAAGATTAAAGCTCTGCTGTTCAATCTACTGCCTTGAGTCAAGCTCTGTTGATCATGACAAGTAATGCTGGGTTCACATCAGTGGAAGGATGCTGCAGTAGTTTAGATGTCTTTATGTAATGAAATGTAATAGCAGTTGTTAGCATAGCAGAGGTTGTATAGATCAGGGGTTAGAGTTTGTTAGGAGGTTAGATGTCACTTTCATGGTGACGTCAGCTTAGATGCCTTAGTGGTTTGCTCGTGCCTATAAATAGAACAGTACCATGCACTGTTCTATTTAGCTCTTTACAAAATCTTCTTCCTGCACGAACAAACAGTGTGAGCTCAGGCTGAGGGGGAGTTTGCATTCATACATGCATTGTAATCGTTATTGAAATAAATTCAATCTTTCGGTTCTTTGTTGAAAATGTTTAATTAAAACAATTCTCTCGTTTGATTGTGTGCAAAGTTTGTTTCCATCTTAATTCCGCTGCACAACTCATTCATCTTCATCTTTATTCAATTGTAAAACACAATCAAAACCAAACTCAGATCCTAACACCTACATACTAAATCGAAACCTAACCTAAGTGCTTACGACCCATTACGACCCGTTTAGGTAGCTTACGCTACTTTAATGCGTCGTTTGCGCAAAGCGCGTTCGGAATGCCTAACTAGTCCTATGACAAGTATTATATTCCTTAACACATCTAATAATGTTGCCTAATCAGTTTAGATGTCAAAATATAGGTTACATATGCTTAAAATGAATTTATGCTTTAAAAGGGCATTTTGGTCATTTTCCCAAGGCATATAAACTACCTATCATACAACTACTTAAACGAAGTGACCATAAGGTATAACCTCGGAAGGTTATTCCCTATACAACTATGGTCACAATAAATGCTTGGTCGGATCCTAATGAACGACCAAACGGGTCGGGTTCGAAAGTCTAAGCGGTTGTTTAGACCGCTTATCTTACGACCCTATATAAGCACTAAACTAAAAGCGACGAGTTAAACATGTTAAAACATGTTTAACAAAGTTAGAAAACAAGTTTGATATCAAAACAAAAGGTTTTGATACCCAAGAATAGTTTGGTTGCAAAATACGCATGGATACGCATTTTGACTCGTCACTACACCTAATCAACGTGGAAATCAGTAGGTATAGTCACAAGGTACTATAACCATCGTGATTACGCTCACGTTGCGAAGTTCAAACGAACTTCGTGTTGACCAAAGACTGGTCAAAGCAGAAAGTCAAACACAGTTTGACTTTCGTGCTTAAAAACGCATAAAAGCATGAAAGAAACTTACAACGGGTCCAAGTTAGGAAGAACTTGATCTAAATACTCAGATATGAAGCATAAAGCTTCAACTTAGAACATAAAATCAGATCAAGGTGTGAGGAAAATGGAATGGGAGCTTGGGTGTTTATAGATTTCGGAGAACCATTAGGATCATTTCTCGCAAATCGTGCTTTGATCTTGACTTTACAAGTGGGTACATGGTTTTAGAATACCATGGAAACATGTAAAACCATCAAATACCAGCTCATAGGGTGCAAAACCATGGGTTAAAACCATCAAAACATCAAAATTGGACTAGATACAATGAATCTGGTCATTTGGGCACTTTTTGACGCTTTTAGTCCCTATTGATTAAGAAAGTTTATTTTTGCGCACCAACACCTCAAAGCCTATTTCTAAGCTATGTAAAGGATATTTAGGGAATATTTAACTTATGATCAAGTTCCGGAATGTTCGTTATAGTACGAATCGGCATACTTTCGTAGTTTGTCGAAATTAGTCCCTGCAAGCGAATAAACTTGATTTTGCCACACCAAACCCTCCAAAACTTATTTCTAAGTTATGTAAAGATTATTTAAGGTATGTTAAGCCTATGTCACTATTCCGGAGTGTTTGTTTCATTAAACTGGTTATATTTACGCATCAGTTCGCGTATAACCTTCCAGAAAGCGATTTAAAGCTCGGAATCGAACATGAATTGATATGTGCACATGATACACATATTTATACAAATCCCAAGTATGAAACACAATATTTCATTGATTTGGTATTTGTTTGATGGTCGCAGAGGCACAGGTGTCACAGGTAACACCACCTTCAAAAGAGGGGCCTACTACTATAACTAAGATAATCTCTTAAAAAGTGCAAAAGTGCGGAAATCATCAAAGGTTACATTAAAGGCGAGTCGGATCCAAGTGATTCATCTTATCTATCTGTTTTTATTTTATTTTTATTTTTCAGCATTTTAGTTTTTGTTTTTCAGGTTTAAAACATTTTCTAAAAATTTTGATTTGATTATACGTTGAGGATAAACCGGTATTAAAAGCTCTTGTGTCCTTGGACGACCTCGATATCTTACCAACGTTATACTACGCTCACGATGGGTACACTTGCCCATATGTGTGTTTAGTGTTAGTAGAATATTGTGTTTTATAAATTCAAAACTTGACTAATGTGTTAAAAAGGGCTTAAAATATTAACAAAAAACATATAACGCTACACACGCATCAGTATTACTTTTTGATTTCCAATCTTTGGCTCCTTTTTAATTGGGTAT
Organism: Helianthus tuberosus; assembly: GCA_030545235.1. Lineage (NCBI taxonomy): Eukaryota > Viridiplantae > Streptophyta > Magnoliopsida > Asterales > Asteraceae > Helianthus > Helianthus tuberosus. The sequence continues at coordinate 128,607,263 of CM060351.1, read as the reverse complement.
GTATTAATGACTTTAATAACTAGTTTTTTATATTGAAGGCGAATTTATCTAATCATTCTTCATATGTCGTTGATTCACATATTCGTGTCTTTACGGTCTACATAAAGCGCGTAAATTGCCTTGAATGACTTTAATAACTAGTTTTTTTATATTGAAGGCGAATTTATCTAATCATTCTTCATATGTCGTTGATTCACATATTCGTGTCTTTACGGTCTATATAAAGCACGTAAATTGCCTGGAAGGGGGTTAGAATGGTGGTTGGGTAAATTGTATGTCTCGTTCAGTGTATAGATCCTGCGAGAACCTGGTTCAAGCTCAGTATTACTTCACGAGCGGACGGTCTTAACCCCTGCGAGAGAAGTAAGAAATGCTTGAATCCCTTATTTATAAACTACTATTAAAACTTTAAACTAACCCCGCGAGTACTATATCCCTGCTGACTCAGACCTAAGGGTTGAGGGTAACGCTGCCTGGAAGGGGGCCTACAACTTTTCGCATTAATAACTTACTTAATTATCTTTCAATAATCCGACCTTGCGGGACTGTATCCCTGCTTACTCAGACCAATAGGTCGAGGGTAACCCTGCCTAGAAGGAGGCCTACTATTATAACTTAAAGATAATCTCTTAAAATGTCCAAAGTGCGGAAATCATTAAAGGATACATAAACGAGGAGTTTGAACCAAGTGATTCCTTCTTGTCTATTTGTTTTCCTTATATTTTATTTTTGCTTTTTATTTTGTCTTTTATTAGCTTTAAAAACATTTTCTTCAAAGTTTGGTTCGATTAGACGTTAATGATAAGCCGGTATTAAAAGCTCTTGTGTCCTTGGACGACCTCGGTATCTTGCCATCACTATACCACATCCGTGATGGGTGCACTTGCCCTAATGTGTGTGTAGAGTGATAGTAGAATATCGTGTTTTATAAATTTAAAACTTGAATCGGTGAGTAAAAAGAGCTAAAATATATATAAAAAAATATATACACAACCGTACATGTCACACACGTTGTAGGATCGGTTTTTGACTCCCGAACGATTGCGTATCGACACGTGTGACGTGCGGAATCCGTACACGTGCGTGGACTAAACACAAGAACCGTAATATAATCGTGATTTTATTGATAGATCTGAAAAGATACAAGCACCTTGAATCACCTTGCTACTTTCTCTCTCTAACTCCAAAGCTCCAAATTAGCAAATGCAAAAGTTCTAAATCTAAGGCATAAGCCTCCTATTTATAGGCCAAGGCTTTAATGATAGATCTCATTAATTACAATATTGCCACCTTACCTTTTCTATCTAAATATTACAATAAAAGGCTTGTTTTCTTTAGTTTCTGCTACGGATTGGATTGACGGAGGCGATAGACATAAATGCACTAACAGACTCCCCCTTGGATATTGCCGCAGTCAATCTCGTAGCGTCTTGTCTTTCTCTCTCTCTGAGTCTTCTTGAAGCTTTATCACATCTTTAGCAACACAGACTCCCTCTTTCAGTAGACTCTATTCTTCAGGCTCCCCCTTTCATCAAGCTTCCGTGCTTTTGGGATCGACACCTGGCTTTCCGGATACAACCTCCCCCTTGCGTCGAGCTCGTCTTTAGACCACCCCTTAGGCTATTGGGATCGTAATCTGGAACTTTCATCTGCAAACCTCAAATATTTATAAGTAAAAACATTTTGAACATCCAGGATTGAAAAATTTGGCTTTCTCAGCATAACCTAAAACATTTCAAATAAACAACAGTGAAAGCATTTTCGGTTGTCCAGGAATGATGACCTGGCTCTCAAAAAAAACTTTTAATCAAGACCCTGGCTCTAAAATATAATAATATGAATATATCCAGAAATACTTGACTTACTCCCCTTATCAAATTGCTTTAAAGATTTGGCAGTATTAAGTATTCAAGATCGAAACTTAGCTCTTTATGACGGATTTTAACAATTTCATCATCCAAAACCTTTACGATTCATCATCCAAGTCCAAATTAATGACCTTGGAGATTTCATAAACTGTTTTTGATTTTTGATTTAAAAAACTAGAAGTTTCAACCTAATGAACTTGTTTATTTTTAGAAACACGTTCAGCATACTTAGATTTTGAAACTCAGCTTCTCAGACATCGGTTGTCGAAAATAAAATGAAATCAAAATCTTTTTGATTTTTTCTGAAAACATAAAGCAGTAAAGAAATATTTACAAACATATTTACAGACAATATTTTTGTTTGAGTTCGTGTCAGAGGATCATATCAGTTTATGACAAATCACTAGCACCATTGAGCTTTAAACACTTTAAGTTCTAACCGATTCACTTAGATTGTCAATATACTGATCCACTTAAATTTTCACACAAAGTTCAATTGAATCGAGATACAAGATTAGTGTTTTAAGGACTTAACTTATTCGCGTGTCCCACCTCAGAATATACTCCCGTATCAAGATTCCCTAGATTCAGTCTTACAGGTGAGTATACCAATTTGATATCTGTACTCTAGGTTAGTGCGAGGCCTTGAGAGCTCAGGTATGAACTTCCGTTCAGTCAAAGAGATGAAGGCTCGACTTTAGGTGTGTTCCCTTTAGGGAATCTTTTCGTCAACTGCAATTGATTCATATCTTTCGATATTTTTCAATTTTTATGCAGAGGGTAAGCTTTTTAAAGCGCGTAAAGTATTATACGAGGTCTAGGCCATTGCTTCCGCAATATCAGAAGACCAGGTATCATACCCCAGATATCAAACAGTATAAAGACCTAGTATCTCAGAATCAGGCAATCTCTCAAAGAAGATTTCGGGGGTTACCCATATATCCGAGAGATGTTCCCCACGAGATAAGTAAGTATTGATATTTAGGTTTATATCTCGAAATCAATCTACTAAGCATGTAAAACCCTACTGGCATATCATCAGTGAGACCGTTTATCACATTTTAACTTTCCAATTCTTTAGCATACTGTGATTGTCTACTGATGTACTATCATTTCCTCTTTTTACACAAAACTCATTTTTGAATTTTATCATGTTTTTGGCTTTTTCAAATTTTCTAATGTTTTTTGATTTTTTGACAATTTCTTACTCCCCCTAAAATTCAAAACATTTAAAGAAAATTTGACAAACCGATGTAGACAACTTTGTCTCGCCATCCATTTTCTGCTTCTCATGATCTGTTTTGCAGAAAATATAACATGTAATGCATAATGTACCCCCATGATTTACAACACATTGATATTTTACAGTTTGAAAACCATTTTTCAATCTTGTGAAAATTAATCATGTTTGTTCCGCCGTAAGGGTTTCGGCATATTCAATCAACATATTTTTTTATTTTTGACAAATTTAAAAACAAGCATATTTTGATTTTTCAATTTTTGACAAAATGAAAACATATTTTTTGGTTTTTTAAAATTTTCAATTTTTAGGGTTTTGAAAAATGGTTTATTTATGTACAGAATCAAACAAACTCCCTGATTTCATACGCAGGGACCAGCAGCCTTCTCCTCTCGTGCCAGGCTGCTTCCTTCGTTGATTTGACTTTCATCTTCTTTCTGAAGCACCTGCACATTCAAATTACTCAATTACTTGAACAATTTAGCCCAGGTCTGTTTGACCTTAGGCATTTCAACACAATATGCTTCATTTAATTTCGGAAAAGTATCGTCGTTTGGTACAAACAGCTTTTCGTCTTTTACTTCATCCTTTTTGATTAAATCAATTTCTCTTCAGAAATAGTTTGTGTCTTAACCACCCAGCTTTGACCGTTTGAAGCACTTCTTTTATAAAAATGAGATTCATTTTGAGTGTTTTGATTTTGAACAACAACTTTTGGTTTCCAAAACTGATTTGGTTTTGTTGCATCAACCGTTGTTTTCCAACTTTGTGTTGTTCTAAGTCTGGGTGTCACTGGTTTCCATGTTTGTTGTGAGTCAACCTTTGACATTTTCGGCTTCCAAGTTTGCTTTGAATCAAACTTGGTTGACTTCTGATTCTCAACATCAGACTTCTTTTTTGTCTCAACACCAACAGGTTTAAGATTTGGACACTTGCGTGTAAGATGTCCTGTTTGATCACATTTGAAACATGTTCTCTTTGAAACATCTTTCACCTGTTGTTGTTGCTTTTTCTTTTGAGCATAGAACTCTTCATTAGACTGTCGTCTAAATTGGAGTTCTTTCTCTTCTTCTGAACTTTTTTCGTGAACAAAATTCATCTGTTTCTAATAATTTGGAATTTCATTTTTCTTCTAATTCTGTTTCTTTTTATAACCCAACCCAGCCTTCATGTTTTTCTTTTTGTAACCAGGTTTATTATAAAAAGTTTTGTGACTCTTTCCAACAAACTTTGAAATCTCAGATTTTTCAATTTCAATCATTTTGAAAACTTTGTCAATCTTTTCTGAAATCACATTCTGAATCGGGACTTCAAGATCTGAGAATAATTTGTTCGATCCAATCATAGTATAAACCAATCCTTTTGAATCATCATTCGCCTTTTTCTCATATTTTGAGTTTTCCAGATAACCTTCATGAAAACTACCTTCATTTTCATCCTGTGATTCAGATTTACCTGTTTCAACCAACTCTTCTTTCAAAACACTTTCAACGACCTTACCTACCACCTCTGAATCACTAGAATCATCAGATTTGGAATAAGTTACGTCAATGTTATCTGGCAATTGATCAACCTTGTTGAAAGCTTTTTCCACCTTCTCGTCATCATAGAACGTGAATTTTTCCTCAAACGGTGGTGGAACCTGATGATACTCTGAGCCAGTTCCTTTCTTGTTTTGCTCAGAATCTTTACTATCCGGTTTTAGATTGAAAATGTGTTCAAGAACATATGAAGAAGCCTGATAACTGTGTAACTTGTTGTTATCTTGTTCTAAATCAGCTATTTTACGCTTTAGCTTAGCAACATCCTCAATGTAAGAGTTTACAACTTGTTGCTTTATTGAATACTGACGCTTAAGCGTATCAGATGTTTCAGAACAATATTTCAATCTCGATTGAACAAGTTTCATTTGACTCTTCACGTCTTCATATGATTCTTTTGTCATATGATATGCAAGTTTTATTGAATCGTATTCCTTTTTCATTTCTTGAAATGCATTTTCTTTTTGCAAACACTCTTCCGTCATTTTTGAAACCTTTTCTTTCAAAATTTCATTTTCTTTTTCCAAAAGCTTGCCTTTTTGTGTTAGCTTTTCGTCATTATCTTTCAAAAATTTTTCGTTTTCTAACATTTCTTTGCATTTTTCTTTGAAAACTTTTTCAATTTTAGTGAATTCAATGTCTCTTGTTCTGAATTTCTCATCTTTTTCAGTACAAGCACTGCACGTTTCCATACATTTCTTGCACTGTTCAACAGTTTTATTTATGACTTCAGAATTAGTTGAAGTATTTACCTCAGTGATTGGCACTTCGGCTTTTGCTTCCGTCTGTGTCTGATCAGCTTCTTTCTTCTGCTGTTCCTCACCAACAACAACACCAGCACTATCCACTTCAACCGAACTTTCAACCTTCACGTCATCTTCTCCTTTCTTCTTCAAATCATCTTCGTTCTGCTGTTCTTCAGTAACAGCTTCTTTATTTTTCACAACTTCAGCTACCTTCTTCAAATCATCAACGAATTCATTAGCATTCTTCTTTATTCTTTCTTCATCCCTCTTCTTCAGACTTGCTGTCATCACATCAAGAATTATCTTGTCCAGCCTTTTCAGATAAGTTTTATCTTTTACATTTGAGTAATATTCGCCAGACAGAGGAATTACTGCAAGAACATCATCAAGAACCACTTCTTTTCGATGAACGACATGATCACCATTTTTGTTGATGTAACAATCTCTCTTCTTGTCGTATCTCCCATAGTACTTTGCTTCCTCATACTCTTCATGCATTTTCTCAATCTGACAACCTGCAAAGAATCTTTCTCTTTCAATCTTCTCTTTCAGAATGTCTTCTCGACTTCTCTCCTTTATCTCAGCAACAAATGCACGATGTTTGTTCTTTGATACAGTTCTGCTATGTGCTGTGAACCGATCATCAGATCATCTTCTGGAAGGAATTCGCTCCAGTCAAACCCTTCATCATCTTGAATCACAACACAAGCTCTTGATTTCTCCTTTTCAGGATTATCTTCAATTTGTTTCAACCTTGGTGATTCCTCTCTGTTCTTGTGATAGATCGCTTTTTGATAGTAATCTTCTTTAAACGGATTAACGGTTTTTTCAACAACAGAGTTTCTGCATTCTCTTTTGAAATAACCCTTTTGCTTGCATTTGAAGCAGGTCACTTTTGATTTGTCGAATCCCAGCTTTGTTGATGGTCCACAGATTGATTGTCTGCCAGTAATATCCATGAACCGCTGATCTCTTCGAATGCAGCTTGCTAAACACCATCTCAGATCAATGAGTTCCATTTCTTCTGGATCGATCTGGTCGTAATCTTCCTTTTTCAGTTTGGAATTTCCAATTTTCCCAGCTACCAGATCTTCGTAAGATTCCAGAATTGATCCTAGGAGACTCATTTGTTGTTTAGCAGCGTTGATGTTCATTGTCGGAGAGTTCTTTAACTTTAAAGTGATGTTGCAGAGAATCTCTTCAGGTTCTTCAGAATTTGATGTTGTTGATGATGAATGATATCTCGGATCGTAGCTTGATGAGCCTTTTTGTGAGTCTTTCGTCTTTTCAACACTATATGCAGTCTTTATCGGTTCACTAACTGTCACCGAAGGTACACTGCCCTTGTAGTAAAAACTGACATTCTGTTGATGCGAAGAACTACTCATCTTGTTCTGTTTCTGCAATTCAAGCTCATGAGTTTCAATTTTTTCAATCAACACATCGAGAGTAATTGTTTCATACAACACATCATTTTTTCAAAATAAAATCAAACGTTTGCCACTGATCAGCTCGTGGTAACGCTTTAATGATTTTGTCTATGATTTCCTCACGTGTTTTTACAATTCCAAACCTATCAAGCTCAATTTTTAGATGATAAAATCTCTCAATCATTTGTCTCACCGATTCTCCTTTTAAACTATCAAACAAATCAAACTCCTTTTTTTAATAAAGCAATTTTGTTCTTTTTAATTTGTTTACCACCCTCAGCTTTAACCCTTAAAGCTTCCCAGACTGATTTTGATGAACCATCATGTACTAACAAAGAGAAAATATCATTTCTGATAGATTGCTGAATCAATGCAATCATTTTCTGTTCGTAGGAAAATTTTTGTTTGTCTTCATTAGAAAGATCATTGAGATGAATTTCTTCATGCTTATCGTTTATCGGTCGGCTATATCCAAACTCCAGACAGAACCAAATCTCGTGAGCATATGCCTTTGTCCAGTTCAGAAATCTCTCTTTCCACTATGTGTAATCTTCTATATTGTCAAGTTTAGGTGGTTTTGTTTAAGTCCCATAGAAATTATCATGTTTTATATTATCATTGATTGCTTATATTATTGTTTTTGGTGTAACGGTTGATGTTTCCGTAGATTCTGATGTGAAAGCTTTGTAAAAGGTGTTATAGAATTCTTCACCCATGACGTTTCTCGTTTATCACCTCGAATCACCTGCAAATACGCAAACAAAAATGATCAGTTTTAAAAATGAACAGACAGTTGGATCGGATGTGTATCCAATCGAACAAGGTCAACGAAAGTCAATCGGATGACTTTGGATCAGATTACTTGGATCGGATGGCGAATCGAACGGATTGCTATCCAACGATTGGCAACTTTCCTTTTAAAATTGAATTTGAGTCTCAAACTTAGATTTGGATCGGATGGCGAATCGAACAGATTGCCATCTGACGATTGTACAAATGAATCACTTTATGAAATGTATTTGGATCAGATCGTGATTCGATCGAATCACCGTTCGACGATTTTGCAACACCAATTCAAATATGAATAGATGTAGGGGATCGTATGGTGATCCGAATAATTTGCTATCCGACACTTGACACTAGTTATAGAGGATCGGATGGTGATCCGTCACTTGACAAAAATGAATTAAACGCACATGGATCGGATGGCGATCCAACACTTGGACCTGTGAAACAAACAAATAAAGTGTTTAGGATCGGATCAGATTTAAGTGAAATGAAAATTGAATGAAATGGCTTATGGATCGGATGGTCATCCGATCGAATGGCCATCCGATCGGTGACCCTCATGAACAATATCAGCAACAGTTAACATTTTCAAACGATTTTTGGACCAAAAAATCTCAATATCTCTTAAACCGTTTGGAATTAAGATCTGAAAATTTGTAAGCTTTTAGATCAACTGTTTTCGCACAACATATTCAAAAATCAGCGTTTTTTAACCGTAAAATCTCGTTTAATTTTGCGTTTTCAGTCAAGAACGTGAAGAAAAGAGTAGAGTAAGAATTTTCACAAATCTGATGTGATTTTGACTCTGAATCTGATGAAATCTCGTGCGATTTTGTGTGTTTTATCCGTCCAATCGAACTCCTGCTCTGATACCACTTGTAGGATCGGTTTTTGACTCCCAAACAATTGCGTATCGACACGTGTGACGTGCAGAATCCGTACACGTGCGTGGACCGAACACAAGAACCGTAATATAATCATGATTCTATTGATAGATCTGAAAAGATACAAGCACCTTGAATCACCTTGCTACTTTCTCTCTCTACTTTCTCTCTAACTCCAAAGCTCCAAAGTAGCAAATGCAAAAGTTCTAAATCTAAGGCATAAGCCTCCTATTTATAGGCCAAGGCTTTAATGATAGATCTTATTAATTACAATATTGCCACCTTACCTTTTCTATCTAAATATTACAATAAAAGGCTTGTTTTCTTCAGTTTCTGCTACAGACTGGATTGATGGAGGCGATAGACATAAATGCACTAACACACGTTATACTTGATTCGTTAATCTAGGACTATTCTTTTTGTGATAAACTTGTCATTAACTTCGTACGAACCTATCCTTAACATGTATAGCGCTATAGGAGTAACGTACCACCCGTATTCTTGAGGTCATGTTAAGTCTTTATACATTGCGGTAATCTTTGGGTTGACTTGAATATTCACATGCCAGTTTTACACTAATCTTGATAACTAAGGGGCTGTTTGGCAACTTCTGAATAGTTAAGTGCTGAACGAGTAATAGGTCTGAACCATTAAGTGTTGAACCAGACAGGTCTGAACCATTAAGAGCCAGTATAATGCTTAACCATTCAGAGGTAAATATCTGACCAATTCAGATTAGATGTCTTAACCATTCAGACTCAGTATAATGCTTAACCGTTGAGAGGTAAATGTCTGAACCATTCAGAAATTTGCTCGCGAAACAAACAGTCTGAACCATTAAGTGCTGAACCAGTAAGAGGTCTGAACCATTAAGAGCCTCATTAAGAGGTAAACAAACAGGCCCTAAGTTTGCCATGTGTATTTGTTTAAATCGTTTATACTTATGCCATGTATTAAACTTGTATACTCGCCAATACTTTTGCATTGAACAATACTTTAAAACGTATTGTAGGATTTGGATGACGATGATGATGCATGGAACCTAGTAGGATGCCTAGAAACGCACCAAACTTAAAGTCATGTTTACTAGTTTAGTCATTTGATAATTGTTGTAATTTGTTTGTTCCAAACTTGTTGTATTTCTATTTCAAACAATGTACTTGTTATTAGCAATGAAATGAAATTATTTATTAAATACTTTCCACATTTAGTGTTATCAAGTCTCGAGCAATCTCGTTTCTGTCTCACTCCGATGTTTCCGCTATCGGTTGGGGTGTGACACGATGTTGCCAAGTTAGGGGCGAAACCCGCATCTTGACAACTAGTCCCACTCCTCGATTTTCAATCCCGCAAAAGTGTCAAATTTTCAATCGAGTAGGGACGTGTAGTAACTGGAAGGGTGAGTATCGTTAACCGCTTCTCGGTGAGAGTACTCTACCTATTAGGCCAAAACACGTTTCCCTAACTCGAAAGGACTTTCGATTCACTTTGGAATAGTCTTAGTTACATTCCGTGATACTCCAAGTTTTACGATAACTCTCTTTTATGTTATATCCATTTTCATGTGTTTTATATACTTGATACTCCATTCGTTTCAAAACCGATGCATGATTAGCACGTTTCTCGCAATAAAAAACAACAATAATTCTTAAGAACAAACTAAATGTATATTCCTTTCATATTTATACGTGATTATACTTTGTAAATACATGTTATACTCATGCAACTTATGTGAATCATACGTGCTATGTGGATACTTACATGCTCATACATGCAAACAAATGTGATTTTTATAAACATATTATGATCAAGTCTCATCCTTTATCCTCTGTTTTCGATCTTTTAGATGTCTTCTTCCACTCGCCGTCTCTCCAACTCTCACGAAGGCTCCAAGTCAAGTATTAAGCCGAACTCTGACTCGATGTTGAAGAAAGACATGATGAAGTTTATGGCCAAGCAAATGGCCAAGGTAATTCCCGACATCGTCAACAAAGTGCAAACCCCTAAGAACACCGAATCCCCTCACAGCTTGGTCGATTCCAAGGCCGACCCACCCAAATCGACCTTTACCTTCAAGCAGTTCAATTCTTGTAGCCCGATGCCTTTCACGAGCGAATAAGGTGCAACCAAGATGCTTAAATGGTTCGACGCCATTGAAGTTACGTTACGTCAAAGTGGGTGTCCCGATCACCTGCGTACCACCAATGCTACTGGCTTCTTTCGAGATGGACCGCTGAACGCAACGCTCGTGGCGACGACGTTGCTTATGCCCGAACATGGACCGAGCTCTAAAAACTCGAAAACGAGTTTTGAAACCTCAAGTAAGTGGGGAGCGACAATGTCGGCCTTACAACCAAGTTCAAGCAGCTGACTGTTCTTTGCCCTGGTCAAGTTGATACCACCGACAAGGCCATTATGAAGTACATTCGAGTTCTCCCCTTGAATTTCAAACTTCGTCGAGTCAGCCCAACCAAAGATCCTTGAAGACACCTTTTGTTTGGCAGCCAAGTTTAACCACAACAGGATCTTGGATGGAACCTTCGACAACAAGGGTTCGTGCTGAAGTTGTTTGTTCTGAAAAATTTATTCGTCTTCCTCTTCCTTGTGGTGATTCGTTAAACATCTAGGGTGAGAAACCTTCTAAAGGTCTCAAGCTTATGTCGTGTACTCAAGCGAACAAGTACTTGCGCAAGGATTACTTTGCTTTTCTCGCCCACGTTGTTGAAAAGAAGGACAAAGATAAGAGCGTGAGTGATGTTCCTGTTGTTTGCGATTTTCCTGACGTCTTTCCCGAAGACCTACTTGGTCCTCCTCCTCCTCGTTCTGTTGATTTTTGTATCGACTTAGTCCCTAGCGCTACGCCTGTTGCTAAATCTTCGTACCGCCTCGCACCCTCAGAAATGCAAGAGCTATCTAGCCAACCTCAAGAGTTACTTAATAAAGGCTTTATACGCCCTAGTACTTCTCCCTGAGGTGCGCTAGTCCTTTTTGTCAAGAAGAAAGACGGATCCTTTTAGATGTGTATCGACTATCGTGAACTTAACAAGCTTACTGTCAAAAACCGTTATCCTCTTCCTCGCATCGACGACCTCTTCGATCAACTTTAAGGCGCGACATGTTTTTCTAAAACTGATCTTCGTTCTGGCCATCATCAACTTCGAGTCCTCGAAGAAGATATCCCTAAAACCGCCTTTCATACGCGATACAGGCATTATGAGTTCGTGGTCATGCCTTTCGGTTTGATCAATGCACCCGCAGTCTTCATGGATTTAATGAACCGAGTGTGCAAGCTTTACTTAGACCATTTCATAATTGTCTTCATAGACGATATCCTAATCTATTCCAAGACGCAAGAAAAACACGAGCGACACTTGCGTCTTATCTTTGAACTCCTTCGAACTGAGCAACTTTAGGCCCAATTCTCCAAGTGTGAATTTTGGCTAAAAGAGGTTCAATTCCTTGGTCACGTCGTCAACGAAAAATGTATTCATGTTGATCCCGCGAAAATTGAAGCTGTCAAGAATTGGATCGCACCTAAGTCTCTGTTTGAAATTCATTCATTCCTTAGATTGGCGGGTTATTATCGTTGATTCTTCTCAAATTTTTCGAAAATCGTCGTTCCTCTCACTACTTTGACTCAAAAGGATGAACCTTTTGTTTGGGGTCCCAAACAAGAGGAATCTTTTCAAATGCTTAAGGACATGCTTTGCAATGCTCATATTCTCGCTCTTTCCGAGGGAAACGATGACTTCATTGTGTATTATGATGCATCTAACCAAGGTCTTGGTTGCGTCCTCATGCAACGAGACAAGGTTATCACTTACGCGTCGAGACAACTCAAGATTCATGAGAAGAACTACACCACTCACGACCTTGAACTTGGTGTAGTTGTTTTTGCATTGAAGATATGATGACACTACCTTTATGGTACTAAGTGTGTGGTCTTCACCGACCATAAGAGCCTTCAGCACATCTTCAATCAAAAGGAACTCAACATGCGTCAATGTCGCTGGGTAGAGTTGTTAAACCTCCCAGGTAATGCGAGATTCGCTATCACCCAGGTAACGCAAATGTCGTGGCCAACGCTCTTAGTAGTAAAACTCATGTCGAGGGTATTCATTGCTTCCAACTCATGGACGATCTTCGAAACCGCATTCGTGAAGCGCGATACTCATCTTTTAACGAGGGTAACCTCTATAACGAGATGAAGTGTGGTGCTGAAGATCAACTCATAACCAAATCCGATGGTATTCTTTATTATCTCGATCGCATTTGGGTACCAAATCATGATGACCTTTGAGAACTCCTAATGCAGGAGGCACACAAGTCTCGATACTCTATTCATCCTGGTGCTGACAAGCTGTACCACGACCTCCGTACATCTTATTGGTGGCCTGGCATGAAGAAGGATATCGCCATCTTCGTTTCGATGTGTCTCACGTGCTCAAAGGTGAAAGCTGAACATCAACGTCCCTCCGGCTTACTCGAACAACCAGAAATTCCAGTCTGGAAATGGCCAAATGGGAGAGTATAGCTAAGGATTTCATCACCAAACTTCCTCGTACTTCTTCCGGTTATGGTAGTATTGGGGTAATCAGTGATTAATTGACCAAATCCGCTCATTTCCTCCCCAATCGTGCGGATTACAGAGTCGAGAAATTGGCTCGTATCTACATGAATGAAGTCATTTGTCGTCATGGTATCTACACGAATGAAGTCATTTGTCGTCATGGTACTCATCTTAATCTTAGTACCGCTTTCCATCCCCAGTCCGACGATTAAACCGAGGGAACTATCCAAACTCTAGAGGATATGCTTCGTTCATGCGTAATCGATTTTGGTGGCAACTGGGATATACACTTGCCTTTGATAGAATTCTCATACAATAACAGTTACCACGCTTGTATTCAAATGGCACCATTTGAGGCATTGTATGGTCGTAAGTGTCGGTCGCCTATTTGTTGGCACAAGATCGGAGAAGCTCAAATCACCGGTCCCGAGCTTATAGAAGAGATGACAAACAAGATCTTATAGATTCGTGACAACCTGCTCAAAGCTAGAAACCGACAAAAGAGTTACGCCGACAAGGGACGCAATCCCTTGGAATTCAACGTTGGTGACCATGTACTTCGCAAGGTATCTCCTTGGAAATGAGTAGTTTGTTTTGGTAAGAAAGGAAAGCTCGTTCCTCACTATGTAGGTCCTTTCAAGATTCTCGAAAGGATTGGCAAGGTAGCGTATCGACTGGACCTATCTCAAGAACTCAACAACGTCCACCCAACGTTTCATGTCTCAAACATGAAGAAATGCTTAGCTGAAGAAGGACTTCAAGTCCCACACGAAGATCTTCAAATCAATGAGACCTTACACTTCGTGGGGAAACCAGTTGAAATCATGGACCGAGGAGTCAAGCAACTAAGGCGCAGTCGAATTCCCATAGTTAAGGTACGATGGGAAGGAAAACGTGGCACTGAGTTTAATTGGGAACTTGAAAGTGAAATGAAGACTAAGTACCTGCACCTGTTCGTTGAGTCTTCCTCTTGAATAAATTTCGGGAACGAAATTTCCTAAATTAGGGGAGACTGTAACGCTTCGCTTTTTGGTACTTTCCTTATTTAGAAAGTCTGTTTGTAATTCTATTTTTGGAAACTTGTAATCTTATTGTAGTCGTATTTCCTTTCCAAGCATTGTAATCCGGGACTTTGATCATAATGAAACTCGATTATTTTATACACTTTCTTATACCTACTTATTATACGTTGCAAACATTGATACATACTCATATACGCAAACTCATACTTTGAAATACTTGCAACATCAGTTTATACATGCCTTTTATTTATACTTATACATATAAATCACACTTGTATGCTTGAAATACCTAAAACCGGCTAAAATACGCGAAAACCAGCAAAACTTAACCTTTCATGCGTCTGGACGCTCTTCGAGCGAGTGGCCAAGTCTCTTCGTGTGAAGAGGTGATTCTCTTTGTGCGACTGGCCCCTTCGCCCCAATCTCATTCGCTCCAAACCGTCATTCATTCCAAACTCAGTCGCACAAACACCCATCCGCCCCTATAAATACGAACCCATTCCCTCACTTCACATCTTCCACTCACTCTAAACTCTCTCAAACTTACTGAACGCTCTTACTTCGGACAAGGCACATCAGAAACTTCTAAGTGAGTTCTAACTCATTTACTTATCATTTCTTCTTACTTTTCTACCTAATTTCTTTTACTTTTTCCACTAACCTTCAAATCTTTACAACTTGGGTATCCTCTAGGGTGTCTTCACAAACTTGCCTTAGCAGTCTAATGATGAAGTTCCCCACATTGAGAACCAAGATAAAGATTTAAGTTCTGTTTTTACTCAAACGTTTATAATCTACTTTCTGCTCTGAAACTTGGTAAAAATCTGGAACCCGCCGAGCTCACAACTAAATCCATAGCTGTGGGTTAGTGTTGAGGTTGATTCTGGCCAAGAAACGAGTATGTTCAAACAAAACAGAACCCACTCGTACAACATAACCCATTCGCATGAATGGGCAGTCTGTTCGAGCGACTGAACATCTCGTTTGCGTGAAGGGACTTTCTGTTGATTCCGTTCCTGCAAAATCCTAAGTGTTGAATGTTATCTCAGATCCCCATCTTCAATATGGATGAATCTGTGTTTGACAGAAGTGTGAACCATGGAAGCCTTGGCCTTCCAATCTAGTTCCACCGCCTCACTTGGACTTGCAAACAAACACCCAAATAGTCTCCTAGGCTCATAATAAGTTAACCCTACCTCGCCTCCAACACTTGCCATGTTGGGAATGACACGCCCTGGTTCTCCTTATTCCTGTTTGGTATATGGGTATTTATTTATTTTCTGTTATATTCATGACCAACCGGGTTTGTTAACAATGTTAATAAACTCTGTGCTCTTGGTGAAACATATAATGAGGTGTTTCTACCTCCATACATGACTTCTATGAACTCTATGACTTACTGGACTGTTACTATAAGACTATATAATATAATATATAACATAACCGAAATCAGAACGTTAACTGTTTGATGATTAAGTGTCTCGAACAGAATCCCTTTGCACGAACAGGCCTTTCGAACGACTGGGAATTTCCCACTCGCACGAATGGACTCTGTTCGCACCTGTTCGCACGAATGGAACTTCCATTCATACGAACAGTGTTGTGAGCTTCGGTTATCCGTTTATCTCAGTTCTGAGTTCCTTGTTACTGATTCTAATGGGCAAACCAGGACATGCAATCACAGTAACTTAGTGTCACAACGAGTGCTTAGACGGGATATATTTTCATGTTTGTATATATATATACACTTTAATAGTTTAATCCAGATCCGAATCCTCCGTTCAATTCCAAATGACCCACACCTTCATTTACCCCATGTAGAGGGTAACCTCAGTGTTCCACGCTCTCAACCTTCGACTCACCGATTTATCAAAGGAAGCTTTGCAAAACCCTGAGTATACTCAACGCCCTTTTTACGTTTTACACTTTTGGATGCAACATGTTTACATTATGAAAACTCACAAAATCACACATACTTGATGCAATCACAAACAAACAATCCAATCATACATGCTTAATACGTTATACTTGATTCGTACATGCTGGAACATTCTTATGTGGTATACTTGTCATTAACTTCGTACAAGCCTCCCTTAACATGTATAGCGCTATAGGAGTAACGCACCGCCCATATACTTGTCATTAATGGTTCAGACATTTGCCTCTGAATGGTTATGCATTATACATAGTCTGAATGGTTAAGACATCTACTCTGAATTGGTCAGACATTTTCATTTGAATTGTTAAGCATTATACTGGCTCTTAATGGTCCAGACCTCTTATTGGTTTAACACTTAATGATTCAGATCTATTACTAGTTCAGCACTTAACCATTCAGAAGTTGCCAAACAACCCCTAAGCTATGTTCACTAGTATTGTCGCACCCCAATCGATGGCGGAAACATCGGGGCATGGCACGGAGCGAAACAGATTGTCCAGAAGTTTCCATAACAATTATCATTACCAATTAATTTAAAGTAACATGTACCACACCATGTCTTAAAAGATAATACAATTATTACAGACAAAATCTAGGCAAATAGTTATGTTCCAACAACTCAGATTTCTTTTGTACAGACAACTATTTGTTGGCCTCTAAGACCTTATTCTAGCCTCAATTTCCTAGCAGATAAGCATCCTAAGCACCTGTCACATACGTTAAAATAAAAGTCAATACACATAGTGTAAACGTGAGCATACAAGTTTGATAATAGCATATAGAGTTCGAAAGCATTATGCATAACCAGCACATACACAGAGTGAAATGAGGCATGTTAGTTATCAACATGAACCTGTCGATACCAATGACTACGAGTTGACTGCCCAAGGCAGTTCGTAATACATGATCACCACTGTAATCAATGCAAATAATTGTCCTTAACAACCCCCGAGTGAACGGGTGCTGAGTCCAAACAAATAGTACTATCGTTTCTAAGGCAGGTAGACAGCATTCCATGTGTAAACATAACAAACAAGCATTCATTAAGTCACGTATAACATGCGGTAACGGTTAGCATTTAAAGTATTGCATAGTGTGTTCGATGTGATTTTGTATAAGTAACGTATGTAACACCCAAAAGTGCGTAAAGCAAAAAGGGATCGAGTATACTCACAGCGATGATGGATTGAAGGGAGCGCTAGAGAGTGGGTTTAGCCTGAATAGATCGATAGCATAATGATAAGTGACACGTAAAACGATGCAAAGTACAAGTGGTTCGGATATCAGTCCATTCGGATGGTAGTCCGATCGGACAGCCAGTCGTGCGGTTGGTCGTCCGTTCGGACAGTCGTCCGGTCGGATGACTGTTCGAGTGGATTGTTTCTTCCTTTGAGAAGGATGTGTTTGTGTATGATGGCTTGACTTTTGAAGTTTTCGTTGTAGTATTTTGAAAACATTGAAGTATCTCTACCTTTCGTTTTCTATGAAAGACCTTTGTTTGTTTATGTGGAAATCGGTTAGATCTAAGTTGTTCTTGGTGGATTGAGGCCAAAACATGATGTTCTTCAAGAACACATGATGACGTCATCCTAGAACACCTTGAATCTTGGTGATTTCACGGTTAAAAGTTAAGATTCAAAAGATAGAAAGGTGTAGGAGTGCGTGTAGATTAAGGAAGTACAAGATTTAGGACGATATCTTACCGAAATCGTGAGAAATCTGAAGACAAGCGAGGAAAACGAGCTGGTCGGACGTTAGTTGCCAAAAGTAGAAAGTTTGAAAGTGAAAAGGGGTATTTATAGGGTTACCCAAAGAGGAAAGGGGCTGGTCGATCGGCTAGGCAGCCCGTGCGGACAGCCCGTCCGATCGGACGGCAGTCCGATCGGTCGGCTGGTCACCTGGTCGATCAGTTACCTCGTTCGAGTGTTCGGTGCGACGATTTTTGATGTTTTGATTGTGATTGCGAGCGTTGCGATGCGATAGAGTTTCCTAGTCTAATTACTTTTAATCCCAACTACTCATATCTCGCGCTATCTCTTCTCCACCAATTAATATACCATTTCGATTGCGATTAAGTTCGATTGCGTTTGAGTTTCTATTGCGATTCGATTGATTACCACACATAACATAATTTAAACATGCACAAGTAACACATAAGGCACACACACACGTATACAATAACCAAAATGCGTAATTCGGGTTGCGAGTGCGATTGCGATAGCGATAAAGCGATTAAACACGCGATAAATAGCGATTACCATGCGATTATTAATAGATACTCCACATAATACAACTAAAGCGAAAATAAAATAGACTAACTACAAGTCAAAGAAGTCAAAACAGGAATTGAGCAAGGGGAGACATATCGCAATTAGCAATCTTGTCTTCCTTTGACTTCAATCTTTACTTTGACTTCAGAAACACGGGGTGTTACAGCCTCCCCTAGTTGAGGGAATTTCGTCCCGAAATTAGTTCGAAGCCGTAACAAACAACTGCGGGTACTTCGCCTTCATGTCGCTTTCGAGTTCCCAAGTGAACTTTGCGCCTCGTTTGCCTTCCCATCGGACTTTCACAATAGGAATGCGCGAGCGTCTGAGCTGCTTGGTTTGTCGATCCATGATTTCGACAGGCTTCTCCACGAAGTGTAGTGTTTCGTTTACTTGGAGGTCATCGAGAGGTACAATTAATTCATGCTCAGCCAGGCACTTTCGGAGGTTTGACACATGGAAAGTCGGGTGGACATTACTAAGTTCCTCCGGTAGTTCGAGTCTGTAGGCGACTTTTCCGATCCTTTCCAGAATCTTAAAAGGTCCAACATATCGAGGCGCTAGTTTCCCTTTCTTGCGGAATCTGACCACACCCTTCCAAGGTGATACCTTTAGGAGTATGTAGTCGCCAATGTCAAATTCAAGGGGCTTGCGTCGTCTATCGGCGTAACTTTTCTGTTGACTTCGAGCTTTCAATAAGTTGTCTCGAATTTGGAGGACTTTGTCAGTCGTTTCTTGCAATAGCTCAGGGCCGGTTAATTGCGAGTGACCGATCTCGTGCCACACAATAGGCGATCGACATCTTCTTCCGTATAAAGCCTCGAATGGTGCCATTTGTATGCTGGAATGATAATTGTTGCCGTACGAGAATTCGACTAACGGCAGGTATGCATCCCAGTTACCACCAAAGTCTATGACACAAGAACGGAGCATGTCTTCAAGGGTACAGATCGTTCTTTCAGTCTGTCCGTTGGTTTCAGGGTGGAACGTGGTACTTAAGTTAAGCGTAGTACCGAGAGCCGCTTGAAATGTTTCCCATAGTTGCGAGGTAAACTGAGCATCATGGTCAGAGATGATGTCGCGAGGCGTCCCATGATTACAAATGATCTCGTTGGTGTAGATTCGGGCTAATCGTTCTACCTTGTAGTCTTCCCGTATTGGCAAAAAGTGAGCTGATTTGGTCAAACGGTCAACAACAACCCAGATGCTGTCGTGACCTGATGACGTGTGCGGAAGCTTTGTTATGAAGTCCATAGCCATACTCTCCCACTTCCACATAGGGATTGGCGGTTGTTCGAGTAAGCCAGAGGGTCTTTGATGTTCAGCCTTGACTCTTGCACAAGTCAGGCACTTTCCAACGTAGAGGGCAATATCCTTTTTCATGCCAGGCCACCAGTACTTGTAGCGAAGGTCCTGGTACATTTTGTCGGCACCGGGATGAATAGAATACCGGGATTTATGGGCTTTGTCCATCAAAATCTGTCGCAAATCGGTCCGTTTAGGGATCCAAATTCGGTCCAGAAAGTGGAATATCCCATTCGGCTTATTCACAAGTTGAGCTCCATCGTGATAGATTCGTTCCTTCTGCAGAGTGCGTTCATTAAAACATGCATGCTGGGCTTCGCGGATGAGGGTTTCGAGATCGTATTGGGCTTGGACATTGCGAATGCTGAGCAAATAACTCCGTCTGCTGAGAGCGTCGGCAACGACATTTGCCTTGCCTGGGTGATAACGAATCTCACAGTCGTAATCGTTGAGAAGTTCTACCCATCGGCGTTGACGCATATTAAGTTCTTTCTGATCAAAGATATGTTGTAGGCTCCTATGATCGGTGAAGATCGTACACTTTGTACCATACAGGTAGTGTCACCAAATCTTTAACAGAAAAACAACTGCGCCTAGCTCAAGATCATGGGTTGTATAGTTCTTCTCGTGGATTTTAAGCTGACGAGATGTGTAAGCTATGACCTTGTCCCGTTGCATGAGGACACAACCAAGACCAAGGTTGGAAGCATCACAATAGACAATGAAATCGTCATTTCCGTCGGGTAATGTGAGAACAGGAGCGTTGCAAAGCATGTGCTTGAGGGTTTGGAAAGCAGACTCTTGTTCAGTTCCCCAAACAAAAGGCTTATCTTTATGCGTGAGAGCGGTAAGCGGCACAGCGATCTTTGAGAATCCTTCGATAAATCGTCGATAATAGCCCGCTAGTCCGAGAAAAGAACAGACTTCGGACGGGTTCTTAGGTGTAATCCAACTCTTAACGGCTTCAATCTTCGCGGGATCGACGTGAATACCTTGACTATTTACGATGTGACCCAGAAACTGAACTTCCTCCAGCCAAAATTCGCACTTGGAGAACTTGGCATAAAGTCGATTCCCCTGGAGTAGCTCGAGAACTAAACGTAGATGTTGCGTGTGTTCGGTCTTCGACTTGGAATAAATCAAGACATCGTCGATGAACACGATGACGAAACGGTCGAGATAAGGTTTACACACGCGATTCATCAGATCCATGAAAACCGCGGGTGCGTTGGTTAAACCAAAAGGCAAAACAACGAATTCGTAGTGGCCGTATCGAGTGCGAAACGCGGTTTTGGGTATATCCTCCTCTTGAATACGTAGTTGGTGATAGCCTGAGAGTAGATCGATCTTCGAGAAACACGTAGCACCTTGTAGCTGATCAAACAAATCGTCAATGCGAGGCAGGGGATAGCGGTTCTTGATAGTTAACTTATTCAATTCCCGATAGTCGATGCACATCCTGAACGACACATCCTTCTTTTTGACGAAGAGGACTGGCGCGCCCCAAGGAGAGGTGCTCGGGTGAATAAAGCCTTTCTCAAGTAATTCCTGGAGTTGGTTCGAGAGTTCACGCATTTCGGACGGTGCGAGTTGGTAAGGAGCTTTGGCAATAGGGTTGGCTCCAGGAATGAGGTCAATACGAAAGTCGATATCATGACTTGGCGGTAATCCGGGAAGATCGTCAGGGAACACATTAGGAAATTCACGAACCACAGGCACGTCTTTCACTTCTGTCTTTACTTTCTTTTCCTTCTCCACTACTACAATGTTAGCCAAGAAAGCTCTGTATTCCTTGCAGAGATACTTGCTAGCTTGGACACAGATTCACATAAACACAGAAGCACATAAGCATGTAGGGCACAGAATCACAGAAGCACATAAGCACGTAGGACACATCACCAGGAAACATATAGGCATGTAACTTGTCTAGATGCGCACAGAGGCGGTCAGAATACAGAAACCTATCATTCAAAGTCTGCGAGCGTTCGAATATGGCGATCGCGTTTAGTATATCGAGTAGTGTAGTATACAAGCGTGTAACATACCATATGGTCATCCGTAATTTAGTGATTTGTCAATGATAGAAATGCAGTGCGAGTCGTGCGTGTCGATCGAAGTGGAAGCAAAATCAAATAAACCCCAAAATTTAAACACATAAACAGGTAAATACACAAATAAACACATAAAATCAACGAATCATCAGAGTCAGCAGTTGCGGGCTCAGAATCGAAACACTTAAAAAAACGAGAAATAGATCGTCTGCGGCTATTAGACATTGACTATCCAAAGTGATTCAACTATTCTCAAGGACTTGTTGTACACATTTTGACCTCCAGGACTGTGCTTTTGCCTCGATTCTTGGGCGTTTGGCACGCGTCCCATTAGTCATACCGTGACTTCAGGTCGTCGGAGTCCGTCGAGGCTTTGGTGAGAGTTTTGTAAGATAAAATGAGTCAGATATAGCTATCAAGGTTTGGGTTTCACCCCTGACTTAACAACTTTTGCTCCTGAGCTTTCAGTAAAATAGAGACGAAAATCCACGCTAAAGTATGGATTTCACTCCTATTTTGTTAGTGCATTACGTCTATTGACTTCGTCTTGTATCATGTAATAGGATAAGATTAGATAGGATATCCAGTGCACGAGGTTCGAGAAACGATTGTTAGAGGTTAAGGGAGTGATTTCGCTCATATGGACATGTCCATATAAGCGAAATCAGAAACAAGTGATTTCGCTCATATGTCATGTTCACATAAGCGAAATCATGCTCACTATATATAGGTGCATTGTTCATTTGTTGGTATCGCGACTTCAGAACTGTAACGAAGTGCTGCCGGATTTATGTCAAGGTTGTAATAGTTGTTAAATGAAATATAAGTGACAGATATTAGATTAACAAGCTGTATTCGTGTCTAGTTCTCTGATTCCGCCTATGAACTGGACTTAAAGCTCTTCTGATCGACTCAATTGGGTCATACATCGATCCAACAAGTGGTATCAGAGCAGGTTAAGAAGAGTTTAGCTTGTTTTTGTTCTCATTCTGACTTCTACACCTTCTTTCATCATTTCAGAGAAATTTATCGGTCAAAATTCGCTCAAAATTTCACAGATCATAGATAATTGGACATTAATAAACCCTGGAAAGTTTGACATTGAAATTCGGACTAAAAATGGACCAAATTGACTTCGGACTTGATTTCGCTCATACGAACATTCTGTGATTTCGCTTATTTGTCACTCTGATTTCACTCATATGATCATCAGATTTCGCTCATAGGTGCAACAGAATAAGGGATTTCGCTTTTGTGTCAGGCTGATTTCGTTCTTGTGTCACATAACCAGTGATTTCGCTCCAAGTGCATATAGGGGTTTCGCTCTTGTGAACAATATAAGTGATTTCGCTTTTGTGAATCACATCAGTTGATATTGCTTGTGTATTGTGTCAGTCTGATCAAAGTGAACGGTCCAATGCATGTGTAGCATTTAAAAATATATCAATCAAATTAATGTTGATGTCAGCCCAAGAAGTCTATTGGTCCAATCAGATTTAAAGATTACATCAGTTTGTCGGATTTATAGATTTGTTGTCGGCCCATGTTTCATTATTATCAACGGCCCAATCATCACTAGTTGGTTATTATTTTACTTTTCAAACAACAAGTTATCAGCTCATTCAATCAGTTTGCACGATTTAGATTTTAGTCAGTCCTCGAATCTTCGACACGAGTCCTAGATCAATTTCGTCCTCACACTTTTACGTATACAGTTCGGTTAAACTGATTGTTTGTTTGTTTGTTGTCTTGTGATTGTCAGGTTTACATCATGGCTGAGGAATTCTACAACACGTTTTTCAACGCATTCACATCCGAATCGTCCGAGGTTGCAAATGTTACACCAAAAACCATCACTAAGGTGCTAAATGAGAACATCAAGCATGATAACTTTTACGGAACTTACTCAAAGCCACCAACTCTGGAAAGCATTGAAGATTATACCTGGTGGAAATAACGTTTCATCAACTGGGCAAAAGCGTATGCTCATGAAAGCTGGTTCTGTTTGGAGTATGGATATGAAAAACCAAAAGATGATAAAGGCGAAGATCTTGTATTCAAGAAGTTTTCCAGAGAAGATAAATCTGAATTCGGAGCTGAACAGAGAATGATAGCATTGATCCAGTCAGCAATCAGAAATGATATTTTTGCTTTACTAACTCATGACGGGTCATCTAAATCTGTTTGGGAAGCTTTACGAGTTAAAGCTGAGGGGGGTAAACAGATTAAAAAGAACAAAATCGCTTTATTAAAGAAAGAATTTGATCTGTTTGATTGTATTAAAGGAGAGACAGTGAGGCAAATGATTGAGAGGTTTTGCCATTTAAAACTTGAACTTGAGAGATTTGAGATAGTGAAATCAAGAGAGGAACTGATAGACAAAGTAATTGAAGCGTTACCACGAGCTGATCAGTGGCAAACGTTTGTTTTTATTTTGAAAAATGATGCTTTGTATGATACAATTACTCTTGATGCTTTGTTTGAAAAGATTGAAAGTCATGATCTGGAGCTACAAAAGCAAAACAAGATGACTGATTCTTCACATCAACAGAACGTTGGCTTGTATTACAAAGGCAGTGTGCCTTCTGATAAAGGCGTTGGTTCACCAAAAACAGCATTTAGTGGTGAAAAGATGAAAGAACCACCAACAATGTCAATAAGTCATCATTCTGGATATCATTCATCTTCAAAGACAAATTCTGATGAATCTGAAGAAATTATGTGCAACATTGCTCTTAAACTAAAGAATTCTCCTGCAATGAGCATAAATGCAGCTAAGCAGCAAATGAGTTTCCTTGCAACTGTTCTGGAGTCATATGAAGGTCTTGTAGCTGGCAAAATTGGAAACTCCGAATTGACCAAAGAAGATTACGACCAGATTGATCCGGAAGAGATGGAGCTCATTGACATCCGTTGGTGTTTAGCTAGCTGTATTCGAAGAGCTCAGAGGTATATGGAGATTACCGGAAAACAATCTCTTGGAGGTGCATCAACAAAGCTTGGATTTGACAAATCCAAAGTGACCTGCTTCAGGTGTAGGCAAAAAGGTCATTTCAAAAGAGAATGCAGAAACTCTGAAGGTGCTGAAGGAAATGAACGTCCTTTCAATGATGACTATTATCGAAAGGCGATCTACCATCGAAGCAGAGAAGAGCCAAAGTTGATTGAAGATAAACCAAAAGAAAAGTCAAGAGCATATGCAGTAATCTATCCCGATGAAGGATTTGACTGGAGCACAGTTTGTCCAGAAGAAGATCGTTTAGAGAATGTTCGTAAAACAGCTCAAGGGAAAGCTATGACAGAAGAAAGAAAGTTTGTTTTTGTTGCTGAGATTCAAGATGAAAACAAAGATAAAGACACTGCTAAAATCCATGAAGAAAAAGTTGAGATCAAAGAAAAAACTTCAGAAGAGATCTTGAGTGAGAAGACTTACAGAGAAAGAAACGTAGTCTGCAACAGAATGGAGGATATGCAAGAGGAGTATGAGATGGCTGTCGGTAGCAAAAGATGGGATAAAAAGAGAGAATGCTATTATAACAGAGAAGGAGAACCGGTTGTTCCCAAGAAAGATATAATCTTCGATGATGTTCTTCTCAAAGTCCCATTGAGAGCTGAATATGTCACACCCCCAAAATCCACACGCGGAGTATCACCGCTTGGAGGCGTGACTGACCAGGATCAAGCCACCAATCATATTGAACATATAAGTAATAAGTAAAAGTAAATGTAACCCATCACAATACAATTGGTGTTCAATCAAAAACATAGTATAGGTAGCGGAAGCATAGTATGAAAATCCAACACAAGTGTTTAGTTAAAAGAGTCATAAAGTTTTCATCAAAACATCCATAATCCGTGCCCACAACGACCGCGCCTCCCGTGCAAACTCTAAGAGTACCTATGGTCCTGCAAGGCATGTAACAGAAAGTCAACAAATAGTTGAGCGAGTTCACAGTAAGTAAGTTCGTTGCATAACTATGCGTTATTAACTAAGCCGTTGTGTAGGTTCAATTGGTGGGGGCTTCCCATGCTGTATGTACTATTAGTGGGGGCTTCCCATGTTGTATGTACTATTAGTGGGGGGCTTCCCATGTTGTATGTACTATTAGTGGGGGCTTCC
This sequence comes from Helianthus tuberosus, assembly GCA_030545235.1. Classification (NCBI taxonomy): domain Eukaryota; kingdom Viridiplantae; phylum Streptophyta; class Magnoliopsida; order Asterales; family Asteraceae; genus Helianthus; species Helianthus tuberosus. Next base: position 128,581,491 of record CM060351.1, on the reverse strand, counting down.
CATGTTGTATGTACTATTAGTGGGGGCTTCCCATGTTTGTATTTACTAGACTAGTTGTACCATAAGTGTTCTTCTTGACCCGAGAACAGTAGTACGTACGAGGTTTACGTAGGCTTTACGTAAGTGCCCTTCTCAACCCGAGGACAGTGGTACGCGGGGGTTTACGTAGGTTTTACGTAAGTGTCCTTCTTAACCCGAAGACAGTAGTATGTATGAGTTTACGTAGGTTTTACGTAAGTGCCCTTCGTAACCTGAGGACAGTGGTAAGTACAAGTTTACGTAGGTTTTACGTAAGTGTCCTGCCTAACCTGAGGACGATGGTAGATAGTCTAGTAGCAGTGTAAGTACGAGTAATTGTTCAATCCCATTATTCAAAACCCATTCCCAGCCCCGGGAATCCCATGCCTTGGTAAGAGTGTGAACTCACCTTGGTTTGCTCGGTATGCTAAGGAAATACACGTTCACAAATGATCAGTCACGACCGATCAAGTTATATAAATAAGCAATGAAAGATCCAAATGATTTGAATGATGAAGCTAGTTGTCGTCGGTTGCAGGGAGGGAGAGATCTAGGGTTTGCCGAATGATAGTTTCTCACGTAAAGGTTCTATCAACACTATATCTAAACGTCACTTGGGCCAAGCCCACTCCTGTTTTAGCCGGCTTCAAATTGGACGAAAACACTGGTGTGTTTTCGGCTAAGTGTAATCTCGTGGGGTAGGGTATTCGGCCAAGGTTCCCATATATTTAACAATTATTCCATCATCTTATTAATGCAACATATGAATAATAAATACACACATAATTTACACATCACAAATACACTTATATTGCATATCCAGTAATTATTAAACACACTTGGCAAATAAGTACAAAGTTAAATCGGATAGAGACCTTGAAAACTCGGGTTGTCACATTATCCCCAACTTGAAAGAAATTTCGTCCCGAAATTTAGCGCACGGTTACCGAGGAAGCTAGTTGTGTTGTGTAGTTTACTGGTTTTCCTGGGGTGTCACATCATCCCCCCGTTGATTTGGAATTTCGCCCCGAAATTCTGTAGTAGCTTCAGCCTCAGTAGTGGTTGCACTGTTTCCGAATAGCTGGGGATACTTGAGTTTCATTTGGTCTTCTCGTTCCCAGGTGAACTCTGGGCCACGACGGGAGTTGCAACGAACTCGAACAAGAGGTATTCTAATGTGCTTGAGGACCTTAACATCCCGGTCCGTGATTTCAACTGGTTCCTCAACGAATCGTAACTGCTCGTCGATAGTGAGCTCCTTCAAAGGAATTATAAGGGTCTCATCTGACAGACACTTCTTCAGATTCGACACGTGGAAAACGTTGTGAACTGCACTGAGTTCTGCTGGTAAGTTCAGTCTTTAGGCCACCTTGCCTATTTTCTCTATGATTTCGAATGGTCCGACGTAACGCGGATTGAGTTTGCCCCTTTTTCCAAAACGAACCACCCTTCCAGGGTGAAACTTTGAATAGCACTCGATCCCCAACTTGGAACTCGAGTGGTTTCCGGCGCTTGTTTGCGTAGGCTTTATGACGGTCACGTGCTGCCGCCATGCGTTGCTGTATCTGAGCAATTCTTTCCGTTGTGTCCACTACAAGTTCTGGACCCGTGATCTGACTATCACCCACCTCTGCCCTACAAGGAAGTGATCGGCAATTACGCCCGTACAATGCCTCGAATGGAGCGGCTTGAATGCTGGTGTGGTAACTGTTGTTATACGAGAACTCCACTAACGGGAGGTGTTTTTTTTTTCCAGCCGTTGCCGAAATCGATTACACATGCATGAAGCATGTCTTCTAAAGTTTTGAATAGTGCGCTCAGACTGCCCATCCGTCTGAGGGTGATAAGCTGTGCTCATGTCTAAACGAGAGCCAAAAGATTTGTGCATTGCTTGCCACAGTTCTGAAGTAAAACGTGCATCATGATCAGAGATAATAGAGGCGGGCACCCCGTGCCTCGAGACAACTTCCTTAAGATATACGTCTGCTAAGGTGTAGAACTTATCCGTTTCCTTGATAGCCAAGAAGTGTGCAGACTTTGTGAGTCGATCCACGATCACCCATATAGTGTTATTTCCGCGCTGAAATCTGGGTAGGCCAGTAACAAAATCCATGGAAATTTGTTCCCATTTCCATTGTGGTATCTCAGGTTGTTGGAGTGGGCCTGAAGGTTTCTGGTATTCGACTTTGACTCTCGCACAAGTCAAACACTTGCTGACGTAAGTTGCTATGTGGGCCTTCATGCTAGGCCACCAGTATGTAGTTCTGAGGTCGTGGTACATCTTATCCGATCCAGGATGTACTGAGTAGCGAGACTTGTGTGCTTCATCCATCACAAGCTCTCGTAGGTTACCATAGAGTGGGACCCAGATGCGTCCCGTTACATAGTAGGCGCCGTCTGCCTTTTGTTCCAACCGTTGCCTTGAACCGCGCAGGGCTTCAACCCTGACATTTTCGGGTTTCAATGCTTCTACCTGAGCATCTCGTATCTGAGAAGGAAGACTAGACTGAATAGTGAGTTGCAACGCCCGTACACGCCTAGGTGTAGTATCTTTTCGACTGAGGGCGTCGGCCACCACATTGGCTTTACCCGGATGGTACTTTATAGCACATTCGTAATCATTCAGTAATTCGACCCATCGACGTTGTCGCATGTTCAATTCTTTTTGCTTGAAGATATGCTCGAGACTCCTGTGATCGGTGTATATAGTGCACTTGGTACCGTACAGGTAATGTCGCCATATCTTGAGCGCAAAAACAACAGCTCCCAGCTCTAAATCATGTGTAGTGTAATTCCGTTCGTGAATCTTAAGTTGGCGCGAAGCATAAGCAATGACTTTATCCCGTTGCATCAACACACATCCAAGACCTTGGATGGATGCGTCGCAGTAGACTACAAAATCATCTGTGCCCTCTGGCAATGAGAGAATAGGTGCGCTACAGAGTCTATCCTTTAAGTGTTGAAAAGTTGTTTCCTGTGTATTAACCCAACGATAAGTAACACCTTTCTGTGTCAGTAGTGTAAGCGGCTGTGCAATCTTTGAGAAGTCTTTGATGAACCTTCTGTAGTAACCTGCCAAACCCAAGAATTGGCGAATTTCTGTTGGTGTGCGAGGTGCAGGCCAGTTCTTGATCGAATCTACCTTGGATGGATCAACATGAATTCCATCCTTGTTTACCACGTGGCCTAGAAAGTGGACTTCACGAAGCCAGAAGTCGCATTTCGAAAACTTGGCGTACAGCTGTTCTGTTTGAAGGAGTTCCAAAATAAGTCGTAAATGCTGCTCGTGTTCCTCCTGACTCTTAGAATAGATCAGGATATCATCGACGAAAACAATGACAAACTTGTCAAGATAAGGTTTGCACACCCTGTTCATAAGATCCATGAAAACCGCAGGTGCGTTCGTTAGCCCGAATGGCATGACCAAAAACTCGTAATGGTCGTAGCGAGTTCTGAATGCTGTTTTGGAGACGTCCTCATCCCGGACTCTCAGTTGGTGATAGCCTGACCTCAGGTCAATCTTCGAGTAATAGCTCGACCCTTGCAACTGGTCGAATAAGTCGTCAATGCGTGGAAGAGGATAGCGATTCTTCACGGTCACCGTGTTCAGTTCGCGGTAATCTATGCACATGCGGAAGGTACCGTCTTTCTTCTTCACAAATAATACTGGAGCTCCCCAGGGCGAAGAGCTAGGACGAATGAAACCCTTATCCAAGAGTTCTTGCAATTGCTTAGACAGTTCTTCCAGTTCGGTTGGAGCTAAGCGATAAGGTGCTCGAGCAATGGGTGCTGCTCCAGGAGCTTGTCACCATGAATTACCAAAGGTTCTCAACCAGCACGAGGAATGCGGACGATCTTTTCTTTGCAAAGAATCTCTGCTCGATGTTGAGGTAACCAATCCATACCAATGACGATGTCGAAACCATCACAACGTTGGGGTCATTCCTAGCATCATCCTGACCAATCACGAACACTCGACCCCTGGCACCATTGTCGTCGTTATTACCCCCGTTGTTGTCTCCACTATTGTTCCCGTTTCCTTGGTTGTGGTTCTGATTCTGGTTCTGGTTCAACCGTGGGCAGTGTCTCTTGAAGTGACCTTCGGCACCACATTGATAGCATCCCTTGTTACCCTGTTGTTGCTGCTGATTCTGTGGAGCTGGTGGTTGTTGCTGTTGGTTCTGATTCGCAGCTCGTGGGCCCCTGCAATCCTTAGCTTCATGACCCATCTTGAGACACCTCTGGCAACGACCCCTGTTGCACTGACCACTGTGGTGCCTGTTGCATGTGTTGCACTTTGGGTGGTTTCCTCAATATCCACCCTGCCCTTGACTACCAGAAGATTGCTGACCTGGACTCTGGTAGTTGTCGATCTTTCGCTGCTGTGCCTGGGACTGAACCAAAGTTGAACCCTTGCTGGAGGTTCTATCCCATTTTCGCTTGTTGTCACTGGTAGTAGTAGTGGTGGTGGTGGTGGTGGTGGTGGTGGTGGTGGTGGTGGGGGTGGTAGTGGTGGTAGTGGTGGTGGTGGTGGTGGTGGTGGTGGTTGTGGTTGTGGTGGTGGTGGTGGTGGTGGTGGTGGTGGTAGTGGTAGTGGTAGTGGTAGTGGTGGTAGTGGTCGTCGTCGTCGTCGTAGTCGTAGTCGTAGTCGTGTGGTGGTGGTGGTGGTGGTGGTGGTGGTGCTCGTCGTCGTCGTCGTCGTAGTCGTAGTCGTAGTCGTAGTGGTAGTGGTAGTGGTAGTGGTAGTGGTAGTGGTAGTGGTAGTGGTAGTGGTAGTGGTAGTGGTAGTGGTAGTGGTAGTGGTAGTGGTAGTGGTAGTGGTAGTGGTAGTGGTAGTGGTAGTGGTAGTGGTAGTGGTAGTGGTAGTGGTAGTGGTAGTGGTAGTGGTAGTGGTAGTGGTAGTAGTAGTAGTAGTAGTAGTAGTAGTACGCTTAGGCAGTCTGTTCTGTTCCACTGTCTGGTCTGTGAGACGATGAGCAAGACGAGTAACATCTTGAATATTAGCAAGGTTAGCAGAAGTCACATGACTTTGAATCTCCGGTACTAAGCATTTGAGGTACAGCTCAATGCACTTGATGGGAGGATCCACCATAGTTGGACACAACACTGCCAGTTCGTTGGATCGTTCGTGTACGCTCCTATCTCTGACCCCGTCATCTTCAAGTTAAAGAATTCCACTTCCAGCTTGTGGATGTCATCACGACTACAGTATTCACGTTTGATCAGTTCCTTGAAATCCTTCCATGGGGTGGCATTAACAGCCGCCAACCCCAGCATCTGAACTTGCGCGTTCCATCAAGTTAGCGCAGTGCCTTCGAGAGTACCAGTGGCGTACTTCACCCTACGAGCCTCAGGGCATTCACACATCTCGAAGACCGATTCGAGCTTTTCAAACCAATGGAGGAGTCCAACGGCTCATTCAGTGCCACTGAAAGTATTAGGACGACAGTCCATGAACGTCTTGAATATGCATACAGGTGGCTGAGCGTTCTGACCTTGTTGCGCGAGGAAGAAAAGACTGGGTTAAGCGCGAGAGTTGGGTCATGAGAGTAGGATCTAACATCCTAGGATAGGTTCGGAATAGCAGGTTATACCTCCTGCTTGAGCGGCTGCGAGTGCTGCCGTAACTTGTTCGTTGATAAGAGCCGTCAACTGGGCTTGAGTTAGGTTCACACGTACACTCATGATCTTCACATCAAGAGAAACATGAGTGAGAGAGGTTCGCGAAAGTGCTAGGACAGAAGAGAGTAAGCACACATGTGTTTTCAAACAATAGTTACTACGTTTATCTAAGCATACCCTGGGCAAAGTTCTATGTAATTCTAGCAAGTAGGCAATAAAACATATACCATATTACCTAGAATGTTGAGTCTTGCACGTGGAGCGAGGCGTCGTTGTGGATCGTTGAGCACTGTACAGGTTATAGTCTGGTTTTAATAAAAACGTTTTCCCCTTATTAAAACCGAGTTCTCTATAACCAAGGGCTCTGATACCAATCTGTCACACCCCCAAAATCCACACGCGGAGTATCACCGCTTGGAGGCGTGACTGACCAGGATCAAGCCACCAATCATATTGAACATATAAGTAATAAGTAAAAGTAAATGTAACCCATCACAATACAATTGGTGTTCAATCAAAAACATAGTATAGGTAGCGGAAGCATAGTATGAAAATCCAACACAAGTGTTTAGTTCAAAGAGTCATAAAGTTTTCATCAAAACATCCACAATCCGTGCCCACAACGACCGCGCCTCCCGTGCAAACTCCAAGAGTACCTATGGTCCTGCAAGGCATGTAACAGAAAGTCAACAACTAGTTGAGCGAGTTCACAGTAAGTAAGTTCGTTGCATAACTATGCGTTATTAACTAAGCCGTTGTGTAGGTTCAATTGGTGGGGGCTTCCCATGCTGTATGTACTATTAGTGGGGGCTTCCCATGTTGTATGTACTATTAGTGGGGGGCTTCCCATGTTGTATGTACTATTAGTGGGGGCTTCCCATGTTGTATGTACTATTAGTGGGGGCTTCTCATGTTTGTATTTACTAGACTAGTTGTACCATAAGTGTTCTTCTTGACCCGAGAAAAGTAGTACGTACGAGGTTTACGTAGGCTTTACGTAAGTGCCCTTCTCAACCCGAGGACAGTGGTACGCGGGGGTTTACGTAGGTTTTACGTAAGTGTCCTTCTTAACCCGAAGACAGTAGTATGTATGAGTTTACGTAGGTTTTACGTAAGTGCCCTTCGTAACCTGAGGACAGTGGTAAGTACAAGTTTACGTAGGTTTTACGTAAGTGTCCTGCCTAACCTAAGGACGATGGTAGATAGTCTAGTAGCAGTGTAAGTACGAGTAATTGTTCAATCCCATTATTCAAAACCCATTCCCAGCCCCGGGAATCCCATGCCTTGGTAAGAGTGTGAACTCACCTTGGTTTGCTCGGTATGCTAAGGAAATACACGTTCACAAATGATCAGTCACGACCGATCAAGTTATATAAATAAGCAATGAAAGATCCAAATGATTTGAATGATGAAGCTAGTTGTCGTCGGTTGCAGGGAGGGAGAGATCTAGGGTTTCCCGAATGATAGTTTCTCACGTAAAGGTTCTATCAACACTATATCTAAACGTCACTTGGGCCAAGCCCACTCCTGTTTTAGCCGGCTTCAAATTGGACGAAAACACTGGTGTGTTTTCGGCTAAGTGTAATCTCGTGGGGTAGGGTATTCGGCCAAGGTTCCCATATATTTAACAATTATTCCATCATCTTATTAATGCAACATATGAATAATAAATACACACATAATTTACACATCACAAATACACTTATATTGCATATCCAGTAATTATTAAACACACTTGGCAAATAAGTACAAAGTTAAATCGGATAGAGACCTTGAAAACTCGGGTTGTCACAGAATACTATAGAAATGTATTGAAAGATGACACATACGCTAAGAGATTTGAAAAAGGAGATCAGATATGCTATGTTATCATGTCTGAGAAAAAGGGATGAGGAGCGAATGAAGAAGAATGTTGAAGAAATGGTGAACAATCTGAAGAAAGCTGTTGAAGAGGTTAAAGCAGAAACTGTTGAAGTTGAAGCTGTGAAGGAAATCAAAAGTGAAGAAGTTGTTGTGAATGAAGAGGTTGAGAAAGCTGTTACTGAAGAACAGCAGATTGAAGAAGAGGTGAAGAAAGAAGAAAAAGAAGAAAAGAATGAGAATGAGGAAGCTGATAGCAGAATGTTGATGAGCAGACAGAGGTTGCTGAAAACACCGAAGTGCCAATCACTGAGGTAAATTCTGATTCTGAAAACTTGAAACTGATTGATCAGTGCAAGAAATGCATGGAACCGTGCAGAACTTGTACTGAAAAAGATGAGCAATTTAGAACAAGAGATTTTGAGTTCACAAAAATTGAAAAGATTTTCAAAGAAAAATGCAAAGAAATGCTAGAAAAAGAAAAAGTTTTTAAAGAAAATGATGAGAAACTTTCAAAAAAATGTAACAAATTAGAGAAAGAAAATGAAGTTTTGAAAGAAAATGTTTTGAAAATGACAAATGAATGTGAACAAAAAGAAATTGCTTGTCAAGAAATGAAAAAGGAATATGACTCTATGAAATTATCATATTATATTACGAAAGAGTCATATGAAAAAGTGAAAGACGAAATGAAATATGCTCAATCAAGAATGAATTATCTGTCTGAAACAACCAAAGAGCTTAAACGAATGTATTCTATAAAACAAGATGTTGTTAATTCTTATATTGAGGATGTTGCTAAGCTAAAGCAACAGATTGCTGATTTAGAACAGGATAACAACAAGTTAAAGAGTTACCACGTGTCGTCATATGTGCTTGAACGAATTTTCAACATAAAACCGGGAGATGGTGAGTCTGAGCAGAACAAGAAAGGCATTGGCTCAGAGTTTCATCAAGTTCCACCACCGGGAAAATTTGCATTTTATGATGAGGAAAAGGTCGAAAAAGCTTTCAACATGGTAGACCAATTGCCAGACAACATTGACATAACCTATTCCAAATCTGATGATTCTCATGATTCAGAGGTGGTAGGTAAAGTCGTTGAAAGTGTGTTGAAAGAAGAGTCAGTTGTAACAGGTAAATCTGAATCACAAGATGAAGATGAAGGAAAACTTCATGATGGTTATCTGAAAAATACAAAATCCAAGGAAAGTTTGAATGATGATTCAAAAGGATTGGTTTATACCATAATTGGATCGGACAAATTTTTCTTAGATGTTGTTTTCCCGATTCAGAATGTGATTTCAGAAAAGGTTGATAAAGTTTTCAAAATGGTTGAGATTGAGAAGTCTGAGATTTCAAAGTTTGTTGGTAAGAGTCATAAAGGTTCGTATAACAAACCTGGTTTCAAAAAGAAGAACATGAAGGCTGGGTTGGGTTATAAGAAGAAACAACATCGGAACAAAAATGAGACGCCGAATTTTCAAGCAAAAATGAGTTTTGTTCAAGGAGATAGTTTAGAAAAAGAAAAAGAACTCAAAATGAGACAGTCTAATGATGAGTTCTTTGCTCAAAAGAAAAAGCAACAACCACAGGTTAAAGATGTGTCCATGAGAACATGTTTCAAATGTGATAAAAAAGGACATCTTGCACGCAAGTGTTCTAATCTAAAACCTGTGGATGTTGACAAAAAGAAGATTGATGCTGAGAAACAAAAATCTGAGAATGTGAGACAAAGGTCAACCAAATTTGATTTGAAACAAACTTGGAGGTACAATACAAACAAGTTTGCTTCAAATCAAAATTGGAAATCAAACCCAAACAGGTTCGATTCTAGACAGACTTGGAATTCTCACACACCCAGATTTTGAACAACACAAAGTTGGCAAAAATCAGTTGATATGACAAAACCCCAAGAGTTTTGGAAACCAAAAGTTGTTGTTCAAAATCAAAAAGTTCAAAAAGAGCCACATTTTTACAAAAGAGGTACTCCGAAAGGTTAAACATGGAGTGTAAAGAAACAAGTGATTCTTGAAAAAGATGAAAAAGCTGATGTAAAAATTGAAAAGATTTTTGTGAAAGATGACAAAGAGTTTCCAGCATTGAATGAAAATTATTGTGTTGAAATGCCTAAGGTTCAACAGACCTGGGCTAAATTGTTCAAGTAATTGAGTAGTTTGTTTGTGCAGGTGCTCATGGAATTCAAAGATTGTGAGAATGGAGGTTGGAGCAGCCTGGCACAACGAGGAGAGGAGGCTGCTGGATCCTGTGTTGGTTGAAACAGGAAGTTTATATGTTTTTTTGTACATAAATAAACAATATTTTCAAAAATCCTACAAATTGAAAAATTCAAAAAAATACAAAAATATGTGTTGATTGAATACGCCGAAACCCTCACGGCTGAACAAACATGATTACTTTCACCAGATTGAAAAACGGTTTTCAAACTGTTAAATATCATTGTGTTGTAAATCATGGGGGTATGTTATATTTTCTGCAAATCAGTGCATGAGAAGCAGAAAATGGATGGCGAGACAAAGCTATCAGTGTTGGTTGTCAAATTTTTTTTATATGTTTTTGCATTTTAGGGGGAGTAATGTTGTTAGAAAATACAAAAACATTTGAAAATTTGAAAAAGTCAAAAACATGATAAAATTCAAAAAATTGAGTTTTGCGTAAAAAGAGGAAATGATAGTACATCAGTAGACAGTTACAGTATGCTAATGAATTGTAATGATTATATAGTGTTAAACAGTCTCACTGATGATATGCCGATAGGTTTTCCTACATTTAGTAAACTTTTTCGGGATATAAATCTAAATTCAAACTTACTTATTTCGTGGGGAACACTACTTGGATATATAGGTAACCCCTGAAATCTCGTTTGAAAGGTCCCTCTTTCTGAGATACTAGGTCTTTATGCTTAGTGATATCTGGGGTATTATCTCGGGACTTCTGATTTTGCGGAAGCAATGGCCTAGTCCCCGGAGAATACTTTCCGCATTGCTTGAAACATAGCGCAGCCCTCAGCTAAAAATGATGAAACATTGAAATATGCTAATCATGGCTGTTGTAAAAAAGATCCTCTAAAGGGGACACACCAAAAGTCGAGCCGTCATCTCTCTGCTGAACGGAAGTTCTGACCTGAGCTCTCACGGTCTCGTACCATAATTTATTCCCCTTACTGATATCATCTAGGTATACTCACCTGTAAGACTGAATATTGGGATATGGATACGGGAGTATATTCAAGAGGTGGGACACATGAATGAGTTTAAGTTCCTAAAATACCTAATTCGTATCCTGAATCAGTTGAAATTTGTGTGAAAATTTAAGTGGACAAGTATATCGACAATCTAAGTGAATTGTTTAATTCTTATTGTGTTATTAAGTTCAACGGTACTTGTGACTTGTCAAAAACTGATATGATCCTCTGACGCATACTCAAACAAAAATATTGACTGTAAATATGTTTGTACATATTTCTTTACTGCTTTATATTTTCAGAAAATACAAAAAGATTTTGATTTCTGCTTTATTTTTGACAACTGATATCTGAAATGCTGAGTTTCAAAATCTAAGTAAGCTGATTGTGTTTCTGAAAATAAAACAAGTTCATTAATTTGAAACTTGAATTAAAATCAAAAATTTCAAAAACAGTTTGTGATATCTCCAAGGTCATTAATTTGGACTTGGATGATTAACTGTGAGGGAGTTGGATTCTTTAATGCTGCTAGATCAATGAAGTGTGTTGATAGGGGGAGTGGATTAGAGAAGATTGATTGATAATATGAAAACATTGTATTTATGAATGTTTGAGTGGTTGCAGATAGTCCAGACTACGATCCCAATAGCAGAGTTTAAGGGGGAGTCTGAAGACAAGCTTGAAGCAAAGAGGAGCTTGTAGATGAAAAGCTAGGTGTTGATCCCAAAGCACGTAAGCTTGATGAAAGGGGGAGCCTGAAGCTGATAGAAGAAGAGAAAGATTGTTAGATGCTTACATTGTTACAACTTGAAAGAAAAGGCAGAATGATCAAGACTGAAGATGTGTCATATTGAAGATTAGTCACTGAAGACTTCGTCAATATCCGAGGGGGAGTCTGTTAGTGCATTACGTCTATTGACTTCGTCTTGTATCATGTAATAGGATAAGATTAGATAGGATATCAAGTGCATGAGGCTCGAGAAACGATTGTTAGAGGTTAAGGGAGTGATTTCGCTCATATGGACATGTCCATATAAGCGAAATCAGAAACAAGTGATTTCGCTCATATGTCATGTTCACATAAGCGAAATCATGCTCACTATATATAGGTGCATTGTTCATTTGTTGGTATCGTGACTTCAGAACTGTAACGAAGTGCTGCCGGATTTCTGTCAAGGTTGTAATAGTTGTTAAATGAAATATAAGTGACAGATATTAGATTAACAAGCTGTATTCGTGTCTAGTTCTCTGATTCCGCCTTTGAACTGGACTTAAAGCTCTTCTGGTCGACTCAATCGGGTCATACATCGATCCAACATATTTCAACGCAATTTCCCATGTTTGTAGATAAAATATGGGTTGAAGAAGCAATTTAATCGAGAGTTTGCGGTTTTCACACCTAATCTCGACTTAATCGTTCATTCATATTTGAAAATTCGAGTGCAGTGATAGTGTAGCATAGGCGAGAATAGCGAGAGATAGTAGTAAGCTTATACATAATCCCTACGGATATGCACAAGTCGGTCTGTTGGTTCCTAACTATAGACTAGGTCTCTAAGACATCGACCCGGACTAGGTCGAGTCTTGCCTAATTCCCTATAGTTATGGCTCTGATACCAATCTGTCACACCCCAACCGATGGCGGAAACATCGGGGCATGGCACTAAGCGAAACAGATTGTCCAGAAGTTTCCATAACAATTATCATTACCAATTAATTTAAAGTAACATGTCCCATACCATGTCTTAAAAGATAATACAATTATTACAGACAAAATCTAGGCAAATAGTTATGTTCCAACAACTCAGATTTCTTTTGTACAGACAACTATTTGTTGGCCTCTAAGACCTTATTCTAGCCTCGATTTCCTAGCAGATAAGCATCCTAAGCACCTGTCATATTCCGTTAAAATAAAAGTCAATACACATAGTGTAAAGGTGAGCATACAAGTTTGATAATAACATATAGAGTTCGAAAGCGTCACGCATAACCAGCACGTACACAGAGTGAAATGAGGCATGTTAGTTATCGACATGAACCTATCGATACCAATGACTGCGGGTTGACTGCCCAAGGCAGTTCGTAAAACATGATATCCACTGTAATCCATGCAAATAATTGTCCTTAACAACCCCCGAGTGAACGGGTGCTGAGTCCAAACTAATAGTACTATCGTTGCTATGGCAGGTAGACAACATTCCATGTGTAAACATAACAAACAAGCATTCATTAAGTCACGTATAACATGCGGTAACAGTTAGCGTTTAAAGTATTGCGTAGTGTGTTTGATGTGATTTTGTATAAGTAACGTATGTAACACCCAAAAGTGCGCAAAGCAAAAAGGGATCGAGTATACTCACAGCGATGATGGATTGAAGGGAGCGCTAGAGAGTGGGTTTAGCCTGAATAGATCGATAGCATAACGATAAGTGACGCGCAAAACGATGCAAAGTACAAGTGGTTCGGACAGCAGTCCGTTCAGATGGTAGTCCTATTGGACAGCCAGTCGTGCGGTTGGTCGTCCGTTCAGATAGTCGTCCGGTCGGATGACTGTTCGAGTGGATTGTTTCTTCCTTTGAGAAAGATGTGTTTGTGTATGATGGCTTGACTTTTGAAGTTTTCGTTGTAGTATTTTGAAAACATTGAAGTATCTCTACCTTTCAGGTCGGTCGATCGGACGACAACCCGTTCGGTTGGCACTTCAGTGAGAACAAGTTCACAGCAGGGTGTCACTCGATCGGACGGTTGTCCGTTCGGGTGGCATCCTTTGTGCATTGAACATGTTGAAAATTGTTTAAGTGTTGAAGTTCAAATGCCTCATGATTCGGATGGCAGTTCGATCGGTTGGTAGTCCGATCGGATAGTAATTCGTTCAACATCCAGACTTCAAGTGTTGGCAAAATGGTTGTGTGGGACCAAGGTGCAAGTTGTACGGTTGGCCAGTCGTTCGGTTGGGCTGTCCGTTCGGACGTCACTCCGTCCTGGTTAACCTGTTCATTTTACACTTGGTTGTTTTGATAGTTTGTCGTTTTATCGAGATATTTTGATAACGTGTCAAGCAACAGAAACCTCGTCAATACTTGATGCTCCTGATCGGACAAGAATCACCCAAACCCGATCAGTAGACGGTTCGAGACAACGTTCCATGTTTAACCCGGAATCGATAATCTCACAGATAGAATACGGATCTTGAACCAACACAACCACCATAATGAGTAGTAAGTCGGCACAAGTTCCGATTCTATCGGTTTTGAGTTCATTGAGTGTAAAAGAGTTGAAAGAAAGTTGAAAAACCATCTTTCAATCCTTTTTCTTGTGAATATGTTTAGATCTATGAAAGACCTTTGTTTGTTTATGTGGAAATCGGTTAGATCTAAGTTGTTCTTGGTGAATTGAGGCCAAAACATGAAGTTCTTCAAGAACACATGATGACGTCATCCTATAACACCTTGAATCTTGGTGATTTCACGGTTAAAAGTTAAGATTCAAAAGATAGAAAGGTGTAGGAGTGCGTGTAGAATAAGGAAGTACAAGATTTAGGACGAGATATTACCGAAATCGCGTGAAATCTGAAGAAAAGCGAGGAAAACGAGCTGGTCGGACGTCAGTTGCCAAAAGTAGAAAGTTTGAAAGTGACAAGGGGTATTTATAGGGTTACCCAAAGAGGAAAGGGGATGGTCGATCGGCTAGGCAGCCCGTGCGGACAGCCCGTCCGATCGGACGGCAGTCCGATCGGTCGGCTGGTCGATCGGCTGGTCGCCTGGTCGATCAGTTACCTCGTTCGAGTGTTCGGTGCGACGATTTTTGATGTTTCAATTGCGATTGTGAGCGTTGCGATGCGATAGAGTTTTCTAGTCAAATTACTTTTAATCCCAACTACTCATATCTCGCGCTATCTCTTCTCCACCAATTAACATACCATTTCGATTGCGATTAAGTTCGATTGCGTTTGAGTTTCGATTGCGATTTGATTGATTACCACACATAACATAATTTAAACATGCACAAGTAACACATAAGGCACACACACACACGTATACAATAACCAAAATACGTAATTCGGGTTGCGAGTGCGATAGCGATAGCGATAAAGTGATTAAACAGGCGATAAATAGCGATTACCATGCGATTATTAATAGATACTCCACATAATACAACTAAAGCGAAAATAAAATAGACTAACTACAAGTCAAAGAAGTCAAAACAGGAATTGAGCAAGGAGAGACAGATCGCAATTAGCAATCTTGTCTTCCTTTGACTTCAATCTTGACTTTGACTTTGACTTCAGAAACACGGGGTGTTACAAGTATTACTACGCGGATGGGTAACGATTATTAATTGTGTTAACTACATAACTCTTGGGTTTGGGGTCGCATGACGAGTGTTGTCAAACATTGGTACTTTTAACCTCAACTACATCCCTAGAAACTCTTTCAAGTGATATTCGCCCTTCAATTAATAATGTGTGAAACCAAGGTTTCACCTGTCATCGAAATCGTAGGCCCAATGCAGGGTAACGCTTTCAAATATATTGGTTCGAGTGTCACCTATTTCAAGGAGGCATAGTAATATCGATTTTACTTTAGGGATTTACTTTAATTTTTATTTATCGTAGCAGGTTAAAATAGTTAGGGTGATTTGTAGCAAGAGGCAAGTTGTGGAAGTAAAATCCATTTTTACGTATGTTCGTGATAAATTGAAAAATCTTTCAACTCTCAACACAACGGATTTTAAATACCCTATTTAAAACTACTATTGTCGTTTATCGTGAACTTGATTTTAAATTAATAAACTATTTTATTAATTACGGTATTAAAATAAACAAATTTATTTTTAAAAGCAGAATATTTTATCTTTTAATAAAACTCATTTTTATTAAATTACCTTCCTGAGTTAACTTAAAACGCATTTTAATTATCTTGTCATTTAATGATTGTGAAAATTTATTTAAGTGGTCTAACTTTTTTCTAAATAATATATCCAACCACGCTTAAATAAAATAATAAACCGAGCCTCTAGTAAATTGTTTGGTTTCTTTCAAGGCATTGAACGATAATCGAATTGGTTTTAAGGGACACAAAGTTACTCTTTATCTTGTCGGCTCCCACTTAGTCCAAAATCTCTATCTTCTTGTCTGGTTTGCCTCCTTCGGTCTTTCATATCTTGTCTCGACTGGTCTACAATTTTATAATAAAATAACTTTTACAATAAAATAAAACCTAACTATTACATGGGGTTCCAAATAACCCAAAAAATACAGCATATTGAATCAAACCAATACCACCAGCAAACACAAACATCACACTGGAACTAGGGCTCGAGTTATATTCATCACAATCATCATAAAAATGATTAAGACACGATGTTTTTGTCAAACTAAAGTCTTGATAAATAAAACATAGATCGTTTTAAACAAATATATTTAACCAAATGTAAAAACGGCTTTGATGCCACAACTGGGAATCATTGTACCGCTAAAATAAAAATGTTTATTATATTAATGAATAACACTTATTAATTGAGCGGAAGCGTGTACAATTTTTAATCATAAAATATTCTCAGCAGGCGTCTAGTTACATTCTTGTTAAATAATATCACAACCATAGGATGGCATTATAGCCTAGTGGTATCTTGGTGGTGGGATAAGGCTTATGACCATTAGGTCATGAGTTCAATTCCCACAAAGGGGGTTTTCCTAGATTTATTGGGTTTCCTCCTGAATTGGTGTATAGGCATTATTGCCTAGTGGAGATGGATATGATCGGGTGGTTCTGCTGGTGGCACGATGATACTCCAGTGGTCCGTCAGTGATCCTAATTTGCCATTCAAAAAAAAAAAAAATCACAACCATAGATTGTTCAGATTTCATACCTTGACAAAAACCAAAAAGCACACACGATGGATCAACAAACGTCCCGCTAGTAGACGAGTTCATGTACCCGAAAAACCCCGTATCAACTATTGAAACAGAAACTCGAAAACCGTGACACAGGAATGCGTGTGAGGCGGCGTGGGCGGCACGTGAAGCCGACAACGATGCGACGGCAAGGTCAGACCTGGTGGCGTGTTAGACCAACAAGTGGCATTTGAACCAGTGGTGGCAGTCGGACCGGGTAGCGGCATGGTGGCCGACGACGTTCTTGGCTGGCGATAGGTGGGAGGCCGGCGGAAGAGGTGGGTCGAAGATGATGGGGTGTTTGTGTGTGATCATGTTTCTTTGATCTCTATCAAAAAGTGTACTTAGGGTTTACCATAACCGTTGTATTTATAGAAATACTAATTACATCCAGGTCCCTACTAAATTTCACTCCTTAGGGGAGTGGGGGTGGTCACTAGTGATAGAATTCCATCACTCACAATATCCAATCATGTTCCGCCATGTCAGCAACCATTTTTCCATCACTCACAACCTTTTTTAGTGGCGGTGGTCATCACTCACCACCACACCCAACAATTCCCCCCAACCAATAACTACCCTCACAACCAATAACTATCACGCCGTGAAAAAAATCACGGAATCGCCCCAACGTTGAACTATCACGCGTGGAAAAGGGAGTGGCGGTGGAAAGAAAAAACCCATCACTCGTTCTTTTTGGCTATCACGGAACCGCCCCGTGTAGCCTTACCCTGTAATTAATACAGGTCCCCACTAAATTTCACTCCTTACCCTGTAATTATCAGTTAATAACTAAACCTACCTTATAGTTTAATATTTATTAGAAAAATAAAAAACTAAATATATCTAACAATTAAATCGTAAATGCCATAATCCCGTTGATTGTTTCACTAAACAATTAAATGTTAATTATTTCCCAAATAGTTATTTCATTAAATATTTCACTAAATATTTAATTCTCATAATTTAAATACCACATTTCATGAACTAATATTTAACCATTAAATATTATAATTTGTTTGTCGTAAGTGTAATTCTTTAGATCATATCTTGATGACAACATTGATTAATTGATAATCAAACATTCAATATATAACATGGCGAACCAAACCGATACAGTCCAAACAACATCGACACTGACACTCTATTTGTTTTTATGGTTTTCTGAATGTATCGCAATAGAGCATATTTGTTGGTACCGTGAGTGCTAGTAACCAGACCAGTACCGGCTGAAAAACATTAGTACTTGTACCAATTATTCATTTTTTAGTTTTCGATTAACGTAAAACACATTTTGATATCACCATTTATAGTTTAACTAGGTTTTTACCCGGGATTGCTTCCCGGGCTCGGGAAAGTTATTTAGATTAATTAATTACTATTTGTTATTAATACGACCGCATTACATCAACCATCTCATTCGATTCAACAACGACTTCAAATCACCGGATTAGATCATGAACTCATATTAGAGGACAAACAAAACCACAACAGGACCATATGAATAATTAAATTTCCACTTTTACATCAATGCACTTACATGATAGGGTGATTTGGGATTTTCAAAAAAATCTTTGTTTTTGTACCTCTTTTACAAAATAAGATGTTGACCAAATTTGAAACAGATGTTAACCAAAAGTCAATAAGATATTGACAAATAGTCAAACAGATGTTGAGCTTAAACAGATGTTTGGTTTAAGGCCAAACATCTGTTTATGGGCAAACATCTGTTGAAGGTCAAACATCTGTTTAAGTCCAAATATCTGATATAGAATAAGAACATCTGTTTAAGGCAAAACATCTGTTTAAGGTCAAACATGTGTTTAAGATCAAACAACTGTTTAAGTCGAAACATCTGATACAAAAGGCCAAACATCTGTTTAAGCCTTAACAGATGTTTAACTTGTTAACATCTGTTTAAGGCAAAACAGTTTAAGCCTTAAAAGACCAAACAGTTTTAACCCAACAGTGGTTTTAAACCACTATTTTAACCAAACAGCGGTTTCGACCACAGTTTTCTGAACAGTAGTTCCAAACATCTGTGGACATCAATCTGTTGACCAAAGTCAACAGATTTATCAACCACTGTTTTATTTTCAAACATCTGTTCCCAATAACAGAGCTTTGATCATTTAAACATACATTTGCCAATATTACAAGCTTTTACACTCTCAAACCTAAATATTTATAAAAAGTACAAGTGTTAAACAGCATACAAAGTTCATCCATCTGTTGACCCAATTCAACAGATGTATCAACAACTGTTTAATTTTGAAACACCTGTTCTCAATAACAAAGCTTTGATCATTTAAACCGACCTTTGCCAATATTACAAGAATTTACACTCTCAAACATCGATATTCATTTACTTAATTTTAATAACAAACATTATTAATAATTTTAACACAACTAATTATATAAAAGATACAATTGTCAAAACAGACAATAGCATTGAATAAAATACAGGATTCTAATTCCTAATCTATTGGTGAAACAGTAGTTTCAATAAGTAAAGCTCCTTTCGGACCATTGTAGTTGTCAACATGTTGGAGGTATTTCAGAAGTTCGTTGGTGAGATCAACTTCAATCATATCCCCCCAGATGCTTGTTATCAACCACTTGTTGTCTTCAATTATATTAGTACTTCGGCGTGCATCTACGTAACCAACTACACGAGGATTATTGAAAACAAACATCTTCTTCCAGCCTTCTTCTTCATATCTGAGCAAATCAGCAGTTAGCTCAGCAGACTTTCCAATGACAATCAAATGCAATCTCTTTGCAATGGTCAAAAAATGCCCTTGGCAAGGATTGACTACAATACTCTCAGGAAAGTGAAGCATTCTGAAAGTCTCACTAACAACATCAAAACAAACGATGTTCCTCTCACCTAGTGGATACCAATAATTTGAAACCATAAAATATATGGTTTTATCAGCATAAACTCCAGTAGACCATGAATAACGACTTGAACTATAATTGTTTACGATACTGAAATTTATTGTTGTCCATGACTCACGACGTCGTGAGTAAACACGAGCAGCAGTTACATTACGGTAACATCTGATGTTCAGCACTTTGAGATCATTGAACTGATCAAAATAAATTCCACCGGTATCAGATTTTCGATGATGATTATAATTAAAGTAGTCATCACACAAAACCTTATACTGCCTGATAGTTGGATTCCAAAGAATCAACTGACAGCAAATCCCTTCATTCGAAACTAACAACAACCCATTAAATGAAGATAAAATACGTAAGAAGCTAGAGTGGACATTGTTAGGAAAACTTAACGTTTTACTACTAACAACATCCAACTTACCACCAACTACGTTGTCAATGACAATTGACGTGTCTTTAAAGGATAATAGTTTCTTTTGTACTGAATCTCCACTTCGGAGAGCATGCATCATCTGAAATGCATGACTTGACAATTCCCTATAAAAATTCTTGGAAAGACACTTGAAACGGCAAATATCTTCTGCAGAAAGCCTTGTGAAAATCTCGTCAACAATCACTTGAAACCCAAATTTTTCCATCCTGCAAAGAGCCTTGTGAAAATCTCGTCAACAAAATTTTTGAAGATGATTGAGTATATAGATGAAAATGGTAATGATCAAAACCTCTGCCAAATCTATTTTATATACCCAATGAAGAAGGCTATGACTAAATACATCGTCAGACGAAAGAATATCATGCGACACTTATTAGGCTTTTAATGCATTTACACGGGAAAAATACAAAATTAAACACGTTATTATAATTACAATTAACCTATTCATTTACCTATAAGACGCCTTTAGCATAAGAGAGAAGTGATTGCTTAACGTGCATTAATTGCAAAGTATATATCCCAAGGCATTTTGAATTTGAAATTACCGGCAATTTCAAAACCACTGCTATGGTATATGTTTGCCAAAGGAAATATCTGCTAAGTTATACTTTCTTGGCTATGGGCAGTAGTTTGCTGATCTGATTTGAAAGCAATTGTCGTGATGGGTTTTCTAATAGAAACAGAGTATGAGTTAAAAAATTTCTGCAAATAATAATTATTTTAACATGTTCTCAACAGATAATTCAAACACATAAGTAAACCCTTATTGAATGTATAGCAATAAACATTTAAAATCGTATTAGTAGCAAGATAGGATTTAAATTAACATAGATTAAACAATATAAAGTTCATCAATAGGAATGTACATACCAGTTACTGAAGAAAAAATAATCAAACCTCAGGTGATTGAAGTGTAGAAGATGGAGGAAAACAAAATTGAAACCCTAGAAAATGACTGGGGAGAAGTGATTTTTGAAAAAAGAGATGATAGATGTTTGATGTGTAATGATGATGAAGAAATACTGACGGTTGTGCTTTTAACAAAAGTAGTTTGACTTTGGTCAAACAGACTTTGGTCAAACAGCGTTTTAACATTCCTCAAACAGTGTTTTATCTATTATAATTAGCTTTTAATATAAGTAGCTTGACTTCGGTGAAACAGGGTTTTAACATTGCTCACAATGATTACAACCTAGTAAAAACTTCTTTGTAAACAACATTACTTATTTGTTGGTTTTCCAACAGCGTCGAATATTAGTATTTTAACACCTTCTCTGGTCTTGACCCTTGATAATGCAACATACAACTGACCATGAGTGAAGACAGGATCTTTCAAATAAAGACCAACCTTTGATAACGTTTGTCCTTGACACTTGTTAATTGTCATAGCAAAACAAACTGATAAAGGAAATTGTCTTTGTTGAAATTGAAAAGGTATTTTTTTGTCAAACGGGATCATATTAATCCTTAGAATAAAAACTCTCGTGCCAAAGTTCCTACCAGATATAACTTGAGCTTCTATAACTCGTTTACCAAGAAAAGTAATTTGAAGCCATGAATTTAGAATTAATAATGCAAACTACAGTTAAGTCAAACAGCTGATGGAAAACTTTTAAGCACTGCTAGTGATTAAAACACTGATGGTACTTAACCAATAATAGTGAACTACAGATTTTTAACAACCGCTGCTGCAGTAAACAGTAGATACAGAAGCAGGGATTAAGGATTAAGGATTAAGGATTAAGTGTTAAGGAAGAGCAGTGGTTAACATCTGCTGATATCACCCCAAAACTTATAAAATATGTTGAAAAAAAGTAATATTTATTTTTAATGAAAAATGCAATTTGCGTCCCTGTGATATGTGTGAAACATCAACTTGATCCCCTAAATTCATTTTTTGGTTTTTTCAGCCCTTGATCTTATAAATTCATAACAGTTTGAGTCCCTCCCTCACACTTCCCTATGTTGACTGTTTGATAATTGTGAAATATCCTTTAATTACCCTAAAGACCGATCACACTTCTCAAAAATATCTGAAAATCTCTACTCCGAACACCAATCATCATCTTCATCTTCATTGAATCTCCTCACCAACCATTTGTTGTTATAACAATCCAAGGTAAAATCACATACCTAAAACATGATCGACACTATGGTTTACCCTCTGTTCTTGTTAGATGCTTGTGTAACCCTATGTAAGTTGATGTTTGATGATATCTCATTTTCACCACTGTATGAAAGTAACAGCTTTTGTGTGAAAATATTGTTTGATTATTGTGGAAAATATTGTTTGATTATTGTGGGTTTTTGGCTCGGGTATCAAAACAGAGGTTTGGGTTTTGGTTATTATAAAGGTTTGTTTGTGATGTTTTTGGTTTTATCTGTTTATTAATACTGTTTTTTTGGTTTTTGGCGTTAATCTAAGATTGTTTTTGTGTTATAGTTTGTTTGAAATGTTTAAAATATACAATCGATTAAAACAGGGACAGGTTTCTTAAGTATCTGTTGTTAATGTTGAAATCTGAGTCTCTTAAGTCTCTGCTGTTCATGTTGAAATTTGGGTATGGTTGTTGTTTTGATTCTCATATAAAGTTGGTTAAAGACTATATGTTTTGGGTTCATCGTATTGGTCATTTGAATGTGTTTTCTTCATTTCAGATCAACTGAGTTTTGGGTTCCTCATCTTGGGTTCATCATATATGTATACTTATATGCATTATGAAAGTACTGTATCAGCCGTCTTACTATGGATATTTTTATTGTACAGAATGGCTGCGGATGTAAAGATACACAAAACACCAACTACGAAAACATTGGCGAGAATACTTGACAACCTCCTAGAAGTTAGTGCGATGCACATAAGGAAGTGATTGATCAGAACGATCAATTGCTAAAACATAAGCTGTTTGGTGCATATGAATGAATATAACCCCAGTGGCAGATATGAAAATACCAAGCTTGGGAATTTCAAGGAAAATCGAAGAGCTACACCAAAAAGGGGGTTATCAGCTACATTCCGAAGTGCACCATTCACTCCTTGAGTTTTCATTATAAAGAAATTTGAAAACTCGTTGTATGTTACAATCTTTTGTTTTCGAGTCTGTAAGTTCTGTCAAGTCTACCAAGTTGGATATCCTTCTATGTTTCTAGGTATGACGTTTTGTGTCCGTTATGTATGTTTAACATAATGCAAGTGTGCATTTATGTTGGCTTTAATTGTAATAATGAATTTAACATGAATTTAAAATGAATAAAGCAAAATACTGTTAAGTGAAACTACTGTTAAGCGAAACTACTGTTATGTGAAACTACTGTTAAGTGAAACAGCTGATGAAAAACTTGTAAGCACTGCTAGTGATTAAAACACTAAGGGTACTTAACAACTGATAGTGAACTACTAATGGTTAACAACTGCTGATGTAGTAGTCAGTGGATAGAGAATCGTGATTAAGGATTAAGTGATGCTACTTAACAACTGATACATGAGTTAAGGATTAAGTGATGCTACTTAACAACTGATACATGAGTTAAGAAGTTATAATTTCACTTACTATGTAAATTTCGTTAAGATGAATTAGCTGCCGTAGAAGATGAACGTGAATCTTTGAAATCTCAATATTTATTTAACAATATAGATAATAATATGCAAAGAAAGATCATAGTCATTATAATATTAGAACATAACAGTATAATAAGCAGATAAGTTTTCAGGAATTCAAAACCACACAATGAGTCCAAAACATAACCCACCAAACACCCAAAAGCAACAAAACGAAAACCATAAGTTCAACATGGCAACATCATATGAAATCAACACGTAAATGTATCTGAAAATACTGAAAAAACTATTTTTCAATCTTTGGAATCAAAAGCGTCAAAACACCAGCATCTTCATCCTGACACAGTTCATCACTGATGCGGCGCTTTGTCGAGGAGCAACCTAATGCATCATCCACATCGAACACTTCAAGAATTTTACGTTTTGTTTCATCTGAAGAGGGATTCTTAGTGCCTACCAGTGGTTGGGATAAAGGGGTAACATTTTCACCACAGCATGACATCTCATCCTGATATAAAAAGACAGTAAGTACTAACGTTTCAAAAAATTTAGTACAAATAAACAAATTCTCATATTACCTTCATAAGGTCAACAGGAGTAGACAAACTGCAGGAATCTGGAACATCCAACGATTCGGACTGCTCATGCTTTAAGTACATAATACACAATAACATAAAATACACACAATGGTATAAATCTATTTCAAAAAGATATAACTATAAAATTAAAAGATTCACATAATGAAGATTTAAACCTGGTTAAGAGTGAATTTGGCGGAAAGCGCAGCAAGGATCTCATCATCGTTAGTGGCCATTGAAATACCATAGTTTTCAACCTGATGCTCAATGTTATAGTCTTTAACACTTATGATGAAAGCATACCTCTTTCCAATCAATGTGTCAAAGATCTCAGGATATGGGTTCGGTATGTCTCCAGAATTAACAACCTATGATTTTATCAAAATTAATATAAATTACAATAAGAAGAATGATTCCATAATTGAGAACATAGAATTTTATAAAAAATAATTTTAAGTTATATTAACTACATGGCCAAACAACTGAATGCATGTATTTGTTACCTGATCTTGGATTGTAAGTAACTCTTTTGCAGATTTGTTAAGAATCTTGTAAGCTTCGAAATCAAACAGTGTCAAAGACACAGTACCGGAAGAGTCTTGCACCCTAATAGGTATCTTGAACCTATCAAAGTTAAAAACAAATGAAAACATTAGTATTACTAATATGAACCGTTCATATTAGTATTTAGTATAAGGAAATAAAAAACTGTAATCTCAAACCGCGGAATAGAATAGATGTCGACTCCTCCACATTTATCATTTGTACAAACCAACGATTTTGCATGATCAACATCAAATGAACCATCCGCATTTTCTTATCATTCATGTAAGCAAACATGTCAATAGCAAAACCATCCCACAAAGTAACCGGACACTTTTAGCCTCTAAAAATATTAACATAAAACATAATAACATCAAGCAACCTTATAATGGTTTAAACGTCAAAATGCAACAACTTAATAAAAAGAACGCACTCAAGATCTTCAAGTCTAAGATTAAGTCTCTTGCCCTTGCTCCCATCCTTCTTTGACGTATCCTCTAGATTGAAACATACATCCACATAACCAATCCAATCTATAAACAAAAATATATTGTTAAAAGAAAACAGCATTAAGAAGTGATAACAATAAAAAAAAAACAATAAGACAAAACAATAGATATATATCATGTAGTGATTTACATACCAATAACTGTATTTACTTCAATTTTATTTTTAACAACATCCTTGAGGTTAACGAAATTAAAACGGTATTTCAGTCCAGACCAGTCAAAGCATTTCTCAACAGAAGTATAGAAATAAAGTGATATTTTGTCATTTCTCTTGGTATACTTAGCAGAGGACTTATTAGTAGCAAGAGAAGGTTTGGTGATAAGAAGACATTCATCCAACTGAAGGAAGTCTTTGAATTTTCCAAGCATTTTATGCAAACAGCTGGCTTGTATCATAGTTCCCTAAGAATATGAAACATCCGATTAAATAAAAAAAGGTGTTATATTCATTTGGATATTCAGATGTCCAAAAAAATGATAAGAGAACTATATACGGTACCATCTCATCCATGAAGATCATATCAAGACGATATATTTCATTTTTGTTATCATTCATCATCTTCTTCGAAATGCTAACAATCTTAACTCTAATCGAATAGTTGTTTGAGAATGTATTAAGATCGTTAAGCATGGTAACCTTTGCAACCTCCATTTGAAGACTGTACATAAAAAAAAAAAGAATCTTGTAAATAATAAGTATTGCTAAACGTAATATGCTAATAATACAATAAGCATGGATGTTCTTAAAAAAAAATATCAAGGTTGGAATTCAAGGTTACCGATTATCCAATAAATTTTTTAACTGAATGCAGTGGCAAATGTAATTTCAAAGGTAGGGAGTGTATATCCCTATATGCTGCTTTATTAAAATAATAAAATATTAGAAATGATATGCAAAATAGTAAAAAAAAAAAAAACAGAAAGAACGTCAATTTTAAATTACCATTTTGTATATTTATCATTTCAAAATTTCAAAATTACTGACTTGATTTCAAAGCAATTGTCATAATGACTTTTCTATATTTTATTTTAAATTTAATTAAGAAATAATAACCATCAATTTAAAATGATGTGATAAATACTGTTACATCAAAGTGTATAGGAATGTTATTAGTATAAACATGAAACAACTGTTCAATTAATAGTACAGATCAAACCACTGGAGTGAGGACTGTTCCGAAACACTGTTACATAGTAAAAACAACTGTTCCGAAACACTGTTACATATAAACACTGATGCCATAAAAATGGTTACATATAAAATACTAAGGTGATGACATCTAACAACCTAACAGTCTATAAAAAATTGACGCGGAACTCCTGTAGCATATAAACACTGTTAACATAAACAAATAAACAAACGTGTTAACATAAACAAATAAACAAACGTTGATGCTGAACCACTATTGTAGTTTGACACTGTTGTTGGACGTCATAAATTTCAGATTTAATTTCAAAGGTATGCAAAGTAATTAACTCTTAAATATTAGAAAGGACATGCAAAGTAGAAAAAAAAAAAGAGAGAGAGAACCAAAATTTTAAATTACCATTTTGCAAATTTTAAATTTCAAAATTACTGACATTATCAGTAACTACTGACTTGATTTGAAAGCAAATGCCATAATGAGTTTTTTAAATTCTATTTTAACTTTAATCAAGATATAATAACCGTCAATTTGAAATTCAAAATTTGCTTAATCAAATGTCCAAAGCTTAAGAAATCAGCATTAATTACTGATTTGATTTGAAACAAATAGTCATCAAGAATATTTTTTATTTTTTATTTTAAATTTAAATTTTATCATGAAAATAATGTTGGTGGAACTCTTGTAGGTAATTGGAATGTAAAGATTAGGTACAATGGTAAGTTGATTGTAATTCTAGTTTTCATTTCATAATTTGATTGTAATACTATACCCAAACAATCAAGATGAGGAGCTTACTATTAATCAAAGTGTATATGAATTTTATTAGTATAAAGATAAAACAACTGTTCAATTAATAGTACAGATCAAACCACTGAATTGATGTGATAAATAGAGTTACGTATAAACAACAGTCCTAAACACTGTTAAATATATATTAAATATAAACACTGATGCCATAAAAATGGTCACATATAAAACACTGAGGTGATGACATCTAACAACCTATCAGTCTTTACAACATTGATGCGGAAAACACTGTTACATATAAACATTGCTAACATAAACAAATAAACAATAGAAAAACTAAAGTTGATGCTGAACCACTGTTGTAGTTATCCACTGTTGTACGTCATAAATTTCAGATTTAATTTCAAACGTAAGTAGTGTATATTCTTATATGCTGCTTTATTAAAGTAATTAAATATTAGAAATGATATGCAAAATAGGAAGAAAAAAAAAAGAGAACGGAAATTTTAAATTACCATTTTGAATATTTTGAATTTCAAAATTACTGATATTATCAATAACTACTGACTTGATTTGAAAACAAATGTCATCATGACTTTTTTAAATTTTATTTAAACTTTAATCAAGATATAATAACCGTCAATTTGAAATTCAAAATTTGTTTAATCAAATGTCCAAAGCTCAAGAAATCAGCATTAATTACTGATTTGATTTGGAACAAACAGTCATCAAGATTATTTTTTATTTTTTAAATTTTATCATGAAAATAATTTTGGTGGAACTCTTATGTCATTGGAATGTAAAGATCAGGTAAAATGGTAATTTGATTGCAATTCTAGTTTTCATTTAATAATTTCAATCTATTACTAATTAATAACATCAATAATAAAAATGTGAGCAGTTACTATTTTTTAGGGAAACCGCTGATGGTCCAAATCAGTGGATGTAAAAAATGTAAAAGTGACCAGTGGCTATAACTTCCGATCAGTGGAAACGGAGGTTGTCTCTCAGCATAAAGAAACGGAGGTTGTCTCTCAGCAGTGGATAACATTTAACAATCAGAAGTTTGAACCAAAACAGTGGTTCCAACAGACTTTAACAATCTGAGAGACAACCAAAACAGTGGTTTCAACAGACTTTTAAGGATTAATGAAAACTATCATTTTTTACTATTTTAAATATCTTTGACCTTAAACAAATATTTCACCTTCAATATCAGTTGTTTGGAGATAAACAGATATTTGACCTTAAACAGATGTTTGAACATAAAAACATATTTCCTGTTAAACAAATGTTTGACGATAAATAGAGGTTTGCCCATAAACATCTCTTTGTAAAAAAAAAAGACGAATTTCAAAAACATTATATCCAAATAATCATAATGAGGAACTTATTTAACATCCAAGTGTACTACATTTTTATTTAATAGTATAAAAATCAAACAACTGTTGTATTTATAATACAGATCAAACAAATAACGAGTTGTGATAAATACTGTTACATATAAACACCTCATAAGAAACACTGATAATTAAATACTAAAGTTACATAAGAACCACTAATAATTAAATACTAAATTTAAATCCGTTGTAGATGCCGAACCACTGCTGATACTAAACAGTCGTTTTCCTTTGGTTAATCAAACTCTAGGTACATAAAGTCAATCATTGTATATCTCCAACAATCGACATGAACTCCATGGAAGGACTCAATGCATTAACATCAGGATTTATAGAAAGCTGATCTCTAGTGAACAGACCAAGATGCAGTACATGAAAACACTTCTTCAGCTGGTGAAGAAGAGCCCTGTCCTCATATACTTAATCCTTAACTTTGTTTATAAAGAACTGTGGTTTAAACCAAACTTTATGCTTCTTTTAATACAAAAAAGGCAGGAAAGACCATTGCTCTAGTATACTACAACAGTAGCAGATCCTTTCTTGGACAAGTCATCATCATCTGCTGCACAAGTCAATTATAATCATCATTTACTCATAAGAAAAAATTATTTTAACTGTAAATTTAATAATCTTTCTTTGTGTTTAATTAAACTTTAAACTTCTTTGATTACAAACCTATAATAACACGCAACATATTGTATGAATTTCAAACAAATGTGATTAGACTGAAATATAAAGCGACAATTAGAGTATATCACTTGATAATTAAAAACTCAAAATTTGGAAATCGGAGTAGCAAAAAACACATACCTTAAACGATGTTGGAACAATGATACTGGAAAGGACAGTAGAACAATCATCATCATTATCATCTGCAACAGATCATTGAAAATAATCATTTAGTAACAACTCAGATAACAAAACTTAAGTAAAAATAAAAAAACAAAAACACATACCATGATTATGGAGAACCATTAGCCGGCGACACATCTCTTGATCTAACTCTCGAACGAAACCCTAACAATGGTTACATGAAAAGACACAAAAGACAAAGAATTAGTATAAATAACAGGAAATCATGAAACTATTTTAACTAAAAAAAAGAAGAACAAACCTTTTGATGAAGTAATCGATGAACAAAAGATGATTTTATGGTGGCGTCTGGAAGAAGATTAAGGTTTGTGAAATTTGAATTTGAATCGCCTGAATATAGAGAGAGAAAGAACCCTAGGCGTTTGTTAAGAAAGATCAGAAGTGAGAAGAGATGTTATATAAGGAAAAGGGGATGGCACTGTTGGGCGGAAAAAAAGGCATTTAGGGGCTCTCTGGTGTTGACACGTGGCCCAAATAACTTTCATTTATTATATATAATAGATTCGATTGATTTACCGAGGGTTATTACCGTATATGTAACTTAACGAAATGAGACGATGCTAATTGAAACCGAACTAGAGGGTTTTTCCGCGCGTTGCAGCGGTTTTTTTTTTTTTTTTATATCGGTTTGGTTTATACAACACTAGTACGATATGGAAACTTATGATATAGCACCAGAAGGGATAAAAACGAATACCGTGCAAATACAATTTATACTGATTATGAATAGTAGCAACCAAAAATGGGTTTAGATGTTATTCGATCGGAATCTGGTCAATTCATCATGGTAAAGAACAAAAAATATCAATTATATTTGACATGTTTATTTTTTTAATAAAAGTTTTCGAGAAACTTTGATTAAAATAAGCATTGTGCAACTGTACATTGTTAAAATAACAAAAATGGTACACCGTGTCACTTGTACAATACTGTCAGCAACTTGGTTTTGAGTAAAATTTCGGTTGAGTCGTAGATAAAAATAAACGCGTCGTAACATCATACTCGGAATCTTATTAAACTTCATACATCAAAAGTTAATTTTAAGAAAATAAAAAATGAAAATGGTAAACCGCGTCACTTGTATAATATTATTCACAACTCGATTTTGAGCAAAACTTATAATGAGATGTAGATGAAAATAAACACGTCGCAACAACAAAACTCAGATTTTTTTTAAACATCGCATACTAAAAGTTACAAAAAGAAAATAAAATACGTAGAAAAGTTAATAATGTCATAAAATCGAAAACAAATTAAAGCTTGTATAAAAAAGACTTCAAAACTTAAATAAATGAAAACAATAAGAATAGGGGGAAAAAGGTTGCTACACATTAAGGTTATATATTCTTGTGGCAAAACTTAAATAAATGAAAACAATAAGAATAGGGGGAAAAAAGGTTGCTACACATTAAGGTTATATATTCTTGTGGGAGGATAATGGGCAACGGTGGCTTTTTCTCGTAGGTAAATAGTCAAGATCAAACAGGTACCAAAACAGAGTCTTAAAACTTATGTGGCAAAAACAAAAGGACAAAAGGAAGGTTGTAGCAAACACACAATGGTAATTGATATATATAATAATTCCCGTCGTATAGCCCGAACAGAACTTAAAACTCAAATCAAAACTCGAAATTTGTATCTAGGACTAGGGCATCCATATTATCAGGCGCTTACCGCACCATTCCCCATGGACATTGCTCTGTTTTCCCCATCTTCCCTTTTCCATGACGATGATGATTCCACATCTACAGGTTCTCTCTCTCTCTCTCTCTCTATACATACACAACTTCAATGGTTTATCATGATGAATAACTCTTGTTACTGCTTGCAGATGAAGAAACACCAGACAACTGTCAGACCTATGTTGAGCGAACTCATCAATTTCATGGAATGGTGAGTTTCACTACCTCTAATTTATGTTTAAAGACCTTGTCTTCCAGTAGGTTTTATTCATTTTAGGATTTTCTTTTCGAGAATTTCAGGAAAGTAGCCATTTTTCGGAGTGTGTTATACACTAATCACTCTACTTTTACTAGCCTAAGGCCTAAATATTTTCATTCTATATGCATATAAGTTATAACAATATGTGTGGGCGCTCAGGGACAAAAGTGGAAGTGCACTAATTTTAACGTTATTTTACTAATTTTGTGAACATAACGTTAAAAGAGGGGATGGTTAATCATGCATCATGTGGTGGCGTTGATAGCTGAAAGACAAGGGAGTACATGCACTAATCGGCCTTTGTCTTAATTGCTGAGTGTTATGTGCCTTATGTCTAAGGTTTGATGCAAGACTACTATCGAGCCAGGGGTCTCACTAGAAGCAGCCTCTATATTCCTAACAGGTGGAGGTAAGGCTGTCTACATCTTACCTTCCTCAGACCCTACTAAGCTTTGCTATTGGTGGGATTTATTGAGTATGATGTTGATGCATATAACAATACATACACGATATGGTGTCTCGTATCACATTAGTTTAAGTCATTGAATTGATGGGAAAAAGTCCAATTCGCTAGTAAAAGTAAATACGTCAATCAGATCTTCCGGTGAAATGAGTATTTGTTTTTAACTAGACGATATATGTAGGGGTTGGCTAAACGTATCCCCATTACGAAACGCATCCCCTATTGATTTGACTGATTTTAATTTAAAAGACCCCCTTCTGTACGGCCCATATAACTGTATAAGTACGTTTGCCCTTTTATACGACCCGTATACATACAACCACCCTTTTTATACAGCCCCTTCGATGACTAATTTGACAAGGTGGTTTTAGCACAGCCCCCTATGTATAACTCCCTCAAGAAAATGATTATTTTCATGATATTTTTTCCATCTTCACGAAAATTTCGGGTCGATTCTTGTTTTAAGATATTGATTCTACTAATTAGAGGTTTTTCTTAGTTTGCCGTGATGGGAAGAAACAGATTCAACTGCTGTATGACTATCACAAGTTTAGAAACCACATATGTTAGTTTTGTCCTGCACTTAGTAACACGTTTAATATATATTTGATGGCAGGAATTGGTGATTCGAGAGTTTTCCTTTCACCAGATGAATGCCAATCTACTATGGCCAGGAACATTTGCATTTGTAGAATGGTTAGTTCAAAACCGCTCAAAAGTAGAAGGACGCCACATCCTTGAGTTGGGCAGGTAAGTCCAGTTCGTTATACCTTAATATTTTTGTTTCTGTCACATGTTCCTGTTTGCGGTTTAATGATGTTTTAGACTTATAGTATCTTGGTCTAATATTGTTTAGTAAAGTGTATTTGGTCTCAAAGTTGTGATCTTTTTGTTATTTTTTTATGTGATGACAGTGGAACAGGTGCATTAGCCATCTTTTTGAAGACGCTGTATCAGGTAGATATTACAACTTCGGACTATGATGACCAGGAGATTGAAGATAACATAGCTCATAATTGCAGGGTTAATGGAGTAACTCCCGTGCTTCCGCATATCAAACGTTAGTTCTCTTGTCCAGTTATACAGTTGGAAAATGAGTCGGGCGGGGCGGGTTATGTTGGAGCATATGACATTATGACATGAATACATATGTTTTTTAACCGGTCAAAATGGTAGCGGATCAAACAAGTTGAGTAGACCTGTTTGATGAGAACACCATTTTTACTCTACTTTCTCATTTTGTTTTCGGTTTTTTTCACTAACAAGGAGCATGTGACATGAACACATATGTATATCATAAAACAAATATAGTTGCTATATCAAAGAAAACATATTAAAGTTGGTTTTCACAATAACAGCTGAATGTATTGCATCATAAAGATAACATCATATAACGACTAAGCTTTAAAAAGCACACCGGTGGCGATAGCCGAAGCACCTCACGTTTGGAGATGTGATAGATACTAGAAATAAAAAGGTTGATTTGTTGAATATTAAGATAGTCTAACTGCAACCCTATAGAATTTCCCCTTTAATTTAGTTGGAAACCTCTTGTCGCACAATTACCCAGTGGCTACTCTCCCCCTACACCATCCAGCTTGGATACGATGAACTACATCACTATCTATCTCCCCATCCCTTTGTACAAACGATCCTAGATATTTGAACTTAGTTGTCTGCGGAACCATTTGACCGTCAATGGTAATTTGAGTATCGTCTACGTCACCTGCTTCACTAAAATCACAGTAAATATACTCGGTCTTAGAGCGACTAATCCTTAAACCCTTGCCTTCCAAAGCTGCTCGCCACTCCTCTAATCTCTCATTCAAGCACTGTTTCGTATCCGCCACTAATACAATATCATCTACGAAAAGCATGCACCATGGTACTGTCTCCTGAATCGATCTAGACAACTCATCCAACACTACTGTAAAAAGAAACGGACTCAATCCTTGGTGGAGTCCTACCTCCACATGGAAAAAACTAGTATCCCCTACTGGCGTATGAACATTAGTTTTAGTCATAGAATACATATCCCTAATTATGTCTATATACTTCCTAGGAACCCCCCTACCCTTCAAACTATTCCAAATTGGTTCACGTGGTACACTGTCATATGCCTTTTCAAGGTCAATGAACACCATATGCAGATACCACTTTTTTCCTGATACTTTTCCATTAGTCTTCTTAGGATGTGTATCGCTTCTATAGTTGATCGTCCTGGCATGAAACCAAATTGATTTACGACGCTTCTTGTACATGTAACTATGTAAGTCAGAATTAGGACTGTTGCTATGGGAATGTAGAAACTAGAAACCTTTGGGAGGCTGATATGCAAACAAAGACCAAAAAGATGAAGAGATTATGAGTAGTTTACCTGATGAAGAAGGCTGGTATGTAACAGAGACGAGTGAGATGCAATTTATGGTTCTGCCCAAAGTTTTTTTGGTTGTACGTAGAGCAATGCCTCTTGTACGTGAAGCTTTTTACTTACCCCTCACGCCTCTACTTTTGGAACCTAAACACCTTGGAGCACCTCACACTTTTTAAACCATAAATAATGGTTTGATTAAAGAGAAAGACTAATTGCACACCTAATTATGAAAACAGATTACTTTATCAAACGTTTCATTCTGAAAGAATTCAAACAAATTGGTGTAAGGTTTAGATTTAAGAAAGCCATTATATGAGCTTTGAGATTAGATTCTGGACAGGTCGTATATGTTTAAAATGTTAACCATATATTAGAAATTATAGCTGTAGCTAAAAATAACAAAAGGAATTTAGTAAAGTGCAAGTTACTAATCTGATCACATGAATTGACAGAGTACAACCTGTGATGCACATGATTCAAACCATTTTAGGTGTGAGTGTCACATGAATCTAGAGAAAGTAATGCTTACCAGTTGCTACCCATGGTTCTTCTATCCATATGACTAATTACTTATTGGTGTCTGCCATGTGGTTTATTTGATGGCCCATTTTCCTATGATAATTTTCCCTTAATCCCATTACATCTCAGGTGTTTATTATTAGTGTGTCAAATGGGCCGTTTAAGTTAATCGGATTATTTTCTACCTCTACTCAAAACTTAGAGATGGCAATTCGACCCATTTACATAAAAGTGTGTTGATTTGGGTTGTGTTCTTTCTCAAATGGGTCACATCAGAAAAATCAGCTAAAATGAAAACGGTCAGAAGGGTTGAAAGCTGTCTAAAGTCTATTTTTAATGCATACAACACCTTCTAAGTTATCTTGTTCAAAGATTTGAATTTATAGTTGAAGAAGTGTCGTTTCTGTAAGGTGTTCGTGGATCAATCCAGCCCGTTCCACATCGAATCATATTAGAAACCAACTCATTTTAACCCAAACCTGTTTTGACCCATTTATACACTTTTTCAGTGCATTTTAAAAATGATGTTATAACTTCTTTTATTCTTTACCAGATTCATGGGGTGATCCCTTCCCAAATCCTCATCCAGAATGGGACCTTATTATTGCTAGTGACATCTTACTGTGTAAGGCCCTTTAATCTCATTTCCATTTTGGCATCAATAAACAATGTTCTGATTGGTTTTCGTTATTTTTTTTACAGATGTGAAACAATATTCAAACTTAATAAAGACTCTTTGCTTCCTCCTAAATTCTTACAAGCCACGAGAAACCGCTACAACACCTCTAGCTCAGGGTAAATGTCTATATTGTAAATAATTATTTGTGCTTTAACTTTTCAAATTGGAGGATAGTTTTTGGTGCCGCTCGAAATCCAACCTGAACTTCTTTTGTTTAATTATTTATATTAAACTTCAAGATGGGAGGATTGGATAACGAACTTGGGTTTAAGCTGGTTGTTTTAGTATGTGTTAAAAGTGACCGAGTCGTGTAACTTGACCTGCAAACACTTTTTTCTTCATTTCTACCTTTTACAAATAATTAATGATTAATATGATTAAACCCCACTTGACCCGTTAAAAATGAACGGGCTGAATTCACCAACTATAAAAAAACAAATGTAACTTTACAGCTGAGTTGTCCCGCGACGTACCTTAGCACAAAATTGTAGTCCCATGTTAAATCCTGGCCCGCGGGCATCACATGTGATCGGTCCCCCTCCCCCCAGACCCCACCAAGAGGGTTGTTTTTGGTTTTTGGCTTTTCGTTTTTTACCCTTTGTTGGTAATAGGCAATAATGTTTTTGTTTGTATGTTCAGATGGAATTCCAGAACTGGCCCGACCTGCTTTCTTAATGAGTTGGAGACGCAGAATCGGGAAAGAAGACGAATCATTGTTCTTCACCGGGTGTGAAACCGCTGGTCTTCAAGTACAACATCTAGGTTCCCGGGTGTACTGTATCACCCCCGCCAAACCTGCAGTCAGTGATAGTCCAGGACTTTAGGTAGTTGCAGGAGAAGAAACTTTTAATGGCCAAAATGTTTTTAAAGAAACTTAAGTAGAGCTGTTTACGCGCGTTTTTATGGTTTTTACTTCAAACCGTGAATGGAAGGTTGGTGACTGTTTCTAAACTTTGTAAGCCAGAATCAAACCTTTGAAACTACAACAGAATCAAAGCAAACCGTTCTTGTGGTTTGGTTTCGGTTTATATAAAAGAAAAAAATCTTACACAAGGAGAGTTATGTTAACAATTAGTAGGTTTTCTGTCTAGTTGAGTTCGATACCTGATAATTTTTAAAGCAACATGTGCCAAACAGTTCGGCCATAGTTTTAATAAAGAAAGAACCGTCACTGACACGAGATAGATCACCAAGTTTTAATAAGGGATGGATGTGAATTTTTGACACGACACAAAACCATAACACGAAATTAGTTTGAAGTTTGTGGGTTTGTAATTTGTATCTATTTTAAATGGGTTAAGGTTAGGGTTAGTTTCAGGTCAACTCAAGAATACGTTTAGTTAAATGGGTTTTTCTTGTGTTAATTTGGTGGGTTTATGAGGTAACTTGTTTAACCCATTTATTTTACTTTTTTTAGGTTAAATGGGTTTTTTCTTGTGTCAATCTGGCGGGTTTATGAGTTAAATTGTTTAACCCATTTATTTTACGTTTTTTAGTTAAAAAACGTATTTTATGTAATAACTTAAACTAGTTAGTTATTATATGTCAAAATTTTGAAAGTTTTAAAAGCAAGTTGACATATAAAATTAATAATAATTAAAAGTAAAATATGCCAAAATGGTCTCTAAGTTTTAAGTCACTTTTATCATTTCAGTCAAAAAATGAAACCTTTTGTATCCGAGTCTCTGAGGTTTCATTTTGTTGTCATTTCCATGCAAATGGCAAACTCAGTTAAAATGTATCGTTAACTTCCATGGACGATTTTGGCAATTCTCAAACCTCAGGGATGATTTTGGCACTTTCCTATTTATTCTTTTGTTTTTATTGTATAACTTTTCTTTTTTATCTTTAAATAAAAAAATAAAAATAATTATAAATAAACAAATACATATACACGCTTAATTTTTTAAGAGTAAATTACTATCTTGGCCTCTGTTTTTTTAACCAGTTAACCTCTTCAATCTAAAAAAGAATTTTTTGACATATCAGACTCTAAGATTGTAATTTACAATGGTTTTGACCCCTACCACTAACTCTGTTACCTTTTTCTAGTTAAGTGCAAGGGTATTGTAGTCTTTTTACACCTTAAGGGTTGTTTATGTAAGCTATAAACTTCTTATAATATTTTTATTTGTGTAATTACTCAATTTTTTTTATTTCGTTATTCCACGATTATTATTTAACAAAATACATTTTTAAATATACAAATAAATATATATTTTCTTTAACAATTTTTTTTATAAATGTTGTTTTTAAAAACATTGGTTTTTTAACCTTTTTAAAACCATCTATTGTTTTTAAAATAATTTCTTTTTAAACGTCTGTTTTTTTTAATTCGTTTGCTGATAAAAATACATTAACCAGTTCATTTTTTACCATTCTTTTTCAAATCATATGTTTTTAAACCTTTTTAAACAATTCGTATTTTAAAGTCTTTAGTTTTTAAAACTGTTTATTTAGAACCGTTTTTTGTTTGTAAAACGTTCCTTTTATATTTAAAGCGTTGTTCGAATTGTTTATCTTTTTTAAAATCATCTATTTTTTGACCATTCGTTCATTTTTAAACCTTTTGTTTATTAAAATAATCCCTTTTTAAAACTTTCTAGTTTAACATAAAATTTTAATGCCTTTTCTTATGAATGCCGTTTTTTTAATTCTTCGAAAAAGCGTTCATTTATTTAAAATTGTTCATTTTTAAATTCCTTTAATTTTTTTAAATCGTTCATTTTTTAAGTTTATTTTTGCTAACGGCTATAAATAAATTACAGTATACAAAGTTTAAAAAATGAACTATTTTAAAAAGAACAACTTTAAAAATACACTATTAAAAAAACAAACCGTTTAAAAGAAATTCAATAAACAAACGATTTGAAAAGAAAGGTAAAAAATGAACTGTTAAAAAATGAATGACTTTAAGAATGATTTTAGAAATTCACGATTTAAAAAAACAAACAGTTTAAAAAAGTTTGATAAACAAAGGATTTTAAAAGGAACGGTAAAAATGAATTGTAAAAAAAAAAAAACGAACGAGTTTAAACGAATGATTAAAAAACGCAATTTAAAATTGAACGATCTTAGAAAAAGATGGATGGTTTAAAAAAGGTTTGAAAAACAAATGATTTTGAAAAAACATAAATAAAAAATTGTATATTTAAAAAACAAATGTTTTTAGAAACGACATTTATAAAAAAACAAATAGTTAAAGAAAATGTATTTATTTGTATATTTAAAATATATTTTGTTAAATAATAATCGTGAAATAATGAGATAAAAATTTAGTAATTACACAAGTAAAAATATTAAAAGAAGTTTATAACTTACATAAACAGCCCCTAAGGTGTAAAATGACCATAATACCCTTACACTTAACTGGAAAAAGTATCAGAGTTAGTGATAGGGGCCAAAGTCATTATAAAATGTAATCTCAGGGTTTGATATGTAAAATGATTACTTTTTGAACTGAATGGGTTAAATTGGTTAAACCACATGGGCCAAAATAGTAATTTACTCTTTTCTTAATTTTCTTTTTTACCTTTAAATAAAAAAAATGATGTTTGGTACGAC
This sequence comes from Helianthus tuberosus, assembly GCA_030545235.1. Taxonomy (NCBI): domain Eukaryota; kingdom Viridiplantae; phylum Streptophyta; class Magnoliopsida; order Asterales; family Asteraceae; genus Helianthus; species Helianthus tuberosus. The sequence goes on along the minus strand of CM060351.1, from coordinate 128,542,656 downwards.
GGGAGAGACGGGTGGTACTGATAATGGGTACGATGGGTCGATGAGGTGAGATGAGGTACGAGTGCCGAGATAGAGGGGGTGGTTGTGGCGGCGACAATGGTGGTGATAGTGATGGAGGTGGAGGTGGAGAAGAGAGAAGGATAAAAGTGAAAGAGTGTGTATGGTGTGTGTATACAATGGCGGAGCTTGAACGAAACTCAATGGGGGCTAGACTTTTAAAATCCAAATCGATGGGCTGAACTCTTAAAAATATAATGTTTTACACGACAAAAAAATCAGAAATTTTCAGTAAAATTATCACTATGAGCAAAAAATCAGTGGAGACCGGGCTACCCCTAGCCCCAATAAAGCTTCACCAATGTGTGCACATATATGTATAAAATTATAAATATGTGTGTATATGTATATATATTATGGTTAATTTTTTTATTTTAATGGTAAAAAAAATAATTGTGCGTATACAAATGTGTATGTGTATATATATATAGGGGGCGCTAAAATAGAAACCACCCCCAGTTAAGAGAAACGCGAGAACCACTCTCCACCAATCAGATTCTTACAAGCCACGAGAAACCGCTACAACACCTCTAGCTCAGGGTAAATGTCTATATTGTAAATAATTATTTGTGCTTTAACTTTTCAAATTGGAGGATAGTTTTTGGTGCCGCTCGAAATCCAACCTGAACTTCTTTTGTTTAATTATTTATATTAAACTTCAAGATGGGAGGATTGGATAACGAACTTGGGTTTAAGCTGGTTGTTTTAGTATGTGTTAAAAGTGACCGAGTCGTGTAACTTGACCTGCAAACACTTTTTTCTTCATTTCTACCTTTTACAAATAATTAATGATTAATATGATTAAACCCCACTTGACCCGTTAAAAATGAACGGGCTGAATTCACCAACTATAAAAAAACAAATGTAACTTTACAGCTGAGTTGTCCCGCGACGTACCTTAGCACAAAATTGTAGTCCCATGTTAAATCCTGGCCCGCGGGCATCACATGTGATCGGTCCCCCTCCCCCCAGACCCCACCAAGAGGGTTGTTTTTGGTTTTTGGCTTTTCGTTTTTTACCCTTTGTTGGTAATAGGCAATAATGTTTTTGTTTGTATGTTCAGATGGAATTCCAGAACTGGCCCGACCTGCTTTCTTAATGAGTTGGAGACGCAGAATCGGGAAAGAAGACGAATCATTGTTCTTCACCGGGTGTGAAACCGCTGGTCTTCAAGTACAACATCTAGGTTCCCGGGTGTACTGTATCACCCCCGCCAAACCTGCAGTCAGTGATAGTCCAGGACTTTAGGTAGTTGCAGGAGAAGAAACTTTTAATGGCCAAAATGTTTTTAAAGAAACTTAAGTAGAGCTGTTTACGCGCGTTTTTATGGTTTTTACTTCAAACCGTGAATGGAAGGTTGGTGACTGTTTCTAAACTTTGTAAGCCAGAATCAAACCTTTGAAACTACAACAGAATCAAAGCAAACCGTTCTTGTGGTTTGGTTTCGGTTTATATAAAAGAAAAAAATCTTACACAAGGAGAGTTATGTTAACAATTAGTAGGTTTTCTGTCTAGTTGAGTTCGATACCTGATAATTTTTAAAGCAACATGTGCCAAACCGTTCGGCCATAGTTTTAATAAAGAAAGAACCGTCACTGACACGAGATAGATCACCAAGTTTTAATAAGGGATGGATGTGAATTTTTGACACGACACAAAACCATAACACGAAATTAGTTTGAAGTTTGTGGGTTTGTAATTTGTATCTATTTTAAATGGGTTAAGGTTAGGGTTAGTTTCAGGTCAACTCAAGAATACGTTTAGTTAAATGGGTTTTTCTTGTGTTAATTTGGTGGGTTTATGAGGTAACTTGTTTAACCCATTTATTTTACTTTTTTTAGGTTAAATGGGTTTTTTCTTGTGTCAATCTGGCGGGTTTATGAGTTAAATTGTTTAACCCATTTATTTTACGTTTTTTAGTTAAAAAACGTATTTTATGTAATAACTTAAACTAGTTAGTTATTATATGTCAAAATTTTGAAAGTTTTAAAAGCAAGTTGACATATAAAATTAATAATAATTAAAAGTAAAATATGCCAAAATGGTCTCTAAGTTTTAAGTCACTTTTATCATTTCAGTCAAAAAATGAAACCTTTTGTATCCGAGTCTCTGAGGTTTCATTTTGTTGTCATTTCCATGCAAATGGCAAACTCAGTTAAAATGTATCGTTAACTTCCATGGACGATTTTGGCAATTCTCAAACCTCAGGGATGATTTTGGCACTTTCCTATTTATTCTTTTGTTTTTATTGTATAACTTTTCTTTTTTATCTTTAAATAAAAAAATAAAAATAATTATAAATAAACAAATACATATACACGCTTAATTTTTTAAGAGTAAATTACTATCTTGGCCTCTGTTTTTTTAACCAGTTAACCTCTTCAATCTAAAAAAGAATTTTTTGACATATCAGACTCTAAGATTGTAATTTACAATGGTTTTGACCCCTACCACTAACTCTGTTACCTTTTTCTAGTTAAGTGCAAGGGTATTGTAGTCTTTTTACACCTTAAGGGTTGTTTATGTAAGCTATAAACTTCTTATAATATTTTTATTTGTGTAATTACTCAATTTTTTTTATTTCGTTATTCCACGATTATTATTTAACAAAATACATTTTTAAATATACAAATAAATATATATTTTCTTTAACAATTTTTTTTATAAATGTTGTTTTTAAAAACATTGGTTTTTTAACCTTTTTAAAACCATCTATTGTTTTTAAAATAATTTCTTTTTAAACGTCTGTTTTTTTTAATTCGTTTGCTGATAAAAATACATTAACCAGTTCATTTTTTACCATTCTTTTTCAAATCATATGTTTTTAAACCTTTTTAAACAATTCGTATTTTAAAGTCTTTAGTTTTTAAAACTGTTTATTTAGAACCGTTTTTTGTTTGTAAAACGTTCCTTTTATATTTAAAGCGTTGTTCGAATTGTTTATCTTTTTTAAAATCATCTATTTTTTGACCATTCGTTCATTTTTAAACCTTTTGTTTATTAAAATAATCCCTTTTTAAAACTTTCTAGTTTAACATAAAATTTTAATGCCTTTTCTTATGAATGCCGTTTTTTTAATTCTTCGAAAAAGCGTTCATTTATTTAAAATTGTTCATTTTTAAATTCCTTTAATTTTTTTAAATCGTTCATTTTTTAAGTTTATTTTTGCTAACGGCTATAAATAAATTACAGTATACAAAGTTTAAAAAATGAACTATTTTAAAAAGAACAACTTTAAAAATACACTATTAAAAAAACAAACCGTTTAAAAGAAATTCAATAAACAAACGATTTGAAAAGAAAGGTAAAAAATGAACTGTTAAAAAATGAATGACTTTAAGAATGATTTTAGAAATTCACGATTTAAAAAAACAAACAGTTTAAAAAAGTTTGATAAACAAAGGATTTTAAAAGGAACGGTAAAAATGAATTGTAAAAAAAAAAAAACGAACGAGTTTAAACGAATGATTAAAAAACGCAATTTAAAATTGAACGATCTTAGAAAAAGATGGATGGTTTAAAAAAGGTTTGAAAAACAAATGATTTTGAAAAAACATAAATAAAAAATTGTATATTTAAAAAACAAATGTTTTTAGAAACGACATTTATAAAAAAACAAATAGTTAAAGAAAATGTATTTATTTGTATATTTAAAATATATTTTGTTAAATAATAATCGTGAAATAATGAGATAAAAATTTAGTAATTACACAAGTAAAAATATTAAAAGAAGTTTATAACTTACATAAACAGCCCCTAAGGTGTAAAATGACCATAATACCCTTACACTTAACTGGAAAAAGTATCAGAGTTAGTGATAGGGGCCAAAGTCATTATAAAATGTAATCTCAGGGTTTGATATGTAAAATGATTACTTTTTGAACTGAATGGGTTAAATTGGTTAAACCACATGGGCCAAAATAGTAATTTACTCTTTTCTTAATTTTCTTTTTTACCTTTAAATAAAAAAAATGATGTTTGGTACGACGGGAGAGACGGGTGGTACTGATAATGGGTACGATGGGTCGATGAGGTGAGATGAGGTACGAGTGCCGAGATAGAGGGGGTGGTTGTGGCGGCGACAATGGTGGTGATAGTGATGGAGGTGGAGGTGGAGAAGAGAGAAGGATAAAAGTGAAAGAGTGTGTATGGTGTGTGTATACAATGGCGGAGCTTGAACGAAACTCAATGGGGGCTAGACTTTTAAAATCCAAATCGATGGGCTGAACTCTTAAAAATATAATGTTTTACACGACAAAAAAATCAGAAATTTTCAGTAAAATTATCACTATGAGCAAAAAATCAGTGGAGACCGGGCTACCCCTAGCCCCAATAAAGCTTCACCAATGTGTGCACATATATGTATAAAATTATAAATATGTGTGTATATGTATATATATTATGGTTAATTTTTTTATTTTAATGGTAAAAAAAATAATTGTGCGTATACAAATGTGTATGTGTATATATATATAGGGGGCGCTAAAATAGAAACCACCCCCAGTTAAGAGAAACGCGAGAACCACTCTCCACCAATCAGATTCTTACAAGCCACGAGAAACCGCTACAACACCTCTAGCTCAGGGTAAATGTCTATATTGTAAATAATTATTTGTGCTTTAACTTTTCAAATTGGAGGATAGTTTTTGGTGCCGCTCGAAATCCAACCTGAACTTCTTTTGTTTAATTATTTATATTAAACTTCAAGATGGGAGGATTGGATAACGAACTTGGGTTTAAGCTGGTTGTTTTAGTATGTGTTAAAAGTGACCGAGTCGTGTAACTTGACCTGCAAACACTTTTTTCTTCATTTCTACCTTTTACAAATAATTAATGATTAATATGATTAAACCCCACTTGACCCGTTAAAAATGAACGGGCTGAATTCACCAACTATAAAAAAACAAATGTAACTTTACAGCTGAGTTGTCCCGCGACGTACCTTAGCACAAAATTGTAGTCCCATGTTAAATCCTGGCCCGCGGGCATCACATGTGATCGGTCCCCCTCCCCCCAGACCCCACCAAGAGGGTTGTTTTTGGTTTTTGGCTTTTCGTTTTTTACCCTTTGTTGGTAATAGGCAATAATGTTTTTGTTTGTATGTTCAGATGGAATTCCAGAACTGGCCCGACCTGCTTTCTTAATGAGTTGGAGACGCAGAATCGGGAAAGAAGACGAATCATTGTTCTTCACCGGGTGTGAAACCGCTGGTCTTCAAGTACAACATCTAGGTTCCCGGGTGTACTGTATCACCCCCGCCAAACCTGCAGTCAGTGATAGTCCAGGACTTTAGGTAGTTGCAGGAGAAGAAACTTTTAATGGCCAAAATGTTTTTAAAGAAACTTAAGTAGAGCTGTTTACGCGCGTTTTTATGGTTTTTACTTCAAACCGTGAATGGAAGGTTGGTGACTGTTTCTAAACTTTGTAAGCCAGAATCAAACCTTTGAAACTACAACAGAATCAAAGCAAACCGTTCTTGTGGTTTGGTTTCGGTTTATATAAAAGAAAAAAATCTTACACAAGGAGAGTTATGTTAACAATTAGTAGGTTTTCTGTCTAGTTGAGTTCGATACCTGATAATTTTTAAAGCAACATGTGCCAAACCGTTCGGCCATAGTTTTAATAAAGAAAGAACCGTCACTGACACGAGATAGATCACCAAGTTTTAATAAGGGATGGATGTGAATTTTTGACACGACACAAAACCATAACACGAAATTAGTTTGAAGTTTGTGGGTTTGTAATTTGTATCTATTTTAAATGGGTTAAGGTTAGGGTTAGTTTCAGGTCAACTCAAGAATACGTTTAGTTAAATGGGTTTTTCTTGTGTTAATTTGGTGGGTTTATGAGGTAACTTGTTTAACCCATTTATTTTACTTTTTTTAGGTTAAATGGGTTTTTTCTTGTGTCAATCTGGCGGGTTTATGAGTTAAATTGTTTAACCCATTTATTTTACGTTTTTTAGTTAAAAAACGTATTTTATGTAATAACTTAAACTAGTTAGTTATTATATGTCAAAATTTTGAAAGTTTTAAAAGCAAGTTGACATATAAAATTAATAATAATTAAAAGTAAAATATGCCAAAATGGCCTCTAAGTTTTAAGTCACTTTTATCATTTCAGTCAAAAAATGAAACCTTTTGTATCCGAGTCTCTGAGGTTTCATTTTGTTGTCATTTCCATGCAAATGGCAAACTCAGTTAAAATGTATCGTTAACTTCCATGGACGATTTTGGCAATTCTCAAACCTCAGGGATGATTTTGGCACTTTCCTATTTATTCTTTTGTTTTTATTGTATAACTTTTCTTTTTTATCTTTAAATAAAAAAATAAAAATAATTATAAATAAACAAATACATATACACGCTTAATTTTTTAAGAGTAAATTACTATCTTGGCCTCTGTTTTTTTAACCAGTTAACCTCTTCAATCTAAAAAAGAATTTTTTGACATATCAGACTCTAAGATTGTAATTTACAATGGTTTTGACCCCTACCACTAACTCTGTTACCTTTTTCTAGTTAAGTGCAAGGGTATTGTAGTCTTTTTACACCTTAAGGGTTGTTTATGTAAGCTATAAACTTCTTATAATATTTTTATTTGTGTAATTACTCAATTTTTTTTATTTCGTTATTCCACGATTATTATTTAACAAAATACATTTTTAAATATACAAATAAATATATATTTTCTTTAACAATTTTTTTTATAAATGTTGTTTTTAAAAACATTGGTTTTTTAACCTTTTTAAAACCATCTATTGTTTTTAAAATAATTTCTTTTTAAACGTCTGTTTTTTTTAATTCGTTTGCTGATAAAAATACATTAACCAGTTCATTTTTTACCATTCTTTTTCAAATCATATGTTTTTAAACCTTTTTAAACAATTCGTATTTTAAAGTCTTTAGTTTTTAAAACTGTTTATTTAGAACCGTTTTTTGTTTGTAAAACGTTCCTTTTATATTTAAAGCGTTGTTCGAATTGTTTATCTTTTTTAAAATCATCTATTTTTTGACCATTCGTTCATTTTTAAACCTTTTGTTTATTAAAATAATCCCTTTTTAAAACTTTCTAGTTTAACATAAAATTTTAATGCCTTTTCTTATGAATGCCGTTTTTTTAATTCTTCGAAAAAGCGTTCATTTATTTAAAATTGTTCATTTTTAAATTCCTTTAATTTTTTTAAATCGTTCAATTTTTAAGTTTATTTTTGCTAACGGCTATAAATAAATTACAGTATACAAAGTTTAAAAAATGAACTATTTTAAAAAGAACAACTTTAAAAATACACTATTAAAAAAACAAACCGTTTAAAAGAAATTCAATAAACAAACGATTTGAAAAGAAAGGTAAAAAATGAATTGTTAAAAAATGAATGACTTTAAGAATGATTTTAGAAATTCACGATTTAAAAAAACAAACAGTTTAAAAAAGTTTGATAAACAAAGGATTTTAAAAGGAACGGTAAAAATGAATTGTAAAAAAAAAAAACGAACGAGTTTAAACGAATGATTAAAAAACGCAATTTAAAATTGAACGATCTTAGAAAAAGATGGATGGTTTAAAAAAGGTTTGAAAAACAAATGATTTTGAAAAAACATAAATAAAAAATTGTATATTTAAAAAACAAATGTTTTTAGAAACGACATTTATAAAAAAACAAATAGTTAAAGAAAATGTATTTATTTGTATATTTAAAATATATTTTGTTAAATAATAATCGTGAAATAATGAGATAAAAATTTAGTAATTACACAAGTAAAAATATTAAAAGAAGTTTATAACTTACATAAACAGCCCCTAAGGTGTAAAATGACCATAATACCCTTACACTTAACTGGAAAAAGTATCAGAGTTAGTGATAGGGGCCAAAGTCATTATAAAATGTAATCTCAGGGTTTGATATGTAAAATGATTACTTTTTGAACTGAATGGGTTAAATTGGTTAAACCACATGGGCCAAAATAGTAATTTACTCTTTTCTTAATTTTCTTTTTTACCTTTAAATAAAAAAAATGATGTTTGGTACGACGGGAGAGACGGGTGGTACTGATAATGGGTACGATGGGTCGATGAGGTGAGATGAGGTACGAGTGCCGAGATAGAGGGGGTGGTTGTGGCGGCGACAATGGTGGTGATAGTGATGGAGGTGGAGGTGGAGAAGAGAGAAGGATAAAAGTGAAAGAGTGTGTATGGTGTGTGTATACAATGGCGGAGCTTGAACGAAACTCAATGGGGGCTAGACTTTTAAAATCCAAATCGATGGGCTGAACTCTTAAAAATATAATGTTTTACACGACAAAAAAATCAGAAATTTTCAGTAAAATTATCACTATGAGCAAAAAATCAGTGGAGACCGGGCTACCCCTAGCCCCAATAAAGCTTCACCAATGTGTGCACATATATGTATAAAATTATAAATATGTGTGTATATGTATATATATTATGGTTAATTTTTTTATTTTAATGGTAAAAAAAATAATTGTGCGTATACAAATGTGTATGTGTATATATATATAGGGGGCGCTAAAATAGAAACCACCCCCAGTTAAGAGAAACGCGAGAACCACTCTCCACCAATCAGATTATGCCACTTTTTTTTGTGTTGAAAGTGAAGAGTGTGTGTGTGAACCAAAGAATAACTTCAGTACGTAACAAAATCTTGTGTTACAAAGCTAGGTGAATTTGATGGGTTTTGTGATTATTAGAGATGTTGATGGGTGCTTCTGTTGGCTAGCTTCTGTTGTTTTTTTTCGATGGGTTTTGTGATTACAGGTAACCGATTTTGCAAGCGGTGCCCGATGGTGCCCCGCAGTGCCCGCTTGGTGCTAGTGGTGCCCAGTGGTGCCGATCGACTTATTGGCAGTGATGACGATGGCGTGCAAGGATGGTGGAGGGTAGATTTTTGAACCTGTAACCCCATTTTTACAGCCATGATTATTGGAAACTCTGAGCCAAACCCCATTTTTTTAAAGATCCACACATGAATTTGAGTTTTTTTGTTGTTTTTTATATTTTTTTTGCAGTCGATGATGATAAGTTCAATCTATCTGAGACACCGCTCAGTCTACTTGATCTTCCTTTGAAACTTGGTCCAACCAGTTACCGTTTGGACCAAGGATACTAAGACCTATCCATACCATGTCGACACACATGACATCGCTCCACAAGACGGAGGCAATATGGCTAAAACATGGTGGATACGCCGCTGGTACTTCCTATATATAAGTGTTTTAGCCATATTAACAAACTTTCGTGGAAAGATGCCATGCGGGGCTCGACGCTAATTAAACTTTTGATACTGTTAAAACCTATTTGTTATCGTATGTTTTGAAAATAAATGAAACTGATTTGTTTATCGAATGTTTCTAGAAAATAAATGGAAAATTTTCAGAAAATTTTTAATTAAAACCTTTGGACGAACAAAACTTTTCTTACAACGCTGGTTTAAACATCGACTCAGTTTAACAACACGTTATAAGAAAATTTTCATAAATCAAGTTTTCCTTAAAATCTTTTTGTAATAACCTAACAAAACTTTTCGAGAACTTAAAACATTTTTGGATCGTCAACTCGTGAGTTACTATTTCCTAGTCAAGCAAGTCGCTTTTTCTCAATCGATCTCCCATGCCACCAAGACGCCATCACTTGACAACCCTCGATCGATCGCTCGTTCATCCTCAGCTTACCCTAACGCTTTCATCGCTACTTATTCGTGACAATTCTCACAGTTTTCGAATAAATTTCGGGACGAAATTTCCTAAAGCAAGGGAGACTGTAACAACCCGCACTTTCGCGCTCGTTACTCTCGTTACGCCTAGCACCGAGATTCAGATCATAATGTAAACTATATAGCTTACTATGCTACAACGCATACTTTCGCACTACATCGATTATTTCACACGCTATATCACACTTCACAACGCTTACGCTTATAACACTTACGCTTACACTACTATATCACGTGAGTATCTAAACTACTCACTCGCTCTCGCACCATCGCAACGCAAACTCAAAACGCGGTTACTTATATATATATATATATGTTATGATATACTATTAGTTATCTATATATATATATATATATTATTATCATTATTATTATTATTATTATTATTATTATTATTATTATTATCTATGTGTTAAAACTCACTTAAACGCTCACTCACACAACTCGATTTATCGCTCTAAAACGCAACGTAACGCAACACTTAATATCTCACTAAAATACTTAAAGTACTCGCACTAACTAACGCAACAAAACGCACCTAACAAGCATCTTACACGTGAAACAGAAACTTTTTAAGCAAAACTGGCCCCTTCGAACGAAGCCAGCAGCTTCGTACGAAGGCAGCCAGCTTCGAACAAAGGCTGCTAGCTCCTCTATAAATACCTAGCCACTCTCCCCTCATTCTAACTGGCTGCCACTCTCTCCAAAACGCTGCCGAATTGCTGTCCAACTGTTTTCAAGTAAGATTTACTGATTTTTACATGTTACACAACGTTTTCCACTACGATTTTCCACGAGATTCATCTCCGATTTAATCCAAAACTTCTTTCTTTTTACAAAAACTCTCATCTTTTATGAAGATCTACATCTTTTTCATCTAAACTTCATCTTTTTCATCTAAACTTCATCCTTTTCATGAAAACCTTCATATTTTTCATCAAATGTTCTTATCTTACTACGGATCTACACTTAACCAAGTGTATTGGGCCTAGCTTCGGCTTCCCAAGTTAGAAATATACAGATTTCACACTCACCAAGTGTTAGATCTAGGTAGAAACCCTTTAAAACCCTTTTAAAGTCGATTTTTACACAACAACAGACCAAAACCGACACATATTTCGTTCACTAGATAGTGGAACGAGGTGGTGTCGAAAACGTCTTGAATAGGACTTGAAAACACATCCGATTCAGACGAAAACACAGCTCCGAACCCCAAGAACAGCCACGAATGCGAGCTGGCCTGTTCTGTGCGAAGCCCGGCTTCGTACGAAGGCACTCATGGCTTTGTACGAAGGAAGGCACTGACTTCGCACAACCCAGCCCAATACTCACCTGTGACTTAAATCAAGACCTCACCGACTCTAAGTTTTATCAGTAGCTTAAGGTTGGAGGGATGAACACTCGATTTCTTGAAGAAAGACGCGAAGAACACTCGATTTTGTACACGGAACAAGCCACTTGTACGAAGCCACCACCTTCGTATGAAGGCACCGACTTCGTACAAGGAGCCTGTTTTTCACTCGACACTCCAATTCGACCGTTTCAGCACTTTGGAAGACTTACGCACTTCTGTCCCCGTACGTAGGCTGATCCGGCGCTCTCTCCACTCCATTCTAGACCGTGTTTAGCTGTTGAACACACATTGTGAGTATACTTGACCCCTGTTTGCTTTAAAACGCACCTTTTGGGGTGTAACATACGTTCATACATAAACACACTTATCAAACACACTACATGCTTAAACTATTTAACACACGCAAATGACCAATATGCATATTTACACGTGATGCTTGATACATATGTGCTAGGACTTTTACTCGTTGATGTTCCACCTTAGCTAGTATGGTACTATAGTTCGACTCACACCCGACGAGGTCTAGTTAAGGAAGTTCACACCTCTCCTTCGCAGTCATCTCGGGACTTAGCTTAAGTGTTTATCTTGTTAGTATATATGTTGTGTTGTATCTCGTTTATGTATGTGGAAATTCGCAACGCTTTTATCTACTTTACTATTATATCAAACCTATATACTCGCCAATACATTTTTGTATTGACTTTATTTTAACGTATGTTGCAGGTTAACGCAGGTCATCTCAAATCAAGATTAGGCTACTTTAGAAACCCACTTAAAAATCTAAGTTGTCGGATTTGTATTGTTTGAGAGACATGAAATCTGTTATGATTTTTTGTGATGTATTTGTTTATTAGTATGGGATAATGAACTTGTTAAATATTGTCACCAAATTAGTCGTTATAGATTCTCTTGAGCAATCTGATTCGCTTAGTGCAGCGCCCCGATGATTCCGCCATCGGTTGGGGTGTGACAGATTGGTATTAGAGCCATAACTATAGGGAATTAGGTCGAGTCATGTAGAACATACCTAGTCTATAGTCTAAGTACCAAAGAGACCCTCTTGTACGAACCCACATACTGTGGCCTCGTACGAGCCTACATGCTTTACATTTGTGCGAACCCACCTAGTGTGGCTTCGTACGAACCCACTTGATGTACTCTTGTTCGAACCCATATGTTACACCTTCGTACGAACCCACAAACTATGGCTTCGTACGACGGGAGCCTTTCCTAAGGCCGAAAACTTATTTTGCCTTTCCTAAGGCTAACACAACGTACACGTTTGAAAACACTCGCATAACACAACCGAGTGATTGTGTCGAGATTAGGTGTGAAAACCAAGAACTCTCGATAAGATCACTCACCCAACGCATTATTCTTAGCACGAGAACCTGTTAGTGCATACGTCTGTCGACTTCGTCTTGTATCGAGTCTTGTATTAGAATTGTTAGATCAGGGCACGTTGTGCGAGAAAATAGAAGGTTTTAGGGTGTATTTTAGCTGATTCCGCTTGAAGGATCTAATTCCGCTTGAAATGTCAAGTGACACTTTCAAGCGAAATCAACTTTTTTGATTTCGCTTGAACTGACACTTGGTCACTTTCAAGCGGAATCTCGTGTCTATATATACCTTCTGAGCGAAATCATTTGTAACTTTCATCATTCCGGTACCGAAGTGCTGCCGACGCGTCATTTGATCTGTAAAGCTGTGATATTAATAAAACAAGACGATTAATAGTGAAACAAGCTGTTTTCAACGTCTGTTTCTTTGTTTCCGCCTCTGAAACAGACAAGAGCTATTCTGATTGACTCGTTTGGGTCACTTCACGATCCTACAAGTGGTATCAGAGCTCAGGAAGAAGAGTTCTTGCCAAAACAGCCATTTTTTCTGACTTCTACACCTTCTTTTACAAAATTCACAAAATTTTACGGTCAAAAAGTCCTGAATTTCACATATCTTGTGCGAAACAGTGTTTTAACTAATCCTTGAGAAAATTGGACCTTAATTCGGCCTAAAACTGGTAAAATACTTTATTTCGCTTGAAAACACGATCGCAAAAGATGACGTCAGCAGCATTTCAAGCGAGATTAGCAGGTTGATTCCGCTTGAAATCGTGTTTCAGCTTGAAAATTTGACTTAGTTCCGCTTGAGTTTACTATTCCGCTTGAATAGTACACCTGATTCCGCTTCAGGGGTGATTTCGCTTGAGCCGTTCAAGCAAAATAAGGTTATTTCGTTTCAAAGTGTGATTTCGCTTGAGTTGATTCAAGCGAAATCAGTTGATTTCGCTTCAGGGTGTGATTTCGCTTCAAAACTTATTCCGCTTCAAAACTTGTTTTCGCTTGAGTGTGATATTTCGCTTGAAATTGTGTTTTGGTAAAAAAAATTTCCGAAACATGGACGAGGATTTCTACATTGCATTTGCTACACCGATTGCACCTGTTACTGCTGCTGAAACAGTGTACAGTGAGAATGAAACAGGAACTTATCAGAAACCACCAAAGCTCATGTACATTGAAGATTTTCAAGGATGGAAAAATAGATTCGAGAACTGGGTGCAAGCTTACAAATTTAACGCATGCTGTTCACTGTTGAAAGATTATGAGAAACCAAAGAATGAACGTGGGATTGAAAAAGCTATTTGTGACTATTCAGAGGGTGACAAGTTGAAATTTACAAGTGAGAAAATGATGATCAGTATTCTTCAACAAGCGATAAAAGAAGATATATTTGTTTTGCTCCAACATGATAATACAGCTAAGTCGATTTGGGAAGCATTGATTCAGAAATTCAAAGGAAGCGCAGATATGATCAAAAACAAAAAGGCGTTATTGAAGAAATCGTTTGATATGTTTTCAGCTTTCGACCATGAAACAACAAAACAGACCATTGATAGATATTGTCATCTGGTATTGGAAATGAAAAGATTGAACATTGAGAAAGAGGATGATGAATGGGTCGATAAACTAGCTGAAGCACTACCACAGCATAAGTGGGGAACTTATTTGATGATTTTAAAACACACAAGGAAGACTCAGAGTATGAATTTGGCATAGTTTATTCAAAAGATTGAAGAGCAGGAGTTGGATATTCAAAAAACGACAATCATGACAAATCCAAATGCTCAACAAGATGTTAGTTTGTATTACAGAGGGAACAAGTTTGAGGTTAACCCCAGCCCTAGCCCAAAGATCCAAACTGGTTTTAGTACTGATAGTTCATCGGGAACAAAAGGCAGTAATGTGACACAGAGTGGTGGTTCTTCATCTTCATATTCAAGTTTTGATCCGAATCATATAACATTAAGTCCTCAACAACAGAATTCAACAAATCTTCAATGCAACGTCACTTTGAACATTCAAAATGGTCAGAATTTGTCTCCGGAAATAGCCAAGCAACACATGGCATCACTCGTTGCTATGTTGGAATCTTATGAAAGTTTGATTGCTGGCAAGATTGGTAATCCGATGCTTACAAAAGAAGATTATGACCAAATTGATGCAGAGGAGCTTGAGTTGATGGATGTGAAGTGGTGTTTGGCTAGTGCTTGTAGGAGGGCAGAAAAGTTTCAACAAATTACTGGTAGAGATGAATTTCGAGGAATGGCTACTTCTCTGTTAGGTTTTGACAAATCAAAAGTTACATGTTTCCGATGTAAAGGAAAGGGTTATTTTAAGAGAGAATGTACAAATAAAGAAGCTACCGGGAATCAAGACAAGAACAATTATTATCAGAAATCAATCTTTCATCAGATTGATCAACAACCTCAACAAAAGGATTCAAAAACTGCTCATGGTAAAATGATCGAAGATGCAAATAAGAAAGCTTATTTTGGTATCATTGATCAAGATGATGAATTTGTTGCTGAAGGTTTTAGCTGGGATAAATACATTCCACCAGGTTCAGGTCTTGTTGCTAGAATTCTGGGTGAAGATGAAACTAGTGAGAAAAGAATCCCGATTTTTCCAGATCTTAGAAATGATATTGATACTGATGATGAAGAAGAACATCTTAATAAAGCTAGAAAAGGCTTAGATCCTGACAGTTTTAATTTCTTCTTTGCAGATAAAATGGAGATGCTGAATCAGAAGAAGATTGCCAGATTGAAGAGAGAGCTGGAAGTAGCAAGAATGCTAGCTGATGAAAAGGAAAAGATAGAAGCTGGAGATGTTAGTGTTGAACCAGGAACTGAGAAAGTAGTTGAAAAAATCGTTGAAGTGGAGAAAATGATTGAAAAAATAGTCGAAGTTGAAAAAATTGTTGAAGTAGAAAAAATTGTTGAAATAGAGAAAATCGTCGAAATAGAAAAAAATTGTTGAAGTTGAAAAGACTGTCGAGGTTGAAAAGATAGTTGAAAAAATGGTTGAAGTTGAAAAACCATGTTTGAGGTGTTTAGAATCTTGCCAAGTTTGTGTGGAGAAAGATAAGAAGATTGCTGATTTGGAGAAAATTAAAGAAGATTTACTGTTCGATGTGAAGTATGTGAAGGAATCATATGATGTGCTGAACAAAACAGTTGATAGTTTGAAAAAGACGAATTCAGAAATTGAAAATGCAATGACAAAAATGAACGCAACACTAATGACAAAGCAGCGTGTCATCAATGAGTATATTGAAGATTGTACTAAGCTAAAACAGGAGTTGGAACTTGAGAAAATTGAGAGTGAAAGGATTAAACGATTGTTGTTGAGTTATACAACATGTGATTATTTGATTGATCGTGTTTATCCTACTATTGCAGGTCTTGAAGCATTCATGGATAAAAAGACTGAAGATACTGATACTTGTAAGAAACAAAGTGTCAAGTATAACAGATGTCCACCCCCGATCCATGAAAGTTATTCTCCCAGGAATCCTAACGAGGAGCGTTTAAAAAAGGCAGTCAACATCAAGTTAAAGTCTGAAATCATTGATGAATTACCAGACAATATTGATGTCACATTCACAGTGTCTGACACTGATCATGAGTCTGAATTGTTAAAGAAAGTGGTCGATCAGGTGTTAGATATGGATGAAGAGTCAAAACCGGAGTCTAAGTCTGAAAGTTCAAGTTCATCAGAAAAGAGTCTGAGTTCACCGGTTAAACGGGTTTACAATAAAGAATTCATGTTACCAAAATCTAATTTGAATGATGGATCAATCAAAGCGGCTTATACTTTGAATGATTCAGACAAATTATATTCTGATGAGGAATTTCCAATAAGAAGTGTCAAATCTGAAATGATCAAACAGGTTTTCAAACTAACAGAAATTAACATTTCTGAAATAAAAGATTTAAATCTTCATGAAAAACCTAAAAAGTACACTTCAAGAGTTCAACAGAGATTGAACAAGAAAAAGGGTTACAGTTCTGGTTATGGTTTTCAAAAGAAACCAAACCATAACAGTAACTTCAAAAAAAAAGGGTTTAGGTTTTAATTCTTCAGAAAATTATAAAAATGAGAAAAATTATAAACCAAAAACAAAATTTGTTTCAGGAGGAAGTTATGAAGATGAGCAGAAGAAACCATTCTAGAAACAATCAAATCAAGAGTTTCTTGCTGAAGTAAAGAGGAATGTGAAGAAGTTTGCTCCGAGAGTTGATAGAAGAACCTGTTTCAAGTGTCAAAAAGCTGGACACATTGCTTGGAACTGCCAAGAGTCTACTTATTCAAAACAGGGAGTGTCTTCTAACTCTGAAATGAGAAGGAAATATGTTGATAAATCGAGTGTGGAAGTTGATAAAAATTCAAAACGGTTTTACAAAAGACAGGTTGATTTAAATAAACAAAAATGGGTTGTTAAAAGTGCTGAAAGTAGTTCTGACAATGAATCTGATTCCATAAAATCAGAGGAGTCATTTGTTGAGAAAAGGGTTGAGAATTCCGTTCCAGAGGTGAACGATGAAAATTTTCCAAAATTGTCAAAGGAAAATTTGAAGTTGAAATCAAAAGGTAGATTTGAGATTTCAGGTCAATTCTTTGCTGGTAACAAAGAATTTGATGCTGAAAAGGCTTTTAATGGAAAAGTTAAACATATTTTCGGGAAGATGGTTGATGGGAAGGTTAAAAGTGCTAAAGATTTTTATAAATCAAAATGTTGGTGGGATAGATGTGTTCCAAAATCACCCAAGGCTGGTCAGGCTTGGGTGACAGCATTTTCACCATAAATTCCTGACTTGCCGGAGCTCCTAGGATGGTAATAGTGGAGCAGGAATCAGCATCTTTCTTGAGAAATTCACGAAAGTGATTTCGTCCTACAAGTGGTAGTTGTTCTTAAAATTGTTATATTTTGATTTACGATTAGTATGGTTGGTGAGTGAACCTGCAAGAGGTTGAAGAAGGTTTTCACTTTCAAGATTAATCAGGGACATTAAATTGTACTTGATTTATCTTTCTTACAAGTGGTTAAAGAATATATGGGGTTCATTACATTGAAAAGAGGATAGAAATAAAATGATGATCTTACCCCAATTTTACAAATGGTAAAATCAACAAAACTTATTTTCCGGAAAAACCATTTGATTAAAACAAACTTAAGTGTTTTGAAATCACAATGGGAAAATAGTTTGTTGAAAGGGGGAGTTCTGATTGTTTATGCCAAGTGGATGACGATTTGAAGTGATTTGATATCAGTTGTCACTTTGCTTGTATAGTTTATTTTCAAATTTCCTAAAATGTGTTTGCATTTAGGGGGAGTAAAAATTTCAGAAAATTCAAAAACATTAGAAAATTTGAAAAAGGCAAAAACATGATAAAATTCAAAATTGAGTTTTGTTGTGTAAAAGAGGAAATGATAGTACATCAGTGGACGATCATAGCACGCTAAAGAATTGGAAAGAAAAATGTGATAAACGGTCTCACTGATGATATGCCAGTAGGTTTTTGCACATTTAGTAGATTGTGACGAGATATAAACCTAAATTCAAACTTGCTTAATTCGTGGGTAACATCTCTCGGATATATGGGTAACCCCCGAAATCTTGTCTGAAAGGTCCCTCTTTCTGAGATACTAGGTCTTTATGCTTAGTGATATCTGGGGTATTATACCGAGACTTCTGATTTTGCGGAAGCAATGGCTGATGGAGAGTACAAAACCCGAGTGTTAAGTGTGTTATAATATGTGTTTTATTGTGTTTTAAGCGGTTATGCGTTGCGAATGTGATATCTACGAGTTGTTGTGGTGTTACAGGTTAATCGGCTTAAACCGGTAAAGTTGGAGGGTTTAGTGATGAAGTGGAACGCCCGTGGATGATAAACATAGCGAAAGGTGTTAGTCGGAAGATTGTTCGGGTCGAAAGATAGCTCAAAGGAACAAGAAACGAGAAATAATAAAATTCAGGGGGCAATAGTGACACTTGCTGTAAGTTGAGTTCAAGTTATCTGTGGCTGGGATATTAGCAACGTAGCTTACGGTGTATAAACCGTAAGTTACGGTTGACATTGGCTGAATAAAAAGTTCACAGAAGAATCGGATCGTAGCCTACGGTTCTACCAGCGTAACTTACGGTCATTATAAATAAGCATACTTGACCGACATCATCTGTGGAGGAATGATTTGTTATCAGGGTCATAATAGTCAAACTTTATTAACAAACATCACGTGAAAGGGGACTTCTTGGGGAGTAGCAACATGCATGCAGACAAGGAAGCAAACAGCAATCATCATTATTGGAGGCATAGAAGTCACGTGAACAAGTCAACAACATCATCATTATGCTTTTGCTTCACAAATTTAATAAAACATGGAATCATTATACATGCACAAGTGGGCCGAAATTATGAGAAGAGGCAGCCATCTATGTGAACATGTGGGCTGATACTTGGGCCGACAACAATTAATTAGATTGGATTGGATACTTTGACGGCATGAGACTTGGGAGGTGTGCGAGTTATTTGTTCCATCATTAATAAACATCATCACCTATCATCAGTACCACGTGGATTAGTGGACATAAGTGGGCCGACTTGAGGGATCACGTGGACAACAAGTCACAAAACATCATCAAAATATATAATCTTTCGACGGCAGAAGAGAAGGGTTTTTTCAACCATGGTTCGAAGCTGTGAAGATCATCCCACCCTAATGAGCGGCTAGTCTTTTATGCTTTCCTCCGGATGGAGGGTTTTGTAAGTTGGATAATTTTATTTGTTTCGTATAACTCGGTGATCTAAGCATTCGATGCTTTTCACCTTTGATTTGATTAATCAATTGTAACCGGTTGCATTTTATTTAACTTTAATCTTTGATCATTCAGTTCCCGAGAGTTCTAGTAATTGGGATATATTTGCTATGGGATTAGGGTTGGTAATTGTAACTGATAATTATTTGATAACCTCCCGTTATGTATTGACCGGAGTACTTAGTCGTTGATTATCACAATTGGCTAATTAGGTTAAACATTTATGTCTATGTGAGTGTTTCGATTAAACACATAATTGAATCTAGCTGCAAAACCTGAAATCTGGAGGAACCATTGTTTCTCTATTGATTTAAACTTCACTTTTTAGTTTGTAATTTTAGATAACCAATCAAATCACAATTGAGTTTTACTTTTTCAATAGTAGTTAATCAAAGCTGAACATTACACACTTTCCACAATCCTCCTCTGGTTCGATACCCGACTTACGCTAGCTATCTAGTTTATTTCGGTTTTTGCATGTCACTAACGACAGACATCAAAATGGCGCCGCTGCCGGGGAGGCGTGCGCAAAGTGTTTAGTGTTAAGTTTTAGTAAAAAAAAAAATTTTAAAAAAAATTTAATTTAAAAATCCCAAAAAAAAATTTCTTTGATGTTCGTGATTTACACTTGGTAGTTGAGTTGTGTTGTGCAGGATGACAGAGCATTACACAGATTTCAGCTTTTCTACGTGTATATTGTGCGGGGGTTTACGTCATCCGTGTATCGGTTGCCACGAGGCCCACTACAGGAGGGCACATGGAAAACCGGTGTCTTATGTTTCACATCTTCCACCTCCATCATACGCTGATGATTATGACCTAGAGATGGAGGATGATTATTACTCGGATGGATATGATCGGGACGAGGATGTTTATTTTGAGCCAAGGATGGATGGACGATGTTTCTGTTGCGGTCGTAATCATACTTCTGTTTATGAAGATGTGTGCGCGGTATATTTGGAAAATCCAGAGTATTGGAATAAAAAAATGATGGATGCGTACACCTCAACACCGTATCAGGGATACCGACAGTATCATCCCGAGGAATATCCTGAGCCCGAGGGTGTCTATGCTTATCAGACCGAGGAGGAGAAAGAGCTTGCTATGTTGGAAGTGACTTTATCCAAACTCGAGCAGTATTTATTAGCACCCAACCTTTCCGATGAAGATCGAATCAGCTGCCTAGTTTCCAAGTGTCAGAAGTTAAAAATGAAGATAGAAATAGAAGAGCGTCTCTCACCATTATCTGTTGATATTAGAGATTATTCTCACATGGTGGAGGAGGTTGTGGAGGATAATACCACACCAATGAATCCTTTATCTGATGAAGAGTCACTGGTGGATCAGATGGTGTGTGAAGATGAGGAGACAGAGCAGTCTGATGAGATGAATGTGTGTAGCGAACCTCTCCCAATATCAATCATTCAAATTAACAAGTGTGGGGAAGAGGGTTCGAGGAAGAAGATGAAAAGGGTGAAGCTACAAGACATCGGTGTATATCTCGTGAAGTGGATCAACGAAACCCGCAGGTGCTTTCTAAACATGCCAATTACACCGACGGGCTTATGGAAATGGCATGTAAATTTCCGGGCATTCATTGGAAATACATTAGGTAAGTGTGCATTGAGACCACCGTAGCGCGTAGTAGGTACGGTCTGGCTGAAGACCTTTAAACTTAGCGCTCTCGGGAGGCAGCCCGAGGATGTAGAGTATTGTATTTTGGTTTGGTTTCGTTTTGGTGTGTTGTGTTTTGACAGGTTTATACAATTCTATCTTCACGGATGCAATGAATCAAGTGTGGGGATGTTTGGCAACATCCCCGGTGAGATCTCAAAGAATCTATGAGGGGTGTATGTTCCGGTTAGATCACAACAACTACACCACTACAAACACTCACTTGTTTTTTATCAGGTGCATGTGTTTATCTATCCTGTGTTTTATTTGTTTTTGTGTACTTGGTGGTGTGAAATTTTTGTGTTGGGAGTGGTTTCTTTGTGTTGAGTCGTTTAGTTGTTAGCCGTTCATGGTTTGTGGGTGGTATTTCTCGAGTTTAGATTATAAATTGCACCATACATTGGGGACAATGTATCCCAAGTGTGGGGATGCGGTAACTCGAGAAAAGGGTTGGTAAGATTGATGATCGTAAATGCTTGAAGGGTTGAATTTGCTAAAAATTGAAAATTTTGAAAATTTTTGTTTCTTAAGTATGCTTGAACTACATGAAAACCAACATTTTCAATCACTAAGGGGTTTCTTGCTGATATTAAACTAACTTAGATCCCTAGTCATGGTTGTCCCTTTAAGTTTCATGAGAGTATTTCTGACAAGTTTTAGAAAATAGTTGAGAAGAGATGCCTAACTAGGGGTAACATGCTTTAGGAATTACACATGCTACGTGTCGGCAACCTATATTCCTTTTATTCGGTGAGATATTTGAGCCTACTAGATTGTTAGTTTAAATTGCTATAAATGTTCATTTGCTGAGTGTAGGCCATATGTTGCTTTGTGTTAGAACTTGTGTGGTTTGATACGTGCTGAGACTGTGGTTTAGCGTATGCACATAGATGATAAAGGCATTAGGATCCCTTCATTGTGTTTTTGTTGATTGTTTATTCACCCACCTTAGTTAACCATGTTGAGCCTTATACCTTTCGTTTGATACACCTTGTTTGACCCGTTTAAAATACCAACCATGAATGACAACTGTGTTAGTATGTTATAAAAAAAAGAAAAAAAAATGAAACGAAAAAAAAAAAAAGAGAAAAAGAGAAAGAAAAACAAAAGCAAAAATCATTGTTATGTTCGTGTTGAATAAATGGGTCGAAATTAACCCAAAGTTAGTAGTTATTGTGAATAAAGTTGTCATGGTTTGGTATATTCGTTGTGTTCGCCATATAAATACAAAAAGCCAAAAATATCCCTACCTTTACCCTTAACCCAAAACCCAAAAGTCCTTTTGATATGTGCTACGTTAGTTGATACAGTGGAGGTGTGATTGCTATACAAGCTTATGATTACAAGGTAGCGTATTTGGTTTTGAGTGAAATATATACTAGCACATTACACGCTAGTCTTGATAAAACCGAGAGGAGTGATTACTGTGAGAGGCGTGTGGCATGTGTAGTATCATAAGCATGTTAGTTTTAGTTAGGCAAGTCTTAAGTTGTTTTAAATGTGTATCACTTACTTGTCAGATTGTCAACCTCGATTGTGTCAGTCTATGGGACGGGTATGACTTGAGACCTTAACCTGTTAATTCGGTAAGGGATTCAATGGTGATTTGTTAATAAGGTGAGTAATGTTTCTAATGGTTGCTTGAGGACAAACAATGTCAAGCGTGGGGATGTGATGGAGAGTACAAAACCCGAGTGTTAAGTGTGTTATAATATGTGTTTTATTGTGTTTTAAGCGGTTATGCGTTGCGAATGTGATATCTACGAGTTGTTGTGGTGTTACAGGTTAATCGGCTTAAACCGGTAAAGTTGGAGGGTTTAGTGATGAAGTGGAACGCCCGTGGATGATAAACATAGCGAAAGGTGTTAGTCGGAAGATTGTTCGGGTCGAAAGATAGCTCAAAGGAACAAGAAACGAGAAATAATAAAATTCAGGGGGCAATAGTGACACTTGCTGTAAGTTGAGTTCAAGTTATCTGTGGCTGGGATATTAGCAACGTAGCTTACGGTGTATAAACCGTAAGTTACGGTTGACATTGGCTGAATAAAAAGTTCACAGAAGAATCGGATCGTAGCCTACGGTTCTACCAGCGTAACTTACGGTCATTATAAATAAGCATACTTGACCGACATCATCTGTGGAGGAATGATTTGTTATCAGGGTCATAATAGTCAAACTTTATTAACAAACATCACGTGAAAGGGGACTTCTTGGGGAGTAGCAACATGCATGCAGACAAGGAAGCAAACATCAATCATCATTATTGGAGGCATAGAAGTCACGTGAACAAGTCAACAACATCATCATTATGCTTTTGCTTCACAAATTTAATAAAACATGGAATCATTATACATGCACAAGTGGGCCGAAATTATGAGAAGAGGCAGCCATCTATGTGAACATGTGGGCTGATACTTGGGCCGACAACAATTAATTGGATTGGATTGGATACTTTGACGGCATGAGACTTGGGAGTTGTGCGAGTTATTTGTTCCATCATTAATAAACATCATCACCTATCATCAGTACCACGTGGATTAGTGGACATAAGTGGGCCGACTTGAGGGATCACGTGGACAACAAGTCACAAAACATCATCAAAATATATAATCTTTCGACGGCAGAAGAGAAGGGTTTTTTCAACCATGGTTCGAAGCTGTGAAGATCATCCCACCCTAATGAGCGGCTAGTCTTTTATGCTTTTCTCCGGATGGAGGGTTTTGTAAGTTGGATAATTTTATTTGTTTCGTATAACTCGGTGATCTAAGCATTCGATGCTTTTCACCTTTGATTTGATTAATCAATTGTAACCGGTTGCATTTTATTTAACTTTAATCTTTGATCATTCAGTTCCCGAGAGTTCTAGTAATTGGGATATATTTGCTATGGGATTAGGGTTGGTAATTGTAACTGATAATTATTTGATAACCTCCCGTTATGTATTGACCGGAGTACTTAGTCGTTGATTATCACAATTGGCTAATTAGGTTAAACATTTATGTCTATGTGAGTGTTTCGATTAAACACATAATTGAATCTAGCTGCAAAATCTGAAATCTGGAGGAACCATTGTTTCTCTATTGATTTAAACTTCACTTTTTAGTTTGTAATTTTAGATAACCAATCAAATCACAATTGAGTTTTACTTTTTCAATAGTAGTTAATCAAAGCTGAACATTACACACTTTCCACAATCCTCCTCTGGTTCGATACCCGACTTACGCTAGCTATCTAGTTTATTTCGGTTTTTGCATGTCACTAACGACAAACATCAATGGCCTAGTCCCCGGAGAATACTTTACTGCTTGCTTGAAATATAGCGCCGCCCTCAGCATAAAATGATGAGACAATAAAATTGCTAATCAATGCTGTTGTAAAAAAGATCCTCTAAAGGGGACCTACCAAAAGACGAAGCCCTCATCTCTCTGCTGAACGGAAGTTCTGACCTGAGCTCTCACGGCCTTCGTAATTTAACCCCTTACAGATATCATCTAGGTATACTCACCTGTAAGACTGAATATTGGGATCTGGATACGGGAGTATATTCTGAGGTGGGACACGCGAATAAGTTTAAGTCTCTTAAAACATTAATCTTGTATCTCGAAACAGTTGAACTTTGTGTGAGAATTTAAGTGGATCAGTATACTGACAATCTAAGTGAATCGTTTAGAACTTAAAATGTTTAAAGCTTAACGGTGTTAGTGATTTGTCTCAAAAACTGATATGATCCTTTTACGCAAACTCACAAAAATATTGTATGTAAATATTTCTTTACTGTATTTCATTTCTGTTATATCAAAAATCCAAAAAGATTTTCGGTGTGTTTTAGCATAAATTTTGAAAAATTCAAAAAGATTTTAGACAACTGATGTTGAAAAACTGATTTTCAAAATTCTGAGTGCTGAACATGACGAACAGGTTTGGGAAAGTTGGTTTGAAGATGCTTGAAAAGAAAATTGATATACATACAAGTGGTTCATCAGTGACTTACATGATAAATCTTTTTATTTGATACTTGAAAATGTTGTGTTAAGGTTGTATCTTCAAGTGGTTAGCAGGGTTTCTAAGTTTGTTATATCTTATCTTTTATGAAACTTATGTTTTGGGTAGAGGATTTGCAGGAGAGCCTGGTTGCGATGCTTGAACCTGAAAATAGCCAGACTACGATCCCAGCACAAGTTGAGGGGGAGTCTGAATGATAAAGAGCCAGGTTCTGATTCTGAGATTGCTGATGCTGATGAACTTAAGGAATCAAGAAAGCTGAAGAAATTGGAAAGAGGAAAGAGCCAGGTCAAGATCCTGGAAGCCCAAAGACAGATAAAGACTGAAGACGTTGAAGACTCGACACTTAAGACTCGCCAACATCCGAGGGGGAGTCTGTTGGTGCATACGTCTGTCGACTTCGTCTTGTATCGAGTCTTGTATTAGAATTGTTAGATCAGGGCGCGTTGTATGAGAAAATAGGAAGTTTTAGGGTGTATTTTAGCTGATTCCGCTTGAAGGATCTAATTCCACTTGAAATGTCAAGTGACACTTTCAAGAGAAATCACTGACACTTGGTCACTTTCAAGCGGAATCTCCTGTCTATATATACCTTCTGAGCGAAATCATTTGTAACTTTCATCATTCCGGTATCGAAGTGCTGCCGACGCGTCATTTGATCTGTAAAGCTGTGATATTAATAAAACAAGACGATTAATAGTGAAACAAGCTGTTTTCAACGTCTGTTTCTTTGTTTCCGCCTCTGAAACAGACAAGAGCTCTTCTGATTGACTCGCTTGGGTCACTTCACGATCCTACAGAACCTTTCGTTGAGTTAGGAGTGACATCCACATCTCAACGGAAATCTCCATTTCTATCTAGTGGAACTCCCGAATTTATTCGGTAAGCACAACCACAGTTAGGAGCGAAGTTGTTAAGTTAGGGATGAAACCCGCATCTTAATAACCCGTTCCACCCCCTAAAATGATTTTAAAGATCTCACCAAAGTCTCAGCTGTACCAATGACCCGAGTCACGTAGTAACTAGAAGGATAAATGCTGTTAGCCGTATCACGGTGAGAGCATAGTCTATTAGGCCAAAGCGTGTACTCGAACTTGTTGGGGATAGTTGAATCACTTTGGGTAGTCAATGTTTAACACCCAAGGCACTCTATCTATTTTCTAGCATGCAATCGCCGATTCTACGCGTCATCGAATTTATTGTGATTATATGTTTTCAATTGAAAATTTTACGCTTTATCGATTTCTCGATTTACCGCTTTTCGCTCCCCGCTTTTATATGCACAACTCACACAACCATCGCAATCTAAAACAAGAGCTGAATATCCGCAACAAAACTAAAGTCTAACAACTCTCTTCAACGCGTTATCGCGCTATTTATACAAGTATATATGTATATAGTATATCATTACATGTGTTTATGCGAATACGTGAGAACCTAGGAATTTCGTGTCTCCTATGTGCCTCCTATGTGAATACGTATTACTATATCAACTATAACAAGTTTTAAACGCGCTAAATCACATCCCATTTTCAAAATCATTATGATCGAATCTCATTCCAAATCTCTCTTTGTCTAGATGTCTTCGAACGTTTCCAACTCGCGACGTTAAGCTCGAAGAAACGCCGATAAGAGGATCGCCTCGCTCATGGCCAAGGTTATTCCTCAAATCGTCACGCAGATTCAATCTCTCAACGATTCTCAGACATCGGAAGACTCAAAGACCAATGCGCCAAAGACTATTTTCTCCTACAAGCAGTTCAATGCCTGTGACCCGATGGTCTTCACAGGCAAAGGAGGTGTATCTCAGATGCTTCAGTGGTTCGATGCTATCGAGGTTACCTTCCGTCAGAGTGGGTGCCCCGAGCATTTTCGTACCACATGCGCTACACGAGTATTTCAATCAAGAGCCCTCAACTGGTGGACAGCCTGAAAATCAATGGTTGGAAAGTGATTCTTTTAATTGGGGGTGGTTTTCATTTTAGCGGCCCCCTGTATATATATATATATATATATATATGTATCTATGTATATATTTATAATTATCTTTTTTGTTTTTTATTTAAAGATAAAAACAAAAATTAAAAAAAATAAAAGAATAAATGAGTAAATTGTCAAAATCGTCTCTAAGGTTTGGGAATTGTCAAAATTGTCCATAACTTAACAATACATTTTAACTGAGTTAGTGATTTGCATGGAAATGAAAACAAAAATAAAAACTCAGGGACCCAGATACAAAAAATTATATTTTTGGACCGAAGTGGCAAAAGTAACATAAACTTAGAGACCATTTTAACATTTTACTAAAAAAAATAATTAAGTAATTCTTTTCTTGTTATACGGTTTGTGTGGATGTTAAATTATGAACAAAAGTCTTGTTCAGATTCATGTGTGAAATAATTTTTGGGTTTATATCTTGTTTGAGTTCATGAAACATCTGTAGGTTCATGAACCAACTGTCAACTCACGAAACACGACTCACTTAGACTATGGGGTATGGGGTGGGGGTTGGGGCGTGGGTTGGGTACAAACGCCCAAGTCACCATCCCGGGTGGGCTTGGGTTTCGGCGTGGCCCCTTGGGCGGGGGTTTCAGCCCGGGCGTTGGGCGACGCTACCCACATGACATGGCGGAACCTCATTGGCAAAGAGCACTAGCCCTTTGAAATTGGCTTTTTTTCCACGCCACCCTAGGGACGCCCCACCATACCCCTTTGAAATTGACTTTTGGTCTTGGGTGCCCCATACTCCACGTGTCGCACCATGCCCCCAACCCACGCCACACCATACCCACGTTCTTAACTACCTAGTTTCAACTTACGTAGGTTGTTCTTTTACATTTATATACTTTTTACCCCTTTATATTTTTAAGAATAATTTATCGTTAGGGGTGTTTTACAACATTCTAAAATATTCTTGCCTATTAAGATAAACTTAAAAGCTGACGTATGCACATGAACAAGTTTTAGTTAGGGATGGCAAAAATACCAAAATCCGAAGCTGTTGGGACAGGTATATCTGATACCTGACATGTATTGGGCCGGGTATGGGTATGGGTATGGAAAATAATATTTCATAGATATGAGACATGTATGGGATTAGATGATACCCGACCCGATTATCCGAAACTATATACTCGTTTACCAAAAAACTTTCAAGTACTCATATTTGTTAGAGATGTTTCATTTTTGTAGCTTATTATTTAAAAAATAAACTTTTATTTGAAATATATTTTGATGACATTATTCATATTCATATGTTATGAAATGCAAAATTATTTTTGAGATTAATATTATAATATATATATGTATATATATACACACATTTTTAAATATATCAAATATTATCATAGTGATGATATATATTTTTTAATCATCATTTAATATATTATATAGATTTTTAAAACATATAATTATAAAGGAAACATGAAAATCCCAACGGTTTACCTGAGACCCGACGGGTAAATATCTGCCAAATACCCGATGGGTAATAAGCCGGGTATGGAATAAGATTTTACAACCAGGTATGGGTATGCGATTAGCCATACCCGACCCATTACCATCCCTAGTTCTAGCGTTTAATATTTGTAAAAACCAAAATAAACTACAAATACAAATAAAAAAGACTATATAATAAAGTTATAAATGTTTTCTGCTGCTAGTCCTTGATAACGAACTAATCCAAATGTTAATTGAATTAATCATTGAGTTTAATCATATGATCATTTCTTATCCACATAAAAGTATTTAGCCAAAAATATAAACTTCATTTAGTCACGACACTTTGATTGGTATCGATATTGCTATTTTGAGTAAGGAACAAAAGTGGTTGTGTGTTTTATTAATTGGTTGAAACGTAGATGCATCAAATAATAAAAAATTTCACTTCGATGTTGATGGGTAACCTCCCATTTGACTTCCAGATTGGCCAAGTACAACGATAATGAACCGGTCAATCTAGTAAATAATCAAGGAGCTACGAAAGATAGTTCAGATCACAGGATGTCTAGAAAACACAATGAGAGAACGTGACACATGAAAAGGGAAGCACGATCAAGGGAAGACTCGTTAAGTGCAATTATGACATCAGTTACAAGCGCAAAATGGTGATAGAGGGCATAAAGTCACGGATTTCTTGATTGAAGTCAAGTAAGAGTTGCCGAAAGGAGTAAGAGAAGCGGAAGTGGTGGCAAAAGTAGGGGGAACAACAACCGGATGTGTATACCCTTTGCAAAGACGGATTGTTGAATAATGAAGGATGTGGAGCGGGATTAATAATAGTAGGTCCGGATGGTGTTGAAGTTACACATTGATTCAAAGAGTAATCAATGGTATTGAATATGATTGAATATTATTGCTTGTATTTTTACATATAATGACCCTCAATATATAGTTCTCTATAAGGCTACATAAAAGGAAACGAATTGTAAATTACAGCTACTCGACAGGCTGTAATGGAGGGATTAGAGACAACTGGATGATTGCTAGTGATTGATCCAATCTTGGTTAAATTGGGAATTGATGTTATGCTCATCCCTAAAATATATTTCTTTTAACACTCCTCCTCAAGTTAAATAGTGGCATCACCAATGTTTAACTTGGTCAAGCAATCATCGAAGATACACCCGTTTGTAGCCTTGGTTAGAATATCTGCTAGTTGGTCTTTTGACCGAACAAATGGGAGTTCGATTATTCCTGCCTCCAGCTTTTCCTTGATAAAGTGTCGATCAACTTCCACATGCTTTGTTGGATCATGTTGTAAAGGGTTTTCAGAAATTTTGATTGCTGCTTCATTGTCACACATGATCCTTGTTGCTTTTGTTGGGGGAAAGCCGATTTCAGCCAGAAGTTTATTTAACCATAATACTTCTGCCAAGCTTCGTGCTATACCTCTGAACCCAACCTCTGCGCTTGAGAGCAACTACTTTTTGTTTTTTGCTTCTCCATGTAACAAAGTTTCCACCAACTAGTGTAAGGAAGCTTGATGTTGACCTACGGTTCCCTTTGTCTCCTGCCTAGTCTGCATCAGTATTGACGTGTGTACGGGTGTATATATTTTTTAGTTATATTTTTAGCTCTTTTTACTCCCCGATTTCAAGTTTTAAATTTATAAAACACGATATTCTACTATCACTCTACACACACGCTAGGGCAAGTATACCCATCGCGGACGTAGTATAGTGATGACAAGATACCGAGGTCGTCCAAGGACACAAGAGCTTTTATTACCGGCTTATCGTCAACGTCTAATCGAACCAACTTTTGAGAAAAGATTTTTAAGCCAATAAAAAGATAAAAACAGGAAATAAAAATAAAATATAAAATGATAGACAAGAAAGAATCACTTGGATCAAACTTACCTTTCATGTACCCTTTTGATGATTTTCGTACTTTGGGCATTTTAAGAGATTATCTTAGTAATAGTAGTAGGCCCCTCTTTTGGAGGCGACGTTACCCTCAACCTAGTGGTTTGAGTCAGCAATGATACAATCCCACTAGGTTGGAACATTGAAAGATAATTAAGTAAGTTATTAATGCAAAATGTGGTGGACCTCTCGTAAAAGGCGGCGATCACCCTCAACCCGTTGGTCTGAGTTAGCAGGGATACAATCCTTGTGAGGTTGGTTTAAAGTTTTAATAGTAGTTTAAGAATAAGGGATTCAAGCTTTTTGCACCTCTCCCGCGGTGGGTAATGCCTACTCCGACTCATGAGGTGTTACTAGGCTTGAACCAGGTTCTCGCAGGATCTATACACTGAACGAGACGTAGAATTACCCAAACCACCCTTCTAATCTTCCTTTCGGGTTAATTAACATGCTTTATATAGACCATAAAGACATGAACATGTTGAGTAAACGAACATATGAAGAGTATTTGAATAAATTCACCTTCAATATAAAAAACTAATTACTAAACTCATTAATACATACCCAATCAAAAACTAGCCAAAGATTGGAAATCATAAAAGAAATACATAAAAGAAAAGTCTTCACCAAGTGATGTAAGAATTTAGCCAAACATGGCCTTTGTTTGACAAAGATTCTTACGATCAATCTTGGATCCCGAGACTACACACACTCTAAAGATGAAAAAATGGATGATGGTGGTGGATAATGTTGTTGTAGTGGTGGCAAGTGAGAGAGAAGTGGTTTGCCAAGGGATGAGTTGAAGTGGAACCAAGCACTTCTATTTATAGCTGTAAACAGAAGCTTCAGCACGGCTCGTGCCCGCCTGGCACGACCCCGTGCCCATCTCTCTATCTGTACCTCATTAACTACTTGTCAGATGTTGTACTAACACGGCCCCGTGTGTCAACAGCACGGCCCGTGGCCAAAGTACTTGCTGTACTATCATAGATTCTGCAAATCTTTGAGTTGTCCACGCCCCGTGTTGGCCTAGCATGGCCCCGTGTTGGCTGCCATTTTTGTCTTTTGCAGTTGTCTTTTTCTTCTGCCCAGTATCCATCCTTTGACACGACCCATGTCAGGTGGACACGGCCCCGTGTCAGCCTTGTGTTCTTGTTATTTTGAGGTTTGGATATGAATCGGGGCATGGCGAGTTGCGATAATTTCTTCTTCTTTACATTTATGTTGGATTTTTCTGTCTTTTTGCTCCTTTTGCAAATTTACGCTCTTTTATCCCTGAAAATATAAAATGAACGAAAACACAAGCTTTCTTCAACATTAGTACTAAAAAAAGTTTGCTTTTACGCCGTATTTGACATAATTTATATGTTGTATTTTAATCACATCAAATATCCCCACACTTGAATATTTGCTTGTACTCAAGCAAAACTCTATTACGTGGCTTACACACCTAAACGGAATAGGTAGAAGAGAAGGTTTTTTGGTCCTATCTCTAGAGTGTCGGGTATCCAAATTCTAAATTTATTTTTTTTATTTTATTTACAATCTTGTTCGTCATGATTTATTTAAAACCTATTTACGAAAAATTATTTACTTTCGGCATAATATGCCTTTATAAAATTCTATTTAGTTATATACAATTTTACACACCTCACAAGTATTCACTCGACACTCGGCCAATATTAAGTGAAACGCTCGTGCCCGATTTGGAACTTACTCCTACCATAGGCTTGACAATCGATCAAACATCCTCATTTTGATGTTAAATCCTTATAAGTATCAAGAGGACTTTGAAGGGTAGGTGGTGGTTCGGGTTTGGTAAGTTTTATTCGAGAAAGGGGTAAAAACGTAAACTATCGGTTTTCTATTGCTTTTTGGCTTAGCAAAAAATACTTTGGCATATTTTTCAAAATTTTCAAATTTTTTTTTGTTGCCAAAGTTGAAAACTGAACCATAGTCGTAATTTCATAACCAATAAATTTACAAAAATGAAGGATGAAAAAAAATAAATGAAAAGGGTAGTTTTTGTGGGTTTGAAATGAAAAAGGTTTTAAGGCTCAAAGGGTTTAACTAAGGGGGTGTTTTTGTATAAAGCAAAGAAAATAAAGGTTTTGTTTGAAAAATGGGTTTGTCTTAATGCCTCTATCATTTACTTACTTGGATTTTTGTCGGTAAGGACTTGGAACGTATCGGGTTTTCAAGTTTTAGATTCGTGAGAACCAAACGGGCTATTCACACAAGAAATGAAAATTGAGCAATTTGTAAATATGTATATTTTTATGCTCGATAATGGCTCAAAACTCACTTTTGTGGGAAAAAAAGGTCATAGTGTAAAAATGTATATATAATCAAATTTTACAAAGATTTATCATGCCCGTTTTCGTAATTTTTCTAAATTGGTTCTTTTTATCACGATGCTATCGGTTGTAAATTTGTAAAAACATAATTTTTAGAACTTGTTTACCCAACCAAACTTAATATAAGTAAAAAAATGAAACGAAAATTTTTGAAAAAGTTTGGGGTGTTTAGCGGTTCCAATGTGAGTTTTGTGTAAGTCTTGGTTTAGGACAAACGATTCAAGGTTTTTATTATCCCCCCCACTTAAATTACACATTGTCTCCAATGTGTCCCAAAAAAGATTTATTTTGGAAAAATGTGTAAAAAGTATGAAAATAACAAAAAATTTTGGTTACTGGCACTTGCAGCACAGCCCCGTGCTATGGGGACACGGCCCCGTGTCCAAAGTGCCAGTAACAAATGAAATCAGGAGACTTACAGTGGGGTGGCCACGGGGGCGTGCTGGGTGAGCACGACCCGTGCCACCTTTTGGATAAGGAATGTTTGACAACAGTAAAACGGGCACGGGGGCATGCTGAGTGAGCACGACCCCGTGCTGCAGCCACTGTTTTGCAGAAAATGAGTCGGGAGGCTTCTGTTTTACGTGTATGGGTTCCATTTCATCATCCATTTTCCTCTGTTGAGTGTGTCTTACTCCTATAAAGCTAAATACTCAAAATAAAATGTTAAATTAGATATTAAACTAAAACTAAACTAAAGTTAAACTAAGATTAAACTACTAAACTACTGGATTGTCCATGGAATGCCTCCATGGTGCGCCACGTTTATAAGGGTCCTCAGCTAGACCAAAAGTCGGTCAAATGTTACCCGCGCGGGATGACTCACATCCCGAGTTGTAGCGTTGCAATGCATCGTTTAAGCTGAGTCAATCGCGTTGAGGTATTTGACCGGATCATCCTCTGCTCGTTGCCTAACTTCAAACTTGATCTCTTTTTCACCAACCCTAAATGTTAGTTGTCCTTTGCTCATATCTACCATAGCTCATGCGGTGGAAAGGAAATGTCGTCCTAGTATGAGCGGAATTTCGATGTCTTCTTCCATGTCTAGAGTAACAAAGTTGGCAGGAAAAACAAATTCTCCTACCTTTATCAATAAGTTTTCTATGACACCTTGAGGGTATTTTACCGACCGGTCCGCAAGTTGAATGCTCATTTTCATAGGATTTGGTTTTCCCAATCCTAGTCGGTTGAACATACGACACTAAATTAATGCTAGCCCCTAAGTCGGCTAGTGCATTGCTTATTGGCGATCCACCAATAGAGCAAGGAATGGTGAAGCTTCCGGGATCAATCTTCTTTTGGGGAGCTTGTTGAGGAGTGCCGCCGAGCATTCTTCACTAAGGGTGACTTGTTGGATGGTTTCAATTTTTCTTTTGTGAGTGAGGAAGTCTCTCATAAACTTAGAATACTTTGGCATTTGAGTGAGGATCTCTACAAAAGGAAGATCGATGTGAAGTTTGTTGGTGCATCTACTGTCTGTTAACTTCGTCTTAATCGAGTCTTATGTCTAGATAGGATGAACGAACACACAATGGGTTAGCATTTAGGGTTTACATGTGTTTATATGGCAGTTCGCTAGAAATGACAACATGTCATGTTCAAGCGAAACCAATAACATGTCAGTTCGCTTGAATAGGCATGATGTTCATTCAATCGAAACCCTCTTGCCTTTAAATAGTTGATGTGTGTTGTCATTTGAAGCGGACAGGAACAGGGACGAGATCATTGTGTGTGAGTCGAGGTGCTGTCGAATTTTCATCAGAATTCATTGTAAAGACTCAGAAATCAGTAATAGAAAAGAAAAAGAAAATGAAAAGGAACAAGCTGTGTGACGTTGTTTACTTTGATTCCGCCTTAGTAAATGATGATGAACTACCTTTACTGACTATTTAGGGTCATGAAACCGATCCAACAAGTGGTATCAGAGCTCAGGATGAGGAGTTCATACCATTGCAGCTTGAAATCAACGGATTTTCTTAATTCTACTCATTCTTTTCTGATTCGGACATGATTCACGGTTGAAATGGCCTGAAATTCTCACATAACAAGCAAAATACATTGTTAACTAATCCTTGAAAGTTTCGGACTAAAATACGGCTTAAAATTGATCAAAAACGTATGTTCGCTTGAAACTGTTCGTAAAAAGATGACGTCATAGGTGATCTCGCTTGAAATACATTGGTGATCTCGCTTGAAAATCGCATTTTCGCTTGAAAATATTGTTTCATTTCGCTTGAGTTGAGGTTTCGCTTGAAAAGTACATTTCAACTGTGTTCGCTTGAAAGTTATAAGTCATTTCGCTTGAAGTATACATATTTGTCTGAGTTCGCTTGACTGGTGTTTCGCTTGAGTCTGTATTGCCATTTCGCTTGAAAAGCTATATTGCTTTAAAGCTGATTTCGCTTGAACAGATTTCGCTTGAATCTGTATTTTTCAAAATCAAGATATTTCTAAGTGTTTGCTGATTTTTCAGGTACGTACAAGATGGATGATCTATTTATGAATCCGTTTAGCGATATGTATGCCTTTGGTGGAAATTCTGGAGACGATACTTCTTCTAGCAACACCAATGAGAACACACCGAGTACAAAGAAAAAGTTATCGAATGTTTTGGAAGTTGAAAGTGCATTTGGAACTTATAACAAACCCCCAAAGTTGATGGCTATAGAAGAATATAGTCGGTGGGCCAAGAAGTTTGAAGATTGGTTGATGGCTTTTGCTTATTCTAGCTGGAAAAGTCTAAAGAACGGATACGTTGATGGAGGCAAAACTGGGGAAAGTTTGACTACATCTGAAGAAATAGAATCGTTTGTTGCTGAGCAAAAATGCATCGCACTGCTGTTTTAGTCTGTTCGAGAAGATATAATATCTTTGATCGAGTACAAAAGTTCTAAAGATCTTTGGGAAAAATTGAAAGCTAAATGTTTGGGAAGTGCAGAAATAGTGAAAAACAAAAAGAAATTGCTAAGAAAAGAATTCGATTTATTTGGATGTTTAAAAAATGAATCAGTTTGTAAAATGATTGAGAGGTTTGGGCACCTGAAGCTGGAGCTGGCGAGACATGAAATTTTCTATTCTCAAGAAGAGTTAGTCGACAAATTGTTTGATTCATTGCCAGATGAGATGGATTGGCAATATTATGCATTGATGTTGAAGAATACTATCAAGCCGCCAGAAGTGTTGACTGTAGATTTGCTGATTGAAAGACTAGAGAGTCACGAGCTGGAGTTAAGGAAAACACACAAAGTCAATCACTCGTCTTATCAACAGAACTTGGATTTGTATTATCCAAAAAGCATGATGCCAAAGAATACTTCTCCCAAGACAGATTTTTCTGTTGAAAACTCCAATACTTCTAGAAAAGAGAGTCAAAGTAGTGGATTTCACAGTGGTTCTTCGTCACATTCAAGCCAATCAGATGCAAAGAATCCATTTCAATGCAATATCGCTGTAGACTTACAGAACGCTCAAAACTTCAGCGAGGAGTCGGCAAAGCAACAGATGGTTTTCCTAGCGTCTGTGCTAGAATCGTATGAAAGTCTTGTAGCAGGGAAGACTGGCAACACCAACCTAACAAAAAAAGATTACGATCAAATAGATCCTGAGGAGATGGAATTGATCGACATAAGGTGGTGCATGGCCAGTGCAGTTCGTCGGGCGCAACATTTCATGGAGATCACAGGAAGGAATTCTATTGGTGGACCATCTAGCAAGTTAGGCTTTGACAAGTCTAAAGTGACATGCTTTAAGTGTAAACAGAAAGGTCACTTTAAGCGTGAATGCCGAAATGCTTATGTTGATGAGTCTGAAAACCCGTTCAGAGAAGATTACTACAAGAAAGCGATTTATCATCAGAATAAATCGGAGCCGTCGAGAATGAAGCAGCTTGAGGATAACAAAGAGAAATCTAGAGCTCTTGCGGTGATTCATGATGATGAAGGTTTCGACTGGAGCGAGTTGTTACCTGAGGAGGATG
This sequence comes from Helianthus tuberosus, assembly GCA_030545235.1. Taxonomy (NCBI): domain Eukaryota; kingdom Viridiplantae; phylum Streptophyta; class Magnoliopsida; order Asterales; family Asteraceae; genus Helianthus; species Helianthus tuberosus. The sequence continues at coordinate 128,505,982 of CM060351.1, read as the reverse complement.
CGGTTGGATATGCATTCATGGCAAAATCTGAACCTGTTCCTTGGAAAGACACCAGACCTGAAGAACAGAGGTATGCTTACAGGAAGATGATAGCTCAAGAAAGAATGATCAGAATATCTGCTATCTATCTTGAAGCAAAAAGAGCGAGGAGATGGGATCCAGACAGAGAATGTTATCTTGACCCTGATGGAAACATAGCCATTGATCATAACACTCTTGATATGGAAACCATAATTAAAGAAATGAAAGAAGAAAATGATTATTGGCAAAGAAAATGGTGGGGAAACGGAGAAGAGAAAGAGAAAGAAGAGAAGGAGAAAGAAGAAAAAGAGAAGTCAAAGAAGGTTGATAATGGAATCATTGACACGACTCAAGAGTTGAATGCTGAAAACATGGGAAAGATGGCTGACAAGGTGCTGGCTGCTAAGGCACTTGAGGTAGATTCTAAATCCGTCTCTGAGTCTAAAAGCCAGGTCAGTTCAAACGCGTCAACAACTGAGTCAGGTAAGAAAGTCAATGGTGATGTTGACTGCAAAAATTGCATCAAAGAATGCAAAGTTTGTAGTACAGTCACTTATCTCAACGGTAAGAAGGTTGCTGATCTGACTGCTAGAGTCAGAAGTGTTGAGGATCAAATCCTTAACCGTGATAAAATGTTGAAAGCTTCGAACGATAGATTAAAAGAATTAACTAACCAAATTGAAAATGATAAAATTGATCAAGAAAAGGTTAGAAAAGAAAATGAGAGGTTAGTTCTTGAAAATCGTCAGATTACTGAAAAATTTGAGAAGCTTAAAAGCACGGTTAAAGATAATGATGAAAGAAACGGCAAAACATACAAAGAAAATTGTCACTTACAAAGTGTTTTGAGGATCAAAGAAGAATTAATCAACAAACAATTGGATGAGATTGCTAAATTGAAGCTTCAGTTTGAAGAAGCTAAGATTGAGAATGAGTGAATCAATTTGAAATTGAACAGTTACAACTCTGCAAGCTTTGTTTTGCAACACATTGTTCCCAAACCCATCGGGAAAAATAAAGCAGGCGAAGATGTATACTGTGATGGAACTGGGGTTGGGTTTCATCAAGTTCCGCCACCAGTTCTAGACAATTATTCGAAAAAGTAATCTGGGTTGGTTAATCTTGAAGATGAAAATGAAGTGAAACTTCCTGATTCAATTGATGTGACATTTTCTTCATCATCAACTGATGATAGTGTTCAAAATGAGATTGTTAAAGGCATGGCTGAAAGTGTTTTGGATAGTGATTCAGCTGATAATGATGAATGTTTTCTGGACAATTACATTCCGAAACCAAAATCCAAAAACAACTTAGGTGATGAACCGGGTCTTGTGATGTACAAGATGGCTGGATCTGATAAGTTGTATTCGGATTCTGATTTTCCTCTGGAGAATGTAAATATTTCAAAATTGAAAAATGTGTTCAGAATGGTTGAAATTGATTTGTCTGAAGTAAAGAGTTTAAAACAAACAAAAAGGCAAATGAATTTTGAGAAAGATAAAGCTTACTACAAGAAACCTGTTGTTCCACCACATTTTTATAACAACAATCGAAACAAATGGTCGGGTGGATATCAAGGTGGTAAGAATTATCAAAGAAAGAATTTTCAGAACAAGAACTTTGCTGAGAAGAAAGTGTTTGTGAACAGTTCAAGTTCACTTTCTGATGAAGAGAAAATGATTTTTTCGAAATCAAATGAAGAGTTCTTTGAGAAGAAAGCCTCACAAACTCAGTTTGAAGGCACAAGTCGAGTAGTTGATACTCGTACATGTTTTAGATGCAACAAAGTTGGTCACATTGCAAGAAATTGCACCAACTTCAAGCCTAAGACCGAAGTTGTTGAGAGTCATAAGAAGAAGGTTGATGCAAAAGGCAAAGTTCCAATGGTTGTTGAGAAAATTTTGAAAAATGAGAAAACAAAAGTCAAAATTGAACTTGTTAAGAACATGGTAACTAAAAATGACAAATTTTACAAACGGGTTGCATCATATCAACAAACATGGAAGCCAAAAGTTGTTGAAAAACCAAAGGTTTCAGAGTTGGAAAAACAATCGTCTTCTACCACACCGGTAAAGATGGATGTTCCTTTGGATTATTATGAAAAGTTGGAGAAACAATCTTCTACTCCACCAGAGAAGAAGAATGCTCAAAAGAAAGATCAATCAACCGGTCAACTTAAAATAGATCAGTTTTTCTTATACAAAAAGGTTGAGGTTGGATCTGAAGAAAGTTTAAAGATGAATGATAAAAAAATTTCCGCCACTTTACACTGCTAAAACTCACATTAAAGTCCAGTTACCTGAGTCGAAAGAGGCTTGGGTAGCATCAAAATCTCACTAAAAATTTCGGACTTGCCGGAGCTTCCTAGTTGGTAATTGTGAAGCATGAATCAGCATCTTTATTGAAATATGTTTTTAAATCAATTTGTGATATGTGCAGGAACTTCCGGGAGTTGTTTCACGATGGATTATGGATAGTGGAGTGTCTCGACATATGACAAGGAAGACTGCATTGTTGTATGATGTTAGAAATTTCAATGGAGGTTATGTAGGGTTCACAGGAAACCAAGGTGGTAGAATTGTTGGTGAAGGAACATTATCCAATGGGATTGTTACGTTTGAAAGAGTTAACTACATTTCTGAGCTGGAGAATAATCTGCTGAGCATCTCACAGATTTGTGACAGGATGTATACCACTCACTTTACTGACAAAGAATGTTTGATCTTGAATCCAGGATTTGTTATTCCTGAAGAATGGATTATCATGAGGGCACCTAGAGTGAATGATCTGTACGTGTTGGACATGAGCGTAGCTACTACAACCACGGGTCAAGCTCATTGTTTTGTTTCCAGAGCAACTGAGAAAGAATCGCAATTGTGGCACCGGAAAATGGGTCATATACATCTTAGAAAAATGAATCATTTGGTGCACAACGACTTAGTTATTGGTGTTCATGTCAAAGGTTTTCATCTTGAAGGGGAGTGCATTAGCTGCATCAAAGGCAAGCAAAAGAAGAAATCACATCCTCAAAAGAAAGTCAATTTTGTTTTGAAACATTTAGAAAGACTTCATATGGATCTTTTTGGTCCAGTGAACGTCAAAAGTATCACGGGTGATTACTATTGTTTGGTTGTCACGGATGAGTTTTCAAGGTTTTCATGGGTTTCTTTTCTGAAGACAAAGGATGAGACGTTTGATAGTTTGATGGCGTTGTTCAGGAAAATTGAAAATTTGTACCAAAGGCGTATCAAAAGAATCAGAAGTGATAATGGTACTGAGTTCAAGAACAACAAGATGGAAGAATATTGTGATGAAAGAGGTATATTGCATGAATTTAGTGTTCCTTATACTCCGCAGCAGAATGGAGTCGCTGAAAGAAAGAACAGGACGCTAATCGAAACGGCCAGAACAATGCTTGCTGATTCAAAGTTACCGATAAATTTTTGGGCAGAAGCAGTTTCCGCCACATGCTATACGCTCAACAGAGTTCTCACTGTCAAGAAATTCAACAAAACATGCTTTGAGTTGATCAATAACCGCAAACCAAATCTGAAGTATCTTGAACCGTTTGGGTCACCCTGTACTGTTCTAGAGCATTTTGGAAAGTTTGGTCCGAAGAGTATTGAAGGGATATTCATAGGTTATGCAAGTCCGTTACGACGAGTCTTCGTTCCAAGTCTGAAGCAGATTATTGAAGCTCCAAATGTTGAATGTCAAGGTTATACAATGCCGCCGCAGAATCCTGGAGATTCATGGCGTTATCATTACGACAAGTTGTGGGATTCATTTGACATGATGGAAGAACCAAAAGAAGAAGATTTCTTTGATGAGTTGGATATTTTGCGAGAGTATGAGTCATCGCAGGAAAGGTTCCCAGCTGAGTATTCATGGCGACCACGACAAACTTCAAACGATGATGAAGCAGGTCCAAGCAATGCTGGTGAACATGATGATGTCCAACAAAATGAAGTTGCTCAAGATAATCAGACGGCACAGAATGATAATCAAGAATCTGAGAACATGCCAGTATTTGATCGTGGTGATTCAGATTCTGAGGGGGAGCAAATTCAGATTTCAAGTCAAACAAACCCAGTCAGTGAACAAGGTGCAAATCAGAATGTTACTAATCTGGAAGGTGATGTAGATGTTCCAGGCGAAGTGATGCCACAAACTCTTTCATACCATCCAGAGAAGCTGATCATTGGAGAATTGCAGTCAGGAGTCCGCACTAGAAGACAGCTTGATCAAGGGCTTACATGTTTTTATACAAAAGTTGCTCCTTTACAAACTGAATTCTCATTGAGTTGTTTTATTTCGCAGATTGAGCCAAGGACTTACAAAGAGGCGCTTACTGAAGATTCTTGGGTCAATGCGATGCAGGAGGAACTTAGCCAATTCGAGAAGTTAGGTGTGTGGAAGTTAGTGGATTTGCCTGATGGTCAAAGGAAGATAAACACCAAGTGGGTGTTCAAGTGCAAGAGGGATGATAGAGGAGTTGTTGTTCGTAACAAAGCTCGACTCGTAGTCCTGGGTTTCAGTCAGCAAGAGGGTATAGATTTTTCCGAAGTGTATGCTCCTGTAGCTCGACTAGAAGCGATCAAAATCTTCCTAGCATTTGCATCTTGGAAAAATTTCAAAGTTTATCAGCTAGATGTTAAATCGGCTTTTCTTTATGGGAAGGTAAAAGAGGAGGTATATATCGGACAGCCACCGGGCTTTACCGATCCAATCCACAAAGACAAGGTTTACTTACTGGATAAAGCGCTGTATGGTTTACACCAGGCCCCGAGAGCTTGGTACGAGACATTGTCTCAACACCTGCTAGCCAACAGCTTCATCCGAGGAAAAGTGGATGCCACTCTCTTCACCAAAGAGGTCGACGGTCATCTTCTGATAGTTCAGATATATGTGGACGACATCATATTTGGGTCAACAAATGAGAATCTGTGCAAAGATTTTGAACGTGTTATGAAGCAGAAATTCGAAATGTCATCGATGGGTGAGATGAAATTCTTTTTGGGATTGCAGGTTGATCAACTACCCAAAGGAATTTTTATACATCAAACGAAGTACGTTCATGATATCTTGGAGAAATTTGGGATGTCAGGTTCTACTCCAGCTTCCACCCCGTTAGCGACGAACCATGGGATAAACCCTGATCTCACCAGAGAGAAGGTATATGAAACGATGTATCGTTCCATGATCGGATCGCTGATGTATTTGACAGCTTCAAGACCTGATATTATGTACCCAACCTGCCTCGCAGCAAGATTTCAATCTAACCCGAGAGCTTCACATATGATGATTGTGAAAAGGATATTACGCTACCTGAAAGGAACTCCATCATTGGGGTTGTGGTATCCAAGATAAGGTGATTTCACGATCGAAGGTTATTCCGATTCCGATTTCGGATGCTGCAAAGTTAATGCTAAATCAACAACAGCAGGGTGCCAGTTTTTCGGATCACGATTGGTCACCTGGCAATGCAAAAAGCAGACCTCTGTGGCTTTATCCACATGTGAAGCGGAGTATGTATCTGCTAGCAGTTGCTACTCACATATCTTGTGGATCCAGCAACAGATGCGCGACTACGGTTTGCAATTTCTAAACACCCCTATTTTTGTTGATAATGAGGCAGCGATTAACATTACGAAAAATCCAGTACATCACGCTAAAACGAAACACATTGAAATTCGTCATCACTTCATTCGAGATTGTTTTGAGAAGAAGTTGATACGAATTGAGGAAATCCACACTGACGAACAAAAAGCTGATTTACATACCAAAGCATTTGATAAAACACGTTTTCAATATTTGCTAAAACTGAACGGTATAAAGCTTTTATCGGTGTTGGAGGAGATTCTTGGCGTTGATGATGGAGACATTGTAGATGATGTTGAGAAGCAATCTGCAATGGTTTGTCGATTTTTTACTTGTTTTGGTATTTAATGGGAGGTATAGGGTAATATTTCAGAAAATACAAAAACAGTAAAAAATGTTCAAAAATACAAAAACATTAGATATTTTCAAAATCCAAAAACAATAGAAAACCAGAAAAGAGCTTCTGTAAAAAGGGAAAATGATAGTACATCGGCTGATAGTTACGGTATGCTAAAGAAATGGAATGTTTAAATGCGTTAAACAGTCTCGCTGATGATGTGCCGATAGGTTTTTACACATTTAGTAGGTTTGTTCGGGATATAAACTTAAATCTTTACTTACTTATTTCGTGGGGAACACTACTTGGATATATAGGTAACCCTTGAAATCTTGTTTGAAAGATTCCTTTTTCTGATATACTAGGTCTTTATACTCAGTGATATCTGGGGTATTATTCTGGGACTTCTGCTGAATGGAAGTTCTGACCTAGTCCCCGAATACTACTTTCCGCAATGTTTGAAACATAGCATCACCCTCAGCATAAATGATAAGCCAATAAAATTGCTAATCAATGTTGTTGTAAAAAAGATCCTCTAAAGGGGACACACCCAAGTCGAGTCGTGATCTCTCTGCTGAACGGTAGTTCTGACCTGAGCTCTCACGGTTTCGATCATAATTTATTTCCCTTACAGATATCATCTGCGGTATACTCACCTGTAAGACTGAATATTGGGATCTGGATACGGGAGTATATTCAAGAGGTGCGACACATGAATAAGTTTAAGTCTCTAAAACACTAAATCCGTATCCTGGACAGATTGAAAATTGTGTGAGAATTTAAAGTGGATCAGTATATCGACAATCTACGCGAATTGTTTAATTCTGTGTATGAAATTAAAGCTTAATGGTACTTGAGACTTGTCGAATAGCTGATATGATTCCCTAACACACTCATCAAAAATATGTTTGTAAATAGTTTACATTTACTGCATTTTAGTTCTGTATTTCATTTCTACTTTAGAAGCTTTATTAAAAATCCAAAAAGATTTTTCATTTCTGCTTTATTTTTGACAAACCAAAGTGGAGAGTTAATCTTAAATTCGAAAGTTGAAAGCAGATGCAGGAAGTTTCTGGGCTGGACAATGAGTTTGGAGCTTAATATGATAAGTTTGTGAAAATTGGAAAGTGAAACAAGTTCATTAATTTGAAACTTGTAATTTTCAGAAAATTGTTTGAAAATGTTGAACAAAAGTCAGTGTGAATTATCTCTGATCAACCAAGGTTATTAAATTGGACTTGATAGATTAATTGAGTAATCAGGGTCGTTAACTTGGACATGAGTACTTAAGTGGATTTCTAAACACTGATAAGACTATCAATTGTGGTTGAATGGTAAGTTTGGATTGATACTGTTATTGTCATATATCTTATATTTAGGTAGAGATTGTGCAGGTAACAGGAATCCCCATGGTATTGAAATATCAAAGTTTGAACCAGACTTTAAAGCCCTAGCTTATCGAGAGGGGGAGTCTGCGAAAGGAGGAGTCAAGATTCTGGATCAACAATCAAAGGGGAGATTGAAGATTAACGTTTGAAGATAAAGATTGAAGAGAGCTTTTACAATGATAAATTTATTTGGAGAATGACAAAGACTAAAGACTCGACGCCGAAGACTTCGTCAACATCCAAGGGGGAGTCTGTTGGTGCATCTACTGTCTGTTAACTTCGTCTTAATCGAGTCTTATGTCTAGATAGGATGAACGAACACACAATGGGTTAGCATTTAGGGTTTACATGTGTTTATATGGCAGTTCGCTTGAAATGACAACATGTTATGTTCAAGCGAAACCAACAACATGTCAGTTCGCTTGAACAGGCATGATGTTCATTCAAGCGAAACCCTCTTGCCTATAAATAGTTGATGTGTGTTGTCATTTGAAGCGGACAGGAACAGGGACGAGATCATTGTGTATGAGTCGAGGTGCTGTCGAATTTTCATCAGAATTCATTGTAAAGACTCAGAAATCAGTAATAGAAAAGAAAAAGAAAATGAAAAGGAACAAGCTGTGTGACGTTGTTTACTTTGATTCCGCCTTAGTAAATGATGATGAACTACCTTTACTGACTGTTTAGGGTTACGAAACCGATCCAACGAAGTTGTTTAAGCAAGCTCACAAACTTAGTAAATTGTTCGCCGGTCTTTTTCCAAAGTAAATGATCGGGGTAAGGGACCGGAGGTGGTTTGGTTATGTCGGTGTTTTGGGGTTGAGTGTTTTCTTGGTTATTGTTGGTGGGCGTTTCAGCTTGCATTGGGTTGTTTTTTTGTGGGGTTGGCTCACTCTCGGGTCCTATCTTCTGGCTTCTTAGATTAATTATGTTTACTTGGGCTTTTAGGTTTGTTTCGGTGTTACTTGGTAAGGCTCCTTGTGGTCTTTCGACGAAATGTTGGGCTAGTTGACTAAATTGTTTTTTAGATTTTGAATACTAACCCGCTGGTTTCTTATTTCTGTTTCGGTTTGTGAGAACATTTCCAAGTATCTTTTATCGGATTCGGAGAAGAGGCGAGTGATAATATCCTCAATCCCTTCTCTTCCTCCTTGTTGTGATTGAAAACTTTGTTGCCCATTTTGTGGTTGTTGAAAGTTAGATCGCTGATTTTGATTTTGTTGGTTATTACCCCCCGATTTCCTCCAACCAAAGTTGGGATGATTATGCCACTCGGGAGTGAAAATGTTACTTTGGGCTCCCGGTGGTCGTGGCCGGTTATTTAGGTAATTTACCACTTCCGTTTAATTTTCTAGATCTTTCATACAACTCCAGTTTTCATGCAGGCCGCCGCACCCTTCACAAGCCATAACCGAAGCCGTTTTGTTTAATTCAAGATTCTTTATTTTATTTGTAAAGGCTTCGATTTGGGCTTGCAAAGAAGTGGATTCATCCACTTTATGGGCGCCTGGGGCTATAGGCTTTGAGCCCCTAGGAGTGTGCCATCGCCGATTCCCAAGGAGTCCCCCCGGAGCCGGAATCAAGGATTTGCCTTGTGTGCGGCAAGAGTCCGTTGTAGAAGGTGGACACTTGTTGCCATCGTCCAAGACCGTGTTGCGAGCATTTCCTGAGTAGCTTCTTGAACCTTTCCCATGTCTCGTACAAGGATTCCCCATCTTTTTTAGAGTAGGTATTGATCTCGCTCACGAGTTTGGCGGTTTTAGCGGGAGGGAAATATTTGTAAAGAAATTTTTGGGCAAGTTCATCCCAAGTGTGTACGGATCCACTTGGAGGGTGTTTAACCAAGCTTTTGCTCGGTCTTTGAGGGAAAAAGGAAACATACGGAGTCTAACGACATATTTTGAGGCCCCGTTGATTTGGAAGGTGTCACATATTTCCAAGAAGTTGGTAATATGTAGATGAGGATCTTCACCGGCTAGGCCATGGAAAGTGGCAGAATTTTGGAGCATTTGGATAAGGTGAGGTCGAAGCTCAAAATTGTTAGCATCGACGTTAGAAGGGTTAATATCGGCTCCAAGATTACCGACCGTAGGCCGTATGTAATCCATGAGAGTGCGTTGATCCGCCATAGGGGGTTTTGGTTTAAGGTGTTTTCTTAAAAAGTGCTCGGGTTCATCAAGCGGTACTTTTATGTCTTTGTCGGAGGTGGAGGTCATGCACCAAAATGTATTCCTGCGAATTATACAGAATTGTGTGATTTTCTATGAAAAAAACAAAAAGAAAGCTTGATCATAAGGGTAGTGTTAAGATCGGAGGCTCTCATGATTGTGTTTGTTTGTAATATATAAATAATGAATGAACATGATTCAATGATTTATGCAGTGGAAATGAACACAAACTTTGTAAACACAATCAAAGAGGAAAATAGTTTAGATAAACACATGCATTCCATTAGTCGAAAGATTACAAATCAAGTCAAAAGATTGCAAAGCATGCTTACAAACTAAGCTCCCCCTCAACCTGATGCTCCCTGGTTGATTGCACAAGATGAAAGGATTGGAGGAGAAGAACTCACTCAGTCAATCAAATGTAACAGTACAGGGTACTGTTCCATTTATAGGCAAATCAAACCACTGAAGCATCTAAGCTGACGTCACTATGAAAGTGACATCTAACAACCTAACAAACTCTAACATCTGATCTATACAAGTACTCCTATGCTAAGAACAGTTATTACAATACATTACATAAAGAAAAACTTAACTACTGCTGAATCCTTCGACTGATGTGAACCCAGCAGCACTTGATATATCCAGCAGTGCTTGACTCATAGCAGTAGATTGAACAATAGTGTTTTATCCTTCACAGTCTTCAGGGCTTCATCAGCAGTTTGAGGGACAAAAGCTGTTGTATATGACCAGTGGATAGAGGACATAAGATGTTATAAGCACTTTCAAGGGGAAAGCCTGGTGTAAACTTCTGCTTATGATGAATCCACTGTTGTGAACCAGTTTTGGCTTTTATTATCTGTTCCTCTGATAGGGTTCAATCCCAACAATTTCCCCCTGGAACAGATAATGCCAAAACTCTTCATTATTTTGGATCTTTATTGTCTCATCAGAAGTTCCCTAACTTGACCTTTAAATTGCAATTCAAAATCCATAGAACTTGTATCCTCCTCATCCCTACAAAGTATAAGCTCAAGGAGATCTTGTAGATCTTCAACACTCAGGCCCAGAGCTTGTTCGCTTGATATGTGCTTTACTTCTCCATTGGATCTGAACAGTGTCAATACATGGGTCTTTTGATCAGACATCCATTTTAGTATTTTTGAACCCAATGGGTTTCTTGGGAGAGGTTTATTTACTGATGAGGAGTTTGGTGATGCTGGCCTTGTGAAAATTTGTTGAGCAGTACCCTGAGCTTTTGCTAGTTCAGAGTTTTTAGCTGACATTTGTTTGAAAGCCTTGTTTATGATTTCATTTGCTGCAACTATATCTTCTGTAGTCTCTTTTTCAATCTGCTCTTGTCTCTTTCTTTGATCTATCTCAATGACTGAGACATCTGCTGATGTGAACAGTGGTGTAGGAGTATTGATCTGCTTTTCTAGCTTTTTGTGTTCAGGTTTTTGTGGTAAACTAGGAACTGTCATCCTTCTTTTCTTTAACCTTTCATAAGCCTCATCTGTGTATTGCCTTGTCCATTTTGCTATGGCTTTGGCAGGTCCAACCTTTGCATCCACCAACTCTTGTTTCTTCTTCTTCTTGTATTCTGAGGTAAGTTTATCAATGGCCTTTTTGTATTTGCTCCAGTTTGGAGCTGTCTTTTTCTGACCTGGATCATTCTTGATCATCCTGATTCTGTTAACTTCATGCTTTAGTGCAATGAGTGGCCATTCACTGAATTGTTCATCATTAGCTGGATAAAATTTTTCTTTCATAATGAATGCAAGATAATCATTTCTCATTTCCTTTTGTAGGACAGCTCCAGGTGGCAGATTTGACATATCTTTGCTCAGGTCTCTTGCATAATCTTCCATATGTTTGACCTTGGTGAGCAGAAATTCCATTCTTTCAGAAATGGCTTTATCACCTTGATCTTTACATTCAAATCTAGCCCTTATGTCAGCTTTTCTGGCTTTGAGTTTTAGATACTCATCCATATTTGCTGGATTCCTGAAGCCTGTGAGAGAAGGAAATTTTCTTTTTGAAGGATCATCCACTGTATAGAATTGTCTCATCTCATCCTTTACAGCTTCCAATTCCAGTGGATAACTTGCAGCAGTGGATACAATGTTACCAGGGTTTATTGGTTTGACAACAGTTGGTGGAATGGGTTGTTGTGATTTGATGGCAATGTAAGGTGTGGAGGATAAAGGAATGGGTGCTGGTATATCATCATTACCCTCATGAGATTTCCTTTTTCTTGTGTAAAGCCTTTTGGGTGAAGGGGGTTTTGTTTGTGATGTGACAGTGGGTTGTATGGTGATTGATGTGAGGTAAAATACACATATTTGTCCCGTGTAAATTGTTTAATTATTGTATAAGTTTTATTTGTTTTTATTTAGTATTAGTGCTATATTATATTATTTTGTGTTTTGACAGGTCCTGGTGTAAATGGAGTGAAAATGAGTGATAATCAAATAACCAGCCAGTTGAGTAGAGCAGACCGTCAGGGACCGAAGTAAAATTGGGGCAATTTTCTATGAGTGGGTCAAGGCCACTATCTCTATTTTATAAGTGGCTACCATAATAATAATAATAATAATAATAATAATAATAATAATCAACTTTTGTCTTGATTTGGATGTAAATATAATTGAAAGTATTGTTGTGGGAGTTGGGTTCGAGAGGAACAAAAAGAATTTAAAAGAAAGAATTTTATTCTTTCTTACAATGGGCCGCCAAGATCAAACAAATTCACGAATGCATGCAGTTGGGTATTATTGAGTTGTTTTATTAGTGGGCCTTGAATATTATAAAGTAAAAGAAAACCTAATGGCCAAGGAGGGGACGCAGACGACTGGAGACCACTTTATATTTTTGAAGGGCTGTTGACGGTAGAAGGAGCAGACGAACAGGGGATCAGACGAAGTCAGCCGGACGAATTTTTTAGAGAATATTGAGAAGGGTTCAAGGCTAGAGAATTATTGGGATTGAAAGAGGAAAGCTTGGAAGTCAAAGAATTTACGGGTTCTTTTATTTTCTAGTTTCTTTTATTTTATGTCAATGAATTCTTGTTTGAGACTTTGTTTGATTGTTTTTAAGACCATGATTGGATAAACTTTTTAAACCACCCAGACTTGATGAATGGATTAATTTAGAGTTTTTACCGTTTTTGTTTATTGCATGATTGTTATGGGTGATTGTGTTTAGTAAGCGGTTTGCTTTAATGGTTTGATGTGTATGCGTACTTTGAATTGGTTTATTGTTATTATTTGCTTCATATGATTCTTAGTGACGGTCTATATCACAACATAGAGTCATATTAGGGTTTAGGGTTTCGGTGAGTGTCTATATCACATAAGAAAACCTTAACTCTTTAGGGAGAATTGCGCAATAATCATTAAAAGTAAGTGGTAATAATTTGCTAAGTCTTAGTGTTCTACTAGTCCTAATAACTGGGAAGTGAGGGGCTATTGGTAGGTCTTACCCGGCGAATTGCTTTAGATAGGCTTTGGGAAAGGTTATGTCTTGGTTTACCTGTCGGTCTTATTAGTCTATCAAGTCAAGTTAATTACTTCAAACTACCCTAGATCTAGGATTGGAAAAGAATAGGTCAACATTAGGGTACTTACACAATAATTAGATAACTGGGAAGAAGTCTAATAACCGGTAGGATTAACGGCCTAGGTAGTGCCACAGGTTTCTCCTTGAGAAGGGTCGAGGGACCTCGATGGTTCTTAATAGGTTTAGTACTTTAAGATCCCGGTTCCATAACTCGTGCATTTAACTTAATCGGTAATCTCTTAAAAACAATCCAGGATTCTTGTCTAGGTGGTCCTGTTCTCATATAAGAAAAGTCCACAGTCGTCATTCGTTTTTAGTCTAGTTCTTAGTTAATTAATTAGTTTAAATAGATTTCCTTAGATTTTCCGTACCCCCCCCCTCAATCAACAGTTAGAGTTTGTGTCAGTGTAGGTCTAGATAGAGTCTAATTAGCGTAATTAGAGAGTCTCGTGGGTTCGATACTCGGACTTACTGTAGCTATACTGCATTGACCGGTACACTTGCCGGTGGTGTGGTCTAGGTTTTAGAGAGTCTGTTTTTATAAATTTAAAACTTAGAGAGTCTAATTTAGGGTTAAAATTAGTTAGTTTAATTAGACCACTTTTAGCACATTAAGTTTTTGGCGCCGTTGCCGGGGACTCTTGGCGATTGCGTTTATTAGCTTTGATTGGACTTAATTGACATAATCTGTGCTACTTGTATAGTTGTGTAATTTTTTTATTTTTTAGTTAGTTTTCTTTTATTCTCTCTACCTTGCTCTGCTCTTTCTACTCTCTTAATGGCAGGTGATCCTATTGATCGAGATGTCTCTGATGAGTTGTTTTGGGAGAGAGAATTTGCGGATGAGTTAGCGGGTTTGTCGGATGATGCAGAAGTAGGTGCGTTTGATCCGGAGGAGGACCTTGCATACTTAGAAGCTTTACTTGCAGGAAACCCAATGACGGACATCCAACAAGAAGAAGTGTTGGTGGAAGAGGAAGACCACCACAGCTGGCCCGTGATACTGATAGCGAATGCGAGTAAAAGTTTCAAACCACGGGAGAAGGCAATGAGAAGAACACCTGGGATCGTGTTTCAGCGGCTCCTGCTAGGTAAGTTCAAATTTTGGTGTTTCAACCCGGTTAAATATTTAAAATTCTTTAATAATTCCACTATAATATTTTTAAATGTGTTTGAAGACCGGGTGGAATTAAATGGGTTAGACCGGGTCCAGATAAAAGAAAAACCTCCTGATTAAGTTCAAGTGTGGGGAGGTTTTGTAAAGTTTTTATAGAGTCGTAGTTTTTGTATATTGAGTCTTAGTAGTTTTTGAGTCGTTTTTTTTAGAGTCGGTACTGCTTTGGGTTTTATTTTTTTGTGATTGTGCAGGTTTGGATTGTACCACCCGTACTCAATCTCCATTCGGGTGATTTCGGAGCTGCCTTATTGATATAACCCAAGTAGACTAGGCAACGATCGCGAATGAAATGCTATACGATCGTTCGTTGGATTCAAGACTCGTACGGCTGGCCCTGACTTTTGTCCTAACCAGCTAAGTCTTTTCCAACTCTCTCTGTATTCATATTTTTATTTCTTGTTTTGTTTTAAGTTTTCGTCTCTGCATTGGGGACAATGCAAATCTCAAGTGTGGGGATGGATAACTGCTTTTTAGGTTAGTTTGAGTCATAAAAATCAAAAATAAAAAAAAATTAGAAAATTTTTAAAAATCCAAAAAAAAAATTGAAAAATCAGAAAATGTCTTTCGAATAATAAAGAAGTTTGCAAAATTAAAACGGAAAATGATAGAAAAGATGAATTTTTGCTCGGGGTCGAATAATAATAATAAGAGATAAAATAAATCGAGCTTGTGTCTAGTTAGGGATATGTGGATAGGCCCGGGTTTGGTTTTAAGTCCCTTTGAGTTAATATACTTTAATTGTCGGTCTGCTAGTGGGTTTTCGCCTGGGAGATATGGGAAATCAAAATTGCCAATAAGAGTATAAGGGGCACCGTTATAAGTTAAAACCGTTAGAGTTTGTGGTCATGCGAAAAAAAAAATAGAATAAAAAGTGAGCTAGAAACTAAATGAAAGTAACACAGGTCTATGTAATCCGAGTTGGGGATAGCGACTCTACAGCCGGAATGCCTCTGGGATGTGTGAAATCGAATTGCCGATTAAAAGTACCGAAACCTAAGTAATCTGTGGTTGGGGATAGCGACTCTACAGCCGGAATACCTCTTGGTTAGGGAAAGCATCGTCTAGACTCACGAGAAAAAAAAAAAAAAAAAAAAGAGCAAAAAGCAAAGCAAAAAAAAAAAAAAGTGAAAAAAATGGAAAAAGAAAAAAATTTTGATTGTAAACTCTCTTGGTTTTGATATAAAACGGTTGGGAATTGGTCCAGTGATCGTTCCTTTAGTCCTATAAGCTTGAGGCGGGAGTAGGTAGACTGTAGATTCTAGCGTGAGACCCTAGGAAGACTGACCGCACTTAAATTAAATTCACATGATAAGGGCTTGAGACCGGATTTGGGTTTAAAGGGACAAGTATATTTGCAATCGCGGCTAACACAAGCTTTGGTTTTAACAAGTATAAATAAGTTTTTGACCCGAGTAATTATTTGTCTCTGATTCCGTTGCATAGATTCTTTTTCGGGGACGAAAAAAGAGTAAGTGTGGGGATATTTGATGTGAGGTAAAATACACATATTTGTCCCGTGTAAATTGTTTAATTATTGTATAAGTTTTATTTGTTTTTATTTAGTATTAGTGCTATATTATATTATTTTGTGTTTTGGCAGGTCCTGGTGTAAATGGAGTGAAAATGAGTGATAATCAAATAACCAGCCAGTTGAGTAGAGCAGACCGTCAGGGACCGAAGTAAAATTGGGGCAATTTTCTATGAGTGGGTCAATGCCACTATCTCTATTTTATAAGTGGCTACCATAATAATAATAATAATAATAATAATAATAATAATAAACTTTTGTCTTGATTTGGATGTAAATATAATTGAAAGTATTGTTGTGGGAGTTGGGTTCGAGAGGAACAAAAAGAATTTAAAAGAAAGAATTTTATTCTTTCTTACAATGGGCCGCCAAGATCAAACAAATTCACGAATGCATGCAGTTGGGTATTATTGAGTTGTTTTATTAGTGGGCCTTGAATATTATAAAGTAAAAGAAAACCTAATGGCCAAGGAGGGGACGCAGACGACTGGAGACCACTTTATATTTTTGAAGGGCTGTTGACGGTAGAAGGAGCAGACGAACAGGGGATCAGACGAAGTCAGCCGGACGAATTTTTTAGAGAATATTGAGAAGGGTTCAAGGCTAGAGAATTATTGGGATTGAAAGAGGAAAGCTTGGAAGTCAAAGAATTTATGGGTTCTTTTATTTTCTAGTTTCTTTTATTTTATGTCAATGAATTCTTGTTTGAGACTTTGTTTGATTGTTTTTAAGACCATGATTGGATAAACTTTTTAAACCACCCAGACTTGATGAATGGATTAATTTAGAGTTTTTACCGTTTTTGTTTATTGCATGATTGTTATGGGTGATTGTGTTTAGTAAGCGGTTTGCTTTAATGGTTTGATGTGTATGCGTACTTTGAATTGGTTTATTGTTATTATTTGCTTCATATGATTCTTAGTGACGGTCTATATCACAACATAGAGTCATATTAGGGTTTAGGGTTTCGGTGAGTGTCTATATCACATAAGAAAACCTTAACTCTTTAGGGAGAATTGCGCAATAATCCTTAGAAGTAAGTGGTAATAATTTGCTAAGTCTTAGTGTTCTACTAGTCCTAATAACTGGGAAGTGAGGGGCTATTGGTAGGTCTTACCCGGCGAATTACTTTAGATAGGCTTTGGGAAAGGTTATGTCTTGGTTTACCTGTCGGTCTTATTAGTCTATCAAGTCAAGTTAATTACTTCAAACTACCCTAGATCTAGGATTGGAAAAGAATAGGTCAACATTAGGGTACTTACACAATAATTAGATAACTGGGAAGAAGTCTAATAACCGGTAGGATTAACGGCCTAGGTAGTGCCACAGGTTTCTCCTTGAGAAGGGTCGAGGGGCCTCGATGGTTCTTAATAGGTTTAGTACTTTAAGATCCCGGTTCCATAACTCGTGCATTTAACTTAATCGGTAATCTCTTAAAAACAATCCAGGATTCTTGTCTAGGTGGTCTTGTTCTCATATAAGAAAAGTCCACAGTCGTCATTCGTTTTTAGTCTAGTTCTTAGTTAATTAATTAGTTTAAATAGATTTCCTTAGATTTTCCGTACCCCCCCCCCCCTCAATCAACAGTTAGAGTTTGTGTCAGTGTAGGTCTAGATAGAGTCTAATTAGCGTAATTAGAGAGTCTCGTGGGTTCGATACTCGGACTTACTGTAGCTATACTGCATTGACCGGTACACTTGCCGGTGGTGTGGTCTAGGTTTTAGAGAGTCTGTTTTTATAAATTTAAAACTTAGAGAGTCTAATTTAGGGTTAAAATTAGTTAGTTTAATTAGACCACTTTTAGCACATTAGTGATTGTTGAAATGGTGAGGGCAGTGGTAGATGACTGGCAAACAGCTGTTGAAACAACTGGTGTTTCAACCTCTGTTGTCATTACAACTACTGATGTGTCAGTAGATGTCTTCTGCTTTTCAGCAGGTGGTGATTTGGTGGGTGGTGATGTAGTTTTAGGGTGTGGTGGTAGGGCAGTGGTTGTGGTGTGTGTTGTAGTGGTGTGTGTTGAAGAGATGGCAGGTGTTTGGCTGGCAGTTGTTGAAACTACTGAGGTATCAGTTGTTGATACAACAGGTGTTACAACAACTGTTTGGGTGGAAGTTTGAGATTTGGTGGTTTGAGGTTTGGAGCCTTTGGGAGGTGGTTTGAAGGCATGCTTTGTGGGTCTTGATGGTGTGGATTTGGGTTGCCTCACTTGCCTAGTGGGCTTCTTCTTTTCATCCTTAGGATTTTCATCATCATTTGGCTCAGAAGTACCCTGTGCATTCAGCTCCATATAAGCTCTTTTCTCCTTTTCCCACCTAGCTTTATCCTTAGCCTCTCTATCTCTTTTAACACTTGCTTTTGCTTCTGCAAGTGCATTTATGGTAACATCAATTTTCTTACTACCATCTGGCAAAGGAATGTTTTTAGTCATGTTTTCTTTTTCTGGTTCAATATAAAGACCATCATCAATTCCATTCTTTATCCACTGTTTGATTTTCTCCCCCTTTTTGGCATTATCTGAAGGAAGTTTATGAATAAAGAGAACAGTGGGAGGAGCAGTGCCAGTGGTGTTTAGGATGTGAACCTTTATAGCCTTGATGTCTGCTTGGGTATTTCTAAACCTTGACTCCATCATGTTTCTCAGCTCTTGAGCATGTATTGCATGCTGCTGATCAGCCATTTGTCTTTGTTGTTGGAGCAGGGGTTGGAATAAATTCCATAACTCATTTGCAACAGGTGCTTGTGATGGAGCAGGTGCTTGAGTTGGAACAGCAGTAGTTGAGACCTTTTGAGCTTTCAACAACTGTTGCACCATATCTTTTATTTCAGCAACAGATGTCTCAAGGTTGTTAATTCTACCCGTCAATTCCTGATATTTTAAATCATCACCCAAGTTAATGGGATCATCTGAATCCACACAAGCAATGGTTGTATCAATGTGTGACTTAGGAAATGAATCCCAAAAATCACCCATTGATGCCCCTTGTTCTTGGTTCTGGGGTCTTCTTTCTTCAACACTTGATAACCTTTTGAAGGTACCAGTGGTCAAAACAAACTCACTAGTGGTTACCAGAGGTGCTATAGAAGAAATTGCCTTCAAGGGAGTCTGATTGATGAAACAACTGGCCAAGTGTAGATCTGTTGATCCAACACTAGTAGTTGCTGCTCCACTTGAACTACTGTCAGGAATTACTTGTAACTCCTGCAGTGTAACCTCCTCAAATGTTGCTGGGATAGCAAAGGTATAAGCATCAGACCCAGTCACTTGTGGGAGTGTACTCTCAGTGATAGGTGATTGAGAGGAACTGGTTTGTGTCTGAGCTATAGCAACTGCATGCAACAAGGGTATTATGGATTGTGGTAATGTGAGAGGTGAAGATATGGGTGTTGAAAGAGACATGTCAATGGGATCAGGACTGAGGAAGATGGACCCAATTGGCTCCAGAGCTTCATAATGTGGGGTCCCTGTGCTTACAACCTGATCCTTTTGTGAGGATGCAGGAGGAGTTTGAGGAAAAGGTGGAGATCTTTCTTCCATATGCTGTGAGGAAGTAGCAGCAGTGGTTTTCGGTGACATTTGTGTTGTCACTGGCAGTGGCTCTGGGATCTCATCTTCCAGAGTTGCCTTTTTAGTGGGTTTGGGGGGTTTTTTTGGATGATTTCTTTTTAGGCTTTTTGGTAATGGAAGGTGTGGGTTTCATAGTAGTGGGTGTGCTACTATGATCATCTGGAGCAGTGGGCTCAGTAGCAGATACCTGAGGAGCAGTGGTAGCTGCTAAAGTCTGCTCAGGTACCTCTGCTTGTGTTTTTGCAGGTGTTAACATTCTAGTAAATGTTTCAGATGTTAAACTATGTATTTGAAAAGATTTACCTTGGATGAGCAAATTTTCATTCTCCTTTCCGAATTTTTGTTTAAGATAGTAGCTTAAGAACCTTGGAAAAAGTAGAAATGATTTGCTATCAACATTTTTTACCAAATCATCAAAGATCTCCTGGGAATAGTTAAAATTTTCATTATGTAAAATAGCATAGCCCAGGCTTTGGATCTTTAATGGTATTTCATTAAAAGCAGTTGTTTTATCTGAGACACACATCAAAAGGGTGTGGAATAAAAACCTTGGTGCAGAAGGGAAGAAGCCTTTTTGTAAGGTGTCCCTTTTCATTTCCGCACCATACCCTCTTTTCAGAAAATCAGTTTTTAACTCATTTTTAGGAAAAGAAGTTTTACCTTCCTAATCATCGAGTGCAAAGACTTTTGAAATTGATTGTGGAGTGATTTGAATCTTCTTACCCTTTATGGAAGAATTAATGGCTATAACTGTTTCACCTTGATACTGAAGTGTGGCATTTTTCCAGAATTCTCTCTGGGTTTATTCGTAAATAGGAGCATCAGCAGTCAACAAAGTTTTGTACTTTGAAGCTGCAAGAGTGTCAATGATGGAAACGAAAGTTTTGGTGGTGGTGGGTTTTGTGAGTAGACCCAAGTAGTTGTGAGGTGCTTTGTATGGGATTTCAATGGGTTCAGCGGCCTTTTGAGCGACCTTTTTGGAGGATGAAGATGATTTTGATTTTGTCATTTTGATGAAGAAGAACAAAGAATGATTTGAGACGGAAGATTGGAAACTGCTTTGAGAGAAGAATTTTGGAATTCAATTCGACAGTGTAAAACCCTGTTTGGGGGTTTTGATCAGGGTTTTATAAGGGAAAAAGTGAATGCTGACGTGGTAGCGGTTTACAAAGATCTGATGGCTAATAACTGACCACGTGCCAACCTCTGATGGAAAGATGAATAATGGAGGACAATTGTTTAGGGAACCACTGATGAAGCAAATATCAGTGGTTGCAACGATCAAAGTGAAAACAGTGGATGATTTTAACTATCAGTGGATAGCTTTATCAGTGGATAAAACACTGATTTTGAACAACAGTGATTAAAAAAAAATAAAAGAACAGGGGTTGACTTTCAGCAGTGGACAGTAGTTAGGAAGCAGATGTTTGAACAAAACAGTGGTTAGGGTAAAGTAATGGTAAGGATTTTCAAAGGCTAGTAAGTCAACAACTATTAGTGCACCATTGGATAAGCTTTTGACAAATATTTTGAGCATCTGCTGTTCTGATGAAAGGAATGGTTTTATCTTGTGAAGTCACAATATCATGTCTAACATATGTTGATGGTGATTCTGAAATATCTGCAAGTTGTCAAGTTCAATATGTCAGCAGTTTTTACAGAAATTTTCATTCAAGGTTTTGCCACATGTCTATTACAAGTTTTGAAGGTTTTATAGATTTCTGACAGTGGTTTAGTATCCCAGATGATGGAAACCCTCTCTACTAAGGCTACTCATTTTGTGTCATAATATTTGAATTAGAACATGAGTACCTAAGTATTTTAAGGTCTGTTAGCAATCAATCTTTTGATCAGTGATAAAGCAAACTTGAGTTTGACATGACCTTGACATTTGTACCATTACCTTTTGACCTATTTTCAAGGATAATACAAAAAAAAAATGATGGTTCTTAATCCTGACAGGAGTTTGAAACTTTTGCTATAAAAAACAAGTAAAAGTACAAAGTATATCACTCTTAAGGAAAAAATAAAGAATAATATATCCTGCTTTATTTGAGAAAAACCTTTTCAGAAATAATTAAAGGTTTTTCTGAAAACAACATCAAAAAGGATCTGGTATATTTTTCAATTAAACTCATAATCACATCACTCTCAAATTTTATGAAAATGGTCAGTAGTCTGAAATACATTGTAATAACCACTGTTTGAGACCATTTTCTTGTTTAATTGATTGCAAAAATGAGGAGACATGTTCACATAAGTTTTGAAAGTCCTGTTATAGACTTTGTTACCATGTGATGGCTCTGAAAAACTTGTCTAGTCCTCTTGTAAGCTTAATCACTGGTGATACTATAGTTACCTGAACTTTCCTGAATCTCTGAATGCACAAAGTTGCTTGATGACCATTATTCACTCAATTTTGGACTC
This sequence comes from Helianthus tuberosus, assembly GCA_030545235.1. Lineage (NCBI taxonomy): Eukaryota > Viridiplantae > Streptophyta > Magnoliopsida > Asterales > Asteraceae > Helianthus > Helianthus tuberosus. Next base: position 128,484,206 of record CM060351.1, on the reverse strand, counting down.
TTAAGTGTTTTACATTTATGCTCTTTTCCCTTGACTTCAAAGGTTTTGAGATAAACACACGTTTGAGTTTTCGTGATTTTTCTTCTTCCCTTTTTACCCTTCCCATTCATAAGTACTGAAATACTTACTGGGAGTTTTTATTGAAGGAATACTTATTCCAGAATCATTTTTGCAGCAATGTTTTGAGAGATCTGGTCGTATTTGTACATGCTTATGTCAAATCTCACATTACATATGATTTGGACTATTTTAACACCTGATTTTCTTAATGTATTTTTAACAAAGTTGATTTGGTCCTTTTTAGCAGGATTCCCAACCTGTTTTTCAACACATAAGATCTAATAACTAAAGTTTTAATTTCCCTCTTTTTATGTTAACAAAAACACTAATGTTTTTATGAACATAGGTTTTTGTCGACCTGAGGTACATACTTTAGCGGCAAACATGATGGATACAGCACAAAACTTCATAACAACAATTGAAATTAATTTTGTAAAGAGAATGATTATACCATAGTTATCAGACATATTTTCAGATCTGAAAACTATAGGTGTTTTATGTATGACATCACTTGTTATGCGAAGTTTGTGTGTCTTATGACGTCTTGGTTGTTTTACAGAGTTTTTGAATAGCAATTTTGAACGTGATCACTCGTTACTCTGTTTTTCAACTAAATACGATCAACCTTAGCATCAATGAATTTTGAGCTGAACTGTTATGTCAAATTGATTGTTAGATCGAATTTGATTGTCCAAGCTCTGATACCAATTGTTAAGATCGGAGGCTCTCATGATTGTGTTTGTTTGTAATATATAAATAATGAATGAACATGATTCAATGATTTATGCAGTGGAAATGAACACAAACTTTGTAAACACAATCAAAGAGGAAAATAGTTTAGATAAACACATGCATTCCATTATTCGAAAAATTACAAATCAAGTCAAAAGATTGCAAAGCATGCTTACAAACTAAGCTCCCCCTTAGCCTGATGCTCCCTGCTTGATTGCACAAGATGAAAGGATTGGAGGAGAAGAACTCACTCAGTCAATCAAATGTAACAGTACAGGGTACTGTTCCATTTATAGGCAAATCAAACCACTGAAGCATCTAAGCTGACGTCACCATGAAAGTGACATCTAACAACCTAACAAACTCTAACATCTGATCTATACAAGTACTGCTATGCTAACAACTGTTATTACAATACATTACATAAAGACAAACTTAACTACTGCTAAATCCTTCCACTGATGTGAACCCAGCAGCACTTGATATATCCAGCAGTGCTTGACTCATAGCAGTAGATTGAACAACAGTGTTTTATCCTTCACAGTCTTCAGGGCTTCATCAGCAGTTTGAGGGACAGCAGCTGTTGTATATGATCAGTGGATAGAGGACATTAGATGTTATAAGCACTTTGAAGGGGAAAGCCTGGTGTAAACTGCTGCTTATGATGAATCCACTGTTGTGAACCAGTTTTGGCTTTTATTATCTGTTCCTCTGATAGGGTTCAATCCCAACAGGTAGCATGGCCCCGTGCTGTGGCTGGCACGACCCGTGCTGTGTAGGAAAAACTTTCTATTTTCAGGTTCCTAGTACTAGAAATTCAGCACGGCCCCGTCCTCCTGTAACACGGCCCCGTGCTCCTGTAACACGACCCAGTGTCTAGATTTCCAGTAACAAGAAAATAGGTTTTCCCAGATACTGCAGATTTAACACGGCCCGGTGCTAAATCTGCAGAAAGCAGAATTTTTGGGGGGAAAGAAGAAAAATAAAAGGAAAAGATAAAAAAAAATGATTAGGCCGTTAATTTTAAGCTTTCCTAAGATCCTTGTGTCCCTGGCAATGGCGGCAAAAACTTGACGTGCGTGCGGGTGTATATATTTTTCAGTTATATTTTTAGCTCTTTTTACTCGCCGATTTCAAGTTTTAAATTTATAAAACACGATATTCTACTATCACTCTACACACGCGCTAGGGCAATTATACCCATCACGGACGTATTATAGTGATGGCAAGATAGCGAGGTCGTCCGAGGACACAAGAGCTTTTAGTACCGACTTATCATCAACGTCTAATCAAACCAACTTTTGAATTTTTTTTAAGATAATAAAAAGATAAAAACAGAAAATAAAAATAAAATATAAAATGATAGACAAGAAAGAATCACTTAGATCCAACTTATCTTTCATGTACCCTTTTGATGATTTCCGCAATTTGGCATTTTAAGAGATTATCTTAGTTATAGCAGTAGGCCCTCTTTTGGAGGCGACGTTACCCTCAACCTAGTGGTTTGAGTCAGCAAGGATACAATCCCACTAGGTTGGAATATTAAAAGATAATTAAGTAAGTTATTAATGAGAAATGTGGTGGACCCCTCGTACAAGGCGGTGATCACCCTCAACCCGTTGGTCTGAGTCAGCAGGGATACAATGCTTGCGGGGTTCGTTTAAAGTTTTAATAGTAGCTTAAGAATAAGGGATTCAAGCTTTTTGCACCTCTCCCATGGTAGGTAATGCCCGCTCTGACTCGTGAGGTGTTACTAGGCTTGAACCAGGTTCTCGCAGGATCTATACACTGAACGAGACATAGAATTACCCAAACCACCCATCTAATCTTCCTTTTGGGTTAATTAACATGCTTTATATAGATCATAAATACATGAACATGTTGAGTAAATGAACATATGAAGAGTATTTGAATAAGTTCGCCTTCAATATAAAAAACTAATTATTAAAGTCATTAATACATACCCAATCAAAAAGTAGCCAAAGGTTGGAAATCATAAAAGAAATACATAAAAGAAAAGTCTTCACCAAGTGATGTAAGAATTTAGCCAAGCATGGCCTTTGTTTGACAAAGATTCTTACGATCAATCTTGGATCCTGAGACTACACACACACTCTAAAGATGGAAAAATGGATGATGGTGGTGGATGATGGTGTTGTAGTGGTGGAGGAGTGGTGGCAAGTGAGAGAGAAATGGTTTGCCAAGAGATGAGTTGAAGTGGAACCAAGCACTTCTGTTTATAGCTGTAAACAGAAGCTTCAGCATGGCCCGTGCTCGCCTGGCACGACCCCGTGCCCACCTCTCTCTCTCTTCCTCATTAACTGCTTGTCAGATGTTGTACTAACATGGCCCCGTGTGTCAACGGCACGGCCCGTGGCCAAAGTACTTGCTGTACTATCATAGATTCTGCAAATCTTTGAGTTGACCACGTCCCGTGTTGGCCTAGCATGACCCCGTGTTGGCTGCCATTTTTGTCTTTTGCAGTTTTCTTTTTCTTCTGCCCAATATCCATCCTTGGACATGGCCCGTGTCAGGTGGACACGACCCCGTATCAGCCTTCTGTTCTTGTTATTTTGAGGTTTGGATATGAATCGGGGCTTGGCGACTTGCGACAATTCCTTTTTCTTTATAGTTATGTTGGATTTTGCTATCTTTTTGCTCCTTTTGCAAATTTAAGCTCTTTTATCCCTGAAAATATAAAAGGAACGAAAACACGAGCTTTTTCCAACATTAGTACTAAAAAAGGGTTGCTTTTACGCCGTATTTAACATAATTTATATGTTGTATTTTAATCACATCAAGTATATGCTTGGATATCAAGATTTCCATTGGCTCTAAATAGAACTCCATGTCCTGTTATCCCTTTGAGATATCGTATGATTCTTACTACTACTTCCATATGGGTCTTCTGGGGTTGGTGCATGAATTGGCTAACAACCCCAATAACGTAAGCAATATCTGGACGAGTATGTGAGAGGAATATTAGTTTTCCCACCATTCGTTGATATCTGTGTTTATCTGTAAGCTCTACTCCCTTTTCCATGTGAAGTTTGTGTTTGACAATCATAGGAGTGTTTGCAGGCTTGTAATCAACCATCCCTGTTTCTGCTAATAAGTCAAGCATGTATTTCTTCTGGCAGATAAATATTCCTTGTTTAGACCTCATTACTTCAATTTCGAGAAAGTACTTAAGTTTTCCCAAGTCTTTCATTTCAAACTCGGTAAACAAATTTTCTCTTAATTTTGTCATTTCTTCTTCGTCATTTCTTGTGATGATCATATCATCAACATAGATGACCAGGCAGATGATAAGTTTACCTCTCGTTTTCAGGAAAAGAGTATGGTCTGAGTTGCTTTGTTTAAAACCATACCCTTTCATAGCTAGGGAAAATCTCCCAAACCATGCCCAGGGAGATTTTTTTCAGACCATATAATGACTTCTTCAACCAACACACCTCCTCTTTTAGCTCCCCATGCAGGAAAGCATTAGTTACGTCAAATTGATGAAGTGGCCAATTCTTATTTGCCGCAATTGAGAAGATAACTCTGATGGTATTAATTTTAGCTATTGGAGAGAAGGTTTCTGAGTAGTCTATCCCATATGTCTGAGTATATCCTTTGGCGACTAACCGGGCTTTGTATCTTTCAATTGTTCCATCTGGCTTATGCTTCACCGTAAACGCCCAACGACATCCTATAGGCTTCTTCCCAGGAGGAAAGCCACATTTTCCCATGTATCGTTTCTCTTCAGAGCATCCATTTCAGCTTCCATTGCATTTTTCCAATCAATTGACACGAGAGCTTGTTCTTCTGAGTTTGGAATTTCTTCAGAGTATAGAGACGCAGTGAGTGCTTTTGCTTCTTTAGATAGGTTTCCATTGGCTATGTTAGCCATTAGGTATTTGGAACCTCGAGTCTCCTTTTCTGGAGAATACCGTTTTGGAGGTACCCTGTGTTTATTCTTGGTAGCAAGAAATATCTTTCTTGGTTCTCTTCACTAGTTGCTCCACTTGTTTCTTCTTCTTCTTGTATGAATTTACCATCCAGGTTTGCTTCACCGTCTGGGTTGGTTTCATCATTTGTTTTTTCTTTTAACACTGTCTCTAATCCATGTTAATATGATTAGATAGATAAACTTCAACATTAGGAGAGTTACTTACCTCGGATGTCAGGTTAGGAGGAGCAAGGTCAGTGACACTTGGTGTCATGGATTGTGAGAATGAAGGTCCAACTTGGGCACTGTGATGAGCCTCTTCAGACGATGGTATTAACTTAGTGTGTCGTACTCGCACTCCCCCTGACCACTAGGTTGGGTGTAGTAGAAAAAGGTTTCAAGAAAGTCACAGTTCATAGTCGTAAACATATGGCGTGTTTGAGGGTTGCAACAATGATAACCTTTTTTGTTGATCCCATAACCAACAAATACACATTTTTCAGCACACGGGTTAAGTTTGGTGCGATTGACTTTGGGTATGTGAACGAAGACAGAGCATCCAAAGACACGTGGTTCAAGAGTAAGTGCTAGTGGTAGTTTAGTAAATTCAGATAAGCTTTGTAAAGGATTTTTGAGTTAAAGGGCACTGGTTGGTAGTCGATTGATGAGACAAACGGATGTGCCCACAGCTTCTGGCCATAAAGATTTAGGGACATGAGATTCAAGTAGGAGTGCTCTGGTTATTTCAAGAAGAATGCAAATTTTCTGCTCAATGACACCGTTTTATTTTGGGGTATGTGTGCAAGAGGTTTGATGAATAATCCCTTGTTTTTGGCAAAATTGTTGCAGTGAATAGTTTACAAATTCAGTTCCGTTATCGGATCGTAGGACCTAAATAATTTGTTTAAATTGTGTTTTTACCATGGCATAGAACATGGTGAATTTATCAAACACATTGGATTTGTTTTTCAAAAAATAAATCCATGTCATTCGTGTGCAATCATCAACGAAAAGAAGAAAGTATCTAAAATTTTGTCCACCATTGACAGAAGTCGGGCCCCAAACATTTGAATGGATTAATGAGAAGGGTAATTCAACTCGTGTGTTATTTGGTTTAAAAGTTGATCGATGACTTTTGGCAAGAAACAAGTTTCACAATTTATTTTTGCATTTGAAGGAAAAACTGAGGAAATAAAAGGTGTAGGTAACCAGTGGAAGGGTGCCCCAATCGCCTATGCCATAACCATGCTTCTCTACCTATAGTTCCATGAGCAAGCATCACAGTACCATTTTGGGCCACTTCATCCACATAGTACAATCCTTGGTGTTCAGTGCCACACCCAATTATTGCTCCCGTCCTGATATCCTACAAGATACAAAATGTGGGGGGTATATCAACACTGTACAATTCAATTCTTTCGTTACATGGCTAATTGACAATAACTTGTGAAATAATGATGGCACATAAAGACAATTTGAGAGTTTGACTGTTGGCGATATTTCAATAGTCCCTCCCCCGACAACATTAATTACATTCCCATTAGCCATTTGAATGTGTGTTCTTATCGGTCTAGATTGAGTAATGAGATCCGACTTATCAAAGGTCATAGTATATGTGGCCTCGCAATTAAAAATCCATTTTTCAATTTTATGATCGTTTTGTATCACACCAATATTAAAAACTTGACCATTACTGATTGAAGGGTCTGTTTGTAATCTTTCAAAATATTTGGGGGCCATTTGTTGATTAACAGGTTCATAAGGGTTTGAGAGAAATCTCTCAGCCCTTTTACCTGGTATCTTATCATCTTCCTCATAACAAGCTGCCACAGCCACAAACCCTCCAGTGTTGTTTCCGCCAGAGCTTGTGGTGTCCGGGTTACCCACGACCACCTCTACTTTTGCAGGTTGGCCTTCAGTTTTCTTCCCTTTCTTGTGCCCATCACTCCACCATTCCGGGTAGCCAACTAGCCTGAAGTATTTCTCCTTAGTATGCTTAGACATGCCATAGTGATCACACTTTAGCTTGGATTTATCTATCCGAGATGGCGGGCCAGTATTGGATCTCATCTGGCATGTTTGTCCTCTTAATAGAAACCCTAACCCTTTTAGTTGGTGTAATTCATTGGCGACAAGTCCCGCCACCACGCCGGTTTGGAGAGAATCGTCGGTGGTTGAATCGAGTATCCCTGGATGTGCCATTTATTTTACTACTGCGTAGGCGCCTTCTGCCGAAGGTAACGGGTCCCACCAGAGAACTTCCCTTTTTATCGGATCATACCTCCGATCTATGGCATTGAGGAATTGAAAAAGTTTATGTTCTGATCGGAGACGATTGTATGTTACTATGTCGGTCGCACAAGTCATCGGGTTTGGATTCGTTTTTTCAATCTCTCCCCAGATACCCTGCATAGTAATCCAAAAATCCTCCAGAGGTGAGCCATTCTGCTTGAGTTCATTGGCTTTGACGTGTAAGTCAAAGGTTTGCAATTTGTCTTTCCCGCTACTGTAAGTAATCACCAAAGCATCCCATAATGCTTTTGTTGTGCGAAACTCGGTTAGGTTGCTTGAAAGAGAGGGTTCAATGTTTTGTATTAACCATGAAAACACTACTAAATCATCTTGTTCCCATTCTTCATACTTCGCATCGAGTTTATCGGCTGGGTTGTTGAATAGATGACTCAGAAGAGTTTTTGATTTCACCCTGTGGCTACTCGAATCATTCGAACCCATAAGCCATAATTCTAACTGTTAAGTTTGATAATAATTTTCAAACTGACAGATAGGCATTGTTTTGGAATATTGGTTTGATTATTGAGGCTGCTTTTGAGAAGGTTGGATATTTGTAGGGAAAGATCATTGCTTTGTGTTTCATCACCAGACATGGTGACTGTCTTTTTGAAGGCAGATGGTTAAGGAAGGTGATGAGCATGTTAGTCCTTAGACCATACGCACTACTCTGATACCATGATTGATAGAGTAATCGATGGTATTGAATGTGATTGAATTTTATTGCTTGTATTTTTACATATGATGACCCTCAATATATAGTTCTCCACGAGGCTACATAAAAGGAAACAAATTGTAAATTACAGCTACTCGACAGGCTGTAATGGAGGGATTAGAGACAACTGGATGATTGCTAGTGATTGACCCAATCTTGGTTAAATTGGGAAATGATGTTATGCTGATCCGTAAAATATATTTCTTTTAACACATATGTCCTACGCCTAGATTTCACAATTTCAAACAATGATTAAGAATATGAACCTCTACCGGTTGGACTCCAGATAACCAAAATACAAGTCTAGGAATAGATCAGATCACTCTACGAGACACGCCGTATATGTGCGAAATCCGTATACGACATATTCGACACAAGAATACACATGACGTGGATTTAAACAATGCATATGACACACACACACAATTGAATAGTGTTTGGTTATATCTCAATACGTATCAATTTCCATAGGTTATGATTACATTCGTTTGAATACGTATAAATATACTTCTTCATACGCATCACACTTTATGCGTATGAATCTCATACTCATGAACACTCATGCACATGTGCTTATATGTATGGCATTCCATAAGCATAAGAGTATTACATATGTAACATATATCATTGTTCTAAACACCAAACACACCTACTACATTAAGACACGACCTAGATAACCTCTTAGCTGTTGTCACACCAAAATGTATCAACAAACTCTCCCTTGACAATTGCTAGAGGTCTTCGTCTTTAGGTCTTTATCACTTGCAACTTGTTTTCCAATCACTTCTAGCATGAATTCCAAAAGCAAAACAAATTCCGACAACTTTCTGGAATTGCAACGCCTACTCCATGTCTTTAACATGATAGAAGTTAGGCATCTTGTACAATCATTCAATATCATCTCCAGGCATATACACCAACCCACATCAGATCATAGATACGAACCGTTCTGTTCCCATCAGCTAAACATATCACAGCTTTGCTCGTTTTCTCATCATATTACAACTACTTCATTGATTTGCAAAAATTCTATTCCATCTTCTTGAACACAATTTTCTTGTTCACTTTCTGTGGATTAAACTTTAAGATTACTAGCGCTTTCTTTGAGATCTGACCAATCTTTGTTTTGTGAATGTATCTTATTGGTTTCTACGGCTGGAAATTTCAGAACTTCGTCTAACATTCATACTTCAACAGTTATTCAAAACAGTTAGCCATCCACTAGGTATTTGTATTATTAATATTCTTCTTTGATAAGCTTCTAATTTCCCATTCAGGTAACGAACTAAAACCTGGAGGCCACTTGAAGTCCTGAATCTCACATTCTCTCTTCAGCGCATAACATTTCAACTCAACAATGTACATCCAACTGATAATTTCACCTTTAAAAACCTTCTTGTTCATCTTGAAATGGGATTTATTTTTAACTAGTTTCTGTGGAGGTTTGTAATTTACGCTAAAGTACTAGATCCACTCTCTCTTCCTCTTCTCCAACTCTTTCTTTTCCTATTGATTTGTAGAAACATCTGAATCATCATTCACCTTTTCAGATTCTTTCTTTATAAAAAATTCTTCAGCTTGAAAGAAAATATTATTATCAAACGTGAAAATTCTTCATATGCCGAATTATAATATTTTTTTTTCAGATATACAACATCAGTGGTATCTTCTATCTTGACTTCATCAAAACCAACTTTAGTTTCAGTTTCTGGACTTGCATGCTTAGCAGATGAAGTCGGATTTTCATCAACAACAACCTTTTCTTTGTTCAATCTAATCAGTACAATTATTACTTATGTTCACGAAATATGCACAATCTCTCCTTCTTTGACATCATCCAAATTGATATGACCTTGAATAATTCCTTATTCATTGGCCAATAATAATTTTGGAACATTTACAAACTGCAAAGGTACTTCCAGGTGGCCTTCATTACTTCTAAAAACTACCATTTTTTTCCCAGAAGACCCCCTAGGTGTGTGATTGTTCGGGTACTTAAAGCTACTCATACCTAGGTCCTCAAACAACTCATTACACTCCTTAGGCGTCTTGGTGGTTATCATATTGCCACCAACAGTAGAGTTCAACATATTCCTCATTTCAGGGGTCACTCCATTGTAGAATTTCTTGACCAACGCCCAAACTTCAAACCCGTGATGTGGGCATTTGATCAGAAACACTTTGAAATGCTCCCATGTCTCATAAAAAGACACCCCTTCCTTATATTGATAAGACTGGATCATGCTCCTCATACAAGTAGTTTGGATGGAGGGAAGTACATATTTAGAAAATTTTCTTACATCTTGGCCCTAGTGGCAATGGATCCCGTAGGATGGGATTCCAGCCAACTGTGGGCTTGGCCAGAAAAAGAATGGGAAAAGACGCAATTTGCATGCGTCCTTAGAGACACCATTTACCTTCCAGGTATCACAAATTCTTGTGAAGCACGAAAGATGGGCATTCGGGTCCTCAGTCGGCAACCCATCATACTGAATGGTGTTAGTTACCATAAAATGATCTGGGAGGATTTGCTAGTTATTGACACCAACAACAGGCAATACTAGACGTAGTGCAAGCCACTTTCCACCTGGTGTAATCAATAACTATCCTTGGTGGATTTTAGTCCTAGTGGTGGCTAGGAATGGTCGTCCCAAAATCGAAGGTATGGTGTTGTCTCCTCCCATATTCAAGATAACAAATTTGGCAAAAAAAAAAAAAAAACAAATTTCTTAATTTTTACAGACAAGTTGTCAGTTATCCCATTAGGATTGCTTCATGCATGCATCGTCTAGCTCTATTGAAGCTTGAAGTGGTTATGGTGTGCCAAGGTTTAGCTTGTCATAGATATGATTAGGCATTAAATTTATGCTTGCACCAAGATCGGCAATAGCATACGTGATTGGTATTTGGCCAATAGAACATGCTAAAGAGAAGCGATCTGGATCGGTAATTTTTGTGGTAAACTTCTTTGGATAAGTGCGACACATTCTTTAGCAGTTCCATTGATTGCTTGCTCAATATTTCTTTTGTTACTTAACAAATCTTATAAAAACTTTGCATACTTGGGCATTTGTTGAACTGCTTCTATGAATGGCAAGTTCATATGAATTCGGCTAAGGAGTTCGGTGAACTTTTGGTATTGTTCATCCGTATTTTGTTTCATCAAACGTCCCGGATGAGGCACATTTGGTCTAAATGCCTTAGAACTCCATTCTTGGGTGGTCCAAGAGGACTATCTCCTGGAGTTCCACCGAGATCATTGCCTTGATTTGGAGCATTTGTTGGTGTTATGCTTATAGTAGCCGAAGAATCGACTTCTTGGATGGGTTCGATATCGGGTACTCGCCTTAGATCTAGCAGTGGTGGATCCGAGTTGATATTGGTGGTTAGATCTAGGCAGACTTTGTTTTTCTTTAGAGTGATAGCACTAACATTTTCCTTTAGGTTGATTTCTGTGTTACTTGGGAGTTTTCCTTGTTGTCTTTCGAAATTAAACTTTTCAACTTAGTAAATTTGGGTTTTAGTTGGTTGAAGTGAGGCTTTTTGGTGTTTCAAATTGGCTTCATGCATACGAAACCTTTATTCATATTACTTGTGGTGGCCTTCGAAATTGGCCATAAATTTTGTAAACAAGTCTTCCAAGGAGGAACCATTTGGTTTATTGTTGGATTCTTAATATTGTCCTTGGTATCTTTGTTGTGGTCGCCTTTGTTGTTGTTTCCTAAAACCAGGAGGTTGCATATTTTTCCCTTCTCCCTCCAATTGAACTTAGGATGGTTTCGCCAACCCATATTGTAGGTGTTGCTATAAGGGTTGTTTTGTTGGTGGTTGGTGTTGACAAAATTCAAGTTGATCGATTCCAAGGGTGGTACTTGTCCATCTTGTGGTGGAAAGTCGGCGGTGAGCACATTAACTTGGGCTTTGCTCAATTGGTTGAGGCGAGTAGTCAAAGCCTCAACTTGGGCGGTAAGTGAAGTAACCCCATCAACGTCTTGCTCCTAGGTTTGCACTTGAATTATGCCGTTGATAGCTATTCATGGCAATTTTTTCAATGAGATAATAAGCTTCTTGTGGCCTTTTGTTCCCAAATATTCCTCTGGTCATTGCATCAGCTTTTGTCATGCTTGATTTGTCAACCCATTGTAGAAAGATAAGACTTGAAGCTAAACTTCAAGCCCATGGTGAGGAAATTTTCGAAGCATGTCCTTGAAAAATTCCCATGTGTCACACCCCATCTGATGGCGGAAACATCAGAGTGAGACGAACAAGATTGCTCGAGACTTCATAACACTAATTGTGACAAGTATTTAATAAACAAGTTTCATTTCATTGATAATAGTTGTCTAATACAATACATGGAAAATTCAAAGTAAAACATTTGATGAACGAAATACAACAAATTTAATGGATCAAAACACAATGACATCATTAATAGTCTAAGTGTGTATCTAAGCATATCCTACTAGATTCCATATGTATCAACATCAACAACTTGCAACATGCTTAAAAGCATAGTTCAATACAAAGTATTGGCGAGTATACAAGTTTGATACATAGCATACGTAGAAAAATGATTGAAACAATCCATATGGCACACCTAGTTATCAAGATTAACGTAAAACTAGCATGCGGATAACAAGTCAACCCTCTGATTACCGCAAGTATAAATGAATGAATAACTTAACATGACCTCACGTTCACGGGCGATGCGTTACTCCTATAGCGCTATGCATGTTAAGGGGAGGCTCGTACGAAGTTAATGACAAGTTTATCACATAAGAATCACCCAGAAACACGAATCAAGTATAACGTATTAGTATGCATGTATTGGATTGTTTGTGTGATTGCATAAAAGTATAAGTGTTTGTGTAAGTTGAATAAGTAAACATATTTCAACCAAAAGTGTAAAATGAAAAAGGGTGTTCGAGTATACTCACAATATTGCAAAAGTTTTCTGATTATCCGTGAGTGACGAGTTGTTTGTGATTAAGGAATCGAAGGTAAGGTTATACGATGTTTATGAAGTAACTAGATATGGGATTTAGAAATTGAGTACAAAAGTATGTTATGCATAAAAGTATATCTAGTCCAAGTACTCGTTTTTGACACTAAGTTGTTTATCTGATGACCGGCAAATATAATGGTAATTCCGTACAACTTAACAACTTAATTATACATTTAATTGCATTCGGTACGACTTAATTAATGCGTGATTAGGTCGCGTAAAGTATAGAAATCATAGGACATGGTTAAATATGCCAAACAATATTAATACATTTGCCGCGTCACGAGAAAACTACAATCTATGTCCAAATATGTTGACGAAATGCTGAAAACACTATTCACCGGAACACACTATTCATGTCAGCTAGTTCTGAAAACTGTCCGAACGAGCAACAAATGGCATGAAAGCTTATGATCGTTGGAATACAAATAAAAACCCCTAATTAGGGGCACAAAATGATTAAACACATAAACTTTCTAGAAAAATGCACATACACATAAAATGTCCGATCCGTGCCAAACTGTAGCAAAAATAAATTACCTGCAACACTAAAATACATCATTTTAATGTCCATAGAACTTGTACATAATATTTTACACCTTAAATAAGCTTAAGGATATCAATGGAATATCAGAAAAACAAGCCACCGATACTACGTCGCTAATTGCACAACTTGTCCGTTTTTTATCCGACGGGCTAGTAAACGATATTTTTATCACCCTAACGCCTAAACGAATCACCTAGCGAACTAGTTAGCGACATTTTAGCATCGTAAACACCTTAAATAAATGCCATAGCATCGATGATAAATTAAAACCATAGCTCCCGATATCATATTACAACTTTCGTATATCACCCGATATCGAACCGATAGCGAACTATTGGTATTTTTACCATCTAAAATTTATACCCACTAAACTAGTAAACTAATTTGACTTTATTTATAACACTAAACTATCATTAACCCCTAATTACCATAGTTAAGTCAATTACCTAAATATCTAGTAACATTAATCAATTATTCACATGTTTAAATATATAAAATAAATAATAGTCATGCCCAAGACCATAATTTCAGCCATACACCCCCCTCAACCTAGGTGTGATCATCGTGATGGAGTAAGGTCTTGAAAGATTATGTATTTGACTAGAAAAGATTACGCATTATTTACCAACATACATAACCACCATTACCCTCATTTCTTTTAACTTTTCACAACATCAAAACCTCCCCTACACCCCCCTTTGTTCACGGCACCACACCCATCTCCATTATTATCTTCTTTCAATCTTTAAACTTCATATTTCAAGCCCCTTCAAGCTATAACAAGATCATCTAAGGACATGGCAAGGATGGAGGATCATTAGGACCTTCTTCGGAGCTCTTATTTTCTCTTAATATTCATCTACAAGGCTCTTGCAAAGTTGTAAGACTTACACACCCATTTTTAAGCATGATTTATTATGTAGATTTTGTACAAAATGTTCATCTTGAACCCTACAACAAAACCAAACTTAAAAACTCTAATCTCACCAAAAAAGTCTACTAAATAAGGTGTATATTGTGTTGATTATAATAATATATGTTAGATTATGCTTATGTTAAAGTAAGTTGTTTAAGTGTATGATCTTGTGTGATTAACATTAAAAATGACGATTTAAACATTATGATGTTTAAATCTAAACAAGATCATTATCTTCCTTGTAATCCTTGAACTTTACTACAACATGAAGATGCTTTCTTACATGTATAACTTTTATAAAAAGTTAAAAACCATGGTTTACACCATGTGATCTTGAAAAATGTATTAAACAAGATGTTTAAATAAAAGATCAAGGTTAGAAAAGTATGATAAACATGATGGTTTAAATGATCTTGTTAAATAACAAAAAAGTGTCATCATATTTTTTTAAAAAGTGTGATTAGAAAATATATATAAAGTTCATGGAGTATGAGGATGTTTAAGTGTAAAGTTATTCATACAAATTTGGTGGATTGAAACTTGATTTGAGTTTGATTGTGATTAAGGGACTTAAACATGCTTAAAATACGTTTTTAAAACGTGGAAAACACCATAGTTTAGGGGAAACTATGGCAAAATTTTCTAAAATCCTAATCGCGTTTAAAGCATGATTAATGGGGTGATTAACGGGGTTAAACGTGATTAGTGACCTTAATTGTCATTAAGAAAGTTTTAACAAAGAGGTTTAAGTCCTAAACTATGAAGGTTTTTAATAAAATAACTTGTATATTTTACAAGATAAAATGAGTTATAAAAAGTGAAATGGAAATTCTACAAGTCTCTCTCTCTCTCTCTCTCTATATATATATATATATATCTATATTTAGAAATGAAATATATATATATATAACTAGAATACACCAACTTATGTGTATAAATACTTGTGTACAAGTATGTGTATGTATTCGGAGTTAGGAAGAATACTAACTAAATACAAAATACACTACTCATAACATACTCCAAATACATGGCGACGAACGAGTATAAAAATACATGAGGAAACAAATACATAAACAAGTTATATTATACTTTGACACGAAATGCGGATAACAGACAATTGGACATCGGAGAAATCGTTATATAACCTTATATTATGGACATAAATAATATATACATATAGCTAAAAACCAACGCGAAATATCAAATAAACGTTCTAACGGAATAAACGCGTCGCCATCGGCAACGGTCGCCGTATCGTCACGACACGGGGTGGATACCTATCACGGTGACACTCGGGCGATCCCGATGAGAAAATACATAGTAACGACTCCTACGATGAACTCTAAAAATAATATATTTTTAGACGTTGAAAATATATTTCAACGCTTAAACATTCCGGGAAGTGTAAGACGAAAAATCTCTAAGTATGCACATATATAAGTATATACATAAACGAATACGTATAAAATGCGCTTAAAATATACTTGTGGGAATGCAAGAATACTTGAAGTTATAATGGGCTAGTAAAAGCCCATTTATATAATAAGTTGGGCTAGGCCCATTATCATACAAAATGGACTAGGACCATTTTATAACATAACACATCGATTGCGCTAGGCCCATCATCATATAATACATTGGGCTAGTCCCACTTACATAACTTAATTAGGCTGGGCCCATTTATACATAGACATCAATGATGAGACGTACAAATACACGTATAAATACCGTATACGTACACGCATAAATACGGTATACGTACACATATAAATACGGTATACGTATACGTACATTAACATATATACGATGTTGAAAATAAATATTTCTAACAATTATATCTTGAAAAGATATTTATATATTTGTGAAACAAAGATACGCAAAACAAATCGATCACACATGTACATGTGAACGAGGTTCACCGAACTTAAAAATATATAAAGAATATATATTTCACACAACAAACTTACACCGTGCGAGGCACGGGGATTCAAACGGCCAAGGCCCATTCTTGTTGTGCAAGACGCAAAGACATTCATGGGCTAGGCCCACTTATACCGTGTGAGACACAGGAACGCATATGGGCTAGGCCCATTCTCACTTGTGCGAGGCACAAGCACTTCCATGGGTTATGCCCACATATACTCGTGCGAGGCACAGAGATTCACGAAGGGCAGGGCCCGTTCATACACATTAGGAATGCAAGAATATATATATATATATATAAAGAAGTATATATATAATAAAACGAACATACGAAACAAATGGCAACATATTTAAAATACACAACGGTTCCAAATACAATAACGTTCAAGATGAGCAACGTGTACACATTTAACATAAACCCAAGTGTCTAATGAGTTAGAGCACTTGTAGGTTATTACACGCTCTTGGGAAATCTGATTTGCTAGCATTTATACGGACACAAACTTGTGAGTTCATGTCCCCCTTCTCTTTTAAACGTTTTCGGTCTTATAACTCTCGGGGGGAGGGGGGGGGTACATGTTACTTCAGTATGGTTAAGCTATGGAATGAATTATTCGATCATGTGTGAATAGGATGAAACTTAAGCACCATTAATCTTGTTTAAGACCAAGGAGCAAAGGGGTAGGTCTATTGGGTACACAGGGAGCCCCACTCATGGGTCCTTGTGTGGCCACATGGAGTTTCCTTTGTTATCCCTGCCGGGTGGACCGGTACTAAATCACTTACGAGTTGGTGGCTTCCTATGTCGGCACACATATTAATGTCCTTGTAAAACATTAATGATCATTAAATTGATAGACGCTTTACATACCAGCTTTCGGTATTCGAACTTTCAAATGTTTTTAAGATTCAGTTGATGAATGCGAAATTGAAACACATGAACTCGCTCAAATTTTGTTGATGTTTTTAACTTACATGTATTTCAGGAAACTAGATGTATCTTGGTGCGACGGGTTATGAAGTCTCAAGTTATTATGAAGATGATGTTATCCGTATTTTGGAGGGTTTGGTCCATATATCCTGTCTTCGAACGGGACATAGGATGCAAAACCTTGTTATTTTAAAACCTTTATTTTGAACAAGTCTCCTGTGCAAAACTTGTTAACGTATGTCGTCTTTAGCTACAAAACAACTTATGACTTGTATGTTTATATAATGGAATGGATGAACATCGTACATGTTTTATATCATATAGTTTTTTTACTTACATCGCTTTGATTCTAGTGAACCAAGATTCATGTCGAGTCTATGTTGGATCGGTTTCGTGACCCTAAACAGTCAGTAAAGGTAGTTCATCACCATTTACTAAGGCGGAATCAAAGTAAACCACGTCACAACAGCTTGTTCCTTTTCACTTTCTTTTCTATTACTGATTTCTGAGTCTTTACAATGAATTCTGATGAAAATTCGACAGCACCTTGACTCACACACAATGATCTCGTCCCTGTTCTGTCCGCTTCAAATGACAACACACATCAACTATTTATAGGCAAGAGGGTTTCGCTTGAATGAACATCGTGCCTGTTCAAGCGAACTGACATGTTGTTGGTTTCGCTTGAACATGACATGTTGTCATTTCAAGCGAACTGCCATATAAACACATGTAAACCCTAAATGCTAACCCATTGTGTGTTCGTTCATCTTATCTAGACATAAGACTCGATTAAGACGAAGTTAACAGACACTAAGTGCACCAACAGACTCCCCCTTGGATGTTGACGAAGTCTTTGGCGTCGAGTCTTTAGTCTTTGTCATTCTCCAAATTAATTTATCATTGTACAAGCTCTCTTCAATCTTTATCTTCAAACGTTAATCTTCAATCTCCCCTTTGATTGTTGATCCAGAATCCTGACTCCTCCTTTCGCTGACTCCCCCTCTCGATAAGCTAGGGCTTTAAATTCTGGTTCAAACTTTGATATTTCAATACCATGGGGATTCCTGTTACCTGTATATACTCTACCAAAATATAAGATATATGACAATAACAGTATCAATCCATACTTACCATTCAACCACACTTGATAGTCTTGTCAGAATTAGAAATCCACTTAAGTATTCAGGTCCAAGTTAATGACCCTGATTACTCAATTAATCTACCAAGTCCAACTTAATGACCTTGGTTGATCAGAGATAATTCACACTGGCATTCAGTTCAATATATTCAAACAATTTTCTGAAAAGTACAAGCTTCAAGTTAATGAACTTGCTTCAACTTTGCAACTTTCACAAACTTATCATGTTTAGCTCCAAACTCATTGTCCAGCCCAGAAACTTCCTACATCTGCTTCCAGCTTTTGAATCCGAAGATCAACTCTCCACTTTGGTTTGTCAAGCCGATGTACTATCATTTTCCCTTTTTACACAAGCTCTTTTCTGGTTTTATATTGTTTTTGGATTTTGAAAAATATCTCATGTTTTTGTATTTTTGAACATTTTTTACTGTTTTTGTATTTTCTGAAATATTACCCTATACCTCCCCCTAAATACCAAAACAAGTAAAAAATCGACAAACCATTGCAGATTGCTTCTTAACATCATCTACCACGTCTCCTTCATCAACGCCAAGAATCTCCTCCAACACCGATAAAAGCTTCATACCGTTCAGTTTTAGCAAATATTGAAAACGTGTTTTATCAAATGCTTTGGTATGTATATCAACTTTTTGTTCATCAGTGTGGATTTTCTCAATTCGTATCAAGTTCTTCTCGAAACAATCTCGAATGTAGTGATGACGAATTTCAATGTGTTTCGTTTTAGCGTGATGTACTGGATTTTTAGTAATGTTAATCGCTGCCTCATTATCAACAAAGATATGGGTGTTTAGAAATTGCAAACCATAGTCGCGCATCTGTTGCTGGATCCACAAGATCTGTGAGCAGCAACTGCTAGCAGATACATACTCCGCTTCACATGTGGATAAAGCCACAGAGGTCTGCCTTTTTGCATTGCCAGGTAACCAATCGTGATCCGAAAAACTGGCACCCTGCTGTTGTTGATTTAGCATTAACTTTGCAGCATCCAAAATCGGAATCGGAATAACCTTTGAGCGTGAAATCGCCTTCTCTTGGATACCACAACCCCAATGATGGAGTTCCTTTCAGGTAGCGTAATATCCTTTTCAAAATCATCATATGCGAAGCTCTCGGGTTAGATTGAAATCTTGCTGCGAGGCAGGTTGGGTACATAATATCAGGTCTTGAAGCTGTCAAATACATCAGCGATCCGATCATGGAACGATACATCGTTTCATCTACCTTCTCTCCGTTGAGATCAGGGTTTATCCCATGATTCGTTGCTAATGGGGTGGAAGCTGGAGTAGAACCTGACATCCCAAATTTCTCCAAGATATCATGAACGTACTTCGTTTGATGTATGAAAATTTCTTTGGGTAGTTGATCAACCTGTAATCCCAAAAAGAATTTCATCTCACCCATCGATGACATTTCGAATTTCTGCTTCATAACACGTTCAAAATCTTTGCACAAATTTTCATTTGTTGACCCAAATATAATGTCGTCCACATAAATTTGAACTATCAGAAGATGATCGTCGACCTCTTTGGTGAAGAGAGTGGCATCCACTTTTCCTCGGATGAAGCTGTTGGCTAGCAGGTGTTGAGACAAAGTCTCGTACCAAGCTCTCGGGGCCTGGTGTAAACCATACAGCGCTTTATCCAGCAAATAAACCTTGTCTTTGTGGATTGGATCGGTAAAGCTCGGTGGCTGTCCGACATATACCTCCTCTTTTACCTTCCCATAGAGAAACGCCGATTTAACATCTAGCTGATATACTTTGAAATTTTTCCAAGATGCAAATGCCAGGAAGATTCTGATCGCTTCTAGTCGAGCTACAGGAGCATACACTTCGGTAAAATCTACACCCTCCTGCTGACTGAAACCCTGGACTACGAGTCGAGCTTTGTTACGAACAACAACTCCTCTATCATCCCTCTTGCACTTGAACACCCACTTGGTGTTTATCTTCCTTTGACCATCAGGTAAATCCACTAACTTCCACACTCCCAACTTCTCAAATTGGCTTAGTTCCTCCTGCATCGCATTGACCCAAGAATCTTCAGTGAGCGCCTCTTTGTAAGTCCTTGGCTCAATCTGCGAAATAAAACAACTCAATGAGAATTCAGTTTGTAAAGGAGCAACTTTTGTATAAAAACATGTAAGCCCTTGATCAAGCTGTCTTCTAGTGCGGAATCCTGACTGCAATTCTCCAATGATCAGCTCCTCTGGATGGTATGAAAGAGTTCGTGGCATCACTTCGCCTGGAACATCTACATCACCTTCCAGATTAGTAACATTCTGATTTACACCTTGTTCACTGACTGGGTTTGTTTGACTTGAAATCTGAATTTGCTCCCCCTCAGAATCTGAATCACCACGATCAAATACCGGCATGTTCTCAGATTCTTGATTATCATTCTGTGCCGTCTGATTATCTTGAGCAACTTCATTTTGTTGAACATCATCATGTTCACCAGCATTGCTTGGACCTGCTTCATCATCGTTTGAAGTTTGTCGTGGTCGCCATGAATACTCAGCTGGAAACCTTTCCTGCGATGACTCATACTCTCGCAAAATATCCAACTCATCAAAGAAATATTCTTCTTCTGGTTCTTCCATCATGTCAAACGAATCCCACAACTTGTCGTAACGATAACGCCATGAATCTCCAGGATTCTGTGGCGGCATTGTATAACCTTGACATTCAACATTGGGAGCTTCAATAATCCGCTTCAGACTTGGAACGAAGACTCGTCGTAATGGACTTGCATAACCTATGAATATCCCTTCATTACTCTTCGGACCAAACTTTCCAAAAGGCTCTAGAACAGTACAGGGTGACCCAAACGGTTCAAGATACTTCAGATTTGGTTTGCGGTTATTGATCAACTCAAAGCATGTTTTGTTGAATTTCTTGACAGTGAGAACTCTGTTGAGCGTATAGCATGCGGCGGAAACTGCTTCTGCGCAAAAATTTATCGGTAACTTTGAATCAGCAAGCATTGTTCTGACCGTTTCGATTAGCATCCTGTTCTTTCTTTCAGCGACTCCATTCTGCTGCGGAGTATAAGGAACACTAAATTCATGCAATATACCTCTTTCATCACAATATTCTTCCATCTTGTTGTTCTTGAATTCAGAACCATTATCACTTCTGATTCTTTTGATACGCCTTTGGTACAAATTTTCAATTTTCCTGAACAACGCCATCAAACTATCAAACGCCATCAAACCAAACAATTGTAATCACCCGTGATACTTTTAACGTTCACTGGACCAAAAAGATCCATATGAAGTCTTTCTAAAGGTTTCAAAACTAAATTGACTTTCTTTTGAGGATGTGATTTCTTCTTTTGCTTGCCTTTGATGCAACTAATGCACTCCCCTTCAAGATGAAAACCTTTGACATGAACACCAATAACTAAGTCGTTGTGCATCAAATGATTCATTTTTCTAAGATGTATATGACCCATTTTCCGGTGCCACAATTGCGATTCTTTCTCAGTTGTTCTGGAAACAAAACAATGAGCTTGACCCGTGGTTGTAGTAGCTACGCTCATGTCCAACACGTACAGATCATTCACTCTAGGTGCCCTCATGATAATCCATTCTTCAGGGATAACAAATCCTGGCTTCAAGATCAAACATTCTTTGTCAGTAAAGTGAGTGGTATACATCCTGTCACAAATCTGCGAGATACACAGTAGATTATTCTCCAGCTCAGCAATGTAGTTAACTCTTTCAAATGTAACAATCCCATTGGATAACGTTCCTTCACCAACAATTCTACCAGCTTGATTACCTGCTAATCCTACATAACCTCCATTGAAATTTCTAACATCATACAACAATGCAGTCTTCCCTGTCATATGTCGAGACGCTCCACTATCCATAATCCATCGTGAAACAACTCTCGGAAGTTCCTGCACATATCATAAATTGATTTAAAAACATATTTCAATAAAGATGCCTATTCATGCTTCACAATTACCAACTAGGAAGCTCCGGCAAAGACCACAAACACCTATTTAGATTTTAAAGCTACCCAAGCCTCCTTTGACTTAGGCAACTCAATTTTGATGTGAGTTTTAGCAGCGTAAAGTGGCGGAAATTTTTTATCATTCATCTTGAAGTTTTCTTCTGATCCAACCTCAACCTTTTTGTATAAGAAAAACTCATCTATCTTAAGTTGACCGGTTGGTTGATTCTTCTTTTGAACATTCTTCTTCTCTGGTGGAGTAGAAGATTGTTTCTCAAATTGTTCATAATAATCCAAAGGAACATCTATCTTTACCGGAGTGGTAGAAGACGCTTGTTTTTCTGACTCAGAAACCTTTGGTTTAGATGAACTTTCTTTCTTGTCAACCACTTTTGGTTTCCATGTTTGTTGAGGTGACGCAACCCGTTTGTAAAATTTTTCATTTTTAGTTACCACATTCTTAACAGGTTCAATTTTGACTTTAGATTTCTCATTTTTCAAAATTTTCTCAACAACCAATGGAGCTTTGCCTTTTGCATCAACCTTCTTCTTTTGATTCTCAACAACATCAGTCTTAGGCTTAAAGTTGGTGCAATTTCTTGCAATGTGACCAACTTTGTTGCATCTAAAACATGTACAAGTATCAACTACTCGACTTGTGCCTTCAGACTGAGTTTGTGAGGCTTTCTTCTCAAACAACTCTTCATTTGATTTCGAAAAAATCATTTTCTCTTCATCAGAAAGTGAACTTGAACTGTTCACAAACACTTTCTTCTTAGCAAACTTCTTGTTTTGAAAATTCTTTCTTTGATAGTTCTTACCACCCTGATATCCACCCAACAAATTGTTTCGATTGTTGTTATAAAAACGCGGTGGAACAACAGGTTTCTTGTAGTAAGCTTTATCTTTCTCAAAATTCATTTGCCTTTTTGTTTGTTTTAAACTTTTTACTTCAGACAAATCGATTTCAACCATTTTGAACACATTTGTCAATTTTGAAACATTTACATTCTCCAGAGGAAAATCAGAATCCGAATACAACTTATCAGATCCAGCCATCTTGTACATCACAAGACCCGGTTCATCACCTAAGTTGTTTTTGGATTTTGGTTTCGGAATGTAATTGTCTAGAAAACATTCATCATTATCAGCTGAATCACTATCCAAAACACTTTCAGCCATGCCTTTAACAATCTCAGTTTGAACACTATCATCAGATGAGGATGAAGAAAATGTCACATCAATTGAATCAGGAAGTTTTACTTCATTTTCATCTTCAAGATTAACCAACACAGATTGCTTTTTCGAATAATTGTCTAGAACTGGTGGTGGAACTTGATGAAACCCAACCCCAGTTCCATCACAGTATGCATCTTCGCCTGCTTTGTTTTTCCCGATGGGTTTGGGAACAATGTGTTGCAAAACAAAGCTTGCAGAGTTGTAACTGTTCAATTTCAAATTGATTCACTCATTCTCAATCTTAGCTTCTTCAAACTGAAGCTTCAATTTAGCAATCTCATCCAATTGTTTGTTGATTAATTCTTCTTTGATCCTCAAAACACTTTGTAAGTGACAATTTTCTTTGTATGTTTTACCATTTCTTTCATCATTATCTTTAACCGTGCTTTTAAGCTTCTCAAAATTTTCAGTAATCTGACGATTTTCAAGAACTAACCTCTCATTTTCTTTCCTAACCTTTTCTTGGTCAATTTTATCATTTTCAATTTTGTTAGTTAATTCTTTTAATCTGTCGTTCGAAGCTTTCAACATTTTATCACGGTTAAGGATATGATCCTCAACGCTTCTGACTCTTGCAGTCAGATCAGCAACCTTCTTACCGTTAAGATAAGTGACTGTACTACAAACTTTGCATTCTTTGATGCAATTTTTGCAGTCAACATCACCATCGACTTTCTTACCTGACTCAGTTGTTGACGCGTTTGAACTGACCTGGCTTTTAGACTCAGAGACGGATTTAGACTCTACCTCAAGTGCCTTAGCAGCCAGCACCTTGTCAGCCATCTTGTCACACCCCGACCACGTATAACATACAAAACGTGGCGGAAAACGTCGGGGAGTGTTGTAACAGAATTAATTGTTTCATAACCATGGCATACAAAGTTGTATTTTATTTATCAACATAAGAGTTACATTGTCTTAAACAGGAAACAAAGAGTTTATAACATAATTAAACATAGTCTATCTTTATTTTAAGTCTCTAAGGCACAGGTCCGCCCTAGTGTCACGATCAACATCCTATGCAAAAGCACCTGAAAACACATGTGAAAATAGGTACGTCAGCATAAAAATGCCTGTGAGATACATAGGATTTGTGAAAAGAGGATTCATGACTTATAAGTTTAGGAAAAGTTGTTTAATAACAGTCAGTCATGAACCTTGTATGTTGTTTTGTTTTGTAAATCATTCAAAAGCCATGATATGTATAAATACGAGAATAATGTAAGGTTAAATGAATAACCAAGAAAATGATTTTTGTATAAGATAAGTTGTTTTGTAAATCATTGTCTTGTGAAAATAAGATTTTATGTAAAAAGTAATATGTCCAATATTGAAATGATTTCAGTAACGCTACGACATGTAATGTCATATAAACACTTATATATAGGAAGTACCAGCGGCGTATCCACCATGCTTATATCATATTACACACGCCTCGTTACTCAAATCACTTACTCCAACCAATCATCAATGTAAATTGTTCATGTATAAATGAATTGTCATGTGTTAATGTGTAAACCATATCGAAATGTCTATGTCCAATGTAAACCACCAACTATGTATATCAATGTCAAAATGTTTATGTTTAATGTAGATCATGTAATGTGTAACCAAAAATGTCATGTATGGTAAATGAAATATATCAACTAAACCATATGTATAATGCACAAAAACAAGGTATTGAAGTAAAACACAGTTTAAATCAAAGTTATGTTTTGTGTAACAAATGCATGCTTTACTGATACAAACATCTATGCGGTATTGTGAAAATGCATACATCCAAGCCTTGAGACTGTGGCGATAAACCCTTAAACAAATTAAAGGTTTATCTAAGTTATGTGTATCGAATTCGGTCATTCCTTCCAATCCAAACAAACCCAGGATTTCAGGAACGGGAGTTGTCAATTCCTATGGTACCACTACCTACTAACGAACGGCGTGATCAATGTTAATGAATGTATTGTTCCATTGTAAACAACCCAAATGTCATAACAAAATGTAAGCATGTGATGAAAACAACTGTACTAAGTATGCAACAAATGGACATACATAGCATGTGACGTGAAACAACTGTACTAAGTATGCAACAATAGACATACATAGCATGAAATGTAATGTAAAACAATGTACTAAGTACGCACACAATGGGCATACATAGCATGAAATGTAATGTAAAGCAATGTACTAAGTACGCACACAATGGACATACATAGCATGAAATGTAATGTAAAGCAATGTACTAAGTACGCACACATGGGCATACATAGCATAATCATAATGAAATCATGTACTATAAATGTACTAATGAACATAGCAAGTATATGATGTGAAAACAGGAAAGCAGGTAAGTAACAAGTAGGCACATGTGTTTCACCCCAAAACAGTTTGGAAAACAGTAAAATAGGGGTCTATGTACTCACTTGAGATTACTCAGTAGTCCTGGAGTGACAACCAAACAATGATAGAGATCACGGAATCAAACGGCACCTAATATAGGTAACTATGTTAATAAACCGGACCTAAATAGGAAGATCGGGTAGCATGAGGGTTCGTAAACCAAACGAGTATGGAGACTTGCGTAATATGGTTTAACAAAGCCTACATACTAATTGAAACCTAACATAATTGCTTGTGACCCATTACGACCCGTTTAGGTAGCTTATGCTACTTTAACGCGTCGTTCGCGTGAAACGCGTTCGGAACGTCTAACTAGTCCTATGACAAGTGTTATATGCCTAAACATGTTACATAATCAGTTATGTGACAAAATTTTAGGTTACATATGCTTAATTACCAATTATACATGAAAAGGGTATTCTGGTAATTTACCTAAGGCATATAAACTACCTATCATACAACTACTTAACGAAGCGACCATAAGGTATAACCTCGGAAGGTTATTCCCTATATACTATGGTCACCTAATGTATTTGGTCGGATCCTAATGATTGACCAAATGGGTCGGGTTCGAAGGTATAAGCGATTTATTAGATCGCTTACCCTACGACCCTAGACAACGTGGTAATCAGTAGGCATAGTCCCAAGGGACTATGACCATCGTGATTACAATCACGTTGCGAAGTTCAAACGAACTTCGCATTGACCATAAACTGGTCAACGCAGAAAGTCAAACAAAGTTTGACTTTCAGACTCGAAAAGACTCGAAAAGTAATAAAAGAACGAAGGAATACTTACGAAGGGTCCCCGAATGCTAATTTCGATCCAAGAATCTCAGGTATGAAACAATGGTTTCAACTTAGAGTTTCTCAAATCAAAATTCTAGTGGGTTTAGCAATGGATGGCATGGGGTATTTATAGTGTTCGGTTAGCCGTTAGGATCGTTTCTAGGAAACCGTGCTTTGATCTCAACCATACACCTCAAGAACATGGTATTACAAAACCATTTGAGCCCATAGTATTGCCCAAAACCATGTGCACAAGAGGAATGGACCAGATTCAAAGTTTCTGCATGTTTTCTGCTGTCAGGGGGCTGATGCGGCCCGCTTCAGGATCAAGCAAAACTTAGGCGGGCCGCCTGGCCTTGTCTGATCAGAACAAGTTTTCAGAAATTACAGTTTTGGTCCCTGCACGTGTTTAAGGCCATTTCCGACACTTCTAAGGCCCGTAAAGCCAACTTTAAGGCCCTAAAATGATGCCTAAACATTTTGGACATGAAACATGCTCAAAAATATCTCAGATGTCGGTTCGTTTGGCCGTACGATCGCGATGTTCGCTTAATTACGACGGAATGCGCACAAGCGCGAAAAACGATCCAAATTGCGCGACGAATGGATTTTTCTCATGCCAAACACTAAAATAAAATATTTTAGTGCTTACATAAATTTTTGGGATGTCCGGATGTATTCAGAACGTAAGTTATGTGCGAATATGCAAACTTGTGCACTTTTTGACACTTTTAGTCCCTGAATGACCCAAAAGTTTATTTTAGCATACCGAAGCCCTCAAAGCCTATTTCTAAGCTATGTAAAGGATATTTATGGTATGTTTAACTTATGGTCATGTTCCGGAATGTCTGTTACAGTTCAAATTGGCATACTTTCGCAGTTTGTCAAGTTTAGTCCCTGTAGGCGAATTAACTTGTTTTTGCCATACCAAAGCCTTCAAAACTTATTTCTAAGTTATGGAAGGGTTAATTAAGGTATGTTAAGTATATGTTGAAGTTCCGGAGTATTTGTCGCATTAAACTGGTTACGTTTAGGCATCAGTTTGCGTATAACTCTCCAGAAAGCGATGTTGAGTTTGAAATTGAACAAAAGTCAAAACATGAAAAATGTAAAACACAACCAAACAAACATTGGGATCAAATAACATTGTTTTATTGATAACTGAACTGTTCACAATGATTACAAGCACAGATGTTACAGTCTCCCCTACTTGTGGAAATTTCGTCCCGAAATTTATTTAGAGGAAACTCGTGGGAAAAGATGCGGATATTTCGCCTTCATTTGATCTTCGCGTTCCCAAGTAAACTCGGGTCCACGTTTAGCTTCCCAGTGAACTTTGACCAAAGGAATGCGCTTGCGTTTGAGCCACTTGACTTCACGTTCCATGATTTCCACTGGCTTCTCAACAAATTTCAGTGTTTTGCCAACACGAATTTCGTCAAGCGGTATGTGGAGGTTCTCATCAGCTAAACACCTCTTGAGATTGGATACGTGAAAAGTTGGATGAACATTTCCAAGTTCAGGAGGTAACTCAAGTCTGTAGGCTACCTTTCCGATTCTTTCGACGATCTTGAATGGTCCAACGTATCTAGGTGCAAGTTTTCTTTTCTTTCCAAATCTGATCACACCTTTCCAAGGTGAGACCTTAAGTAATACTCGATCGCCGACTTGAAATTCCAAGGGTTTGCGTTTTGGGTCCGCGTAACTCTTTTGACGGCTTCTAGCTGTCTGAAGGTTATCACGAACTTTCTTAACCTTATCTGTTGTCTCTAAAATGAGGGCAAGTCCAGTAAGTTGAGCCTCGCCGATCTCATTCCAGCAGACTGGTGAACGACATTTTCGACCATAGAGAGCCTCGAAAGGAGCCATTTTGATGCTGGGGTGATAACTGTTGTTGTAGGAGAATTCAATCAGCTGAAGATGTGAATCCCAACTACCACCAAAATCGATCACACAAGCTCTAAGCATATCCTCCAGAGTCTGGATTGTTCTCTCAGATTGACCATCCGTTTGCGGATGATAAGCTGTGCTCAGATTAAGTTGAGTCCCCATAGCAGATTGCATGGTTCTCCAAAAATGAGAAGTGAAACGAGCATCTCTGTCAGAAATGATGTTCAAAGGAACACCATGTCGAGCTACAATTTCATCCACATAGATTTTTGCAAGTCTGTCAGCAGGAAAGTCCTCACGGATTGGCAAGAAATGTGCTGACTTAGTAAGACGATCAACGACTACCCAGATGGCATCATGACCTTTCTTTGTGCGTGGAACTTTGGTAACAAGATCCATAGTAATGTTTTCCCATTTCCAAACTGGGATCTCTGGTTGCACCAATAAACCAGAAGGACGCTGATGTTCAGCCTTAACCTTAAGACAAGTAAGGCATTTTGATACGTATAAGGCAATGTCTTTCTTCATACCAGGCCACCAATAATGAATACGAAGATCCTTATACATCTTATCTGAGCCTGGATGAATAGAATAACGAGACTTATGGGCTTCATCCATAAGCAAGGTACGAAGATCATCCAGGCTTGGGACCCATAAACGGTCCATGAAGTAATAGGATCCATTGTCCTTCAGTTCCAGAGCAGGTGTTATGTGATAGGGAAATTCCTTATCCATCAAACCTTGTGAAACACAAGATTGCTGAGCCTGAGAAATGCGGGCTTGGATATCAGATCGAGCTTGAATAACAGATTGAACACGTACACAATGAAGCTTAGTACGTTCCTTACGACTCAATACATCAGCTACGACATTCGCCTTACCAGGATGGTAGCGAATTTCGCAGTCATAGTCGTTTAAAAGCTCCACCCAACGTCGTTGTCTCATGTTGAGTTCTTTCTGATTGAAGATATGCTGAAGACTTTTGTGGTCCGTGAAAACCACACATTTTGTACCGTACAAATAGTGTCTCCAGATCTTGAGAGCGAAAACAACTGCACCCAACTCAAGATCATGAGTGGTGTAGTTCTTCTTATGTATCTTCAACTGCCTCGATGCATATGCTATGACTTTGTTCCTTTGCATCAGAACACAGCCAAGACCCAATTTAGATGCATCGCAATAAACGACGAAATCGTCATTGCCCTCAGGCAAAGTCAGAACAGGCGCATCACAAAGTTTCTGCTTCAAGTGTTGAAAAGCTTCCTCTTGTTTGTATCCCCAATCAAAGGGTTTGTTCTTCTGAGTTAGAGCAGTTAGAGGAACTGCAATCTTTGAGAAGTTTTCAATGAAGCGGCGGTAATAACCCGCTAGACCAAGAAAAGAACGAACTTCAGTAGGAGTAGAAGGTGTATCCCAATCCTTAATCGCACTGATCTTGGAGGGATCTACATGAATACCTCGTTCGTTGATAATATGCCCCAAAAATTGAACTTTTTTAAGCCAAAATTCGCACTTGGAGAATTTGGCGAAAAGTTGCTCTTTCTTTAGGAGTTCTAGGGTAAGACGAAGATGTTGCTCGTGGTCAGCTTGCGTCTTAGAGTATATCAAGATGTCATCAATAAAAACAATGACGAACTGATCCAAATAAGGCTTGCAGACCCTATTCATTAAGTCCATGAAAACAGCAGGAGCATTAGTCAAACCGAATGGCATGACTGTGAATTCATAATGCCCATAACGAGTGCGGAAAGCTGTCTTGGGAATATCTTCTTCATGCACACGAAGTTGATGATATCCAGATCGGAGATCAATCTTTGAAAAATAAGAAGCACCCTGTAGCTGATCAAAGAGATCATCTATGCGCGGTAGGGGATATCGATTCTTGATGGTAAGCTTGTTAAGCTCACGATAATCGATACACATCCTAAAGGATCCATCCTTCTTCTTGACAAAAAGAACGGGAGCACCCCAGGGTGAAAAGCTAGGACGGATAAAACCTTTGTCGGAGAGTTCCTGAAGCTGCTTAGACAACTCTTGCATCTCAGACGGTGCAAGACGATATGGAGCTCTGGCAATGGGATTTGCACCAGGTACGAGATCAATGCGGAACTCGACTTGGCGTGCTGGAGGTAGACCAGGTAACTCTTCAGGGAAAACTTCAGAATAATCCCGAACGACAGGAATATCTGAAATAGACTTACCCTTGCCTTTATCTGCTGTAACATGTGCTAAGAAGGCCACATAGTTCTTCCGCAGATATTTCCGAGCTTTAAAACAAGACATGAGTTTGAGACCACCGGCAGGCTTCTCACCACGAACCTGTAGGATCTCGCCTGTCGACAGCGGCACACGAACAATCTTCTCAGAACAAACTATCTCTGCGCGATGCTTAGATAACCAATCCATACCTACTATAACGTCGAAGCTTCCAAGTTGCATAGGCGTGAGGTCGATAGGAAAAAGATGGTCGTTAAGGTTCAACTGGCAGTTGCGAAGAACAGAATCAAGAATAATGGGTTCACCACTAGCAACCTCTACTGTCAAAGGTTTACCTAGTTTTGTTCTAGACACGCGAAGCATTGGCTCAAAAGACAATGACACAAAACTCTTGTCGGCACCCGAATAAAAAAGAACAGATGCAGGCTGATTATTAATAAAGAACGTACCGTTCACCACATTATCGTCCGCCTGCGCCTCTTGGGCATTCAAGTTAAAAGCTCTCCCTCGAGCCTGAGCCTGATTCTGGTTTGGATTCTGATTCTGGTTGGCTAGCCTTGGGCATCGGTTTCTGGAGTGGGTCAGATCCCCACAGTTATAACAAGCACCTAGTGGGTATTGTGGTCGTGCAGCTTGACCCTGTTGTTGAGCAGGAGGCTGAGCAACTTGTTGAGCCGGGTTTTGGACTGCCTGATTCTGAACAAACCGACAAACATTGGCAAGATGACCCGACTTCCCACAGTTATTACAGAAACGACACTGATGTTGCGGCTGATGGTGACTGTTGCATCTATTGCACAAAGGTGCATTCCCTGAATAGGGCTTCTTCGCTGGAGGCTGTGCGGGTTGGTTGGGAGCTGCCTGGTTAGCTTGGGCAGTGACAGCATAGTTTTGGGAAGCCTTACGCTTCCTTGACCCTCTCGAAGAACCAGAATTCTTTCCATTCTTGTTTTGACCTTTCTTGCTATCTTCCTTGTCAGATGACTGTTTCTTGCCCTTGTCACCCTTCCTGTGTAATTTATTCTTCCGAATCTGCGACTCAGTCAATGTCGCTGATAACTCGATCGCCTGACGGAGTGTGGCAGGGTTACTACCAGTAATGATGTCTTGTACTGAGTCAGGTAGGCCGTCGATGTACCTTTCGATAGCCTTGTCGAGTGGGGTAACCATAGTCGGGCAAAACAGACTCAACTCCTCAAACCTATCAGTATATGCCCTGTGCTCGCCACTATCTTGTTTCAAGTCATCAAACTCCTTCTCCAACGCTCGTTGTTCATGACGAGGACAAAACTCCCTCATCATAAGAGCTCTAAGTTCAGCCCATGTCTGTGCTAGAGCAACTTCTGCACCACGGTCTCTCATTACACCATTCCACCATGTAAGAGCCCTCTTCTGAAACACGCTCGAAGAAAACTCGACCTTGCGATTATCCGGACACTGAACATGACGGAAAGTATTCTCAATGCTCTCGAACCATTGAAGAAGCCCAGTCGCTCCTTCAGAACCACTAAACTTGAGTGGTTTAGCCGAGTTAAAATCCTTGAATTTGCATGGAGCATTGTTGTTGTTGTTGGCTTGGTGCCATTGAGCAAAGAGATTTGGGAATTGAGCAGCCATCTGCTGCGCAATAATTTCTGCCAGTTCGGCAGTCGCTATCTAGTTTTCGCGTCGAGGAGGCATTCTAAAAGAGGAAAACATGAAAGGAAACGAGTGAGATGATTGGATGAAGAGAATGAGATGAAACAAAATCAACAAAAGCAAAGATGGTGGTCATTCGTCCGCATTACCAAGCAAACAAACGACACACTGTGACTAATCAAAGTAAATGGATCAAAAATAATGTATTGCGAAGACATGCTCGCCTATAAGTGAACACTCATCCCAAGAATTCCCAGGTAAGCACAACTGGTCTCGCGTCTGATGAGATGTATACGAAGTGCTTGCCTAGACAGAAAACTCAGAATACAGGCATTCACCCTTCCAGTTTGCACGTGTTCACATTATTTAAAACCCAAAACCTTGACGAGATTTTGAAAATTCAGAAGGCATAAAGCCAAAAATTTTAGTTAAACTGGAAGGGTTCAAAACCTTACAAAAGAGGGTTCAAAACCATGTAATAAATCATCCAAAAACAGATGATTGTTTTTCAAAAATCTTTTCGGAAAATTTGGTTTTTTTTTTTTGTTTTTTTTTTTTTTTTGTTTTGATAATCACCTAAGGATAGGTGATGTACATGTTTTAAGATCTAAACACAAGATAACTTGTGTTAGGGTCCTAGAAAAGTTATAGTCTAGGTCAAAGCATTACTAATAACCTAATTCCCTATAACCATTGGCTCTGATACCAACTCTTCTGTCACACCCCGACCACGTATAACATACAAAACGTGGCGGAAAACGTCGGGGAGTGTTGTAACAGAATTAATTGTTTCATAACCATGGCATACAAAGTTGTATTTTATTTATCAACATAAGAGTTACATTGTCTTAAACAGGAAACAAAGAGTTTATAACATAATTAAACATAGTCTATCTTTATTTTAAGTCTCTAAGGCACAGGTCCGCCCTAGTGTCACGATCAACATCCTATGCAAAAGCACCTGAAAACACATGTGAAAATAGGTACGTCAGCATAAAAATGCCTGTGAGATACATAGGATTTGTGAAAAGAGGATTCATGACTTATAAGTTTAGGAAAAGTTGTTTAATAACAGTCAGTCATGAACCTTGTATGTTGTTTAGTTTTGTAAATCATTCAAAAGCCATGATATGTATAAATAAGAGAATAATGTAAGGTTAAATGAATAACCAAGAAAATGGTTTTTGTATAAGATAAGTTGTTTTGTAAATCATTGTCTTGTGAAAATAAGATTTTATGTAAAAAGTAATATGTCCAATATTGAAATGATTTCAGTAACGCTACGACATGTAATGTCATACAAACATTTATATATAGGAAGTACCAGTGGCGTATCCACCATGCTTGTATCATATTACACACGCCTCGTTACTCAAATCACTTACTCCAACCAATCATCAATGTAAATTGTTCATGTATAAATGAATTGTTATGTGTTAATGTGTAAATCATATCGAAATGTCTATGTCCAATGTAAACCACCAACTATGTATATCAATGTCAAAATGTTTATGTTTAATGTAGATCATGTAATGTGTAACCAAAAATGTCATGTATGGTAAGTGAAATATATCAACTAAACCATATGTATAATGCACAAAAACAAGGTATTGAAGTAAAACACAGTTTAAATCAAAGTTATGTTTTGTGTAACAAATGCATGCTTTACTGATACAAACATCTATGCGGTATTGTGAAAATGCATACATCCAAGCCTTGAGACTGTGGCGATAAACCCTTAAACAAATTAAAGGTTTATCTAAGTTATGTGTATCGAATTCGGTCATTCCTTCCAATCCAAACAAACCCAGGATTTCAGGAACGGGAGTTGTCAATTCCTATGGTACCACTACCTACTAACGAACGGCGTGATCAATGTTAATGAATGTATTGTTCCATTGTAAACAACCCAAATGTCATAACAAAATGTAAGCATGTGATGAAAACAACTGTACTAAGTATGCAACAAATGGACATACATAGCATGTGACGTGAAACAACTGTACTAAGTATGCAACAATAGACATACATAGCATGAAATGTAATGTAAAACAATGTACTAAGTACGCACACAATGGGCATACATAGCATGAAATGTAATGTAAAGCAATGTACTAAGTACGCACACAATGGGCATACATAGCATGAAATGTAATGTAAAGCAATGTACTAAGTACGCACACAATGGGCATACATAGCATAATCATAATGAAATCATGTACTATAAATGTACTAATGAACATAGCAAGTATATGATGTGAAAATAGGAAAGCACGAAAGTAACAAGTAGGCACATGTGTTTCACCCCAAAACAGTTTAGAAAACAGTAAAAGAGGGGTCTATGTACTCACTTGAGATTACTCAGTAGTCCTGGAGTGACAACCAAACAATGATAGAGATCACGGAATCAAACGACACCTAATATAGGTAACTATGTTAATAAACCGAACCTAAATAGGAAGATCGGGTAGCATGAGGGTTCGTAAACCAAACGAGTATGGAGACTCGGGTAATATGGTTTAACAAAGCCTACATACTAATTGAAACCTAACATAATTGCTTGTGACCCATTACGACCCGTTTAGGTAGCTTATGCTACTTTAACGCGTCGTTCGCGTAAAACGCGTTCGGAACGTCTAACTAGTCCTATGACAACTGTTATATGCCTAAACATGTTACATAATCAGTTATGTGACAAAAGTTTAGGTTACATATGCTTAATTACCAATTATACATGAAAAGGGTATTCTGGTAATTTACCTAAGGCATATAAACTACCTATCATACAACTACTTAACGAAGCGACCATAAGGTATAACCTCAGAAGGTTATTCCCTATATACTATGGTCACCTAATGTATTTGGTCGGATCCTAATGATCGACCAAATGGGTCGGGTTCAAAGGTATAAGCGATTTATTAGATCGCTTACCCTACGACCCTAGACAACGTGGTAATCAGTAGGCATAGTCCCAAGGGACTATGACCATCGTGATTACAATCACGTTGCGAAGTTCAAACGAACTTCGCATTGACCATAAACTGGTCAACGCAGAAAGTCAAACAAAGTTTGACTTTCAGACTCGAAAAGACTCGAAAAGTAATAAAAGAATGAAGGAATACTTACGAAGGGTCCCCGAATGCTAATTTCGATCCAAGAATCTCAGGTATGAAACAATGGTTTCAACTTAGAGTTTCTCACATCAAAATTCTAGTGGGTTTAGCAATGGATGGCATGGGGTATTTATAGTGTTCGGTTAGCCGTTAGGATCGTTTCTAGGAAACCGTGCTTTGATCTCAACCATACACCTCAAGAACATGGTATTACAAAACCATTTGAGCCCATAGTATTGCCCAAAACCATGTGCACAAGAGGAATGGACCAGATTCAAAGTTTCTGCATGTTTTCTACTGCCAGGGGGCTGATGCGGCCCGCTTCAGGATCAGGCAAAACTCAGGCGGGCCGCCTGGCCTTGTCTGATCAGAGCAAGTTTTCAGAAATTACAGTTTTGGTCCCTGCACGTGTTTAAGGCCATTTTCGACACTTCTAAGGCCCGTAAAGCCAACTTTAAGGCCCTAAAATGATGCCTAAACATTTTGGACATGAAACATGCTCAAAGATATCTCAGATGTCGGTTCGTTTGGCCGTACGATCGCGATGTTCGCTTAATTACGACGGAATGCGCACAAGCGCGAAAAACGATC
Source organism: Helianthus tuberosus (assembly GCA_030545235.1). NCBI lineage: Eukaryota > Viridiplantae > Streptophyta > Magnoliopsida > Asterales > Asteraceae > Helianthus > Helianthus tuberosus. The sequence goes on along the minus strand of CM060351.1, from coordinate 128,448,158 downwards.
CAAATTGCGCGACGAATGGATTTTTCTCATGCCAAACACTAAAATAAAATATTTTAGTGCTTACATAAGTTTTTGGGATGTCCGGATGTATTCAGAACGTAAGTTATGTGCGAAAATGCAAACTTGTGCACTTTTTGACACTTTTAGTCCCTGAATGACCCAAAAGTTTATTTTAGCATACGAAACCCCTCAAAGCCTATTTCTAAGCTATGTAAAGGATATTTATGGTATGTTTAACTTATGGTCATGTTCCGGAATGTCTGTTACAGTTCAAATTGGCATACTTTCGTAGTTTGTCAAGTTTAGTCCCTGTAGGCGAATTAACTTGTTTTTGCCATACCAAAGCCTTCAAAACTTATTTCTAAGTTATGGAAGGGTTAATTAAGGTATGTTAAGTATATGTTGAAGTTCCGGAGTATTTGTCACATTAAACTGGTTACGTTTACGCATCAGTTTGCGTATAACTCTCCAGAAAGCGATGTAGAGTTTGAAATTGAACAAAAGTCAAAACATGAAAAATGTAAAACACAACCAAACAAACATTGGGATCAAATAACATTGTTTTATTGATAACTGATCTGTTCACAATGATTACAAGCACAAATGTTACACATCTTTCCCATGTTTTCAGCATTCAACTCTTGAGTCGTGTCAATGATCCCATTATCAACCTTCTTTGACTTCTCTTTTTCTTCTTTCTCCTTCTCTTTTTTCTCTTTCTCTTCTCCGTTTCCCCACCATTTTCTTTACCAATAATCATCTTCTTCTTTCATTTCTTTAATTATGGTTTCCATATCAAGAGTGTTATGATCAATGGCTATGTTTCCATCAGGGTCAAGATAACATTCCCTGTCTGGATCCCATCTCCTCGCTCTTTTTGCTTCAAGATAGATAGCAAATATTCTGATAATTCTTTCTTGAGTTATCATCTTCCTGTAAGCATACCTCTGTTCTTCAGGTCTGGTGTCTTTCCAAGGAACAGGTTCAGATTTTGCCATGAATGCATATCCAACCGCATCCTCCCCAGGTAACAACTCGCTCCAGTCAAAACCTTCATCATCATGAATCACCGCAAGAGCTCTAGATTTCTCTTTGTTATCTTCAAGCTGCTTCATTCTCGGCGGCTCCGATTTATTTTGATGATAAATCGCTTTCTTGTAGTAATCTTCTCTGAACGGGTTTTCAGACTCATCAGCATAAGCATTCCGACATTCACGCTTAAAGTGACCTTTCTATTTACACTTAAAGCATGTCACTTTAGACTTGTCAAAGCCTAACTTGGTAGAAGGTCCACCAATAGACTTCCTTCCTGTTATCTCCATGAAACGCTGTGCCCGACGAACTGCACTGGACATACACCACCTTATGTTGATCAATTCCATCTCCTCAGGATCTATTTGATCGTAATCTTCTTTTGTCAGGTTGGTGTTGCCTATCTTCCCTGCTACAAGGCTTTCATACGATTCTAGCACAGATGCTAAGAAAACCATCTGTTGCTTTGCCGACTCCTCGCTGAAGTTTTGAGCGTTCTTTAAGTCTACATCGATGTTGCATTGAAATAAGTTCTTTGCATCTGATTGGCTTGAATGTGACGAAGAACCACTGTGAAATCAACTACTTTGACTCTCTTTGCTTGAATTGTTAGAATGTTCAGCAGAAAAAGCTGTCTTGGGAGAAGTATTCTTTGGCATCATGCTTTTTGGATAATACAAATCCAAGTTCTGCTGATAAGACGAGTTATTGACTTTGTGTGTTTTCCTTAACTCCAGCTCGTGACTCTCTAGTCTTTCAATCAGCAAATCTACAGTCAACACTTCTGGCGGCTTGATAGTATTCTTCAACATCAATGCATAATATTGCCAATCCATCTCATCTGGCTATGAATCAAACAATTTGTCGACTAACTCTTCTTGAGAATAGAAAATTTCATGTCTCGCCAGCTCCAGCTTTAGGTGTCCAAACCTCTCAATCATTTTACACACTGATTCATTTTTTAAGCAACCAAATAAATCAAATTCTTTTCTTAGCAATTTCTTTTTGTTTTTCACTATTTTTGCACTTCCCAAACATTTAGCTTTCAATTTTTCCCAAAGATCTTTAGAACTTTTGTACTCGATCAAAGATATTATATCTTCTCGAACAGACTGAAACAGCAGTGCGATGCATTTTTGCTCAGCCACAAACGATTCTATTTCTTCAAATCTAGTCAAACTTTTCCCAGTTTTGCCTCCATCAACGTATCCGTTCTTTAGACTTTTCCAGCTAGAATAAGCAAAGGCCATCAACCAATCTTCAAACTTCTTGGCCCACCGACTATATTCTTCGATAGCCATCAATTTCGGGGGTTTGTTATAAGTTCCGAAAGCACTTTCCACACTTAGAGCATCCGATAAACTTTTCTTCGTATTCGGCGTGTTCTCATTGGTGTTACTAGGAGAAGTATCATCTCCAGAGTTTCCAGCAAAGGCATACATATTACTAAACGGATTCATGAATAGATCATCCATCTTGTACGTACCTGAAAAATCAGCAAACACTTAGAAATTTCTTGATTTTGAAAAATACAGATTCAAGCGGAATCTGTTCAAGCGAAATCAGTTTTAAAGCAATATAGCTTTTCAAGCGAAATGACAATACAGGCTCAAGCGAAACACCACTCAAGCGAACTCAGACAAATATGTATACTTCAAGCGAAATAACTTATAACTTTCAAGCGAACACAGTTGAAATGTACTTTTCAAGCGAAACCTCAACTCAAGCGAAATGAAACAATATTTTCAAGCTAAAATGTGATTTTCAAGCGAGATCACCAATGTATTTCAAGCGAGATCACCTATGACGTCATCTTTTTACGAACAGTTTCAAGCAAACATACGTTTTTGATCAATTTTAAGCCGTATTTTAGTCCAAAACTTTCAAGGATTAGTTAACAATGTATTTCGCTTGTTATATGAGAATTTCAGGCCATTTCAACAGTGAATTATGTTCGAATCAGAAAAGAATGAGTAGAAGTAAGAAAATCCGATGATTTCAAGCTGCAATGGTATGAACTCCTCGTCCTGAGCTCTGATACCACTTGTTGGATCGGTTTCGTGACCCTAAACAGTCAGTAAAGGCAGTTCATCATCATTTACTAAGGCGGAATCAAATTAAACAACGTCACAACAGCTTGTTCCTTTTCACTTTCTTTTCTATTACTGATTTATGAGTCTTTACAATGAATTCTGATGAAAATTCGACAAACCTCGACTCACACACAATGATCTCGTCCCTGTTCTGTCCGCTTCAAATGACAACACACATCAACTATTTATAGGCAAGAGGGTTTCGCTTGAATGAACATCATGCCTGTTCAAGCGAACTGACATGTTGTTGGTTTCGCTTGAACATGACATGTTGTCATTTCAAGCGAACTGCCATATAAACACATGTAAACCCTAAATGCTAACCCATTGTGTGTTCGTTCATCCTATCTAGACATAAGACTCGATTAAGACGAAGTTAACAGACACTAAGTGCACCAGCAGTCTAGTCTACAATCACTAGTATCCTCTCATGAAAATGGTTTTACAAAATGCATGGTTTTCATCGCATACACAAAGCACAAGATCCACTACCCAAAACGTATTTCAAAAATGAATAGATAAATAATGCGAGGACATTATTTGGGGCTTAGTCTATGTGGGATAGACTTGATAAAACTAGATCAATTCACACAAGTTAAATTGGTTATAGTTGACACACACATATTTATATATATATATATATAAAGTAATGAGATTATTTATTAACACACACATATATATATACATACATACATATATACATACATGTTGTACGGATTATTTTTCCAGGGTACCATGGTTTCATCTGCTAGTAGTGGTATTTACGACGACCATGACTTTATAGATATCTCTTCGGACGATGAGCCTGTTGTAAAGATCATTTCCTCAGACGATTCCAGTGATGAGTCGGATCCCGAGGAGGATCCAGACTATCTTTCGGACGAGTTCATGCACTTTGTTAAGGACGACCAGGCTCATCTTGCTCTACTCGACCATTCTGACATATTTGTCCCTCTGGAGGATGACGTTTTAACTGTGGGAACTCATCTAAACAACTTCGTGAGTATTGGCTATCCCGAATGCGAGCATCTCGTAGAGATTATACCCATTGATGCGATCCTAATAGCTGCTGTCCCTCTTATTGTTGAGTTATCTGATGACGAGGACAACCTTTCACCCTCAAACAGACAGATGGCCAAAGTGAACGGACGATACAAACTTTGGAGGATATGCTACGTGCTTGTGTGATGGATTTGGGATGAAATTGGGATACTCACTTGCCTTTAGTGGAGTTCTCATACAATAACAGTTATCACACTGGCATCCAGGCTGCCCCGTTTGAAGCTTTATATGGACGAAAATGTCGGTCACCGGTATGCTAGGCGGACACCGGAGATAAGCAACTCATTGGTCCGGAGTTAGTTCAGGAGACCACATACAAAATTTTTCAGATACGAGACCGTATCAAGGCGGCTCATGATAGACAAAATAGCTACGCCGACAAACGACGCATGCCATTGTCCTTCGAGGTTAGAGACAAGGTTTTGTTGAAAGTTGTCACACCCTGACTTTTGCGGAAGCGTGATTATGGTGTGACTTTCTTAATACCATAGCATTCAATCATAACAACAACTATCTGATTAAACCATAAGATGTTCATCCATAAATTAAGTTTGAAAATACCACAACATACTTGTCTGAAACGTAGACTCCAAATTTAAGTTACAACCACAACATGTTTGAAAGAGTTCACGAAGACTCAACAAAAGACTTAAATAAAACCGAGTTTAGAACCATATATCTCATCCAGGATTAAGATACATCTCCTAAACCCTTAATGACTTCGGATGACATCTTTTTATTCATGACGCAGCTTGAAACATGCAAACACCCGCCAGATCCACTTAATTCCCGAAATACATGTAATTTGAAAACATCAACAAAAGTTGAGCGAGTTCATGTGTTTGTCTGTGTATATGAGTAACCTTTAAAGTATGTCTGTATGTATGTAAATCCTGGTATGAAAGCAATAAGGAAAAACAGATCACCAATGGTTTGCAAGGCCAATGGTATGTGTGAAGTGATGCAGGAAAACTCAAACCTAGTGGATTTTTCCACGGCTTCAGTATGTGGACATAGTCACCACATGGGCCACCCTGGTCCTCATGGGTGTGGGCTCGCTACACCCAAATAGATCTATCACTCATGTCCCTCGATCCTACGACGAGGATTAATGGCCTTAAGTGTTGTACCCACCACTCACATGATCAAGCAGTAACCTTCCTTAGCTAACCATACCATGTATAAAACGTTCGTAAACAATTGTAACATGTATTTCACCCCCGAAGTTATAAAACTGAAAACAGTTAAAAGGAAAAAAAAGGGGGACATGAACTCACAGTCTTGCGTCTTCACAGTCATAACTCAAATCCCTTCAGCAAACACGACTACCAACAATGTACTAATGTTTATTAGACGGACGGGTCGTGCCTTGTCTTAGTATTAATGTTTTTGAGTTACGTTTCTGATATTATTCCCATTTATATAATTATTGTCAAACTAATTAATATTTCAACTTAACTTATATTTACATATTTTTGGAATAATTGTTAAACAATATTTTTGTAATAATACTTCTCAAGTGTTTATACTCGTATTTCCTTCCCAAGGATGGGGGGTATCTCATACATGTGTATTCGTATTCTTGTATTTGTAGTTCCAAAATGATATATTTTCAAGTCTAACTTTAGAAAATATATATAAACTTATTTTTATCCAACATAATGTATTTCCAGTTTATCCAAGAAAATATATATTTTCCCAAAAATCATATATCTTCTAAAAATTCCTAGAAAATATATTTTTACTTTCCAAAATAATATATTTTCTCCTTGTTCAAAAATATGATATAACTTGGTAATAATTGGAAAAATCATATTTTCCTTTCTTGTGTCCAAAATATTATTTACCAAAAATATATTTGTTAATATATTTTCCGGAATATTTTGTAAGTTACATTCTTTCGTTCGGTTTCCCAATATTATGTGTGCAACTCGTGTATTTATTTCTTGGGATTTTTGGTAATATTTCGGATTGTAATTTCTTGGTATTTTGTTAAGTTATATTATTTTAACCCTAAAATAATATAACTACTACACAAAGTATACAACTGTTCACACACATGTCTTTAATATATATCTAGCCATTTTAATTTATAAAAACCAACCTCCAATATTTGTATTTTTGCAACAAAAATTATGGCAAAGTTTATATTGAAAACTCATGGTCAAAACACACTTGTAAATATTTGTTTGAAAATATTTTTCTAAGTGTTTATATTTTTAGAAAATTTTGCCATAGTTTCCCCTAAAAATGAAGGTTTCCATGCTATCAAAGCATATCATTTTCTTTTTAAAATCATCTCAACAATCAACAATTTTATCAACAATTCAATCAACACTTACCTAGTGCCAAAATTATGTAATTTACCTAACAACATGAACTTGAACTTTCATAAAAACTTGTAGTAACTTGGTAGTGTGTTTAGTAGGTTTAGTTATCCTTTAAAATGTGTTTACTTCTTTAAAAGTTTCATCCTTGAAAGATTTAGGTGTTTACAACTTATAAACATGTTTTACATAAACGTTTCTTTATGAAATCTTCTTGTTTCACAAGTGTTTCTACACTTGTTTTACCACCAAAAATAGTGTATGTTTAAGTAAGAACCAAGATCTACTAAAAATCATATTTTGAACTTGGTTCTTTTTGGAAAACCATTCATAAATCTTAGATCAATATGATTATTAACTCACTTTGATTATTATTTTTCAAGAAATCAAGTATTCTTTTCAAGTTCATGATTTAGGGGTGGATGATCTTTCATCCTACAACTTCTTACATTTCTCATCTTGCTAAACTATGTTTCTAATCATGATTTAGCAAGATGCTATGATGATCAACATCATCTTTACAAACAAATCAATGATCAACAAGCATTCATAACATAGACAACTTAGTTTCATCAAGATTACTTCATGTATCAAGCTTATGTTCATGTTTCTTGATTATGTTCTTTAGTGTTCTTCATGATTATCATCACATATCATCTTTTAACCAACTAAATAAGAAGTAATAAGAGATTATAAGAGCCTTACTACTAGCACAAGGCTAGGGATAAAACTCAAGAAGATGAAAGTGATAAATGTGATGGATAATAGCAAATGAAAGAGGTCCTTCAATCTCCAAGACCACCAAGCTCCTTTGTAGACCTCCTAGCACCTTTGTGAGTGTATGGAATGTATGGAAGTGAGATGAAGATGATGGTGATGTTGTTGCTTGTTCTCGGCTAAAAGGGAGCAAGAGAGGGAGAGAAAGCTTATGTGTGTTGTGTGTGAAAGATAATGAGGGTCTTGATCTCCTATGTTCATCTTATAACCATCATAATCTTTTAACCATTGTGTAATGTGTCTCAATAGTACTAAACAAGATCAATTAGCATATCAAAACAAATCAAGCAAGATCAAGGGTGGGTCCACCCTTGGTGACCGTCTCCAAGAGGGGGGGGGGGGGTCTTGGTTAAGGTTTAATGATGGTTAAGCAATCTAGTTCGATTTCAAGGGATTTAGTTAGGGTGTTATGTATATTATGTGTTATATAGTATGTTAGGGTGTTCGGGGATCATAACTAGCTTGGAAACATTAAAACAATGCTTCTAGTGTAATTTTGGTGTTTCGGGTAGTGTCCGGTTGTTCGGTTGTATACTGGTTCGTTAATGTGCTAAACTATATCGTTAGTGTTCTTTATGCACCCTTTTGTGACACTTTTAATTCTCGACACTTACGAAAGCATTCAGGACCATTTAGTCATATTTTTGCATGATACTAGCTTGTTAAAATGCTGATTTTTGCTGAATTACGCAGAATTCTGCAATTTGGGTGAGTTTTAGGCACTTTCCGGCACTTTAACTATCACCTAGAAAAGAAGTTTTGTGGTCCTTACTTCCCTACACACTATACTAGTGTAGTACTTAGTCTCTGGCTCATAATGTGTCTCAAAACAACGTCTGTCTATGTAATGAACCCCGTCAGCATTTTTCTGTTTTATCCGTTAACTGTGCTAACTGTGCTTTGTGCATCATGTATATCAATATGGTTTGCATGTAATAATGATGTGACATTATGAAATATGTGATGCACATGTAAGTATGATGCAGTAATCAGAAAGCAATTAAGTATAATTCAGCACAGTCATTAAGCACTAATCAAGATTAATTAATTGTACGGATACCTGGATTTTTGACAGTTGTCACATTCTCCCCTGTTAAGAAAATTTCTTCCCGAAATTTTTGCTTTGCTACTAGTTGCAGGGGAGTTGGGGAACAAATGCGGGTATTTCGCTTTCATGCGATCCTCACGCTCCCAAGTGAACTCTGGGCCGTGTCATGCGTTCCATCGCACCTTGACGAGTTTAACACTACTCTTTCTGGTTTTGTTGACCTTCCAATCTGTGACCTCAACGGGTTCTTCGGTAAAGTGGAGTGTGTCGTCAATGTGAACTTCATTGGCAGGAATGACAACTGTTTCTTGAGTTGGACACTTTTTCAGATTAGATACATGAAATGTATCATGAACTCCATTTAGTTCTGCGGGTAGATCCAACTTGTAAGCTACAAGACCAATTCTCTCCAGGATTTTGAACGGTCCAATGTATCGTGGGTTCAACTTCCCACGCTTCCCAAAGCGTGCTACCCGTTTCCATGGTGAGACTTTTAGTAAAACCATGTCTCCCACTTCAAACTCCAAAGGTTTCCTTCTTCGGTCCGCATAGCTCTTTTGTCGATCATGAGCCGCCCTAATGCATTCTCGGATCTGTATAATCTTATCTGTCGTCTCTTGAACCAATTCAGGACCAACAAGCTGTCTATCTCCCACGTCTGCCCAGCATAACGGTGATCGACACTTGCGTCCGTAGAGAGCTTCAAACGGTGCAGCTTGAATACTCGCATGGTAGCTTTTGTTATACGAGAACTCAACCAAAGGTAGATGGGTGTCCCAACTGCCACCCAAGTCCATTACACAAGCTCGCAGCATATCTTCTAGCGTTTGAATCGTTCGTTCGCTCTGGCCATCTGTCTGTGGGTGAAATGCAGTACTCAAATTCAGTTGAGAACCAATCGCTTCTTGGAAGGATTGCCAAATCCTTGATACAAATCTTCCATCTCTATCAGAAATAATCGAGAGTGGCACTCCATGCCGTGCAACTATCTCTCTGAGGTACAGTTCAGCAAGCTTACATGTGTTATCTTTTTCTCTGATTCGCAAAAAAGTGTGCAGATTTCGTCAGACGGTCCACGATTACCCAAATCGTATCATGACCTCTGGGTGTCTTTGGTAACTTCGTTATAAAATCCATTGAAATCTACTCCAATTTCCACATGGGTATTTCAGGTTGCTGCAGAAGACCTGGAGGCTTCTGATATTCGGCTTTTACCTTAGCACAGGTTAAGCACTTTCCAACATAAGTTGCAACATCGCCTTTCAATCTTGGCCACCAGTAAAAATCCTTTAAATCTTGGTACATCTTATCAGATCCTGGATGGATCGAGTACCTTGACTTGTGAGCTTCATCAAAATTCACGTTTCTAAGACCACCAAAGAGGGGAACCCAAATTCTTCCCATAAAACACAATGTTCCCTCCTCATTTGATACCAACTGTTTCTCCATCCCACGGAGATATTCATTCACAAGATTCTCCTTCTTAAGAGCTTCTCTCTGCATAGCACGAATGCGCAATGAGAGGTTCATTTGTATAATCATTTCCGAAGCCCTAACCCTTATGGGCTTAATCCTCTCCTTTCGACTCAAGGCGTCTGCTACCACATTCTCCTTTCCTGGGTGATGCTTGATTTCACAATCATAATCGTTTAGCAACTCAACCCATCGTCGTTGTCTCATGTTAAGCTCCTTTTGATCAAATATATGCTGTAAGCTCTTGTGATCAGTAAAGATCGTGCATCGGGTGCCATACAAGTAATGTCGCAAGATCTTTAATGCAAACACCACTGCGCCTAATTCCAAATCATGTGTGGTGTAATTCTTCTCATGAACTTTCAACTGGCATGAAGCATAAGCTATAACCTTCTATCGCTGCATCAGTACACACTCTAATCCCTGACGTGAGGCGTCACAATATACCACGGAGTCATCAGTGCCTTCGGGTAGGGATAAGATTGGTGCATCGCAAAGCTTGTTTTTCAGCAACTGAAAAGCTTCCTCTTGTTTATCTCCCCATTCGTACTTCTTATCCTTTTGAGTAAGGGAGGTCAAAGGTTGAGCGATTTTTGAAAAATCCTCGATGAATCTGCGATAATACCCAGCCAAACCTAGGAACTGGCGAATCTCGGTTGGCGTCTTCGGAGTTTCCCAATTCTTAATCGCCTTGATCTTTGTGGGATCCACATGAATTCCATCTTCGTTTACCACGTGACCAAGGAACGGAACCTCGCGCAACCAGAACTCGCACTTTGAGAACTTTGCGTATAATTTCTCTTTCTTGAGCAGCTCTAAAATAGCTCTTAAGTGTTGCTCGTGCTCTTCCTTCGTCCTTGAATAAATCAAAATATCATCGATAAACAAAATCACAAATTTATCGAGATATGGCTCGCAGACTCTATTCATCAAATCCATAAACACTGCTGGCGTGTTTGTCAAACCAAACGGCATTACTAGGAACTCGTATTGTCCATATCGAGTCCTAAAGGCAGTCTTTGGAATACTCTCTTCTTCAATTCTCAACTGGTGATACCCTGATCGAAGATCGATCTTGGAGTAAAAACTCGAACCTTGTAGTTGATCAAATAGGTCATCAATCCTTGGCAAAGGATACTGATTCTTAATAGTTAACTTGTTTAGCTCTCGGTAGTTGATGCACATGCGGAAACTACCGTCCTTCTTCTTGACAAACAACACTGGAGCTCCCCAAGGCGAGAAGCTTGGTCTGATAAATCCCTTGTCCAAAAGTTCCTGAAGTTGCGTCGACAACTCTTGCATTTCGGATGGCGCAAGTCGATAAGGTGCCTTGGCTACAGGCGCGGCGCCTGGAACCAAGTCAATATGGAATTCAACTTGTCGCTGTGGAGGCAATCCTGGCAAGTCTTCGGGGAAGACTTCAGGATATTCCTTCACAACTGGGATGTCTTCTATCTTTGGCTCAGCGGCTTCTTTGTCCATAATGTGTGCCAAGAAGGCAACACATCCTTTCTGCAAACATATTCGGGCTTTTAAACAACTGGTGATCCTTAGAGGTGTATCATGTTTCTCTCCATGCACCACAATTGTTTCTCCATTCGCCATCGGAATGCGGATGATCTTCTCGTGACATACGATCTCCGCTCGGTTACTTGATAACCAATCCATTCCAACTACCACGTCAAAGCTTCCCAGCTCGACTGGCAGGAGATCAAGCGTAAACTCATGCTCTCCCAGTTCCATCACGTAACCTCTAATGACTTCATTAACTTCTACTAGCTTTCTGTTAGCTAGTTCTATCGAGTACGGAATATCTAGCTTACTAGCTACTAACCCAAGCATTTTCTTAAGTTCTAGAGATACAAAACTATAATCGGCACCAGTATCAAATAGTACGGATGCAAAGTGTTGGTTGATAGGGAACGTACCCGTGACTACGTTTGGATCTTGGCGAGCTTCCCTTGCTCCTATGTTAAAAACTCTCCCCTGAGCTGGGTTGTTCCTTGGGCAATCTCTCTTGAAGTGCCCAATATCTCCACAGTTAAAGCAACCTAGTCCCCGACCATTTCCATTCCCATTACCACCCTGATTGTTGTTTTGGTTGCGGTTTCCACTTCCAGCTTGGTTCCCAAAATTAGCACAATTACCATTACCGCCATTCCCTCCTTGATTACGGTTTCCATACCCATTTCCACCATGGTTACTATTTCCATTCCCGCTGCCATTACCTCTCAGACCTCCATTTCCACAACCAGTACCAGCCCAGCACGTCTCCTTCGAATGACCAACCTTTCCACAAGACTCACATTTCCTAACTCTACACTGGACGGCATGATGGTACTGGCATACGTCACATTTGGGCAGAGTGCCCATATACCCTTTTCCTTTGTTTTCAACACTAGTCTTCACTTCGGCCGGTGGGTTCGCATCTTTCTTCTTGTTAGCACTGCTGATACCCTTCTTAAAATTTGAGAACTTCCTTTTGTTCTCACCTGATGACTCAATGTGAGTCTCCTTCTTCTTTTGTCCAGAGATCGAAAATTTGTTCAACCTGATTGCCTCTTCAGTTAGTGCTACACTCAGATCAATAGCCTCAGTGATCGTGGCAGGCTTTGACGTCGTCACCATGCTCATGATTTGGGGTGCCAACCCCCAAATAAAACGCTCGATGTGCTTGAATTCCGGATCAACCATGTAAGGAACGACGCGAGATAGGTCATGAAATCTCTGCACGTATTCAGCAATCTTTGGACCATCCATCTTGAGGTTCCAGAATTCAGTTTCTAACTTTTGGATTTCAGCCCTGGAACAGTATTTCTTGCGCATGAGTTCCTTCATCTCGTCCCATGTCATGGCATATGCAGCCTCTTCCCCCAAGGTTTGAACTTAGAGATTCCACCATGATAGCGCTCCATCTAAGAACAATCTAGAGATGTAGGTGACCTGGTGCTCCGACGCACATTTGCTCATTCTTATCACAGAATCGGTTTTCTCCGTCCATCTAACAAAAGCTACAGCACCCCCAGTGCCGTCGAAATTTAGAGGCTTACAGTCTAGAAACTGCTTATAGGTATAGCCTGTACAAGCAACATCATTCACAGAAAGCATTAGCGAACGCACATGGAATATCCAAATGTAACGTAATATGTCTTTAGTGACTTAAACATTACCAAGAGGTGGGTTACTTCCCGAGGTACCTCCTCTATGTTCAGGGCGCAAGGCCTCGTGTTGTGCTATTGCTCGTGAAATTCGTTCTTGTAGCTCAGCCTCTGTTGTGGGCAGTTGGTTGTCTCTTCGAGGAGGCATCTTCTAAAGAAGATTGTATAGGTCAGGTCTTATGCATATAAGTATGTAGTACGAGTATGTAATAACATCTATCAATGTAAGTAAACACATAACATCTCAATCATAACACAAACAAGTAATTCAACAATGTATATAATGAGAATGTTGCGATTGAGCATGTATAAATCATCGACCACAAATACAGTTTTACATGTTCTATAAACGTATCATATCACATCAAAAGGGACTACAGGGTCACACTACCCTTGTCCAAAATATCCATCAAACTACAACAGTCATAAAGTCAAAAAGTGGTCTTCAAAAGGCTGTGCAAGTTGGGCTCAATAGCGACACTCTCATCAAAAGTAAGCTACCTACATAAAACCAAAAACCGGCTATGCTGATGGTGGAGGAGGAGGTGGAGGAACGAAAAGTGAACTGCGCACATGCGCTAACTCCTCCTCAAGAGCATGAACGCGACGCAACAGATAATTAATCTGCTGCTCCATGGTAAGAAATCAGACGTCAAAATATGGGTATGGCAGAAGAGGAGCAAGTGGAGTCGCAAAAGGTGACTGACAGGTACAAGGTGGAGGACGTGGAATCCTCACTAGATCCATGACTATATGACACAAAATCTCCTGCTGAAGCTGCAAAGACAGGAGTAGCTCATCCCTCGTGTAACCACTGTAGTGGAAGGGATGGTCTGGATCAAAGACTGGCATAGTATTCGGCGGAAACCATATGAGTGGCTCGCCTGACGGTGCAGAAGCAAAATGAGTAGCAGGTGTGAACTGTGGCATGAAAGGGAATGCGGCTGACACGGGTGGAACATAGCCAGGCTGCTGGCTGGACGGACCTTCCCCTGGATGGGGTGGAGGGATATCCTGCAAGAATGTGATCGGTAGGTCAGTGCGGTGTACATCGGATAAAATCGGGTGAAATGGGGCAACATCAACAGGTGCATGAGTAGGTGCAGGTGGGGGAGTAAGAGGCTCCACAAAAGGGGGCATATCATCATCATCATCCTCTATCAACCTATTGCTGGTGAACATGTAATGGGGGTCTATCTGATCAGCAAAAGCAGCGTGGTCAGCGGGTGCAGGGATCGGATCGGGTACAGGTGGTGCAACAACAGGTACAAGGTCATGATCAGGCAGAGGATCGGGAGCAGGTATAGGTTCAGGTGCAAGTTCTAGGGGCGATTTCTAGTGTTCTTGGTGCTTGAAGATAATTTTCAATCATTCAGTTTGTGTTTTTAATTTTTATGAACATTGAAACTTGTGTGAGGATGATGATTCAAGCCATGAGTGGCTAAACTCTTGATGACTATCTTTGGTTGAAGGTTTGTATTAGACTTTATGCTTGATTTCCTAATTTCTAGAATAACAAACTTTGTCTTTATGATTGTTTGTTATGGTGTGTGATTGATTGTTTGTAAATTGTTGATTCTTATGTTAATCTAATTTGAAACCATACGTTCTTGGTGCCGTTGGCAATCAAGATATCATGGGTAGAATTAGGATTGGGTAAGGGTTAATTGGTCATCGGGTAACAACCTCACGTTCTAGAAATCTGAGTACTTAGTTCCCTTTTATCACAACACGTAATCACACATGAACTATGTCTATGTAGTTCTTTCTAGTGGAATGATAGCATAAATGTCGAAGCAAACCGGAAACTAAAGATGGCCATTTGTCTCTAAATTGTCTACAAACCAAAAACTTTCATTTTGCAATTAGAATAGTAATCTTAGTTTAAAAATCAAATCAATCAAACCAACTATTGAAATTTACTTTTATTGCAATTAGTTTAATCTTAGTTAACTTAGATACACTTTTAAATAACACATATTCCACAAACTCCCTGTGTTCGATACCCACTTATCGCTAGCTAATTTGTTGTATTTGGATTAAATTTGATTGTGACCATGACATCACGTCAAATTTTGGCGCCGTTGCCGGGGAGTAGTGCGCAACGTGTGTTATTTTTGATCTTTTTAGGTTTGTTATTTTTCTGGTTTACGCTAGGTGTGTTAGTGTGCAGGTATTTACAGGTGCATGCGTACTAGGAGCTCTCACAAGCTATCACCATTGGCAAATTTGATCCAAAAATTGAACGGACTTTGAGAAGAAACATAATTTTGCTACGAGAAAATAAAATTAGTGGTTCACCAACAACACCTACTACACCAGTTACACCAATCAGAAACAAGAATCCACCACCACCAACCACTACGGGTGAGCTTACACCACCCTTTATACCATCTTCAACACAACCGTCACCAAATACTACCATTCCTACATCCATACCAGAAATCAAACCAACTAACACTACCTTACCTGAGAATACACAACCTGAACATTCTTTCAGTCACAACCCTACATCATCCTTTGCTCAAGCTTATTCATCATTTTTCCTAACATCTGGCCAACCATCATCATCACAAATACCACCACCTAACTTATACCAAACATGTCCATCGATTATCCATTCTACTCCATTTCAACCGGGAGTGCAATTTCAACATACTTCAGGAGTAAGACAAGATGGGTTCGACGATGGGTATGATGACGATTTTGGGGGATATGATGAAGAAGGGTACATGTATGGAGGTGATGGAGATCAAGGGGAGTTTACTTACGTACAATGACACAATCAAAGAATGTCAAGTGTTGGTGGGATTCTTCAACAACAAATTATACCTCAACAATTGCCACCACAAGGTCCACCGATTCAAAGGCAAGTTCGACAACAACAACATGTGGGGCCAAGGTTTCAACCACATCCACAACAATTTGGGCCTCCACGAATGCATGTTCAAAGACCAATGGGTCCTATACGTCCAAGAGTTCGGTTGGGTGTACCAAGAAGACATCTTCGAGAACATGCAAGAGGCATTGAAGCACATTTTAGACCGGTAATCACTCATAATCCTTCACCGGTAGTTATTCCTCACAATGATCAAGGGAGGACATTTGAAGTGAGAACCAATTCATTACAAAGCTTGCCAAAATATAAGGGTCTAGCAACGGAGGAGCCTTATTTTCATTTGGAGGCTTATGACTCGATTTGCAACACTCTTGGGAGTCAAGGATTTTCGGCCGATGATGTCAAATTGGTACTATTCCAATTTTCTTTGGAAGACAAGGCGAAAAAGTGGTTCTACACATTACCTTCGGCATCTATCTACACATGGGCGGAGATGCAACAAATCTTTTTAGATGAATTTTATACCGCTTAAAAGACAAATGATGCTAGGAAAGGGTTGAGAAGTTTTCAACAACAGCAAGGTGAAATGTTCCACGAGGCCTTTGAACGTTTTAACATGATGATAAAGACTTGTCCTTATCATGGGATTGAGCTTTGGGAATTGATGAATGCTTTCCATGAGGGGTTGAGTGCCGAAGATGCTCGCGATTTAATGTCCATCACAAATGGTACTTTTGGTACAAACTACGAGCATGACGATTGGGAGTTTTTGGAGCAAATGGCAATCACATCAAAAAGAAAAGCTCAAGCATCAAGGAGAGCACGACCGGCCATTACCCGAACTCAAATGCACGCGGTAGACAATGGTAATGTTCAAACTTCTAACCAAATTTATGATGTTTGTGCTATTTGTAATGAGATAGGTTATGCGGCTGAAAATTGCCAAGGAGTGGTGGAAGGGCAATATGAGGAGCTGAATGCTTTGCAAGGGCAAGGAGGGGGTGGTAGAAATTACAATATGAATTCTAACACTTACCACCCCGGTTTGAGAAACCATCCAAACTTCCGCTACGGGAATCCATCGAATCAAGCCAACCAAAATTTTCAAGGAGCTCAAGGTAATTTTGCACCTCGCCAACAATACAATCAAGGGAACTATCGAGGTGGAAATAATTATGGCTACCAAGGCAATCTCACCAAACGGGTCAAGGTGGTTTGGGTCAAACTTCATCAAGTGGAAATGAGGTCATGGAGATGCTCAAGGCAATGCAACTAGAGATGCAGCGAAGAAATCAAATGGATGATGTTCGCATGCAAAAAGATGAAATCCGTGACAAAGCCATTCAGTATTTGACCACTCAAATGGGTCAACTTGCAAGTGACGTGGCATTATTGAAGAAAGCAAAAGGTCAATCACCAAGTGACACGGTGATAAATCCCAAGAACACAAAAAGCATTAATATCAATGTGGTAAGCACGGTTCCTAATAATGAAATTAATGAAACATTTCTTACTTCTTCTTGTCAAGTGAGTGCAGGTATAGGAAGGGATGCCGAGGTTGAAACGGACAAGAACCATGGAGCACCACTTGTGCCGATTCGAGTGGGAAAATTAAAAATTCCCCATGCATTATTGGATTATGTGGCGAGTATGAGTGTGCTACCAGGTGACTTATATGATATGTATGATTTTGGTCCGCTTCAGGATGCAGACACCATGGTGAGTTTGGCAGATGAAAGTTGGAGGTGACCATGGGGAATGGTTAAGAATTTTATGATTCGGTTGGGAGAATTCGAAAACCCGATGGATTTTCTTGTTTTAGATTATGCTATTACCATGATGGCGTCACAACAAAGGGTGATTTTGGGTCGATCGTTTCTCTATACGACAAATGCTCAAATCGATTGTAGAGAAGGAATCATTACCATGACCGAAAAGAACCGTAAGTTGTCATTTGATGTTCAGACTAAGATGATTAGTTACGATTTTGTTGAGGCGAAGGATAGCGGGTTTAGTGAAAAGGTGTTTCAAAGAATGAGAAGAAATTACCCACCGGATCATGAAGAAAAGCATAAGGGTTCAAGCAAGAGTGTATTTGATTACCCACTGAGTCGAAACGAGACAGATGCATTTTGCTCAATGGCACGATGTAGTGATGGAGATGGCAGGAACCGCTTCTTTGAGCCACCTTAAATGGGGGTGGCATGGTCTGGCTGAAGACCTGAAAACTTAGCGCTGCTCGGGAGGCAACCCGAGGTTTTTCACTGATCTTGTTATTTCTTTTGTTTTCTATGTTTCAGGGCCATAGCAACACTCAAGTGTGGGGAAGATGTGCGGATATTTGTGTGAAGGTGGTGATAGGAAATTGGATCATTTACAATATCTGTTGTGTCAAACTTCACCAGGTCAATGTACTTTTTCCTTAGACTTGTCATGTTCTTTAGCTTTGAAATATTGTTAGTTTATTAGTTTGCTTTTGTTTATAAAAAAAAAACAACAAAGTTGATGTTTTTGGTGTTTAAGCGATCTTCCCTTCAAAACCATACATTGGGGACAATGTATCCCAAGTGTGAGGATGAGGGGAAATTTTGAAAAATTTCTGAAAATTGTAAATTTTTAAAAATCAAGTGACAATGGTCAGAATTGAACATTTGAATACAAAACCGCATGATACACCGGCATCCCATATTCCCTTGTTCTTTCTTGGTGAGAGTTGAGCTATCTCTTTGAATTTACTAGAAATATTTTTCTTTGATGAGAGTGTCAATGGGTGGGGGTACATTAGAACTTGTGCTTAGATGCGGTTTGAGGCCTTAGCTTTGCATGAATGTGAAAATGATAAGGGCATTTAGGTAGCCTCGTCATGGTGAGTGCGAGTGTGGGATTTGGGGGGTTGGACCTCATAAATTATATATATGAGCATGGTAGTGAGACGGGCGGGGGTTTGGACTTTTGGTAGCCATTTTGAGCTTTAAGCCAATCGTTTGTTAACCCTTGCCTAGTTCCTAAAAAAATTCACCCGTATTCGACCTGGTCTAGTAATATTAGCATTTTGTAGTAGTATGTTTGTTATGTGATGTTTCAATTGTTTGTTACAAAAAAGAAAATGAAAAAAAAAATGAGAAGAAAATGAAAAGAAAAAAAAGAGAGAAAAAGCAAAGAAAAAAAGAGAAAAAGAGATTGATGTATTGTATATAGATTTTATGTTTAGATATAAATAAAAGATCGGGTCGAATCATTAGCTACTACATATATTTACATTTCCTACCCGTATGCCTAGCCGTGTTACAACCTTTAAGTCCCTTTGATTCGCATGCATGTTTAGCAAAATCTTTAGGCGAATGACCGATTTGAGAACAAGCATATTATTGTTCAACTACCCATTTACCTTAAGTGTGTTCTAGCTCATTTTTACTAGTATTATTTGTCACTGAGAGGAGACTTATTGTGAGGGGTGTGTTATACGCGGTTTTAAGAAAGAATTAGTAAATGAGGACATTTGTTTGCTTGGTTTGTGCTTGATCGCTTGAATAAATTGTGTTTTGTTGAACGGGTTGCTTGGGGCAAGCAACGGTTAAGTGTAGGGATGTGACGGGTAGTTCGTAGGACAACCCTTAAGTGGTATAAATGATAATAAAATCCTTCATTTAATCGGGTAGTTGTCTAGAATTGGATAACTACGGTTGTTTGTGTTTCAGGTACAAACGGGAGCTTAAAATGGAAGGAACACAGAGAATAAATGAAAAAAATCAATTTTTGGAATTGAAGAATTAAAGGTAGCATGATAGAGGACGAAATTACGAGAACGTAGGCGAAAACGGTGAAGAAAACAGAGTTGAAACGAAAAAGTTATGCTGAAAACAAGTTTTCATGTTGAAGCCTGCCATAAGCTACGGCAAGGGCCGTAGCTTACGGCACCGACTGGCACTTTTTGTCACCGTATGACAGATTAAAGCCACCGTAAGCCATTCTAAGCCACCGTAAGCTACGGTGGCCACCGTAGCTTACGGTGCTGACCTACGTAAATGTGTAACTTCCACCTTTTAATGCGGATTTATGATGCCCTTTCAAGTCTAATCATTGCCATTCGGTTACACACAGTTCTAGGGGCGATTTCTAGTGTTCTTGGTGCTTGAAGATAATTTTCAATCATTCGATTTGTGTTTTTAATTGTTATGAACATTGAAACTTGTGTGAGGATGATGATTCAAGCCATGAGTGGCTAAACTCTTGATAATTATCTTTGGTTGAAGGTTTGTATTAGACTTTATGCTTGATTTCCTAATTTCTAGAATAACAAACTTTGTCTTTATGATTGTTTGTTATGGTGTGTGATTGATTGTTTGTAAATTGTTGATTCTTATGTTAATCTAATTTGAAACCATACGTTCTTGGTGCCGTTGGCAATCGAGATATCATGGGTAGAATTAGGATTGGGTAAGGGTTAATTGGTCATCGGGTAACAACCTCACGTTCTAGGAATCTGAGTACTTAGTTCCCTTTTATCACAACAAGTAATCACACATGAACTATGTAGTTCTTTCTAGTGGAATGATAGCATAAATGTCGAAGCAAACCGGAAACTAAAGATGGTCATTTGTCTCTAAATTGTCTATAAACCAAAAACTTTCATTTTACAATTAGAATAGTAATCTTAGTTTAAAAATCAAATCAATCAAACCAACTATTGAAATTTACTTTTATTGCAATTAGTTTAATCTTAGTTAACTTAGATACACTTTTAAATAACACATATTCCACAAACTCCCTGTGTTCAATACCCACTTATCGCTAGCTAATTTGTTGTATTTGGATTAAATTTGATTGTGACCACGAAATCACGTCAAATTTTGGCGCCGTTGCCGGGAAGTAGTGCGCAACGTGTGTTATTTTTGATCTTTTTAGGTTTGTTATTTTTCTGGTTTACCGCTAGCAGCGTGGTCAGCGGGTGCAGGGATCGGATCGGGTACAGGTGGTGCAACAACAGGTATGTTAACAGGTACAAGGTCATGATCAGGCAGAGGATCATGAGCAGGTATAGGTTCAGGTGCAAGTGCCTGCTCAGGATCAACAGGTATTGGCTCGAGATCAGCGGGTGTATCAAAAGTTGAACGTCGGGAACAAAATCAATCTCATGTCCAGGCTCAATGTCAGGATCGAAGTTGTGTGGAATAACAGGTGCAACAGACAAGGCCGTGTCAGAATCCGAATCAGTGGGGTAACGCTGCAACCCCAGTGCATGCAAAGTAGTGGATGACACAGACTCGAAAGAATCTAGACCAGAATGATCAGATGAAACCTCAATGATAGGAATCTTAATGAGTGGAACAACAATAACATCATCAGCTGGAACTCCATCTCCCTGAGCAACATCAGGGGGACCATCAATGAAAAGATCTATATCATCATCTGACAGCTCATCAAAAGGCAAATCCTTGAGAGGAAAAGCCGCAAGAGGAAAAGGGGCAAGGATCAGAACCACGGCATGCTCATCATCGGGTTGTCCGAGGATAAGATGGTCCTGGTCAGGAATAGGAACAAGAAAAGGATCCTTGTCGGGTAATCCATCAGCATGCGGTATATCGTTGCCAAAGTCAGGTAATGCAAAAGGATGGAAATCATCGTCATCGTTACTCTCAGTGTCGGAGGTAAAAATCTCAGGGTCAGGGACAATCTCATCGTCCGAAACAATGGCCATGGGGTCGACAGTATCTAACAGTCCACTCTCGGATGAGGACATGATGTCTATAACAAAACAATAACAACATATGCACATATATCAACAATCATTAATAAGCATGTAATCAATAACAATGTATGCATGTATTCTTCCTAGTCTTCCCAGACTACCCAGCTAGTCTCTCAGACTAAGCCTCCCAGTCTCTCAGACTGAACTACTTAGTCTCCCAGACTAAACTCCCCAGTCTCTCAGACTGTTCCAACTAGTCTCTCAGACTACCTACCTAGTCTCTCAGACTGAACTACCCAGTCTCTCAGACTGAACTATAAACGAATTCCTTGAAATGTGTTTCCTATCTTTTATTTGTAAAAATGTTTGTTTTCCTGGATCTGGGCGTTTCATGTATGCAATGAAAATATGTTGTGAAAACATTTTCGTGAGAGCCCTAATGATCGTAGTCTAGTCTCGAGAAAGAATCCTAGTTCGCTACGATCGAAGCTCTGATACCAAGCTGTCACACCCTGACTTTTGCGGAAGCGTGATTATGGTGTGACTTTCTTAATACCATAGCATTCAATCATAACAACTATATGATTAAACCATAAGATGTTCATCCATAAATTAAGTTTGAAAATACCACAACATACTTGTCTGAAACGTAGACTCCAAATTTAAGTTACAACCACAACATGTTTGAAAGAGTTCACGAAGACTCAGCAAAAGACTTAAATAAAACCGAGTTTAGAACCATGTATCTCGTCCAGGATTAAGATACATCTCCTAAACCCTTAATGACTTCGGATGACATCTTTTTATTCATGACGCAGCTTGAAACATGCAAACACCCGCCAAATCCGCTTAATTCCCTGAAATACATGTAATTTGAAAACATCAACAAAAGTTGAGCGAGTTCATGTGTTTGTCTGTGTATATGAGTAACCTTTAAAGTATGTCTGTATGTATGTAAATCCTGGTATGAAAGCAATAAGGAAAAACAGATGACCAATGGTTTGCAAGGCCAATGGTATGTGTGAAGTGATGCAGGAAAACTCAAACCTAGCGGATTTTGCCACGGCTTCAGTATGTGGACATAGTCACCACATGGGCCACCCTGGTCCTCATGGATGTGGGCTCGCTACATCCAAATAGATCTATCACTCATGTCCCTCGGTCCTACGACGATGATTAATGGCCTTAAGTGTTGTACCCACCACTCACATGATCAAGCAGTAACCTTCCTTAGCTAACCATACCATGTATAAAACGTTCGTAAACAATTGTGACATGTATTTCACCCCCGAAGTTATAAAACTGAAAACAGTTAAAAGAAAAAAAAGGGGACATGAACTCACAATCTTGCGTCTTCACAGTCGTAACTCAAATCCCTTCAGCAAACACGACTACCTACAATGTACTAATGTCTATTAGACGGACGGGTCGTGCCTTGTCTTAGTATTAATGTTTTTTGAGTTACGTTTCTTTACATTTATGATATTATTCCCATTTATATAATTATTGTCAAAATAATTAATATTTCAACTTAAATTATATTTACAAATTTTTGGAATAATTGTTAAACAATATTTTTGTAATAATACTTCTCAAGTGTTTATACTCGTATTTCCTTCCCAATGATGGGGGTATCTCATACATGTGTATTCGTATTTTTGTATTTGTAGTTCCAAAATGATAAATTTTCAAGTCTAACTTTAGAAAATATATATAAACTTATTTTTATCCAACATAATGTATTTCCAGTTTATCCAAGAAAATATATATTTTTCCCAAAAATCATATATCTTCTAAAAATTCCAAGAAAATATATTTTTACTTCCCAAAAATAATATATTTTCTCCTTGTTCAAATATATGATATAACTTGGTAATAATTGGAAAAATCATATTTTCCTTTCTTGTGTCCAAAATATTATTTACCAAAAATATATTTGTCAATGTATTTTCCGGAATATTTTGTAAGTTACATTCTTTAGTTCGGTTTTCCAATATTATGTGTGTAACTCGTGTATTTATTCCTTGAGATTTTTGGTAATATTTTGGATTGTAATTTCTTGGTATTTTGTTAAGTTATATTATTTTAACCCTAAAATAATATAACTACTACACAAAGTATACAAATATTCACATACATGTCTTTAATATATATCTAGCCATTTTTATTTATAAAAACCAACCTCCAATATTTGTATTTTTGCAACAAAAATTATGGCAAAGTTTATATTGAAAACTCATGGTCAAAACACACTTGTAAATATTTGTTTGAAAATATTTTTCTAAGTGTTTATATTTTTAGAAAATTTTGCCATAGTTTCCCCTAAAAATGGAGGTGTCCATGCTATCAAAGCATATCATTTTCTTTTTAAAATCATCTAAAAAATCAACAATTTAATCAACAATTCAATCAACACTTACCTAGTGCCAAAATTATGTAATTTACCTAACAACATGAACTTGAACTTTCATAAAAACTTGTAGTAACTTAGTAGTGTGTTTAGTAGGTTTAGTTATCCTTTAAAATGTGTTTACTTCTTTAAAAGTTTCATCCTTGAAAGATTTAGGTGTTTACAACTTGTAAACATGTTTTACATAAATGTTTCTTTATGAAATCTTCTTGTTTCACAAGTGTTTCTACACTTGTTTTACCACGAAAAATAGTGTATGTTTAAGTAAGAACCAAGATCTACTAAAAATCATATTTTGAACTTGGTTCTTTTTGGAAAACCATTCATAAATCTTAGATCAATATGATTATTATTTTTCAAGAAATCAAGTATTCTTTTCAAGTTCATGATTTAGGGGTGGATGATCTTTCATCCTACAACTTCTTACATTTCTCATCTTGCTAAACTATGTTGCTAATCATGATTTAGCAAGATGCTATGATGATCAACATCATCTTTACAAACAAATCGATGATCAACAAGCATTCATAACATAAACAACTAAGTTTCATCAAGATTACTTCATGTATCAAGCTTATGTTCATGTTTCTTGATTATGTTCTTTAGTGTTCTTCATGATTATCATCACATATCATCTTTTAGCCAACTAAATAAGAAGTAACAAGAGATTATAAGGGCCTTACTACTAGCACAAGGCTAGGGATGAAACTCAAGAAGATGAAAGTGATGAATGTGATGGATAATAGCAAATGAAAGAGGTCCTTCAATCTCCAAGACCACCAAGCTCCTTTGTAGACCTCCTAGCACCTTTGTGAGTGTATGGAATGTATGGAAGTGAGATGAAGATGATGGTGATGTTGTTGCTTGTTCTCGGCCGAGAGGGAGCAAGAGAGGGAGAGAGAGCTTGTGTGTGTTGTGTGTGAAAGATAATGAGGGTCTTGATTTCCTATGTTCATCTTATAACCATCATAATCTTTTAACCATTGTGTAATGTGTCTCAATAGTAATAAACAAGATCAATTAGCATATCAAAACAAATCAAGCAAGATCAAGGGTGGGTCCACCCTTGGTGACCGTCTCCAAGAGGGGGGGGGGGTCTTGGTTAAGCTTTAATGATGGTTAAGCAATCTAGTTAGATTTCAAGGGATTTAGTTAGGATGTTATGTATATTATGTGTTATATAGTATGTTAGGGTGTTCAGGGATCGTAACTAGCTTGGAAACATTAAAACAATGCTTCTAGTGTAATTTTGGTGTTTCGGGTAATGTCCGATTATTTGGTTGTATACTAGTTCATTAATGTGCTAAACTATACCGTTTAGTGTTCTTTATGCACCCTTTTGTGACACTTTTAATTTCCGACACTTAGGAAAGCATGCAGGACCATTTAGTCATATTTTTGCATGATACTAGCTTGTTAAAATGCTGATTTTTGCTGAATTACGCAGAATTCTGTACTTTGGGTGAGTTTTAGGCACTTTCCGGCACTTTAACTATCACCTAGAAAAGCAGTTTTGTGGTCCTTACTTCCCTACACACTATACTAGTGTAGTACTTAGTCTTTGGCTCATACTGTATCTCAAAACAACGTCTGGCTATGTACTGAACCCCGTCAGCATTTTTTTGTTTTATTCGTTAACTGTGCTAACTGTGCTTTGTGCATCATGTATATCAATATGGTTTGCATGTAATAATGATGTGACATTATGAAATATGTGATGCACATGTAAGTATGATGCAGTAATCAGAAAGCAGTTAAGTATAATTCAGCACAGTCATAAAGCACTAATTAAGATTAATTAATTGTACGGATACCTGGATTTTTTTACAGTTGTCACAAAAGTCTCGCCTTGGAAGGGCGTAGTTAGATTCGGTAAGGTGGGAAGTTGAACCCATGGTACATTGGACTTTTTGAGATAGTAAAAAAGATTGGAACTGTGGCTTACAAGTTGAAGCTGCCAGATGAACTCAGTGGTGTACATGAAGCTTTTCATGTGTCAAACTTAAAGAAAAGCCCTACTCAAGATACAGTGGTTATCCCAATGGACGACATTCACATTGACGCAGTCGAGGTTATGGAGTGGAAAGTCCACAAGACACTGAGAAGTCGTATTAAATTGGTTAAAGTTTGTTGGAACTCACGTTACGGTCTCGAGTATACATGGGAATGTGAAGATCAAATCAAATCCAAGTACCCGCCTTTGTTCCAAGGCTCCCCTGCAACCGGTAAAACAGCCTGAATTTCGTGACGAAATTCTTTTAATTGGGGGAGAATGTGACAACCGAAAAAAATAATGGTAATTCCATACAACATAACAACTTAATTATACATTTAATTGCGTTCGTTACGACTTAATTAATGCGTGATTTCTCACACCCTCAATTTCCACATGCGTAGTACCATCGCGAGACGTGTGGCTGACCAGGATCAAGCCACCAATCATATTGAACAATACAATAATGAACAACTTTCATCACAAGAAATACGATCGGTGACTCAAATCTAAAGTTCACAGTTTAAAAGCAGTAATTAAAGTAAACAGTGGAAGAAAACGTTGAACATTTTTTAAACATTAGTTTAGAGTTCATAATTTATAAAAAGGAAACCCAACACGGGTTCATGTGACCACTACACTCACCGCTGCAAGCTCCTTCAATCACTGAGTACCTGCAAAGCATGCAGTATGGTATCCACATACAGTTGGCGAGTTCACGAGTTGTCCAGTTTAAGTTCCAAAGACGCAAGTTGTTCAACTGTTTATTTATAATCATGTTATGGGGAGCTACCCCATCTCTAAGCTTACTAAA
Organism: Helianthus tuberosus; assembly: GCA_030545235.1. Lineage (NCBI taxonomy): Eukaryota > Viridiplantae > Streptophyta > Magnoliopsida > Asterales > Asteraceae > Helianthus > Helianthus tuberosus. The sequence goes on along the minus strand of CM060351.1, from coordinate 128,421,443 downwards.
CTGCATGATACCGAATACTGGTGACAGCCAAGTTGTTGTGCCCCAAGTCAATTCTATCATCATTGACCAAGTAACTAGGCATAATAGTTCACGCCCGATCCCCCCGGTCACGGTGTGAGGTTTCTCAAACCTAATAAAGCTATCAACTAATCTCCTGTTCACCCCCGACGACTAATCGATATAGTAAATGGCGACTTAATGGTAGAGTTTCGTTTAGTTTGCTAAGACATGATTTATAAATAGTGTTTATCCGTATTCCGTCCGGGAATAGTAGTTTAAAAGTATCCTTCCCAAGGATAGTAATTCAACCATTTGTCCCCCCGGGACGCATGCTTTTAGTGTGTGTGAACTCACATTGGTTTGCTCAATAGATAGTTTACTTGTTTTAAAGTTGGTCAATCACGTCCTATTATTTTTACCAAGTTAAAATCAGGTTCGTACCACGAATACACGTATTTAACACGTAGCACAAAAGTATCACTTATTGCCTAATAACATACGGACATGCATAACAATGTAACACAATCTCAAGTCTGTGAACAGTGATAAGGATGATCCATTTTAAGTAGTCTAAGTGTGCGGCCCAACGAACACGTCGCCCAAAGTATGAGTGTGCGACTGGATTCTAAATGTGTGGTTCAATATGATACGACCCAATTAACAGTTTGTACAACCCAATAAGTTAGTGGCCCAAGGGAGAGTGTGCAACCCACCATTGAATGGCCCACATGGAGTGTACGGTCCGCACTCCAGTGTGCGACCTGTTCAAGGTCTGTGGTAATGCAATAGGTGTTGTACTCGGTGTGCACATCAAGTTGTACACCTCCCGAGTGTGCGGTGTCTTATTCTAGAGTTGTTCCTTATGCAACATGTCACACCCCGACCGCGTAAAACAACAAATCGCGGCGGAAACATCGGGGCGTGTTGCAACAGAATTAATGTTTCATAACCATGGATACCAAAAGTGTTTCGTTTTATTAAATATAGAATAATTACATCGTCTGGAAATCTAAATACAAAAATTAGACATAGTCTATCATTATTATTGAGTCACTAAGGCCTTGTCCAGTCCTATGTGAGCATGCATCTTATCAATCGATATAATCCAACAATACCTGAAACATATGTGAAAACGAGGTCAGCAAAGAAATGCTGGCGAGTACATAGGTTTTGTGAAAATAAGATTCATGACTTCTGTTTTAAGAAAATGTTTAGTCATGAACCTTGTAATTTGCTTTGTCTTTGTAAATCGTTTGAAAAATAATAAGTTCAGGTGATATGTATAAATAAGAGAATAATGCATGATTAAATGAATAACCATGTAAAATGAGTTTGTATAAGATAAGTTGTTTGTAAATAAATGTCTTGTGAAAAGTATGTTACTTGTATAAAATGTTATATGTCTCAAACTGAAATGATTCAAATAACGCTACAATATGTAATACCATACAAACACTTATATATAGGAAGTACCAGCGGCGTATCCACCATGCTTGTATCATATTCCACACGCATTGTTACTTAATCACTTAATCCAAACCAAACCACCAAAGTGATGTTCATGCCCAAATGTAAATCATGTAATATGTATAACCAAAATAATATGTATGGCTAGTGAAATGCATCAACTAAACCATAGGTGAAACGCACAAAACAAAGTATTGAAGAAAAACTTGGTTTAAACCAATACTATGTTTCGTGTAAATGCATGATCAAATGTAAATCATGTACAAATGTTTACCCAATCGTTAAAACATCGTGTGAAACCCAATCGTTACCCAATCGTTAAAACATCGTGTGAAACTCAATCGTTACCCAATCGTTAAAACATCGTGTGAAACCCAATCGTTACCCAATCGTTAAAACATCGTGTGAAAACCAATCGTAAATCGTTAAATTCGTTTTAGGTCGTGAATCTACTTAAATGATCGTCTCGCTAATAACATTCAAACCTTCGTGACTCATCACTCGTCGCTTCTCGTTTTCGTATTAACAAACCTCCATAGGGTAAGTTAACAATTTCAGATTCAGTCGCTACCTACCATACCCACACATAACCACGGGTGTAGTAAATAACGGGATTTGTCAGATCCTATGGTACCATAACCTAATACTGGTCGGCTTGATCATTGCTAATGAATGTCATTTGTTATGTAAATACAACCAACAAGTTTGTTCACTTTATCGAAATCGTTATTAGTTTTGTATAAATCGTCTTAATCGTTTTTGAAACCATCGTTATAACATCGAAAACATTTAGCACATATGAGTCACCCCAAAACAATTGAAAGCAGTAAAATAGGGGAATAATGTACTCGCCTGAGAATGCTTGGAGGTCTTGAACAACAACCAAACAAAGCTAGAGAGAGCACGGAATCAGTCGGCAAATCTAAAACTATATAAATAAACCGGACTTAAATTGGGAGATTGGATAGGATGAGGCTTGGTAAACCAAATTAGTATTGGAACTCATATGATATGGTTTAACAAGGCCTACATACTACAATGAAACCAAACCTAAGTGCTTTCGACCCATCGCGACCCATTAAGGTAACATATGCTACTTTAACGCGTCGTGCGCGTGAAACGCGTTCGGACCGTCTAACTAGTCCTATGACAAGTGTTATATGCCTAAACATGTTACATAATCAGTTATGTGACAAAAGTTTAGGTTACATATGCTTAATTACCAATTATACATGAAAAGGGTATTCTGGTAATTTACCTAAGGCATATAAACTACCTATCATACAACTACTCAAACGATGTGACCATAGGGTATAACCTCGGAAGGTTATTCCCTACCTACTATGGTCACCTAATGTATTTGGTCGGATCCTAATGATCGACCAAATGGGTCGGGTTCGAGGTATAAGCGATTTATCAGATCGCTTACCCTACGACCCTAGACAACGTGGTAATCAGTAGGCATAGTCCCAAGGGACTATAACCAACGTGATTACACTCGCGTTGCGAAGTTCAAACGAACTTCGCATTGACCATTATTGGTCAACGCTGAAAGTCAAACAAAGTTTGACTTTCGGACTCGAAAAGCAGTAAAAATAAGGAAAAGAACGAAAGAATACTTACGAAGGGTCCCCGAATGCTAATCCCGATCCAAGAACTCAGGTATGAAACAATGGTTTCAACTTAGAGCTCTCAAATCAGAATTCTTGTGCATAATGAGGTTGTGTGGGTTGGGTATTTATAGGAATACCCGAACCGTTAGGATCGTTCCATGGAAAACGTGCCATGAATCCAACCCGTACACTTGTCGCAAAGTTATGGTGCCTAAATTCCATCCTTATCATCTGACTAAGCAATGGATAACATGTGGTTGTGGTTAATTCTGCTGAAAACAGGCTGTTAGAAACTCTGCACCTGGTCTGTAACAGGCTAGCGCACCGCTACGCTAAAAGTGTAGCGCACCGCTAGGCCTTATTTTGGCAGATTTACACTTTTGGTCCCTGTAGTGCAATAAGCCCATTTTTGACACGTTTAAGACCCGTTAACCCCATTTCAAAGCTCTAAAATGAAGTTAAAGTATAGGGAACTTAAATCATGCTCAAAAATATCTCGGATGTCGGTTCGTTTAGCCGTACGAACGCGATGTTCGCTTAATTACGACGGAATGCGCACAAGCGCGAAAAACGATCCAAATGACGCGACGAATGGATTTTTCTTATGGCAAACACTAAAATATAATGTAGTCATGCTTACATAAATTTTTGGATGTCCGGATGTATTCAGAACGTAAGTTATGCGCGAAAATGCAAACTTGTGCACTTTTTGACACTTTTAGTCCCTGAATGACACAAAAGTTTATTTTAGCATACCGAACACCTCAAAGCCTATTTCTAAGCTATGTAAAGGATATTTATGGTATGTTTAACTTATGGTCATGCTCCGGAAGGTCTGTTACAGTTCAAATTGGCATACTTTCGCAGTTTGTCAACTTTAGTCCCTGTAAGCGATTTAACTTGATTTTGCCATACCAAAGCCTTCAAAACTTATTTCTAAGTTAAGTAAAGGTTATTTAAGGTATGTTAAGCCTATGTCACTATTCCGGAGTGTTTGTTGCATTAAACTGGTTATATTTACGCATCGGTGCGCGTATAACCTTCCAGAAAGCGATTTAGAGTTTGAAATTGAACAAGAATTGATATGTGCAAATGATACACATATTTTTACAAATCCCAAGTATGAAATATAATATTTCATTGGTTTGGTATTTGTTTGATGGCCGAGAAGGCACATGTGTTACAGTCTCCCCTACTTTAGGAAATTTCGTCCCGAAATTTATTTAGAGGAAACTTGTGAGAGCTTGAAAATATGAAGTTGAAAAGATCGAACAATATTGATTAGGGTTATGAACTTCTAGTAACTTTAATAATATCATAATTGCAATGTAAGAGGGATACTTATATACAAGTATATAAAGCGTCATTGGTGCGTCCACCGTACCTCCATTACATCGTTCTTATTTTGTTATTGTTGTCACTATCGGTTCTTACACATGCTAAATCTTACTGTGGTTTCTGCGCATGGAATTTCATAGTTTATGTATGCATCCATAACTACGTACTTCCTTGCATAGTCCACACAGTGCATTTGATAATGTGTAGGGTAAAACCAAATGAACAATCCTGTGATGAGTGTAACTAGACCGCCATTGAGTCCTTTTGATTAAATCAATGAATGATCTAAATAGACTATCAAGGAGTCTGTTCAGCTACATCACTAGATGTCGTTTTCTAACCAAATTGTGAATCAATCTTTTTGACTAGACCACCAAAAGGGTCTCTTATGAAACATGGAATGGTACTATATAACCCAAGGGTCTTAACTACTACGTAGAAGCCCATAAGGATTTAAGGTAGTACCTTTTTGAAAATCCTACTATGAATCCCTCATATGAAGATATGAAAGATTCTATGAGGATTTGAAAATCGGATCACACAAAAACATAGAGGAGAACACATAAACACATAACACATAACCACAAAATTGTTCGTTAATTTGTCTTGTAAATTGCGTACATGCATTTAAAGCACACTAGGAATCCTTTCCGTGGATTTCATTTGGTACTTTAAACGTTATCAAGAATCCAACTATAAAGATAGAAAGATTCAAAAAGAAAATTCGATTTCGATTATTAGGAACCGAAGTGTTCGAATTAAGGTACATAAGGAATCCAATTAAGGACTCTGATTTGAACGATAATCATCCACAAGGATCTAATTGTAAAGATAAAAAGATCCCATATGAATTTTAGAAGTTGAAGATGTTTTGAAACCTTGCACTGGATGTGCTTAGGTCAAAACATGAAGTAAAATGCTTATGAAGTTGAGATGCTAGATATGTCAAGGCGACATATGAAGCAGAATTTGAAGGTTGAGTAAATGTGTGAGGAAAATATATTTGGAAAACTATGCATGGGGTAAAAAAAATGTTTTTGAAACCTTATATATAATATTTTGAAATCATAAAGTAGGTGTATTAGATAGATATTTTTACAAAAATATTTTAAAATCATGCGAGATGAATTTTGAAATTATGTACGAGGTTTTTGAAAATATGAATGATGCTTTTCGAAATCATGCACTTGATAAGAAAATGTATTGTGTTAATATTGTCTTCAGACTATATGAAATATTTCGAAATTAGAAAGGTTGGTTTTGATAACATGGCCAATGTTTTTGAAATAACATAGACAATGCATCTAGAAAAATTGTTTTCAAACTATATGAAATGTTTTGAGATCATGAAGATTGTTTTGAAATACTGGTATTGTGTATGTTGAAAAAAAATCAAAACTTAATGGGTATGAGATTTGAAAATATCCTTAGTTATCCAACCAAGGCTTCAAAAATACAGATGTGTAAAAAGCACGATTACTCATAATTTCACTTTATTTCATGTACTTCGTTTCTTAGAATGAAACGAGTACTTAGAACTTTCGAGGAAATTATGAGCGATCACTTGAAAGTGAGAATCACAAGAGTAGTTTGTAAGGTACATAATTCCTTGATGTAGGTATCATAGGAAAAGCCATACAGACCTAGCAGGGGGTTGAGCTGGTTGGTTGGGGACTGCTTTACCATTGTGAGCGACCATGGCGAAGTTCTGAGAAGCCTTTCGCTTCTTTGACTTCTTAGGGAATCGTTCATCCATGGTCTTTGATTCCTCGATTGGTTTCTCGGCCGGTGGTGTTGTTGCCTGACTAGGTCCTGCCTGTCTTGGTGACTCTTGAGTGGCTTCATCCTGGAGATGATACATGGCAGTAGCTAATTCAACAGTCTTCAGGACTACTTCGCCTATTCGCTGAGCTAATTTGGCTGCTTGCTCAGATATCTGGGCGTCATCGTGATGAAGAGACATTCTTGAAGAAAAAGAAAGGCGTAGGGAGAAACAGGTGAAAGATTATTGGACAATCAAAACAGAATGATAACGCATGAAGATTTCGATCATTTGTTTGTTACCTAAGGCAAACAAATGAGACGGTGACTAATCAAAGTAAATGGGTCAAAAATAATGTATCGCGAAGACATGCTCGCCTATAAGTGAACACTCATCCCAAGAATTCCCAGGTAAGCACAACTGGTCTCGTGTCTGATGAGATGTATACGAAGTGCTTGCCTAGACAGAAAACCCAGAATACAGGCATTCACCCTTCCAGTTTGCACGTGTTCACATTATTTAAAACCCAAAACCTTGACGAAGTTTTGAAAACTCAAAGGGGTTCAAAACCATATACTAGAGAGTTCAAAACCTTACAATAGAGGGTTCAAAACCTAGTAATCAATCATCCTAGAACAGATGATTAGTTTTCAAAGCGGTTTTGAAATTTATGTTCTTGTTGTGGTCGTCGCCTAAGGATAGGTGACGGTATTGTTTTATGACTAAACGCAAGTAAACTCGCGTTAGGGTCCTAAGAAGGTTATAGACTAGGTCAAAGCATTACTAATTACTAATAACCTAATTCCCTATAACCATTGGCTCTGATACCATCTTTTCTGTCACACCCCGACCGCGTAAAACAACAAATCGCGGCGGAAACATCGGGGCGTGTTGCAACAGAATTAATGTTTCATAACCATGGATACCAAAAGTGTTTCGTTTTATTAAATATAGAATAATTACATCGTCTGGAAATCTAAATACACAAATTAGACATAGTCTATCATTATTATTGAGTCACTAAGGCCTTGTCCAGTCCTATGTGAGCATGCATCTTATCAATCGATATAATCCAACAATACCTGAAACATATGTGAAAACGAGGTCAGCAAAGAAATGCTGGCGAGTACATAGGTTTTGTGAAAATAAGATTCATGACTTCTGTTTTAAGAAAATGTTTAGTCATGAACCTTGTAATTTGCTTTGTCTTTGTAAATCGTTTGAAAAATAATAAGTTCAGGTGATATGTATAAATAAGAGAATAATGCATGATTAAATGAATAACCATGTAAAATGAGTTTGTATAAGATAAGTTGTTTGTAAATAAATGTCTTGTGAAAAGTATGTTACTTGTATAAAATGTTATATGTCTCAAACTGAAATGATTCAAATAACGCTACAATATGTAATACCATACAAACACTTATATATAGGAAGTACCAGCGGCGTATCCACCATGCTTGTATCATATTCCACACGCATTGTTACTTAATCACTTAATCCAAACCAAACCACCAAAGTGATGTTCATGCCCAAATGTAAATCATGTAATATGTATAACCAAAATAATATGTATGGCTAGTGAAATGCATCAACTAAACCATAGGTGAAATGCACAAAACAAAGTATTGAAGAAAAACTTGGTTTAAACCAATACTATGTTTCGTGTAAATGCATGATCAAATGTAAATCATGTACAAATGTTTACCCAATCGTTAAAACATCGTGTGAAACCCAATCGTTACCCAATCGTTAAAACATCGTGTGAAACTCAATCGTTACCCAATCGTTAAAACATCGTGTGAAACCCAATCGTTACCCAATCGTTAAAACATCGTGTGAAAACCAATCGTAAATCGTTAAATTCGTTTTAGGTCGTGAATCTACTTAAATGATCGTCTCGCTAATAACATTCAAACCTTCGTGACTCATCACTCGTCGCTTCTCGTTTTCGTATTAACAAACCTCCATAGGGTAAGTTAACAATTTCAGATTCAGTCGCTACCTACCATACCCACACATAACCACGGGTGTAGTAAATAACGGGATTTGTCAGATCCTATGGTACCATAACCTAATACTGGTCGGCTTGATCATTGCTAATGAATGTCATTTGTTATGTAAATACAACCAACAAGTTTGTTCACTTTATCGAAATCGTTATTAGTTTTGTATAAATCGTCTTAATCGTTTTTGAAACCATCGTTATAACATCGAAAACATTTAGCACATATGAGTCACCCCAAAACAATTGAAAGCAGTAAAATAGGGGAATAATGTACTCGCCTGAGAATGCTTGGAGGTCTTGAACAACAACCAAACAAAGCTAGAGAGAGCACGGAATCAGTCGGCAAATCTAAAACTATATAAATAAACCGGACTTAAATCGGGAGATCGGATAGGATGAGGCTTGGTAAACCAAATGAGTATTGGAACTCATATGATATGGTTTAACAAGGCCTACATACTACAATGAAACCAAACCTAAGTGCTTTCGACCCATCGCGACCCATTAAGGTAACATATGCTACTTTAACGCGTCGTGCGCGTGAAACGCGTTCGGACCGTCTAACTAGTCCTATGACAAGTGTTATATGCCTAAACATGTTACATAATCAGTTATGTGACAAAAGTTTAGGTTACATATGCTTAATTACCAATTATACATGAAAAGGGTATTCTGGTAATTTACCTAAGGCATATAAACTACCTATCATACAACTACTCAAACGATGTGACCATAGGGTATAACCTTGGAAGGTTATTCCCTACCTACTATCAGTAGGCATAGTCCCAAGGGACTATAACCAACGTGATTACACTCACGTTGCGAAGTTCAAACGAACTTCGCATTGACCATTATTGGTCAACGCTGAAAGTCAAACAAAGTTTGACTTTCGGACTCGAAAAGCAGTAAAAATAAGGAAAAGAACGAAAGAATACTTACGAAGGGTCCCCGAATGCTAATCCCGATCCAAGAACTCAGGTATGAAACAATGGTTTCAACTTAGAGCTCTCAAATCAGAATTCTTGTGCATAATGAGGTTGTGTGGGTTGGGTATTTATAGGAATACCCGAACCGTTAGGATCGTTCCATGGAAAACGTGCCATGAATCCAACCCGTACACTTGTCGCAAAGTTATGGTGCCTAAATTCCATCCTTATCATCTGACTAAGCAATGGATAACATGTGGTTGTGGTTAATTCTGCTGAAAACAGGCTGTTAGAAACTCTGCACCTGGTCTGTAACAGGCTAGCGCACCGCTACGCTAAAAGTGTAGCGCACCGCTAGGCCTTATTTTGGCAGATTTACACTTTTGGTCCCTGTAGTGCAATAAGCCCATTTTCGACACGTTTAAGACCCGTTAACCCCATTTCAAAGCTCTAAAATGAAGTTAAAGTATAGGGAACTTAAATCATGCTCAAAAATATCTCGGATGTCGGTTCGTTTAGCCGTACGAACGCGATGTTCGCTTAATTACGACGGAATGCGCACAAGCGCGAAAAACGATCCAAATGACGCGACGAATGGATTTTTCTTATGGCGAACACTAAAATATAATGTAGTCATGCTTACATAAATTTTTGGATGTCCGGATGTATTCAGAACGTAAGTTATGCGTGAAAATGCAAACTTGTGCACTTTTTGACACTTTTAGTCCCTGAATGACACAAAAGTTTATTTTAGCATACCGAACACCTCAAAGCCTATTTCTAAGCTATGTAAAGGATATTTATGGTATTTTTAACTTATGGTCATGCTCCGGAAGGTCTGTTACAGTTCAAATTGGCATACTTTCGCAGTTTGTCAACTTTAGTCCCTGTAAGCGATTTAACTTGATTTTGCCATACCAAAGCCTTCAAAACTTATTTCTAAGTTAAGTAAAGGTTATTTAAGGTATGTTAAGCCTATGTCACTATTCCGGAGTGTTTGTTGCATTAAACTGGTTATATTTACGCATCGGTGCGCGTATAACCTTCCAGAAAGCGATTTAGAGTTTGAAATTGAACAAGAATTGATATGTGCAAATGATACACATATTTTTACAAATCCCAAGTATGAAATATAATATTTCATTGGTTTGGTATTTGTTTGATGGCCGAGAAGGCACAGGTGTTACACAACATGTATTGTACCCCTTTATGGGTGTGCGACATTCATAATTTCAAACTGCTTTTTTCACAGTGTTTCACAATCACATCAAACAAGACAAACATATATTTTTCATGTCAATCCTTCTAATCTTAACATCATTTTCAACATTCGTTTGTATAGATCTTCGTTAATCCTAGTTATGAAATATCCATGTCAAAAATCAATCGATCTCATGTTAGCATATACACCCTAAAATAATCTATGAATCAAGAATGTCGTTAACAGATTCATCTTTATAGACAATCAACATTCATCCAGATTTACAATCATAATCATAAATCCTAAAGGTTTTAACAACATATTTTATTTATCAAAATTATCATTAATCCTTTTGTTCTATCATACTTGCATCTAACCATCATCATTATGATTATTCAAGCAATTATTGGTCAAGTGCATTCATCATTATGTATAATATCCAAACACAGAAATGTACTAACCGGTGCTTCATGAGTGTTCGTTAAAATAAGAAAAGAAACAGTGCTTCAGGAGGGGTTCAAATCCAGCTCGACCCAACAGTGCGGCGGTTTTCCGGTTGAAGCTGCTGCCCCTGACTTCCAAGAAAACAGGGAGGATGTTGGTGCGTTTTAGGGTTTTTTTTCTAGAGAGAGAAGGTAGGTGAAGAGAGAGAGGGAGGATGTTTGCTGCAAATGGAATGTTCAACCGCCACATTGATTTGATAAAAGTTTCCTTGGGTCTTACATCACATGGTATTTATAACCACACAGAGATGCCGCACACACACCCCATGTGCTCCCCTAATGAGTGTGCAACTGTAACACCTCGCAAAATAATGTCCAATATAGTATCGACACGTGTCATGGACTTTACACGTGTAACGAATTGAATATGAGGGACTAAAGTTGACCAACAAAGAAAATATATGTATATAAGGATACAAAGTGTCAACATTTGATAATTTTGCCTTTTAACAATCCTACACGATGTTTATACCCTTAAACGAATGAATCATGAAGAGTATGAAACCGTTTGTGGAAGAAAGTGAAAGTTTACAAGACGCGAGGGTTAAAAGTGTCAACATGTTTAAGTTATACCTCTGAGTGACCCTTTTAGCGAACCCGGAGCCTTTTAACGATTAATTATACTCCTAAGAATAAGTGATAAAAATTTCACAAGGTTTCGATATCGTATGAGGAAGATACGTTAACTTTCGTAATTAAGGGGTTAAAAGCGTCAACGAGGCAAAACTTGTGTTTTCGGTTATCGTTTAATGAAATCGGACATAACGATGTTTGGTTATATCTCATAGATCATAGTAATATAAGTTATATGGGTTAAAAGTTCTTAAAATGGAAGAAATTACGTTTTAGAAGGTCCAGGGGGTGAAATGTCAATAATTGAAACTTGTTTGGCTGGTTACCCACCTGGTGCGACGCGACGGCCTGAGCTGGACAGATTCATGCATAGATGCGAGTTTCAATAGGTTGCACCGCCTTAGAAGCCTTGTATTCGATTCTAGGGGCTTGTTTGATGGTTTTTCATGCTTAGGGACACTTGTAAATGATCAGGGAACATCAATAGACTATTGTGGAATGATCTTTTTGCATCTAAAGTCCTATATAAGAGCTCCATGTTGCAACCATTATCCTTGCTCATTTCAATTGCACTTCAAATAGATCTCTGGAGCATTCCTGATCTTCAAGCAAGTTTCCTTAAGTTCCAAAATCGTGCTTAGGACCTTTGTAAGCTTCCTTAACCTTTCTTAATCAAGTTTTATTAGTTTAACGACCTAAAGTCAAACCCGTCGTAATTAAGGTTTGACTTAGTGATTAATCACTAATGGTCCAGTCAATTCTCGAATTGAAAGTACCTATGAGTTGGTAATTATGTGGGTAATAAACCCTTAAAAGGGCACCCTCTGATTCCCATTCTAACTAGGTCAATTGTCAGGTCAAACTTGATTGTAAAAAGTCAACAGAAAGCTAAATTTTAATTAAACGCATAATTAACAATGTAAAAGCCATGGATTCTGTTTTATCACTCATATAACTTGGTAATTAATGTAAAAACATGTCTAAACATGTTCAACCCGACAATTTTTAGTTTAAGCTCGGTTCGGAACCAAAAGTCGCAAAAGTAGACTTTTGCTTTGACTTTCAGTTCTGACCCAATGTAGCATATTTTAGAAATGCCTTAGAGCTCTATTAGGACCAGGTTATAGGTTAGTGTAACCCTCTGAGGTTATACAACTTGGTTCATTAGTTATTCGATTCATGTACATGTTTCCGTTATATGCCTAAATGTTGACCATAATGCCCTTTTGACCTTAAAACGAGATTTTTGAAAATGTGAGAAGACAAAAACCTTTATTACTGATTTATAAACTTGTCCTAAAAATTTGAAATCAGTTTGAGGCCTAGATTAAGAGTTATGCTCAATAGCCTAATTAGAAAGCTTTTTATTAATGAAACGGCGTAATTAGCATAAAGCCTATCTAAACTCAAATTTTGACACCAAACTTTTTACCCACTGATGTAATATAATATTTTGAGATTTTTGAAGGTTTTTAATTATTTCTAAGATGAGCATAACATAGGGTTCTTGCTATAATTCGGTTAATGTCGGATATACCCTTTTCTTGAATAAAATGAGTTTTACATGATATTTTGACACCAAACTTTTTGCTACTGATTTTATATGATAAATAAAACATTTTGAACTTTATAAACTGATCAAAAACTAAAATTTCCTATTTAAACCAAAAAATCGCTTAAAACTGACTTTTACGCGTTTTAAGCGCATAGTATGAGTTAAAACTATTTTTGGCATATGAAACTTAAATACCTACTGATGTTTTTAGTAAATTTTTATATATTAACAGTAAGATAATGTTTTGAACCCACATTTCTAAATTTGACCTTTTAAAGCTTATATGAAATTACCAAAATGCCCCTACGGTGCATAGTTTGGTTTAAGATGATAAATTTCACATATATGCAATACCCTACTGTTATGACTTATAAAATAAATATTTTCACTAATTATATCAGACCTGGAACTAAGATAAATATTTAAACTCTTTTATAACCTTTAAAATGACCAAAATACCCCTACGGGGCATAATTTGAGTTTAAATCCATTTTGGGCATAATGGAAGGTATCTTACTGATATCACAACATATTTAAGGCATATTAACTTAAGAAACCTGTTCATGACTCATTTGGTTACCCGTAACGCATTATTCGTGTTCGGTGCGGTTTATGTAACTAGTTTGCATAAATTTGCCGAAACGGGTCAAACCTTATCGTTTTTATCTCAAAATCCAGAATGTGTTTAGTTTGCCCACATTATACGAGTATACAAATTGTCGGGTCTAAACCATACTCTAATCCGGTCATCGCTTAATCGTGCGTTTTGAACCGTATATCTTCCTTTAAAACTAACCGGTCTAAGTTTAGACTTAATTAAGACCCGTTAGGAATCTAATAGGTTATTAAAACCTTCGTTCCAGATTAGGAGACCAGTAAAAGATACTTGCACTCGCTGATTGTGAAATATACTTGCTCAGGTAAATACTTTATTTTCCCTTATACGGGCTTGGGGTACGGTATATAAAATACCGCTTGGTCGGGCATTGAATTGTTAATCATATGAAGGTTAATTTATTGAGATGACCCGTTTAATCTGTTTTGTTTGTTTAAAGCCTTTGGGGGGATAATGACCATGTCCCAGATATCCTTGGCATCATTCATTGAAATGGCCACGACCTAAGCACGGGGTGTAGGCATACACCTGACGGTGCATATATATATAAAAAGGTATAACCGCTTGTTCGAGAATAACTCGACGCGGGACTATATCATGTGGTGTGTCTATTAATCTTTAACCCGGTATTCAGCCCGGGCTACTGAACGTATAACGAACATGTAATTCTTTTACAAGTTTATATATAAATAATTATCCCAAGTTATAAAAGATTATTTTGTGCTTTGTGCATTCAAATCAATTTTCTTAAACATTTTCAAAATGAGTCGGTTAATTGTATTTACCAGTGTAAACTGACGTATTTTCCAAAAAGGCTAAGTGCAGGTACTAAACGAAATAGGCTGGCTACTCCTAGCATCTATAAAGAGTCTTGCAAGCTTAGATGTTATAAATCTGCTGAACAATATTTCTTTTTAACTTTGATCCGCCTGTGGATCCTTTATAACCGTTTTGTAATAAATGATATTACTTTCATTCGGTTTGTAATGATTTTATCTTTCGACTTCCAATGTGTATATAAATTGTGATAATTTGTCTATGATGATATCAACTACGTCACGATACTCCCCACCGGGCCCACCGGTAATACGTGGAAATATCGCGGTGTGACAGGTTGGTATCAGAGCCAACATTGAGTGAATTAAACACTAGCCTTTTGTGTTTAATCTCAATGACACAGTTTGCACATTCCTCGACTTCCGAGTCTAGAATTGAACTAGGAATAATCTCATCCTTAATAAGTATATATTATTTTCGATAATTGTGCATTTCAGGAACATGTCACCGAGTAAAGCTGCCATTGGTGGAAGTTCTTCAAACCCGAAGTTTAAGAATGTTAAGCTGCATACCACAACTCGAATAAGCGTACGCCCAGTATGGAGGAAGGATCTTTTTGGACCCATTCCCAAAATCAAACCAATAGAAACCATTAACCATGTTCCAACCTCCTTACCTGAGACTTTTGAAACTTCAATTGAGAAGCCGACGTCAGAGGAGCCCATACTAGCAGTCCCTGAGGCTCCCACTCCGAAAATGATACCTATGGACCCAAATGATCCATATTTCTTACCTCCAAGTCTTGGAATCCTAAACTTGGATTATACCTGTCCCGACCCTATCCGTGATCCGTATTATTTGCTAACTATAAAATCCTTGGATTCCACTTCTGTTAAGGTCCCTAGCGTGGAGGATTTCGACTACCCGCCAAAACCTTCAGTAACCATACCGCATATAGTAAACCAAGGAGGAGACTTTCAGGACTAAGATGAAGAAGAAACTCTTTTGTTGTATTCCTTTTCTCTAATAGTCCCTATAAGGACATATTTATCTTTTAGTCCCTTCGTGGACAATGTCATTTCATTCAAGTCCCGTTGAGGGCAATTATGTACTCCTTTTAAAATTTATTGGAGTGATTTGTTTAAATTTCATTGTTATCATTATATACGAACATAAAATATGAAATAAATCAAAATATCATTCCTTTTTGTAATTGATCTGCCAATATTAAAAAGAATCTTAAAGGGTATAACCTAGCTTGCATGTCATTAAGGACCTAGCTATGATGGTAAAACCTGTTTAAAAGAGATTCAGATCCTTGTTAACATCTGAAAACATGTTAACACTCCTGGCAACAGTGATGCGATAAAATCACACTTGTCATCCTTAATGTGGGAATTTCCAACCCCTTATCTAACCTAGTGATTTAGAAATCATGGCTTAAATCATCAAATAAAGATGATCACATTATAAACATCCATTAGTGATGAAGTGCCTACGGGCTAAACTTGTTGTCCAATAAGACAACGACAGTGGTGGTCTTTGACCCCCTTTCTAAAGATGTCGGACTAGGTCCAAGCATAATAGTCTGTATGATCAATGCGATCTTGACTAATATCATCAGATAAGATGATCATATAATAAACATCCATTTGTGATGTAATGCCTACGGGCCATAATTATTGTCATATAAGACAAAAGACAGTCGTAGCCTACAACTCCCTGACAAGAAAGGTAATGAACTATGATTCAAGCCTTAATACCTCGATCATATGAGATCTTGACTTATAATTTGAATGTGTCCATGTGACTTGGCCTTTTGTGCCATTATTATATTTAATTATAACTAAGGATTATTGATGAAAAATACTGAATAAAATACTTAACAAATTAGCCAATATGGTTCTTTAACACCATGGTTAATAGATTAATAAGATGACAAATCTATTATATACCTCTGAGAAATTATTGTCATCATTTTATGTAGCAATCAAGCTACATGGCAGAGTCTAAAGAAATCAACAGTCACCCAAGGGAAAATCATGATACCACCAGGATCAATGTAACTGGTGCGAAACTTCAAGCATTAATTGATAATGCTGTTACCAAGGCCATAGATAGGAAGTTTAATGAGTCAAGTGGTACTTGAAGCAAGACCTCATCTGTACCCCATTCTAAACCTAAGACTCACTCTGAGGCTCATAGTAAGCCACCTTCTAAACATAATGGATCAAGGAGGGATGACGATCATCACTCCTCAAATCAGCATAGTGTTCCATCGAAGAAGATTGGGCTCAAACGGGAACCACGTAGTAAGTCCTGTACATATAAGTATTTCATCTCCTGCAAGCCTAGAGACTTCACAAGGGAGAAAGGAGCCATCGATTGTATGACTTGGCTCGATGAAATGGACATTGTGGTTGATATCAGTGGTTGCGCTGATAGGGACGTGGTGAAGTTTGTATCTCAGTCATTTAAAGGAGAAGTGCTAGCTTGGTGGAGGTCTCTGATCCAAGCTATTGGAAAAGTCCATTTGTATGGTATGTCTTGGGAGCAGTTCGTTACTCTCATCAAAGAAAATTACTGCCCTCAACATGAGGTTGAGAAGATCGAGACCGATTTCCTGACATTGGTGATGAAGAATCTAGACTGTCAGGCGTACCTTACGAGTTTTAATACCATGTATCGATTGGTTCCATATTTGGTGACCTTGGAACCAAAACGGATAGCTCGTTTCATTGGGGGTTTAGCCCCGGAGATTAAAGCCAGTGTGAAAGCCTCTCGACTGACTACCTTTAGGTCTGTAGCTGATTTGTCATTATCTCTTACCCTAGATGCGGTCAGGCAGAGATCACTTAGGCATTCTGATGCTGAGAAGAGAAAACATGAAAATGATAACTCACACCGTGCAGACAAGAGGCACAAGGGGAACTCTGACCACAAAAAGAGTTCAGGATTTAAGAAGAATGACCAGCAGTCGGGCGAAAAGCCCAAATGCAAGATCTGCAAGAAACACCATCTTGGGAAGTGCAGATACGAGTCAAAATCCCAATCACAGCCGAGGGCTTGTGGGCTTTGCAAGTCAAGTGAGCACAAGACGATAGAGTGCAAGAAGATAAAGGATGCAACGTGCTATAACTGTAACTAGAAGGGGCACATCAAGTCCAACTGCCCTAAGTATGCCAAAAAGCCTGAAGAAGCCAAAAAGACCAATGCTAGGGTCTTTCGAATGGATGCACGAGAAGCAGTGCAGGATGATAATGTGATAACAGGTACCTTCCTTATAAATGATGTTTATGCAAGGGTGTTATTTGATTCGGGTGTGGATTAGTCATTTGTAGATGATAAGTTTTGTAAGTTGTTGAATTTACCTGTTAAAACCCTAAGCATGAAATATGAAGTAGAGTTGGCCGATGGTACCTTAGAAACTGCCTCGACTGTGCTAGATGGATGTTTTATATCCATTAGGAACCAATTCTTTCCGTTATCCTTACTTCCTTTGAAATTAGCTGGTTTCGACATAGTAATAGGCATGGATTGGTTATCTCATAACCACGCCCAGATTGTTTGTGACAAGAAACAAGTGGTGATCAAGACTCCGTATGGTGAGCCACTTACCATACAAGGAGATACCCAGTATGGGTTGCCTAAGAAAGTGTCTGTGCTTAAGGCGTCAAGGTGTATGAAGAAAGGTTGTGTCATTTATATGGCACAAGTGACTATTGATGAGCCAAAGCCCAAGATTGGAGACATCCCTATCATTTCTAAATACCATGATGTATTTCCTGAAGAACTACTTGGTTTACCCCCAGATAGGCAAGTGGAGTTTAGAATTGACATTATACCTGGAGCATCACCTGTTGCAAGAGCACCTTACCGTTTGGCCCCAACTGAGATGAAAGAGCCGAGAACTCAGTTGGATGATTTGTTGGCAAAAGGATTTATCAGGCCTAGCTCATCCCCTTGGGGAGCACCAATCCTGTTTGTAAAGAAAAAGGATGGATCAATGCGCTTATGCATTGATTATCAAGAGCTGAACAAGGTTACAATTAAAAACAGATATCCATTGCCCAGGATCGATGATCTGTTTGATCAACTGCAAGGAGCAAGTTACTTTTCCAAGATCGATTTGAGATCAGGTTACCATCAGCTGAAGGTTAGAAATGAAGATGTGCATAAGACTGCATTCAGAACTCGTTATGGTCACTACGAGTTCTTAGTGATGCCTTTCGGTCTCACTAATGCACCAGCAGCGTTCATGGACCTCATGAATCGCGTTTGCAAACCCTACTTGGACAAGTTTGTCATTGTCTTTATTGATGACATTCTTATTTATTCAAAGAGCCAAATTGACCATGAGAAACATCTTCGATGTATTCTTAAATTGCTTCAGCGAGAGAAGCTTTATGCTAAGTTCTCTAAATGCGAGTTTTGGCTTCATGAAGTCCAATTTCTTGGACACATGGTTAGTGAGCGTGGAATCCAGGTGGATCCCGCTAAGATTGAAGCTATCATGAATTGGCAAGAGCCGAAGACGCCCACAGAGATTCGCAGCTTCTTAGGCCTGGCAGGATATTACAGGCATTTTATTGAGAATTTCTCAAGGATTGCAGCACCCCTAACTTCGTTGACTAGAAAGAATATTAAGTTTGATTGGGGTCCTAAACAACAAGAATCCTTTGATATTATTAAACAGAAGTTAAGCAATGCTCCTGTGTTGACATTTCCTGAAGGGATTGAAGAATTTGTGGTTTATTGCGACGCATCGCACACTGGCATGGGATGTGTGCTAATGCAGAAGGGTAAAGTTATTGCATATGCTTCTCGACAATTAAAAGTACACGAGAAGAATTACACCACCCACGATTTGGAGTTGGGTGTAGTTGTGTTTGCACTAAAACTTTGGAGGCATTACTTATATGGCACCAAGTGTGTGATCTATTCTGATCACAAGAGCCTTCAACATCTGTTTAATCAGAAGGATTTAAACATGAGACAGTGTCGGTGGATGGAGACTTTGAATGACTATGATTGTGAAATCCGATACCATCCAGGCAAGGCGAATGTGGTCGCTGATGCCTTAAGTAGGAATGAAAGGTTAAGCCCATTAGAATCAATGCCAAGAGCATTGAATTGAAGAACAACTTGAATGAAAGAGTGCTAGCCGTTCAGAAAGAAGCTGTATTAGAAGCCAACTACCCGAATGAGAAGTTGGGAATAACTGCTGAACAATTATCATATGGCAAGGATGGAATCCTAAGATTGAATGGACGAATTTGGGTTCCGATCTATGGAGGACTTCAGTATGTTATCCTTCAAGAAGCCCACAGTTCTAAGTATTTTGTTCATCCTGGAAGTGATAAGATGTACCAGGATTTGAAGGCAAATTATTGGTGGATAGGCTTGAAGAAGTCTATAGCCACTTATGTGGCCAAATGTCTGACATGTGCTCAAGTTAAGGCAGAACACCAGAAGCCGTCAGGTTTGCTACAACAGCCTGAACTTTTCACCTGGAAGTGGGAAATGGTGACTATGGATTTTATCACCAAGTTACCAAAGACAAAGCGAGGAAATGATACTATTTGGGTTATAGTGGATAGATTGACTAAGTCAGGCCACTTCTTACCTATTAAGGAAACACACAGCTCAGATAAGTTAGCTCAGCTATACGTGGACGAGATTGTATCTTTCCACAGAGTGCCAGTGTCTATCATCTCTGATAGGGATACGAGGTATACATCGCATTTCTGGAAAAGCTTTCAGCAATCCCTAGGCACTCGATTGAATTTCAGCACAACATATCATCCACAGATGGATGGTTAGAGCGAGCATACTATTCAGACACTCGAAGATATGCTACGAGCTTGTGTTATTGATCCGGGTGGAAGTTGGGATGATCATCTTCCATTGATCGAATTTTCATATAATAATAGCTATCATTCCAGTATTCAAGCTGCACCATTTGAAGCTTTATATGGAAGGAAGTGCAGGACGCCCGTTTGCTGGGCAGAAGGTGGAGATATCCAACTAACAGGACCTGATATAGTCCTGGAGACGACAGACAAGATTGTACATATAAGAGATCGTCTCAAAGCTGCTAGGGATAGGCAGAAAAGCTATGTAGATAAAAGGCGTCAACCTCTGAAGTTCGAGGTTGGTGACAAAGTGTTACTTAAGGTATCACCCTAGAAAGGGGTAATGCGATTTGGCAAGAAAGGCAAGTTAAGCCCAAGATATATAGGACCATTCGAGATCATCGAATGTGTCAGAACAGTGGCCTATAAGTTAAATTTGTCTGAAGAGCTTAGTGGTATTCATAATGTATTCCACATCTGCAATCTGAAGAAGTGTCTAGCTGATGAATCACTAGCATGCCACATACGGATGTGCATATTGATGAGAGCTTAAATTTTGTCGAAAAACCATTGTTGATTGAAGATCGACAGGTTAAGAAGCTTCGAAAGAAGCATGTACCGATTGTAAATGTTAAATGGGATGCCCGCAGAGGTCCCGAATACACGTGGGAGGTTGAGTCCACAATGAAACAGAAGTACCCTCAGTTATTTTAGTAAATGTCGAGGTCAAGATTTCTTTTAAGGGGGTGAGGATGTAACACCTCGCAAAATCATGTCCAATATAGTATCGACACGTGTCATGGACTTTAAACGTGTAACGAATTGAATATGGGGGACTAAAGTTGACCAACGAAGAAAATATATGTATATATGGGATACAAAGTGTCAAAATTTGATAATTTTTCCTTTTAACAACCCTACACGATGTTTATACCCTTAAACGAATGAATCATGAAGCGTATGAAACCGTTTGTGGAAGAAAGTGAAAGTTTACAAGACGCGAGGGTTAAAAGCGTCAAAATGTTTAAGTTATACCTCTGAGTGACCCTTTTAGTGAACCCGGAGCCTTGTAATGATTAATTATACTCCTAAGAATAAGCGATAAAAATTTCACAAGGTTTCGATATCGTATGAGGAAGATACGTTAACTTTCGTAATTAAGGGGTTAAAAGCGTCAACGAGGGAAAACTTGTGTTTTCGGTTATCGTTTAACGAAATCGGACCTAATGATGTTTGGTTATATCTCATGGATCATAGAAATATAAGTTATATGGGTTAAAAGTGCTTAAAATGGAAGAAATTACGTTTTAGAAGGTCCAGGGGGTGAAATGTCAATAATTGAAACTTGTTTGGCTGGTTACCCACCTGGTGGCGCTGCGCCACCACTGAAGTCTTCTGCCGTCACGCGACGCGAAGGTCTGAGCTGGACAGATTCATGCACAGATGCGAGTTTCAGCAGGTTGCACCGCCTTAGAAGCCTTGTATTCGATTCTAGGGGCTTGTTTGATGGTTTTTCATGCTTAAGGACACTTGTAAATGTTCAGGGAACATCTATAGACTATTGTGCAATGATCTTGTTGCATCTAAAGTCCTATATAAGAGCTCCATGTTGCAACCATTGTCCTTGCTCATTTCAATTGCACTTCAAATAGATCTCTGGAGCATTCCTGATCTTCAAGCAAGTTTCCTTAAGTTCCAAAATCGTGCTTAGGACCTTTGTTGGTGCACTTAGTGTCTGTTAACTTCGTCTTAATTGAGTCTTTTGTCTAGATAGAATGAATGAGCACACAATAGGTTAGAAATTTAGGGTTTTACATGTTAATATAGGGTGTTTCGCTTGAAAGGATAACATGTGCAGTTCAAGCGAAACCATATCATGCAGGTTCGCTTGAAACTGACATGTTCAAGCGAAACCCTATCGCTTGTCATGTTCAAGCGAAACTCCTGTGTCTATATATAGGGTTTGTGTGTCATTTGAAGCGATAGGTCATTAGTGTTTGTTTGTGAGTCGAGGTGCTGCCGGAATTTTGTCAGAATTGATTGTAAAGACTCAGGATTGATTAATAGAGGAAGAATTGAAAAGGAACAAGCTGTTTGACATTGTTTACTTTGATTCCGCCTTAGTAAATGATGATGAACTGCTCAACTTGACTGTTTAGGGTCACGAAAAACAATAAAAATGACAAAAATATAAAAACATGAGATATTTTCAAAATTCAAAAACAATAGAAAACCAGAAAAGAGCTTGTGTAAAAAGGGAAAATGATAGTACATCGGCTTGACAGTCACGGTATGCTAAAGAAATGGAATGTTTAAAAGATTAAATAGTCTCGCTGATGATATGTCGATAGGTTTTTGCACATTTAGTGGGTTTGTGCGGGATATAAACCTAAATCTTTACTTACTTATTTCGTGGGGAACACTACTTGGATATATAGGTAACCCCTGAAATCTTGTTTGAAAGATTCCTTTTTCTGATATACTAGGTCTTTATACTCAGTGATATCGGGGGTATTATTCCGGGACTTCTGCTGAACGGAAGTTCTGACCTAGTCCCCGAATAATACTTTCTACAATGCTTGAAACATAGCATCACCCTCAGCATAAATGATGAAGACAATAAAATTGCTAATCAATGTTGTTGTAAAAAAGATCATCTAAAGGGGACACACCCAAAAGTTGAGTCATGATCTCTCTGCTAAACGGTAGTTCTGACCTGAGCTCTCATGATTTCATTCATAATTTATTAACCCCTTATAGATATCATTTGTGGTATACTCACCTGTAAAACTGAATATTGGGATCTGGATACGGGAGTATATTCAAGAGGTGGGACACACGTATAAGTTTAAGTCTCTAAAACACTAAATCCGTATCCTGAACAGATTGAAAATTGTGTGAGAATTTAAAGTGGATTAGTATATCGACAATCTACGCGAATTGTTTAATTATGAGTATGTAATTGAAGCTTAACGGTACTTCTGTTTGACGAATAGCAGATATGATTCCCTAACACGCTTAAACAAAAATATGTTTGTAAATAGTTTATTTTTTACTGCATTTTAGTTCTGTATTTCATTTATAGTTTAGAAACTTTATTCAAAATCCAAAAAGATTTTTAATTTCTTCTTTATTTTTCCGACAAACCAAAGTGGAGAGTTGATCTTCGGATTCAAAAGCTGAAAGCAGATGCAGGAAGTTTCTGGGCTGGACAATGAGTTTGGAGCTAAACATGATAAGTTTGTGTTATTGGAAAGATGAAAGCAAGTTCATTAATTTGAAACTTGTAAATTTTCAGAAAAACAAATTGAATAGAAGTCAGTGTGAATTATGTCTGATCAACCAAGGTTATTAAGTTGGACTTGGTAGATTAATTGAGTAATCAGGGTCATTAACTTGAACCTGAGTACTTAAGTGGATTTCTAAACACTGAAGGATAAAAGGTAAATTTGGATTGAAACTGTTATTGTCATATATCTTATATTTAGGTAGAGATTGTGCATGTAACAGGAATCTCCATGGAAATGAAATGACAGAGTTTGAACCAGTATTTAAGCCCTAGCTTAACGAGAGGGGGAGTCTGCGAAAGGGGGAGTCAGAATTCTGGATCAACAGTCAAAGGGGAGATTGAAGATTAAAGATTGAAGAGAGTTTTTACAATGATAAATTAATTTGGAGTAAGACAAAGACTAAAGACTTGATGTCAAAGACTTCGTCAACATCCAAAGGGGAGTCTGTTGGTGCACTTAGTGTCTGTTAACTTCGTCTTAATTGAGTCTTTTGTCTAGATAGAATGAATGAGCACACAATAGGTTAGAAATTTAGGGTTTTACATGTTAATGTAGGGTGTTTCGCTTGAAAGGATAACATGTGCAGTTCAAGCGAAACCATATCATGCAGGTTCGCTTGAAACTGACATGTTCAAGCGAAACCCTATCGCTTGTCATGTTCAAGCGAAACTCCTGTGTCTATATATAGGGGTTGTGTGTCATTTGAAGCGATAGGTCATTAGTGTTTGTGTGTGAGTCGAGGTGCTGCCGGAATTTTGTCAGAATTCATTGTAAAGACTCAGGATTGATTAATAGAGGAAGAATTGAAAAGGAACAAGCTGTTTGACGTTGTTTACTTTGATTCCGCCTTAGTAAATGATGATGAACTGCTCAACTTGACTGTTTAGGGTCACAAAACCGATCCAACAAGTGGTATCAGAGCTCAGGACGAGGAGTTCATACCATAGCAGCTTGATTCTACCGGATTTTCTCATTTCTACTCACTTCTTCTTATACTTTTTTTATTTGAACGTGTTCTAACGGTTGAAATGGCCTGATTTTCACATATGTTGTGTAAAACATAGTATTAACAAATCCTACAAAGAATCAGATCAAAATTCGGATTAAAACTGATAAAAAATGGCATAAAACAGTGTTTCGCTTGAAACCGTCCTTCGTTGTTTCACTTGAAAATCCCACATTTCGCTTGAAAATCTCAAGCGAAACATCTTTAAAACTCTCATTTCGCTTGAAAATACACCTTTCGCTTGAAATTTCAAGCGAACCAGGACATTTCGCTTCAAAAGGCCTCGTTTCGCTTGAATTGCTTGATCTTGTTGCTTTCGCTTGAAGTCATTTTGCTTCAAGTGGTTTCGGTTGAATCTAATATTTTTCAAAATCAAGAAAGTTCTAAGTGTTTGTTGATTTTTTTCAGGTACGTACGAGATGGATGATCTGTTCATGAATCCGTTCAGTGATTTGTTTGCCTTTGCTGGAAATTCTGGAGAGGATACTTCTTCTAGTAACACCAATGAGAACACGCCAAATACGAAGAAAAGTTTATCGGATGCTTTAGGTGTTGAAAGTGCATATGGAACTTATAACAAACCCCCGAAGTTGATGGCTATTGAGGAGTAGAGTCGGTGGGTAAAGAAATTTGAAGAATGGTTGAAGGCTTTTGCTTATCCCAGCTGGAAGAGTCTAAAAAATGGATACAATGATGAAGGCAAAAATGGTGAAAGCTTAACATCAGCTGAGGAAATAGAATCGTTTGTTGCAGAGCAAAAATGCATCGCACTGCTGTTTCAGTCTGTTCGAGAAGATATAATATCATTGATCGAGTACAAGAATTCTACAGATCTCTGGAAAAAGTTAAAAGCTAAATGTTTGGGAAGTGCAGAAATTGTGAAAAACAAAAAGAAACTTCTCAGAAAAGAATTTGATTTATTTGGTTGTTTAAAAAATGAATCAGTTTGTAAAATGATTGAGAGGTTTGGGCACTTAAAGCTGGAGCTGGCGAGACATGAAATTTTCTATTCTCAAGAAGAGCTAGTCGATAAATTGTTTGATTCATTGCCAGATGAGATGGATTGGCAATATTACGCCTTAATGTTGAAGAATACTATCAAGCCGCCAGAAGTGTTGACTGTAGATTTGCTGATTGAAAGACTAGAAAGTCACGAGCTGGAGTTAAGGAAAACACACAAAGTCAATCACTCGTCTTATCAACAGAACTTGGATTTGTATTATCCAAAAAGCATGATGCCAAAGAATACACCTCCCAAGACAACTTTTTCCGCTGAGAATTCCAACACTTCTAGTAAAGAAAGTCAAAGCAGTGGATTTCACAGTGGTTCTTCATCATATTCAAGACAATCAGATGCAAAGAATCTATTTCAATGTAATATCGCTGTAGACCTAAAGAACGCTCAAAACTTCAGCGAGGAGTCGGCAAAACAGCAGATGGTTTTCTTAGCATCTGTGCTAGAATCATATGAAAGCCTTGTAGCAGGGAAGATAGGCAACACCAACCTGACAAAAGAAGACTACGATCAGATTGATCCTGAGGAGATGGAATTGATCGACATAAGGTGGTGTATGGCCAGTGCAGTTCGTCGGGCAGAGCGTTTCATGGAGATCACAGGAAGGAAGTCTATTGGTGGACCTTCTACCAAGTTAGGCTTTGATAAGTCTAAAGTGACATGTTTCAAGTGTAAACAAAAAGGTCACTTTAAGCGTGAATGCCGAAATGCGTATGCTGATGAGTCTGAGACCCCGTTCAGAGAAGATTACTACAAGAAAGCGATCTATCATCAGAACAGATCGGAGCCACCAAGAATGAAGCAGCTTGAGGATAACAAAGAGAAATCTAGAGCTCTTGCTGTAATTCACGACGATGAAGGTTTTGACTGGAGTGAGTTGTTACCTGAGGAGGATGCGGTTGGATATGCTTTCATGGCAAAAACTGAGCCTAAACCTTGGAAAGACAACAGAACTGAAGAACAGAAATATAAGTACAGAAAGATGATAGCTCAGAACAGAATGATCAGAATATCTGGTATCTATCTTGAAGCAAAAAGAGCGAGGAGATGGGATCCAGACAGAGAATGTTATCTTGACCCCATGGGAAACATTGCTATTGATGATAAGACTCTCGATCTTGAAACCATAATTAAAGAATTGGCTGAAGAAGATGAGTATTGACAAAGGAAATGGTGGGGAAGCCAAGAAGAGAAGGAGAAAGAAGAAAAAGAGAAGTCAGAGAAGGTTGATACTGGAATCATCGACACGACTCAAGAGTTGAATGCTGAAAACATGGGAAAGATGGCTGACAAGGTGCTGGCTCCTAAGGCACTTGAGGTAGATTCTAAATCCGTTTCTGAGTCTAAAAGCCAGGTCAGTTCAAACGCGTCAACGGATGAGTCAGGTAAGAAAGTTAATGGTGATGTTAACTGCAAAAATTGCATCAAGGAATGCAAAGTTTGTAGTACAAACACTTATCTCAAAGGTAAGAAGATTGATGATCTAACTGCTAAAGTCAGAAGTGTTGAGGATCAAATTCTTGATCGTGATAAAATGGTGAAAGCTTCAACTGAACGATTAAAAGAATTAACTAACAAAATTGAAACTGATAAAATTGATCAGGAAAAGGTTAGGAAAGAAAATGAGAGGTTAGTTCTTGAAAATCGTCAGAATGCTGAAAAAATTGAGAGGCTTAAAAGCACGGTTAAAAATAATGATGATAGAAACGGTAAAACATACAAAGAAAATTGTCATTTGCAAAGTGTTTTGAGAATTAAAGAAGAATTAATCAATAAACAATTGGATGAGATTGCTAAGTTGAAGCTTCAATTTGAAGAAGCTAAGATTGAGAATGAGCGAATCAATTTGAAATTGAACAGTTACAACTCTGCAAGCTTTGTTTTGCAACACATTATTCCCAAACCCATCGGGAAAGACAAACCAGGCGAAGATGTATACTGTGATGGAACCGGGGTGGGTTTTCATCAAGTTCCACCACCAGTTCTAGACAATTATTCGAAAAAGCAATCTGGGTTGGTTAATCTTGAAGATAAAAATGAAGTGAAACTTCCTGATTCAATTGATGTAACATTTTCTTCATCATCATCTGATGATAGTGTTCAAACTGAGATTGTTAAAGGCATGGCTGAAAGTGTTTTGGATAGTGATTCAGCTGAGGATGAAAAATGTTTTCAGGACAATTACATTCAGAAACCAAAATCCAAAAACAACTTAGGTGATGAATCGGGTCTTGTGATGTACAAGATGGCTGGATCTGATAAGTTGTATTCGGATTCTGAGTTTCCTTTGCAAAATGTAAATGTTTCAAAATTGACAAATGTGTTTAAAATGGTTGAAATCGATTTGTCTGAAGTAAAGAGTTTGAAACAAACAAAAATGCAAATGAATTTTGAGAAAGATAAAGCTTACTACAAGAAACCTGTAATTCCACCACGTTTTTATAACAACAATCGAAACAAATGGTCGGGTGGATATCAGGGTAGTAAGAACTATCAAAGAAAGAATTTTCAAAACAAAAGGTTTGCTGAGAAGAAAGTGTTTGTGAACAGCTCAAGTTCACTTTCTGATGAAGAGAAAAATATTTTTTCAAAATCAAATGAAGAGTTCTTTGAGGAGAGGGCCTCAAAACCTCAGTCTGAAGGCACAAGTTGAGTAGTTGATACTCGTACATGTTTTAGATGTAACAAAGTTGGTCACATTGCAAGAAATTGCACCAACTTCAAGCCTAAGACTGAAGTTGTTGAGAATCAAAAGAAGAAGGTTGATGGAAAAGGGAAAGCTCCAATGGTTGTTGAGAAAATTTTGAAAAATGAAAATTCAAAAGTCAAAATTGAACTTGTTAAGAATGTGGTAAATAAAAATGACAAATTTTACAAACGGGCTGCTTCATCTCAACAAACATGGAAGCCAAAAGTGGTTGAAAAGAAACCAAATTCATTTAAACCAAAGGTTTCAGAGTTGGAAAAACAATCGTCTTCTACCACACCGGTAAAGATGAATGTTCCTTTGGATTATTATGAAAAGTTGGAGAAACAATATTCTACTCCACCAGAGAAGAAGAATGTTCAAAAGAAAAATCAACCAACTGGTCAACTTAAGATAGATGAGTTTTTCTTACACAAAAAGGTTGAGGTTGGATCTGAGGAAACTTTAAAGATAAATGATAAAAATTTTCTGCCACTTTACACTGCTAAAACTCACATTAAAGTCCACTTACCTGAGTCAAAAGAGGCTTGGGTAGCATCAAAATCTCACTAAAAATTTTGGACTTGCCGGAGCTTCCTAGTTGGTAATTGTGAAGCATGAATCGGCATCTTTATTGAATTGTTTGTGACATGTGCATGAACTTCCAAGAGCTATTTCTCGATGGATTATGGATAGTGGAGCATCTCGACATATGACATGGAAGACTGCATTGTTGTACTATGTTAGAAATATCAATGGAGGTTATGTTGGGTTCGCTGGAAATCAAGGTGGTCGAATTGTTGGTGAAGGAACGTTATCCAATGGGATTGTTACATTTGAAAGAGTTAACTACATTGCTGAGCTGGAGAATAATCTGCTAAGTATCTCGCAGATATGTGACAGGATGTATACCACTCACTTCACAGAAAAAGAATGTTTGATCTTGAAGCCAGGATTTGTTGTTCCCGAGGAATGGATTATCATGAGGGCACCTAGAGTGAATGATCTGTACGTGTTGGATATGAGCGTAGCTACTACAACCACGGGTCAAGCACATTGTTTTGTGTCTAGAGCAACAGAGAAAGAATCGAAGTTGTGGCACCGGAAGATGGGTCATATACACCTGAGGAAAATGAATCACCTGGTGCATAATGATTTAGTTCTAGGTGTTAATATCAAAGGTTTTCATCTGGAAGGGGAGTGCATCAGTTGCATTAAAGGCAAGCAGAAGAAAAAGTCACACCCTAAAAAGCAAGTCAATTCAGTTTGCAGACCGTTAGAGAGACTACATATGGATCTGTTTGGTCCATTAAACGTCAAAAGTATTACAGGGGATCTCTACTGTCTTGTGGTTACTGATGATTATTCCAGATTTTCGTGGGTATCATTCTTGAAAACGAAAGATGAAACGTTTGATAGTTTGATGGCGTTGTTCAGAAAGATTGAAAATCTGTACCAAAGGCGTATCAAAAGAATTAGAAGTGATAATGGTACTGAATTCAAGAACAACAAGATGGAAGAATTTTGTGATGAAAGAGGTATATTACATGAATTTAGTGCTCCGTACACTCCGCAACAGAATGGAGTTGCAGAACGTAAAAACAGGACGCTAATCGAAACGGCCAGAACAATGCTTGCTAATTCAAAGCTACCGATAAATTTTTGGACAGAAGCAGTTTCCGCCGCATGCTATACGCTCAACAGAGTTCTCACTTTCAAGAAATTCAACAAAACATGCTTTGAGTTGATCAATAACCACAAACCAAATCTGAAGTATCTTGAACCGTTTGGGTCACCCTGTACTGTTCTAGAACCTTTTGGAAAGTTTGGTCCGAAGAGTATTGAAGGGATATTCATAGGTTATGCAAGTCCATTACGACGAGTCTTCCTTCCAAGTCTGAAGCGGATTATTGAAGCTCCTAATGTTGAATGTCAAGGTTATACAATGCCACCGCAGAATCCTGGAGATTCATGGCGTTATCATTATGACAAGTTGTGGGATTCGTTTGACATGATGGAAGAACCAGAAGAAGAAGAAGATTTCTTTGATGAGTTGGATATTTTGCGAGAGTATGAGTCATCGCAGGAAAGGTTTCCAGCTGAGTATTCATGGCGATCTCGAAAAACTTCAAACGATGATGAAGCAGGTCCAAGCAATGCTGGTGAACATGATGATGTCCAACAAAATGAAGTTGCTCAAGTTAATCAGATGGCACAGAATGATAATCAAGAATCTGAGAACATGCCAGTATTTGATCATGGTGATTCAGATTCTGAGGGGGAGCAAATTCAGATTTTAAGTCAAACAAACCCAGTCAGTGAACAAGGTGCAAATCAGAATGTTACTAATCTGGAAGGCGATGTAGATGTTCAAAGCGAAGTGATGCCATGAACTCTTTCATACCATCCAGAGGAGTTGATCATTTGAGAATTGCATTCAGGAGTCCGCACTCGAAGACAGCTTGATAAAGGGCTTACATGTTTTTATACAAAAGTTGCTCCTTTACAAATTGAATTCTCATTGAGTTGTTTTATCTCATAGGTTGAACCAAGGACTTACAAAGAGGCGCTTACTGAAGATTCTTGGGTCAATGCGATGCAGGAGGAACTGAGCCAATTCGAAAAGTTAGGCGTGTGGAAGTTAGTGGATTTACCTGATGGTCAGAGGAAGATAAACACCAATTAGGTGTTCAAATGTAAGTGAGACGATAGAGGAGTTGTGGTTCGCAACAAAGCTCGACTCGTAGTCCAGGGTTTCAGTCAGCAGGAGGGTATAGATTTTACCGAAGTGTATGCTCCTGTAGCTCGACTAGAAGCGATCAAAATCTTCCTGGCATTTGCGTCTTGGAAAAATTTCAAAGTATATCAGCTAGATGTGAAATCGGCTTTTCTCTATGGGAAGGTAAACGAGGAGGTTTATGTCGGTCAGCCACCGGGATTTACCGATCCACATCACAAAGACAAGGTCTATTTGCTGGATAAAGCGCTGTATGGTTTACACCAGGCCCCGAGAGCTTGGTATGAGACATTGTCTCAACACCTACTAGCCAACAGCTTCATTCGTGAAAAAGTGGATGCCACTCTCTTTACCAAATAGGTTGACGGTCATCTTCTGATAGTTCAAATATACGTGGACGACATCATATTTGGGTTAACAAATGAAAATTTGTGCAAAGATTTCGAAAGAGTTATGAAACAGAAATTCGAAATGTCATCGATGGGTGAGATGAAATTCCTTTTGGGACTGCAGGTTGATCAACTACCCAAAGGAATTTTCATACATCAAACGAAGTACGTTCATGATATCTTGGAGAAATTCGGGATGTCAGGTTCTACTCCAACTTCCACCCCATTAGCAACGAATCATGGGATAAACCCTGATCTCACCGGAGAGAAAGTAGATGAAACGATGTATCGTTCCATGATCGGATCGCTAATGTATTTGACAGCTTCAAGACCCGATATCATGTACCCAACCTGCCTCGCAGCAAGATTTCAATCTTACCCAAGAGCTTCGCATCTGGTGATTGTGAAAAGGATATTACGCTACCTGAAAGGAACTCCATCATTGGGGTTGTGGTATCCAAGAGAAGGCGATTTCACGCTCGAAGGGTATTCCGATTCCCATTTCGGATGCTGCAAAGTTAATGCTAAATCAACAACAGTAGGGTGTCAGTTTTTCGGATCACGATTGGTCACCTGGCAATGCAAAAAGCAAACCTCTGTGGCTTTATCCACATGTGAAGCGGAGTATGTATCTGCTAGCAGTTGTTGATCTCAGATCTTGTGGATCCAGCAACAGATGCGCGACTACAGTTTGCAATTTCTAAACACCCCTATCTTTGTTGATAACGAGGCAGCGATTAACATTATGAAAAATCCAGTTCATTACGCTAAAACCAAACACATTGAAATTCGTCATCACTTCATTCGCGATTGTTTGAGAAGAAGTTGATACGAATTGAGAAAATCCACACTGACGAGCAAAAAGCTGATTTATATACCAAAGCTTTTGATAAAACACGTTTTCAATATTTGCTAAAATTGAATGGTATGAAGCTTTTATAGATGATGTTGAGAAGCAATCTGCAATGGTTTGTCGATTTTTTACTTGTTTTGTATTTAGGGGAAGTATAGGGTAATATTTCAGAAAATACAAAAACAATAAAAAATGACAAAAATACCAAAACATGAGATATTTTCAAAATTCAAAAACAATAGAAAACCAGAAAAGAGCTTGTGTAAAAAGGGAAAATGATAGTACATCGGCTTGACAGTCACGGTATGCTAAAGAAATGGAATGTTTAAAAGATTAAACAGTCTCGCCGATGATATGTCGATAGGTTTTTGCACATTTAGTAGGTTTGCTCGGGATATAAACCTAAATCTTTACTTACTTATTTCGTGGGGAACACTACTTGGATATATAGGTAACCCCAGAAATCTTGTTTGAAAGATTCCTTTTTCTGATATACTAGGTCTTTATACTCAGTGATATCTGGGGTATTATTCCAGGACTTCTGCTGAATGGAAGTTCTGACCTAGTCCCCGAATAATAATCTCTGCAATGCTTGAAACACAGCATCACCCTCAGCATAAATGATGAAGACAATAAAATTGCTAATCAATGTTTTTGTAAAAAAGATCCTCTAAAGGGGACACACCCAAAAGTTCAGTCATGATCCCTCTGCTGAACGGTAGTTCTGACCTGAGCTCTCATGATTTCGTTCATAATTTATTAACCCCTTACAGATATCATTTCTGGTATACTCACCTGTAAGACTGAATATTGGGATCTGGATACGGGAGTATATTCAAAAGGTGGGACACACGTATAAGTTTAAGTCTCTAAAATACTAAATCCGTATCCTGAACAGATTGAAAATTGTGTGAGAATTTAAAGTGGATCAGTATATCGACAATCTACTCGAATTGTTTAATTATGAGTATGTAATTGAAGCTTAACGGTACTTCTGATTTGTAGAATAGCTGATATGATTCCCTAACACGCTTAAACAAAAATATGTTTGTAAATAGTTTATTTTTTACTGCATTTTAGTTTTGTATTTCATTTCTAGTTTAGAAACTTTATTCAAAATCCAAAAAGATTTTTCATTTCTGCTTTATTTTTCCGACAAACCAAAGTGGAGAGTTGATCTTCGGATTCAAAAGCTGAAAGCAGATGCAGGAAGTTTCTGGGCTGGACAATGAGTTTGGAGCTAAACATGATAAGTTTGTGTTATTGGAAAGATGAAAGCAAGTTCATTAATTTGAAACTTGTAAATTTTCAGAAAAACAAATTGAATAGAAGTCAGTGTGAATTATCTCTGATCAACCAAGGTCATTAAGTTGGACTTGGTAGATTAATTGAGTAATCAGGGTCATTAACTTGAACCTGAGTACTTAAGTGGATTTCTAAACACTGAAGGATAAAAGGTAAATTTGGATTGAAACTGTTATTGTCATATATCTTATATTTAGGTAGAGATTGTTGTCACACCCCGACCGCGTAAAACAACAAAGCGCGGCGGAAACATCGGGGAGTGTTGTAACAGAATTTATCGTTTCAAATCCATGGCAATTAAAGTTTCGTTTTAATAATCAATTATGAGAGTTTACATTGTTTAAACAAGAAACAAAGGGTACATAACATAAGTTAACTAGTTATTGTCTCGTTTTAAGTCGCTAAGGCACGAGTCCATCCTAAATGTAGCATGTATCAACAATCATTGCAAAGCAGTACCTGAAACATGTGTAAAAACGAGGTCAGCAAAGAAATGCTGGCGAATACATTGGTTTTGTAGGAGTGTCGAAATCATGGCTAGTTTAGACGTTGCAATACTTTATTTAAAAACCTTGTTTTGAAAAGAGTATAATATTGCAACTTAATTAACCAACTCAAATCAAGCGGTTTATAATTTGTAAAACCTCGTAGCCATGACTCTTAACCCAAAAACATTTGTTTTAGTAAATTATTTGAAAATCAATGATAAGTTCTGATGATATGTATAAATAAGAGGATAATGCATGATTAAATGAATAACCATGTAAATGAGTTTGTATAATATATGTTGTTTGTAAAACAATGTCTTGTGAAAAGTATGTTATTTGTATAAATGTTATATATCTCAAACTGAAATGATTCAAATAACGTTACAGTATGTAATACCATACAAGCACTTATATATAGGAAGTACCAGCGGCGTATCCACCATGCTTGTATCATATTACACACGCATCGTTACTTAATCACTTAATCAAACTAAACCAAATCGATAGATAGATAGTACATTAAATATACCTTCGTTGTTCAAAAGAATAGATTTAGATAGTATAGTACAAGTATACTTCGGATTTATAGATAACATATCAAAATACGCTTTGGATGTGATAAATAACATATTAAACTATGTTTTTGTTTAGTAGATAACATATCAAAATATGCTTTGGATGTGATAAATAACATATTAAACTATGTTTTTGTTCAGTAGATAACATATCAAAATATGCTTTGGATGTGATAAATAACATATTAAACTATGTTTTTGTTCAGTAGATAACATATCAAAATATGCTTTGGATGTGATAAATA
Source organism: Helianthus tuberosus (assembly GCA_030545235.1). Classification (NCBI taxonomy): domain Eukaryota; kingdom Viridiplantae; phylum Streptophyta; class Magnoliopsida; order Asterales; family Asteraceae; genus Helianthus; species Helianthus tuberosus. Next base: position 128,386,660 of record CM060351.1, on the reverse strand, counting down.
ACATATTAAACTATGTTTTTGTTCAGTAGATAACATATCAAAATATGCTTTGGATGATTAACAAAATATATGTTGGTTTGTACAACACCACACATGAGAGTATATCAAAATATACTTTAATAGTGTGATTTAAGAATTCAATCAGACCTAGTGCATCAAGATACACCTTTGAGACTATAGAAATACCACAAAGGCAATTCCTATTTGGATGGAGCAACAAATTGGTTTCAGACATTCCATGCCAACAGGAATTGGGTGTCAAATCCTATAGCGCTATATCATACTAACAATCGGTCTGGTGAACATAAAATAAGTACAATTCAACAATTTATTTTATGTTCTTTGAGAAATCAATGCTTAAATCATAGATAGTCATTCAATTTGTCAATAGATAAGTAATAACATGTATAATCAATTATACTTTTGGAAAACATGAAAGTAACAGATAGGTACACATGCTTCACCCCAAAACAGTTTGGAAAACAGTAAAATAGGGGAATAATGTACTCGCCTGAGATTGCTCAGATGTCTAAAGATAATCACCAAGTAATACTAGAGATCTCGGAATATCAAACGGCACCTAATATAGGTAACTACATTAATAAACCGGACCTAAATCGGAGGATCGGATAGAATGAGGGTTTGTAAACCAAACGAGTGTAGAGACTCGTGTCATATGGTTTAACAAAGCCTACATACTAAATGAGACCTAACATAATTGCTTACGACCCATCACGACCCCTTTAGGTAGCTTATGCTACTTTAACGCGTCGTGCGCGTGAAACGCGTTCGGACCGTCTAACTAGTCCTATGACAAGTGTTATATGCCTAAATATGTTACATAATCAGTTATGTGACAAAAGTTTAGGTTACATATGCTTAATTACCAATTCTACATGAAAAGGGTATTCTGGTAATTTACCTAAGGCATATAAACTACCTATCATACAACTACTCAAACGATGTGACCATAAGGTATAACCTCGGAAGGTTATTCCCTACCTACTATGGTCACCTAATGTATTTGGTCGGATCCTAATGATCGACCAAATGGGTCGGGTTCGAGGGTATAGGCGATTTATTAGATCGCCTACCCTACGACCCTAGACAACGTGGTAATCAGTGGGCATAGTCCCAAGGGACTATGACCAACGTGATTACACTCACGTTGCGAAGTTCAAACGAACTTCGCATTGACCATTACTGGTCAACGCTGAAAGTCAAACAAAGTTTGACTTTCTGACTCGAAAAGCAGTAAAATAAGGAAAAGAACGAAAGAATACTTACGAAGGGTCCCCGAATGCTAACCTCGATTCAAAAATCTCAGGTATGAAACAATAGTTTCAACTTAGAGTTTCTCAAATCAAAGTTCTTGCAAGTTTTGCATTGGGGTGATGGGGTATATATAGTTTTCGGGTAACCGTTAGGATCGTTTCAAGGAAACCGTGCCTTAATCCAACCCGTACAAGTGTCGGGACCTTATGGTAACTAAAATTCCATCCTTATCACATGACTAGATAATTAGGAACTTGTGGTTGTGGGTTAATCTGCTGAAAACAGGCTGTGAAATACACTGCATCTGGTCTGCAGACCCCTAGCGCACCGCTACGCTATAAGTGTAGCGCACCGCTAGGCCCAAGTTTGGCAGAATTACACTTTTGGTCCCTGTTGTGTATTCAGCCCATTTTCGACACGTTTAAGGCCCGTTAACCCCATTTCAAAGCTCTAAAATGAAGTTAAAGTATAGGGAACTTAAAATGTGCTCAAAAATATCTCGGATGTCGGTTCGTTTAACCGTACGGTTGCGATGTTCGGTTAATTACGACGGAATGCGCATAAGCGCGAAAAACGATCCAAATGACGCGACGAATGGATTTTTGGCAAGCCAAACACTAAAGCATAATATAGTCATGCTTACATAAATTTTTGGATGTCCGGATGTATTCAGAACGTAAGTTATGCGTAAAAATGCAAACTTGTGCACTTTTTGACGCTTTTAGTCCCTGAGTGACACAAAAGTTTATTTTAGCATACCGAACACCTCAAAGCCTATTTCTAAGCTATGTAAAGGATATTTATGGTATGTTTAACTTATGGTCATGTTCCGGAATGTCTGTTACAGTTCAAATTGGCATACTTTCGCAGTTTGTCAACTTTAGTCCCTGTAAGCGATTAAACTTTGATTTCACCACACCAAACCTTCCAAAACTTATATCTAAGTTATGTAAAGGTTATTTAAGGTATGTTAAGCCTATTTCACTATTCCTGAGTGTTTGTTGGATTAAACTGGTTATATCTACTCATCAGAGCGCGTATAACCCTCTAGAAAGCGATTTAAAGCTTGAAATTGAACGAGAATTGATATGTGCAAATGATACACATATTTTTACAAATCCCAAGTATGAAATATAATATTTCATTGGTTTGGTATTTGTTTGATGGTCGTGGAGGCACAGGTGTTACAATTGTGCAGGTAACAGGATTCTCCATGGAAATGAAAATGACAGAGTTTGAACCAGAATTTAAGCCCTAGCTTAACGAGAGGGGGAGTATGCGAAATGGGGATTCGGAATTATGGATCAACAGTCAAAGGGGAGATTGAAGATTGAAGAGAGTTTTTACAATGATAAATTAATTTGGAGTAAGACAAAGACTAAAGACTTGATGTCAAAGACTTCGTCAACATCCAAGGGGGAGTCTGTTGGTGCACTTAGTGTCTGTTAACTTCGTCTTAATTGAGTCTTTTGTCTAGATAGAATGAATGAGCACACAATAGGTTAGAAATTTAGGGTTTTACATGTTAATATAGGGTGTTTCGCTTGAAAGGATAACATGTGCAGTTCAAGCGAAACCATATCATGCAGGTTCGCTTGAAACTGACATGTTCAAGCGAAACCCTATCACTTGTCCTGTTCAAGCGAAACTCATGTGTCTATATATAGGGGTTGTGTTTCATTTGAAGCGATAGGTCATTAGTGTTTGTGTGTGAGTCGAGGTGCTGCCGGAATTTTGTCAGAATTGATTATAAAGACTCAGGATTGATTAATAGAGGAAGAATTGAAAAGGAACAAGTTGTTTGACGTTGTTTACTTTGATTCCGCCTTAGTAAATGATGATGAACTGCTCAACTTGACTGTTTAGGGTCACGAAACCGATCCAACAACCTTTTTAAGCTTCCTTAACCTTTCTTAATTCAGTTTTATTAGTTTAATGCCTAAAGTCAAACCCGTCGTAATTAAGGTTTGGCTTACTGATTAATCACTAATGATCCAGTCAATTCTCGAATTGAAAGTACCTATGAGTTGGTAATTATGTGGGTAATAAACCCTTAAGAGGGCACCCTCTGATTCCCACTCTAACTAGGTCAATTGTCGGGTCAAACTTGATAGTAAAAAGTCAACAGAAAGCTAAATTTTAATTAAACGCATAATTAACAATGTAAAAGCCATGGAACCTGTTTTATCACTCATATAACTTGGTAATTAATGTAAGAACATGTCTAAACATGTTCAACCCGACAATTTTCAGTTTAAGCTTGGTTCAGAACCGAAAGTCGCAAAAGTAGACTTTTGCTTTGACTTTCAGTTCTGACCCAATGTAGCATATTTTAGAAATGCCTTAGAGCTCTATTAGGACCAGGTTATAGGTTAGTGTAACCCTCTGAGGTTATACAACTTGGTTCATTAGTTATTCGATTCATGTACATGTTTCCGTTATATGCCTAAATGTTGACCATAATGCCCTTTTGACCTTAAAACGAGATTTTTGAAAATGTGAGAGGACAAAAATCTTTATTACTGATTTATAAACTTGTCCTAAAAATTTGACATCAGTTTGAGGTCTAGATTAAGAGTTATGCTCAATAGCGTAATTAGAAAGCTTTTTATTAATTAAACGGCGTAATTAGCATAAAGCCTATCTAAACTCAAATTTTGACACCAAACTTTTTACCCACTGATATAATATAATATTTTGGGATTTTTGAAGATTTTTAATTATTTTTAAGCTGAGCATAACATAGGGTTCTTGCTATAATTCGGTAAATGTCGGATATACCCTTTTCTTGAATAAAATGAGTTTTACACGATATTTTGATACCAAACTTTTTGCTACTGATTTTATATGATAAATAAAACATTTTGAACTTTATAAACTGATCAAAAACTTAGATTTCCTATTTAAACCCAAAAATCGCTTAAAACCGACTTTTACGCGTTTTAAGCGCATAATATGAGTTAAAACTATTTTTGGCATATGAAACTTAAATACCTACTGATGTTTTTAGTAAATTTTTATATATTAACAGTAAGATAAATTTTTGAACTCAGATTTCTAAATTTGACCTTTTAAAGCTTATGTGAGATTACCAGAATGCCCCTACGGTGCATAGTTTGGTTTAAGATGATAAATTTCACATATATGCAATACCCTACTGTTATGACTTATAAAAATAAATATTTTCACTAAATATATCAGACCTGAAACTCAGATAAATATTTAAACTCTTTTATAACCTTTAAAATGACAAAAATACCCCTACGGGGCATAATTTGAGTTTAAATCCATTTTGGGCATAATGGAAGGTATATTACTAATATCACAACATATTTAAGTCATATTAACTTAGGAAACCTGTTCATGACTCATTTGGTTACCCGTAACGCATTATTCGCGTTCGGTGCGGTTTATGTAACTAGTTTGCATAAATTAGCCGAAACGGGTCAAACCTTATCGTTTGTATCTCAAAATCCAGAATGTGTTTAGTTTACCCACATTATACAAGTATACAAACTTGTCGGGTCTAAACGACACTCTAATCCGGTCATCGCTTAATCGTGCGTTTTGAACCGTATATCTTCCTTTAAAACTAACCGGTCTAAGTTTAGACTTAATTAAGACCCGTTAGGAATCTAATAGGTTATTAAAACCTTCGTTCTAGATTAGGAGACCAGTAAAAGATACTTGCACTCGCTGATTGTGATATATACTTGCTCAGGTAAGTAAATACTTTTAACTTATTTTCCCTTATACGGGCTTGGGGTACGGTATATAAAATACCGCTTGGTCGGGCATTGAATTGTTAATCATATGAAGGTTAATTTATTGAGATGACCCGTTTAATCTGTTTTGTTTGTTTAAAGCCTTTGGGGGGTTAATGACCATGTCCCGGATATCCTTGGCATCATTCATTGAAATGGCCACGACCTAAGCACGGGGTGTAGGCACACACCTGACGGTGCATATATATATATATATATATATATATATATAAAGGTATAACTGCTTGTTCGAGAATAACTCGACGCGGGACTATATCATGTGGTGTGTCTATTAATCTTTAACCCGGTATTCAGCCCGGGCTACTGAACGTATAACGAACATGTAATTCTCTTACAAGTTTGTATATAAATAATTATCCCAAGTTATAAAATATTATTTTGTGCCTTGTACATTCAAATCAATTTTCTTAAACATTTTCAAAATGAGTCGGTTAATTGTATTTACCAGTGTAAACTGACGTATTTTCCAAAAAGGCTAATTGCAGGTACTAAACGGAATAGGCTGGCTACTCCTAGCATCAATAAAGAGTCTTGCAAGTTTAGATGTTATAAATCTGCTGAACAATATTTCTTTTTAACTTTGATCCGCCTGTGGATCCTTTATAACTGTTTTGTAATAAATGATACTACTTTCATTCGGTTTGTAATGATTTTATCTTTCGACTTCCGCTGTGTATATAAACTGTGATAATTTGTCTATGATGATATCAACTACGTCACGATACTCCCCTCCGGGCCCACCGGTAATACGTGGAAATATTGGGGTGTGACATCATCCTATATTAGGTTTCGTAGTGGGCTTAGGATTGGGCCTCAAAAGGAGTGTGCGGCCCTTAACATAAGTAAGAGAGCAGTCCATCAGCTGGTCAAAGGGGTTTGTGCGGCCAGAGGCCAGTGTATGAGATAGTACGGAAGTGTGCAACTGGTTTCTATTATATACTACCTATTTGTCATAACATTAATAATCATACACATACCTTTAAGCATCGTTTATAATGTAAATCTCGTTTATTAATTTCACATATTTACAATCATGAAATGGAACGTGCAGGAAAAACCGAAGTGTCACATTATCCCCAAGTTTAAAGAAATTTCGTCCCGAAATTTAGCGCACAACCACTGACAAGCTAGTGTGTTTAAGCGTTTTTGCGGGGTGTCACACCATCCCCCTGTTGGTTTGGAATTTCGTCCCGAAATTCAGTAGTAGCCTCAATGCTGGAAGTATTGTTTGCAAACAACTGGTGATACTTCCGCATCATCTGGTCTTCCCGTTCCCAGGTAAACTCTGGGCCACGACGTAAGTTCCAACAGACTCGAACAATAAGTATCCTGCTATGATTGAGAGTTTTTTATTTCTATCCATGATCTGAACCGGTTTCTCAACGAAGTGTAGTTGGTCATCAATCGTTAGTTCCTTAAAAGGAATGATGAGAGTTTCATCTGACAGACACTTTTTCAGATTTGACACATGAAAAACGTTGTGTACTGCACTCAGATCTTCAGGTAGATTCAGTCTATAAGCTACCTTACCGATTCTCTCGGTAATTTCAAAAGGTCCAACGTATCGCGGATTAAGCTTACCCCCTTTGCCAAAACGTACCACACCTTTCAAGGTGAGACTTTTAGTAGAACCCGGTCCCCGACCTTGAATTCTAAAGGTTTCCTACGCTTATCAGCGTAGCTTTTATGACGGTCTCGAGCTGCCTCCATTCGTTGTCTAATATGGGTAATCTTTTCCGTGGTGTCGAGTACGAGTTCTGAGTCGGTGATTTGGCGTTCGCCAACTTCCGCCAAACACAAAGGTGACCGACATTTACGTCCGTACAATGCCTCAAATGGTGCTGCCTGAATGCTAATGAGGTAGCTGTTTTTGTAAGAGAATTCTACCAGGGGTAGATGTCGTTCCCAACTGCTACCAAAGTCGATAGCACATGCTCTCAGCATGTCATCGAGGCTTTGGATTGTACGTTCCGTTTGACCATCTGTTTGCGGGTGATACGCAGTGCTCATGTCCAAATGTGAGCCAAAGGATTTGTGCATAGCTTGCCACAAATCGGATGCAAAACGTGGGTCACGATTAGAGATGATAGAAGTTGGCACCCCGTGCCTAGCAACTACTTCTTTCAAGTAGATGGCTGCAAGTTTCGAAAACTTGTCGGTTTCCTTGATCGCGATGAAGTGCACAGACTTGGTTAAATGGTCCACGATCACCCAATTGGTATCGTTTCCGCTTTGAGACTTTGGTAAGCCGATAACAAAATCCATGGAAATCTGTTCTCAGTTCCATGTTGGCAACTCTGGTTGTTGTAGTAATCCTGACGGCCTTTGGTATTTCATCTTGACTCTAGCACAAGTCAAGCATTTGCTAACGTACTTAGCAATAATAGCTTTCATGTTAGGCCACCAGTACAGCGCCTTGAGGTCATGATACATCTTGTTGGAACCGGGATGTATAGAGTAGCGAGACTTATATGCTTCGTCCATCATAAGCTCTCAAAGATTTATGTAGGATGGAACCTAGATACATTCCATGAAGTAGTAAACGCCATCGTTTTTAAGCCTGAGCTATTTTTCCATGCCCCACATGGACTCAGCTAGAAGGTTTTCCTCCTTCAACGCTTCAACCTGAGAGTTTCGGATTTAGTTAGGGAGGTTCGAATGAATGGTAAGCTGTAACGCACGAACACGTTTAGGTTTGGTTTCCTTTCCTTTCGGCTAAGGGCATCAGCCACAACGTTTATCTTGCCTGGATGCTATTTAATCGCGCACCTGTAGTCGTTTAGGAGCTCGACCCACCGGCGTTGCCGCATGTTCAACTCCTTTTGATCCAATATGTGCTGGAGACTCTTGTGATCGGTGTAAATCCTGGACTTGGTACCGTACAACTAATGTCTCAATATCTTCAGTGTGAAGACTACCGCTCCCAGTTCCAAATCGTGTGTTGTGTAATTCCTTTCCTGGATTTTGATTTGTCGAAAACCGTAAGCAACAACTTTCTCGCGTTGCATCAACAAACAACTGAGTTCTTGAATAGATGCATCGCAGTAGACAACAAAGTCTTCAGTGCCTTCGGGTAACGAACGAATGGGTGCACTGCAGAGTTTCTCCTTTGGTTTCTGAAATGTAGACTCCTGAGCATCATTCCACTTGTAAGCGATACCCTTTTGGGTTAGAGTTGTCAGGGGCTGAGCAATCTTCTAAAATCCCTTGATGAATCTACGATGGTAACCCGCCAATCCTAAGAATTGACAAATTTCGGTTGGACTTTTCGGTGTAGGCTAGTTTTTGATGGAGTTAATTTTAGCTGTATCAATGTGATTCCCAGCTTCACTAATTACGTGCCCAAGGAAATGAACTTCTCAAAGCCAGAAGTCGCTTATAAAAAACTTGGCATTAAGTTGTTCGTTGCGTAAGAGTTCCAGAATAAGATGTAGGTGTTGCTCATGTTCCTCTCGATTCTTCGAGTAGATCAGGATGTCGTCGATGAATACGATCACGAATTTGTTAAGGTACAGTTTGCACACTCGGTTCATGAGATCCTTGAAGACCGTAGGTGTATTCGTCATCCCAAAAGGCTTAACCAGGAATTCGTAATGGCCATAGTGAGTTCTAAAAGCGGTTTTAGAGATGTCCTCATCGCAGACTCTCAGCTGATGATAGCCTGATCTCAGATAAATCTTAGAATAGTAACTCGACCCTTGCAACTTGTCGAATAGATTGTTGATTGGTGGGAGTGGGTAACGATTCTTGATAGTAACCTTGTTCAGCTCGCGATAATCAATGCACATGAAAAAAGTGTCATCCTTCTTCTGGACAAAGAGTACTAGGGCTCCCCAGGGTGACGAGCTAGGGCGAATAAAACCTTTATCTAACAGCTCCTGCGATTGCATGGATAACTCTTCCAGTTCGGCTGGAGCTAATCGGTATGGTGCACGAGCTATGGGTGCCGCTCCTGGAGTTAGCTCGATTTGGAACTCAACTTGACGGTGAGGCGGAAGACCAGGTAATTCCTCAGGAAATACCTCAGGAAATTCACGTACAATGGGAATGTCTTTGATCTTCTTTTCTTTCTCTAGGGTGTCGATGACGAGTGCTAGAATAGAGGTATGGAGCTTTCGTAAACACTTCTGGGCCATTAAGAATGAAATGATGCCTGTGACAGCACCACCTTTGTCGCCTTGAATAATAAGAGGTTCGCCAAAAGAATGAGGAATGCAGATAATTTTCTCTTGACAGAGTATTTCTGCTCGATTTTTGTATAACTAATCCATTCCAATGACAACGTCGAAGCTTCCGAGAATGATGGGAAAGAGATTGACGAGGAATGTTTGACCAGATAGTACGAGTCTACAATTGTTGATAACCTGTGAGGCCTCGATGTTCCTACCGTTAGCTAATTCGACGACGTGTTTAGAGTTAAGAGGAGTTGGTGTAGACCTAAGCATCTTACTAGCACGCATAGATATATAACTAGCATCGGCTCCAGAATCAAATAGTACGGAAACAAAATGATCATTAAGTAGGAACTTACCCGTCACGACATTGGGATCGTTACTTGCTTCACCAGCACCTATCACAAAAGCTCTTCCTCTCACGCTGTTACCACCATTGTTGTTGTTTCCAGCTACTTGGTTGTTGTTGTTTTGATTCAACTGGGGGTAATTCCTCTTGATGTGTCCATCAGCCTCGCACTAGAAGCAACCCTTACTGTTCCCATGATGTTGCTGCTGCTACTGAGGTTGGTTTTGTCTTGCTGGATGCGGGCTTCTACAATCCTTGGATTCGTGCCCGATTTTGTTGCATCGCTGACACTGGTTCCTTGCACACGACCCATTGTGGTGCCGATTACACTTGTTGCACTTGGGGTGGTTTCCTTGATAACCGCCCTGGTTTTGGTTAGCTTGTTGTTGTTGTTGTTGGCCTTTGTTGTTTTCAAGCTTCCTCAGCTGAGCTGGGGTTTGTGTGGGTGTAGCATCTTTTCCCTAGTTGCCATCCCATTTGCGTTTGTTATCTCCTGAGGTGTCAGCAGTAGCACTGACTCGTTTGGGCAGCTTGCCCTGTTCCATAGCTTGATCAGTGAGACGGTGTGCTAAACGGACGACTTGTTGGATCGTGGGAAGGTTAGCTGAAGTCACAAGACTTTGAATTTCGGGAACCAGACTCCTGAGATACAGCTCGATTCTTCGGTAAGCAGGCTAAGACATGTTGGGACATAGATCAGCATAGTCGTTAGATCGCTTAGTGTACGCCTCGATTTCAGACCCAACCATTTTCAACTCGTAGAACCCCGTCTCGAGTTTGTGGATGTCATCCCTGTGACAACATTCTTCCTTAATTAGATTCTTGAAGTCGTTCCAATGAGTAGCATTGGCATCCGCCAATCCGAGCATCTGAACTTGCGCATTCCACAAAGCAAGCGCGTTTCCTTCGAGGGTACCAGTAGCAAACTTCACCCAATTGATAGCAGGACATTCGCACACAGCAAATACAGATTCGCCCTTCTCGATCCAGTGTAGAAGGCCTATGTCTCCTTCAGTGCCATTGAAGGTGAGAGGTTTGCAATCCATAAAAGTTTTGAAAGTGCAAACGCGAGGTTGAGTGGGTGCCGGTTGACCTGTCATGGAAAACAAAGCAATCAAGGTTAAGAGTGATAAGACGATACGAGAGTAGGATCTAAACATCCTAGAATGACGAGTTTACTGTCACACCCTGGCTTTTGTGGAAACGTGGGTTTATTTGGTGTGACTTCTTAATACCATAGCAACAATCATAACAATGCTATATGATAAAAACACAAGATGTTCATCCATTCATTAAGTTTAAAAATACCACCATATCATTGTTTGAAAATGTCGACACTTAAATAAGTTACAAACCATACTTGTCTACGACGTGTTCATGAGACACAGCAAAAGACTTTAAATAAAACGTGGTTTAAAGACATGTAACCCGTCCAGGTAAGGATTACACCTCCTAAACCTACTACCCTGGATGACATCTTTTATCCAACGCAGCTAGACATATGCATACCCCGCCAGATCCGCTAGTTTCCTGAAATACATGTAGTTTGAAAAATCAACAAAAAGTTGAGCGAGTTCATGTGTAAGTGAGTATGTATAAACCTTTGTAATATGTCTATATGTTTGAAAGTCCCTGGTATGTAGCAATTAAGGAAAAAGAGATCACCAATGGGTTGCAAAGCCACTAGTATGTGTGAAACGGTGCAGGAAGTACTCAAACCTAGCAAATTTGTACCGGGCCTTGGCTGTAAGACACACTCACCACTATGGGCCGCCCCGGCCTCATGGGTGTGGGCTCGCTACACCCAAATAGATCTATCACTCATGTCCCTCGGTCCTAACAACGAGGATTAATGGCCTTAAGTGTTATACCCACCTTTCACATGATCTAAGTAGTAAACCCTCCTTAAGCTAATCATACCATGTATAAAAATGTCTGTAATAATTGTAACATGTATTTCACCCCCGAAGTATAGAACTGAAAATAATTAAAAGAAAAGGAGGACATGAACTCACAGTAGTGCGTCTCCTGTATCGTACTCAAATCTCCGGTCTCGTCAGCAAACACGACTCCCTACAATGTACTAATGTCTATTAGACGATCGAGCCGTGCCTTGCCTTTGTATTTACGTTTGAGTTACGATTCCTTGACATTATTCCAAGTTATAATCATTTGTTAAAATAGATTATTTTAACTTAAATTATTTTTAAGGTTTTGGTATAATAGTTAGACAACTATTTCGTATTCAAACTTCTCAAGTATTTTAACTCCGTATTTCCTTCCCAAGGATGGGGGCATTTATACATGTCTATTTGTAGTTTCGAAAAATATATTTTAAGACCCACTTAGGAAAATATATTTAACTTATTTGTCCAAAAAAATAACGTATTTCCAAATATATGTATTTTTCCCAAAAATAATATATTTTCACATCTTTAGTTTCCAAAATAATATTTTACCCAAAATATATGTGTAAGAGCATTTTCTGGAATAACTCATAAGTTACGTTTTCTTGTTCGGTTTCACAATATTATGTGTGTAAATAAAATATTTATTCCGTGTGATTTTTGGTATTATTTTGGAGTTGTAATTTTCCATGGTATTTGTAAGTTATATTATTTTACCCTAATATTATATAACTAGTTCACAAAATATGAAAATATTCACACAGGTGTCTTAGTATAAAATATATATTCTAAATATATATTTATCCATTTTTATTTGTAAAAATCACCCTCCGATACCCCGTATTTTTGTAACAAAACCTATGGCGAAGTTTATTTTGAAAAACAAAGTTAAAACATATTTGTAAACACTTGTTAGAAAATAATTTCTAAGTGTTGAAATTGTTAGAAAATTTCGCCATAGTCTCCTTTGTAAATGGAGGTGTCCATGCTTATTAGCATATCATTTTATTTTCGGAAATCATTCAACCAATCAACAACAAGTCACTAAACAAATTACTTCTTTCAAGTGCAAAAACAATGCGCTTTATATAACAACATGAACTTGGTTTTTCATAAAAACGCGTAGTAACTTAGTGGGGTGTTTAGTGGGTTTAGTTACCCTCTAAAGTGTGTTTACTTTTGTTAAAATCTCATTCTCGGGATTTTTAGATGTTCACAACTTGTGAACTTATTTTGCAAAAATATTTGTTTACCACATTTTCATGTCTCACTAGTATCCATATACTTATTTCTTTCCAAAAATAGTGTAAGAATCATGGTCTTTCAAAAGTCGTCTTTTTAACTTGGTTTATTTAAGAAAAAAACATTTGTAAACCTCGGATCCATACGATCATCAACTCACTTTGTTTACATATTTTTCAAGAAAAAATCATCCTAATTTCAAGTTCATGTCTTCTCTAGTGGATGATTATTTCATGTACACATAATCATCCCTAACTTGTTAAGCCATGTTTTTAATCATAACTTAACAAGCTTCATATGATGACCAACCATCATATTACTAGTAATCATCAAGAAGTCATCAACACATTCAAACAACATCATTTTATCATTATTCCATCTTGTTTCATCATCATGTTAGCTTTATGTTCAAGACTTATGTTTATGATCTTTTAGTGTTCTTGAGATTTCATCATAATATAACTATTAACCACCAATAACATGGAGTAAATAAGGATCAAAGAAGCTTACTACTAGCTTTTAAGCTAGGGAAGATCACAAGTGTAAATGTAGAGGATAATAGCAAACTAGAGAGGTCCTTGATGATCCGTGAGTTCCACAATTCATTATTCACCTTGATACACCTTGTAGTGACCCTGGAATTGGATGAGTGAAATCAAAAATGGTGAGTGTGTGTGCTTGGGTGTTCGGCCAAAGCTTGTTTAGAGGGAGAGAGAGAGCTTTTGTTGTGATGATGAAGATGAGGAGTGTAGGTGTTTATAAAATCCCTAAATCCTTTTATCCAAAGGTTAAGATGTTTCAACAAGTACAAGCATGATCTTACAACTTCCAAGAAAAGATTAGAGGGAAGATTTAGCAAGATTTTAGAAAATCTCATGTTGTGGGGCCACTAGGGGCCGGTTATGGCACAAGGGGGGGGGGGGGTAAGATGTAAATTAGATGGTAAGTGGTAATTTAGTGGAAGGTTATAGGTAAAAGTCTAGTGTTATGTGTTACATGCATTATGTAATGTGTTTAAGTGTTCGGGAACCCATACTAGCTCAGAAAAAGTGAGACAATGTTTTTAACAATATTTTAGTGTTTCGGGTAGTGTCCGGTTGTCCGGTTAGATACCGTTCCGTTAAATTGCTAAGTGATATCGTAAAGTGTCCTTTATGTAACTTTTAATGACCCTTTTAATTCCCGACACTTAGGAAAGCATACAGGACCATTTTGCCATATTTTTGCATGTGACTGGCATGTTTAAATGCTGAATTTTTTTAATAGATGCAGAATTTTGCAGTTTAAGTGGGTTTTAGGCACTTTCGGGCACCTAAACTATCACCTAGTGACGCAGTTTTATGGTCGTTACTTCCCTACACCCTATACTAGTGTAGTACCTTGTCCCTGGCTCATACTGGGCCTCAATATATAGTTTGTCTATGTGCTGGCATTGTCAACATGTTTCTGAGTTATCCGCTCACTGTGCTAATTGTGCTTTGTGCATCAAGTTTGTCACTAAAGTTTGTGTGTAATCAATGGAGTGACAGTATGAAATGTGATGCATATGTATGTATGATGCTAAAATCATAAAGCAGTTTAATTCGTCTGTCGTAATCAAGTACAGTCATTAAGCATAAATTTAATATTAATTAATTGTACGAATACCTGAAATTTTGATGGTTGTCACATTCTCCCCCTGTTAGAGAAATTTCGTCCCGAAATTTAAGTTTTGCTACGAGATGCAGGGGTCTTGGGGAAGAAATGTGGGTACCTGGCTTTCATACGATCCTCATGCTCCCACGTGAATTCTGGGCCCTGTCGTGCATTCCATCGAACCTTGACGAGTTTGACACTACTCCGGCGTGTCTTGTTAATCTTCCAATCCGTAACCTCAATGGATTCTTCAGTAAAGTGGAGTGTGTCGTCAATATGAACTTCGTCGACAGGAATGACTAGTGTTTCTTAAGTTGGACTCTTTTTCAGATTGGATACATGAAATGTATCATGAACGCCATTCAGTTCAGCAGGTAAGTCCAATTTGTATGCTACAAGCCCAATCCTTTGCAGGATTCTGAATGGACTAATGTATCACGGATTCAACTTCCCAGGCTTCCCAAAGCGTGCCACACCCTTCCAGGGTGAAACTTTCAACAAAACCATATCTCCAACCTCAAACTCCTGAGGTTTCCTTCTCAGGTCCGCATAACTCTTTTGTCGATCACAAGCCACTTTAATGCGTTCTCGGATCTGAGCAATCTTGTTTGTCGTTTCCTGGACCAATTCCGGGCCAACAAGCTGTCTATCACCTGCGTCAGCCTAGCATAAGGGTGATCGACACTTACGCCCATAGAGAGCTTCGAACGTTGCGGCTTGTATGCTTGCATGGTAACTGTTGTTGTATGAAAATTCAACCAATGGTAGGTGAGTGTCCCAACTTCCACCTAAATCCATTTCGTAAGCTCGCAACATGTCTTCTAACGTTTGAATTATTTGTTCCCTCTGTCCATCTGTTTGTGGGTGAAAGGCAGTACTCAGATTCAACTGAGAGCCAAATGCTTCTTGAAAGGATTGCCAAATCCTCGACAGGAATCTTCTGTCTCTATCAGAGATAATTGAGAGAGGCACTCCATGTCGTGCAACAATCTCCCTCATGTATATTTCAGCAAGTTTACTCGTGTTGTCTTTTTCCTTGATTGGCAAAAAGTGCGCATACTTCGTTAGATGGTCTACTATTTCCCAAATTGTATCATGGCCCTTGGGCGTCCTTGGCAATTTTGTTATAAAGTCCATAGAAATCTGTTCCCATTTCCATTGGGGTATTTCAGGTTGCTGCAAGAGACCTGAAGGCTTTTGGTATTCGGCCTTTACCTTGGCGCAAGTTAAACATTTGCCAACATATAGCGCAACATCGCCCTTCATTCTCGGCCACCAATGGAAATCCTTAAGATCTTGGTACATTTTATCCGCTCCAGGATGAATCGAGTACCGTGACTTGTGAGCTTTATCAAAAATAACACTCCTCAAATAACCAAACAAAGGAACCCAAATTCGTTTCATGAAGCACAAAGTTCCTTCCCCGTTTGGTACCAATTGCTTCTCCATCCCATGGAGATACTCATTCTCAACATTCCTTTCCTTGAGTACTTCTCTCTGCGCGGCATGAATGCGCAATGAGAGGTCCGTTTGTATGATCATTTCCAAAGCCCTTACCCTTATGGGCTTGATCCTTTCCTTTCGACTTAGGGCGTCAGCGACCACATTCGCCTTCCCCGGGTGATACTTGATCTCATAATCATAATCGTTCAATAGTTCTACCCAGCGTCTTTGCCTCATGTTAAGCTCTTTTTGATCAAATATGTGCTGCAGGATCTTGTGGTCAGTGAAAATTGTTCATCACGTGCCGTATAAGTAATGTCGCCAGATTTTCAATACAAACACCACTGCGCCCAATTCCAAATCATGCGTGGTGTAATTTTTCTCGTGGACCTTTAACTGGCGAGAAGCATATGCTATAACCTTCTGTCGCTGCATCAACACGTAGCCTAAACCCTGACGCAAGGCGTAACAATATACCACGAAGTCGTCCATTCCTTCGGATAGAGATAAGATTGGTGCGTCACAAAGCTTGTTTTTCAACAACTGAAATGCTTCTTCCTGCTTGTCTCCCCATTCATACTTCTTGTCTTTTTGTGTAAGGGAGGTTAACGGTTGAGCGATTTTGGAAAAATCCTCAATGAACATGCGATAATAACCAGCTAAACCTAGGAACTGTCGAATCTCGGTTGGCGTCTTTGGAGTTTCCCAGTTCTTGATTGCTTCGATCTTTGTGGGATCCATGTGAATTCCATTTCCATTAACCACATGACCAAGAAACTGGACTTCGCGTAACCAGAACTCACACTTCGAGAACTTCACGTACAACTTTTCTTTCTTAAGCAGTTCTAAGATAGCTCTTAGGTGTTGCTCATGATCTTCTTTCGTCTTTGAGTAGATCAAAATGTCATCAATGAACACAATCACAAACTTATCGAGGTACGGCTTACAAACTCTATTCATCAAATCCATGAATACTGCTGGCGCGTTTGTCAAACCAAACGGCATGAACAGGAACTCGTAATGTCCATAGCGAGTCCTAAAAGCAGTCTTTGGAACAGTTTCCTCTTGTATCCTCAACTGGTGATAACCTGATCGTAGATCGATCTTTGGTAAAAACTTGAACCTTGCAACTAATCGAATAGGTAATCAATCCTTGGCAAAGGATATCGGTTCTTGATTGTCAACTTATTCAGCTCCTGGTAGTCGATACACATGCAAAAACTACCATCCGTCTTTTTGACGAACAAAACTGGAGCTCCCCAAGGCGAGAAGCTTGGTCTGATAAATCCTTTATCCAATAGTTCCTGAAGTTGCGTTGACAGCTCTTGCATCTCTGAAGGTGCAAGTCGATAAGGTGCCTTAGCTACAGGCGCGGCGCCTGGAACTAAGTCAATATGAAACTCGACTTGTCGCTGTGGCGGCAATCCTGGCAAGTCTTCTGGAAAGACTTCAGGATACTCCTTCACGACTGGAATATCTTCTACCTTTGGCTCAACGGCTTCTTTATCCACGATGTGTGCCAAGAAAGCAAAGCATCCTTTCTGTAAACACTTTCGAGCTTTCAAACAGCTAATGATCCTCAGAGGCGTATCGCGCTTCTCCCCGTGTACCACAATTGTTTCTTCATCCACCATTGGGATGCGAATGGTCTTCTCGTGACATACAATTTCGGCTTTGTTACTTGACAACCAATCCATCCCTACTACCACATCTAAGCTTCCTAACTCGACTGGCAGTAGATCCAGTGTAAACTCGTGCTCTCCCAGCTCTATTACGCAACCTCTGATAACTTCATTCATTTCAACTAGCTTTCCATTAGCCAGTTCAATTGAGTACGGAATGTCTAATTTACTAGCAGTTAACCCAAGCATTTTCTTAAATTCTAGCGATACAAAACTATAGTCGGCACCAGTGTCAAATAGTACAGATGCAAAGCGTTGATTAATAGGGAACGTACCAGTAACGACATTTGGATCCTGGCGTGCTTCCCTCGCCCCAATATTGAAGACTCTTCCCTGTTCCTGATTAAGCTTTGGGTATTCCCTCTTGAAGTGCCCCACATCTCCATAGTTAAAACATCCTGGTCCTCGACCGTTTTCGTTCCCATTACCATTACCAGCTCGATTATTGATTGCTCCTCGGTTACCAACTTGAAACCCTGCCATTCCATGATTTCCATTCCTGCCATTTCCTCCCTGTTGGCGGTTTCCATTCCCATTTCCATATCCTCGTTGACCACCATGACCAACACCAGTACCAACCCAGCATGTATTCTTCGAATGGCCCTCCTTCCCGCAAGACTCACATTTCCTTAACCTGCACTGACCGGAGTGATGGTACAGGCATATGTCACATTTGGGCAAAGCGCCCATGTATCCCTTTCCCTTGACTTCAGCACCAGTTTTAGCTTCAACTAGTGGGTTCACCTCCTTCTTCCTGCTGGCGCTGCTGGTACCCTTTTTAAAGTTGGAGAACTTCCATTTGTTCTCACCAGATGACTCCACATGAGTCTCCTTCTTTTTCTGATCAGCATTTGAAAACTTGTTTAGCCTGATGGCTTCCTCCGTCAGTGACACACTCAGATCGATGGCTTCAGTAATTGTTGCTGGTTTTGACGATGTAACCATGCTCATAATCTGAGGTGCCAACCCCCAGATGAAACGCTCCACGCATTTGAATTCAGGCGTAACCATGTATGGTACCACATGGGACAAATCGTGAAACCTTTGAACATACTCAGCGATCTTTGGGCCGTCCATCCTTAGGTTTAAAAATTTCGTTTCCAGCTTTTGTATTTTGGCACATGAACAATATTTCTTCCTCGTGAGCTCCTTCAGCTCAGTCCATGTCAATGCAAATGCCGCCGCCTCTCCCAGGGTCTGTACTTGCAGATTCCACCATGATAAGGCACCATCAAGAAAGAGCCCTGAGATGTATGTAACTTGATGTTCAGGAGCACACTTGCTCATCCTTAAAATAGAATCCGTCTTTTCTTCCCATCTGACGAATGCAACAGCACCTCCAGTGCCGTCGTAATTTAAGGGCTTGCAATCTAGAAATTGTTTGTAGGTGCAGCCTGTACAGGCAATACGTTTATAGAAAGCATTAGTAATTGCACATGGAATGTCCAAATGTAATGTAATGTCTCTCGAGTGACTTAACATTACCATTTGGTGGGTTGTTGTTTCTTGAGGTATTCCCGCTGGTCTCAGCGCAGGAGGCCTCGTAATCAGCAATGGCTTGCGAAATCCTTGCTTGCAATTCTGCCTCAGTAGTAGGCAAACGTGTGTCTCGTCGTGGAGGCATCTTCTAAAAGAAGATCATATTGGTCAGGTCATCGTAAGTATAGTAAGTAAGTAATATGCGTATGTAACAACATCTATCAACCTCATAACACATAACACCCCATGTTATAATATAAAACAAATAATTCAACAATGCATGTAGTGAGAACGTTGCCATTGAGCTTTCATTTAATCATGACCACAATATAGTTTTACATGTTTCACAGTACATCATACATCAAAATGAGATCATAGGGTTACATCACCCCAAAATACAAGTCAGTCTACACAAATCATATACAAAAACGTGGTCTTCCAAAAGTCTTCATATGTTGGCCTAATTGCGACTCTCTCACCAAAACAATCTACCTGCATCAAACCAAAAATATAGCTACGCTGATGGCGGAAGAGGAGGTGGAGGAGGGAAGAAAAGCAAACGGCGCAAATGCACCCAATCCTCCTCGAGGGCATGGATAACGCGCAACAGGTAAGCAATCTGCTGCTCAGGAGTGAGGAAGCGGACATCTGAATCCGGGTGTAGTGGAAGTGGAGCTGGTGGTGTAGCAAATGGAGACTGGCAATGACAAGGGGGAGGACGCGAAATCCTCTCCAGCTCCTGGACTCATCGGCTTAACGCATCCTGCTACAACTGCAAGGATATAAGTATGTCATCTGTGGTATATCCAACATGATAAGGATGGTACGGGTCTGACAAAGGCATGACATTGGGCGAAGACCGCATGAATGGCTCGCCCGTGGGTGCAAAAGGTGATGTAGTGCGAGGAAGCTGAGTCATGAATGGAACAGCTGATGACACATGCGAGACAAAAGCAGGCTGCTGTCTCGAAGATCCCTCCCCAGGACGAGATGGAGGAATGTCCTGGAGAAAAGTGATAGGAAGGTCGGTGCGATGGATGTCTGACACATGGGGAAAATGAGGGGTAACATCAATCGGTGCAGAGATGGGTGCATGAGGGGGAGTGACTGGTCTAACATATGGGGGATAATCGTCATCATCGACCCACCCATTGCGGGTGTCAGCATATCTAGGATCGATGTGGGCAGAAAATGGAGCATGGTCATCAAACACAAGGACTGGATCAGGTAATATCGGTGCAATATCAGGTACCTCAGCAAAAATAGAGTCATGATCTGGCGATGGGATAGGGTCAGCTGGGGCTAGATCTAGATCAGCGGGTACAACAGGGGCTGATCGATAGGAGCAACAGGAGCCTCTAGGGGCTGATCATCGTGAATAAGCCCAATCTCGTGATCTGGGTCGAAATCATGAGGTGAAACAGGGGCCTCGAATGGCTGCTCAATAGGAGCATAGTCTATCTCATGCTCGGCGTCATCAGCAAGGTCAAACTTATGATCGAGGTCATCAGCAAGGTCAAAATCATGATCGGGGTCATCAGCAAGGTCAAAATCAGGGTCTTGATTGGATGCGGCTGACATGGCCATATCGGAATCTGAGTCGGTGGGGTATCGCTGTAACCCCAGCGCATACCGAGTAGAAGATGATACTGACTCAAAAGAGTCTGGACCAGAAGAATCAGAAGGAACCTCCATAACCGGAACCTCAATGATAGGAATAACGACATCATCATCAAGTGGCAGATCCCCAACAGGAACTGCAGCAAGGGGAACGGGAGCAGGGATCTCAGCAAGAGGTAGATCCCGGACTGAAATACCATCAGCGAGCTGAACATCGTCTCCGAGATCCGGCAAAGCAAAAGGCTGGAAATCGTCATCGTCCGTACTAGTGGTATCCGATGTATAGACCTCGGGATATGTGGGCATCGGATCATCTGAATCTACTGATATGGGATCTAGTGCGGCAGAAACTCCACTCGAAGAAGACATGACATCTGTAACAAAACAATCACGAAAATTGCCCATATATCAACATATAATCAAATAAGCATGTAAGTCACAATAATGTAAGCAAGTAATCGTCCTAGTCTTCCCCAGACTATCCCACCCAGTCTCTCAGACTAATTCCCTAGTCTCTCAGACTAACTCCCTGGTCTCTAAGACCAACTTTCCCAGTCTCTAAGACTAAATCCCTGGTCTCTAAGATTAAATTTCCCCAGTCTCTAAGACTAAATCTTCCCTCAGTCTCTAAGACTGGCCCTCCCTCAGTCTCTAAGACTGATCCTCCCTCAGTCTCTAAGACTGAATTATAAATATAAGTTTTGAAATGTGTATTTGTGCCTTTTTATTTGTAAAAATGTTTGTTCCCTGGATCTGGACGTATAGTGTATGCAATGTAAAAATGTTTGAAAACATTTTTGTGAGAGCCCTAATGATCATAGTCTACACTCGAGAAGGAATCCTAGTTCACTATGATCGAGGCTCTGATACCAAGCTGTCACACCCTGGCTTTTGCAGAAGCGTGGGTTTATTTGGTGTGATTTCTTAATACCATAGCAACAATCATAACAATGCTATATGATAAAAACACAATATGTTCATCTATTCATTAAGTTTAAAAATACCACCACATCATTGTTTGAAAATGTCGACACTTAAATAAGTTACAAACCATACTTGTCTACGACGTGTTCATGAGACACAGCAAAAGACTTTAAATAAAACGTGGTTTAAAGACATGTAACCCGTCCAGGTAAGGATTACACCTCCTAAACCTACTACCCTGGATGACATCTTTTATTCAACGCAGTTAGACATATGCATACCCAGCCAGATCCGCTAGTTTCCTGAAATACATGTAGTTTGAAAAATCAACAAAAAGTTGAGCGAGTTCATGTGTAAGTGAGTATGTGTAAACCTTTGTAATATGTCTATATGTATGAAAGTCCCTGGTATGTAGCAATTAAGGAAAAAGAGATCACCAATGGGTTGCAAAGCCACTGGTATGTGTGAAACGGTGCAGGAAGTACTCAAACCTAGCAAATTTGTATCGGGCCTCGGCTGTAAGACACAGTCACCACTATGGGCCGCCCCGACCTCATGGGTGTGGGCTCGCTACACCCAAGTAGATCTATCACTCATGTCCCTCGGTCCTAACAACGAGGATTAATGGCCTTAAGTGTTATACCCACCTTTCACATGATCTAAGTAGTAAACCCTCCTTAAGCTAATCATACCATGTATAAAAATGTTTGTAATAATTGTAACATGTATTTCACCCCCGAAGTATAAAACTGAGAACAATTAAAAGAAAAGGGGGACATGAACTCACAGTAGTGCGTCTCCTGTATCGTACTCAAATCTCTGGTCTCGTCAGCAAACACGACTCCCTACAATGTACTAATGTCTATTAGACGATCGGGCCATGCCTTGCCTTTGTTTTTACGTTTGAGTTACGATTCCTTGAGATTATTCCAAGTTATAATCATTTGTTAAAATAGATTATTTTAACTTAAATTATTTTTAAGGTTTTGGAATAATAGTTAGACAACTATTTCGTATTCATACTTCTTAAGTATTTTAACTCCGTATTTCCTTCCCAAGGATGGGGGCATTTATACATGTCTATTTGTAGTTTCGAAAAATATATTTTAAGTCCCACTTAGGAAAATATATTTAACTTATTTGTCCAAAAAAATAACATATTTCCAAATATATGTATTTTTCCCAAAAATAATATATTTTCACTTCTTTAGTTTCCAAAATAATATTTTTCCCAAAATGTATGTGTAAGAGCATTTTCTGGAATAATTCATAAGTTATGTTTTTTTTGTTCGGTTTCACAATATTATGTGTGTAACTTAAATATTTATTCCGTGTGATTTTTGGTATTATTTTGGAGTTGTAATTTTCCATGGTATTTGTAAGTTATATTATTTTACCCTAAAATAATATAACTAGTTCACAAAATATGCAAATATTCACACAGGTGTCTTAGTATAAATTATATATTCTAAATATATATTTATCCATTTTTATTTGTAAAAATCACCCTCCGATACCCCGTATTTTTGTAACAAAACCTATGGCGAAGTTTATTTTGAAAAACAAAGTTAAAACATATTTGTAAACACTTGTTAGAAAATAATTTCTAAGTGTTGAAATTTTTAGAAAATTTCGCCATAGTCTCCTTTGTAAATGGAGGTGTCCATGCTTATCAGCATATCATTTTCTTTTCGGAAATCATTCAATCAATCAACAACAAGTCACTAAACAATATTACATCTTTCATGTGCAAAAACAATGCGCTTTATATAACAACATGAACTTGGTTTTTCATAAAAACGCGTAGTAACTTAGTGGGGTGTTTAGTGGGTTTAGTTACCCTCTAAAGTGTGTTTACTTTTGTTAAAATCTCATTCTCGGGATTTTTAGATGTTCACAACTTGTGAACATATTTTGCAAAAATATTTGTTTGCCACATTTTCATGTCTCACTAGTATCCATATACTTATTTCTTTCCAAAAATAGTGTAAGAATCACGGTCTTTCAAAATTCGTCTTTTTAACTTGGTTTATTTAGGAAAAACCATTTGTAAACCTCGGATCCATACGATCATCAACTCACTTTGTTTACATATTTTTCAAGAAAAAATCATCCTACTTTCAAGTTCATGTCTTCTCTAGTGGATGATTATTTCATGTACACATAATCATCCCTAACTTGTTAAGCCATGTTTTTAATCATAACTTAACAAGCTTCATATGATGACCAACCATCATAATACTAGTAATCATCAAGAAGTCATCAACACATTCAAACAACATCATTTTATCATTATTCCATCTTGTTTCATCATCATGTTAGCTTTATGTTCAAGACTTATGTTTATGATCTTTTAGTGTTCTTGAGATTTCATCATAATATAACTATTAACCACCAATAACATGGAGTAAATAAGGATCAAAGAAGCTTACTACTAGCTTTTAAGCTAGGAAAGATCACAAGTGTAAATGTAGAGGATAATAGCAAACTAGAGAGGTCCTTAATGATCCGTGAGTTCCACACTTCGTTATTCACCTTGATACACCTTGTAGTGACCTTGGAATTGGATGAGTGAAATCGAAAATGGTGAGTGTGTGTGCTTGGGTGTTTGGCCGAAGCTTGTTTAGAGGGAGAGAGAGAGCTTTTGTTGTGATGATGAAGATGAGGAGTGTAGGTGTTTATAAAATCCCTAAATCCTTTTATCCAAAGGTTAAGATGTTTCAACAAGTACAAGCATGATCTTACAACTTCCAAGAAAAGATTAGAGGGTTGATTTAGCAAGATTTTAGAAAATCTCATGTTGTGGGGCCACTAGGGGCCGGTTATAGCACAAGGGGGGGGGGGGGGAAGATGTAAATTAGATGGTAAGTGGTAATTTAGTGGAAGGTTATAGGTAAACGTCTAGTGTTATGTGTTACATGCATTATGAAATGTGTTTAAGTGTTCGGGAACCCATACTAGCTCAGAAAAAGTGAGACAATGTTTTTAACAATATTTTAGTGTTCTGGGTAGTGTCCGGTTGTCCGGTTAGATACCGTTCCGTTAAAGTGCTAAGTGATATCGTAAAATGTCCTTTATGTATCTTTTAATGACCCTTTTAATTCCCGACACTTAGGAAAGCATACATGACCATTTTGCCATATTTTTGCATGTGACTAGCATGTTTAAATGCTGAATTTTGTTAATAGATGCAGAATTTTGCAGTTTAAGTGGGCTTTAGGCACTTTCCGGCACCTAAACTATCACCTAGTGACGCAGTTTTATAGTCCTTACTTCCCTACACCCTATACTAGTGTAGTACCATGTCCCTGGCTCATACCGGGCCTCAATATATAGTCTGTCTATGTGCTGGCATTGTCAGCATGTTTCTGAGTTATCCGCTCACTATGCTAACTGTGCTTTGTGCATCAAGTTTGTCACTAAAGTTTGTGTGTAATCTATGGAGTGACAGTATGAAATGTGATGCATATGTATGTATGATGATAAAATCATAAAGCAGTTTAATTCGTCAGTCGTAATCAAGCACAGTCATTAAGCACAAATTTAATACTAATTAATTGTACGGATACCTGAAATTTTGACGGTTGTCATATTTACCCCCCCCACGGCATGGGCTGCCAAAGCCTCAACCACGACGTTTATTAGCTGATCCTGAGTCATGTTAATGTTGCCTCTTCCGCGTTCGCTCATTGTCTTCATATCCAGAAACCAGAGTATGAGGTTGACGTCATAGTCTCGTAAGATAAATAGAAGGAGGTTTGACCATCACACACAAGTACGTAACATATAACCAACGTATCATACACTAAGTATACTAGTACACATATCCTCAAATATGCACCAAATAAGTAACAAGTAAACACATGCCCGAGCCATGTAATCTAGAGTGTTGAGCCTTGCACTTGGAGTGTAGTGTCGTTGCGAGTTGCTTAGAAAAGAACGAGTTCACTATAACCAGTGGCTCTGATACTAATCCGTCACACCCTCAATTTCCACATGCGGAGTACCACCGCAAGACGTGTGGCTGACCAGGATCAAGCCACCATTCATATTGAATAATACAATAATGAACAATTTTCATCACAAGAAATATGTTCAGTGACTCAAATCTAAAGTTCACAGTTTAAAAGCAATAATTAAAGTAAACAGCGGAAGCAAAAGTTGAACAGTTTTAAAAAATCATTTTAGAGTTCATAATTTATTAAAAGGAAACCCAACACGGGTTCATACAACCACTACACTCCCTGCTGCAAGCTCCTACAATCACTGAGTACTTGCAAAACATGCAGTAGGGTATCAACATAAAATTTGCGAGTTCACGAGTTGTCTAGTTTTAGTTCTAAAGATGCAAGTTGTTCCATTGTTTATTTATAATCATGTTATGGGGAGCTACCCCATCTGTAACTAGGCATAATAGTTCACGCCCGATTCCCCTAGTCATGGTGTGAGGTTTGTCAAACCTAATAGCACTATCAACTAATATCCCATTCGCCCTTGGCGATTAATCGGTATAGTAAGTAGGGACTTAATGATAGAGTTTCGTTAGTTTGCTAAGACATGATTTATAAATAGTGTTTATCCGTATCCCCCCCCCCCCGAGAATAGTAGTTTAAAAGTATCCTTCCCAAGGATAGTAATTCAACCGTATGTCCCCATGGGACGCATGCTTTTAGTGTGTGTGAACTCACCTTGGTTTGCTCGACAGATAGTCTACTTATTTTAAAGTTGGTCAAGCACGTCCTATTATGATTACCAAGTTAAAATCAGGTTCGTACTATGAAAACACGTGTTTAACACGTAGCACACAAGTATCACTTATTGCATAATAACATACGGACATGCATATCAATGTAACACAATCTCAAGTCTGTGAACAGTGATAAGGATGATCCAGTTCAAGTAGTCTAAGTGTGAGGCCCAACAAACACGCGGCCCAAACTACGAGTATTCGACTGGATTCTAATTGTGTGGTTCAATATTAAATGATCCAGTTAATGGTTTGTACAACCCAATAAGTTAGTAGCCCAAGGGAGAGTGTGCAGCCCACTATTGAACGACCCACATGGAGTGTGCGGTCCGCACTCCAGTGTGTGACCTGTTCAAGGTGTGTGGTCATGCAATAGGTGTTGTACTCGGTGTGCACATCGAGTTGTACGCCTCCCGAGTGTGCGGTGTCTTATGCTAGAGTTGTTCCTTATGCAGCATGTATTGTACCCCTTTATGGGTGTGCGGCATTCATAATTTCAAACAGCTTTTGTCACAGTGTTTCACAATCAAATCAAACAAGACAAGACAAACATATAATTTTAACGTCAATCCTTCTAATCTTAACATCATTTTCAACATTTGTTTGTATAGATCTTCATTAATCCTAGGTATGCACTATCCATGTCAAAAATCAATCCATCTCATGTGAGCATATACACTCTAATATAATCTACGAATCAAGAATGTCGTTAACAGATTCATCTTCATAGACAATCAACATTCATCCAGATTTACAATCATAATCAGAAATCCTAAAGGTTTTAACAACACATTTTATTTATCAAACATATCATGAATCCTTTAGTTCAATCCTACTTGAATCTAACCATCATCATTCTGATTATTCAAGCAATTATTGGTCAAGTGCATTCATCATCATGTATAATATCCAAACAAAGAAATGCACTAACCGGTGCTTCGTGGGAGTTCGTTAAAAGAAGAAAAGAAATACTTCTTCAGGAGGGACGAGTGTGGCAGTTCTCTGGTTGAAGCTGCTGCTGTTTATTTCCAAGAAAACAGGGAGGATGTTGGTGGGTTTTAGGGTTTTTTCTAGAGAGAGAAGGTAGGTGAGGAGAGAGAGAGTGAGGATGTTTGCGGCAAATGGAATGTTCAGCACCCACAATGATTTGACAAAAGTTTCCTAGGGTCTTGCATCACATGGCATTTATATACTACCTATTTGTCATAACATTAATAATCATACACATACACATACCTTTAAGCATCGTTTATAATGTAAATCTCGTTTATTAATTTCACATATTTACAATCATGAAATGGAACATGCAGGAAAACCCGAAGTGTCACATGATTAGGTCGCGTAAAGTCCAGCAATCATTGGACATGGTTAAATATGCCAAACAATATTGATACATTTGCTGCATCATGAGAAAACTACAAACTAAGTCCAAATATGTTGGCGAAATGTTGAAAACACTATTCACCGGAACACACTATTCATGCCAGCTAGTTCTGAAAATTGTCCTAATGAGCAACGAATGGCATGAAAGCTTATGATCATCGGAATATAAATAAAAACCCCTAATTAGGGGCACAAAATGATTAAACACATAAATTTTCCAGAAAAATGCACATAAACATAAAGTGTCCGATCCGCGCCAAACTGTAACAAAAATAAATTGTCCGCCACACTAAATACATCATTTTAATGTTCATAGAACTTGTAAATAATATTTTACGCCTTAAATGTCACACCCCTTTCAGAGGCGGAAGCACGAGGTGTGATCGTGATTGATTCTCATTGCATACGATAAGTAAATATACCACATCATATAAAAACACCTCCAATTTGCCATTCAAAGTTTAAACATTCAAAATACAAGTTAAGTTTAGAGTTTACATCTCAACCAAAAGATAATTGTTTGAAAAGTTTACAACATCATTTCAAATAAAAGATCAAGGTTTTGTTCCCTATATCTCCGCAAGGAGGCAGGATATAGCAAACAAATCCATCAAAAGGTGGCAATGGAGCATAGACACATGACATCTTGACATAAACTAACTTCTTGAACAAAAGGGGCCGCGCGCATCCACTAGTTTCCTGAAATACATGTAAGTTTTGAAAATCGTTAACAAAAGTTGGTGTGAATTCAAGCATTTTGTGTAAAACATATGAGTAGTAGTTGTAAGAATCATGGTATGTAATTGTAAAGTGTACTTGAAAAATGTATTATGTAAATGTAAGGAAATAAAGATCGCTAATGTTTCGCGAGGTCATTAACATGTGTGACGACAGAGGAAGCATCCAAACCTAGCATTTTTCCGTCGATTCACGACTAAGACCCAAAAGCACTCTTAGGCAAATAGAGAGCCAAGAGTGAGGCTACCTGAAACCCATTAGATCTAACCTTTCACTCCCTGGTCTAAATGTATACGTTGATTAATGGTGCTTAAGTCTCACCCTATTCGTAACATTCCTTAGTTCTGTTCCAACATAACATAGTACATGTATTTTCCCCAAAGTTTTAAAAATAAGAAAATGTTTAAAAGTGGGGACATGAACTCACAGATTTGCGTCTTCAGTGTCGAAACTCCACCGGTGTTTGTCTTGTAGATGATGTAACCTATAAACGTTCTACGCACTTTAATCACCTAAACTTGAGTTAGGTATTTATTTCGTTTTAATCGTATGTCACACCCCGACCGCGTCAAAACAACGAAACCGCGGCGGAAACGTCGGGGAGTGTTGTAACAGAATTATTGTTCCACAACCATGGTAATCAAATGTTTTGTTTTATTGATTTATATAATAATTTACATTGTCTTAAATCAAACAAACAAATTAAACATTGTCTATTATCGTTATTAAGTCACTAAGGCCTCGTCCAGATCCTATGTGACTCATGCATCCTAGCAATCGATATCACGCAACACCACCTGAAACATATGTAAAAACAAAGTCAGCAAAGAAATGATGGCGAGCACATAGGTTTTATAAGAGTATCGGATTCATGGCTCGTTTATATGTTGCAGTACTTTATTAGACTACAAGAGTCAAAGGTACAAACCTAGTTTTGAAAAGTGTATTGCAACATAATTAACCAACTCAAACCAAGATGGTTATAGTTTATAAAATCTCATAGCCATGATTCTTAACCCCAAAACGTTTGTTTTAGTAAACCAATTTGTAAAACATCTCGTAAAAACTCGTTAATAAAACTCGTATGGTTTATATCATTTCGAAAACTTCGTTGTGTGACATCGTTTCAAAATCGTTTCCCAAGTGAACTAAATAATGACATGAAATGTAATATGATAAAAGCACTTATATATAAGATGTACCAGCGGCGTATCTACCATGCTTTTATCATGCTACACCCATCCCATTATCTAATCACTACCCAAAACCAATCGTTTATCTCGTTTTCAGTCGTTTCAAATCGGTTAACTCGTTTCCAAATCGTATTCGTTTTAATTGTGAAACTACTTATGGTCGTCTCGCTAATAACATTCAAACCTTCGTGACTCGACTATCTCGTTTCTCGTATTAACAAACCACAAATGGGTAAGTTAACAATCATCAGATTCGGTCGTTACCTACATAACCCCCCACACATAACCATCGGTGTAGTCTGATAACGGGATTTTTCAGATCCTATGGTACCATAACCTAATACTGGTCGGTTCGGCGAAAATTAATGAATGTCATTCGTTATGTAACTACAACCAACAAGTTCGTTCACATTATCGAAATCGTTATTAGTTTAATATAAACCATTTAAATCGTTTTTGAAACCATCGTTTAAACTTTGAAATCATTTTGCACATATGAATCACCCCAAAACAATTGAAAACAGTAAAATAGGGGACTATGTACTCACATTGAGTAGAAGGCTATCCATGATCTAAAGAACTTAGCGAAGCTCAGGAAAACTGTGACACCTGTGTCACTGCGACCATCAAACAAATACCAAACCAATGAAATATTGTATTTCATACTTTGGACTTGTATAAATATGTGTATCTTTTGCACATATCAACTCTTGTTCGATTTCAAACTCTAAATCGCTTTCTGGAAGGTTATACGCGCACTAATGCGTAAATATAACCAGTTTAATGCAACAAACACTCCGGAATAGTGAAATAGGCTTAACATACCTTAAATAACCTCTACATAACTTAGAAATAAGTTTTGGAAGGTTTGGTATGCCGAAATCAAGTTATATCGCTTACAGGGACTAAAGTTGACAAATTGCGAAAGTATGCCAATTTGAACTGTAACAGACATTCCAGAACATGGCCATAAGTTAAACATACCATAAATATCCTTTACATAGCTTAGAAATAGGCTTTGATGGGTTCGGTATGCTAAAATAAACTTTTGGGTCATTCAGGGACTAAAAGTGTCAAAAAGTGCACAAGTTTGCATTTTCGCGCATAACTCACGTTCTGAATACATCCGGACATCCAAAAATTTATGTAAGCATGACTATATTATGCTTTAGTGTTTGTCTTGCCAAAAATCCATTCGTCGCGTCATTTGGATCGTTTTTCGCGATTATGCGCATTCCGTCGTAATTAACCGAACATCGCGATCATACGGCCAAACGAACCGACATCCGAGATATTTTTGAGCATGTTTTGAGTTCCCTATACTTTAACTTCATTTTAGATCTTTGAAATGAGGTTAACGGGGTTCAAACGCATCGAAAATAGCTTAAACGGGCTGCAGGGACCAAATCTGACATTCTGCCAAAAATGGTCCTTGCGCACCGCAACAAATATTTGTTACGGTGCGCAAGCAGTCTGCAGATCAGCAGAATTGCAGAAACATTGGATCTGGTCATTTCCACACTTGCACATGGTATTCCTTGAATCTATGGGCTGGTTTGATGTGCCCATGGTATTACAATACCATGGGTGCAAGTGTACGGCTTAGATCGTGCCCCCTTTTTCCAAGAAACGATCCTAACGGTGAACCGAAAACTATAAATACCCATCCACCCCCATTGCAAAACTCACTAGAATTTTGATTTGAGAAACTCTAAGTTGAAACCATTGTTTCATACCTGAGATTCTTGAATCAAGATTAGCATCTGGGGACCCTTCGTAAGTATTCTTTCGTTCTTTTATTGCTTTTCGAGTCTGAAAGTCAAACTTTGTTTGACTTTCTGCGTTGACCAGCTTATGGTCAATGCGAAGTTCATTTGAACTTCGCAACGTGAGTGTAATCACGTTGGTTGTAGTCCCTTGGGACTATGCCTACTGATTACCACGTTGTCTAGGGTCGTAGGGTAAGCGATCTGATAAATCGCTTATACCTTCGAACCCGACCCATTTGGTCGATCATTAGGATCCGACCAAATACATTAGGTGACCATAGTAGGTAGGGAATAACCTTCCGAGGTTATACCCTATGGTCGCTTCGTTTGAATAGTTGTATGATAGGTAGTTTATATGCCTTAGGTAAATTACCAGAATACCCTGTTCATGTATAATTGGTAATTAAGCATATGTAACCTAAACTTTTGTCACATAACTGATTATGTAACATGTTTAGGCATATAACACTTGTCATAGGGCTAGTTAGGCGGTCCAAACGCGTTTCACGCGAACGACGCGTTAAAGTAGCATAAGCTACCTAAACGGGTCGTAATGGGTCGTAAGCACTTAAGTTATGTTTCATTTAGTATATAGGCTTTGTTGAACCATATTACACGAGTCTCCATACTCGTTTGGTTTACAAACCCTCATGCTACCCGATCTTCCGATTTAGGTCTGGTTTATTAACATAGTTACCTATATTAGGTGTCGTTTGATTCCGTGATCTCTAGCATTGCTTGGTGGTTATCTTAGGACTACTGAACAATCTCAAGTGAGTACATAGACCCCTCTTTTACTGTTTTCCAAACTGTTTTGGGGTGAAACACATGTGCCTACTTGTTACTTTCATGCTTTCCTGTTTTCACATCATATACTTCCTACGTTCATTAGTACATTATAGTACATGATTTCATTACATTTTATGCTATGTATGTCCATTGTGTGCATACTTAGTACATGGTTCTACATTACATTTCTGCTATGTATGTTAGCTGATAGCATGCTAGCACATTGATTTACATGACTTTTCTGCTTTGTATACTTAGTACATTTCTTATTCATCATATGCTTACATTTTGGTATGACATTTGGTTTGTTTAAAATATACTATACATTCATTAACACCGATCATGCCGCTCGGTAGTAGGTAGTGGTACCATAGGACTTGACAAATCCCATTCCTGAAATCTCGGGTTTGTTTGGACGTAAGGAATGACCGAATCCGAATACAATTCTTTTGATAACCCATTTTTACATGGTTATCCGACTGTCTCAAGGCTTGGATGTATGAATTTTCACAATACTGCATAAATGTCTATATCAGTATAGCATGCATTTACTACACAAAACATAACTTTGATTTAAACCAAGTTTTACTTCAATACTTTGTTTTGTGCATTTCACCTATGGTTTAGTTGATGCATTTCACTAGCCATACATATCATTTTGGTTACACATTACATGATTTACATTTGACAAATAAACATTTTTAACACTGGTTATACGTTGCATGATTTACATCTTGATATAAACATTTTGGTCTATTATTCAATACATTTGACAATTGGTTTAAACATAGACATCTTACATTGTTGGTTTGGTTTGAGTAAGTGATTTAAGTAACGAGGCGTGTGTAATATGATACAAGCATGGTGGATACGCCGCTGGTACTTCCTATATATAAGTGTTTGTATGGTATTACATAACGTAGCGTTATTTGAATCATTTCAATTTTTACATATAACATTTTATACAAATAACATACTTTTCACAATACATTGTTTTACAAACAACATATCTTATACAAACTCATTTTACATGGTTATTCATTTAACCATACATTATTCTCTTATTTATACATATCATCTGATCTTATCGTTTTTCAAATGATTTACAAGACAAAGCAAATTACAAGGTTCATGACTAAACATTTTCTCAAACATAAGTCATGAAACCTATTTTCACAAAACCTATGTATCTCACAGGCATTTTTATGCTGACGTACCTATTTTCACATGTGTTTTTCAGGAGATGATGCATAGGACTTATCAAGACATACTTAGGCGGACCTGTGCCTTAGTGACTTAAAACGAGACAAGAACTAGTTAATTTATGTTATGTACTCTTTGTTCTTGTTTAAAACAATGTAAACTCTCATGTTTGATTAATAAAACGAAACTTTAATTTCCATGGTTGTGAAACATTAATTCTGTTACAACACTCCCCGACGTTTCCGCCATGTTTTGTATGTTCCACGTGGTCGGGGTGTGACACAAACCAAGGAAATTCAAGTAGTACCTAGTAATCGGATCACTAGTAAATAAATCGACACCTAAATCAGAAGATCGGATAGAATGAGGTCTTGTAAACCAAATGAGTATTGGAACTCATGTGATATGGTTTAACAAAGTCTACATTCTAAATCAGAACCTAACCTAAGTGCTTTCGACCCATTACGACCCGTTTAGGTAGCTTACGCTACTTTAACGCGTCGTTTGCGTAAAACGCGTTCGAGACGCCTAACTAGTCCTATGACAAGTATTATATGCCTAAACATGCTTAAATATGTTGCATAATCAGTTTAGCGACAAAATTTTATGTTACATATGCTTAAAAACCAATTATGCATGAAAAGGGCATTTTGGTCATTTACCTAAGGCATATAAACTACCTATCATACAACTACTTAAACTAGGTGACCATAAGGTATAACCTCGGAAGGTTATTCCCTATGAAACTATGGTCACTAAACATGCATGGTCGGATCCTAATGATCGACCAAACAGGTCGAGTTCGAAAGTCTAAGCGGTGGTTTAGACCGCTTGACTTACGACTCTAAACAAACACTAAACTAAAAGTGACGGGCTAAGCATGTTAAAACATGCTTAACTAAGTTAGAAAACAAATTTTGATATCAAAACAAAGTGTTTTGATACCCAAGAGTAGTTTGGTTGCAAAATACACTTAAATGCGCATTTTGACCGAAACTACAACTCGTCACTAGGCCTAGTCAACATGGTAATCCGTAGGTATAGTCACTAGGGACTATAACCATCGTGATTACGCTCACGTTGCGAAGTTCAAACGAACTTCTCGTTGACCATTGGCTGGTCAAAGATGAAAGTCAAACACTGTTTGACTTTCAAGCTAGGAAAGCAATAAAAGAATGAAAGAGGACTTACAAAGGGTCTAAAGAGATTTGATTCCAAGTATTCTCAGGTATGTAGTGAATAATCACAACAACTTAGAGAATTCTCAGATCAAATGTGAGGAAAATGGAATGAGGGTATGCCTATTTATACTAGTTGCAAACTTACAGGATCATGACACTTGTTTGTGTGGTCTCCAAGCAAGAATCATAGCCATACAAATGTTATAAGCTGATTAGAAGCCTTGGGGAGGTGTTAACTTGGTCCCCAAAACATGAAAATTGCGTACAAGGACCTCAAGAATGAGTTGGGAAGCTGCTGTGAAGTTTCTGAAATTATGATGTACTGGTGATGGCTTACGGACCGTAAGCCCATCCCCATATGGTACGTAAGGACCTTGCAGGTCGGCAAGTTTCAAAAATGGCAGATTTAGTCCCTGAAGCCCCAAAACTTGGTTTTTGATGCATTTTTGACACGTTTAAGCCCCGTTAACCCCATTTCAAAGCTCTAAAATGAAGTTAAAGTATTGGGAACTTAAAATGTGCTAAAAAACATCTCGGATGTTGGCTCGTTTGGTCGTACGATTGCGTTGTTCGGTTAATTACGACGGAAGTCCTAACGAACGCAAAAACGATCCAAATTAAGCGACGAATGGAATTTTATCATGCCAATCACTAAAATAAAATATTTTAATGATTACATAAATTTTTGGATGTCCGGATGTATTCAGAACGTAAGATATGCGCGAAAATGCAAACTTATGTACTTTTTGACGCTTTTAGTCCCTGTAAGATCAAATAAGCATGTTTTCGCACACCGAACCCCTCAAAGCTTATTTCTAAGCTATGTTCAGGTTATTTATGGTATGTTTAGCTTATGATCAAGTTCTGAACTGTTTGATACCATACGAATCGGCATAGTTTCTCAGTTTGACACAAATAGTCCCTGCGGTTGAATAGACTTGTTTTCAACACACCAAACCATCCAAAACTTATTTCTAAGTTATGTAAAGGTTATTTAAGGTATGTTAAGCCTATGTTACTATTACGGAGTGTTTGTCACGTTAAACTGACTGCGTTTACACACCAGTTTGCGTATAACTTTCAAGAAAGCGATTTAAAGCTTGAAATCGGAATCGAATCAAATCGTAAAATCATCAAACATAAATACACAAATAAAAACACCAAAACACATTGTTTTATTGATAATTAACATTGTTCATCGATTAAAGAGCACAGTTGTCACAGTCTCCCCTACTTTAGGGAATTTCGTCCCGAAATTTTAACTAGAGGAAACTTGTGAGAACAATTGCAGATATTTCGCCTTCATTTGGTCCACACGTTCCCAAGTAAACTCTGGGCCACGTTTGCACTCT
Organism: Helianthus tuberosus; assembly: GCA_030545235.1. Classification (NCBI taxonomy): domain Eukaryota; kingdom Viridiplantae; phylum Streptophyta; class Magnoliopsida; order Asterales; family Asteraceae; genus Helianthus; species Helianthus tuberosus. The sequence continues at coordinate 128,350,792 of CM060351.1, read as the reverse complement.
CAGCGAACCTTGACCAATCAAATCCGTTTATTCTTCAACTGTTTGAATGTACGATCCATTATCTCCACAGGTTTCTCGGCAAAGTGCATTGTTTCATCAACTTGGATTTCGTCGAGTGGAATGTGAAGATCAGCGTTAGCTAAACACTTTCGCAAATTGGAAATGTGAAAAGTCGGATGAATATTTCCAAGCTTTGGAGGTAGCTCTAGTCGATAGGCAACCTTTCCAACCTTTTCAACAATCTTAAATGGTCCAACATATCGTGGTGCAAATTTTCCTTTCTTTCCAAATCTCACCACTCCCTTATAAGGTGACACCTTGAGTAGGACATGATATCCGACTTGAAATTCTAGGGGCTTGCGTCGCATATCCGCATAACTCTTTTGACGGCTTCTAGCTGTCACAAGATTATCACGAATTTTCTTGATTTTGTCTGTCGTTTCCAGAATGAGCTCAGGTCCAGTAAGCTGAGCGTCGCCGATCTCATTCCAACAGACAGGTCAACGACATTTTCGACTGTAGAGAGCTTCGAATGGTGCTATATTGATACTAGCATGATAACTATTGTTGTAAGAGAACTCGATCAATGGCAGATGAGAATCCCAATTACCACCAAAGTCAATCAGGCATGCTCTAAGCATATCCTCCAAAGTTTGAATCGTCATCTTAGATTGTCCATCTGTTTGGGGATGATAAGCAGTGCTTAGATTTAGTTGGGTTCCCATAGCAGATTTCATGGTCTTCCAAAAATGAGATGAAAATCGAGCGTCACGATCGGAAATGATATCCAAAGGAACACCATGTTGTGATACAATCTCATCAACATAAACCTTTGCAAGTTTATCAGCAAATAGATCCTCGCGAATCGGAATGAAATGAGCTGACTTCGTTATTCGATCGATAACAACCCAAATAGTATCATGACCTTTAGACGTACGCGGTAACTTAGTGATGAGATCTATTGCAATGTTCTCCCACTTCCAAACTGGTATCTCTGGTTGTACAAGCAAACCAGAAGGTCGTTGATGTTCAGCCTTGACTTTGAGACAAGTTAGGCATTTCGATACATACAAGGCAACATCCTTCTTCATACCAGGCCACCAATACTGAGTACGAAGATCCTTGTACATTTTATCAGCACCAGGATGGATAGAATATCGATACTTGTGAGATTCGTCCATCACTAGGGTGCGAAGATCGTCTTGTTTCGGAATCCACAAACGATCCTTGAAATAGAGTAAACCATCGTCCTTCGCTTCGAGTTTAAGCTCAAGTTGACGTGGTAATTCCTTACCTATCAAATCTTATGAAACACAAGATTGTTGAGCTTGAAGAACACGAGTTTGAATATCAGATAGAGTTCGAAGAGAATGCAGCTTGACTCGTTCCTTTCGACTAAGCGCAACGGCTACGACGTTCGCCTTACCAGGATGGTAGCGAATCTCACAATCGTCGTCGTTCAAGAGTTCAACCCAACGTCGTTGCCTCATGTTCAGCTCTTTCTGATTAAGAATATGCTGGAGACTTTTGTGGTCTGTGAAAACCACACACTTCGTGCCATAAAGATAGTGTCTCCAGATTTTGAGAGCAAAGACTACAGCACCCAACTCAAGATCATGAGTCGTGTAGTTCTTCTCGTGAACTTTCAATTGTCTAGACGCATATGCTATAACTTTACCTCATTGCATAAGAACACAACCAAGGCCTAAGTTGGATGCATTGCAATAGACAACAAAATCATCATTTCCCTCGGGCAAAGATAGAATAGGAGCATCACATAGCTTCTGTTTCAGCGTTTGAAAAGCTTCTTCTTGCTTGGGTCCCCAGTCAAAAGGCTTATTCTTCTGAGTCAAAGCAATGAGTGGAACCGCAATCTTTGAGAATTTCGAAATGAAACGACGATAATAACCAGCAAGACCAAGAAAAGAACGAATCTCGGTAGGCGTCGTCGGTGTGTTCCAATCCTTAATTGCAACAATCTTGGATGGATCCACATGAATACCCTGCTCGTTGACAATATGACCCAAGAACTGAACTTCTTTAAGACAAAATTCACACTTGGAGAATTTAGCAAAAAGTTGCTCCTTCTTCAGGAGTTCCAAAGTCAAACGAAGGTGTTGCTCGTGATCGGCTCTAGACTTCGAATAAATGAGAATATCGTCGATGAACACAATGATGAACTTGTCTAAATAAGGTTTACAGACCCTATTCATCAAGTCCATGAAAATAGCTGGAGCATTTGCCAAACCAAAAGGCATGACTGTGAACTCATAATGCCCATATCTCGTGCGGAAAGCAGTTTTGGGAATATCTTCTTCGAGAACACGAAGTTGATGATACCCAGAATGCAAATCGATCTTGGAAAAGCATGAAGCACCTTGCAGCTGGTCGAAAAGATCATCAATTCAAGGTAGGGGATATCGATTCTTGATGGTAAGCTTATTAAGCTCACGATAATCGATACACATTCGAAAAGGTCCATCTTTCTTTTTCACAAAGAGGACAAGAGCTCCCCAAGGTGAATAACTTGGACGGATGAATCCTTTATCGGATAACTCTTGAAGCTGTTTCGATAACTCTTGCATCTCCGACGGTGCAAGACGATAAGGTGCTTTCACAATCGGGTTGGCATTGGGTACAAGGTCAATATGAAACTCGATCTAACGAACTGGAGGCAAACCAGGCAGTTCATCAGGAAACACCTCTGGATAATCCCGAACAATCGGAATATCCTGAATACTCTTATTCTTGCCTTTCTTCTCGGTGACATGTGCCAGGAAAGCAACATATCCTTTTCGTAAATAATGTTGGGCTTTCGTACATGACATGAGTTTCAAACCAACTGATGGTTTCTTGCCACGAACTTCCAGAATATCGCCAGACGGAAGAGGAATACGAACAATCTTATCGAAACAAACCACCTCAGCATGATGTTTGGTTAACCAATCCATCCTTACGATGATGTCAAAACTCCCAAGTTGCATCGGTGTGAGGTCAATAGGAAAAAGGTGGTTATCGAGGTTCAATTGACAACCACGAAGAATATAATCGAGAACAAGAGGTTTACCAGTAGCAACTTCGACAGATAAGGGTTTCCTCAGTTTAGTTCTAGGTATCGCAAGTAAAGGCTCAAAGGATAACGAAACAAAACTCCTATCGGCACCAGAATCGAAAAGAACAGATGCAAGTTGATTGTTAACAAGGAACATACCGTTAACAACCTCGTTATCCGCCCTCGCCTCATTCGCGTTCAGGTTGAATGCTCGTCCCCGAGTGGGATTCACATTCACATTCGCGTTCGGATTTGCATTCGCATTTACCAACCTTGGGTAGTTGTTGCGGAAATGACCCATTTCTCCATAATTAAGACACGAACCAGGTGGGAATCTCGCAACATTCCCTTGAGCTTGAGCTGGAACCTGGGCAGCCTGATTTTGACCCATACGACAAATGTTGGCCAGATGCCCAAGTCTACCACACGTAGCACACTGTTTACAGGCTTGCTGGGCAACATGGTGACCATTGCATCGAGCACAGTGAGGTGCGGTACCAGCATATTGCTTCTTTGCAGGAGGTAGGGCTGGTGGGCTCTAAGGGTTCTGCGTAGTGACAACAAAGTTCTAGGAAGCCTTGCGCTTCCTTGACTTTTTAGAAGACTCACCCTGCTTCTTACCCTTACCCTTTTCCTGTGCAGAATCGGCCGACTTCTTCTTATCACCCTTACGGGGTAATTTCCCCTTTCTGACCTGAGACTCGGTCAGAGTAGCAGCCCACTCAATCGCTTGACGGGCAGTAGTAGGATTACTGCCAGTCACTATGTCTTGCACGGAATCGGGTAACCCATCAATATACCTCTCAATTGCCTTCTCCAACGGGGTAACCATCGTAGGACACAACAAGCTGGGCTCCACATATCTATCCGTATAAGCACGGTGTTCTCCCCTGTCTTGTTTCAGATCGTCAAATTCTCCTTCTAAAGCTCGAATCTCATGACGGGGACAGAACTCTCTCATCATGAGAGCTCGGAGCTCTTCCCAAGTTTGTGCCAAAGCCACTTCGGCACCCCTATCGCGCATAACACCGTTCCACCATGTAAGAGCACGCTTCTTGAACACACTTGATGCAAATTCAACCTTACGCGCATTCGGACATTGCACATGTCTGAATGTGCTTTCCAAACTTTCAAACCATTGAAGGAGCGCAGTTGCTCCTTGCGACCCAGAAAACTTCACTGGCTTAGCAGAATTGAAGGTTTTGAAGTTACACTGTGCATTATTGTTGTTATTATTGTTGTTGTATAACTCGTGGATCTGGGTTACTACACCTGGAAGTACTGCAGCCATTTATTGAGCAACAAGGGCTGCGACTTCTTCAGTAGTAAAAAGTTGAGCATCGTGTCGAGGAGGCATTGTCTAACAAGGAAACAGGGGAATCGAGTGAGATCAACAATTGGAAAAACAAAAGAGGTATTGAAAAACATCGCCAAAACACAAGGAAGGCGATCATTTGTTTGTTACTTCGGACAAACAAACGACACGCAGTGACTAATCAATGTAAATAGGTCATAATAATGTATCACCGAAGACATGCTCGCCTATAAGTGAACACTCACCCCAAGAGTTCCCAGGTAAGAGTGACTGGTCCGATACTGCGGATTTGTACGAACACTCTAGCCTTAGACAGAAAACTCAGGGTACAGGCATTCACTCTTCCAGTTTGCACGTGTTCACATTATTTAGACCCAAACTTTGACGAGATTTTGAAAATTCAGAGGGCATAAAGCCGAAAATGAATCAAACTGGAAGGGTTCAAAACCTTACAATCAATCATCCAAGGATAGATGATTAATTTTCGAAGCGGATTTGTTATTGTGTTCTCGTTGTGGTAATCACCTAAGGATAGGTGACGGTATTGTTTTAAAATCTAAACGCAAGATAGCTCGCGTTAGGGTCCTAGAAAGTTATAGTCTAGGTCAAAGCGTTGCTAATAACCCAATTCCCTATAACCATTAGCTCTGGTACCAACTCTTCTGTCACACCCCGACCGCGTCAAAACAACGAAACCGCGGCGGAAACGTCTGGGAGTGTTGTAACAGAATTATTGTTCCACAACCATGGTAATCAAATGTTTTGTTTTATTGATTTATATAATAATTTACATTGTCTTAAATCAAACAAACAAATTAAACATTGTCTATTATCGTTATTAAGTCACTAAGGCCTCGTCCAGATCCTATGTGACTCATGCATCCTAGCAATCGATATCACGCAACACCACCTGAAACATATGTAAAAACAAAGTCAACAAAGAAATGCTGGCGAGCACATAAGTTTTATAAGAGTATCGGATTCATGGCTCGTTTATATGTTGCAGTACTTTATTAGACTACAAGAGTAAAAGGTACAAACCTAGTTTTGAAAAGTGTATTGTAACATAATTAACCAACTCAAATCAAGATGGTTATAGTTTATAAAATCTCGTAGCCATGATTCTTAACCCTAAAATGTTTATTTTAGTAAACCAATTCGTAAAACATCTCGTAAAAACTCGTATGGTTTATATCATTTCGAAAACTTCGTTGTGTGACATCGTTTCAAAATTGTTTCCCAAGTGAACTAAATAATGACATGAAATGTAATATGATAAAAACACTTATATATAAGATGTACCAGCGGCGTATCTACCATGCTTTTATCATGCTACACCCATCCCATTATCTAATCACTACCCAAAACCAATCGTTTATCTCGTTTTCAGTCGTTTCAAATCGGTTAACTCATTTCCAAATCGTATTCGTTTTAATTGTGAAACTACTTATGGTCGTCTCGCTAATAACATTCAAACCTTCGTGACTCGACTATCTCGTTTCTCGTATTAACAAACCACCAAAGGGTAAGTTGTCACACCCCAAAATCCACCTGCGAAATACCACCGCTTGGAGGCGTGACTGACCAGGATCTAGCCACCAATCATATTGAACAAGCATATAAGTGGTTATAAAATCCAACCAATACAATTGATGTCCAAACAAAAACATAGTTAAGTTGCAAGCGGAAGCATAACGTTTAAAACCAAAACATAAGTTTAATTGTTTCAAAGTTTAACATGGCACACAGCTGTCCATGTCCCACAACGACCCTATTCCATGCAAGCTCCAGCTAAGTACCTAAAGACCTGCAAAGCATGTAGTAACGAGTCAACAACTAGTTGAGTGAGTTCACGGTTGGGTGTTCATTTTAAGTTGTTCCGAAAACAGTTTCCTTTAACTGGCATCCTGCCGTGGGGGTTACCCCATAGTTGAAAACGTGGTTTGTTTACCCATTTACTCTGGCATTACAGCCGTGGGGGCTACCCCATGTTAGTTATCTGGCATTTCGGCCGTGGGGGCTACCCCATGTATACACTAGACTCGTTACCATATCGACTGCTGACTGTAGTCATGTTTATGTGCCCTGAACTGTCAATGTCTATCATCATTGACGTGCCCAGATCCATTAGTTCACGCCCGTCCTCTGCGGCATGGTGTGAGGCTTGTCAGACCTAAATAGCGCTATCTAACTAATGACCCGCTCGCCATTGGCCCGACGATTAAGTCGATATAAAAAGGAGGGACTTCGTGATAGAGTTTTGGTCTAGTACGACTTATCTGTCCATGAGGACGAGGAATTACATTCCTGAACCAATACTGTCCTACCCAAGAAGGACGAGGAATCCACGTTCCTTAACCCCATTCCCAACCCAGGGAATCCCATGCTTTGTAGAGGGTGTGAACTCACCTTGGTTTGCTCGGCAGATACACAGAAAGGTCAATCAAGTTGTAAGTGGTCAACTACGTCCTAACATAGATACCATTTAAGTCAGATTCATATCCAAGTAGTGCACGTATGTTCTACACGTATTGTACACATGTAACGATCATGGCATACATGTCTAGCATGGCAGTTCATCAACAGTTCGTAACAAGTTCCACAACAACATTCACGTAACAACCAAAGCCTAAGTGTGCGGCCCAACTACTTAGGCCCATAGCAGTGTGCAAGTCCAAACAGAAGGTGGGTGTACGTGGTCTCGAGTCGAGACTAGAGATCTCGAGTCGAGACTGTGCGATCTCGGGTTAAAGCCTACGAGTTCTCGAGTCATGCATGAACTAGTCGAGACTAGATGGTCTCGAGTCGCTGTTATTGTGCTGGTAATGTGTAGTCTCGAGTCGAGACTAGAGGTTCTCGACTCGCAACCTGTGTCACAACCGGAGGTCTCGAGTTGTCATCTACCTGGTCTCGAGTCGAAACCAGGGGTCTCGACTCCCAGCACCTGCTGATTCTGCATAGTGTACTAACCAATAGAATTTCCATTTCATGCAACCTTATGTACTATCCATACAAACATGTTTTCTTGTCTAATTACTAATCAAAATAGATCAAACAATCAGATTTCAAATATTCATAACATGTTCATATCATATTCAAATATTCATATTAACTTTCCAACTTGTTCATCATTTAGGGTTTTTCCACGATTTGTAATATGATCGATCCAACAATCCTATCATATATTCTAACCATGCACATCATCTAATACACATATGCAAATCCTACTTCATAAGCAATAAACCTCCTAAACATAACCAAGCTATTCGGATTTAACCCATATAGAGCCGATTACTCATATTCATGATCAATCACATTTTATCTACACCAAGCCGACATTATATCATCATATAACAACAATCTTAATACCGTTCATTCAAGAATAATGTATTTATCATGCATAAAACTTAACAAGTAAACATATTATCAAACAACTTCATCAGTCATCATCATCAACCAAAATATCACACATCATCATCAACCTAAATACAATACATAGCATGAATCACTAACCGGTTAGGTTCTCTAAGTGTGAGGGTATGAAGAGTCGATGAGTGAGCTTCCGTATGGTGATCCCAAGCTCGATCCGAGAATCCTAGTGTTGCCGGTTTGAATCCGAGAATGAGGGAAGAAGGTTTGTGCTTCTAGGGTTTTAGTGAGAGAATGTAGGAGTGTGTGTGTAGGAGAGTGTGTGTAGATTGCCCAAAGAATGGCAAGGTTGGCTATCCACCAAGGTTATATACTTGTTCCACATTGGTGCACCCTAATGGGCTTTGGGTAGACTAAAGGGGTGCATGGCCCGACCGGCCCAACTGTTGCACTGTTCACTCGAGACCGCATGGTCTCGAGTCGGGTCCTTGTGTCTCGGGTCATATAAATACACGCATACATATAAGCACAACACATAATCACATTAATTCACTTATATCATTCATTAAACCAACAAGTTAACTAGTCACATAACGTTCAAGCATGTTACATCGAGATACGATGAAAGGTTCTAAATTTCGAGTTGTCACATCATCCCCAAGTTGAAAGAAATTTCGTCCCGAAATTTGGTAAGCACTCACTGAGGAAGCTAGTTAAGTTGTATGGTTTTCCCGGTTTTCCTGGGGTGTCACATCCTCCCCCCGTTGATCTGGAATTTCGTCCCGAAATTCCGTAGCTTCAGCCTCAGTAGTGGTTGTACTGTTTGCGAACAGTTGGGGATACTTTTGTTTCATCCGATCTTCGCGTTCCCAGGTGAACTCTGGGCCGCGACGTGAGTTCCAACAAACTTGAACGAGAGGTATTCTAGTGCTCTTGAGTACCTTAGCATCCCAGTCCGTGATTTCAACTGGTTCCTCGACGAATCGTAACTGCTCGTCGATAGTGAGTTCCTTCAGAGGAACTATGTGGGTCTCATCTGACAGACACTTCTTCAGATTCGACACGTGGAAAACGTTGTGAACTGCACTGAGTTCTGCTGGTAAGTTCAGTCTGTAGGCCACCCTGCCTATTTTCTCGATGATTTCGAAAGGTCCGACGTATCGTGGGTTAAGTTTGCCTCGTTTACCAAAACGAACCACACCCTTCCAGGGTGAAACTTTGAGTAGTACCTGTGACACCTGGGTCACTGCGACCATTAAACAAATACCAAACCAATGAAATATTGTATTTCATACTTGGGATTTGTAAAAATATGTGTATCATTTGCACATATCAATTTTTGTTCAATTTCAAACTCTAAATCGCTTTCTGGAAGGTTATACGCGCACCAATGCGTAAATATAACCAGTTTAATGCAACAAACACTCCGGAATAGTGACATTGGCTTAAAATACCTTAAATAACCTTTACATAACTTAGAAATAAGTTTTGAAGGCTTTGGTATGGCAAAATCGAGTTAAATCGCTTACAGGGACTAAATTTGACAAACTGCGAAAGTATGCCAATTTGAACTGTAACAGACATTCCAGAACATGACCATAAGTTAAACATACCATAAATATCCTTTATATAGCTTAGAAATAGGCTTTGAGGGGTTCGGTGTGCTAAAATAAACTTTTGGGTCATTCAGGGACTAAAAGTGTCAAAAAGTGCATAAGTTTGCACTTTTGCGCATAACTCACGTTCTGAATACATCCGGACATCCAAAAATTTATGTAAGCACTAAAACATTTTATTTTAGTGTTTGGCATAAGAAAAATCCATTCGTCGCGTCATTTGGATCATTTTTCGCGCTTATGCGCATTCCGTCGTAATTAACCGAACATCGCGATCGTACGACCAAACGAACCAACATCCGAGATATTTTTGAGCATGTTTTGAGTTCCCTATGCTTTAACTTCATTTTAGAGCCTTGAAATGAGGTTAACGGGGTTCAAACACATCGAAAATAGCTTAAACGGGCTGCAGGGACCATTTCTACCATTTTTGAAACTTTGCTGAAACTGGTAGGCAGTGGCGTAGCGCGAGTACTAAGGCCTTTACCAGTGGCGCTACGCGACTGCCTTGTCTAGACAGAAACTTTGCAGAAACATCGAATCGGGTCCATTCCACTTTCGCACATGGTTTTGGGCAATACCATGGGCTCAAATGGTTTTCTAAAACCAGGGTTTTGAGGTGGAGGGTTGAGATTGAATCACGGTTAACGAGGAACGATCTTAACGGCTCTACGAATCCTATAAATACCCCACCCCCATTTGCTTCAAAACCCACTAGAATCTTGATTTGAGAAGCTCTAAGTTGAAACCATTGTTTCATACCTGAGCTACTTGGATCGAGGTTAGCATTCGGGGACCCTTCGTAAGTATTCTTTCGTTCTTTTATTGCTTTTCGAGTCTTTTCGAGTCTGAAAGTCAAACTTTGTTTGACTTTCTGCGTTGACCAGTTTATGGTCAATGCGAAGTTCGTTTGAACTTCGCATCGTGAGTGTAATCACGTTGGTTATAGTCCCCTTGGGACTATGCCTACTGATTACCAAGTTGTCTAGGGTCGTAGGGTAAGCGATCTAATAAATCGCTTATACCTTCGAACCCGACCCATTTGGTCGATCATTAGGATCCGACCAAACACATTAGGTGACCATAGTAGGTAGGGAATAACCTTCCGAGGTTATACCCTATGGTCACATCGTTTGAGTAGTTGTATGATAGGTAGTTTATATGCCTTAGGTAAATTACCAGAATACCCTTTTCATGTATAATTGGTAATTAAGCATATGTAACCTAAACTTTTGTCACATAACTGATTATGTAACATGTTTAGGCATATAACACTTGTCATAGGACTAGTTAGGCGGTCCTAAACGCGTTTCGCGCGCACGACGCGTTAAAGTAGCATAAGCTACCTTAATGGGTCGCGATGGGTCGAAAGCACTTAGGTTTGGTTTCATAGTAGTATGTAGGCTTTGTTAAACCATATTACATGAGTTCCCATACTCATTTGGTCTACAAGCCCTCATTCTATCCGATGTTCCGACTCAGGCCCGGTTTATTTATATGGTTTTAGACTGCCGATTGATTCCGTGCTCCCTCTAGCTTTGCTTGGTTATTGTTCAAGACCTCTAAGCATTCTCAGACGAGTACATTATTCCCCTATTTTACTGCTTTCAATTGTTTTGGGGTGACTCATATGTGCTAAATGTTTTCAAGGTTTTAACGATGGTATCAAAACGATTTTCGATGTTATAACGATGGTTTCAAAAACGATTAAGACGATTTATACAAAACTAATAACGATTTCGATAATGTGAACGAACTTGTTGGTTGGGTTACATAACAAATGACATTCATTAGCAATGATCAAGCCGACCAGTATTAGGTTATGGTACCATAGGATCTGACAAATCCCGTTATCATACTGCACCCGTGGTTATGTGTGGGGGTGGTGGGTAGCGACTGAATCTATAATTGTTAATTTACCCTTTGGTAAGGGTTTATTAATACGAGAAATGAGGGACGAGTCACGAAGGTTTGAATGTTATTAGCGAGACGACCATATAAGTAGATTCACGACCTAAAACGAATTAAACGATTTGGACGATGTAAATGATTTGGACGATGTAAACGATTTGTAAACGATTTGGACGATGTAAACGATTTGTAAACGATTTGGACGATGTAAACGATTTGTAAACGATTTGGACGATGTAAACGATTTATAAACGATTTGGATGATACGATGTTAAACGATTTGGGTAAACGATTGATTTTAGTTAGTGTTTAGATAACGAGATGGGTGTAATGTGGTGAAAACACGGTAGATACGCCGCTGGTACTTCTTATATATAGGTGTTTTCAACATATTACATACCGTGGCGTTATTTAGTTCATTTGGGTAAACGATTTTTAAACGATGTCACACAAACGAGGTTTTCGATATGATATAAACTATACTAGTTTTTAACGAGATTTATTAACGAGTTTCATTAACGATTTATTTTGAGATGTTTCACAATTTGCTTTACTAAAACAAATGTTTTGGGATAAGAGTCAGGGCTACGAGGTTTTATAAACTATAACCCGCTTGATTTGAGTTGGTTAATTAAGTTGCAATATTATACTCTTTTCAAAACAAGGTTTTTAATAAAGTATTGCAACATCTAAACTAGCCATGATTTCGACACTCCTACAAAACTTATGTGCTCGCCAGCATTTCTTTGCTGACCTCGTTTTCACATATGTTTCAGGTATTGTTGAAAGATATCGATTGATAGGATGCATGCTCATATAGGACTGGACGAGGCTTTAGTGACTCAATAACAATGATAGACTATGTTTAAATTGTGTATTTAGATTTCCAGACAATGTAAATATTCAATGTTTAATAAAACGAAACACTTTTTGTATCCATGGTTATGAAACGATAATTCTGTTGCAACACGCCTCGATGTTTCCGCCGCGATTTGTTGTTTTACGCGGTCGGGGTGTGACAGAAAAGTTGGTATCAGAGCCAATGGTTATAGGGAATTAGGTTATTAGTAATGCTTTGACCTAGACTATAACTTCTTAGGACCCTAACGCGAGTTTACTTGCGTTTAGTCATAAAACAATACCGTCACCTATCCTTAGGCGACAACCCAACAAGAACATAAATTTCAAAACCGCTTTGAAAACTAATCATCTGTTCTAGGATGATTGATTACTAGGTTTTGAACCCTCTATTATAAGGTTTTGAATCCCTTTGAGTTTTCAAAATCTCGTCAAAGTTTTGGGTTTTAAATAATGTGAAAACGTGCAAACTGGAAGGGTGAATGCCTGTATTCTGGGTTTTCTGTCTAGGCAAGCACTTCGTATATATCTCATCAGACGCGAGACCAGTTGTGCCTACCTGGGAATTCTTGGGATGAGTGTTCACTTATAGGCGAGCATGTCTTCGCTATACATTATTTTAACCTATTTACTTTGATTAGTCACTGCGTGTCGTTTGTTTGTTCGAGGTAACAAACAAATGATCGCCTTCCTTGGGTTTTGTCAATACCTCTTTTGTTTTTCATAAATTTCAACCTCACTCGATTCTTTTGTTTCCCTGTTAGACAATGCCTCCTCGACGCGATCCTCGAACTTTTACTATTGAAGAAATCGCAACCCTGGTTTCTCAGCAAGTGGCTGCTGTACTTCCCGGTGTTGTAACCCAAGTCCACGAGATATTTAACAACAACAACAACAACAATAATAACAACAACAATAACGCACAATGTAATTTCAAGAACTTCAATTCTGCGAAGCCACTTAAGTTTTCTGGGTCGCAAGGATCAACTGCGCTCCTGCAGTGGTTTGAGAGTATCGAGAACACATTCAGACATGTGCAGTGTCAGGATGCACATAAGGTGGAATTTGCTTCGAGTGTGTTTGAAAAGCGAGCGCTTACTTGGTGGAATGGTGTTATGCGCGATAGGGGTGCCGAAGTGGCTCTGGCACAAACATGGGCGGAGCTTCGGGCTCTCATGATGAAGGAGTTTTGTCCCCGTCATGAGATTCGATAATTGCATAGGGAATAACCCCTGAGGTTATACCTTATGATCACATAGGATTGGTTAGCTATTCGATAATTGGTCTACATGCCCATGGGAAATGACCAAAATGCCCTTTTGTAGCATAAATCCGTAATGTGCATATGTGAACATATTTTTGACATCTAATCTGAATTAGTAACATGTTAGGGTATAATTGGGCATGTAATACTTGACATAGCTCATAGATAACCATCCGAACATAGTTTTGCGCAACCGACACGTTATAGTAGCTTATGCTACCATAATGGGTCGAAACGGGTCAAAAGCACTTAAGTAGACTTTCAAATCAGAATGTTAGCTCTATTAAATCATACCATATGAGTTCAATTACTCATTTGATTTATAGAACATCATTCTATCCTATCTCCCGGTTTAGGAGCCGTTTAATAACATAGTTACCTATATTAGGTCCCGTTTGATTCCGTACTCCCTCTAGCTTTGCTTGGTTGTTGTTCAAGACTTCTAAGCACCCTCAAGTGAGTACATTGTTGTTGGTGCATCCGTCTGTCGCCTACGTCTTGTATCGAGTCTTGTGTAGAATAAGATAGAACAGGGCACAGAATCCTAGAAATTGTATTTAGGAAGTGATTCCGCTCCAAATGACATCTTGTCATTTGGAGCGAAACCCTATATCAAGCTGATTCCGCCCGAAGTTTTTAGATCCTGATTTCACTCCAATTTATTTGATGTGATTCCACTCGAGATTGTAAGGCCTATATATAGGTGTGTGTCTGGAGCGAAATCATAGTTCTAGGGTGTGTTGTCTTCCGGTGAGCCACGAAGTGCTGCCGAAGTGTTGTCAGAACGTGTAATTGGTTTATTGATCAATAAAAACAACAGTTTAAAGGGAATACTCGCTAAATTGAACCGAAACACTTGTTTCCGCCTCTTGTTTTGGTGAAAGACTCTTCTGATTGACTCGTCCGGGTCCGAATTCGATCCTACAATAGTCCCCTCTTTTATTGTTTTCAATGTTTTGGGGTGAAGCATGTGTACCTATCTGTTATGTTTATGATTTCAAAGTATAATTGATTATACATATTAGTACTTATCTTTTGACAAAACGAATGATTATTTATGATCTAAACACTGATTTTTCACAGATAAAATTTATTTGTTGAATTGTACTTGTTTATTGTTCACCAGACCGATTGGTAGTATGATATAGCGCTATAGGATTTGACACCCCATTCCTGTTGTCATGGAATGTCTGAAACCAATTTGTTTCTCCATCCAAATAGGGATTGCCTTTGTGGTATCCCTATAGTCTCAAAGGTGTATTTTGATGCACTAGGTCTGATTGAATTCTTAAATCACATTTTTATTGTATATTTTATTATACTCCCAAAAGTATAGTTTGATATACTCTCATGTGTGATATTGTACAAAACAACATATATTTTGTTAACTACCAAAACATATTTTAAATATGTTATTTATTCAACCAAAACATAGTTTAATTTGTTATTCATAAATCCAAAGTATACTTTTGATATACTATCAAAAACAATTATTTTGACAACCAAAGTATATTTAAGATACTATCTGTTTAACGATTTTGGAACGGAAATAAATTTTGATATATTGCCTAATCGACTTTCTTAAAAACCAAAGTATATTTTTATATACTACAAACCTTTTTATCAAAACATTATTTTACAAACTTATTTTACTTAAGTATTTATTTATACATCTTTATTTTATAATATGATTTCTTATCACTTGTTTATAAAAGAAAACATTTATTAAGGATTCATGACCATTTTGTTAAAACATTCTTTTAAACTAACAAGTCATGAATCCTGCATAAACAAAACCTATGTATCTCACAGGCATTTTTATGCTGACGTACCTATTTTTACACATGTTTCAGGTACTGCTTTGTGATGATTGTTGATACATGCTATACATAGGATGGACTCGTGCCTTAGCGACTTTAAAACTTGAAAGATAATAATTGTATTTATTTGATTTGTAATAAACAATGAGTTCAATAATTCAATAAAACGAAATTATTTAATCCATGGTTGTGAAACAATGATTCTGTTACAACACTCCCCGACGTTTCCGCCACGTTTTGTTGTTTTACGTGGTCGGGGTGTGACAGAAAAGTTGGTATCAGAGCCAATGGTTATAGGAAATTAGGTTATTAATAATGCTTTGACCTAGACTATAACCTTCCTAGGACCCTAACACAAGTTATCTTGTGTTTAGTTTTAAAACAATACCGTCACTTATCCTTAGGTGACGACCACAATAAGAACACAAATCTCAAATCCGCTTTGAAAACCAATCATCTGTTCTAGGATGATTGATTACTAGGTTTTGAACCCTCTTAGTTTTCAAAATCTCGTCAAAGTTTGGGTCTAAATAATGTGAACACATGCAAACTGGAAGGGTGAATGCCTGTACCTTGAGTTTTATGTCTAAGGCTAGAGTGTTCGTACAAATCCACAGTATCGGACCAGTCACTCTTACCTGGGAACTCTTGGGGTGAGTGTTCACTTATAGGCGAGCATGTCTTCGGTGATACATTATAATGATCCATTTACTTTGATTAGTCACTGTGTGTCGTTTGTTTGTTCGAGGTAACGAACGAATGATCGCTTTCCTTATGTTTTGTCGATGTTTTCAATACCCCTTTTGTTTTTCCAATCATCGACCTCACTCGTTTCCCATGTTCCCTTTAAACAATGCCTCTTCGACGTGATGCTCAATCTTTTACTACTGAGGAAGTCGCAACCCTTGTTGCTCAACAAATGGCTGTAGTGCTTCCAGGCATAGTAACTCAAATTCATGAGTTATATAACAACAATAACACCCAGTGTAATTTCAAGACCTTTAACTCTGCCAAACCTTCGAAGTTTTCTGGATCTCAAGGAGCAACTGCGCTCCTGCAATGGTTTGAAAGTTTGGAGAGCACATTCAGGCAAGTGCAATGCCCGAATGAGCGTAAGGTTGAGTTTGCATCCAGTGCATTCGAGAAGCATGCTCTTACATGGTGGAACGGTGTGATGCGTGATAGAGGTGCCGATGTGGCAATGGCACAAACTTGGGAAGAGCTTCGAGCTCTAATGATGAAGGAATTAAGTCCTCGTCATGAGCTCAGGGCTTTGGAACGGGAATTTGACGATCTTAAACAAGACAGCGGTGAACATCGAGCCTATACTGATCGTTATGAGGAATTGAGCCTGTTATGTCCTGCCATGGTCACGCCTGTGGATAAGGCGATTGAAAAGTACATTGATGGTCTTCCTGATTTAGTTCAGGATATCGTTACTGTCAGCAACCCTACTACTGTCAGACAGGCCATTGAATTGTCTGCCACCCTGACTGAATCCCATATCAGGAAGGGTAAACTTTTTCGAAAAGACGACCCAAGACCATCTGACAAGGCTGCTCAAGTTGAACCAAAGGAAAAACAGGCCGAGGTATCCAAGAAGAAGAAGCGTAAGGCTTCTTAAAACTGCGCCATAACTGCTCAGAATGATCAGGTTGCACCAAACCAACCAGCACAACCTCGTAAGAGGAAAAATTATGTTGGTACTGCACCTTTGTGCAACAAATGCAACCGTCATCATTTGGCGCAAGAGCAGTGTCACAAGTGTACCCACTGTGGAAGATTGGGACATTTGGTCGATACCTGCCGTTATGCAAATCCTGCTGCTGTTCAAGCACGGTTCCCACCTGGGTCATGTTATAACTGTGGTGACCTTACTCACTACAGAAACAATTTCCAAGACTTGTTAACGCAAATCCAGCCCGTGGACGAGTGTTTAACATAAATGAGGCAAACGCGAACAACGATGCAGCAGTGAACAATTAGTCTTTCGTATTTCTTTGTCTGTTATCTTTTCACGTTGGAATAATTCAGTTGTTATATAAATAAAATTTGATGTTTCAATTTTATTTTACAAAACTGATACGATTGTGTGAATATTTGATCCAACCCTTCGATGCCGACAAACTACTCATGTGGTTCAGTCATTTCAAGATCACTTGTGATCTCCCGAAAATCTTAAATACACGTTTCTTTTTAAGAAACAAAAACAAATCTCTATCAAGACCTTCCTATCTTCATAGTTAGATTCTTGAAGGTATTTAAAGTGCCAAACGGAATTCATGGATTGAATTCCTAGTGTGCTTTGAATACTCGTGTACTCAATTAACAAGAAAATTAACAAAATAAAGATCAAGACAAACAATTATGTGATTATGTGTATGTGTTTTCTTATATGTTCCATGTTTTTATCCAAATCCTCACAGAATCTTCCATATTTCAATATGAGGGATTCATAATAGGATATCAAAAGGTACTATCTTAAATCCTTAATGGACTTCTACGTTGTAGTTAAGTCCCTTGGATTATAAAGTACTATTCTATAATTGGACCCCTTGAGTGGTCTAGTTATTATTTGAAAATCTGGTTAGGAATATCATGTGATGATATAATTGAAAAGATCCCTTAAGTGGTCAATTTAAGGAGATCGTACAACGGTCTAGTTAAGAAGATCATGTGTTGATCTAGTTAAAAAGATCGTTCGTTGATCTACTTAAAAAGATCCTTTGGTGATCTAGTCAAGCCGCTTCATGTTTATTCGATTGATTTTCCTCTACACATTATGAAATGAACTGTGCGGACTGTGCAAGGAATTACGTAATTATGGAGTTGCATACATAATTATGGAATTTAGTGCACAGAAACCACAACAAATTTTGTCATGTGTTAAGACCTATAGTGATGAGAATAACGAAACAGGAACAATGTAAAAAGGGCATGGTGGATACGCCGCTGGTACTTCCTATATATAAGTGTTCCTTATTACATTGCTAACGTAGAGTTATTTAAGTTACTAGAAGTCCTGGACCTTGACCAATGTCATTTTATCTTACACCCTCCGACACTGATTTCAAGCACACACCAGTTTCCTATGATAAGTCTTCATAAGAAACGTTCTTCTGTCCGTAGTTCGAAACTCCATGTTTTGTTACTACAAGGACTTCACTTCAATAGTTGACAATTTTGCTAAGAATCCAGACATGACCCAGAGTTTTACTTAGGGTTTGAGGGATTCATTCGAAAGCGAAACAATCACGGTTGTCTTCATAAGTTTCCTCTAAAATTAAATTTCAGGACGAAATTTCCTAAAGTATGGGAGACTGTGACACCTGTGTCACTTCAACCATCATACAAATACCAAACCAATGAAATATTGTGTTTCATACTTGGTATTTGTATAAATATGTGTATCGTTTGCACATATCAATTCTTGTTCAATTTCGAGCTTTAAATCGCTTTCTGGGAAATTATACGCGAACTGGTGCATAAACGTTATCAGTTTAACACGACAAACACTCCGGGACAGAAATATAAGCTTAACATACCTTAAATAACCTTTACATACTTAGAAATAAGTTTTGAAGGCTTTGGTATGGCAAAAACAAGTTTATTCGCTTACAGGACTATTTGCGTCAACTGCAAAAGTCTGCCGTTTCGTAAGGCAACGTACAGCCCGGAATATGATCATAAGCTAAACATACCATATATAACCTAAACATAGCTTAGAAATAAGCTTTGATAGGTTCGGTGTGCGAAAACATGCTTATTTGATCTTACAAGGACTAAAAGTGTCAAAAACGGCGTAAGTTTGCATTTTCGCGCATATCTTACGTTCTGACCACATCTGGACATCCAAAATTTTTGTACACACTAAAATTTTTTTTTTAGTGATCGGCATGAAAAAATACCATTCATCGCTTAATTTGGTTCGTTTTCGCGTCCGTTTGAGTTTCGTCATAATTTAACGAACAACGTGACCGTACGACCATCGAGCCGACATCCGAGAGTTCTCCGAGCACATTTTGAGTCCTCTTAACTTTATTGACCTTGTAGAGCCTTGAAAATGGCTTAACGGGGTCAAAAGGGGCTGAAATGGACTTAAAACACATGCAGGGACCAATTATGCAATTCTGCCAAACTTAGCCACACGGGCCGCGTAAGCTCAGCTTACAGCCTACGCGGGCCGCGTGATATGCCCAGCGACAGAAACATTTTTCCAGCAATCTGTTGATAATTCAGGGACTTTCCTTGCAATTTCCTTGTGTGGAGGCCAAGTTTAAGTGTTCTCCAAGGTCCCTAATCAGTTCCTAGCACATGTAGGGCTATGATTTAATCCTTGTTGGCCACACAAACACATGGAATGATCTTGTGATCCCATGATCACTATAAATAGCCAATACCATCAACTTATTTCCTTGCTCATTTCCTTCTCTTCTCTTCTCTAATCTGAATTGGGAGCTCTCTCTTCTGATTGGGAGCTTATTCTTTGTAGAAAAGATAGCAAGGACCTTTAGTGAGCATTCTTTCATTCTTTTCTTTATGTTAGTGCAGAAAGTCAAACAGTTTGGCCAACGGTTTGACTTTCGGTTTTGACCATTAATTGTCAAAGTTCAATTGAACTTTGTAACGTGATTGTAATTATGATGGTTATAACCCTTAGTGATTATGCCTACTGATTACCACGTTAACTAGGTGTAGTGACAAGTCAAAGTTTCGGTCAAAATGCGTTTAAGCACGCATTTTGCAACGGAACTATTTTCGGGTATCAAAACCCATTGCTTTGATACCAAATCAGTTTTCTAAGTAGGTTGAACATGTTTTAACATGTTTAACTCGTCACTACTATTTTAGTGCTTGTTTTGGGTCGTAAGTTAAGCGGTCTAGACAACCGCTTAAACTTTCGAACCCGACCCGTTTGGTCGATCATTAGGATCCGACCAAGCTTGCTTAGTGATCATAGTTGCATAGGGAATAACCCCTGAGGTTATACCTTATGATCACATAGGATTGGTTAGCTATTCGATAATTGGTCTACATGCCCATGGGAAATGACCAAAATGCCCTTTTGTAGCATAAATCCGTAATGTGCATATGTGAACATATTTTTGACATCTAATCTGAATTAGTAACATGTTAGGGTATAATTGGGAATGTAAGACTTGACATAGCTCATAGATAACCATCCGAACATAGTTTTGCGCAACCGACACGTTATAGTAGCTTATGCTACCATAATGGGTCGAAACGGGTCAAAAGCACTTAAGTAGACTTTCAAATCAGAATGTTAGCTCTATTAAATCATACCATATGAGTTCAATTACTCATTTGATTTATAGAACATCATTCTATCCTATCTCCCAGTTTAGGAGCCGTTTAATAACATAGTTACCTATATTAGGTGCCGTTTGATTCCGTACTCCCTCTAGCTTTGCTTGGTTGTTGTTCAAGACTTCTAAGCACCCTCAAGTGAGTACATAGTCCCCTCTTTAACTGTTTTTAATATTTTAGGGTGAAGCATGTGTACCTATCTGTTATGTTTATGATTTCAAAGCATAATTGATTATACATATTAGTAACTATCTTTTGACAAACCGAATGATTATTTATGATCTAAACACTGATTTTTCACAGATAAAATTTATTTGTTGAATTGTACTTGTTTATTGTTCACCAGACCGATTGGTAGTATGATATAGCGCTATAGGATTTGACACCCCATTCCTGTTGTCATGGAATGTCTGAAACCAATTTGTTTCTCCATCCAAATAGGGATTGCCTTTGTGGTATCCCTATAGTCTCAAAGGTGTATTTTGATGCACTAGGTCTGATTGAATTCTTAAATCACATTTTTATTGTATATTTTATTATACTCCCAAAAGTATAGTTTGATATACTCTCATGTGAGATATTGTACAAAACAACATATATTTTGTTAACTACCAAAACATATTTTAAATATGTTATTTATTCAACCAAAACATAGTTTAATTTGTTATTCATAAATCCAAAGTATACTTTTGATATACTCTCATGTGTGATATTGTACAAAACAACATATATTTTGTTAACTACCAAAACATATTTTAAATATGTTATTTATTCAACCAAAACATAGTTTAATATGTTATTCATAAATCCAAAGTATACTTTTGATATTCTATCAAAAACGATTATTTTGACAACCAAAGTATATTTAAGAAACTATCTGTTTAACGATTTTGGAACCGAAATAAATTTTGATATATTGCCTAATCGACTTTCTTTAAAACCAAAGTATATTTTTATATACTACAAACCTTTTTATCAAAACATTATTTTACAAACTTATTTTACTTAAGTATTTATTTATACATCTTTCTTTTATAATCTGATTTCTTATCACTTGTTTATAAAAGAAAACATTTATTAAGGATTCATGACCATTTTGTTAAAACATTCTTTTAAACTAACAAGTCATGAATCCTGCATAAACAAAACCTATGTATCTCACAGGCATTTTTATGCTGACGTACCTATTTTTACAAATGTTTCAGGTACTGCTTTGTGATGATTGTTGATACATGCTATACATAGGATGGACTCGTGCCTTAGCGACTTTAAAACTTGAAAGATAATAATTGTATTTATTTGATTTGTAATAAACAATGAGTTCAATAATTCAATAAAACGAAATTATTTAATCCATGGTTGTGAAACAATGATTCTGTTACAACACTCCCCGATGTTTCCGCCACGTTTTGTTGTTTTACGTGGTCGGGGTGTGACAGGTGCGGGTTCCTGATATGGGGGTGAAAGTGCCTGAAATCGGTAAGGATCTTCTAAGATCTCCCTAATGTATTCGTTATGGTAATAGGGATCTAAAGGGTCCATACCTAGGTAGGCTCCTATTGTTTGCATGGGTGTGTCTTCATGTATCGGGTAGCGTTGCACATAGTCCCTAACGTCATCCCACCAGGGATCGTAATTTGGGTCTAGGGGGTTTGGTGCAGGTACCCTAGGTATTTCTTCCAAATTGAAGTCATGCATCTCCACTTGGTTTTCAGGGTTTTCTATCTCAATGGGTTGATCTGGGATTGGTGGCTGTGGTTGGGGTGCTATTATTTGCTCCAAATTTGGGTCAGCTGCAGTGGTTGCTAGTATGTGGATGTTGGCTATACCCCTATTTATCATATCCTGGGCATAGGCATCTGTCTCTCTTTTGGCTGCTGCTAATACCCTCTGATCTTGCAACTTTTTTATACGTTTTCTACGCTCGTGTGCCCCTCTACTGAACCATCCCCTCTTTTTCTGAGGAAATGGCTCTTCTGATTGAGCCTTAAACATAAAGATTCCTTCTTCCGTATCAGCAGAGTACCCTGAGAGGGCAGGCTGAAAAGATGTTGGATCGATGTGTGACCCTAACGAGTCAATCAGAAGAGTTTTCGATCTATTTCAAAGGCGGAATTAGAGAAATAGACGTGTAACAACTTGATTCCTCTTAATTATCTTCTTATTAATGATTCCAAAGCTTTTACAGATTGTTTGACAAACCGGCAGCGCCTCGGCTCTGAATCGGAAAAGTTACAAATGAACTAGCAACACACCTATATATAGTGGAGTTAATTTCGTTTGAAAGTGGCAATGACCATTTCACACGAAATTAAAAAGTTTAATTTCGCTTGAAATGGTGAGTACCATTTCATGCGAAATCACCCAAATGCACACAAACCCTAGTTTTAACCTGCTGTGTGCTAGTCTATTCTATCTAGACATAAGACTCGATAAAGACGAAGTTAACAAACATTTGTGCACCAACAGACTCCCCCTTGGATGTTGACGAAGTCTTTAGCATCAAATCTTCAGTTTTTAGTCTTGATCTATCTTCTTCTCTGTCCAATTTGTCTGACACTATAAGCATCCTTCAATCTCTATCTTCAAAACTCCCCTTTGAATGTTGATACAAAATGTAGACTCCCCCTTTCAATATGCTGGAGCTCGAATTCTGGTTCAATCTTTACACTTTCTTTGCCATGGGGATCTTGTTACCTGCTTCTCAAGAATATGACATTACAATCTATTGACTTTTAACATATTTTCTTGTTTTTATCAGTTTTAATAATCCACTTAAGTATTCAGGTCCAAGTTAATGACCCTGAGTACTCAATTTATCTACCAAGTCCAACTTAATGACCTTGGTTAATTCAAGACAAAACAAAACTGACTTTTGTTCAACATTTTTCTGAAAATTACAAGTTTCAACTTAATGAACTTGTTTTGACTTTTTATTTTCCAGATTTAACATGTTAAGCTCCTAACTCATCTTCCAGTTCAGAAACCTCCTGCATCTGCCTCAAATTGCAAATCAGAAGATCAGCTTTCCACTTTGGTTTGTCGGAAAATAAAGCAGAAATGTAAAATCTTTTTGGTTTTTTAATAAAGTTTCTAAACTAGAAATGAAATACAGAAATGAAATGCAGTAAATGTAAACTATTTACAAACATATTTTTGGTGAGCGTGTTAGGGAATCATATCAGCTATTCGACAAGTCACAAGTACCGTTAAGCTTTAATTTCATACTCAGAATTAAACAATTTGCTTAGATTGTCGATATACTGATCCACTTAAAGTTTCACACAAATTTCATTCTGTCCAGGATATGAATTAGGTATTTTAGAGACTTAAACTTATTCATGTGTCCTACCTCTTGAATATACTCATGTTTTGGTCAAAAATTACCGAAGTAATTAAGTGATCAAATTAGTTAAGTGAGGTAGTGTGCTAGAAATGAGTGTAGAAAATATGTTAATCAAGTTAATTTGTAAAAATAGTTTCAGGATACGGCTCAGGATATAGAGCTGTATCTATGATCAAACAATGAGCAAAAGTAAAGTAATCGACACGGGATGTACGAGGAAAGCCCTTGATCAATCTAGATCACCGGCATAAAACCTCGGGAGCTGACAATCGCAGCTGCCTAGTTCTTCTATTGCTTCAAAAATCAGGATACAGTGCAGGATGTGGTACGGATCGACTAAGTGTTACAACGAAACTTGAATACAAGTGTGGTGTTTGTGATGAGCTATAGAGTGTAAGTGTATGAGAGTGTTAGTGAAAAATTGTGTGTTCTAAGCTGATCCGCCCCCATCTATTTATAGTAAAGATAAAATAACAAACTACCCTAAACTTGCGGGATCCACCGAATATTCCTTCTTCGAACGTTGTAGACCTGGTCTTTCGGGCTCAACGTCTCTTCCTCAATAAATTCGTCCGAGTCTTGAGGAGAAGAAGTCCTCTTGACCGTTAGCAAGTCTCAGCCCTTAACCTGCACGTGGTTAATTCAATAAGCCTCAGGATATCGCCCAAGATGTTAGCAATATCCTCTTCCAGCATCCTGGTCACATATAAACAAATAAAGGCAGGATATTGATCAGGATACGTATGTTAAGCAAATGACCCCTAACAATTGTCCCCAAATATATCGGTTGGTATACCAATCCAACGGATATATTTCAAAAGTCTTATCCCATAACTCAAGGTATTTAAAACGAAGCGACGGTCAAGATCACATCGTAACTTCCAACGCGTTTTTTACTCAATGGAGATCCACGATGCCCCTATATCTTCTGTTTTCTTGTTTGAAAAGCAGATATCTTCAACAGACCCTTCAGGTAATTCTCC
This sequence comes from Helianthus tuberosus, assembly GCA_030545235.1. Taxonomy (NCBI): domain Eukaryota; kingdom Viridiplantae; phylum Streptophyta; class Magnoliopsida; order Asterales; family Asteraceae; genus Helianthus; species Helianthus tuberosus. Next base: position 128,325,930 of record CM060351.1, on the reverse strand, counting down.
ATTTCTGATTTTCTTACTTCATCTTTCTAGCAATGGCCGCCGAGACCTTCACCCAGCAGAATATTCTTAAAAATCCCGAAAAGGAGATCTGCGCTTTTGACAACGCAGACATTGCAGCTTTAAGAGCCTCCGACGCTTTCCCCGACAGCACAGTTTTTAGGCCATTCGATCGGTCAATCCGATCGGATGTTTCTTCTACCGAATGGATCTGTTTTCCAGCATATCCTTTTTCACTAGGTCTTCGATACCCTTTTCCTGAATTCATGATGCAATTCTTTCGTATTACTGGCATTTCTTTTGCTCAAACCATGCCCATGGTTTGGAGAGTACTAATTGTACTCAATCAAATCAAAAACCTCCATTGCTCTGACCTCTGCATCGAGGATTTACCTATTGCTTATCGCCTCCGATCCCACGGCTCTAGTCAGTTCTTGCTCTTCTCGACCTCCAGCAAACCCCTAATTCTCAAAGCCACCAAAAACGAAGACGGATGGCAACGCAAATTCTTCTTTGTCAAACGAGATTCCATTGCTGAGGGTGCCAACCTTCCGATGGAGTGGTTAACCACCGGTAGGATCATAAATATCCTCATAGACGATTTGATTGTTATCCTCTATTAATATTCTTCTTTTTGATCTTTATGCAGTGAACTTCAAGGAAGTTGCTCCCCCTACCGCTGAGTCAGAAGAGAGAATCAATACCGTTTACCGGTTACCTGCAATAGACAGGACTTTCACCACACACGTCCCGAGTTCAAGTCAGTACTCATCATCCGAGATGTCTGGTAAGAATTCCTTTCAAAATAATTAGTCAAATCAATATAATGATAAAATAAAGAGTAAAACTTTTCCCTTTATGCAGCACCAGCTAAGATCCCTGAAGTCTTTGACCTTGATGAACTGGATAGCTATTCTGACCAGATCCAGGTCAAGAAAGAATCTGGCTCCAAGACTACTGCTACATCCAAACCCAGCACCTCCAAAGCCATCATCATTCCTAAACCTTCACTGGCTACCAAGCCCCGGAGTTCAAGTTCCCGCAAAAGGAAAGAACCCGATTCCCCTGTCATTTCTGACACCTTTCCTTATGAAAAGCACGGGTTCATTGAAGCCAGTGGTTTTATGACTTCTTTTCTCAACCAGGTTAGTATCTTCATATCATATCCTGCAATTTAGACTATTTTCAAAGATTTAATAATATTAATCCCTGTCCTCTTACCTTTGTAGGGTCTTGAGCGTTTGGTTCATTTATATCAAGAATCCTGCAAGCTTAACAAAACACTTGAATCTAAGCTAAAGGAAGCAGAAATCACAATCTCTGACCAAGGCATGATTGCGGCCGCCAAGTCTCGTCATTACGAGGAGAAACACAAAACTATGACCCAAGAACACCAAGTTGCTCTCAACAATGCTACTCTTCAAGCCCAGGCCGATCTGGAAGCTGCCCATGTGCAGTACGAATGGGATATGGTCAGTTACCGAGAAAGCCTCAAAAGTTCCATCATCATTTCTCTTCTCCAGGCTAGGTTGAAGATGGCTTATGAAGCCAAAACATTAGGCTTCGAATGCCCTTCTTGGGACGTTGGTGCATGGGAGACCAAGCTGAAGAATCTTGGCGGTACTTCTTCCAAATCAACTGTCGATGAACCTTCTAAAGCAGTTGAAAAGGCAACCAATGCTGAAAAGGATGCTGAGGCGGATCCCAAGATGGATGTTGCTGAAACCGCTATGGACCAAGAAGGCACTACCCCCTAGAGCTTATTTTCAATTTTATGTTTTTATGAACAATTTTCATTTCTGTCTCTAAACAATTTGATAACCGAAGGCGGATGGGTCCTGGGTTTCAGGATGAAACTTTCGGTTATCAACCGGTATTGATTGCTTTAAGAATAATTTCATCTTTTGACTTATTTTCTGTTACCTTGCATTACCTTACATTTCTTAGTGTGAGTCTTATCTTTGTAAATATTTTGTATTGTTATCTTATAAAATATCCTGATCAGTATGCTCAGCAACATACTGCAAAAGCCTTTTATTAGATAGATCTTCCAAACGTTCCTTCAACTTTGTAAAAAATTCTTTAGAAAGTAAAAAATAGTTTATCTTTTCAAAACCAAGTTTTGATATTTAAATGATCAGAGTTCCAAACTAATACTGGTTTCAAACACCCTAATCACATATCCTTAAAAGGACTTTGAGGATACATATCAGGATACTCAACATAGTGTCACTAAAAAATTAAATGAGGCTTACAAAGGAAAGATCATACCAGAAATAGGATATAAACCTATTACCAAACTTCAATCCCTTTGCAACTCTTCCAATGAAGATGTCCCCTGTGCAAGGTACTTAGTGCATTAGTTGCAAACTTCATCTTTTTAGCTTTACACCACCACCTTGGTGGGAATGTCCCCTGTATACAATGTCTTCAAGTATCTTAGAAATCTATTTAATGTCAGTTTCCATTGCATAAGCAATTTTTTTTTATGTCCCAAGGGTAAAACCCAAGGATGTACTGGAGATAAATCCCTTGTATCCTGGGGAAAATCCCAACTTTTCATGCGCTACAGGCGGGAGTATATAAACTCCAAGACTTAGAAAGGTGAAAACCTATAAACCTTTGAGAGTATGAAAATACCCTTTCGTGAGAGAGGGTGATCAATCCTCATATACCTTTAGGATTCAGGATATAGCCAACAGTAACGAAATTGTCAGCCACTTTTACATGGACTGGTCCCGCCACCTTGAACTATCCCTGAATAACTTGCGCTCCAGGCGGGGTGTTCAAACCCAATTCCGAAGAAAGGTGAATACCTTTAAACCTGTGAAGGGATCAATATCCCTTAAACGTAAGAGAGGGGGCCAATCCTCTAATCTTCTGAGTTATCCTGAGTGCATATCCTGGAGCTATATCCTGAAACATATCTTGCAAAACAATTGTAAACTAAGGTGGGTGTTAGCTTGGCTAACACCCCTCCGATGCTTAAGTCAGTATTGAGTTTCAAAGAACAAATTAAACCAAAACATATTTAAAAAAGATAGAATTCATACCACTCTGAGTTAGAAATTGAATTCTAAACTCACATGAAAAAGAGCTTAAGGTGTATAGCATTCCAAGATCTCGGTAGCATATCCCCCTCCATATTCTTGAGTCTGTATGCTCCTTTCCCTGCTTCTGATTCAACTTCACATGGTCCTTCCCATTTTGGAGCTAACTTGCCATCGGCAGGATTAGTAGTATTTTGAAAAGCCTTTCTTAACACCCAATCTCCAACCTTAAATCTTCTGGTTCTAATATTCTTGTTATATGCCCTGGATATTCTCTGTTGATATGCTGCCATCCTTAGCCTTGCCGCATCTCTCTTTTCATCTATAGTGTCTAAATCCTGACTCAAGGCTTCAGGATTCTTCTCAGGATCACTTAAGACAGATCTTGCAGTAGGTATTGTCATTTCCGTTGGAATCATTGCTTCTGCTCTAAACACCAAGGAAAATGGGGTTTGGCCCGTTGCATTCTTTACTGTTGTCCTATCAGCCCATAAAACAAAGGGTAATTCTTCTGCCCATCTTCCTTTTTTGGCTCCAAGCCTTTTCTTTAAGTTATTGACAATTATCTTGTTTGAGGATTCTGCTTGTCCATTTGCTTGAGGATGTACCGGAGTAGACGTGATCATTTTGATTCCCCAACTCTTGCAAAAGTCAGTAGTCCTCTTACTTATGAACTGAGAACCATTATCACAGATTATCTCAGCTGGTACTCCGAATCTGGTCAGGATATTCCTCTTTATGAAGGATACTACTTCTTGGTCTCTAACTTGAACAAATGCTTCAGCTTCAACTCACTTAGAGAAATAATCCGTCATTGCTAGCATAAAGACTTTTCCCCCCGGAGCTTTCGGTAGCTTTCCCACTATATCCATACCCCACTTCATAAACGGCCAAGGGGAAACAATAGGATACAATGGTTCAGCAGGTTGATGCAGTATGTTACTATGTCTTTGACATGCGTCACATCTTCGAGCATATTCTGCGGCATCTTTTCTCATTGTTGGCCAATAATATCCTGTCCTTAATACTTTTGAGAATAATGACCTGCCCCAAGTATGGTTACCACAATCCCCTTCATGTATATCCTGAAGTACTTCCTTGGCTTCAGGATCCTCCAAGCACCTCAAATACGGTCCTGCAAGAGATTTCTTGTATAAAATATTATCTATAATAGTGAATCGTGATACCTTCATCCTAAATGCCTTAGGATTTTCATTTTCGGGGATGTGTCCTTCTTTGAGATATTTCATGATTGGAGCCGTCCAGGATTTAGGATCCTCTTCAGGATGTTCTACTCCAGGATCCTGAATACCAGCTACTTCTTTATCCTGAGGATTCGTTGCAGGATATAGGACATGTAATATTGGTATTTGCGTCCCTTCAGGTATCTTGATCGATGATCCCAAATTTGCTAAGGCATCCGCTTCAGCATTATCCTCCCTTGGTACCTGTTCAAGTATAAAAACATCGAAATATCCTGCTAATTTTTTGAGAATATCGAGATATTCGATTAATTTCTCACCCTTAACTGCATAGGATCCATTAAAATGGTTAGTAATTAACAAAGAGTCAACATATACTTGCAAATTTTTGATACTCATGCTCTTAGCCAACTCTAATCCTGCAATTAAAGCCTCATACTCTGCTTCATTATTAGTAGCAAGAAATTCACACCTAATAGCCTGGGGTAATATGTCCCCCTGTGGCGATTTTAGTAGTATTCCTAATCCTACTCCTCTTACATTGGATGCACCGTCAGTATATAATGTCCAGGATCCTGAGGATTCTCCTAACTGTTGAACTTCTAGGTCTACCTCGTCCTGAATGTCACTACTAAAATCAGCCACAAAGTCAGCTAAAGCCTGAGACTTTATGGCATTCCTAGGTTCATATACTAAATCATAAGCACTTAATTTCACTGACCATTTGGCCATCCCGCCTGACATCTCTGGTTTCCTAAGCACATTCTTAACAGGATAATTTGTTTTAACATGAATCCTATGTGTCTCAAAGTAATGTCTAAGTTTCGTTGATGCCATGACTAACGCTAGTATCAATTTTTCTAAATGAGAGTACCTAGTTTCAGCATCTAACAAACTTTTACTAACATAATAAACAGGATATTGCTGACCTTCATGGTCTTTTATAAGAACGGCACTTACAGCATTCCCTGATACAGCAAGGTACAGGGATAGTGGTTCACAATTTTCCGGCTTCATCAATAGAGGTGCGGTTGAGAGATACCGTTTCAAATCCTGTAGGGCTGCTTCATGCTTTTCCCCCCATTCGAATCTTTTTTTCTTATTTAGGATATCATAGAAGTCTTTGCATTTCTCTGAGGATCTTGAGATAAATCTGTTTAGAGCTGCTGCTCGGCCCGTTAATCTTTGTACGTCCTTCATGTTTGAGGGTGATTTTATATCCAGGATAGCTTTGATCTGCTCTGGGCTTGCTTCTATCCCCCTCTTTGTCACCATATATCCAAGAAACTTTCCTGCCCCCACTCCGAAATGGCATTTAGCAGGATTTAGCTTCATGTTGTATTGATCCAGGATATCAAATGCTTCCTTGATATCCTGGAGGTGATCCTCAGCCTTTTTAGATTTCACCACCATATCATCGATATATACTTCCATGGTGTCCCCCAGTTTGTCTTTGAACATCATGTTTACCAATCTTTGGTATGTTGCACCTACATTTTTCAAACCAAAAGGCATAGCTGTATAACAATAAATACCTGTTGGTGTCATGAAGGCAGTATCCTCCTGGTCAGAAGGTTCCATTTGGATCTGTTGAAATCCTGAAGATGCGTCCATGAAGGTCAGCATTTCATGCCCAGCAGTGGCATCTACCATTGCATCAATGTGTGGAAGAGGAAATGGGTCTTTAGGACAAGCTTTGTTCAAGTCTGTGTAGTCCACACAAACTCTCCATTTCCCATTTTTCTTCTGTACTACAACCACGTTTGCTAGCCACCTTGGGAATTTAACCTCCCTGATCATTCTGGATTTTAATAATCTCTCTACTTCCTCCTGGATAATTGTGTTCCGCTCAGGAGCAAATTTCCTTCTTTTTTGCTGCACAGGCTTGAATGATTTATCAATTCCAAGCTTGTGAGTGATAATATCTTTGGATATGCCTGTCATATCCTCATGCTTCCATGCAAACGTAGACATCCTGCATTTCAAAAAGTTAATTAATTGTTCTTCAATATCCTGAGGGATATTGGTCCCTACGAGCACCGAAATATCGGGATTATCCTGGTCCAGGATAATCTTCTTCACATCCTGCTCCGGATCCTCCACGATATCCTGGGCCCGTGTCTTTAATTGCTATGCTGCACTAGGTTTGGTTGAGGATTTCATTGAGGATGAGTAGCATTCTTTCGCCTCCTGCTGATCACTATCAACTTTGACCACTCCCCAAGGGGTAGGTATCTTGATGCATTGGTGATATGTTGATGGCACGGCCTTCATATCGTGAATCCATGGTCTACCCAGTATGATGTTATAGCAGGATAGAGAATCCATCACACAGAAACGTTGTATCGAGTTGACTCCTTCAACGTATACTGGCAACTTTATCTCTCCCACTGTGTTTCTAGCCTCTCCACTGCATCCAACAAGCACGGTAGACTTTGAAGTGATATCCATTGGAGATACATTCATTCTCTTCAGAGTTTCTAGTTGGATTATGTTGACGGAGCTGCCATTATCAACCAGTATCCTGCGTACAAAATGGTTAGCCACATATAACGTTATTACTAGAGCATCATGGTGAGGATCTTGGACAGTATCCCTGTCATCAGCATCAAAAGTGATCACTTTGTCAGTTGTGAGGGTAGTCATCCTGACAGGTTTGTCTCCCCTTTCGGCCTTGGCTTCCTTTGCATGTCTCTTTGCTGCCGAATACGAAGTTCCACAAATGTCGGATCCTCCCGAAATGAAGTTGATTATCTTGGCATCCGCGGGAGGTGATGCTACTCGTTCAGGATCCTTCTCAGTATCCTGGCCCTTATTCTTCTTTCTTCCTAAGAGATCTTTCAGATATCCCTTGCTTAGAAGATAGCTTATTTCTTTCCTTAGAGCAATGCATTCCTCAGTCACATGTCCGAAATCTTCGTGGTAAGCACACCATTTTGATTTATCTTTCCAGTCAGCCTTTTGTTGATTCTTTCGAGGCCACCTAGCCTTGTCTCCTAGACCCTGCATAGCATACATCAATTCAGGAATATTAACAGAAAAGCAATATTCAGACAACTCAGGATACTCTTCAGGATCCTCATCTTCAACAGCGTTCACTCTTTTGTTTTCATTTCTACTATACGGCTTAGGCCGATATGACTTGAACGAGGATTCTAACTTCCTATTAGTTGACTCATAAGTGTTGGATGAGTTCATCCTTTCTTGCATCTTCCTGTCATCTTCCAGACGGATATATCTCAAAGCCCTGTTACGAGCTTCGTCAAGATTCCTGCAGGGATTCATTACAAGATCCTGATAAAACTGAGAATCCTTTTGTAACCCCATCTTGAAAGCTTGCACAGCTGTTGCAACATCAAGATGTGGAATATCTAAGGATTCTCGACTGAATTTGTTCACATAATCCCTCAAGGATTCCTGAGGCCCTTGAGTTGTCCTGTAAAGATCACTGGTTAGTTTCTCAAAACTCCGACTACAAGAAAATTGACTGTTAAATAAATTAACCAAATGAGCAAATGAAGTAATTGAGTGAGGAGGAACGTTTAATAGCCATTTTAAGGCCGATCCTGTTAGAGTAGAACCAAATCCCTTGCACAAGCACGCTTCTTTGAGCTCCGGAGGGATAGGGTTAATCTCCATTCTTTCCCTATACTGAGCAATATGCTCCTCAGGATCCGTACTCCCATCATAAAGCTTCATGTTGGGAGTTTGGAATCTCTTTGGGATCTCAGCATCACAGATAGGATATGCAAAACGAGATATCTTGTGGCTGTCTTGAGACACTTCCGGGATCGGCTGGACCACCCCAGGTACACTAGATATCATGTCCTTCAACTTCTGAAGTTCCCTGGTAAGTGCTGATGTTACACCTGTATCCTGCAAAGATCCACCACTGTTAGTAGCATGAGTATTATTATTATTTGACACGTTACCCGTTGGAGGATTTTGCCCATATCCTGAAGCATATCCTGAGCTCCTCATGGTTGACATCCTGACCGAGGAGGGTATTTCAGGAGTATGATTCTGAGGAAGACTGGGCACGATATTTCCCCTGTGATCCTCGGTATACACAGCCAAACTAAAGTTCAACGCTCTGGGGTGTAATGGAGTGACATTGTCCTCAGCAGATCTGCTCGAGCCAGACTTCAGGAGTTGTATTTCCCTTAAAAGCATTTGGTTTGTTTCCTGTTGCTGCCTCATTTGTTCCTGCACACTTCCAAATAAAGTTAAAATTTCATCATTAGAAGCTAAAACGGGAGCAGATCCCTGGACACTCCGAGTAGGGATAACATCTTGAGATTGTGTAGAGGCTGGCATCCTTGGAGGAGGCGGTGGAAGCACCGGACCGGTAGTAGCAGAAGTCATAGCAGACACAGTAGAGGAACTCATGTTTGATCTTGAGGCCATTACGGACAATGTGGCAAAAAGTTTTGAAAATAGAAAACCGATTAGCGATTTGATAAAAAAATTTAGTAAGGAGAGCACCACTTGCCCCACGGTGGGCGCCAAATTGTTTTGGTCAAAAATTACCGAAGTAATTAAGTGATCAAATTAGTTAAGTGAGGTAGTGTGCTAGAAATGAGTGTAGAAAATATGTTAATCAAGTTAATTTGTAAAAATAGTTTCAGGATACGGCTCAGGATATAGAGCTGTATCTATGATCAAACAATGAGCAAAAGTAAAGTAATCGACACGGGATGTACGAGGAAAGCCCTTGATCAATCTAGATCGCCGGCATAAAACCTCGGGAGCTGACAATCGCAGCTGCCTAGTTCTTCTATTGCTTCAAAAATCAGGATACAGTGCAGGATGTGGTACGGATCGACTAAGTGTTACAACGAAACTTGAATACAAGTGTGGTGTTTGTGATGAGCTATAGAGTGTAAGTGTATGAGAGTGTTAGTGAAAAATTGTGTGTTCTAAGCTGATCCGCCCCCATCTATTTATAGTAAAGATAAAATAACAAACTACCCTAAACTTGTGGGATCCACCGAATATTCCTTCTTCGAACGTTGTAGACCTGGTCTTTCGGGCTCAACGTCTCTTCCTCAACAAATTCGTCCGAGTCTTGAGGAGAAGAAGTCCTCTTGACCGTTAGCAAGTCTCAGCCCTTAACCTGCACGTGGTTAATTCAATAAGCCTCAGGATATCGCCCAAGATGTTAGCAATATCCTCTTCCAGCATCCTGGTCACAGATAAACAAATAAAGCCAGGATATTGATCAGGATACGTATGTTAAGAAAATGACCCCTAACAACTCCCGTATCCAAATCCCAATATTCAGTCGTACAGGTGAGTATACCACAAATGATATCTGTAAGGGGTTAAATTGCGAGGGCCGTGAGAGCTCAGGTTATTGCTTACGCAAAATCAGAGAGATGACGGCTTCGACTTTTGGTGTGTCCCTTTTAGAGGATCTCTTTTTTTTCAACAGCATATGATTAGCATTTTTCAATGTTTCATCATTTTTTGTACTGAGGGCGGTGCTATATTTCAAGCAAGCAGTAAAGTATTATACGGGGACTAGGCCATTGCTTCTGCAAAATCAGAAGTTCCGAGATAATACCCCAGATATCACTGAGTATAAAGACCTAGTATCTCAGAAAAAGGGATCTTTCAAACAAGATTTCAGGGCTTACCTATATATCCAAGTAGTGTTCCCCACGAAATAAGTAAGTAAAGATTTAGGTTTATATCCCGAACAAACCTACTAAATGTGTAAAAACCTATCGGCATATCATCAGCGAGACTGCTTAAGACTTTTAAACTTTACATATCTTTAGCATACCGTAACTGTCAAGCCAATGTACTATCATTTTCCCTTTTTACACAAGCTCTTTTCTGGTTTTCTATTGTTTTTTGGATTTTGAAAATATCTCATGTTTTTGGATTTTTGAAATTTTTTTTTATTGTTTTTGTATTTTCTGAAAATATTACCCTATACTCCCCTAAATACCAAAACAAGTAAAAAATCGACAAACCATTGTAGATTGCTTCTCAACATCATCTACAGTGGTACCTTCATCTAAGCCAAGAATCTCCTCCGACACCTATAAAAGCTTCATACCGTTCAATTTTAGAAGATATTGAAAACGATTTTTATCAAATGCTTTGGTATGTAAATCAGCTTTTTGTTCGTCAGTGTGGAATTTCTCAATTCGTATCAACTTCTTCTCGAAACAATCTCGGATGAAGTGATGACGAATTTCAATGTGTTTCGTTTAAGCGTGATGAACAGGATTTTTAGTAATGTTTATCGCTGCCTCATTATCAACAAAGATAGGGGTGTTAAAAATTGCAAACCGTAGCCGCGCATCTGTTGCTGGATCCACAAGATCTGAGAGCAGCAGCTGCTAGCAGATACATACTCAACTTCACATGTAGATAAAGCTACAGAGGTCTGCTTCTTGCATTGCCAGGTAACCAATCGTGGTCCGAAAAATTGGCACCCCGCTGTTGTTGATTTAGCGTTAACTTTGCAGCATCCGAAATTGGAATCGGAATACCCTTCGAGCATGAAATCGCCTTCTCTTGGATACCACAACCCCAGTGATGGAGTTCCTTTCAGGTAGCGTAATATCCTTTTCACAATCACCATATGCGAAGCTCTCGGGTTAGACTGAAATCTTGCTGCGAGGCAGGTTGGATACATGATATCGGGTCTTGAAGCAGTCAAGTACATCAGCGATCCGATCATGGAACGATACAACGTTTCATCTACCTTCTCTCCGGTGAGATCAGAGTTTATCCCATGGTTCGTTGCTAATGGGGTGGAAGCTGAAGTAGAACCTGACATCCCAAATTTCTCTAAGATATCATGAACATACTTCGTTTGATGTATGAAAAATCCCTTAGTTAGTTGATCAACCTGAAGTCCCAAGAAGAATTTCATCTCACCCATCGATGACATTTCAAATTTTTTGCTTCATAACTCTTTCGAAATCTTTGCATAGATCTTCATTTGTAGACCCAAATATGATGTCGTCCACGTATACCTGAACTATCAGAAGATGTCCGTTGACTTCTTTGGTGAAGAGACTGGCATCCACTTTTCCACGGATGAAACTGTTGGCAAGCAGGTGTTGAGACAATGTCTCGTACCAGGCTCTCGGGGCCTGGTGTAAACCATACAGCGCTTTATCCAGTAAATAAACCTTGTCTTTGTGGATTGGATCGGTGAATCCCGGTGGCTGTCTGACATATACCTCCTCTTTTACCTTCACATAGAGAAACGCCGATTTAACATCTAACTGATAAACTTTAAATTTTTTCCAAGATGCAAATGCTAGGAAGGTTCTGATAGCTTCAAGTCAAGCAATCGGAGCATACACTTCAGTGAAATCAATACCCTCCTGCTGACTGAAACCCTGGACTACGAGTCGAGCTTTGTTACGAATAATAACCCCTCGATCGTCTCTCTTACACTTGAACACCCACTTGGTGTTTATCTTCCTGTGACCATCAGGCAAATCTACTAATTTCCACACTCCTAACTTCTCAAACTGACTCAGCTCCTCTTGCATCGCGTTGACCCAAGAATCTCCAGTTAGTGCTTCCTTGTATGTTCGCGGTTCAATTAGCGAAATAAAACAACTAAATGAAAACTCAATTTGTAACGAAGCAAATGTAGAATAAAAACATGTAAGGACTTGGTCAATTTGTCGTCTTGTGTGAACGCCTGATTGTAATTCTCCAATAATCAGCTCTTCTGGATGGTACGAAAGAGTTCGCGGCATCACCTCGCCTGAAATATCTACCTCGCCTTCCAAATTTGTAAGATTCTGATTTGCACCTTGTTCACTGACTGGAATTGTTTGACTTGAAATCTGGATCTACTCCCCCTCAGAATCTGAATCACCACAATCGAATATAGGTCTATCATCAGATTCTTGATTATCGTTAACTGCCGTCTGATTATCAGGAGCATGTTCTGAGGACTGTTGAATATCATCATGTTCTCCAGCATTACTTGGACCAGCTTCGTCATCATTTGAAGTTTGTCGTTGACATCTAGAATACTAAGCTGGAAACCTTTCCTGTGATTCTTCATATTCTCTCAGAATATCCAACTCGTCAAAGAAATCTGTTTCTTCTTCTATGTCAAACGAATCCCACAAAATATCGTAATTAAAACGCCATGAGTCGCCTGGATTCTGCGGTGGCATTGTGTAACCTTGAAACTCAACATTATGTGCTTCAATAATCCGCTTCAAGCTTGGAACAAAGACTCGCTTTAATGGACTTGAGTATCCCACAAATATTCCTTCAATGCCCTTTGCACCAAACTTTCCAAAAGGTTCTAGAACTGTGCAGGGAGACCCAAACAGTTCTAAATACTTCAGGTTAGGTTTGCGGTTATTGATCAGCTCAAAACACGTTTTGTAGAATTTCTTCACTGTGAGAACCCGGTTGAGTGTATAGCAAGCGGCTGATACTGCTTATGCCCAAAAGTTGAATGGTAATTTCGAATCAGCAAGCATCGTCCTAACCGTTTCTATTAGCGTCCTGTTCTTTCTTTCAGCTACTCCATTTTGCTGTGGAGTGTAAGGAGCACTAAATTCTTGTAGTATACCTCTCTCATCACAATATTCTTCCATCTTGTTGTTCTTGAACTCTGTATCGTTGTCACTTCTGATTCTTCTGATTCGGGTTTGGTACAAGTTTTCAATTTTCCTGAACAACACCATCAAACTTTCAAATGTATCATCTTTTGACCTCAAAAATGATACCCATGAAAATCTCGAATAGTCATCTGTTACTACTAGACAGTAGAGATCTCCAGTTATCCTTTTGACATTTACTGGACCAAAAAGATCCATATGAAGTCTCTCTAACGGTCTTGAGACTGAGTTAACTTTCTTTTGAGGATGTGATTTCTTCTTTTGCTTGCATTTGATGCAGCTAATGCACCCCCCCTCAAGATGAAAACCTTTCACATGAACACCAGTTACTAAGTCGTTATGCACCAGGTGATTCATTTTTCGCAGGTGAATGTGGCCCATCTTTCGATGCCACAATTGTGATTCTTTTTACGTTGCTCTTGACATAAAACAATGAGCCTGACCCGTGGTAGTAGTAGCTACACTCATGTCCAACACGTACAGATCATTGACTCTAGGTGCTCTCATAATGACCCACTCTTCGGGAACAACAAATCCTGGTTTCAAGATCAAACATTCTTTGTCTGTTAAGTGCGTTGTATACATACGATCACAAATATGAGAGATGCTCAGAAGATTGTTTTCAAGCTCGGTGATGTAGTTTACTCTTTCAAACGTGATGATTCCATTCAATAAAGTTCCTTCACCAACTATTCGACCACCTTGATTGCCTGCAAATCCCACATAACCTCCATTAAAACCACGAACATCATACAGTAGAGTTTTCTTCCCCGTCATGTGCCAAGAAGCTCCACTATCCATAATCCAACGTGAAACGGATCTTGGAAGCTCTTGCACATATCAAAAACACTTTAGTTAGATTTTAATGCCACCCAAGCCTCTTTCGACTCAGGCAACATGACTTTGATATGATTTTTAGCAGTGTAAAGTGGCGGAAAATTCTTGTCATTCATCTTTAAGCTCTCTCCTGACCCAATCTCAACCTTTTTGTATAAAAAGAAATCATTTTTAGAAGGTTGACCAAATGATTGATCTTTCTTTGGTACATACTTCTTTTCAGAAGTAATAGCCTCTTGTGGTTCAAGTTTCTCATAGTAATCCACAGGAACATTCATCTTTACCGGAGTGGTAGAAGACGGTTGTTTTTCCTTTTCAAAAACCTTTGGTTTTGGAGAACTTGGTTTCTTTTCAACTGATTTTGGTTTCCATGCTTGTTGAGGCGAAGCAACCCGTTTGTAAAATTTTTCAATTTTAGTTACCACATTCTTTACGAGTTCAGTTTTGATTTTTGTGTTTTCATTTTTCAAAACTTTCTTCTCAACAACCATTGGTGCTTTACCTTTTATATCAGCTTTCTTTTTCTGACTCTCAGCAACTTCAGACTTAGGCTTTAAGTTGGTGCACTTTCGTGCAATATGTCAAACTTTGTAACACTTAAAGCATGTACGAGTATCAACTACTCGACTTGTACCTTCGGTCTGAGGCTGTGAGGCCTTTTCCTCAAAAAATTCTTCATTGGTTTTTGAAAAAATCTTAGATTCTTGCTCGGAATGAGAACTCGAGCTTTTTACAAACACCTTTTTCTCAACAAATTTCTTGTTTTGAAAGTTCCTTCTTTGATAATTCTTACCACCCTTATAACCACCCGACCAATTGTTTTGATTGTTGTTAGAAAAACGCGGTGGTACAATAGGTTTTTTATAATAAGACTTATCTTTTTCAAAGTTTAATTGCCTTTTGGAACGTTTCAAACCTTCAAGTTCACAAACATCAATCTCAACCAACTTGAACACATTTTTCAATTTATCCACATTCACATTTTCTAAAGAAAAATCACGATCCGAATACAACTTATCAGATCCCGCCATCTTGTACATCAAAAGATTAGGTTCATCACTTAAGTTGTTTTTGGATTTTGATTTTGGAATGTATTTATCCAAAAAACATTCATCATCCTCAGTAGTGTCACTTTCAGACTTTAAAACATTTTCAACCATGCTTTTCACAACTTCAGATTGTACACTATCTTCATCGGAAGATGAAGTGGTAAATGTGACATCAATCGTGTCTGGAAGCTTAACTTCATTTTCTTCTTCATCATTAACCAACTCTGAATTTTTCTTTGAAAAATTGTTTAAAACTGGTGGTGGAACCTGATGAAACCCAACCCCAGTTCCATCAAAGTATACATCTTCGCCTGCTTTGTTCTTTCCAATTGGTTTAGGAACTATATGTTGAAGAACAAAACTTACGGAGTTGTAACTGTTCAGTTTCACCTGGATGCGTTCATTTTCAATTTTGGCTTCTTGAAACTGAAGCTTCAACTTAGCAATTTCATCCAGTTGTTGATTGATTAACTCTTCTTTTACCCTAAGAACTCCTGACAATTGAACATTTTCTTTATATGTCTTACCATTTCTCTCATCAGAATCTTTTACCGTTAGTTTTAGCTTCTCAAAATTTTCTGAAAGTTGACGATTTTCATGAATTAACTTTTCGTTTTCTTTCCTAATTCTTTCTACGTCACTTTTATCATTTTCAATTTTCTCAGTTAATTCTTTTAATCGTTCATTTGAAGCTTTTAACATTTTGTCACGGTTTAAGATCTGATCTTCAACGTCTCTGACTCTTCTTATCAGTTCTTCGATCTTTTTACCGTTGAGGTAAGCAAATGTACTACAAACCTTGCAGTCTTTCATGCAATTTTTGCAGTCGCTCTCATTTTTAGCTTTCTTACCTGACACATTGGTTGCATCATCTTGACAGACCCTGGTTTTAGACTCAGTTCCAGAACCAGAAACTACCTCTAGCTCTTTTGCAGCAAGTACTTTGTCAGCCATCTTCTTCAAATTCTTAGCCGTGAATTCTTGTGATGTATCAATAATCCCATCATCAACTTTCTTTGGTTGCGGCTCTTTCTCTTTCTCTTTTTCTTTTTCTTCAGCTTTTTCTTTAGCTTCTCCTCCTCCCCACCACAATCTCTGATTTGCATCTTCTTCATCAGCAATTTGTTTGATGAAAGTTTCAACATCAACAGTATTTGGATCAACAGCAATGTTTCCATTGGGATCTAGGTAACATTCTCTATCAGCATCCCATCTTTTCGCCTCTTTAGCTTCTTTATATGTGCGATAGATTCTACTCATCCTGTTCTGAGCTATCATCTTTCTGTTGACATATTTCACTTCTTCTGTTCTGGAATCTTTGAAAGGAATAATCTTTGTCACAAACGCATAGCCCACTGCGTCTTCTTCTGGTAACACTTCACTCCAATCATGTCCCTCATCGTCATGAATAACAGCAAGTGCTCTGGATTTTTCTTTCGAGTTATCTTCTAGCTGCTTCATTATGGGGGGGATTTGTTGTATCATCAGCATATGCATTTCGACATTCTCTTTTAAAATGACCTTTTTGTTTACATTTAAAGCACGTGACCTTTGACTTATCAAAGCCAAGTTTTGTTGAAGGTCCACCAATAGAATATCTACCGGTAATCTCCATGAATCTTTGCGCTCGTCTAACTGCACTAGACATACACCACCTGATATCAATCAACTCCATCTCCTCTGGGTCAATCTGGTTATAGTCCTCCTTGGTGAGGTTAGTGTTTCCAATTTTACCTGCAACAAGACTCTCATAAGACTCTAACACAGACGCTAAGAACACCATCTGCTGCTTTGCGGATTCCTCACTGAAATTTTGAGCATTCTTTAGATCCACAGCAATGTTACATTGGAACAAATTCTTTGGAACTGATTGACTTGAAGTAGTTGAAGTTGAACCACCATGAAAACCACTGCTTGAACTTTCTTGATTTGACGTGTTAGAACTTTCAGCTGAGAAAGCTGTCTTGGGGGACACAGTCTTCGGGATCATATTTCCTCGATAATACAGCTCAACATTCTGCTGATATGAGGAATGATTGACTTTGTTTGGTTTCTTGAGTTCCAGTTCATGACTCTTCAATCTTTCGATTAACAGATCAACCGTCAGATCCTCCGACTTGATTGTATTCTTCAGCATCAAAGCAAAGTATTTCCAGTCTTTCTCATCCGGCAGTGAGTCAAACAGTTTGTCAACCAATTCTTCTTGAGTGTACACGATTCCGTGTCTTGCAAGTTCCATCTTCAAATGCCCGAATCTTTCGATCATCTTTGACACAGATTCATTTTTCAAACATCCAAACAAATCAAATTCTTTTCTTAACAATTTCTTTTTAGTTTTAACTATCTCAGCACTGCCCACACATTTCACCCTCAATTTTTCCCATAGATCTTTTGCATTTGTGTACTCGATCAACGATATTATGTCGTCTCTCACAGACTGATGAAGCAATGTAATGCACTTTTTTTCGGCAACGAAACTTTCTACATTATCAGTGCCTTCTAAATTTTCATAATCTGATCTTCCGATATTGTAACCATTCTTCAAACTTTTCCAGCTTGGATATGCAAACGCTTTTAGCCACTCTTCAAACCTTTTAGCCCATCTATTGTATTCTTCGATCACCATCAGTTTGGGAGGTTTGTTGTATGTGCCATATGCACTCTCCACACTCAAAGCATCAGAAAGAGTTTTCTTCGCACTCGGATTAGGAGCATTTTCATTTGTGTTGTTTGATGTATCATCTCCGGTGTTTCCCGTGAAAGCAAACATGTCACTGAACGGATTCATAAACTCATCCATCTTCACGTATCTGAAACAATCAATAAACACTTATAAAATTTTTGGATTTTTAAAAACAATTTCAAGCGAAATCACTTCAAGCGAAATTAGTTCACACGAAATTACTTCACACGAAATTAGGGTTTTCACACGGAATAGTGTTTTCAAACGAAATCACCAAGCGAAATCTAATTTCGTGTGGAATTAGCTTGGTTTCAAATGAAATCAAATCACTTTGGTGCGAAATAGCTGATTTCGTGTGGAACGCTCAAACGGAATCTGATTTCGTGTGAAATCATACAACAATCTCAAGCGAAATTAACCACAAAAGCTAATTCCATGCGAAATCACAATGACGCTTTCGAGCGAAATTATGATGACATCATCATTTCGGCCACCATTTTGTCAAATTGATCCGGTTTTTGTTCGAATTTTGGTCCAATTCTTTCAAGGATTCTTTAAAACAATGTTTCGCGTGTAATATGAAAAAATTAAGCCATTTTGTCCATTAAATCTCGTTTAATTTTGAAAAGAAGGTGTAGAAGTGATGAAAACAAGCTGAATTGGTATAAACTCTTCTTCCTGAGCTCTGATACCATTTGTTGGATCGATGTGTGACCCTAACGAGTCAATCAGAAGAGTTTATGTAGGATCGTTTTCAAACCCGAACGAGTCGATCAGAAGAGTTTTACTCAATACGAAAGGCGGAAACAGACGTATCTAGGTCAATTCAGCTAGGATATCAATTTAAACTGTCGTTATATTGATTTTACAATGATTTACACCGAGACGACACTTCGGCAGCACTTCGTTGCTCTGACCGGAAAGATTTACACAGATCTAGCTTGAACTAGGTATATATAAGCATCTGATTTCACTTGAAGTTGTTCCAAGCGAAATAAGATTCCAAGCGGAATCTTATTCCGAGCGGAATTACACATATGCACATTCAAGCGTAATCACCTTGTTTCAAGCGAAATTACATGTTTTCTCAAATTACGTGCCCTGATTTATCATTCTAATACAAGACTCGATACAAAACGAAGTCGACAGACGCATGCACCAACAGACTCCCCCTTGAATGTTGACGAGTCTTAAAGTGTCGAGTCTTCGCATCTTCAGTCTTTATCAGTCCTTTCGTACTCTTTGAAGTATCTGACACTGTAAAGCATCCTCAAATCTTTCTCTTCTCTTTTCATCAGCACCAACACACTCCTTCATTTAGGTGTCTTCAGACTCCCCCTTTCGATATGCTGGGATCGCAGCCTGGCTTGTTAAAATCACAGAGTCTTTAGGTATCGGAACCTGGCTCTCTATCATCTATCCCCAGATCACCTAGCTCTTATCCTGTTTCCTGCACATTCTCTACAGGTTCATGTTCAGGTTCAGGATCGATTCCTGGCTCTTACCTGCACGAATCTCTACCCAAAAATATATTTTCTAATGATCACTTGAAAAAACAATCTCACCATCTAATGAACACTTGCAGGAATTATATAATCAAAAAATAAATTTACAATGTATATCTCTGATGAACCATTTGTAGAAATTATCATTTTTCTTTCAAAACACACTCTCCCAAACCATTTGGTCATCAAGTTTAGCACTTGGAATTTTGAAGATCAGCTTTCCAACACCAGTTGTCGAAAATATTTTTGAATTTTTCAAAAGTTATGCTAAAACACACTAAAATCTCTTTGAATTTTTGAAAGAAATGAAATGCAATAAAGAAATATTTACAAACAATATTTTTGTGAGTTTTTGTAAGAGGATCATATCAGTTTATAAGACAAATCACCAACACCGTTAAGCTTTAATCATTTTAAGTTCTAAACGATTCACTTAGATTGTCAGTATACTGATCCACTTAAATTCTCACACAAATTTCAACTATTTCGAGATACGAGATTAATGTTTTAACCACTTAAACTTAATCGCGTATCCCACCTCAGAATATACTCCCGTATCCAGATCCCAATATTCAGTCTTACAGGTAGTATACCACAGATGATATCTGTAAGGGGTTAATTGCGAAACCGTGAGAGCTCAGGTCAGAACTTCTGTTCAGCAGAGAGATGACATCTCGATTTTTGGTGGGTCTCCTTTAGAGGATCTTTTTTACTACAGCATTGATTAGCAATTTTATTGTCTCATCATTTTATGCTGAGGGCGGCGCTATATTTCAAGCAAACGTAAAGTATTCTCCGGGGACTAGGCCATTGCTTCCGCAAAATCAGAAGTCTCGGGATAATACCCCAGATATCACTGAGCATAAAGACCTAGTATCTCAGAAAGAGGGACCTTTCAAACAAGATTTCGGGGGTTACCCATATATCCGAGAGATGTTTCCCCACGATATAAGAAAGTTTGAATTTAGGTTTATATCTCGTCACAATCTACTAAATGTGCAAAAACCTACTGGCACATCATCAGTGAGACCGTTTATCCCTTTTTAACTTTCCAATTCTTTAGCATATTGTGATAGTCCACTGATGTACTATCATTTCCTCTTCTTTGACATAAAACTCATTTTTGCATTTTATCATGTTTTTGGCTTTTTCAAATTTTCAAATGTTTTTGGATTTTCTGAAATTTCTACTCCCCCTAAAATGCAAACACATTTAAAGAAATTTGAAAACAAACTATACAAACAACATGACAACTGATATCGAATTGCTTCACTTCGCCATCCACTTGGCATAAACAATCAGAACTCCCCCTCACAACAAACTATTTTCCCATTGATATCAAAACACTTAAGTTTGTTTTAATCAAATGGTTTTTTCCGGAAAATAAGTTTTGTTGATTGATTTTACCATTTGCAGGTTAGGGGTTTGATTCATCACATTGTTTTTCAACCACTTGTAGGAAAATGCAAGTACAACTTAATGTCCTTGATTTACCACTTGCAGGTAAAAACCTTTTTCAACCACATGGCTTACCAACCAATACCACATGTAGGTTGAATTCTCAAGATGCCGATACCTATTCCTCACTTACCAACCTGGGAGTTCTGGCAAGTCACACTTGTGAACTATTTTCAATTTTTCAAACAAACAATATAAGAATGATGCCGATTCATGCTCCACGATTACCAACTTGGGAGCTCCGGCAAGTCCAGGATTTTACTGTTCATAGTAGGTACCATCCCAGTCACAAACCAGGGATGATACTTTACCTTGCTTCTCTGTTTTCTTCTCGTAAAATTCCTTTACTCCCTTGACCTTCCTGTCAACCATTTTTCCAAAAATATTATGAACTTTGGAATTAAATGCTTTTTCAATATCAAAATCTTTCTTTTCAGAAAAATATTGATTTGAAATCTCAACATTACCAACTTTCTTCTTAAAATTTTCAGCTCGAAGTGCTAGAAAATTCACATCATCCACAGTCGGCACTGATTTTTCACATTTAACCTCAATTTGTGGCTCATCTGACTTTGTGGAATCAGATTCATCGCCAAAAGATAGCTCCTCTGATTTTGATGAATCAGAATCATTGCTAGAATTATCTTCAGACTTCTTAACAACCCATTTCTGGTTATCAAGGTTTCCCCTTTTCTTGTAAAATCTGTTTTAACATTCACCAATTTCAAATTTTGAATCTTTGAAAAGTTTAGTTCTATCAATTGGTGGTTCAAACTCAATCACTTTCTCTTTTAGTTTACGAGAAACTCCCTGTTTTGATTGTATTGCTTTGGAACAATTCTTGGCAATATGTCCAACAGTGTTGCATTGGAAACATGTTCTCGTTTCTTTCTTCTGATCAGCAATCTTCATTTCTTCTTGCTTCTTTGCAAGGAATTCTCTGTTTGACTGGTTCCTGAACAGACTTTCTTTTTCCTCTTCAGTAGACGTTCTTGAAACAAATACCATTTTTTATTTAAAATCACGAACATATTTTTCATTTTTATGATTTTCTGGTGGAATAAAACCCAGACCTTTCTTTTTGAAATTACCGTTATGGTTTTTTTCTTTTGATAACCAGAACTGTAACCCTTTTCTTGTTTTCTCTTTGTTGAACTCTTGAGGTGTACTTTTTAGGTTTATCATTAAGATTTACATCTTTTATTTCAGAAATATTAATTTCTGTTAGTTTGAAAACCTTTTTTATCATGTCAGGTTTGACACCTCTTATTGGAAATTCCTCATCAGAATATAATTTGTCAGAATCATTCAAAGTATATGCAACTTTGAATGTTTCGTCATTCAAATTAGATTTTGATAAAAGAAATTCTTTATTGTAAACCCTTTTGCCCTGTTTGACGGTTTGACTCGGAGTGCTGGACTCAGACTTTGACTCTGACATAGACTCTGACTTTGACTCCTCGAATTCATCTTTATCCAACACCTGATTGACCACTTTCTTTATTAACTCGGACTCATGATCAGTGTCAGAGGATGTAAACGTGATCTCAATATTTTCTGGCAAGTTAACTGAAGACTCCGACTCCCACTGTAAATTTGTTGCCTTTTTGACTCTTTCTGAATTTGGATTTCTCAGAGAATATCCATTTTCAAGCGGAGGTGGACACTTGTTGTAACTAACACCTTGTTTCTTACCAGATGTATTTTCTTTAGAATCCTTCTTCTTTACTTTCTTCTTGTCAGGAATCTTTTCTTCAGAAACTTTTTGTTCTTCAGTTACTTCATCATCTTCAAATTCCTTCATACCATCAACAGTTGGATAAATCCTATCAATGACATAAGAAGTATATGAGTAACTTTTCAACAAACGATTAACTCTTTCAGTTTCAATTCTTTGGGTTTCAAGTTTGTTGGTGCATGCGTCTGTCAAGTTCGTGTTGTATCGAGTCTTGTACATAGAATGATAGATCTGGGTGCTTTATACGAGAAAATATGAGATTTTAGGGATTGATAGATGTGATTTCGCTTGAAGTAGATGATTCCGCTTGAAAGTGATTTGGACAGTTTCAAGCGAAATCAACTTAAGTAATTTCGCTTGAACTGATATCTTGTCACATTCAAGCGAAATCAAGACACTATAAATAGGTGTCAAGCGAAATCAGTTGGAGCAGTTTTCCGGTTGTGCAACGAAGTGCTGCCGAAGTGTCGTCTCGCTGTAAAACGTTTTCTAATTAATATTACGACAGTTTTAAGTGATAATCTAGCTTAATTGATCTCAGAATGTCTGTTTCCGCCTTTCATTCTGAGTAAAACTCTTCTGATTGACTTGTTCGGGCCTTAAAACGATCCTACAAGTGGTATTAGAGCTCAGGAGGAAGAGTTCTTACCAATTCAGCTGCAAATTCTGATTTCTACACCTTCTTTTGCAAATTGAACTTGTTTTTACAGTCAAAATGTCCTGATTTTCACACATCTTGTGTGCATTAGTGTTTTAACAAACCCTAGAAAGTTTCAGAACTAAAATCGACTTAAAACTTGATAAATCTGTTATTTCTCTTGAAAAACAGCTTGAGATTATGACATCAGCAGTATTTCGCTTGAACTGATATGTTGATTTCGCTTGAAATCACTCTTTGGCTATGATTTCGCTTGAAAATTCTGTTTGATTCCGCTTAAACAGATATTTCGCTTGAGAATTTCTGCTGGTTTCGCTTGGAACGTGTTATTTCGCTTCAAAGGAGGTTCCGCTTGAGATTCTGATTTCGCTTGAGAACACTATTTTTGTGAACTTTGAAAATCCGAAACATGGACGAGTAATTTACAACGCATTTGCTACCCCGGTTACCCCTATCACTTTGGCACAGAATACGATGTTGGATAATGAAACAGGGACGATGCAAAAACCTCCTAAACTTATGAATATCGAGGAGTATAAAGGTTGAGAAGGACGGTTTGAGAATTGGGTACAAGCAAATTATCTAGATGCTTGGGAATGTGTCAAGACGAAATACGTTAGACCTATGACAGATGATGAAGAGATTTTTCCAATTACAGATTTAAGTGCAGATGCCAGAAAAAAATACAAAGATTAGAAATGATGCTGAGTTTATTGCAACAAGCTGTGAAAGAAGATATTTTGGTGTTATTGCAACATAATGGAACTTCTTATTTAATCTGGGAAGCGTTAAGATCGAAGTTTCATGGAAGCCAAGAGATGGTCAGGAATAAGAAATCACTTTTGAAGAAAGAGTTTGATCTGTTTCGAGGGCTGAAAAATGAAAGCACAAAACAAATAGTTGAGAGATATTGCAATTTGCTAGCTAAAATGAAAAGATTGAGCATCGAGAAAGATAATGAAGAGTTGATTGATAAATTAGTTGATGCTTTGCCATATGAAACTTGGGGCACATATCTCATGATGTTGAGAAACAAGAAAGGGTTTAGCAATCTGACTCTGAGCAAATTCATTGAAAAGATCGAGGCTCAGGAAATGGAACAGAGAAAGGCTTTGAGAATGAAAGATTTTGACGGTGAACAGGACATCGGGCTTTACTACAAAGGTGGTGTAAGTGATAAAACCACTAATCTTTCACCGAAGGTTCAAACTGCATTCAATACAAAGAGTACGTCTGAAAGTTCTTCTAAAGGATCAAACAGTAACACAAGCTTTTCATCATATCCGTCATTTGATCCGAACATTTCAGCAACAAAGAATGGCAAAAAGCTGCAGTGCAGCATTCTTTTGAATCTGGAAAATGATGAAGATTATTCAGCAGAAATTGCTAAGAGTCACATGTCTTTGTTGGGAACTGTATTGGAGTCTTATGGTATTTTTGTTGCAGGTCAGATCGGGAATCCAATGCTTACAAAAGAGGATTACGATCAGATTGATGCTGAAGAGATGGAACTGATGGACATAAAGTGGTGTTTGGCAAGTGTATTAAGACGAGCTGAGAAATTTAAGCAGATCACAGGAATAGATGATTTACGTGAAGCTAATATTTCTACTTTGGGTTTTGATAAATCTTAAGTCACTTGTTTTCATTGCAGGGAAAAAGGACACTTCAAGAGAGAGTGCAAAAACCGCGAAGCAAGTGGAGCTCAAAATCCTTTCAACAACAACAATGATTACTATCGGAAGGCGATCATTTGAAAATGATGGCAGAAAGTGATAGTGATGACGATAAAGCCAAAAAGAAAAAGAAAGAGGTCAAAACACCGGTCAGCAGTGATGATGAAGCTGTTGGTCCCGTTGATACAGGATCTGATCGTAGGAACAAGATGAATCGATTTCGTCTTAATGTGCGGAATCCATTATGATGAATCACAGATTTGTGCAACACAGAATTCAACGTTTAACTGCTTGTCTGTTCGTTCTATTGATTGTTCTGAAAGTCACAAAGATCCGGTAGAAGTACAGACTATCCGTGCGTGTCAAAAGTTCTAACAAAGTTGCACCGGACCTCCCATTTATAGACAAACTCAGGAAACTAACAAGTGTTGTACGTGCGGGTGGGCTACCCGTGCGTATGGCTTACCCGTGCGTATGGCCATCCGCGCGTATGACTTATCCGTGCGGATAAGTCATCCGTGCGTATTACCATACGTGCGTATTGCCATGCGTGCGGATGAACTTGTCCCAAATAACACTTTCACATACAGAACCTATTCCTGAGTTGTCATGCTAACTACATACATACATACAGACAATATACATAAACACAGAATACAAAATATGACTACATGCTGACGGAAGCTACAGACGTAATGTACTAACAGACTCCCCCTCGGATGTAGCTGTAGTACCTTCCAGCATAGTCTTTAATTCCTTCTGCTGCGTCTTCGCTCACGCTCTTTCTCTCTTCTTTTCTGTGCCTTTTCCTCCAACATCCTTTTTCGCTTTTGTCTTCCCTCAGTCAACCACCAATGTCTGTAGACAGGATCTCCATCACGCTTCCGTTCCCACCTTGGAATTTTGTTTTCTTCAGATTCAATTGGTGTTTGATCTGTTGGAGGAACAATCCCCAATCTACGTTTTCCCAACTCAGCAGCTCTTTCAGCAATCTTTTTGGAACGTTGTTCACGCTTGTATACTTTCAAGAACTCATCAATCTCTAGATCTCTCCATCTTGTCTTCCAGTATCTTCCAGAGTTGATGTCTTTTGCGTAACAAACATCCACAACCTTTTGATATTGCAAAGCTTGCTCTCTATCAGGTATCTCATAGACTATCTTGTTGTAGAACAGACAATCGATATCTTTCTTTGAGCAGTTTACAAGGCACATAGGATCTAACACACAGATCCTTCTTGTTTCTCCTGTGGACTTGTTATTTAAAGAAATTATTGAATCTCAGCAACCACCCTTCAAACTCATCATGGAAATCTTGCTCCATTGCCCGTAAAGGCATATTCTTCAAACAACTTGGAGGTTTGATATCCAGAGTAATATCCTTTTCACCACTTTCTAAGATCTTGACAATGTGTTGTGGAAAGTGTGGTTTCCAATCAGGATATCTTTTCTCAGCTTGCAGCTTCACATAATTCCATAACCTTTGATCATGTTGTCTCACATCTAACCAATGGTAATATTCTTTGATGTTCTTTGTTTTCACCAATTCGTCTATATCCCACCATGGCAGAGTTTTGATATCAGACAAGAACTCAAAATACTGTACTCCCTGTTCTCTTCTGATTGCATAAACTCTTAAGTCTTCCAAATATCCCCACGAGAGAATGTCACCCCAAGAGAGTTCTTTGTCGTGTGTAAAGAATTGAAGTGCTCTTAGTTTCTTTCTCTCTTTTGGCATGACTTTGTACCATTTCTTTCTTTCTTCTGCAAGATTTTCTCTTGGAATGGCAACTGGAATACCTTCTGCAGACACTTTCTCCACTATCTTTCTTCTAATTTCTTCTTCATTTCGATCTTTGAACATTTCCGTCAGCGAAGGAAATGTTTCATCAATTCCAGAATAATGAAAATGAACTTCATCATCAGATGAATCTGAAGCATCTTCAACAATTACATCGTTGTAATTATCAGCTTCAAAGGCAAATCTTGGCTCAAATACATCTTCAGAAGTCTCAGGAATCTCATCTTCAATATCGAATTTAAATTTACCTTCTTGCAAACCCAATTCCTCTAACATCTCTTCCCTTGTTCTTCTAACCTCAATCACTTCCTGATTTTTATCTTGTAAGAAAATGACGGTAGGATTTGTGAGGAATACCTGATCCATGTGCTGCTTTCCAGAAGTGGAAATTTCTTGCTGATCATCATCATCTTGTTCGTTGATTTGATCATTCAGAAACTCCTCAATCTTTTGTTCATCAATAGGATTCTTCACAATCAATCCTGAAGAACCTTGATCATCGTCATCATTCTTCTTATCATCATCTTTCTTATTCTCATCGTCTTTCTCATCATCATCGTCTTTTTCTTCATCTTCATCTGCTTCATCATCTCCAAGAAGTTCATCATCAGAATCACTAACTTCTTCACCCCGAGCCTTCTTCGCTTCTTTTCTCCTTTTCATAACTTTCATTCTGTAAAGACCTTCTTTTACGTTGAGTGGCACAGTATAAGCATCACCAACAAGAACAAACTGCTTTGTCTTCCATTCAAGTAGCAACACTTCTTTCCCCTTTTTCTTCTTTTGTGCAACAGCAACTCTACGAATGATTTCATCAGAATCAATGATTTGAGAAGGCTCTCCAACTAACATGAAATCTTGATCATGTTCTTGAGCAACTTGTTCTTGAGCATTTTCAGCATCAATCATTTCATCAACTTGACTTGAAGAGCTACCAGCTTCTTGAACATCTTCCACTATACTTTTGTTCTTTTGTATCGCATCCTCAGCTAGTCTTCGCTCTCTTTCAAGTCTTCTTTCTTCAACTTTTCCTACTTCAATTTCATTGTAAGCAGCATGAACATCCTTTTTCAAGAAATTTTCCACAACAGAATATAACATCTTGAGTTGTTCATCTTTCATCACTTTGTCAGCTTTCATGGCTTCCATCTCCAGCTTCATTGCTTTCATTTCATTTGAATTAGCTTCACTCATTTCACTGAGAAGCTGATTGAGTGATTGATTAACATCTTGGAGATTCTTTGTCTTCTCGTTCAAAAAATTTCTGCCATAAGAGCTTCAATCAATTTAGCATTATTATCACCATCTTCCTTTGTTTTCTTCATTGTGTTTTCTTCATGAAAGATTATCACCGATCTGAGTTGATCATGAGCTTTCATTATTTTATTAACTTGCTTCAATAAAAGATCACGTTCGCTTTCAGCCTTTTCTTTTTCTTTTTCAAGATCTTTGACTTTCTTTGCCAGAACTCTCACTGCTTCATTATTGAATAAATCATCATCAAAATTCAGATCTTCCAACGGATCTCCTGAAGTAGATGGCAAATGGCTAAAGAAATCATCTGAGTCTCTTGGACGTGAGGATGATTCTGGAATCTCTATGTTTTCTGGTACTTTTGGAAACTTTGAATAAAAGACTTCAGCATCAGTAACTTCAACGTAGTCATCGTGACTAGTCTGCTTTTCGGCTTCTGTTTCTTGTGGTTGAGGTGATTCAACATGTTGAGTATCTTTACCATCATGTTCCTTTTGAACTTGACTTTCGCCTTTTCTTGCTCGAACACTTCTTGGAATGAGGCCAGCTACAACTGCTTTTATTTTCTTGATTTATTTCTTTGGACTCTCAGGATCATAAGTTGAATCGTCTTCATCTGACCCTTTCTTTTTCTTTGGAGACCTTTTCTTTAACTGAGCTTTTCCTTTGCCAAGAGTAATTGGATCAAGTTCAGATTCTGATATAGTGGTTTCAGAATCATCATCACTTGAAAGATCTTGAACGACTCCTTCTTGATCTTTAACACCTTTAGCAGCATCCTCATTCTTCTTTAAGAAACTTTGAAGAGATTGAGATAACAACTCGGCTCCTTCTTGAATAACAGCTGAAGGTTCCAAAACTGTTTCATCTATCAACTTGTGCTACTGTTTTCCAGAAGACCCTGCAAAACAGATGTTTGACAAATTTATTAGAAATTTTCACAATATAAAATTCTAATTTCCTTATGACTCCCCCTTTCACAATACCCTTTTCTACATTCTTCGGAATAGAAACTGCAGGGGACGTCTTTGGAGTTCTCTTTCTCTTTCCATCTTTGATACACCACCATCTTGTATCTTTCTTATAGAACAAACTCATCTTGTCATCTTCATTATCAGAATTGCTATCTTCATGTCTCCAAGCATCATTTTCAGGAGCTACATAGTTTGGATTTGAAATTTTGCAGATCATTCTCTTTGCTCCTGGATTTGGACCTTTGATCAACCTGCTGATTGTGTCTGGTGTCATGTGCCTCAATCCCAAAATGTCGTTACTTCTCTTTTCTACACCTTCAAACTGATCATCTATCAACATCTGGACAAACCTAGGATACATAAGGAACCTCTTGCTTCCATCCTTTACATTCTCAGACATGTGATCAAAAATTACTTGAGAGATATTGTACGGTCTGTTTAGTACAAGACAAGCAATGATATTCATGATATAATCTTGAGTTTCATCATATCCACCCTTTTTGTGTGATAATGCATGAATAACACAATGAGCCATGAATTTATAAGCGTGACTGAAACTTGTCTTCTGCATCCTTCCATTTACACTACCAGCAAAACCCATTCTACACCACAATCCTTTCACAAGACGTTCAGAAACTATGGTTGGGTTACTATCAGCGTCTCCTAAATTCAACACTCTCCTTATATCACCAACTGTCACCTTCATCTCCAAATCTATATCTTTTCCATTCTCATCCTTCTTAGATATAGCAGAATAAATGGTTTTATCACTCTCTTCGTATCTTGCAGCACTCCAAAATCGTTTCACATGAGATTCATAAGCTACTGTCTTATCAGTTAAAGCCTTAGAGATTCTGCTTTCTCTTAAGAATTTCGCAATATCTTGAACTATTGTGTTTTCGGTATACACTTCATCCAATACACAATAAATATTATGAGATTTATCCCAATCCTGCAGAAATTTTATTCATTTAAGAAATAATTTTGGGATCTCAAAATATTCTTGACAAAGAAAAACTTTCTGTACGATTTGACAATTAAAAGGTTATCCGTACGCATGACTTATCCGTGTGTATGACTTATCCGTGCGGATGAGTTCTCCGTGCGGATAAGTTATCCGTGCGGACAACTTGTCTATGCCCCGTATTGCCATCCGTGCATACAGCCTGACATTCCAACGGATTGCCATCCGTGCGTACAACATGTGCACAAATTGTCATCCGTACGTACAACATGACATTGCCACGGATTGCTATCCGTGCGTACAACATGATATTGCCACGGATTGCCATGCGTGCGTACAGGCCTCAGATGAAGAACAGTTTATGAACATGAAAAAATTTTCTATGGCAAAACCTAAAATTGAACACAGATCTACACAGAGGATGTCAACGCGATCAAAACCCTATGTTCAATGATGCCTAAAACATCCTATTCACAGGTTAATTTCACAAAAACCTAGCCGACACTTCGTACCGTCCAAACATCAGATCTACAAGATTTTAACATGTTATAACACAAATTAAACCAGTAAAACTCTAGATCTAAGCATTCCGAACAAAACTCTATGATTTATTCATGACAAAACACACTAACACAGGCTAGATCTAAGATAAATGCTCCGAAAGAAAAGATACGCGATGAGCAGATAACAAACAACGGATTATTGCAGATTTGAGTTAGAAAAACATACCTTTGCCATTGTAAATGTTGTGTAATCCAACGAAAACAAAAATCCGTGCAAAGAATTCCGAAATCAGAAAGTCAAAGTGCGAGTGAGAAAGAGTATTGTACGTGCGGATAACTTTGACTGACTCTTTGACCCTCTATTTATACTATCAACAAACGCGTATAGTCACCCGTGCGTATAACCATCCGTGCGTATGGCTATCCGTCCGGATGAATATCCGAATGAGGCACACTTTAACCTTTTTAATGGAAACTTTGATTTTTCTCAAATTTTGTCAGTTTTTAGAAATCCACTTAAGTTGCTTGGTTCAAATTAATGACTCGAGGAACTTAATTTGTCGACCAAGTCCAACTTAATGACCTTGGTTGACCTGAAGCAAAACATACTGACTTTTGAAATTTTTGTTCAAACATTTTTCAGAAAAATTACAAGTATCAATTTAACGAACTTGTGTTTGACATTTTCAATTACAGATTAGTAATAATTAGCTCCAAACTCATCTTCCATCCCAGAAACTTCCTGCATCTTCTATCACTTTCAAATCCGAAGATTAGCTCTCCACTTTGGTTTGTCGGAAAATAAAGCAGAAAAATAAAATCTTTTTGGGATTTTTAATGAAGCAGTTAGACTAGAAATGAAAAACAGAATATAAGAAAAGTAAAAATAAACTATTTACAAACATATTTTTGGTGAGCGTGTTAGGGAATCATATCAGCTTCCGACAAGTTACAAGTACCATTAAGCTTGATTTCATGCCAAACATTAAACAATTCACTTAGATTGTCGATATGCTGATCCTCTTAAATTCTTACACACATTTCAATCTGTTCAGGATACTGATTTAGTATTTTAGAGACTTAAACTTATACGTGTTTCCCACCTCTTGAATATACTCCCGTATCCAGAATCCCAATAATCAGTCTTACAGGTGAGTATACTACAATGATATCTGTACATAAATTAGGTATGCGAGGGCCGATGGATCTCAGGTCGATACTTCCGTATACGCAGAGAGATATCAGCTTCGACTTTAAGGTGTGTCCCCTTTAGAGGATCTTTTTGCTACAACAGCAGCGACTATCAATTTTATTGTTTCATCGGCATGCTGAGGGTTTAATGCTATGTTTCAAGCATTTGCAGAAAGTATTATCCAAGGACTAGGTCAGAACTACCGTTCAGCAGAAGTCCCGGAATAATACCCCAGACATCATTTAGAATAAAGACCTAGTATATCAGATTATGAGACCTTTCAAACGAGATTTCAGGGGTTACCTATATATCCAAGTAATGTTCCCCACGAAATAAGCAAGTAAGATTTCAGGTTTATATCCCGAACAAATCTACTAAATGTGTAAAAACCTATCGACACATCATCAGTGAGACTGTTTAACGCATTTGAACTTTCCATTTCTTTAGCGTACTGTAACCGTCTAGCTGATGTACTATCATTTTCCCTTTTTACACAAACTCTTTTTGAAATTTTATCATGTTTTTGGGTTTTTGAAATTTTCTCATGTTTTTGGCTTTTTCGAATTTTTTATTGTTTTTGTATTTTCTGAAAATAAAACTACTATCTCCCCCTAAAAACCAAAACAAGTAAAAATTCGACAAACCATTGCAGATTGTTTTTCAACATCTTCTACAGTGGTACCTTCATCAACGCCAACAATTTCCTCCGCATCCGATAGCAACTTCATACCTTAAGTTTCAAAAGATATTTAAAGCGTGTTTTGTCAAAAGCTTTGGTATGTAAGTCAGCTTTTTGTTCATCGGTGTGGATTTTCTCTATTCGTATCAACTTCTTCTCGAAACAGTCTCGGATGAAGTGATGACGAATTTCAATGTGTTTTGTTTTAGCGTGATGAACAGGATTTTTTGTTATGTTAATTGCTGCCTCATTATCAACAAAGATAGGGGAGTTAAGAAATTGCAAACCATAGTCTCGCATCTGTTGCTGGATCCACAAGATCTGAGAGCAGCAGCTGCTAGCAGATACATATTCAGCTTCACAAGTGGATAAAGCGACAGAGGTCTGCTTCTTGCATTGCCAGGTGACCAATCGTGGTCCAAAAAACTGGCACCCTGCTGTTGTCGATTTAGCATTCACTTTGCAGCATCCGAAATCCGAATCAGAATATCCTTCGAGCATGAAATCGCCAACTTTTAGATACCATAACCCCAGAGATGGAGTTCCTTTCAGGTAGCGTAGAATCCTTTTCACAATTACCATGTGCGAAGCTCTAGGATTTGACTGAAATCGAGCCACGAGGCAGGTTGGGTACATAATATCCGGTCTTGATGCCGTCAAGTACATTAACGAGCCGATCATGGAACGATACAATGTTTCATCTACCTTCTCTCCGGTGAGATCAGGGTTTATTCCATGGTTCGTCGCTAATGGGGTGGACATTGGTGACATTCCTGACATCCCGAATTTCTCCAGAACATCTTGAACGTATTTTGTTTGATGTATGAAAGTTCCCTCGGGAAGTTGATCGACTTGTAGTCCCAAGAAGAACTTCATCTCACCCATTGAAGACATTTCAAACTTCTGCTTCATAACTTGTTCAAAATCTTTGCAGATTTGTTCATTTGTAGACCCGAAAATTATGTCGTCCACGTAAATTTGGACAATCAGAAGATGCCCGTCGACTTCTTTTGTAAACAGAGTGGCGTCTATCTTTCCTCGAGTGAAGTGGTTGGCTAACAAATGTTGAGACAATGTCTCATACCAGGCTCTAGGGGCCTGATGTAAGCCGTACAACGCTTTGTCAAGGAGATAGACTTTGTCTTTGTGAATTGGGTCGGTGAAGCCTGGTGGCTGTTCTACATAAACCTCCTCTTTCACCTTGTCGTAGAGAAACGCCGACTTCACATCTAACTGAAAAACTTTAAATCCTTTCCACGATGCAAATGCAAGGAAAATTCTGATTGCTTCAAGTCTTGCGACAGGGGCATATACTTCGGTGAAATCTATCCCCTCCTGCTGACTGAAGTCTTGGACAACGAGTCGAGCTTTGTTTCGAATGATAACACCTCGATCATCCCTCTTGCATTTAAACACCCATTTGGTATTAATCTTCCGGTGACCATCGGGCAAATCAACTAGCTTCCATACACCTAACTTCTAGAATTGGCTTAACTCCTCCTGCATTGCATTTACCCACGAATCTTTGTACGTCCTTGGTTCTATCTGCGAGATAAAACAACTTAATGAAAATTCAGTTTGTAAAGGAGCAACTTTTGTATAAAAACATGTAAGCCCTTGATCAAGCTGTCTTCGGGTGCGGACGCCTGATTGCAGTTCTCTGATTATTAGTTCCTCCGGATGATA
This sequence comes from Helianthus tuberosus, assembly GCA_030545235.1. Classification (NCBI taxonomy): domain Eukaryota; kingdom Viridiplantae; phylum Streptophyta; class Magnoliopsida; order Asterales; family Asteraceae; genus Helianthus; species Helianthus tuberosus. The sequence goes on along the minus strand of CM060351.1, from coordinate 128,292,404 downwards.
AGAAAGCGTTCTTGGCATCACCTCGCCTGAAACATCTACTTCGCTCTCCAAATTTGTGACGTTTTGATCAGTAACTTGTTCACTGACTGGAATAGTTTGATTTGAAAACTGGATTAGCTCCCCCTCAGAGTCTGAATCATCATGATCGAATATTGGTCTATTTTCAGATTCTTGATTGTCATTCTCTACCGTCTGATTTTCTTGAGCAACATCATTTTCAATATCGTCATGTTCTCCAGCATTGCTTGGACCCGCCTCATCATCATTTGAAGCTTGTCGTTTTCGATAAGTCTCTGCTGGAAACCTTTCATCTTCATACTCTCTTAGAATATCCAACTCATCAAAGAACTCTGGTTCTTCCTCCATGTTGAAGGACTCCCACAAAGTATCATAATTGAAACGCCATGAGTCACCAGGATTCTGTGGAGGCATTGTATGACCTTGACATTCAACATTTTGAGCTTCAATAATCCGCTTCAGACTTGGAATGAAGACTCGTCATAATGGACTTGCGTAACCTACGAATATTCCTTCAATACTCTTCGGACCAAACTTTCCAAAAGGCTCTAGAACCGTACAGGGTGACCCAAACGGTTCAAGATACTTCAAATTAGGTTTTCGGTTATTGATCAACTCAAAGCACGTTTTGTTGAATTTCTTGACAGTGAGAACTCTGTTGAGCGTATAGCATGCGGCGGAAACTGCTTCTGCCCAGAAATTTATTGGTAACTTTAAATCAGCAAGCATTGTTCTAGCCGTTTCGATCAGCGTCCTGTTTTTTCGTTCTGCGACTCCATTCTGTTGCGGAGTGTACGGAGCACTGAACTCATGCAAGATACCTCTTTCATCACAATATTCTTCCATCTTGTTGTTCTTGAACTCAGTACCATTATCACTTCTAATTCTTCTGATACGCCTTTGGTACAAATTTTCAATCTTTCTGAACAACCCCCTCAAACTGTCAAACGTTTCCTCTTTCGACTTTAAGAATAATACCCATGAAAATCTGGAATAATCATCCGTAACCATAAGACAATAAAGTTCTCCTGTAATACTTTTGACATTCACAGGACCAAATAAATCCATGTGAAGTCTCTCCAAGGGTCTTGAGACTGAATTGACTTGCTTTTTGGGGTGTGACATTTTCTTTTGCTTGCCTTTCATGCAACTAATGCACTCTTTTTCCAAATGGAAACCTTTAATGTGAACTCCCAGAACTAAATCATTGTGCACCAGATGATTCATTTTACGAAGATGAATGTGCCCCATCTTACGATGCCACAACTTTGATTCTTTCTCTGTTGCTCTAGAAACAAAACAGTGTGCTTGACCCGTTGTTGTAGTTGCTACAGTCATGTCTAAAACATACAGATCATTCACTCTAGGAGCTCTCATGATAATCCATTCTTCAGGAATAACAAAGCCTGGTTTCAAAATCAAACACTCTTTGTCTGTGAAGTGAGTAGTATACATCCGGTCACAAATCTGCGAGATACTTAGCAGATTATTTTCCAGCTCAGCAATGTAGTTAACTCTCTCAAACGTGACGATCCCGTTGGATAACGTTCCTTCACCAACAATTCTACCACCTTGGTTACCAGCGAACCCTACATAACCTCCATTGATATTTCTAACATCATACAGCAGCGCTGTCTTTCCTGTCATGTGCCGAGAAGCTCCACTATCCATAATCCAATGTGAAACGGATCTTGGAAGCTCCTGCACATATCAAAAGCATTTTATGAGATTTTGATGCTACCCAAGCCTCTTTTGACTCGGGTAACTGGATATTAATGTGAGTTTTTGCAGTGTAAAGTGGCGGAAAATTTTTATCATTCATTTTTAGGCTTTCAGCAGTCCCAACTTCAACCTCTTTAAATAAGAAAAATTCGTCCTTTTGAGGTTGACCAGCTGGTTGATTTTTGTTCACCACATACTTCTTTTCAGAAGTCGATTTTTGTTTATCATAAAACTCCAAAGGTACATACATCTTCTTTGTTGAAGATGATGATTTTTCAGTTTCAGACACCTTTGGTGAATTTGCTTTCTTTTCAACTACTTTTGGCTTCCATGTTTGTTGAGGTGATGCAACCCGTTGGTAAAATTTATCATTTTTAGATGTCGAATTCTTAACAGGTTCAGTTTTGATCTTGGTGTTTTCATTTTTCAAAACATTTTTCTCAACAATCAATGGAGCCTTTCCTTTCACAACATCTCTCTTGATAGAATTCTTCACAGTTTCAGTCTTAGGCTTTAAGTTGGTACACTTTCGTGCAATATGTCCAACTTGATTACATTTGAAGCATGTTCGGGTGTCAACTACCCAACTTGAGCCTTCAGACTGAGGCTGTGAGGCCTTCTTTTCAAAGAACTCTTTGTTTGATTTTGAAAAAATTTTAGATTCCTCATCAGAAAGTGAACTTAAACTGTTTACAAACACCTTTTTCACAGCAAACTTCTTGTTCTGAACATTCTTTTTCTGATAATTCTTACCACCCTGATATCCTCCCGACCATTTATTTTGATTGTTGTTAGAAAAACGTGGTGGAATAACAGGTTTCTTATAGTAAGCTTTATCTTTCTCAAAATTCATTTGTCTCTTTGTCTGTTTCAAACCGTCTACTTCAGACAAATCAATTTCAACCAGTTTGAAAACATTTTTCAATTTATTCACATTAACATTCTCCAGAGGAAACTCAAAATCTGAATACAACTTATCAGAACCAGACATCTTGTACATCACAAGACCCGGTTCATCATTTAAGTTGTTTTTAGATTTTGGTTTCGGAATGTAATTGTTCAGAAAACATTCTTCATCTTCACTTGAATCACTATCCAAGACACTTTCAGCCATGCCTTTAATGATCTCGGTTTGAACACTATCATCGGATGATGATGAAGAAAATGTCACATCAATTGATTCTGGCAGTTTTATCTCATTTGTTTCAACATCATCATTAACCAACCCTGATTGTTTCTTTGAAAAATTGTTTAGAACAGGTGGCGGAACTTGATGAAACCCCACCCCAGTTCCATCACAGTATACATCTTCGCCAGCTTTGTTTTTCCCAATGGGTTTTGGAACAATATGTTGCAAAACAAAGCTTGCAGAGTTGTAACTGCTCAGTTTCAGATTAATACGCTCATTCTCAATCTTAGCTTCTTCAAACTGAAGCTTCAATTTCGCAATTTCATCAAGTTGTTGGTTGATTAACTCTTCTTTTACTCTAAGAACCCCTGATAGTTGAAGATTTTCTTTCGTTGTTTTACCATTTCTCTCATCAGAATCTTTAACCGTTCGCTTTAGCTTCTCAAACTTTTTCAGAAATTTTACGATTTTCAAGAAGTAACTTTTCGTTTTCTTTTCTTATTCTTTCTATGTCATTTTTATCATTTTCAATTTTCTCAGCTAATTCTTTAGATCTATCATTCGAAGCTTTCAGCATTTTGTCACGGTTTAAGATTTGATTTTCAACACTTTTGACTCTACTAGTCAACTCTTCAACCTTCTTACCATTGAGGTAAGTGATTGTACTACAAACTTTGCACTCTTTCATGCAATTTTTGCAGTCATTTTCAGATTTAACTTTCTTACCTGACTCAAGTGTACCATTTGAACTGACCTTGTTTTTGGACTCAGTTCCAGAACTAGAAACTACCTCAAGTTCTTTTGCTGCAAGAACTTTTTCAGCCATCTTCTTCAAGTTTTCAGTCGTTAACTCTTGTGATGTATCAATGATCCCATCATCAGCATTCTTTGACTTTGGCTTCTGTTCTGCTTCTTTGACTTTTTCTTCTTTCTCTACTTGTTTCTCATCACCACCTCCCCACCATTCTCTTTGTCTAGCTTCTTCTTCTTCCTCGGCAAATTGTTGAGTGAGAGCATCAACACTAATGGAATCTGGGTCAACTGCAATGTTTCCTTGTGGATCAAGGTAACATTCTCTGTCGGCATCCCACCTTTTTGCTCTTTTAGCTTCTCTGTATGTGTTATAAATTCTGCTCATTCTGGTTTGGGCTTTCATTCTTCGGTTGATGATCTTTTCTTCTTCAGTTCTATTGTCTTTAAAAGGAATAATCTTCGTCACAAATGCATAACCCACCGCATCTTCCTCTGGTAGCAGTTCGCTCCAATCAAACCCTTCATCATCATGAATCACAGCAAGAGCTCTAGATTTTTCTTTGTTATCTTCAACCTGCTTCAATCTAGGTGGCTCAGATTTATTCTGGTGATAAATTGCTCTCTTGTAATAATCATCTCTGAAAGGGTTCTCCGACTCATCAGCATATGCATTTCTGCATTCTCGTTTGAAGTGACCTTTCTGCTTACATTTGAAGCACGTCACCTTGGTTTTATCAAACCCCAGCTTGGTAGATGCACCACCAATTGTCTTCCTGCCGGTAATTTCCATGAAACGTTGTGCTCTACGAACAGCACTAGCCATAGCCCAACGAATATCGATCAGCTCCATTTCCTCGGGATCAATCCGATCATAATCTTCTTTCGTCAGATTGGTATTACCTATCTTCCCAGCTACTAACCCTTCATAGGACTCTAACACAGATGCTAGAAAGATCATTTGCTGTTTGGCCGACTCCTCATCAAAATTCTGAGCATTCTTCAAATCTACCGCAATGTTGCATGAAAACACGTTCTTTGGAACAGATTGTTGTTGACTTGAAGAATTTGAAGAAGATCCCTGGCTTGAAGAACTGGATGAAAAACCTCCATGAAAACCATTGTTTGAACTTGGACTTTCTATACTTGAAGGATTTGAATTTTCAGCGGAGAAAGCAGTTCTTGGAGAAACATTCTTGGGAATCATACTCTTTGGATAGTACAACTCCATGTTTTGTTGGTATGATGAATGATTTACTTTGTGTGTTTTCTTTATCTCTAATTCATGACTCTCTAGTCTTTCAATCAGTAAGTCGACAGTCAGATCTTCAGCTTTGATTGTATTCTTCAACATCAGTGCATAGTACTGCCAATCCATCTCTTCTGGTAGTGAATCGAACAGTTTGTCAACTAGCTCCTCCTGAGAATAGAGAATTCCGTGCCTCGCCAATTCCAACTTTAAGTTCCCAAATCTTTCAATCATTTTACAAACAGATTCATTTTTTAAGCATCCAAACAAATCAAACTCTTTTCTCAGCAATTTCTTTTTGTTTTTGACTATTTCTGCACTCCCTAAACATTTTATTTTTAACTTTTCCCATAGATCTTTTGCGTTTGTGTATTCAATGAGTGAAATAATGTCGTCTCTTACGGACTGGTGAATCAAAGCGATGCATTTTTGTTCAGCTACAAAGTTCTCTACGTCTTCAGTTTCTGACAAATTCTCACAATCTTGTCTTTCTGCAACAAAACCGTTCTTTAAGCTCTTCCAGCTCGAATATGCGAATGCTTTCAGCCATTCATCGAATCTTTTTGCCCACCGATTATATTCTTCGATTGCCATTAGCTTTGGTGGTTTGTTGTAGGTACCATATGCGCTTTTAACACTTAGGGCATCGGATAAAGTTTTCTTCGGGTTCGGATTATCATTTGAATGGTTGGAAGTATCGTCTCCGGAATTACCCGCGAAAGCATACATCTCACTGAAGGGATTCATGAATTCTTCCATTTTCAAGTACCTGAAATAATTTTCAAACACTTAGACAATTTTTACAAATTCTAAAATTTTCAAACACTTGAACCAAATGATTATCCGTCCGAGTAGTTATCCGGACGAATGACAGATGTTATCCGCTCGGATGGTTGTGCGTACGAGTAACTTTGACCTTTTGACTTTTCAGGTTATCCGCACGGGTTGTAATCCGTGCGTGTAACAATGATGATGTCAGCAAACAACTTGCAGTAACTAACTAATCCAAACCGTTCAGACAGCTGTCCGCACGGGTGAGTGACGTCATCAAATACGAATAGCTAAACATGACTTTTGATGAATTTGATCTAGTTTTAGGTTGAATCTGATTATGAAACTAAGTAGGATTATACTTTGAATGATTGAGAATCAGTTGATATCAATTTTAACAAATTTTAACCGTAGATTCTTGCTCAATTTTAAGTTTTTCTGATTTTATGGTGACGAATGAAGAACAAATGTAAAAACTAAGTAGAATTAGAAGAAATCTGTCAAATTTCCGGTGAAATTTGATGAAAATCAGCAACAGATGTCAAATCTCCGGTGAAATTTGACTTTGATCGGCGAATAACACTTGAATTCCGGTGAATTCGGTGTTGTTGATCTCGATTCAGCTCCCTGGACGCTCTGATACCACTTGTTGGTCCCGTTGATACAGGATCTGATCGTAGGAACAAGATGAATCGATTTCGTCTTAATGTGCGGAATCCATTATGACGAATCACAGATTTGTGCAACACAGAATTCAACGTTTAACTGCTTGTCTGTTCGTTCTATTGATTGTTCTGAAAGTCACAAAGATCCGGTAGAAGTACAGACTATCCGTGCATGTCAAAAGTTCTAACAAAGTTGCACCGGACCTCCTATTTATAGACAAACTCAGGAACCTAACAAGTGTTGTACGTGCGGGTGGGCTACCCGTGCGTATGGCTTACCCGTGCGTATGGCCATCCGCGCGTATGACTTATCCGTGCGGATAAGTTATCCGTGCATATTACCATACGTGCGTATTTCCATGCGTGCGGATGAACTTGTCCCAAACAACACTTTCACATACAGAACCTATTCCTGAGTTGTCATGCTAACTACATACATACATACAGACAATATACATAAACACAGAATACAAAATATGACTACATGCTGACAGAAGCTACCGACGTAATGTACTAATAGAAGCTGTTCCAGTGATAAAGAAAAAGATGAAGGAAGTGCCAAAGTTCAAAGTTAATGAAGAAGTTGATGCTAAAAAGATTCCTGTGAAGTGTGACACTTGTGAAGCTATAAAGAAGCAGAACAACACATTGATTTATAACTTGAACAGTTTGAAGGAATCTAATGATGTCCTGAACAAAGTTATGAATCAATACAATCAAACAAGTAAAGAACAGGCAACAGCAATGAAGACACTTCAAGGAGCATTTATGATAAAACAGAGAAGTGTGAACAGCTACATTGAAAAGTGTGCTGTGCTTGAAGAGGGAGTGCAATAACCGCGAAGCAAGTGGAGCTCAAAATCCTTTCAACAACAACAATGATTACTATCGGAAGGCGATCTATCATCAAGTTGCTTAACAACAACAAGAACCGCAAGTGGCACATGGAAGAAAAGTGATTGAAGAATCTTCAAAGAGAGCTTGTATGGTGAATCAGGATGATCAAAAGCCAACAGAAGGTTTCAGTTGGGACAAATATATCTCATCTGATAACAAAGCGTGCCTAATCAATCAAGACGATGAAAAATTGCCTGAAGGTTTTAGTTGGGCAAATTTCAATTGGGATGATTATGATCCAAACAAAGATTCAAACCACACAGCTTATGTTGCTCAAATTGAAGAAGACAGTGATGATGATCATGAGTATTGGTTAAAGAAAATGGCAGATCATTTGAAAATGATGGCAGAAAGTGATAGTGATGACGATAAAGCCAAAAAGAAAAAGAAAAAGAAAAAGGTCAAAACACCGGTCAGTGGTGATGATGAAGCTGTTCCAGTAATAAAGAAAAAGATGAAGGAAGTACCAAAGTTCAAAGTTAATGAAGAAGTTGATGCTAAAAAGATTCCTGTGAAGTGTGACACTTGTGAAGCTATAAAGAAGCAGAACAGCACATTGATTTATAACTTGAACAGTTTGAAGGAATCTAATGATGTCCTGAATAAAGTTATGAATCAATACAATCAAACAAGTGAAGAACATGCAACAGCAATGAAGACACTTCAAGGAGCATTTATGATAAAACAGAGAAGTGTGAACAGCTACATTGAAAAGTGTGCTGTGCTTGAGAAAAAATTGGAAACTCAAAGAATTGAAACTGAAAGAGTAAATCGTTTGTTAAAAAGTTACTCATGTACTTCTTATGTCACTGACAGGATTTATCCAACTGTTGAAGGTATGAAGGCATTTGAAGATGATGAGGTAACTGAAGAACAAAAGACTTCTGAAGAAAAGACTTTTGACAAAAAGAAAGAAAAAAGAAGGATTCTAAAGAAAAGACATCTGGTAAGAAACAAGGTTTCAGTTACAACAAGTGTCCACCCCCGCTTGAAAATGGATATTCTCCGAGAAATCCAAATTCAGAAAGAGTCGAAAAGGCAACAAATTTACAGTGGGAGTCGGAGTCTACAGTTAATTTGCCAGATAATATTGATGTCACGTTTACATCATCTGACACTGATCATGAGTCCGAGTTAATAAAGAAAGTGGTCGATCAGGTGTTGGATAAAGATGAATCCGAGGAGTCAAAGTCGGAGTCTATGTCAGAGTCAAAGTCTGAGTCCAACATTCCGATTCAATCCAACAAACAGGGAAAAAGGGTCTACAATAAAGAATTTATGTTATCAAAATCCAATTTGGATGACAAAACGTTTAAAGTTGCATATACTTTGAATGATTCCGACAAATTATATTTTGATGAGGAATTTCCAATAAGAGGTGTTAAACCTGACATGATCAAAAAGGTTTTCAAACTAACAGAAATTAATATTTCTGAAATAAAAGATGTAAATCTTAATGATAAACCTAAAAAGTACACCTCAAGAGTTCAACAAAGAGAAAACATGAAAAAAAGGTTACAGTTCTGGTTCTGGTTCTGGTTATCGAAAGAAACCAAACCATAACGGTAATTTCAAAAAGAAAGGCTTAGGTTTTATTCCTTCAGAAAAACAGAAAAATGAAAAATATGTTCGTGATTTTAAATCAAAAATGATATTTGTTTCAGGTACATCTACTGAAGAAGAAAAAGAAAATATGTTCAGGAACCAGTCAAACAGAGAATTCCTTGCAAAGAAGCAAGAAGAGTTGAAGTTTGTTGATCAGATAAAAGAAACGAGAATCTGTTTTTAATGCAACACTGTTGGACATATTGCCAGAGATTGTTCAAAGGCAATAAAATCAAAACACGGAGTTTCTAAACTGAAAGAGAAAGTGATTGAGTTTGAATTACCAATTGATAGAACTAAAATTTTTAAAAATTCTATTTTTGAGATTGGTGAATGTTCAAACAGATTTTACAAGAAAAAGGGAAATCTTGACAACCAGAAATGGGTTGTTAAGAAATCGGATGATAGTTCTAGCAATGATTCTGATTCTTCAAAATCAGAGGAGCTATCTTCTGGCAATGAATCTGATTCCACAAAATCAGAGGAGCCATAGGTTGAGGTTAAAGGTGAAAAATCAGTGCCGATTGTGGATGATGTGAATTTTCCACCACTTCGGGCTGAAAATTTTAAAAAGAAAGTTGGAAAAGTTGAGATTTCAAATCGATTCTTCTCTGAAAAGAAATAATTTGATATTGAAAGAGTTTTTAACTCCAAAGTCCATAACATTTTTGGAAAAATGGTTGACAGGAAGGTCAAAGGAGTGAAGGAGTTTTACGAGAAGAAGACGAAGAAAGATAAAGTTGAACCATCCCTGGTTTGTGACTGGGATGGTACATATTATGAACAGTAAGTCTCTGGACTTGCCGGAGCTCCCAAGTTGGTAATCGCGGAGCATGAATCGGCATCTTTCTTATGTTTTGAAAATTGAAAATTGGTCACTAGTATGACTTGCCGGAACTCCCAGGTTGGTAAGTAAGGAGTATGAATCGGCATTCTGAGAATTCAACCCACATGAGGTATTGGTTGGTAAGCCATGTGGTTGAAAAAGGTTTATATCTGCAAGTGGTAAATCAAGGACATTAAGTTGAACTTGCATTTTTCTACAAGTGGTTAAAAAAAATGTGATGAATCAAAACCCTAACCTACAAATGGTAAAATTAATCAACAAAACTTATTTTCCGGAAAAACCATTTGATTAAAACAAACTTGAGTGTTTTGAAATCAATGGGAAAATAGTTTGTTGTGAGGGGGAGTTCTGATTGTTTATGCTAAATGGATGGCGATTTGAAGTGATTCGATATCAGTTGTCACGTTACTTGTACAGTTTGTTTTCAAATGTGTTTGTTTTTTAGGGGGAGTAAGAAATTTTAAAAAAATTCAAAAACATTTGAAAATTTGAAAAAGTAAAAAACATGATAAAACTGAAAATGAGTTTTTCTTGTACAAAAAGAGGAAATGATAGTACATCAGTGGATTATCACAACATGCTAAAGAAATGGAAAGTTAAAATGTCACACCCCCAAAATCCACATGCGGAGTACCACCGCTTGGAGGCGTGACTGACCAGGATCTTAGCCATCGATCACATTGCACTCATAGGTATAGGTAAATAAAACTTTCATTGATTAACAGTAAGTGTTACAACGTTACAATATTTCACAGTTTACAGCGGAAGCATAATTCATTCGTTAAGAGTTTATAACCACAGGTAAAAGCCATTTGTGTTGTGTTATGTTTCCATGTATCTCGACCCATGACCACTCCAGCCTCCCAGACAGCAAGTTCCAATCAATATGCACCTAAAGACCTGCAAGGCATGTAACAACGAGTCAACAACAAAGTTGAGTGAGTTCACAGTTGGTGTTCATTGTTAAGTTGTTTCAAAAACCAGGAATTCATTTGTAAGTTGTAAGTTAATCAGTTTACCCTGTTTCCCAAACATATCCATAGTTGGTGGGGGCTTCCCCATGTTAACCACTAGACCTGTTTACCATATCGACTACTGACGAAAGTAAGTTGGTGCCCTAGTCAATGTCTATCATCATTGACGTGCCACAGTCCATTAGTCCACGCCCGTCCTCTGCGGAACGGTGTGAGGCTTGTCAAACCTAATAGCGCTATCTAACTAATGACCCGCTCGCCATTGGCCCGGCGATTAAGTCGATATAAAAGGAGGGACTTCATGGTAGAGAGTTTTGGTCTAGTATCTGTGTTGTCACCCTTCAAAAAAGAGGGTGTGTACGAAATCCCCAAACCAGGAGATTACGCAGGTTCCGATTAAGTTCTTAGTACGTGTTGTCACCCTTCAATAAAGAGGGTGTGTACGTGTTCCAAACCAGGAGATCACGCAGTTTCAGTTTAAATCCTTTACCCATTCCCAACCCCTGGGAATCCCATGCCTTGTAGAAAGTGTGAACTCACCTTTGTTTGCTCGGTATGATTAGTTACTTTGTTTACGTTTACAGTTGGTCAACCAATTCCTAGCATAGTTACCAACGGTAATCAGATTATATGCATATAATTCATGTATACCACATTCACATTACACAAACAGCGGACACCTAACCAACAGTTAAATCTCATGCACGTTATAATACATCTTCATGTTCTCAATAATGGTTACCAATATCAGTCAGTTTCATGTAAACATAAAACATGTGTCCTTTGCATTTATTACACAGATTACAAATAAACAACACGCATATTATTACGTAGATCATAGCGAGCAGTTGGGTCTAAAACAACACAAGTTCATATCACACTACATCACAAGTGGTTTGGTTTACATTCAAGTACACACGCTAATTGTGACAAGTAAATATGCATCGTAATTTAACCGATTATCTTTATGTAATTATCTAAGCACGCAATAATGGCCGACAACTGTTAGAGCATTCAAGTTATTATTGGACCGATAATATTCATTCATTGAAATCAAAGTCTGAATTTGTAAGATGCTTATCGGGCCTTCTAGATCACTTAACTTGTTTTTAATTGGGCCGCTTGACTTTTAATGCACAACAACAATGTCGTTTCGAACAGAATATGGTGGCTACAACCTTCCACACAAATAATTCCCAATTCACAGCAATCAATTAATTCACTCATTTTCTTTTTGACAACCCTTAATAACTAGTTCATTATATTATTATTATTTTAGAATTTGCTACACAAAAATATCAACATTCAATTCATTCAGACTGCCCCATCATCACCTGATCATGGGATCCCAGCTTACCGTCAAATGATCAAACCATACAATTAAAACCGTCGAGTTATCGTCCACCATATTCATCATCCTAGCACCCATTACCCATCCTAGTTGAAATCAAAATCACCACTTACATCATGTTTTCATGTGCCCAAGTAATAACAGATCACCCTCTAGTACATAGATTAATATTCAAATCAAGTGTTCACTACCTCATCTAGCAAAATCACGATTTCAACATATTTATGGTTTGCAATTTCCTCTAATCTTTACATAATAATTAACGTGTGATAACAAGTCAACCCATCAGCACTATCTAGACGGTAACAAGGCTGTTTCTGATCATTCAACCATGCATGACCAGGTTGTACCCTATGCATGTATGGTGGTACTCTTTCAAGAAACCCAGCAAATAAGAGAAACATCATAACCTACTTCATCAAATCGGCCCAACATGAATATCCTAAATGCCAACCATTCAAGATCACATAACATATCGACTAATTTAATCACCCATTCGATTACACTTACATGATCTATAGCATCACGTTATGTCTTTTTAATACACACACATACACCTTTGTTAATCAAGATCACATATGACAATATCATTAATTATGAACTAAAAATTATGTAACATGAATCTACTCACCTAGAGCTCGACTAGACAAAATGTTGATTGAATGGAATGTTACGCCGTTGAGGGGGGGGGGGGGGGGGGGGGTCTCCTGGTGCCATGCGTAGACTATGGAGGAGAATAGGGTTTTTGTTTTGATTTAGTGTTTATGATAAACCATCACAATTATCATGCAATAATTATTAAACTTTGAGGGGGGTAAATGGTTTCCTGTTTGGCCGACATGGGCTCCAGCCCACTCACTTGGGCTGCCATAAAACTTAGCAAACATTAGTAAGGTTTGTGATGGCGTGGGCTTGAGAATATGTGTGTGTGATCTCAAAGTGGCCGATGTGGATTAGAAATAAAATATATGTACAGGTGGCCCGATTACACACTCAGACAACCACGTTTACTCTCAACAACGATAACAAAATAAAATGTTTAACAAAGAGTTTAGTATAGCAAAAACGTAGAATGAGAGAATTGTGGAAAGTTATGATCGCGAGATTAAACAACACTAATCTCGGAAGTTCAGGTTGTCACATCATCCCCAACTTGAAAGTAATTTCGTCCCGAAATTTGACAAGTGAGCACCGAGGAGTGAAGTGAGAAATCAAGATCACTGCTGGTTTTCCTCAGGTGTCACATAAAATGTGATAAACTGTCTCACTGATGATGTGCCAGTAGGTTTTTGCACATTTAGTAGATTGTGACGAGATATAAACCTAAATTTCAAACTTGCTTATATAGTGGGGAACATCTCTCGGATATATGGGTAACCCCCGAAATCTTGTTTGAAAGGTCCATCTTTCTGAGATACTAGGTCTTTATACTCAGTGATATCTGGGGTATTATCCCGGGACTTCTGATAATACGGAAGCAATGGCCTAGTCCCCGGAGAATACTTTACTGCTTGCTTGAAATATAGCGTCACCCTCAGCATAAATGATGAGACAATAAAATTGCTAATCAATGCTGTTGTAAAAAAGATCCTCTAAAGGGGACACACCTAAAGTCGAAACTGTCATCTCTCTGCTGAACGGAAGTTCTCACCTGAGCTCTCACGGTTTTTTCGCAATTTAACCCCTTACAGATATCATATGTGGTATACTCACCTGTAAGACTGAATATTGGGATCTGGATACGGGAGTATATTCTGAGGTGGAACACGCGATTAAGTTTAAGTAGTTAAGACATTAATCTCGTATCTCGAAACAGTTGAACTTCGTGTGAAAATTTAAATGGATCAGTATACTGACAATCTAAGTGAATCGTTTAGAACTTAAAATGTCTAAAGCTTAACGGTGTTGGTGATTTGTTTCATAAACTGATATGATCCTCTTACACAAACTCACAAAAATATTGTATGTAAATATTTCTTTCCTGCATTTCATTACATTAAAAAATCTAAAAAGATTTTCAGTGTATTTTAGCATAAATTTTGAAAAATACAAAAATATTTTCGACGACTGATGTTGGAAAACTGATTTTCAAAATTCCGAGTACTAGACATGATGAACAGGTGGTTTGGGAGAGTGTATTTTTGAAAGAAAAATGATATTAATTTAAGTGGTTCATCAAAGATTATCGTTGTAAAATCATTCTTTGTTTGTTTAATTCCTGCAAGTGGTTCATTAGTTGATGAAATTGTTTTTACAAGTGATCATTAGAAAATTTATTTTTAGGTAGAGATTGTGCAGGTAAGCCAGGTTTCGATTCTGAGATAGAATTGAGCCATGTTACAATTCTGGAACTGCAGATGCTGATGAACTTAAGGAATCAAGAGATCTGATCAAGAGAATTAGAAAGCTCGAGAGCCAGACTCTGATCCTGAAAGTTATCTATATTCAAGGAGAGGAATCTGTTGGTGCTGAAGATAGAGCCTTAGATCATGGAGATCAAGAAGAGAGATAGAGATTGAGGATGCTTACAGCGTCAGATACTTCAAAGAATTCGAGAGGACTGATAAAGACTGAAGATTCGAAGACTCGACACTTTAAGACTCGTCAACATTCGAGGGGGAGTCTGTTAGTGCATGCGTCTGTCAACTTCGTCTTGTATCAAGTCTTGTACATAGAATGATAGATCTGGGTGCGTTATACGAGAAAATATGAGATTTTAGGGTTTGATAGATGTGATTTCACTTGAAGTAGATGATTCCGCTTGACAGTGATTTGGACAGTTTCAAGCGAAATCAACTTAAGTAATTTCGCTTGAACTGATATCTTGTCACATTCAAGCGAAATCAAGACACTATAAATAGGTGTCAAGCGAAATCAGTTGGAGCAGTTTTCCGGTTGTGCAACGAAGTGCTGCCGAAGTGTCGTCTCGCTGTAAAACGTTTTCTAATTAATATTACGACAGTTTTAAGTGATAATCTAGCTGAATTGATCTCAGAATGTCTGTTTCCGCCTTTCATTCTGAGTAAAACTCTTCTGATTGACTCGTTCGGGTTTTATAAACGATCCTACAAAGTTTCTGTTCTAGCACAGCACACTTCTCAATGTAGTTGTTCACAACTTTCTGCTTTATCATGAAAGCTCCCTGAAGTGTCTTCATTGCTATTGCTTGTTCTTCACTTGATTGATTATATTGATTCATGGCTTTGTTCAGAACATCGTAAGATTCCTTCAACTGATTTATGTTGTTAATCAGTTCATTGTTTTCTTCTTGATAATCTCACAATTTTCACAAATCACCGGAATCTTTTTAGCATTTACTTCTTCATCAACCTTAAACTTTGGTACCTCCTTTACCTTTTTCCTTATCACAGGTACATCTTCATCATCACTACTGACAGGTGTTTTGACCTTTTTCTTCTTCTTTTTAGCTTTATCGTCATCACTATCACTTTCTGCCACCATTTTCAAATCAGCTGCCAATCTTCTAGCATAATACCCACGATCATCATCACTATCTTCTTCAACACGAGCAACATACGCTTTGTGATTTGAATCTTTGTTTGGATCATAATCATCCCAATTGAAATTTGCCCAACTAAAACCTTCAGGTAATTTTCATCATCTTGATTGATTAGGCATGCTTTGTTGTCAGCTGAGATATATTAGTCCCAATTGAAACCTTCCGTTGGCTTTTGATCATCCCGATTCACCATACAAGCTCTCTTTGAAGATTCTTCAATCACTTTTCTTCCATGTGCCACTTGTGGTTCTTGTTGTTGTTGAGCGACTTGATGATAAATCGCCTTCCGGTAGTAATCATTATTGTTGTTGAATGGATTTTGAACTCCACTTGCTTCACGGTTTTTGCACTCCCTCTTGAAGTGTCCTTTTTCCCTGCAAAGAAAACAAGTGACTTTAGATTTATCAAAACCTAAAGTAGAAACATTAGCCTCACGTAAGTCATCTCTTCCTGTGATTTGCTTAAATTTCTTAGCTCGTCTCAACACACTTGCCAAACACCACTTTATGTCCATCAATTCCATCTCTTCAGCATCTATTTGATCGTAATCCTCTTTTGTCAACATTGGATTCCCAATCCGACCTGCCACAAAACTTCCATAAGATTCCAACACGGTTCCCAACAAAGACATGTGACTCTTAGCAACTTCTGCTGAATAGTCCTCATCATTCTCAAGATTCAAAACAATGTTGCACTGCAGCTTCTTGCCATTCTTTGTTGTTGAAATGTTCGGATCAAATGATGGATATGATGAAAAACTTGTGTTACTGTTTGATCCTTTGGATGAACTTCCAGATGAACTCTTTGCATTGAATGTTGTTTCAATCTTCGGTGACATGTTGGTGGTTTTATCACTGACACCACCTTTGTAGTAAAGACCAATGTCTTGTTCACCATCGAAATCTTTCATTCTTAGAACCTTTCTCTGTTCCATCTCCTGAGCCTCAATCTTTTCAATGAATTTGCTCAGTGTCAGATTGCTAAAACCTTTCTTGTTCCTCAACATCATGAGATATGTACCCCAAGTCTCATATGGCAATGCATCAGCCAATTTTTCGATGAACTCTTCATTATCTTTCTCGATGCTCAACCTCCTCATGTTAGCTAGAAAATTGCAGTATCTCTCAATGATTTGCTTTGTACTTTCATTTTTCAAACCATGAAACAGATCGAATTCTTTCTTTAAAAGAGACTTTTTGTTCTTGACCATCTCTTGACTTCCTTGAAACTTCGATTTTAGTGCTTTCCAGATTGAATAAGAAGTTCCATTGTGTTGCAATAACACCAAGATATCTTCTTTCACAGCTTGTTGTAGTAAACTAAGCATCATTTTCTCATCTTTGTATTTCTTTCTATTATCGGCACTCAGATCTTTAATAGCAATAATCTCTTCGTCATCATTCATCGGTCTAACGTATTTCGTCTCGACACATTCCGAAGCATCCAGATAGTTTGCTTGAACCCAATTCTCAAATCGTCCTTCCCAACCCTTATACTCCTCGATGTTCATGAGCTTAGGCGGTTTTTGCATCGTCCCCGTTTCATTTTCCAACATCGTGTTTTGTGCCAGAGTAATCGGGGTAACCGGGGTAGCGAATGCGTTGAAAAATTCCTCTTCCATGTTTCGGTTTTTCAAAGTTCACACAAACAGTCCTTCAAACGAAATAACAAACTCAAGCGAAATACCCTTTGAAGCGGAGTCACGAATTTGAAGCGGAATAACAAGTTCCAAGCAGAAACAACAGAAATTTCCAAGCGAAATACCGGTTCAAGCGGAACTAACAAGTATTTTCAAGCGAAATCAGATCCAAAGTGTGATTTCAAGTGAAATCAACAGATCAGTTCAAGCGGAATTATGAAAATTACCAGTTTTAGATCGATTCTAGGCCTGAAACTTTCAAGGCTTTGTTAAAACAGTATTGCGCGCATTCTGAGAGAAATTTAGCCGATTTTAACCATGAAAAGTTGTTATGTTTTGAAAAGAAGGTGTAGAAATCAGATTTTTCAACTGAATTGGTAAGAACTCTTCTTCCTGAGCTCTGATACCACTTGTAGAATCGTTTTCAGACCCGAACGAGTCAATCAGAAGAGTTTTACTCAATACGAAAGGCTGAAACAGACGTATCGAGGTCAGTTCAGCTAGGATGTCACTTTAAACTGTCGTTATATTGATTTTACAATGATTTACAGCGAGACAACACATCGGCAGCACTTCGTTGCTCTGACCGGAAAGATTTACACAGATCTCGCTTGAACTAGGTATATATAAGCATCTGATTTCGCTTGAAGTTGTTCCAAGCGAAATAAGATTCCAAGCGGAATTACACATATGCACATTCAAGCGGAATCACCTTGTTTCAAGCGAAATTACATGTTTTCTCAAATTACGTGCCCTGATTTATCATTCTAATACAAGACTCGATACAAGACGAAGTCGACAGACGCATGCACCAATAGTTTACGATCTATTTCAAAGGCGGAATCAGAGAAATAGACGCGTAACAACTTGATTCCTCTTAATTATCTTCTTATTAATGATTCCAAAGCTTTTACAGATCGTTTGACAAACTGGCAGCACCTCAGCTCTGAATCGGAAAAGTTACAAATGAACTAGCAACACACCTATATATAGTTGAGTTAATTTCGTTTGAAAGTGGCAATGACCATTTCACACGAAATTACAAAGTTTAATTTTGCTTGAAATGGTCAGTACCATTTCATGCGAAATCACCTAAATTCACACAAACCCTAGTTTTAACCTGCTGTGTGCTAGTTTATTTTATCTAGACATAAGACTCGATAAAGACGAAGTTAACAGACATTTGTGCACCAACAGAAGAGGAGGTGCCTTCGCTTCTAGGCGAACCAGAAAATTGACGATACGCGTCAGATGGTCCTTGGTCGCTCATACTGTAAACTAACAAATAGTCAAATAACACATAACAAATAAATGCAATTTTGCACGTATTTCCGTAATTTATTTTCTAACACTTTACATTTTGATGTCAGCAGAACACCTTTGTGGCTGAATCAGTGGCTTAGCTCTGATACCACCTTCTGTCGCAACCCCCGATCCCTGATCCCCGGGAACGGGCGGTCGCGAGCCAGTTTCGGTGGCATCGTGTGTCGTTTAATTTGGCAGCATAATTTTTCATCAGGACCGTAGTTAGGAAATGTTTATCAGGGTAAAATACCACCACTTATATAAATAAACATATTGGGATAAAACCCAAGTTTTTATTACAAGCTGATTTACAGGGATAATTCCCATTTTATTTGAATTAAAACGCCTTCTTTATTTAGGTAACTTTTATAGCCACTTTTCCAAGCCTTCAGGGCTGTCCAGCTGGCTTCTAATTGGCTTTCACATTGTGTTACCTGAAACGCGTTTTAAAGACATTTGTCAGTGGGAAATACTAGTGAGTGAATCCCAGTTTAATCAAGAAACATCAATTAAATTTAAACAATATTGAGAGCGATTACAATGTTTATATCTACACAATTACTCCATTAGTACTGTCAATCCTGACTTGTGGGTCATGTTACACATTGGCTAACTCATTGTCCAATGGTAATGTATTGTCATCCCGACTTACTACTCACAGTGTAGTAAATTTTGTATACAAAACCCCAACATACCGGCAGTAATTGAAGAATTACAAAGACTCAACCACTGCTAAATTGCATTGTAAAATAGTTAAGGTTTTGTAAAAACTGTTAACAAAAAGGAGATTACTCACATCGCTGTCTTAGATTTTTCGTAAGGGTTTCCTGGTGATGATATAAAATTTACACAAATGTAAATGCGTTAGTATAATAACCCATTTTAACATTAGCAATACCCTCCCCGAGATGACATTCCAATGACTACTTCGGGCAGAACCACGACAGCCATTACGGAACCCTAGATCAATCGGGCAGCGTATCTAATACGTATCCAGGGGTTATAATACTTACAACGGAGCAGAACTTCGCTAATTTAGGGGGTATAATACCCGCTTATAAAGCCTAATATTCAGATTTTGAGATTGAGAAACGAATTGTGAGAGAATTCTGGTTGAACCCGATGGCCATCTTATATAGGTGCTGAAACTGGTCCTCACGCGGCCCGCGTAACACATAGGCTGGGTTTACGCGGCCCGCGTCAACCCTGGTCAACAGGGTAGCTTGTCCGGGTCATCTACTAGGCTAGACACGATGATGACACGTGTCATCACCGGGCTACGCCACATTTTGGGACTCTCGCGGCCCGCGTAAACTAATGGGGGGTCTTACGCGGCCCGCCTGAACTTAAGAAATCAAACGAAATCAGGCTTAGGCTTTATACCACCCGCGTAAGGGTTGGGGTGGGTCTACGCGGCCCGCCTCAACTTACAGTTTTATGATTTTTAATTATTTTAACTACTATAACGTATTTAGGGCTCGGTTTTCACATACGGGGTGTATTTAAAGACATATTGGGTCAATTTAAAATATTCTAGGGTGTCGGATATATTTATAAGGGTGTCGGTTTATTTAGGATTGATACAACTTAGGCAAACATGGCCTTTGATTGTCAAGAACTCTTACGATCAATCTTGGATCCCGAGACGACTCACACACTCTATGATGGACAATGGATGATGGTGGTGGATGATGGTGTTGTGATGGTGGTGGGTGGTGGGTGAAGTGTGAGAGAGGTGGTGTGCCAAGTGATGGTTTGCAAATGAGCCAAGCACCCCTATTTATAGCCTGAACAGCAGCCCGGGTACGGCCCCGTGTCCATCCTCCTTCTATATCTTCATTGATTTCAGTTTGTCTGCATTAGTTGACTACGCCCCCGTGTCCGCTGGGCACGACCCCGTGTGCAGAAGCGTATCTGTACTATCAAGATTTGCCTGGATTCTGCGAATCTTATAGTTGACCAAGGCCCCGTGTCCATTGAGCACGGCCCCGTGGTGGGCACTAGAAGCTTCTACAGCTTTGTCTTTTCTGCAGACTCTTGGGCACGCCCCCGTGCTCATTGAGCACGGGGCTTGTTCAGCCTTCTGTTCTCTTGTTTTGCTTGGGAAGATGCTGTCGGGGAGGTCGGGCATGCCACCTTTGTTCATTTTCTTGTATTTATGTTAGATTTAGCTGCCTTTTTGCTTCTTTTGTTCATTTAAGCTCATTTAATCCTGAAAATACAAAAGGGAGACAAAAACACACTTTTTCCAACATTAGTACTAAAAAAGGGTTAGTTTTATGACACAATTGATGTAATTTATATGTTGCATTTTGTACACATCAAATACCCCCACACATGAATCTTTGCTTGTCCTCAAGCAAAACTCTTTACAATGTGGTTTTACACTCCCAAATCGAATGGGTAGAAGAGAAGGTTTTTGGGCTTGTCGTAGAGTGTCGGGATTTCCAAGATTCTTTATAAGTTTTATTTTTATTTATTTACAATCCTTATCGTCATGATTTATTTAAAACATTTCATAAGATAAATTACTTATTAGGGCATAACATACCTTTTTTAAAATTCCACTTATATACGAGTTCACATACCTCACGGGGGATCACTCAACACTCGGTCGAAGATGTATTATAGTGGATCACTCGAGAGCGGCATGGAACTTACTCCTACCATAAGCTGGCCAAGCAATCAATCCTCCTCCTTTTTAACTATACACCTTTGTAAATATCAAGAGGACTTTTGGGGTGAAGGGTTAGGCTTGGGTTAAAGGTAGGTGGTTGGGTTAGTGGTTAGTTAAAGGGCGAAAGGCGTAAAAAGCGTCGGTTTTCGTAGGACTTTTTATTTTTGAGGTTTTTATTTTGATGAAGCCATTATTTAAACAAAGTTATTTTTGATAAACTTGTTTGTTTATTTCTCTTTTGCTTCATCATTGTCATCATTTTTTTTAAAGTCACGAGAAAAACCGAGCTTGTTACTAAAACAAAGGGTTTAAAAAGGGTTTTGGTGGGTAAAAGGGTGTTTGTTTTGGGTTATGAAATGAAAAGGTTTAGGCTCAAAGTGGTTAACTAGGGGGATTTTGGGTAGGTGGTAAAAAAAAAGAAAAATAATGGTGTAGAAATAAAAAGGGTTGGTCCTAATTCCTCCGTCATTTACTTACTCGGGTTTAAGTTGGTAAGGACTAGGGCTGGCAATTGGGTACCTGTTAAGACACGATTAGACCTGTTTGACTGAAAAATACACCCTTTGACCTTTTTAATTTTTAAAATAATTAAAATTACAATGTTAGGATCTATCATTTATTCATCTTTGTACATAAAACATAAAACTATTTTATAAACATGAGGTAGAAAGTAGTTAAACGAGTCGTAATCATGTTTGAAACTTATGTTGTGCGCGCCGTCAGAAACCAGTTAAGACACGATTTGCCAGCCTTAGTAAGGACCGGGAATGTATCGTCGTGGCAAGTTCTAGAGTCGTAAGAACCAAGCGGCTATTCACACAAGAAACAAAAAATGAGCATTTAGTTTAAAGATAGATATTTGTATGCTCAATAAAGGCTCAAAACTCACTTTTTGTTGGAATGAGTTTTTATGTGATCAAGTATATATAATCAAATTTTAATTAAGCTTGTCATGCCATTTCATAATTTTCTTATGTTGGTTCTTTTTATCACGACACTATCAGTTGTAAATTTGTAAAAATATAACCTTTTTAGAACTTGAAATTCCCAAATTAAACCTAGACAAGTAAAAAAAAAGAAAACTTTTTGAAAAAAATTTGGGGTGATTAGCGTTCCAATAGAGTTTTGTGTAAGGCATGTGATTAGTTCTTGCAAGATTCAAGGTTTTAGCACCCCCCCCCCCCACACTTAAATTACACATTGTCCTCAATGTGTCCCAAAAATAAGTTTTTAGGTTGATTGAATGTGTAAAAAGGTGTGAAAAAGCAAAAATTAATGTTACTGGGCGTCTGGACACGGCCCCGTGTCGGATGGACACGACCCCGTGGTCAGAGTGCCAGTAACAATTACTTACAGAAGGTGGACATGGGGGCGTGTCGGCTGGACACGACCTTGTGTCTGGCAAAAGTCTGCAGAATTAAACAAACAGTAGGTCTGGGAAGTGGGCACGGGGGCGTGTCGGCTGGACACGGCCCCGTGTAGACAATCTGTAAAGGTGAAAAACAGGTTTCTGACTTCGTTTTTCCTGCTCCGCCTTTAGTAGTACTAATGGTTAGTACTCTAAGCCTTGTATGTACCTGCTTTATCAATAAACACTACTCCAAACCATAACAAACATCCTAAATTACCATCGTTCAACATCCACATCACAAAGTTAAAAAGAAAAACAAATGCAAAAAATAAAAAGAGTTAAAGGAAAGTAAATTGTTCAACACACGCACGCAGGCCGGAAATTGTTCAAGATAAAAGAGGGTTAACCTATGGAATCACCAACCAGCTGCTCCTAACTCCGCTCCTCCCGCCTAGTCCATGTCCTCTTCCTCATCATCATCTCCTCCTCCGTGCCCCGCCATGTACTCCCAGATATTCCCTATGTCATCTTGGATGTCGGATATGTTTCTCTGGATTGCTCCAACCCGGGTGTACGTGTTGCTTGCCATGTTATAGGTGTTCCTGGTGCACATAAGGTTTTCCTGCAATAAATCATGTAAACTTTGGAAGTTAGGAAAACCGCCTCCTTGTGAGGAGAATTGGCCCGGATCACCATGGGGCTGGTACTGGTACTGATGATGCTGTGGAGCATGAAGGACGAGTTCCTCTTGCGGGTTCCATGCATGCCCTTGGATTCTTTGGAAGCTAACCGACCCGTCTTCGGCTTCATAGATCAAGTTCATGGAGCGGCAGATGTGTATGTCCACTCTTCCCAGCCATGGACTTCTTTGGAAAGATCGAGGGATGTTCACGAAGCGCTTGAATAGACGGTATATCCACCCCCCGAAGAAGATAGGGGTTGGTGGAGTGGCAAGCCGGTTCCAATGCATGTTGCGGAGCAGGAGGTACGGAACATCGAGGTGTCTGCGGTTAAGAATGCAATGAAGGACCACCAAATCTCTCAACCCAACAACGCCACCGCTATCATGCCTTTGGCTAAGAGAGTAAGCAAGGACCCTATGGATGTAACGGTAAAGTAGGTCCCTCAGCTTAGTGCTCTTAGTGCTGCTTGGGTTGTAGTGCCCTTCTCCAATTTGAGCCCAAGCGACTTGGCGCTCGTTTTCATCCAACTCTCGCACCCCTCCGGTGTTTTCTTCATTACCCGCATCTTCCTCCGCATACAACCCAACTATCGACCCAAACTGTGCCATCGAAATCGAGTACTTAGTCCCCCCACATCGGAACTCTACCCCATCATTGTCAAACGGGTCACACCTTGAATTGAACACGAATGTGCTATAGAATTCCAGATTGTACTCGTGGACTGAGCGAAGTCAAGTGGTTAGGGCGAATCTTAGTGGGCCGGTAACGAGGTTGTTAAACCGGTCAAGTTAGTTCACCAATGCTAAAAGATCCATGCACACTTGTCTTGGGTATTCTTCCGGTCTGGTTCGAAGCACATCGTATCTTGCCTTAGCGTCTTGCTCATTTGCATTTAACCTTTTGAATTTCTTCGACATCTGAAAGAATATACCAAAAGTTAGCACGAAACAATGAAATTTTCGGAGAAAGCTGAAAACAGTTAGCTGGACAAGGCCCCGTGTTCAGTGGACACGACCCCGTGTCCAGGCGTCTGCTACTCAAAATCTTCATTTTTCGACCCGGTCCCAAAAATTTGAAAATTTTTGGTCTACTAGGTGCGGTTTTCCCCGAAAATAAAACCCCAAGTGCATTTTTTCCCAAAACAAACCGTTTACCCCTTCGATTTTATCTTTTTCGGTTCAAAAACAAGGGTTTGAGGTTCTTGTGAGAAATCGGGCAAATCTATGAACAATACAAGTGGATTTACTTCCTATAACACTAATCTAAACTAATGCTAACAGATTTATGCAAAAATTTGAGGTTCGATCCGGATGAACTTCAAGAACCCTAGATTTTCCCAAATTTTTGATGTTTTAACTACATGCAAATGCTTAATCTAACTACTAATGATGATAGAATCATACCTTGATGTTGTTAGAAGTAGAGGAGACGTCGAAATCTTGCAGAAAATCGCCTGAACCAGAGCGTTTTTGGGGAAACAGGGCGTGTGGAATGAAGTAACTGTTATAAAAAAGGGGTTTTATCCGGACAGTCACGCGGACACGGCCTCGTGCCGAGCAAAAAAAAAATTTTAAGTGCTCATGTGAGTGCCCTGTTTTCCCAAAACTCGGTTAGAAGACTTATCGATTAAGATGTCATCCCGCTTGTTCGTAACTTACCAGGTTGATGCTTTCATTCTTCGACCGTTTGAAGTGAGATTTCTTCCTCTTCATCGTCAATGAATCCTTGATAGAGTTTCAGTCGTTGGCCATTGACTTTGAATGGAGGTCCATTCCGAGATTTAATTTCTACTGCACCGTGTGGAAAAATATGGGTGATGGAAAAAGGTCCTGACCACCTAGACTTTAATTTACCAGGAAATAATCGAAGTCGTGAATTAAACAATAGAACTTGATCTCCTACTCGAAATTCATTAGGTTTAATGTGTTTGTCATGCAAATTTTTCATTTATTCCTTATAAATTTCCGAGTTAGAGTATGCATAATTCCTTAATTCGTCTAATTCATTTATTTGACAAAATCGATTTCTACCGGCATATTCTAAATCTAAGTTTACATTTTTAATTGCCCAGTGGGCCTTGTGAGCTATTTCTACTGGCAAATGACAACTTTTTCCATAGACGAGCTTATATGGGGCTGTACCTATTGTTGTTTTATAAGCAGTTCGAAAAGCCCATAAAGCATCATCTAATTTATCGGTCCATTCCTTTTTATTTAACCCTATGGTTTTTTCAAGTATTCGTTTTAAACCTCTATTAGTCACTTTGGCTTGTCCGTTTGTTTGAGGATGATATGCTGTTGAGACCCGATGATAGACCCCATATCTTGTTAAGATTTTTTCAACTTGATGGTTACAAAAAAGGGTACCTCTATCACTTATTTATGCTTTAGGTGTACCAAAACGAGAGAATAATTTTTTCAGAAATCTTACCACGACTCTTCCATCGTTTGTTGGAAGTGCCTCGGCCTCAGCCCATTTAGACAAGTAATCCACTGCCACAAGTACATATTTGTTTCCTTTTGACGGTGGGAAAGGTCCCATAAAGTCGAGTCCCCACACATAAAAAATTTCACAAACAAGAATGCCATTTTGTGGCAATTCGTTTTTGGAAGAAATATTACCTGTTCTTTGGCAAGCGTCACATGTCTTGACAAGACTTTGGGCGTCCTTGTAAATGGTTGGCCAATAAAATCCTGAATTAAATACCTTCCGTGCGGTACTAGCGGCACCATGATGTCGTCCGTATGGACCTTCATGACAATGGCGGAGAATCCTTCATGCTTCGCTACCATGTACGCATCGTCGGATGAGTTGGTCGGCACACATTTTGAAAAGATAAGGATCTTCCGAAAAATTGTGTTTTACATCAGCAAAGAATTTCTTTCTTTGATGATGTGGCCAACCTTTTGCGGCTATACCGCTAGCTAGGTAGTTAGCATAGTCGGCGTACCATGGTTCTTGTCTATATTCCACCATTTCTAGGGACTCTGTTGGAAATTTTTCGTTGATTTGCTCGTCCCTGGTTGCCTCCAAAGCTGGATCTTCTACGCGTGAAAGATGATCTACTGCGGTGTTTTCAGCTCCTCTTTTGTCTTTGATTTCAATATCAAATTCTTGGAGGAGTAAAATCCACCTAATCAAACGTGGTTTTGTGTCCTGCTTCTTGAAGTGATATCGAATGGCTACATGATCTGTATAGACTATAGTTTTAGAAAGAACAAGATAAGAACGAAATTTATCAAAAGCAAATACCATAGCTAGTAGCTCTTTTTCAGTTGTTGTGTAATTTTCTTGTGCATCGTTGAGTGTTTTACTAGCATAATAAATTGGGTGAAAATGCTTTTCTTTTCTTTGTCCTAAGACAGCTCCAACTGCAAAGTCACTTGCATCACACATGATTTCGAAAGGAAATTTCCAATCAGGCGCTATCATGATAGGTGCATTGACTATCATTTCCTTTAGGGTTAAAAATGCTTGATTGCAATCCTTGTCAAAGATGAAAGGGGCATCTTTTTCAAGTAATTTTGTTAGAGGCCTTGAGATTTTAGAAAAGTCTTTGATAAACCGCCTATAAAATCTGGCATGCCCTAGGAAACTTCTGATAGCTCTCACGGAGGATGGAGGTAGTAATCGAGAAATAGTGTCTATTTTAGCTCGATCAACCTCCATTCCTTCGCTTGAGATTTTATGATCGAGTACTATTCCCTCCGTTACCATGAAATGGCATTTTTCCCAGTTAAGGGCGAGGTTAGTTTCCTCACATCGGGATGGCATTCGTTCAAGGTTATCGAGGCATTGGTCGTATGAATCCCCAAATATAGAAAAGTCATCCATGAAGACTTCCATTGTCTTTTCTATCATGTCATGGAAGATGGCTACCATGCAACGTTGGAATGTTGCAGGGGCATTACATAGACCAAATGGCATGTGTCGATAAGCAAAAGTTCCATAGGGACATGTGAAGGTTGTCTTTTCTTGGTCTTCGGGTGCTATCAGGATTTGAAAGTAACCTGAAAAACCATCCAAGAAACAATAAAATTTATGACCGGATAATCTTTCTAACATTTGATCAATGAAGGGCAAAGGAAAGTGATCTTTCCTCGTTGCTTCATTTAATCATCTATAATCTATACATACTCTCCATCCTGTGACGGTTCTTGTTGCTATTAATTCATTCTTTTCGTTAGTTATTACCGTCATACCTCCTTTCTTTGGAACTACTTGGATGGGACTTACCCAAGGACTATCGGAGATAGGATAAATAAGTCCGGCTTCAAGTAATTTGATGACTTCGTTTTTAACCACTTCTTGAACATTTGGATTTACTCGACGTTGTGGTTGTATTACCGATTTGTAGTCATCATTCATTAAAATTTTGTGCGTGCACATGGAAGGACTTATTCCTTTAATGTCTACAAGCTTCCAAGCAATCGCATTTTTGTGTTTTTTCAAAAGTTTAATTAATTTTTCTTTTTCTAAACTACCTAATTTAGATGAAATAATTACAGGTGATTTACCATCTTTGTCTAGAAAAGCATATTCCAAACCTTTTGGAAGTTCTTTGAGCTCAAGAGGTGGGTCTTTAGGAGACTCCTTATTGGGTTGCTCATTTTGGTCAAGAACTTTAAAAGTTTGTTCTATGGCGACCTCTTCTTCAACAAAGTGGTCAATCTTTTCACTTGTATCGGGTGGCTCATCTTCATCTTCAATTAGGGGGTCATTATTGCCGAATGGATATTTCATTGATCGCTTAAGATCGACACTCTTTTTAAATACCCCTAATTGAATGGATATATTGTTGTACTTCCGGTTTTTCAAAGCTTCGTGGGTTTTTACAAAGGGTCGTTCTAACACTAGAGGATCGTCATCGAGGATGAAAAAGTCGGTTGGGATTACCATTTGATTTGTTTGAACCAAGACATCCTCAACTACACCGATTAATTTTATTACTTTCCGATTAGATAGAAAAATGGGTATTTGAAGTGGAGAAAAATCACTAATACTTAATTTTTCGAAAATGTAGTTGGGCATTATGTTAACACAAAGATCTTTATCGATTGTGACGTTACTAATAAACGAATTTTGAAAAAAAACATGGAACTGGTGTAATGTTGATTTCAAATGGGTCTTTTTTTATTAGCGAAGTTTGATCGTTAGTTAACTTAACGCTTACCATTTCGTCAATTTTAGTGTTAGTGTTTAACTCTTTTAAAAACTTAGCATGAGTAGGTACTAAACAATTGTTTTCAAAAGAAGGTGACAAGAGATTAATTTCTTCAAAATTAGACTCTTCTTGAATTTTAACGTTAACGGACTCACCTTTTTCGTTGTTTAACTTATGTGTCGGTTTTCCACTTTTTTGTTCTTCCATTTTTACCTCTTCAACTATCTCTTCTTTATTACAAGTTAATTCTTCTCTTGCGTGGGACTCCTCTTCCCTTGCACGAGATTCTTTTATGTAGCGTTCGATAGTTTTAAGGTGTTCTATTATCCTATCGGTCACTTCGGTGATAGAGTAAGGATCGGGATTTTCAAAGCTTGAATCCGGTTGTTCGATCCTTTGTTCCTGATAATACTCATAGGAAGTAGATGGTTCACACCATTGTTCTTCATAATACTCATATGAGGTGGGTTCTTCACGCCATGGTTCCTCATAATAAGTATACGAAGGTGGTGGCTCATATCTTGGTTCCTCAAAGTATGAGTATGAAGGCTCATACCTTGGTTCATCAAAATATGAGTATGAGGGAGAAGGTTCATACCTTTGGTCTTTATAGGATGTGTATGAAGTTGATGGCTCGTACATGGGCTCCTCATAGTAGGTGTATGAAATGGATGGTTGAAATAAGTTACAATATTGA
The DNA here is from genome assembly GCA_030545235.1 of Helianthus tuberosus. Classification (NCBI taxonomy): domain Eukaryota; kingdom Viridiplantae; phylum Streptophyta; class Magnoliopsida; order Asterales; family Asteraceae; genus Helianthus; species Helianthus tuberosus. Next base: position 128,263,390 of record CM060351.1, on the reverse strand, counting down.
ACCGAGTGAGTGTTACCGCAATTGGTGCAATAATATTCCCTATAATCATCCTCCTCATAGGTGTAGTTGTAACCTCCTGAGTATTGATCCATAAGAATCACTCAGCAGAACACAACAACGTCTCGAGACCAGAAAACAAAAATGAAAACGGAAACAGAGACTGGACACGGCCCCGTGTTCAGTGGACACGGCCCCGTGTACAGAATCTGTATCTGGGCGTTTTAATTAAAGTTACTGATTTCGTTGAGCACGGGGGCGTGTTCAGTGAGCACGACCCCGTGTTCAGGCTCTGTATCTCGGTGTTTTTATGAAAAATATGCAGCACGGCCTCGTGTTCAATGAGCACGGCCCGTGTTCAGGTTACTGTAAATGCAAAACTAAACTAAAATGCAGAAAAATGTGCGCGCGTTTTAAAAAGGTTTTGAAAAACTGATTAGGTCGTCGATTTTAAGCTTTCTTAAAATATAGTTGCCCTAAATTGATTCATTAGAATCACTATCAGGCTTTTGAACAACATTAAATTTAGAGTGTTGTGCACCTGTTTCTCCCATGTGTGAAGTTTCTGCATGATGCTAATCTACCAATGGACTCAGTTGTACTTCTTCATCACCTTGTTTAGGCTTTGATTAAGCCTTCTGCTCTATTTGTGGTACACTTGATTCTTGGTCATCATGCTCCATTGGGGACACACTGTCATAAACTGCTACATTTTTTGGTCTTATGTTCAACATCTTTAAATATTCTGCCCTGTAGGGTGAATCCTCTGGTATCAGATTCATCATACTTTCTGATAGGGCAGGCACATCAAAATCTGATTTCCAGAAGCCCGATGCAAACCATGGTCTCATCACCTCAGCACTCCACATGTTTTCTGATGCAGGAATTTCCATATTCCTTTCAGAAAATGCATCAGAAATCAGGATTGACAAAAATCTGGGAAAGGGTATATGTGAATCTATTCTCCCAGTATTCGTCAATATTGATCTTCTTATCAAATTAAAGATTTCTGCTCTAAAATCAATGTTCATCCCTGTGATGAGACTGAACATGATTGTCAGAACATTCCTATTAATCTGGTTGTTTCCCCAATTTTTGATGATTGCATTTGTATAAGATCTCCATCAACTCTTGCTAGAAGGCAGGAAATTTGTTTCTTTTAAAATCACCAATTTTTTAGATCTTTACCTTGTATCTCATCACAGCATCAAGCTGTGCAAACATGTCATCTTTTGTTGGTGCTGGATCATAGTTTTGGCTTATAGGTAACTCCAGGCATTCCCTTATCTTCTCCGGTGTAATTACAATGAAGATATCTCCCCACAAGTGTGCTGTCAACTCGTTTGTATTTGAATGTTTGAGTGTCTTCACCAGTTGTTGTATAAGCTTTTTTGGTATATCTCTGGTCTTTGTTAGCGCTTGAGCAATCGGACACCTTGTTAGGAATTCAATTAGGATTTGGCACTTCATGTCATATTCTCCTATGTTGGTGTTCATCACTTCATTGTTGCTTTTTAAGGGTAAGAACTCTGCTTCAATGATGAATTGAACAGAGTGTTCAATTGGTGGCATGCTGATGTTGATTGCTGCCATGGTGATTTGAGTTTTGCTTCGAAAAAGGTTTTTAGGGTTCTTGATTTTGAGGATGGAAGTTGAAGGTGGTATGCTCTGCCGTTTGCAAGATGTATTTATAGTGTTTTGAGATAGAGATCTTTGAGTATTTATCACGGGTGGTTTGTATTTAAGGTGGTTAATGACACCTTAATGATGTTTTAATCCGTTGAGGAAACAACCATTTTACAAAACCTTTGGTATATCTCCGAAAATTTTTGACACATATCTTTTATTAAAAATCGGAGATTTCAAAAAGATTTTAGAAGATAAATACTAACATCCAGGTTGCACCTTTTCTTCCTGTGGGACCCTTTTGTCATAAAGAGGTCCAATAAAATCCCTTTTTAAAACTGACCAGGTTCCCAAAAAGTCCTTGTGATGATGTGTATTAGAAAATCCTTACATTAACTTTTGAGTGTTGGATTTTCTTTATACTTCATCAGAATTCATTGGATTCAAATTTGAAAGTTGAATTAGATATTTTTTTTTTTTTTGAGATGAGAGGAAATAAGTAAATTTTTTAAGATATTACTTACATAGCATTTTTGAACTTCAAATCTTTGCTCTGATCTTCAAGGAGTGTTGTTGTGAAAAAGTTTTTACATTACTTTAACATCATTTTTGTTTCATTCTTTTGAAGATTGATTATCCAGAAAAATTTTTAGTTTTGACAGAAACCCCCTTTTTTTAATCTTTTTTCTACTTTGTCACAAGTTTCTTTGTCATTGTTTTAAATCTGGTTTTAAGCAGTGTTATCTGATATTTCTTCTCATTTTTCTGTTGATTTATCAGACTTTCTGGTTATTTTAAAGATTTTCTGATGATTTATCAGATTTTCTGGTGAATCATCAGATTCTCTGATAAGTTTTTCAGATTCATCTGATTTTCTGTTTTTACCAGATTTCTTTATATTTCATCATATTTTTCATGATGTTATCAGATAAGCCATTTTACTTCCCCCTAGGTCTATTATGATGCTTTTTTCTTTAAAACAAAGCAAATATATACTATTCAAACAAAAAAACACACAATAAGAAGAAAGAAAAAAATATTAATCATTATAAAAACAAGTAGCAAACACCCATAGATAGGTTATGCGTCCGGTGTGATTTTGGGTTGGAACCAAGGAGGGAACATTCAAATCTTCTTGTAGAACAACCTGGGCCCTTGGGTACCAGTATGTTACACCTCCGAAGTCCAGCTGGCTTGTTATCACCTTGGTCACAAAATGAGGATAGATTAGAAAAGGTTGACGAGTGTGCGTGTTTGCTTCCAAATCTCTCATGAGAAATTTGGAGAAGTTGTACGGTTTTTCTTGTTCAACTGCATGTACCACTTCCATCAACCTGTAAGACAGCTCATTGAAGTGTCCAATCTTACTTGAGAAGCAGACACCGAGCTGCGTTACCAAATACTGGAATGGTTGAATAAAACCAGATCTGCTGATCTGCCTTGAAAGGTTGGGTGTGTTAACCCATTTCCTTCAAGGTTTCTTCCAGCTTTTCCCTTGGGAAGAAGGTGGTGTCTGGGTCATCATTCAATTGGAGGGCATCTCTAAGAGTTTCCTCCTTTAGAATGATTTCCCTATTCATCACCTTGCTTCTTATCCACATGCTAGTGCCTCTATAGATGGTCTCTGCATTCCACCAGAACTCTTGAAGAAGTGTGGGGTAGATAGTAACGTGTGTTGATATGGCATGGCCCAAAGGACTTTGCTTCAACATGTTGTACACCACCCGGCAGTTCTCCCATGTAGGACCTTCAAGCTTTGACCTTTGTCTAAGGTTGTGTGTGGTGTAAAGGATAAGAGGAAAGTGCTCAGTTCTGATTTCTTTTGTTGTGATGAAGAAAGTCTTTAGGAGTTTGTTAATTTATATAGATGAAAGTGATAGATTTGCCATAAATGGTATTAACAACTCAGGATTTTCTTATCCTTTTCTTTCTCTTCATTTAATGCAATATCTTTGTTCAGAAGGTATGTGACAGAGTTTAAGCCCCCGTTTGTGAGATGCTTTTTTGTTGCATTGAATAACTAGGTGGCTACTTTTTATAGCCCCTGATCATTTTTATGCCCATGTGTCTTGCTATACTCTTTTGAAAGATGACGTTGCATGCTTTGGAAGTAGATTTGAAATGAATTTTTGTAGAAAAATTTGCCTGTGACGGTTGATTTTCCCTATGGTGGCTTTGAATCTAAATGCAAGTGGCCTTTCCCCCTTTTTGATTTTTTGTAATTAAATTTACGCAAAACAAAAAAAAAATTCAAAAACAGATTATCTACAGTTATGTGTTTATACAAGTATGAGATATGAATAAAGAAGGTGAAATCCATGAAATTTTCTAATGAGTCGTCATATTTTTTTGGTAAATTATCAAATATTATGATAATTTATCAGATTTTCTGATGTTTCACCAGATTGATGGCTTTCTGTAGGATCGTTTTCACGACCAAACGAGTCGTCCAGAAGAGTTTTTCCTCAATACGAGAGGCGGAAACAAACGTATCGAGTTAATTCAGCTTGCAATACACTTAAAACTGTCTTTTGATTGATTTGACAAAGTTTTACAGCGAGTAGACACTTCGGCTCTCAAACCGGAAAGTTACAAATGACAAGGCACACCTAGTATTTATAGGCTGTGTGATTTCGCACGAAATAGTTTAAGCAAAATCAGTTTCACACGAAATCACTATTTCGTGCGAAATACCCTCTTTTCATATATTTGACATTTTTCTCGTACTACGTGCCCTGCTCTATCTATACAAATACAAGACTTGATACAAGACGAAGTCGACAGACGTATGCACCAACAGACTCCCCCTCGGATGTTGACGAACTCTTCAGTGTCGAGTCTTCAATCTTCAGTCTTTATCAGTCTTCTCGAACTCTTCCAAAATATCTGACAGTGTAAAACATCCTCAGTCTTTCTTTCTTCTTTTTCAACAGACTCCCCCTTAAGTTGTGCTGTCTTTAACAAGTTCTAGAATCGAAACTTGGCTCTCTGAAGGATCTAGAACCTGCAAACCTGCACAATCTCTACCCCACAATAAATTTCACAAATTTACAATTTGACAAATTTATATACCACTTGCAGATACTAAACAATCAATAAATGATTTTACAATGTTAATCTCTGATGAACCACTTGTAGAGATACCATTTTTCTTTTCAACCACTTTTCATCTCAAAAATCTCAAACAAACTCTCCCAAACCTTTTCATCATGTTCAGCACTTGGAATTTTGAAAATCAGCTCTCCAACATCAGTTGTCAAAAATCTTTTTGTATTTTCAAAAATTTTATGCTAAAACATACTAAAAATGTTTTTAGACTTTTGAAATTTAAAGAAAATGAAGTAAAGAAATATTTACAGACAATATTTTTGTGAGTTTATGTAAGAGGATCATATCAGTTTTTGAGATAAATCACTAACACCGTTAAGCTTTAAACATTTTAAGTTCTAAACGATTCACTTAGATGGTCAGTATACTGATCCACTTAAATTTTCACACAAAGTTCAACTGTTTCGAGATACGAGATTAATGTTTTAAGCACTTAAACTTATTCGCGTGTCCCACCTCAGAATATACTCCCGTATCCAGATCCCAATATCCAGTCTTACAGGTGAGTATACCTATATGATATCGGTAAAGGGTTAAAATGCGAGGGCCATGAGAGCTCAGGCTATTGCTTCTGCAAAATCAAAGAGATCATGGCTTCGACTTTAGGTGTGTTCCCTTTAGAGAATATTTTCTTCAACAACACATGATTAGCATTTTGCAATGTTTCATCATTTTTTGTACTAAGGGTGATGCTATATTTCAAGCAAGCAGAAAAGTATTATACGGGGACTAGGCCATTGCTTCCGCAAAATCAGAAGTCCCGGGATAATACCCCAGATATCACTAAGCATAAAGACCTAGTATCTCAGAAAGAGGGACCTTTCAAACAAGATTTCGGGGGTTACCCATATATTCAAGATATGTTCCCCACGAGATAAGTAAGTTTGCAATTTAGGTTTATATCTCGACACAATCTACTAAATGTGCAAAAACCTACTGGCACATCATCAGTGAGACCGTTTATCACATTTGTCTTTCCAATTCTTTAGCATGCTGTGATAGTCCACTGATATACTATCATTTCCTCTTTTTTACAACAAAACTCATTTTTTATTTTATCATATTTTTTATTTTTTCAAAAATTTCAATTGTTTTTGGATTTTCTGAAAATTCTTACTCCCCCTTAAAATGCAAAATCATTTAAAGGAAATTTGAAAACAAACTATACAAATAAAATGACAACTGTTGTGAATTGCTTCAATTCGCCATCCACTTGGCATAAACAATCAGAACTCCCCCTTACAACAAAATATTTTCCCATTATGATTTCAAAACACTTAAGTTTGTTTTAATCAAATGGTTTTTCCAGAAAATAAGTTTTGTTGATTTCTCAAACCACTTGTAGGTTAGGGGTTTCATCACATTGTTCTTTCATTTTCAATCTTATGAAAAATATAACAATTTTAAGTTCAAATAACAAATACCACTTGTAGAAAATCAAGTACAACTTAATGTCCCTGATTTACCACTTGTAGATTTTCACAAACACATAAAATTCAAGAAAGATGCCGATACCTGCTCCACATTTACCAACCTGGAAGCTCCGGCAAGTCATAATTTTTACATATGAAAAACAGACATCCATGCCTGACCAAACTTGGATGTGACCTCTTCAGTTTCACTCGGGGTGTAAGTTGCCTTCTTTGTTTCATAAAAATCTTTTACCCCTTTGACCTTTCCCTCGACCATCTTCCCAAAAATCTTTTTCACATTTCCATTAAAAACTTTTTCGACATCAAATTCTTTCTTTTCAGAATAGAATTAATTCGATATCTCAACCTTTCCAACTTTTTGTTTGAAATTTTCAGCCCGCAATGGTGGAAAATTGACATCATCCATTGGCGGAACTGATATTTCTACTTTTTTAACAACTTGTGGCTCCTCTGACTTTGTGGAATCAGATTCATCGCCAGATTTCACATCTGATTTCTTAACACCCCACTTCTGGTTGTCAAGATTTACTCTTCTCTTGTAAAATCTTTTCGAAAATTCACCAACCTCATATGTTGAGTTTTTAAACACTTTGAATTTTTCAGTTGGTGGTTCAGTTTTGTCAACAACTTTTTCTTTGAGTTTAGAAACAACTTCCTGTTTTGTATTGGTAGCCATTGGACAATTCCAGGCGATGTGACCAACTTCTTGACATCTATAACAGGTTCTTGTTTCCTTTCTCTGGTAAACTCCATTTTTCTCAAACTTTTGTTTTTCAGCAAAGAACTCTTTGTTTGATTGCTTCCAGAATGAGCTCTTTTCTTCTTCCACAGAACTTGCTCCTGAAACAAATACAGTTTTTGTTTTAGAAAATTTCTCATTTTTATAATTTTTCGGTGGAATAAAACCCAAACCCTTCTTTTTGAAATTACCGTTATGGTTTGGTTTCTTTCGATAACCTGAACCAGAACTGTAACCCTTTTTCTTGTTTAACCTTTGTTGATCTCTTGAGGTGTAAGATCTTGGTTTTTCAGAAAGATTTACATTTTTTATTTCAGAAATATTAATTTCTATTAATTTGAAAACCTTTTTTTATCATTTCTGGTTTAACACCTCTTATTGGAAATTCCTCATCAGAATATAATTTGTCTGAATCATTCAAAGTATATACCACTTTGATTGGTTCGTCATTCAAATTAGATTTTGATAACAAGAATTCTTTATTGTAAACTCTTTTAACCGACGATTTTGGACTGTCAACTGATGATGATCCCGAACTATCAGACTTAGACTTTGACTCTAACTCCTCATCTTTATCCAACACCTGATCGACCACTTTCTTTATTAACTCAGACTCATGATCAGTGTCAGACGATGTGAACGTAACGTCAATATTTTCTGGTAACTCATCAGTTGTTTCAGACTTCAATTTTATATTGACTGCCTTTTTGACCTGTTCCTCATTTGGTTTTCTGGGAGAATAACCTTCCCAAATCGGAGGCGGACACTTGTTATAATTTGCACTTTGTTTCTTACCAGTATCCTTTCCTTCAGTCTTCTTGTCTTTAAAGGCTTCCATACCTGCAACAGTTGGATAAATTCTATCAATCAAATAATCAGAACTAGAATAACTTTGCAATAATCGTCCGATTCTTTCATTCTCTATCTTTTCTGTCTCCAACTCCTGCTTCAATTTAGCACATTCTTCAATGTAATGATTAATGGCCTTCTGTTTCGTCATCATCACCGTATTCATCATGGTTAACGCGTTTTCTCTTTCAGAATTTGTCTTTTGTAGACCAGTCACCGTTCTATTTAACACATCATACGATTCTTTCACATAATTGAGATTGAACAATAAATTTTCTTTCATCTTATCTTGCTCACTCGACTTCTCCTCTTTCTCTTCACACTGCTTACATGACTCCAAACACTTTAGACAAGGTTTGATGACTTCAACAATCTTTTCAACTTTTATAATTTTATCAACTTCGACTATCTTCTCAAATTCAATTATCTTCTCAATTTCAACCACTTTCTCAGCTTCAAACATCTTTTCAGCAACTTTAACTTCTTCACTTTGTTCAGACTTCTCTTCTTGAGCAACAATCTCGATTTTTACCTGTTTCTGATTATTTGCTTCACGTTTCTCCTTAAGCTTCTCCACTCTATCTGCAAAATAAAATTGAAAACTTTCAGGAGATAAATGAGTTTTTTCAATATTAATATGTTTTTCTTCCTCATCATCACTATTATCAGTTGATGATTGATCAAACACTTGTGTCTGTTCTGAACTATCATCTGAAAAACTAGATTCATCATCTTGATTTTTCTCATCACTAGCAAACGCTTTCATCCATTCTTTCATCAAATCTGGTTTTTGAAACTATCTGAGCAATTAACACCACGGTTTTTGAATCAGATGGAATATATTTGTCCCAACTGAAACCTTCTGCCACTTTTTCATCATCATGATCAATTATGCCATAATAAGCTTTCTTATTTGCTTCTTAGATCATTTTAGCATGTGCAGTTTGTGGTTCTTTTTGTTGATACAACTGATGAGCAACTTGTTGATATATGGCTTTCTGATAATAATCATTTCCACCAAACGGATTCTTTGCTCCACTTGCTTCTCGATTGGTACATTCCCTCTGGAAATGACCTTTCTCCCTGCATCAAAAACAAGTAACTTTAGATTTATCAAAACCCAAAGTAGAAACTTTTGCATCCAAGAAATCATCTCTTCCTGTAATCATTTTAAACTTTTCAGCTCTTCTCAACACACTAGCTAAACACCACTTTATATCCATCAGCTCCATTTCTTCAGCATCTATTTGATCATAATCCTCTTTCGTCAACATAGGATTTCCGATCCTTCCTGTAACCAATCCTTCATATGATTCCAAAACTGTAACAAGTAATGCCATATGACTTTTGACAACTTCTTCAGAAAAATTTTGACCCTTCTGAAGATGTAACGCGATGTTGCAATTTAAGACATGACCATTGTTGCTGTTTAAGCTTTGAAATTGATGACTTGAGCTTGAAGCTTTCGGATTAACACTCGGATATGAGGAGAATCCACTGCTGCTGCTATTTGAACTTTGATTGATTGATTCAGATGAGTCTTTGGCACTAAAAGCAGTTTGGATTTTTGGACTTGTTTCTACATTCTGAACACTCCCTTTGAAATACATCTTGACATCTTGTTGTGCACTCGGATTGTTCATTCTTGCAATCTTTTGTTGTTCAAGATCTTGTCCTTCAATCTTCTCAATGAACTGGGAAATTGTCAATCCATCATATTCTCCTGTATTCTTTAATATCATCAAAAATGTACCCTATTCTTTCTGAGGTAAAGCATCAGCTAATTTGTCAACCCATTCCTCACGATCTTTGTTGATATTTAACAATGACATTGATCGAACTAAGTGACAATATCTTTCAATCAATTTCTTTGTATCTTCTCCCGGCAAACTTGTAAACATATCAAATTCTTTCTTTAACAATGCCTTTTTACTTTTGATCATCTTCTCACTCCCCTCAAACTTAATTTGAAGTGCTTCCCAAATTGAACATGAAGTCTTATCATGTTGAAGCAAAATGAATATGTCTTCTTTAATAGCTTGCTGGAGTAAACTAATCATCATCTTTTCTGCTTTGTACATGTCTCGTTCTTTATTTGTAAATTCAAAAATCATCATCTTTTCTGCTTTGTACATGTCTCGTTCTTTATTTGTAAATTCAAAAAAAAATTTCAACCCCCAAGTCTTCACGACCAAACGAGTCGTTCAGAAGAGTTTCTACTCAATACGAGAGGCGGAAACAAACGTATTGAGTTAATTCAGCTTGTAATACACATAAAACTGTCTTTTGATTGATTTGACAAAGTTTTACAGCGAGCAGACACTTCGGCTCTCAAACTGGAAAGTTACAAATGACAAGGCACACCTAGTATTTATAGGCTGTGTGATTTCGCACGAAAAAATTCAAGCAAAATCAGTTTCACACGAAATCATTATTTTGTGCGAAATAAACAGATTGATTTCGTGTGAAATAGTTGTTTGCTATTTCGTGCGAAATACCCTCTTTTCATATATTTGAGATTTTTCTCGTACTACGTGCCCTGATCTATCTATACAAATACAACACGAAGTCGACAGACGTATGCACCAACACTTTCTTTTTCAAAAATCTGTTGTTTCATTCTTTGATCATCAGAATTTTTGTTTACCCCCGGATTATCTCCTTTGGATTCATCAGTTTGATTTTCAGTTTGTGACTTATTGTTTTCTGAAATATCTTCATCTTTTATGTTAACCATGCCAAGTTTGCTGATTTGAAAATTGTGTCTCTTTACATCAAGAGGTTTTGTAAAAATGTCAGCAATTTGGTTTTTTGTTGGAACAAAGTACATCTCTATGTTACCTTTTTCAACATGATCCTTTATGAAGTGATATTTGACATCTATGTGCTTGGTTTTAGAGTGATGAACTTGATTTTCTATAATTGCAATTGCACTCTTTGAGTCGCATAGAATTGGTATCTTTTTCAGATTTACTCCATAATCTTTCAGCTGAGTTTGCATCCATATCACTCGTGAACAGCAATTTGCTGCTGTTACATATTCAGATTCAGCTGTTGATATTGCAACACGGTTTTGTTTCTTACTTGCCCAACATACCAACTTTTCTCCCAAGATTTGACATGCACCAGATGTGCTCTTTCTGTCAATCTTGCATCCTGCATAATCCGCATCTGTGTATGCAATTAGTTCAAGATTTGTATCTTTAGGATACCAGAGACCAAGTTCTGATGTGCCCTTTAGATATTTAAAAACCCTTTTGACTGCTTTTAGGTGAGATTCTTTAGGAGTGCATTGGTATCTTGCCAGAAAACATGTAGCAAACATAATATCTGGCCTGCTTGCAGTTAAGTATAACAATGATCCTATCATCCCCCTATAGGTTTTAATATCCACACATGTTACTTCTTTATCAGAATCAAGTTTGTTCCCTGTTTCCATGGGAGTTTTTGAGATTGAGCAATTTTCAAGTGAGTATTTGTTCAAAATTGTTTTTACATACTTAGATTGACTCAGAAATATTCCATCATTTCTTTGTTTGACTTGTAAACCTAAGAAGAAAGTTAACTCACCGACCATGCTCATCTCAAAGTGGCTGGTCCTTAATTTTTGAAACTTTTTGCAAAACATTTCATATATTGATCTAAATATAATGTCATCAACATAAATTTGGACTAACAAAGTGTGACCCTTGTGTGTTTTAATAAAGAGAGTTGTATCAATAGTACCATTTGTGAAGCCGGAATTGAGTAAGAAGTTTGAAAGGGTTTCATACCATGCTCTAGGAGCTTGCTTCAAACCATACAAGGCTTTTTTAATTTGTAAACATGGTTTTGAAATTTAGGATCAACAAAGCCTTCAGGTTGATGCACATATACTTCTTCCTCAATCTTACCATTAAGGAATGCATATTTCACATCCATTTGATATACTTTGAAGTCTTTGGATGCATCATAAGCAAGAAAGATTCTTACTGCTTCTAATCTGGCCACTGGTGCAAAGGTTTCATCATAGTCTATAACTTCTTGTTGACAATAACCTTTAACCACTAACCTTGCCTTATTCCTTGTTATTATGCCATTTTCATCTGATTTGTTTCTAAATACCCATTTTGAGCCTATGACAGATTTGTCATTTGGCTTTGGCACCAGATCCCATACCTTACTCTTTTCAAACTGATCAAGTGTCACACCCCGACTGTGTAATACAACAAACCGTGGCGGAAACATCGGGGTGTGTCGTAATAGAACCATTGTTTCACAACACATGGTAATTGAAGTTTTGTTTTATTTCATTAATTGACTCATTGTTTTGATATAAACCAAATAATTACAACAATTGTCTTTTAAGTTTTAAGTCACTAAAGCCCGCGTCCATCCTATGGGTAGCAAGCAATCAACAATGATCACATAGTAGAACCTGAAACATATGTGAAAACAGTCAGCATAAAAATGTTGGCGAGTACATAGGTTTTGTATGTCAAATTCATGGCTTTGAATTCATATTGCAATACCTCGACCAACTACTAGAGTTTTCGAGTATGTATCTTGAAATCAAAAGTGTTTGATATTGCAATACGTTTTATCAACTTTACAAGTTGATATAAGTAAAACTAAAACTATTGTAGCCATGAATTTTGACTGAAAACATTTGTCTTTGTAAAACCAAATAGTAAATCATCTTTGAAGGTAAACATTGTATGGTTTATATCTTTAAATAAACCTCGTTGTGTGACATCGTTTGAAAACATTCATCCAAAATTGTTCAAATCGTCCGTGTTATAAACCATCGTTCAATTGTTCGTGTTTTAATTGTGAAATACAACTTTTTGTCGTTCTTTAAAGAATATATTCAAACCTGTGCGACTCGATATACCACCCATGAGGTATCTTTAATCGACCCTGAAAGACCTCTTTAACAAGATTAACAAACCAGCACATGATTTGTTAATCAGATACCAGTTTCTGTCGTTCCCCAAACTACCCACCAAATCCGGTGAATAGCCTAGTAATGGGATTTGTCAGATCCTATGGTACCATAACATACTACTTGTCGGCTTAATCATAGTTAATGAATATTATTCATCTTTCGACTTACGCCCCAACAAGTTCGTTCACATTATTGAAATCATCATGTTTTATATAAACCATAGCATTTGTTTATGAAAACTCGAAAAGCATTTAGCACATATGAGTCACCCCAAAATAATTGAAAGTATAAAAGAGGGGAGCTATGTACTCACTTGAGATTGCAAGTATCCTTGATTAAGTGTCTTAACAAAGCTCGGGAAATCAAGGAATCAAGTGGCACCTAGTATCGAATCACTATGTTAATAATCGGGACCTAAATCGGAAGATCGGATAGAATTTGGTCTTATAAACCAAATGAGTTTTGGAACTCATATGATATGGTTTAACAAAGCCTACATTCTGCTTTGAAACCTATCCTAAGTGCTTTTGACCCGTTATGACCCGTTAAGGTAGTTTACGCTACTTTAACGCGTCAATTGGGCAAATGCGCGTTCGGATGGCCTAACGAGTCCTATGACAAGTATTAAATGCCTAAACATGTTTAATTATGTTGCATAATCAGTTTAAGTGTCAAAATTTTGGTTACATATGCTTAAATTGAGATTATGCGTGAAAAGGGCATTTTGGTCATTTTCCTAAGACATATAAACTACTTGTCATACAACTAATTAAACTAAGTGACCAAAAGGTATAACCTCAGAAGGTTATTCCCTATACAACTATGGTCATTAAATATGTTTGGTTGGATCCTAATAATCGACCAAACGGGTCGGGTTCGAAAGTCTAAGCGGTTGTCGAGACCGCTTAACTTACGACCCTAAATAAGCACTAAAATAGAAGTGACGAGTTAAACATGTTAAAACATGTTTAACTAAGTTAGAAAACTGATTTGGTATAAAAAAAGTGTTTTGATACCCGAAAATAGTTTCGTCGCAAAATGCACATAATCGTGCATTTTGATAGAAACTTTTGTGACATATGTGTCTCTACGACCATCATACATATACGAATCCAATGAAATCTTGAGTTTCATTCTCAGGATTTGTATAACTACATATGACAATTACACATATCAATTCTAGTTTGATTTCGAGCTCTTAATCACTTTCTAGAAAGTTAAACGCAAACAATTCCGTAAACATAATCAGTTTAACGCGACAAACACTCCAAAATAGTGACATAAGCTTAACATACCTTAAATAACCTTTACATAGCTTAGAAATAAGTTTTGAAGGGTTTGGTGTGTCTAAAACAAGTTTATTCGATCACAGGGACTATTTGCGACAAACTACAAAACTCTGCCGATTCGTATAGTAACATGCCCTCCGGAACAAGATCATAAGCTAAACATACCCTAAATATCCTTTACATAGCTTAGAAATAAGCTTTGAACAGTTCGGTATGCGAAAATATGTATTTGACCAACAGGGACTAAAAGTGTCAAAAAGGGGTAAGTTTGCATTTACGCGCATATCTTACATTCTGACCATATCCGGACATCCAAAAGATTTTTGTAATCAATAAAATACTTAATTTTAGTGATTGGAATGCAAAAATACCATTCGTCGTGTAATTTGGATCGTTTTCTCGTCCGTTCGAGTTTCATCGTAATTAACCGAATAGCGTGACCGTACGACCAAATGAACCGACATCCGAGATGTTTTCAAGAATATTTCAAGTCCCCTAAGCTTTAACATCCTTTTAGAGCCTTGAAATGAGGTTAACGGTGGTTGAATGCATCAAAAATCAAGTTTTTAGCATGCAGGGGCCTGTTTTGCCAAAAAATGAGAGTTTCTGGTAAGACCACTAGGCGGGGCGCGAAGACTGGTTTTGTTTCCCTTGCAGCCCGCGAGGCCTAGAGCTGGGTATATTCTTTGAATCTTCAAAACAGCCTGTTGTCCTTGGTTTTTAACATGGTTTTTGCATACAATGAGCTGGTTTAAGTGTTCCCCAAGTTGCCAAATCAGTGTGTAACATTTGTAGGGTCAAGATCATGCTTTGAACCATGCAAAAACACTTAGGAATGATCAATGGAGGCTTGATTTTGTGACAACTGGCACCAAACCGGTAATTTTCGTACAATTTAATTATTATTTAATATCTGCAATTATGTGCTTAAAGGTCAACATTGTCTGATTACACGTTGTACTTGTGAATTCATGCACGTTTTATACTTCAAATATTGCTTTATGCATTACTGTTAGCGTTGCGTCAGAAAGACTAGTAAACTCACCGGTAAGACACACTGTGTCAGCAACTCTACAGAAAGCAGTCAGATAATGGAATTAGGACCTAGGAGTAGGTCAAACGTTTAAAATACATTAAAACCCAAGTATGGATACAGGGGTTAACATATAGACTTTCCGGAAGCTTAAATATGCACTAAAAAGCACCCGAAACACACTTTAAATGCTGAATTTTTCATATTTCAGCATATTTTAGCAAAATTCAGCATTTTAACAAGTTGGTAACATGTAAAAATATGACTAAATGGTCCTGAATGCTTTCCTAAGTGTCGGGAATTAAAAGTGTCACAAAATGGTACTTAAAGATCACTAAACGGAATAGTTTGACACTTTAACGAACCAGTATCTAACCGAACAAACGGACACTACTCGAAACATCAAAATTATACTAGAATCATTGTTTTATTATTTCTAAGCTAGCTATGATCCCCGAACACCATAACACCTCTTATAACATGATAACACATTAAATCCCTAATCAAGACACTTGAAACTTAACTTGTTTATGTAATTAGTGATTGAAAGTTACACTTTACCCCCCCCCCTTCATGTGGACGGTCACAAGGTGACCCCACCACCAAGATCTTACTTGATCTTCCCTTGATTCCATTGGATTCACTTTGATTCACAAGAGATCTTGGCTTGTACTTGGGGAACACATTACAGAAGGGTTAATATGTTAAGATGGTTATATGAAGGATCAAGCTCCCATTATCATCACCCACATTTCTCACACAACTCTCTCTCCCTATCTTCTTCCTCACGGCCGTAGCCAACGACCCACACCACCATCACCACTCAATCTTGTTCAATCATTCCATATACTCACAAAGGTGCAAGATGGTGTTTAAGGAAGTTTAGAGCTTGTGGATCTTGAAGGACCTCTCCCATTTGCTTTTATCCAACACATTTGTCATCTTCAACCTCTTGTGTTTATCCCTAGCCATAGAGCTAGTAGTAAGGCCCTTATGATCCCTTGTTACTTCATATTTTGTTGGTTAAAAGATGATGAACATTGTTAATCATGAAGAACACTAAAAAAAACATAATCATAAATCTTAAACATAAGCTTATTAACATATGAATACATGTTGATTGTGTTGATTTGCTTCTTGATGATTGATTATTTGTGTTAGTGATGTTAGACATCATGAGAAACCTACTCGATTGTGATTAAACACATGATCTATAAGTTAAGGTGGTGATCTTGTGAAAGACCAAGATCATCATGCTTTATGTCTTCATGAACTTGAAGTATGAGGATGATTTTGTGAATAATGAAGCATATAACATGATTATTAGACATAAACTTGGATGATTTCAAAAATAGTTTTCCAAAGAAACTAAGTTGAATAACAAGATTTACATAGACTTGGTTTTTACATAAACAAACACTATTTTTGGTGGTAAAACAAGTGTATAAACACTTGTGAAACAAGAAGATGTCATGAAGAAATGTTTTTGTAAAATATGTTTACAAGTTGTAAACACCTAGATCTTTCAAGAATGAAGTTTATAGAGAAGTATGTATTTTGGAGGGTAACTAAGTCTACTAAAACACGCTACCAAGTTAGGTAAAATTACTTGATTTTGGCACTTGGTAAGTGTTGAATGAGTTGTTGATTGTTTGTGATGATTTTAAAAGAAAATAAACACATGTTTTAATAACATGGGAAACCCCCATTTTTAGGGGAAACCATGTCAAAAAAATTTATAAAATTTTGACACTTAGAGAAATATAAGTTTTGGTGAAACTTATTCCCTAAAAATGTACCTAAAAATATTTACCAAGGTTTCCCTAATTTTTGTGTAAATTTCAAGATTAAGATATGATGATTTCTTCAAGATAAAAAGTGATATTAAGTATGTATATTTTTGAGGAAAATATATATATTTATTGGTCACCAAATTTTGTGCTAAGTGTATGTAATATGTATTGTATGTAATAGTGTATTAGGACTTTAAAATACACTAAATACTCCTAAGCAGTAAAAATACAAAAATACACATACAACATGCTTAGACAAATAGAAGAAAATATATGTATGAAAATAGATTTCTTAATAGATTATGTAACTTGGACAAGTTATGAACTTAAAATGTATTTTTGAACGAAATATATAACACGGGTGAAAAATACAAGATACTTATATTTATTTTTGGGAAAATAATATAAGTAAGATACATAGTTAAAAATATAAACGACAAAGAACACATACATAAAAGATGGTGACTTGTACTTGTGCGATACAAGTCTAGTGACTAACGTTAATAAAACACGTATAGGTCACGACGCTATAAAACCAACCGGTGAAGTTTACGGCGCAAGATACCCAAAGTTGTGAGTTCATGTCCCCACTTTTAAACTTTTACTTGTTTTCTAAACTTGGGGAAAATACATGTGTTATGGTATGTTGAATACAAAAACTAAGGAATGATACTTTAGATCATGTCAGGAATAGGGTGCCATAAGCACCATTAATCAGTTACATACCAAGACCGCGGAACAAAAGGTTAGATCTAATGGGTTTCAGGCAGCCACACTCTTGGTCATTCTAGTACCAAGCATTGCTTTTGTGTGTCTAGTCGTGAATCGACAGTCGTGGATTTGACAGCTAAAAATGCCTATGGTTTGGATGATTCCTATGTCGTGTCACATGTTAATGGCCCTGCAAACCATTAGCGATCTTGATTTCCTTATATTTACAGTAATACTTGTTTCATACAAATTACATACCATGTTTTCATAAAAGCATACAAATGTTCAATACAAAAACTACATGAATTCACACCAACATTATGTTGACGATCTTCCAAAAACTCACATGTATTTCAGGTAACAAAGGTGGATGTGCGCGCGGTCTTACTCTTACTCTTGGATGTGTTTATGTTGTTAGCTATGTTGTGTCAAGACTCCTATGCCCCTTTTGCTGGGTTTAGTTGTTATGTCCCACTCCGTGTGGTGATATAAGGACCAAAACCTTTATGTTTGTCTTTGAATAATGATGTAAACTTTTCAGACAATGTTTCATGCTGTGATGTAAACACTAAACATAACCTATCTTTTTAGTTATGTAATGTTTTTGGCATTTGGGGTTATTTTTATGAGCATGTAGTATGTTTACCATTCGTATGCATTGAGAACCTTTCAAGATCACACCTCGTGCTTCCGCCTTAGAAAGGGGTGTGACAGATTGGTATCAGAGCTGCGATTGTAGTGAACCAGGATTCCTTCTCGAGTCTAGACTACAATCTTTAGCATCCTCTCACGAAAACAATTTTTCAAAAGTTTTCATTGCATAAAACTTTCCGCGACATCCACTACCTGAAACTGTTTTTAAAGAGTCAAGTAAGGACACTATGAGACTTAGGGTGCACTGGAGTAGCACTTATCTTTGACTAAGAATTACTTGCAACTATGTGTGATAATTAATATATGCATATACTAGAAATAGAATATCACAGGTACATGTGTCTTCGTCTGAAAACAGTGGCCTATCTGAAGGAAGTGATCCGAGGATGAAACGAACTGTGCGGACTGTGCTAGGAATTACGTAATTATGGATGCATACATAATTATGGAATTCCGTGCACAGAAACCACAGCAAGTCTTGTCACGTATCAAACAAGATTCCTTCAATACAAGAGAAGGTCAAACGTGAACACCCTTCCCCCAGCCTATTAAATACTCTATTGGAGTAATGAATCAGGGTATAAAGACAAGAACCGCCAATGTGAAGAAAGATATTTTGTCTTTTACATATATTAAACTTGTACTTTGGGGAGATGTAACCCTTATGCATTTTTTTTTACTTCGCAAACAATGATGTAACAAGTTGCCTTGATATGTGTAAAGACTTGGTGAATATCTTATGACACATCAGTATTTATCTATTTATGCATGCTTGTTGCTGTATGAATTGATTTATACGTTTAGCGGATTGTTTGATGTCACTTATGTGGGTATATGCTTGCGTATATATACTACTACTGTCTCGTATGACGATATCAAACAAATGTCTAACCCTATTGTGTTGTGTTCTGACAGAACATGGGACCTAGGAGAGCTGTGAACAATCAGGATGCCGATCAACCCCCTCCTCCTCTTCTGCCGAGGACTGCTGAAGAACTGAACTCCCTACTGGAAGAAAGGATCACCGCAGCTATCGCCCAATACGAGGTGAACCGCACCGAACAAAGTGAAGGACCAAGCAATGCTAGACGTAATGGGCAGGGAGATTCATCTGGAGGAAACACAACTCAGGGTTGCACCTTCAAGCAGTTTCTCGACTGCAAACCACTGAACTACGACGGCACTGGAGGTGCAGTGGCTTTTGTACGCTGGACGGAGAAGACTGATTCCACTATCCGTATGAGCAAGTGTACCGCGGATCAGCAAGTCACTTTTATCACGGGGTTGTTTGTTGATGAAGCTTTGACTTGGTGGAATTTGCAAGTCCAGACTCTGGGTGATGATGATGCGTACGACATGACGTGGGATGAGCTAAAGGAACGAATGAGAGAGAAGTATTGCTCTCATGCAGAACTCCAAAGGTTGGAAACTGAATTCTGGCATTTGACCATGGATGGTGCAGACATTACTGGTTATACCCGAAGGTTCCATAATTTGTCAAGAGTGATCCCCTATATGGTGACTCCCGAATTTAAGCGCGTTGAGCGCTACATCTGGGGATTGGCTCCAGAATTTTGCAGTATGGTAACTTCGGCTAAACCTGCAACGATCACTCAGGCTGTAACTCTGGCTATCAGCCTTACTGAAGATGATGTCCGTATGAAAAAGTTATCACTGAACCCAACTGAAAAGACCGAGATGCATGCTGAGTCGTCTGGTGACAAGAAAATGAAGCATTCGAGCCTGAATCAAGCGACACGTAACAACAAGGGTTCCAACAATAAGAAGCGCGACCCCAACCAGCCACAGGAGGCGAGAACTCTTGCAGCCATGAATAACGCTCCTGCCAGATGATACCAGGGCACTCTGCCCATCTGCAACCAGTGCAAGTGTCATCACGAAGGAGTTTGTCGCATTCCAAAATGCGACAAGTGTGGAAAACTGGGTCACCATACTGCGAACTATTGGAGAAAGGGAAATGGAAATGGTAATAGGAACGGGAATGGAAACCGCAACGGTGCTGGTAATAGAAACGGTGGTGGAAATGGCAATGGTAATGGTAACCGGAATGGTAATGGAGCTGGGCAGAATCAAGGATGCTTTGGTTGTGGAAGCAAGGATCATTTCAAGAAATATTGACCAAGGGAGAACAATGCTCAGGCTCGAGCATTCGTGATTGGAGCAAGGAACGCACGCGAGGACCCTAATGTGGTCACCGGTACGTTTCTCATTAACAATCACTTTGCATCCATACTATTTGACACTGGTGCCGATTATAGCTTCATGTCTGTGGAATTTAAACGTATGCTTGGAATAGAATCTAGTAGATTAGATATTCCTTATTCCATAGAACTAGCCGATGGTAAACTTGTTGAATCGGGCAAAGTTGATAGGGGTTGCTCATTAGAACTTGGTGAGCGAAGATATAGCATCGACCTCTTACCTATTCAATTGGGTGGCTTCGACGTAGTGGTTGGAATGGATTGGTTGTCCAAGAACAAGGCTGAAGTTGTTTGTCACAAGAAAATCATTCGCATCCCTCTGGCGAATGATGACACTCTCATCGTGCATGGAGAAAAACGAGATGCGCCTCTGCGAATCATCAGTTGTATGAAGGCGCAGAAGTGCTTAAGGAAAGGATGTGTTGCTTTCCTGGCGCACGTTATAGATAACAAGGTTGGGGAGTCAAAACTCGAAGACATTCCTGTGGTGAAGGAATTCCCTGATGTTTTTTCCGAAGATCTGCCAGGATTACCTCCGCAACGACAAGTCTAATTCCATATAGACTTGGTCCCATGAGCCGCTCCTGTAGGCAAGGCACCCTATCGGCTTGCACCATCCGAGATGCAAGAATTATCTACACAGCTCCAGGGGTTGTTGGATAAAGGATTCATAAGGCCGAGCTTCTCGCCTTGGGGAGCTCCGGTTTTGTTCGTGAAAAAGAAGGATGGAACATTGCCGATGTGTATCGACTATAGAGAGTTGAACAAGCTTACTGTCAAGAATCGGTACCCACTACCGAGGATTGATGACTTATTTGATCAGTTGCAAGGATCGACCTTCGATCTGGATACCATCAGTTAAGAATCCAAGAGGAAAGCGTACCAAAGACTACATTCTGAACACGTTATGGGCATTACGAATTCCTTGTGATGCCATTCGGACTGACGAACGCGCCAGCGGTATTTATGGATCTGATGAACCGCGTATGCAAACCATATCTCGATAAATTCGTGATTGTATTTATTGATGATATCCTGATTTAATCGCGAACGAGAGAAGAGCACGAGAAACACCTCAGAACCATTCTGAAACTACTGAAGAAAGAGAAACTTTATGCAAAGTTCTCAAAGTGCGAATTCTGGATTCGCGAAGTACAGTTCCTTCATCACGTTGTGAACGAGAAGGGTATTCATGTAGACCCATCCAAGATAGAAGCAATAAAGAATTGGGAACCCCCAAAACCTCAACTGAAGTTCGACAATTTTTGGGCTTAGCGGGCTATTACCGGCGATTTATCGAGAATTTCTCCAAGATAGCTCAACCGCTGACTATCCTTACGCAGAAAGACAAGAAGTACGATTGGGGTGATAAGCAGGAATAAGCCTTCCAACTGCTCAAAAGTAAGCTATGCGATGCACCGATACTATCCTTACCCGAAGGCACTGAAGACTTCGTGGTATACTGCGAAGCTTCGCGTCAAGGTTTGGGTTGCGTGCTCATGCAACACCAAAAAGTCATCGCTTACGCTTCAAGACAGTTGAAGGTGCATGGAAGGAATTACACCACGCACGACTTGGAGCTAGGCGCCGTGGTATTCGCTTAAAGATCTGGCGACACTATTTATATGGTACTCGATGTACAATCTTCACAGATCACAAAAGCCTACAACACATATTTGATCAGAAGGAGTTAAATATGCGTCAACGATGTTGGGTCGAGCTGCTGAACGATTATGAGTGTGAGATTAAGTACCATCCTGGAAAGACAAACGTTATAGCAGACGCGTTAAGTCGAAAAGAAAGGGTTAAGACCCTAGGAGTACGAGCATTGGAAATGACTATTTGGACGAACCTCACTGCACGCAGTCATGACGCACAACAAGAAGCCCTTAAGGGGGAAAATCGTAGAGCTGAATACCTCCGAGGTATGTTGAAAAATTTGGTGCCAAACGAAGAGGGAACCTTATACTTTAAGGGGCGTATTTAGGTCCCGCTCTATATTGGTATTCGAGAAGTCATCCTTAATGAAGCTCACAAGTCGAGATACTCGATCCATCCAGGATCGGACAAAATGTATCAAGTCTTGAAGGAATACTATTGGTGGCCGAGGCTTAAAAGCGATGTTGCTATCTATGTTGGAAAGTGCCTAACCTGTGCTAAGGTTAAGGTTGAATATCAAAAACCATCCGGACTGCTGCAACAACCAGAGATACCCATGTGGAAGTGGGAGCAAATCTCAATGGACTTCATAACAAAATTACCCAGGACCCCTAGGGGGCACGATATGATATGGGTGATAGTCGATCGATTAACAAAATCTGTGCATTTCCTACCTATCTGGGAGAAGGATATCATTGGAAAACTTGCTGAGCTGTACTTGAAAGAAATCATGGCACGTCATGGAGTGCCTATCTCAATTATTTCAGACAGAGATGGACGTTTTGTCTCGAGGATCTGGCAATCCTTCCAAGAAGCCTTTGGATCTCAACTAGATCTAAGCACGACCTTCCATCCGCAAACAGGCGGCCAGAGAGAACGAACCATACAAACGCTGGAAGATATGCTTCGCGCATGCGTTATGGACCTAGGCGGCAGCTGGGATACTCACCTACCTTTGGTTGAGTTTTCCTACAATAACAGCTACCATACGAGCATAAAAGCCGCACCGTTCGAAGCTCTATATGGCCACAAGTGCCGCTCGCCATTATGTTGGGCAGAAGCTGGAGACAAACGTATGGTTGGTCCTGAACTTTTTCAAGAGACAACCGACAAAATCATGCAGATCCGAGATCGCATTAAGGCGGCTCGAGATCGACAAAAGAGCTACGCTGATCGAAGACAAAAACCCTTAGAATTCGAGGTGGGAGACAAATTTTTGTTGAAGGTCTCACCTTGGAAGGGCGTAGTAAGATTTACAAAACGTGGAAAGCTGAATCCACGATACATCGGACAATTCAAGATCTTGGAAAGAATTGGTACCGTGGCTTACAAGTTGGAATTACCGGAAGAACTTAACGGAGTACATGATACGTTTCATGTGTCCAACCTCAAGAAGAGTCCAACCTAAGAAACAGTGATCATCCCTACGGATGAAGTGCATATCGACGACACACACCGATTTACATAACAACCGGTTGAGGTTACGGACTGGAAAGTCAACAAGACCCGGAGGAGTAGTGTCAAACTTGTCAAAGTACGTTGGAACTCTAAGCACGGACCCGAGTACACGTGGGAATGTGAAGACCAGTTTAAAGACAAGTACCCCCACCTGTTCAAGAAAATTCCTGCGGGAGATAGCTCAGCCTGAATTTCGGGACGAAATTCTTTTAACGGGGGGAGACTGTAACAACTGGCACCAAACCGGTAATTTCTGTACAATTTAATTATTATTTAATATCTGCAATTATGTGCTTAAAGGTCAACATTGTCTGATAACATGCTATACTTGTGAATTCATGCACGTTTTATACTTCAAATATTGCTTTATGCATTACTGTTAGCGTTGCGTCAGAAAGACTAGTAAAGCAGTTAGATAATGGAATTAGGACCTAGGAGTAGGTCCAACGTCTAAAATACATTAAAACCCAAGTATGGATACAAGGGTTAACATATAGACTTTCAGAAAGCTTAAATATGCACTAAAAAGCTCCCGAAACACACTTTAAATTCTGAATTTTTCATATTTCAGCAAAATTTAGCATTTTAACAAGTTAGTAAAATGTAAAAATATGACTAAATGGTCCTGAATGCTTTCCTAAGT
The DNA here is from genome assembly GCA_030545235.1 of Helianthus tuberosus. Classification (NCBI taxonomy): domain Eukaryota; kingdom Viridiplantae; phylum Streptophyta; class Magnoliopsida; order Asterales; family Asteraceae; genus Helianthus; species Helianthus tuberosus. Next base: position 128,239,249 of record CM060351.1, on the reverse strand, counting down.
GTCGGGAATTAAAAGTGTCACAAAAAGGGTACTTAAAGATCACTAAACGGAATAGTTTGACACTTTAACGAACCAATATCTAACCGAACAACCAGACACTAAACGAAACATCAAAATTATATTAGAAGCGTTGTTTTATTATTTCTGAGCTAGTTATAATCCCCGAACACCATAACACTTATTATAACATGAAAACACATTAAATCCCTAATCAAGACACTTGAAACTTAACTTGTTTATGTAATTAGTGATTGAAACTTACACTTTACCCCCCCCCCCCTTCATGTGGATGGTCACAAGGTGACCCCACCACCAAGATCTTACTTGATCTTCCCTTTATTCCATTTGATTCACTAGATATCATGGCTTCTACTTGGGGAACACATTACACAAGGGTTAATAGGTTAAGATGGTTATATGAAGGATCAAGCTCTCATTATCATCACCCACATTTCTCACACAACTCTCTCTCCCTCTCTTCTTCCTCACGGCCGTAGCCAACCACCCACACCACCATCACCACTCAATCTTATTCAATCATTCCATATACTCACAAAGGTGCAAGAAGGTGTTAAAGGAAGTTTGGAGCTTGTGGATCTTGAAGGACCTCTCCTATTTGCTTTTATCCAACACATTTGTCATCTTCAACCTCTTGTGTGCATCCCTAGCCATAGAGCTAGTAGTAAGGCCCTTATGTTCCCTTGTTTCTTCATATTTTGTTGGTTAAAAGATGATGAACATTGTTAATCATGAAAAACACTAAAAAAACATAATCATAAATCTTAAACATAAGCTTATTAACATATGAATACATGTTGATTGTGTTGATTTGCTTCTTCATGATTGATTATTTGTGTTAGTGATGTTAGACATCATGAGAAACCTACTAGATTGTGATTAAACACATGATCTAGTAAGTTAAGGTGGTAATCTTGTGAAAGACCAAGATCATCATGCTTTATGTCTTCATGAACTTGAAGTATGAGGAAGATTTTGTAAATAATGAAGCATATAACATGATTATTAGGCATAAACTTGGATGATTTCCAAAATAGTTTTCCAATGAAACTAAGTTGAATAACAAGATTTACATAGACTTGGTTTTTACATAAACAAACACTATTTTTGGTGGTAAAACAAGTGTATAAACACTTGTGAAACAAGAAGATGTCATGAAGAAATGTTTTTATAAAACATGTTTACAAGTTGTAAACACCTAGATCTTTTAAGAATGAAGTTTATAAAGAAGTTAATGTATTTTGGAGGGTAACTAAGTCTACTAAACACACTACCAAGTTACTACAAGTTTTTATGAAAAGTTAAAGTTCATGTTGTTAGGTAAAATTACTTGATTTTGGCACTTGGTAAGTGTTGAATGAGTTGTTGATTGTTTGTGATGATTTTAAAAGAAAATAAACACATGTTTTGAAAACATGGGAAACCCCCATTTTTAAGGGAAACCATGTCAAAAAATTTTATAAAATTTTGACACTTAGAGAAATATAAGTTTTGGTGAAACTTATTCCCTAAAAATGGACCTAAAAATATTTTCCAAGGTTTCCCTAATTTTTGTGTAAATTTCAAGATTAAGATTTGATGATTTCTTCAAGATAAAAAGTGATATTAAGTATGTATATTTTTGAGGAAAATATATATATTTATTGGTCACCAAATTTTGTGCTAAGTGTATGTAATATGTATTGTATGTAATAGTGTATTAGGACTTGAAAATACACTAAATACTCCTAAGGAGTAAAAATACAAAAATACACATACAACATGCTTAGACAAATACAAGAAAATATATTTATGAAAATATATTTCTTAATAGATTATGTAACTTGGACAAGTTATGAACTTAAAATGTATTTTTGGACGAAATATATAACTCAGGTGAAAAATACAAGATACTTATATTTTTTTTTGGGAAAATAATATAAGTAAGATACATAGTTAAAAATATAAACGACAAAGAACACGTACATAAAAGATGGTGACTTGTACTTGTGTGATATAAGTCTAGTGACTAACGTTAATAAAACACGTATAGGTCACGACGCTATAAAACAAACCGGTGAAGTTTACGGCGCAGGATACGCAAAGTTGTGAGTTCATGTCCCCACTTTTAAACTTTTACTTGTTTTCTGAACTTGGGGAAAATACATGTGTTATGGTATGTTGAATACAAAAACTAAGGATTGATACTTTAGATCATGTCACGAATAGGGTGCCATAAGCACCATTAATCAGTTACATACCAAGACCGCGGAACAAAAGGTTAGATCTAATGGGTTTCAGGCAGCCACACTCTTGGTCATTCTAGTACCAAGAAGTGCATTTGTGTCTCTAGTCGTGAATCGACAGTCGTGGATTCGACAGCTAAAAATGCCTATGGTTTGGATGCTTCTTATGCCGTGTCACATGTAATGGCCTTGCAAACCATTAGCGATCTCAATTTCCTTATATTTACAGAAATACTTGTTTCATACAAATTACATACGATGTTTTCATACAAGTATACAAACGTTCAATACAAAAACTGCATGAATTCACACCAACATTATGTTGACGATTTTCCAAAAACTCACATGTATTTCAAGTAACTAAGGTGGATGTGCGCGCGGTCTTACTCTTGCTCTTGGATGTGTTTATGTTGTTAGCTATGTTGTGTCAAGACTGCTATGCCCGTTTTGCTGGGTTTGGTTGTTATGTCCCACTCGTGTGGTGATATAAGGACCAAAACCTTTATGTTTGTTTTTGAATAATGATGTAAACTTTTCAGACAATGTTTCATGCTGTGATGTAAACACTAAACATAACCTATGTTTTTAGTTATGTAATGTTTTTGGAATTTGGGGTTATTTTTACGAGCATGTAGTATGTTTACCATTCGTATGCAATGAGAACCTTTCAAGATCATACCTTGTGCTTCCGCCTTAGAAAGGGGTGTGACAGATTTCCTATAAATACCCATTAATTTCAAGCTTTCAACTTGCTCATTTGCTATTTCCTTCTTCACCTGCTCTAAGTGGAGGCAATCTCTTGTTGAGGGCCACCTACCTGAGCATTCTTAGTCCTCTCTTCAAGCATTGGACCCTTGTAGGTGTTCTTTCATGCTTGGTTATTTATTTCAAGCAAGAAAGTCAAACAGTGTTTGACTTTCAACTTTGACCATGAATTGGTCAAGACAAAGTTCGTTTGAACTTTGCAACATGAGCGTAATCACGATGGTTATAGTCCCTTGTGACTATACCTACTGATTACCACGTTGATTAGTCGAAGTGACGAGTCAAAGTTTCGGTCAAAATGCATGATTATGCGCATTTTGCAACAAAACTATTTTCGGGTATCAAAACACTTTATTTTGATATCAAATCAGTTTTCTAACTTAGTTTAACATATTTTAACATGTTTAACTCGTCACTTTTAGTCTAGTGCTTATATAGGGTCGTAAGTCAAGCGGTCTTGACAACCGCTTAGACTTTCGAACCCAACCCGTTTGGTCGATCGTTAGTATCCGACCAAACATATTTTGTGACCATAGTTGTATGGGGAATAACTTTCCAAGGTTATACCTTATGGTCACTTAGTTTAATTAGTTGTCTGATAGGTAGTTTATATGCCTTATGAAAATGACCAAAATGCCCTTTTCATGCATAATTTGAATTTAAGCCTATGTAACCTAAATTTTGACACTTAAACTAACTATGCAACATATTTAGACATGTTAGGGCATATAATACTTGTCATATGACTATTTAGGCTATCCGAATGCGCTTTTGCGCAAATGACGCGTTAAAGTAGCATAGACTACCTTAACGGGTCATAACTCCAATTCAGAATATAAGCTTTGTTAAGCCATATCATATGAGTTCTAATACTCATTTGGTTTACGATAACCTCATTCTCTATCCTATCTACCGATTTTGGTTCGGTTTATTAACATAGTTACCTATTTTAGGTGCTGATTGATTCCGTGATCCTACGAGCTTTATTTGGTCTTAATTCCCAAGACTATTACGCAATCTCAAGTGAGTACATAGACGCCCCTCTTTTTACATGTTTTCAAGGTGATTATGTGAGTACATAGTCCTCTCTTTTACCGTTTTCAAATATTTTGGGCTGAAACACTTGTGCCTACTTGTTACTTTCATGTTATTCATGCTTTCATGACATATACATGCTATGTTCATCTAGTAAACATATAGTACATGATTTCAGTTATGTTTTGCTATGTATGTTAACTGAGCATGCTAGCACATTGATTTCATAGATACTTTTGTTGCATATGTTTACTTATCATATGGACACATTGATTTACATTACATATCTGCTGCATGTTTTTACTCAGCATATGGGCACATTGTTTGACATGATATTTCTGCTTCGTATGTTTACTTAGCATACTTAGTACATGGTTTTCACATGATATTTGATTACACACGACATTATATCTATGGTTTGAGTAAAGATTTTTATTCACCATACAAGACATTGGTTGTTATTTGACATTTGATTATACAAGGCATAGTTTATACCTAACATTGTGACATTATACATTGTTTGTGCATAATATTTGACATTGGATTGACAAGACATTTTTGGTGGTTTATTTGGTAAGTGATTTAAATAACGAGGCGTGTGTAATATGATAAAAGCATGGTGGATACGCCGCTGGTACTTCCTATATATAAGTGCTTCTATGATATTACATATCGTAGCGTTATCTAAACCACTTTGATAGAAACAAAGACATGATACATTTTATACAAAGACACGACATATTGTTTACAAGACATTGTTTTACAAATAACATATTTTATACAAACTCGTTTTTACTTGGTTATTTATTTAACCATGCATCATTCTTTTATATCATCTGGTTTTCATATCGATTTTCACATGATTTTATAAAAGAAAACATTTTACAAGATTCATGACTACTTTTGTTAAACGCTTCTTTTAACTTACAAGTCATGAATCCTGCTTTAACAAAACCTATGTATCTCACAGGCATTTTTAGGCTGACGTACCTATTTTCACATGTGTTTCAGGAAGTAATGTATGATGATGATCGTGCTGCACTTAGGTGGACTTGGGCCTTAGTGACTTAAAATGAAGCAAGACAATTTAATTTACGTTATGTTTTCGGTTAAATTCCAAGACATTGTAAACAATTATTCTAATAAAACCAAGAGTTAATTGCCAAAATCATCCCTGAGGTTTGGGCAGGTTTCCATTTTCATCCAAAATGACACTTTTGTACCAAATTGCCCTCAACGTTTGTAACTTTTTGCCATTTTCATCCAAATCACTAACTTAGTTTATTTTTCTGTTAAGTTGAGGATATTTGGATGAAACTGGCAAACATAAAACCGCAGGGACGATTTTGGCAATTTACTCAAACTCTTTTAAATTTCTTTTATTTAATTAATTTTGTTACATATATAATAAAAAAGAATATACATGCGATTTTTATATGAAAAAATTAATAGCTTTGTCACATAATTTTTATAAATTTTCATCCAACCACTAACTAAGTCAATTTTTCTATTAAGGCGAAGGATGTTTATAAACTAAGACAGAAATTAATTTCTAATTTTTTATATAGATCAATTTTATAAAAATAAAATCTACTTAAACCTCTAAATTTTCTAAAACTAAAATGCTGGTGACCTTATTGAAAAGAGTAAATTGCTAAAATCGTCCCCGACGTTTGTTCACTTTTGCTAGATCCATCCAAAAAAAGTTTTTTTCTCATAGGAACCACTGAGGTTTCAAAAAAGTTGCTAAATCCATCCAAAATGACTAATACCCTAATAATACTAAGTTTAAAGAGGCGTAATTTAGTCATTCTCTTAATTTATTTACTTTACTTTTTTTTTTGCTAAATCCATCCAAAATGACTAATACCCTGTCTAGACGCTAAAGAATGGTTGCTAACTGTAGACAGATGGGGTGTTAAGGGGCTGCACACTGGGTTGTTCGTTCTGCACAGCTGATATGGGTCAACGCCTAGACTACAGCCCCATCGTTACGCTTCTACAGTGCCTAGTTACGCTGCACAGCCGAATCGACGGATCAAGCCGCAGAGAAATCTTTTTATGATGCTATGGTAAACGAGTCAATTTCCTCATGTAGTTCCGATCCTAAGGTACCGTTGTATGATATTGATGGCAAGGATGAGATTACCATAGGGGATTATAACTTCATTACCATCACTAACAGCTAACTTCATGCTCATTAATCACAAGGGAAAAAACAAAACGCATGATATGGTACAAAGGCATTGTTAAAATGGAATCATACTAATAACTCATCTGTGTTCATGCTGTCATGTGTATAACTAACCTTGGTGGTCCCATTGGCACCAGAAGTCAATCGTTTGGACTTGGTTGTACAACAGATCTAGTGCATTTAGTTCATGATTTCTTACATAAGCAAGTATGTACCATCTGGTGAAAGATGAGGATCAACAATTGGGGAGGAATCACCAGGAAGCTTAAGCTGTGGTTGTAAAGAAAGATCCATGAAAGAAATTAACATGTAATAACCTGTTAAAAAAGGGTAAATTAAATAAATTAAAAGAATGACTAAATTACCCCTCTTTAAACTTAGTATTATTAGGGTTTTAGTCATTTTGGATGGATTTAGAAACTTTTTTGAAACCTTGGCAGTTCCTATGAGAATAAAACTTTTTTTGTATGGATCTAGCAAATGTGAACAAACGTCAGGGACGATTTTAGCAATTTACTCTGTTGAAAAAGGTCAAATAAAAAAAATCTTATCATATGTAACAAGTTTGTAATTTATCTTCTACTATTTTAAATTCGCTCCTAATGAAAAACAGAAGCCAGTGCCCCCCCCCCCCCCCCATCAAACAACGTATCGTAACCAAACCTTAAAATTACCCACCAAATTGTAATTATAATGCTATGAACCAAAGTTTCTTTACTCAAGCCACTTAGAATAAATATTAGTTAGTTACCCTCATAATCTTAATTAAATAAATATTTTATTTCAACCAACATATTTCCTAGGTGCTCAACACATTTAAAAAATATGTAACGTTTTATGTTGGGATTGAACCCTACCAGAGGAACAGATAATTAAAGCCAAAACTGGATCAGAGCAATGGATCCAGAATAAGCAGATGTTATGTTTACATGTCTCTCCCCTTGAAAGTGGTTTCAACATCTGCTGACCTCCTATCTACTGATCGTACAAACTGCTGACCTACATACTGCTGATCTAGTAAAAGACTGATGGAAGACTAAAGCTCTGCCGTTCAATCTACTGCCTTGAGTCAAGCTCTGCTAATCCGGACAAGTACTGCTGGGTTCACATCAGTGGAAGGATGCAGCAGTAGTTTAGCTGTCTTTTGTAATGAAATGTAATAACAGTAGTTAGCATAGCAGAGGTTGTATAGATCAGAGGTTAGAGTTTGTTAGGAGGTTAGATGTCACTTTCATGGTGACGTCAGCTTAGATGCTTCAGTTGTTTGCTCGTGCCTATAAATAGAACAGTGCTCTGTACTGTTCTATTAGCTCTTTGCAACATCTTCTTCCTGCACGAACAAACACTGTGAGCTCAGGCTGAGGGGGAGTTTGTATTCAGACATTGCATTGCAATCTTTATTGAAATAAATTCAATCTTTCGGTTCTTTGTGGAAAATGTTTGATTAAAGCAATTCTCTCGTTTGATTGTGTGTAAAGTTTGTTTCCATCTTATTCCGCTGCACAACTCATCCATCTTCATATTAATTCAAACGTAAAAACATAATCAAAACCAAACTCGGATCCTAACAATTGGTATTAGAGCTTGGACAGTCAAATTTGATTTAACAATCATTTTGACATAAATAGTTCAGTTCATAATCGTTGATACTGATAGTTTGTTCGTTTGTGTTGAAAAACAGAGCAAGGTTTAATCACCATCAAAGTTGATTGATCAGTGCCTGTAAAACAACCAGGATAACGTCACAATCACAAGATGATAAGAATAACATTGGCTCGCTTTTTAAACCACCCATGCTTAAACGTAATGAATACAACATCTGGGAGAGAAGGATGGGTCACATCCTTGCTTAACAGAACACTGGATGTTGGAGGTCTGTTGTTTTTGGTCCCCATGTTCCTATGGTGCCAAGTGCTGAGGATGCAAAGAAGTTCGTTCCTAAACCAACTGAAAACTATACTAAAACTGATTTTCAAAAGTTCGAACTCGATGCCAAAGCATTTAGCATCATAGCATCTTCATTACCCAATGAGATCTATGTTGGACTGTTACATTGTAACAGTGCCAAAGAGCTATGGGATGCACTGAAGGAATAGTTTGGGGGGGACAGAAGAAGTCATTGAAAACAATAGGGAAATTCTTAATCAGCAGTATGAAACATTTTGTCACATCAAGGGTGAATCGCTGACTCTGAAATTTGAGCGATTCAGTTATCTCATTAGTGAACTAAGGCTTGTTAAAGTAACATTTCCAAATTCAACTCAAAATAGCAGGTTCCTTAGGTCACTACCAGAAAAATGGGATACCATAGCTTTTGTCACTAGAAACTCTGCTGAGTTCAAAGATCTGACCCTAACCCAACTTCATGGTAGACTCCTGACCTATGAAAGGGAGTTGAACCAGAAAAAGAAGTTGCAAGAGTCTGGTAAAGTTGCTGATGATTACTCATTCGGTAGCATAGCTCTTTTTGGTCAGGAAGAATCTGGTAGCAGTGGTAAGGATCAGGGTTATGATCACTTCATTGATATAACTGCTGGTGGAAATTTTAACAACCCTGATCCTCACTCTGCAAATTATGCTTTTACTGCAAATTGTGAAAACCATATGTCAGATAATTTGTGTTTTAAACTCAATGATTTGCAACACTTTGATCCCACTGACTTAGAAGAGATGGACATTTTGCATCAATTGGCTTTGCTTAGTGTAAGAACAAGCAAATTCTACAAAAGAACAGGGAGAAAATTCCCAGGGTTACATGGGAATTTAAGGGTGGGGTTGGATAAATCAAAAATCAAGTGTTACAAGTGCAATAGGCTAGGTCATTTTGCTAGGGAATGCAGGAGTCAAACTACTGGTCCTATAATCAGTCATCCCAGCTCAAACCCTAGACCACAAAATCAAAGCACTGTGCACTATACCCAATATACCCCTGCAACCCATGTTAACACTGCTCACTATGCTGCTACCCTTGTGCCTGTGCATTATGTCCAAACCACTGTTCCACAAATTCAGTACGTTCAGACCCCTGTCCCTCAGGCACAAATGCAACCTGTTGCACCTCAAACAGCTGCTCCAGCAGTAGTACAACCAGATCAGCAAAGCTTCTTCACTCAAGGCTTTGTCGACTGGAGCAGCATGCATGATGAGCTTGGTGATGAAAATTTTGCACTCTATGCTTTTAATGAACCTTCTAATGATGAATTTTGTTTGATGGAATTAGAGTCAATACCAGAGGGGATAGAAACTGAAGGTGAACAGATAAGTGCTGAAACAGTGGATGAGGTGACAGAAGTAGTGGTTACTGCAGTTGCTGGTGAACTGTTGCTGGGAGAAAATTCAGAAACCCTGATTGAACCACTGACAGACCCCTGGTCCAAAAAAGACAAGGAAGAAGAGGAAAAAAAGAGAGCAGGTGAGAAAGAAGTAAGAGATGACGATGAAGAAAATCATCAATGTGATTGTGCCATGATGGTTGTTGCCAAGGTATCACCTCAAGTTCTTGAAAAACTGTGTTCAGACAAGTGCATTATTGCATTTGCTAACATCAAAGAGGTAAATGAAAACCTTAGGGATAAAATCTTAACTGATGAAGTTAAATTTGAAAAGTCATTAAAAGAACTTAGAAACAAATTGGCTGAAAAAGATAAAGAGATCAGCAGTATTAAAGAAGAGCAAAGCATAACCAATAACCAAAACTCAACTCCAAACTATGGTAGAAAAATACCAAGTTTGCAAAAAGGAGTTAGAGTCCACCCAAATCACATGTGAGAAATGGGTGGAATCCTGCAAAGGATATGAGGTAATGCTTGAAAAACAGATTAAAAGCAATGTGAAATTTGGTGTTGGTTATAGAAAACATGATGATGAAAACACTGCTTTTGAAAAATCTATTCAAACCACTGATGAATCCACAGAGTTCATCCCCACAAACAAGAATGGCCAAGAAGTGAAAATCACTGATAAACTTGGGAACAAAATCACACTTGACAGACCAATGGGATCCTCTACTTTTGAGGAGATTGAGAAATACCAGTTTAAACCCACTTGGTCTGATGAGTGTGAGATTCTTGAAAATTTTAAACCCATGGATTTCACAACCACTGATGGTGTCAAAGCTCCAAAAGAAAAAGTCATTCCTCTCAAGGACATCCCAGCAGAGGTTAAAAACGCTGCTGCTAAGGAGTCTGAAAAGAGAAAGAAGAGAGAAAAGATCAAAAACCTATTTTGTGAATTTTGTGAAAAAAGGAATCATCTAACAAAAGACTGTTTCCATTTAAAAGCATATGATCTAAACAAAACAAGTGTCATTGTTCCTACTGAAAGCTGCACCATCTGTGGTAAAACAAACCACAAAACTCAAGCATGTGTGTATCTTAAAAACTTTGATGTGAAAAAGAATGAGTACACAGCTAAAACATCCTTGAGTCCATCAACATCATCTGTAAAATTCACCAAGAACCAACCACTCTTTGTGCCAGTTCAAACAGCTGTCACAAAACAGCTGAACCAAACATCTGTCAAAAGAGATGTTCAGGTTACTGATGCACCCCCTGCCAATCAATACAGAAGAGGTAAGGAACAACAGTCTTATCAAAGGATTCCACACGTTTATGAGACCTACAAAAGGCCCTCTAAACCTAAAGTGAACAGGCATCCTTTTGGGTACCAACAGGTGATTGGGCAAAACCCACAACAGTGGTTAGAAAGAAACAGTCCTAAAACTGTCCAAACCCCTGACCTAACCACTGTCCATCAATCTGCATCCATCCTAGATACTGTTAAGACCCCATCCAAAGCCTTATTGGCTTTGGAAATCCTAATGAACTAATCCTTTTACTTCATGTGCAGGGAGCTTCTGCATGCTTAGATAGCCTGTGGTATGTAGATAGTGGAGGCTCCAGGCACATGACAGGATGTAAAGCCCTACTCAAAGATTTCAAAATTCATGGAGGGGGTGATATATCCTTTGGGAATAATAGTAAAGGGAAAGTTCTGGGGTCTGGTACAGTGCAGTGTGGAAATGTAAAATTTGAAAATGTCAATCTGATAGACAATCTGAAATTCAACTTCCTAAGTGTTTCACAAATGAGTGATAAGGGGTATGGGTCATTCTTCACAAAGGAGTGTTGTAGGATTGTTGGACCAGAAATGGTTAAAAAGATTGAAGCAATAATAAAAACTGGAAAAACAAAACTTGTTGCTCAAAGAAGTGGCGATGTTTATGTTGTTGATATGTCAAAAGAGTGTCCCAGAGCTGATGCATGTCTGTTCTCAGCTGCCTCTAACAAAGAGACAGAACTTTGGCACAGGAGACTGGGGCACACAAATCTCAAGACAATCACTGAAATTTCAAAAAATGGCCTTGTAAGAGGTTTGCCACAAAAAATGTTTTCATGTCCTGAGCATTGTGTTTCCTGATTAAAAGGAAAACAACATGAAAGCTCTTTTAAGTCCATTGAAGAGTCCAAAACAACCCAGTGTTTGCAAATGCTGCACATGGATCTGTTTGGCCCAGTTCAAGTCATGAGTCTCAAGAAAAAGAGATATTGTTTGGTTATTATTGATGACTTCTCTAGGTTTACATGGACCTTCTTTTTACACTCAAAATATGAGACTGCAGGCATTTTGAAAGACTTTGTGACACAGGTTGAAAAGCAATTTGACCTTCCAGTAAAAGTCTTCAGGAGTGACAATGGCACAGAATTCAAAAATAAGGAGTTGGATGCCTTCTATGTGAAGAAAGGGATTGTAAGGCAGTACATCATCCCTAGAACACCAGAGCAAAATGGGGTAGTTGAAAGAAAGAACAGAACTTTGATTGAGGTTGCCAGAACCATGCTTGCTGATTCAGGTTTGCCATTAACTTTTTGGGCAGAGGCAGTAAACACTGCTTGCTATGTCCAAAACAGATTTTTAATAAACCCCAGGCGCAAAAAGACTACCTATGAAATTATGTATAAAATCAAATCACTGATCTCATACTTCAAGGTATTTGGCTGCCCATGCTTTATTTTGAACTTAAAAGATTCCATCTCAAAATTTGCAGCCAAAGTAGACTGTGGTTATCATCTGGGATACTCAACCACTGCCAAGGCCTACAAAGTGTTTAATACACGGACCAAAGCAGTGGAGGAGACTTTAAATGTGAAGTTCAATGAACTGTCATCTATGAAAATCCCAGCAAATCCTAGCAAATCCTGCAGATTTGTTTGATCTTGATAAATTCACTTTTGAAAATACTGCTGTCAAGACTAACAGTGCAGGTCCATCAGAGGATTCATCACCAGACTATGGGTATGAAATCATCATCCCTCAAAAGTCTGCCACAATGGGAAAAGCATCAATTGTTCAAAACAGCTGTCAAAGCTCAACCACTGCTACCTCAACAGTTGTTGACCAAAGTAGCCCATCAACCATTGCTTCCACATCATCAAACACTGCTGAAAAAAGCCCCCAAACAGTGGATAAAAGCCAGTATGTGTCCTCACCGTTACCTCCTATTCCACCACCTTTTGAAGCCACTGCTGGGTCATCAAAGTCACCAGCAGTGGTTAGCTCAGATGATACACATTTGCAGCCTTCACCAACAAATTCCATCATACCATACCAAGGAGATTTAATCTTCTTGAGATCTCATCCACCTGATCAAATCATTGGCAACATAAATGAAGGGGTGCTACAAGAAGCCAAACCCAAAACATTTGTCTTTTTGCTGGTTTTCTATCACTCCATCAGCCAGTCAAGTACCAAGAGGCACTGAAAGACAACAGCTGGTAGAAGCCATGCAAGAAGAGCTCCAACAGTTTAAAAGACAACAAGTATGGGAGCTTGTACCACTGCCAGAAGATGTAAGTCCCATTGGCACAAAGTGGGTCTTCAAAAACAAAACTGATGAAAGGGGAATTGTTGTCAAGAATAAAGCCAGGCTTGTGGTTCAAGGTTACAGACAGGAAGAGGGAATTGATTATGATGAAACATTCGCCCCTGTAGCAAGATTGGAAGCTATAAGACTGTTCCTGGCCTTTGCTGTCAACCACAACATGAAGGTGTTCCAAATGGATATCAAAAGTGCTTTCCTCTATGGTACAATTCAAGAAGAGGTGTATGTCTGTCAACCTCCAGGTTTTGAGGATCCATTTTATCCAGATCATATCTACAGGCTGAACAAAGCCTTGTATGGCCTGAAACAAGCACCTAGGGCCTGGTATGAAACTCTTTCCACCTTTCTACTCTCAAATGGTTTCAAAAGAGGTACCATTGATAAAACACTGTTTCTAAAATGGAGAGGAAAGGATTTAATGATTGTCCAAATTTATGTGGATGACATTATTTTTGGAAGCACATGTAATAAAATGTGTGAAGAGTTTAGGGAACTCATGACAGCTGAGTTTGAAATGAGTGCAATGGGTGAGCTGCAATGCTTTCTCGGTCTCCAAGTTCAGCAATTGCAAAATGGAACTTTCATTCATCAAAGCAAATATGCTAAAGAACTTTAAAAACAAATTTGATATGAATGATTGTAAACCATGCAGCACACCCATGGCAACAAATAAGCTTGTCATGTCTGATGAAAAGGATGAGCTGATTGACCAAACACTTTATAGAAGCATGGTTGGGTCTTTACTGTACCGAACTGCATCTAGACCAGACATCATGTTTGCAACATGTGTCTGTTCAAGAAGTCAATCAGCTCCCAGAAAATCAAACCTCATTGCTGTAAAAATGATCGTCAGATACATAAAAGTTGCTCCCACACTTGGTATCTGGTATCCAGCTAATGGGAATATCAAGCTTTCAGGTTTTTCAGACAGTGACTTTGCTGGATGTAACACAACAAGGAAGTCCACTTCAGGAGGGTGCTAGTTTCTAGGCGATTGCTTGGTCTCTTGGCAAAGCAAAAAGCAAGCAGCTGTTTCAACATCCACTGCTGAAGCTGAATACATTGTTGCTGCAAGCTGTACAGCCCAACTCCTGTGGCTTCAAAATCAGTTGCTGGATTAAAGACACCACTCATGTTGGATAGCCAGGCAGCAGAAAATATCATCAAAAATCCAGTTTCCCATTCAACCACCAAACACATCGACATCAGACATCACTTTGTGAGGGATTGCTATGAAAAAGGTTTGATTTCTCTGCATCATGTTCCAACTAAAGACCAGCTGGCAGATGTGCTCACAAAAGCAATAGATACAGCCACCTTTGAAAGTTTGGTCTCTAGGATTGGCATGCTAAACTTGGAATAACAAGAAAAATCTTGTTTTTCTATGAATAAAAGCATTAAAATGTTTTAAGAAAATAAAAAAATCCATCCTTAAAAATAGCTAAAAATGATGTTTTCATTAAAATCCTTAAAAGTCTGCCATAACCACTGATTGTTCAAAAGTCTACTCTTCTTCAAAGTCTGTCCACTGCTGAAAGTCAACCCCTGTTCTCTCATTTCCTTGATAAACACTGTTGTTCAAAAACAGTGTCTTATCCACTGATATGCTATCCTCTGATAGTGAAAATCATCCACTGCTTCCATTTGTTACCGTTGTAACCACTGCCTTCATCAGTAACTTTCATAAAAGTACTGTCCTTCAATTCATCAGGGGTTAGCATGTGGGCAGTACATAGTGGTCAGACCTTTTGTAACCGCTGCCACGTCAGCATTCACTTTTTCCTCTATAAAACCCCCATTCCACACCAAAACAGAGTTTTACTGTCGAATTGAATTCTTAAAAATTCTCTTCTCAAAGCAGTTTTTCTTCAAATTCCTTCAAAACCTTCTTCGATCATCATCTCCAAAATGACAAAATCGAAGTCATCTGCAAACCCACTTCCAAATCATCATCAAAAGAAGCCTCTCAAAAGGCAAAACCCACTGAAATTCCACACAAAACATCTCACAACCTTCTGGGTCTTCTCACAAAACCCGGCACCACAAATATCTTCGACTCCATCATTGATATCATGTCTGCATCAAAGTACAAAACTTTGTTAACAGCAGATACACCAATTTACTTGGCAACCCAAAGAGAGTTTTGGAAAAATGCAACCCTTGAAAAACAAGGTGAAACTGTAATAGCCATTAACTCTTCTCTAAAGGGTAAAGCTGTCAAGATTACACCACAATCCATCTCGGAGGTCTTTCAACTCGACGATCAGACAGGTATAATTTCTTTCCCTAAAAACGAGTTAAAAATTGTCTTCATTGAAAGAGGGTATGCAGATACAATGATGAAGAAGGATACCTTACAAAAAGGTTTCTTCCCTTCTACAACAAGGTTTTTATTCCATACCCTCCTAATGTGTGTTTCAAACAAAACCATTGCTTTTAATGAAATACCATTAAAAATTCAAAACCTGGGATTTGCTATTCTTCAAGGAGAAAATTTCAATTATTCTCGGGAAATTTTTAATGATTTGGTTAAAAATGTTGAAACAAAGGCATTCTTACTGTTTCCAAGATTTCTAAGTTACTATTTTGAAAAGAAATTCAGTAAGAATGATATTTCTGCAATAAAACAAGGTGATTCTTTACAAATGCACAGCTTAACTGCTGAAACTTTTACAAGAATGTCAACTCCTTGCCAAACACAAGCAGAGGTGCCTGAGCAGAATTTAGCAGCTACCACTGCTCCTCAGGTATCTGCTGCCGAGCCCACTGCTCAAGGTGATCAAAGTAGCAAAACAACTGCTTTCAAACCCACACCTACAATCACCAAAAAGCCAACAAAAAGAAAAACTCAAAAACCCCCCAAACCTATCAAAAAGGCAACTCTGGAGGATGAGATACCAGAGCAACTGCCTGTGACAAAACAAAAGTCACAAGAAACCACTGCTGCTTCTTCCTCACAGCAGTTGGTCCAAATATCTCAACCCACAACTGAAACTCCTCCTGCTTCTTCTCAAAAAGAACAGGTTGTACACATAGGGACACCACAATATGATGCTCTGGAATCACTTGTTTCCATCATCCACAGCCCAATGCCCGGGGCAAATTCTCTTCTAACACCAAACTTCACATTCACAATTCCTCCACCTACTACACTTTTGTTGGAAGCAATTGATTTGAACCAGGCACAAACCAGTCCTTCTCAATCACCCATCAATGAGAACATGCTTCAACTAATGACTGGGTCTGATGTATCAATCTTTGCTAACGCACCAACACAACCTGAGGAGGTTACACCCCTTGAGTTACAAGTAACTCTTGGTGGTAATCCAAGTGAAGCAGCCACTACAATTGCTGAACCCACTGGTTTGCATTTGGACAGTGGTTACATTAATAAGACTTCCTTGGAGGCAATTCCTTCCATAGCACCTCTGACATCTACCAGTGGTTTTGTTTTGACCTCTGGCAACATCAAAAGATTGTCAAGTGTTGAAGGAAGAAGACCCAAGTACCAAGAAAAATAGGCATCAGTGGTTAACGTTTGGAGTACACTCCCTACCTCAACCACTGATAAAACCACTGCTAGTGGGAAATCAGATGATCCCATTAAATTGGGTGATGGTTTAAAATATCTGGATTTGACGGAACGAGTTGACAAGCTGGATACAGCTGTTGCAGATATCAAAGACATGCTACAACAGTTGTTGAAAGTACAAAAGATGCAATCCACTGTTGTTCCACCTCAAGCACCTACTCCACCACAAGCACCTGCTGCAAATGAGCTCTGGAATCTTTTTCAACCTTTTCTCCAAAAAACAAAAACAAATGGCTGATCAGCAACATGAAATACATGTACAAGAGCTGAGAAACACAATGGAGTCAAGGTTCAAGAACACACAAGCAGACATCAAGGCACTCAAGGCCCACATATTGAAAACCACTGGCACTGCTCCTCCAACTGTTCTCTTCATTGATCAATTACCCCCAGATATTGCCAAAAAGGGGGAGAAAATTAAAGAATGGAAGAAAAAGGGAGTAGATGATGGTCTCTACATAGAACCAGAAACGGAGAATATGACCAAGCAGATACCTTTTCCAGATGGTAGCAAAAAGGTTGATGTTACCCAAAATGCTCTTGATGAAGTTATAGCAAGTGTAAAAAGGGACAGAGCGGCAAAGGATATGTCAAGGTGGAATAAGGAGAAGAAAGCTTACATGGAGTTGAATGCGCAGGGTTGTTCTGCGCTAAAGGATGTTCAAAATCCTGAGCTAAAAAGAAATCCCACTAGAAAAGTGAGGGAACCCAAGTCCACACCATCCAGACTCACAAAGCGTATTCCAAAACCACCATCCAAAAGCCCCCAACATCAAACCTCCATCCAAACAGCTGTTGTAACTCCTGCTGTATCAACTACTGTTGGTACTTCAGAGGTTTCAACAACTGTTATCACTTCAACACACACCACTTCAACACACACCACAACCACTGTCTTACCACCACCATCATCACTACCAAAAATAACATCACCACCATCGCCTCCTGCCAAAAAGCAGAAGATAGCAGATGTTACAACATCTTTTGTAATGACAACAATGGTTAAAACACCAGTTGTTTCAACAGCTGTTAGTCAATCACAAATCACTGCCACTCAAATAACCACCGCTGATCCACCCAAAACATCATCAGCCTCTCCTAAAATAAAAAGGAGAAGGATTTTCATACCAGATGATGATTCACCATCACCACCACCTACATCTTCAAAAAATCTATCACTTGTTACAATACCAAAGCCGATTCCTCTCTCATCAGCTCCAGTACAACAATCAATCCCTGTCATTACTCCTGCAGGTGTCCAATTTCCTCTAGAACTTGAAGCAGTTAGAGAAGAGATCAAATCCTTCTACTATGAGGATGACCCTGCTAAAAGGAAGTTGCCATCAGTTAAAGGATATCCAAGGCCAAACAATATTGAAGAATATTTGAAATTGAAAGCTAAATAAGCAGATGATATCTCAAAAAGAAATGCACAAGGAAAATCTGATAGAGAAATTCAGCAGAATTACCAATTCTTGCTTACACAAGTCAGATCCTTAGAGCAATTTGCAAAAAAAATGTATGTCAACAAATCTCAGAAAGAGCAGATGAAACTTTGAGAAAAGACTACATTGAAAGCATCATGGCAACCAAGAAGTACAAGGGAGAAAATCATATGTACAAGGAGTGGACCATTCCTGAGCTTGAACAAGAAGCAGCCAGGATTCGAGAAATGATAAAGAATAAGGTCAAACATACTCCTCCAGAGTGGGCAAAGTTCAAAAAGAATGTACCTGACAAAACATTAGAGCTGAAGAGAATGAAAGAGGAATTGGTTGTTGCTGATTATGGGTCCAAAAATCAAGTGATGGGATGGAAAGAAGATAAAGTCAGGGCTACCTACAAAAGTTTAGAGAAATTAAGAAAGAAAGATCCAAATGCTCCACAAAAGCCTGACTATCCTGAAGCAGAGGTTTCAAAAAGACCCTCAAAGCTGCAAATCAGGACAGCCACTGCTCCAGCTGGTGCAGCCATCTTTAAAAGAAGGCAACAAAAACAGTTGGGTTCTGAAACCATTCAAGAGCTAATAGAAGGAGATGCCCTTGTAAAAGAAGGCATTAAGAAAATGATTGTAGAAACTCTTGGATTGGATAAACCTACAAGTACTGCTCAGACAGTCATCAATAGGCCAGCTTCACCAAACACCTCTTCAAATAAAAATCTCCCAAGAAACCCACCAGGCTCAAAAGTACTAAAGTGGGAAACTGACAAACAGACCCATGTACTGACTATGTTCAGGTCTAGTGGTGAAGTGAAGAAAATAACAAGGGAACAAGCACTTGGCCTAAGTCTTGAAGATATGCAGGATCTCCTTGATCTTCCACTTGGTAGGGATGAAGATGACACAGATGCCCTAGACTTTGAGTTACAGCTTAAAGGTCAGATAAGGGAACTGTTGATGAGGCAATAAAGTTCCACAATAATGAAGGGTTTTGGCATTATCTGTTCCAGGGGGAGATTGTTGGGATTGAACCCTACCAGAGGAACAGATAATTAAAGCCAAAACTGGATCAGAGCAGTGGATCCAGAATAAGCAGATGTTATGTTTACATGTCTCTCCCCTTGAAAGTGGTTTCAACATCTGTTGACCTCCTATCTACTGATCGTACAAACTGCTGACCTACAAACTGCTGATCTAGTAAAAGACTGATGGAAGACTAAAGCTCTGCCGTTCAATCTACTGCCTTGAGTCAAGCTCTGCTGATCCGGACAAGTAATGCTGGGTTCACATCAGTGGAAGGATGCAGCAGTAGTTTAGCTGTCTTTTGTAATGAAATCTAATAACAGTAGTTAGCATAGCAGAGGTTGTATAGATCAGATGTTAGAGTTTGTTAGGAGGTTAGATGTCACTTTCATGGTGACGTCAGCTTAGATGCTTCAGTGGTTTGCTCGTGCCTATAAACAGAACAGTGCTCTGTACTGTTCTATTAGCTCTTTGCAACATCTTCTTCCTGCACGAACAAACACTGTGAGCTCAGGCTGAGGGGAGTTTGTATTCAGACATTGCATTGTAATCGTTATTGAAATAAATTCAATCTTTCGGTTCTTTGTGGAAAATGTTTGATTAAAGCAATTCTCTCGTTTAATTGTGTGTAAAGTTTGTTTCCATCTTATTCCGCTGCACAACTCATCCATCTTCATCTTAATTCAAACGTAAAAACACAATCAAAACCAAACTCAGATCCTAACATTTTACAATTTTTTTCTATCTCTAAACCTGATAAATACTAAAAGTTGTAATCGATTGTTATGTGTTGCACACCAATGACGTCTTCTCTTTATAAAACTTATTTATATAAAGAAGCTGTAAATTAATTTCTGTCTTAATTTATAAAAAAACATCCTTCACCTTAACAGAAAAATAATCTGAGTTAGTGATTTGGATGAAAATTTATAAAAATTATGTGACAAAACTATTATTTTTTTTTCTAAAAACTCCATGTATATTCTTTTTTATTATATATGTAACAAAAATAATTAAATAAAAGAAATTAAAAAGGGTTTGAGTAAATTTCCAAAGTTGTCCCTGTGGTTTTATATTTGCCAGTTTCATCCAAATATCCTCAACTTAACAGAAAAAATAAATTAAGTTAGTGGTTTGGATGAAAATGGAAAAAAGTTACAAACGTTGGGGGCAATTTGGTACAAAAGTGTCATTTTAGACGAAAGTGGCAAACGTGCCCAAACCTCAGGGACGATTTTGGCAATTAACTCTAAAACCAAACTTTAAATACCATGTGTTGTGAAACAATGATTCTGTTACTGCACTCCCCGACATTTCCGCCGCGATTTGTTGTATTATGCGGTTGGGGTGTGACAGAAGAGTTGGTATCAGAGCTCATGGTTATAGGGAACTAGGTTATTAGTAATGCTCTTGACCTAGTCTATAACCTTCCTAGGAACCTAACGTGAGTTTACTTGCGTTTAGATTCTAAAACAATACCGTCACCTATCTTTGGGTGACAACCACAACAAGAACACAAAATACAAATCCATATTGAAAATCAATCATCTATTCTTAGATGATTTGTTATATGGTTTTGAACCTTCAAAGTTTTCAAAATCTCATCAAAGTTTGGGTCTTTATAATGTGAACACGTGCAATCTGGAAGGGTGGGTGAATGTACCCCGAGTTTTCTGTCTAAGGCTAGAGTGTTCGTACAAATCCGTAGTATCGGACCAGTCACTCTTACCTGGGAACTTTTGGGGTGAGTGTCCACTTATAGGCTAAAACATGTCTTCACGATACATTATTATGACCTATTTACTTTGATTAGTCACAGTGCCGTTTGTCTGTTTTAATTGACAAATAAATGGTCACAATCCTCATGGTTTGTCGATATTTCTATAACATTCAACTTTAATTATCCGATAACATATCACTTGTTTTTCTCCCATATTTTCCACTATCTTTAGGATGTCTCCTCATCGCAGCGATACCCAAAGGTCCGAACTGGCTGCTACAATAGCCCAACAACTAAGTATAGTACTCTGTGGGACCATTAAGTTACCTGCCGCCATGTCTGATCTAAAAAATGAAACCACCCAAGAGGCACCAAAGAAAACGAAAACCAAGCCTTCAAGAAAGTCAAAGAAGCGTAAGGCTTCACAGAACTTCGTTAGAGCTGCTTAAAACAATCAAACTGCAACTAATCAACTAGCTCAACTCCCTACAAAGAAACCTTATGCTGGTACCACATCGCTATACAACAGGTGTAATGCACACCACCAAGCTCACCTACAGTGTCGTCAGTGCACATCATGTGGGTGACTTGGCCATTTGGCGAGATGGGCCATTTTAGAAACGATTGCCCAAGGCTTGTTAATGCAAATCTAGCCCATGGATAAGCATTTGGCTAACTGGAAGACGATTCCACTTTGAAACAACTGAACTTTATGTTTTTTTTTTGTTATCCAAGACTATGAAACAATTATATTGGTTATGAATAAACCTTTATTTGCAATCTCAATGTACAAAAACAAATGTTGTTACATATATATATATATGACATACCCCTACGATACCGACACTAAGGGACCATATTCCTTGCAAATCAAACTACTCATGTAGTTCTTGATCGCTCTGTGACAACTGGCACAAAACCGGTAATTTCCGTACACTTTAATCATTATTTAATGACTGCAATTATGTGTTTAATTGTCAACAATGTCTGAACACATACTAAATAAGTGAATTCATGCACGTTGTATACAACAGAATATTGCTTTATGCATAAACGAGAGCGTTGCGTCAAAAAAATACTAGTAAACTCACCGGTAAGACACACTGTGTCAACAAAACTGCAGAAAGCAGTCAGACAATAAAATTGGAGCCTAGGTGTAGGTCCGACAACAAGAATGCATTAAAACCCAAGAGTACATACAAGGGTTTAATATATATGCAGTACGAAAGCAAAAATAAGCACTAAAAAGCACCCGAAACGCACTTTAAGTGCAGAATTTATATAATTCAGCAATAAATCAGCATTTAAACATATGAATATTATGCAGAAATGTCGTTTTATTATCCAGAATACTTCCCCAAGTGTTGGGAACTGAAAGCATACAAAAAGGTACTTAAAAGACACTAAAAAGTGTAATTTAGCACTTTAACGAATCGGTATATAACCGAACAATCGGATATTAACCGGAACACCAAAATAATGCTAGAAGCATTGTTTTTATTTTTCTAAGCTAGTTAGGGTCCTCGAACACCCTAACACACTATATATTACTTAACATACTTAAACACTAAATCTAATACTTAACATGTAACTAGTTTAAGTAACTAGCAATTAGAATGCAACCAATGCCCCACCCCCCCCCCCCCTAATGTTGGACGGTTGGGAGATATAATCCCACATGGGATTTTAAGTTCATATTTTATTAGATCATGTCATGTCCTCTTGAAACATAATACCGAAGGGATTGAGTCTTGAGATGGATATAAGTTAACACCATAGGTTTCTAACCTCTCATTCTTTCAACACACACACTTCACCACACTTTCTCCCTCTTCCTCCCTACCTCTCGGCCGACTTCAACCACACCAACATCACCATCATTCGATCACCTTCATACAATTCCAAGCATATACAAGGGTGTAAGAAGGTCACTAACGAAGCTCGGTGCAAGCGGATCTTGAAGGACCTTCTTCATTTGCTTTTATCCACTTCATTTACCCTCTTGAACTCCCCTAGCCTTGTGCTATTAGTAAGTGCTCTAAATCATCATCTTGTTCTTGTTTATGGTGGTTAATAGGTGATTTAATGGATAAAAATTCATGAACACTAAAGAACATAACATAAAGTCTTGAACATAAGATGAATAAGGTGGATAAAGAAAAGATGTGTGTGTAAATCTTGTAGATCTTGTGTTGTTATAATTATTTGATGATGTTTGTTGGTAGAAGTAGGATGGATCATCATCTAGACATGCTAGTTCATGTTTAAGAACATGAACTAGTGAGATGTAAATATTAGAGTCTTAAAGAATGATGAAACCATCCATACATGAAACTTTGAACTTGAATAAACATGAGCTTTCTTGTAAAATGAAGTTGTAAACTTGTAGATCTAAAGATCTACAAGTGGTTTTTCGGAAAAACCAAGTGGAAAATATTAGTCTTGTTTAAAACCCGGATCTTACATGAACTAAATATATTTTTTAGTAAATAAACAAGTGTGTAAACACTTGTGTAACAAGGAAGTTCAACAAAGAAATATTTTTGTGAATATTGACTAGAAGTTGTGAAACTTCATATTCTTTAAAAATAAAGTTTTAAAGAAACTAAACTTATTTTTAAAGGTAACAAGACTTACTAAATGTGCTAGTAAGTTACTACATACTTTTACAAACTTTCAAGTTCATAAGTTGTGGTATATGCTTGTTTTGACAAGTTTGATAAATAAAGATTGTGTTGTTGAGATTGTTGACGATTTAAAAGAAAATAAACACATGTTTTGAAAACATGGGAAACCTCCATTTTTTAGGGGAAACTCTGTCAAAATTTTTATAAATTTTGACACTTAGAAAAATATAAGTTTTTTAGAAACCTATTCCCTAAAAATGTGTTTAAAGGTATTACCAAGGTTTCCCTAATTTTTGGTAATAAGAAATGAGGATTTCTTCAAGAATAAAAATGGATATAAGTATGTATATTTTTGAGAGAAAAATATATATTATTTGATCACCAACTTTTGTGCTAAGTGTATATAGTATGTGTTATACGTGCTAGTGTATTAAGACTTAAAAATACACTAAATACTCATGAGAAGTATAAACACAAAATACACATACAACATACAAGATACATAATTCGGGTGCAAAGTGCAAAACGCGAGATACTTATATTAATTTTTGAGAAAATAATATAAGTAAGATACTTAGTTAAAAATATAAAATATTTTTAACACAAGAATATATACACAAAAGAGAGTGACTGTACTTGTGCGACACAAGTCTAGTGACTAACGTTAAGAAAACGCGTATAGGTTACGACGTTAATTAAGCAAATCCGGTGAAGTTTACGACGCAAGGAACACAAAGTTGTGAGTTCATGCTCCCCCTTTTCTTTAACTGTTTTCAGTTTTTATAACTTCGGGGGTGAAATACATGTACAAATGTACAATATTTATAATTGGTATGATATAAATATAAGAAGCACACTTGGTGAGAACGAGAATCAAGTGTAATGAAATATAAGAATACAAGAAGTACACTTGGTGAGAACGAGAACCAAGTGTGACGAAATATAAGATATTAAGAAACGCACTTGGTGAGGACGAGAACCAAGTAGGATGCGTTATGAGAAATGATAATAAGAAACGCACTTGGTGAGGACGAGAACCAAGTAGGATGCGTTATGAGAATTGATAACAAGAAACGCGCTTGGTGAGGACGAGAACCAAGTAGGATGCGTTATGAGAAATAGTGTCACGAATAGGGTACATAAGCACCATTAATCAACAATATACCTAGACCGCAGAACAAAAGGTTAGATCTAACGGGTGCCGGGCAGCCACACTCTCGGTGAGGGCGAGAATCGAGTAGTGCTTTTGTGTCTCAGAATATACCAATTAAATGCCTAAGGTTTGGTGACTTCCTATGTCGTGTCACATGTTAATGGCTTTGCAACCCATTAACAATCCTGAAACTTACAGGAATACTTTATTTACATAAAAGTCATACCATACTAAAAATTGATGAATACTTGAGTACGTGGGGTACTCAAGAAAACATTGAATTATACTTGAGTACGTGGGGTACTCAAGAAGAAATTGAATTATACATGAGTACGTGGTGTACACATGAAACTGGACTTATATATGAAAACTTGATTTATTCACAAACTATGTTTTCATACAAAGTATACAAACGTGAAATACAAAACTGCATGAATTCACACCAACTTTATGTTGACATTTTTTCCAAAACTCACATGTATTTCAGGTAACTAGGATGGATGTGCGCGCGGTCTCGCTTATGCTCGTGGATGTCGCTTATGTTTATCTTTAAATAAAGTTGTAAACTTTTTAAGACAATGTTTTATGCGACTTAGCGATGTAAACGCTAAACCTATGTTTTCAAATTATGGAATTTGATGTTTTTATGAGCATATAGCATGTTTACCTTTCGTATGCAATGAGAACCTTTCATGATCACACCTCGTGCTTCCGCCGCAGAAAGGGGTGTGACAGATTGGTATCAGAGCTGCGATTGTAATGAACCAGGATTCCTTCTCGAGTCTAGTCTACAATCTCTAGGATCCTTTCACGAAAACAATCAATTTTCAAAGAGTTTTCATTGCATAAAACGTCCCGCGACATCCACTACCTGAAACTGACTACATGAGTCTAGAAAAGTCACTACGAGACTTAGGGTGCACGAGAGTAGCACTCGTCTGTGATTGAGAGTTAATTGCAATTATGTGTGATAATTAGCATGTACTAGAAGTAGAATGTCACAAGTATATGTGACTTTACCTGGAAGCAATGGCCTACCTGAAGGAAGAAATACGAGGATGAAACGAACTGTGCGGACTGTGCAAGGAGTTACGTAATTATGGATGCATACATAATTATGGAATTCAGTGCACAGAAACCACAGCAAGTCTTGTCACGTATAGATTCCCTCAGTGCAAGCCTACTAAGTAATCTGCTAGAGTAATAATTGTTTGATGTCACTTATGTGGTATATACCTGTGAATATATATACTACTACTGTCTAGTAGGACGATATCAAACAAATGTCTAACCCTGTTGTGTTATGTTCTGTCAGAACATGGCACCCAGGAAAGCTGTGAATGCTCGCAATGACGATCAACCTCCTCCTCCTCCACTGCCAAGAACTGCTGAAGAGCTGAACGCTCTACTGGAGAAAAGGATCTCCGCTGCTATCGCCCAATACGAGGCGAACCGTACTCAAGACAGTGGAGGACCAAGCAATGCTAGGCGTAACGGGCATGGAGATTCGTCTGGAGGAAACGCAGCTCAAGGTAACCTTAAAACAATTTACTAAGCATGAAGGAATTTATGAACGGTCCTTGTTTCATTATTTCTTCGATTGCTCATAAGTGAATTGGTTGGGTCAATTCCAGGCTGCACTTTCAAGCAGTTCCTCGACTGCAAGCCGATGAACTATGATGGCACAGGAGGTGCAGTAGCATTTGTGTGCTGGACGGAGAAGACTGAAGCTACTATCCGCATGAGCAAGTGTACCGCGGATCAGCAAGTCACCTTTGCTACTGGGTTATTCGTCGATGAAGCTCTGACTTGGTGGAACCTGCAAGCCCAAACCTTGGGTGATGATGCCACTTATGGCTTAACTTGGGAGGAACTGAAGGAAAGAATGAGAGAGAAGTATTGCTCTCGCGCTGAACTCCAAAGGCTGGAAACGTAGTTCTGGCACTTGACCATGGTAGGTGTTGACATTAATGGTTATACTCGAAGGTTCCATGATCTGTCAAGAGTGCTTCCCTACATGGTGACTCCCAAATTCAAGCGCGTTGAACGCTACATTTGGGGACTGGCCCCAGAGTTTCGTGGCATGGTGACGTCGGCCAAACCACAAACAATCACTGAGGCTGTAACTCTGGCTGTCAGCCTGACTGAAGATTGTGTTCGTATGAAGAAGTTATCGTTGAACCCAACGGAGAAGACCGAGACACATGCTGAGTCGTCCGGTGACAAAAAGAGAAAGCATTCGAATCTGAACCAAGCAACTCGTAACAACAAAGGTTTCAACAACAAGAAGCGTGACGCTAACCCGTCTCAGGAGGCGAAAACCCATGCAACCAAGCATACCAAGGCTCCATGCCTAAATGCCAAAAATGTAAGTATCATCATGATGGAGCTTGTCGCATCCCAAGGTGCGACAAATGTGGATAATTGGGTCATCAAACAGAAGACTGTTGGGGAAAAGGAAAGAACCGAAATGGAAACGGTGCTGGTAACAAGAATGGTAGCGGGAAAGGGCGGAACCAAGGATGCTTCAAATGTGGAAGCAATGATCATTTCATGAAGGACTGCCCAGAGGGAAACAATGCTCAGGCTCGAGCATTTGTGATTGGAGCAAAGAACACACGCGAGGACCCTAACGTGGTCACCGGTACGTTTCTCATTAACAATCACTTTGCATCCATATTATTTGACACTGGCGCCGATTATAACTTCATGTCTGTGGAATTTAAACTCATACTCGGAATAGAATCTAGTAGATTAGAAATTCCTTATTCCATAGAGCTAGCCAATGGTAAACTTGTTGAATCAGGCGAAGTTGTTAGAGGCTGCACACTAGAACTTGGTGAACGAAGGTTTAGCATCGACCTCCTACCTATTCAATTGGGTAGCTTCGATGTAGTGGTCAGAATGGACTGGTTGTCCAAGAACAAAGCTGAAGTTATTTGTCATGAGAAAATCATTCGCATCCCTTTAGCGAATGGTGAAACTCTCATCGTGCATGGAGAAAAACAAGACGCACCTCTTCGAATCATCAGTTGTATGAAGGCACGGAAGTGCTTAAGGAAAGGATGTGTCGCTTTCCTAGCACACGTTATAGACAAGAAGGCTGTGGAGCCAAAACTCGAAGACATTCCTGTGGTGAAGGAATTTCCTGATGTGTTCCCTGAAGATCTGCCAGGACTACCTCCGCAACGACAAGTCGAATTCCGTATAGACTTGGTTCCGGGAGCTGCTCCTGTAGCCAAGGCACCCTATCGACTTGCGCCATCCGAAATGCAAGAATTATCTACACAGCTCCAGGAGTTGTTGGATAAAGGATTCATAAGGCCAAGCTTCTCACCCTGGGGAGCTCCAGTATTGTTCGTGAAGAAGAAGGATGGAACACTGCGGATGTGTATCGATTACAGGGAACTGAACAAGCTTACGATCAAGAATCGGTATCCACTACCAAGGATTGATGACTTATTTGATCAACTGCAAGGATCAAGCTACTATTCCAAGATCGACCTTCGATCTGGATATCATCAGCTGAGAATCCAAGAGGAAAGCATACCAAAGACTGCATTCAGAACGCGATATGGGCACTACGAATTTCTTGTGATGCCGTTTGGGCTGACGAATGCACCATCGGTCTTTATGGATCTGATGAACCGCGTATGCAAACCATATCTCGATAAATTCGTGATTGTATTTATCGATGATATCCTGATTTATTCGCGAATGAAAGAAGAACATGAGCAACATCTCAGGACTATTCTGGAACTACTAAAGAAAGAGAAACTTTATGCAAAGTTCTCGAAATACGAATTCTGGATTCGCGAAGTACAATTTCTTGGTTACGTTATGAATGAGAAGGGCATTCATGTAGACCCGTCCAAGATTGTAGCAATAAAGAATTGGGAAGCTCCCAAGACCCCAACTGAAGTTCGACAATTTTTGGGCTTAGCGGGCTATTATCGGCGATTCATCGAGAATTTCTCAAAGATAGCTCAACCGCTAACAACCCTTACACAGAAAGACAAGAAATACGACTGGGGTCACAAACAGGAAGAAGCCTTTTAGCTACTTAAAAACAAGCTCTGCGATGCACCGATACTATCATTACCCGAAGGCACTGAAGACTTCGTGGTATACTGCGACGCCTCACGACAAGGCTTGGGTTGCGTGCTCATGCAACGCCAAAAAGTCATCGCTTACGCTTCGAGACAATTGAAGGTTCATGAGAGAAACTATACCACTCACGACCTGGAGCTGGGCGCAGTGGTATTCGCCTTGAAGATCTGGCGACATTATTTATATGGTACTCCATGTACAATCTTCACAGATCACAAAAGCTTACAACACATATTTGATCAGAAGGAATTGAATATGCGCCAACGACGTTGGGTCGAGCTGCTGAATGATTATGACTGTGAGATCAAGTACCATCCTGGAAAGGCAAACGTTGTAGCAGACGCACTAAGCCGAAAGGAAAGGGTTAAGACCCTAAGGGTTCGAGCGTTAGAAATGACCATTCGAACGAACCTCACTGCACGCATTCGCGATGCACAACAAGAAGCTCTTAAAGAGGAGAACCGTAAAGCTGAATACCTACGGGGTATGCTGAAATACATGGTGCCAAACGAAGAGGGAGCCTTATACTTCAAGAAGCGTATTTGGGTTCCACTCTATGGTGGCATACGAGAAGTCATCCTTAATGAAGCCCACAAATCGAGATATTCGATCCATCCAGGATCAGACAAAATGTATCAAGACTTAAAGGAGTACTACTGGTGGCCGAGACTTAAAAGCGATGTTGCTGTTTATGTTGGAAAATGCCTAACCTGTGGCAAGGTTAAGGCAGAATATCAGAAACCGTCTGGCCTACTACAACAACCAGAGATTCCCGTGTGGAAGTGGGAACAGATCTCGATGGACTTCATAACGAAATTACCCAGGACCCCGAGAGGGCACGATATGATATGGGTAATAGTTGATCGATTAACGAAATCTGCGCATTTCCTACCGATCCGAGAGAAGGATAGCACTGGAAAGCTTGCAGAGATATACTTAAGGGAAATTGTGGCACGTCATGGAGTGCCAATCTCAATCATTTCAGACAGAGATGGACGCTTTGTCTCAAGAATCTGGAAATCATTTAAGTAAGCTTTTGGATCTCAGTTAGATCTAAGCACGGCATTCCATCCACAAACAGACGGCCAGAGCGAATGGACTATACAAACGTTAGAAGATATGCTTCGCGCATGTGTCATGGATCTAGGCGGCAGCTGGGATACTCATCTACCTTTAGTTGAGTTTTCCTACAATAACAGTTATCATACGAGCATAAAAGTCGCGCCGTTCGAAGCTCTATATGGCCGCAAATGCCGATCGCCCTTATGTTGGGCAGACGCTGGAGATAAACGTATGGTTGGTCCTGAACTTGTACAAGAGACAACTGACAAGATTACGCAGATCCGAGAGCGCATTAAGGCGGCTCGAGATCGACAAAAGAGCTACGCTGATCCGAATAGAAAATCAGTAGAATTCAAGGTGGGAGACAAAGTGTTGTTAAAAGTCTCACCATGGAAGGGCGTAGTCAGATTTGGAAAGCGTGGAAAGTTGAATCCACGATACATCGGACCATTCAGAATATTGAAAAGAATTGGTACCGTGGCATACAAGTTGGAGTTACCGGAAGAACTTAATGGAGTACATGATACGTTTCATGTATCCAACCTGAAGAAGAGTCCAACACAAGAAAACGTGATCATCCCGATGGATGAAGTGCATATTGATGAAGCCCTCCGATTTACAGAACAACCCGTTGAGGTTACCGACTGGAAAGTCAACAAGACCAGGAGGAGCAGTGTGAAACTTGTCAAAGTACGTTGGAGCTCTAAGCACGGACCCGAGTACACATGGGAACGTGAAGACCAGTTCAAAGAAAAGTATCCCCACCTATTCAAGAAGACTCCTGTGAGAGTTAGTTCAGCCTGAATTTCGGGACGAAATTCTTTTAACGGGGGGAGACTGTGACAACTGGCACAAAACCGGTAATTTCCGTACACTTTAATCATTGTTTAATGACTGCAATTATGTGCTTAATTGTCAACAATGTCTGAACACATACTAAATAAGTGAATTCATGCACGTTGTATACAACAAAATATTGCTTTATGCATAAACGAGAGCGTTGCGTAAAAAAAATACTAGTAAACTCACCGGTAAGACACACTGTGTCAACAAAACTGCAGAAAGCAGTCAGACAATAAAATTGGAGCCTAGGTGTAGGTCCGACAACAAGAATGCATTAAAACCCAAGAGTACATACAAGGGTTTAATATATATGCAGTACGAAAGCAAAAATAAGCACTAAAAAGCACCCGAAACGCACTTTAAGTGCAGAATTTATATAATTCAGCAATAAATCAGCATTTAAACATATGAATATTATGCAGAAATGTCGTTTTATTATCCAGAATACTTCCCCAAGTGTTGGGAACTGAAAGGATACAAAAAGGTACTTAAAAGACACTAAAAAGTGTAATTTAGCACTTTAACGAATCGGTATATAACCGAACAATCGGATATTAACCGGAACACCAAAATAATGCTAGAAGCATTGTTTTTATTTTTCTAAGCTAGTTAGGGTCCTCGAACACCCTAACACACTATATATTACTTAACATACTTAAACACTAAATCTAATACTTAACATGTAACTAGTTTAAGTAACTAGTTTAAGTAACTAGCAATTAGAATGCAACCAATGCCCCCCCACCCCCTAATGTTGGACGGTTGGGAGACATAATCCCACATGGGATTTTAAGTTCATATTTTATTAGATCATGTCATGTCCTCTTGAAACATAATACCGAAGGGATTGAGTCTTGAGATGGATATAAGTTAACACCATAGGTTTCTAACCTCTCATTCTTTCAACACACACACTTCACCACACTTTCTCCCTCTTCCTCCCTACCTCTCGGCCGACTTCAACCACACCAACATCACCATCATTCGATCACTTTCATACAATTCCAAGCATATACAAGGGTGTAAGAAGGTCACTAACGAAGCTCGGTGCAAGCGGATCTTGAAGGACCTTCTTCATTTGCTTTTATCCACTTCATTTACCCTCTTGAACTCCCCTAGCCTTGTGCTAGTAGTAAGTGCTCTAAATCATCATCTTGTTCTTGTTTATGGTGGTTAATAGGTGATTTAATGGATAAAAATTCATGAACACTAAAGAACATAACATAAAGTCTTGAACATAAGATGAATAAGGTGGATAA
This sequence comes from Helianthus tuberosus, assembly GCA_030545235.1. NCBI lineage: Eukaryota > Viridiplantae > Streptophyta > Magnoliopsida > Asterales > Asteraceae > Helianthus > Helianthus tuberosus. The sequence goes on along the minus strand of CM060351.1, from coordinate 128,207,302 downwards.
AGAAAAGATGTGTGTGTAAATCTTGTAGATCTTGTGTTGTTATAATTATTTGATGATGTTTGTTGGTAGAAGTAGGATGGATCATCATCTAGACATGCTAGTTCATGTTTAAGAACATGAACTAGTGAGATGTAAATATTAGAGTCTTAAAGAATGATGAAACCATCCATACATGAAACTTTGAACTTGAATAAACATGAGCTTTCTTGTAAAATGAAGTTGTAAACTTGTAGATCTAAAGATCTACAAGTGGTTTTTCGGAAAAACCAAGTGGAAAATGTTAGTCTTGTTTAAAACCCGGATCTTACATGAACTAAATATATTTTTTAGTAAATAAACAAGTGTGTAAACACTTGTGTAACAAGGAAGTTCAACAAAGAAATATTTTTGTGAATATTGACTAGAAGTTGTGAAACTTCATATTCTTTAAAAATAAAGTTTTTAAGAAACTAAACTTATTTTTAAAGGTAACAAGACTTACTAAATGTGCTAGTAAGTTACTACATACTTTTACAAACTTTCAAGTTCGTAAGTTATGGTATATGCTTGTTTTGACAAGTTTGATAAATAAAGATTGTGTTGTTGAGATTGTTAACGATTTAAAAGAAAATAAACACATGTTTTGAAAACATGGGAAACCTCCATTTTTTAGGGGAAACTCTGTCAAAATTTTTATAAATTTTGACACTTAGAAAAATATAAGTTTTTGAGAAACCTATTCCCTAAAAATGTGTTTAAAGGTATTACCAAGGTTTCCCTAATTTTTGGTGATAAGAAATGAGGATTTCTTCAAGAATAAAAATGGATATAAGTATGTATATTTTTGAGAGAAAAATATATATTATTTGATCACCAACTTTTGTGCTAAGTGTATATAGTATGTGTTATACGTGCTAGTGTATTAAGACTTAAAAATACACTAAATACTCATGAGAAGTATAAACACAAAATACACATACAACATACAAGATACATAATTCGGGTGCAAAGTGCAAAACGCGAGATACTTATATTAATTTTTGAGAAAATAATATAAGTAAGATACTTAGTTAAAAATATAAAATATTTTTAACACAAGAATATATACACAAAAGAGAGTGACTGTACTTGTGCGACACAAGTCTAGTGACTAACGTTAAGAAAACGCGTATAGGTTACGACGTTAATTAAGCAAATCCGGTGAAGTTTACGACGCAAGGAACGCAAAGTTGTGAGTTCATGCTCCCCCTTTTCTTTAACTGTTTTCAGTTTTTATAACTTCGGGGGTGAAATACATGTACAAATGTACAATATTTATAATTGGTATGATATAAATATAAGAAGCACACTTGGTGAGAACGAGAATCAAGTGTAATGAAATATAAGAATACAAGAAGTACACTTGGTGAGAACGAGAACCAAGTGTGACAAAATATAAGATATTAAGAAACGCACTTGGTGAGGACGAGAACCAAGTAGGATGCGTTATGAGAAATGATAATAAGAAACGCACTTGGTGAGGACGAGAACCAAGTAGGATGCGTTATGAGAATTGATAACAAGAAACGCGCTTGGTGAGGACGAGAACCAAGTAGGATGCGTTATGAGAAATAGTGTCACGAATAGGGTACATAAGCACCATTAATCAACAATATACCTAGACCGCAGAACAAAAGGTTAGATCTAACGGGTGCCGGGCAGCCACACTCTCGGTGAGGGCGAGAATCGAGTAGTGCTTTTGTGTCTCAGAATATACCAATTAAATGCCTAAGGTTTGGTGACTTCCTATGTCGTGTCACATGTTAATGGCTTTGCAACCCATTAACAATCCTGAAACTTACAGTAATACTTTATTTACATAAAAGTCATACCATACTTAAAATTGATGAATACTTGAGTACGTGGGGTACTCAAGAAAAGATTGAATTATACTTGAGTACGTGGGGTACTCAAGAAGAAATTGAATTATACATGAGTACGTGGTGTACACATGAAACTGGACTTATATATGAAAACTTGATTTATTCACAAACTATGTTTTCATACAAAAACGTGAAATACAAAACTGCATGAATTCACACCAACTTTATGTTGACGTTTTTTCCAAAACTCACATGTATTTCAGGTAACTAGGATGGATGTGCGCGCGGTCTCGTTTATGCTCGTGGATGTCGCTTATGTTTATCTTTAAATAAAGTTGTAAACTTTTTAAGACAATGTTTTATGCGACTTAGCGATGTAAACGCTAAACCTATGTTTTCAAATTATGGAATTTGATGTTTTTATGAGCATATAGCATGTTTACCTTTCGTATGCAATGAGAACCTTTCATGATCACACCTCGTGCTTCCGCCGCAGAAAGGGGTGTGACACGCTCGGGATCTCCATGATAATCCTAAGTACTAATTTCTTTTGAGAAACAAAGTACAAGGTACAAGTTACAACTTTGGACGAATACTCAAAGTACCACTTTAAATCCTTGCTTGGATATCTGAGGGTACTTTTCATAAGTCCTTAATTGGTCTTATACGATGTCTATGTACATATCATTACATTCTTGTTTTCATAACAATATACATAGTAAATGATTTCAAAACATCATTCATGATTTCAAAAGACATTACATATGGTTTAAAAACATTTTAACATAGTATATTTACCTAATATACCAAGTGCATAATTTCAAAAACATTATCCATGTTTTCAAAAACCTCATACATGATTTCAAAAACATTACATAAGGTTTCAAAAACATTAAACACATTTTCAAAGAATTCCATGCATAGATTCCTGAAGACATTCTGCTTCATATATTGACTTAGCATATCCAGCCCCTTGACTTCGTGAACATTTCACTTCGTGTGTTGACTCAGCCCACCTAGTACAAGGGTTTCGAAACAATTTCTCGTTACTCAAATTCCAAAATCCTTATAGGATCTTCCTATCTTCATAGTTAGACCATTATGGATGTTTAAAGCACAAAATCAAAATCCTTAATTGGATTCTTTGTGTGGTTTATACATATGTTACGATTCAATGAGAACAAAACCGAATCCCTATAAGATCTTCCTAATTTCATAGTTATATTCTTGTGAATATTTAAAGTACTAATTGAAATCCATTGATTGGATTCCTGGTATACTTTAAATGCACATGAACAAATCAACGACAAGTTAATAACAAGTGATAAAAAGATTAATAACAAGTTAATACCAAGCTGATAACAAGTTGGTAACCAAGTTGACAATTGTGTGTCTATATGATTATGTGCTTACGTGTTTATGTGTTGACCTAATTAAAGTGACTCTATGGTGATCTAGTCAAAGTTATTACAACGTTGTTCGTTAAATTCTTTCCCCTACACATTATAAAATAAACTGTGCGGACTGTGCAAGGAATTATTTAATTATGGATGCATACATAATTATGGAATTCAGTGCACAGAAACCACAGCAAGTTTTGTCATGTGTCAATATTAAACAAGAAACAAAGGTTGCCTATATTCATTTCCGTTTCTGATGAAGTATCCACTGAGTAAAAATGAACTAGCTACTCATTTTTCGCTTCTGAAAGAAATATCCACTGAGGGAAATGAATAATCAATTCGTGAACCATGTTCATTTTCGTTTCTTATGAAGTACCCACTGAGGAAAATGAACTATCCGTCCATTTTCACTTCTGAAGAAATATCCACTGAGGAAAATGAATAAATTCATTCGGTTTCTGGTGAAGTATCCACTGAGGAAATGAATTGTTCATTCATTTTCGCTTCTAAAGAAATATCCACTGAGGGAATGAATAATCCTACATTAATCTTGTCATTTTCATTTCTGACGAAGTATCCACTGAGGAAAATGAATAAATTCATTCGGTTTCTGGTGTAGTATCCACTGAGGAAAATGAATTGTTCATTCATTTTCGCTTCTAAAGAAATATCCACAGAGGGAATGAATAGTCCAATATTGATTTTTTCATTCCACTTCTGACGAAGTATCAACTGAGGAAAATGAATTATCCATTCATTTTTGCTTCTGAAGAAATATCCATCGGGGAAATGAATATTCTTTACAGTAATCCTTCATTTCCACTTCTGACGAAGTATCCACTGAGGAAAATGAATTATCCATTCATTTTCGCTTCTAAAGAAATATCCATCGGGGAAATGAATATTCTTTACAATAATCCTTCATTTCCACTTCTGACGAAGTATCCACTGAGGAAAATGAATTATCCATTCATTTTAGCTTCTGAAGAAATATCCATTGGGGAAATGAATATTCTTTACAATAATCCTTCATTTCCACTTTTGACGAAGTATCCACTGAGGAAAATGAATTATCCATTCATTTTCGCTTCTGAAGAAATATACATCGGGGAAATGAATATTCTTTACAATAATCCTTCATTTCCTCTTCTGACGAAGTATCCACTGAGGAAAATTAATTATCCATTCATTTTCACTTCTGAAGAAATATCCATCGGGGAAATGAATATTCTTTACGATATTCCTTCATTTCCACTTCTGACGAAGCATCCACTGAGGAAAATGAATTATCCATTCATTTTTGCTTTTGAAGAAATATCCATCGGGGAAATGAATAACTTATTCAACAATTCTTCATTTCTAATTCTAACGAAGTATCCATTGAGGAAAATGAACTATCCGTTCATTTTCGCTTCTGAAGAAATAACCATTGAGAAATGAACAACTTATACATCCCTTTATTTCCTTTTTTGATAAAAGCATCCATTGGAGAAAATGAATTATCTATTCATTTTCACTTTTGAAGATATATCCATTGGAAATGAATAACCTATTTCATCTTTCATTTCCACTTCTAACGAAGAATCCATTAGGAGATGAGCATCATAGGTATAACAACACATTCCCACTTCCTGCATTATCTAAGGAAGCATCCACTAGGGAATGATAAAAGTTATACATAACGTGGAGATCCATGATGGGTTACTCTATGCAAATAGATAACACCCTAGATTCCATGCAAGACAATTGTTTAACACAACTATACAGACAGACTCCTACGAATAAATTTCGGGACGAAATTTCCTAAAGTAGGGGAGACTGTGACATCTGTGTCTCTACAACCATCATACATATACGAATCCAATGAAATCTTGGGTTTCATTCTCGGGATTTGTACAACTACATATGACAATTACACATATCAATTCTAGTTCAATTTCGAGCTCTTAATCACTTTCTGGAAAGTTAAATGCAAACAATTACGTAAACATAATCAGTTTAACCGACATAAGCTTAACATACCTTAAATAACCTTTACATAGCTTAGAAATAAGTTTTGAAGGGTTTGGTGTGGCAAAAACAAGTTTATTCGATCACATGGACTATTTGCGACAAACTGCAAAAGTCTGCCGATTCGTATAGTAACGTGTGCTCCGGAACACTATCATAAGCTAAACATACCCTAAATATCCTTTACATATCTTAGAAATAAGCTTTGAAGGGTTCGGTATGCGAAAATATGCATTTGATCAACAGGGACTAAAAGTGTCAAAAACGGGGTAAGTTTGCATTTATGCGCATATCTTACGTTCTGACCATATCTGGACATCCAAAAGATTTTTGTAATCATTAAAATATTTTATTTTAGTGATTGGAATACAAAAATACCATTCGTCGTGTAATTTGGATCGTTTTCGCGTCCGTTCGAGTTTCATCGTAATTAACTGAATAACGCGACCGTACGACCAAACGAACTGACATCTGAGATGTTTTCAAGCATATTTCAAGTCCCCTAAGCTTTAACATCCTTGTAGAGCCTTGAAATGGGGTTAACGGGGGTTAAATGCATCAAAAATCAAATTTTTAGCATGCAGGGGCCTGTTTTGCCAAAAAATGAAAGTTTCTGGTCAGACCACTAGGCGGGGCGCGAAGACTGGTGTTGTTTCCTTCGTGGCCCACGAGGCCTGGAGCTGGGCAGATTCTTTGAATCTTCAAAACAGCCTGTTGTCCTTGGTTTTTAACATGGTTTTTGCATACCATGAGCTGGTTTAAGTGTTCCCCATGTTGCCAAATCAGTGTGTAACATTTGTAGGGTCAAGATCATGCTTTGATCCATGCAAAAACACTTGTCAATGATCAATGGAGGCTTGATTTCCTATAAATACCCATGAATTTCAAGCTTTTAACTTGCTCATTTGCTATTTCCTTCTTCACCTGCTCTAAGTGGAGGCAATCTCTTGTTGAGGGCCACCTACCTGAGCATTCTTAGTCCTCTCTTTAAGCATTGGACCCTTGTAAGTGTTCCTTCATGCTTGGTTATTTATTTCAAGCAAGAAAGTCAAACAGTGTTTAAATTTTAGCTTTGACCATGAATTGGTCAAGACAAAGTTCGTTTGAACTTTGCAACGTGAGCGTAATCATGATGGTTATAGTCCCTTGTGACTATACCTACTGATTACCACGTTGATTAGTCGATGTGACGAGTCAAACTTTTGGTCAAAATGCACGATTATGCGCATTTTGCAACGAAACTATTTCCGGGTATCAAAACACTTTATTTGGATATCCAATCAGTTTTCTAACTTTGTTAAACATGTTTTAACATGTTTAACTCGTCACTTTTAGTCTAGTGCTTATATAGGGTCGTAAGTCAAGCGGTCTTGACAACCGCTTAGACTTTCGAACCCGATCCGTTTGGTCGATCGTTAGGATCCGACCAAACATATTTTGTGACCATAGTTGTATGGGGAATACCCTTCCAAGGTTATACCTTTTGGTCACTTAGTTTAATTATTTGTGTGATAGGTAGTTATATGCCATAAGAAAATGACCAAAATGCCCTTTTCATGCATAATTTGAATTTAAGCCAATGTAACCAAAATTTTGACACTTAAACTAATTATGCAACATATTTAAACATGTTAGGGCATATAATACTTATCATAGGACTATTTAGGCTATCTGAATGCGCTTTTGTGCAAATGACGCGTTAAAGTAGCATAGACTACCTTAACGGGTCATAAGTGTGACAACTGTCAAAATTTCAGGTATCCGTACAATTAATTAACTATGATTAGTGCTTAATGACTGTGCTAAATTACAATTAACTGCTTACTGATTTTTGCCATATGCATACATGTGCATCATATATTGCAAATGATATATCATTATTGAATGAAAGCTTATTTGACTCAAATGATGCATGAAACACAGTTAGCACAATTATCAGATAAATCAGGAAAATGCTGACAGAACTCAGCACATAGACAGACAGTGTATTGAGACACAGAATGAGCCAGAAAACTAAGTACCACACTAGTATAGTGTGTAGCAAAGTGAGGATCACAAAACTGCCTTTCTAGTAATAGTTTAAGTGCCAGAAAGTGCATAAAACTCACCCAAAGTGCTGAATTCAGCAAAATTCAACATAAATCAGCATTTAAACACACCAATATTATGCATAAATATGGTTAAATGGTCCTGAATGCTTTCCTAAGTGTCCGGAATCAAAAGTGTCACAAAAGGGTACATAAAGCACACTAAACTGCAAGTTTAGCACCTTAATAAACTGGTAACCAACCGAACAACCGGACACTACCCGAAACACCAAAATTACACTAGAAGCACTGTTTTAACATTCCCAAGCTAGTTATGGTCCCCGAGCATCATAACACATCATAAATATCTAGTAACTAATATAACTAACTAATGCTTACAATTTTACCATAATCTAACTTATATTTAGAACCTAGCTACCCCCCCCCCCCATTAGTAATCGGCCCATACATGGCCCCCACCTCAAGATTTTATAAGATTATAAAACTAGATCTTGTTTATACTTTTTAAAACATATGGACCAAAGGAAATTGTGTCTTATTGGGTTATAAGAAGACTTAAAGGTTCTTGAACTTCATAACTCACAACATAACACAACACCACTCTTTCTCCTTCTTCCCTTGGTGCTCTCAGCCGACCTCAACCCCATATACCACCACCATCATTCATCCATTCTCATACATTTCAAGTATATACCAAGGTGTTAGAGGTTGCACAAAGGAGCTAGGGGCTTTCGGAAGTGCAAGGACCTTGTTTATTTGGTTTTATCCACTTGATTTCTTCACTTGAATCATCCCTAGCCTTGAGCTAGTGGTAAGAACCTTATACACTCCATTTTATTCCATTTTAAGTTGTTAAAAGAAGGTTCATAATGTTAATCATGAAGAACACTAAGAATCACATGAAGTAAACTTGAACATAAGCTTGAGTAATGAAGAAACTAAGTTGTTTATGTGTTGATTTGCTTATTGATTGTTATTTGTACATATATTTGATGTTGATCATCATATGATCTTGCTAGATCATGATTAAAAACATAATCTAGCAAGATGAGAGAATGAAAATATTGTAGGATGATAGATCATCCACACATAAAGCATGAACTTGAAAGAATAAAATATTTTCTTGAAAAATAATGATCAAAGTGAGTAGTAATACATGTAGATCTAAAAATTTCATGGATGATTTCTAAAGAAACCAAGTTAAAAATATAAGTTTTACTAAATCTTGGTTCTTACATAAACAAACCTTATTTTTGGTGGTTAAACAAGTGTAGAAACACTTGTGTAACAAGAAGAATCCATAAAGAAACATTTTTAGAAAACATGATCATAAGTTGTAAAGATCTATCTTCTTCAAAAATGAAGTTTTTAAAAAATCAATCACACTTTATAGGATAACAAGGCTTACTAAGAACACTAGTAAGTTACTACAAATTTTTGTGAAGTTTCAAGTTCATGAAGTATTAGATTATGCTTGTTTTTTGGCAAAAATTGATAAGTAAAGGTTGTTTATTATTGATTGTGGATTGATTGTGATGATTTTTACAAAAGAAAATGATATGCTTGAAAGCATGGAAACCTCCATTTTTAGTGAAAACTATGGCAAACATTTTCTAAAAATTTAAACACTTAAAAAAATATTTATAAACATGAACTTACAAATGTATTTGCAACCATAAATTGTTTTTGTTACAAAAATTATAATTATTGGAGGTTGGTTTTTATAAATAAAAGTGACTAAATATGTATTTAGGAAATATATATTTAGAAGACACCATGTGTGTGATTATTTGTATATTTTGTGTATTAGTTATATTATTTTAGGACATGAAATAATATAACTCATCCAAATACCAAAAGTTATAGTCCAAAATATTACCAAAATTCCAATAATATGAATATACAAGTTATACACAAAATATTGGTGAAACCGGGCTATGGAATAAGACTTACAAAATATTCCGGAAAATTGATTCACAAAGTATATTTTGGTAAATAAAATTTTGGACACCAAAGGAAACAAAAATATGATTTTTACGATTATAACAAGAATATATCATATTTTTTACAAGGGAAAAATATATTATTTTTGGCAAGTATAAATATATAATTTTTCTTAGAATTATTAGAAGATGTATTATTTTTGGGAGAAAATATACATTTCTTAAACAAACGTGAAATACAATATTTTTAGTTGAAGGATATATATTTTCCCAAATAAATATGAAACATATCATTTTTTGAGAAAGATAAGCATATATATATTTTCTAAGTTAGACTTGAAAATATATTATTTTGGAACTTATATGAAAATACAAATATTTTTGCCAAGTGAAAAATTATAATTTTTCTAAGAAGTATTTCTTAAAGTATATATATTTTGGAAATATATATTGGTGAACTGTTATTAAAGATATTATTTTGGAAAGTTAATACGAAATTAAGTATAAGAATACTTAATGAATACAATAAAAATACGTATCCTCATACGTATAAATACACACCGGAATACGACCCCAATACATGGAAAAATATACAAATAAAAGAATACAAATACACCCATCCTTGGGAAGGATATACAAGTACAGATACTTGGAAAAGTATTAAGTTAAAATATATTGTTTTAATAATTATTCCAAAATTTAATAAATATAATTTAAGTTAAAATATTTGTTATTTTAACAAATAATTATATAACTTGGAATAATATCGAAGATACGAAGAAACGTAACTCAAAGACGTTAATACTAAGTCAAGGCACGACCCGCTCGTCTAATAGATCATAGTACGTTGTAGGTAGTCGTGTTTGTCCGAAGAAGCTTGAGTTACGGTGATTGAAGACGCAAGACTGTGAGTTCATGACCCCCTTTTCTTTAACTGTTTTCGGTTTTATAACTTCGGGGTTGAAGTACATGTTACAACTGTTTACAAACGTTTTATACATGGTATGGTTAGCTAAGAATGGGTACTGGTTGATCATGTGAGTGGTGGGTATGACACTTAAGGCCATTAATCCTCGTTGTAGGACCAAGGGACATGAGTGATAGATCTATTTTGGTGTAGCGAGCCCACACCCATGTGGACCAGGGTGGCCCATGAGGTGATTATGTCTTATTCCCGGAGACAAATCCGCTAGGTTTGAGTTTTCCTGCATCACTTCACACATATCAATGGCATTGCAAACCATTGGTGATCTGTTTTCCTTGTTGCTTTCATACCAGGAGTTTACAAACTTACATGCATTCTTTCAATGATTACAAAGGTTATTCATACACACAAACAAACACATGAACTCGCTCAACTTTTGTTGACGTTTTCAAACAACATGTATTTCAGGGAATTAGATGTGGATCTGGCGGGCGTTCGGAAGTTCCAAATGTGGTTTAAGAATAAAAGATGTCATCCATGGTCTTAGGGTTTGGTCAGTGTGTCTTATCCCGGACGAGACACGTCTTCCAACCCTGATTTTATTTAATGTCTTTTGTTGAGTCTTTGGGAACTCTTAAACAAGTTGCATGGTTTGTACTCGAAATTGAATTTCTATGTCTTAAAAAATGTTGTTGTTATGTGTCTAAACTTATTTAAATGGATGAACATCTATGGTTTTATCATATAGTTGTTGTTATGATTGAATGCAATGATATTAAGCAAGTCACACATAATCACGCTTCCGCAAAAGTCAGGGTGTGACAGTTTGGTATCAGAGCTTCGATTGTAGCGAACTAGGATTCTTTCTCGAGTCTAGACTACAATCATTAGGGATCTCACGAAAATGTTTTCACAAGATGTTTTCAATGCATACACGAAACGCCCAGATCCAGGAAAACTGACATTTTTACAAACAAAAAGACACGAAACACATTTCAAGGGTTATGTTCAGTCTGAGAGACTGGGTGGTTCAGTCTGAGAGACTGGGTGGTGTAGTCGGAGAGACTGGGAGGTTTAGTCTGGGAGACTAGGAGGTTTAGTCTGGGAGACTAGGTGGTTTAGTTTGGGAGACTTGGTAGTTCAGTCTGGGAGACTGGGTGGCGTAGTCTGGGAGACTAGGTAGTTCAGTCTGGGAGACTGGGTGGTTTATTCTGGGAGACTAGGAAGGATACATGATTACATGATTACCTTGTCATTGATTACATGCTTAATGTTAGTAGTTAATATATGTGCATATGTGGTGATTGTTATGTTACAGATACCATGTCGTCATCTGATAGCGGAATGTCCGATGACGATGATCATATGGCTATTGTTTCTGAAGATGAGATTGTCCCTGAGCTAGAGATCTTTACTTCCGATACAGAGAGTGACCCGGAGATGATGTCCGACGATGATGACGATTTTCAGCCATTTGCGCTGCCCGATTTTGGCGATGATTTACCGATTGCTGATGGTATCCCAGACGAGGATCCATTTGTTATTCCCATTCCTGTCCACGATCATCTTATCATCGGTCATCCCGATGGTGAGCACGTTGTGGCACTGATCCTCGCTCCTGTTCCTTTAGTGGTCATTCCTCCTGAGGATTGGCCATTCGATGATCTTTTTGACGATGATTTTGATCTGTTTATCGATGGTCCCCCTGATGACGCTCATGGCGATGGAGAGCTAGATGAGGAAGTTATTGATGTTCCACTTCTGGGGATTCCTGTTATCGAGATTTCTTCAGATTCTAGCTTACACTCTGTCTCAGATTCTTTTGCGTCTGTGACGTCTTCCGCCTTAGAGGCAGCTGGTTTGCGACGTTACGCCACTGATACTGATGATGATACAGCCATGTCAGCTACACCGTCTCCTCCGCATGACTTTGAGCCTAGACTTGAGCTTGATTTTATTCCTGTAGATCAGCCCGTTGATGCACCCGCTGATCTTGAGCCGATGCCTGCTCCTGAGCCTTTGCCTGACCATGACCCTATTCCATTTTGCTAACCTGACATTGCACCCCTCATACCTGATCCAGTTCCTGCACCTGCTGACCCTCCTGTTATTGAGCCAGTCACTCCCCCACTTGCACCCCCACCTGCTGATGTTGCTCCTTTTCACCCAGAGACTCTACTGGGGAGGGCACTTCAGGATTCTGATGTTCACCGTGTCGACCTGCCTATTATTTTCTTACAGGATATACCCGTACCCCGTCCAGGGGAAGGCACTTCTAGCCAGCAGCCTGGCCATGACCCTCATGTTTCAGCAGCTTATCCACACGTACCTCAGTCTGCACCTTTTGCTCATTTTACTTCTTCACCACTTGATGAGCCACTTATATTGTTCCCACCTTACACCATGCCGATTTTTGATCCCTACCATCCCTCGCATTTTACTGGTTATACACGGGATGAGTTACTTCTATCATTGCAGCTCTAGTATGAGATCATGAGTCGCATGATTTTAGAGCTTGAGATGCTACCGCGACCTTTGCCATGTCCGTGTCAGCTTGCTTTTGCTCCTCGTACGTCATCGTCCCCGTTTTCACATCCTCCTGCACAGCTTACTCCATTTCCTGAGTTTGATACTTGATTTCTTACCGCTGAGCAGCAGATTAGTTATCTGTTGCGTTATGTTTATGATCTTGAGGAGGAGCTTGCGCAAGTGCGCAGCTTGCTTTTTGTTCCTCCACCTCCTTCTCCACCACCATCAGCATAGCCGGTTTTTGGTTTTATGTAGGTAGCATGACTTTTGATGAGAGAGCCGCTACTGAGCTGAGCTAGTGAAGCCTTTTGGATACCACTTTTTGATTGTATACTGTTGTAGACTGATAGACATTTTGGACAAGGGTAGTGTGACCCTGTGTTTCCTTTTGATACGATACTTTTGTAAAACATGTAACAATATTGGTGGTCGATGATTAATGAAAGTTCAATCGTAATGTTCTCATTAAATACGTTGTTAAAATTACATGCTTGTGTTATAATTGTGTTGATTACCTGATTGCTTGCTACAATAAATGCTACTACATATACATACTATATACTTATTATATGAATAAGACCTGACCCATACAATCTTCTTTATAGAAGATGCCTCCTCGAAGGAACACTCAGTTGCCCACAACAGAGGCAGAACTGCATGAACAGATTTCACAGGCAATCACACAACATGAGGCCTTACGCTCTGAACACAGCGGAGGTACCTCAGGAAATAACCCACCTCACGGTAATGTTCAAGTCACTTAATACACATTACAATATGTTTGGACATTCCATGTGCGTTTACTAATGCTTTCAGTGAATGATGTTGCTTGTACAGGCTGTAATTACAAGCAGTTCCTTTACTGCAAGCCTCTGAACTTTGACGGCACGGGAGGTGCTGTGGCGTTCGTAAGATGGGCTGAGAAAACAGATTATGTGCTGTGAATGAACAAGTGTGCGCCAGAGCACCAGGTCACTTACATTTCTGGATTGTTTCTTGATGGAGCTTTGTCATGGTAGAACTTTCAGGTTCAGACTCTAGGTGAGGCAGCAGCGTATGGTATGACATGGGATGAGATGAAAGAACTGATGCGCAAGAAGTACTGCTCGAGAGCTGAGATTCAGAAGTTGGAAACCGAGTTTTGGAATCTTAAGATGGATGGACCTAAGATCGCTGAGTACGTACAGAGATTCCACAATTTGTCTCGCGTTGTCCCTTACATGGTAGAGCTGGAGTTCACGCGAATTGAACGTTTCATTTTGGGATTGGCACCCCAAATTATGAGCATGATGACTACTTCGAAGCCTCCAATGATCACTAAGGCCATTGATTTGAGCGTGGCGTTGACTGAAGAAGCAATTAGACTGAACAAGTTTTTCGATCTCTGAGGGAAAAAAGGAGACTCATGTCGAGTCGTCAGGAGAGAATAAGAGGAAGTTCTCAAACTTCAAGAAGAGTACCCAAGGAAACAACAGTGGTAACAAGAAAAGAGATGCGAACCTACTAGCCGAGGTCAAGACTGGTGCTGCGAGTTCTGAGAACAAGGGGAAAGGATACATGGGCACCTTGCCCAAGTGTGATGTATGCCAGTTCCATCATGTCGGCCAATGTAGGTTTAGGAAATGTGAATCTTGTGGAAAGAATGGTCATTCGAAGGAGACGTGTTGGGCTGGTACTGGTCGTGGAAATGGTGGTCAGAGAGGTAGTGGTAATGGAAATGGTAACCGTGGTGGAAACGGTAGTGGGAATAGGAATAACCAGGGAGGTAATCGAAATCGAGGAGGTTCTGGAAACCAAGCTGGTAGCGGAAACCGTGTAGCAAACAACAATCAGGGAGGCACTGGAAACAAACAAGGTTGCTTTAGCTGTGGTGATGTTGGGCATTTCAAGCGAGATTGTTCGAAGAACAATCAAGCCCAAGGAAGAGTCTTCAACATTGGAGCTAGGGAAGCTTGTCAAGATCCGAACGTAGTCACTGGTATGCTCCCTATCAACCAACACTTTGCATTTGTGCTATTTGATACTGGTGCCGATTATAGCTTCATGTCCCTAGAATTTAAGGATATACTTGGGTTAGCTGCCAGTAAGTTAGATATCCCGTATTCAATAGAACTAGCTAATGGAAACCTAGTAGAAGCAAACGAAGTGATTAGAGGCTGTGTAATAGAGCTTGGAGAGCATGAGTTTACGCTTGACCTGCTGCCAGTTAAAATTGGGAAGCTTTGACGTGGTATTTGGAATGGATTGGTTGTCGAGTAACCGATCTGAGATTGTATGTCATGAGAAGCTCATTCGCATCCCGATGGCGAATGAGGAGACCATTGTGGTACATGGAGAGAAACATGATACGCCTCTAAGGATTATCAGCTGTTTGAAGGCCCGAAAGTTTATGCGGAAAGGATGTGTTGCCCTCTTGGCTCACGTTGTTGATAAAGAAGCCAAAGAGCCGAAGCTGGAAGATATCCCTGTAGTGAGGGAGTATCCTGAAGTCTTCCCCGAAGACTTTCCTGGATTGCCGCCGCAATGACAAGTCGAATTCCATTTTGATTTGGTTCCAAGCGCCGCGCCTGTAGCCAAGGCACCTTACTAAGTTGCGCCTTCAGAGATGCAAGAGTTGTCGACGCCGCTTCAGGAGCTTCTGGACAAGGGATTCATTAGACCAAGCTTCTTGCCTTGGGGAGCACTAGTTCTGTTTGTCAAGAAGAAGGACGGTAGTTTTCATATGTGCATCGACTACCGAGAGCTAAACAAGTTAACCATCAAGAATCGGTATCCTTTGCCGAGGATTGATGATCTTTTCGATCAACTTCAAGGATCAAGTTACTACTCCAAGATCGATCTTCGATCAGGTTATCACCAGCTGCGGATTCAAGAAGAGAGCATACCAAAGACTGCCTTTAGAACTCTTTATGGACATTATGAGTTTCTAGTGATGCCGTTTGGTTTGACAAACGCGCCAGCATTATTTATGGATCTGATGAACCAAGTTTGCAAGCCATATCTCGATAAATTCGTGATTGTATTTATCGATGATATTTTGATCTATTCGCGGACGAAAGAAGAGTATGAACAACACCTTAGAACCATTTTAGAGCTGCTCAAGAAGGAGAAACTATATGCTAAGTTCTCGAAGTGCGAATTTTGGTTGCGTGAGGTACAGTTCCTTGGTTATGTAGTGAATGAAGATGGAATCCATGTGGATCCCACCATGATCGAGGCGATTAAGAATTGGGAAACTCCGAAGACGCCAACCGAGATCCGTCAATTTTTGGGTTTAGCTGGGTATTATCGCTGATTCATTGAGGATTTTTCTAAAATCGCTCAACCGTTGACCTCCCTTACTCAAAAGGACAAGAAGTATGAGTGGGGAGATAAACAAGAAGAAGCTTTTCAGTTACTCAAGAATAAGCTTTGCGATGCACCTATTTTATCCCTACCCGAAGGCACCGATGACTTCGTGGTATACTGTGACGCCTCGCGTCAAGGATTGGGCTGTGTGCTGATGTAGCGACAGAAGGTTATCGCTTATGCTTCAAGACAGTTGAAGGTTTATGAAAAAAACTACACCACACATGACTTGGAATTAGGCACAGTGGTGTTTTCTTTGAAGATCTGGCGACATTACTTGTATAGCACCCGATGCACGATCTTTTCGAATCATAAAAGCCTACATCACATATTCGATAGGTTGAGTTGTTAAATGATTATGATTGCGAAATCAAATATCACCCGGGAAAGGCGAATGTGGTGGCAGACGCCTTAAGTCAAAAAGAGAGGATTAAGCCCATAAGGGTTAGGGCTTTAGAGATGATCATACAGACAGACCTCTCATTACGCATTCGTGCAGCACAGAGAGAAGCTCTCAAGAAGGAAAACTTGAAGGATGAATATCTTTGTGGGATGGAGAACAAGCTGGTACCCAATGAGGAAGGAACTTTGTGTTTCATGGGACGAATTTGGGTTCCCTTCTTTGGTGGTCTTAGAGATGTGACTTTTGATGAAAAGCCCATAAATCAAGGTACTCGATCCACCCAGGATCAGACAAGATGTACCAAGATTTGAAGGACTATTATTGGTGGCCAAGACTGAAGGGCGATGTGGCCACCTATGTTGGAAAATGTTTAACTTGTGCCAAAGTGTAGGCCGAGTATCAGAAGCCTTCAGGTCTCTTACAACAACCCGAGATACCCATGTGGAAGTGGGAGCAGATCTCAATGGATTTATAACGAAGTTTCCAAAGATACCCAGAGGTCATGACACGATTTGGATAATCGTGGACCGTTTGACAAAATCTGTGCTCTTTTTGCCAATCAGAGAGAAGGATAACACTAGTAAGCTAGCTGAGCTGTACCTGAGGGAGATAGTTGAACGTCATGGAGTGCCTATCTCGATTATATCTGACAGAGATGGGAAATTTGTGTCAAGGATTTGGCAATCCTTCCAAGAAGTGTTTGGTTAACAGTTGAACCTGAGCACATCATTTCATCCACAGACGGACGATCAAAGTGAGAGAACGATTCAGACGCTTGAAGATATGTTACGAGCTTGCGTAATGGACTTGGGTGGCAGTTGGGACACTCACCTACCTTTGGTCGAGTTTTCCTATAACAACAACTACCATACAAGCATTCAACCTGCACCGTTCGAGGATCTCTACGGACAAAAGTGTCGATTACCGTTATGCTGGGCGGATGCAGGTGATAGACAGCTGGTTGGTCCCGAATTGGTCCAGGAATCGACAAATAAGATTATACAGATCCGAGAGCGCATCAAGGCGGCTCGTGATCGATAAAAGAGCTATGTAGACCAAAGAAGGAAACCTTTGGAATTCGAAGTGGGTGATATGGTTTTGTTGAAAGTCTCACCTTGGAAAGGTGTGGCGCGCTTTGGGAAGCGTGGAAAGTTAAACGCACGATTTATTGGACCGTTCAAAATCCTGGAAAAGATTGGCCCTGTAGCATACAAGTTGGAACTACCAGCAAAACTTAATGGTGTTCATGATACATTCCATATATCTAATCTGAAGAAGAGTCCAACACAAGAAACAGTGGTCATTCATGCTGATGAAGTTCACATTGACGACATACTCCACTTTACCGAAGAACCTATTGAGGTTACTGATTGGAAAGTTAACAAGACACGGAGGAGTAGTGTTAAACTTGTCAAGGTTCGAGGGAACGTACGTCACGGCCCAGAGTTTACTTGGGAACGTGAAGACCGCATGGAAGCTAAGTACCCACATTTTTTCCCTAACACCCCTGTAGCTAGTAGTGAAGCATAAAATTTCGGGACGAAATTTTCTTAACAGGGGGAGAATGTGACAACTTTCAAAATTTCAGGTATTCGTACAATTGATTAACTATGATTAGTGCTTAATGACTATGCTAAATTACAATTAACTGCTTACTGATTTTTGCCATATGCATACATGTGCATCATATATTGCAAATGATATATCATTATTGCGTGAAAGCTTATTTGACTCAAATAGTGCACGAAACACAGTTAGCACAGTTATCAAATAAATCAGGAAAATGCTGACAGAACTCAGCACATAGACAGACAATGTATTGAGACACAGAATGAGCCAGAAAACTAAGTACCACACTAGTATAGTGTGTAGGAAAGTGAGGATCACAAAACTGCCTTTCTAGTAATAGTTTAAGTGCCGGAAAGTGCCTAAACCTCACCCAAAGTGCTGAATTCAGCATAAATCAGCATTTAAACACACCAATATTATGCAGAAATATGGTTAAATGGTCCTGAATGCTTTCCTAAGTGTCGGGAATCAAAAGTGTCACAAAAGGGTACATAAAGCACACTAAACTGCAAGTTTAGCACCTTAACAAACCGATAACCAACCGAAGAACCGGACACTACCCGAAACACCAAATTTATACTAGAAGCACTGTTTTCACATTACCAAGCTAGTTATGGTCCCCGAGCATCATAACACATCATAAATATCTAGTAACTAATATAACTAACTAATACTTACAATTTTACCATAATCTAACTTATATTTAGAATCTAGCCTACATACCCCCCCCCCCACCTAGTAATCGGCCCATACATGGCCCCCACCTCAAGATTTATAAGATTATAAAATTAGATCTTGTTTATACTTTTTAAAACATATGGACCAAAGGAAATTGTGTCTTATTAGGTTATAAGAAAACTTAAAGGTTCTTGAACTTCATAATTCACAACATAACACAACACCATTCTTTCTCCTTCTTCCCTTGGTACTCTCGGCCGACCTCAACCCCACATACCACCACCATCATTCATCCATTCTCAAACATTTCAAGCATATACCAAGGTGTTAGAGGTTGCACAAAGGAGCTAGGAACTTTTGGAAGTGCAAGGACCTTGTTCATTTGCTTTTATCCACTTGATTTCTTCACTTGAATCATCCCTAGCCTTGAGCTAGTGGTAAGAACCTTATACACTCCATTTTACTTCCATTTTAAGTGGTTAAAAGAAGGTTTATAATGTTAATCATGAAGAACACTAAGAATCACAAGAAGTAAACTTGAACATAAGCTTGAGTAATGAAGAAACTAAGTTGTTTATGTGTTGATTTGCTTGTTGATTGTTATTTGTACATATATTTGATGTTGATCATCATATGATCTTGCTAGATCATGATTAAAAACATAATCTAGCAAGATGAGAGAATGAAAATGTTGTAGGATGATAGATCATCCACACATAAAGCATGAACTTGAAAGAACAAAATGTTTTCTTGAAAAATAATGATCAAAGTAAGTAGTAATACATGTAGATCTAAAAATTTCATGGATGATTTCTAAAGAAACCAAGTTAAAAATATAATTTTTACTAAATCTTAGTTCTTACATAAACAAACCTTATTTTTGGTGGTTAAACAAGTGTAGAAACACTTGTGTAACAAGAAGAATCCATAAAGAAACATTTTTAGAAAACATGATCATAAGTTATAAAGATCTATCTTCTTCAAAAATGAAGTTTTTAAAGAATCAATCACACTTTATAGGATAACAAGGCTTACTAAGAACACTAGTAAGTTACTAGAAATTTTTGTGAAGTTTCAAGTTCATGAAGTATTAGATTATGCTTGTTTTTTGGAAAAATTGGTAAGTAAAGGTTGTTTGTATTGATTGTGGATTGATTGTGATAATTTTTTACAAAAGAAAATGATATGCTTGAAAGCATGGTAACCTCCATTTTTAGGGGAAACTATGGCAAAATTTTCTAACAATTTAAACACTTAGAAAAATATTTATAAACATGCACTTACAAGTGTATTTTCAACCATAAATTGTTACATAAACTTTGCCATAATTTTTGTTACAAAAATTATAATTATTGGAGGTTGGTTTTTATAAATAAAAGTGACTAAATTTGTATTTAGGAAATATATATTTAGAAGACACCATGTGTGTGATTATTTGTATATTTTGTGTATTAGTTATATTATTTTAGGACATGAAATAATATAACTCATCCAAATAACAAAAGTTACAATCCAAAATATTACCAAAATTCCAAGAATTTGAATATACAAGTTATACATAAAATATTGGTGAAACCGAGCTATGGAATAAGACTTACAAAATATTCCGGAAAATTGATTCACAAAGTATATTTAGGTAAATAATATTTTTGGACACCAAAGGAAACAAAAATATGATTTTTATGATTATTACAAGAATATATCATATTTTTTACAAGGGAAAAATATATTATTTTTGGCAAGTATAAATATATATTTTTCTTAGAATTATTAGAAGATGTATTATTTTTTGGAGAAAATACACATTTCTTAAACAAAAGTGAAATACAATATTTTTTGGTGAAGGATATGTATTTTTCCAAATAAATATGAAATATATCATTTTTGGAGAAAGATAAGCTTATATATATTTTCTAAGTTAGACTTGAAAATATAGTTTTTTGGAACTTATATGAAAATACAAATATTTTTTCCAAGTGAAAAATTATAAATAATTTTTCTAAAAAGTATTTCTAAAAGTATATATCTTTTGGAAATATATATTGGTGAACTCTTATTAAAGATATTATTCCGGAAAATTAATACGAAATTAAGTATAAGAATACATAATGAATACAATAAAAATACGTATTCTTATACGTATAAATACACACCAGAATACGACCCCAATACATAGCAAAAATATACAAATACACCCATCCTTGGGAAGGATATACAAGTATAGATACTTGGAAAAGTATTAAGTTAAAATATATTGTTTTAATAATTATTCCAAAATTTTATAAATATAATTTAAGTTAAAATATTTATTATTTTAACAAATAATTATATAACTTGGAATAATTTCGAAGATACGAAGAAACGTAACTCAAAGACATTAATACTAAGTCAAGGCACGACCCGCTCGTCTAATAGATCATAGTACGTTGTAGATAGTCGTGTTTGTCCGAAGAAGCTTGAGTTACGGTGATTGAAGATGCAAGACTGTGAGTTCATGACCCCCTTTTCTTTAACTGTTTTCGGTTTTATAACTTCGGGGGTGAAGTACATGTTACAACTATTTACAAACGTTTTATGCATGGTATAGTTAGCTAAGGAATGGTACTGCTTGATCATGTGAGTGGTGGGTATGACACTTAAGGCCATTAATCCTCGTTGTAGGACCGAGGGACATGAGTGATAGATCTATTTGGGTGTAGCGAGCCCACACCCATCTGGACCAGGGTGGCCCATGAGGTGACTATGTCTTATTCCCGGAGACAAATCCGCTAGGTTTGAGTTTTCCTGCATCACTTCACACATATCAATGGCCTTGCAAACCATTGGTGATCTGTTTTCCTTGTTGCTTTCATACCAGGAGTTTACAAACTTACATACATTATTTCAATGATTACAAAGGTTATTCATACACACAAACAAAGACATGAACTCGCTCAACTTTTGCTGATGTTTTCAAACTACATGTATTTAAGGGAATTAGATGTGGATCTGGCGGGCGTTCGGAAGTTCCAAGTGTGATTTAAGAATAAAAGATGTCATCCATGGTCTTATGGTTTGGTCAGCGTGTCTTATCCTGGACGAAAGAAAACTTACAAGTGCTCTAAGGCTGGAAAAATGAACTAGAAAACTCAGGTAGGTGGCCTCCAAAAGATAGTAGCCTCTACTTAAAGTTCAAGAGATGAGAATGAGCAAGGAAAATAGGCCGATTTGGGGGGTATTTATAGTTGTTTGAAGTACATAAAATCATGACAAGTGTGTTACGTGTTGCCCACGGAATAATCTTGTCCACACAAGTGTGTGGTTGAGGTTTTAAGCCTTGATTAACACTCAAATAGCCCGCAATTTTCATAAACTAACTTAGAAATACATGAGCTGTAACTCAATTGAAGATTCTGTCTAGATGTAGGCGTCGCGCGACGGCAAACACCCTCATGTGTCGCGCAGCGCGAGGGCTCAGGCCAAACTTTCAGAAATTGTCAGAAATGGTCCCTGCACACACTTTAATGCATTTTTGATGCATTTAACCCCTGTTAACCCATTTTCAGGGCTCTACAAGGATGTTAAAGCATAGGGGAATTGAAATATGCTTGAAAATATCATGGATGTCGGTTCGTTTGGGCGTACGATCGCGTTGTTTGGTTAATTACGACGAAACTCGAACGGACGTGAAAACGATCCAAATTGCGTGACGAATGGTATTTTTGCATTCCCATCACTAAAACACAATATTTTAGTCATCCGGATATGGTCAGAACACAAGATATGCAAGTATATGCAAAGTTTCGCAGTTTTGACGCTTTTAGCCCCTGTGATCAAATAAGCGTATTTTCGCATACCGAATCCCTCAAAACTTATTTCCAAGCTATGTAAAGGGTATCTATGGTATGATTAGCTTATTTTCTTGTTCCGGAATGTACGTTGCTATGCGTATTGGCAGACTTTTGCAGTTTGTCGCAAATAGTCCATGTGATCGAATAAACTTGTTTTTATCATACCAAACCCTTAAAAACGTATTTCTAAGTTATGTAAAGGTTATTTAAGGTATGTTAAGCTTATGTCACTATTCCAGAGTGTACGTCTCTTTAAACTGATTACATTTGCATAATAGTTTAAGTAAAACTTCTAGAAAAGCTTCTCGAGAGTTCGGAATCATACAATATTTGATATGTGTAATTGTCATATGTAATTGTACAAATCTCGAGAATGAAATACAAGATTTCATTGGATTCATAGTTGTATGATGATCGTAATGGCACAAATGTCACAGTCTCCCCCAACTTTAGGAAATTTCGTCCCGAAATTTAATTCAAAGGAAACTTGTGAAAACAGATGTGGATGTTTCGCTTTCAAATGATCCTCTGTTCCCTGAGTAAAACTCTGGGCCACTTCTGGATTTCCAGCGAACTTTGTTAATCATACTCGTCTGTTGTTTGTAGGGAAGAGTTCAGATTCGAAGATTTAAACTCCATTCCAATAGGTTTGTGTATGATTGTATCGAACCTCAAGAGTGACATGTAATTGTCAAAGTGATGTCCTTGTTGTAGTAAAATATGGAGAGCGTGCGAATTCGACAAGAAATTGGAGTTTCGAACAACGGATGGGGAGAATGTTTCGTATGAAGACTATTATAGGAAACTTGTGTGTGCTCGAAATTTGGAGTCGGAGAGTTAAAATAACATTGGCCAAGGTACAGAACTTCTAGTAACTTAAATAACGCCATGCTCGCAATGTAATAAGGAACACTTATATATAGGAAGTACCATCGGTGTATCCACCATGCCCTTATTACATTGTTCCCGTTTCGTTATTCTTATCACTATAGGTTCTTACTCTTAGCGATAATATATTCAGCCGAGTATATCGGCTGAAATATTGTGATTAGCATTATTATTTGATTTGGTGTATATTTGTATTTGTATAGTATATCTGTATTTCCTTATTTTCAGATGTTTCTATCCCTATTTAAAGGGTTCATGGTTTCAATGGAAAGACACAGAAACTTTTACACCACATAAACTTTCATGGTATCAGAGCAATTCTGATACCCATCTCTTCCACAGCCTTTTCGTTTCTTTCTTCTCGGATACGTCCGATACAGTCATCACGATGACTACCAAAAAAGAGAACATTGAACAGCCTCCAAAGTCCCAGCCCCTACATCCCGCATACTCTGTTACAAATATACAGAGTAAAATCCGAACCCTAGACGGTACCAATGTCACGTATTCTCAATGGATACGGCTGTTTAAATTACATGCCATCGCTTATAAGGTGATGAATCACATCGATGGTACTGCTCCTCCAACATCAACATCTGCCGATCATGAGGCCTGGAAGGAATTAGACGCGCTTGTCCTCAATGGATATTC
Source organism: Helianthus tuberosus (assembly GCA_030545235.1). Taxonomy (NCBI): domain Eukaryota; kingdom Viridiplantae; phylum Streptophyta; class Magnoliopsida; order Asterales; family Asteraceae; genus Helianthus; species Helianthus tuberosus. The sequence goes on along the minus strand of CM060351.1, from coordinate 128,183,236 downwards.
AGCACGATTTCCGATGAACTTCTTAAACGAGTTATGGACAGCAACACAGTTACGGCTCATGCTGCGTGGTCCAAACTCGAGAAAATTTAACTCAGCAACAAGAAGGCATGTGCTACGTCTTTGGAAACCAAGTTCTGTAATCTGACTTTGTCGGCGTGTTCCTCCATTGAAGACTACTGTCAGCGGCTGACTGACCTTGCAAACCAACTAGCCGATGTCGATGTCACTATCACTGAGTCCCGTCTTGTTCTTTAACTGGTAAGGGGTTTACCAGCAGAGTATAACACCACTGCTGCCCTTATTAATCAGCAAGGCGTTGATTGGGATGAAGCCGTTAGTATGCTGAACGATGAAGTCCTGCGTCTGGAAGCACAAAAAGGAGCTCACTCTACCGTTTTAGCCGCCACCTCTGCGCAAACTATCCCTCAAAATCACCAGCCGGTTCAGCAATCTGACAACACCGCCCCTTCCTCTCGTGGCCGGGGATGGGGCCGTGGGTCCTGGAACCGCCGCACCAGCAACCGCTAGCCCTATTCCTCCTGGTCCGGACAGCAACAACAGCAATCTGGCTACTCTCAGCAACCCGGGTTCCCTAACTGGGCCTGGTGGACACCTCCACCATGACTCTATCTGACCCAGCAGCAGTGGCGGCCCAACAACAGCCAAGTTCAACAGCCGCAAGCCTAGTCTCAGGCCCATTTTTCAGGTTTTCCTCAGCAGCAGTTCAGTCCTTCACCCCAAGGTGTCTACAACGCTTTGAGCCCGGTGGATCTCAGCACCGCTTTCAACAATATGCAGATGAATCAGCCCTCTTCTTCTTGGGCATCGGACCTCATGGATACAGGGGCAGAGTCTCATGTTACTAATGAGCAAGGTAAAGTTCTTATCCCACATTCTACTCCTGTTTGTAGTAAATTATTGGTAGGCAATGGCCATTTTTTACCAATACACGGATCGGGAACGGGCTTCCATAACCTACCCAACCAAACCTATGTCCTACCCAATGTCCTTTACAGCCCACAAGTTATTAAAAACCTTATTTCTGTCAGACGTTTTACTCGTGATAATCAAGTTTCTGTTGAATTTGACCCTTTTGGTTTTTCCTTGAAGGATCTCAAAACTAGGAAGCTTCTGTCCCGTCACAACAGCACCGGAGACCTCTACCCTTTTACTCAGCCGCAACTACCTCCTCAAGCTACTTTTCTTGCCTCTACCAGTCTTCCCTGGCATGATCGCTTAGGTCACCCGGGGGCTCAAGTTTTGGAACTTTTAAGTCGTAATTTGAATTTTTCATGTAATAAGAGTAAAAACTCACATGTTTGCATTTATTGTCAACTTTCAAATAGTAAACGATTGCCTTTTCATTCTTCTAACACTTTTACGTTTGCACCTTTTGATATAATCCATTGCGACTTATGGACATCTCCTATCACGAGTAAAACAGGGTACAAATATTATATGGTTCTAATTGATAATTTTTCACACTTCGTGTGGGTGTATCCGCTTAAGTACAAGTCTGACACCTTCCCTACCTTTTCCAAATTTCACAATTTAATTGAAACTCAATTTCACCGAAAAATTAAAACTTTTCAATGCGACCTAGGGGGTGAATTTGACAATTTAGCTTTTAAAGCCTTCGCAGACCAACACGGACTATTGTTTCGGTTTGCTTGTCCCCAAACTTCCAGCCAAAACGGCCGGGCAGAACAGATGATTCGTCACCTAAACGACATCATCCGTGCTCTGCTTATTCACGCCAATCTTCCTCCATCGTTTTGGGTAGAAGCGTTACACACAGCCGTCTACTTGCACAACATTTTACCCACCAAACGCCTCAATTTTTATACTCCCACCTTTGCCCTCTACCTACGACATCCTGAGTATGAACATCTACGAGTGTTCGGGTGTGCGTGTTACCCTAACACCTTTGCTACCCAACCTCATAAATTACATGCCCGCTCCATTCGGTGCATTTTTCTCGGGGATCCACCAGACTTTCGTGGGTATCGATGTTTTGACCCAACAACGGGGCGAGTACACATCTCTCGCCACATGACCTTTGATGAGCATGTTTTTCCTTATACCATTCCTCAACACCCAACCGCCTATAAATTTCTGGACGACACGGTGCCTCCAGGCTTCACCTTTCACCAGCCTGTCCCCAAGCCTTCCATTACGGCCCAAAGCCAGCCACCCATTACGGCCCAAACCCAGCCACCCGTTGCCCAAACCCAGCCACCCGTTACGGCACCTTACCCCATCACTTATAGCCGACGCCCCAAACAAACCATAGCCGGCCCAAACCAAGCAGCCCAATCCACCCACTCTACCTCCACCGGCCCCGCCGTACCCCAGACCGCCCCCCAGCCAACTCCCATCCCATGACCACACGTTCCAAATCTCGGTCCACTACTCAATCGGCTTTTTCAGCCACAACCATCTCACCCATCCCTAACACTTATGCCAATGCCCTATCCGATCCTAATTGGTTAAATGCTATGCAAGCCGAATTTACTGCTTTACAGGACAATGAAACGTGGGAACTAGTTCCTAGACCTACAGATCGGCCGGTAATTAGATGTATGTGGCTGTTCCGTCACAAGTTTAAAGCGGGCGGATCTCTTGAACGTTATAAGGCCAGACTGGTTGTTAATGGAAATTCACAAACGGTGGGCATTGACTGCGAGGACACCTTCAGTCCGGTTGTCAAACCGGCAACCATTAGGACAGTTCTATCACTCGCAGTCTCACGGTCATGGCCGATACACCAGTTGGACGTCAAGAATGCATTCTTACATGGGGAACTAAATGAAACTGTTTTCATGCATCAACCTCCCGGTTTCTATGATCGAAGAGTACCGAATTATGTATGTCGACTAAAAAAGTCTCTTTATGGGCTTAAGCAAGCACCAAGGGCCTGGTACACCCGCTTTGCTAATTATATTACTTCTCATGGGTTTCGTAGCAGTGCCTGCGACAACTCGTTATTTATTTATAACCAGGATTCGTCCAACACTGCTTATTTATTATTATACGTGGATGACATAATCCTCACGGCGTCTAATAACAATCTGTTGCGTGACATTATTGCTACTTTGTCAAGGGAGTTTGCTATGACTGATTTTGGCCGATTGCATCTCTTCTTGGGCATTAAAGTCTCCCAGCAGTCCCGTGGTATTTTTCTCTCACAGTCTCAATATGCAAAGGAAATTATTGCTCGGGCTTCCATGTCGGCATGTAAACCATGCACGACTCCCGTAGATCTCTCGGCCAAACTCAGCAGCACTGATGGCCCATTATTCTCAGATCCTACATTATATCGAAGCCTCGCCGGGGCTTTGCAATATCTCACATTTACGAGACCAGACATATCCTATGCTGTTCAGCAAGTCTGCTTGTTTATGCATGAGCCTCGTGATTCTCACTTTGCTTTCATGAAGAAGATCATCCGTTATATTCAGGGAACAATTGATTATGGTATACGTATCATTAAATCCGCCTCTCATTCATTGGTGGCCTATTCTGATGCTGACTGGGGTGGTTGCCCAGACTCCTGACATTCGACTTCTGGATATTGTGTCTTCCTCGGTGATAATCTGATCTCCTGGTCTTCTAAATGGCAGCCCACTATTTCTCGATCTAGCGCGGAAGCCGAATACCGAGGTGTTGCAAATGCGATCGCTGAAGCCACATGGATACGCAATTTACTTCTTGAGCTGCACACTCCTCTTACACATGCCTCCGTTGTATACTGTGACAACGTCTCAACGGTGTATCTTTCTAATAATCCAGTTCAGCATCAAAGGACGAAACATATTGAGATTGACATACATTTTGTTCGGGACAAAGTTCGTGTAGGTCACATCCGAGTTCTTCATGTGCCTTCCTCTTTGCAATATGCGGATATTTTTACCAAGGGGCTTCCACGTCAGCTGTTCCAGTCATTTCTTTCCAGCTTGAGCGTCTGTCCTCCGCTCGCTCAAACTGAGGGGGTGTTTTAGCGATAATATATTCAGCCGAGTATATCGGCTGAAATATTGTGATTAGCATTATTATTTGATTTGGTGTATATTTGTATTTGTATAGTATATCTGTATTTCCTTATTTTCAGATGTATCTATCCCTATTTAAAGGGTTCATGGTTTCAATGGAAAGACACAGAAACTTTTACACCACATAAACTTTCACTTACACATGACAAAACTTGTTGTGGTTTCTGTGCACTGAATTCCATAATTATGTATGCATCCATAATTACGTAATTCCTTGCACAGTTCGCACAGTATATTTTATAATGTGTAGGGGAAAAATCAAACGAATAATCCTGTGATGACTTGACTAGACTACCATAGAGTCTCTTTAAGTAGGTCAACGAATGATCTCTTTAAATAGACCACCAAAGAGTCTCTTCAACTAGATCACCAAAGGATCTCTTTAACTAGATCGACGAATGATCTCTTTAACTAGATTAACACATGATCTCTTTAACAAGATCGATGAACGACCTCTTTAACTAGACCACCAGAGGGTCTCATTAACTAGATCAACGAATGATCTCTTTAAATAGATCAACACATGATCTCTTTAACTAGACCACCAAAGGGTCTCTTTAACTATATCAACAAATGATATCTTTAACTAGATCAAGGCATGATCTCTTTAACTAGACCACAAAAGGGTATCTTTAACTATATCAACACATGATATCTTTAACTAGATCAACACATGATCTCTTTAACTAGACCACCAAAGGGTCTCTTTAACTACATCAATGAATGATGTCTTTAACAAGATCAATACATGATCTCTTTAACTAGACCACCAAAGGGTCTCTTTAACTACATCAACAAATAATGTCTTTAACTAGATCAACGCATGATCTCTTTAACTAGACCACCAAAGGGTCTCTTAACTACATCAATGAATGATGTCTTTAACTAGATCAACACATGATCTCTTTAACTAGACTACAAAGGGTTTCTTTAACTACATCAACGAATGATGTCTTTAACTAGATCAACACATGATCTCTTTAACTAGACCACCAAAGGGTCTCTTTAAGTATATCAACGAATGATATCTTTAACTAGATCAACGCATGATCTCTTTAACTAGACCACCAAAGGGTCTCTTTAACTATATCAACGAATGATATCTTTAACTAGATCAACACATGATCTCTTTAATTAGACCACCAAAGGGTCTCTTTAACTATATCAACGAATGATATCTTTAACTAGATCAACACATGATCTCTTTAACTAGACCACCAAAAGGTCTCTTTAACTATATCAACGAATGATATCTTTAACTACATCAACACATGATCTCTTTAACTAGACCACCAAAGGGTCTCTTTAACTATAGCAACGATTGATATCTTTACCTTTGGAATAGTACTTTACAATCCAAGGGTCTTAACTATTACATAGAAGCCCATTAAGGATTTAAGATAGTACTTTTGGATATCCTTCTAAGAATCCATCATATGAAGATATGGAAGATTCTACAAGGATTTGGATATCGAGCATTTGGATTCACACATAAACACATAATCACATAATCACATAATTGTCAACTTGGTCATCAGCTTGTTATCAATTTGTTATCAATTTGTTCACTTGCATTTAAAGAACACCAGGAATCCAATCAATGGACTTCAACTAGTACTTTAAATATCCTCAAGAATCTAACTATGAAGATAGGAAGATCTTATAAGGATTTGGTTTTGTCCTCATTGAATCGTAACGTACGTATTAAAGCACACAAAGAATCCAATTAAGGACTTTGATTTTGTGCTTTAAACATCCACAATGATCTAACTATGAAGATAGGAATATCCTATAAGGATTTTGGAATTCGTGTAGCGAGAAATTGTTTCGAAACCTTGTACTAGGTATGCTAAGTCAATATACGAAGTATAGTGTTTATGAAATCAAGGTGCTAAATATGCTAAGTCAACATATGAAGCAAATAGGATCCTTGAAATCAATGTGCTAGGCATGTTAAGTCAACATACGAAGCAAAATGCCCTTGGAAATCGTGTACTACGTATGCTCAGTCAACATACGAGTAGAGTGTTCTTTGAAAATCGTGTACTACGAATGCTCAGTCAACATATGAGCAGAGTGTTCTTTGAAAATCGTGTACTAGGTATGCTCAGTAACGAGTAGAGTGTTATTTGAAAATCGTGTAATACGTATGCTCAATCAACATACGAGTAGAATGTCCTTGAAATCTCTGCATGGGATCTTTGAAAGTATGTTTAATGTTTTTGAAACCTTATGTAATGTTTTTGAAATCATGTACTAGGTATATTAGGTAAATATGTTTATAAAATGTTTTAAAACCATGTGAAATGCCTTTGGAATCATGTATGAGGTTTTTGAAAACATGGATGATGTTTTGAAATTATGTACTTGGTATATTGGGAAAATATACTATCTTTAATTGTTTTAAACCATATGAAATGTTTTTGAAATCATGAATGATGTTTGAAATCATGTACTATATATATATTTTCGTGAAACCAGAAAGAAATGATATGTACATAGATATATTGCCTAAGACCAATTAAGAACTTATGAAAAGTACCCTTAGATATCCAAGCAAGAATTTAAAGTGGTACTTTATGTATTTGTCCAGAGTTGTAACTTGTACCTTGTACTTTTTTCGTAGAGATCGCGAGCGATCACAAAATGGAAGAACTACAAGAGTAGTTTGTCTTACAAGGAACACGGTTCCTTGGTGTCGGTATCGTAGGGGTATGTCATTCATACAAGTAATCATATTTGACTCTGTAAATAAAATGGAAATGACCAGTTTTATTTATTGAATAACCAAAGTGTTTCAAGATCCTTGGAAATTAAACAGAAACACAAAAGTTTAAGTGTGTATGCAGACATTAGCACAAGCCTTGATATTGCCAGTGTTAATCTTGTGCCCATTCGTTGAGTCATCATTTGCCAGCCAAGTCAATTGAAGTGGTTAGGATAATCACAATTCAAGCAGGTTCCATGTGGGTAGTTAGGACAAACATGTATCGCACGAGGAGTTGCGATAAATTGAGTAGGAACTGCCATAGCTTCGTTTGGCGTAATGGCAAAATGACAGACATTTGTTGTGTGACCAAAACGTCCACAGTTTGAGCAGTTTCGGCATTGGACACTGGCATGGTGATGAAGGTTGCGTTGATTACACAGAGGAGCTTTTCCTCTGTATGGTTTCTTAGCTGGTGGTGATGCCACCTGGCTAGTTCCCACTTGGCTAAGCGGAACTACAGCAATCGCTATAAGATTCCTTGAAGCTTTACGCTTCTTTGATTTTCTCGATGGCTTGGATTTTTACCTTCTTAGGTGCCTCTTGAGTAGCTTTATCATTGAGATGAGACATGGCGACATCTAACTCAATGGTCCCACGGAGTACTATGCTTAGTTGTTGAGAGATAGTAGCAGCCAGTTCAGACTTTTGAGTATTGCTGCAATGAGGAGGCATTCTAAAGATAGTGGAAAATATGAGAGAAACAAGTGAGATGTTATCGGATAATCAAAACTGAACGTTAAAAATATCGACGAAACATGAGGATTATGACCATTTGTTTGTTAACTGAAACAAACAAACGACACTGTGACTAATCAAAGTAAGTGGGTCATAATAATGTATCACGAAGACATGCTTTAGCATATAAGTGGACACTCACCCAAGAGTTCCCAGGTAAGAGTGACTGGTCCGATACTGCGGATTTGTACGAACACTCTAGCCTTAGACAGAAAACTCGAGGTACAGGCACCCACCCTTCCAGATTGCACGTGTTCACATTATAAAGACCCAAACTTTGACGAGATTTTGAAAACAGTAAAGGCTTAAAACCCTAAAACAAATCATCTAAGGATAAATGATTTCTTGTGAAGTTTTGGAAAAATTTTGACTCGAGAGAATGAATGGTATTTGTTTTTTTTTTTTTTTTTTTTTGTTAATCACCTAAGGATAGGTGATTGGTATTGTATTAAGAATCTAAATGCAAGTGAACTCGCGTTAGGGTCCTAGGAAGGTTATAGACTACGTCAAGAGCATTACTAATAACCTAATTCCCTATAACCATGAGCTCTGATACCAACTCTTCTGTCACACCCCGACCGTAAAATATAACAAATCGCGGTGGAAACGTTAGGGAGTGTCATAACAGAATCATTGTTTCACAACACATGGTAATTGAAGTTTTGTTTTATTTCATTAACTGACTCATTGTTTTGATATAAACCAAATAATTACAACAATTGTCTTTCAAGTTTTAAGTCACTAAATCCCGCGTCCATCCTATGTGTAGCAAGCAATCAACAATCATCACATAGTAGAACTTGAAACATATGTGAAAACAGTCAACATAAAAATGTCGGCGAGTACATAGGTTTTGTATTTCAAATTCATGGCTTTGAATTCATATTGCAATACCTCGACCAACTACTAGAGTTGTCGAGTATGTATCTTGAAATCAAACGTGTTTGATATTGCAATACGTTTTATCAACTTTACAATTTGATAAGTAAAACTAAAACCATTCTAGCCATGAATTTTGACTGAAAACATTTGTCTTTGTAAAACCAAATAATAAATCGTATTTGAAGGTAAACATTGTATGGTTTACTTCTTTAAATAAACCTCGTTGTGTGACATCGTTTGAAAGCGTTCGTCCAATATCGTTCAAATCGACCGTGTTATAAACCATTGTTCAATCGTTCGTGTTTTAATTGTGAAATACAACTTTTGGTCGTTCTTTAAAGAATACATTCAAACATGTGTGATTCGATATACCACCCATGGGGTATCTTTAATAGGCCCTAAAAGACCTCTTTAACAAGATTAAGAAACCAACACTTGATTTGTTAATCAAATAACAGTTTCTGTCGTACCCCAAACTACCCACCAAATCCAGTGAATAGCCTAGTAACAGGATTTGTCAAATCCTATGGTACCATAACATACTACTGGTCAGCTTGATCATAGTTAATGAATGTGATTCGTCTTTTGACTAACGCCCCAACAAGTTCATTCACATTATTGAAATCATCATGTTTTATATAAACTATAGCATTTGTTTATGAAAACTTGAAAAGCATTTAGCACATATGAGTCACCCCAAAACAATTGAAAGCATAAAATAGGGGAGCTATGTACTCACTTGAGATTGCAAATATCCTTGATTAAGTGTCCTAACAAATCTCGGGAAATCAAGGAATCAAGTGGCACCTAGTATCGGATCACTATGTTAATAATCGGGACCTAAATCGGAAGATCAGATAGAATGTGGTCTTGTAAACCAAATGAGTGTTGGAACTCATATGATATGGTTTAACAAAGTCTACATTCTGATTTGAAACCTATCCTAAGTGCTTTTGAACCGTTATGACACGTTAAGGTAGTTTACGCTACTTTAAGCCGTGAATTGCGCAAATGCGCGTTTGGATGGCCTAACTAGTCATATGACAAGTATCATATTCCTGAACATGTTTAATTATGTTGCATAATCAGTTTAAGTGTCAAATTTTTGGTTACATATGCTTAAATTGATATGATGCGTGAAAAGGGCATTTTGGTCATTTTCCTAAGGCATATAAACTACTTATCATACAACTAATTAAACTAAGGTACCCAAAGGTATAACCTCGGAAGGTTATTCCCTATACAACTATGGTCACAAAATATGTTTGGTCGGAACCTAATGATCGACCAAACGGGTCGGGTTCGAAAGTCTAAGCGATTGTCAAGACCACTTGACTCACGACCCTAAATAAGCACTAAACTAGAAGTGACGAGTTAAACATGTTAAAACATGTTTAACTAAGTTAGAAAATTGATTTGGTATCAAAACAAAGGGTTTTGATACCCGAAAATAGTTTCGTCGCAAAATGCACATAATCGTGCATTTTGACCGAAACTTTAAGTCGTGACTTCGACTAGTCAACGTGGTAATCGGTAGTATAATCGCAAGGGATTATAACCAACGTGATTACGCTCACGTTGCAAAGTTCAATTGAACTTTGACTTGACCAATTCATGGTCAAAATCGAAAGTCAAATTGTAGTCAAACTGTTTGACTTTTAGCTTGTAATTGCTGAAATAAATGAACTAGCCATGAAAGAACACTTAAAGTGCTCTAAGGCTGGAAAAATGAACTAGAAAACTCAGGTAGGTGGCCTCCAAAAGATGGTAGCCTCCACTTAGATTTCAAGAGATGAGAATGAGTAAATGAGCAACGAAAATGGGCAGATTTGGGGGGGGGGGTATTTATAGTTGTTTGAAGTTCTTAAAATCATGAAAAGTGTGTTATGTGTTGCCCAAGGAATAATCTTGTCCATACAAGTGTGTGGTTGAGGTTTTAAGCCTTGATTAACACTCAAATAGTCCACAATTTTCAAAAACTAACTTAGAAATACATGAGCTGCAGTTGAATTGAAGATTCGGTCCAGATGTAGGCGTCGCGTCATGCGACGGCAAACACCCTCAGGTGTCTCGTAGCGCAAGGGCTCAGGCCAGACATTCAGAAATTGTCAGAAATGGTCCCTGCACCCACTTTAATGGATTTAACCCCTGTTAACCCATTTTCAAGGCTCTACAATGATGTTAAAGCATAGGGGACTTGAAATATGCTTGAAAATATCATGGATGTCAGTTTGTTTGGCCGTACGATCGTGTTATTTGGTTAATTATGACGAAACTTGAATGAACACGAAAATGATCCAAATTGCGCGACGAATGGTATTTTTGCATTCCCATCACTAAAATACAATATTTTAGTGATTACAAAAATTTTTGGATGTCCAGATATGGTCAGAACGCAAGATATGCACGTATATTGTGACACCTGTGTCACTTAAACCATCATACAAATACCAAACCAATTAAATATTGTATTTCATACTTCGGATTTATATAAATATGTGTATCGTTTGCACATATCAATTCTTGTTCAATTTCAAGCTCTAAATCGCTTTCTGGGAAGTTATACGCGAACTGATGTGTAAACGTAATCAGTTTAATGCGACAAACACCCCGGAATAGTGACATAAGCTTAACATACCTTAAATAACCTTCACATAACTTAGAAATAAGTTTTGGATGGTTCGGTGTGTTGAAAACAAGTTTGTTCGATCGCAGGGACTATTTGTGTCAAACTGTGAAACTTTGCCAATTTGCATAGTAACGAACATTCCGGAACTTGATCATAAGTTAAACATACCTTAAATATCCCTTACATAGCTTAGAAATAGGCTTTGAGGGGTTCGGTATGCTAAAATAAACTTATTGGTCATTCAGGGACTAAAAGCGTCAAAAAGTGCATACGTTTGCATTTTCGCGCATATCTTACGTTCTGAATATATCCGGACATCCAAAAATTTATGTAATCATTAAAATATTTTATTTTGGTGATTGGCATGATAAAATTCCATTCGTCGCGTAATTTGGATCGTTTTTGTGTCCGTTACGATTTCCGTCGTAATTACCCGAACAACGCAACCGTACGACCAAACGAACCGAAATCCAAGATATTTTTTAGCAAATTTCAATTTCCCTATACTTTAACTTCATTTTAGAGCCTTAAAATGGGGTTAAAGGGGCTTAAACGTGCCGAAAACTGACTTTTTAAACATGCAGGGACCATTTTTGACATTTCTGGAAACTCAGTTCAGGTTCATTGAATCTAGTCCATTTTTGAAGTTTTGATGGGCTTTAATGGCTCATTTTGGATACTATGGGCTGTTATTTGATGGTTTTTAACATTCCCATGGTTTTGAAAACCATGTGCCCACATGGAAGGCCATGATTCAAGCTCGGTTTACGAGAAATAATCCTAACGATTCTATGAAAACTATATAAACCCCACCCCACTTCATTTCATTTCACTCATGATCTGAATAATTCTCTAAGTTGAAGCTCAAATGCTTCATACCTGAGAATTTATAGATCATATCTTCCTAGCGTGGACCCTTTGTAAGCTTCTTTCATTCTTTTATGCGTTTTTAAGCATGAAAGTCAAACAGTGTTTGATTTTCAGCTTTGACCAATCAATGATCAACACGAAGTTCGTTTGAACTTCGCAACGTGAGCGTAATCACGATGGTCATAGTCCCTTGTGACTATACCTACTGATTACCACGTTATTTTTAGGAGTTGTGACGAGTCATAGTTTCGGTCAAAATGCGTATTCTTGCGTATTTTGCAACCAAACTATTTTTGGGTATCAAGAACCTTTGTCTTGATATCAAACTCGTTTTCTAACTTCGTTAAACATGTTTTAATATGTTTAACTCGTCACTTTTAGATTAGTGCTTATATAGGGTCGTAAGATAAGCGGTCTAAACAACCGCTTAGACTTTCGAACCCGATCCGTTTGGTCGATCATTAGGATCCGACCAAACATATTATGTGACCATAGTTGCACAGGGAATAACCTTCCAAGGTTATACCTTATGGTCACTTCGTTTAAGTAGTTGTATGATAGGTAGTTTATATGCCTTAGGTAAATGACCAAAATGCCCTTTTTACGCATAAATTCATTTTAAGCATATGTAACCTAAATTTTGACATCTAAACTGATTAGGCAACATTATTAGACATGTTATGGCATATATTACTTGTCATAGGACTAGTTAGGCGGTCCAAACGTGTTTTACGCAAACGGCGCGTTAAAGTAGCGTAAGCTACCTAAACAGGTCGTAATGGGTCGTAAGCACTTAGGTTAGGTTTCGTTTTTGTATGTAGGCTTTGTTAAACCATATTACATGAGTTCCCATACTCATTTGGTTTACGAAACCTCATTCTATCCGATCTTTTGATTTAGGTCCGATTTATTACATAGTTACCTATATTAGGTGCTGTTTGATTCCGTGATCCCTCTAGCTTTGCTTGATTGTTATTCAAGACTTCTAAGCAATCTCAAGTGAGTACATATTCCCCTCTTTTACTGTTTTCAATGTTTTGGGGTGAAACATGTGTACCTATTTGTTATGTTCATGATTTCAAAGTATAAATTGATTATACATGTTAGTAGTTATCTTTTGACAAACTGAATGATTATTTATGGTTTAAACACTAATTTTTAAAGATTATAAAATTAATGTTGGATTGTACTTATTTTATACATTCACCAGACCGATTGGTAGTATGATATAGCGCTATAGGATTTGACACCCCATTCCTGTTGTAAGGAAAGTCAGAAACCGATATTTTATCCAAATAGGGATTGCCTTTGTGGTATTTCTATAGTCTCAAAGGTGTATTTTGATACACTAAGGTTTGAATGAATTCCAAATCACACTTTTATTGTATATTTTGTTATACTCCCAAAGGTATAGTTTGATATGCTCTCATGTGTGATATTGTACAAAACAACATATATTTTGTTAATTACTAAAACATAGTTTGATATGTTAGTTATAAAACCAAGGCATAGTTTAATATGTTGTTCATAAAACCAAAGCATAGTTTAATATGTTATTAATAAAACCAAAGTATACTTTAGATATACTACTGAAAACAAATATTTTGATGACTACAATATATTTAATATACTATTTGTTTAACTAATTTGGAACTGAAATATATTTCAATATTTCAATATATTACTTATTCGACTTTCTTAAAACCAAAGTATATTTTTATGTATACTACAAACCTTTTATCAAAATATTGTTATACAAACTTATTTTACTTAATTATTTATTTATGCATCTTTCTTTTATATCATCTGATTTCTTATCACTTGTTATATGATTTATAAAGAAAACATTTTTAAGTTCATGACTATTTTTGTTAAACATTCTTTTAAACTTACAAGTCATGAATCCTGCATTAATAAAACCTATGTATCTCACAAGCATTTTTATGCTGACGTACCTATTTTTACATATGTTTCAGGTGATGCTATGTGATGATTGTTGATGCATGATATACATAGGATGGACTCGTGCCTTAGCAACTTTAAAATTTGAAAGACAATAATTGTATTAATTTGATTTGAAATAAAACAATGAGTTCAATGATTCAATAAAACAAAATTATTAAATCCATGGTTGTGAAACAATGATTCTGTAAAACACTCCCCGACGTTTCCACCACGTTTTGTTGTTTTACGTGGTCGGGGTGTAACATATATGCAAACTTTCACAGTTTTGACGCTTTTAGCCCCTGTGATCAAATAAGCGCATTTTCGCATACCGAACCCCTAAAAACTTATTTCTAAACTACGTAAAGGGTATTTATGGTATGTTTAGCTTATGATCTTGTTCCGGAATGTACGTTGCTATGCGAATTGGCAGACTTTTGCAGTTTGTAGCGAATAGTCACTGTGATCGAATAAACTTGTTCTTATCATACCAAACCCTTCAAAACTTATTTCTAAGTTATGTAAAGGTTATTTAAGGTATGTTAAGCATATGTCACTATTCCGGAGTGTACGTTTCGTTAAACTGATTACATTTGCGTAATAGTTTACGTAAAACTTCCAGAAAAGCTTCTCGAGAGTTCGGAATCATACGATATTTGATGTGTACTTGTCATATATAATTGTACAAATACCAAGAATGAAATAAAAGATTCTATTGGTTTCATAGTTTTATGATGATCGTAATGGCACAAATGTCACATCAAGCACTTCTTGCATTGCTTGGATCCAGTCTGAGTCATTTAGAGCTTCTTTGACAGATTTTGGTTCTATCTTGCTTAAGAACCCAGCAAAAGCACACTCATGTGCTGTAGCAGATCTTGTTCTTACACCATCTTCTGGATTACCAATGATGTCAGATTGAACACGTCCTTTTATCCATCTTAACTTGTTGTGAAAAGTTGTTGGTTCTGATGGATTTGAAGTTTCCCCCTGAACATTTGCCTCATTTGTATGGAATGTATCAGAATGTTGATTATCAGATGTATTTTCATTGTTCTAATTCAAGTTTTCTGATACATTTTCCATTTGTCCTATAGGGTTAGCACATGATTTTTCCATAGATTTTTCTGTAAGATTTTGATCATGTCCTAGGAATTCTTCTGTTAATGTTTCAAAAAGATGTTCAAGTTTTTCTTATTTATCAGAAAGGTTTATTTCATTCATATATTCATCAGAAACTTTTGTTTCTGAAGAATCATCAAAAGATACATATAAACTTTCTCTGATTGTCCTTGTGTTTAAGATAAAAATCCTATAAGCTTTTGAGGACATTGAATAACCCAGAAAAATACCCTTCTCTGCTTTTCTGTCAAAATTTTCAAAACTTTCAAAATCATTGAAAACAAAACACCTATAACCAAATGTGTGTAAAAATTTTACATTTGGTATTCTCCCATTTATAATGTTGTAGGGTATTTTATGATGTGTCTTGTTAATTATGGACCTGTTTTGGGTAAAACAAGCATTTGCTATTGCCTCTGCCCATAAATGAGTGGGCAGTTTTGCATGAGCAAGCATTGTTCTGGCAGCTTCCACCAAGGTTCGATTTCTCCTTTCTACCACTCCATTTTGTTGTGGTGATCTTGGAGCAGAAAAATCATGAGAGATTCCTTTGCTTACAAGGAAGCTATCAATTTTTGAGTTCTTAAATTATGTTCCATTATCTGTTCTTATCCTTCTGATAAAATGACAAGTATGTACTTCTTTCCAGAAAAGCTTTCAGTTCTGGAGTTTCACTTTTCTTTCTTAAAAACTTTACCCATGTGTATCTGGAATGGGTCCACAAAGATCCATATGCAAAAGTTCTAAATTTTGTGTTATTGAAGATTCAGAAATTGTTTTGTGTGAGCTTCTTTTAGACTTACCCATTTCACAAGCTTCACAAATTTTATCCTTCTTTGAGGAAATGAAAGGTAATCCTTTTACCAGTCCTTTCTTTGCTAATTTGCTTAAATTTTTAAAGTTTAAGTGGGCTAATCTTTTGTGCCACAGCTAATTACTACCTTTGTTAATTTTTGAAAATAAAAACAATTTTGGATGTTTATTTTCCTCTTTAAAATCAAAATAGTAGATAGACTATCTTATTCTTTTTCCACTTAAATAGATCTTATTATCATCCATACCAATTAGCAAACATTTTTCTGGTAAGAAGGTTACCTGAAAACCTTTGTCACAAAATTGACCACAACTTAGCAGATTGTACTTTAAGCCTTCTACATAGGCTACTTTTTCGATGGTCAATATCCTCCCCTTAACTCCATTTCCAAAGTTAACCATTTTACCCAGTTTTGAAACAAAATTACTAAGCAAGCTCCTATCTCCAGTCATGTGCTTGGAGATACCAGAATAGCAGTACCAGATTTGCTGCACATGATGGTCCTGAAATGGTAAAGTTAGAGGGTTTTTGGTACCCAGACTTGCTTGGGTACTTTTTCTGATGAAGTTTTAAGCAGATTGTCTTCTTTTGATGAACTTTCATCAAAATATATGTTGCATGCTGAGCCATGAACAGGTTTTTCAATTTTTGTTAGGAGATGGTGTTGAACCAGCTTCAGAATGTCAACATACATACAAGTTACTTTATAAGAATTTTCTGATGTTTCTTCTTGTGATGGAATTTTTGGATAATTTTGAAATTTTGAGTGAGCCACTTTTGGAGTTTTAAAACCTTTTGTTGGGATTCACTCCCCTTTGCTTTTAAGTTGAGTTTTGAGATTTCAAAAGAGTTCTCAGAACATATTGATCTGCATGATTCTGAATCAGATTCCGATGTAAATTTATCAGAAATCTGATGTGTTTCCTTCACAAAGGTGGTGTGTTTAATTACATTTGTTTTTACATACCCTAAACCTTCACCTCTGTTCTTAGGTGTGGTTTCAATAAAGTAAATGAATTCCTTTGCCTGCTGAAAACCCTTTACATTTATTTCTTTTTCATGCATTTTCTTGTATAAATCTTTCCTTTCTTTTTCATAAAATTCAATTTTTGCTTTGTATCCAAGCTCTCTTCAATCAGTAACTGGCTTTCAATTATAAATTTATTCAGGGTTCTTTGCAACTCATCAGATTTTTTACTTTCTGATTTTTGTTTTTCTTGCAGATTTAGAAAATCTGACATAAGTTTGTTTAGTTTGTGTTCAAGGTCAAGATTATCTAAATTTACCTTTTGTTCTGATGTTTCATGTTGTTCACCAGAAAGTGCCATGAGATAGAAATTTGCCATCTCTTCTTCTTCTTTATCAAAAGAGTCATCTTACAGCCATGTATCTGTCCCAGCTATCAGACTGACTTGTTGTTGCTTCTTGGCTTCTTCTAGCTTCTTCTCATAGTATGCAACATCCTTCAGTTTCTTATTTTTGCACTCTAATGCATAGCGACCCTTTTGTTTACATTTGTAACACACAACTTCTGCTTTTCCTTTATCCCTTGACCTTCCTTCCATCCTCCCTTTATCACGTTTCTGGTACTTCTAACCCCCTCCCCTTAACCTCTGCTCAAAATTTTTGGTAAGCCATGCAATTGCCTCAGCAAATGTAGAAAAATCTGATGAAGTATCGGAATTTTCAATATTTTGGCAGTTTGAGGTTTGTGGATCACAGATGGGTGTTCTTTGTGAGTTTGAGATTAAGGCTAAATATCCCCCTCTTTGATTTGATTCTTCATATATTTCTTCTTCTCTGGGGACAAGAATGATGTATAAGTCATGAAGACTCATATTTTCTTGTTCTAAAGTGGAGAACAAAGTCATGGTTAGACTTCTCCAATTTCTAGGTAGAGCAGCCAGGAATTTTATATTCCTTTCATCATTTGATTTTACGATCCCAAATTTATTTAGCTCATTTAAAAGTTTTGCAAATCTATAGTAGGTTTCACAAAGTTTTTCATTTGGTAATGTCACACCCCCAAAATCCACACGCGGAGTATCACTGCTTGGAGGCGTGACATGACCAGGATCAAGCTACCAATCATATTGAACATAACAAGTATTAAGTAAAATTCAACCACACAATATGAAAGGTGTTTCAAATCACAACCGTAATTAAGTGTTTAGCGGAAGCATAATTGTAAAAACCCAATGTAAGTATTAAGTACAAAATAAGTAATGTTTTTAGCATGGCACACACTGCCATGTCCCACAACGACCGCGCCTCCCTGTGCAAGCTCCAAGAGTACCTAACGACCTGCAAGTCATGTAACAACGAATCAACAACAAAGTTGAGCGAGTTCACAGTTGGTTGTTTAGATATAGCATTCGTTTCGTAAATCATATGTTCGTTTTGTAAACCATGTATCGTATTGATTCGTATCGCGGTCTCCCAGACATGTTTGCGAAGATTAGAGGGGGCTTCCCATGTGTTACTAGACCACGCGTATCGACTGCTACGAAAATGTAAGAGGTGCCCTAAGTCAATGTCTATCAGCATTGACCCTTTTGCCCATAGTCCATTAGTACACGCCCGTTCGGACGACACGGTGTGAGGTTTGTTAAACCTAATAGCGCTATCTACTAATGACCCGCTCGCCATAGGCCTCGGCGATTAAGTCGATAAATGAGGGACTTCAAATGATAGAGTGATGGTCTTATGGTCGTACGTATCCTGTTGTATGGGGAATACGCAAGTTTGTAGTTACCGTTCAGTTCTTTAACCCATTCCCAACCCTTGGGAATCCCATGCCTTGGATAGAGTGTGAACTCACCTTGGTTTGCTCAGTATGCTTAATTACGTGCTCACAAATAAATCAGTCAAAGCCTATGATATGCATGTACACGGGATCAGTTTGCAATCACTTGGTTCACATATAAATTGTGTTCATGGTGTGTATTTCAAACATCAGTTTCTGAGCATCACATAATAGTTATATAATAAAATCATGTTCACAGATCATAAGTATGTTTCTTATGTAGATACAGGCTTCCTAAATCATCATTTACTAGTTCACATATAATAATAGTATGTACTTCAAACAATAATTCCCGTATGGAACATATAAAAACTCATTTGAATCCACAGTTCGCGTATGTGTTCAGTAATAATGCTTAACAGTTGTGTACTATACAAGGTGCATGAACCAAATTATATCACTTGATCATATGTGACCCTCATTAACCGTAACATCATTAACCTGACAATGCATCTTAACACTTATAATAGTGGGATGTCCAAACAATTGGCCCATTGGTCAAACCTGTAGTTCGGATAGAACAGCATACCCAGCCCATTCATATCAATATGTGTCTAATGATTCATGCATCCTAGTGTCTACGGCCCACAACAATAATGTGCAACCTACTCTTGTCTGACTACCTTAAGGGGTGTGCGGCCCATTATAGGCTTGTGATCCAGTACCGATGTGTGGCCCCAAAACAACGTACATAAGTGCAGCCCAAATATACCCATTGTTTCAACATTCTGGTCCGATTTACTTGCAAACCAAATATCCCTTTTTTAACCTATTCCTCTACTCAATTCAAACAAACAGTTTTTGATTTATATGAGTATGATTTTTATTGGACCACAATTGTTGGATCGATATTGACGATCTAGTGAGTCAATCAGAGTCAAAATACCACTGTTTATGCGGCGGAATCACACAAACAGTTCGAATCAAAGAGAATGGAGTAGAAATAGACATAATATCACTTTAAACACAGTTTCTCATTAATTGATCACAGAAAAATCCGGCAGCAGTTCGGTTACAACTTGAAGGATCGGTGACAAATGAGAAACAACTACCACTATATATAGGGAGTCTGATTCCGCTCCAAATTACATGTTGTCATTTCGGGCGGAATCACCACTTCTGATTTCGCTCCTAATGACAACATGTCATTTGGAGCGGAATCACCATATTAACATATACCTTTTACATTTTGACCCCTACACTATACATAATTGACATTTCTGACCCCTAGACCCTATACAAGCTTGAATAAGACTAAGACGCAGGCTTTAGACATTCGTGCATCAACAAACTCCCCCTTTGTAACACCCCAACCCGGAAGGGCTGACGTGTCACAATAACAGTAGTATCATAAACAAAAGTCATAATTCCATTTATTTATTTGACAAGGATACAACCATATAACAACGAAACTTAAGGTTTAATTTACAAGCGGAAACATTCGACTGCATTAACTAATATCTTCAGATTTATTCCTAGGCTTTATTCTTCTCTCTTTTCCCCGCCCAAAGTAATATGCAGACCTGTATATACAAAAATTTACGGAATGAGCTGAATGCTCAGTACGGAATAATAGGCTCAAATAACAATTAACGCTTTATAGAAATGTTATCCGAATGGAACTTATTGTGAAAATGATACAATGCAAAAACAAAATTTCATAATCATATCTTACGGATGTACCCATGAGCAAACTTAAAACGTGACAATACACAGGTAGCTACTCCTGCATAATTATCACATGAGATGGCGAATTGGCATACCCGTTATCCACCTCCTTATACTTAAATCCTAGGATTGATCCATACGCCTCCTAATAGCCTTATGTACCACACTTGTACCTAAGAGACGCCGTGAACTGATCTCTCCGTCACGGATGGAGCACATGATGTTGATGCCGCAACAACATGCTCGTGGGACACTCCACGAGAAGCGATACTCAGGGTATCAGAGTACAAATGGTCTTATTCACATAACTTATAAAACTTATTTTCATAACAAAACGGAACATATATTGGAACATGCGATAATGAGTACAACTAACATAATACTATCGCATGACATGAAAACTAAATCAAAAGTTATGATTAGAATAGGAATCAAATGGACTGTCAAATGAATCGATAATCAAAGACGTGATGAGGTTGAAAAGATATACGAATTCAACGGGTTTATAACAATTGAATATCAAACAACAAGAAGTGGGGTAAGGATCCGTACCTTAATAATTCCAAAGTGAAGCTACCTTGTGATAATATTTCAGATTTATACGGGCAGAGTTTAGACTACTGATTAGTCTTTTAACCTAATTTAAATAACATGCACACAACTAGGTTAGTAACTTAATACAGCATTTACGATAACTCACGAGATCAACCCTCACAACGAATGACAAAGTGCTATGCTTAAACATCCATCGGATTCACAACGAAGGACAGAGTATTCCCCGAATTCGGGTGGCACTCAACATCCGGTCGGAATCACAATTAATGACAAAACATCACCCTAATGTGGGCAGCACTTAAACATCCATTGAGTACATTGATCGATCGGACAATGAATCGTAATAGCGATCGAGTTATTACCCTGATTGCAGCGTCGATTAGTGATTCGTGTGTGTTGATTTTGGTAAACAGAGCATAACTCGGTGTATTTTGTGAATTTTTACGTCGTTTTTGTGCCAGAATTCAAGTGCCAACATCCTCTATTTATAGGTGAATTTTGAACTTGTCGCGGCCCGCGTGACATTTAACCTATTCTTACGCGGCCCGCGAGACAACTTATTTTATGTATAGGGTTGCCACGTGTGGGACTAGCCTAGCTGAGTCGACAGATTTTTAAATCTCAACTTCGTCCGCAAGTTATTAAGATAATCATCAAGTAGGGAATACCTCCCTTGAGTTTTAGGGCCCTAATCCTGATTCTGAAAATTCTGAAAATTCTAGGGTTTGTACAGAATTACTTGGGTGTCTTAATTAGGGTTTTCTAGTGGTTAATTTATAATTTATTATTATTCTTTTTATTTCTAGAATAATGATTTTAAATTTATGGGCATTACAACTATTACCCCCTTAAAAGAAATTTCGTCCTTGAAATTTTTCAAATAAGAATATAACCAATCGCATAAGTAACAGAAACGGAACTTTCATAGCAGAGTTACTAACTTATATAACCAGAATCTCCTAAACACACATGTGTATCTGAAATTCATGACTAAGGTCATGACTATAATTGTCAATTACCTTACATATGTGCCCTAATGGTCCTCCTATAACGCATCTTAATAAAATATCTTACCGTACGAAAAGTCAATGGAGACTTACAGATAATAGAGTGACTATTGGTACTGATCTCTCCTACATAGATATGCTTAATCATAACTAAGATATATTCACATAAAGTAAAGCATGAATGACCGTAAACAGAACAATTGAACATATATCACAGAGCAAAATTTACCTTTACTTGACTAAAATTCTATTACTAGAATAGATTAGGGTATAGAGAGCGAATTGATTCTTAAGATTCCCATGTTGCTTCGTGTTCAGAGTGATTTTTCCAAAGGATTTTAACAAACGGAATTACTTTACTACGCAAAACCCTTTCTTGTCGATCTAAGATGGCTTCTGGTTCCTCTTCGTAGGACAAATCCTCATGAATTGTAAGTAACGGATAACTAATGACATGGAGTGGATGATAATTATATCCTCTTAACGAGGAAACATGAAAAACGTTATGAACGTGAGAGAGTTGAGGCGGTAAAGCCAGTCGATATGACATTTCTCCAATTCTTTCAAGGATTTCAAACGGACCGATGAAACGGGGACTAAGCTTCCCTTTAATTCCAAATCTACGAACGCCACGCCAAGGTGATACCTTTAAGAAAACGTGGTCACCAATTTTAAATTCGAGTGGTCGTCTATCTTGATCTGCATAGCTCTTTTGTCTGCTCTGAGCTTCTTTCAGTTTTTCTCGGGCCATAGTGACTTTTTTCATTTGTAATCTGAACTAATTCTGGCCCTTCAATATTTTCTCCAACTTCATCCCAGCATATTGGTGCTTGACATTTCCGACCATACAAAAGCTCAAAAGGTGCCATGCCAATACGTGCTTGCCAACTATTGTTGTAAGCGAACTCAACAAGGCATAGATATTCATCCCAGTTTCCAGACCATTCAAGTGCACATGCTCAGAGCATGTCTTCCAAGGTCTGAATCGTGCATTCTGACTGCCCATCTGTTAGTGGATGGAAAGCCGTACTAAACTTCAGTCGTGTACCCCAAGCTGCCTGAAAACCTTTCCAAAATCGTGAGGTGAATCGTGGGTCTCTATCGGAAACAATGGAAGATGGTGTGCCATAGAGTCGAATAATTTCTTGAAGAAATATTTCGGATAACTTATTAACCGAAAATCCTTGCTGAATTGGTAGAAAATGTGCTGACTTCGACAATCTATTGACAACAACCCATATAACATCATTCTTCTTGAAAGTCTTAGGCAAACCGGTAACAAAATCCATTGTGATCTCATCCCACTTCCATATGGGAATATCCAATGGCCGCAACAGACCGCTTGCTCGTTTGTGTTCAATTTTCACTTGTTGGCAAGTGAGGCATTTACTTACGTATCGAGCAACGTCTTCCTTCATGCCATTCCACCAGAAGTTCTGTCTTAAATCTCTATACATCTTGGTAGATCCTGGGTGAATTGAAAATGATGAGCTATGAGCTTCGGCTAATAATGACTCACGAAGGGTGGAGTCATCGGGTACACAAAGTCTTTTGCCGCACCAAATCACCCCCTGATGGTCTATACTAAATTCAGATTGCTTACCCACCTCGAGAGTTTGCACAATTGCCCAAAGTTCTCCATCTTGCTTTTGTGCATCTTTGATCCGTGATATGAGGTCGGGTTCAATCTGCATTCTAGCTAGATATCCATCAGATTTACTAACCTGAAGCCAAATGTTCATTCTTTCGAGGTCCCTCCTAATATGAGGCTGAATTTGCAAGCAAGATATAGTCCCGGAATTCTTTCGGCTCAATGCGTCAGCTACAACATTGGCTTTGCCTGGATGGTATTGAATATTTACGTCGTAATCTTTTAAAAGTTCTAACCACCTTCTTTGCCTCATATTTAGCTCCTTCTGCGTAAATATGTATTTGAGGCTCTTGTGGTCGGTAAAGATGTCACAACTCTCACCATATAGATAGTGTCGCCAAATCTTAAGTGCAAAAACGACTGCGGCTAGTTCTAAATCATGTGTAGGGTAGTTAACTTCATAAGGCTTCAACTGACGGGAGGCATAAGCGATAACCTTCCCATGTTGCATTAGCACACAACCTAATCCTTTCTTTGAGGCATCACTATAGACTTGGTAACCTCCTGATCCAGAAGGGAGAGCGAGTATCGGGGAGGATATGAGTCGTTTCTTCAATTCTTCAAAGCTTTTCTCTTGTTCCTCATTCCATGAGTACTTCACCCCTTTCCTTAGGAGTTTTGTGAGTGGTAAGGCAATTACCGAGAATCTTTCAACAAATCTTCGGTAATAGCCAGCAAGACCCAAGAAACTTCGTATTTCGGTAACAGAAGTGGGTCTTGGCCATTTTGTAATAGCTTCAACCTTTGTTGGGTCTACCATAATTCCCTCTGCTGATATGACATGACCTAGAAATGCCACTTGGCTAAGCCAAAAATCACATTTGGAAAACTTAGCGTACAACTTCTCATGCCGTAAGGTTCTAAGTACTGCATGTAGATGTGCTTCATGCTCTTCGTGGCTCTTAGAATACACCAGAATGTCATCGATAAAGACAATAACGAATTTGTCTAGGAATTTGTGAAATACGTGATTCATCAAATCCATGAAGACTGCGGGTGCATTAGTTAGCCCAAAGGGCATAACCAAAAATTCGTAATGACCATATCGAGTACGAAAGGCGGTCTTGGGAACATCATCATTTTTGACCTTTAGCTGATGGTACCCGGACCTCAGGTCGATTTTTGAGAAGAACTGAGCCCCCTGAAGTTGATCAAAGAGATCATCAATGCGAGGCAGAGGATACTGATTACGAATAGTAATCTTGTTCAGCTCTCGGTAGTCAATACATAAACGCATACTACCGTCTTTCTTTTTCACAAATAAGACCGGAGCACCCCAAGGTGAAACACTGGGTCTTATGAATCCTAGATCTAACAATTCTTGCAATTGTTCCTTCAACTCCTTCAGTTCCATTGGGGCCATATGGTATGGAGCTTTAGAAATAGGTTCAGCACCAGGGATCAAGTCGATGGTGAATTCTACCTGACGGTCGGGTGGTAATCCCGGAAGTTCATCCAGAAATACATCAGGATATTCACGAACAACGGAGTGGCTATCGATACTCTTAACACTAGCAGAAGTATCCTTAATCGATGCTAGGAATCCAGCACAACCATTTGATAAGAATTTTCGAGCCTTAAGCGCGGAAATAATTTTAAGAGATTTATGAGCTTGAGTTCCCTGATATATAATATCAGGATGATGAAGATCACCGAAAATAACACGACGAGAATAACAATCTATAGTTACGCGATGTCGAGACAACCAATCTAGCCCTAGAATAACATCAAAGTCACACATATGTATTGGAAATAGGTCTGCCTTACACACAATAGATTCAATACGGATCGGACAATCCTTATATACGTAAGTGATTGCGGATGAATTTTCCATGGGAGTGGAAATGGTTAAGGTATGATTTAAGAGAGTTGGTCTTATCGGAAGGTATTTAGTAAACGAGTGGGATACTAAAGAATGAGTCGCTCCTGTATCGAATAACACATAGATACTATGTTTACCAAGCTGAAGGGTTCCCGACACAGTACCTGGGACATTAGCAGCATCAGTAGCAGAAAGTGCGAAAACTCTTCCTCCAACATTGGGTGGTGCAACGTTTGGTCGGTTATTCTTCTTAGTGTCTTTCTTTGTACACTCCTTGATCATGTGTCCAGTTTGGCCACATCTAAAGCATGCTCCTGTACTTCGGTGACATACGCCCTGATGTCGCTTACCACAAGTATTACATAGAGGATATGTAATCTGATTCGGGTTTACATGTTGATTCAGTGGTTGAGATTTAATAGGTTCTGCATACAACTGAATCTGGTTTTGAGCAGGCCTCGGGTTTTGCAGTCTAGGTTGCCATGGACGTGCCTGATTTCCAGAGTTTTGATTTCCTTGCACTTTGCGATCTTGATGTTGTGGCGTAGTGGATGATTGGCCGATTGCTTGCTTAATTTGTCCTTCTCGGTTTCTCTTCGTATTATCCTCAGTTCGGGATAAAAATTCTTTCCTCTCGAACTCAAAAGTTTTGATTGCATCAGCAACTTCGGTGATATCCTTAAATTTCATGTACATGATCGACTTCCGAATTCGATCATTGACTGCCCACTTGCATTTTTCTGCCTGGACTTCTGCTGATCCTGCAATATCTCCTACAATACTAGCCAACCTTGCAAATCGAGTGATGAACTCAGAGGCTGGTTCATCACTTCCCTGTCGAATCACTGCATACTCCCTGATATAAGCTTCTTTATCAGCGGTCGAAAAATACTTGTCGTAAAAGATGATACGAAAGTCGACCCATGAAAGATTAGCGTCAAAATCATCCCCTCCTTTGACTTGCTTATATCCTTCCCACCAAGTTTGTGCGTCATCTTCAAGTTTGTAGGTAGCCAATCTAACTTTGTATTGCTCCGGAACTCCAAGAACTCCGAAGATCTTTTCAACATGAGCTATCCAGTTCCTTGCTTCGACTGGATTATTAGCGTGACTAAAGGATTTCGGCTTTTGTTTTTGGAATTTAGCGATCCATATGTCTATAATATAGGTAGTATGATTCGTGGTATTCTCACGAGTTTCACCCCCAGAGGTTGGATTAGTGTTAGTGCCTTCTGGATGACGAGTTTGTTGAATAACGGCCTCAGCTGTTTGAGCAACCAGGTTTGGAAGCAACCCAGCAACAGCCTGGTTGATAGCATTAATTACGTTTGGATCAACTGGAGTCTCATTCGAAGAAGTGTTGTTACGTACATGGTTAGTACGAGTACTCCTACGTAGCGGACGACGAGGAGGCATATCTACACGAATAGAAATAGGAATTAAACCAAATAAGAGACCAACTTGAATCCTATCATAGATATCTACCCATTCCTCACAGGTTTTTATTACTATCTTCAAGTTTTCTACAGGAAAGAGCCTTTGCTCTGATACCATAGCTGTAACACCCCAACCCGGAAGGGCTGACGTGTCACAATAACAGTAGTATCATAAACAAAAGTCATAATTCCATTTATTTATTTGACAAGGATACAACCATATAACAACGAAACTTAAGGTTTAATTTACAAGCGGAAACATTCGACTGCATTAACTAATATCTTCAGATTTATTCCTAGGCTTTATTCTTCTCTCTTTTCCCCGCCCAAAGTAATATGCAGACCTGTATATACAAAAATTTACGGAATGAGCTGAATGCTCAGTACGGAATAATAGGCTCAAATAACAATTAACGCTTTATAGAAATGTTATCCGAATGGAACTTATTGTGAAAATGATACAATGCAAAAACAAAATTTCATAATCATATCTTACGGATGTACCCATGAGCAAACTTAAAACGTGACAATACACAGGTAGCTACTCCTGCATAATTATCACATGAGATGGCGAATTAGCATACCCGTTATCCACCTCCTTATACTTAAATCCTAGGATCGATCCATACGCCTCCTAATAGCCTTATGTACCACACTTGTACCTAAGAGACGCCGTGAACTGATCTCTCCGTCACGGATGGAGCACATGATGTTGATGCCGCAACAACATGCTCGTGGGACACTCCACGAGAAGCGATACTCAGGGTATCAGAGTACAAATGGTCTTATTCACATAACTTATAAAACTTATTTTCATAACAAAACGGAACATATATTGGAACATGCGATAATGAGTACAACTAACATAATACTATCGCATGACATGAAAACTAAATCAAAAGTTATGATTAGAATAGGAATCAAACGGACTGTCAAATGAATCGATAATCAAAGACGTGATGAGTTTGAAAAGATATACGAATTCAACGGGTTTATAACAATTGAATATCAAACAACAAGAAGTGGGGTAAGGATCCGTACCTTAATAATTCCAAAGTGAAGCTACCTTGTGATAATATTTCAGATTTATACGGGCAGAGTTTAGACTACTGATTAGTCTTTTAACCTAATTTAAATAACATGCACACAACTAGGTTAGTAACTTAATACAGCATTTACGATAACTCACGAGATCAACCCTCACAACGAATGACAAAGTGCTATGCTTAAACATCCATCGGATTCACAACGAAGGACAGAGTATTCCCCGAATTCGGGTGGCACTCAACATCCGGTCGGAATCACAATTAATGACAAAACATCACCCTAATGTGGGCAGCACTTAAACATCCATTGAGTACATTGATCGATCGGACAATGAATCGTAATAGCGATCGAGTTATTACCCTGATTGCAGCGTCGATTAGTGATTCGTGTGTGTTGATTTTGGTAAACAGAGCATAACTCGGTGTATTTTGTGAATTTTTACGTCGTTTTTGTGCCAGAATTCAAGTGCCAACATCCTCTATTTATAGGTGAATTTTGAACTTGTCGCGGCCCGCGTGACATTTAACCTATTCTTACGCGGCCCGCGAGACAACTTATTTTATGTATAGGGTTGCCACGTGTGGGACTAGCCTAGCTGAGTCGACAGATTTTTAAATCTCAACTTCGTCCGCAAGTTATTAAGATAATCATCAAGTAGGGAATACCTCCCTTGAGTTTTAGGGCCCTAATCCTGATTCTGAAAATTCTGAAAATTCTAGGGTTTGTACAGAATTACTTGGGTGTCTTAATTAGGGTTTTCTAGTGGTTAATTTATAATTTATTATTATTCTTTTTATTTCTAGAATAATGATTTTAAATTTATGGGCATTACACCCTTGGATACAGCCGGAGTCTTCAGTCTTGTCTTCGGGTCTTCAGAGTGACTTGAAAGTTTCTTCACGCTGCTTAGGCTTTTTCCTCCGTAAGTTCCTAAGCTTGTCATTCTCTTTCTTCTTTTTCTTATCCTCTTCGGCCTGTATCTTCATCCATTTTCCTCTGTTTGCTACCAGCTTCTTGCGTTCACGTTCAGCTTTCTTTCTCTTCAAGCGACCACCATTTAGAATTCCATTTATTCTCAGAATTAATACCTTTCTGAAAACAAATAGATACAACTTGTTGAAACTGCATCGCTTGTTCACGATCCTCAGACTGAAAATGAATCTTGTTTATGAATAAACATTCTATATCTTTGGCCAAGCAATTTACTAACCACATCGGGTCATAAACATGTATCTCTCTTATCTCCCTTCTAGCTCGATAAGTAATAACAGCCTCAGTAGATCTACAACTATACACCCAGCCCAAGAAGCCTTTGTAGAAATCTTGCTCCATTTTCGGTACTGGTATATTCTTCATCGTCTTTGGCTTTTTAACGTTCAGAATAGTCTCTACAACCCCTGTCACTGGATTTACCCTTTGAACTCTTTTCGGGTAATGCGGCTTCCAGTGTCAGAAATTCTTCAAGGATTCAAACTTTATGTATCCCCACATCACAATATCATTCTTTCGTACAGCATATTCTAAAGTTCTCACTTGCGACAATTCTTCAACGTCCCACCATGGTAAAGACATCATGTCATACAGACGTTCAAAATACTGGACACCAAACTCTCTGCTGATCGCGTAAGCATTAACATGAGGTAGGAAACCCCAGCTAATGATATCACAGAGTGAAATACTTCGATCTCTCTGATAATACTTTAACGGCCTTTTGAACTTTCTATCATGATTGTCTTTGAACCACTTCTTCCGTTCTTCCTTCTGCAAGTCTTTAGGACTACCATCGAAATTCTTATCTTTCAAAATTTCAGAGACTTTCCTTCTTAACTCATCCCTGTTTTCTTCAGTAAAGAATTCCATCAGTGTAGGAAACTGAGAAGTATCTTCACTTACACTCTCATCATCAGTGCAATCTTTAACCTCAACTCTATCATACATATCAGCATCCTCTACATACTTGTACTTATATTCTGGTTGATGGTTGATATCAAATGCATTCAATTCATCTTCAAAATCAAATTTGAAGTTTGGATCCACCATACGTGTCATTTCTTTAATCTCATCCAATGTATAAGTATGTCTGTGCTCCCCTTCTTCAATATCAGGTTCAATATGAAGAATTAACTTTTCAACTTGTTCAACATTTTGGTCATCACCATACTCCCCCTTTCCGTCAGCTCCATCTTTTTCTTCATTCACACTATCATTCGGATAATCATCAACAGTCCTTTCACTTGACGGTTCAGTCACTTTGATTCCCATACCACCCTGATTATTATCATCGTCATTGTCATCATCAGAACCATGACTACTAGCAGAGAAAACTTTTTCATCCTCATCATCCTCTTCTTCATCATCATTCTCATCATCATCATCATCATCATCAATTTCATCATCATCACCATCTTCATCATCAACATTAAGAGCATGTTCTAATAACACTTCATCATCAAAAACAACACGAACAGAAGACAGAGGAACAGGCTTCTCATAAACTGGTTCATGAGCAGTTGATAAAACAATTGCCCTTTCTTCAGAAGAACCTTCAGGTTCTTTACCTTTCCTTTTCATTTCTGCATCGATAGCATCTTGTTGTTGAGCTTTAACCTCTTTCCGTACAAGCTCATCAAAACTCTGCTCTAGAAGCATACCAACCACACTCTCTAAAACTTTTCTTAACATATAATTTTCATGTTCATTTCGAGCCTTGATTGCTTCCAGTTCTTTATTTTGTTTATCACGACTAATCTTCTCTTCTTCTAACTCTGCCACTCTTACTTTCAAGAAATCAATCTCTGTCTGATCTGTATCAATCTTCTTCAGTAATGCCTTGTTGTCAGATTCTAATCTTTTTACACGCATTTCAAGAATCTTTTCATGATTAGCTACTCTCTTACTTTTAGCTGCAACTAGTTTGCTTTCATTCAAAACATCATCCATTTTCTTCTCTAACTTTTTCACCTGTTCATCATTCGCAAAACCAAAATCTCCAATATCTTCAAGATTATCTGGAGGAATAGGAAGACCCTTGTGGCCAGAAGAACCAGGAGTTAATTGAATTTGAGTGAGTGGTGGTGTTTAAAAGATTTCTTAAGATGTAAGAAACTGTTGTTCATGAGGTGGTGAAAGATGTAATGGTGATGGTTGTCTAGGTGGTGTTGATTGTCGTGGAGGTGTTTGATGTGGTGGTGATGTTTGATGTGGTGTAGGTTCAGGTGGTGGTGTTAATGGTTTACTTGGTTCTCTGGACGATTTCTTCTTCAGAACAATCTTTGGCTTTGTGATCCTTGGAGTAACTTTCTTTATCTTCGGAGACACAATCTTTTTCTTTGCTCCTGCTTTCTTTCTACTATCCAAAGGGGACGATTGAGATCCAGAAACATGTTGTGGTGATGGGACATATGGAGTATCCTCCTTTTCCTGCTTCTTTCTCTTCCTCAAAATTTTCTCTTTAGCCGTCTCTTCTTGAATTCTCTTCAAACGTTCTGTTTCATCTATCTCATCTTCAGAAGAACTTGAAGAACTTGTAGAACTCTTATCAACAACATCACCTTCTACTTCAACAATTACTTTCTCTTTCTCAACTTCTATGTTAGCTGCTTGATCTGACTCTAAATCATCAATGTTTATCATCACATAATCAATATCAACATCCTGATTTTCTTCAACATTCACAACCGGTTCTTCAACCTCAGGCTCATTAATCAGTAAAGTCTTTGCAACTTTCTTTTGTCGTTTCTTAGGCTGTGATGATGATCCCTCACCCTCCTGTGATTTAGGAGTAGCCTTTTTGCTTCTCTTCCTTGGTTCTTTGACATACCAATCATTTCATGTATTTTTTAAATCAACAAGAACTTTTAGTTCATCAGCATGTGCAGCCTCTTTCATCTCTTCTTCGTTCCTCCAGTTTTGGTGATTTACTGGATCTGGATCAATATAATTTGCATCCTTTATGAATCCAAAAAATTCAGCTACTTTATTCGGTTCAGGATGGTTTGCATGATATCTTGCAAGCTGCTTGAGAGAATCGTTGCTCATGTGTGATTGAACTAACAAATCATTCTTCAAATCACGTTCAATCTCTGGATATGCATGATCGATCAGCATCTGCACAAATCTTGGATACATCCAAGTCTTACTCTTTGTTGTGATATTCTCGACCATGTAGTGAAAAACAATATGCGAGAAGTTATATTTCTTGTTCAACACCAATGCAGTGACCATGTTCATTTGATAATCACGCATGGTATCATACCCTCCTTTGCAATGACTGAGTGACATTAATACACAATGAATAATAAACTTGTAAGGTTTCTGAATAATTTCCAACATTTAACGCACCAACATATCCCATCCTGGGCATACACCCCTTTACCATTCTTTCCGGAAACCTTTTTGGCGAGTTTTCGTCATCAGGAAAATTCAAAACTTCACGAACCAGCGCCTCAGTAACAACAATTGTTTTCTTTTCATTTTGTAGCTTCACAATTGAGTTTATCACTTTGTTTGTCTCATCATATTTTGCATGCTTCCAGAATCGTTTATGTGTGATTTGTATACTGGACGTTGATCTGTAAGAGCTTTCTGAATAGGTACTCGACTCATGAACTCCAGAATACTGCTGAATTTTGCCAACTCTGAATTCTTTTGCACATCAAAATCACAACAGCTGTTGTGAAGTGGATCAAAGATGACATTCGAACCCTGTACCACAACACAGCACAAAATGAATTAATACTTAGAAAAATTTTAGCATCAATCAGTTTTTAGAGCGAAATCACATGATATGATAACATTCTGAGTGGAATCAACAAGTTTTTTATTTCGCTCCAAATGACAAAGTGTCATATAGAGCGGAATCAGACATATCACTTAGAGATGGAATCAGATCTTAGTGCATTTAGGAGCGGAATCAACTCTTAAAGCAATTAGGGGCGAAATCAGATCTTATGCACTTAGGAGTGGAATCAATACCCAACCCTTTTAAACACATCAGATGATGAAATTAAATATTTGGTTTGTTTATCAGTGGATTCCGAGCAAAGGGTTGTGATTTTTATACTTTAAAACCATCACAAATAACCTAGATCTAAGTTCAACCAATCTGCTACTGTTCAATCATGAACAAACCCTAGATCTGGTTCAATCCAAACTCACACGCATTATCTATATACCATTCCGACAACACTAACACAATCTATGCTCATTTTACACAACAAACAAACCCTAAATCTAAGTTATGAAGCATGAACAGCGCCGACAAACAAAAATTAGATTGATTTGTGACAAATTCGACTGATTTCTCACCTTTCCCATGTTAATAGTTGAGCAAACCAACTAATAACAACAATCAAACGAAAATCGGGCAGCAATTCGACTTGAAAAACGATGATTTGGAGGTTTCGCTCTTATCGCCGGTGACAGAAGCTTAGGGGCGAAATCAGAAAAATGATTAGGAGCGGAATCAGACAGCTATTTATAACCAGTCTGATTTCGCTCTTAATGACCTTCGAATCATTACGAGCGGAATCTCCTATGAAGTGACTAAGAGTGGAATCAGCCATTTAAGTTTAACTTTTTGTTTTCGAGCGAAATCAGTTTCAATTTTTCAAAAATTTCAACTTTTTAACTTTTTCAGATTCTTTACCGACACACCCAAGTAACCAAGTCCAAGTTAATGACCTTGGTCAACTGTTTAGCCTACCAAGTCCAACTTAATGACCTTGGTTGACCAGATTATGAATTATGCTGAATTTTGAAACTGAAAACAATTCAAATTAAAGAACTGTTGAACTTTTAAAATTCTCAAACACTTTTCCAATCTTTCAAGCATGTACCAAACACTTTTCAGAATCTCTTGCTTACCCAAACCTCATGAATCAGACATGATCTACACAAGTTTTTTATCATCAGTTCCCTAACGTCCGTTGTCGAAAATAACATGAAAGATAAAATCTTTTTGGTTTTTAGAAACAGATAAGCAGAAATATGTACACACAATCTTTTTGCGAGCGTGATAGGGGATCATATCAGCTGCCGACGAGATACAAGTATCGTTAAGTTGGATTACATTTTCAATATTAAACAGTTTGCATTGATTGTCGATATACTGGTCCACTTAAATTTTCACACAAAGTTCAATCTGTTCAGGATACGAATTTAATGTTTTAAGTCTTAACTTTTATATGTGTCCCACCTCAGAATATACTCCCGTATCCAGATCCCAATATTCAGTCTTACAGGTGAGTATACCACAGATGATATCTGTAAGGGGAATAAATTATGAAACCGTGATAGCTCAGGTCAGAACTTTCGTTCAGCAGAGAGCCTGGTTTGACTTTTAGGTGTGTCCCCTTTAGAGGATCTTTTTTACAACAGCATTGATAATCAATTTTATTGTCTCATCAATATGTGCTGAGGGTGATGCTATGTTTCAAGCATGGCGGAATAATACCCCAGATATCACTGAGTATAAAGACCTAGTATCTCAGAAAGAGGGACCTTTCAAACAAGATTTCGGGGGTTACCCATATATCCGAGAGATGTTCCCCACACAAAAGCAAGTGATTTTATGTTTATATCCCGAACATATCTACTAAAAGTGTAAAAACCTATCGGCATATCATCTACAAGACTGCTTAACACATTTTTACATTACATTTCTTTAGCGTACTGCACCTGTCTAGCTGATGTACTATCATTTCCCTTTTTTACACAAACTCATTTTTACTTTTTCAAATGTTTTT
The DNA here is from genome assembly GCA_030545235.1 of Helianthus tuberosus. Classification (NCBI taxonomy): domain Eukaryota; kingdom Viridiplantae; phylum Streptophyta; class Magnoliopsida; order Asterales; family Asteraceae; genus Helianthus; species Helianthus tuberosus. Next base: position 128,148,680 of record CM060351.1, on the reverse strand, counting down.
GGATTTTTGTAATTTTATCATGTTTTTGTATTTTTCTGCAAACTTTCTCCATCTAAAAAGAAAAACATATTTTTGTGTTTTTGTTTTTATCAAAAAGCAGAAAACAAACTGTACAAACAAAATTGACAACACGACGTAGTTCACATCTGATCGCCGCCCTCCTCGGCTTCACATGCTTCGACCCTCCCAGAACGCAAATTTTTTATCCCATTTAATTTTAAAAGATAATAAAATCTCTTTTTGTCAAACGGTTTTGTATAGAAATCAGCCTTCTGATCATCGGTGTGTATATGTTCAATACGTATCAACTTCTTCTCGTGACAATCACGAATGAAGTGATGACGGATCTCTATATGTTTAGTTTTAGAATGTTGAACCGGGTTTTTAGTTATGTTTATGGCTGCTTCATTGTCCACGAAAATCGGTGTATCCAAGAATTGCAAACCAAAGTCGCGCATTTGCTGCTGGATCCAAAGGATCTGAGAACAGCAGCTGCAGGCTGAAACGTATTCAGCCTCACAAGTAGAAAGCGCCACAGAGGTTTGTTTCTTGCACTGCCAGGTAACAAGTCGAGTTCCGAAGAACTGACACCCAGCAGTGGTGGACTTAGCATTCTGCTTGCAGCTTCCAAAGTCAGAATCAGCGAAACCTGTTAAAGAAAAATCACCTGAGTGAGGATACCACAAGCTGATGCTTGGGCAGCCTTTCAAATATTGTAATATCCTTTTGACAATTGTCAGGTGTGACTGCTTCGGGCTCGACTGATATCTGGCACAAAGACATGTCGGGTACATGATGCCGGTCGGGAAGCAGTGAGATACATTAAGGATCCGATGATTGACCGGTACAATGTCTCCTCCACCTTGACGCCACTCTCGTCAGGACAAATACCGTGATTCTGTGAAAGGGGGGTTGCTGCTGGACTGCATTGAGCCATATCAAACTTTTCAAGCACGTCCTTCACGTATTTTGTTTGGTGAATGAAGATTCCATCGGGCATTTGCTCCACCTGCAGCCCGAGGAAGAACTTCATCTTCCCCATCGAACTCATTTCGAATTTCTTCTTCATAACATTTTCAAATTCTTTGCATAACTCGTCGTTGGTCGAACCAAAAATGATATCGTCAACGTAGATCTGCACAATTAGGAGATGACCTGCAACTTCCTTTGTGAACAATGTGCTATCAACTGTCCCTCTGATGAACCCGTTGGTCAAAAGATGTTGGGAAAGCGTCTCGTACCAGACTCTCGGGGCCTGGTGTAAACCGTAGAGCGCCTTATCCAACAGATAGACCTTGTTCTTGTGTTGTGGATCAGTAAACCCCGGTGGTTGTCCCACATACACCTCTTCTTTAATCTTTCCGTACAGGAAGGCAGATTTAACATCCAGCTGGTACACTTTGAAGTTTTTCCATGACGCAAACGCCAGGAAGATCCGAATAGCTTCAAGTCGAGCAACAAGCGCGTAAACCTCATCATAATCGATGCCTTCTTGCTGACTGAATCCTTGTACCACTAATCGTGCTTTGTTTCGAACCACAACTCCTCTATCATCTCTCTTACATTTGAAAACCCACTTCGTTTTAATGAACTTTTGATTCTCAGGGAGGTCTACTAGGCTCCACACTCCCAACTTCTCGAATTGTTGCAGCTCCTCCTGCATAGCATTCACCCAACTATCTTCAGTCAACGCTTCTTTATACGTTCTGGGCTCGATCTGCGAAATAAAACATTTCAGTGAGAATTCTTCCTGTAAATGTGCAACAGATGAATAAAAACATGTAAGTGCTCGGTTGATTTGATCTCTTGTTTTGACACCACTTTGCAGGTCACCGATGATTTGCTCTGAAGGATGATAAGACAAAGTTCGAGGCATGACTGTGTCAGGCACATCAACTTCCGATTGCAAGCTCGTTATGTCTAGATCACCGGTGTGATCCTCAGCTTCCGTTGTAGTAACATTTGGTTCCTCGTCAAAAGTAGGAGTGGATTCCTCTTCTGAGTCGTCAAAGTTGTCAAATGTTGGAGCTGGTTCCTCTGGTGGTTCGTGAACAGTTCCACTTAGACCGGCTTCGTGATCGTTTGTGCCACCTCTAGGAATGCTTGTATCCACTTCAGGTTGTGAAACTACCAAAGGCCTTGGCACTTGATCTTGTGAGCTACATTGTTGCTGTTGGTATAGTAGAATAAGCTCTTTAATAGTTGGCTCGGTCGGAAGATGAAACGACTCCCAGAGTTTATCATAATCGAACAAGAATCTTTGTCCGGGAAGTTGTGGTGATGTAGTGTGCTTCTGACAATCCACATGCAGAACTTGTATTACTTTTCCCAGGCAAGGTACGAACACCCTCTTCAACGGGCTCGCATAACCTACAAAGAAACCATCATTTGACTTAGCACCGAATTTACCATCTTCATCAATAAAAGTACATGGAGACCCAAACGGCTCCAGAAACTCTAGATTTGGCTTGTATCGATGTAGCAACTCAAAACTTGTTTTCTTGTACTTCTTGACGGTGAGCACACGATTCGAAGTGTAACAGGCTGCAGCCACTGCTTCGCTCCAGAAGAAGATTGGTAACTTGGAATCGGCTAACATTGTTCGAGCAGTTTCTATTAGGGTGCGATTCTTTCTTTTAGCAACGCCGTTCTGTTGTGGAGTATATGGCACGCTGAATTCATGAAGAATCCCCTTTTCATTGCAGAACTCGAGCATCTTGTTATTCTTGAATTCCTTTCCATTGTCACTACGTATTCTTCGGATAGGCAGCTTATACAGCGTCTCCATCTTTTTGAACAGAACCATCAGCGATTCAAACATCTGATCCTTTCTTTCCAAGCACACAACCCACGAAAACCTTGTATAATCATCAATTACTACCAAGCAGTACAAATCTCCACTGATGCTCTTCACGTTGACCGGCCCGAAGAGATCCATGTGGAGTCTCTCAAGCGGTACTCTGATCGAGTTTAACAATTTCTGTGGGTGTGACTTTCGGGTCTGCTTTCCCTTCTTACAAGCTACACAATCATCAGACAAATGAAAATTCTTTAAATTCACACCTTCTACTAAATCATTATGCACCAGAAAATTCATTTTTCTAACTTGTATGTGGCCCATCTTTCGATGCCACACAATAGACTCTTTTTCTGTTGCTTTTGTTTTCGACACAAAACATTGTTTTTGATTATTTGTTGGCGTTGTGACACTCATATCAAGAACATACAAGTCGTTTTCTCGTGGAGCACGCAACAACACCATATCATCAGGGATTTTAAACCCAGGTTTTAAAACTAAGCATTCATTTTTCGTGAAATGTACAGTAAACGATTTATCACAGATTTGAGAAATACTAAGTAAGTTATTTTCCAATTCTATGATGTAATTCACTTTCTCAAATGAAATAACCCCATTAGTCAGGGTTCCTTGGCCCACAATCCTGCCACCCTGGTTTCCTGTAAAACCCACGTAACCTCTGTTGATTGATTTTACGTCGTAAAGCAGTGCTAGCATCCCCATCATATGTCTTGAGGCTCCGCTGTCCATTATCCATTTTGAAATGATCGACCTGGGCATCCCCTGCAAACATTATAGCAATTCACTCAAAACAATGAAGCCCATGACTTCTTAACTTGTGGAATACTACCAAAAACTATATCACATTTCTCATCAATCTTTGGAAAGTAAAATGTGACATTCAGAACATCAGTTTTTACTTTTGATTTTACTTCATTTTTGATCGGGGGAAACTCTGCAAGAAACTTATCAAGCTCAAATTCAAACTCTACAACATCATCTTTCAAAACCTTTGTTTCATTTTTCAAAATGTTTTCCATCTTTTTCTCCTCGACCGATGGTTTCGATTTAGCAACCCATGATTGATTTTCAAAAAATTTTGTTTTAGGATAAATCTTTGAAGACTTTTGAGACTTTGAAGATTCGCCAATCTCGAATGTCGATTTTGGCTTATCTTCCGACTTCAACGATTCACCCCTCTTCAAGATGCGGATTGGTGAAACCATTGGTTTTTTACCCTTTTTATCAACTGGTGACTTAGGTCGACATTTTTTAACAACAGGTTTTACGACAGGTTTCTCAAAAACTTTCTTGCATTGTTTTGCCATGTGTCCGATTTCATTGCAGCGATAGCAAACTCTTTTGTCATACTCGACAAAAGTTGACTTGAACGACTCTTCTTTCAGTTTCTTCGCCTCATTGAAATCATCAATGGCCTTTTGACTAAAGATGTATTCTTTCTCATCATCCACACTTGGTCCAACAACAAAGATATCATTCATTTTATCCTTTGGCTTGACAACCTTCTTAGCCATCTTTTTCTCAAAACCAATTCCTTTGTTTTTAAAGTTGTTACCATTTTTCTTGTTACCATTCCCTTCCCACTTCTTTTTTCCTGAGTTGTTGCAACGTGTCGTAACAAATGACTTTTTAGGATTCGAGAAGAATTCTTTGTTGTTTACCACATCAATGTCAATTTCAACCAACTTGAAAATCTTTTCAACATTTTCAATCTTAACGTTCTGAAGCGGATACTCAAAATCAGAGTAAAGCTTGTCAGTTCCAATCATAGTGTAAACCACCATAATCGGATCATCATTCGTACTCTTGTCTAATTTCGATATGAAACGATCTAAAAAGTTACCCTCGTCTTCAGAATCAGTAACAGACTTCTCAGAATGAGATTTCATAACTTCAACCTCAGAGTTATCACTCTCTTCATCTAACACCTGATCGACAACAGTCTTGATGACCTGTGACTCGTTGTCAGTATCGGATGCAGAGAATGTAACATCAATGCTCTCTGGCAATTCATCCTCAATTGTTTTCAACTTGAGGTTCAATGCAGCTTCCACCCCATCTGGATACTTTTGAGTATAATGATTCCACATTGGGGGTGGAACACTATTAAAGATCGGTGCAGCATTGGGCTGTTGTGGAACAATTTGTTCAAGAACATAGGACGATGCAACATAGCTCATCAATTTCTTATCGATTCGCTCATTTTCAATTTTAGTCAATTCTAATTCTTTCTTTAATGATGCGATTGTGTCAAGATGAAAATTAACTTCCACTTGTTTATCAAAAATTGTTGCTTTTGCTAGGTTTGTGGCTTTATCATTTTCAACACTTTCTTTTTTAATCATTTTAACTGATCTGGCTAGTGTATCATATGCTTCTTTGACTTGTCCTAGATCAAATTTTAACATGTCAGCATGTTGTTTCAATTCCTGAAACTTAGTGTCTTTTTCAAGACACTCCATGCACGGTTGTAAACACTTTTGGCATGGGGTTTCAGACATTGAATCCACTTTCTCAACAATCTCTGCTTCATGAGCAGTTTTCACTTCCTGTTTACCGACATCTTTGGACTCTGACTCAGACACTTTCTCAGATTTGGTCTCCTCAATTCCCGACTCCTTATCCGACTCCTTTTGAACTGACTCGATTCTGATATACTCGGGTTTCACAAGTTCTGTATCTACCTCTTTCAGTTTCGCCATGAGAGCCTTGTCAGCAATTTCTTTCAAAGTGTCTTCGGTCATTTTCTTTGTGACATCGATCATCTCCTCAACAGACTTTTTCTTCTCCTTATATCTTGGACACAATCCAGTCGTCGGTTCTTCAAAGAAACCTGCAAAAGATTCAAAAATTTTAGGAGGCATGATAGATCTCAAAGAACTGACTAATACCTCCTGCTCAGATTGATAGTTATAAACTTTTGCATCTAACTCCTCAATGTCAACCACATTATCCACAGAAACATCTTCAACAACCACTTCAGATTCAACAACATTTTCGGTCACTTCAACTATCTCAGCCATCATAGCCTATCCATCACTTCCAGGGATATATTTATCCCAGCTGAATCCCTCAGCAACTTTCTCGTCATCCTGGTTCACAATGAGAGCTTTCTCTGGTTTGTTCTCGATTTGTGGTCTTTGAACTACAGGTTGCTGATTTGGTCGGTGATAAATTGCCTGTCTGTAATAATCATTCGTGAACGAGTTCTGATGATTATTCACTTCTCTATTTGGGCATTCCCTTTTGAAGTGGCCTATCTCTTTGCACTTGAAGCAGGTTACTTTAGACTTATCGAAACCTAGCTTCTGATCAGGTCTAGAAAGACTGTTTCTGCCAGTGATTTCCATAAAGCGTTGTGCTCTCCTCACAAGACTAGCCATGCCCCATTTAATAACTATTAACTCAAGCTCCTCCGGGTCAATCAGATCGTAATCTTCTTTGGTCATATCCGGATTTCCAATCTTACCCGCTACCAAAGACTCATATGACTCTAACACGGAAGCCAACAATGCAATATGCTGTTTCGCAGCTGATTCAGTGAATTCATTCCCATTCTTGATATTTACCGCGATGTTGCATTGAATCCCAGAAACATACGCCAGATTGTTTGAATTAGATGAGCTTTGAGGTGAAGTCTGTTCATTAGCTTTGACGTTTGGCTCGTAGCTGGCAAATGGTGAAGGCTTGTTTGTTTGTGGAGTATTTGATGAAACACTTGATGATGTGTCAGCACTGAAACCAGTTTGTATCTTTGGGCTCTGATTTGTTGTAACTGGAGTACTGCCTCTATAGTACAAAGATACATCTTGTTGAACATTCATTGAGTTCATCTTTTTAATTTTTAGCAACTCCAACTCTTGAGCTTCAATCTTTTCTATGAATCCACTAAGATTCAGATTCCCAAAATCTGAATTGTTTTTCAACATCATCAGATACGTGCCCCAATCTTCATATGATAATGCATCAGACAACTTATCAATCAATTCTTCATCGTTCTTCACAATGTCTAATCTCTTCATCTCAAGTACTAAATGGCAATATCTATCGATCAGTTGCTTTGTTGTTTCACCCTTCATGCCGGTAAAAATATCAAACTCCTTCTTTAATAAAGCCTTCTTATTCTTGAGCATTGACACACTACCTTGAAACTTCAATTTCAATGCATTCCACATAGATTGAGCATTGTCTTCATGTTGTAATAACACTAAAATATCCTCTTTGATAGCCTGCTGAAGGATACTAATCATCTTTTTCTCGGCTTTGAAATCATTCTGTTCTGACTCTGTCAGACTTCCAATACCCTTTGCTTGACCTCTCCCATCAACCGGTGAAACATACTTCACTTCTATCTTCATCCAGCATTCGAAGTGGTTAGCCTGAACCCAGTTCTTAAATCTGCCTGACCATCCTGAGTATTCATCTATGTTCATAAGCTTGGGAGGATTTTGCATCGTTCCCAATTCATTCTCCATGTTGACGTTTTGCATAAGACTACCTGAGGTTTGTCCTGTTGCCATACCACTGCCGGGTGAAGAAGTTGTAGAAATCTTGGTTTTCCATTTTTAGAAATTTTGATTACCGAAAACTGTTTAACTTTTGAAAACAGGTGACTTTACTGAAAACACGTTCTACACAAACTGAACTTCGGACGAAATATCACGAACGAAATGGACTTTAACCCTCAAACCATGATTTTTAATGCTGAAAATGTTTTTCGAGCGAAATCAGAATTTTAAAGTATGAGCGAAATCACAGTTTAACACTACGAGCGAAATCAGTGTGAAACTTTGGAGTGGAATCACAACCTTGGAGATCTTTGGAGCGGAATCACAAGTTTAGTGATTCATAGGAGCGGAATCAGAGGAGTAGCGATCTCAGGAGCGAAATCAGAAAATTCCCTCGAGCGGAATCACAGAAACAATCTAAACCACTGATTTCGCTCCAAATGTTCGAGCGGAATTAGACTTTTTCAGGTGAAGAACCTGATTTCGCTAAGAATACGAGCAGAATCAACCAAAAGCTAATTCGAGCAGAATCAGGTTTCGAGCCATTTTTTACCAATTTTAAGTCAAATTTTAAGCTGATACTCTCAAGGGCTTGTTAATAGTTACTTTTACACACTATGTCAAAAATTCAGTCCATTTTGCCCGTGGCAATGTCCAGAAATCCAAAAAATGTAGTGAAAAGGCTTTGATTTAGGTATTTTAGCTCATAACTGGCTCTGATACCAATTGTAGGATCGATATTGACGATCTAGTGAGTCAATCAGAGTCAAAATACCACTGTATATGCGGCGGAATCACACAAACAGTTCGAATCAAAGAGAATGGAGTAGAAATAGACAGAATATCACTTTAAACACAGTTTCTCATTAATTGATCACAGAAAAATCCGGCAGCAGTTCGGTTTCAACTTGAAGGATCGGTGACAAATGAGAAACAACTACGACTATATATAGGGAGTCTGATTCCGCTCCAAATGACATGTTGTCATTTCGGGCGGAATCACCACTTCTGATTTCGCTCCTAATGACAACATGTCATTTGGAGCGGAATCACCATATTAACACATACCTTTTACATTTTGACCCCTACACTATACATAATTGACATTTCTGACCCCTAGACCTTATACAAGCTTGACTAAGACTAAGACGCAGGCTTTAGACATTCGTGCATCAACAACAATGTCCACTTAGCCGACAAACTTTTAGGCTTCACATATGCTACTCAAAGCATATCACATGCACATAGATCAACATGAGCAATTAATGAATCATATGGACTATGCAGTCAACATTTAAGAATTATTGGTGTTATGGGTCATTTTCTGAGCGTACATATCCTGACTAATATCCTGCTTTTGGTTGTTTGCTTGTGATCAGGATACTAGATTAGGATATTGCTGACATCCTGGGCGATATCCTGGTGTTAACTAAATTAACCACGTGCAGGTTTGAGGCTGTGGGTTACTAACGGTCAGATGGACTTCTTCTCCTCAAGACTCGGGCGTATCTGTTATGTGAGAGACGTTGAACCCGAAAGACCAGGTCTACAACGTTCGAGTGGGGAATATTCGCCGGATCCCGGTTATTTAGGATAGTTTGTTGCATTTCTTTTACTATAAATAGATGGGGGCGGATCAGATTAAGGCACACAACTTTCACACACACTTTCGAACACTTTTGCTCTCTAGCTCACTGCGAACACTATACACAAACACTTGTATTCAAATTACATTGTAACACCTAGTTGATGCGCATCACATCCTGCACTGTATCCTGATATTTGAAGTAATAGAAGAACAAGGCAGCTGCGATTGTCAGCTCCCGATGTTTTGTGCCGGCGATCTAGATTGATCAAGGGCTTTCCTCGTACATCACGTGTCAACCTTTACTTTTTTGCTCATTGTTTGATCACAGATACAACTCTATATCCTGAGCCGTATCCTGAAACTGTTTTTACAATTAACTTGGCTAACATATTTTTCACACATATTTCTAGCACACTACCTCACTTAACTAATTTGATCACTTAATTGCTTCGGTAATTTTTTACCAAAACAATTTGGCGCCCACCGTGGGGCAAGTGGTGCTATTTTTGCTAAAAACTTTAGTAAAATCATTACTCGGTTTTCTGTTGTCAAAACTTTTTTCTAAATTGTTTTCAATAGCCTCGAGATCAAACATGAGCTCTTCCACCATGTCTGCTACAAGCTCTACAACAACTGGTTCGGTGCTTCCACCTCCTCCTCCAAGAATGCAAGCTTACTCACACGGAGCTGAAAGTCATGTAGCTCGGGATGTTATCCCCGCTCCCAGTACCCAGGGATCCGGTCCTGTTTTGGCATCTAATGATGAAATTCTGAATTTGTTTGGCAGTGTACAGAAACAGATTAGGCAGCAGCAGGAAACTAATCGGATGCTGATGAGAGAAATACAACTCTTGAAATCCGGCCCAAGTAGACCTGCTGAAGAAACTGTCACTCCTATACAGCCTAGGGCTTTGAACTTCAGTTCTACAGTTTACACTGAGGATAATCGGGGGAACATCGTCCCAAGCCATTCTCAGAATCATACCCCTGAGATACCCTCCTCGGTCAGGATGTCAACTGTGAGGAGCTCAGGATATGCTTCAGGATATGGCCAGAATCCTCAGACCGGTAACGTGTCAAATAATAATATTCTTGCTACTAACAATAATGGGTCTTTGCAGGATGCAGGTATGACGTCAACATTTACTAGGGAGCTTCAGAAATTGAAGGACATGATATCTAGTGTACCTGGAGTGGTCCAGCCAATTCCGGAAGTATCTCAAGACAGCCACAGGATATCCCGTTTTGCATATCCTATCTGTGATGCTGAAATCCCAAAAATATTTCAGACCCCCAACATGAAACTGTATGATGGGACTACGGATCCTGAAGAGCATATTGCCCAGTATAGAGAAAGAATGGAGATTAACCCTATCCCTCCGGAACTCAAGGAAGCATGCTTATGCAAGGGTTTCGGTTCTATCTTGACAGGATCAGCCTTAAAATGGCTGTTAAATGTTCCTCCTCACTCAATTACTTCGTTTGCTCATTTGGTTAATTTATTTGATAGTCAGTTTTCTTGCAGTCGGAGTTTTGAGAAACTAACCAGTGATCTTTATAGGATAACTCAAGGACCTCAGGAATCCTTGAGGGATTATGTGAACAAGTTTAGTCGAGAATCCTTGGATATCCCACATCTTGATGTTGCAACAGCTGTTCAGGCTTTTAAGATGGGGTTACAAAAGGATTCTCAATTTTATCAGGATCTTGTAATGAATCCCTGCATGAATCTCGACGAAGCTCGTAACAGGGCTTTGAGATATATCCGCTTGGAAGATGACAAAAAGATGCAAGAGAGGATGAATTCTACCTCAACCTACGAATCAACCAACAGGAAATCAAAATCCTCGTATAAACCATATCGCTCCAAGCCATATGGTAGAAATGATAACAAGAAAGTGAATGCTGTTGAATACGGGGATCCTGAAGAATATCCTGAATTATCTGAATACTGTTTTTCTGTTAATATACCTGAGTTAATGTATGCTATGCAGGGTTTAGGAGACAAAGCTAGGTGGCCTCGAAAGAATCAGCAGAAAGCTGATTGGAAGGATAAATCCAAATGGTATGCCTTCCATGAAGATTTCGGACATGTGACTGAGGATTGCATTGCTCTGAGGAAAGAAATAAGTTACCTGTTAAGCAAAGGGTATCCGAAGGCTTTGCTGGGAAGAAAGAAGAATAAAGGGCAGGATCCTGAGAAGGATCCTGAACGAGCAGCATCACCCCCAGCAGATGCCAAAATAATTAACTTTATTTCAGGAGGATCCGACATTTGTGGGACTTCGTATTCTGCAGCCAAGAGACATGCAAAGGAAGCTAAGACTGAAAGGGGAGACAAACCAGCTAGGATGACTACCCTTACAACCGATAAAGTGATCACTTTCGATAGTGATGACAGGGATACTGTCCAGGATCCTCACCATGATGCTCTCGTAATAACATTATATGTTGCTAACCATTTTGTACGCAGGATATTGGTGGACAATGGTAGCTCCGTCAACATAATTCAGCTGGAAACATTGAAGAGGATGAATGTATCTCCGATGGACATTACTTCAAAGTCCACTGTGCTCGTTGGTTTCAGTGGAGAAGCTAGGAATACCATAGGAGAGATAAAGTTACCAGTATATGTTGAAGTGGTCAACTCGATACAACGCTTCTGTGTGATGGACTCCCTATCCTGCTATAACATCATACTAGGCAGGCCATGGATCCATGACATGAAGGTTGTGCCATCGACTTATCACCAGTGCATCAAGATCCCTACTTCAGAGCAGGATATGAAGAAAGTTATCCTGGATCAGGATAATCCTGATATCTCGGTGCTCGTAGGAACCAATATCCCTCAGGATATTGAAGAACAATTAACTAACTTTTTGAAGTGCAGGATGTCAACATTTGCATGGAAGCATGAGGATATGACGAGTATATCCAAAGACATTATTACTCACAAGCTTGGAATTGACAGGTCGTTCCGGCCTGTTCAGCAAAAAAGAAGGAAATTTGCTCCTGAACGAAATGCAATTATCCAAGAGGAAGTTGAAAGATTGTTGAAGTCCAAAATGATCAGGGAGGTCAAGTTTCCAAGATGGCTAGCAAATGTAGTCATAGTACAGAAGAAAAATGGGAAATGGAGAGTCTGTGTAGATTACACAGACTTGAATAAGGCTTGTCCTAAAGACCCATTTCCTCTTCCTCATATTGATGCAATGGTGGATGCTATTGCCGGGCATGAGATGTTAACATTCATGGACGCATCCTCAGGATTTCAGCAGATTCAAATGGAGCCTTCAGACTAGGAGGATACTGCCTTCATGACACCAACAGGTATTTATTGCTATACTGCTATGCCTTTCGGTTTGAAAAATGCAGGTGCAACATACCAGAGATTGGTGAACATGATGTTCAAAGATAAGCTGGGGGACACAATCGAGGTATACATCGATGATATGGTGGTGAAATCTAAAAAGGCTGAGGATCACCTCCAGGATATTAAGGGAGCATTTTATATCCTGGATTAGTATAACATGAAGCTGAATCCTGCTAAGTGCCATTTCGGAGTGGGGGCAGGAAAGTTTCTAGGATATATGGTGACCAAAAGAGGAATAGAGGAAAGCCTGGAGCAGATCAAAGCCATCTTGGATATCAAATCACCTTCAAATATGAAGGATGTTCAACGGTTGACAGGCCGAGTAGCAGCATTGAACAGATTTATTTCATGATCCTCGGAAAAATGCAAGGAATTTTATGATATCCTCAAGAAGAATAAGAAGTTCGAATGGGGAGCAAAGCATGAGGCAGCCTTGCAGGATTTGAAGAGATATCTCTCAACTGCACCTCTATTGATGAAGCCTGAAAATGGTGAACCACTATCCCTATACCTCGCTGTATCAGGGAATGCTGTAAGTGTCGTTCTTATAAAGGACCATGAAGGTCAGCTATATCATGTCTATTATGTTAGTAAAAGTTTACTAGATGCTGAAACTAGATATTCTCATCTAGAAAAATTGATATTAGCCCTAGTTATGGCATCAACAAAACTTAGACATTATTTTGAGACACATAGGATTTATGTTAGAACCAATTATCCTGTTAAAAACGTGCTTAGGAAACCCGAGATGTCGGGTAGGATGGCTAAGTGGTCAGTAAAATTGAGTGCTTATGACTTAGTATATGAGCCTAGAAATGCCATAAAGTCTCAGGCTTTAGCTGACTTTGTGGCTGATTTCAGTAGTGACATTCAAAATGAAGTAGATTTAGAAGTACGACAGCTAGGAGAAAACTTAGAATGCTGGACATTATATACTGATGGTGCATCTAACGTAAGAGGTGTAGGTTTAGGTATACTACTAAAATCGCCACACTGGTACCCTCCTTTTGTGGCATTAGTTCTAGCGGGTGGGTTGTATTTGTAACAGTTTAAGCTACTAATAATGTGGCAGAATATGAGGCTTTAATTGCAGGATTAGAGTTGGCTAAAAATATGAATATCAAGAATTTGCAAGTATATGTTGACTCCTTGTTAATCACTACTCACTTTAATGGAACCTATGCAGTTAAAGGAGAGAAGTTAATTGAGTATCTCAAAATTCTCAAAAAATTAGCAGGATATTTCGATATTTTTACACTTGAACAGGTACCAAGAGAAGATAATGCTGAAGCTGATGCCTTGGCAAATCTGGGATCATCGGTCAAGATACCGGAAGGAACCCGGATACTAATATTACATATCCTATATCCTGCGATGAATCCTCAGGATAAGGAAGTAATAAGTATTCAGGATCCTGATGATGAGTATCCTGAGGAGGATCCTAAGTCCTGGACGGCTCCAATCATGAGATATCTCAAGGAAGGACACATTCCAAAGAATGAGAATCCTAAAGCCTTTAGAATGAAGGTATCACGATTCACCATTATAAATGATGTTTTGTATAAGAAATCTCTTGCAGGACCATATCTGAGGTGCTTGGAGGATCCCGAAACCAAAGAAGTACTTCAGGATATACATGAAGGGGATTGTGGTAACCATACTAGGGGCAGGTCCTTATTTTCAAATATATTAAGGACGGGATATTATTGGCCGACGATGAGGAAAGATGCCACAGAATATGCTCGAAGATGTGATGCATGTCAAAGACATAGTAACATATTACATCAGCCTGCTGAACCGCTGTATCCTATTGTTTCCCCTTGGCCGTTCATGAAGTGGGGTATGGATATAGTGGGAAAGCTTCCAAAAGCTCCAGGAGGAAAGGTTTTCATGTTGGCAATGACGGATTATTTCTCCAAGTGGGTTGAAGCAGAAGCATTTGTTCAAGTTAGAGATCAGGAAGTGGTATCCTTCATAAAAAGAAATATCCTGACTAGGTTTGGAGTACCAGCTAAGATAATTTGTGACAACGGATCTCAATTTATAAGTAAAAGGACTACTGACTTCTGCAAGAGTTGGGGAATCAAAATGATTACGTCTACCCCGGTACATCCTTAAGCAAATGGACAAGCTGAATCCTCAAACAAGATAATTGTCAACAACTTGAAGAAGAGATTAGGGGCCAAGAAAGGAAGGTGGGCAGAAGAACTACCCTTTGTTTTGTGGACTGATAGAACGACGGTAAAAAATGCAACCGGTCAAACCCCATTTTCCTTACTATTTGGAGCAGAAGCGGTGATCCCGACGGAAATAGTGATACCTACAGCAAGATCCAACCTCGGGAATCCTGAGCAGAATCCTGAAGTCCTATGCCAGGAACTGGATACTATTGATGAGACAAGAGATGTAGCAAGGCTAAGGATGGCAGCATATCAACAAAGGATATCCAGAGCATACAACAAGAATATAAGGACTAGAAGGTTCAAAGTTGGAGATTGGGTGTTAAGAAAGGCTTTTCAGAATACTACTAATCCTGCTGATGGAAAGCTGGCTCCAAAATGGGAAGGACCATATGAGGTTGAATCAGAATCAGGAAAAGGAGCATACCGACTCAAGAATATAGAGGGGGATATGCTACCGAGATCCTGGAATGCTATACATCTAAAACTCTATTTCAAGTGAGTATGGAATTTAAATTCCAACTCAGGATGGTATGAATTATGTCTCTCTTATTAAATTTTTATATTATTTACTATTTTGAACCTATTACTGACTTAAGCATCGGAGGGGTGTTAGCCAGCCTAACACCCACCTTAGCTTATGGTGGTTTTGCAGAATATACTTCGGGATATAACACCAGGATACATACTCAAGATACTTCAGAAGAATAGAGGATTGGCCCCCTCTCTCACGTATAAGGGATCCTAATCCCTTCACAGGTTTAAAGGTATTTACCTTTCTTCTGAATTGGGTTTAAACACCCCGCCTGGAGCGCAAGTTATTCGGGAATAGTTCAAGGTGGCGGGACCAGTCCCTGTAAAAGTGGCTGACAATTTCGTTACTATTGGCTATATCATGAATCCTAAAGGTATATGAGGATTGATCACCCTCTCTCACGAAAGGGTATTTTCATACTCTCTAAGGTTTAAAGGTTTTCACCTTTCTAAGTCTTGGAGTTTATACACTCCCGCCTGTAGTGCACGAAAATTTGGGATTTCCCCCAGGATACGAGGGATTTATCTCCAGTACGTTTTGGGTTTTACCCCTGTAACATGAAAAATTGTCTATACAATTGGAACTAGTGTTCAAAAATTTTCTAAGTATTTGAGAACTTCATGCACAGGGGACATTCCATCTAAAGCAATTGTATGATGCATAAAGGATCAAAGTTAAGCTAAGAGTCTCGAACTGGGGACATCTTAGTAGGAGAAGTCGCAAAAGGGATTGGAGATTGATACTAGGGTTAGACTCAGTTCCTAGTATGATCTTTCCTTTATAGACTTTACATAAACTTTATAACTTGTTTTGGTCAAAAATCAGACGAGGATAATGCAACCAAACTCTCTGTTACGGGGTATGATGCTTGAATTGGAAAACAACAATGAGGATCACTATGAAATGAATTGCACAAGAGACACAAAGATTTATACGAGGAAAAATCCCTTGATCAATGAATGATCTCCGGCATAAAAAACCTCGGGTGATGGAAACTACCGATCACCAACTCAAATTAAACAATAATCCTTTTACAACTTCGGATGATAGCGAGCTAAGTACAAGGATCACTATAGTGTATCGTGTAGAAATGTATGAAAAATGCTAAGTATTTTGCCGAGAGCTGGTGAGTGCAGTTGTACGAGTGTGTGTAGCCAAAAAATAGCCAAGTGTTGTCTAATTAGCTCGCTACCCCTTTTAAATTTAGTAAAATAACTAAATAACTAACTATCCGCAATTCATGCCTTCTCCCCACGATCTCCATAACGTTCACCATGGTCAAGCACGTGCGGAATAAACGTGGAATATTCTCCAGGAACGTTACCAAGACTAAGTCCAAGCTGGTATTCCTGCAAAACAATACCAAATTCAAAGCAGACAATCATTAGTATAAGGATCCTTAGGATGATCCATGATCCTGATCCTGAAGCACTTCTGAGGATCACTAACTGACACAGAAGTAAGGATCACCAAGGAGGATAATAATTGAGGATCACGGGTCATTAAGAAATCTTCCCCTAACAATTGCCCCCAAAATATAAGGAGTAATATTGTAAATAAACGAGTTGTATTTTGTTGATCTTATCCGCAACAAACTAACGGATAAATAGCCGTTACGATCGAACTAGCCGTTGCAAACCTGACGTCACTGAAGTGACTATCCTGCAAATCATCATTATAAATAGGAGTTAGAGATAGGATCAATTTGCATTTAAATCCAAGAGAAACTCCCTTTAAATTCTCATCCGAAGATCAATCAGGTATCTCTTTTCCCATTTTTCCTTCTCTTACTCTGTTTTTCTTTCTTTACCAATCATCACGTTAAGAATGATGCTCCGATCCTCCCCCACCAAGGATCACCAGAAGAATAGCCCCTTGAAGAGTCAAGGGATCATCAAAGATTCAGCGAATGAGAGGTGTTGCTTTACTGACCCACAAGTAGATAGGATCCGGCACTGCTTTCCGGCGAACACCTTTTTCAAACCCTTCGATCCCACTGTTCTGAGTGACTATATTTCTGAAACATGGGTAGCTTTTCCTGTTACCCCATTCACCATAGGATACACCTATCCTTTTCCAGCCTTTACCCAATCCTTTTTCTCCCTTACCGGCATCTCCTACATCCAGGCTATGCCGATGATCTGGAGGGTGTTATATACCCTTGAAAGGATCATCGAGCAGGAAGGGATTGATTTAGGAATGTCGGAACTGGCAGAGATGTATGATCTTACGACTTTTGGATCCCACCGATATCTGTTTAAGCGAAAACCCGGTGAAGAACACCCCATTTTTAAAGTCACCAAGAACGATACAAACTGGAAACGACGTTTTTTCTTTGTCAGAAGGGATTCTATTCCAAACGGAAAGGATCTACCAAGGAAGTGGTCCACCCATGGTAGGATAGAGGATCCTGAGAAGGATCACCAAATAATCCCGCTCTTGTAATAGGATTACTAACCCCCTTTTGTTTTATGTTATGCAGCTGTCACTGTTTCACACCTCATACCGTCTCCTGCTACCAAGGAAAGGCTTGTTACTTTTAGAAGACTCGGTCCTGAAACAAGATCATTCAAGACAATCACCCAGGATTCTCAAGAGGTATCCTCAGGCTCAGTCACCATGTCAAGTAAGTATCCTGTTTTTTGTATAGTTAAAGATTTAAATAAATAGTTAAATAGAAATAGGATAAGGATACTTATCTGTTTTGAATGTGTAGGTGCCGGAAAAGCTTCCAAGCCTGCCTCCCAGTTCAACATTGCCGACCTTGACACTGTTCGATCCAGAAAGAAGAAGGCCACTGCCAGCCCTAGTGTCTCCATCCCCAAGGCACCCACTAAAGGAAGGGGCGGCAAGAAGAGGAAAAACTCTGAGATAGAGGATCTACAAGGCCTGCCACTGATCCGCCACCAATTCCTTTAATACTTCAATGACGTGAGGATCACCAATTCTGCCTAGGTATCCTACTTATTTGAGGATCACCTGATCTTGAACTGCTTTGTCTTTTTTGCATAAATTTACTGAGATTGAAGACTACGTGGGGAATGTTGAGGAGCTGGATAAGAAGATTGCTGACCTCCAACAAGTTGCAGTGCTCAAGGATCTTAAGATTGCTGATCTCGAAAAAGCCCTTCAAGAGGCCAAGACTCAAACAGCTAAAATCTTGATCGACATTGATTACAAGAAGCATGATCTCATAGAGGGTACAAAGGTCTCCGCTGCCATCACAATGTACAAGACAAAACTGAAGATGGCCCAGGAAGCTCAAGATCCTGACTTCGACAGAAGCAGCTGGGATGTTGAGGGCTGGAAGGCGAGGTTAGCTGATCTGGAAGATGATGAGGAGGCTGAGGAGGTTCTGGCGATCGAGGCTGGAGGCAGTGTGAAGGATCAGGTGAAGGATACCGAAGCTGGAGGGGATGAAGATGCAGCAAAGGTGTAGGCTGCACGATTGGGCAATGATGGACATTTCTAGACGTAGCCGGAGCCCAATTTTTTTAAATTCGGTAGTAGTTTGTTTTGTGGTTGTGCTGTTTTAAAACAATGATGGTTTGTATTTGAACAATAGTTTTAGGATTAAGGATCTAGGATCCTTTGGATAATAGGTAGGATTACAAATGGTGGAGGGATCCTCTGTTTGGGGGATGAAGCCATTGTGATCCTGCCGCCTTTGATTTCCTGCACTTGGTATAACCGCATTAACAATGGACACCCGTTGCCAACCCATGTGGACGGGCCACGTTTTGCTGGTAGAAACATGGGTTGGCAATTTTGACAACCTTCGACGGTTAAACCTTTGTTAATAAAATAACCTTAATCTTTTTTGGCTTATCTTGTGTTATTATCCTTGTTTGTCCTTTTAATTTTCAATTGTTTTGATGTACACTTGTCTGAATAAGAAAAGTTGAACAAATTAGATAAAAAAAAGTTTAGGATATGATCCAGGATCAAATGTCCTATAGTTGAAAAATTCCAAAAAGTAGTATATTTTAAGGATCATGAGTTCAGTTGTCAAAGTATAAGGGTTATTCAAATAATCAATGAATAAAATCAAAATAGTTAAGGATCATAACTGGGGATCCAAGTTAGGATCCTAACCCTTAATACTATAACCAGGATAACCATAGGACAAACCTTAGTAAGAAGTAAGGATCAAGGATCCTTGGTTCTTTAACTTCGAAGACCTGAAATAGAACATAACTTGGGACTAAGCCATTATAAGATAAAAGTTAGCAACTGGGGACAAGCCCAAAGGATAACTGGGGACAAGCCCAAGGATAATTGGGGACAAGCCCAAGGATAACTGGGGACAAGCCCAAGGATCGTGTGTAAACTGGAGTATGGCCCTAACTGGCGACTATCCAAACTTAGTGGCATGAAAATGCCAAAACCTTAGCTAACGTGAAAACGTTAGAAACCTTAAGAACGGATGTATGGTACGTCTACCATTATACTTAGGATCCTAGGTATAGCCAGTACAATGGAATTATCAGCCCCTAAAACGAGTACTGGTCCCACTGCCATGAACTATACCAGGATCATCATGCGCTACTGGCGGAACTGGGGTCAAGCCCAAATAACTGGGGACAAGCCCAAGGATAACTGGTTGCTTTTGTGGATAACCATCCTTTTGCTAAGAGTACCTGAACCTTCAAAACTCAAAATCACGTGAAAGGGGGATAAAGGATGCATGATCCTTATCCTTATGTGAGAAAGTAAGGAAATGAAATAGTTTAAGATTAGAATGTTACCAAAATGAGGATCATCTATGCTTTAAGGATCCTTTAAGGATATTTATCATGTGAGGATCATGGATCCTTATCACATGAAGTATTTCTTCAAATGGACAGCTGTAACACCCCAACCCGGAAGGGTTGACGTGTCACAATAACAGTGGTATCATAAACAAAAGTCATAATTCCATTTATTTAATTGATAAGGATACAACGACAACTAAACTTAAGGTTAATATACAAGCGGATACATTCGCCTTAATTAACTAACATCTTCAAATTTATTCCTAGGCTTTATTCTTCTCTCTTTTCCCCGCCCAAAGTAACATGCGGACCTGTATATACAAAAAGTTTACGGAATGAGCCAAATGCTCAGTACGGAATAATAGGCTCAAATAACAAATAACGCTTTATAAGAAATGTTATCCGGATGGAACTTTATGAGAAAATGATACGATGCAATAACATAATTTCATAATCATATCATACGGATGTACCCATGAGCCAAACTTAAAACGTGACAATACACAGGTAGCTACTCCAGCATAATTAGCACATGAGATGGCGAGTTGGCATACCCGATATCCACCTCCTTAACTTAAATCCTAGGATCGATCCATACGCCTCCTAGTGGCTTTGTACCTCACTTGTACCTAGGGACGCCGTGAACTGATCTCTCCGTCACGGATCGAGCACATGATGTCGATTCCACAACAACATGCTCGTGGGACACTCCACGAGAAGCGACACTCAGGGTATCAGAGTACAAAAGGTCTTATTTACATAACTTATCAAAATATTTTTCATAACAAGACGTAACATATATTGGAACATGCGATAATGAGTACAACTAACATAATACTATCGCATGACATGAAAGCTAAATCCAAAGTTATGATTAGAATAGAAATCAAACGGACTGTCAAATGAATCGATAATCAAAGTCGTGAGGAGTTTTAAAAGATATATGAATTCAACGGGTTTATAACAATTGAATATCAAACAACAAGGAGTAGGGTAAGGATCCGTACCTTAATAATTCCAAAGTGAAGCTACCTTGTGATAATATTTCAGATTTATACGAGCAGAGTTTAGACTACTGATTAAGCTTTTAACCTAATTTAAATAACATGCACACAAACTAGGTTAGTAACTTAATACAGCATTTACGATAACTCACGAGATTAAAATCCTCACAACGAATGACAAAGTGCGATACTTAAACATCCATCGGATTCACAATTAATGACAAAGTGAAATCACTTAAACATCCATCGGATTCATAACGAATGACAAAGTGTAAACACTTAAACATCCATCGGAATCACAACTAATGACAAAGTGAAATTACTTAAACATCCATCGGAATCACGACTAATGACAAAGCATAACCCAAATTTGAGCAGCACTTAAACATCCATTGGGTTGATTTCATCAATCGGACATTGAATCGTATCAGCGATTGAGTTATTACCCTGATTGCGGCGTCAATTAGTGAATCGTGTGTGTTAATTGTAGTAAACAGACGATAACTCGAAGTATATTACGAATTCTTTCGTCGTTTCAGCGCCCAGATTCAAGTGCCAATGTCTTCTATTTATACCCGAATTTTGCCCCCCCCCCCCCTTACGGACCGTAACAATTAACCCTTACGGTCCATAAGGGTTACCTATATTTCATAGAGTAGCCACGTCTGGGACTAGCCTAGCTGAGTCAGTAGTTTCGTAAATTTTAAATTTGACAACGTTTTATGTAGATAATCGTTAACTAGGGTTTACCCCCCCCCCCTGAGTTTTAGGGGCCCTGATCCTGATTCTGATTGTTCTGAAAATTTTAGGGTTTGCGCAGAATCACTTGGGTGTCTTAATTAGGGTTTCCTATTGGATAATTTATAAATAAAAATAATAGTTTTGGTTGATATACAGAAAGATGGATCATAAAATAAATGTTTAGTTTATTATAAATTATTATTATTCTTTTATTTCTAGAATAATGATTTTAAAATTTATGGTTATTACAACTATTACCCCCTTAAAAGAAATTTCGTCCTCGAAATTTTTCAAATAAGAATATAACATATCGCATAAGTAACGGAACTTTCATAGCAAAGTTACTAACTTATATAACAAGAATCTCCTAAACACACAGGTGTATCTGAAATTCATAATTACGTTCATGACCATAATTGTCAATTACCTTACCATCATGTCCTAATGGTTCTTCTATAACGCATCTTAATAAAATATCTTACCGTATGAAAAGTCAATGGAGACTTACAGATAATAGAGTGACTATTGGTACTGATCTCTCCTACATAGATATGCTTAATCATAGCTAAGATATATTCACATAAGATAAAGCATGAATGACCGTAAACAGAACAATTGAACATATATCAAAGAGCAAGATTTACCGTTACTTCGACTAAAATTCTATTTCTAGAATAGATTAGGGTATAGAGAGCGAATTAATTCTTCAGATTCCCATGTTGCTTCGCGTTCAGAGTGATTTTTCCAGAGGACTTTAACAAACGGAATTACTTTCCTACGCATAACCCTTTCTTGTCGATCTAAGATGGCTTCTGGTTCTTCTTCGTAGGACAAATCTTCGTGAATTGTAAGTAACGGATAACTAAGGACATGGAGTGGATGATAATTATATCCTCTTAACGAGGAGACATGAAAAACGTTATGAATGTGAGAGAGTTGAGGCGGTAGAGCTAGTCGATATGATACTTCTCCAATTCTTTCAAGGATTTCAAACGGACCTATGAAACGGGGACAAAGCTTCCCTTTAATTCCAAATCTACGAACGCCACACCAAGGTGATACCTTTAAGAATACGTGGTCACCAATTTTAAATTCGAGTGGTCGTCTATCTTGATCTGCATAGCTCTTTTGTCTGCTCTGAGCTTCTTTCAGTTTTTCTCGTGCCATAGTGACTTTTTCGTTTGTAATCTGAACTAGTTCTGGCCCTTCAATAATCTTTTCTCCAACTTCATCCCAGCATATCGGTGCTCGACATTTCCGACCGTATAAAAGTTCAAAAGGTGCCATGCCAATACTTGCTTGCCAACTATTGTTGTAAGCGAACTCAATAAGGCATAGATATTCATCCCAGTTTCCAGACCATTCAAGTGCACATGCTCGGAGCATGTCTTCCAAGGTCTGAATCGTGCGTTCTGACTGCCATCTGTTTGTGGATGGAAAGCCGTAATAAACTTCCGTCGTGTCCCCCAAGCTGCCTGAAAACCTTTCCAAAATCGTGAGGTGAAACGTGGGTCTCTATCTGAAACAATGGAAGATGGTGTGCCATGGAGTCGAATAATTTCTTGAAGAAAAATTTAGGATAACTTATTAACCGAAAATCCTTGCTGAATTGGTATAAAATGTGCTGACTTTTACAATCTATCGACAACAACCCATACAACATCATTCTTCTTGAATGTCTTAGGCAAACCGGTAACAAAATCCATTGTGATCTCATCCCACTTCCATATGGGAATATCCAATGGCTGCAACAGACCGCTTGCTCGTTTGTGTTCAATTTTCACTTGTTGGCAAGTGAGGCATTTACTTACGTATCGAGCAACGTCTTCCTTCATGCCATTCCACCAGAAGTTCTGTCTTAAGTCTCGATACATCTTGGTAGATCCTGGGTGAATTGAAAATGGTGAGCTGTGAGCTTCGGCTAACAATGACTCACGAAGGGTGGAGTCATCGGGTACACAAAGTCTTTTGCCGCACCAAATCACCCCCTGATGGTCTATGCTAAATTCAGATTGCTTACCCACCTCGAGATTTTGCACAATTGCCCAAAGTTCTCCATCTTGCTTTTGTGTATCTTTAATCTGTGATATGAGGTCGGGTTCAATCTGCATTCTAGCTAGATATCCATCAGATTTATTAACCTGAAGCCAAATGTTCATCCTTTCGAGATCCCTCATAATACGAGGCTGAATTTGTAAGCAAGATATAGTCCCGGAATTCTTTCGGCACAATGCGTCAGCTACAACATTGGCTTTGCCTGGATGGTATTGAATATTTGCGTCGTAATCTTTTAAAAGTTCTAACCACCTTCTTTGCCTCATATTTAGCTCTTTCTGGGTGAATATGTACTTGAGGCTCTTATGGTCGGTAGAAATGTCAAAACTTTCACCATACAGATAGTGTCGCCAAATCTTAAGTGCAAAGATGACTGCAGCTAGTTCTAAATCATGTGTAGGGTAGTTAACTTCATAAGGCTTCAACTGACGGGAGGCATAAGCGATAACCTTCCCATGTTGCATTAGCACACAACCTAATCCTTTCTTTGAGGCATCACTATAGACTTGGTAACCTCCTGATCTAGAAGGGAGAGCGAGTATCGGAGAGGATACAAGTCGCTTCTTCAATTCTTCAAAACTTTTCTCCTGTTCCTCATTCCATGAGTACTTCACCCCTTTCCTTAGGAGTTTTGTGAGTGGTAAAGCAACTACTGAGAATCTTTCAACAAATCTTCGGTAATAGCCAGCAAGACCCAAGAAACTTCGTATTTCGGTAACAGAAGTGGGTCTTGGCCATTTTGTAATAGCTTTAACCTGTGTTGGGTCTACCATAATTCCCTCTGCTGATATGACATGACCTAGAAATGCCACTTGGCTAAGCCAAAAGTCACATTTGGAAAACTTCGCGTACAACTTCTCATGCCGCAAGGTTCCAAGTACTGCATGTAGATGTGCTTCATGCTCTTTGTGACTCTTAGAATACACTAGAATGTCATCGATAAAGACAATAACGAATTTGTCTAGGAATTGGTGAAATACGCGATTCATCAAATCCATGAAGACTGCGGGTGCATTAGTTAGCCCAAAGGGCATAACCAAAAATTCGTAATGACCATATCGAGTACGAAAGGCTGTCTTGGGAACATCATCATTTTTGATCTTTAGCTGATGGTACCCGGACCTCAGGTCGATTTTTGAAAAGAACTGAGCCCCCTGAAGTTGATCAAAGAGATCATCAATGCGAGGCAGAGGATACTGATTACGAATAGTAATCTTGTTCAACTCTCGGTAGTCAATACATAAACGCATACTACCGTCTTTCTTCTTCACAAATAAGACCGGAGCACCCCAAGGTGAAACACTGGGTCTTATGAATCCTAGATCTAACAATTCTTGCAATTGTTCCTTCAACTCCTTCAGTTCCATTGGAGCCATACGGTATGGAGCTTTAGAAATAGGTTCGCCACCAGGGATCAAGTCGATGGTGAATTCTACCTAACGGTCGGGTGGTAATCCCGGAAGTTCATCCGGAAATACATCAGGATATTCACGAACAACGGAGTGGTTATCGATACTCTTAACACTAGTAGAAGTATCCTTAATCGATGCTAGGAATCCAACACAGCCGTTTGATAAGAATTTTCGAGCCTTAAGCGCAGAGATAATTTTAAGAGATTTATGAGCTTGAGTTCCCTGATATATAATATCAGGATGATGAAGATCACCGAAAATAACACGACGGGAATGACAATCTATAGTTACGCGATGTCGGGACAACCAATCTATCCCTAGAATAACATCAAAGTCACACATATGTATTGGAAATAGGTCTGCCTTACACACAATAGATTCAATACGGATCGGACAATCTTTATATACGTAAGTGATTACGGATGAATTTTCCATGGGAGTGGAAATGGTTAAAGTATGATTTAAGAGAGTTGGTCTTATCGGAAGGTACTTAGTAAACGAATGGGATACTAAAGAATGGGTCGCTCCAGTATCGAATAACACATAGATACTATCTTTACCAAGCTGAAGGGTTCCTGACACAGTACCTGGGGCATTAGCAGCATCAGTAGCAGAAAGTGCGAAAACTCTTCCTCCAACATTGGGTGGTGCAACGTTTGGTCGGTTATTCTTCTTAGTGTCTTTCTTTGTACACTCCTTGATCATGTGTCCAGTTTGGCCACATCTAAAGCATGCTCCTGTACCTCGGTGATATACGCCCTGATGTCGCTTACCACAAGTATTACATAGAGGATATGTAATCTGATTCGGGTTTACATGTTGATTCAGTGGTTGAGATTTAATAGGTTCTGCATACAACTGAATCTGGTTTTGAGCAGGCCTCGGGTTTTGCAGTCTAGGTTGCCATGGACGTGCCTGATTTCCAGAGTTTTGATTTCCTTGCACTTTGCGGTCTTGATGCTATGGCGTAGTGGATGATTGGCCGATTGCCTGCTTAAATTGTCCATCTCTGTTTCTCTTCTTATTATCCTCAGTTCGAGCTAAAAATTCTTTCCTCTAGAACTCAAAAGTTTTGATTGCATCAGCAACTTCGGTGATATCCTTAAATTTCATGTACATGATCGACTTCCGAATTCGATCATTGACTGCCCACTTGCATTTTTCTGCCTGGGCTTCTGCTGATCCTGCAACATCTCCTACAATACTAGCCAACCTTGAAAATCGAGTAATGAACTCAGAGGCTGGTTCATCACTCCCCTGTCGAATCACTGCATACTCCCTGATATAAGCTTCTTTATCAGCGGTCGAAAAATACTTGTCGTAAAAGATGGTATGAAAGTCGACCCATAAAAGATTAGCGTCAAAATCATCCCCTCCTTTGACTTGCTTATATCCTTCCCTCCAAGTTTGTGCGTCATCTTCAAGTTTGTAGGTAGCCAATCTAACTTTGTATTGCTCCGGAACTCCAAGAACTCCGAAGATCTTTTCAACATGAGCTATCCAGTTTCTTGCTTCGACTGGATTATTAGCGTGACTAAAGGATTTCGGCTTTTGTTTTTGGAATTTAGCGATCCATATGTCTATACTATAGGTAGTATGGTTCGTGGTATTCTCACGAATTTCTTCACCAGAGATTGGATTTGTGTTATTACATTCTGGATGACGAGTTTGTTGAATAACGGCCTCAGCTGTTTGAGCAACAAGGTTTGGAAGCAACCCGGCAACAGCCTGGTTGATAGCATTAATTACGTTTGGATCAACTGGAGTCTCATTCGAAGAAGTGTTGTTACATACATGGTTAGTACGAGTACTTTTACGTAGCGGACGACGAGGAGGCATCTATAAGAATAGACATAGGAGTTAAACCAAATAAGAGACCAAGTTGAATCCTATCATACATATCTACCCATTCCTCACAGGTTTTTATTACTATCTTCAAGTTTTCTACAGGAAAGAGCCTTTGCTCTGATACCATAGCTGTAACACCCCAACCCGGAAGGGTTGACGTGTCACAATAACAGTGGTATCATAAACAAAAGTCATAATTCCATTTATTTAATTGATAAGGATACAACGACAACTAAACTTAAGGTTAATATACAAGCGGATACATTCACCTTAATTAACTAACATCTTCAAATTTATTCCTAGGCTTTATTCTTCTCTCTTTTCCCCGCCCAAAGTAACATGCGGACCTGTATATACAAAAAGTTTACGGAATGAGCCAAATGCTCACTACGGAATAATAGGCTCAAATAACAAATAACGCTTTATAAGAAATGTTATCCGGATGGAACTTTATGAGAAAATGATACGATGCAATAACATAATTTCATAATCATATCATACGGATGTACCCATGAGCCAAACTTAAAACGTGACAATACACAGGTAGCTACTCCTGCATAATTAGCACATGAGATGGCGAGTTGGCATACCCGCTATCCACCTCCTTAACTTAAATCCTAGGATCGATCCATACGCCTCCTAGTGGCTTTGTACCTCACTTGTACCTAGGGACGCCGTGAACTGATCTCTCCGTCACGGATGGAGCACATGATGTCGATGCCACAACAACATGCTCGTGGGACACTCCACGAGAAGCGATACTCAGGGTATCAGAGTACAAAAGGTCTTATTTACATAACTTATCAAAATATTTTTCATAACAAGACGTAACATATATTGGAACATGCGATAATGAGTACAACTAACATAATACTATCGCATGACATGAAAGCTAAATCCAAAGTTATGATTAGAATAGAAATCAAACGGACTGTCAAATGAATCGATAATCAAAGACGTGAGGAGTTTTAAAAGATATATGAATTCAACGGGTTTATAACAATTGAATATCAAACAACAAGGAGTGGGGTAAGGATCCGTACCTTAATAATTCCAAAGTGAAGCTACCTTGTGATAATATTTCAGATTTATAAGAGCAGAGTTTAGACTACTGATTAAGCTTTTAACCTAATTTAAATAACATGCACACAAACTAGGTTAGTAACTTAATACAGCATTTACGATAACTCACGAGATTAAAATCCTCACAGCTAATGACAAAGTGCGATACTTAAACATCCATCGGATTCACAATTAATGACAAAGTGAAATCACTTAAACATCCATCGGATTCACAACGAATGACAAAGTGTAAACACTTAAACATCCATCGGAATCACAACTAATGACAAAGTGAAATTACTTAAACATCCATCGGAATCACGACTAATGACAAAGCATAACCCAAATTTGAGCAGCACTTAAACATCCATCGGGTTGATTTCAATCAATCGGACATTGAATCGTATCAGCGATTGAGTTATTACCCTGATTGCGGCGTCGATTAGTGAATCGTGTGTGTTAATTGTAGTAAACAGACGATAACTCGAAGTATATTACGAATTCTTTCGTCGTTTCAGCGCCCAGATTCAAGTGCCAATGTCTTCTATTTATACCCGAATTTTGCCCCCCCCCCCCTTACGGACCGTAACAATTAACCCTTACGGTCCGTAAGGGTTACCTATATTTCATAGAGTAGCCACGTCTGGGACTAGCCTAGCTGAGTCAGTAGTTTCGTAAATTTTAAATTTGACAACGTTTTATGTAGATAATCGTTAACTAGGGTTTACCCCCCCTGAGTTTTAGGGGCCCTGATCCTGATTCTGATTGTTCTGAAAATTTTAGGGTTTACGCAGAATCACTTGGGTGTCTTAATTAGGGTTTCCTATTGGATAATTTATAAATAAAAATAATAGTTTTGGTTGATATACAGAAAGATGGATCATAAAATAAATGTTTAGTTTATTATAAATTATTATTATTCTTTTATTTCTAGAATAATGATTTTAAAATTTATGGTTATTACAACAGCATTCCAGGCTCTAGGTAGCAAATCACCTTCCATTGTTAGCAATTGATATGCCCCCTTTCCTGCCTCAGCTTCAATCAAGTAAGGTCCTTCCCATTTTGGTGCCAACTTTCCATCAGCAGGATTGGTGGTATTCTGAAATGCTTTCCTTAGTACCATATCACCAATTTGAAATTTCCTGATCCTGACATTTTTGTTGTAGGCTCCAGCCATTCTTTGCTGATAACTGGCCATCCTTATCCTTGCCAAATCTCTGATTTCTTCTATAGTATCCAGGTCTTGAGCCAAGTTCTCATCATTTTCCTCAGGATCACGAATACTTGTTCTAGCAGTTGGAACCACCATTTCTGTAGGGATCACTGATTCTGCCCCAAATACCAAAGAGAATGGAGTTTGGCCTATAGCATTCTTAAGAGTTGTCCTATCAGCCCAAAGCACATAAGGTAGTTCTTCTGCCCATTTCCCTTTCTTGGATCCAAGCTTCTTCTTCAAATTGTTGATGATGATCTTATTGGAGGATTCTGCCTGACCATTAGCTTGTGGGTGGACTGGTGTTGATGTTATCATCTTAATCCCCCAGCTATCACAAAAGTTAGTAGTTCTGCCCCCCAATGAATTGGGAACCATTGTCATATATAATTTCAGAAGGGATACCAAATCTAGTTATAATGTTCCTTTTAATGAAGGATATAACTTCCTTTTCTCTGACTTGGGCAAAAGCTTCAGCCTCTATCCACTTGGAGAAGTAATCAGTCATAGCAAGCATGAACACTTTTCCACCAGGTGCCTTAGGGAGCTTACCAACTATATCCATACCCCATCTCATAAATGGCCAAGTGGAGGATATAGGATGCAAAAATTCAGCTGGTTGATGAAGGATATTGCTGTGTCTCTGACAAGGATCACATTTCATAGCATACTCCACAGCATCTCTCTTCATGGTTGGCCAATAGTATCCTGTCCTCAGGATCCTTGAGAATAATGCCCTGCCCCCAGTGTGGTTTCCACAATCTCCTTCATGGAAGTCTTTTAAAACTTCTTGGATTTCAGGATCCTCAATGCATCTTAAATATGGTCCTGCAAGAGATCGTTTATACAACATATTATTTAAAATTGTGAATTGAGATACCTTAATTTTGAAAGCCCTAGGGTTTTCTCCTGTAGGAATCTCTCCATGTTGTAAGTATCTCATGATTGGGAGGATCCATGATCCTGAATGAGTTTGAGTATCCACACTAGGGATAATTGTAGAATCCTCTCCTATTTCCATAGCCACATGATCCTCGATGGCAGGAGCCAAGATATGGATAATGGGGATACTTATATCCTCCGGGATCTTCAAAGATGATCCTAGATTAGCCAATGCATCAGCTTCTGCATTTTCTTCCCTTGGTACCTATGTCAAACTAAAGGAAACAAAAGAGAGTGCCAATTCTTTGACTATCTCCAAATATTTGGTTAGCTTTTCGCCTTTAACAGGATAGGATCCATTAAAGTGATTAGTGATTAACAAAGAATCTACATGTACCTCTAGATACCTGATCCTCATATGCTTAGCAATTTCCAAGCCAGCTATCAAGGCTTCATATTCAGCCTCATTGTTAGTGGTTTGGAACTCACAAGCTATAGAGTGGGGTATTATGTCCCCCTGTGGCGATTTTAGTAGTATTCCAAGCCCTGTTCCTTTGACATTTAAGGATCCATCAGTATAGAGTATCCAAGGATCCTTGGTCTCCTCTAGCTGCTGGACTTCTAATTCAGCTTCCTTTTGCAAATCACTACTAAAATCTGCCACAAAGTCAGCTAATGCCTGGGATTTAATGGCTGTCCTTGGCTCATATCTTATATCATATGCACTAAGCTTCACTGCCCACTTAGCCATCCTTCCTGACATTTCAGGTTTCCTGAGGACATTCTTAATTGGAAAATTAGTTTTGACAATAATGGCATGAGTTTCAAAATAATGTCTCAATTTAGTAGATGCCATAATTAATGCAAGGATAAGTTTTTCTAAGTGTGAATATCTGGATTCAGCATCAAGTAAACTCTTACTTACATAATAGACAGGATGTTGTGTACCTTCGTGATCCTTAACAAGGACGGCACTTACTGCTTTTGAGGATACCACAAGATATAAGGATAACACATCTCCTTTTTCTGGTTTCATCAAGGCCGGGGCCGAGGATAGGTAATCCTTAAGAGCTCTTAAGGCACTTTCATGCTTCTCAGTCCACTCGAATTTCTTGTTCTTCCTTAGGATATCATAGAATTCCTTGCACTTTTCTGAGGATTTGGGTATGAATCTGTTTAAAGCTGCAATCCTGCCTGTTAACCTCTGAACATCCTTAGCATTAGCAGGGGACATGATGTTCACTATAGCTTTGATTTCTTCTGGACTGGCTTCAATGCCTCTCTTTGTCACCATATATCCTAAGAATTTACCTGCTTTAACACCAAAGTGACATTTTGAAGGATTAAGTTTCATGTTATATTTGTCAAGGATATTGAATGCTTCCTCCAAGTCTCTTAGGTGATCCTTAGCCTTTTTTGATTTTACCACCATATCGTCTATGTAAACCTCCATAGTTTGTCCAATCTGATCCTTGAACATCATATTCACTAGCCTTTGATAAGTTGCACCTGCATTTCTTAGTCCAAATGGCATAGCAATATAACAGTATATACCAGTTGGAGTCATAAAGGCTGTATCCTCTTGATCGGATGGTTCCATCTAAATTTGTTGAAATCCAGATGAAGCATCCATAAAGGTCAACAGTTCATGACCCGCAGTTGCATCCACCATGGAGTCAATGTGGGGTAATGGGAAAGGATCCTTGGGACATGCCTTATTTAAATCAGTGAAATCGACACATACCCTCCACTTTCCGTTTTTCTTTTGAACAACAACCACATTGGCCAACCATCTTGGATACTTGACCTCTCTAATCATACCTGCTCGGAGTAATTTCTCTACCTCCTCCTGGATAATGGCATTTCTTTCTGGTGCAAATTTCCTCATCTTTTGATGGATTGGTTTGAAGGACCTATCAATGCCAAGTTTGTGAGTGATTATATCTTGAGATATACCTGTCATGTCTTCGTGTTTCCATGCAAAGGTAGTCTTTCTCCTTTTGAGGAAGGATATGAGGTCTTCCTTTATTTCGCCAAGGATCCCTGATCCTATATAAACTTTAGATTCAGGATCATCAGGATCCATAAGGATTTCTACTACATCCTGTTCTCTTGCCTCCAAGACATCCCTTGGAGGATGCTTTAATTGCTATTGCTCCCTTGACTTTGAGGCTGGTTTCATTGATGAGGTGTAGCAGTTCTTAGCTTCTTGCTGATCACTATCAATCTTCACTATTCCCCAAGGACTAGGAAGCTTCACACATTGATGATAAGTGGATGGGACTGCCTTCATGTCATGTATCCAAGGCCTGCCAAGGATAACACTACAACAAGATAAACAGTCAATAACACAAAATTTTTGGTAAGAATGTAGACCTTCGATATAGAATGGGAGTTTAATGTCCCCCAGAGTATTCATAGTCTCGCCACTGAATCCCACGAGCACCGAGGATCTTGGTATGATATCGGATTCAGGAATATTCATCTTCTTGAGGACATCAAGCTGGATAATGTTCACAGAACCTCCTCCGTCTATAAGGATCCTGCGAACAAAATGGTTAGAAATAAAAAGAGTGATAACCAAACCATCGTGATGAGGATCCTGAATGTCAACACGATCATCCTCATCAAAAGTTATAACTTTTCCTTCGGAGACACTGGATGTTCGAATGGATCTATCTCCATTATCCATCTTGGTTTCCTTTGCATGTCTTTTAGCTGCAGAGATGGATGTTCCACAAATGTCTGATCCTCCATAAATAAAGTTTATAACTTGTGCATATGCTGGAGGGGCTGGAGCTTTCTCTGGGATCCTTTCAGGATCCTGAGTCCTTGACTTCTTTCTCCCCAATAATTCTTTCAAGTGCCCCTTGCTCAACAAGTATCCAATTTCTTTTCTCAGTGCGATGCATTCTTCTGTGAGATGCCCAAAATCTTCATGATATGCGCACCACTTTGACTTATCTTTCGTTGCAGCTGGTCTGTCATTTTTCCTGGGCCACCTAGCTTTATCACCTAAATTCTGCATCGCAAGGATTAGTTCATTGTTATCAACAGAAAAGCAATATTCGGAAATTGGAGGATAATCCTCATCATCCTCTTCTTGTTCAACAGCATGCACATTCTGGTTATCAGATTTGTTATAGGATCTGAACTTATTGTTCTTGAATGAGGATCCTTGCTTCTCTTGCTTCGAGGATCCTGCTAACCTCTCCTGGATCCTTTTGTCATCCTCTAGCCGGATGAACCTAAGGGCCCGGGTTCTTACCTCATCTAGATTCCTGCATGGTGTCATAACAAGATCATCATAGAATAATGAATCCCTAAGTAATCCCATTTTAAAGGCTTCAACAGCCGTAGCTATATCCAGGTTAGGAATATCTAAGGATTCTTTACTAAATTTAGTGATATAATCCCTTAATGATTCATTATGACCTTGGGTTATCCTATACAGATCACTAGTTAAACGCTCAAATTTTCTACTACAAGAAAACTGGTTATTAAATAGGTTAACCAGATTAGCAAACGAGGTAATAGAGTAAGGGGGAAGACTTAGCAGCCATTTAAGAGCCAATCCAGTAAGAGTGGATCCAAATCCCTTGCACAGACATGCTTCCTTTAACCTTTCTGGGATGGGATTGATCTCCATCCTTTCCCTGTACTGTGCTATGTGTTCTTCAGGATCTGTTGAACCGTCATACAACTTCATGGTAGGCACATGGAACCTCTTGGGTATCTCAGCATCACAGATTGGTGGTGCAAAACGAGATATCTTGTGGCTCCCATCTGCAATCTCCAGGATAGGCTTGACCACTCCTGGGACACTTGATATCATATCCTTTAACTTTTGCAATTCTCTGGCCATGGCATGATTGATACCTGTATCCTGCATAAGGCCATGGTTAGTGGTATAAGAATTATTGAAAGTGTTACCTCCCATTGGATTCAAATTAGGAAGAGCGGATGTGAATCCATATTGTTGGGGCTCTGGAATGACCGATGGACCAGTAGAAGCAATGGTCTGCATTGGAATGAAATCTCCCTGATGGATATCGGAACTCCCTGATTGCAAACTCCTTAAGGATCCCGGAATCTGGAAGGATCCATGAAACTGAGAGTATCCTTGGACCTGGGAGGATCCTGGGACGTAGGAAGATCCTTGAACCTGGGAGGATCCTTGAAACTGAGAGGATCCTGGAACATAGGAGGATCCTTGAATCTGGGAGGATCCTTGAACCTGGGAGGATCCTTGAAACTGAGAGGATCCTTGAACCTGAGAGGATCCTTGAAACGGCCAAAATCCTTGAATCTGCTGCGCTCCTGAGTATCCTCCTGAGCTTACGAAGGATCCTATATGCTGAGGATGGGATCCTGCTGGTTGGAAGTATGACCCTGAAGCCTGAGTCATTGATGATGATCCGTGATGCACTCCTTTTGGTCCTCCCACATATTGAACGTCTGGAACCACTGAAGGCTGAGAAGTTATAGCCGGAGTATCGAAATTCAAAGATCTGGGCATCAGTGGGGAATGATCCTCTGCCGATCTCTTCTGTTTCTTGATGTCTCCAATTTCTCTAAGAATCCTTTCATTGGTCTTATCCTGCTGCTGTATATGCTCCTTCATCTGCAAAATCAGAGTAAACAAGTCACTAGTAGTAAGAGTATAAGAAGCAAAAGAAGTTGGAGGTTTTGAGAAAATGGGAGTTGGTTTCTTCTCGGCATTTTTCTGAGGTCCAGAAGGTGGTGGAGGCAAAGGTGGAATGCCCTGGGATGAATTGACTGCAGACATCACACTTGAGGTGTTCTTTGATGATGAAGCCATCTGCTTGGATGTAACGAACCGAAATGATCACAAAAATGAGAATTTCTTAGGAATGAAGCACCAATTGCCCCACGGTGGGCGCCAAACGGTTTTGGTCAAAAATCAGACGAGGAATATGCAACCAAACTCTCTGTTACGGGGTATGATGCTTGAATTGGAAAACAACAATGAGGATCACTATGAAATGAATTGCACAAGAGACACAAAGGTTTATACGAGGAAAAAGCCCTTGATCAATGAATGATCTCCAGCATAAAAAACCTCGGGTGATGGAAACTACCGATCACCAACTCAAATTAAACAATAATCCTTTTACAACTTCGGATGGTAGCGAGCTAAGTACAAGGATCACTATAGTGTATCGTGTAGAAATGTATGAAAAATGCTAAGTATTTTGCCGAGAGCTGGTGAGTGCAGTTGTACGAGTGTGTGTAGCCAAAAAATAGCCAAGTGTTGTCTAATTAGCTCGCTACCCCTTTTAAATTTAGTAAAATATCTAAATAACTAACTATCCGCAATTCATGCCTTCTCCCCACGATCTCCATAACGTTCACCATGGTCAAGCACGTGCGGAATAAACGTGGAATATTCTCCAGGAACGTTACCAAGACTAAGTCCAAGCTGGTATTCCTGCAAAACAATACCAAATTCAAAGCAGACAATCATTAGTATAAGGATCCTTAGGATGATCCATGATCCTGATCCTGAAGCACTTCTGAGGATCACTAACTGACATAGAAGTAAGGATCACCAAGCAGGATAATAATTGAGGATCACGGGTCATTAAGAAATCTTCCCCTAACATAACTCAGGTTAAGGTTTAAGTATCCTGAAAAGGATATATCTTCACGATATATCTTCAAAATGTGTTTTTGGGATACGTTTCAGGATATTTGATTAAAATATTTGGAAGTGATACTAGTTTGAAATTAAAACCGTGATCAAACAAGTATTGTCAAAACGGGTTTTAGAAAGTGGACTATCTTTTATTCTTTAAAAGTTTTCTCTAAAGTTGATTGAATTTTTAGAAGTGCTATTTAATAAAAGTTTTCATAATGTATCATTGAGTATATTGATCAGGATATTTTCAAAAGATAGTTGTACGAAATTTTTCAAAGCTAAGATCTACACTAAGAAATACAGAAAACAACAAATAAGTCAAAAGGAAGTTATATTATTAACATGTCAAAAGTTGTGGTTTTGGTTTCACCTCAAACCGAGGCCCATCCACCAAAAGCACAATTAGTCTTTACCTTACTTACGTAACAGATGAAGGTTCTATCTCAAAACGGGACCTGTCCACCTTCAACCGTTACGACGTTCAAAACAAGTTGTACTAACCGATGACCAAGGGCTTCATCCTGAAACCCAGGACCCATCCACCTTTGGTCATCGTATCGTTCTAGTGCAGGAAATATAAATTGTTCAACGACAGGAAAAGTAAACTGTTTGTACAAACCACAACCATGAAATTTAAAAAAAAGTGGGCTCCGGCCTTGGCACGTATATCCATCATCGCCCACTTCGCCGCCTAAGGGGCAGCACCTTCTTGATCAGCAACTTCTTTCCCATCGTCTGCACCAGCATCCCCCTCAGGATTCTTCTCGGCACCATCACCAGCATTGGCCACTTCCTCTGCCGCCTTGGAAGGCTCTTCACCAGCATACTTTGCAGGATGAGCGACGGGATGACCTCCAAGATCCTGTAGTTTCGCTTCCCAAGCCTTTACATTCCAGGAAGGATATTCGAAGCCCAAGCTCTTGGCCTCATAATCCATCCTTAACCTAGCTTGGAGAAGGGAGATAACAACGGATGCTTTGAGACTGTCCCGATATGAACTCATAACCTGCTGGTATTGAAGAAGAGCGACATCTAGTTTGGCTTGAGCATCCTCATTGGCTTTGTGGAGGGAAGCCTGGTGTTCCTGGGTCATTGCCTTGTATTTGTCTTCATAGTGCTGGGACTTGGCAGCTGCGATTGTTCCTTGATCAGCTATGGTGGCTTCAGCTTTTTCGAGCTTAATCTCCAGCATCTTGTTAAGCCCACAGGCATCTTCATACAAGTGCATGAGACGTTCCAAGCCCTGCTGTTGAAGATACAGGTATTAGTGTAAAATGAGCAGGATAATGACTAACATGCATGTTTAGGATATTGGAAGGGAATTTTTACCTGCTTGAGGAATGAAGTAGCTTCATTAAATCCATGATTCTCAAGAGAAAATGTCTCAGAGGCGGCTGGAGTAACTATCCAACTCGTCAAGTTGGAAGCCTTCAAGGTTGACAACTGGTACTGCACAAGGGAAGATATTTTTAAAACTCATAATACTTCTGAAAAATAATCGGTTTGGTAAATAAAGATAATTACTGAGAATATGCTTACTAGAAATCTCTGAACTTGATTTTTGGCTTGAATCTGTAAGAGACAGGGAGAAAGTTCTTTCACTGGCAGGAAGTTGGTAGATTCCTTTGATCCTGGACTTGGATTCCGCACTTGGGGGTGCTAAATCTCTGAAGTTCGCTGCATAAAAACATCAGGATATAAGTTTGGGATATAGTTTAAGGATACACTTGGGGATATTCCTAAAACCCTAGATCCTACCCTTGGTTAACTATCTAACCGGCAGATCAAAACCCTTGTCGATAGAGTCTCTTTTCACAAAAAAAGAACTTTCTCCGCAATTGGTCTTCGTTCTTGGTGGCCTTAAGGACTAAAGGGCTTTTGGAGGTGGAAAACAAAAGAAAACGGTTGTCGCCATGGGACCTCAACCGGTATGCTATTGGGAGGTCTTCAATACACAGGTCAGGGCAATGGCGAGATCTGATTTGATCTAGCACCATCAAAACTCGCCAGACCATTGGCATAGTTTGAGCATAACTAAGGCCGGTGAGGTCGAAGAAACGAGAGATAAAGGGTGGAAATGGGTACCGGAGCCCCAAAGAAAAGGGGTAGGCGAAAAAACAGACCCATTTGTCTGATGACACGTCTGATCGGATCTCCTGATCAAAAGGGCGAAAGACTGTTCCAGCGGGAAAGGCGCCGGAATTTTTGAGGGCAGCGATATCAGCATTGTTGAAGCAGCAGATTTCTTTTTCCGGTTCTCGTCTGAGGTTTTGACTCACGAGGGTTGGGATTGGTTCATCCGAACGAGATCTTGTCCGAGATGCCATGAAGTGTATTAAGCAAACTAAAAGAAACTCTGGAAAAAGAACAGAGGATGAGGGAAAGGATGGTTACCTGAAAATCGCTTGAAGAGTAATGATAACAAGAAGAAATATCTCAGCTAATTATAGGCTGAATATAGGGGTAAAGAGTAAATATTGCATTGAAAATGGCACAATGTCACCTCAACCATCGTTTCGTTTTAATTGCCTTGATTTACGAGATAGAATTTTTAAAATATATCCGTTGGATTGGTAAACCAACAGATATATTTGGGGACAATTGTTATGGGTCATTTTCTGAGCGTACATATCCTGACTAATATCCTGCTTTTTGTTGTTTGCTTGTGATTAGGATACTGGATTAGGATATTGCTGACATCCTGGGCGATGTCCTGGTGTTAACTAAATTAACCACATGCAGGTTTGAGGCTGTGGGTTACTAACGGTCAGATGGACTTCTTCTCCTCAAGACTCAGGCGTATCTGTTATATGAGAGACGTTGAACCCGAAAGACCAGGTCTACAACGTTCGAGTGGGGAATATTCGCCGGATCCCGGTTATTTAGGATAGTTTGTTGCATTTCTTTTACTATAAATAGATGGGGGCGGATCAGATTAAGGCACGCAACTTTCACGCACACTTTCGAACACTTTTGCTCTCTAGCTCACTACGAACACTATACACAAACACTTGTATTCAAATTACATTGTAACACCTAGTTGATCTGCATCACATCCTGCACTGTATCCTGATATTTGAAGTAATAGAAGAACAAGGCAGCTGCGATTGTCAGCTCCCGAGGTTTTGTGCCGGCGATCTAGATTGATCAAGGGCTTCCTCGTATATCACGTGTCAACCTTTACTTTTTTGCTCATTGTTTGATCACGGATACAGCTCTATATCCTGAGCCGTATCCTGAAACTGTTTTTACAATTAACTTGGCTAGCATATTTTTCACACATATTTCTAGCACACTACCTCACTTAACTAATTTGATCACTTAATTGCTTCGGTAATTTTTTACCAAAACAATTGGACCGTTCAATTCTTATGCAAATCTGAATATTCTTTTAATTTAATTAAAGTGGCCGACAATCTCAATTAATACATCATTAATTCCTAGTGTTTAAGCATGTGATCAAGATTCTAATAATTTAGATATTCACAACCCTAGGTTAACAAGATTATAACTAAGAGCATAATTCATTGAATCGTCATTTAATTGCTAACATTGCTTCATTATATCAATCGATCCTAGCATGTAACTTATATCATCAGATAGCATCATCATATGTATAAAAACACTTTTGCTAATCATACACATAGAAAAACAATTCAAACAATAAACAACATAGTAAAGATTTACTAACCAAGATCTTGACTAACAGGATGATATTACTCGGGGGGGGGGGGGGGGGTCTCCACAGAAGTCGTGCGATC
The DNA here is from genome assembly GCA_030545235.1 of Helianthus tuberosus. Taxonomy (NCBI): domain Eukaryota; kingdom Viridiplantae; phylum Streptophyta; class Magnoliopsida; order Asterales; family Asteraceae; genus Helianthus; species Helianthus tuberosus. The sequence goes on along the minus strand of CM060351.1, from coordinate 128,109,281 downwards.
AGGGGAAAGCCTTTAGGGTTTTTGACTTGTGTTCTAAGTTTAGTTTAATCACTTCCATGTTACTTATTCATATATTTAAGAAGGTTGGGGCGGTTTGCTTAGATAGCCGAAGTGGGCTTAAGGTGTGTGTGTGGGCTCGATTACACTCCAATTATTATGGGCCAAGGATAGTATAAGGTGAATAAAGTGTGTGCTAATTTTCATATGCAACACATACGGCCCAATACATAGCCTAATTACATACTCAACATTTTCCCATCCATTTTATATTTAGAAAGTTTATTCCAGTTACGAGCGTTTAACGATTAATATCATTGCGAGGGACGTACCCGAGAATAAATAAGAAACAGAATCGTGAGACTAAAAGATACTAACCTTTCAAGACCGGGTTGTCACATTATCCCCAACGTGAAAGAAATTTCATCCCGAAATTTAGCATGCGGTTACTGAGGAAGCTAGTTAAGTTTGCGTGGTTTACTGGTTTTCCTGGGGTGTCACATCATCCCCTCGTTGATTTGAAATTTTGTCCCGAAATTCCGTAGTAGCTTCAGCCTCAGTAGTAGTTGCATTGTTCCCGAACAACTGGGGATACTTGAATTTCATTTGATCTTCTCGTTCCCAGGTAAACTCTGGGCCATGACGGGAGTTCCAACGAACTCGAACAAGAGGTATTCTAGTGTGCTTGAGGACCTTAACATCTCGGTCCGGGATTTTAACTGGTTCCTCGACGAATTGCAACTGATCGTCGATAGTGAGCTCCTTCAAAGGAACTATGAGGGTCTCATCTGACAGACATTTCTTCAGATTTGACACGTGAAAAACGTTGTGAACTGCACTGAGTTATGCGGGTAGGTTTAGTTTGTAGGCCACTTTGCCAATTTTCTTTATGATTTCGAACGGTCCGACATAACGCAGATTAAGTTTGCCCCTTTTTCCAAAGCGAACCACACCCTTCCAGGGTGAAACTTTGAGTAGCACTCGATCCCCAACTTGGAACTCGAGTGGTTTCCTGCGCTTATCAGCGTAGCTTTTCTAACGATCACGAGCTACCGCCATTCCTTGCCGTATCTGAGCAATTCTTTTCGTTGTGTCCACTACAAGTTCTGGACCCGTGATCTGACTATCCCCCCCCCCTCTGCCCAACAAAGAGGTGATCGGCATTTACGCCCGTACAATGCCTCAAATGGAGCGGCTTGAATGCTGGTGTGGTAACTGTTATTATACGAAAACTCCACCAACGGGAGATGCTTTTCCCAGCTGTTACCAAAATCAATTACACATGCCCTAAGCATGTCTTCAAGGGTTTGGATGGTGCGTTCCGACTGCCCATCCGTCTGTGGATGATAAGAGGTGCTCATGTCTAATCGAGAGCCAAAAGATTTGTGCATCGCTTGCCACAGTTCTGATGTAAAACGTGCATCACGATCGGAAGTAATAGAGGTTGGCACTCCGTGCCTCGAAACCACTTCCTTTAAGTAAACGTCTGCTAGAGTGGAGAACTTATCCGTTTCCTTGATAGCCAAGAAGTGTGCAGACTTTGTGAGTCAATCCATGATCACCCAAATAGTATCATTTCCACGTTGAGATCTAGGTAGGCCAGTAACAAAATCCATGGAAATTTGCTCCCATTTCCATTGTGGTATCTCTGGTTGTTGGAGTAGGCAATATTCTTTTAATTCAATTAAAGTGGCCGACAATCTCAATTAAAGTGGCCGACAATCTCAATTAATACATCATTAATTCCTAGTGTTTAAGCATGTGATCAAGATTCTAACAATTTAGATATTCACAACCCTAGGTTAACAAGATTAAACTAAGAGCATAATTCATTGAATCGTCATTTAATTGCTAACATTGCTTCATTATATCAATCGATCCTAGCATGTAACTTATATCATCAGATAGCATCATCATATGTATAAAAACACTTTTGCTAATCATACACATAGAAAAACAATTCAAACAATAAACAACATAGTAAAGATTTACTAACCAAGATCTTGACCAACAGGATGATATTACTCGAGGGGGGGTCTCCACAGAAGTCGTGCGATCAGGGGAAAGCCTTTAGGGTTTTTGACTTGTGTTCTAAGTTTAGTTTAATCACTTCTCACATGTTACGTATTCATATATTTAAGAAGGTTGGGGCGGTTTGCTTAGATAGCCGAAGTGGGCTTAAGGTGTATGTGTGGGCTCGATTACACTCCAATTATTACAGGCCAACGATAGTATAAGGTGAATAAAGTGTGTGCTAATTTTCATATGCAACACATACGGCCCAATACATAGCCTAATTACATACTCATCATTTTCCCATCCATTTTATGTTTAGAAAGTTTATTCCAGTTACGAGCGTTTAACGATTAATATCATTGCGAGGGACGTACCCGAGAATAAATAAGAAACAGAATCGCGAGACTAAAAGATACTAACCTTTCAAGTCCGGGTTGTCACAGGTAAACTTTTAAATCTCTCATAAGAGGAAACACAGTTTGTTCTTTTGTTCCTCTTCATCCTTTCCCCTCTTTCACAAGGATTTTCTAACTGATCCCATATCTCTTTAGCTGATGCACATGCATCCACTTGAGAGAATATGTCATTAGGAAGTGCCATTATCAAAAATGATTTGGCCCTTTCATCTGCAGCTACCAGGTCCTTGTCTTCTTGGCTCCAAAGACTTTCACTTTTGGGAGCCAAAGAGGCAGGGACACCTGGTGATTGATCAGTTCCTGGAATAGCTGGTACTTCAGTCGTTGGTACATATAGACCCCTTTTAATGGATTGAAACAGAGTTCGGTCATGTCCATTAAGGAAGTTAACCATCCTGATTTTCCATTGTGGGTATTCCTCTCTGACCAAGGTCGGAGGTTTAGACATTGAACCAATGTTGAAAGCATTATTCCATGTTTGAAAGTTGCCATATTTAGAGAAAAAGGAATGAGCAATTGATCGTTTGAAAATAATTTATTCAATGTGCTCTGATACCAATTGTTGGTCCCAGTTGGACTTAAAAACTTTCTTTTCACGTAATATGGCAAGTGATTTCAACAAATATGAAAATAGTGTGCAGAAATAGAAATCAGACTTTCAAGAAACAAGACCTACATAATTTTCAAGTTTATATCACTTTGAAACAAAATGGTTTACAAGGTGATTGTGAGGTTATTATCTATTACAAACGAATACTTGTGTAATTCTGAGGTGAAAGGACAATGGAGTTTTGTTGTATGTATTGAATGCTTGGCTTATCTCATCGTCCTTTGCTGGAGAGCTTTCTATATATAGAAAGCCTAGGGGTATAAATAAACATTTGTTTATTCATGCACTTGTCCTGCAAAAAGTAGCTTCTTAACATATTCATTGAATCTAATTATCAAGTTGCTTCGGTTATTGTGGCAGGATAGAACTCGTTTAGACAAGTGGTGTTTATCAGAATTTCTGATAACCAATTCGTCAGAAATTCTGATGAACAAATCATCAGAAAGTCCGATGATCAGATTTTCCAGAAACTGATGATATTTCATCAGAAATATCATCAGATCCATCAGAATGGTCTTTTCTGATAATCTTTTCTTGTTCTTGATCAGATTCTAACTCTTTGATGAAGATGTGTTGTTCTTTTCACGCGTCCTATCTAGTTTCTTCTTGTTGTTTGATCTTCAGGACTTTATCTTCTTCTTTAGATCCGGCTGAATAAGTTTTTCTTCAATACTTAAATAAAAAGTTTCCTAACAAAACATAACATGGACTATTTATAGGGAATGCTATAATAATGCACCCCTCACATAATGCTCTCCATCAGTCCGGATGGGCAATGCTCCATCCGTCCGGATGGACATCTCTCTATAATCTTCATTCTGAAATCTTGTCTTGTTCTATTTCCTGCTACGTTTCACGATTGACGGAGGTGATTGACATTATGCACTCACAGACTCCCCCTTGGATATTACCGTAGTCAATCTCGTAGCTTTCGGTCTTCTCTCTCTTTCTGAGTCTTCAAAAGCTTTGACAATATCAGCAACCACAGACTCCCTCTTCAAGCTTCTCTTGATTCTGCATTCTGAATCAGCTCCCCCTTTCGGTTGACTCTTTCTTCAGGCTCCCCCTTTGGTTAAGCTTTTGTGCTTTTATGATCGACACCTGGCTTTCCGATTACAAGCTCCCTCTTGCTTTGAGCTCGTCTTCAGACTCCCCCTTAGACTCAGCTATCGGGATCGTAATCTGGCTTAACATCTACAAATCTCAAATTTTTGTAAGATGTTTGACAATTCTAAATTTGAAAACCTAGCTCTAAACATAAGCTGGAGCATTTCAAATATGTGACACTGAAAGCTTTTTGAATAAATCAGAATCGGAAATCTGACTCAAAGCATCAAAATATGTCATTTAAAGCTCAATGTATCCTAGGATCGAGAACCTGGCTCTAATGCACAAATGTAACAATATGTATTCATCCAGGATTACCCAACTCTACTCCCCCTATCAAATGACTTTATAAAATTTGACTGTTTAAGCATCCGAAACTTTTATCAACATAATCATCCAAGTCCAAATTAATGACCTTGGAGATATCACAAACTGTTTTTTATTTTCATTTAAAACTTCAACTTTCAAATTAATGAACTTGTTTATTTTTCAGAAACATGTTCACCATACTTAGATTTTAAAACTCAACTCTCAGACATCGGTTGTCGAAAATAAAGCAGAAACAAAATATTTTTGTATTTTTCTGAAATATAAAGCAGTAAAGAAATATTTACAGACAATATTTTCATTTGAATTCGTGTTAGAGGATCACATCAGTTTTTGACAAATCACTAGCACCGTTGAGCTTTTAACACTTTAAGTTCTAAACGATTCACTTAGATTGTCAGTATACTGATCCACTAAATTTCTCACACAAACTTCAACTGATTCGAGATATGAGTTTAATGTTTTAAGAACTTAACTTATTCGCATGTCCCACCTCATAATATACTCCTGTATCAAGATTCCCTAGATTTAGTCTTATAGGTGAATATACTATATTGATATTTGTACTACGGGTTAGTGCGAGACCTTAAGAGCTCAGGTGTGAACTACCGTTCAGTCAAAGAGATGAAGGCTCGACTTTAGGTGTGTCCCACTTAGGAATCTTCTTTACAACTGCACTTGATTTATATCTTACGATATTTTCTCAATTTTTATGCAGAAGGTAAGCATTAAGCACGCAAAGTATTATATGAGGTCTCGGCCATTGCTGACGCAAAATCAGAAGACCAGGTATAATACCCCACATATCAAACAGTATAAAAACCTAGTATCTCATAATCAGGCAATCTCTCAAACAAGATTTCGGGGGTTACCCATATATCCAAGAGATGTTCCCCACGAGATAAGAGAGTTATTGATATTTAGGTTTATATCTCGAAATCAATCTACTAAGCATGTAAAAACCTACTGGCATATCATCAGTGAGACTGTTTATCACATTTGACTTTCCATTTCTTTAGTGTACTATAATTGTCTACTGATGTACTATCATTTCCTCTTTTTACACAAAAACTCATTTTTTATTTTCTATTGTTTCTGGCTTTTTCAAATTTTCAAATGTTTTTGTATTTCAAAATTTTTACTCCCCCTAAACATCAAAAAATTTAAAGAAAATTGGACAAACCGATGTAGATAGCTTTGTCTCGCCATCCATTTTTGCTTCACATGCTTTGTTTTGCAGAAAGTACCCTCGTGATTTACAACACATTGATTTTTAACAATGTTAAAACCATTTTCAATTATGAAATAATCATGTTTGTTCAGCCGTGAGGGTTTCGGCGCATTCAATCAAAACATCTTTTTAAATTTTTGATTTTTTGACAAATTAAAACTACAATCATCATTTTTTTTCATTTTTCAATTTTTGACAAAATAAAAACATATTTTTGGTTTTTAAATTTTTCTATTTTTAGGGTTTTTGATTTAAGGTTTATTTATGTACAGAAAGAAACAATCTCCCTGTTTTTAGTTGCAAGGATCTGCAACCTCTTCTTGTGTCAGGCTGCTCCTCTGTCCATTCTGACAATCATCCATCTTCTGGAGCACTTGCATATTCAAATAATTCGATCATTTGAACAATGCAACCCAATCCTGTTTAGACTCAGGTAGCTGAACATAAATCTTTCCAGGTAGAACTTGATAGTTTCGTTCATTCTTCTCAAAAACATCTTCATTTTGATTATCACTCACAGAAGTTTGTTTCTTGACCACCCAAGTTTGTCTTTTTAAAACATTCCTTCGATAAAATCTTAAATACTTAGAATGTTTAGTTTTGACAAATCATTTTTAGGTTTCCAGATTTGATTTGTTTCTAAAACATTTACTTTTTGTTTGTTGTGGCACAACTTTAGGTGTCGTCGGTTTTGGTTTCCAATTTTTTTTATCCAAACTTGTTTAACTTCTGTGTCTTAAGTTTCTTTTCCTTTCCAACATCAACAGGTTTCGGATTTGGACACTTGCGACCAAGATGTCCACTTTTACCACACTTAAAACATGCTCTTTTATTAACACCTTTAACCTATTGTTGTTGTTTTTTCTTTTGAGCATAGAACTCTTCATTAGACTGTCGCCTAAATTAGAGTTCTTTCTCTTCCTCAGAACTTGTTCCATGAACAAAGTTCGTCTGTTTCTGATAATTTGTCCTTTCGAATCATTTATTTTGATTTTGGTTCTTTTTATATCCCAGCCCAGCCTTCATGTTTTTCTTTTTGTAACCAGTTTTGTAATAAAAAGTTTTCTTACTCTTTTCAGCAAATTTTGAAATTTCAAACTTTTCAATTTCTACCAATTTGAAAACTTTACTGATTTTTTCTGAAATCACATTTTGAATTGGAAATTCATCATCCAATAAGAGTTTGTCCGATCCAATCATGGTATAAACCAATCCTTTTGAATCATCATTCACAACTTTTTCAGATTTTGAACTTTTCAAATAACTTTCATGAAGACTTCCCTCATTTTCATTATGTGATTCAGATTTATCTGTGTTGGTAGACTCCTCTGTGAGAACACTTTCAATAACCTGACCTACCACCTCTGAATCATCAAGATTATCAGATTTGGAGTAAGTCATGTCGATGTTGTCAGGTAATTGGTCAACCATGTTTATTGCTTTTTCCACCTTCTCGCCATCATACAATGTATAATTATTCTCTAACGGTGGTGGAACCTAATGGTATTCTGACCCAATTCCCTTTTTGTTCTTTTTTGACTCTTTTCCACCGGGTGTGATGTTGAAAATACGCTCCAAAATGTATGAAGAAGCATGATAACTTTGAAGTTTGTTAACCAATTTTTCTTTTTCAACCAGTTCTTGTTTAAGTTTAGCAACTTCATCAATATAGTTATTTAAAACCATTTGTTTTCCTTCATATCTTGCTTCAAGAAATTTAGTTGTCTTTTGGCATGCAGATAATCTATCATCCTGACTTTTAACTCTGCTTTTCAAAGTTTCATAAGCTTCTTTACAGTGTGATATGACAATTTTATTACATCATATTCTTTTTTGCAACTCTTGAATAGTTTTATCTTTTTGAACACATTTGTTGAAATCAGCTGAACACGTTTCTTTCAAAATTTTGTTTTCTTTTTCAAGATTTTCATATTTATGTGTCAGCTCTTTTTCTTTTTCTTTCAAAATCTTTTCATTTTCAAACATTTCATTAAATTTTTCTTTGAAAATCTTTTCTATTTTAGTGAATTCAGTATCTTTGGATCTTAGATTGTTATCCTTTTCAGTATAAGCGTTGCGCGTTTCCATGCATTTCTTGCACTGTTCAACAGTTTTATGTTCAGATTTATTTAATGATACATAAGAATCAGTTTGAATTGTTACCTCAGCTTTTGGCATCGTTGCTTCCTTCGTCTCTTGAATCTGATCTTCCTCAAGCACCTGCTGTTTCTTAGCAACAACTTCCTCTGCCTTCACCTCATCTTTCTTTACCTCTTCCACCATCTTATGACTTTCATCAACTATTTCCTCTACCGTTTTCTTCTTTTTCTCCAGACTGGCATATATCACCTTCCTTATGCCTTCCTCAACCTTTTCTTTGTATCTTGGAATGTCTTCGAGACCATTACACCAAACCCCTACAGTTGGAATAGCAGCAACAAGTGCTTCAGAATCTACCTTGTCAGGATCAACTGTTGGGTTTCCTTTCAGATCAACAAAACATTCTTTCTCTACACTCCATCGGTTTGCCCATCGTGCTTTTGTGAAAGCTTTATTCACATCACTCAAATACATTCACGCATGACGTTCTTCTCAGCTCTCTTTAAATTCAGCTACTAAAGCCTTTTTCCCTGCTTTCTCATCTTTAATGTATTTATCCCAGTTAAAACCTTCGTCCTTACGAAACGTCCGGGGTCCGGGGCTATCATCATGAATCGACAACATAGCTGTCACACCCACAAAATCCACACGCGGAGTACTACCGCGAGGCGTGTGACTGACCAGGATCCAGCCACCAATTATTTTGAACCGATTAGTTATTATTACAAATAATGGTATAATTAGTGACCTAACTTAATTTTTTCAAAACATAGTTTAAGTTTGTAGTGGAAAGAGAAAGAAAACACATCGTAATTTAAAACCACAAGTTTGTTAACATGAAACTTACAAGCCACGCACTCCAACCGATTGCAATGTCCGTCCAAAGTTGCACCGAGCAACCTGCAAAGCATGTAGTAGAGTGTCAACATAAAGTTGGCGAGTTCACGAGTTTATCGTTTTCCAGTTTTATTTTCCAAAAAACGTTTTTGTTGAATAATTACTCATTTATATCATGCGATGGGGAGCTACCCCATATGTAAGCTACAAAACTGCGTTTTACCGAATCCTTGCGACTGTACGTTTTCGTAGTGTGCCCCATTTGTCAATGTCTATCATCATTGACGGTTGCCAGAGTCTATTATTTCATGACCAATCCTATCCAGGCACGGTGTAAAGCTGGTGAGACCTAAATAGCGCTATCAACTAAAAACCTGTTCGCCAGGCCCCGGTGACTAATCGGTATATGTAAGTGGGGACTTCCGTGATAGAGTTTCGTTTAGTACACTCATTACATCCAATATAAATAGTAATAAATAAAAATGTCCCACAAAAGGGGAAAGTGTTAGACGTATCCCACACAAGGAGATAGAAATACCGTATCCCACACAAGGAGATAGTAAGCAATCCCAAACCAGGGAAAGTGTTGTTGTTACCGTTCCGCGTATCCCACACAAGTAGATAGTAAGCAATCCCAAACCAAGGAAAGTGTTTTCGTCCTGTTTCCCCCCACCGGAAACGCATGCTTTAAGTTAAAAGTTGTGAACTCACCTTTGCTTTGCTCGGCTGACAATTTACTTGTGTTACGTTGGTCAACCATACCCTATTATTGTTATTAATATTCATTAGGTTCGTATGTAAGTAGTGTCACGTATAATCCAACACTTATCTAACACATAGCATGCATGACATATACGGTATTGGGCCTATCCTAGCATGTGAACAGTCAAACAGTAACAGTTAAACAACAACCATAGCACACAGTCCATTACATCAGTTTGTGCGGCCCAATAATTAAGCAAAGTAGTCCAGTCCAAACCGGGTCGTCTCGACTCAAGACCAAGAGATCTCGAGTCGTAACCATGAGATTCCGAGTCGCAACTAGACGATCTCGGGTTGTGCATTTTTTAGTCGCAACCTTGAAGTCTCGAGTCAAGCTTGAGTCAAGATCAGGAGTTCTCGAGTCGCAACCAACCCGATTTCAAGTCCCCTGTTGTTCGTCTGGTTTCGAGTGGTTACTGAGTGGTCTAGAGTCGAAACCACACGTTCTTGACTCGCAACCACTGCGGGAATCCTTCTAGAACCATATCCAACTTGTACGAACCAATCACATTTCCGTAACATGTTTTATCATACCGTACAATCACCAAATCAGATCTGCAGCAAATTTCAAATATTTTCATCTCATCAAACAGTTCTTCATTTAGGGTTTCACATTCAACTAACATACTCATCCTAGACATTATGACCCTATCATTATTTTATCAATTTCATGAATACATCATTCTAATAGTATCAGATTGTTATTGAAAACATTATTAGAACTCCATTATCATAAACATCAATCAACACAAATTACTTTTAAAACCACTTTCAATCATTTAACAATTTTAATAGCCAAATCATTTGGTATGAAATAAATAAAGAACACAGCGAACCTATCATGACATATCTCTACAGTCACACATGAAATACCCAAATTCTAAACTTAGCAACACACCACTAAACATTTACACATACAAATTAAGGACCACAAAGAATCCGAAACATAAAATCGGCCAAGATAGTTTAACCATTCTCTACATCTTAAACAAGAATCAAAAAGCAGGCAATTTAAACATTCTGGCCAAACGGTTAACTACTACATATGCTCAAAACTCAAAATGTAAGAAATACACAAATACTTGCACTCATCATGCTAAAATCATACATTAACCAAAATTTCAACTCAACGAACACATCACTGACCTATATAAACTTTGAGATAAAAAGAGGGAAAGGGAGTGCCCTGCTGCCACGGCTGCCATCATTTTCGATGGCTACAGCCGCCGTCGGCCACCAGCCTCAATCCAACGAATGCCAAAACTTGGACCTCTTTCACCTCGAGCCACTGCCGCTGTTGGAGCTTTAAGCCCGAGCCCTCGAACTTCCTGTGATGACGCTGCTGATGCTGTTAACGCCGGTACCCAGCACCACCACCGTACGTGGTGGTGGTCAGCCGTATTTACAGAAGAGAGAAGTTAGAGGGGGTGTGGGTGGTGCGAGAGGGTAAGAGAAGGAAGGTGGTGGTGTTTGGGCAGTGAGTGTGTGTGGGTATATGAAAAGATGAACATGGGGGATGGGTTGTGGGGGTTGAGGTGTTGATCGGACAGAAAACCAGTCGCTGGAAGTCATGTCTCCGGTCACCGGAATTGCAATCGAGAGAGAGAGGGAAAGGAATATGGGGTGTGCGGCTGATTTCTCAAAAATGTGACTAGGGTTTTGTTTTTAAAGAAAATGAGAGGGGAGAGGTTTAGGATGTTTAAATAGTATAGGTTTAGGTTTAGGGAGTAGGGTTGGGCCTAGCCCAAGTGCGTGAATCCATTTTAAACGACTACGCATCTCGCTCAACCAGACTTATCCGGTTATATTAACTAATCGCGTAAATACTTTAAATCTCTCGTCGCGGATTATTATTTCGCTAATAAAAATAATAGTAATAATAATAATAATAATAACAATAATAATAATAATAATAATAATAATAAACGCATGTTTTTACTAAAATACCCTTCTCTCGACAACGAGAGTATGGTTTGTCACATTCTCCCCATGTTACTGGAATTTCATCCTAGAAATTAGGCAAGGTCAAACGATACGCTCTATATGTATACATAGACTCCATTACCATACGTAGATACAAGCAGTTTCATGAAAGTCTACAAACCGAACATGTAAGCCAAAGAGTAAACAGGGTCACATAGCACGAAAAATCACGTAGCATAAGATTCACAGAGTTTGTATGTATCTCACATAGTACGGATTTTCACAAAATTAATTATAACATAAAGACGAAATCATGTGGGAAAGCCCGAAGCATCACATTATCCCCAAGTTCAAGAAATTTCATCCCGAAATTTAGCGCGCAGCCACTGACAATCTAGTGTGTTTAAACGTTTGCGTGGGGCGTCACATCATCCCCTTATTGGTTTGAAACTTCTTCTCAAAATTTAGTTGTAGCCTCAGTGCTGGAAGTATTGTTTTTAAACAACTGGGGATACATGCGCATCATCTGGTTTTCCCGGTCCCAGGCAAACTCTGGGCCACAACGCGTGTTCCAACGAACTCGGGCTAATTATCTTGCTACGCTTGAGGGTTTTGATTTCTCAATCCACGATCTCAACCGGTTCCTCAATGAAGCGTAGTTGGTTATTGATCACGAGTTGTTAAAAAGGAACAACGAATGTTTAATCTGACAGACACTTCTTCAGATTAGACACGTGGAAGACGTTGTGCACCGCACTCAGCTCTTCAGGCAGGTTTAATCTGTAAGCTACCTTACCAATCCTCTTGGTAATTTCAAATGGTCTGACGTATCGCGGATTAAGCTTTCCTCATTTACAAAAACATACCACACCCTTCCAGGGTGAGACTTTTAGTAGAACCCGGTCCCCGACCAGGAATTCTAGCGGTTTCCTATGCTTATCAGCGTAGCTTTTCTGACGGCCTCGAACTACCGCCATGTGTTGTCTGATCTGGTCAATCTTATCCGTAGTATCATGTACGAGCTCTGGGCCGGTAATTTGGCTCTTGCCAACTTCCGCCCAGCATAGAGGTGATCGGCATCTACAACCGTACAATGCCTCGAATGGTGCTGCCTGAATGCTAGTGTGGTAGCTGTTGTTGGAAGAGAATCCTACCAGTGGTAGATGTCCTTCCCATCTGTTTCCAAAGTCAATGGCACATGCTCTCAGCATGTCTTTGAGTGTTTGGATGGTGCGTTCGGTTTGACCACCCATCAGCGGGTGATAAACGGTGCTCATGCCTAACTGTGAGCCAAAGGATTTTGTGCATAGCCTGCAACGAATCAGATGCAAAACCTGGATTGCGATCATAGATAATAGAAGTTGGCACTCCATGCTTGGCATCTACTTCTTTCATGTAGATGGTTGCAAGTTCGAAAACTTGTCGGTTTCTTTGGTCGCGTACTGTTACCGGCAAATATTCCATCAATGCCTCGGACAGGATAAAATAGGATAGGAGCACCTCAAAACTTATTTTCCAATCATGGGAATTACGAATTCCTGACATCTTTCTAATGCTAGGTGATACTCTTTCGAATCTAAATCGTGAGGGGTTGCGTATGCGACCGAGAGAGGCGAACTTCGCGACGCCCCAAAGTCGTGTGTTGAAAACTTAGCGCAAGGCGGTTTGTGTCGTAGAAGTGCCAGGGTAAAGCGTAGGAGTTGTCCTGATTCCCACTGGTTTTCGGAGTTGGTCCAGATGTAGTCGAAAGAAACAAGCGTCGAATTTTGACAGGATGGGATAAATTCGAGTGTCGTCACTAGGTGTTGATCGTGTCAAGTTCGAAGAATAGGGCTTGCGATACCTTTACGTCCGGGGTATCCTTGGCTCGTTGCTCCAACGAGTAACGTTCGTAGTGAGTAATCTGTCCAAAGGGAGATTTGTGCAGAATAGAGTAGGATAAGAATCATGGAATTCGTGAAACATAACACGAGTAGCGAGAATATAACAACCCTCCTAAAATATTTCTGATACTCCTAAAGTATTTAGAACATCCCTATATGTCCTAAATTACACCCCGTTTACGAGATATGGCCTTAAATACCTTTAATTTTATAAAAATTAAATAAAAAGGAAATTCAGTACTCGCTCGCGGGGCGCAAAGCCCTTGGCTAGCCTAGTCGCGGGCCGCGACAGATAGGCCACCAGGAGCGCCCCGGTGCCGCCACATGGCAGTAACGTGTTGGGTCTAGTGGTTGAGTCAGCCAAGCTAGGGCCTACCCTAGTTGTCCTCGCGGGCCGTGAAGGCCTTGCTTTCTTTCTTCACGGGGCGTGACAAGGTGGACGAACAGCCCTATAAATAGAGGCTATCAGATTTCATTTTCAGTCATTCAATTCTCAAAACTCTCTCTCAATTTCTATAGTGTATAAATTATACCGGGCATAATACCCCCTAATTAGCGAAGCTCTGCCTCGTTGTAAGTATTTTAACCCCCGATTACGTATTAGATACGCTGCCCGATTGATCTAGTGCTCCGTAATGGCTGTCGAGGTTCTGCCCGACGTAGTCGTTGGAGTTCTGTCTCGAGGAGGGTATAACTAATGTAAATTGGGTTATTATACTAACGTGTGTGCATTGTTTAATTAATAGATTATAACCAGGACATCACAAAGGAAAAACCTAAAGTAGCAATGTGAGTAATCCATCTTTTTATGTAAACCTTTTTGTGAGTAATCTCCTTTTTGTAAACCTTTTGCAAACTGTTTTTACAAAACCTCAATTGTTTTACATTATGATTAACAGTGATTGAGTATTTGTAATTCTACAATTATCATCGGTATGTTGGGGTTTTGTATACAAAATTTGTTTCCACACTGTGATTAGTAACATGACCACAAGTCGGGTTGACAGTACCGTGGGTGGTAATTAAAGTAAGAATTGGAAACAAATATAATTGCAAGATTGCCCTCAATACTGTATAATGATAAAAACCTGTTTTGATTAAACTGGGATTCACTCACCAGTATTTCCCACTGACAAAATGTTTTTAAACGCGTTTCAGGTAACAAAATGTGAAAGCCAAATAGAAGCCAGCTGGACAGCACTAAAGGCTTAGAAAATCTGGCTATAAAAGTTACCTAAATAAAGAAGAAGTTTTATTTAAATAAAATAGGGTTTATCCTATAAACAATGTTGTAATATAAACTTGGGTTTTACCCATGTGTTTATTATTATAAAAATGTGGTATTTTACTCTGATAAAATATTTCCTAACTACGGTCCTGATGTAAATTCCGCTGCCAAAATGATAAACCACTGATACCACTGAATCTGAGCTCGCGGCCGCCCATTCCCAGGAGATAGGTGCCAGGGTTGCGACAGCGAATATGCAAGAAGGGTAGTCGCAATCGAGGAAAAACATAAAGGCTTTGGGGTCGGCAATAAGGATTTGTCTGATGTCGATGAGGTAGCTGGTCGTACACAAGTTGTATGCGGTTAGAATAGAGAACGCCGCTTGCCGATAAGGAGTGTTACGTCGATGTGGATAGCACAATAAGAAGTAGCTAGAAAGGGATGGTCGTCATACGGGTTTGTAGGCTTTAGGATCTACTGAGACGTCTGGCAGGATGTGATTTCTCAAATCGATAGGAAATCAAGTTCGAGTGGATTGTTGTAAGTCGTGCGAATGAGTCCGAAGTAACGCTTACGTTGTCGAGGGGTTTCGATGTGAAAATGCGGAAACAGGTTTTTGAAAAAGTATGATTGAAGTAACACGCTGCCACATTTCAGGGGTCTATGAAGTTTGTCGACTAAAGGTCGAGCTTGCTGAATTTACTAAACTAGAGAGAAATCTGGTCAGGGTTTCTATATGAAGACATGTGGATCTTGTGACAACCGTCACTTTTCCGTACATTCCGTACACTAGATGAACAGTAATTTGTGCTTTAATGACCGTACATGATCTAGTTTACCAGAAAAATAAATTTCTGAAATTCCATACAAGTGAATTCATGCATGATATATGCTACAAGAATTACGTTATGATAGCGTTGCGTCAAAAATATTAGTAAACTCACCGGTAAGACACGCTGTGTCAACAGAACCGCAGAAAGTAGTCAGACATTAGAATTGAGGCCTAGGTGTAGGTCCGACGACAAAAGTACATTAAAACCCAAGAGTACACATAAGGGTTTAATTTATAGACATTGCGACAGCAAAAATAAGCACTAAAAAGCACCCGAAACGCACTTTAAGTGCAGAATTTATATAATTCAGCATTTAATCATATGAATATCTTGCAGAAATGTCGTTTTATAATCCAGAATATTTCCCTAAGTGTTGGGAATTGAAAGAGTACTAGAAAGATACTTATTAGACACTAAAAGGTGCAATTTGGCACTTCAACGAATCGGTATATAACCGAACAACCGGACATTACCCGGAACACTAAAATAATGCTAGAAGCATTATTTTTTTTTCTAAGCTAGTTAGGGTCCCCGAACACCCTAACACACTGTACATTATTTAATACACTTAACACTAAATCTAACATTTAACATGTAACTAGATTATGAAACTAGAAGTTGAAATCGAACTAGACACCCCCCCCCCCTTCAAAACCGGTTATGAATCATGGACCCCACCATGATTTTAGTTGTTTGTTTAATAGATTTGTTGAGTACTTTAGAGACACAAAACCTAATGGTTAAAACCATGTTGGAAATTATTTATAAAGTCCACTAGATCATTCATCTTCACATCAACTCAACAAACCTCTTCCTCTTTCCCTTGCTTACCTTCGGCCTCACCCACACACCACCACACTTTCATTTTCAATCATCATTCAAGCATTCTAAGGTGATATTATGGTGTAAGAAGGTCGCTAACGAGGCTCGGTGCTCACGGAACTTGAAGGACCTTCACCATTTGCTTTTATCCACCTCATTTGCACTCTTGAACTTCCCTAGCCTTGAGCTAGTAGTAAGTGTTCTAAAACACCTTCTTGATCTTGTCTAGAGTGGTTAATAAGAGATTTGTCGGTTGAAAATCATGAACATACTAAATCACCAACTAAAAGTCTATTAAAGTGATGAATATGATGGTTAATAGATGGATAATTGTGTAAAACTTGTTAAACTTGTTTTGTGATGATTATTTTGTGTTGTTTAATGCTAGTAGTAGTTCGGATCGTCATCTAACCCGGCTAGGTTATGTTCTTAGAACATGAGCTAGTGTATGTTAAAGTATAAAAAGGACTAGATGATGAACACTACTACTATTAAACATGAACTTGTGTAAAAACAATTTATCTTATGAAATGGAGTTCTAAACTAGTAGATCTAAAGATCTACAAGTGGTATTTTTGAAAGACCAACTGTAAGACAAAACCATGTTTTAAAACCGGATCTTTCATGAAGTAGAGGTGTTTTTATGAACAAACAAGTGTGTGGACACTTGTGTAACAAAAGTTTTAACAAAGAAATAATTTTCGTAAAAACCGACTAGAAGTTGTGAAACTTCATATTCTTTAAAAATAAAGTTTTTAAGAAATTAAACTTATTTTTAAAGATAACAAGGCTTACTAAATGTACTAGTAAATTACTACACATTTTTGTAAATATTCAAGTTCATGAAATGGAGAAATTAGTAATTGTTGTTGATGATTATTGTTGATAATTGTTGTTGATGATTGTTGACAATTTAAAAGAAAATAAACACATGTTTTGAAAACATGGGAAACCTCCATTTTTAGGGGAAACTCTGTCAAAATTTTTATAAATATTGACACTTAGAAAAATATAAGTTTTTGGGAAACTTATTCCCTAAAAATGTATTTAAAGTATTACCAAGGTTTCCCTAATTTTTGGTGATAAGAAATGAGGATTTCTTCAAGAATAAAAATGGATATAAGTATGTATATTTTTGAGAGAAAAATATATATTATTTTATCACCAACTTTTGTGCTAAGTGTATATAGTATGTGTTATACGTGCTAGTGTATTAAGACTTAAAAATACACTAAATACTCATGAGGAGTATAAACATAAAAATACACATACAACATACAAGATACATAATTCGGGTGCAAAGTGCAAAACACGAGATACTTATATTAATTTTTGAGAAAATAATATAAGTAAGACACTTAGTTAAAAATATAAGTTATTTTTAACACAAGATTACGTACACAAGAGATAGTGACTGTACTTGTGCGATACAAGTCTAGTGACTAACGTTAAGAAAACACGTATAGGTCACGACGCTAGATAAGCAAATCCGGTGAAGTTTACGACGCAGGAACGAAAAGTTGTGAGTTCATGCTCCCCCTTTTCTCTAACTGTTTTTGGTTTTATAACTCTCGGGGGTGAAATACATGTTACAAATATTATAATTTTTACAAAGGGTAAAAAGACAAGAAGCACTCTTGGTGAGAACGAGAACCGAGTGCAATATGATTTGAGAATACGAGAAGCACTCGTGGTGAGTGCAATATGATGAGCTTTAAGAAAAGCCTAGAAAATACTAGATCATGTGATCTTAAACTAGATATTGAGATGCCATTAATACTAAATTAGGGACGAGGGTTAGATCTAACGGGTACGGCCGAGCCCCACTCATGGTCCTTATGTGACCTCTTGAGTGCTTCGGTGTCCCAGTCGAGGGAAATCGACACAGTCGAGGTTAATTGACACAGTCGAGGATAATCGACACAGTCAAGGGAAATTGACACAGTCGAGGGTAATCGACACAGTAAAGGAGCCAACACTAACGCTCCATATGCTCACATGCCTTAAAGGAGCCAACACTAATGCTCCATATGCTCACATGCCTTAAAAGAGCCAACACTAATGCTCCATATGTCCTCACATGCCTTAATGTCCTTGTACACACATTCAATTAGTACGTGGTGTACACAAGAAAACTTGATTTATACATGAACACTTTATTTATACAAGATACATACAATGTTTTCATACAAGATATGCCAAATGCATGAACTCGCTCAACTTTATGTTGATGTTTTCCAAAATTAAATGTATTTCAGGTGACAGGATGGATCTTGGGCGCAAGTGTCATAACTAGAAGTAGACTACAAGTTTAGATGTCATCCACTTTTGTTGAATTGTAACCTTGTCAAAGGTCGTGTTTTGAAAACTTAAATAACACGTGTTTGTAATACTCAAATTTTCATGAATGGATGAACATCGTTTTGATCATGTAGTTGTTTATTACGATTGAATGCAATGATAACAAGCTAGTCACACATCATACGCTTCCGCAAAAGACAGGGTGTGACAGATCTCGTGATAAAGAAACGATAGAAGTGAGGATACCGTCTTAAGCATTAAATGCTGATTCATATGAAAGCTAGCGAAAGGATTCACAGAATCAGAAAAGCCATTAAAGAACAACGGCTCTAGCAATGAAGGATAAGATAAGCATCTAGGTCACCATGCTCGTTGGTGGGTTGACTGGTTCGTGTCTTCGTCATGTCATGCCTCCAAATACACGATTTGTAAGAAAGATATCAATTTGTTGGGTTTTAGGGCATGCTGAGGTATAAGGTTGAATTGGAATATGGTTTTACCACGTAGCGAGGAATATGGGGAACTAGCTTCGGGATCGACGGGAAGGTGATACGACTGTTGGCACAGCAATGAGAAGCATACACCGCGCATGCTTCTTGTGATCGAGACATGCAAAACAGAAATCTGAAAGGTGTAGATTTACAAGAATGCTTCAAGAATCCAGGTGATCAGTCGGATGAGGGAACAAGTCTCACCACTTAAGTCGGGAAAAGAATTACGTAAGCAAAAAGGATGTGAATGACGTCGTCATTCCTTCTAGTATCACATGATATAGGAATGGCTCCCCTTCGTTGATTCGTTCTCGTAACTTCTACATGCGGTTCGAAGTAGGCCTCTCCTAAGCAGGTATATCGAGTAAGCGTTCACTGCGTCGATTCGTCCAATTCCAGGGATGATATCAGGAAATATGTGGACGAGGACCTGGAATAACTGGTTCCTTGCCCTTAGTGTGTCGTTGTTTCGAATTAGGTTTAGGAGGACTCACTCCTATTTTAACGCGTATTACGTTCGTATGATTCACATGGTTAAATACTTAGACGTACATACATATAAACATACACTTACACCTTTATACTTATATGCTAGATATACACATACACATTCACACGTATATGATATGCACAAGTAAATGCCGATAACTTACAAATACAAGGTGGGTATCTGAGTTTGACGAACCTTGCAATCCGGAGTGTGGTGTCGTTGTCGTTTTCCTTAAAGAATGGTTATAGTCTGGTTTTCATACAAAAATATTTTACGTCTAAAAAATAGTTTATATCTTAAACCTAGTTCACTATAACCAATGGCTCTGATACCAATCTGTCACACCCTCAAAATCCACACGAAGAGTACTACCGCGAGGCGTGTGACTGACCAGGATCCAGCCACCAATTATTTTGAACTGATTAGTTATTATTACAAATAATGGTATAATTAGTGACCTAATTTAAATTTTTCAAAACATAGTTTAAGTTTGCAGCGGAAAGAGAAAGAAAACACATCATAATTTATAACCACAAGTTTGTTAACATGAAACTTACAAGCCACGCACTCCAACCGATTGCAATATTTGTCCAAAGTTGCGCCGAGCAACCTACAAAGCATGCAGTTGAGTGTCAACATAAAGTTGGATAGCTCACGAGTTTACCGTTTTCATGTTTTATTTTCCAAAAAATGTTTTTGTTGATTAATTACTCATTTATATCATGCGATGGGGAGCTACCCCTAATGTAAGCTACAAAACTGTGTTATACCGAATCCTTGTAACCGTACGTTTCCGTAGTGTGCCCCATTTGTCAATGTCTATCATCATTGACGGTTGCCAGAGTCTATTAGTTCACAACCGATCCCATCCAGGCATGGTGTGAGGCTGGTGAGACCTAAATAGCGCTATCAACTAATAACTCGTTCGCCAGGCCTGTGACATCTGTGCTTATGTAATCATTGTATAACTCTGAACAATTCAAATATCAATAAAACAATGTGTTTTGATCCCAATATTTGTTTATTTATGTTTGACATTTTGCACATTTTGATTTTTGTTCGATTTTAAACTCTAAATCGCTTTCTTGAAAGTTATACGCAAACTGATGTGTAAACGTAATCAGTTTAACGCAACAACCACTCCAGGACAGTGACACAAGCTTAACATACCTTAAATAACCTTTACATAACTTAGAAATAAGTTTTAAAGGGTTTGGTATGGCAAAAACAAGTTTATTCGATCACAGGGACTATTTGCGTCAAACTGCAAAAGTCTGCCATTTCGTATAGCAACGTACACTCTGGAACATGATCATAAGCTAAACATACCCAAAATACCCTTAACATAGCTTAGAAATAAGTTTTGAGGGGTTCGGTATGCGAAAATGCGCTTATTTGATCACAAGGACTAAAAGCGTCAAAAACTGCGGAAGTTTGCATATACGCGCATATCTTACGTTCTGACCATATCCGGACATCCAAAAATTTTTGTAATCATTAAAATATTTTATTTTAGTGATGGGAATGCAAAAATACCTTTCATCGCATAATTTGGATCGTTTTTCGCGTCCGTTCGAGTTTCGTCATAATTAACCTAAAAACGCAATCATACGACCAAACGAACTGACATCTATGATATTTCCAAGCATATTTCAAGTCCCCTATACTTTAACATCCTTGTAGAGCCTTGAAATTGGGTTAATAGGGGTTAAACGCGTTGAAAAACAAGTTTGGAGCATGTAGGGACTGTTTCTGCCAAAAACTAAAAGTTGATGCGTGTGAAGTGTCGTATAGTTTTAATGTATATTTTAAGCCCTTTAACACTTTTTAGCCAAGTTTTAAATTTATAAAACACGATATTTACTAACATTAAACACACATATGGGCAAGTGCACCCATCGTGAGCATAGTATAGTGTTGGTAAGATACCGAGGTCGTCCAAAGACACAAGAGCTTTTAATACCGGTTTATCCTCAACGTCTAATCAAATCAAAAGTTTAGAAAAATGTTTTTTAAACTAGAAAAATAAAACTTACTAAAATGCTGAAAAATAAAATAAAATAAAATAAAAACAGATAGACAAGATGAATCACTTGGATCCGACTTGTGTTTAGATTAACCTTTGATTATTTCCGCACTTTTGCACTTTTTAAGAGATTATCTTAGTTATTGTAGTAGGCCCCTCTTCTGAAGGTGACGTTACCCTCAACCCAGTAGTTTGAGTCAGCAAGGATACAATCCTAAAGGGTTGGATTATTGAAAGATAATTAATTAAGTTATTAATGCATATTGTGGTAGGCCCCTCTTCTGGAGGTGACGTTACCCTCGGCTAAGTAGTCTGAGTCAGCAGGGATACAGTCCTAAGTAGTCGGGTTAAAGTTTTAATAGTAGTTTACATATGAGGGGGTCAAGGAGCTCGGACCCCTGCCATCCAATACCAATGGGTATTGAAGGAGGTCCTACTAAAGTTGACCCAGGTCCTTGCATGATCTATACACTGAACAAGGCAAGACTCTTACCAAACTATTCCCTTAACCCCCGACCAGGTAGCCAACATACCTCCATATAGACTGTGGAGATATGAATGGTGAAAATCTTTTATTTTATATAGACAGTAAAATAATGCCAAGACACCACGGACAAACGATAAGGAAGACTCACCTTCAACATAAGAAACTAGTTATTAAAGTCATTAATACATAACCAAATAAAAAGTGTGAAAAGATTAAAAATAAAAAGTATTACACTAAACATTTGTCTTCACCAAGTGATGTAAGAGACTTAGGCAAACATGGCTTTTGATTGTCAAGAACTCTTACGATAAATCTTGGATCCCGAGACTACTCACACACTCTATGATGGATGATGGATGATGGTGGTCGATGTGGGTTGTGATGGTGGTGGTGGGTGGGTGAAGTGTGAGAGAGGTGGTTTGCCAAGGGATGGTTTGCAAATGAGCCAAACACCCCTATTTATAGCCTGCACAGAAGCCCGGACACGGCCCCTTGTCCATTGGGCACGGCCCCGTGTCCACCCATCTTCTCTTTCTTCATTAATTGCAGTTTGTCTGCATTAGTTGACCACGCCCCCGTGTCCGCTGGGCACGACCCCGTGTGTAGAAGCGTATCTCTACTATCAAGATTTCCTTAGATTCTGCGAATCTTAGAGTTGACCACGGCCCCGTGTCTGCTGGGCAAGCCCCTGTGGTGGGTGATAGAAGCTTCTACAACTTTGTCTTTTCTTCAGACTCTTGGGCACGCCCCCGTGCTCAGTGAGCACGGGGTATGTTCAGCCTTATGTTCTCTTGTTTTGCTTGGGAAGATGCTGTCGGGGGGTCGGGCATGCCACGTTTATTCCTTTTTTTGTATTTATGTTAGATTTAGCTGTCTTTTTGCTTCTTTTATGTAACACCCCGACCGCGTAAAACAACAACGCGCGGCGGAAAAAGTCAGGGCGTGTTGTAACAGAATTATCGTTTCACAACCATGGATAAAAAGTGTTTCATTTTATTGATAATATTAACATTAACATTGTCTTAACATAGAATAAACAAGTTCCATATAGAATAAAAAAGTTCCATATCGACTATGTGACTCATGCATCCTAGTATTCATCATCAAGCATCAACACCTGAAACATATGTGAAAATAAAGTCAGCAAAGAAATGTTGGCGAGTACATAGGTTTTATAGGGGTGTCGGATTCATGGCTAGTTTAAATGTTGCAATACTGTATTAAAACCTTGTTTTGAAAAGAGTATAATATTGCCACTTAATTAACCAACTCAAATCAAGCGGGTTATAGTTTATAAAACCTCATAGCCATGATTCCTAACCCAAAAACATTTGTTTTAGTAGAGCAAATTGTAAAACATCTCGTATTAACTCGTTTAATAAATCTCGTGTATTAATTTGAAAACATCGTTGTGTGACATCATTTCAATATCGTTTACCCAAGTGAACTAAATAACGCTACGGTATGTAATATGTTGAAAACACTTATATATAAGAAGTACCAGCGGCGTATCTACCATGTTTTCACCACATTACACCCGTCTCGTTATCTAAACACTAACCAAAAACCAATCATTTACCCAAATCGTTTAACATCGTTTCCAAATCGTTCCCAAATCGTTTACTCGTTTAAATCGTTCAAATCGTTCCAAATCGTTCAACTCATTCACTCGTTCAAATCGTTCTTGTTTTATTTGTGAAAACCACTTTTATATAGTCGTCTTGTTAATAACATTCAAACCTTTGTGACTCGTTCATCGTCCCAATCGTTCTCGCATTAACAAACCTCCAAAGGGTAAGTTAACAATCATCAGATTCAGTCGTTACCCACAACACCCACACATAACCATGGGTGTAGTATAATGACGGGATTTGTCAGATACTATAGTACCATAACCTAATACTGGTCGGCTTGATCAATGCTAATGAATGTCGTTCGTTATGTAACTACAACCAACAAGTTCGTTCACATTATCGAAATTGTTAATAGTTTAGTATAAATCGTTCTATTCGTTTTTGAAATCATCGTTTAAGCCTTGAAAACATTTTGTACATATGAATCACCCCAAAACAATTGAAAACAGTAAAATAGGGGAACTATGTACTCACATGTAGTGCAAGGTATCCTCAATCAATAGTACTTCAACAAACTCGAGTAAACCAGAGAAATCAAGCAGCACCTAGTAATCGAACCACTAGTCAAACAATAGACGCCTAAATCGGAAGATCGGAAAGAATGAGGTCTTGTAAACCGAATGAGTGTTGGACTCATGTGATATGGTTTAACAAGGCCTACATCCTAAATGAAACCTAACCTAAGTGCTTTCGACCCATCGCGACCCATTAAGGTAGCTTATGCTACTTTAACGCGTCGTTCGCGTAAAACGCGTTCGGAACGCCTAACTAGCCCTATGATAGGTAAAATATGCCTTAACATGTCTAATATTGTTGCCAAATCAGTTTAGATATCAAAAATCATGTTACATATGGTTTAAAGTAAATTTGGCGTAAAAAGGGCATTTTGGTAATAAGCCTAAGGCATATAAACTACCTATCATACAACTAACTAAACGTCGTGACCATAAGGTATAACCTCGGAAGGTTATTCCCTATACAAATATGGTCACCTAATGTGTTTGGTCGGATCCTAATTGATCAACCAAACGGGTCGGTTCGAAAGTATAAGCGATTGTTTAGATCGCTTACCTTTACGACCCTAGACAAGCACAAAACTAAAAGTGACGAGCTAAGCATGTTAAAACATGCTTAAGTAAGTTAGAAAACAGGTTTGGTATCAAAACAAATGGTTTTGATACCCACAAGTAGTTTGGTTCCTAAATACGTAAGAATACGTATTTTGGCCGAAACTACGACTCGTCACTAAGCCTAGATAACGTGGTAATCAGTAGGTATAGTCACTAGGGACTATAACCATCGTGATTACGCTCACGTTATGAAGTTCAAACGAACTTCACATTGACCATAAACTGGTCAATGCAGAAAGTCAAATGCAGTTTGACTTTAACGCTAAAACGAATGAAAAGAACGAAAGAACACTTACAACGGGTCCCCGCAAGTTTGATTTCCAAGTAATCTCAGGTAGGAAGTGTATAAACACAACCACTTAGAGAAAAACTCAGATTTCAAGTGGGTTTTGCAAGTGAAGGGTGGGGGTATTTATAGGATTACTAGGACCATTAGGATCGTTTATCGAAAATCGTGCTTCCATCTCACCCCTACACTTGTTGTAATTCCATGGTACACTAAAATGGCCCCCCATTCTAAGGAAGAGGCAAGTGCAATTGGGTTTTGAGTGTGTGACAACTGGAAACAGGCTGTTTAGAAGTTTCTGAGCAACTGGAAGGTCCTTACGGACCGTAAGGGTGAGGGCTTACGGTCCGTAAGCCATCAACTTTGCTGAATTGACAGTTTTGGTCCCTACAGCTCCAAACTTGGTTTTCGATGCATTTTTGACACGTTTAAGCCCCGTTAACCTCATTTCAAAGCTCTAAAATGAAGTTAAAGTATAGGGAGCTTAGAATGTGCTTAAAAATATCTCGGATGTTGGTTCGTTTGGCCGTACGGTTGCGTTGTTCGGTTAATTACGACGGAAGTCGTAACGAACGCAAAAACGATCCAAATTAAGCGACGAAAGGAATTTTATCATGCCAAACACTAAAATAAAATATTTTAATGCTAACATAAATTTTTGGAGGTCCGGATGTATTCAGAACGTAAGTTATACGCGAAAATGCAAACTTATGCACTTTTTGACGCTTTTAGTCCCTGAATGAGCATAAAGTCTATTTTAGCACACCGAACCCCTCAAAGCCTATTTCTAAGCTATGTAAAGGATATTTAGGGTATGTTTAACTTATGATCAAGTTCCGGAATGTTTGTTATAGTTCAAATCGGCATAGTTTCACAGTTTGACACGTATAGTCCCTGCGATCAAACAAAGTTAATTTCGACACACCAAACCATCCAAAACTTATTTCTAAGTTATGTGGAGGTTATTTAAGGTATGTTAAGCCTAATACACTATTCTGGAGTGTTTTTCACATTATACTAACTGCGTTTATGCACCAGTTTGCGTATAACCTTCCAGAACGCAATTTAAAGCTTGCAATCGGAATCGAATCGAATTGAAAAATCACCAAACACAAATACACACATAGAAACACCAAAACACATTGTTTTATTAATAATCATCATTGCTTTACATCGTACATCGATTACAAAACACAGTTGTCACATTTTATTCATTTGGGCTCATTTAATCCTGAAAATACAAAAGGAAGACAAAAACACACTTTTTCCAACATTAGTACTAAAAAAAGGGTTAGTTTAATGCCACATTTGATGTAATTTATATGTTCCATTTTGCACACATCAAATACCCCCACACTTGAATCTTTACTTGTTCTCAAGCAAAACTCTTTATAATGTGGCTTTACACTCCCAAATGGAATGGGTAGAAGAGAAGGTTTTGGGCTTGTCATACAGTGTCGGGATTTCCAAGATTCTTTATTAAGTTTTATTTTTATTTATTTACAATCCTATTCGTCATGATTTATTTAAAACACTACATAAGATAAATTACTTATTAGGGCATAACATGCCTCTTTAAAATTCCATTTATATACAAGTTCACATACCTCACGGGGGATCACTCAACACTCGGCCGAAGGTGTATTTTTGTGAAAACTCTCGAGAGCGGCATGGAACTTACTTCTACCATAAGCTTGCGAAGCAATCAATCCTCCTCCTTTTTAACTACATACCTTTGTAAATATCAAGAGTACTTTAGGGGAAGGGTTAGGCTTGGGTTAAAGGTAGGTGGTTGGGTTAGTGGTTAGTAGAAAAGGGCAAAAGGCGTAAAAAGCTTCGGTTTTCGTAAGACTTTTATTTTTATGACTTTTTATTCTAATGAAGCATTTCCTTAAACAATGTTCTTTTTTATGAAGTTGTTTGTTTATTTCTTTTGGCTTCATTGTCATCATCATTTTTTTATTTTTTTAAGGAAGTCATAAGAAAAACCGAGCTTTGTTACTAAAATAAAGGGTTTAAAATAAAAAAGGGTTTTGGGGGGTAAAAGGGTGTTTGTTTTGGGTTAAGATTTGAAAAGGTTTAGACTCAAAGGGGTTAACTAGGGGGATTTTGGTATGTGGTAAAAAAAGGAAAATAATGCTGTTGAAAGAAAAAGGGTTAGTCCTAATGCCTCCATCATTTACTTACTTGGGTTTAAGTTGGTAAGGACCGGGAATGTATCGTCATGGCAAGTTCTAGAGTCGTAAGAAACCAAGCGGCTATTCACAAAAGAAACGAAAGATGAGTATTTAATCTAAAGATGTGTATTTTTATGCTCAATAAAGGCTCAAAACTAACTTTTTGTGAGAATGGGTTTTTAATGTGATCAAGTATATATAAGCAAATTTTAACTAGATTTGTCATGCCGTTTCATAATTTTCTTATGTTGGTTCTTTTTATCACGACGTGATCGGTTGTAAATTTGTACAAATATAACCTTTTTAGAACTTGTTATTCCCAAATTAAACCAAGACAAGTAAAAAAATGAAAATTTTTGAAAAAAATTGGGGTGATTAGCGGTTCCAATAGATTTTGTGTAAGGCTTGTTTTTAGGACTTGCAAGATTCAAGGTTTTAGCATCCCCCCTCACACTTAAATTACGCATTGTCCTCAATGTGTCCCAAAAATAAGTTTTTCGGTTGATTAAAACGTGTAAAAGTGTGTTAAAAACAAGATTTTATGTTACTGGGTAGCTGAACACGGGGTGTGTTGGCTGAGCACGGCCCCGTGGTCAGACTGCCAGTATCAAATTTAAACAGAAGGCTAGGCACGGGGGCGTGTTCAGTGAGCACAGCCCCGTGTCCAGTTACCTGAACTGGGCATTTTCTGCAGAACCTCGGGCACGGGGCGTGTTGGGGTGAGCACGGCCCCGTGCTGAACTTGTTGTAATGAAGAAAAATTGTCGGGAGGCTTTGTTTTTGTGCATGGGGTGTGGGTTCAAGTTTCCCTTAGTAACCTCCACCATTTCGAGTGTGCTTTATTCCTGAAAATTAAAACTAAACTAGAAAACATAAAAGTTAAACTAATCTAAAACTAAGGATAGTTCCGCGGAATGCCTCTGTGGTGTGCCACGTTTATAAGGGTCCTTGGCTAGACCCACCTTATCGGGTGGTTCTGGCTCGTCTTCAATTAGGGGGTCGTCATTGCCGATCGGATATTTCATTGATCGCTCAAGATCGACACTCTTTTTAAATGCCCCTAATTGAATAGATAGATTGTTGTACTTCCAGTTTTTCAAAGCTTCGTGGGTTTTTACAAAGGGTCGTCCCAATACAAGAGGAGCGTCATCAAGGATGATGAAGTCAGTTGGGATTACCTTTTGATTTGTTTGGACCAAGACATCCTCAACTACACCGATTGATTTTATTACTTTCCGATTGGATAGAAAAATGGGTATTTGAAGTGGAGAAAAATCACCAATACTTAATTTTTCGAAAATATAGTTTGGCATTATGTTAACACAAAGATCTTTATCAATTGTGATATTACTAATAAAGGAATTTTGAAAAAAACATGGAATCGGTATAATGTTAATTTCAAATGGGTCTTCTTTTATTAGCGAAGTTTGAACATTCGTTAACTTAATGCTTACCGTTTCGTTAATTTTAGTGTTAGTGTTTAACTCTTTTAAAAACTTAGCATGAGTGTGAACTAAACAATGATTTTCGAAAGAAGGTGACAAGAGATTAATTTCTCCAAAATTAGGCTCTTCTTGAAATTTAACGTTGTCAGACACACCTTTTTTGTTGTTTAACTCATGTGTCGGTTTTTAACTTATTTGTTCTTCCATTTTTACATTTTCAACTATCTCTTTTTTATTTAATTCTTCTCTTGCGCGGGACTCCTCTTCCCTTGCGCGAGATTCTTTTATGCAACGTTCGATAGTTTTAATGTGTTCTATTATCCTATCAGCTATGTCGGTGATAGAGTAAGGACCGGGATCCTCAAAGATCGAATCCGGTTGTTCGATCCTTTGTTCCTCATAATACTCATAGGAATTATATGGTTCACACCATTGTTCTTCATTGTGAGTATATGATGGATAAGGGTCGTAATTTTGTTCTTCATAATACTCATACGAGGTAGGTTGTTCACGCCATGGTTCCTCATAATAAGCATATGAAGGTGGTGGCTCATATCTTGGTTCCTCAAAGTATGAGTATGAAGGCTCATACCTTGGTTCTTCAAGATATGAGTATGAGGGAGGAGGTTCATACCTTGGGTCTTCATAGGGTGTGTATGAAGTTGATGGCTCGTACCTGGGCTCCTCATAGTAGGTATATGAAGTGGATGGTTGAAATAAGTCACAATATTGTACCGAGTGCGGGTCACCCCAAATGGTGCAATAGTCTTCCCTATAATCATCCTCCCATAGGTGTAGTTGTAACCTACTGAGTATTGATCCATAAGAATCACTCAGCAGACCACAACAGACTCTCGAGACCAGAAAACAAAAATAGAAACGGAAACAGAGGCTGGACACAGCCCCATGTTCAGTGAGCACGGCCCGTGTTCAGATTCTGTATCTGGGAGTTTAAATAAAAGTTACTGGTTTTGTTGAGCACGGGGCGTGTTTAGTGAGCACGGCCCCATGTTCAGGCTACTGTAAATGCAAAATCTAACTAAAATGCAGAAAAATGTTTTAAAAAGGTTTTGAAAAACTGATTAGGCCGTCGATTTTAAGCTTTCTTAAAATCCTTGTGTCCCCGGCAACGGCGCCAAAAACTTGATTCGTGTGATGTGTCGTATAGTTTTAATGTATATTTTAAGCCCTTTAACGCTTTTTTGCCAAGTTTTTAATTTATAAAACACGATATTTACTAACACTAAACACACATATGGGCAAGTGCACCCATCGTGATCGTAGTATAGTGTTGGTAAGATACCGAGGTCGTCCAAGGACACAAGAGCTTTTAATACCGGTTTATCCTCAACGTCTAATCAAATCAAAAGTTTAGAAAAATGTTTTTTAAACTAGAAAAATAAAAGAGTTAATTGCCATTTTAGTCCCTGTGGTTTAGGCCATTTTGCCAGTTTAGTCCAAAGGTTTCATTTTTAACATCTGGATCCAAAAAGGTTTCATCGTTGCCATTTTAGTCCAGCTGACTTAACTCCATCCATATGTGTTAAGTCTGCCAAGGGTATTTTAGTCATTTCATTTTTCTTTTAATTAACCCTTTATTCTTTATTATTTAAAAACATTAATGAAAGGTCATTTCAGTAATTTTATAAATCTAACTATTAAATTATTTGTTATTAATTCCTAAATTCAATTTTAATCAATTTCATTAAATCATTAAATCCTTAAATCTATTTTGGACTATTATATATCGTCAAACCTTCTATACATCACCAAAAACTTCTGTACATCACCAAAAACCCCTCCCCTCCCTCTGCTGCTAATAGACTACCACCACCACCACTATTTGCCCACCCACCACCTCCGCCGCTATCGCCACCCACACCACCTCACCGGACCACCACACTATCACCAGGAACCGACCACCACAACCATCACCACCACCCAAACACCATAGAACCCGCCACTACAACACGACCAGATCCAGAACCCACCACATTCGACCACCATCACCACCACCCTCACAACCTACACATTACTGCAACCGCCACAACATTCGACCACCATTTTGACTACCAAGTACCCCCATTTCGACAGGTGATTTGTGCATCAAAACCCTAGATCTGGGTCAAATCATCACCGGCGGCGGCTAGGTCTCTCTCTCTCTCTCTCTCTCTCTCTCTCTCTCTCTCTCTCTCGGTTCTCTCTGTATTAGTGGCATTGATATTAGGTGGAAACAGGTAGAAAAAGGAGGGGGTTAGGGTTTGGTTTTATGGTGGTTGGTGACGGTGGTGAACAGTGGTTGGTGAGGGGTGCAGAGGGGTGGTAATGGTGTGGTGGTTATGTTTTAAAGGGGTGGAGATGGTGGTTGTGGTGTGCTTTATTAAAGTTGGAGACGGGTGGTTGTTGTGGTTGTTTTTCAGAGGGGCAGAGATGGGTGGCAGTGGTGCGGTGATGGGTGACGGTGGGGCACAGTGGTGCGGTGGTGATAATGGTGGGTGACGGTGGGGCACAATGGTGGTGGTTAGTGACGGTTGTTGAGAGATGGTTGGCAGTGGCGTTTTATTAAGGTGGTTTATTTGTGAACAAACTGTTTTTTTATTTTGTTTTGAATTGATAGTGATATTTATGGTTGTGGTATTTTATTAAGGTGTTTATTTGGTTTAACAATCATAAGAATAAAGTGGAATTAAAAACAATATATGAAATGACAAAATTGCCCTTGACTTAACAGATGTGAATGGATGGGGTTAAGTCAGCTGGACCAAAATGGCAACGATGAAACCTTTTTGGATCCAGATGTTAAAAATGAAACCTTTGGACTAAACTGGCAAAATGGTCCAAACCACAGGGACTAAAATGGCAATTAACTCAAAATAAAACTAACTAAAATGCTGAAAAATAAAAAAAAAAAACAAATAGACAAGATGAATCACTTGTATCCGACCTGTGTTTAGTGTAACCTTTGATTATTTCCCCACTTTTGCACTTTTTAAGAGATTATCTTAGTTATTGTAGTAGGCCCCTCTTCTGAAGGTGACATTACCCTCAACCCAGTAGTTTGAGTCAGCAACGATACAATCCTAAAGGGTTGGATTATTGAAAGATAATTAATTAAGTTATTAATGCATATTGTGGTAGGCCCCTCTTCTGGAGGTGACGTTACCCTCGGCTAAGTAATCTGAGTCAGCAGGGTTATAGTCCTAAGTAGCCGGGTTAAATTTTTAACAGTAGTTTACATATGAGGGGGTCAAGGAGTTCGGACCCCTGCCATCTAACACCAGTGAGTATTGAAGGAGGTCCTACTAAAGTTGACCCAGGTCCTTGCAGGATCTATACACTGAACAAGGCAAGACTCTTACCAAACCGTTCCCTTAACCCCCGACCAGGTACCCAACATACCTCCATATAGACTGTGGAGATATGAATGGTGAAAATCTTTTGTTTTATATAGACAGTAAAATAATGCCAATACACCACGGACAAACGATAAGGAAGACTCACCTTCAACATAAGAAACTAGTTATTAAAGTCATTAATACATAACCAAAGAAAAAGTGTGAAAAGATTAAAAATAAAAAGTATTACACTAAACAAT
Organism: Helianthus tuberosus; assembly: GCA_030545235.1. Lineage (NCBI taxonomy): Eukaryota > Viridiplantae > Streptophyta > Magnoliopsida > Asterales > Asteraceae > Helianthus > Helianthus tuberosus. Next base: position 128,077,127 of record CM060351.1, on the reverse strand, counting down.
TGTCTTCACCAAGTGATGTAAGAGACTTAGGCAAACATGGCCTTTGATTGTCAAGAACTCTTACGATCAATCTTGGATCCGGAGACTACTCACACACTCTATGATGGATGATGGATGATGGTGGTGGATGTGGGTTGTGATGGTGGTGTTGGGTGGGTGAAGTGTGAGAGAGGTGGTTTACCTAGGGTTGGTTTGCAAATGAGCCAAGCACCCCTATTTATAGCCTACACAGAAGCCCGGACCTGGCCTCGTGTCCATTGGGCACGGCCCCGTATCCACCCATCTTCTCTTTCTTCATTAATTGCAGTTTGTCTGCATTAGTTAACCACGCCCCCGTATCCACTGGGCACGACCCCGTGTGCAGAAGCGTATCTGTACTATCAAGATTTTCTCAGATTCTGTGAATCTTAGAGTTGACCACGGCCCCGTGTTCGCTGGGCATGCCCCCGAGGTGGGTGATAGAAGCTTCTACAACTTTGTCTTTTCTGCTGACACTTGGGCACGCCCCCGTGCTCAGTGAGCACGGGGCGTGTTCAGCCTTCTGTTCTCTTGTTTTGCTTGGGAAAATGTTGTCGGGGGGTCGGGCATGCCAATTTTATTCCTTTTTTGTATTTATGTTAGATTTAGCTATCTTTTTGCTTCTTTTGTTCATTTGAGCTCATTTAATCCTGAAAATACAAAAGTAAGACAAAAACACACTTTTTCCAACATTAGTACTAAAAAAGGGTTAGTTTAATGCCACATTTGATGTAATTTATATGTTGCATTTTGCACACATCAGCAGTCGCTGTGCAGAAACTTCTAAACAGCTTCCAGCTCATTTCCTGCTGTTTTCTAACCTGGTTTTTGAGATCTTGTGGGTGTTTTAAGTATCCTCCAAGGCTTTAATTCTTGTCCAAACACTTGTAAGGCTATGATCTTTCATTGGGCAACACATAAACACTTGTCATCATCTTGTTAATCCAAGAACACTATAAATAGCCAACACCATTTCACTTCTAACTTGCTCATCTTCATTCTCTTTCACTCTTGCTCTGATTTGAGGCTACCACATTAAGTTGGAGGCCTCATACTTGTGCATTCTAGTTCATTTTTACGAGCATAGGACTCTTGTAAGTGTTCTTTCATGCCTGTTTACTTATTTCAAGCAAGAAGTCAAACAGTGTTTGACTTTCAGTTTTGACCATGATATGGTCAAGATAACGTTTGTTTGAACATTGCAACGTGATCGTAATCACGATGGTTATAATCCCTAGTGATTATACCTACTGATTTCCATGTTGACTAGTCGAAGTGATAAGTCAAAGTTTCGGTCAAAATGCACGATTATGTGCATTTTGCGACGAAACTATTTTCGGGTATCAAAACACTTTTTTTATATCAAATCAGTTTTCTAACTTAGTTAAACATGTTTTAACATGTTTAACTCGTCACTTCTAGTTTAGTGCTTATTTAGGGTCGTAAGTCAATCGGTCTTAACAACCGCTTAGACTTTCGAACCCGACCCGTTTGGTCAATCATTAGGATCCGACCAAACATATTTTGTTACCATAGTTGTATAGGGAATAACCTACTAAGGTTATACCTTATGGTCACCTTTTTAGGTTAGTTATTCGTTAAGTCATTTATATGGCCATTAAAAATGACGAAAATGCCCTTTTTGAGCATAAATTCATTTTTAACATATGTAATCTAGCTTTGACATCTAAACTGATTTAATAACATTTTTAAACATCTTTAGGCATGTAAGGCTTAACATATGACATAAATAACTATCCGACCTTATATTTACGCAAACGGCACGTTAAAGTAGCTTAAACTACCTTAACGAGTCGAAACGGGTCAAAAGTTCATAGGGTAACATTCTAATCAGAATGTTAGGTCTATTAAATCATGCCATATGAGTTCCAATACTCATTTGATTTATAGAACTTCATTCTATCCTATCCTCCGATTTAGGATCCGATTATTAACGTAGTTATCTTTATTAGGTGCCGTTTGATTCCGTGATTTCTCAAGCTTTATTCGGTCTTTATTCCAAGACTATTAAGCAATCCCAAGTGAGTACATAGTCCCCTCTTTTACCGCTTTCAAATATTTTAGGGTGATACACATGTGCCTATATGTTACTTTCATGCTTTCATGCTTTCATGCTTTTCATGACAAATACATGCTATGTTCATCTAGTACACATATAGTACATGATTTCAATTATGTTTTGCTATGTATGTTGACTGAGCATGCTAGCACAACGATTTCATAAACACTTTTGTTGCATATGTTTACTCAGCATATGGACACATTGATTTACAATACATTTCTGCTATGTACGTTTACTGAGCATGCTAGCACATTGATGTCATGGACATTTATACTCCGTATGTTTACTTAGCATACTTAGTACATGGTTTTTACATGACATGCTTACATTTGGTATGACATTTGGTATGTTTAACGGGACAATAATACATTCATTAACATTAATCACGCCGCTCGGTAGTATGTAATGGTACCATAGGACTTGACAAATCCCGTTCCCGGCTTCCTAGGTTTGTTTGGAAGTAGGGAATGACAGAATCCGAAACCTTTGACTTGTTAAGGGTTTATCCGACAGTCTCAAGGCTTGAATGTATGCAATAAACATATTCACATAAATGTTCGTAACAATAAAGCATTGGTTTTTGCAAAACATAACTTTTGATTTAAACTTAGGTTTATTCAATGATATTTGTACATTATAGATATGGTTTGAGTAAATACTCTTTATTCACCATACATTACATTTGGTTACACATTGACATTATACATATGGTTTGAGTAAATACTCTTTATTCACCATACATGGCATTTGGTTACTGTAGGGATTGAACCCTATAAAGGAACAGTTGATAAAGCCAAAATTGGATCAGAGCAGTGGATCCATAATAAGAAGTTGTTTGTACATAATCTTTCCTCTTGAAAGTGGCCCTAACATCTGATGACTCAAAGTGCTGCTCATCATAACAACTGCTGATCCAAAAGACTGATGAAGAATCAAAGTGCTGAAGCTCAATCTACTGATCTAACTCAAGTACTGCTGAAGACTTAAAGCATTGTTGGAGCTATAACAGTGGAATGAAGAATCAGTAGTTTAGTCTTGTATTGTATTTGTATATTGTAATCAGTAGTATATGTTCAGTGGTTGTATAGGGCAGTTGTTAGGAGGTTAGATGTCACTTTCATGGTGACGTCAGCCAAAGATTGTCACACCCCCAAAATCCACCAGCGGAATATCACCGCTTGGAGGCGTGACTGACCAGGATCCAGCCACCAATCATATTGAACAAGCATGTAAGTAAGCATAAAAATCCAACCAATACAATTGGTGTCCAAACAAAATATAATTTAAGTTGCAAGCGGAAGCATAATGATTAAAATCCAAAACAAAATATAAGTTCAAATGTTTCAATGTTTAACATGGCACACAATTATCCATGTCCCACAACGACTCTTCCCCATGCAAGCTCCAGCTAAGTACCTATTGACCTGCAAAGCATGTAGTAACGAGTCAACAATAATGTTAAGCGAGTTCACAGTTGGGTGTTTGTTTTAAGTTGTTTCGAAAACAGTTTCCTTTAACTGGCATCCTGCCGTGGGGGTTACCCCATAGTTGAAAACGTGTTTTGTTTATTCTCGTTTACTCTGGCAATCTAGCCGTGGGGGCTACCCCATGTTTAGTTATCTAGCTTTTCGGCCGTGGGGGCTACCCCATGTATGTACTGCTAGACTCGTTACCATATCGACTGCTGACTGTAATTATGTTTATGTGCCCTGAACTGTCAATGTTTATCATCATTGACGTGCCCAGATCCATTAGTTCACGCCCGTCCTCTACGGCACGGTGTGAGGCTTGTCAAACCTAAATAGCGCTATCTAACTAATGACCGCTCGCCATTGGCACGGCGATTAAGTCGATATAAAAAGGAGGGACTTCGTGATAGAGTTTTGGTCTAGTAAAAATTAACTGTCCATGAGGTCAAGGAATTATATTCCTGAACCAGTACTGTCCTACCCAAGAAAGGACGAGGAATCCATGTTCCTTAAACCCATTCCCAACCCCTGGGAATCCCATGCTTTGTAGAAAGTGTGAACTCACCTTGGTTTGCTCGGTATGCTAAACTATGTGCTCGTAAACAATCAATCAATCAATCAAGGCCTAAGGTAATGCATTTACACACAGTCAGTTCATGTTGGTCAAGTTTCACATACAATCTATGTCACAAAGTGCTTGACAGTTAATCTCATGTATCGTATAAGCAGTTAATCAATTTCATGCCATTCATGCTTCACATCAGTGTCTTTCACAGTTTATTCTAATATATTTATCCAATAACACACTTAACTGAGTTAATAAGCTTAACTGGATTATCAAATATGACAGAGTTACATTTTAACAAAGTTACATGCTTAACTTGACAAAGTTACATTTATCAGAATTAATAACCTAATTGAGTTATTAACTAACCGAGTTACAGACTTAACAGAGACCACAAGAAGAAATCACATATATAACAAAATCCACCTGGGCCGAAAACACTTGGGGCCGAAATCACTAATTGACGAAAACACTTGGGTGACGAAAACCCAAAGTGTTTTCGTTGGGGGTAGTGTTTTCGTCGGCCTAACAATAAATCATCATCATCACAGCAGTTAACAATAACCCTAATCATCACTTACAATACATGATCAATCATCGACAAAAATCATTAAATCAAACCATCGATATATAAGTAAATTATCAAATTATTGCGAGATCAAGATCATTCACTAAATAGTCAACGGCACATGACAAGTTGTCGGATCATCATCATCATCATCATGCTAAACAAGAATCAAAGTTGAAAACAAATAAACAATCACATGCTTTCTGACAAATCCATGTGCAAATATGAATGCTATGACCGACTTCTATCCACATTGGCTGCACTTTTCAATACAATTCACATGCATAATCATATAACCTAATCGCATATATTAAATCCATAAACAAAGTTATCTAACAGTTACATCATAATATCAACCAAATAATCACAAGTGTTTATAATCTACTAACCGAATTAGGATGATCAAATCAGGGAATCAAACTTCGAATGAGATAAGGGCAGCCGTCGGTTTCAAAGAAAAACGAGAGAGAATGTGAGAGGCTATTAGGGTTTTGTCGAATAAAGGTTCTCGCATAAAGGTTTGGAATAATATTTAACTGGTCCACTACTGGGCCTAAAGCCCATTCGGCTTTCGACAGTAAGCAATGGACGAAAACACTAAAGTGTTTTCGGACATTGGGTGTTTTCGGTTGGGGGTTTTCGGCTAGGCATCCATCTATTGTTTTGTTTATAAAGCATAACTGAACACCACCATATTTTAACCATACATAAATAATCACATCAAGTATATATATATATATAAAACACACTTAACACCCATCATGTATAACATACCAACCACAATACGATTTAACATATTTCAAACGTGTCCAGTTGTGAAACAAACAAGTCGTGTAACAAACAACTTAAACAATTAACGCGCCATTAATGCGAAGATGGAAATCTTGGAAGCTCGAGTTGTCACATTATCCCCAAGTTGAAAGAAATTTCGTCCCGAAATTTGGTACGTACTCACTGAGGAAGCTAGTTAAGTTGCATGGTTTTCCTGGTTTTCCTGGGGTGTCACATCCTTCCCCCGTTGATCTGGAATTTCGTCCCGAAATTCCGTAGCTTCAGCCTCAGTAGTGGTTGTACTGTTTGCGAATAGTTGGGGATACTTTTGTTTCATCTGATCTTCGCGTTCCCAGGTGAACTCTGGGCCACGACGTGAGTTCCAACGAACTCGAACGAGAGGAATTCTAGTACGCTTGAGGACCTTAACATCTCGGTCCGTGATTTCAACTGGTTCCTCGACGAATCGTAACTGCTCGTCGATAGTGAGCTCCTTCAAAGGAACTATGAGGGTCTCATCTGACAAACACTTCTTCAGATTAGACACGTGGAAAACGTTGTGAACTACACTGAGTTCTGTTGGTAGGTTCAGTTTGTAGGCCACCTTGCCTATTTTCTCGATGATTTCAAAAGGTCCGACGTATCATGGGTTAAGCTTGCCTCGTTTACCAAAATGAACCACACCCTTCCAGGGTGAAACTTTGAGTAGCACTCGCTCCCCAACCTGGAGCTCGAGTGGTTTCCTGCCTTATCGGCGTAGCTTTTCTGACGGTCACGAGCTGCCGCCATTCGTTGTCGTATTTGAGCAATTCTTTCTGTTGTGTCTACCACAAGTTCTGGGCCAGTGATCTGACTATCCCCCACCTCTGTCCAACAAAGAGGTGATCGGCATTTACGCCCGTGCAATGCCTCAAACGGAGCAGCTTTAATGCTGGTGTGGTAGTTGTTATTGTACGAAAATTCCACAAGTGGCAGATGCTTTTCCCAGCCATTGCCAAAGTCAATTACACATGCCCTAAGCATGTCTTCAAGGGTCTGGATGGTGCGTTCAGACTGCCCATCCGTTTGCGGGTGATAAGTTGTGCTCATATCTAAACGTGAGCCAAAGGACTTGTGCATTGCTTGCCACAGTTCTGAAGTAAAACGTGCATCACGATCCGAGATAATAGAGGTGGGCACCCCGTGCCTCGAGACAACTTCCTTAAGGTATACGTCTACTAGAGTGGAGAACTTATCCGTTTCCTTGATAGCCAAGAAGTGTGCAGACTTTGTGAGTCGATCCACGATCACCCAAATAGTATCGTTACCACGCTGAGATCTAGGCAGGCCAGTAACAAAATCCATGGAGATTTGTTCCCATTTCCATTGTGATATCTCAGGTTGTTGGAGTAGGCCTGAAGGTTTCTGGTATTCGACTTTGACTCTCGCACAAGTCAAACACTTACTGACGTAAGTTGCTATGTGGGCCTTCATGCTAGGCCACCAGTATGTAGTTCTGAGGTCGTGGTACATCTTATCCGAACCAGGATGTACTGAGTAGCGAGACTTGTGTGCCTCATCCATCATAAGCTCTCGTAGGTTGCCATAGTGTGGGACCCAAATGCGTCCTGTTACGTAGTAAGCACCGTCTTCCTTTTGTTCTAATCATTGCCTTGAGCCGCGTAGGGCTTTAGCCCTGATGTTTTCTGGTTTTAATGCTTCTACCTGAGCATCTCGTATCTGTGCAGGAAGACTAGATTGAATAGTGAGTTGTAAAGCTCGTACGCGCTTAGGCGTAGTGTCCTTTCGACTGAGGGCGTCAGCCACAACATTGGCTTTGCCTGGGTGGTACCTGATCGAGCATTCATAGTCATTCAGTAGCTCGACCCATCGTCGTTGTCGCATATTCAGTTCCTTCTGTTTGAAGATATGCTCGAGACTCCTGTGATCGGTGTAGATGGCGCACTTGGTACCATACAGGTAATGTCTCCATATCTTAAGTGCAAAAACAACAGCTCCCAGCTCTAAATCGTGTGTAGTGTAGTTCCTTTCATGAACTTTAAGTTGGCGTGAGGCGTAGGCTATAACTTTATCCCGTTGCATCAATACACAACCAAGACCCTGAATTGATGCGTCGCAGTAAACCACAAAGTCGTCTGTGCCCTCTGGCAATGAAAGGATAGGTGCACTGCAAAGTCTATCCTTTAAGTGCTGAAATGCTAGTTCATGTGCATTTCCCCATCGATAAACAACGCCTTTCTGCGTTAGTGAGGTGAGGGGCTGTGCAATCTTGGAAAAATCCTTAATGAACCTCCTGTAGTAACCTGCCAAACCCAAGAATTGACGAATTTCCGTTGGTGTACAAGGTGCAGGCCAGTTCTTAATCGAGTCTACCTTGGATGGATCAACGTGAATCCCAGCCTTGTTTACCACATGGCCTAGGAAATGGACTTCACGAAGCCAGAAGTCGCATTTCGAGAACTTTACGTAAAGCTGTTCTGTTCAAAGGAGTTCCAAAATAAGTCGTAGATGCTGCTCGTGTTCCTCCTGACTCTTAGAATAGATCAGGATGTCGTCGATGAAAACAATAACGAACTTGTCAAGATAAGGTTTGCACACCCTGTTCATAAGGTCCATGAAGACTGCCGGTGCGTTTGTTAATTCGAATGGCATGACCAGAAACTCTTAATGGCCGTAGCGTGTTCTGAATGCTATTTTGGAGACATCCTCGTCCCGGACTCTCAGTTGATGATATCCCGATCTCAAGTCAATCTTTGAATAGAAGCTCGACCCTTGCAGCTGGTCGAATAGATCATCAATACGTGGAAGAGGATAGCGATTCTTCACAGTCACCTTGTTGAGTTCTCGATAGTCGATACACATCCTGAAGGTACCGTCTTTCTTCTTCACGAATAGCACTGGAGCTCCCCATGGCGAAGAGCTAGGACGAATAAAACCCTTATTCAAAAGTTCTTGTAGTTGCGTGGACAGATCTTCCAATTCTGATGGAGCTAGGCGATAAGGTGCACGAGCTATAGGTGCTGCTCCAGGAGCTAGCTCGATTTGAAACTCGACTTGTCTATGAGGGGGAAGGCCAGGTAATTCCTCAGGGAATACCTCAGGATAGTCACGTACGATCGGAAAATCTTCTACCTTCTTCTCTTTCTTCGAGGTGTCCGTCACGAGAGCCAAAATAGCAGTGTGGCCCTTTCGTAAACACTTCTGGGCCTTAAGGAAGGAGATGATGCTCACAACAGCACCACTCTTGTCGCCATGAATTATAAGAGGTTCATCACCTGAACGAGGAATACGGACAATCTTTTCGTTGTAAAGAATCTCTGCTTGGTGTTGAGATAACCAGTCCATCCCAATGACAACGTCGAAACTACCCAAAACAATAGCAAGGAGGTTGATAGAGAAAGTGTGACCAGCAAGAACAAGATTACAACCCTTGACTATATGCGTGACCTCTAAACTTTTACCATTAGCTAGCTCTACAGTGTGTCCAGTGTTTAAAAGAGTTGGGGTACGCTTAAGCATTAGACTAACTTTTAAGGACACGTAGCTAGTATCGGCACCCGGATCAAATAAGACAGTAACGTAAAAGTCGTCGAGAAGGAACTTACCCGTCACAACATTGGGATCATTCCTCGCTTCACCCTGGCCAATAACGAACACACGACCCCTTGCACCATTGCCGTTGTTACCCCCGTTGTTTCCATTCCCTGGTGGTTGTTATTGTTGTTGTTGTTCTGGTTCCGGTTCAGTTGGGGACAATCTCTCTTGAAATGGCCTTCAGCTCCACACTGAAAGCACCCTTTGTTGTTAACTTGCTGCTGCTGCTGGCGCTGATTCTGTGAGGCTTGTTGTCGCTGACGATTCTGGTTTGCAGGGTATAAACTTCTGTAATCCTTTGCGGCGTGACCTGGCTTGTCGCACCGATGACAGTTACTCCTGGTGCATGGCACGCTGTGGTGTAGGTTACATCGATTGCATTTGGGGTGATTTCCCTTGTACCCACCATGACTTTGACTACCAGATGATTGCTGACTAGGGCTCTTGTAGTCATCAGTCCTTCTCTGCTGAGATTGAGATTGAACAGAAGTCGAACCCTTGCTTGAAGCTCCATCCCATTTTCGCTTGTTGTCACTAGGAGCATCTGAAGTAGTTGTAGCACTTATGTGCTTTGGTAACCTGTTCTGTTCCACCGCCTGATCAGTGAGACGATGAGCCAATTGAACAACTTGCTGAATGGTGGCGAGGTTAGCCGAAGTCACATGACTTTGGATCTCTGGCACTAAGCCCTTAAGGTATAGTTCAATGCGTTTGATGGGAGGATCCACCATTGTAGGACACAGAATAGCAAGCTCATTCGATCTTTTCATGTATGCTTCAATTCCGACCCCGTCATCATGAGGTTGAAGAACTCAACTTCCTGTTTGTGAATTTCATCACGATTGCAATACTCCTCTTTGAACATTTCCTTAAAGTTGTTCCATGGGGTGGCGTTAGCAGCAACCAACCCCAGCATTTGAACCTGAGCGTTCCACCACATGAGCGCTAAACCCTCGAGAGTACCGGTAGCATACTTCACCCTGCGTGCCTCAGGGCATTCACACATCTTGAAAACAGATTTGAGCTTTTCAAACCAGTGGAGGAGTCCAATGGCCCCTTCAGTGCCACTGAAAGTACTGGGACGACAGTCCATAAAGGTCTTGAAAGTACACACAGGAGGCTGAGCGTGTTGACCTGTCGTGTGCGCAAGAGTAAACAAAATTTAGCACAAGTGTTGGTTTACGAGAGTAGGATCTAAAGATCCTAGAGTAAGTTGTGATGGCAGGTTATACCTCCTGCCTGGGCAGCTGCGAGTGCTGCAGTAACTTGTTCAGTGATCAAAGCCGCCAACTGGGCTTGAGTTAGGTTAACGCGTCCACTCATGATCTTCATATCAAAGGAAAACATGAGTGAGAGAGGTTCGCGAAAGTGCGATGACAGAAGAGAGTAAGCACACATGTGTTTTCAATCAATAGTTGTTACGTTCATCTAAGCATACCATGAGCAAAGTTCTATGCAATCTAGCAAGTAGGCAATGTAAACATAATTCATATCACCTAGAATGTCGAGTCTTGCATGTGGAGCGAAGCGTCGTTGTGGATCGCTGAGCACTGTTCAGGTTATAGTCTGGTTTTAACAAAAACTTTTTCCCTTATTAAAACCAAGTTCACTATAACCAATGGCTCTGATACCAATCTGTCACACCCCCAAAATCCACCTGCGGAATATCACCGCTTGGAGGGGTGACTGACCAGGATCGAGCCACCAGTCATATTGAACAAGCATGTAAGTAAGTATAAAAATCCAACCAATACAATTGGTGTCCAAACAAAATATAGTTTAAGTTGCAAGCGGAAGCATAACGATTAAAATCCAAAACCAAATATAAGTTCAAATGTTTCAATGTTTAACATGGCACACAATTATCCATGTCCCACAACGACTCTTCCCCATGCAAGCTCCAGCTAAGTACCTATTGACCTGCAAAGCATGTAGTAACGAGTCAACAATAATGTTGAGCGAGTTCACAATTGGGTGTTTGTTTTAAGTTGTTTCGAAAACAGTTCCTTTAACTGGCATCCTGCCATGGGGGTTACCCCATAGTTGAAAATGTGTTTTGTTTATTCCCGTTTACTCAGGTAATCCAGCCGTGGGGGCTACCCCATGTTTAGTTATCTGGCTTTTCAGCCGTGGGGGCTACCCCATGTATGTACTACTAGACTCGTTACCATATCGACTGCTGACTATAGTCATGTTTATGTGCCCTGAACTGTCAATTTCTATCATCATTGACGTGCCCAGATCCATAGTTCACGCCCGTCCTCTACGGCACGGTGTGAGGCTTGTCAAACCTAAATAGCGCCATCTAACTAATGACCCGCTCGCCATTGGCCCGGCGATTAAGTCGATATAAAAAGGAGGGACTTCGTGATAGAGTTTTGGTCTAGTAAAAGTTAACTGTCCATGAGGACGAGAAATTATATTCCTGAACCAGTACTGTCCTACCCAAGAAAGGACGAGGAATCCATGTTCCTTAAACCCATTCCCAACCCCTGGGAATCCCATGCTTTGTAGAAAGTGTGAACTCACCTTGGTTTGCTTGGTATGCTAAACTATGTGCTCGCAAACAATCAATCAGTCAATCAAGGCCTAAGGTAATGCATTTACACACAGTCAGTTGATGTTGGTCAAGTTTCACATACAATCTATGTCACAAAGTGCTTGACAGTTAATCTCATGTATCGTATAAGCAGTTAATCAATTTCATGTCATTCATGCTTCACATCAGTGTCTTTCATGGTTTATTCTAATATATTTATCCAATAACACACTTAACTGAGTAAATAAGCTTAACTGGATTATCATATATGACAGAGTTACATTTTAACAAAGTTACATGCTTAACTTGACAAAGTTACATTTATCAGAATTAATAACCTAATTGAGTTATTAACTAACCGAGTTACAGACTTAACAGAGACCACAAGAAGAAATCACATATATAACGAAATCCACCTGGGCCGAAAACACTTGGGGCCGAAATCACTAATTGACGAAAACACTTGGGTGACGAAAACCCAAAGTGTTTTCGTTGGGGGTAGTGTTTTCTTCGGCCTAACAATAAATCATCATCATCATAGCAGTTAACAATAACCCTAATCATCACTTACAATACATGATCAATCATCGACAAAAATCATTAAATCAAACCATCGATATATAACCATGTAAATTATCAAATTATTGCGAGATCAAGATCATTCACTAAATAGTCAACGGCACATGACAAGTTGTCTGATCATCATCATCATCATCATGCTAAACTAGAATCAAAGTTGAAAACAAATAAACAATCACATGCTTTCTGACAAATCCATGTGCAAATATGAGACAAATCCATGTGCAAATATGAATGCTATGACCGACTTCTATCCACATTGGCTGCACTTTTCAATACAATTCACATGCATAATCATATAACCTAATCGAATATATTAAATCCATAAACAAAGTTATCTAACAGTTACATCATAATATCAACCAAATAATCACAAGTGTTTATAATCTACTAACCGAATAAGGATGGTCAAATCAGGGAATCAAACTTCGAATGAGATAAGGGCAGCCGTCGGTTTCAAAGAAAAACGAGAGAGAATGTGAGAGGCTATTAGGGTTTTGTCGAATAAAGGTTCTCGCATAAAGGTTTGGAATAATATTTAACTGGTCCACTACTGGGCCTAAAGCTCATTCGGTTTTCGGTAGTAAGCAATGGATGAAAACACTAAAGTGTTTTCGGACATTGGGTGTTTTCGGTTGGGGGTTTTCGGCTAGGCATCCATCTATTGTTTTGTTTATAAAGCATAACTGAACACCACCATATTTTAACCATACACAAATAATCACATCAAGTATATATATATATATAAAACACACTTAACACCCATCATGTATAACATACCAACCACAATACGATTTAACATATTTCAAACGTGTCCAGTTGTGAAACAAACAAGTCATGTAACAAACAACTTAAACAATTAACGCGCCATTAATGCGAAGATGGAAATCTTGGAAGCTCGAGTTGTCACAAAGATGCTCAGTGTTTGTTCGGTACTATAAATAGAACAGTACCCTGTACTGTTCTATTAGCTCTCTTTATCACAAAGTCATTCTGTACGAGCATTCTTATGAGCTCAGGCTGAGGGGGAGATTTGTGCATGCATGCATTGTAATTGAGTATTGTAATAAATACAATCATTCGATTTCATGTCAAACATGTTTGCTTAAACTTATTCTCTCATTGATTGTGTGTTAAAAGTTTATTTCATATTTCCGCTGCAATTTATCTCTGTTTCATCTTCATTCTTATTAAACAAAACGCAATCTAGCAAACTCAGATCCTAACAGTTACACATTGACATAATACATATGGTTTGAGTAAATTCTTTTTATTTGCCATACATAACATTTGATTATACAAGACATGGTTTACACTTGACATTGAACATTGTTTACACATAACATTTTGACATTGGTTTAAACAAAACATTTTTGGTGGTTATTGATAAGTGTTTTAAATAACGAGATGTGTGTAATATGATAAAAGCATGGTGGATACGCCGCTGGTACTTCCTATATATAAGTGCTTTTAATATTACATATCGTAGTGTTATTTAAACCACTTCGACAAAGACAAAGACATGACACATTTTATACAAATGACATATTTTCACAAGACATTGTTTTACAAATGACATATTTCATACAAATTCATTTTCACTTGGTTATTCATTTAACCATGCATTATTCTTTTATATCATTTGATTTTCGTATTGAATTTCATATGGTTTTAAATATTTTCATCACATCATCAAACAGATCTTTTATATCATTTGATTTTCGTATTGAATTTCATGCCGTACAATCACCAAATCAGATCAGCAACAAATTTTAAATATTTTCATCACATCATCAAACAGTTCTTCATTTAGGGTTTTCACATTCAACTAACATACTCATCCTAGACATTATGACCCTATCACTATTTTATCAATTTCATGAATACATCATTGTAATAGTATGAGATTGTTATTGAAAATATTATTAGAACCACATTATCATAAACATCAATCAACACAAATTACTTTTAAAACCACTCTCAATCATTTAACAATTTTAATAGCCAAATCATTTGGTATGAAATAAATAAAGAACACAGCAAACCTATCATGACACATCTCCACAGTCACACATGAAATCCCCAAATTCTAAACTTAGCAACACGCCACAAAACATTTACACATATAAATTAAGGACCACAAAGAATCCGAAACAGACAATCGGCCAAGATAGTTAACCATTCTCTACATCTTAAACAAGAATCACAAAGCATGCAATTTAAACATTCTGGCCAAACGGTTAACTACATATGCGCAAAACTCAAAATGTAAGAAATACACAAATACTTGCACTCGTCATGCTAAAATCACACTTTAACCAAAATTTCAACTCAACGAATGTGACAACTGTCAAATTTGCATGCATCCGTACGATTATTAGACGGTGATTTATGCTTAATGATTGTGCTGAATTTCAATTAATTACCTGAACTTCTTTCTGATTATTACCATATACATACATGTGCATCATATATTGCTTAATGTCATGTCATTATTGCATTAAAACTTTATTGATTCAAATGATGCACGAAACACGGCTATCACAATTATCAGATAAATCAGAAATGTGCTAACGGAGTTCAGCATATAGGCAGACAGTGTATTGAAACACAGAAAGAGCCAGAAACCAAATATTACACTAGTATAGTGTGTATGAAAGTAAGGATCATAAAACTGCCTTCCTGGTGATAGTTTAAGTGCCGGAAATTGCCTAAAACTCACATAAACTGTAGAATTCAGCAAAATTCAGCATTTTAACAACTTAATATTATGCATAAATATGGATAAATGGTCCTGAATGCTTTCCTAAGTGTCGGGAATCAAAACTGTCACAAAAGGTAACATAAAGCACACTAAACTGCATAGTTTAGCACCTTAACGAACCGGTAACCAACCGGACACTACCCGAAACACCAAATTTTCACTAGAAGCACTGTTTTAACATTACCAAGCTAACTATGGTCCCCGAACACCATAACACACTATATAAATATCAACTAACTAACCATCTAACTAAATACCTACATTTCAACCATAAACTAACATTTAGTTACAACCTACACCTAAGACCCCCCCCCCCCCACCTATGATCGGCCAACAAGGGTGTGACATCCCACATCGGTTGTGAAGGGGAACAAAGGCTTCCTTATAAGGGGCTGGATACCTTCACCATCATGACGCGTTTTGAAAACCGTGAGGGGCGGACGCCGAGGGCGTGCTGGCCGCCAAAGCGGACAATATCATGGTGCGGTTACGCTGGGCTGTTACAGATGGTATCAGAGCCAGGGCCGGACCGGTAGTGCCAGGTCCTGCGAGGACGCTAGACCCCTATAGGGGGGTGGATTGTGACATCCCACATCGGTTGTGAAGGGGAACAAAGGCTTCCTTATAAGGGGCTGGATACCTTCACCATCATGACGCGTTTTGAAAACCGTGAGGGGCGGACGCCGAGGGCATGCTGGCCGCCAAAGCGGACAATATCATGGTGCGGTTACGCTGGGCTGTTACAAAGGGCCCCACCACAAGATTTTATAAGATTATAATATTTGATCTGCTTACACTTTCCTAAGCATAATATCCAATGGAAGATCATGTGAAATGGATTATAAGAAGGACTTAAGGGCTCATGACTTCTCATAATTCACAACCTACTTCACACCACAACTCTCTCTTCTTCCTCCCCCATTCTCAGCCGTAACTAACCACACCACCATCACTACCATTCACTCATCTTCTACTAGTTCCAAGCATATACAAAGGTGATAGAGGTTGCATAAGGAAGCTAGGAGCTTTCGGAAGTTCAAGGACCTTCACCATTTGCTTTTATCCACTTGTTTTCTTCACTTGATCATCCCTAGCCTTGTGCTAGTGGTAAGAACCTTGATCTTACTATTTTACTTCCATTTTAAGTGGTTAAAAGAAGAATCATACTCATAATCTTGAAGAACACTAAGAATCACAAGAGTAAACTTGAACATGAGCTTAAAATATGAAGAGATCTTGATGAATATGAGTTGTTATGCTTGATGTTTATTGTTCATACATGTATTTGATATTGATCATCATATGATCTTGCGATCTTGCGATCTTGCTAGATCATGATTAGAAACATAATCTAGCAAGATGAGAGGATGAAGATGTTGTAGGATGATAGATCATCCACACATAAAGCATGAACTTGAAAGAACAAAATGTTTTCTTGAAGAATAATGATCAAAGTGAGTAGTAATACTTGTAGATCTAAAGATTTATGGATGATTTCTAAAGAAACCAAGTTAAGAATATAAGTTTTATTTAAACTTGGTTCTTACATAAACAAACCTTATTTTTGGTGGTTAAACAAGTGTAGAAACACTTGTGCAACAAGAAAATTTCATAAAGAAACATTTTTAGAAATGATGATCACAAGTTGTAAAGATTCATATTCTTTAAAAATGAAGTTTTTAAAGAAATAATCACACTTTAGAAGTTAACAAGGCTTACTAAGAACACTAGTAAGTTACTACAAATTTTTACAAATATTCAAGTTCATGAAGTAGTAGATTATGCATGTTTTTGGCAAAGTTGGTAAGTGTAGGTTGTTTATTGTTGAATGATGATTGATTGTGTTAATTTTTACAAAAGAAAATGATATGCTTGAAAGCATGGAAAGCTCCATTTTTAGGGGAAACTATGGCAAAATTTTCTAAAAATTTAAACACTTAGAAAAATATTTATAAACATACACTTTCAAGTATATTTTAAACCTCGGATTTTCACATACACTTTGCCATAATTTTTGTTACAAAAGTTATAATTATTGGAGGTTGGTTTTTATAAATAAAAGTGACTAAATATGTATTTAGGAAAATATATATTTAGCAGACACCATGTGTGTGATTATTTGTATACTTTGTGTATTAATTATATTATTTTAGGACTTGGAATAATACAACTCATCAAAATACCAAAAATTACAATCCAATATATTACCAAAAATTCCAAGGAATAAATACACAATTTGTACGCAAAATATTGGCGAAAACCGAACTATGGAATAAGACTTACAAAATACTCCGGAAAATTTATTCACAAAGTATATTTTGGTAAATAATATTTTGGACACCAAGGAAATAAAAATATGATTTTACAATTACTACAAGAATATATCATATTGTTGACAAGGGAAAAATATATTATTTTTGGCAAGAATGAATATATATTTTTCTTGAAATTTTTAGAAGATATATTATTTTTGAAAGAAATATATATTTTCTTAAACAAACACGAAATACAATATTTTTGGGGTGAAAGATATAGTTTCTCAGATGAATATGAAATATATCATTTTTGGAGAAAAATGAGTTTATATATATTACCCAAGTTAGACATGAAAATATATTATTTTTGAAGCTTATTAGAAAATACAAATATATTTGCCAAAAGAAAAATTATAAATAATTTTTCTAAATAATATTTAGTACAGTACATATTCTAGAAATATATATCGGTGGACTTTTATTAAGGATATTATTCTGGAAAATTAATACGAAATTAGGTATATGGATACTTAATGAATACAATAAAAATACGTATGCTCATACATAAGAATACACACCGGAATATGACCCTAATACATGGCAAAAATATACAAGTATAAGAATACGAAAACAAATACACCCATCCTTGGGAAGGATATACAAGTGCAAATACTTGGGAAGTATTCAGTTAAAATAATTGTTTTAACAATTATTCCAAAATTTAATAAATATAATTTAAGTTAAAATATTAATTATTTTGACAAATAATTATATAACTTGGAATAATATCAAATGCACAAAAGAAACGTAACTCAAAGACATTAATACTAAGTCAAGGCACGACCCGCCCGTCTAATAGACCATAGTACGTTGTAGGTAGTCGTGTTTACCCGAAGGAGCTTGAGTTACAGGCGGATTCGAAGAACGCAAACCAGTGAGTTCATGTCCCCCATTTTCTTTTAACTGTTTGCAGTTTTATAACTTTGGGGGTGAAATACATATTACTAAATGTTTTTAGACAAATACAAATGGGATGGTTAGCTAAGGAAAATACTGTTAGATCATGTGAATGGGTAGGCGCACTCTTAAGACCATTAATCCTCGTGTTAGGACCGAGGGACATGAGTGATAGATCTATTTGGGTGTAGCAAGCCCACACCCATGTGGACCGGGTTTTTTGGCCCATGAGGTGACTATGTCTTACATCCGGAGGCCCTGTACAAAATATGCTAGGTTTGAGACTTCCTACGCCGTTTCACACATGTTAATGTATTAGCTACGCATTAACTGATCTGTTCCTTGTCGCTTCATACCAGTTTACAAATACATACATACATACATACTTACAAATGTTTACAAGGATGATCCGTACACACATACAAATCACATGAACTCGCTCAACTTTTGTTTATGTTTTCAAACTACATGTATTTCAGGAAACTAAGTATGGATCTGGCGGGCGTTGAAGTTTCAAGTGTTGTTTGGAATAAAAAAATGTCATCCGGTGTCGAATGGGTTAGAATGTGTATCTTATCCTGGATAGGATACATATTTCAAAGCCTAGTTTGCATTAGTGTCTTTTGAAAAGTCCTTATGGAACTTAAAACATGTTGGTGTTGTATTCTGAATACGAAGTCTGTGTTTTTGGAGGTTTAAAACAAGGTTGTTGTAATGTTTTAAAACTTAATCAATGGATGAACATCTTGGGTTTATCATATGGTTGTTTGTTATGGTTGAATGCAATGATATTAAGCAAGTCACCCCAAATCACGCTTCCGTAAAAGTCAGGGTGTGACAATGAACCCATCACTGACCTATATAAACTTTGAGACAAAAGGGGGGAAAAGGGAGTGCCCTGCTTCCACGGCTGCCATCATTTCCAATGGCTACAGCCGTCTTCAGCCACCAGCCTCAATCCAACGAATGCCAAAAATCGGACCTCTTTCACCTTGGGGTGTGACAGAAAAGTTGGTATCAGAGCTCATGGTTATAGGGAATTAGGTTACTAGTAATGCTTTGACCTAGACTATAACCTTTCTAGGACCCTAACACAAGTTATCTTATGTTTAGAACTTAAAATAATAAACATCACCTATCCTTAGGTGATTACCAAAACAAGAACACAAATTTCGAAAACAATTTTGAAAATCAATCACCCATTCTTGGATGATTTCTTTTGGCCTTGTGCCATCCAAGTTTTCAAAATCTCGTCAAAGTTTGGGTCTAACTAGGTGAACACGTGCAATCTGGAAGGGTGGGTGCCTGTACCCTGAGTTTTTTTGTCTAAGGCTAGAGTGTTCGTACAAATCCGCAGTATCAGTCCAGTCACTCTTACCTGGGAACTCTTGGGGTGAGTGTCCACTTATAGGCTAAAGCATGTCTTTGCGATACATTATTATGACCCATTTACTTTGATTAGTCACTATGTGTCGTTTGTTTGTTTTGAGGTAACAAACAAATAACCACCATCCTTACATTTTGTTGATATTTATGACATCTCATTTTTCATCATAACATCTCACTCGTTTTCTCTCATGTTTCCTCTTTTAGAATGCCTCCTCGACGCAATGTACAACAACCTGATGCCAAACTGGCAACTATTATAGCACAGCAGATGGCTGTTGTACTGCCAAATCTCATTACTCAAATTAACCAAGCCAACAATAACAATAATGCTCCTGCTTCGTGCAACTTTAAACAATTTAATTCGGCTAAACCACTCAAGTTTAGTGGTTCTGAAGGAGCAACTGGGCTCCTACAGTGGTTTGAGAGTCTTGAGAGTACCTTTCGCCATGTTCAGTCTCCAAACAATCGTAAGGTCGAGTTTTCTTCTAGTGTTCTTCAAAAGAGGGCTCTCACGTGGTGGAATGGAATAATGATAGATAGGGTTACTGATGTTGCTTTGGGTCAAACATGGGAGGAACTCAGGGCTCTGATGATGAAAGAGTTATGTCCTCGTCATGAGCAGAGGGCACTGGAAAATGAGTTCCATGACCTCAAGCAAGACAGCGGTGAACACCGTGCTTGTATTGACAGATATGAGGAGTTAAGCTTGCTTTGCCCAACGATGGTCACGCCTTTGGACAAGGGGATAGAAAAGTACATTGACGGTCTACCAGATCCTGTTCAGGATATTGTCACAGGTAGCAACCCTACTACCATCTGACAGGCCATCGAGCTCGCTGTTACCTTGACTGACTCTCAAGTCAAGAAAGCTAAACTCCACAGAAAGGGTGACAAGAAACCGTCCGACAAGAATGAGAAACAGAAGGGTAAAAAGGCTACTGAGTCTTCAAAGGAGTCAAGGAAGTGAAAGGCTTCCAAGAACTTTGTCGTGGTAGTGCAGACTAACCAAACAGCCCCAAATCAACCTGCACAACCACCAGCTAAAAGGCAGTATGCTGGCAATGCACCTTTGTGCAACAAATGTAACAGCCACCACCAACCACATGTGCAGTGCCGCATTTGCACTAACTATGGGAAATCTGGTCATCTTGCTAATACTTTTCGATATGCTCCTACCCAGAATGAGGTAGCTCAAAACCCTCCTCAACAGCCTGCAGGACCTCACTACCCGCCTGGATCTTGTTACAACTGTGGGGATCTGACCTACTACAGAAACCAATGCCCGAAGTTGGCAAATGCAAATCAGGCACAGGCTTGTGGTCGAGTCTTTAATATGAATGCAAACGAGGTGCGTGCAGACAACAAGGTGGTGAATGGTACGTTCTTTCTTAATAACCAATCTGCTTCTGTTCTTTTTTATTCGGATGCTGATAAGAGTTTTGTATCCTTAGCTTTTGAGCCTTTGCTTTCCATGACTAGAACAAAACTAGGAAAGCCCTTGACAGTAGAAGTAGCTAGTGGCGAACCCGTAGTACTCGATTCTGTTCTTCGAAATTACCAGTTGAACCTTAATAACCATCTTTTTCCTATTGACCTTATGCCAATGCAACTTGGGAGCTTTGATGTTATAGTAGGAATGGATTGGTTAACCAAATACCATGCTAAGGTGGTTTATTTTGAAAAGATTTTCTGTATACCGCTTTCGACTGGTGAGATCCTAGAGGTTCATGGTGAGAAACCTGCTAGTAGTCTTAAACTCATGACATGTACCCAAGCCCAAAAATACCTATGAAAGAAATATGTGGCCTTCTTGGCACATGTCGTAGAGGAGAAAGGCAAAGGTAAGACTATTCAAGATTTCCCTGTTGTTCGGGATTATCCTGAGGTATTTCCTGAAGAATTGCCAGGTTCACCCCCAGCACGTCAAGTTGAGCTTCGTATTGATCTTATACCTGGTGCAAATCCTATTGCTAAATCACCTTAACGTCTTTCACCGTCTGAGATGCAAGAATTATCTAAACAGCTTCAGGAACTTTCTGACAAAGGATTCATTCGTCCAAGCTTTTCACCTTGGGGCGCTCCTGTCCTATTTGTGAAAAAGAAAGATGGATCTTTCAGGATGTGTATCGATTATCGTGAGCTCAACAAGCTCACCATCAAGAATCGATATCCCCTACCTTGCATTGACAATCTCTTTGATCAGTTACAGTGTACTCGAAGAAGATATTCCCAAAACAGCTTTTTGTACTAGATATGGTCGCTATGAGTTTACTGTTATGCCCTTTGGTTTAACTAATGCTCCTGCTGTTTTCATGGACTTGATGAATAGGGTTTGTAAGCCTTATTTGGACAAGTTCATCATTTTTTTCATTGATGATATTTTGATCTATTCAAAGACACGAGCCGGTCATGAACAACATCTTCGTCTTACAATGGAACTCCTGAAGAAAGAACAACTTTTTCGCTAAATTCTCCAAGTGTGAATTTTGGCTTAAAGAAGTTCAATTTTTGGGACACATTGTTAACAAACAAGGTATACATGTAGATCCTGCCAAAATCAGTGCGATTAAGGATTGGGATACACCTACTACTCCTAGCGAGGTTCGTTCATTTCTTGGTCTCACGGGTTATTACCGCTGTTTTATTGCAAACTTCTCCAAGATTGTGATTCCTCTCACAGCTTTAACTCAAAAGAATAAACCTTTTGAGTGGGGACCCAAATAGGAAGAAGCTTTTCAGACCTTGAAACAGAAACTCTGTGATGCACCTATCTTATCTTTACCTGAGGGCAACGACAATTTTGTCGTATATTGTGTTGCCTCTAACTTGGGTCTTGGTTGTGTTCTCATGGAAAGAAACAAAGTCATAGCCTATGCATCAAGACAATTAAAGGTACATGAGAAGAACTACACTACTCATGATCTTGAGTTAGGTGCAGTAGTTTTTTCTCTCAAATACTGGAGACACTACCTGTATGGTACAAAATGTGTAGTGTTCACTGACCACAAAAGTTTCCAGCATATTTTTAATCAGAAAGAATTAAACATGAGGCAACGACATTGGGTTGAACTTATAAACGACTACGATTGCGAAATTCGCTACCATCCTGGTAAAGCGAATGTCGTGGCTGATGCATTGAGTCATAAAGAACGTGTCAAGCTTCACTATGTTTAGGTTCGATCTGATACTCAAACCCGCATTTCTCAGGCTCAGAATACTTGTGTTACACAAGACTTGATGGGTAAGGAATTACCATATCATCTTAAGCCTGAGCTTGAACTGAAAGACAATGGGTTATATTATTTCGTGGACCGTTTGTGGGTCCCAAGTCAAGACAATCTCCGCATCTTACTAATGGATGAGTCTCACAAGTCTCATTATTCGATTCATCCTGGTGCAGACAAAATGTATAAGGATCTTCGAACCCAGTATTGGTGGTCGGGTATGAAGAAAGACATAGCCTTGTACGTATCCAAATGCCTTACTTGTCTTAAGGTTAAGGCATAACACCAACATTCCTCTGGATTATTGGAGCAACCAGAGATACCGGTTTGGAAATGGGAAAACATTGCTAAGGATCTCATTACCAAGCTGCCACGCACAAATAGAGGTCATGATGCCATTTGGGTAATCGTTGATAGTCTTACAAAGTCAGCACACTTCTTGCCGATCCATGAGGATCTATCTGCTGACAAACTTGCTAAAATCTATGTGGATGAGATTGTATCCCGACATGGTGTTCCTTTGAACACTGGAGGATATGCTTAGAGCTTGTGTGATCGATTTTGGTGGTAGTTGGGATTCGCATCTACCGTTGATCGAATTCTCCTACGACAATAGTTATCACTCTAGCATCAACATGGCTCCTTTCGAGGCTTTATACGGTCGAAAATATCATTCACCGGTCTGCTGGAATGAGATAGGTGATGCTCAGCTTATTGGACCTGAACTCATTCTAGAGACCACAGATAAGGTCAAGAAAATTTGTGATAACTTTCGGACAGATAGAAGCCGTCAAAAGAGTTACGCGGATAGACGACGCAAGCCCTTAGAATTTCAAGTCGGTGATCACATCCTACTCAAGGTATCCCATTGGAAAGGTGTAATCAGATTTGGAAAGAAAGGAAAACTTGCACCAAGATATGTTGGACCATTTAAAATCATTGAAAGAATTGGAAACGTGGCCTATAGACCTAAGCTACCTCCTGAACATGGAAATGTTCATCCAACCTTCCACGTGTCCAATCTTAGAAAGTGTTTAGCTGATGAAAGCCTCCAGATACCACTTGATGAAATTCGTGTTGATGACACAATGCATTTCATTGAGAAACCTTTGGGAATAATGGACCGTGAAGTCAAAAAGCGTAAACGCAAGCACATAGCTATTGTCAAAGTTCTTTGGGAATCTAAACGTGACCCATAATTTACTTGGGAATGTGAAGATCAAATGAAAGTGAAATATCCACATCTAATCTCACAAGTTTCCTCTAAATAAATTTCGGGATGAAATTTCCTAAAATAGGGGAGATTGTGACATCTGTGCTTGTGTAATCATTGTATAACTCTGAACAATTCAAATATCAATAAAACAATGTGTTTTGATCCCAATATGTTTTTATTTATGTCTGACATTTTGCACATTTTGATTTTTGTTTGATTTTAAACTCTAAATCGCTTTCTGGAAAGTTATACGTAAACTGATACGTAAACGTAATCAGTTTAACACAAAAACCACTCTGGGACAGTGATACAAGCTTAACATACCTTAAATAACCTTTATATAACTTAGAATTATTTTTAAAGGGTTTGGTATGGCAAAAACAAGTTTATTCAATCATAGGGACTATTTGAGTCAAACTGCAAAAGTCTACCATTTCGTATAGCAACGTACACTCCGGAACATGATCATAAGCTAAACATACCCAAAATACCCTTAACATAGCTTAGAAAAAAGTTTTGAGGGGTTCGGTATGCGAAAATGCGCTTATATGATCACAGGGACTAAAGGCGTCAAAAACTGCGGAAGTTTGCATATACGTGCAAATCTTACGTTCTGACCATATCCAGACATCCAAAAATTTTTGTAATTATTAAAATATTTTATTTTAGTGATGGGAATGCAAAAATACTACTCGTCACGTAATTTGGATCGTTTTTCGCGTCCGTTCGAGTTTCGTCGTAATTAACCGAAAAACGCAATCGTACGACCAAACAAACCGACATCTATGATATTTCCAAGAATATTTCAAGTCCCCTATACTTTAAAATCCTTGTAGATCCTTGAAATTGGGTACAGGGGTTAAACGTGTCGAAAAACAAGTTTGGAGCATGCAGGGACTGTTTTTGCCAAAAACTGAATGTTTCTGGTGGTACAGCCAGACGTGTCGCGCCAGAAGCAGGTGTACCTATCGCGTGCAGAAACTTCTAAAAAGCTTCCAGCTCATTTCCTGCTGTTTTCTAACCTGGTTTTTGAGATCTTGTGGGTGTTTTAAGTATCCTCCAAGGCTTTAATTATTATCCAAACACTTGTAAGGCTATGATCTTTCCTTGGGCAACACATAAACATTTGTCATCATCTTGTTAATCCAAGAACACTATAAATAGCCAACACCATTTCACTTCCAACTTGCTCATCTTCATTCTCTTTCACTCTTGCTCTGATTTGAGGCTACCACATTAACTTAGAGGCCTCATACTTGTGCATTCTAGTTCATTTTTACAAGCTTAGGACTCTTGTAAGTGTTCTTTCATGCTTGTTTACTTATTTCAAGCAAGAAAGTCAAACATCGTTTGACTTTCAGCTTTGACCATGATATGGTCAAGACAAAGTTCGTTTGAACTTTTCAACGTGATCGTAATCATGATGGTTATAATCCCTAGCGATTATACCTACTAATTTCCACGTTGACTAGTCGAAGTGAAGAGTCAAAATTTCGGTCAAAATGCACGATTATGTGCATTTTGCGACGAAACTATTTTCGGGTATCAAAACACTTTGTTTTGATATCAAATCAGTTTTCTAACTTAGTTAAACATGTTTTAACATTTTTAACTCGTCACTTCTAGCTTAATGCTTATTTAGGGTCGTAAGTCAAGCGGTCTTAACAACCGCTTAGACTTTCGAACCCAACCGGTTTGGTCGATCATTAGGATCCGACCAAACATATTTTGTGACCATAGTTTTATAGGGAATAACCTGCTGACGTTATACCTTATGGTCACCTTGTTCGGTTAGTTATTCGTTAAGTCATTTATATGGCCATTAAAAATGACCAAAATGCCCTTTTTGAGCATAAATTCATTTTTAACATATGTAATCTAACTTTTGACATCTAAACTGATTTAATAACATTTTTAAACATGTTTGGGCATGTAAGGCTTAACATATGACATAAATAACCATCCGACCTTATATTTACGCAAACGGCACGTTAAAGTAGCTTAAACTATCTTAACGAGTCGAAACAGGTCAAAAGCACATAGGGTAACCTTCTAATCAGAATGTTAGGTCTATTAAATCATGCCATATGAGTTCCAATACTCATTTGATTTATAGAACTTCATTCTATCCTATCCTCCGATTTAGGATCCGATTATTAACGTAGTTATCTATATTAGGTGCCGTTTGATTCCGTGGTTTCTCAAGCTTTAATCGGTCTTTATTCCAAGACTATTAAGCAATCCCAAGTGAGTACATAGTCCCCTCTTTTACCACTTTCAAATATTTTGGAGTGATACACATGTACCTATATGTTACTTTCATGCTTTCATGCTTTTCATGACAAATACATGCTATGTTCATCTAGTACACATATAGTACATGATTTCAATTATGTTTTGCTATGTATGTTGACTGAGCATGCTAGCACGTCGATTTCATAGACACTTTTGTTGCATATGTTTACTCAGTATATGGACACATTGATTTACAATACATTTCTGCTATGTATGTTTACTGAGCATGCTAGCACATTGATTTCATGGACATTTCTACTTCGTATGTTTACTTAGCATACTTAGTACATGGTTTTTACATGACATGCTTACATTTGGTATGTTTAACGGGACAATAATACATTCATTAACATTGATCACGTCGCTCGGTATTATGTAATGGTACCATAGGACTTGACAAATCCCGTTCCCGGCTTCCTAGGTTTGTTTGGAAGTAGGGAATGACAGAATCCGAAAACATTTTTGATAAACCTTTGACTTGTTAAGGGTTTATCCGACAGTCTCAAGGCTTGAATGTATGCAATAAACATATTCACATAAATGTTCGTAACAATAAAGGATTGGTTTTTGCAAAACATAACTTTTGATTTAAAATTAGGTTTATTCAAAGATATTGTTTTGTACATTATACATATGGTTTGAGTAAATACTCTTTATTCACCATACATGACATTTGGTTACACATTGACATTATACATATGGTTTGAATAATACTCTTTATTCACCATACATGACATTTGGTTACACATTGACATTATACATATGGTTTGAGTAAATACTTTTTACTTTCCATATATAACATTTGATTAAACAAGACATGGTTTACACTTGACATTGGACATTGTTTACACATAACATTTTGACATTGGTTTAAACAATACATTTTTTGTGGTTATTGATAAGTGATTTAAATAACGAGGCGTGTGTATTATGATAAAAGCATGGTGGATATGCCGCTGGTACTTCCTATATATAAGTGCTTTTATGATATTACATATCGTAGCGTTATTTAAACCACTTCGACAAAGACATGACACATTTTATACAAATGACATATTTTCACAAGGCATTGTTTTACAAATGACATATTTCATACAAATTCATTTTCACTTGGTTATTCATTTAACCATGCATTATTCTTTTATATCCTTTGATTTTCGTATTGAATTTCACATGGTTTTATAAAAGAAAACATTTTACAAGGTTCCTGACTACTTTTTCGTTAAACTCTTATTTTAACTACAAGTCATGAATCCTTCATCAACAAAACCTATGTATCTCACAGGCATTTTTATGCTAACGTACCTATTTTCACATTTGTTTCAGGTGCTAATGTTTGAGGTTGATCGTGCTACACTTAGGCGGACTTGGGCCTTAGTGACTTAAAACTACGAAAGACAGTTTAATTTGTGTTTCGTTTCTGTTTGAACTAAGACAATGTAAACACTTTATTTCTAATAAAACCAAACTTTAAATACCATGTGTTGTGAAACAATAATTCTGTTACAACACTCCCCGATGTTTCCGCCGCGGTTTGTTGTTTTACGCGATCGGGGTGTGACAAGGCCCTGACGACTAATCGGTATATGTAAGTGGGGACTTCCATGATAGAGTTTCGTTTAGTACACTTGTTGCATCCAATATAAATAGTAATTAATAAAAATGTCCCACACATGGGAAAAGTGTTAGTCGTATCCCACACAAGGAGATAGAAATATCGTATCCCACACAAGGAGATAGTAAGCAATCCCAAACCAGGGAAAGTTTTGTTGTTATCGTTCCGCGTATCCCACACAAGGAGATAGTAAGTAATCCCAAACCAGGGAAAGTGTTTTCGTCCCATTTCCCCACCACCAGGAACGCATGCTTTAAGTAAAAAGTTGTAAACTCACTTTTTCTTTGCTCGGCATACAATTTACTTGTGTTACGTTGGTCAATCATACCCTAATATGGTTATTAATATTCATTAGGTTCGTATGCAAGTAGTGTCACATACAATCCTACACTTATCTAACACATAGCATGCATGACATATACGGTATTAGGCCTATCCTAGCATGTGAACAGTTAAACAACAACCATAGCACACAGTCCATTACATCAGTTTGTGCGGCCCAATAATTAAGCAAAGTAGTCCAGTCGAAACTGGGTCGTCTCGACTCGAGACCAAGAGATCTCGAATCGCAACCATGAGATTCCGAGTGGCTACCAGACGATCTCGGGTTGTGCATTTCCAAGTCGCAACCTTGAGGTCTCGAGTCAAGTTTGAGTCAAGATCTGGAGATCTCGAGTCGCAACCTACCCAATCTCGAGTCCCCTGTTATCCGTCTGGTTTTGAGTGGTCACTGAGTGGTCTCAATTCGAAACCACATGTTCTCGACTCCCAACCACTGTGGGAGTCCTTCTGGAACCTTATCCAACTTGTACGAACCAATCACATTTTCGTAACATGTTTTATCATGTCGTACAATCACCAAATCAGATTAGCAGCAAATTTTAAATATTTTCATCACATTATCAAACAGTTCTTCATTTAGGGTTTTCACATTATACTAACATACTCATCCTACACATTATGACCCTATCACTATTTTATCAATTTCATGAATACATCATTGTAATAGTATCAGATTGTTATTGAAAATATTATTAGAACCACATTATCATAAACATCAATCAACACAAATTACGTTTAAAACCACTTTCAATCATTTAACAATTTTAATAGCAAAATCATTTGGTATGAAATAAATAAAGAACACAGCAAACCTATCATGACACATCTCCACAGTCACACATGAAATCCCCAAATTCTAAATTTAGCAACACGCCACTAAACACATACAAATTAAGGACCACAAAGAATCCGAAACAGCTAATCGGCCAAGATTGTTTAACCATTCTCTACATCTTAAACAAGAATCACAAAGCAGGCAATTTAAACATTCTGGCCAAACGGTTAACCACTACATATGCTCAAAACTCAAAATGTAAGAAATACACAAATACTTGCACTCGTCATGCTAAAATCACACATTAACCAAAATTTCAACTCAACGAACCCATCACTGGCCTATATAAACTTTGAGACAAAAAGCGGGAAAGGGAGTGCCCTGCTGCCACAGCTGCCATCATTTCCGATGGCTACAGCCACCGTCGGCCACCAGCCTCAATCCAACGAATGCCAAAAATCGGACCTCTTTCACCTCGAGCGACTACAGCTATTGGAGCTTCAAGCCCGAACCCTCCAACTTCCTATGATGACGCTGCTAATGCTATTATTGCCGGTACCCAGCATCGCCGCCGTACGCGGTGGTAGTCGGTCGTATTTATAGAAGAGAGAGCTTAGAGGGGGTGTGGGTGGTGCGAGAGGGTAGGAGAAGGAAGGTGGTGGTGTTTAGGCAGTGAGTGTGTGTGGGTATACGAGAAGATGAACATGGGGGATGGGTTGTGGGGGTTGAGGTGTTGATCGGACAGAAAACCGGTCGCCGGAAGTCATGGCTCCGGTCGCCGGGAATTGCTGTCGAGAGAGAGAGGGAAAGGAATATGGGGTGTGCGGCTGATTTCTCAAAAATGTGATTAGGGTTTTGTTTTTAAAGAAAATGAGAGGGGGAGAGGTTTAGGATGTTTAAATAGTTTAGGTTTAGGGTGTGGGGTTGGGCCTAGCCCAAGTGCGTGAATCTATTTTAAACGACTACACATCTCGCTCAACCAGACTTATCCGGTAATATTAACTAATCGCGTAAATAATTTAAATCTCTCGTCGCGGATTATTATTTCGCAAATAATAATAATAGTAACAATATTAATAATATTAATAATAATAATAATAATAAACAACGCACGTTTTTACTAAAATACGCTTCTCTCGATAACGAGAGTACGGGTTGTCACATTCTCCCCATGTTACTGGAATTTCGTCCTCGAAATTAGGCAAGGGTCAAACGATACGCTCTATACATATACAAAGACTCCATTACCATACGTAGATACAAGCAGTTTCACAAAAGTCTATAAAACGAACATGTAAGCCACATAGCACACAAGGCCACATAGCACGAAAAATCACGTAGCATAAGATTCACGGAGTTTGTACGTATCTCACATAGTATGGATTTTCACAAAATTAATTATAACATAAAGATGAAATCATGCGGAAAGCCTGAAGCATCACATTATCCCCAAGTTCAAGAAATTTCGTCCCGAAATTTACCGCGCAGCCACTGACAAGCTAATGTGTTTAAACGTTTGTGTGGGGCGTCACATCATCCCCTTGCTGGTTTGAAATTTCTTCCCGAAATTCAGTTGTAGCCTCAGTGCTGGAAGTATTGTTTGTAAACAAATGGGGATACTTGCGCATCATCTGGTTTTCCTGGTCCCAGGCAAACTCTAGGGCCACGATGCGTGTTCCAACGAACTCGGGCTAATTATCTTGCTACACTTGAGGGTTTTGATTTCTTGATCCACGATCTCAACCGATTCCTCAACGAAGCGTAGTTGGTTGTTAATCATGAGTTCCTAAAAAGGAACAACGAATGTTTCATCTGACAGACACTTCTTCAGACTAGACACGTGGAAGACGTTTTGCACCGCACTCAGCTCTTCAGGCAGGTTCAATCTGTAAGCTACTTTACGAATCCTCTCGGTAATTTCAAATGGTCTGACGTATCGTAGATTAAGCTTGCCCCGTTTACCAAAACGTACCACACCCTTCCTGAGTGAGACTTTTAGTAGAACCCGGTCACCAACCAGGAATTCTAGAGGTTTCCTACACTTATCAGCGTAGCTTTTCTGACGGCCTCGAACTGCCGCCATGTGTTATCTGATCTGGGCAATCTTATCCGTAGTATCATGTACGAGCTCTGGGCTGGTAATTTGGCTCTTGCCAACTTCCGCCCAGCATAGAGGTGATCGGCATCTACGACTGTACAATGCCTCAAATGGTGCTGCCTGAATGCTAGTGTGGTAGCTGTTGTTGGAAGAGAATCCTACCAGTGGTAGATGCCGTTCCCATTTGTTTCCAAAGTCAAGGGCACATGCTCTCAGCATTTCTTCAAGTGTTTGGATGGTGCATTCAGTTTGACCACCCATCAACAGGTGATAAACGGTGCTCATGCCTAACTGTGTGCCAAAGGATTTTGTGCACAGCCTGCGATGAATCGGATGCAAAACGTAGATTGCGATCATAGACAATTGAAGTTGGCACTCCGTTCCTGGCATCTACTTCTTTCATGTAAATGGTTGCAAGTTCGAAAACTTGTCGGTTTCTTTGGTCGCGTACTGTTACCGGCAAATATTTCATCAATGCCTCGGACAGGATAAAATAGGATAGGAGCACCTCATAACTTATTTTCCAATCACAGGAATTGCGAATTCCAGACATCTTTCTAATTCTAGGTGATACTTTTTCGAATCTATTGCGTATGCGACCGAGAGAGGTGAACTTCACGACGCCCAAAAGTCGTGTGTTGAAAACTTATCACAAGGCGGTTTTTGGAGTAGGTCTAGATGTCGTCGAAAGAAACAAGCGTCGAATTTTGACAGGATAGGATAAATTCGAGTGTCGTGACTAGGTGTTGATCGTGTCGAGTTCGAAGAACAGGGCTTGTGATACCTTTACCTCCGGGGTATCCTTGGCTCGTTCTCCAACGAGTAACGTTCGTAGTAGGTAATCCCTCCAAAGGGAGATTTGTGCAGAATAGAGTAGGATAAGAATCATGGAATTCGTGAAGTATAACACGAGTAGCGTGAATATGCGAGAAGGGTAGTCGGAATCGAGGCAAAACATAAAGGCTTTGGGGTCGGCAATAAGGATTTGTCTGATGTCGATGAGGTATCTGGTCGTACACAAGTGGTATGCGGTTAAAATAAACGTCGCTTGCCGATAAGGAGTGTTACATCGATGTGGTTAGCACAATAAGTAGTAGCTAGAAAGGGATGGTCATCGTGCTGGTTTGTAGGCTTTAGGATCTACTGAGACGTCTGGCAGGATGTGATTTCTCAAATCGATAGGAAATCAAGTTCGAGTGGATTGTTCTAAGTCGTGCGAATGAGTCCGAAGTAACGCTTACGTCGTCGAGGGGTTTCGATGTGAAAATGCGGAAACAGGTTTTCAAAAAAGTACGATTGAAGTAACACGCTGCCATATTTCAGGGGTCTATGAAGTTTGTCGACTAAAGGTCGAGCTTGCTTTAGTTCAAGATGAAGTTTTCTTTTTAGCCATCCTATATATATAGGGTTAGATTCATTTGTGAACTTATCCTTGCCCTTGATTTAGTTCAAGATGAATAGGGATAGGATTGTAATTATACATACAAATTTAATGTTAACTCATTTAATTATATCCCATTTAATAGGAGGTTATTAATAGTAGTTATATATCCCTACTTTTTGTGATTTCAAATATCATTAAAACATTAATTCATAGCAACATAACGTGATCGACATTTTTTTATACTTCCTTCATTCCAAAACAATTCTGTAACCGTACACAAGTGTATAAATTGATGTGTTTCATCAATATTGTTGTTTTATGTGTTCCACCTATTTTACACGTATTTATAGTGCATGTATGTTTTGGGTAGACACGTAGTTTTTGTGTTAATCGTTGATACACATGTGTACACTTGTTTGGTTTTAATCAATTTCATAATTGTATATGAATCTACTCGTGTGCATGCATAGTATACTATATGTTGTTAATATACACATATGTAACCATTTCTAAATATAATACACAGATGTATAAAAGCTTGTACACATGTATATAAACTACCAGTTGTGTATTTTGTATAAACCGATAGTTTGCAAGACTATACACACGTATATAAACTAACATCTGTCTATCTTGTATAAACTAATACTAGTGAGACTGTCCACATGTGTATAAACTAACAGTTGTGTATCTTGTATAAACGGAAACTAGCGAGAGTTTAGGGATTTTGACTATATTGTTTAAACAATGAAATTTATAAATGATGAAAATACCCTCCCATCATTTATTTTAAAGGGAAGTTATAACATTATAATTACAATCTTGTCATTGATAAAAAAAAAACTCTAGATCTTCTAAATGAATGGTCAGGATTTGTTCACTTGGTTCACAAATACACTATTGTTCACTCTAGAACCCCACCCTATATATATATAGGATAAGAATCCGTTAGGAACCACCCTTTATTGCGAGAACCGTGAGAACTAATGAGAACACAACAAAAATTACATAAAAAATTAAAAACACACAAAAATAATTTTTTTATAAAAAAAACCGCTACATTTCGTCACTAAAAAAGAAAAGAAAAAACCGAACAACAGTACTGATGCACATGTGCAGCGGTACTGTTGTTCTTTTTTTTGTGACGAAATTTAACATTTTTTTACAAAAAAAAATTGAACAAAAAGTACCGTTGCACATATGCATCGGTTCTGTTGTTCAATTTTTTTAGTGACTAAATTTAGCGATTTTTAATGAAAATATAAAAAAAACTTTTTTAGCATTTAGTTGTGTGGTTTAGCTTTATGGTTTAGTTTTTAGCATTTAGCTTGGGTGGGGTGGGTGGGGGGTTTAGGTTTAGGGGGGGTAGGGGGTTAGGTTTTTAGTGGGTGGTGTGGAGGGGGGTTAGGGTTTTTTTTGAGGTATAGTTTTTTTTTAGCGGGGGTGGGGGTGGGTGGGGGGTGTTTAGGTTTTTGGGTTGTGGTGGAGTGAGGGTGGGGGTGTTTAGCTTTTTTGGTAGTGGTGGTGTGAGGGTGGGGGTGAGTGTTTAGGTTTTGGGTGGTGGTGGGTGGGTTTATTTTGTTATGTTCACATTTGTTCTCATGGTTCTCGCAATAAGAGTGGTTCTCAAATGAATCCTACGCTATATATATATACATATATATATATACATATATATACATATATATACAGGTACGGGATCAGGAGAAAACGCCCAAAAGTGTGAGAACAGTGAGAACGGATCGTGGACCAATACGTGGCACGCGATATAATGAAGGGTGGAGGGGCTTTTTTGTCCTTTTGTATTCTTTTTTTCAATGCGTCTCACAACACCGCTTCATTTTTTTAGTGTAAGATTTTTTTGGCGTTTAGTTAGATTCAATAACTACCTAGCGTTTTATTGTTTTTTAGATCACGTGCATAGTAAATATTTTGGCGTTTATGGAGTCCCCAAATTCGTTAAAATCAATTAGTAGTTATAACTTCTTTTCATCCATGGCATTCCCAAATTCATTAGGCGTTTTTGTAGATTTCAACAGTTCATATATGTTATAAAGGTAAATTTCTTGGCGTTCATGGCGTTTTTAAATTCATTAGTAATTTAAAAGAGTACAACTAAGACGAAATTAAACAAAAACTAATAGTCTTATGTGGATGGTATTACATCAGAGATGTAACCATCGCTTTGTTCATCACTCTCATCAGACTCATCATCATCATCTTGTGCATTGGCGTATCACGCCATAATCTCGCCTCATCTTTCTTGCATCCTATACTTAAGTATCATCACAACGCTGGATCTTGCATCATTCGAAGGTGCTAAATCAAGAGTTGTTCATGAAGATGTAGTCTATCTGTGTTCAGCACTTCGACCATTGTCAATGAATAATCCACCCCGTGTTGATAGCTCACTTTCACCGTTCTTGATTGTTCATCCAAACTCCAACTGGTAACTTTTGGTAGGTCAGTATCGTCAACATCATCATCATCATCTGCTGGAAATTTTCTCTTTAATCATCTTATTACCGTTCGAGTCCTTTCACAATCGAAGGCCACTGGAATCCCAAGGGCTAGAATATCCCTCTGAACAGCTTCATCCATACTAAGTATGGCCTTGATTGTCTTGACTTTCACCCTTCTCCTATCAGAGAACTTTAGGACGAAACGTCTCTCTGACCTCTCAAACCTCCATGCAATAACCTGAGCCATTTTTTTGAAGTTGTATAACGATTTAGACAATGTGTGGCGTGTTTAGTGAACGTGTGGAGTGTCAAGCTTTGTTTAGCTGTTGTAATAATGAGCTTTTTTGGCGCCAGGTAGATATATGTTTTTGGCGGTAAAAAACATTAGTAATTTTTATGTGTATTTTGTGTATCAATTGTCGTACCATGTAGGATGCAGGCCTGTAATGTGACAGGTAATTATGGTGTTTTGAAAAGATAAATAAATTCAATTACGATGGCGTGGCTTTTAATCCTATCAGAGAACTTTAGGATGAAACGTCTCTCTTACCTCTCAAACCTCCATACAATAACCTGAGCCATTTTTTTAAGTTGTATGGCGTTTTAGACAATGTGTGGCCTGTTTAGTGAACGTGGGGAGTGTCAAGCTTTGTTTAGCTATTGTACTTATATAATGAGCTTTTTTTGGCGCCAGGTAGATATATGTTTTTGGCGGTAAAAAACATTAGTAATTTTTTTATGTGTATTTTGTGTATCAATTGTCGTGCCATGTAGGATGCAGGCCTATAATGTGACAGGTAATTATGGCGTTTTGAAAAGATAAATAAATTCAATTACGATGGCGTGGCTTTTAATATATAATAAATTTTAGTAATAAAGTTTTCCGCCGTTTCAGTTACTGTTTACAGTTACTGTTTTGTTCAGCTTCATCTGTTAAGGTTGTAACACTTCCCATTTTTTCAGGGTTTGGCGCTATGTTTTTAATGGCGTTTAGATAAAGATGGCACGTTGTTTTATACATTGTTTTAATGGCGTTTAGTTAATGTTTGGAGTTTTTAATAATAATTGGTTAAAGTAATTTTATTATAAGTTTTGGCATTTTTTTGGCGTTTTATATAGCAACAACTTGCTTGGCGAGTATCTGTTCTTACAGTTTTCATACTATTAGGCATTTGGTGTTTGTAGTTTTTGGCGTTTTATAAACATTTTTTTACAAATATAATGTATTTTATCAGTGGAGAATTAGATAAGAAACAACAGAAAATGATCCCCGAAAAAAAAAATTAAAAATGCTAATCCAATTTCTCATCCAAATCTTCTCTGTCATCAGCCTCGTCTTCTTGAAGTTTTTGTGACTTGAACCTTTGAACACCTTTGCTAGAGGTCGATTTTCCTACATAACGCCCGTCCTTTAGACGAAGCGGATAAGTGGCCTCCTATATTTTGGTGTGATCTATTGTTGTTTGGTGACATGTGGTTGAAGATTAACGCCTGTGTAGATGCTATTATGATCATGGAGTCCAAAATAGCATTTACACTGGTATCGATCCCTTCATGCCATGCATATATTTATCAAGAACAAAGCACACAAAATGACATATCACTATCATCAGTCTCTTTTTCTTGAATATTTGTCCATCTCATTCAGCAAAAGCTTATAGAGATACCCACCCAGGTAAGAATCCATTCAGTGAAACTTCATGCATAACAATACTGAATATCCAAGAAACGAGGTTTGCCATCTGTGGTTTTTTTCAACTATTCTTGTTGGCATTTTAAAGTGAGTGGGTGGTTTTTAGGAAACATGGCATTTGTTTTTTGGTGTGATCAATGGATTGTGCTGAGACGTTTCTCTTTATAGGATGTTTTTGGCGCGTAGTTTAGGCGGGATTTTATTATAATAAAGCTAGTAATAAAGTTACCGTCCTTTTCAGTTAGTGTTTGTATTTACTATTTTGATCAGCTTTCTCTGTTAATATTGTAAGACGCCCCATCTTCCAAGTTTGGCGTTTTTATATTCAATGGCGTTTTGTAGTCCAAGATGATAAAATACACTAACATAGAAAAAACTACACAGGAAAAATAGTTTTCATTATTTGGTGTTTGTATTCCATGGCTTTTGTGGTATTTTTTGGCATTTTTTAACAAATGAGAGAAATATAGTATTTTATTATTTGAAAAAAAAATTACACAAAAGAAAACAAAAAAAAAATAAAACTCCTCGTCAGAAGGGACTTTGTCTGAGAAGTATTCATCACTTCCTTCGTCTTCTTCTTCGGAGTCTTCTTCTAGTCTTTCATCCAGGTCATCACTTTCACTTTCATTGACTTCTTGTTCTTGAAGATTTTGAAGCCTCCATTTGAACATGTCCTGCATCAACGCCGTTTTTATGTCCATGTCTGTGTTCAAACATGTGGCGTGTGTAACTCTTCCATGAACCCAACCCCCTGCTTGGTCATGATGTCTTCAAGCATGTAGTCTTCCTACGCTCCGTTGTTACATATAACGGTCACCATGCCTGTTTCTTCATCAAAATGCCATGATGTGATGACCGGGTCCATTTTTTCATTTGCTTTGCTTGGCCCAAATTTCCTGGTTGATCTTTGTGAACGCGTTTTGGGATCGAATTTGACTCCCG
This sequence comes from Helianthus tuberosus, assembly GCA_030545235.1. Lineage (NCBI taxonomy): Eukaryota > Viridiplantae > Streptophyta > Magnoliopsida > Asterales > Asteraceae > Helianthus > Helianthus tuberosus. The sequence goes on along the minus strand of CM060351.1, from coordinate 128,039,527 downwards.
GACGATTGCGAATAACACGTACGACGTGCGGAATCCATGCATGTGTGTGGTCCGAACACAATAACTAATTATAATGATGATTCAATTAATCGTATGACAATGTTTACACCTTGAATCACCTTCTTTGCTACTTTCTCTCTCTAGACTCCAAAGCTCCCCAAATGTAGAAAGTGGCAAAAGTTCTAAAATGAAACATAACATGGACTATTTATAGGGAACTCTTAAATGATGCACTCCTCTCATGATGCTCTCCATCCGTCCGGATGGGCAATGCTCCATCCGTCCGGATGGACATCTCCCTATAATCTTCATTCTGAAATCCTGTCTTGTTTCATTTCCTGCTACATTTCACGTTTGACGGAGGTGATAGACATTATGCACTCACAGACTCCCCCTTGGATATTACCGCAGTAAATCTCGTAGCTTTCTGTCTTCTCTCTCTTTCTGAGTCTTCACAAAGCTTTTCACAATATCAGCAACCACAGACTCCCTCTTCAAGCTTCTCTTGATTCTGCGTTCTGAATCAGCTCCCCCTTTCGTTTGACTCTTTCTTCAGGCTCCCCCTTTCGTTAAGCTTCTGTGCTTTTTGTAAGATATTTGACAATTCTAAGTTTGAAATCCTAGCTCTAAACATAAGCTGGAGCATTTCAAATATGTGACAATGAAAGCTTTTTGAATAAATCAGAATCGGAAATCTGACTCTAAGCATCAAAATATGTCATTTAAAGCTCAATATATCCTGGATCGAGAACATGGCTCTAATGCACAAATGTAACAATATGTATTCATCCAGGATTACCCGACTCTACTCCCCCTATCAAATGACTTTATAAAAATTGACAGTTTAAGCATCCAAAACTTTTATCAACATAATCATCCAAGTCCAAATTAATGACCTTGGAGATATCACAAACTGTTTTTTATTTTCATTTAAAACTTCAAGTTTCAAATTAATGAACTTGTTTATTTTTCAGAAACATGTTCAGCATACTTAGACTTTGAAACTCAACTCTCAGACATCGGTTGTCGAAAATAAAGCAGAAACAAAATCTATTTGTATTTTTCTGAAATATAAGGCAGTAAAGAAATATTTACAGACAATTTTTTTATTTGAATTCGTGTTAGAGGATCATATCAGTTTATGACAAATCACTAGTACCGTTGAGCTTTAAACACTTTAAGTTCTAAATGATTCACTTAGATTGTCAGTATACTGATCCACTTAAACTCTCACACAAACTTCAACTGATTCGAGATATGAGTTTAATGTTTTAAGTACTTAACTTATTCGCGTGTCCTACCAAAGAATATACTCCCGTATCAAGATTCCCTAGATTCAGTCTTATAGGTGAATATACTATATTGATATATGTACTCTGGGTTAGTGCGAGACCTTGAGAGCTCAGGTATGAACTACCGTTCAGTCAAAGAGATGAAGGCTCGACTTTAGGTGTATCCCACTTAGGGATCTTCTTTACAACTGCACTTGATTTATATCTTACGATATTTTCTCAATTTTTATGCAGAAGGTAAGCATTAAGCATGCAAAGTATTATATGAGGTCTAGGCCATTACTGACGCAAAATCAGAAGACCATGTATAATACCCCAGATATCAAACAGTATAAAAACCTAGTATCTTAGAATCAGGCAATCTCTCAAACAAGATTTCGGGGGTTACCCATATATCTGAGAGATGTTCCCCACGAGATAAGAGAGTTAATGATATTTAGGTTTATATCTCGAAATCAATCTACTAAGCGTGTAAAAATCTACTGGCATATCATCAGTGAAACCGTTTATCACATTCGACTTTCCATTTCTTTAGCGTACTGTGATTGTCTACTGATGTACTATCATTTTCTCTTTTTACACAAATACTCATTTTGAATTTTCTATTGTTTTTGGCTTTTTCAAATGTTTTCGTATTTTCCAAATTTTTACTCCCCCTAAAATTCAAAACATTTAAAGAAAATTTGATAAACCGATGTAGACAACTTTGTCTCGCCATCCATTTCTGTTTCACATGCTTTTTTTTGCAGAAAGTACCCCCATGATTTACAACAAATTGATTTTTAACAATGTTAAAACCATTTTCAATTGTGAAATAATCATGTTTGTTCAGCCGTGAGGGTTTCGACGTATTCAATCAAAACATCTTTTTAAATTTTTGATTTTTTGAAAAATTAAAACCACAATCATCATTTATTTTCATTTTTCAATTTTTGACAAAATAAAAACATATTTTTGGTTTTTAATTTTTTTTATTTTTAGGGTTTTATATTTAAGGTTTATTTATGTACAGAAAGAAACAAGCTCCCTGTTTTCAGTTGCAGGGATCCGCAACCTCTTCTTGTGTCATGCTGCTCCTCTGTCCATTCTGACAATCATCCATCTTCTGGAGCACCTGCACATTCAAATAATTCAATCATTTGAACAATGCCACCCAAGCCTGTTTAGACTCAGGTAGCTGAACATAAATCTTACCAGGTAGAACTGGATAGTTTCGTTCATTCTTCTCAAAAACATCTTCATTTTGATTATCACTCACAGAAGTTTGTTTGTTGACCACCCAAGTTTGTCCTTTTAAAACATTCCTTCGATAAAATCTTAAATCAATTAGTATGTTTAGTTTTGACAAATCATTTTTAGGTTTCCAGATTTGTTTTGTTTCTGAAACATTTACTTTTTGTTTCCAAATCTGTTGTGGCACAACTTTGGGTGTCGTCGGTTTTGGTTTCCAATTTTTTTTATCCAAACTTGTTTGACTTCTGTGTCTCAACTTTCTTTTCCTTTCCAACATCAACAGGTTTCGGATTTGGACCCTTGCGACCAAGATGTCCACCTTTACCACACTTAAAACATGTTCTTTTGGAAATATCTTTAACCTGTTGTTGTTGTTTTTTTCTTTTGAGCATAGAACTCTTCATTAGATTGTCGTCTAAATTGGAGTTCTTTCTCTTCCTCAGAACTTGTTCCGTGAACAAAGTTCTTCTGTTTCTGATAATTTGTCCTTTCGAATCGTTTATTTTGATTTTGTTTCTTTTTATAACCCAGCCCAGCCTTCATGTTTTTCTTTTTGTAACCAGTTTTGTTATAAAAAGTTTTCTTGCTCTTTCTAGCAAATTTTGAAATTTCAGACTTTTCAATTTCTACCAGTTTGAAAATTTTGTTGATTTTACCTGAAATCACATTTTGAATTGGAAATTCATCATCAAAGAATAGTTTGTCCGATCCAATCATGGTATAAACCAATCCTTTTGAATCATCATTCACAACTTTTCCAGATTTTGAATTTTTCAAATAACTTTCATGAAAACTTCCCTCATTTTTATTATGTGATTCAGATTTATCTGTGTTGGTAGACTCCTCTATGAGAACAGTTTTAACAACCTTACTTACCACCTCTGAATAATCAAGATCATTAGATTTGGAGTAAGTCACGTCGATGTTGTCAGGTAATTGGTCAACAATATTTATTGTTTTTTCCACCTTCTCACACATCATAGAATGTATAATGATTCTCCAACGGTGGTGGAACTTGATGGTATTCTGACCCAATTCCCTTTTTGTTCTTTTCTGACTCTTTTCCATCGGGTGTGATGTTGAAAATACGCTCCAAAATGTATGAAGAAGCATGATAACTTTGAAGTTTGTTAACCAATTTTTCTTTTTCAGCCAGTTCTTGTTTAAGTTTAGCAACTTCATCAATATAGTTATTTAAAACCATTTGTTTTCCTTCATATATTGCTTCAAGAAATTTAGTTGTCTTTTGGCATGCAGACAATCTATCATCCTGACTTTTGACTCTACTTTTCAAAGTTTCATAAGCTTCTTTACCGAGTGATATGACAATTTTATTACATCATATTCTTTTTGCAACTCTTGAATAGTTTTATCTTTTTGAAAACATTTGTTGCAATCAGCTGAACACTTTTCTTTCAAAATTTTGTTTTCTTTTTCAAGATTTTCACATTTCTGTGTTAGCTCTTTTTCTCTTTCTTTCAAAATCTTTTAATTTTCAAACATTTCATTAAATTTTTCTTTGAAAATCTTTTCTATTTTAGTGAATTCAATATCTCTGGATCTTAGATTGTTATCCTTTTCAGTACAAGCCTTGCACGTTTCCATGCATTTCTTGCACTGTTCAACAGTTTTATGTTTAGATTTATTTAATGATACATAAGAATCAGTTTGAATTGTTACCTTAGCTTTTGGCACCATGGCTTCCTTCGTCTCTTGAATCTGATCTTCCTTAAGCACCTGCAGTTTCTCAGCAACAGCTTCCTCTGCCTTCACCTCAGCTTTCTTTACCTCTTCCACCATCTTCTGACTTTCATCAACTATTTCCTCTACCGTTTTCTTCTTTTTCTCTAGATTGGCATATATCACCTTCCTTATGCCTTCCTCAACCTTTTCTCTGTATCTCGGAATCTCTTCGAGACATTTACACCAAACCCCTACAGTTGGAATAGCAGCAACAAGTGCTTCAAAATCTACCTTGTCGGAATCAACTGTTGGGTTTCCTTTCGGATCAACAAAACATTATTTCTCTACACTCCATCGGTTTGCCCGTTGTGCTTTTGTGAAAGCTTTATTCACATCACTCAAATACATTCGCACATGACATTCTTCTCGGCTCTCTTTAAATTCAGCTACTAAAGCCTTTTTCCGTGCTTTCTCATCTTTAATGTATTTATCCCAATTAAAACCTTCGTCCTCATGAAACGTCCTGGGTCCGGGGCTATCATCATGAATCATCAACATAGCTGCCACACCCTCAAAATCCACATGCGGAGTACTACCGCGAGGCGTGTGACTGACCAGGATCCAGCCACCAATTATTTTGAACCGATGAGTTATTATTACAAATAATGGTATAATTAGTGACCTAATTTAAATTTTTCAAAACATAGTTTAAGTTTGCATCGGAAAGAGAAAGAAAACACATCGTAATTTAAAACCACAAGTTTGTTAACATGAAACTTACAAGCCATGCACTCCAACCGATTGCAATGTCCATCCAAAGTTGCACCGAGCAACCTGCAAAGCATGCAATAGAGTGTCAACATAAAGTTGGCGAGTTCACGAGTTTACCGTTTTCCAGTTTTTATTTTCCAAAAAACATTTTTGTTGATTAATTACTCATCTATATCTAGCGATGGGGAGCTATCCCATATGTAAGCTACTAAATTGCGTTATACCGAATCCTTGTGACCGTACGTTTCCGTAGTGGGCCGCGTTTGTCAATGTCTATCATCATTGACGGTTGCCAAAGTCTCTTAGTTCACGACCGATCCTATCCAGACACGGTATGAGGCTGGTGAGACCTAAATAGCGCTATCAACTAATAACCCGTTCGCCAGGCCCCGGCGACTAATAACCAGGGAAAGTGTTTTCGTCCCGTTTCCCCACCACCGGGAACGCATGCTTTAAGTAAAAAGTTGTGAACTCACTTTTGCTTTGCTCAGCAGACAATTTACTTGTGTTACGTTGGTCAACCATACCCTATTATGGTTATTAATATTCATTAGGTTCGTATGCAAGTAGTGTCACGTATAATCCTACACTTATCTAACACATAACATGCATGACATACACGGTATTGGGCCAATCCTAGCATATGAACAATTAAACAGTAACAGTTAAACAACAACCATAGCACACAGTCCATTACATCAGTTTGTGCGGCCCAATAATTAAACAAAGTAGTCTAGTCGAAACCGGGTCATCTCGACTCGAGACCAAGAGATCTCGAGTCGCAACCATGAGATTCCGAGTCGCAACCAGACGATCTCGGGTTGTGCATTTCTGAGTCGCAACCTTGAGGTCTTGAGTCAAGCTTGAGTCGAGATCAGGAGATCTCAAGTCGCAACCTACCCGATCTCAAGTCCCATGTTGTTCTTTTGGTTTCGAGTGGTCACTGAGTGATCTCGAGTCAAAACCACACGTTCTCGACTCGCAACCACTACGGGAATCCTTCTAGAACCTTATCCAACTTGTACAAACCAATCACATTTCTGTAACATGTTTTATCATACCGTACAATCACCAAATCAGATCAGCAGCAAATTTCAAATATTTTCATCACATCATCAAACAGTTCATCATTTATGGTTTTCACATGCAACTAACATACTCATCCTAGACATTATGACCCTATCACTATTTTATCAATTTCATGAATACATCATTGTAATAGTATCGGATTGTTATTGAAAACATTATTAGAACCCCATTATCATAAACATCAATCAACACAAATTACTTTTAAAACCACTTTCAATCATTTAACAATTTTAATAGCCAAATCATTTGGTATGAAATAAATAAAGAACACAGCGAAAATATCATGACACATCTCCACAGTCACACATGAAATCCCCAAATTCTAAACTTAGCAACACGCCACTAAACATTTACACATACAAATTAAGGACCACAAAGAATCCGAAACAGACAATCGGCCAAGATAGTTTAACCATTCTCTACATCTTAAACAAGAATCACAAAGCAGATAATTTAAACTTTCTGGCCAAACGGTTAACTACTACATATGCTCAAAACTCAAAATGTAAGAAATACACAAATACTTGCACTCATCATGCTAAAATCACACATTAACCAAAATTTCAACTCAACGAACACATCACTGACCTATATAAACTTTGAGATAAAAAGGGGGAAGGGAGTGCCCTGCTGCCACGGCTGCCATCATTTTCAATGGCTACAGCCGCCGTCGGCCACCAGCCTCAATCCAATGAATGCCAAAACTTGGACCTCTTTCACCTCGAGCCACTGCCGCCGTTGGAACTTCAAACCCGAACCCTCAAACTTCCTGTGATGACGCTGCTGATGTTGTTAACGCTGGTACCCAGCACCGCCGCTGTACGCGGTGGTGGTCGGCTATATTTACAGAAGAGAGAGGTTAGAGGGGGTGTGGGTGGTGCGAGAGGGTAGGAGAAGGAATGTGGTGGTGTTTGGGCAATGAGTGTGTATGGGTATACGAGAAGATGAACATGGGGGATGGGTTATGGGGGTTAAGGTGTTGATCGGACAGAAAACCGGTCACCGGAAGTCATGGCTCCGGTCGCCGGGAATTGCAGTCGAGAGAGAGAGGAAACGGAATATGGGGTGTGCGGCTGATATCTCAAAAATGTGATTAGGGTTTTGTTTTTAAAGAAAATGAGAGGGGGAGAGGTTTAGGATGTTTAAATAGTATAGGTTTAGGTTTAGGGAGTGGGGTTGGGCCTAGCCCAAGTGCGTGAATCCATTTTAAACGACTACGCATCTCGCTCAACCAGACTTATCCGGTTATATTATCTAATCGCGTAAATAATTTAAATCTCTCGTTGCGGATTATTATTTCGCAAATAATAATAATAATAGTAAAATAATAATAATAAACGGACGTTTTTACTAAAATACGCTTCTCTCGACAACGCGAGTACGGGTTGTCACATTCTCCCCATGTTACTGGAATTTCGTCCTCGAAATTAGGCAAGGGTCAAACGATACGCTCTATATGTATACATAGACTCCATTACTATACGTAGATACAAGCAGTTTCATGAAAGTCTACAAAACGAACATGTAAGCCACATAGCACACAAGGTCACATAGCACGAAAAATCACGTAGCATAAGATTCACAGAGTTTGTACGTATCTCACATAGTACAGATTTTCACAAAATTAATTATAGCACGAAGTGTCACAATAGCTTGTTTCTTTTCTTTAGAAGATCCTTCTTCAATCTTATTTCTTGACGGTTGCTCGTTGTTACGATGATAGATGGCCTTTTGTTAGTAGTCTTCATGGAAAGGATTCACGCTATCATCAGCTTGGTGATTAGTACACTCTCTTTTGAAGTTCCCCTTTTGTTTGCACTTGAAACAAGTGACTTTAGCTTTGTCAAATCCAAGCTTCACATCGGGACCTTCCAAACACTTTCTCCCTGTAATCTCCATGAACCGTTGAACTCTCCTGATTACGCTTGCCATACACCAGCGAATGTCCATGAGCTCCATCTCCTTTGGGTCTGCTTGATCGTAATCCTCCTTTGTCATGTTTGGATTTCCGATCTTTCCTGCAATTAAACTTTCATATAATTCCAGAACGGAGGCTAAGAAACTCATGTGTTGTTTAGCGAAATCAGTGTTTAAATTTGGAGAATCTTTCCAGTTCTAACTTGAAGAAGATTTAGATGATGCAGACGATGAATGATATCCTGAATCATAACTTGGAGATTTGTTCTTTGATGAATCACCAGCATTGTCAGTACTGAAGGCTGTACCAACCTTTGGTGACTGGTTGTTCAGCAGCATAATTCGTCGGTAGTACAGATCAACATTCCACTGGTAACTGGAACTAGACATTTTGTTTTGTTTTTGTAACTCTAGATCATGTCCTTCCAGTTTCTCGATCAAAGCTTCCAACGTCATCACATCAAACTTAGCATCATTCTTTAGAACAATCACAAATGTTTTCCAGTCATCAACTTGCGGTAACGCCTCGACAAGTTTGTCAACAATCTCTTATCTGTCTTTGTAGATTCCAAACCTCTCTAACTCGATCTTTAGATGACAAAATCTTTCAATCATTTGTCGAACAGTTTCTCCTTTCATGCAACCGAAGAGATCATACTCCTTTTTCAGTAAAGAGATTTTGTTTTTCTTGATGTCTTTGCCGCCTTCAGCTTTCAGCTTTAGAGCTTCCGACATCGACTTGGAGGTTTCACCATGTTGGAGTAAAAACATAATATCCTCTCTGACATATTGTTGTAACAAAGTTACCATTTTTAGTTCGTTAGAGTGATCTTTTTTATCAGTTTCTGAAAATTGTTTGATTGTGAGTAATACATTTTGATCGTTTCGTGGTTTTTCATATCCAAACGTTAACATGATCCAACTATCATATGCATACGCTTTCACCCAATTTTCGAATATTGTACTCCACCAGTGATAATCTTCGATATTCATTAGTTTCGGTGGCTTTTAGTGGTTTCCGTAAACATTATCATGATTCAAACTCTCTGAAATAACCTTTGAAACCAATTTTGTTCCGGGTGTTGCTTCAGTTGTTGTTTCGGATATGAAAGCGTTGTAAAAGGCATTGTAAAACTCTTTGTCCATGCTCGACATCTTCAAATCACGTCTTGATAATAGCACCTTGATTTTCACCTTGAATCACCTTCTTTGCTACTTTCTCTCTCTAGACTCCAATGCTCTCCAAATGTAGAAAGTGGCAAAAGTTCTAAAATGAAACATAACATGGACTATTTTCCTTCTTCTGTTGTCAAAAAGTATGACGAATCTTCTGATTCTCAGGGTGTATCTCCATGAAACGATGGTTGCCATTTTTGGCGTTTTGGTTAAATTTGGCGTTTTGGTAAAAGATGTTTTTAGGATGATTGATGGAAGTGATTATGGAAGCAATGGTAACGTCGTTTATATAATGATGTTTTTGGCGCGTAATTTAGGAGGGAATTTATTCTAATAAATGTTAATAATTGAATTTTAGTTACTGTTTGTTTCTTCTACCTGTAAGTCTGCAAAGTGTTTTATCATTAAGCTTTGACGTTTTGTATTAATGGTGTTTTATTCGTTTTGAATGGTGTGTTCCTATTTTAGTTTGGCGTTTTGAATTTGAGCTGTAAAAGACCTTTTTAGCCTTAATGAAGCGCGTCCACGTAATAAAATTGATGTTATTTACGAAAACGCCACCGCGCAAATCTAGTCCATAGATTGTTTTGATCGGACGATCCATAAGCGTTCTCACTGTTCTCACACTTTTCAGCGTTTTCCCTAAATCCTGACCCTATATATATACATAGGGATGGGTTAAAATGAGAACCACCATTAGTTGTGATAACTGGCCATCCAAAAGGTTTTTCCGAATATTTTTTCTCAAAAGTCATAAAAAATCACTTGTTTCAGCAAAAAAAAAATTAAAAAATATGCCGCATACCGACATTTACATGAGCGTAAAAAATATTTATCTTCGTACAAAATTTACACTAGCGCTGAAAAAAACTTGCATCAGTCAAAACTATCGACTCGACAATTTTTTTTTTTTACTTTTTTCTTACAGATGTGTTTATAATATTTTCATCTACGTTTGTGCAAAAAAATTTTGGCCCAACTCGTGCAGGAAGAAAACGATCTCACGGTTCTCACAATTCGTGGTGGTTCTGATTTGAACTGAGCCCTATATGGGAGAGGATCATGACAAAACTATTTCTTCTGAGGTGGGTGTGTCCGGGTCAACCGACGATAATGTTTTGAACCGCTTTGATTAACGTCTACCGCTAGACGTCATCGTCGGTACGTTTGACCATTTGGGACTTACTCGTAAAAGCTCTCAACATCTCAAATACGTGAAACTGTCTTTCGTAGCATTGTATTCTTCCAACGCTCTTGTTAAAATATTACCACCGTTTTGGCCGCTTCCCCAGTTGTCCCGAGTGCGTTGGAAGACCTCTTGAAACTGATGACATTTAAAGTTGATATCGGTCCATTTACTCGAAATAGAATCTTTATCTCGATATTCATCTTTTCCTATTGCTTTAACGAACGTTTCACGGATTTTTTGCCAAAAAAACCGGTAATGTTTGATAATTTGCTACGAAGAAGTACAAAAATTATAATGTTATATTTTACAAAAAAAAAATACATGGGCCGAATTATGTAAAAAATAACTTTTTAAAACGCTTACCAACATTGGGGCCTCCAATATATCTAGCCACGCATGTGCCAACGCGTACCCTCGTCTTTCGTCCATGCTTGGTAGTTTCTTTTTAGACGAGGAGCAGTTGGATCTTTCTTTTTGTGAGACCTTTTCCTACGTTTGGATCCCTCGACAACGGGTTCGGGTTGTGTCTCTGGTACCGTTTCTATCTCCGGATCGGTATCTTGAGTGGACGGTTGCGAACCGCCCATGGTTGGAAAGATTTGAGGAACTTGAAAGAATGGTTGCGAACCGCTCGAGGCTAGCAAATATATTCGGATCCATGTCTTGTAGGTTGAAGTTCGGTTGCGGTTGCGTGGTGTTCGGCCGATATGTATTGGGGTTACCGGGTCTCGATGACACATCGAATGGGGGTCGGAAGGGATTCATGATTGTAAGTGAAAAGTGGAGAAAGTTTATAAAAAATGTGGGTGAAAAGTTTATAAAAAATAGAGAATGTGGGTGAAAAGTGGAGAAGTGGGAATTATATAGGGTAAAAATTGAATAAAAAAATAAATTATTAATACATTTGGCCGTTGATCAACAGTATAATTTCGAAAAGTGTGCGGGGCTTGAACGTTTTTTAAACAACGTTGTTCGATTTTTTGAAGAAAAACGCCCCGGGACGGGTATTTGGGCGTTGGAGGGTGTTCTTTTATAAAAAAAAATGCCCAAAATCCATACGTCTACGGCTCGTCTTACAAAGTTTCAACCCACTTGGTTGATGTGTTTTGAGGTATATATGCATATTAGAAGGTCAAAGCTATAGTTGGATATCTCTATCTTCCCTTTTTATTCTTGTTACTTTTTTGTTTTTTGGTTTTTTGTTTTTGTTTTTTTCCAGACAACTTAATTTTCTTAAACGTCGTTTTTGTTTTTTTCTTCTTGTTTTTTTTATTGTTTTCATGCATTAATTTAAATTTTCTTTTTTTTGATAAAAAGTTTTATATTTTTATTATTTAGCTTTTAGGCATTATTATTATTATTTTTCTTTTTTTGATCTATTTAACTTAAATTTAGCGAAATTTCTTTAATAGGTATTCAAATGCTTTTTCCCTTTTGTTATGTAGCGAAAATTTAACGAATCGAATGTGTTGTGTTTTGGACATGTTACACCTATATTTTTTGGGTATTGTTTTTTCGTATGCTATAGCAAGTGAATCAAAATCGACAGATTTTCCGTTTGCCGGAACACGCAGGATAAAACCAACTAGTTCCTTCCAAAACTTGAACCCTTAATCAACAACTAAGAAATTTGTATCATTTCACTTCACTGAAAAAAAAATTAGTGGTATTTTCCGTGAAAAATATCGACCGCATCCCTTGGAAATTTTCATCCACACATCTTAGAAAAAAAATGTTAGGAATTTATATAAAAAAAATTTCAACACGGATTGAAACCCGGCCCAATTATGTAAACAAGTTAGCCCACTAACCCTTTTAATAAAACTTGAATTCATTCCATCAAGCCCAGTAAGTTAATAAAATTCAAACCCAACCCAAATACATATTTAATTAAATAAAACCAGTCATGTTTAAACAATGTGTATATATGTGTATGTGCGAATTCATGTAATTGTGATGATTATAAGGCTGTAGGATGTGGGATAAAGCCCACGTTAGTGTCACGTCAGATCCACGTCAGCCAGTGAGCTTTATCACGCTCTTCCTTAACCTGCAAGGTGTGGGATAAAGCCCATGTCATCATTACCTAATTATTTTTTTATTTATTTAAATTTAAACATTATTTAATTTTGGTATATTAATTTATAACTCATAATTTAAATAATAAAAATAAAGTGCCCTAATTTAAATAATAAAAATAAAATGTCATAATTTAAATAAAAAAATACAATGTCATAATTAAAATAAAAAAAATACAAAGTCACCCGTCGTCTTCGTCGTCTTCTCCTTGTTCACGATAAAACCATAGGTGCTCGGTCAGATCAGCTCAAAGGTCATGGTATGTGTTCCTATCGTGTATCTTCAATCGGATAACTTCTTTTTCAGCGTATGTTAGTAGTGGGTTCGTCGGTTGGTTACTTTCATCATAACTTTCTCCACAAAACACTCTACCCGAGTCCTCCAATATCATGTTATGCAAAATGATGCACGAATACATGACGTTTCTCATTTTACTTTTTTCAAGTATCCTTGACGGCTGGGCGATGATAGACCATCTCTTTTTTAACACATCGAAACCTGCTCGATGTCTTTTCTTGCTGACTCTTGTTTTTTCTTGAAATACAATCTTTTTCGTCATGTGGACACGAAAAGAGTTTTTACCAACGTCGTCCACTCGGGATAAATACCGTCTGTGAGATAATACCCATACTTATACTATACGTCGTTTGCATAGAATGAAGTATATGGTGCAACACCATCTATGACATCGTCGAAAAGATTCGAAGACATTAAAACTGCGATGTCATTGTTCGCACAGAAATTTTCAAGATAATCACGTAAATAAAAAAACAATGTAAATTTAAAAATAATAACAATAAAAATAAAAATAGTAATCTGTAAATTAAAAAAAAATATTAATAATAACAATAAGAATAAAAATTACCTTCACAGAAAATTTCAAGAGAATCACGACACATTCTTGACGACATCCTTAAATAGTCATCTCACGCATCACTCGTTGTGTCGTATGCTAGTTGCCTAATTGCTGCTGTACACTTTTGTATTCCAGAGAAACCAACTTTGTAACTAGAACTTTCTCTTTGTATAAAAAAAAGGGAATTCGCCCGCAAGATCATTAGAAATTTTAATAAAAAGACGACGGCTCATACGAAACCTACGCTTAAACTGAACATTATCGTACAATAGATTTTCACAAAAATAATCTTGCATTAGACATTCATGAGCACCTAACCGATCTCATTCAATAGCCGGTTGTCTGGTACGCGATGTAGAGGATTGGGCTTCTTCTCGCAAATAATTAATCGTCTCTTGCGTAATTGCGATAATCATATCGTCAAGAACACCGTCGGATGAAGAGCTCGAAGAATCGGATGACATTCTTAAAAATGATTGGGTAGAATTTAAGTTGTTTTTTTTGTGATTGGTGTGTGTTTTAGTTTGGGATAGGTTTGTATTTATATTTGAATTAAAAAAACTTTTTTTTTAATTTGAACGTTGGCCAACGGTAACAATTGACCAACCTTCCTCGATCCTGCCAATTCCATCTCGTTACCATGCTGGCGATGACACGATGGCGCCCCCCCCCCCCCCCTAAAGATGACGGTATGAACGGTGGCGCCCCTCCGGCGCAATCGGAGGTGAGGTGGCAGGGGTGGCGCCCTCCACACCCTCCGGCCTAAGTGAATTCATACTTGATCATTTATCTTGTTTGTTTATCAATTGGTGTGTTCGCATGATTTGATTTCACTACACATTCGGCTATATCTATGTTTGATTCAAAGAGCGATGTGAAATCGAGGACATACATTGGTGTATACGCCACGTATAGGTTGTACGTGGCCTAAACGTCAGTTATGTATTTTTTTAATTTAATTTAGTATATTATCAAAATTAAATTTAATCTATTGTTAAATGAATTTAATCTTATATTAAAATTCAAATTAATTTATTTTATTAAATTGAATATATAAAACTTATTATTAAATCTAATTATTAAATTATTTTATTAAGATTTAATTTTCTAATATTATAACTTAACTTAATATATTATTAAATTTCAATTTAATTTATTTATAAAATTTAATAAATTATTTTATTAATATTTAATTTAACTTAAATTCAAAATTTATTTTATTTTATTTTTTAAATTGTAATATATTGTATTTATAATATTTAATGAAAAAACTTGCGTGTTTCAATATCACACGTATACCTTACTACCGCTGTTTTGGTTTTTTCAGGATGAATGAGGAGATGCACCATGATGAGGGTGAGGGCCCACATCAACAGAAGGACCTTCTTACCGGTCACCTATATTTGGAGTTCAACCTTGGTACCCCGTGCATGGTCAGTGCCATAAGCTACGCAGGATGGAGATCGGCGAGCAAAATGCAATCGACTGAATAGTACTAGCGGAGCTTAGTAAATTGAGGGTGATTGTCAATGCTCCCTTTGGTGAATCCAAATCGAAGGTCACTGGCACCGTAGAACCCCTCTACAGGTACCTACACAAGCTTAATGCTATGTCCATCACGCCACATGAAGGAGCGGAGAGTGGTGCACGAGTGCTGACCCGTGCTTCATATATTGTCTGCTTTTACAGAGTTGTTTAACTAATATTAACTAAATTAGCCCTAACCTAGACACTCTAAGTTCTAAATTTATAAGCTAAGACTCTCTAAACCTAAACCACACAACCGGCAAGTGTACAGATCAATGTAGTACAACCTAAGAAGTCCGAGTATCGAACCCACGAGACTCTATTAATTACGTTAACTAGACTCAATTACTTATCTAAGCTGACTCGACTTAAATGTTTTTATATTTTTAGGGGGTTTCTAATAACCTAATGTAATTAATTAAAATACTATTTAACGCAAACATTGACACGAACTATGACTTCGAATTAACTCAGATGATGAAGAAGGCACTACCTAGGTTAGAATCCTACACATGAATGACGGGTTTTCTATTAGAATTGGAACTATTGTGGAACCGGGATCTTAAGATGCTAAACTCAAAGGTAATCTAAAGGACATTCGACCCTTCTCAAGGTGAAACCTAAAAGAACCCTAAAAGTTGTACATTTACCGGTTTAAGTGGATTCCCTCACGAGTTTTCAAACTCTAATAAGAAAGTACCCTAAAAGAAAATCTACCTCACAACGCGAAAGTCAAGGGTAACTTTTGGAATACTGATCTGACTCGATAAGTAAGGAAGATAGGGAAACTAGGGATATCTTCTCACAAAGGCTCTAACCCTAGCAATCTAACAACCTAGACAAACCGACAATCTCGCACCTCATGACTGTTAAGATTAGTTGAATATCTAGACCTACTTAATTCAAGATTATAACTCCTATGGATACTATATCTAGCAAACCATATATTAATAAAAACACACAGTAATTGATCTAACATAAACTTATAACAAAAGACATTCAACAAGAAAACGTGTGAAGTTAACAATCTTCATTAAACAAGTAAAGATACATGTACACGTCAAATCATAAAAACCAAGTCTTTACATTATTATTAAACCACAATTCAAGTTCCAAAACCGAAAAAGAAATTTAATCAAGCATGGTATTCATCAACAACCTAGGTAGTGTTTAAGAAACTAGCTAAGTTTCATGGTATAAACGAGAGCAATATATAATTCAAGCTCACAAAACATGGTTAAATCAATTAAAACAAAGAAACTGGAGGATGAAACTCGAGAATCTTCGATCCGAATGCTCCAAACCTTCAACCTTTTACTTCTGCAGGCTCAAAGTCTCTGACTTTCTCGATCAAGGCTCCAAAATTCGTCCGTAGCAGCAGCAAATTCGTCCATGTATGATGTGTTATCTTAATGATGCTTAAAATTCGTCTTATATGGTATAACTAGGTCAAACTTGCAGCAATCAACAACTTTCACGATTCGGGGACCCGTCCCGCGACGGGCATTACCTTCACCTCTCGCGTGACGTGAGATGCATAAATCACCCTCTTTTTTGACCTTTTTATCCCTCGCGTCACGCGAGGAGTTTGCCTTCTTTCTGTCACGCGACGCGACAAGGTGTTTTTCCAGCTTTGCTTCGTTTGTTTATCTGCACGATCAACTACAACTCGTCCGAGGCTCGGTTTTCTCCAATTTAGCTCATTTTTCGCTTGTTTTAGCTTCATATCTCTCACGGAGTCCTTCAAATCACAACCTATTAAGTACAATGCAAATCCTAACTAAAACAACACAAAACTTAACGAAAATTATACAAACTGTACACGGAAACTAAATGTATTTTGCAATACATAGCACTTCCCGGATGATGACCCTCAGTTGTATCTAGTGGTCATGCCGACAAGGTTAGATAGGCGCACAATGCATGGGCATGGGCATCATGCATAAGTTCAATGGTGTCGCCCTTCGATTTCGTATGTGCACCACCAGGTTTTAGGTGTTGTAGTTGTTGCCAGAGATGATCCCTATTGAGCTTCCAAAGGTGTCAAGCGTATGCGAGGAGACGTAGCATCCACCTGATCATGATATACCATCGCCGCCACAGTACCCTCAACTGCATCAGTATCCACATCATGTTTACTAAGGTGTAGGCTACCCCCGGTAGCACAAGCCTTCTTCCACGGGATTACTCGTCCGATCGACCAGATTGATGATAGGAGGAGGGTCGCTTTATTGTTATGTATGTACAAACTGATGTTACATGTATGTATAGTTTTAGTTGTTTATATCTGTGATGTTTGTTTACAAATTTTAGCATGTTCGGCTGGTTACGTATCATACGATATTTTAGTTTTGATTAATTCAAAATGTTTGTATTATCTAATAAAAATATTTATTTATATAGCGTCTTGGATTTTATAAAACAAAAAAACATTTTACATAAATATTTATATTTTTTTTGTAATATTTAATAAAGCGATAAATATTGCATGTTTCATTTTTTATACAAAAACTTTTTTAGAATCTTGTTAAATCAATAAATATTTAAAAAAATAATAAGTATTGTAATAAGAAAAATTAAAATACGATATACCTCGTATTGGTCTATATGTGACGGATAGCACTACAAAGATTCCAATCTGCCCAACTTTTGATTATAATAATACATAGGTCATTTAGGCTGGTGGGTATGGAGAGCCTCATCTCCAATGGGATGGGCCGTCACGTCACCGCCACGTAGGAGGGGCTTGAAGGGGATGGACCTAGGGGGTGGGGGATGAACCCCTTTATATATATATATATGTATGTATAGATGTGTGTGTGTGTGAGGAGAGAGGAAGGAGGCCCGTCGAAATCGGCTTGGGGAGGACAAAGTTGACGGGGCTGGGGCGGCGACGGGGCTGGGGGTGGAGAGTTTGGGGCGGCGGCAGGAGGACGGGCATGGGGACGGCCCCCATACCCTCCAGTCTTATAAGCCCCATATTAGGCTATATATAGCGTATACGATAAACCGTCAAATTAGAAGAGTTCTTATTTTAAGATATATAGTATACGCTATGTATAAACTTATACAAGCCCTATACACTGCAAATAGACGGGGCCTTAAATAAAGTGATAAGTCATTTTATTTTTTCAATCTTTATGAATTAATCAATAACTATTTCTTTTTTTTTCTTTTTTTTGAAAATGACGTAAAAGGGTTCATACTTTTCGTTGAACATAACGCTTATTGTACATGTCAGATTATTAAAAAGTAGGTACAGCTTTGTTTTCTGACATGCTATTGGCTATTATACACGAACGTTTTTTGGATAAAATATTTTAGTTATTTTAAATAAAAGCACGTGTTAATTATTGACTCGGACGAAATATGGGTTGACATTAATGTTAATTATTGACTCGGCCGAAATATGGGTTGATATTAATGAGTTGTATCTCTGGATAAGGGTCAAAGCTTACGGGTGTTAAGTTCTAATTTGATTCTAATCGAATTTTATCTAATTAGATTTTCGGGGCGGCAAGTTTTTTTTCGTATGAGTTCGTATTTTGTCATTGGATATTCCGAGTAATCAGGCTTTTATTATTTGACCGTTAAAAAAATAAGTAGGTTAACATAGTCTTAGAATCCTGTAAAAAGAACACTTTTCGTAAGAAATGTTAGAAGACATAAAATTCATATGTAGACATCATGTTTTGGACTTAAGCATAATGTTTAGGGTTGTTTTGGAAATAAAAACACCAAACATAACAATTTATGACACAATGCAATGATTTATAGGCTTAAAACTTAAAACACCATGCCAAAAACGTTAAGTAGAGTGTTTTAAGTGTTAAGTAGTGTGTTTTAAATTTCACGTGTCGTTTGTGAGATTTGAACCAAATATCCTCCCCCCTCCCCAAATGTTATAAAAGGCTTTGTGTTTGCAAATAGACCACCAACCTATTGGTTATAACTTATTTAAT
This sequence comes from Helianthus tuberosus, assembly GCA_030545235.1. Classification (NCBI taxonomy): domain Eukaryota; kingdom Viridiplantae; phylum Streptophyta; class Magnoliopsida; order Asterales; family Asteraceae; genus Helianthus; species Helianthus tuberosus. The sequence goes on along the minus strand of CM060351.1, from coordinate 128,020,753 downwards.
TAAATTAGTCATTTAAATTAATTGTTTAACCCTTTTTAATCTAATTGTTTGACCCGTCAATTTGTTTTAAACAAGAATACAAGATTTATTCATATACCAAAAGACTTCCACCTACTAGAAATTAAGTTTTCTACCAATGAGGTGGTGGTCCATTACCAAACGCAATACCTTTAAATACTTTGAAAAGCGTAGGTCTTGGGTTCGAGTCCAACAGACGACAGGAGTAAAGAAATTTGCCATTAAAAAAAAAGAAATCAAGTTTTCCAACTCTTTCACTAAATTTATTTAAATATTTTTTAGTAAACTGCCATTTTGGTCCCTATGGTCTGGCCAATTTTGCTATTTTAGTCCAAATCTCAAACTTTTTAAATCTGGGTCCCTGTGGTTTGCATTTTGTTGCCATTTTAGTCCAAAAGCAAAGTCAGCTCAGATTTAAAAAAAAAAAAGCCTGATTTTTTGTCCTTTTCTAAAGGGTATTTTGGTCATTTTGCCTACTTGCCAACCTACCCACCCCACTCCCACCCCCACCCCCTTTCTTCTTTCCCCCTTTTCAACGAAATCACATGTTCATCATCATCTTCATCCATTTCTCACTCCCATCCCACTTTTCTCCTTTGACCCTATTTCTTCCAAATGGATCACCACCATCGCCGCAACCCAACATCATATCTCTCTCTCTCTGTAACAAACACCACCACAACCATGGCTACCACCGCCATCTGTGACTACCATCGTCGCCGAATAACCACCAAATCCGACCCCACCTTCATCTCCTCTCTCTGGCTGTGTCTTTAGACCCACGCGCAGTACGGTCCGGTAGCGTTGTCGTTGTCGTCCTCGTGTTCCGACGGTTTAGATGACGGAAATCCACATGGCGATTCGATGAAAATCTTATCCACCGGTGGTAGAACCGGTAACTGGTCTATCTCTTCAATATGATACGCACCATCTAACAACAAATTCTGATCAAATAACGGAAAAACCGGCCGGATCTTACTGTTTTCAAACACTTTTTCATCGTAATTATCTTCATCATCATCGTTGCCTATCAACATAAACGTAAAATCATCATCATCATTATCATGAGCTTCTTGTGCATGATCCGAATCAAGGTCAATTTGCTTGTTGAATCCATTGCTAATCGAGTCAATCGATGGAGCTACATCTTCATCTGGATCGGTACTGTGAGGATTATGATCTGAAGTAGATGAATCCATATCTGTATTCTAGATCTAGAAATAGGTGTGAGATCTAAAGCCTGGTAACGTTTGTTGGAACAGATTTAACCGCCAGAAGTTTGTTAGGAGAGAGAGAGAGAAGAGAGAGATGGGTGTTTGGAGAGAGAAAGAGAGAGTGTGTGCGTGCAGGTTTTAGAGAGAGAGTTCACGGGGATGGTGGTGTTGGCGACAGTGGGATGGTGATGATGATGATGATGCAGGTTTTAGAGAGAGAGTCATTGGCAGTGGCGGTGGTGCTATAAGGAGAGAGAGAAGAGAGAGTGAGTTAGATCTGAGAAGAGAGAGTGAGTTAGATCTTGGTTTTATGATGATGATGATGATTTATTTGGGGAAGATGAAAATGTTAAATGAAAAACAAAATGACCAAAATGCCCCTGAACTAAAAGACAAAATAGGAGGTTGCAACAGTAAAAAAAATATGGGGTTTTTGAATTTTGGACTAAAATGACAACAAAATGCAAACCACAGGGACCCAGATTTAAAAAGTTTGAGATTTTGATTAAAATTGCAAAACTGCCCAAACCACAGGGACCAAAATGGCAGTTTACTCAATATTTTTTGTGTTCTCTAAAGTCATTTAATTGTATCACGTGTTTTAATGCTCTGTAATTTTTATATAAATGTTTATTATTATTATATTTTTTATAAATCAGGTGAAACTTATATGAATCATGTTTCTTATTAAGTTTTTTTTTTTTCAGTTAACTTGAAGTAGAAGATAATAGTGAAAAAAATTTCCACAAAATAATAACTAAGCTTCATCATTTTAAATTTAAATTAAATTGAAAATAAAAATCGCTAAATAGCAAGTAAAATTGAGATATGTTTCATTTCCCTTTTTTTAACGACCAATGAATCATCTAAATATGCTACTGGCGAAATTCACTACATCGGGATACACACACCTTCGAACCGGGGGAAACCCTCACCTAGGGCCAAGCCCGTGAACACTCGCCCGAATGCACGACAGTGTGGTGAGGTAAAATCCGCTCAGTTCAAGGATCAAACTAGCGATCTCCACCTATTCGCCTAGTCTCCCATCATCACCAGGTGCCGCAAAAATAACGGTGAGGGCAGGAATCGAATCTTAGTCCCTTAGAACACCAAGTCTTTCTCTTACCACTCCACCTTCTAAGTTTCATTTCCCTTAATTTTAATTTTCAATAGTTGTAAAAATATATATGAGATTTAAACACCTAATAAAAGCTGAATGAACAAAAAGTAAATAAAATGAAAAAACTTTAAGTGACTTTGATAGAACATCCGAGAAACTTCCACATTTTATAAAGTCACCTTCTATGTGAACTTCATGCTTAGCCATAAAATCGACTTGCTTCCTTTACCACAATTAAAAGACTGTATTTGATTAGGTTTCTAGTATTTATATTCTTAAAAATCCCTTATAAGTCACCTAAACATTTTGAGGTGAATTTTCACAAACCTTACACATATCAATCACTAAATCTTAACAAGTTCATAATCATATTATTGAAACATAAAAATGTCATATTCCACATTATTTAGGAATATCACAAACATTTTTTACGTGACTTACTAGGTCTATAATTTGAGATATCTGTATCTCAATATTTTTAAACATGGTACGTGTGTTTTTCATTTATCCTTTACATGCTTACTCCGTACTTTACATTGATTCATAGCCACTACTTTATTAACTTCTTATCCTTTTACAACCAAAGGGGCTCCTTCATTTTACCAATGGCTAAAAGATAAAAAAGTTTGTTCTTACTTCCAATCTATAAATTATAATTATAATCATGTTCTTGCTTTATGTTATTGTAAGATGTGCATTGGGGTTTTTTCAAAAAAAAAAAAAAAAAAAACATTTTGCACTATTAACTTAAATATTTTTTCTTTTTGCATTTTAGTCCTTTTAACTTTTTTACTTTTAACCCAAAGCCTTTCATCTTTTTACAATATAACCCCAACACTTTCTTTTTCAACTTTGTACCCTCATACTTTTCATGTTTCGCAAGTTTTTCGTTTTACGTTTCATTCTAAATTTTGTGAGTCAACATGCCGCAACGTGCATGTGAGGTTCAATGTTTTTCCGTCCCTGTTTTTTTCCGTTTAACAGGACAATCGCAATGCGACTATTTTTCTTTGTTTGACAAGTTCGTCGCAACGCGTGAGTCCTAAATTGACTTAGTTATTTTTTTCTACGTTTTACGCTTATGTCTAATTTCTTCGCATTAACGTGCCGCAACGAGTGTGAGTCATTCAACGAATTTACGCTATTTTTCATTCGGTTTTATTTTTTACTTTTTTATTTATTTTATTTGTACGAGCTCTTCTGATGTTGGTAGTCGCTGACAGTGGTGTGACATTAATGCTACTTGGTACGATTTTACGAATGTATTTAGCCTATTAGGTTTTTTTACTAATAATTTGTTTCGAGTTTACCACTATACCTTCTTTACTTAAAAAAAACTAATTTTTAAGTGCATATTTTTATGTACGTGTCTGTATAAATTTGATTTGCTCTATATTTCGACGTAAACTTTTTCTGCAAAACAAGTCAGGTTAAATATAATACGTTTTCTTTTAAAAAAACATTTTTACATGAATATTTTTATGTACGTTTCATATAAATTCGAGTTTGTGTATGTTTCGACATAAGTTTTTTTGGGAAACGAGTTAGGTCAAATATAATATGTTTTTCTGATTATTTTATGAATTTTTGTAAATTTTGTTTCGATCTGAGTGGAGTCAAATTGTAGTTTCTTTTTTCCCTTTTTTAAAAGCTCTAATTAATCTCTTTTGATTATATGTGTCAGCTTTTCCGTTATACCCTTTACGTTTTCGATGTATGACTCGGGTCACATATAATATTTAGAGTAAACTGTAATTTTACCCCCTGGGGTTTAAGCCAATTGGCACTCTGACCCCCTCCCTGTAAATAATTGCAATTTTCCCCCTCAACGTTGATGTCATATCGCAATTTTACCCCCTGCCGTCAGTCAACAGTTGTTTGACTATTATAGGTAAGGGTATTTTGGTAATCTTACCCCATATTTATTATTATTATTATTATTATTATTATTATTATTATTATTATTATTACCCAACCCATCCCCACCACCTCGTTTCCACATACCTCTGAAACAACCACCAGTTTGCTAACCACCACCATCGCGAACACCACCTTGAATCTGTGCAATTTTACACCCTGTCGGAATATCGCCGGAGAACCACGACATACAATTGATTCATTTCATTGCCTGGTATTTCTCTCAAAAACCCCCGGCACTAATAAGCACAATACCTTCTATTGAGCGCGGCATTGACGAGAACGAAATATCGCCGGAGTTTTAATGTCCGGTTGCTTTCCGGGGAGACATCAAACACAAATCGAAGACAACTACCGGACTCCACCGCCCACCAGAAACTCTCCGACATCCTCTCACCCTACCACACCAAAACCCACCTCCAACAAAACCTCTTCTTCGACACCCCACAACTCGCTCTCGCCACCACCCACCTCGCCGCCCTCCGCCTCCGCTTCTACGACCTCGACACCCATCAGCGGCACCATCAACAGCCACCACCAACCACCATTAGCGCCATCGTCAACGAGTCCTTCAGATTCAACGAACCCAGTTTCATTTTTTAAAAGTGAGTAGTCGTTAAGGAGTTCTAGATTGGTTGATTTTGGTTCAAGAATTGGGGGTTTTCCATTGGAATTGGAGTTGGGGATTTGAGGATCTGGAAGTTAGTTTGCTGAAGCATAGGGGATTACAGGATCTAAAAGGGATTTTTGTTGATGCATAATGTCTATCGCCTACGTCATCAGTCTAGGTCGTGCCGTGTACATGTAATAGGGTTTAAAGTTAAGTTTTGTATGTATTATGCCAGTTCGCACGAAGTGGCTTTTGTAAGGCCAGGTCGCACGAATTGGACTTTGCCAATTCGTGCGAAGTGGGATGTCTATTCCATGCGAACTGGCTGGCCTATAAATAGGCATGTTGGGTTTTTCATTTGTAACATTCTGGTGAAATCTCTCACGAAGTGCTGCCGGATTCTCTGCATGTAAAAACGTTTTATATGAATGGAAAACATGTTTAAAGTGAATTTCTCTGCTTCTACTCACATTCTAACACTGATTCAAGGTTACTAGATTGATTCCGCCTCTCTAGTGACTTGATTTAACTCTGACCGACTCGTATTTGATCGAATCTCGATCCTACAAGTGGTATCAGAGCTCAGGATGAGTTAAATCTGAGATATCAGTGTTTTGAATGTGTGAAAATCTGATTCTTCTACTCATTCTTGGATTTCTGGACGATTTCACGGACAAAATGGACTGAATTTTGGATATAACGTGTAAAACACCATTTTAATCAATCCTTCAAAGTTACAGACCATAATTCACACTAAAACCAATCAAAAAGTGTCAAAAACTTCACTTCGTGTAAAACAGATGCTCAGATCGTGCGAAATGGTTCAGATCGTTTGAGTTTTTGCAAGTTCGCTTGAAAAACTTATCCAATTCGCACGAATTGGATCAGGTCGTTTGAAAATCGTTCATTCCGCACGAATTGAGTATCCAGTTCGTGTGAGTTCATCAGATCACACGAATTGAAGTTTTCTTTAACAAGTTTTTTCACTTCCTACGAGTTGGGTAGTTCAGGTCATTTAAAAACAGTCCACTTCGTTTGAGTTCCAGTCCGTTTGAAAATCCAGATTGGGTGAGAAGTCAGTTCGCTTGAAAAGTAAATTTTCAAAAACTTAGAAAATTTTTCAAAACTGTTTTCATAGTTTAAAATGGATAACCAAGAATTTTATAACGCGTTTTTCGGAGGAGGAATGACAGCAGCTCAAACTCCAGCGAGTATTGCACAGAACGTAAACATGGAGAACGAGCTTGGTACTGTGACAACCCTCGTATTTACATGTATCTGTACGATTTATTAATGATAATTAAAGTGCTTGATGACTGTGTTGAATCACTTAACTGCTTTCTGATTTATGTGTTATACTTACATGTGCTTGTTAACATACTAGTAGTGTACATAAAAGTTACTAAATAGTCTTGTGTGCTTTTCTGAGTGTTGAAAATAAAAAATGTTACAAAAATATATATATAGGACACTTTACAGATTAATTAAGCACTTTAACGGAAGAACACCGAACCGAACAACCGGACTTTACCCGGAACACAAAACTATTGTCAAACACATTGTTCTTATTTTTCTGAGCTAGTTAGGGTCCCCGAACACCCTAACACACTATATTATTACATAACCTCTAAATACTTAAACTAAATCACTTGTAACCTAACTAATAAACCCAACTAACCATTACATCCTAACCAACCCCCCCCCCCCCCTCATTCTCACGGTTACAAGGGGTGTACCCACCCCCTTGATTTCTTTAAATTGTTTATTGGATGGTGTTGGGTCATTAAGGGACATAGTAACCATTAGATAATGAGATGTTGGAAGATTTCTATTTAAAACCACAAGTCCATCACCATTCATCATTCTCTAACTCAAACAACACCCTCATACTCTCCTCTCTCCCTCTTGGTCACGGCTGCAAACCACCACCACCCTACCATCACATTCAATCTTGTTTTATCCATTCTACAAGCATACAAAGGTGCTACAAGGTGAACAACGAAGCCCGGTGTGTTCGGAAGTTGAAGGACCACTCTCATCTTCTTTTATCCAACACTTTTCCACACTTGAACTCCCCTAGCCTTGAGCTAGTGGTAAGAACTTAGATCCTTGCATTTTACATGTTGTTTTAGTGGTTAATAGATGTATTATGAAGCAAACATATGAACACCATAAGATCTTACACTTAAAACTTGAACATAAGCTTAAACAAGATGATACATGAAGAAATGATGTTAGAATGATGTTGTTTGGTGTATGATGATTATGTACTGATATGAAGGACTTATAATCCGCTGTAAGTATCGTTGTTTATCGCTAAACATGTTAACGGAATCAATCGAGCGCGCTTTAGGATGTTAAAAACTGAAAACAGAAGGCTGTTTGGTGATTACAGCCAACTTCAGTTGGCTGTAACCGGACCTTAATAAAATGAAAAATGCATTTTCTGAAGTCTAGACTTATGTATTATGAAATACGGTTCTAATGGCACTGGAATCATAATTTTTGGACTTCGTTTACTATTTTTAAAGACCCTTTTTGTAACAGCAACTAAAGCTGAGTTTTTGCTGCAGTAAATGGGTGATATGTTTTTAGTCATAACTGAAAATCTATGTTGAATCAACTCATGAAACTTGTATTGTAAATGACCACTGATGTATTTGTAATCCTCCCACTGGAATTTCGTAAATCGGACTTACGATGAATTTTAAATAAATTATTCCGTGGACTGCAGTCAGAAAAAGATAAATCTGAGTGCAGTCCGGAAAATGTTTTTTTATAAAATATTGGTAATGAATTGGATCCCGATATTTTTACACAATAATATTTGGATCGTTTAAGAACTTCTATAAAAAGTTGGAAATTTTTTAAACAAGTTAACTATTTTATTAAAATCCCCGAAAACAGCCCAGTTTTGAATATAAAAGCTTAAACGACATAAGTAGTGATTTGCGTGTCTAAATGTCGGGTAGGTTATCCGAGAATGATATTACATGTTATATGTCTATAAAAGTGTTATGTGCAATGTCGTATGTTTGTTTATGAGTGGGGAATAGATGGGAAGTTTATATGGGCATGAACCGTTAAAGTGATGCATGTTATGTGATAGATACGTGTAGGAACTTTGTGCTCTATTTGAAAACCACTAAATGACTAACTACTAATCATAATAGGACGTGATTGACCGACCTTGACTGTTAGCTATTTTTGAGAGTCAAACCGAGCAACCGAGGTGAGTTCACACTTTCTAAGGCATGGGATTCCCGGTGGTTGGGAATGGGTTAAAGAAATTAAAACGGGATCTACATATCCTCCTTGGGTAGGATTTGTACGGCCATCCTCCATAGGTAGGATGCCAATAATAAATTCTGCGTATTCTCTTTGGGTAGAATACGTACGTACGTTCGTCCTCCTTGGGTAGGACAACAACCTTAAAACTTACTAGACAAAACTCTATCATGAAGTCCCTCATTTTATATCGACTTAATCACCGAGGCCAATGGCGAGCAGGTCATTAGTTAATAGCGCTATTAGGTTTAACAAACCTCACACCGTGTCGTTCGGACGGGCGTGTACTAATGGACTATGGCAAACTGTCAGTGATGATAGACACTGATGTAGGGCACAACTATTGTTCGTAGTAGTCGATATCATACCGTCTAGTAGTTCACATGGGGAAGCCCCCACTGATTATGGATATGGTTTGGGTAATAAAAGGAACTGGTTCAACATACTTTCAACTATGGGGTAACCCCCACGGCAAATAAGCCAACGAAAGTCAAACCACGTTTTTCAGAAACAACTTAAAACTAAACAACCAAACGTGAACTCACTCAACTTTGTTGTTGACTCGTTGTTACATGCCTTACAGGTGGCTAGATTCTTATGGAGCTTGAACGAGGAGGAGGTTGTTATGGGATGCAGACTGTTATGTCCCATGCTTATTAATTAGACTTTATAAACTTATGAACTTATGTTTTGAACTTACGTTTTATGCTTCCGCTGTTAACCTAAAGTCGGTTTACTTTCTTTTAGTCACCAATCGTATGGTGGTTTGTTTTAATTACTTAATTGTGTTGTTCAATATGATTGGTGGCTCGATCCTGGTCATGTCACGCCTCTAAGCGGTTATGCTCCGCATGGTGGATTTTGGGGGTGTGACAGATTGGTATCAGAGCCATTGGTTATAGTGAACTTGGTTTTAAAAAGGGGAAAGGCTTTTTGATAAAACCAGACTATAACCTGTACAGTGCTCAACGATCCACAACGACGCTTCGCTCCACGTGCAAGACTCAACACTATAGGTAATATGGTTTATGTTTGTATTGCCTACCTGCTAGTAGCACATTTGATCATGATATGCTTAGTTAGCATAACAACTATTGCTTGAAACCCTGTGTGTTTGCTCTCTTCTGTCGTCCCACGCTTACGCACTTTCGCGACACTTTTCTCACTTACGTTGCTTCGTTGTGAAGATCATGAACGGACGCGGAGGACGTATCAACCTAACTCAAGCCCAGTTGACGGCTTTGATCAATGAACAGGTTGCTGAGGCACTCGCAGCTGTCCCTGCAGGAGGTCAACATGCTCAGCCTCCTGTGTGCACGTTCAAAACGTTCATGGATTGCCGACCTAGTACTTTCAGCGGTACAGAAGGAGCGGTAGGTCTTCTTCACTGGTTCGAGAAGCTGGAATCTGTTTTTGAGATGTGTGAATGCCCTGATGATCGTAGGGTGAAATATGCTACTGGAACACTCGAAGGTGCTGCGTTAACCTGGTGGAAAGCACAGGTTCAACTGCTAGGGCTGGCGGTTGCTAACGCCACCCCATGGAATGGTTTCAAAGAACTGATCAAAGAAGAGTACTGTAGTCGTGACGACATCCACAAGCTAGATGTGGAATTTTTCAATCTGAAGATGACGGGGTCTGAGATTAAGGCTTATACGAAGAGGTCAAACGAGCTGGCCATTTTGTGTCCTACTATGGTGGACCCTCCCATCAAACGTATTGAGCTATACCTCAAGGGTCTTGTACCAGATATTCAGAGTCACGTGACTTCAGCTAACCTGGGTACCATTCAGCAAATCATTAAGTTGGCCCATCGTCTCACCGATCAAGCAGTTGAACAGAACAAACTGCCCAAGCGTATTAGTGCTACTACTGCTGACGCTCCCAATGATAGCAAGCGAAAATGGGATGGGAATTCCAGTAAGGCTTCTACTTCAGTTCAGTCTTAGCAGCGAAAGACTGATGACTACCAAAGTCCTGGTCAGCAATCTTCCGGTAGTCATGGACATGGTGGATACCGAGGGAACCACCCCAAGTGCAACCGGTGCCACAAGCATCATAGCGGGCAGTGCAACAAGGGTCGTTGCCTGAGGTGTAACAAGTTTGGTCATGAAGCAAAGGATTGCAGGAGCGCACGGCCAGCAAATCCGAATCGCCAACAACCACAACAAGCTCCACAGAACCACCAGCAGCAGCAATAGCAGGGCAATAAAGGATGCTTTCAGTGTGGCGTTGAAGGCCACTTTAAGAGGAACTGTCCTCAGCTGAACCAGAATCAGAACAACAACAACCAAGGAAACGGAAACAACAATGGAGGCAACAACGGGGGTAAGAATAATGGATATGGTGCCAGGGGACGTGTTTTCGTGCTGGGTCAGGGCGACGCGAGGAACGATCACAACATTGTGATGGGTAAGTTTCTTCTGGATGACTTCTTTGTTACTGTTTTATTCGATTCGGGTGCCGATACTAGTTATGTGTCCTTAAAAGTTAGTCAAATGCTTAAGCGTACTCCAACACTTTTGAACACCAAACACACAGTAGAACTAGCAAACGGTAAAAGTCTTGAAGCCACACGCATAGTTAAGGGCTGTAACCTCGTCGTAGCTGGTCAGACCTTCTCTATCGATCTTATCCCTATTGTACTTGGTAGTTTCGACGTCGTTATTGGGATGGATTGGCTATCTCACCATCAAGCGGAAATTCTTTGCAAGGAGAAAATCGTCCGCATCCCTCGTTCTGGTGAAGAACCCCTCGTGATTCATGGTGACAAGAGTGGTGCTGTCGTAGGCATCATCTCTTTCCTTAAGGCCCAGAAGTGTTTGCGAAAGGGCCACACTGCTATTCTAGCTCTCGTTTCTGGTACATCCTCGGAAGAAAGGAAGATAGAAGACATACCTGTTGTGCGCGATTTTCTTGAGGTATTTCCTGAGGAACTACCTGGTCTTCCGCCTCATCGACAAGTCGAGTTTCAAATCGAGCTAACTCCTGGGGCAGCACCCATAGCCGTGCGCCTTATCGCTTATCCCCATCGGAACTTGAAGAACTGTCCACGCAATTACAAGAACTCTTGGAAAAGGGTTTCATACGTCCTAGCTCTTCGCCTTGGGGAGATCCAGTGTTATTCGTGAAGAAGAAAGACGGTACCTTCAGGATGTGTATTGACTATCGCGAACTTAACAAGGTGACCGTGAAGAATCGTTATCCTCTTCCACGCATTGACGACTTGTTCGACCAGTTGCAAGGGTCGGGCTATTACTCTAAGATTGATTTGAGATCGGGATACCATCAACTGAGAGTCCGGGATGAGGACGTCTCCAAAACAGCATTCAGAACTCGTTACGGCCACTACGAGTTTCTAGTTATGCCTTTCGGATTGACGAACGCACCAGCGGTCGTCATGGATCTCATGAACCGAGTATGCAAACCTTACCTGGATAAGTTCATTATTGTTTTCATCGACGACATCATGATCTATTCTAAGAGTCAGGAGGAACACGAGCAGCATCTACGACTTATGCTGGAACTTCTTCGAGCAGAGCAACTGTATGCTAAATTTTCGAAATGTGACTTCTGGCTACGCGAAGTCCACTTTCTAGGCCACGTGGTAAACAAGGATGGGATTCATGTTGATCCATCCAAGGTCGACTCAATCAAGAACTGGCCTGCACCCCGTACACCAACAGAAATCCGCCAATTCTTGGGTTTGGCGGGCTACTACAGAAGGTTTATAAAGAATTTCTCAAAGATTGCGCAACCTCTCACCTCGCTAACTCAGAAGGGTGTCACCTATCGTTGGGGTGATGCACAGGAATCTGCTTTTCAGCACTTAAAAGATAGACTTTGTAGCGCGCCTATTCTCTCATTGCCTGAAGGCACATATGATTTCGTGGTTTATTGCGACGCTTCCATCCAGGGACTTGGTTGCGTGTTGATGCAACGTGACAAGGTCATTGCCTACGCATCACGCCAACTTAAAGTTCACGAAATGAACTACACTACGCACGACTTGGAATTGGGGGCAGTTGTTTTCACACTTAAGATATGGAGACATTACCTGTACGGTACCAAGTGCACCATTTACACCGATCACAGGAGTCTCGAGCATATCTTCAAGAAAAAGGAGTTAAACATGCGACAACGTCGATGGGTCGAGCTCTTGAATGATTACGAATGTGCGATCAAGTACCATCCGGGCAAAGCCACTGTGGTGGCCGATGCCCTCAGTCGAAAGGATACTATACCTAAGCGTGTACGTGCGTTACAACTTACCATCCAATCTAATCTTCCTGCCCAGATACGAGATGCTCAGGTTGAAGCATTGAAAGCAGAGAACATCAGGGCTGAGTCCTTGCGAGGATCGAGGCAGCGGCTAGAACAAAAGGAAGACGGCGCTTACTATGTAACAGGGCGCATCTGGGTTCTGCTTTACGGAAACTTACGCGAGCTTGTGAAGGACGAAGCGCACAAGTCTCGTTATTCAGTACATCCTGGTTCGGATAAGATGTACCACGACTTAAAGACTACGTATTGGTGGCCTGGTATGAAAGCCCACATAGCAACCTATGTTAGCAAATGTTTGACTTGTGCGAGAGTCAAGACCGAATATCAGAAACCATCAGGCCTACTTCAACAACCAGAGATACCTAAATGGAAATGGGAGCAAATTTCCATGGATTTCGTTACCGGCCTGCCTAGATCCCAACGCGGAAATGACACTATTTGGGTGATAGTGGATCGATTGACTAAGTCTGCACACTTCTTGGCTATCAAGGAAACGGATAAGTTTTCTACCCTAGCGGACATATACTTGAAGGAAGTAGTATCAAGGCACGGAGTGCCAACCTCCATCATTTCTGATCGTGACCCACGTTTTACATCTGAGCTGTGGCAAGCTATGCACAAGTCCTTTGGTTCTCGATTAGACATGAGCACAACATATCATCCACAGACGGATGGGCAATCTGAACGCACCATCCAAACCATTGAAGACATGCTCAGGGCATGTGTAATCGATTTTGGCAATGGCTGGGAAAAACACCTCCCGTTAGTGGAGTTTTCATATAACAACAGTTACCACACCAGTATCCAAGTCGCTCCGTTTGAGGCATTATACGGACGGAAGTGCCGGTCACCTCTTTGTTGGGCAGAGGTTGGTGACAGTCAAATCACAGGCCCAGAACTTGTAGTAGATACAACCAAAAGAATTGCCCAGATATGACAGCGAATGGCGGCAGCTCGTGACCGTCAGAAAAGCTATGCTGATAAGCGAAGAAAGCCACTCGAGTTCCAGGTTGGGGACCAAGTGCTACTTAAAGTCTCACCTTGGAAAGGTGTAGTCCGTTTTGGCAAACGAGGCAAACTCAATCCATGTTATGTCGGACCGTTCGAAATCATTGAGAAAATTGGCAAAGTCGCTTACAGGTTGAATCTACCTGAAGAACTCAGTGGAGTTCACAACGTATTCCACGTGTCAAATCTGAAGAAGTGTCTGTCAGACGAGACCCTCATAGTTCCTCTCAAGGAGCTCACTATCGACGACTAGCTGCGATTCGTCGAGGAACCAATAGAGATTACTGATCAAGATGATTCTTAAGCGTACCAGGATACCTCTAGTCCGAGTTCGTTGGGATTCCCGTCGTGGCCCAGAGTATACCTGGGAACGAGAAGACCAAATGAAACTCAAGTATCCCCAGCTGTTTAAGAAAAACGCAACCACTACTGAGGCTGAAGCTACTGCAGAATTTCGGGACGAAATTCCAAATCAACGGGGGGATGATGTGACACCCCAGGAAAACCAGGAAACCAACGCAACATAACTAGCTTCCTCAGTAACCACGTGCTAAATTTTGGGACGAAATTTTCTTAACAGGGGGAGAATGTGACAACCCTCGTATTTACATGTATCCGTACAATTTATTAATGATAATTAAAGTGCTTGATGACTGTGTTGAATCACTTAACTGCTTTCTGATTTCTGTGTTATACTTACATGTGCTTGTTAACATACTAGTAGTGTACATAAAAGTTACTAAATAGTCTTGTGTGCTTTTCTGAGTGTTGAAAATTAAAAATGTTACAAAAATATATATATATATAGGACACTTTACGGATTAATTAAGAACTTTAATGGAACAACACCGAACTGAACAACCGGACTTTACCCGGAACACAAAAATATTGTCAAACACATTGTTCTTGTTTTTCTGAGCTAGTTAGGGTCCCCGAACACCCTAACACACTATATTATTACATAACCTCTAAATACTTAAACTAAATCACTTGTAACCCAACTAACCATTACATCCTAACCAACCCCCCCCCCCCCATTCTCACGGTTACAAGGGGTGTACCCACCCCCTTGATTTCTTTAAATTGTTTATTGGATGGTGTTGGGTCATTAAGGGACATAGTAACCATTAGATAATGAGATGTTGGAAGATTTCTATTTAAAACCACAAGTCCATCACCATTCATCATTCTCTAACTCAAACAACACCCTCATACTCTCCTCTCTCCCTCTTGGTCACGGCTGCAAACCACCACCACCCTACCATCACATTCAATCTTGTTTCATCCATTCTACAAGCATACAAAGGTGCTACAAGGTGTACAACGAAGCTCGGTGTGTTCGGAAGTTGAAGGACCACTCTCATCTTCTTTTATCCACCACTTTTCCACACTTGAACTCCCCTAGCCTTGAGCTAGTGGTAAGAACTTAGATCCTTGCATTTTACATGTTGTTTTAGTGGTTAATAGATGTATTATGAAGAAAACATATGAACACCATAAGATCTTACACTTAAAACTTGAACATAAGCTTAAACAAGATGATACATGAAGAAATGATGTTAGAATGATGTTGTTTGGTGTATGATGATTATGTGCTGATATGAAGGACTTATAATCTGCTGTAAGTATCGTTGTTTATCGCTAAACATGTTAACGGAATCAATCGAGCGTGCTTTAGGATGTTAAAAACTGAAAACAGAAGGCTGTTTGGTGATTACAGCCAAATTCAGTTGGCTGTAACCGGACCTAAATAAAATGAAAAATGCATTTTCTGAAGTCTAGACTTATGTATTATGAAATATGGTTCTAATGGCACTGTAATAATAATTTTTGGACTTCGTATACTATTTTTAAAGACCCTTTTTGTAACAGCAACTAAAGCTGAGTTTTTGCTGCAGTAAATGGGTGATATGTTTTTAGTCATAACTGAAAATCTATGTTGAATCAACTCATGAAACTTGTACTGTAAATGACCATTGATGTATTTGTAATCCTCCCACTGGAATTTTGTAAATCGGACTTACGATGAATTTTAAATAAATTATCCGTGGACTGCAGTCAGAAAAAGATAAATCTGAGTGCAGTCCGGAAAATGATTTTTTATAAAATACTGGTAACGAATTGGATCCCGATATTTTTACACAATAATATTTGGATCGTTTAAGACCTTCTATAAAAAGTTGGGAATTTTTGAAACAAGTTAACTATTTTATTAAAATCCCCGAAAACAGCCCAGTTTTGAATATAAAAGCTGAAACGACATAAGTAGTGATTTGCGTGTCTAAATGTCGGGTAGGTTATCCGAGAATGATATTACATGTTATATGTCTATAAAAGTGTTATGTGCAATGTCGTATGTTTGTTTACGAGTGGGGAATAGATGGGAAGTTTATATGGGCATGAACCGTTAAAGTGATGCATGTTATGTGATAGATACGTGTAGGAACTTTGTGCTCTATTTGAAAACCACTAAATGACTAACTGGTAATCATAATTGGACGTGATTGACCGAACTTAACTGTTAGCTATTTTTGAGAGTCAAACCGAGCAACCGAGGTGAGTTCACACTTTCTAAGGCATGGGATTCCCGGTGGTGGGGAATGGGTTAAAGAAATTAAAACGGGATCTACATATCCTCCTTGGGTAGGATATGTACGACCATCCTCCATAGGTAGGATGCCAATAATAAATTCTGCGTATTCTCCTTGGGTAGAATACGTACGTTCGTCCTCCTTGGGTAGGACAACAACCTTAAAACTTACTAGACAAAACTCTATCATGAAGTCCCTCATTTTATATCGACTTAATCGCCGAGGCCAATGGCGAGCGGGTCATTAGTTAATAGCGCTATAAGGTTTAACAAACCTCACACCGTGCCGTTCGGACGGGCGTGTACTAATGGACTATGGAAAACTGTCAGTGATGATAGACCCTGACGTAGGGCACAACTATTGTTCGTAGTAGTCGATATCATACCGTCTAGTAGTTCACATGGGGAAGCCCCCACTGATTATGGATATAGTTTGGGTAATAAATGGAACTGGTTAAACATACTTTCAACTATGGGGTAACCCCCACGGCAAATAAGCAAACGAAAGTCAAACCACGTTTTTCAGAAACAACTTAAAACTAAACAACCAAACGTGAACTCACTCAACTTTGTTGTTGACTCGTTGTTACATGCGTTACAGATCGCTAGATGCTTATGGAGCTTGCACGAGGAGGAGGTTGTTGTGGGATGCGGACTGTTATATCCCATGCTTATTAATTAGACTTTATAAACTTATGAACTTATGTTTTGAACTTACGTTTTATGCTTCCGCTGTTAACCTAAAGTCGGTTTACTTTCTTTTGGTCACCAATCGTATGGTGGTTGGTTTTAATTACTTAATTATGTTGTTCAATATGATTGGTGGCTCGATCCTGGTCATGTCACGCCTCCAAGCGGTGATGCTCCGCATGGTGGATTTTGGGGGTGTGACAGGTACAATGCAAAAGCCACCAAAGCTTCTTAATATCGAAGATTATTCGGGATGGCAAGATAGGTTTAGAACATGGGTACAGGCAAATCATCTTGAGTGTTGGATGAAAATTGAGACGAATTATGTACCTCCGACGAATGCAGCGGGTATTGAGAAAAAAATTGTCAGCTTAACTCCGGCTGAACAGGATAGCTTTAAAGCCGAGAAGAAAATGATGAGTATCTTGCAGCAAGCAATCAAAGAAGATATTTTGGTTTTGCTACAACATCAGAATGACTCGCAGTCTATCTGGAATGCACTAAAAATCAAGTTTCTTGGAAGTGTTTCGATGATAAAGAGCAAAACGGCATTGCTGAAAAGGAATTTGATATTTTTACTGGTATCAGGGGTGAGTCAACAAAAGAGTTGATCGAGAGGTATTGTCATTTGGTTGTAGAGATGAAGCGTTTGAACATTTACAAAACAGATGAAGAGTGGGTTGACAAGTTGGCAGATGCTTTACCGCATGATGAGTGGGGCACATATTTGTTGGTTTTGAAAAATAACTTGGAATATGTTGGTTTCAATCTAAGCACGTTCATCGAGAAAATTGAAGCGCATGAGCTTGAACTTAAAAAGATTAGAAAAATGAATTCTGCTAATGTACAACAAGATGTTCAGTTGTACTACAAAGGAAGCTCATCTGCAACATCTACCCCAAGTCCAAAAATTCAGACAACATTTAGTGCTGATTCTACATCTGGAGTTTCTCAAAGCACACCAAGCAACATCTATTCACCGTTTACAAGCTACGAACCAAATCCTAAGGTTCAGAGTTCGCAAGAACAAGCTTATACTCAAAGCTCTTCAGAGTCAAACAATCAAAGTTATGGTCAAGGGATTCAGTGCAATATAGCTGTTAACATCAAGAATGGTCAAGATTTTACAGAATCAGCAGCAAAACAACATATAGCACTTTTTGCTTCAGTACTCGAGTCATACGAAAGTCTAGTTGCCGGAAGGATTGGAAATCCAGACATGACGAAAGAAGACTACGATCAGATTGATCCAGTGGAGCTAGAACTCATAGACATCAAATGGGGAATGGCGAGTCTTGTGAGAAGAGCTCAGAGATTCATGGAAATTACGGGAAGAAATAGTCTCTTAGGTCCTGATTCGAAGCTTGGGTTCAACAAAGCAAAAGTAACTTGCTTCAAATGCAAAGAAAAAGGACATTTCAAGCACGAATGTCCAAACAGAGAAGTGAACAATCATCAGAATCCATTCGCAAATGACTATTACCGACAAGCAATCTATCACAAAAATAGTCAGCAACCATTCAATCAAAGACCTCAAATTGAGAACAAAGCAGAAAAGACTCTTTTGGTTAATCAGGATGATGAAAAGATCCTGGAAGGTTTTAGTTGGGATAAATATGTTCCTGGTGAGGGTTTGCTATGATGGCGGAGATTATTGAAGAGCCAGAATATGTTGTTGAAGCTGAGGAAGTCGGTGAAGTGATGAGTGAAGAGAGTCTGGCAGAGCTTGAAGAGGCAGCAGCAGAAGTTTATTATTATTATCAATCAGAACAGGAGGTTATTGCTAATTCTTTTAAATCTATAATGCCTCCTAACGTGTTTGATTCTTTTGCAGGTTTCTTCAGCGAGCCAACAACAGGTTTTTGCC
The DNA here is from genome assembly GCA_030545235.1 of Helianthus tuberosus. NCBI lineage: Eukaryota > Viridiplantae > Streptophyta > Magnoliopsida > Asterales > Asteraceae > Helianthus > Helianthus tuberosus. Next base: position 128,002,147 of record CM060351.1, on the reverse strand, counting down.
CACAATATGAAGTCGAAAAAGCTTCGGTTGAAGAAATCATAGATGTTTCTAAAGAGATGAATGAAGAAACTCTGAAGGAGATAGCTGAAAAAGCGTTGATGGTCAAGTTGCAAGAGGTAGAAAAAACTCAAGAGTCAGTGTCTGTCGTAAAGAAATCAGTCGAAAAGGAGTCAGTTGAAAAGGAGTCAGTCGAAAAGGAGTCCGAGTTCAAATCAGAAAATATGGATATCAAAGCAGAAGAAAAATCAGAGTCCGAGTCTGAAGAGTTTGGTAAACCAGAAATTAAAACTAATAAAGAAGAAAAGGTTTTTGAAAAGATTGATCAAATTCCTGAAACACCATGCGAAAACTTTTTAAAACCCTGCATGGATTGTCTTGAAAAAGACAAACAGTTTCAAGAATTGAAAAAATATACCGACAAAGTAAAATTCGATCTTTATAATGTGAAAGAAGCTTACGACATTTTATCACGTTCTATTAAAATGATTCAAAATAAAAGTATAGAAAATAATAAAGTCGTTAATTTGCTCAAAGGAACGGTCATTGAAAAGCAAATGGAGATTAACATTCATCTGGACACAATCGCATCTTTGAAAAAGGAACTTGAATTGATGCGTATTGAAACAGAAAGAGTTGATAAGAAATTGATCAGTTATATTTCTTCATCTTATGTTATTGATCAGATTGTTCCTCAACAATCTAATGCTAAACCTGCTTTCAACAATGTTCCACCCCCAATGTGGAATCATTATACACAAAAATATCCAGATGGGGTGGAAGCAGCTTTGAATCTCAAGTTGAGAACTGTAGAGAATGAGTTACCGGAAAACATTGATGTTACATTCTCTCCATCTGACACCGACAACGACTCACAAGTGATTAAAACTGTTGTTGACCAAGTGTTGGATGAAGAAAGTGATAACTCTGATTTCGGAATGGTTAAAACTCATTTGGAGAAATCAAGTTCAGATTCTGAAGATGATGGAAACTTTCTTGACAAGTTCATACCAAAATCAGATAAAGTTGTGGATGACGATTCGATCATTGTGGTTTACACAATGACCGGAACTGACAAACTCTATACTGATTTTGAGTACCCGATTAAGAATGCGAACTTGGAAAATGTTGAAAAAGTGTTTAAACTTGTGGAAATTGATATTTCAGAAGTCAACAAAAACGCATTTCTATCAAAACCGAAAAAATCTTTTGTGAAACAACAATCAAACAACCCAGGGAAGAAAGAATGGGTGGGTAACAATGGTAACAAAAGACATGGTAATAATTTCAAAAAGAAAGGTGTCGGTTTTGAGAAGAAAATGGCTAAGAAAGAGGTTAAGCCAAAAGAAAATTTGAGTGATGTGTTTGTGGCGGGTAAGAATACAGTAGCTGAAAAAGATTATATCTTTAGTCAGAAAGCAGTTGACGATTTCAATGCAGCTAAAAAGTTGAAAGATGAGACCAACAGATCTATTTTTGTTGAGTACGACAAAAGAGTCTGTTATCGTTGCAATGAAATTGGTCACATGGCCAAACAGTGTGTTAAAAGGATTGAAAAAACAGTTTTCCAGAAACCCAAACCTAAAACTTCAAATGATGTTAAGGGTAAAACACCGATGGTTTCCCCCATGCGTATTCTGAAACGCGGTGAATCTTTGAAGTCCGAGGACGAGCCAAAATCAACCTTTGAGATTGGTGAATCTTCAAAATCTCCAAAGACTTCAAAGGTTTATCTTAAAACGAAGATTTTTCAAAATCAATCATGGGTGGAGAAACCTAAACAATCGTTTGAAGAAAAGAAAATGGAAAATGTTTTAAAATCTGAGCCGACAGTCGTTGTAACTAACAATGAAAATCTTGAGTTTGAATTGGACAAGTTGATTGGAGAATTTCCACCAATTAAGGAGGGAGATCTAAAATCAAAGTCAAAACCTGTTGTTCCAAACGTTGTCTTCAACATTCCAAAAGTTGACGTGGCTCATGATATTATGTTTGGTACTGTTTCAAATACTGAAAAATCTTGGGCATCGTTGTTTAAGTGAATGTTTTTGATGTGTGCAGGGGCTTCCGAGGTCGATCATCTCCAAGTGGATCACGGATAGCGGTGCCTCGAGGAACATGACTGGGATGTTAGCACTAGTCTATGATGTCAAATCAATTAATGGAGGATATGTTGGCTTTGCTGGAACTCAGGGAGGAAGAATCTTTGGTGAAGGAATTCTTACCAATGGAGTTTTAACTTTTGATAAAGTGAACTACATTGCTGAACTAGAAAACAATCTGTTGAGCATATCGTAAATTTGTGACAAGTCGTTCACAATTCATTTTACAAAAAATGAGTGTTTGATCATTAAACCAGGTTTTAAAATTCCAGAATATATGGTGTTGATGCGCGCTCCTCGTGAAAACGATTTGTATGTTCTAGACATGAACATCGCAACAACATCAGACAAAAAGGCACAATGTTTTGTATCTAAAACAAAAGCAACTGAAAAAGAATCAATAATGTGGCATCGTAAGATGGGTTACATTCATGTGAGAAAAATGAATTTCTTAGTTCACAATGATCTTGTTGAAGGCATTAATTTGAAAAATTTCCATCTGAATGATGATTGTGTAGAATGCAAAAAGGGTAAGCAAACGAAGAAGTCACACCCAAAGAAGCTCTTGAACTCCATCAGACTACCGCTCGAAAGACTCCATATGGATCTTTTCGGACCGGTAAATGTGAAGAGCGTAAGTGGAGATCTGTATTGTCTAGTGGTCACTGACGACTATAAAAGATTTTCATGGGTGATGCATCTCGAAAGAAAAGATGAAACGTTTGATTCATTGATAATTTTATTCAAAAAGATGGAGACGCTGTACAAACTGCCGATCAGATGAATTCGAAGCGACAACGGAACGGAGTTCAAAAACAACCGTATGCTCGAATTTTGCAATGACAAAGGCATTCTTCATGAATTCAGCGCACCGTATACTCCACAACAAAACGGTGTAGCAGAATGAAAGAATCGCACACTGATCGAAACAGCTCGAACTATGCTAGCCGATTCCAAATTGCCGATATTCTTTTGGAGTGAAGCGGTTGCTGCAACATGTTATACGCTAAATCGTGTTCTTACAGTAAAGAAGTACAAGAAAACCTGCTTCGAATTACTTCATCACTATAAACCAAATCTGAAATTCTTAGAACCTTTTGGATCACCATGCACATTTATTGATCCAGATGGTAAATTTGGTGCAAAAGTTAATGATGGTTTTTTTGTAGGACATGCGAGTCCACTGAAGAGAGTATTTGTTCCATGCTTGGGGAAGATTATACAAGTTCGGCATGTCGACTGTCAACGGTATACAGCTCCAAGTCAACTTCCCGGACACAGATTGCTTTTTTATTACGAAAAACTCTGGGAGTCATTCCAGTTGTCGACTGAGCCAAGTGAGGAGGAACTAGCATACTTATACCAACAACAGCAGTCACTTTCGCAAGATCAAGTGCCGAGACCGTTGGTAGTTTCTCAGCCCACCAAGGGTTCAAATGATCATGAGGCCGGTCCAAGTGGAACTGCACACGAACCCCCAGAAGAACCAGCTCCAATATTTGATCAATCTGACGACTCAGAATCGGAAACCGATCCGACTTATGACGAGGAACCAAATATTGAGACTTCAGATGCTGTTGATCACACGGATGATCAGAACATCACAAATTTGCAATCGAAAATGAGCGTGCCAGACACAGTCATGCCGAGAACTCTATCTTACCATCCATCGGAGCAAATCATCGGAGATCTTCAAAGTGGAGTGAAAACTCGAGAACAAATCAACAAAGGGCTTACATGTTTTTATTCTTCTGTAGCTCCTTTACAGGAAGAATTCTCATTAAAATGCTTTATTTCGCAGGTAGAGCCGAAGACATATAAAGAAGCATTAACTGAAGATAGCTGGGTGAATGCAATGCAGGAAGAGCTGCTACAGCTTGAAAAGCTTGTAGTGTGGAGGTTAGTTGAACTCCCAGAAAATCAAAAGCTGATCAAGACCAAGTGGGTCTTCAAGTGTAAGCGGGGTGATAGAGGGGTGATCGTAAGAAACAAAGCACGGTTGGTAGTCCAAGGTTTTAGTCAGCAAGAAGGGATTGATTTTACTGAAGTGTATGCTCCCGTTGCTCGACTTGAGGCGATTAGAATCTTCTTGGCATTCGCGTCATGGAAAGGATTCAAGGTCTACCAACTAGATGTCAAATCTGCATTCCTTTACGGAAAAATCAAAGAAGAAGTGTACGTCGGACAACCACCAGGGTTTACCAATCCAGTGCACAAAGACAAGGTGTATCTACTCGACAAAGCATTATACGGACTACACCAGGCCCCGAGAGCCTGGTACGAGACGCTTTCCCAACATCTGCTGACCAACGGGTTCACCAGAGGGACGGTCGATAGTACCTTGTTTACAAAAGAGGTTGCAGGACATCTACTTATCGTTCAAATCTACGTTGATGATATCCTTTTCGGATCGACGAACGATGAGCTGTGCAAAGAGTTTGAGAAGGTTATGAAGAAGAAGTTTGAAATGAGTTCGATGGGGGAGATGAAGTTCTTCCTAGGGCTTCAGGTTGAGCAACTGCCCAATGGAATCTTCATACACCAGAAAAAATATGTGAATGATGTATTGGACAAGTTCAATATGTCTGAATCATCTCCTATTTCAACCCCCTGGCTACAAATCATGGTATATGTCCGGATGAAAGCGGTGAGAAAGTGGATGAAACGCTGTATCGGTCAATCATAGGATCGCTTATGTATCTGACAGCGTCACGGCCGGACATAATGTATCCAACCTGCCTCTGTGCCCGGTACCAGTCGAGTCCCAGACAATCACACATGCAGATAGTGAAGAGAATTTTACGGTATCTCAAAGGTTGCCCAAGCACCGGCTTGTGGTATCCTCGATCTGGTGACTTTTCACTAACTGGTTATGCTGACTCTGACTTCGGGTCCTGTAAGTTGAATGCAAAGTCCACCACTGTTGGGTGCCAGTTCTTCGGAACTCGACTCATCACCTGGCAGTGCAAGAAACAAACCACAGTCTCTATCTCCAACTGTTGCTCTCAGATCCTCTGGATCCAACAGCAAATGAGGGACTATGGTTTGCAATTCTTAAACACACCAATCTTTGCGGACAATGAGGCGACCATAAATATCACTAAAAATCCGGTGCATCACTCTAAAACAAAACATATTGAGATTCGACATCATTTTATTCGCGATTGTTACGAGAAAAAACTGATTCGAATTGATCATATACACACCGATGATCAGAGAGCTGATTTTTACACAAAACCCTTTGATAAAACAAGATTTAACTATCTTTTAAATTTGAACGGGTTGAAAAATTTGTTTTCTGGGAGGGTAGTTGAGTGTGTGGCCGAGGAGGACGGCGATCAGAAGTGATCTGCGTCTTGTTGTCATGTTTTCTGTACAGTTTTCTTTACTGCTTTTGATAAAACCAAAAACATAAAAATATGTTTTTGATTTTAGGGGGAGAAAGTTTATAGAAAATACAAAAACATGATAAAATTTCAAAATACAAAAACAGCGAAAATGTCAAAAAGAGTTTGTGTAAAAAAAGGGAAATGATAGTACATCAGCTAGACAGTTGCAGTACGCTAAAGAAATGTATTGTTTAAATGTGTTAAGCAGTCTCGCTGATGATATGCCGATAGGTTTTTACACATTTAGTAAGTTTGTTCGGGATATAAACATAAATCATTTCTTGCTTTTACGTGGGGAACATCTCTCGGATATATAGGTAACCCCTGAAATCCTGTTTGAAAGACTCTATTTCTGACATACTAGGTCTTTGTACGTCTTGATATTTGGGGTATTATACCAGAACTTCTGATTTTGCGGGAGCAATAGCCTAGTCCTCGTATAATACTTTACACTGCTTTAAATCTTAAAGCTCTCCCTCAGCATAAAAAATGACGAAACATTGAAAAATGCTAATCATGTGTTGTTGTAAAGAAGATCCCCAAGGGGGACCCACCTAAAGTCGAGCCATCATCTCTCTGATTTTGCGGAAGCAATAGCCTGAGCTCTCATGGCCTCGCATTTAACCCAATTATAGATATCATTAGTGTGCACTCACCTGTAAGACTGAATATAGTGGTCTGGATACGGGAGTATATTCTGAGGTGGTACACGCGTATAAGTTAAGTCTTTAAAACACTAATTCGTATCCTAAACAGATTGAAATTTGTGTGAAAATTTAAAGTGGATCAGTATATCGGCAATCACTGTGAATTGTTTAATGCTTAGTATGAAATCAAAGCTTAACGGTACTTGTAGCTTGTCAGCAGCTGATATGATCCCCTAACACGCTCAACAAAAATATGTTTGTACAGTTCCTGTTTCTTAAATTCCAAAACATTTCCTGTTTGTTTAGCAAAATGTTGAAAAATCCAAAAAGATTTGTTTTTTTTTATTTTCGACAACAGACGTTGGGATCTGATGATCAAAGTCTCACAGTGCTAAACATGTTGGATCATTTGGGTTGGATAAGAAAAAGTTTGTGAAAAGTGTTGGTAATTGCTCGAAATGTTTAAAAGTTCATTAATTTGAACTTAATTTGTTTCAACTTGTCAGCGAGATCATATATTGGTCAGCCAAGGTCATTAACTTGGACTTGGTAGGCTAAACAGTTGACCAGGGTCATTAACTTGGACTTGGTTAACTAAGTGTGTTTGTTAAAAATTCAAAAATAAAAAACAGTTTGTGAAGTCTCCAAGGTCATTAAGTTGGACTTGGATGATTGACTGTGAGGAATTTGGATATCTGATTGTAAAGAGCTAGATTTTGTTGATTTTTCTCATAAATGTTTGATATTTGCAGATAAAAGTTCCAGACTACGATCCTGATAGCTGAGTCTAAGGGGGAGTCTGAAGACGAGCTAGATGCAAAAGGGAAGCTTGTAACCGGAAAGCAAGGTGTCGATCCCAAAAGCACGGAAGCTTAACGAAAGGGGGAGCCTGAGGAAAGCTTTGTTGAAAAAGCTGAAACAGAGAGAAGAAAAGTTCAAGTCTTTGTGAAAGAATGTTTTGAAGACAAGCTGACTGAAGACTGCGGCAATATCCAAGGGGGAGATTGTTGATGCATAATGTATATCGCCCACGTCATCAGTCTAGGTCGTGTCGTGTACGTGCAATAGGGTTTAAAGTTAAGTTTTGTATGTATTGTGCCAGTTCGCACGAAGTGGCTTTTGTAAGGCCAGGTCGCACGAATTGGACTTTGCCAATTTGTGCGAAGTGGGATGTCTATTCCATGCGAACTGGCTGGCCTATAAATAGGCATGTTGGGTTTTTCATTTGTAACATTCTGGTGAAATCTCTCACGAAGTGCTGCCGGATTCTCTTCATGTAAAAACGTTTTATATGAATGGAAAACCTATTTAAAGTGAATTTCTCTGCTTCGACTCACATTCTAACACCGATTCAAGGTTACTAGATTGATTCCGCCTCTCTAGTGACTTGATTTAACTCTGACCGACTCGTATTTGATCGAATCTCGATCCTACAATTTTTGTAGGGGGTCTAGTTAATGTTGCTGCGATAGTGGTGATTTTGGAATTTAGATTCTTATTGATTTATAAAAAAAGGCATGGTGTTGATTTTGTCGTTAGTGATAATTGTGGAGGTGGTGGTTGGTAGGGGAGATGGTGGTGGTGATAGGTGGCAGTGGTGGTTGATGGTGGTGGTGGTGGAGGGCTTATAAGAGAGGGGGTAATATTTTAGAGTAGCACAAATCATAGGGGGTAATATGAAAGGGTAACATAGTCATTTCACATTCCATTTAACAGATCTATAACTTATTTGACGGCAGGGGGTAAAATTGCAACAGAACATCAACGTTGGGAGGGGGGATTGCAATTATTTCCAGGGAGGGGTCAGAGTGCCAATTGGCTTAAACCCCAGGGGGTAAAATTGCAGTTTACTCTAATATTTATGATCGTAAGGTGCAAATTTGATTTACTTTATGTTTTGATCCAATCGCAATGCTTATATAGGTTACATTGAGTTCAATCAGATACCTCGAAACACATGTTTTCATATAATTAATGCATCACATAACGTTTGGACTATTTCATTCGATATTTGTGATGTACCTGCGCCGCAACGTGCGCAGGTCTTATTGCTAGTTAAGCTTTAATTTGAAAGGTTAAAATTGTTACACATACACACATGGTATTTGGATCGTATACAAATAACTAATTTGGTGCGAAGCATACAAAGCAAAGAGGAAAAAACGTACGGTGGCAATATCGTGGATATTGTAACTATGCTACTTAGCAAAGTAAAAAACTTTAAAACAAATAATGTAACTATTATTTACGCTATATTGTAGCATCTCTTTCTATATATCTTGTTTTGATTTGCCCCCCACATTATCCGTCTCTTTTCTTAAGGTTTTCAATCTATATTTTGATTATTTTCTTTTTACTAACCAATATTTTCATAATTGGATTGGTTATTGATGATGATTGTCTTATCGGTTCAAACCAGTTTTAGAAATAAGATAATCTAATGAATAATATAAAGTTTTGAAATGCATATTGATAATTTACAACAAAATATAAATTCACTTTATGTTTTGGTGTACATTTGCAATATTGATGAAACATGAAGACTAGAATTAAAAAATTAAAAAATCATATATATATATATATATATATATATATATATATATATATATATAGGGTAAGGTTCCAGCGTGAACAACCTCCTAAGAGTGAACTGCGTGAACAAATCTTGACCGCTGATTAATATGATCTTGATTATTTAAAGGGGTGGCATGATTGTAATTAATAGGTTAGATTTTATTGTTTTATTAAAATTAAAGGGTAGAAGTGTAATTATATTATTTTGCTTATTTAAAACTAGAAAAGAAAATTATTTCCAATAATAAGAGAGTAAATCCCGTAAATATATCTTGTATTATACACATGTGTACTATCGTGTTGGAATGTATAGAACAATAGAACACAGCAGTACACATGTGTACTACGGAGCTAAGACAACAATGTTGCGGGTCACATGTGTACTATACCATGTATTATACACATGTGTACTATCGTGTTGGAATGTATAGAACACAGCAGTACACATGTGTACTACGGAGCTAAGAGTTATAAACAATAAAAAAGATGACTGAAAACTATAGTTCAACCAAAAAAAGACTAAAACTATAATTCGAATCTTGCTACTATGACCAAAAACAATGACAATATTAAAATAAGTTAAGATTATCCTGACATATTTAAAATAAGTAATCGTTTTGTAGATGTCGAAAATGTTGGTAACTGATGATGATTTAAATATGTTAGGATTTTGAAATTAATAAGACAATAATTTAAATTCAATATTTATATAAAGTTACAATCTTACCCTTGTTAAATGTATATGGAATCAATGGTTCAGATCAGTTCACGCGGTTCACTCTTGGAAATTTGTTCACGTTTGAACCTAATCCTATATATATATATATATATATATATATATATATATATATATATATATATATATATATATATATATATATATATATAGGGTAGGGTTCTATATTGAACACTAGGTTGAGAGTGCACTGTGTGAACTAATCTGGGCCATTGGATTACATCATCTAGAGATTTAAACAATGGCAAGATTGTAACTATAATGTTGTAACTCTCCTTTATAATAAATGACAGAAGGGTATTTGTGTCTTTTGTAAATTGCATTTATTAAACAATATAATCAAAATCCCTAAAATCTCGCTAGTTTCCGTATATACAAGATACATAGTTGTTAGTGTATACATATGTGTACAGTCTCGCTAGTATCAGTTTACACAATATACAACGTTGTTAGTTTATACACATGTGTACAGTCTCGCTAACTATCAATTTATACAAGATACACAACTGTTAGTTTATACACATGTGTACAATCTTTTATACATCTGTGTATTATATTCAGAAATGGTTACATATGTGTATATTAACAACATATAGTATATCATGCATGCACACGAGTAGATTCATATAAAAATTATGAAATTAATGAAAATGAAACATATCACATGTATGCAAAAATAAATAATTTTATTACATATTCAAAAAAAAATTAATGCCAAAAAATAGTTACAATTTCAATCTCCGAGAAATTTTTTAATGTTTATTGAAAATTATAAAAAGTTAAAAACAATGTATTATGATATCTATATATACGCATAATAAAAGAAAACAACATTCAAGTTAAAATTGAAACAAAATCTATCGATAAAAAATAATGGAGAAATAATTAAAAATGAGAGAGAGAGTGAGAGAAAGAGAGTTAAGAGATGAGAAAATTAAGGAATTTTAATTAAATATACTTGGGTAATGTCAATCTTACCTTTTTAATCTAAAAAATGATCAAGGGCTAAGATTAGTTCACTCGGTTCACTCTCAAGTTGTTCACTCTTGATCATAATCCTATATATATATATATATATATATATATAGGGGAGGGTTATCTCTTGAGAACGCTAAATATTGCGAGAACCGTGAGAACGAATTAAATAACCAATTAAAACCGATTTTTTTAATACAAACCTCTTGTAATTAAATACAACATCAAAAAAGAATTTACAACATCAAATAATTCATTTCTCCTTTCAAAATCACTATTACTAGATTTTTTATGCACTTGTAAATATAGAAATTTACACATGTGTAAATGACAAACTTACACATGTGTAAATTTTCTTTATTTACGAATTCACGTAAATTTAAACGTGTAAATTTAGTTTCTAACATTGTATTCGAGCAATAACGATAAGTGTAAAAATAAATTTTGAATTTGAATTGCTTTTGACCAAGTTCTTGTGGTTTTTTCATTCGTTCTCACGGTTCTCGCGATATTTAGCGTTCTCATTTAAACTCTCCCCTATATATATATATATATATATATATATAGTTTGAACTTTGAAATAGTAATTGAATTGACAAGGAGATTTTGGATGGAAAAATATAAGAAAGTATATATTTTTCTTTTTCTAAAAACATAGTTCAACCACCGATTGGTTGACGTCACAGGCGGCTGGCCAAATTAAGGTGTCTTAAAAGTACTTAAGACTATGGGGTATGGGGCATGGGTTGGGGCGCGGGTTGGCTGAAAACGCCCAAGCCACCACCCCGGGTGGGCTTGGGTTGGGGCGTGGCCCAAGGGGCGGGAGTTTAAAGCCAGGCGTGGGGCGGGTCTATGACTATGACATGGCGGGCTCTCAATGGCCAAATCAAACTAGCCGTTGGGGGCATTTAAAAAAAAATTCCTTTATAAATACCTTACCATGTTTAACATTCTTCTCACACAATATCAAACACATAAAACACAATCTTGCCATGAGTTCTTCAAGTTCAAGTGAATCGTCATCATCATCTGACGATGGTGCGGAAATATTTCTACAAACGATTGCGGCGGCGGTGAAAGCTATCGTGGAAGACGGTACCATAGATCCAAAGAGATTAAAGTTTAACAGGGTCCAAATGGATGCACGTAAAGACGTCGAGCGAGCATTCGGTGTTTTGAAGAAAAGGTGGCGAATATTGGCAATGTCTTGTCGACTATGGGACAAGGATCAGATTGGAAACGTGATGTACGCATGTATCATTCTTCACAACATGATTTTGGAGGATGAGGGTAGAGCGGTTTTTTTACCTACTATGATGACGATGACCCCCAACAAGGTAACGTAACAGTTACAGACGAAGATAAAGCGTCAAATGAATATTTGATCAAGTCAAGGGATATACATCACAAGCTTCGATCTGATTTGGTGGATCATGTTTCAACGATTCCTGGGTTCGAAACCGACGAAGACGACGAAGAATGATAGTTTTTTATTTTGATAATTATTTTGTATGTTTATGTGAAGAATGATAGTTTTTAATTATTTTGTATGTTTATGTATGTTATATTTTGATAATGGTTATAAATATATATATATATATATTAAAAAAAACTTGATGTGGCTTGGCCACGCCAGCCCAACCACACCCACCATACCCCCTAAACAAGTGGGTTTGTGTATTGAGTTTTCAAGTTCCACGTGTCAACCCATGCCCCAAACCCCCGCCCCACCATACCCTACGGTCTAATTGGGCCGATTGTGTAAGCGATTCTCACCCTGAAGTAAATCATGCTAAGATATTGTCCGCTTTCTCCCCGATGAGTTGTCCATCTAGGAACTCACGATTTTGTTTTCACATTAAGAGGTTTTATGTGCTAACATTTTTTTTGTTAAATTATTGAAAATAACAGAAGTATTTTATAGAAAAATATGTTGGTAAAAATTCTCAAAGTGACCAATGTATTTAATTCCCCCTCATGTCACATCTTAAACTAAAGAGTGAATTGCAAATTTTATCCTTTATCTTTATATACATTTGCAGGCGGTGTCCTTTATGTTTAAAATTGACGAGTTTTGTACTTTATGTTTTAAAATCCTACACGTTATGTCCTTTAGGCCTAACCCAGTTTATTTTTTCAGTTAAATCTGATGATAAGAGGTTCACATGAGGGTAAATCAGTCATTTCATCAATCCCTCTTATTTTCCCCAATTTATACCCACCATAACCTAACCCTTTTTCACTTTTCCATTTAGTTCCAACATTCACTGGAGATGAATTATTATTTCCACCATCAACATCTAGTACACGAGGAGGATGACTAAAGGCAGCGACGGTGACAACTTGCGGTGGTTTGAATGTAGTGGTGTGTAGGAGACGGCGGCGGTTGGTGTTTTTGGCAACTGGCAGCGACGGAGACAACTGGCGGTGGTGTTGAGGAGGGCGGCTGCTGGTGGTAATTTGGTGGTTACAGCAGATCGGAGAGATAGCTAAGAGAGAGGGAGAGAAAATGGGGAGTTAGGGACTGGTCGTGCCGATAACAGGTGTGACAGTGGCGGGCGGTTTCGAAAACCACCACCAACTGCCGCCCACCACTTCCCCACCTTCATCTCCAAAAACCATAAAAAAACCACCACACGCCGCCGCCTTCATCTCCATCGTTAATCATCAGCAGCGCTTCTCTGAAAATCTGATCGGTACGTTTAGATTTAACCTAGTTCTAGGGAGGATTTGCAAGGTGGGTTTTTTTTATCTAATCCCTAAATTGTTGTGAATTGAATCTGAAAATTTTCGGGGTTTGTGTTTGGATGAAATTTTGGTGCTGGAGGTGGAGGTGTGGTGATGGTTTTGTTGCAACCGTGGTGGGTTGGTGGTTATGGTGGAAACGTGTGACGGTGGTGGAAGAAGGTTGTGGTGGTGTCAGCGGTGGTGGAAGGTGGTTGTGGCGGTAGCGAAGGAGATTGTGATGGTGGTCTGGTTGAATTGCAGTGACTGGTTGAAGTACAGGGATGAAGTAAACAAGGAGATAAATGGAATTCTTATTTAAGTTATTTATATAATTAGTCCCTAAAAGGTAAAATGACAAAGTTGTCCTCATGTGCAAGGCACATGATCAAATTTAACTGAAAAAATTAACTAGGTTAGGCCTAAAGGACATAACGTGTAGGATTTTAAAACATAAAGTACAAAACTCGTCAATTTTAAACATTAAGGACACCGCCTGCAAATGTATATAAAGATAAAGGACAATATTTACAATTCACTCTAAACTAAAAAATGATTAAGCTTTGATGAAATGACCCTCAAGGTGGTTTTAGTCAATTAGTGTCCCTTACATTATAAAAAAAAACAAGCCCAGTGGCCCACGTTTAACTGTTTAAGTAACCAATAACATTGTCAAAATTTTCTTATTAATTTTCAAACTACAGTTAACTTATAATGCTGTTATCTAATATAAAAAAAACGTAATTTTTCAAAAAAAAATATCTACTTTATTTGAATAAAGTGTCACCGTCTCTTTTGTTAGACCATGCATAGTGGGCATGTTTTTTTTTTTTTTTTTCAAAAAAAGCCCTTAAACACGCCTGATTATGTAACACCCCAAAAAGCGGGTTTGGTAAATTAGAACCAGGTTAATATAAAGAAATGAGTTTTAGTCTCTTATATAATCAAAATGAGACTTGAGGAACCAAAACAGTTAAGTGGGAAACATGAGTTTTATAAAATAAACTTAAAACACCACACACACACGCAATGTGCGTGTGTGTGTATCGACATCCAGGAAGAAGAAAGAGGGTTCAAACCCTAGTTTCACTAAAATCCTCAAATTGGAAGGCTAAATGAAGCTTAAATTCATAACCGATCATGGATTAATGATCACATTCATAAGGGGATCATAAGGTATGTCTTAAAACCTAGATTAGTGATCTTTCATGAAGTGGGTTATGTTCTAATCCGTGAATTGGTATGAAATTGAGTATGAGCATGTGTTAGAATCATCATGTAGAATATGGATTATGCATGGTTTGGGTTAATTTGAGGTTTAGAGGTGAAACCCATTAGTTATGGTAAGGATGAGGGCTTGAATAATAACCCATGTCCAATTCTTGTTTAATATAGATGAATTTTGATATGTATGATGTATTCTTGTTAGAAGAATTGAAAGAAATGTGATGCTAATATGTTTGATGTTTACGTGTGAATGATGCATGTTAATTAGTAGGGGGAATTGGAGGAATTATGTATGAGATAAGAAGAATATGCATAAATTAGTTGTACACTATGCTTAGGAGGTAGTACGCACACTAAGAATACGATGAAATCATGAGGTAATTAGGATTAGATCACTTGTAAATGATTAACAAAGTAGTTATGAAGTGAGTTTTGTATAATATGATGAAAATGATCATATGCTCTTGTTAATGATGTTTGAAATTGTGTATGTGTGAATGTTTAAAGAATTCGACTAAGATTTGATAAATTAGCATGTTGTAAGGTCGAATGATAATTTCGATATAGGATTCGTAAGATGGAATGGATCATGATAAACGATGAATAAGCTAACTATCTTGAAAATAATATATGATAGTTTGATGCTTGATAAGAGGTGTGGAAGCTTGGGAAAGAAGTGGGTCAAACGGATAAAAAACGAGAGAGTTATGCTCGTTTCCGTAAAATTGAGTTATGATGGGAATATGCAGCAACAGCTGCGAACATTCTGTTCAAATGGGGGGGGGGGTGGCGCGACGCGACGGCGAAGGCAATAGGCCGTCGCGCGACGCGACGGGCTCCAGAATATTGAAAAAATTATATTTTATTTGTATACGCAATGCGAACCCGTTTAGACCGTTTTTAAACGCTTATATACTAAGTATGATTAATTTATTTCATGTTTTAGGAAAGGTGGGTATGTATGTGTGTATGTATTTACGCAAATAGGAACATATGGGCGTATGCACGTATGTAGACGTGTATGAACGTATGTATGTATGTATGTATGTATGTATGAATGAATTTATGCAAGTAGGTATATATGAGCGTATGCAAGTATGTAGTCATGTATGAAGGTATGTACGTATGTAAATATGTGAGTGTGCACGTATGCAATCAGGTATGCATGGATTTTTGCAAGTTTTCAATACTATACAGTATTGACGTTATTAATAAGTGTACCTTGCGAATAGGGCTGTTCAAATTGCTCGGTGTTCGACACTCGTTCGATGCTCGCTCGAAAAATGGTTCGTGGTTATGTTTAGCTTCCTCAACCCTTAGATCCCACACACTCGTTCGATGCTAGCACAGCCTTTGTCGGTTCACTTTATTCTATACGGGCCGTATAACCTTATACGGCCCGTATCAACCATGTTAGAATAAGATGATACCATGTGGATTTATTACGACCCTTATTTTTTCTCTCTTCCACTCACAAACAGTTTCAAAATATATTAAAAAATTATAGAGAGTGAACAGTGTTCCATCAAATATACAGATGATCAATAACATTTTCTTTCCCATTTACTCATAACCACTTTTATAATATAAAGACCACTCTCACGTGTTTTAGTGTAAGGGATATGCTCTTAGAGCATTCACATCCATGGCATCAAATTCTGTGTGTGGTGTTTTTAAAATATAAAGAGTATAAAGAGTGGTTGTGAGTGGAGGATAAAGAAAATATTACTGTTCATCTGTATATTTGGGGGGGACACTGTTCACCCCTTATAATTTTTTAATATATTTTGAAAGTGGTTGTGAGTGGAGGAGAGAAAAAATGTAATGATAAAGTTATAAAAAATATTATTTAATTGAAAAAAAGAGAGAAAATGTAGTGTTTTTTTAGTGTAATTTAGTGTGAAAATATGGTAGGATGGATGTGAATGCTCTTACTATCTATACTTTCTTAGACCACACAGTGTGTGCGTGGAAAAGTGGCGTGGTGGCATTTCCACGCCGGGAACACCACTCCTTGTGGTGGCGTGGACATGAGGGCGAGGAGTTTTCCATCGGTAGTGGTGAAGCTTGAGATTTTCGACCGGGGGTAGAAAACGTATATACCTAAAAAAATATAAAATCGGGGGGGGGGGGGGGGGCGAAAACGTATATACCTAAAAAATTCTATACGAAAACTGCATACCTGACACTACTGAGCGAAAAGTTCGGGGGGTCGCCCCCTGCCCCTACAAAGCTGCGCCCCTGTCCACTGGCATGGGGGCATTTGGGTTGTGAGGTGAAGGCTCTTGATTGGTGGGTGGATTTTGGGTGTGTTTTAATTGGTTGATGTTTATTTATTTACTTTTATAAAAAAAAGCCACTAACCACGCCGCTCACACACCTCACGTTTTTGCAACACGCCCATATTTCTGACGCGTGCTTACGTGTCATCCACATGTCACATAACGTCCCATTTTCAAAACCCTACCCACGGTATAGTCTTTGAATATAACTCTTTTATTTGGTACTTCCACAATAATAAAAACCTATAGTACTGAACATACTCTCAATCAAGCATTCTTTTTTTTTTCTAACAAAAAATTATAACATGAGTAAAGTTTTAGTGATTTGGGACCACTGATCACATGCAGCTTAGGATGCCTATTTCTATTACTATAGTTTTAAAGACCATTGTCTATCAATAATGTGTACTTTTAACGACACATTTTGGTTTATAATGATTCTGTATGGTTTATAGATAAACGGGCCACAATATACTTGAACCCTCTTTTAAATAGCAAATTCAATTCTACTGAAAATAAAACTTTGGTTTTTTGGTGTTCAGAAAATTGTGGGGCACGACCCTCTATACTCTACAAAAATCAACATCTTCAGGAGCAAGTTAACCAAATGTATCAAAGGCAAAGATAATGAAGACATTTTGATTCTCAGCATAAGCTTTTTTATGCTTAGTAACTTTCTCTGATTCTGCATTCGACACAGCCTGACCAGCCACAAATAGTTTTCCCTTAGCCCAACAAGGAGGGATACGCTGGTAAGGTCCACACAAGCGTGTTTCCCTCATACCCAACCGAAAACAAGAACATTTGTCGGTCGCAGAGTGTACCTCCTTTCAAGTGGGTCTGTTAGTAGGGCAGTAGTCGAACCAAACGAGCACGAACATGGTCTTGTTCATGTTCCTTTATTAAGGAAATTAACATGTTCGCGAACTATAAGTTTATGTTCGTGTTCGTCCGTTAAGGAAATTCAATTGTTCGCGAACAGTTCGTGAGCACTTGACTCGAACACAAATGAACGTAAACGAATAAAAACGAACATTTAACTTGAAAATAAAAAATAAAACATTATTAACCTTAAACATTGGAAAAAATAGTTAAATACAACCATCAAATGATAAATCAAAACACAAGAAGTTTACTACAACCACCAAACGATGAATCAAGTTTAACTTAGTTAGACATAATTGTCCAGAATTACTTAAGCATAATTATTCAACGTTTAACTAAAACATAATTATCCCAAAAAATGTCTTAAATGTCCAAATTTTAGTTAACTTAGAAAAAAAGGGTTTTATGTTTTAAATATGTTTAGATAAAAGGTTTATTTTTTAATTTTTTTTAATATAATCAAACGAACACGAATGAACGTAACTTAACATATTACCGAACGTTCACAAACGCACTCGAATGAACGAGACCTTTGTTCGTGTCCGTTCACTAAGCTAACCAAACGAAAATTTTTGTTCATGTTCGTTCGTTAAGCTAATCGAACGAACATAAACGAACTTCCTGACAAACGGTTCACGAAATGTTCGCTAAACGTTCGGTTCATTACAATCCTATCTGTCAGGAAATTCATAAGGGCCTCTTTTTTTGCAGAGATTCTAGCCCGCTTGGGCACATCACATAGGACATCCATGATCAAGTCATGTCTGTATTTAAAACCCGGTAGCTTCTTACAATGGACCGCATGCTCCCCAATATTATCCAAACAAACCTTGCGACAAACTAGGCTCATCAACTGGAAACAAAATGATCATTAACCAGTATTTAAGGATGACTCAATACTCCATCACCAACATATATTGTCCTAACCCTTCAATAATCTTCTCTCCCAACTGGACTACTTTAAAATTGTTTTCACATAATTTTTAGCAAGCCCCCTTTATCTCATAAAAGTAGGTGCATATATCAGTATTATGTATTCAATAGCATCCACATTGGATTCAGTATAGTTTTCACATATAGCATCCACATTGGATTCGGTATAGTTTTCACATGATTTTTTTCACGACCAGCTCATTTTTTATCCGATCTTTATAAAAAAGAAATAATTAAAAGGTTATATTGATAAAAGATTTAAGTTTATGTCTCCACATAATTAATTATCTTTTCTCCCTCAAATTAATTAACTTATTCTCTAGTCTATCACATTAATTTTTTACTCTACTCCTACTCTAAAACACCAATCAAAATGTATCCTAGTTGTGTCAGATCATTTTTTTTTTGGAAGGAGACTTTCTATACAAGAACGATTGGTCTCCGGGGACATGTCTATGACATTCCCCGTCAACCCCGCATCTCCAGACGCGATGTTCGATCGGGCCCCGGCCGGCGAGCGAGTTGACTTCCGCCCGGAAACCATGCTGCCCCCACACGTGTTGCTGGGGTAACAGTTGGGTAAAACCGGGTTGCCCTCAAGACCACTCCATTCCTCGGAAGAAAACGATCTATCATTGGGACGTCCCCCTCTAAAGCCGCAAGCGGGAGTCGAACCGGTGACCTCCCAAAGGAGGAACCGGCCTCCAACCACTGGGCCACGGAGAGGGGATTAGTTGT
Organism: Helianthus tuberosus; assembly: GCA_030545235.1. Lineage (NCBI taxonomy): Eukaryota > Viridiplantae > Streptophyta > Magnoliopsida > Asterales > Asteraceae > Helianthus > Helianthus tuberosus. The sequence continues at coordinate 127,982,938 of CM060351.1, read as the reverse complement.
GTCAGATCATATAATTTTTACTTAATATATTCAATATATATCAATAAAAATGATTATTATATAAAGTTATTATTAATTAGTTGTGTCAGATCATATAGTTTTTTTAATTAGAATGATACCTAAAAACAAATTAAAACTGAATATAAATAGTTAATAAATAACAGACGAGTAGGCCTAAGCCAAGCTTGAGCTTGAAAAATTACTCACTAACCGAGCTATAGCGTTAGAAATAAAACGTGTAACGAGTTGTGCTCAAGCTCTTGTAAATTAAACGAGCCGTGCTCGAGCTTTGGGAGCTTGGTCTCGGCTCGGCTCGTTTACAACCTACTTTTATTTTTATTTTTGAAAGCAACCAACTTCTATATTAACATAGAAAAAACGTGCCAACAAGTGACTGAAAAGCCCCGTAGAAAACCCTTTAGTATATATCCCCTTCATATGTATAGGTTGATATTGCATGTGTGTAGATTGAAACTCTATATATAGGTTGAATTTTCATGAAATTCATATACGTAGGTTTAAACTCTCATGAGTTGCATATGAGCGGATTGAAACTCTATATATATAGGTTGAAACTCTCAATATATATATATATATATATATATATATCCTATATAGGGGAATGTTCTTCTGCAAAACACTAAATATTGCGAGAACAAGCAGAACAAAATAAATCACTCATTTTTTCAATCCTAAAAACCTAAAAAGTAGATGAAAATGTTATAAATGTATGATTTATTGTTTCTCACACTAGAATTTAAAACAAAATATGAAAAATCTTCAATTTTTAAATAACCTAAACACATGTAGATTATGTGTAGGCTAAATTACCTACATGTATGTACACTATGTGTAGGGAAAAATCTATGATTTTTTATGTATATATAATACACATATGAATGTAAGAAACATAAAATTTAAGAAATATGAAACTTAAATCCCAAAATTTAGTGATTTAGAGTTGTTCTTTTTGTTCTCGCAATAATTAGTGTTCTGTAATGATCCTTGAGGTTCATTGGGGAACACTAAAAAGTGGGGAACCGACTCAAACGAACTTCGATTGGACTCATTCCAGCGGCGTTGGAACCGGCTCGTCGAACCCTAACCAGGATCTCTTAACCCTAAACCCTAAATCATAACCCCTAAACCCTAAATATATTAGGGTTTGGCTTTTAGGGTTTGGCTTTAGGGTTTAGCCTTAGGGTTTAGCATTAGGGTTTATGGTTTAGCTTTAGGGTTTAGCTTTAGGGTTTAGTTTTAAGGTTTAGCTTTAGGTTTAGCCTTTAGGGTTTAGCTTTTAGGATTTATAGTTTAGATTTTACGGTTTAGCTTAGGTTTTAGCCTTATTTTTTAGCTTTAGGGTTTAGAGTTTACGAGTTAGGATTTAGGGTTTAGGGTTAAGAGATCCTAGTTAGGGTTCGACGAGACGGTTCCAATGCCGTTGGAATGAGTCCAATCGGAGTTCGTTTGAGTCGGTTCCCTGCCGTTCCCCACTTTTTTAGTGTTACCCAATGAACCTTCCCATATATATATATATATATATAGGGGATGGTTCAAATGAAAACCATTTTTATTGCGAAAACTCGAAAACTAACTAAAAAACGCCTAAAAAACAAACCAATTTTTTTTTGTTTTTACAATTTTTTATTAAAAATCACTATTTTATATATATAAATAAAATTCAAAATTTTTTTGTAGTGCACATGTGTAATAATTCACATGTGTAGTACTATTACACATGTGTGCTACAATTTTTTTTTAAAAAGTTTTTTTTATATAATTTAAATAGCGAAAATTGGTATGAAAAAAATTTTGGTATGTTTTTTAGGCTTTTTTAGTTAGTTTTCGAGTTTTCACGATAACTAGTGGTTTTCATTTGAACCTTCCCCTATATATATATAGGTACGAGATCAGGAGAAAACGCCCTAAAGTGTGACAATGGTGAGAACGTTGAATTAATTGTTTTTATGTCACATAGATAATTTTTTTGGCGTTATAATTTTTCCATGGTCAATTTTTTGGCGTTTTGTGGCGTTGTATAATAATTCACTACGAGTCATTAATATTTTCATAAGATTACAACAAGACCAAATGTTTTTTATGGCGTTTAGTCAATTTTTTTGGCGTTTAATACATTGACAAGGTGCTTTACCAGCACTCGTTCTCACAGTTTTCATACTATTAGCGTTTTGGTGTTTGTAGTTTTTGGCGTTTTATATAATAATGTATTTTCTTAGCAGAGAATTAGATAACAAACAACAGATAATTATATAACAAAACAACAGATAATCTAAATTCTCATCCAAATCTTCGCTGTCATCAGCCTCTTCTTCTTGAATTTGTTTTGGCGTTTTGAACCTTTGAATACCTTAGCTAGATGCAAACTTTCCTATATAAACCCCGTCTTATTTAGACGAAGCTCCTTAGTGGCATCTTGTTTTTTGGTGTGATATTCTTGTTTGGTGGCATGACATTGAAGATCAACTCTTGCTTGATGCTATTTATAATAATGGAGTCCAAAATAACATTTTACACTTGTATTGATCCCTTTATGCCATGCATATAGTCATCAAGAACAAAGCTCACATGATGACATATCACTGTCATCAGTCTCTTTTTCTTGAATATTTGTCCATCTCATTCAGCAAAAGATTATAGAGATACCCACCTCAGAGAAGAATCCATTCACCAAAGCTTTGCCATCTGTGGTTTTTTTAACTAACTTTTTGGCGTTTTAAAGTGAGTGGTTTCTAGGGAACATGGCGTTTGTTTTTCTGGGTGTGATCAATTCATTGTGTAGAGACCCATCTCTTATAGGAGTTTTATGGCGCGTAGTTTAGGCGAGATTTGTATTATAATAAATGATAGTAATAAAGTAGCCGTCTTTTCAGTTACTTTGTGTATTTACTGTTTCGTTCAGCTTTATCAGTTTCTAGGGTGATAGACGTCCTATCTTCCAAGTTTGGCGTTTTTTTATATGGCGTTATGCAGACCAAGATGACAAAATACAATAATAGAGAAAATATTAAACAGGAAAAATATCTTTTTATTATTTTTGGCGTTTTGTAAGCAATAAGCTTTTGTAGTATTTTTTTGGCGTTTTGCAACTAAATAGAGAAATATAGCATTTAATTATCTTAAGAAAAAAAAGAATATTACACAGAAGAAAACTAATAAAAAAAATTAAAACTCCTCGTCAAAAGATACTTTATCTGAGAAGTATCCGTCACTTCCGTCGTCTTTTTCCTCGGAGTCTTCATCTAGACCTTCATCCATGTCATCACCTTCACTTTCATCGGCTTCTTGTTCCTGAAGATTCTGAAGCCTCCATTTGAACATGTCCTGCATTAACGCCATTTTGAGTCGATGAATGTGTTCAAACAAGTGGCATTGTGCAATTTTTCCATGAACCCAAGCCCCTGCTTTGTCATGATGTTTTCAAGCAGGTAGTCTTCCTGCTCTCCATTGTCGTATATAACGATCACCATGTCTGTTTCATCATCAAAACGCCATGATGTCATGACAGGGTCCGGTTTTCCATCTGCTTTGATTGGTCCAAATTTCCTTGTTAATGTTTCATAAGCTTATGTGTTTCATGGCATTCGTTATCCAGAGCGATGCCAAGAGATAGGATACCCCTCTGTACATTTTCTTCCATCTTCAAAATTGCCTGGATCGTCTTAACATACACCCTCCTTCTGTTGTCAAAACGTAGGAGTAATCGCCTGATTGCCAGAGTGTATCTCCACCAAACGATGGTTGCCATTTTTGGCGTTTTGGTTAAACTTGGCGTTTTTGGTAAAAGATGTGTTTTGCAGAATGTTAGATTGAAGTGATTATGGAAGCGATGTTTTACGTCGTTTATATAATGATGTTTTTGGTGCGTAATTTAGGAGGGATTTTTTTACGAAAACGCCACCGCGTCATTTAGTCCATAGACTGTTTTGATCTGACGATCCATAACCGTTCTCACCGTCCCCGTTTTCTAAAATAAAGAGTTTATTTTGCCTAAGTAGGATGAGAAGGAATCTTAACCATTTATTTTTTCAAATCAATGGTTAAGATGAAAGTGTAGGAGAAAGGAGGAGTGCAATGGTATCTTGGGAAAATCCTATTTATGGACTTCTCTTTTCACATGCAAGGCACATGCATATTTCACCCCCATTTTTTAAACGTTCATAACTTTTTTTATACGAAATTATTTTTTCATAAAAATTTCACCGTAAAATCGAGCGTTTTTTATCTTTAATTTGAGTACCATATTGCTATATAAAATATGACGACTAAAAAAACCCACTAAAATGTGTTTTACTTCTATGTCGTATAACATTTTTTTGCTAGATTTTTGTACTATATTTTTGTGCTACATTTTTTGTACTAAATTTTTTTGTCTTAATTTTTTCTCAATTTTTTGTGCTGAATTTTTTTGTACTACATTTTTTTGCTGAATTTTTTCGTGCTATATTTTTTTACTAGATTTTTTATGCTATATTTTTTTGTACTACATTTTTTGTGCTATATATTTTTTACTAGATTTTTGTGCTAGATTTTTTTTGTACTAGATCTTTTTTGTTGTATTTTTAAAAACAAAAGGGGTGCCACATGTCATTTTTACTCCTATTTATAAGGACCAAAATGCCCTTCACTCCTGCTTATTAGGAGTGCCACATGTGTTCATTACAATCCTTCTTAATCTACTTAGGCAAAATCCACCTTTTAGTGGATTCTTCCCATATATATATATATATATATATATATAGGGTGGGGTTCTCTGAGTGAACAAATCCAGGCCATTGATCTACACACGTGTATGGCCAGGATTAGTTCACTCAGTTCGCAAGCTACACTAGTGTTCACTCTTGAACCTAATCCTATATATATATATATAGGGAGAGGATCATGAGAAAACTACATATAAATGAGAAAACTAGAAAACTAACAAAAAAAAACCTAAAAAAAAGCTAAAAAACATACCAATTTTTTTTACAATTTTTGATAAAAAAAATCGTTGGTTTTTATATATAAAAAAATTTTCAAAAAAAAAAATTTGTTGTACTGCACATGTGCATTATATGTGTACTACACATGTGCATTATATCTGTAATAGTGCACATGTGCAATACAACAAAAAAAATTAAAAAAAATTTTTTTTTGAAATTTTTTTCCATGCATAAAACCTGTGATTTTTTATAAAAATAAAAAAAATAAAATTTTTTGTATGTTTTTAGGCTTTTTTAGTTAGTTTTTTGGTTTTCTCATTTAAACTAATTTTCTAATGATACATCATATATATATATATATATGGTTGAGTTCATTTCAGAACTGTAAATAACTATAGAACTTTCAGAACTCCTAATAAACAATCATTTTATATATAAGTTTTTGTATTTAGGATCTTTTTACCATCTATTATATGTATTTCTTTGATTACATACATGTTAAAAGTAGTTTACATATGTTTAATTATAAAAATTATATATATGTGTCATAACTAATTACATATATGTAAAAAAATTAGTTTACATATGTGTAATTATAAAATTACATATAAAAATCATAAAATTACTCTTAACATGTATGTAATCGTAAAAATACACATAATAAATGATAAAATTATCCTAAACATAAAAATATATAAATAAAAAGATTGTTTATTAGGAGTTCTGCGAGTTCTGTAAATATTTATGGTTCTGAAATGATCCTGACCCTATATATATATATATATATATAGGGTTGAGTTCATTTCAGAACTCTAAATAACTACAGAACTTTCAGAACTCCTAATAAACAATCATTTTACATATAAGTTTTTGTATTTAGAATCTTTTTATCATCTATTATATGTATTTCTTTGATTACATACATGTTAAAAGTAGTTTACATATCTTTAATTGCCAAAATTATATATATGTGTCATAACTAATTACATATATGTAAAAAAAAACTAGTTTACATATGTGTAATTATAAAATTACATATAAAAATGATAAAATTACTCTTAACTTGTATGTAATCGTAAAAATACACATAATAAATGATAAAATTATCCTAAACATAAAAATATATAAATAAAAAGATTGTTTATCAGGAGTTCTACGAGTTCTGTAAATATTTATGGTTCTGAAATGATCCTGGCCCTATATATATATATATATACATACATACATACGCGCGCGCGTGTGGTGAAACCATCATAACTTACATTTCTGTGGGTTGAAACTTGTTGATCCCGTCTAATTTACCTAGACATGCCAAGCTTTCATTTAGGGACACCATTATTAGTTTTCTATTATTTTTGTGACAGCTTTCATGAGGAGTTGCAACTTTCATGAGGGTCATCATTATTAGTTTTCTATTATTTTTGTTCATTAGGGTCACCATTATTAGTTTTCTATTATTTTAGTTATAGTGGAAAAATTTTCTTACATAATTATAAGATTTTTTTAAATGAAAAAAATTGTTTTACTAGAATTCATAAATTTCCAACAAAATGTGATAAAAAAGATTTCTTCAAAATAGAATCTATATGGTTGTAAACGAACCGAACGAATACGAACAAAGCCTTGTTCGTTCATTAAAGAATGATCATGTTAATAAACTATTCAAGAACGCTTACCGAACGGGATTTATTGTTCGGGCTCGTTCATTAAGGAAAATGAACGTGTTCATGAACTGTTATGGCATAATGGAATGGACTAGTGAATGAAATGGACGAGATAATGAAATGAACGAGGTAATGGAATGGATTATTACCAAGTCGGTTACGAGCAGTGTTGAGGCGAAGTTTTGGTGTTCTTGAGAGCTTGAAACAATTTCTAAATATCTTGTTAGTGTTTTTAATTCCTACGAACATTGATACTTATGTTATGATGATTGTCCAAGCGATGAGTGGCTAAACAATCATCCTAGGTGAAGGTTTGTCTATGACATTTGTGTTTTGATTCGTATTTCTAGAATAATAGACTTGCTATTGTTGGACTGGTTGCGACCCTAAATAGTCAGTAGAGAACGTTCATCTTTGCGTATAAAGGCGGAATCAATGTACACAAAGTAACAACAACTATTCCTTTCAATTTCCTTCTTTATTGATGCTTTCTGAATTGATTTTGACAAAGTTTCGTTACCACAAGCATGACCTGATTTCGCTCCAAGTTACAAATGAAGTCACACATCAGGGTATATATACTACATCTGATTTCGCTCCTATGACTGCCCTAAAAGCGAAATCCCATGTGACCATAAAAGCGAAATCACCAGAAACCTTATGAGCGAAATCTCTAGCTGACCTAATAAGCGAAATCTCCTATCTAAATGTACATATGAGCGAAATTAACAAGTTAAACCCTATTTTGACTTTCAAGCTCCAATCTAACCTATTTTGACCTAAGACTTGATACAAACGTAGTCAACAGACATTCCATGCACCAACAGACTCCCCCTTGGATGTTGACGAAGTCTTCAGCTCCGAGTCTTAAGTCTTGGTCTTTTCTCCAACTCTATCTTTTTATCATAAACAACTCTATCTTCACAGGTTCACAATCTTGTCCTAGCTTCATCTTCAGACTTCCCTTTGATCGTTGATCCAGACTCCCCCTTTCACAGACTCCCCCTCTCAGTATGCTAGAATCTGAGGTCTTGATCTGGTTCAAGCTTTGACATTTAGCTTCCGTGGGAATGATGAAGTCCAAAACCTGCGTCTCAAACATCAAACATTACAAACTATCTTTTCAACAATAAATCACAAACTCAATCAGTTTTAGAAATCCACTCAAGTATTCAGATCCAAGTTAATGACCCTGATCACTCGATTAATCTACCAAGTTCAATTTAATGACCTTGGTTGATCACTTGACGAATCAAACTGATTTTAAAAACAACAATTTACACATTTTCTAAAAATAACAAGTATCAAGTTAGTGAACTTGTTTTTGACTTTTCAATAAATCAAACTTCATCAAAGTAAGCTCTCCTCATTCTTCAGGTCAGAACCTCCTGCATCTGCTTCAACATCTGAGAATCCAACAATCAACTCTCTACTTTGGTTTGTCGGAAAAATAAAACAGAAATAAAATCTTTTTGGATTTTATAAAGTGTTCTAAACTAAGAAATGAAATGCAGAAAACTTCAATTGCAGAAAGTAAACAAAGTAAACTATTTACAAACTTAATTTTGGTGAGCGTGTCAGGGAATCATATCAGCTTTTCAGACAAATTACAAGTACCGTTAAGCTTCATTTAATACTCAGACTTAAACAATTCACCTCGATTGTCGATATACTGATCCATCTTAAATTCTCACACAAATTTCAATTTAATCAGGATACGATTTAGATGTATTATGAACTTAGCTCATTCATGTGTCCCACCTCTTGAATATACTCCCGTATCCAGAATCCCAATATTCAGTCTTACAGGTGAGTATACTACAATGATATCTGTACATAAATTAGGTAATGCGAGGGCCAAGGGATCTCAGGTCGATACTTCCGTATGCGCAGAGAGATATCAGCTTCGACTTTACAGTATGTCCCCTTTAGAGGATCTTTTAGCTACAACAGCAGCGACTATCAATTTTATTGTTTCATCTGCATGCTGAGGGTTTATGCTATGTTTCAAGCATTTGAAGAAAGTATTATCCAAGGACTAGGTCAGAACTTCCATTCAGCAGAAGTCCCGGAATAATACCCCAGACATAATTGAGTATAAAAACCTAGTATATCAGAATACGAGACCTTTCAAACGAGATTTCACGGGTTACCTATATATCCAAGTAGTGTTCCCCACGAATTTCACAAGTTTGAAATTTTAGGTTTATATCCCAAATAAATCTACTAAATGTGCGAAAACCTATCGACACATCATTAGTGAGACTGTTTAACTCATTTAAACTTTACAAATCTTTAGCATACTGTAATTGTCTAGCCGATGTACTATCACTTTCCCTTTATACACAAGCTCTTTTTCAGATTTTATATTGTTTTGTATTTTGAAATTTTATCATGTTTTTGTATTTTTGCATTTTTTACTGTTTTTGTATTTTCTGAAAAAATAAACTATATACATCTATCTACTCCCCCCTAAATACCAAAACAAGTAAAAAATCGACAAACAATTGCAGATTGTTTTTCGTCTTCATCCGCAACAGTACTCTCATCAATGCCAATAATTCCATCCGACACTGAAAGAAGCTTCATACCATTCAGTTTTAACAAATATTTAAACCGATTTTTATCAAAAGCTTTGGTATGTAAATCAGCTTTCTGTTCGTCAGTGTGGATTTTCTCAATTCGTATCAACTTTTTCTCGAAACAATCGCGAATAAAGTGATGACGAATTTCTATGTGTTTAGTTTTAGCGTGATGTACTGGATTCTTTGTTATATTTATAGCGGCCTCATTATCAACAAAAAGAGGTGTGTTAAGAAACTGCAAACCGTAGTCGCGCATCTGTTTCTGTATCCACAGGATCTGAGAGCAGCAACTGCTAGCAGAAACGTACTCCGCTTCACATGTAGATAACGCCACAGACGTTTGTTTCTTACACTGCCAGGTAACCAATCTAGGTCCAAAGAACTGGCATCCTGCAGTTGTTGATTTTGAATTGACTTTGCAGCATCCGAAATCCGAATAGGAATACCCTTCGAGCGTAAAATCGCCTTTCCTAGGATACCACAACCCCAATGAAGGAGTTCCTTTCAGGTAGCGTAATATCCTCTTCACAATAATCATGTGCGAAGCTCTCGGGTTAGATTGATATCTTGCTGCGAGGCACGTTGGGTACATGATATCAGGACGTGAAGCTGTTAAGTACATCAAAGAACCTATCATGGATCGGTAAAACGTTTCATCAGCCCTGTCTCCGGTGAGATCTGGGTGAATCCCATGATTTGTTGCAAGTGGGGTAGCAGCTGGAGTAGAACTTGACATCCCAAATTTCTCTAGAATATCACGAACGTACTTTGTCTGGTGAATGAAAATTCCCTCAGGTAGTTGTTCAACTTGTAGACCCAAAAATAATTTCATCTCCCCCATTGATGACATTTCGAACTTTTGCTTCATCACTGATTCAAAATCTTTGCACAGACTCTCATTTGTTGACCCAAAAATTATATCGTCCACATAAATCTGTACTATCAGAAGATGACCGTCGACCTCTTTAGTGAAGAGAGTGGCATCCACTTTTCCACGAATGAACTTGTTGGCTAGTAGGTGTTGAGACAAAGTCTCGTACCAAGCTCTCGGGGCCTGGTGTAAACCATACAGCGCTTTGTCCAATAAGTAGACCTTGTTTTTGTGTATTGGATCGGTGAAGCCCGGCGGCTGTCCGACATAAACCTCCTCTTTGACCTTCCCATAAAGAAACGCCGATTTTACATCTAGCTGATATACTTTGAAGTTCTTCCAAGACGCAAATGCAAGGAAAATTCTGATTGCCTCTAGTCGTGCCACAGGAGCATAGACTTCTGTAAAATCAATCCCCTCCTGTTGACTAAAGCCCTGAACAACGAGTCGAGCTTTGTTCCTTACAACAATTCCTCTGTCGTCTCTCTTACACTTGAACACCCATTTGGTGTTAATCTTCCTCTGGCCATCAGGTAAATCCACTAACTTCCACACTCCTAATTTCTCGAATTGACTCAATTCCTCCTGCATTGCATTGACCCAAGAATCTTCAGTAAGCGCCTCTTTGTAAGTTCTTGGTTCAACCTGCGAGATAAAACAACTCAATGAGAATTCAGTTTGCAAAGGAGAAACTGTTGTATAAAAACATGTAAGCCCTTTATCAATCTGTCTTCGAGTGCGAACGCCTGTCTGCAATTCTCCAATGATCAATTCCTCTGGATGATATGAAAAAGTTCGCGGCATCACTTCGCTTGGAACATCTACATTGCCCTCCAGATTAGTAACATTCTGATCTGCATCTTGTTCACCAACTTGGTTTGTTTGACTTGAAATCTGAATATGCTCCCCCTCAGAATCTAAATCTCCATGATAAAAAATAGGCATGTTTTCAGCTTCTTGATTATCATTCTGATCCAACTGATTATCCTGAGCAACTTCATTCTGTTGGACATCATCATGTTCACCAGCATTACTCGGACCTGCTTCATCGTCATTTGAAGTTTCCCGTGGTTGCCTTGAATACTCAGCTGGGAACCTTTGCTGTGACTCGTATTCGCGCAAAATATCCAACTCATCAAAGAAATCTTCATCATCCTCTGATTCTTCTCTCATATCAAACGAATCCCACAGTTTGTCATAATGATAACGCCATGAATCTCCTGGATTCTGCGGCGGCATAGTATAACCTTGACATTCAACATTTGCAGCTTCAATAATCCGCTTCTCACTTGGAACAAAGACACGTCGCATCGGATTTGCATAACCAACAAATATTCCCTCAATGCACTTCGGACCAAACTTTCCATGAGGCTCTATAACAGTACAGGGTGACCCGAACGGTTCTAGATACTTCAAATTCGGTTTACGGTTATTGATTAGCTCAAAGCATGTTTTGTTGAACTTCTTGACAGTGAGAACCCCGTTGAGCGTATAGCATGCGGCGGAAACAGCTTCAGCCCAAAAATTTATTGGTAACTTTGAATTTGCGAGCATGGTTCTAGCCGTCTCGATTAGTGTCCTGTTTTTGCGTTCTGCGACTCCATTCTGCTGCGGAGTGTACGGAGCACTAAACTCATGCAATATACCTCTTTCATCACAAAATTCTTCCATCTTACTATTCTTGAATTCAGTACCATTGTCACTACGAATTCTTTTGATACGCCTTTGGTACAGATTCTCAATTTTCTTGAACAACGCCATCAAACTGTTAAATGTTTCGTCTTTCGTCTTCAAGAAAGAAACCCACGAAAATCTGGAATAATCATCAGTAACGACCAAACAGTAGTAATCTCCTGTAATACTTTTGACATTCACAGGACCAAATAAATCCATGTGAAGTCTTTCCAGAGGTCTTGAAACTGAATTGACTTGCTTTGTAGGGTGTGACTTTTTCTTCTGCTTGCCTTTGACACAACTAATGCACTCCCCTTCCAGATGAAAACCTTTGACATGAACTCCTGTAACCAAATCGTTGTGCACCAAGTGATTCATTTTCCTTAGGTGAATATGCCCCATCTTGTGGTGCCACAATCTCGATTCTTTCTCAGTTGCTCTAGAAACAAAACAATGTGCCTGACCTGTTGTTGTAGTTGCTACACTCATGTCTAACACATATAAATCATTCACTATAGGTGCCCTCATGATAATCCATTCTTCAGGTATTACAAATCCCGGTTTCAAAATCAAACATTCTTTATCAGTGAAGTGAGTAGTATACATCCTGTCACAGATTTGGGAGATACTCAGCAGATTGTTCTCCAGCTCAGCGATGTTGTTAACTCTTTCAAACGTCACAATCCCGTTGGATAACGTTTCTTCACCTATAATCCTTCCTCCTTGATTACCCGCAAAACCTACGTAACCACCATTGATATTTCTCACATCATACAGCAACGCAGTCTTCCCTGTCATATGTCTTGAAGCTCCACTATCCATGATCCATTTGGATACAAGTTTTGGAAGTTCCTGCACATAACAAACTTTGACTTAAACTTTAATAAAAATGCCGATTCATGCTTCGCGATCCAGGAAGCTCCGGCATTTCAAACTGTTTAGTCGAACATGGAGTCCACCCAGGCCTCATCAGCCTTAGGTGTAACCTTGACTCTCGCAATTTGAATTTTGAAGTTTTCAGCCTTAAGAGGTGGAAAATTTGCATCATAATCAATTTGAATTGAATCCTCAGAAGGTGAAATCTTTTTCTCACTTTTTGGTTTCCAAACTTGTTGAGATAATGCAACCCGCTTGTAAAATTTGTCATTTTTAGTTACCACTTTCTTTACGGGTTCATTTTTCACTTTGGTGTTGTCATTTTTCACACTCTTTTTCTCAACAACCATTGGTGCTTTACCCTTTTCGTCAACTTTCTTCTTTTGAATCTTCACAGTTTCAGTCTTAGGCTTCACATTGGTACACTTTCGTGCAATATGACCAACTTGATTACATCTGAAGCATGTTCGAGTATCAACCACTCGACTTGTGCCTTTAGACTGAGCCTGTGAAGCTCTCTTCTCAAAGAATTCTTGATTTGATTTTGAAAAAAATTCTTTCTCTTCATCAGTAAGTGAACTCGAACTGTTCACAAACTTTTTCTTCTCAACAAACTTCTTGTTTTGAACATTTCTCTTCTGGTAAGACTTACCCCCCTGATAACCACCCGACCAATTGTTTCTATTGTTATTATAAAAACGCGGTGGAACTACAGATTTCTTGTAGTAAGCTTTATCTTTCTCAAAATTCATTTTTCTCTTTGTTTGACTCAAATTGTTCACTTCTGACAACTCAACTTCGACCAACTTGAAAACGTTTGTCAATTTGTTCACATTTACATTCTCAATCGGAAACTCAGAATCCGAAAACAACTTATCTGAACCCAACATCTTGTACATGACAAGATTTGATTCTTCATTTAAGTTGTTCTTGGACTTTTGTTTCGGAATGTATTTGTCCAAGAAACATCCATCTTCCTCAGTAGTGTCACTATCCGTTTTTAGCACATTTTCAACAACACCTTTTACAATATCATTCTGGACACTATCGTCATTGGAAGATGTGAACGTGACATCAATTGAATCCGGAAGATTCATTTCACTTTCATCTTCAATTTCAACCAACCCTGATTGTTTTTTCGTGTAATTATCCAAAATCGGCGGTGGAACTCTATGAAAACCCACCCCGGTTCCATCAGAATAAACATCTTCGCCAGCTTTGTTTTTCCCGATGGGTTTGGGAACAATGTGTTGCAAAACAAAGCTTGCGGAGCTGTAACTGTTAAGCTTCAACTGGATTCGCTCGTTTTCAATTTCAGCCTCTTGAAATTTAAGTTTCAGTTTAGCGATTTCATCCGGTTGTTGGTTGATTGATTCTTCTTTTACTCTAAGCACTGCTTTTAGTTGAACATTTTCTTTATAAGTTTTACCATTTCGATCATCATTATCTTTCATTGTGCTTTTGAGTTTTTCAAACTTCTCAGAAATCTGACGGTTTTCAAGAATTAACTTTTCATTTTCCTTTTTAACTCTTTCATGATCAATTTTATCATTTTCAATTTGGTTAGTTAATTCTTTTATCCGTTCAGTTGAAGCTTTAACTCTTTTGTCACGATCAAGAATTTGATTCTCAACACTTCTGACTTTTGCTGTCAGATCTTCAACTTTCTTACCGTTGAGATATGTGACTGTATTACAAAATTTGCACTCTTTGATGCAATTTTTGCAATCAACATTTCCATCAATTTTCTTACCTGGCATATTTGTTGACAAGTTTGAACTGACCTGGCTTTTTGACTCAGACACGGAGTTAGAGTCTACCTCAAGTGCCTTAGCAGCCAGCACTTTGTCAGCCATTTTTCCGAGGTTTTCAACAGTTAACTCCTGCGTTGTGTCAATAACCCCAGTGTCAACTTTCTTTGACTTCTCTATCTCTTCTTTCTCCTTCTTCTCTTTCTCTTCTTTCTCTCTTTTCTCTTTCTCTTCTTTCTCTTTCTCGTCTCCAGTTCCCCACCATTTATTCTGCCAATAATCATCCTCATCTTTGAACTCCTTGATTATGGCTTCCAGATCAAGAGTTTGTCATCAACTGCAATATTTCCATATGGATCAAGATAACACTCCCTGTCCGGATCCCATCTTCTCGCTCTCTTCGCTTCCAAATAGATACCAGATATTCTAATTATCCTATTTTCAGCCAGCATTTTTCTGTATCTATACTTCTGCTCTACAGTCCTGTTGTCTTTCCACGGAATAGGTTCGTTTTTCGCCATGAATGCGTAACCAACCGCATCTTCCTCCGGTAGAACCTCTTGACTCCAGTCATAACCCTCATCATCATAAATCACCGCAAGAGCTCTAGATTTCTCTTTGTTGTCTTCAACCTGCTTCAATCTAGGCGGCTCAGATTTATTCTGGTGATAAATTGCCTTCTTGTAGTAATCTTCTCTGAAAGGGTTCTCCGACTCATCAGCATATGCGTTTCTGCATTCTCGTTTGAAGTGACCTTTCTGCTTACACTTGAAGCATGTCACCTTGGACTTATCAAATCCTAGCTTGGTAGATGGACCACCAATTGTCTTCCTGCCGGTTATTTCCGTGAAACGCTGTGCTCGACGAACAGCACTGGCTATGCACCAACGAATGTCGATTAATTCCATTTCTTCAGGATCTATTTGATCATAGTCCTCTTTCGTTAGGTTGGTGTTGCCTATCTTCCCTGCTACTAACCCTTCATAAGATTCCAACACAGATGCTAGGAAAATCATATGTTGTTTAGCAGACTCCTCGTCAAAATTCTGAGCATTCTTTAAGTCTATTGCGATGTTACATTGAAAACGATTCTTTGCATCAGAATGACTTGCAGATGATGAAGATCCACTGTGATAACCACTGTGATTTCCACTGCTTTGACCACTTTGACTTTCTTTCCTTGCTGTGGACACATTTTCAGCAGAAAAAGCAGTCTTGGGAGAAGTTGCTTTTGGCATCATGCTTTTTGGATAATACAAATACAAATTCTGCTGGTAGGATGAGTGATTGACTTTGTATGTCTTCTTCAGTTCCAGCTCGTGACTCTCGAGTTTCTCAATCAACAAATCTAAAGTCAACTTTTCTGGATCCTTGATGGTATTTTTCAGCATCAACGCATAATATCTCCAATCCATCTCGTCTGGCAACGAATCGAACAATTTGTCGATAAGCTCATCCTCAGGATATCTGATATCATGTCTTGCTAATTCCAGCTTCAGATGACCAAACCTTTCTATCATTTTACAAACTGACTCGTTCTTTAAACATCCAAACAGATCAAACTCTTTTCTAAGAAGTTTTCTTTTGTTTTTCACAATTTCTGAACTTCCTAAACATTTTGTTTCTAGCTTCTTCCAGAGATCTTTTGCATTTGAATAATCGATCAATGAGATTATGTCCTCTCGAACGGACTGAAATAACAATGCCACACATTTTTGCTCAGCCACAAATGATTCAATCTCTTCAGCTGATGTTAAAGTTTCACCATTTTTGTTTCCATGTTCATAGCCATTTTTCAGACTCTTCCAGCTAGGAAATGCAATGCCATCAACCAGTCTTCAAACTTTCTTAACCACCGACTATATTCCTCGATAGCCATTAGCTTTGGAGGTTTATTGAAAGTTCCAAAGGCACTTTCAGATTCCCAAGCTTCCGTTAAATTTTTCTTCGTATTCGGCGGGTTATCATTGTTGTCGCTTGTAGATGTATCGTCTCCCGAATTTCCAGCAAATGCGTACATGTCGCTAAACGGGTTCAAGAATATGTCATCCATTTTGAATGTACCTGCAAAATCAGCAAACACTTAGAAAAATTTTCGAAATTTTGGAAAACAATGACAAATAAGCGAAATCAGTATATGTCTGTATAAGCGAAATTAGGTAATGTCACAAAAGCGAAATCAGTCTGAATGACTGATAAGCGAAATCAAATTGTATGTGACCCTATGAGCGAAATCTGATTGTATCAATGAGCGAAATCAGCAGATTATGTCCTTAAGAGTGAAATCAAGCACTATGAGCGAAATCTGATGTTCAGATAAGCGAAATCAAGCAATTTATGTCCGTAAAAGCGAAACCCCTACGATTACCGTATGAGCGAAATCAGGTTTTAGTCAATTTTCACCATGTTTTAGTCTGAATTTTAACCTGATTCTTTCTAGGGTTTGTTATTACTATGTTTTACACGTTATATTCAAAATTCAGGCCATTTCAACCGTAGGAACCAGTTCAAATTGAAAAAGTATGAGAGAAAGTGAGTAGAAGTAAGAGAATCTTGTAGAATCAAGCTGTAGTCGTATGAACTCCTCGTCCTGAGCTCTGATACCACTTGTTGGACCGGTTGCGACCCTAAATAGTCAGTAGAGAACGTTCATCTTTGCGTATAAAGGCGGAATCAATGTACACAAAGTAACAACAACTATTCCTTTCAATTTCCTTCTTTATTGATGCTTTCTGAATTGATTTTGACAAAGTTTCGTTACCACAAGCATGACCTGATTTCGGTCCAAGTTACAAATGAAGTCACACATCAGGGTATATATACTACATCTGATTTCGCTTCTATGACTGCCCTAAAAGCGAAATCCCATGTGACCATAAAAGTGAAATCACCAGAAACCTTATGAGCGAAATCTCTAGCTGACCTAATAAGCGAAATCTCCTATCTAAATGTACATATGAGCGAAATTAACAAGTTAAACCCTATTTTGACTTTCAAGCTCCAATCTAACCTATTTTGACCTAAGACTTGATACAAACGTAGTCAACAGACATTCCATGCACCAACAGCTATGATGGTTTGTTTATTATGGTGTGTTGTTTGCTTGTTCGTAAATTGTTAATTTATATGCTAGTCATAGTCTAAACCATATGTTCTTGGTGCCATTGGCAATCGAGATATCATGGGCGGGTTTAGCATTAGATATTGATTAATTGGTCATCGGGTAACAACCTCGCGTTTTTGGAATCCGAGTACTTAGTTCCCTTTCATCACAACAAGTAACAACACATGAGCCATGTCTATGTGGTTCTTTCTAGTTAAATTTTAATAGAAATATCAATGTAAACCGAAAACCTAGGATGGTCATTTGTTCCTCTACTGTTTACAAACCAAACTTTTCTTTTACAATTTAATTAGTTAATTTTAGTTTTCAAAAACAAACAATCCAAATCATTGAAAGTTACTTTTCTTGCAACTAGTTTAATCTAGTTAATTAACTAACCATTTAGATAACGCATATTCTACAAACTCCCTGTGTTCGATACACACTTACCGCTAGCTATCTAGTAGTATTTGGATTAAATTTGATCGAGACTTCGGCCTCATGTCAAATTTTGGCGCCGTTACCGGGGAGTAGTGCGCAATGTGTGTTATCTTTGATCTTTTAAGTTTGTTATTTTTCTGGTTTACGCTGGGTGTGTTAGTGTGCAGGTATTACAGGTGCATGCATACAAGAGGTTATCACAAGCTAACACCACTAGCGTTTGATCTGGAGATTGAGCGAAATTTGAGAAGAAATCGAGTTCTATTAAGAGAAAACAAAATTCTTGGTTCACCAATAACACCTACAACACCAGTTACACCAATTGGAGAAATGGATCAATCACAACTACTGCCCACTACGGGTCAACCAACACCATCCACACCTTCACCAAATACTACCATTCCCACACCCAGACCCGAAATTAAACCGACCAACACCACATTACCCGAAAATACTCTACCTGAATAATCTTTTAGCTACACTGCTACATCATCCGTTGTTCCAGCCTTTTCATCATTTTCCCAACTTCCGGGCAATCATCATCATCACAATAAATACCACCACCCAATTTATTCCAACCTGGTCCATCCATAATCCATTCTACTCCATTTCAACCATCTTTGCAACCGGGAGCACAATATCAACAACCACAGTTTCTACAAACTTCGGGTGTAAGACAAGATGGGTTTGATGATGGGTATGACGAAGAATTTGGGGGATATGAAGATGAGGGGTACATGTATGGAGGAGATGGAGAGCAAGGAGAGTATACATATGTTCAAGGTCAAAACCAAGGGATGCAAGGGTATGGTAGAGTTCCTCAACAACAAGTGGTTCAACAAATTATACCTCAACAATTGCCACCACAAGGTCCACCGATTCAAAGGCAAGTTCAACAACAACATGTGGGGCCAAGATTTCAACCAACTCTACAACAATTCGGGCCTCCAAGGCCACAAGCTCAAAGGCCAATGGGTCCCGTACGTCCAAGAGTTTGGTTGGGCGTACCACGAAGACATATTCGAGAGCCCGTGAGAGGTATAGAGGCACATTTTAGGCTGGTGATCACTAACAACCCGTTACCAATAGTCATTCCTCAAAACAATCAAGGAAGGACTTTTGAAGTTAGAACAAATTCTCTACATAGTTTGCCAAAATATAAGGGTCTAACAACGGAGGAGCCTTATTTTCACTTGGAAGCTTATGATTTGATATGTAACACAATTGGTGGTCAAGGGTTTTCATCGGATGAAGTAAAATTGATACTCTTTCAGTTTTCGCTAGAAGACAAGGCGAAAAAATGGTTCTACACCTTACCTTCGGCATCTATTTACACATGGGCATAAATGCAACAAATCTTTTTGGAGGAATTCTTTACCGCCCAAAAGACAAATGATGCAAGGAGAAGCTTGAGAAGTTTCCAACAACAACAAGGTGAGATGTTCCATGAGGCATTTGAACGGTTTAACTTGATGATAAAGAATTGCCCTCATCATGGGATAGTGCTATGGGAGTTGTTGAATGCGTTCCATGAGGGTTTATGTTCTGAGGATGCACGTGATTTAATGTCTATCACGAATGGTACATTCGGTACCAATTATGAGCAAGATGATTGGGCATACTTGGAACAAATGGTGGTCACATCAAAAAGGAAAGCTCAATCGTCAAGGAGAGCACGACCGGCCATAACTCGAACTCAAGTGTATGCGGCGGAAGATGAAAATATACAAACCACAAACCAAATCTACGATGTTTGTGCACTTTGCAACGAATTGGGGCATGCGGCTGAAATTACCAAGGAGTGGAAGGACAATATGAGGAGGTTAATGCACTTCAAGGTCAAGGTGGGGGTGGAAGAAACTATAACATGAATTCAAATACTTATAATCCCGGGTTACGAAACCACCCGAACTTTCGATATGGGAATCCATCAAATCAAGCCAACCCGAATTTTCAAGGAAGTCAAGGTAACTTTGTTCCATGCAAACCGTTCAATAATCAAGGTGGGTACCGAGGCGGGAACAACCATGGGTTTCAAAGACAATATCAAACGGGTCAAGAGCATGGTGGGTCTTCGGGTGGAAATGAGGTGATGGAGATGTTGAAGGCGATGCTAATGGAGATGCAAAAGAGAAATCAAATGGACGATGCTCGCATTCAAAAGGATGAGACCCGTGACAAAGCAATTCAATCTTTGACCACCCAAATGGGTCAACTCGCAACCGAAGTGGCGGACTTGAAAAAGGTAAGGGTCAGTTACCAAGCGACACTAAGGTAAACCCTTCTCATACTTCATGTCGTAATAATATTAATATTAATCATGTTAGTGTTTTGAGAAGTGGGAAAGAGTATAAAACCAACCCTTCACCGGGTTTGGTTGATGGGGTGGTTGAGGACATAACGGGTCAAGAAAGTGATGATGAAAATGAAACACTTAAAATTTCTTCTAAAAACCCAATTTTGAAAAACCCATAATTAGGAAGAAACAAAAGATAAAAATGAGGAAGGGGGATCTAGTCAAGTCCCATTTCCTTCGGCTTTATTAGATCCGGGTAAAAATAATTTTATTTCAAAACGAGGTCCTCAAAAAAGAAGAAATGTGGGAGGTGTTCAAACAAGTCAAAATAAATCTTCCATTACTTGAAGCAATTAAACAAGTACCCGCTTATGCAAAGTTTTTAAAAGAATTGTGTACCCAAAAGAGGCAACAAAAAGTGCCTAAACGGGTTGATTTGACCGAGCGGGTAAGTGTGGTTTTAAAGGGAGATCTTCCTCCTAAGCTATAAGATCCGAGAACGCCTCTTATTAATATTCAAGTTGGAAATTTTCTAACGGTGAGGGCGTTACTTGATCTTGGAGCCGAAGTAAGTATTCTACCGGGGGGCTTACACGACTAATACGATTTTGGTCCATTGAAGCGGGTTGAGACAACGGTTGTTTTAGCCAATTTGTCTCACAAGCTTCCCCCGGGTATTGTGCGGGATGTTATTGTGAAAGTCGGCGAATTTTATTATCCCATTGATTTTATTGTGTTAGACCACTCATAAGCGGACCCAATTCAACAACTAAATGTTATTTTGGATCGGCCATTTTTGAACACCGCTCATGCCGTAATTAATTGTCTATATGGTACGGTTGACATGACATTTGGTAATAGAAAGATGAGATTAAATGTTTTTACTAACGAATCTAATTCTTTTGGTGGTGATGAGTGTTTCTTAGCAGATATAATTGACGGATGAGACCCGCATGAATACGAGGAGGATGTGTTGGAACCGTGTGTTTGTGATTGTTCTTTGCAGATACATACGTATGCATTGAGGATGGAAGAAAAAGAGCAAGAGGCTCTAGCGCTCAAGGAAGGAAGACCGCCATGGACCCATCAAATTGAGAGTTTACCGGTGGAGATCGATTTGAGTACAAAGCCTTCTTTAGAGTGTCCACCACAAGTGGAGTTGAAGGAATTACCAAAGCATTTGAAATATGCATTTTTGGGGGACAATGACACCTTATCGGTGATCATTGCTTCTAATTTGGATGTGGCTCAAGAAGAAGGCTTGTTGCGGGTGTTAAAGGCTCATAAGGCGGCCATTGGATGGACGATAGCCGACTTGAAAGGTATTAGTCCATCCATTGCCATGCACAAGATTATTACCAATGAAGATGCAAAGCCTACCCGAGAAACACAAAGAAGGTTGAACCCGTACTTGAGAGAAGTTGTGAAGAAAGAGATAATAAAGTGGTTGGATGCGGGGATCATTTATCCCATTTTGGACAGTGCATGGGTAAGTCCGATACAGGTAGTGCCTGAAAAGGCCGGCATCCAGGTAATTAAAGATGAACAAGGCGAGCAAATTGCCACCCGACCGGTCACCGGGTGGCGAGTTTGCATTGATTATAGAAAATTGAACGCCGCTACCTCTAAGGACCATTTCCCGTTACCCTTCATTGACCAAATTATTGAAAAACTTTCGGGTAAAAAATATTATTGTTTTTTGGATGGGTACTCGGGATATAGCCAAATTACGATCCACCCGTACGACCAACACAAAACAACGTTTACATGTCCGTATGGTACATTTGCTTTTCGGCGAATGCCATTCGGACTATGTAACACCTCGGCCACTTTTCAACGATGTATGATGAGTATTTTTTCGGACATGGTCGGGGAGTCTCTTGAAGTGTTTATGGATGATTTTTCCATCTTTGGCCCAAGTTTAGAGTCTTGTCTTGATGAATTAGAAAAAAAAGTTTTAAAAAGGTGTGTTGAGACAAACTTGGTGCTAAGTTGGGAAAAAAGTCACTTTATGGTTCAAGAGGGTATTGTGTTGGGTCATGTGATTTCGGACCGGGGGATGGAGTTAGATAAAGCAAAAATTCGGGTAATCTCATCTTTACCTCCACCAAAGAATGTTAAGGGGGTGAGATCATTTTTGGGGCATGCGGGATTTTATAGAAGGTTTATTAAAGGTTTTAGTGTTATCACCAAACCTTTATGTAATTTAATATTGAAAGATGTCCCTTTTGAGTTTACTAACGAATGTTTGCAAGCGTTTAATGTTTTGAAGGAACAGTTGGTGAAAGCTCCCATTTTGCAACCGTTGGATTGGTCAAAGCCGTTTGAAATTATGTGTGATACTAGCGACACAACAGTTGGAGTGGTTTTGGGTCAAAGAGTCGACAAGAATTCGGTGGTCATTTATTATGCAAGCAAAACTTTTTCCGAGGCGCAACTGAATTACACCACAACCGAAAAACATTGTTAGCGGTGGTGTATGCCTTGGACAAGTTTCGATCATACATATGGGGGAGCAAAGTGATAGTTTATTCGAACAACAGCGCGGTTCGATATTTGATGGAAAAGAAAGACGCGAAGCCCCGTTTGATCCGTTGGGTGCTTCTTTTGCAAGAATTTGATTTGCAAATTCGGGACTAGAAAGGTTGTGAGAATGTTGTGGTAGATCACTTGTCCCGAATTCCGTTAGAGGAATTGACGATCCGAACGAAATCAATGAACGGTTCCCCGATGAGCAACTTCTATCCGTTTCGACCGCACCTTGGTATGCTCATTATGTTAATTGTTTGGCCAAGGGTGCAAACGGAGGTATTAGAAATTTTGACGCATGCTCACTCATCCGCATGTGGAGGTCACTTTAGTGGACACAAAACGGGTTATCGGGTTTTAACTTGCGGGTTTTATGGGCCTACAATTTTTAAAGATGCTTGTGAATTTACCCATAATTGTGTCAATTGTCAAAAAGTGGGAAGCATCTCAAAGCGGGATGAAATGCCTATACAACCAATTTTGCTGGTTGAGGTATTTGATGTGTGGGGAATAGATTTCATGGGTCCTTTCCCAAATTCGAATGGGTTCTTATATATCTTGGTTGCGGTAGAATACATGTCGAAGTAGATTGAAGCAATCGCAACAAGGACCAACGATCATTTTGTGGTATGTAAGTTTGTTCAATCTAACATTTTTGCTCGAATTGGTATCCCACGGGTCATAATTAGTGATGGTGGTTCACATTTCAAAAACTTTAATTTTGGGAAATTGTTGAAACAGTATAATGTGAATCACCGAATCGCTACTCCTTACCACCCCCAAACTAGTAGACAAGTTGAAGTGTCCAATAGACAAATCAAGGAGATTTTGATGAAAACGGTGCGGGTGGATAGGAAGGATTGGTCGGGTAAGTTGGATGATGCACTTTGGGCATACCGAACGGCTTATAAAACGCCAATTGGTACAACTCCGTATCGGATGGTTTATGGGAAAGGGTGTCATTTACGATGGAGTTGGCTCACCGGGCATTATGGGCTATTAAGACGACGAATACGGATTATGATGAAGCGGGTCAAATTCGGAAACTCCAATTGAGTGAGATTGAAGAGATAAGGGATGAAGCGTATGAATGTCCATCCGCATACAAAGACAAGTTAAAGAAGGTTCACGATGCAAAGATAAGGAAAAGAACCTTTGAAGTGGGTCAAAAAGTGTGGTTGTACAATTCTAGGTTGAAGTTGTTTGCGGGCAAGCTTAAGAGTACACGATTGGGCAAGTTTGGGGATGTAGATATTCAAGATGTTCAAACCAACATGAAGCAAACGGTAAATGGGCACCGACTCAAACCGTACTTGGAAGGGAACAACATCAAGAACCTCGAGCTTGACAAGGTGGGCTACATCTTACGCCCATTGGATGATGAAGTTTAAAGAGGCCCAAGTTTGGTAGTGTAAATATTTAGTTTAGTTTAGTTTAGTTTAGTTAGTTTGTTTTAAAATAATTATCGTACTCGCTTTAACTTGTGTTCAAAACAAGTGTGGGGAAATTCGTACGAATTTCTTTAACACGGTGTTGAGGACAACACGGGTTTTTCATGGGGGGTAGGGTATAATTTTCACGCTTTTGAAAAACTATAAAACCATAAAAATTATAAAATTTTGAAAAAAAAAACAACAAAAACACTTGAAAGTTGAAAAAGTAAACAAAGAAAATCGCCCAGATTGGGCCGTAGGCTATGGCGATAGTTGTAGCTTACGGCGGTCAGTGAGACATGAAAAAAACCTACGACACTTGGGTATTGACTTACGACATAATTCTCTTCATTCTTCACCGTATCCTACGGCGAAGGCTGTAGGCTACGGCTCGCACTAGGGGACTTGGGCGGTCGCTATCAATTGTAATAAAGAAAAAAAAAACAAAAATCATTAAACTCGAAATTCACTCCCAACCACTCATCTCCTGCACTTATTCCCTAACCACACACCTTTTCCTTCATCTCCCCTCTCTTTCAATAAAACCCTAACTCTCCATAACCTTCAAACCTCCATAACTTTCTCATACCTTCACCAAATCAAGTGGTTGCATTTCGCAAGGATTCTGGATTTGTGGTTGCATTTCGAAGATTCTTCTATTTTGGTGTTCGATTTTGGAAATTTAGGTCCAAAAATTTTGGGGGTTTTGTAGGAGATTTCTTGTTTTCTAGGAAATTTCTTGTGTGTCTTGCATCACTAACTCAAGGAAATGGGAAAGAGCAAAGGAAAAGGAGTAACTAGTTCCTCAAGCTAACCCGAGGCTGAAGCTCAACAAAAACGAAGAAGATTGGTTAGTGCGGGTGACCTGGACCCGGAAGAGTATGCACCACCAAGAGGCCCCAAGCCGGATTGGACATCCGGTTCCTTACTTGATCAACTAGTTGAATGGCAAACATATTTGTTCCACGAGCAGATGAACAAACTACAACAACGCAAGGAAGCTTTTATCTGTGAAAAGGAAGTACAAGAGGTTGATTTTGGGCCATTCGGGATCACTGATAAGTTCAAGGCATTGGGTTGGGAAGCTGCCTTGAAGAGCTAGGATGGGGAGGTTAAAAATTTGTATGATAGAGAAATTCAAGAGTGGATGGCCACTCTTACATGTCTTCCTTTCAAAGCTCCGTAAAAAACGAAGCACATAGGAACGGTGAATGATGTAAGTGTTGAGATGTCATATGATTCCCTGCGCCGAATTGCAAAGTTCGATAGTAAACCGGCGAACCAGTACATTTTTCCACGGTTAGAGGATTTGTACTTTAACCCTCAAAATCACCCAAAGTGGCAACACATGCTTGATTATCTATTCCTCCCGGGAACCACTCACGGGAAGCTTTTAAGGAGGAACTTGAGGATCGAAGTGAAGTTGATGTTGCAAAACGTTATCCCAAGGCGGGGTGACAAGGTTTCGGTAAGGTTTGCAGAAGTTCCGGTGCTCTACATGCTGTTACATGGGTCCCCACTTGTCCCTTTTCGGTTTCTTGTGTTGAATAATATTTTGATCTGTCGGAATAGTGGAACCGTGCCCACATGTACGCTCACCAAGAAGAGATGAACAATCGTTATCTTGACGACTGACAGAGACGCATGCATGACGCTTGGCATTCAGGCCAACCGGTTGTATCCGACCCGCCGATTGTGGACTACTCCACACTACCGCCGTATGATGGTAGTGTCACATACCCCACCCCATCATTCACAGTGGGTGGATCCATATACGGGTATGGGTCATCAACAAGCCGGTCAAGAAGGTGATCAAGGAGGTAGTAGCAGTGGCTCATTCGGATTTGGAGAGTTTGTGGATGTGATGACATCTATCTTCAGGCCTCCTCAGCCAAGATACTACTGATCAGGTCGTGTCCCTCTCATCTTTTATATGTTTGTACATTATTATGTTTGATGTTTTTGGTTGGGTGGTTGGGTGGTGTTTGATGTGTTTATGGGGTGTGAAAGAATGGTGGTGTTGCTAGTTATAAAAAAAAGAAATTTGGGGTTTGAGAAAAGAAGCTAAATTGATGTTCTTAGTGTTTAAGCGATCTTCCCTTCAAAACCATACATTGGGGACAATGTATCCCAAGTGTGGGGATGAGGGGAAATTCTGAAAAATTTGTGCAAATTGTAATTTTTTTAAAAATCAAGCGAAAATGGTCCTTATTGAACATTTGAATACTAAATCGCATGATACACCGGAAACCCATATCCCCTTGTTTTTTATTTGTGAGAGTTGAGCCATCTCTTTGAATTTATTAGAAATATTTTTCTTTGATGAGAGTGGCAATGGGTATGGGTACATTAGAACTTGTGCTTAGATGCGGTTTGAGGCCTTAGCTTGACATGAATGTGAAAAGGATAAGGGCATTTAGGTAGCCTCGTCAAGGTGTGTGCGAGTGTGGGAATTGGGGGGTTGGACCTCATGAATTACATATATGAGCATGGTAGCGAGAGGGGCGGGGGTTTGGACTTTTAGTAGCCACTTTGAGCTTTAAGCCAATCGTTTGTTAACCCGTGCATAGTTCCTAAAAAATTCACCCGTATTCGACCCGGTCTAGTAGATTAGCATTTTTATATTAGTATGTTTGTTATGTGATGTTTCAATTGTTTGTTAAAAAAATGAGAAAAAAACAAATGAAAAGAAAAAAAAAGAGAAAAAGCAATGAAAAAAAAAGAAAAAATAGAGTGATGTATTGTATATAGATATTGTGTTTAGATACAAATAAAAGTCCGGGTCGAATCATTAGCTACTACATATATTTCCATTTCCTACCCGTATGCCTAGCCGTGTTACAACCTTTAAAGTCCCTTTGATTCGCATGCATGTTTAGCAAATTCTTTAGGCGAAGAACCGATTTGAGTACAAGCATATTATTGTTCAACTACCCATTTGCTTGGAGTGTGATCTAGCATATCGTTGCTAGTTGTTACTTGCCACCGAGAAGAGAGTTATTGTGAGGGGTGTGTTATGTGCAGGTTTAGGAAAGAATTAGTAAATGAGGACATTTTTTGCTTGGTTTGTACTTGATCTCTTGGGTAATTGTGTTTTGTTTAAATGAGTTTCTTGGGACAAGCAACGGTTAAGTGTGGGGATGTGACGGGTGGTCCGTAGGACAACCCTTAAACGATATAAATATACACACATCTCATGCTTAATTCGGTTAATTTGTGGAACTTGGTAACTACGGGATAATTAGCTTTGCAGGTGAAAAGGAGCATAAAGAAAGGGATTTATGATGCTTGGATGGGAGCACGTATGTGACAGAAACAAATTTGAGACTTGAAGAATTGACAAAGAAACAAAGGAGGCAAAATCAGTCGCCGCCGTAGCCTACGGCCCCTGCCATAGGTTACGGCACTCACTTTGCCATTTGGTTTGCCGTAGTCCAGTATATCCCCGCCGTAGGCTTCTTATTGCCGCCGTAAGCTACAGCAGGCTCCGTAGCTTACGGCGCTGAACTGTGTAATTGTGTAACTTCCACCATTTAATGCGGTTTTAAGGTGTCTTTTGATCTCCAATGATTCCAAGTCAGTTACGAGCAGTGTTGAGGCAAAGTTTTGGTGTTCTTGAGAGCTTGAAACAATTTCTAAATATCTTGTTAGTGTTTTTAATTCTAATGAACATTGGTACTTATGTGATGATGATTGTCCAAGCCATGAGTGGCTAAATGATAGGTGATCATCCTAGGTGAAGGTTTTTCTAAGACATTTGTGTTTTGATTCGTATTTCTAGAATAATAGACTTACTATGATGGTTTGTTTATTATGGTGTGTTGTTTGCTTGTTCGTAAATTGTTAATTTATATGTTAATCATAGTCTAAACCATACGTTCTTGGTGCCGTTGTCAATCGAGAAATCATGGGCGGGATTAGGATTAGATATTGACTAATTGTTCATCGGGTAACAACCTCTCGTTCTAGGAATCCGAGTACTTTGTTCCCTTCCATCACAACAAGTAACAACACATGAGCCATGTCTATGTGGTTCTTTCTAGTTGAATTTTAATAGGAATGTCAATGTAAACCGGAAACCTAGGATGGTCATTTGTTCCTCTACTGTTTGCAAACCAAACTTTTCTTTTGCAATTTAATTAGTTAATTTTAGTTTTCAAAAACAAACAATCCAAATCATTGAAAGTTACTTTTCTTGCAATTAGTTTAATCTAGTTAATTAGCTAACCATTTAGATAACAAATATTCCACAAACTCCCGGTGTTCGATACCCACTTACCGCTAGCTATCTAGTAGTATTTGGATTAAATTTGAATGAGACTTCGACCTCACGTCAGTGGGTGGCGGTGACAATTGTCATACTCCCAAAATACCACATGCGGATTCAACCGCGAGGCGTGTGACGTACGAGGATCTAGTCATCAATAACGTTGAACCAACAATAGTATATTAAACTCAAAATCTTATTCAACATTAAAAGTTCTCATCAAATAAGCGATTCACCAAAGTATTTGTTCAGCGGAAGCAATTTTAAATATTTAAACATTCGAAAACAAATTGTTTCTAAAGCATATCATAGTATTAAATTTTTCAGTAAGAGACGCGACCCATGACCTCTCTAGCTCCTCCGATTGCAAGTTCCGATCCATGCAGATATCTAACGACCTACAAGCATGCAGAAAAGTGTGTCAACATAAACTTGGCGAGTTCATAGTTTTGTTTACGTAAATCAAGTATGGTTTAGTTTAAAGACATGTTACGAATAATAAACTCTGTACCGATTGACTTTTCGTTTTTGGTGCCCTCATCAATGTCTATCATCATTGATCAAAGTGTTTAAGGTCATTAGTTCATGTCCGGCTCCCAACACAGTGTGAGGTTTGTCAGGCCTACTAGTGCTATTAATGAATACCCCGTTGCCTCCCAGGCAACTAGCTCGGTATGTAAGTAGCGACTTTTGTGATAGAGTTGAGTTTATTAACTAACATCGAAATTAAACCAAGACATTTAAAAGTATTCCTCCTAGGAATATTAGTTTGTTGTCCCCCCGGGACGATGCTTGTGAAAGAGTAGTGAACCCACCTTAGTTTACTCGGTAAATGATAACGTGTCTTTACGCGTGAAGTAAGTGTTTGGTCCGTTACACGCGACCTAATGTACGTTTAAATGTAAGTATGTATGCAAGTAGAGTGTTTGCAATACCCTAAGTGTCCAAACAACCAAGTGTTTATTGTGATCAGATTAACGTGTTTTTTCATACACTAACACATAGTGGATCTCTCTAGTTGGTGTCGTGAGTCGGTGGAATATAAAGTGACATTGGGAACCCAGACTACACATAGTTTATGTATACGTGACTCAAAACAGTTATACACATACATGTATTTCATGGATCATTAAACTCAAACATAGCATGTATACTTTCACATAACCTCGAACACCTAACCATGTATTCACACACAAATCCGGACAGATTTATAACCATGTTCGGACATAATCAATTACTATTCAGAACTTATAAGTTCTTTCCTTTAATTTTGGACATCTTATTATTCATACAAGTGCGGACCTCCTTGTTTATCTTAAGTACAGACACCTCTGTATTTAACATGTGAGGACTCCTTGGTTTAATCATAAGTACAGACCCTTTAAAATATCATAAGTGCGGACTCTTTGTATAATCACACGTGCGGACCCCTTTAAAATAACATAAGTGCGGACTCCTTTGTATAATCATAAGTGCGAACCCCTTTAAAATAACATAAGTGCGGACTCCTTTTATCTTTAGACAAGTGCGGACAACATGTGTGGACATGTTATACATTATATGTGCGGACATAATGTTTAGATTACAAATACGGACCATGTATAAATTACAAATGCGAACCACGTATCATAACCCATAAATACAAACTCTCAAAAAAGTTAACAAATGCGGACTATGTAAGGTCAGACTTTGTGACTTCACAAAGTCTGACAATTAGAAAAAGAACATTTTTTCAATGTTTCTACGAACCAAAAAAACCCCAGTCGCACAGAAATCAACAATGTCAGGAATTAAATCAATCAATCTAACAGTTCTATCATGTCCATAATAAAACTAACATCAACAATCACTACGCATTCATTCAGTCTACAACAATTACATATTCATTTGGCATGATCAAATACACACAATCAATTGTTTGGATCATCTAGGGTTTGTATGAATGAAAAGATCAAGTTATCAATAGAGTATAACATAAGCACATACCTTAGATGGATATAGAGATTATTCTAGGAGAATTGGAAAGATCAAGATTGAGGATGGAGAGTTGTGTTGCAAAGCCAAAATGATTGGAGAGTGATTTGAGAGAAATGAATTGCCGTACAGTGATTATGAGAGGTTTTAGGGTTTGAAGTAGTCTATTAAAGTTTCATAAGTATACTAAACACCCCCTAATTATATAACTTTCACACCATGGCACATAAATCATGCAATTCACATTTAAAACACATAATTCACGTATTTGATAAGCAACGTACAAATTTCATGTAAACCGCCGTTTATAGTTATTCGTGTTAGTCACCAATGTTCAAGAATCGGCTTGTGCCTGTTCAAGTAATTCCCCGAGTTACCAACGTAGACTCATTTAACTAACCCTAGTAAATGTAATGCTATGAATATATGTCTAAATTAACTGTAGCTAGGTTAAAGTAGTAGCCTGAAGTTGCGGGTTGTCACATCATCCCCAACTTGAAAGAAATTTTGTCCCGAAATTTGATAAGAGGTCTCGAAGAAGTGAGATGGTAAGTTAAGATGACTGTGGGTTTTACTCGGGTACCACATCATCCCCAACTTGAAAGGGAATTTCGTCCCGAAATTCACTAGTCGTATTAGTGTCAGGTTCAGCAATTTTGAATAAGTGAGAGTACTTAAGCATCATCTGATCCTTGCGTTCCCATGTGAACTCCGGTCCATGTCTTGAGTTCCAACGAACTCTCACGATAGGTATACGGCTATGTTTACGGACCTTAACTTCTTGATCCATGATTTCAATGGGTTCTTTGATAAACTGCAGCTTGTCATCGATCTTCAGTTCTTGGAAAGGAACCACAAGTGTTTCATTGGACAAACACTTCTTTATAATAGAGGCATGAAAAAACATTTGTGAACATTACCAAGTTCATCAGGCAACTCAAGCTTGTAAGCCACCTTACCGATTTTTTCCAAAATCTTGAACGGTCCAACAAAAAGGGGGTTGAGCTTGCCGCGCATCCCAAAACGAACCACACAGTTACAGGGTGAGACTTTCAATAAGAAACGATCGCCCACGGAGAATTCCAAGGGTTTCCTATGTTTATTGGCATAGCTTTTCTGGAGATCACGTGCTGCCGCCATACGATTTCTGATTTGAACAATCTTTTCAGAAGTTTCGAGTACGAGTTATGGACCCGTGATTTGGCTGTCACCACCTTAGCACAACAAAGAGGAGATCGGCATTTCCGTCCGTACAATGCCTCGAACAGAGCTGCATGAATACTAGAGTGGTAACTATTGTTGTAGGAAAACTCTACCAAAGGCAAATGTCTTTCCCATCCTTTACCAAAATCGATCACACATGCTCGCAGCATGTCTTCAAGCGTCTGGATGGTTCGTTCACTTTGACCATCCGTCTGGGGGTGATAAGCGGTGCTCATGTCTAGACGTGAGCCGAAAGATTTGTGCATCGCTTGCCACAAATCGGACACAAAATGCGGATCGTGATCAGAAATGATAGTGATCAGCACCCCGTGCCTAGAAACTACTTCCTTCAAGTAAATACTAGCAAGTTACGAAAAAATTTCAATTTCCTTGATCACAAGGAAGTGTGTAGATTTTGTCAGACGATCAACGATCACCCATATCGTATCATTTCTGCTTTAAGTTCTAGGCAATCCAGTGATGAAATCCATGGAAATCTGTTCCCATTTCCACATAGGCAGTTCTGGTTGCTGAAGCAGACCAGACGATTTTTGGTACTCTACCTTGGCTTTCGCACAAGTCAAGCATTTGCTCACATAAGTCACTATGTTCGCTTTCATGTTCAGCTACCAGTACAAGATTTTCAGATCTTGATACATCTTGTCAGAACCCAGATGAATAGAGTACCGAGACTTGTGCGCTTCATCCATCACAAGCTCTCTCAGATTACCATGCAAAGGGACCCATATTCGCTCTATAAGATAGTGAATACCGTTAGACTTAGTTACGAGTTGTTTCTCCATGCCCCGCATGGATTCAGCTTGAAGGTTCTCGTCCTTCAATGCTTCTATTTGGGCAGAATGAATCTAATCAGGAAGGTTAGAATGGATTGTGAGCTGTAAGGCTCAAACACGTTTGGGTTTGCTTTCCTTCCAGATGAGGGCATCAGCTACAACGTTAGCTTTGCCTGGATGTTACTTAAATGCATAATCGTAATCGTTCAAGAGTTCCACCCCGCGACGCTATATGTGAATGCAATATGTCTGTAGCTTACGTCTAGTATCGAGTCTATGTTTAATGTTGATTGTATGTTAATAATTGAATGTTTATGTATAAGGTCCTTTCGTACGAAGGCAGGATAGATTGTTTTGTATGAAGTCGTTGAACCACACCCGGTTCATACGAAGCTAGGCATAGCTTCGTACAAAGCCACGACGTCTATATATAGGGGTGCTGGGTTCATTTGTTATGTAATTTTTTGGTAAACTCTAGTGAAGCTCTACCAAAATTTCTCCAGGATTTGTAACTCTTCAAACATTAATGAGAAGTGATCTTAACGGTATCTGTATGATCTTTATGTCGATCTCTTGCATGGATTCCGCACATTGCACATAGATTACCAATCCGGTCGGAGCATTTATTGAAGACGAACACGGTCCTCACAAGTGGTATCAGAGATTGGAGGCCGGATTCATGACTGAAGATCAACTATTACCGGCGATATCTACCTGATTTGAGTCGATTTGAATCAGATTTCATCTTATTTCTACTCCTTCTTCTTTTTGAACTTTTGGAACTTTTTGAGAATTTGGACCTCAAATTCACGTTGAATTCACGAATAAATTCGGCTAAATTTGTGATATACTATGCGAAATACGTCATTAAATAATCCTCTAAAGTTTCAGAACTAAATTGAATCTAAATCTCTCAAAATCAGCAAAAAACCATGAAAAACACAACAAGTTTTTCCTCATCGTAGCTTCGTACGAAGCCACACTCTTCAGCTTCGTACGAACCCATTGTTCTTGGTTGTGATTTTTTCTGAATCTGAATTTTATGAAGCTACTGTTCCAGCTTCGTATGAACGCACAGTGTTTGTTTGATCAGTTTACTTCGTAGCTTCGTACGAAGGCATCATTCCAGCTTTGTACGAACGCACTGTCTTGGTTATTTTCATTTCAGAATTTGTCTAAGTGTTTTTTTACAGGTATCGATCATGGACAGTGAATTTTACAATGAGTTCTATGATACTTATCCTTTCAACAGTTCAGAACCAACTTCATCTAACATAAATCCGAAGAATGCGACAAAGGCCATTTCCGAGTCGTTAAATGTCGATAATGCATACGGAACATATAACAAGCCGCCGAAGTTGATGAACATCGAGGACTACAACAAATGGGAGAAATGTTTTGATAACTGGTTAAGGGCGTTTGCTTATGAAAGCTGGAAGTTAATTAAGGCTGGTTACACAAATACAAACGCAATACATACACAGTTAGGATCAGATGAACAAGAGGTGTTTATTGCTGAATAGAAAGCTATTGCACTTTTCCATCAGTCAGTTAGAGATGACATTATCTCATTGCTCGAGTATGAAACATCCAAAGAGTTGTGGGAAGCATTGAAAAAGAAATGTACTGGTGGTGAAGAGATAGTAAAGAAAAAAAGTCTTTGCTTAAGTACGAATTTGATCTGTTTGCTTGCTTGAAAGGCGAGAATGTCTGCCAGATGATTGAAAGATTCTGTCACTTGAAGGTAGAGCTGGAAAGGTTCGGGATAAAGAAAGATCATTATGAAATCATCGACAAACTATTCGAGGCACTACCATACGAACAAGACTGGCAATACTATGCTATAGTTTTGAAAAACACTAAACCGATGAATGAAATGGTGCTAAACTGGTTAATCGAAAAATTAGAGGGTCATGAATTAGAAATCAGAAAACAGAACAAAATAAAT
Source organism: Helianthus tuberosus (assembly GCA_030545235.1). Taxonomy (NCBI): domain Eukaryota; kingdom Viridiplantae; phylum Streptophyta; class Magnoliopsida; order Asterales; family Asteraceae; genus Helianthus; species Helianthus tuberosus. The sequence continues at coordinate 127,948,589 of CM060351.1, read as the reverse complement.
AGTGTCAGTTATCAACAGAATGTAAACTTGTACTATCATGGTAGCATGTTTTCGAACACTCCGTCACCTAAAATAGGAACCGCGTTTAGTGCCGATAACTCAAACGATACATCCAAAGGCAGTTCAAGTGGCGGATCGTCTAGAAGCAGTGGTTTTGGTTACCCAAGTTCAAGCTCAAACACGCAATCACAGTCTGCACCAAACTCTCATCAGAGTTAAAATAGCTCTAATCTGAATGTTATTCAATGCTGAAACAGCCAAACAAGAGATGGTATTTCTAGCATCAATCCTCGAATCTTACGAAAGCTTAGTTGCGGGGATGATTGGTAACCCCAATATGACTAAAGAGAATTATGACCAGATTAACCCTGAGGAGATGGAGCTAATTGATATTCGTTGGTGTATGGCTAGTGTTATTCGTCGAGCTCAACGTTTCATGGAGATCACGGACAGGCAGTCTATCGGTGGTCCATATACAAAGCTCGGTTTCGATAAGTCGAAGGTGACTTGCTTCAAATGCAAGAAGAAGGGTCACTTTAAACGAGAGTGTAAGAATTTAGTTGCAGATGAAACTGTCAATTATTTCCATGATGATTATTACCAGAAGGTAGTTTATCATCGAAACAAAGAGGAACCTCCTAAGATGAAGTAGATAGAGGAAGGCCCAGCGAAAGAAAAGTCCAGAGCGTTAGCGGTGATTCATGATGATGAAGGATTCAACTAGAACGATTATATTCCAAAATGAAGGATCAGCTTTCGTCGCTATGACAACACCGGTGATTTCCAGTAGGGAAAGATAGATTGCTCATGTGAGAATGAATAGAATTTACAAAGCTTGGAAGGAAGCTAAAAAGGCAAAATGGTGGGATGCATGTTAGTGCAGTATGTCTATCGCCTCGGTCATCTCAAGATCGTAGCTGAAAATGTTTAAGTCTAGTGTTATATTGTAATATCTAGTTAAGAAAGGCAAGGTGGCAATATTGTAATTAATGAGTTTTCTCATTAAATTACGTCACATCACGTGTGTTTGGTCACGTACGTGTACGGATTCCGCACGTTACACGTTCGTTACGCAATCGAAACGGAGTCAAAATCGGTCCTAACAAGTGGTATCAGAGCAGGAGCTCGATTGCACGGATCAAACACACAATTACGCACTCGATTTCAGCAGATTCAGAGTCAAATTCATTCAGATTTGTCAAAATTTCTTCATCTTTTCATCTATTCACGTTTTTAACTGAAAATCGTCAAATTACACAGGTTTTTACGGTCGAAAATTGCTAAAATTTTGATATGTTGTGCGAAAATACATGATCTATAAGCCTATAAAATTTCAGATCTTAATTCAAAGTAATTTGGGAGATATCTAGAATTTTTGGTTCGAAAAAGTTGAACAAAATGCTTACTGTTGTTGCTGTTATTGTTTTTGAAGTTCACCGCCCGGATGGCAATCCGCGCGGATGACCATCCGTTGCATAACATCTCATTAAAAGTTTGACTTTGTTGACTGTTTCAGATCACCCACCCGTGCGGATAGTATCATTTCCCACCTGTGCGGATAGCATAGAAGTCCACCCGCACGGACAACAATCCGTGTCATAGCGACCCATCCGCACGTACAGCAATCAGTGTCATAGCATCCCACCCGCACGGACAACCCATCTTTTCATTGCATTGCATTTAAATCATTGACTTTGACTGCCACCCGTGCGGACAGCAATCCGGGTCTCAGCACCTCCTTAAATTCATTTAAAAGCTTTGACTTTATTTGACCTATCCGGACGGACACTTGTCCGCACGAATAGCAATCCGCGTCACAACAATCCGTGTCAAATATCACATATTCTAATTCATAAAAGTTGTTGCCACCCGCTCGAGCGGTAACTTGGGTCAAGACACGTTATCTCACCATTTTGTCACTTAGTATTTGCATGTGAAACTTTCATATATCTGTCAGCCATTAACTAAGTGTACATGTGATGATCTATTAACTAAAGTCAAGAACCGTGTGTGTTGTCAGATGCCATGTGACATTTAAATGAAAATCCAGTTTGCATGAAAAGTGATAATATTGTTGGCAGCTCATTAATTGATTCATCTGTTTGCATGTGAAGTTGTGTGTTTTCTGTCATATTTGCACGTGATTCGTTCAACGTTGTCGTGTAGTGTGACATTGATTGAACAGAGGGTCAAACGAATCGCTACCCGTTCAATTCAAGCTGTTTGATAATTTTTAGAACTGATCTTTGTTTGTTCGTGATTCAGGTTTAAGGTGCTTGTAAATCGAGAAGATCATATCATGGCTGAAGATTTCTACAACACGTTCTACAACGCGTTTACATCCGAATCATCTGAAACATCTACTGTCACACCGAAAACCATAACAAAGGCGATCAATGAAAACATCAAGAATGATAACTTCTACGTAACACACCCGAAGCCACCAACTCTGGAAAGCATTGAAGATTACACGTGGTGGAAAGAGAGGTTCATTGGTTGGACAAAAGCCTATGCTCACGAGAGCTGGTTTTGTTTGGAGTTTGGGTACAAAAGGCCGACTAATGATAAAGGAGAAGAGCTTCCACTCAAAGACTTACCTAAAGATGACAAAGCAGAATTCTCAGCAGAACAGAGAATGATTGCTTTGATCCAGTTGGTAATAAGAAATGACATATTTGCTTTATTGCAACATGATAGAACTTCAAAATCGGTTTGGGAGGCTTTACGGGTTAAGGCAGAGGGTGGTAAACAAATCAGGAAGAACAAAATTGCTTTATTAAAAAAGGAATTTGATTTGTTTGATAGTCTTAACGGTGAATCAGTTCGTCAAATGATTGAACATTTTTGTCATCTAAAAATCGAACTAGAAAGATTTAAGATTGAAAAAACAAGAGAAGAAATAATAGACAAACTTATAGAAGTGTTACCACGAGCTGATCAGTGGCAAACGATTGTTTTTATCCTGAAAAATGATGCTTTATATGATACAATTTCTCTTGATGTTTTGATAGAAAAGATAGAGAGTCATGAACTTGAGTTGCAAAAGCAGGACTAGATGAGTGGTTCATCGCATCATCAGAATGTTGGTCTATACTACAAAGGCAATGTACCTTCGGAGAAAGTTGGCAGTTCACCAAAGACAGCATTCAGTAGTGAGAAGATGAAGGAACCACAAACAACCTCATCAAGGTACCATTCTGGATATCATTCATCTTCAAAATCAAGTTCTGATGAAGCTGAGGAGATTTTGTGCAATGTTGCATTTAAATTGAAGAATTCTCCTGCAAGAGCATCAATGCAGCTAAGCAACAAATGAGTTTTCTAGCATCTGTTCTGGAATCATATGAAGGTCTTGTAGCTGGTAAAATTGGAAACTCAGAATTAACCAAAGAAGACTACGACCAGATTGATCCTGAAGAAATGGAGCTCATAGACATTCGTTGGTGTTTGGCAAGTTGCATACGCAGAGCTCAAAGATATATGGAGATTACCGGGAAGCAATCGTTAGGTGGTCCGTCAACTAAGCTTGGATTTGATAAATCCAAAGTGACCTGCTTCAGATGCAAGCAAAAGGGTCATTTCAAAAGAGAATGTAGAAATTCTGAAGTTGCTGAATCTGAGAGACCTTTCAACGATGATTATTATCGAAAGGCGATATACCACCGAAGTAAAGAAGAGCCGAAAATGATCGAAGATAAACCCAGAGATAAGTCAAGAGCTTGTGCTGTCATCCATCATGATGAAGGGTTTGATTGGAGTCAGATTTGTCCAGATGAAGATCGTTTGGAAAATATAGTTACAGCTCATGGCAGAAAACCATCGAAGAGTCAACATTATGTTTTTGTTGCTGAAATCAAAGATGAAAACAAAGAAGAAAATGATGTTGCTGAAGTAAAAGAGAAAACTCGAGAAGAAATTTTGAAAGAGAAAACTCAAAGAGAAAGATTCATTGTGGGGTGCAGAATGGAGAAAATGCAAGAAGAATATGAGAATGCTATTGCGAACAAAAGATGGGATAAACAGCAAGAATGTTTTGTCAACAAACAAGGTGAACCGGTTGTTCCCAGAAGTGACATAGTTCACGATGATGTTCTTCTAGTAATTCCTCGATCCGGCGAATATTACTCTAATGTTGCAAAAGACAAAACATATGTGAAAAGGCTGGATAAAATCATCAGGAATGCTATGACGATAAAACTGAGGAAGAGGAATGAAGAAAGAATGAAGAAGAATGTTGAAGAGATGGTAAACAATCTGAAGAAAGCTGCTGAAGAGGTTAAAGCAGAAGCAGTTAAAGAAGAAGATGTGAAGATTGTTGAAGAAGTGAAAGAAGAAGTGGTGGTGAATGTGGAAGTTGTGAAAAAAGCTGTTACTGAAGAACAGCAGGTTGGAGAAATTGAAAAGAAGATTGAAAGATTAGATGAACTGAAGGATGAGAATTTGAAGGTTGCTGGTGATGTTGGTGTTGATATTGAAGCTGTTGATCAGAAGCAGACAGAAGTTGCTGCAAACACTGAAGTGCTAATCACTGAGCTAAATTCTATTTCTGAAACTCAAATTAAAATCGATGAACAGTGCAAGAAATGCATGGAACCATGCAGTGCTTGTACTGAAAAAGACGAAAGGTTCAGAACAAGAGATCTTGAGTTTACTAAAATCGAAGAAGTTTTTAAAGGTAAATACAAAGAAATGTTTGAAAATGAAAAGGTTTTAAAAGAAAATAATGAAACGCTTTCAGAAAAATGTAAAAAGTTAGAAAAAGAAAATGAAGTTTTGAAAGAAAATGTTTCGAAAAAGACAGGAGAATGTAATAAAAAAGAGAATGCTTTTCAGGAAATGAAAAAGGAATATGATTCGATAAAATTGGCTTATCACATTACAAAAGAATCATATGAAAAAGTAAAAAGTGAAATGAAACTTGTTCAATCAAGATTGAAATATTGTTCTGAAACAACTAATGAGTATAAACGAATGTATGAAATAAAGCAACAAGTTGTTAATTCTTACATTGAAGATGTTGCTAAGCTAAAGCGTCAGATTGCTGATTTAGAACAGGATAATAACAAGTTAAAAAGTTATCACGCATCGTCATATGTGCTTGAACATATTTTCAATATAAAACCGAAGGATGGTGAGTCTGAGCAAAACAAGAAAGGCATTGGCTCAGAGTTTCATCAAGTTCCACCACCGGAAAAGTTTGTGTTTTATGATGAGGAAAAGGTCGAAAAAGCTTTCAACATGGTAGATCAATTGCCAGACAACATTGATATAACCTATTCCAAATCTGATGATTCTCATGATTCAGAGATGGTAGGTAAAGTCGTTGAAAGTGTGTTGAAAGAAGAGTCGGGTGATACAGGTAAATCTGAATCACAGGATGAAAATGAAGGTAATTTTCTTGATGGATATCTGAAAAACACAAAATCCGAGAAAAATTTGAGTGATGATTCAAAAGGATTGGTTTATACCATGATTGGATCGGACAATTTTTTTTAGATGTTGTATTCCCGATTCAGAATGTGATTTCAGAAAAGGTTGATAAAGTTTTCAAAATGATTGAAATTGAAAAGTCTGAGATTCCAAAGTTAGCTGGAAAAAGTCACAAAACTTTTTATAACAAACCTGGTTACAAAAAGAAAAACATGAAGGATGGGTTGGGTTATAAGAAGAAACAAGGTTGGAAAAGAAATGAAACTCCGAATTTTAAGACAAAAATGAGTTTTGTTCAAGGAAAAAGTTTTGAAGAAGAGGAAAAACTTAAATTTAAACTACTGTCTAGTGAAGAGTTCAGTGCTCAAAAGAAAAGACAACAACAACAGGTCAAGGATGTGTCCAAGAGAACATGTTTCAAATGTGATTAAACAGGACATCTTACACGCAAGTGTCCAAATCTGAAACCTGTTGATGTTGAGACGAAAAAGAAGTCTGTTTATGTTGAAAAACAGAAATCTGAAGTTGTGACTCAGAAGTCAACCAAGTTTGATTCTAAGCAAACTTGGAAGCCGAAAATGTCAAAGGCTGACTCACAACAAACCTGGAAATCAGAGACACCCAGATTTAGAACAACACAAAGTTGGAAAACAACTGTTGATGCAACAAAACCAAACCAGTTTTGGAAACCAAAAGTTGTTGTTCAAAATCAAAATGTTAAAAAAGAGTCACATTTTTACAAACGAGGTACTCCTAAAGGTCAAACATGGAGTGTTAAGAAACAAATGATTTCTGTAAAAGATGAGAAAATTGAAGTTAAAGATGAAAAAGTCTTTGTTCAGAATGACAAAGATTTTCCGAAATTAAATGATGCATATTGTGTTGAAATGCCTAAGGTCCAACAAACCTGAGCTAAATTGTTTAAGTGATTGAGTAAGTGTAAATGTGCAGGTGCTCAAGAAAACTGAAGACTGTGAGAATGGAAATCGGAGCAGCCGGCACAAGAAGAAGAGGCTGTTGAACCCTGTGTTGGTTGAAACAGGGAGTTTGTTTGTTTTCTGTACATAAATAAACAATATTTCAAAAACCCTAAAAATTGAAAATTTTGAAAAACCAAAAATATGTTTTGTTTTTGTCAAAAATATTCAAAAATACAAAAATATGTTGATTGAATACACCGAAACCCTCACGGCTGAACAAATATGATTAATTTCACAAGATTGAAAAACGGTTTTCAAACTGTAAAATATCAATGTGTTGTAAATCATGGGGGTACATTATTTTTCTGCAAATCAGTGCATAAGAAGCAGAAAATGGATGGCGAGACAAAGCTATCAGTGTCGGTTTGTCAAATTTTTTTTAAATGGTTTTGAATTTTAGGGGGATTAAGAAATTTTCAGAAAATCCAAAAACATTAGAAAATTTGAAAAAGCCGAAAACATGATAAAACAAAAAATTGAGTTTTTGTGTAAAAAGAGGAAATGATAGTACATCAGTAGACAGTTACAGTATGCTAAAGAAATGTATTGATTATATAGCGTTAAACAGTCTCACTGATGATATGCCGATAGATTTTTATACATTTAGTAAACTTTTTCGGGATATAAACTTAAATTCAAACTTGCTTATTTCGTGGGGAACACTACTTGGATATATAGGTAAGCCCTGAAATCTCGTTTGAAGGACCCCTCTTTCTGAGATACTAGGTCTTTATACTTAGTGATATCTGGGGTATTATCCCGGGACTTCTGATTTTGCGGAAGCAATGGCCTAGTCCCCGTATAATACTTTACGCTTGCTTGAAACATAGCGCCGCCCTCAGCATAAAAATGATGAAACAATAAAATTGATAGTCATTGCTGTTGTAACAAAAGATCCTCTAAAGGGGACACACCAAAAGTCGAGCCGTCATCTCTCTGCTGAATGGAAGTTCTGACCTGAGCTCTCACGGTTTCGTACTATAATTTATTCCCCTTACAGATATCATCTAGGTATACTCACCTGTAAGACTGAATATTGGGATCTGGATACGGGAGTATATTCAAGAGGTGGGACACATGAATAAGTTTAAGTTCTTAATACATCTAATTCGTATCCTGAATCAGTTAAACTTTGTGTGAAAATTTAAGTGGATCAGTATATCGACAATCTAAGTGAATTGTTTAATTCTTAATGTGTAAATAAGCTCAACGGTACTTGTGACTTGTCAGAAACTGATATGATCCTCTGACGCAAACTCAAACAAAAATATTGTGTGTAAATATTTCTTTACTGCTTTATATTTCAGAAAATTCAAAAAGATTTTGATTTCTGTTTTATTTTCGACAACCGATGTCTGGATGCTGAGTTTCAAAATCTAAGTGTGCTGATCGTGTTTCTGAAAATAAACAAGTTCATTAATTTGAAACTTGAAGTTTAAAAAAAAAAACAAAAATAAAAAAACAGTTTGTGATATCTCCAAGGTCATTAATTTGGACTTGGATGATTAACTGTGAGGGATTTGGATGCTCATATTGTTAAAATCTATTGAAAAGAGCTAGTTTCCGATTTTGTTCGCTAATACTGCCAAATCTTTATAGATTGTTGATAGGGGGAGTGAATCAAGTATTTCTGGATATATTCATATTATTATATTTTAAAGCCAGGATCTTGATTTGAAAAGTTTAATAGAGCCAGGTTACGATACCTGGACAACTGAAAATGTTTTCACTGTAAAATGTTATGCTTATAAATGTTTGAGTGATTGCAGATGTTGTTCCAGACTACGATCCCGATAGCCGAGTCTAAGAGGGAGTCTGAAGACGAGCTCAACGCAGAGGAAGCGTGGATTCAATGAGCTAGGAAACTATCCTATAGGAGCTTGTATACGAAAAGGCAAGTGTCGATCCCAAAGCACGGAAGCTTGACGAAAGGGGGAGCCTGAAGAGTCTACCGAAAGGAAGAAGCTGAAACTGAAGACAGATCCACGGAGATTCTGTACTCAGTAAGAGAGAAAAAGATAAGACGCTACGAGTTTGACTAAATGTTTGAGATTGACTGGGGCAATATCCAAGGGGGAGTCTGTTAGTGCAGTATGTCTATCGCCTCCGTCATCTCAAGATCGTAGCTGAAAATGTTTACGTCTAGTCTTATATTGTAATATTAGATAGAAAAGGGCAAGGTGGCATATTTGTAAATAAGGAAAGATTCCTTATTGCCTTGACCTATATAAAGAAGTCTTAGGGCTTAGCTTGGAGACTTTTGCTACTTTTTGTCATTTGGAGCTTTGGAGATCTAGAGCTAGAGAGAGAAAGCCTAGAGAGAGAAAGTTCCGTGTACGTGATTCAGGTGCTGTACGTTATCAGATCTTTCAATAGAATCACAGTTATAATTACTTCTCGTGTGTTCGGTCACGTTCGTGTACGGATTCCGCACGTTACACGAGTCGGTTCGCAATCGAAACGGAGTCAAAACCGGTCCCAACAATGCAGAGAGGGAATGTTACTTGGATCCTAAAGGGAATATTCTTACAGATCCGAGCTCGATTGATTTTGAGGTGTTAGTGAAATCAATTCCAACTGCGGAGGAAGAACGACTGAAAGAGAAAAAGAAGAAAAAGAAGAAAAGGAAAGAAGAGAGAATCCTGAGAAGTTTGTAATGGAGATTATTGACGTAAACCTTGAATTGACGGCTGAGAATTTGTAGAAGATGGCTGATCAGGCGATGATGGCAAAAGCACTTGAGGTAGGTACCAAATCTGGATTTGAGTCTGAGTCATATAAAAAGGTCAGTTTAGTCGGTCAAAATGACGAAACAGGTAAGTGTCAGGATACTAAAACTGAGAATGATTGCAGAAATTGCATGAAATCATGCAAGGTCTGTAATACAAACGAGTTTGTGGTGAAATCCAACATCCAGGAGTTAAACGGTAAAATTAACAATTTAAAAAGTGATTTGATTATGAGAGATGTTAGGAAACTTTATTTGTAAGTATTGAAGAAAATTAGATTCAACTTGATCTATGAAGAAGACAACAGTCCTGAAGATCACAATAAGAAGAAGATCGGATAGGACAACTGAAATGAACAACATCTACTTCAAAGAATCACAAGTTGATCAAGAGCTGAAGAAGATTATCAGAGAAGGTTATTTCTGATGGATCTGATGATATTTCTGATGAAATATCATCAGTTTCTGACGATTCTGATCATCAGATTTTCTGATGATTTATTCACCAGAATTTCTGATGAAGTGGTTTATCAGAAATTCTGATAAGATACCCCACTTGTCTAAAAATCAGCTCTATCCTGCCACACTAACCGAAGCAAGTTGACATTATTGGATCTCATGATGACAAAGGCAAATTGATTGTTGGATTCAATAAATATGTCAAGGCGCTACTTTTTGCAGGAATATATATGAATAAAAAAATGTTTATTCATATATTCAGCCTTCTATAAATAGAAGGCTCACCAAGAAGAGAACATGAGTTGAGTTAATCTTAGCATTCAATACATAATACAAAACTCCATTGTCCTCTCACCCTCAGAATTCAAGTATTCATTTGTAATAGTTAATAATCTTACAATCACCTTGTAAACCATTTTGTTTCAAAGTGATATAAACTTGATAATTCTGTAGGTCTTGTTTCTTGAAAGTCTGATTTCCATTTCAGCACACTTTTTCACATCTACTGAAATCACTTGCCATATTACGTGAAAAGAAGTCTTTAAGTCCATACTGGGACCAACAATTGGTATCAGAGCAGATTGAATAAATCATTTTCAAACGATCAATTGCTCATCTTCTTTTCTCTAAATATGGCTAGCTTTCAATCATGGAATAATGCTTTTAACATTGGTTCTATGTCCAAACCTCCAACTCTAGTCAGAGGGGAATACCCCCAATGGAAAATCAGGATGGTCGATTTCCTTAATGGTCATGACTGAGCTCTGTTTCAATCCATTGAAATGGGTCCACATATACCAATGACTGAAATACCAGCTATTCTAGCAACTGACCAATCACCTGCAATCCCTGCCTCCCGATCTCTCAAAAGTGAAATACTTTGGAGCCCGGAAGACAAGGAAAAGGTGGCTGGGGATGAAAGGATAAAGTCACTTTTAATAATGGCTATCCCCAATGACATATTTTCACAAGTTGATGCATGTGCATCAGCTAAGGAAATATGGGACCAGTTGGAATATCTTTGTGAAGGAGGAGAAAGGATGAAGAGAAACAAGAGAACAAACAACGTTTCCTCATATGAGAGGTTCAAAATTTTACCTAATGAAAGATTAAATGAAACATATCAAAGATTTACAAAACTTTTGAACGAGCTAAAGAAATTTGGAATAACAAAATCAAATGATGAAAGAAACATAATATTTCTGGATGCTTTACCAAGAGAATGGAGAAGTCTAACCATGACTTTGTCCTCAACCTTAGAACTAGGGAATATGAGTCTTCATGACTTATACAACATTCTAGTCCCCAGAGAGGAAGAAATATTTGAAGAATCCATTCAAAGAGGGGGATCTTTAGGTCTTATCTCAAACTCACAAAGAACACCACCTACCAATGATCCACAACCATCAAACAGTCAAAATCTTGAAATTTCTGATACATCATCAGATTTTTCAGCATTTGCTAAAGCAATAGCACTGCTCACCAAAACATTTGAGCAGAGGTTGAGGGGGAGGAGGCCAAAGATACCAGAGAAGTGACAAAGGGAGGATGGATGGTAGATCTAAGGAAGAAGGTAGATCTAAGGATAAGGGAAAGGCTGAAGTTATGTGTTACAAGTGCAAGCAGAGAGGCCACTATGCATCAGAATGCAAGACCAAGAAACTGAAAGATGTTGCTTATTATGAGAAGAAAATGGAAGAAGCTAAGAAGCAGCAACAAGTTAGTTTAATTGCAGGGATATATACATGGCTATCTGATGAATCTTCTGATGTAGAAGAGGAAGAAATGGCAAATTTCTGCCTCATGGCACTTTCTGATGACCTACCAGCAACTTCAGGACAGAAGGTAAGTTTAGACAATCTTGATCTTGAACATAAGCTAAACAAGCTCATGTCAGATTTTCTAAATCTGCAAGATAAACAACAATCAGATAGTAAAAAATTTGATGAGTTGCAGAGGACCATGAATAAAATCATACTTGAAAACCCATTACTAATAGAAGAAATTTTAGATCACAGAGCAAAAATTGACTATGAAAATGAAAGAAAAGATCTTAACAAGAAAATTAATGATAAGGAAATTAATGTAAAAGGTTTTCAATAAGCTAAAGAATTCATAAACTTCATTGAGTCCACACCAAAGAACAAAGGAGAGGGGTTGGGATATGTAAAAACAAGAGAAAATAAACCCACTGTCTTTGTAAAAGCAACCCATCAGATTTCTGATAAATTTTTATCAGAATCTGATTCTGAATCATGCAAATCAAACTGTTCTGAATACTCTTTTGAAAAAGCCAACTTTAAAGCAAAAATAAGTGAATGCAATAAAAATCTTTAAATATTCCAGAAGCAGTTCACTCATCTTTTCAAAGTTATCCACTCATTCCATCACAAGAAAGAATATCAGAAAATTCTGATAAAGAATCTTGTATGTGTGTTGATATACTGAAGCTTGTTCAACACCATCTCCAAAAGAAAAATGAAAATTCTGTTTATGGCTCAGCATATAACAAATATTCTGATGAAAGGCCTTCAAAAGAAAAAAATCTGATTAAAATCTCATCAGAAAAATACCCAAGCAAGTCTGGGTACTAAAAACCCTCTAATTTTTCCATTTCAGGACCATCGTGTGCAGGAGATCTGGTACTGCGATTCAGGAAGCTCCAAGCACATGACTAGGGACAGGAGCTTACTCAGCAACTTTGTTTTAAAGCCGGGTAAAGTGGTAAATTTTGGAAATGGAGTAAAAGGGAGGATCATGGGATATAGATGCATAAGGTATGGATGTTTGACCATAGAGAAAGTAGGCTATGTAGAAGGCTTGAAGTACAATCTGCTAAGTTGTGGTCAATTCTGTGATAAAGGTTTCAGGTAACCTTTTTACCAGAAAAATGCTTGTTAATAGGTATGGATGATAATAAAATTTATCTAAGTGGAAAAAGGATAAGGCAATCAATTTACTATTTTGATTTCAAAGAAGAAAATGAACATCCAAAATTATGTTTATTTTCAAAAATCAACAAGGGTAGTAGTTGGCTATGGCACAAGAGGTTAGCCCACTTAAATTTCAAAAACCTAAGCAAATTAGCAAGCAAAGGTCTTGTAAAAGGATTACCTTTGATATCCTCAAAGAAGACTAAAATTTGTGAAGCTTGTGAGATGGGAAAATCCAAAAGAAGCTCACACAAATCAATTTCTGAGTCTTCTATTACACAAAATTTGGAACTTTTACACATGGATTTGTGTGGACCCATAAGTACAGAAAGCTTTTCTGGAAAGACATACATACTAGTAATAGTAGATGATTTTTCAAGGTACACATGGGTAGAATTTTTAAGGAAGAAAAGTGAAACTCCTGATCTGATCATTAATTTTATCAGAAAGATTGAAAATCTTTTAAAACTAACAGTCAGAAGGATCAGATCAGACAATGGGACAAAATTTAAGAATTTAAAAATTGAGAGCTTCCTTGTGAGTAAAGGAATCTCTCATGATTTTTCTGCTCCTAGAACACCTCAACAGAATGGGGTGGTTGAAAGAAAAAATAAAACCTTAGTGGAAGCTACCAGAATAATGCTTGCTTATGCTAAAATGCCCACTCATTTTTGGGCAGAAGCAATAGCAAATGCCTGCTTTACCCAAAACATAACCATAATCAACAAAAGGCACAACAAAACACCATACAACATTATCAATGGAAGAATTCCAAGTGTAAAATTTTTACATACATTTGGTTGTAGATGTTTTGTTTTCAATGATTTTGAAAGCCTTGAGAAATTTGACAGAAAAGCAGAAAAGGGTATTTTTCTTGGTTATTCATTGTCCTCAAAAGCTTATAGAATTTTTATTCTAAACACAAGGTCAATCAGAGAAAGTCTGTATGTTTCTTTTGATGACTCATCAGAAACAGAGGTTTCTGACGAATACATGAAAGAAATAAATTTTTATGACAAACAAGAAAATTATGAACATCTCTTCGAAATGATAACAGAAGATTTCTTAGAACATGATAAATCTCTCACAAACAAATCAATAGATATTTCATGTACTAACCCTGCAGAACAAATGAATAGTGCATCAGAAATCTGGAATCAAAACAATGAAAATATGTATGATCACCAAAATTCTGATACACTACACACAACTGAGGCAATTGTTCAGGGGGAAACTTCAAATCCATCCGAACCAACAACTTTTCACAACAAGTTAAGATGGATTAAAGGACATGTTCATTCTGACATCATTGGGAATCCAGCAGATGGTGTAAGAACAAGATCTGCAATAGCACATGAATGTGCATTTGCTGGGTTCTTAAGCAAAATAGAACCCAACTCTGTCAAAAAAGCTCTAAATGACTAAGACTGGATTCAAGCTATACAAGAAGAGCTGTATCAGTTTGAAAAGAGCAAGGTATGGGATCTAGTGCCCAAGCCAAATGACAAATCTGTCATAGGCTCTAAATGGGTATTCAGGAATAAATCAGACGAAAATGGCATAATCACCAGGAATAAAGCAAGGTTAGTGGTCAAAGGTTATTGTCAACAAGAAGGTATTAATTATGATGAAACCTTTGCACCAGTAGCTAGATTAGAAGCTATAAGAATTTTTCTTGCTTATGCTGCATCCAAAGATTTCAAAGTTTATCAAATGGATGTAAAATCCGTTTTCCTGAATGGTAAAATTGAGGAAGAAGTTTATGTGCATCAACCAGAAGGCTTTGTTAATCCAAAATTTCAAAATCATGTTTACAGATTAAACAAAGCCTTGTATGGTTTGAAACAAGCTCCAAGAGCCTGGTATGAAACACTCTTAAACTTCTTACTCAATTCTGGGTTTACTAAAGGTACTATTGACACAACACTTTTCCTCAAAACACACAAAGGTCACACTTTGTTAGTCCAGATATATGTTGATGACATCATATTTGGATTAACAAATGAAAATTTCTATAAAAAGTTTCAAAAGTTAATGACCAGCCACTTTGAAATGAGTATGATGGGTGAGTTAACCTTTTTCTTAGGTTTACAAGTAAAACAAAGAATTGATGGAATATTCTTGAGTCAATCAAAGTATATGAAAACAATTCTGCAAAAATACTCACTTGAAAATTGCTCTGTTTCAAAAACTCCCATGGCAACAGGGAACAAATTAGATTCTGATAAAGATGGAATAAGTGTAGATATTAAAACCTATAGGGGATGATCGGATCATTGTTATATTTAACTGCAAGCAGACCAGATATTATGTTTGCAACATGCTTTCTGGCCAGATATCAATGTGATCCTAAAGAATCCCACCTAAAAGCTGTAAAAAGGGTTTTCAAATATCTAAAAGGCACATCAGATCTTGGTCTCTGGTATCCTAAGGATACAAACCTTGAACTAATTGCATATACAGATGCAGATTATACAGGGTGCAGGACTGACAGAAAAAGCACATCTGGTGCATGTCAAATCTTGGGAGAAAAATTGGTATGTTGGGCAAGCAAGAAACAAAACTGTGTTGCAACATCAACAGCAGAATCAGAATATGTAGCAGCAACAAGTTGCTGTTCACAAGTGTTGTGGATGCAAACTCAACTGAGGGACTATGGAGTAAATCTGACAAAAATACCAATCCTATGTGATTCAAAGAGTGCAATTGCAATAACAGAAAATCCAGTTTATCACTCAAGAACCAAACACATAGATGTCAGATATCACTTCATAAAAGATCATGTTGAGAAAGGTAACATAGAAATGTATTTTGTTCCAACTGAAAACCAAATTATTGATATCTTTACAAAACCTCTTGATGAAAAGAGACATAATTTTTAATCAGCAAACTTGGCATGGTTAATATAAAAGATACAGATTTTTCTGAAAACAAAAGGACACAAATTGAAAACCAAATTGATGAACACCAAAATTCTGATAATCAAAGAGTAAATCAACAGGTTTCTGACAAAGAAATCCTCAATCTAATAGAATTTCAGAAGATCTGATAAATCATCAATAAATGTAATGATTTATCAGAAAATCTGAAGAAGTATCAGAAAATCTGATAAGATTATCAGAAATTCTGATATGACATCAGAAACTTTGCTGAAAAATCAGAATGATCACTGATCATCAAAATTTTTTTCCATCTTCATACATATCTCATATGTGTATAAATTCATAATTGTGTATATTCTGTTTTTGTATTTTTTTCTTTTATTTAAATTAAAAAAAAAACAACAAAAAAGGGGGAAAGGTAACATGCATTAAGATAAATGTCACTGCAAAGAAAATCAACCGTCACAAGAGAAATTTTTGCAGAAAATTGAATTTTTCTTATACTACCAATGCATGCAACGTTATTTTTTTCATAAGAAGTCTGAGAGACACGTAGGCACAAAAATGATTAGGGGCTATAAACATAGCCGCCTAGCTATTCAATGCTCTCTCACACACGGGCTTAAGTAGACTGTCATATTCACTGTCATATTCCCACTGCAACATATATCGTCTTAAATGAAGAGATTGAAATGAAAATGAAAATATTTTCCTGTTAATAACATTTATGGTATAACCATCACTTTCATCTATAAATATTAACATCCAGAAAAAGACTTTCTTCACCAAACAATCTTCTCTTCAAAAGCTCCTCATCAGAAAATTTCTTATTTTAAAAAATGGCACACCCAAAAATGATGAAAAAAACTCACTTCCCTCTCCCACTTCACAAACATCATAACCTTAGACTTATATCTAATTTGGAAGGACCTGCATGGGAAGATTGCAGGTATGCATATAACATGATCATGCAAAGTCCATTGGGCTTTGCTGTGTCTACACATGTCACCATCTATCCAGATCTTCTTCAAGAATTCTGGTGGAATGCTGAAATCATCTTCAGTGGCACTTCCATGTGGATTGAAAGTAAGGTTATGGGGGTTAAAATCACCCTAAAGGAGGAGACTCTCAGAGAAGTCCTCCAGTTGGCTGATGATCAGGAAAACACCTTCCTGGATAAGGAAATGGTGCAACAAACCTTGACGGACATGGGCTACCATACATACAACGTGTCAAGGCAAATCAGCAAGACTGGTTTCATACCACCTTTCCAGTACCTGGTGACACAGCATAGTGTCTGCTTCTCTAAGAAGATAGGACACTTCAACGAGCTGTCATACAGGATGATGGAATTGATTCAAGCAGTTGTACAGGAGAAACCTAACAACTTTTCTAAGTTTCTCATGAGAGGTCTAGAAGCTAACATTCACGACCGTCAACCTTTTCTGATCTACCCTCGATTTGTGACTAAGGTGATTGATTACCAGTCAGTTGGACTTCGGAGGAGTAAGAAGCTGGTATCCAAGGGCTGAACTAGCGCTACAACAGAACATCAGCGATCCTACCCTTGTCCCATCAAATAATCACAGTAGTCATATAACTTGTCTCTGGTTATATGTGAAGGCCATGTTCAACGTACTCAAGGAGGAGTAGTTGTTGTTTGCTTGTTTTGTTTGTTTTTTTATGTTTAATGATATTTTCGTATCTTTATATATTTGTTTCTTTTCCTTTATCTTAAAAAAAACAAAAACAAGACAATAGATCTAGGGGGAACTAAAACAACGTATCTGATAAAAACAAGGAAAATCTGGTGAAACTCAAATAAAATCTGATAGATTTAGTGAAACTCAGAAAATCTGAGGATCAATCAAAAAATCTGATAATTTTTCAGAAAACCCAATAAATCAACAGAATCTGTTTAAACATCAGAAAATTAACTAGAAAATCTGATAATGAATCAGAAGATCAATTTTTTTTTATCAGAAAAGTCTCTTGACAACCAGGAAGTCTGACAAATTAGTAGAAAGAAACATCAGGAAACATTGCTTTAAACCAAATTCAAAGAAACTTATAACCAACTAAAATTTTGAAATAAGTTTCTTTCAAAATATTTCTTTTCTGAGGATTGGAACAAGCTGAATAACCAACACTTTCTGGAAGTCAGAACAATGATGTGGAGTTCAGAATTGCAATGTAAGTTAAAGCCTCAAACTCTACTTATTCCCTCTCATCTCAAAAAAAAAATAAAAATAAAAAAATGTTGATTCAATTTCTACATATGAATCAAATGCATTCTGATGAATTATGAAGAAAATCCAACTCTCAAAGAAATTATTCAAAGATTTTCTGATATAAATCATCAAAAGGAAAACTTGGGAAGATACACAATCTCAAAAGGGTCCCACATGAAGAAAAGGTGCAAGTTGGACATTAGTGTTTATCTGCTAAATCTTTGGAATCTCTGATTTTCACTAAAAGATTGATATTAAATCTTTGTAAAAACCATTCTTCCTCACAACAAAACCATTCTTCCTCACAACAAACTAATAACAGAGTAATTTCAGAACTAAAAGCATAAATTTATGAACAATAACAGTGTTCCAATCTATTTTGGTAGAACCTCCAGAAATCTGCGTTTTTATATTCTTCAACTTTCAATCCAATCTCCAGTAAGTTCATATCCCAAATTTTCACGGTAATTTCTTCTTTAATCTGGATCAGTTCAACTAGTACGATCTTGTTCTTCAATATCCAACTGTTCATATCACTTATTTTTCGATTCCATCTCCGAATTTTCCAGCATCTTCATTTAGTAATTCTTTAAAATCACTCTCCTGCTCATTACTACACCTTCACTTGTTTCTTCTACACAACACCACGCTTCTCATTGGTTTGAAATTCATTGAGAAACTAGTTATTAAAAGTTGCACGCTAGGTGTTCGCTGAAATGTCGAGAAGAAAAACCATTTGTTTGGAGGCTGAACATCAGTTGTTTACTACAACTGATTGAATAATCAGCTGTTTCAAGTAGTTTCTAGTTGGGGTTTTAGGTTTCGAAAGCCCGCAATGGATTGAGTGTGGTGTGCCTCAAAGGGAGGTGGGGCAACTTGTCGTTGCCCCCGCTAACCCATTACTTTTCGTCATTTATTTCCC
Source organism: Helianthus tuberosus (assembly GCA_030545235.1). Taxonomy (NCBI): domain Eukaryota; kingdom Viridiplantae; phylum Streptophyta; class Magnoliopsida; order Asterales; family Asteraceae; genus Helianthus; species Helianthus tuberosus. Next base: position 127,930,024 of record CM060351.1, on the reverse strand, counting down.
AAGTTCAGCGCGAATTTTCCTTAAACTTCGTTTGTAATCTGAATTGTTGATGCCCGGGTCTGGAGTGGGGGTTTTGTCTAGGGCTTTGACTGTTTGTGGGGCTCCATCCGAGGAGGGGGGTATTGGTTCCTAAAGGGGTGTCTGGTTGTGCCCTTTTAAAAGCTTCCATTGTTGCCCTGATGGACAAGCAGGGGCTAAGGGGTTCCCGAGGTTGGTGGCCCATATCAAGCGGCTTCATTTGTCTTCAGATGACAAGAAGTGGGCCATGCGGGATGCCATATCTGCGGATTGGGATTTGTTTGTTTCAGTTGGTGAGGCTCTTAAGGTCTCCGGCCAATGGTTATGTGGGGAGTGTATGTGTTTACATGCTCTTAGTCAGGGATGCCATCATGCAGATGGGGTGGCACGGTTCAAGTTGGTTACGGGAAATGCGGAGGAGTTTATGGTGGGGATTCCTAAGCCACATGTTGGAAAGGAGATTGTTTCTTTTGGAGGTTTGGAGGTAGACGTGGGTTTACTTGAACGTGTCTTTTCTCTTCCCATCAAAACAGTTAAGAGCATCCCTCATAGTTGCCGGATGGCCTTTTCCCAGGCTTTTACGACATCTTTGTGCAAGGTGGTGGCTACGCCAGAGTCTGTTGAGGCGTGGGTGAGACTTTTGTTGTTGCCACGTTGCACGTTGCGGATTTTCAGGCCTTCTAACCGTCAGGAGCGCAGGTCGGGGAATAGGAAGTCCTTACAATGTCTTAGTATTCAGCGGGCCCTGGCAGCGTGGGGCAATAGGGATGGTTTTGCTGAACTCATCCTATCACTTTTTGCTGAAACATCAGAGGTGGTTACGCGCCCTAACGAGCCTTCCCATGAGTCTAATAATTCTAATGTGGGCACCAACGTTAAGCAATGTTTACGGAAAGTTACAGATGGCCATTTCACTGCGGCGGTTAAGGTTTTATGTTCTTCGGGGGTTGCACCTCTTGGTGAGGATACTATGAAAGCGTTGGTGGCTAAACATCCTGTCGTACCTCCTCCGGTTATGCCTGGGTCCTTACTATCGGAGCCACCCCTTACTGTGGATGTTGATAACGTTCTTGGGTGCATTAAATCTTTCCCCAAAGGGACCTCTTGTGGGAGGGATGGGTTGAAGGCACAACACATTTTGGATGCTCTTTGTGGAGAGGGGTCGGTGCGGGCTGCTTAGGGCTATTTCTGAGGTGGTTAACTTGTGCTTGGGTGGGAGGTGCCCTAGGGTCTTGGCGGAGTTTGTTGCTTCTGCGCCCCTCACGTCCTTACTTAAACCAGACAATGGGATTAGGCCTATTGCTATGGGCGCCATTTGGAGGAGGTTAGTCTCTAAGGCGGCTATGAGGGGGGTCGGGAAGGAGATGGCTAAATATCTTGGTGATTTTCAATTTGGGGTGGGTATTCCTAGCGGGGCTGAGGCTGTGCTCCATAGTGCGAACAGGTTCTTAAACGCGTTCCACTCGGATGGGTCGTTGGCCATGATTACTGTTGATTTCTCTAATGCTTTCAACCTGGTGGATAGAACCGCCCTTTTGTCAGAAGTTCGGACCCGATGCCCATCCATTTCTTTATGGGTGGATTTTCTATATGGACATCCGGCTATATTATATGTCGGAGACGACCATATTTGGTCCACCACCGGGGTTCAGCAGGGAGACCCCTTAGGGCCTCTTCTCTTTGCCTTAGTTTTGCATCCCCTCATTCATCAGATACGAGATAGATGCAAGTTACTCTTCCATGCTTGGTACTTGGATGATGGTACGATTATAGGAGATGCTAAAGAGGTGGCTAAAGCTTTAGAAATCATCAGGACTAAGGGGCTGTGTTTGGGGCTTCAACTTAACGTCAAGAAAACAGAAGTTTTTTGGCCATCGTGCAATGGAGTTAAGACGCAAAAGGGTTTGTTCCAAGTGGGATTGGAAGGCCGGCGTCGGGTGTCAAACTCCTCGGGGGCGCTGTTAGTCGGGATGCGGGTTTTATCAGTAGCTTGGCCGTGAAAAGGACATATTGTGCAGTGGATCTGATGAGCTATCTTCCACATCTGCGGGACCCTCAATGCGAGCTCCTCTTACTGCGCTCTTGCATGGGTGTTGCTAAGTTGTTATTCGGCCTCAGAACGTGCCAACCAACGTTTGTTGGGGAGGCTGTTTCGGTTTTTGACAAAGGCCTTAGGAGAGCTATCGAGGATATTGTGGTTTGCGGGGGTCCATTTTTTGGGGATCTTCAATGGAGGCTTGCATCCCTTCCGACCCGTTTTGGGGGTTTGGGTTTATGTTCGGCTGAGGATGTATCTACGTATGCTTTCGTGGCCTCGAGGGCACAATCTTGGAGTTTGCAGGACCACATTCTTCGGGACTGTGGTATTGTCAGGTTAGATTCTGATTATGTGTGTGCGTTGGATTGCATGCATATGTCCCTTCCGGATTTCGAACTTGGCGGTTTCTCTAATAAGGACACCGCCCCTCCTAAAGCCCAGAATGCTTTGGCGAGTGCCCTATTTAGTAGAACTGTCCAAAGTTTGGGGGAGAAGTTTAGTCTATCCCTTCGTCAGAAAGCCGTGTTCGATTGTCTCCGGGCTCCTCATGCTCAGGATTTCCTGACAGTCATCCCCATTGAAGGACTAGGCCAACACATGTCGGCAGTGGAATACCGGGCAATTCTTAAGTACCGGCTAATGATCCCTCTGTTTCCGGTTGATGAGCCTTGCCCAGTTTGCCGCAAGGTTTGTTTAGATACTTTTGGCGAGCATGCGGTGCATTGTAAGGAGTTGCCTGGTTTTAAATACAGACATGATTTGGTAAGGGATATTCTGTTTGATGTTTTAAAGCGGGCGGGGATTTCGTCGAAAAAGGAGGCTCCGGTGAACTTTCTGACGGATCCGCTTGATGGGAGGTCTACTCTTCGACCAGCTGATATTCTTGTGTTTGGGTGGGCCAGGGGAAAACACGCTTGTGTGGACCTTACAGGAGCGTCTCCTCTTGTTGGGCTCAGGGATAATGGGTTTGCTGCTGGCCAAGCTGCGTTGAAAGCCGAATCAAGCAAAGTCGCTAAACACAAGAAGGCTTGTTTAGAGAATCAACATGTGTTTATCCCATTCGCTTTTGATACATTTGGTTCCCTAGCCCCAGAGGCTGTGGAATTTCTAAACAGGGTCCAACAGGTTGTGAATAGTAATCTCTCAACCTTTAAGGGTCATTTCGTCTTTAGTAGGATTGGTTTTGGAATTCAAAAGGGGGTTGCGGCGCAGCTTGTTGCCCGTTTACCTGCCACTTGTTTGTAATTTGCTAATTTGGAATTAAAAAAAAACTAGAGATAAACCAAAGGTTTTCAAAAACGGTTGTTTTCTAAACGGACTAGAAACATCATTAAGATGTCATTAATCACCTTGAATGCAAACAACCCATGGAAAACACTCAAACATCTCTGTCTCAAAACACTATAAATACCTCACTAAAAAACAGAGACTTCCATCTTCAACCTTCAAACTCAAAACCCTAAAAACCCTTTTGCGAAACAAAAACCCAAATTCTCAATGGCTGCCATCAACATCAATATGCCACCAGTTGAACATTCTATTCCTTTCATCACCGAAGCTGAATTTCTTCCATTAAAGAACAACAATGAAGCGATAAACGATAATATTGAAGAATATGATACAAAATGTCAAATCCTGATTGAATTTCTAACCAGATGCCCAATAGCTCAAGCTCTCACAAAGACCAGAGAGGTACTAGAAAAACTTATACAACAAGTTATAAAGACTCTCAAACTCTCAAATCAAACTGAGCTTACAACACATGTGTGGGGAGATATCTTCATTACAATCTCACCAGAGAAATTACGGGAATGTTAGGAAATACCCTTAAGCCAAAGCTATGAAGATACACCAGAGAAGGAAGATATGTTTTCACTACTTGATGCGGTAATGGGTTACAAAACAAAGATATCAAAAATCAATGAATTCGAGAGGAATCAACTACCTGCCTTCTGGCAAGTATTAATGGAAATTCTGAACAAGTGTTTATCATCAAAAATTGGAGGTACAGATCAGATAAATATGAATGTTCTAACAATCATGTTCAGTCTCATTAGTGGATTGAATATTTATTTTGGAACAGAAATATTTAATCTGATCAGAAGAACAGTTATGACTAACACTGGAAGGATAGATTCTCATCTACCTTTTCCCAGATTTCTGTCAGTCATAATTTCTGATGCATTTTCTGAAAGGAACCTAGAAATTCCAGCATTGGAAGATATGTGGAGTACAGAATTCATGAGACCTTGGACTGCAAGAGGGTCTTGGAAGACAGATCATGATGTGCCTGTTCTGTCAGAAAGAATGATGAATCTCATACCAGAAGATTCACCTTACAGAGCAGAATATCTAAGGATGTTGAGCAAAAAGCCAGAGAATAGGGAAGTCTTTGATAGTGTGTCCCCCATGGAACATGATGCACAAGAGTCAAGCACACCAACAATGGAGCAGCAAGGTGAATCAGAATCTCACCCAACTGATGAAGATGTGAACATGAGTCCTGTGGCAGAAGAACATCATGCTGAAATCTCATATATGGGAGAAACAGGTGCACAACACTCTAAACTTAATATATTTCATAATTCTGAGAGTGATTTTGATGATTCAATTCAAGGAAATTATGAAATTTTACAAAGTGGCGCTGTTTCTGAAAGACAAAATGTGAGTGGAACCAAAGGCCCATTTTCTGAATCGGATTCTGAGGAGGAAAATGTGGTGGAAACATGTGGAGATCAGTCTGCTGATCAAGGAAACCTGGATGAGAAAACTAAGAGTTTCTCAACAACTCATGGAGAACCTGAAAAGGTTCAAGGATATGAGGAAAACCAGAACTTGAATGTGTTTTAATTTTCTGGTGAGGGTATAGAGAATGTGGAATATTTCAATCCTCTTAACCTCAGAACAGCAGAGAATGTGTTTTCTGCTGGTGTTAGAGGTGGAACATCTGTTGTTCCTCCTATTTTCCAAGGACATCAATCCATGTCAACTAAACAACTACATACGGAACTTGAAGACACAACTGCTGTTTGTACTGGGAAAACAGCCACAGAAGATAAACTTGATCTGATATTAGAAGAGATCAGAAATCAAAGATCAGACATCAAAGTATTATCAGAAACTGTCAAAGCTGTGCAGAAGCAAACAGAAGACAACTCTGTAGCCCTCAACAAACTACAAGAGTCATCAGAAAACAGAGAGAGCTCACCAGAATTCAATAAAGCTCTCAATGAATTGCAAGAAATCAAGAAACAGATGGCTGAGGTTGCAAGTGCTGGGGAAAGCTCAAGTTCAGGAAGAATCCTTGAAGAAGTTAAGTTCCTCAGAGCCAACAACAACAGCATGGCTGAGGCTCTTGAGAAGCTGATAGTGGAATTGTCTGCACAGAAAGATCAGAATAAATTGGAGTTTCAGAAAATGAAGAAACAAGAAGAATCAAATACTCAAGCTCTTGCTGATGTTCATCTGTTGGTAAAGGGTTGGAGTACAATGTTGTCAGACTGGCAAAAATTGTTGTTCATGAACCGAAAGCCCCAATTCTACAAGAAAAACAAGCAGGAGTACCAAAAACTTCTCAACAAAAACTCAAACAAGCAGAAATCATTCAACAAGATCAAACCAAACAATCAAAAACACCAACAACTCAAAAACAGAAGCAGCTCATGGGTCCTCCTCCTAGTAAGCCAAAGTTACTCATGGGTTCTCCACCAAACATCCCAAAGCCAGATACCTCAAGGGTCCAACAGAAAGAACATGTTCCAGTTCAATCATCTTCCACAGCTCTCACAGGAGAAACCGAATTCAGCTTAAAAATAGATACAAAAGAGAAGAGAAGAATGGAACATGAAGTAACCTCTTCAAAAAGGCCAAGAAAAGTGATTAGAGAAGATTCAGATGGAAACCTCAAAGAAATAGAAGTGCTGAAAGGTGATTTTCACACAATCATGTACCCTGAAGAACACCTGAAGCATTACTACTGGAAAGGTAAAGAAGACAACCTAGAAAGGCCACTCTCTCCAATATGCAAAAATATTGTTCAAGTCAGGAATAATGGAAGCTGGGAAATTCTGCACAAACCAATGACCAATCCAATAGTCTCTATAGAAAGAATCAACATTTTAACCACTGGAGGAGGTGTCTTAGGTACGGAAGGGCAGAACAAATACACCTTGATCAGAAAAGATAACAGTGAACAAAAGGTTACTGATGGAAATCTGGCTGATGATATTCACTCACTGGGAATAGTCAAAATGAAGAATATCATTGATAGTGAGAAAAGTGGTTCAGTTGTGATCAGAAGAGCCCTTGACAGCATCAAAAGTGCAGGAGCAAAGTTATATAAAAGGGCTGCACAGGCAGACTTTGATTTATGTATCAATTTTGAGTATAACAACAAGGTGCTAATACCTCCTCCCAACAACACAATTCCAGCTGAAATTCCTTCTAAACTAGTAAGAACCGGAGCAATCTTTGACAAACCAGAAATGTGTGTGGTCTTCAAAGATGCTCATGATGAGAAAGCTCTGTTCAGAATCAGTGAAATATGCAGGTATTCAAATCAAACTCTGAAATATATAAAGAACTGCATGAATGAGAAACAAGAGCAGCTCAAGAAGAATGGAAAGAACAATGAACAGCTGAGAAAAACAATTGAAGTTTGCATTGAAAAGTGGATGGAATCCAGAGGATGGTACAAAGAACTTTACAAGGAAACTCAAAAGGCAATTGATCACAAGAAAAGGCTGAAACCAGGAGACAAATACAGAAGTGGAGTGAAGATCAATTAATGAATTGACGAGATTAAATTTCGGTTTTTAAGAACAATATTTTATTTCTATCTGTTTTGAACAATGGTTGGTTTGATTATGTTTTATGTTTCTGAACTTAGTTGTTTGAACTTTCTCTTCAAGGATTAGTTGAAAGTTGTTTATGTTAGATATAGAGATAGTTCATTTTCTTACAATACTTAGGGGGAAACTATTAGGAAACTTTATTTGTAAGTATTGAAGAAAATCAGATTCAACTTGATCTATGAAGAAGACAACAGTCCTGAAGATCACAACAAGAAGAAGATCGGATAGGACAACTGAAATGAACAACATCTACTTCAAAGAATCACAAGTTGATCAGGAGCTGAAGAAGATTATCAGAGAAGGTCATTTCTGATGGATCTGATAATATTTCTGATGAAATATCATCAGTTTCTGACTATTCTGATCATCAGATTTTCTGATGATTTGTTCACCAGGATTTCTGATGAAGTGGTTTATCAGAAATTCTGATAAGATACCCCACTTGTCTAAAAATCAGCTCTATCCTGCCACACTAACCGAAGCAAGTTGACATTATTAGATCTCATGATGACAAAGGCAAATTGATTGTTGGATTCAATGAATATGTCAAGGGGCTACTTTTTGCTGGAATATATATGAATAAACAAATGTTTATTCATATATTCAGCCTTCTATAAATAGAAGGCTCACCAAGCAGAGAACATGAGTTGAGTTAAGCTTAGCATTCAATACATACTACAAAACTCCATTGTCCTCTCACCCTCAGAATTCAAGTATTCATTTGTAATAGTTAATAATCTTACAATCACCTTGTAAACCATTTTGTTTCAAAGTGATATAAACTTGATAATTTTGTAGGTCTTGTTTCTTGAAATTCTGATTTCCATTTCCGCACACCTTTTCACATCTACTGAAATCACTTGCCATATTACGTGAAAAGAAGTCTTTAAGTCCATACTGGGACCAACAAGAGATAAAATTTTGAAAAGCTCGAAAGAGAAAATTGATTCTTTGGAATAAAAGATAAAAAATGATGAAAAAGAAGTTGAGCATTTTCGAAAAAACAAATGAAAAACTGGTTCTTGAAGATAGACAAATATAAAAGGCTTTTGAAAAATTGAAAAAGACAATCAAAGATTCTGATTCAAGAGATTTTCAAACTCGTCAAGAAAATATAAGATTAACAACTGTCGTTCAAGAAAAAGAAAAACACATTAATACTCAACTGGATGAGATTGCAAACTTGAAACTTCAAATTGAAGAAGTCAAAATTGAGAATGAACGAATCAATTTGAAATTGAAGAGTTATCATTCAGCCAACTGTCACACCCCGACCACGTGAGACAACGAAACGTGGCGGAAACGTTGGGGAGTGTTGTAACAGAATTATTGTTTCATAACCATGGCATAAATAAATTCTGTTTTATTGAATAAATGAACTCATTGTTTTAATACAATCAAATAAGTACAACTATGATCTTCCAAGTTTTAAAGTTGCTAAGGCACGAGTCCGTCCTATATGTAGCATGTATCAACAATCATTGCAAAGCAGTACCTGAAACATGTGTAAAAATAGGTACGTCAGCATAAAAATGCCTGTGAGATACATAGGTTTTGTGAAAATAAGATTCATGACTTATGTTTAAGAAAATGTTTAGTCATGAACCTTGTAGTTTGCTTTGTTTTGTAAATCATTTGAAAAGCAATAAGATCAGATGATACGTATAAGTAAAATAATAGTGTATGGTTAAGTAAATAACGAAATAGAATGTGTTTGTATAAGAGAAGTTGTTTTGTAAAACAATGTCTTGTGAAAAGTATGTTATTTGTATAAAATGTTATATGTCTCAAATTGAAATGATTCAAATAACGCTACAATATGTAATACCATACAAACACTTATATATAGGAAGTACCAGCGGCGTATCCACCATGCTTGTATCATATTACACACGCCTCGTTACTTAATCACTTACTCAAACCAAACCAACAATGTAAGATGTCTATGTTTAAACCAATTGCCAAATGTATTGAATAATATGTCAAAATGTTTATGTGTCCAATGTAATGTGTAACCAATGTGATTTGTATAAATAAATGTAAGATTAAACAAATAACCTTATAGTAGCATATTAAAAGTATACTTTGGATTTGTAAGTAACATATTAAACTATGTTTTGGTTTCATAAATAACATATCAAAATATGCTTTAGATGTGATAAATAACATATATGTTGGTTTTGTACAATATCACACATGGGAGTATATCAAACTATACTTTAATAGTGTGATTTGAGAATTCATTCAGACCTAGTGCATCAAAATACACCTTTGAGACTATAGGGATACCACAAAGGAAATCCCTATTTGGATGGAGAAACAAATTGGTTTCAGACATTCCATGACAACAGGAATGGGGTGTCAAATCCTATAGCGCTATATCATACTAACAATCGGTCTGGTGAACATAAAATAAGTACAATTCAACCTTTTATTTTATGTTCTTTGAGAAATCAGTGTTTAACCCATAGATAGTCATTTAGTTTGTCAAATGATAAGTAATAACATGTATAATCAATTATACTTTTGGAAAACATGAAAGTAACAGATAGGTACACATGCTTCACCCCAAAACAGTTTGGAAAACAGTAAAATAGGGGAACTATGTACTCACATGAGATTGCTCAGAAGTCCTAAGATAGCCACCAAGCAATGCTAGAGATCACGGAATATCAAACGGCACCTAATATAGGTAACTACATTAATAAACCGGACCTAAATCGGAAGATCGGATAGAATGAGGGCTTGTAAACCAAATGAGTATGGGAACTCATGTAGTATGGTTTATTAAAGCCTACATACTAAATGAAACCTAACCTAAGTGCTTGTGACCCATTATGACCCGTTTAGGTAGCTTATGCTACTTTAACGCGTCGTTCGCGTGAAACGCGTTCGGACCGCTTAACTAGTCCTATGACAAGTAATATATGCCTTAACATGTCTAAAATGGTTGTCAAATCAGTTTAGATGTCAAAAGTTATGTTACATATGTTTAAAATGAATTTTGGCATCAAAGGGGTATTTTGGTAATTTACCTAAGTTATATAAACTACTTATCATACAACTAACTAAACGTCGTGACCATAGGGTATAACCTCAGAAGGTTATTCCCTATACTATGGTCACCTAAAGTGCTTGGTCGGATCCTAATGATCGACCAAACGGGTCGGGTTCGAAAGTATAAGCGATTGTTTAGATCGCTTACCTTACGACCCTATATAAGCACTAAACTAAAAGTGACGAGCTAAGCATGTTAAAACATGCTTACCTAAGTTTAGAAAACATGTTTGGTATCACAACAAACGGTTGTGATACCTAAGAGTAGTTTGGTTACAAAATACGCAAGAATACGTATTCTGACCGAAACTACGGCTCGTCACTGAGCCTAGATAACGTGGTAATCAGTAGGTATAGTCACTAGGGACTATAACCATCGTGATCACGCTCACGTTATGAAGTTCAAACGAACTTCGCATCGACCATAAACTGGTCAATGCAGAAAGTCAAACAAAGTTTGACTTTCGGACTCGAAAAGCAATAAAAGAACGAAGGAACACTTACGAAGGGTCCCCGAATGCTAATCTAGATCAAAATAGCTCAGGTATGAAACAAAGGTTTCAACTTAGAGCACAAATGATCAGATTCTTGTGAGGAATGAAGTGAAATGGGTTGGGTATTTATAGTTTTCGGTCCACCGTTAGGATCGTTTCTTGGAAAAGAGGGAATGATCTAGCCCGTACACTTGTCAAGATGTTATGGTAACTGAAAATGGCCACCATAGGAGTTTAACAAGTGGCACTTGACCTTTGGGAGGGGTTAAAGGCTGTTAACTGCTGTTTAAAAACGATTTGCTGCATCTGACCCAGGCTAGCGCACCGTTACATTAAAGGTGTAGAGGTGCGCTAGGCCTTAGTTTGGCAGATTTACAATTTTGGTCCCTGTCATGAATTCAGCCCATTTTCGACACGTTTAAGGCCCGTTAACCCCATTTCAAAGCTCTAAAATGAAGTTAAAGTATTGGGAACTTAAAACATGCTCAAAAATATCTCGGATGTCGGTTCGTTTAGCCGTACGGTTGCGATGTTCGGTTAATTACGACGGAATGCGCATAAGCGCGAAAAACGATCCAAATGACGCGACGAATGGATTTTTCTCATGCCAAACACTAAAATAAAATATTATAGTGCTTACATAAATTTTTGGATGTCCGGATGTATTCAGAACGTAAGTTATGCGCGAAAATGCAAACTTGTGCACTTTTTGACACTTTTAGTCCCTGAATGACCCAAAAGTTTATTTTAGCACACCGAACCCCTCAAAGCCTATTTCTAAGCTATATAAAGGATATATAAGGTGTGTTTAACTTATGGTCATGTTCCAAAATGTTCGTTACAGTTCAAATTGGCATACTTTCGCAGTTTGTCAAGTTTAGTCCCTATAAGCGAATTAACTTGTTTTTGGCCATACCAAAGCCTTTAAAACTTATTTCTAAGTTATGTAAAGGTTATTTAAGGTATGTTAAGCCTATTTCACTATTCCGGAGTGTTCGTTGGGTTAAACTGGTTATATTTACGCATCAGAGCGCGTATAACCCTCCAGAAAGCGATGTAAAGCTTAAAATCGAACAAGAGTTGATATGTGCAAACGATACACATATTTTTACAAATCCCAAGTATGAAATACAATATTTCATTGGTTTGGAATTTTTTTGATGGTTGAAGTGACACAGGTGTCACAGTCTCCCCTACTTTAGGAAATTTCGTCCTGAAATTTAATTCTAGAGGAAACTTGTGAAGACAACTGTGACGGTTTCGCCTTCTAATAGATCCATTGAACCCTTAAGTAAAACTCTGGGCCATGTTAGGATTCTTAGCGAATTTGTTAACCCTCAAAGTGAATTCCTTGTAGCAGTAAAACATGGAATTTTTGAACTACGGACAGAAGAACGTTTCTTATGAAGACTTATCATAGGAAACTTGGTGTGTGATTGAGATCAGAATTGGGAAGTGTAAGATAAAATGACATCGGTCAAGGTCCAAGACTTCTCCCGTATCATTATTCTTGTCACTATAGGTCTTAACACATGACAAAACTTCCTGTGGTTTCTGTGCACTGAATTCCATAATTATGTAGGCCTCCATAATTACGTAATTCCTTGCACAGTCCGCACAGTTCATTTCATAATGCGTAGAGGAAAAATCAATTGAATAAACATGAAGCGACTTGACTAGACCACCAAAGGATCTGTTCAACTAGATCAACGAACGATCTTTTTAACTAGAACAACACATGATCTTCTTAACTAGGCCGTCGTACGATCTCCTTGAATAGACCACTTAAGGGATCCTTTCAATTATATCATCACATGATATTTCTAACCAGATTTTCAAATCAATATGTTTAACTAGACCACCCAAGGGGTCCAATTATAGAATAATACTTTATAACCCAAGGGACTTAGCTACAACGTAGAAGTCCATTAAGGATTTAAGATAGTAACTTTGGATATCCTATTATGAATCTCTCGTATGAGATATGAAAGATTCGATGAGGATTTGGATAGATCACAAAACATACATGAAAACATATAAGCACATAAACACACAATTAGTTAGCTTGATTCTTTAATTTGTTGTCTTTGAGCATGGATAATTAAAGCACATCAGGAATCCAATCCATGGATTTCATTTGGCACTTTAAGTATTTTCAAGGATCCATCTATAAGGATAGAAGGATTTTCAATAAGAGTTTGGCTTTGTTTCTTAAAAGAAACGAGTGTTTAAGGTTCTTGGGGAGATCACAAATATTCATAAAATGACAGAACCATACGAGTAGTTTGTCTTTGGGTTGACATCATAAGATTGTATCCAACGTTCACACAATCGTATCAGTTTTGCAAAAATAAAAACGACGAATTTTCATTTATATTACAACTGACTTGCCTTTAAACATCATAAGATAACAACCAAGGAAATAACAAAACACTAGTTGTTCACTGCCGCATCATTGTTCATGTTTGCCTCATTGATGTTAAACACTCGTCCACGTGCTGGAGGTATGTTAACAAGTCTTGGGCAATTGTTCCTGTAGTGGGTAAGGTCACCACAGTTATAACATGACCCTGGAGGGAACCGTGCTTGAACAGCAGCAGGGTTTGCAGCAGCTTGATTTGCATAACGACAAACATTGATCAAATGTCCCAACCGCCCACAGTGGGTACATTTGTGACACTGCTCTTGCTCTAGATGATGACGGTTGCACTTGTTGCACAAAGGTGCAGTACCAACATAGTTTTGCCTTTTGCGAGGTTGTGCTGGTTGGTTTGGTGCAACCTGTTTGTCTTGAGCAGTTACAGCGCAGTTCTGAGAGGCTTTGCGCTTCTTCTTCTTGGATACCTCAGCATGTTCTTCCTTTGGTTCCACTTGAGCAGTCTTGTCAGATGGTCTTGGGTCGCCTTTTCGAAAAAGCTTTTTCTTTCTGATGTGGGATTCAGTTAGAGTAGCAGACAATTCAATGGCTTGTCTGACAGTAGTAGGGTTACTGCCAGTAACAATATCCTGAACTAGGTCAGGAAGACCATCAGTATATTTCTCGATCGCCTTATCCACAGGAGTAACCATAGCAGGACACAACAGGCTCAATTCTTCAAAACGGTCAGTATAGGCTCGATGTTCACCACTGTCTTGCTTTAAATCATCAAACTCTCTCTCCAAAGCTCGCAGTTCATGACGAGGGCAAAACTCCTTCATCATAAGAGCCCTAAGCTCAGCCCAAGTCTGTGCTAATGCAACCTCAGCACCGCGGTCTCTCATCACCCCGTTCCACCATGTGAGAGCCCTCTTCCGAAACACACTTGAAGAAAACTCGACCTTGCGATTTTCAGGACACTGAACGTGACGGAAGGTATTCTCAATGCTCTCGAACCACTGAAGAAGCCCAGTTGCTCCCTTAGAACCACTAAACTTGAGTGGTTTAGCCGAGTTGGAACTCTTGAAATTGCATGGAGCATTGTTGTTGTTGATGGCTTGCATCATTTGAGCATAAAGATTTGGGAAGGCAGCAGCCATTTGCTGTGCGATGATTTTCCCCAGTTCAGCATTCGCCATCTGATTGTCACATCGAGGAGGCATTCTAAAAGAGGGAACATGAAAGGAAACGAGTGAGAGAGTTAGACGAAAAGAATGAGATGAAACAAATCTGATGAAAGCAAGGATAGTGGTCATTTGTTTGTTACTACAAAGCAACAAACTACACACAGTGACTAATCAAAGTAAATGGGTCAAAAATAATGTATCACGAAGACATGCTTGCCTATAAGTGAACACTCATCCCAATAATTCCCAGGTAAGCACAACTGGTCTCGCGTCTAATGAGATATATACGAAGTGCTTGCCTAGACAGAAAACCCAGAATACAGGCATTCACCCTTCCAGTTTGCACGTGTTCACATTATTTAAAACCCAAAACCTTGACGAGATTTTTGAAAACTTAAAGGGGTTCAAAACCTTATAACAGAGGGTTCAAAACCTTACAATAGAGGGTTCAAAACCTAGTAATCAATCATCCAAGAACAGATGATTAGTTTTCAAAGCGGTTTTGAAATTTATGTTCTTGTTGTGATTGTCGCCTAAGGATAGGTGACGGTATTGTTTTATGACTAAACGCAAGTAAACTCGCGTTAGGGTCCTAAGAAGGTTATAGACTAGGTCAAATCATTACTAATAACCTAATTCCCTATAACCATTGGCTCTGATACCAACTTTTCTGTCACACCCCGACCACGTGAGACAACGAAACGTGGCGGAAACGTCGGGGAGTGTTGTAACAGAATTATTGTTTCATAACCATGGCATAAATAAATTCTGTTTTATTGAATAAATGAACTCATTGTTTTAATACAATCAAATAAGTACAACTATGATCTTCCAAGTTTTAAAGTTGCTAAGGCACGAGTCCGTCCTATATGTAGCATGTATCAACAATCATTGCAAAGCAGTACCTGAAACATGTGTAAAAATAGGTACGTCAGCATAAAAATGCCTGTGAGATACATAGGTTTTGTGAAAATAAGATTCATGACTTATGTTTAAGAAAATGTTTAGTCATGAACCTTGTAGTTTGCTTTGTTTTGTAAATCATTTGAAAAGCAATAAGATCAGATGATACGTATAAGTAAAATAATAGTGTATGGTTAAGTAAATAACGAAATAGAATGTGTTTGTATAAGAGAAGTTGTTTTGTAAAACAATGTCTTGTGAAAAGTATGTTATTTGTATAAAATGTTATATGTCTCAAATTGAAATGATTCAAATAACGCTACAATATGTAATACCATACAAACACTTATATATAGGAAGTACCAGCGGCGTATCCACCATGCTTGTATCATATTACACACGCCTCGTTACTTAATCACTTACTCAAACCAAACCAACAATGTAAGATGTCTATGTTTAAACCAATTGCCAAATGTATTGAATAATATGTCAAAATGTTTATGTGTCCAATGTAATGTGTAACCAATGTGATTTGTATAAATAAATGTAAGATTAAACAAATAACCTTATAGTAGCATATTAAAAGTATACTTTGGATTTGTAAGTAACATATTAAACTATGTTTTGGTTTCATAAATAACATATCAAAATATGCTTTAGATGTGATAAATAACATATATGTTGGTTTTGTACAATATCACACATGGAAGTATATCAAACTATACTTTAATAGTGTGATTTGAGAATTCATTCAGACCTAGTGCATCAAAATACACCTTTGAGACTATAGGGATACCACAAAGGAAATCCCTATTTGGATGGAGAAACAAATTGGTTTCAGACATTCCATGACAACAGGAATGGGGTGTCAAATCCTATAGCGCTATATCATACTAACAATCGGTCTGGTGAACATAAAATAAGTACAATTCAACATTTTATTTTATGTTCTTTGAGAAATCAGTGTTTAAACCATAGATAGTCATTTAGTTTGTCAAATGATAAGTAATAACATGTATAATCAATTATACTTTTGGAAAACATGAAAGTAACAGATAGGTACACATGCTTCACCCCAAAACAGTTTGGAAAACAGTAAAATAGGGGAACTATGTACTCACATGAGATTGCTCAGAAGTCCTAAGATAGCCACCAAGCAATGCTAGAGATCACGGAATATCAAACGGCACCTAATATAGGTAACTACATTAATAAACCGGACCTAAATCGGAAGATCGGATAGAATGAGGGCTCGTAAACCAAATGAGTATGGGAACTCATGTAGTATGGTTTATTAAAGCCTACATACTAAATGAAACCTAACCTAAGTGCTTGTGACCCATTACGACCCGTTTAGGTAGCTTATGCTACTTTAACGCGTCGTTCGCGTGAAACGCGTTCGGACCGCTTAACTAGTCCTATGACAAGTAATATATGCCTTAACATGTCTAAAATGGTTGTCAAATCAGTTTAGATGTCAAAAGTTATGTTACATATGTTTAAAATGAATTTTGGCATCAAAGGGGTATTTTGGTAATTTACCTAAGGCATATAAACTACTTATCATACAACTAACTAAACGTCGTGACCATAGGGTATAACCTCGGAAGGTTATTCCCTATACTATGGTCACCTAAAGTGCTTGGTCGGATCCTAATGATCGACCAAACGGGTCGGGTTCGAAAGTATAAGCGATTGTTTAGATCGCTTACCTTACGACCCTATATAAGCACTAAACTAAAAGTGACGAGCTAAGCATGTTAAAACATGCTTAACTAAGTTTAGAAAACAGGTTTGGTATCACAACAAATGGTTGTGATACCTAAGAGTAGTTTGGTTACAAAATACGCAAGAATACGTATTCTGACCGAAACTACGGCTCGTCACTGAGCCTAGATAACGTGGTAATCAGTAGGTATAGTCACTAGGGACTATAACCATCGTGATCACGCTCACGTTATGAAGTTCAAACGAACTTCGCATCGACCATAAACTGGTCAATGCAGAAAGTCAAACAAAGTTTGACTTTCGGACTCGAAAAGCAATAAAAGAACGAAGGAACACTTACGAAGGGTCCCCGAATGCTAATCTAGATCAAAATAGCTCAGGTATGAAACAAAGGTTTCAACTTAGAGCACAAATGATCAGATTCTTGTGAGGAATGAAGTGAAATGGGTTGGGTATTTATAGTTTTCGGTCCACCGTTAGGATCGTTTCTTGGAAAAGAGGGAATGATCTAGCCCGTACACTTGTCAAGATGTTATGGTAACTGAAAATGGCCACCATAGGAGTTTAACAAGTGGCACTTGACCTTTGGGAGGGGTTTAAGGCTGTTAACTGTTGTTTAAAAACGATTTGCTGCATCTGACCCAGGCTAGCGCACCGTTACATTAAAGGTGTAGAGGTGCGCTAGGCCTTAGTTTGACAGATTTACAATTTTGGTCCCTGTCATGAATTCAGCCCATTTTCGACACGTTTAAGGCCCGTTAACCCCATTTCAAAGCTCTAAAATGAAGTTAAAGTATTGGGAACTTAAAACATGCTCAAAAATATCTCGGATTTCGGTTCGTTTAGCCGTACGGTTGCGATGTTCGGTTAATTACGACGGAATGCGCATAAGCGCGAAAAACGATCCAAATGACGCGACGAATGGATTTTTCTCATGCCAAACACTAAAATAAAATATTATAGTGCTTACATAAATTTTTGGATGTCCGGATGTATTCAGAACGTTAGTTATTCGCGAAAATGCAAACTTGTGCACTTTTTGACACTTTTAGTCCCTGAATGACCCAAAAGTTTATTTTAGCACACCGAACCCCTCAAAGTCTATTTCTAAGCTATATAAAGGATATATAAGGTGTGTTTAACTTATGGTCATGTTCCAAAATGTTCGTTACAGTTCAAATTGGCATACTTTCGCCGTTTGTCAAGTTTAGTCCCTGTAAGCGAATTAACTTGTTTTTGGCCATACCAAAGCCTTTAAAACTTATTTCTAAGTTATGTAAATGTTATTTAAGGTATGTTAAGCCTATTTCACTATTCCGGAGTGTTCGTTGGGTTAAACTGGTTATATTTACGCATCAGAGCGCGTATAACCCTCCAGAAAGCGATGTAAAGCTTAAAATCGAATAAGAGTTGATATGTGCAAACGATACACATATTTTTACAAATCCCAAGTATGAAATACAATATTTCATTGGTTTGGCATTTGTTTGATGGTTGAAGTGACACAGGTGTCACACCAACTTTGTTCTTCAACACATTGTACCCAAACCAATCGGTAAGAACAAAGAAGGTGAAGATGTTTACCAGAATGGAACAGGGGTTGGGTATCATTGTGTTCCATCACCCATGAATAATAATTTTACAAAGAAACATTTCGGGGTAGAAAAAGAGTTAAACATGAATTTAAAAGGTGAAGTTGACAATTTGCCAGAAAACATAGATGTCACATTCAGTGAATCTTCCGATGAGGGCAATGTTGATTTTGAGGTTGTTAAGAATGTGGTAGAAAATGTTTTAAAAACTGATAACGACTCCACTAAATCTATGGTTTCAAATTAGTGTGTTGAGGATGATGATTGTTATCTAAAAAAATATCTTCCAAAATCCAAATCCAAAAACAACTTAAAGGACGAACCTACCTTGGTCATGTACCAAGTGTGTGGTTCAGATAAGTTGTATTCGGACGAGGAATTTCCGATAAAAAATGTTAATGTGGATAAACTGGAAAAAGTTTTCAAACTTGTGGAGGTAGATTTGTCAGAGGTTGAAAATTTGTCAAGTTCCAAAACATTTCTGAATTTCCAAAAAGATAAAGCTTACTATAACAAGCCTAAAAACTTGCCACGTTTTCAGAACAAACATCAGAAAAATGGGTATAATGGGCAAAGGGATGGTAAGTACAATCAGAAAAGAAATTTTCAGAAGTCAAAATTTGTTAAGAGAACTACGTTTGTGAAAAGTTCAAGTTCAATGAATGATCAAGAAACTAAAATCTTTTCGAAATAGAACAAAGAATTCTTTGCATAGAAAGAGTCACAAAAATAGACTGAAGGTCAAAGTCAGGTTATTGATAATCGGACTTGCTTCAAATGTAATGAAGTTGGTCACATTGCACGAAAATGAACTAACATTGTGACAACCCGAGTTTTCAAGGTCTCTATTCGACTTAACCTAGTACTTATTTGCAAAGTGTGTTTTGTTTTATATACATGATGTGCCTTACAAGTGTGTAGGTGATACATATATATACATAGTGTATTGATAATATGATTTGTATAATCAGTAAAACATGGATCTTGTGTCGAAGACCCCTACCCCACGAAAACACTCAGGATGGCGAAAACACTTTAGTGTTGTCGTCCACCACTAACTGGCGAAAACAACAAACGGGCTTTGGCCCAATAGTGAGTAGTTATAATGTTGTTCTTAATCTTCACGCAAAAGGGTAACCGGCAAAACCCTAATCATCTCTCACTTT
The DNA here is from genome assembly GCA_030545235.1 of Helianthus tuberosus. NCBI lineage: Eukaryota > Viridiplantae > Streptophyta > Magnoliopsida > Asterales > Asteraceae > Helianthus > Helianthus tuberosus. The sequence goes on along the minus strand of CM060351.1, from coordinate 127,910,632 downwards.
CTCTCTCGCTCTCCTTTGAGACCCAACGACAGCCGTGAGCCACTCGAGCCTCATACATTGATCGATTCATTGTCTCTTCTGCTTGGGTTAGTGATTTACACGTTTTGTTCCTGATTTCAACATACTTGATTTAATTGATTATGTAACTACATGCGAAACATGTTGAGCAGGATTGTTAGGATCGAATGCATAGTATTGAAAGGTTTGAATGGTATTAATGTGATATGGATTTGAAAACAGATTAAGATGCCAATAGTGTTCGTTTATATTATATGTTGTGCTATTCGAGTGGATGATACATGTTGATATGCTTAGTTGCTGAATTGAATGATGATGCTGTATACATGTCACATGGATGTTGATTAGGATTGTATTAATGATTGAGAAGTTATGATCGATTGTTTCTCAAAGTAGGTGAAACTGTTTGAGATAATTAGGGTTGCCATTGCACGTAACTGACATTGATGTTGAGAATGTAACCGACGAAAACACTGTTCGACGAAATCACCATCACGACGAAAACACAAAAGGGATTTCGCCACAAGTGTTTTCGCCACAAAAGAGATTTCGCCAATCAGTTATTTCACCACTAGGGGTTTTCGCCGAAAAAGAGATTTCGTGGGTGTTGTGACACAATAACTATGTTCAGTCTAATAACTCTGTTAAACATGTCGACTGTGTTAGGTATGTTAACTAGGTTGTGTTAACTCCATTAAGTAAGTTAAGTATATGAACCCCTTTTGAGCTTGTAACCTTATTAAGTTATTGACACTGTTAAAACATGTTAACTCTATTAAAGATCATTAACTTCATTAAACCCATCAACCCTGTTAGGCTATGTATTGTAACCTTGTTAGAGGGTAACTCTGTTAGGGAGGAAACTCTCTGATAATTCTGTTAAGCCAAGTTGATTAACCCTGTTAATTAATTAACCTCGTTAGCCAATTAACTCTGTTAACTTTATTTGACTCTGTTAAAGTATGCAACTCTGTTGAGTGTGTAACCCTAATGGGTTGTTAACTCTGTTAGTGTATTATTTCTGTTAAGCATGCTGATTCTGCTTAGTCTGTAACTTGTTAAGTATGTTAACTTTATTAAGCAAGTTAACCCTGTCAAGTATGTTATTGAATAACCCTATTAGAACAAACTGTGAAAGATTCAATTATGTGAAACATGAATTGTATGAATGTGATTAACTGTTGTGTGATGCATGAGGTTAATTGCCAAACACACTCTGTAATATTGATTGCATGAGAAACATTACGAACTTGAACTGATTGGGTATACGTGCATAACTATAGGACTTGACTGATTAATTGTGGGCACATAACTTAGCATACCGAGCAAACCAAGGTGAGTTCACACTCTATCCAAGGCATGGGATTCCCAAGGGTTGGGAATGGGTTAAAGAACTGAACGGTAACTACAAACTCGCGTATTCCCCATACAACAGGATACGTATGACCATAAGACCATCACTCTATCATTTGAAGTCCCTCATTTATCGACTTAATCACCGAGGCCTATGGCGAGCGGGTCATTAGTAGATAACGCTATTAGGTTTAACAAACCTCACACCGTGTCGTCCGAACGGGCGTGTACTAATGGACTATGGACAAAGGGTCAATGCTGATAGACATTGACTTAGGGCACCTCTTACATTTTCGTAGCAGTCGATACGCGTGGTCTAGTAACACATGGGAAGCCCCCACTAATCTTCGCAAACATGTTTGGGAGACCGCGATACGCATTAATACGATACATGGTTTACAAAAAGAACATATGATTTGCGAAACGAATGCTATAACTAATCAACCAACTGTGAACTCGCTCAACTTGGTTGTTGATTCATTGCTACATGCCTTGCAGGTCGTTAGGTACTCATGGAGCTTGCACAGGGAGGCGCGGTCGTTGTGGGACATGGCAGTGTGTGTGCCATACTAAATACATTACTTTATTTCATACTTAATACTTACTTTGGGTTTTACAATTATGCTTCCGCTAAACACTTAACTACGTTTCGGTTTGAAACACCTTTCATATTGTGTGGTTGAATTTTACGTATTACTTGTTATGTTCAATATGATTGGTGGCTTGATCCTGGTCAGTCACGCCTCCAAGCGGTGATACTCCGCGTGTGGATTTTGGGGGTGTGACAAACATCAAACCTAAGTCTGTTGTTGTTGAGAACGAGCAGCAACCCAACGATGTTAAAGGCAAAGCTCCTATGTTTGTTGAGAAAAAATTTCAAAAATCTGGTAATGATTCTAAAACTAAAGTTCAACCAGTAAAACAAGATGTTAAGAAAACTGGTGAAACTTCAAAACAACCTGTTAAGAAAGAATAAATTCCAAGAGTCAAGAAAACCTTTCCAACTCAACAAACTTGGAAGCCAAAATCCCAGACCAAAACATCAGTTGAGTCAAAGCCAAAACAGACTTCTTCGACTATTCCAGTCAAGAAGACTGTTATTGAACCAAAAAGGAAACAAACTCCTCCAACCAAACCGGTTGAGAAGGTTGTTCCCAAGGTTTCAGCGAGTGACATGAAGAAACAAAATTCTTCAACCTCTCAGGCCAAGAAGTATGTTCCTAAATCTGTTCAACCAACCAAAGAAGAATTTTTCCTATACAAAGAGGTTGAGGTTGGAACAGAAAAAGCTTTGGAGTTAAATGATAAGAATTTTACTATTCTTTCCACAATTCATCTCAATGTCAAGCTACCCGAGTCAAAGGAGGCTTGGGTTACTTCATTTAACTAATCGCGTCTGAAATGTGCAGGAGCTCCCAAGATCAATTTCAAAATGGATAATGGATAGTGGAGCTTCCAGGCACATGACAGTGAAGAAAGCCCTGTTATATGCCGTTCAAGGATTTAACGACGGTTACGTGGGTTTTGCTGGAAATAAGGGAGGAAGAATCATCGGGGAAGGCACGTTATCAAATGGTCAAGTGTCCTTTGAGAGAGTAAACTATATTCCCGAGCTAGAGAACAATCTACTCAGTATTTCTCAGATCTGTGACAGGAAGTTTACTACCCACTTCAACGATAAAGAATGTCTGATCCTGAAGCCAGGATTTGTTATCCCCGTGGAGTGGATCTTAATGCGAGCACCGAGAGAGAACGATCTTTATGTCCTCGACATGAGCATCGCGACTACAACAACCAATCAACCTCATTGCTTCGTATCTAAAGCTACTGAAAAGGAGTCGATTCTTTGGCACCGCAAAATGGCTCATATCCACTTACGAACGTTGAATTATCTGGTCCACAACGATTTGGCGAGAGGTTTCAATCTAAAGAGTTTCCACTTGGGAGATGGGTGCATTAGTTGTAAGAAGGGAAAACAAACTAAGAAATCACACCTGAGGAAGCGTCAGAATTCGATCACTAAACCACTGGAGAGGCTACATATGGATCTCTTCGGTCCTGTTAATGTGAAGAGTATTACCGGAGAAGTGTACTGCCTTGTTGTGACGGATGATTATTCGAGGTTTTCGTGGGTATCTTTTCTGAAGTCCAAAGATGAAACATTCCAGAGTGTGTTGAGTTTGTTCTGAAAGATAGAAAATCTGTACCATCAACCTATTCGAAGAATTCACAGCGACAATGGTACAAAATTCATGAACAACCAAATGACAGAGTTCTGCAATAGAAAAGGTATTTTGCAAGAATTTAGTGCTCCGTACACACCGCAACAAAATGGGGTGGCAGAAAGAAAAAACCGGACGCTGATTGAAGCTGCACGCAAAGCTCCCTGTGAGTTTTTTGGCTGAAGCTGTGGCATCTGTTTGCTATACCTTAAACCGAGTGTTGACTGTAAAGCCACATAACAAGACATGTTTTGAGTTGCTAAACAATCAAAATCCGAACCTAAAGTATCTTGAGCCGTTTGGGCCACCCTGCACGGTGATAGATCCTAATGGAAAATTCGGTGCAAAATCTTTGGAGGGATTCTTTCTGGGATATGCTAGTCCACTCAAACGAGTATATCTTCCAAGTCTCAAAAAAGTGATTGAAGCTCAGCATGTGGATATCCAAGGTTACACTATGCCGACACAAAATCCTGGTGATTTGTGGTTATTCAACTATAAGAAGTTGTGGGAGTCATTTCATCTTCCTGAAGAACCATCATTTAAAGATCAGATAAGGTTATATCAGGATTATAAGTCTTCTGAGTTGAACGAGGTCCGACCAAGACTTCCAAAAGATGACAATGTCCTAATGATCATGAAGCTGGTCCAAGTCACACTCTACAAGATGATGCAGAAGTTCAACAAACTCTGACGGCAGAACAAGATGAACCTGTTCAGGATACTCATGCCGCAGTGTTCGACGACCCAGAAGGATTGATGCCTGTCGTTAAGAACATGCAAAAATCAACTAACTCTATAGATAGGGTAAGTCGAATATCGAACAAAAGGAGGATTGTGGAAAGTGTGTAATGCTCAGTTTTGATTAATTACTATAGAAAAAGTAAAACTCTGTTGTGGATTTGATTGATTATCTAAAATTACGAACTAAAAAAACGAAGTTTAAATCAATAGAGAAACAAGGGTTCCTCCAGATTTCAGGTTTTACAGCTAGATTCAATTATGTATTTAATCGAAACACTTACATAGACATAGGTGTTGAATCTAATTAACCAATTGTGATTCGGTCAATACATAACAGGAGGTTATCAAATAATGATCAATTGCAATTACCAACCCCATAGGACATAGGTGTTGAATCTAATTAACCAATTGTTGAATCTAATCCCATAGCAAATATATCCCAATTACTAGAACTCTCGGGAATTAAATAATTAAGAATCAAGGTTAAACAAAATGCAATTAGTTACAATCGATTAATCAAATCAAAGGTGAAAAGCATCGAATGCTTAGATCACCGAGTTTAAACGATAATCACTAACACATGATATCACCTAACTTACAAAAACCCTCCATTCGGAGGAAATCAAAAGAGTTTAGCCGCTCATCTCACAAGTAAGATCTTCAAAAGCTTGTAGAAACGATCGTTGCATGATTGATTCAGTAAGATGTGAAGATATGAGGATGACTGGTTAAGCTTGAATGCCAAAACGTGTGTTTTCTTGCTTCCCAAGTCAACCCCTAGTTGAAGAATAATGAGAAGCTAGGGTTTTCCATTATAAAAAACCCTCCAAAATAAGTCCTATCCGCGCCCCCTATTTCCCAGCTTCACCAACGGTTCAGAACTGTGGGCCACAATTTACATCAGAGCTGGTAATATTACCTCCACCATAGGTGAAGGTCTGACCCATGGGTCACAGTATAAACTCCTTGTTTTTTTTTCATTCTTTTACATACTGGACCTTGGGTGAAGGTGTAGAATGGGAGTTGTTGGGATCAAACCCTACCAGAGGATCAGATAATGAAAGACAAAACTGGTTTATTCAGTGGATTCGAAATGAGCAGCTGTTTACACTAAGTCTTCTCCCTTGAAAGTGATTATAACATCTGATGGTCTTATATCCACTGCCCATATACAACTGCTGCTGTTCTTCTAACTACTGATGAAGCCCAGAAGACTGCTGAGAACTAAGCACTGCTAGTACAATCTACTGATGACAAAGCACTGCCAAATCAAGGACTGATCAACCTTGAGGAAAGCACTGATGTAAAGAGAGAGCAGTAGTTTAGTATGTCATCTGTTTTATGTATAGTCAGTGGTTAAGATTAGTAGTGTTTGTATAAGAACAGTAGATACAAGTTGTTAGGCTGTTAGACGTCGCTTTCATGGTGATGTCAGCTGAGATGCCTCAGTGGTTTGGATTGTCTATAAATGGAACAGTACTCTGTACTGTTACATTTGTTCGTTTTGAGTGAGTTCTTCTCCTCAATTCAATCCTTTCATCTTGTACAACCAACCGCTGAAGTATCAGGCTGAGGGGGAGTTTAGTTTGTAAGCTTGCATTGTAATCTTTTGCTTTGAATTGTAATCTTTCGACTCTATGAAAAGCAAATGTTTATCAAACTATATTCTCCTTTGATTGTGTTTACAAAGTTTGTTATTCATTTCCGCTGCACTTAAACCTTGTTCATTTATGTTGATTTGTTCAATCTATACAAACTAACACAATCATTAGAGCCTCCGATCCTAACAATTGGTATCAGAGTCCGGACAGTCAAATTCGATCTAACAATCAATTTGACATAACAGTTCAGCTCAAAATTCATTGATACTAAGGTTGGTTGTATTCAGTTGAAAAGCAGAGTAACGAGTAATTAGTTCAAAACTGTTATTCAAAAACTCTGTAAAACAACCAAGATGTCATAAGACACACAAATTTCACACAACAAGTGATGTCATACACAAATCACTCATAGTTTTCAGATCTGAAAACATATCTGTTAAACTATGGGATTAGTTCTTATTTTAAAAGTTGATTTCAACTGTTGTTATGAAACTTGTGATGTCACTATATTAGATGCTAAAGTATGAACCTCAGATTAACAAAAGCCTATGTTCATAAAAACATTAGTGTTTTTGCTAACGATAAAGAGGGAAATTAAAACTTTAGTCACTTTATCTTAAGTGTTGAAAAACAGGGGTCAATATAGTCCGTATCATATGTAATGTGAGATTGATTGGAAATTTGTGCAAATATGATCAATCCTCTCAAAACGTTACTGCAAAATGATTCTGGATTAAGAATTTCTTCAATAAAGACCTCCCAGTAAGTATTTCATTACTTATGAATGGGAAGGGTAAAAGGGAAGAAGAATATTTTCAAACACTCAAAAGTGTGTTTATCTCAAAACTTTTGAAATCAAAAGTAAAGAGTATAAACACAAAACACTTAAGAGTTCAAAAATTGGGGTAAAAATGGTCATTAAGCAACTGTGTGCATTCATTGGTTCAGGAAAAGGTTCAGGTACCAATAGTATTCGCAGAGAATAAACTTTCAAATGGACTAGACAAATTTTCAGAATAATCACATGGTAACAAAATCTACACCAGGGTTTTTGAAAACTCATGTGATCTTGTGTCCTCATTTTTCTGTTGACAATTAATCAACAAGAGAATGGTACCAAACAGTGGTCAAACTGTATTTCAAATTTCATACCACTGTTGGGTTTGATATGATTAGGAGTTTCAGTGGAAAATTATACCAGGTTCTTTTTGATGTTGTTCTTAGAAAGTCCTTTATTTATTTTTTTCTGAAAAAGGATTCTCTTAAATAATGCAGGATATATTATTCTTCATTTTTTTAAGAATAATATATTTTGAACTTTTACTGGTTTTTGATAGAAAAAGTTTCAATCTCATGTCAGGATGTATGACCTTTATTTTTTTGTTGGTAATATTGTCCACAAAACAGATCAAAAGGAAATTGGTACATGTATCAAGGTCATATCTAACTCAAGTTTGCTCTAAAACAGATCAAAGATTGATTGCTAAAAGACCTTAAAATGCTTAGATACTCATGTCCTAATTCAAATATTATGACACAATATGGGTAGTCTAGCAAACAGGGCCTATATCATCTGGGGTACTAAACCACTGTCAAGGAGTTGTAAAAGATTAAAAATGTGTAAATGATATGTGGAAAAACCTTGAATGAAAATTCTCAGAACAGTTGCTGACATACTAGTTTTTCAAATCATTACCATTACCTTACCCCTAACCACTGTTTTGCTTCAACATCTGTTTCCTAAATTCTGTCCACTTGATGCGTGTGAAGTGTTATATATATTAGGTGTATATTTTAAGCCCCTTTAACACTTTTTTTAGCCAAGTTTTAAATTTATAAAACACGATATTTTACTAACACTAAACACACATATGGGCAAGTGCACCCAACGTGAGCGTAGTATAGTGTTGGCAAGATACCGAGGTCGTCCAAGGACACAAGAGCTTTTAGTACCGGTTTATCCTCAACGTCTAATCAAATCAAAAAGTTTAGAAAAATGTTTTAAACTAAGAAAAATAAAAACTAACTAAAAATGCTGAAAATAAAATAAAATAAAAAGAAAAACAGATAGACAAGATGAATCACTTGGTTCCGACTCGTATCTAGTGTAACCTTTGATTATTTCCGCACTTTTGCACTTATTTAAGAGATTATCTTAGTTATTGTAGTAGGCCCATCTTTTGAAGGTGACGTTACCCTCAACCCAGTAGTTTGAGTCAGCAAGGATACAATCCTAAAGGGTCGGATTATTGAAAGATAATTAATTAAGTTATTAATGGAAATTATGGTAGGCTCCTCTTTTGGAGGTGACGTTACCCTCGACTAAGTAGTCTGATTCAGCAGGGATACAGTCCTAAATAGCCGGGTTATAGTATTAATAGTAGTTAACTTATGAGGGGATCAAAGAGTTTGGACCCCCGCCATCCAATACCGTTAAGTATTGAAGGAGGTCCTACTAAATTTTACCCAGGTCCATTGCAGGACCTCTAAACGCTGAACAATGGCAAGACTCTTACCAAACCGTTCCCTTAACCCCCGACCAGGTAGCCAACATACCTCCATATAGAGCGTGGAGATATGAATGGTGAAAATCTTTTATTTTATATAGACAGTAAAATAATGCCAAGACACCACGGACAAACGATAAGGAAGAATCACCTTCAACATAAGAAACTAGCTATTAAAGTCATTAATACAAAACCAAGTAAAAAGTGCGAAAAGATTAGAAATAAAAAGTATTACACTAGACACTTGTCTTCACCAAGTGATGTAAGGGACTTAGGCAAACATGGCCTTGATTGTCAAGAACTCTTACGATCAATCTTGGATCCCGAGACGACTCACACACTCTATGACGGACAATGGATGATGGTGGTGGATGATGGTGTTATGGTGGTGGTGGGTGGTGGATGAAGTGTGAGAGAGGTGGTGTTCCAAGGGATGGTTTGAGCTTGAACCAAGCACTCCTATTTATAGGCTGAACAAAAGCTCGGGCACGGCCCCGTGTCCACATCCTTCTCTTTCTTCATTTAATGCAGCTTGTCTTATTAGTTGACCACTCCCCCGTGTCCGCTGAGCACGACCCCGTGTGCAGAAGAATCTTTGTACTACGAAGATTTGCTTAGATTGTGCGAATCTTATAGTTGACCACGGCCCCGTGTCCGCTGAACACGGCCCCGTGGTGGGCAATAGAAGCTTCTACCACTTTGTCTTTTCTGCTGACACTTGGGCACGCCCCCGTGCTGGCTGAGCACGGGGCGTGTTCAGTCTCCTGTCCTCTTGTTTTGCTTGGGAAGATGCTGTCGTGGGGTCGGGCATGTCACGTCTTGTTCCTTTTCTTGTATTTATGTTAGATTTTGATGTCTTTTTGCTTCTTTTGTTAATTTGAGCTCATTTAATCCTGAAAATACAAAAGGAAGACAAAAGCACACTTTTTCCAACATTAGTACTAAAAAAGGGTTAGTTTTATGCCACAATTGATGTAATTTATATGTTGCATTTTGCACACATCAAATACCCCCACACTTGAATCTTTGCTTGTCCTCAAGCAAAACTCTTTAATATGTGGCTATTACACTCCCAAATGGAATGGGTAGAAAAGAAGGTTTTTGGGCTTGTCATATAGTGTCGGGATTTCCAAGATTATTTATTTAGTTTTATTTTTATTTATTTACAATCCTATTCGTCATGATTTATTTAAAACTTTTCATAAGATAAATTACTTATTATGGCATAACATGCCTCTTTAAAATTTTATTTATATACAAGTTCACATACCTCACGGGGATCACTCAACACTCGGCCGAAAATGTATTTTTGTGGATCACTCGAGAGCGGCATGGAACTTACTCCTACCATAGGCTTGCCAAGCAATCAATCCTCCTCCTTTTTAACTTATATACCTTTGTAAATATCAAGAGGACTTTTGTGGGTGAAGGGTTAGGCTTGGGTTAAAGGTAGGTGGTTGGGTTAGTGGTTAGTAGAGAAAAAAAAGGGCGAAAAGTGTAACAAGCGTCGGTTTTCGTAAGACTTTTTATTTTTTTGTAACTTTTATTTTGATGAAGCTATTATTCAAACAAAGTTATTTTTGATGAACTTGTTTGTTTATTTTCTTTTGCTTCATCATCAACACACATTTTTTTTTTGAAAAGTCATACGAAAAATCAAACTTGTTACTAAAACAAAGGGTAAAAAAATGAAAAATGTTTTGGTGGGTAAAAGGGTGTTTGGTTTGGGTTATGAAATGAAAAAGGTTTAGGCTCAAAGGGGCTAACTAGGGGGATTTTGGGTATGTGGTAAAAAAAAATGGTGTAGAAATAAAAAGGGTTAGTCCTAATGCCTCCATCATTTACTTACTCGGGTTTAAGTTGGTAAGGACCGGGAATGTATCGTCATGGCAAGTTCTAGAGTCGTAAGAACCAAGCGGCTATTCACACAAGAAACGAAAAATGAGCATTTTGTTTAAAGATATATATTTGTATGCTCAATAAAGGCTCAAAACTCACTTTTGTGGGAATGGGTTTTTATGTGATCAAGTATATATAATCAAATTTTAACTAAGCTTGTCATGCCTTTTCATAATTTTCTTATGTTGGTTCTTTTTATCACGACGCTATCGGTTGTAAATTCGTAAAAATATAACCTTTTTGAGAACTTGAATTTCCCGAGTTAAACCTAGACAAGTAAAAAAATGAAAATTTTTGAAATTTTTTTTGGGTGATTAGCGGTTCTAATAGAGTTTTGTGTAAGGCTTGTATTTAGGACTTGCAAGATTCAAGGTTTTAGCATCCCCCCACACTTAAATTACACATTGTCCTCAATGTGTCCCAAAAATAAGTTTTTAGGTTGATTGAATGTGTAAAAAGCAAAAATTTTGTGTTATTGGGCGCTGAACACGGCCCCGTGTTCAAGTGCCAGTAACAAAATTAAATCAAGAGAAACAGAAGCCTGGACACGGGGGCGTGTTGAGTGAACACGGCCCGTGTCCAGTTACCTGAACTGGGTCTTTTTTTGCAGACTGTGCAGCACGGGGCCGTGTTGGGCGGACACGGCCCGTGCCGAGCTTACTGTAAACGAAGAATTTTGTTGGATGGTCCTGTTTTCCTGCATGGGGTGCTGGTTCAAGTTCCCCTTGTATCCTTTGCCATCTCAAGTGTGTTTTATTCCTGAAATTAAAACTAACTAGAAAACATGAAAATTAATCTAAACTAAACTAAGGATAGTTCCGCGGAATGCCTCCGTGGTGCGCCACGTTTATAAGGGTCCTTGGCTAGACCTAAAGCCTGGTCATATGTTACCCAAGTGGGATGTATTGCATCCCATGTTACACCGTCGGAGAGCGTCATCCAAGCTTGAGTCTATGACCTTCATGTAGTTGACCTGGTCTTCGTCCTCTACCCTTTTTCCACATTCAAACTTCACTTCCTTGTCCCCAAACTTCAATGTTAACGTTCCGTCATTCATATCCACCACTGCTTGGGCGGTGGCTAGAAATGGCCTCCCGAGGATGAGAGGGACATCGGTGTCTTCTTCCATGTCTAGGATGACAAAGTCGGTTGGGAAAACGAAGTCGTCAACTTTGACCAATAGATTTTCTGCGACTCCTTGTGGAAATTTGACGGATCTGTCGGCGAGTTGTATGCTCATTTTTGTAGGACTTGTTGTTCCTAGGCCGAGTCGTTTGAACATTGATGTGGGCATGAGGTTAATGCTAGCCCCAAGATCGGCTAATGCATTACGAACGGGGGATTCCCCAATCGAGCAAGGAATTCTGAAGCTTCCGGGATCGATTTTCTTTTGTGGAAGTTTGTTGAGTACTAAGGCAGAGCATTCTTCGCCTAAGTTAACTAATTGCAATGATTCAATTTTCCTTTTGTGAGTGAGGAAATCCCTCATGAATTTAGCATATTTAGGCATTTGGGTTAGGACCTCAATAAAAGGAATATTAACATGCAATTGTTTTAGTAAATTTTTGAATTTTGCGAATTGCTCATCGGTCTTTTGACGATTTAACCTACCGGGGTACGGAATTGGAGGAGTCTTGGTAGGCTCTTGATTTGGTAAAGAAGCCTTTTCTGATGCGGGCGGAGTCATGGTTTGGCTAGACTGGCTTCTTTTATCCGGCGGTAATGGAGCCTCCTCGGGACCCACGGTTCGATTTCTTAATGTGATGAGATGTACTTGTGCCTTCGGGTTGGTTTCGGTATTGCTAGGTAACGCGCCTTGTGGTCTCTCGGATAAATTTTGAGCTATTTGATTTAATTGTTTTTCAATGTTTTGAATGCTAGCCTATTGATTTCTAAAATTCGATTCTAATTGTTGAAATCGATCGGAGTTTTTCTTTTCGGTGTCGGAGATGAGACGAGATACAGTATCTTCAAGCCTTTCTCTTCCACCTTGTTGTTGAGAGAAATTTTGTGGTTGTTGAAAGTTAGTTCGTTGGTTTTGTTGGTTACTACTATTGCCGGGATCTCTCCAACCAAGATTAGGGTGGTTACGCCATCCTTGGTTGTAAGTACCCGTTGGTGGACCCGACGGCCTAGGTCTATTATCAATGTAGTTTACAGTTTCTGTTTGGTCATCTACTTCTTTCATACAACTCCAATTTTCATGTGGCCCACCACATCGTTCACAAGCCATAAGCGAGGCCGTTTTTGTCATTTCTAGCTTTTTGATTTTCGAAGAGAGGGCCTCGATTTGGGCTTGTAAAGAAGTGCTTTCATCAACCTTATGGGCGCCCGGGGCAATAGATTTATTACCTCGGGGAGTGTGCCATTGAAAATTGGTTTGAGCAATTTCCTCAATTTGATTATATATTTCATTTGGGCGACGATTACCTAAAAGTCCCCCGGAGCTAGAATCAAGTGTTTGTCTTGTGTGTGGCAACAACCCATTGTAGAAAGTGGATACTTGTTGCCATACCGCAAGACCGTGATGAGGACACTTTCTTAGTAGCTCCTTGAACCTTTCCCAAGTTTCATATAAGGATTCCCCATCCTCTTGTGAATATGTATTAATTTCAGTCATTAATTTAGCCGTTTTAGCAGGAGGGAAATACTTATATAGAAACTTTTGGGCTAGTTCATCCCAGGTGTTTACCGAACCAACTGGGAGGGTGTTAAGCCAAGCCTTAGCTCGGTCTTTTAGTGAAAATGGAAACATTCGAAGGCGGATGGCGTCATTTGATGCTCCATTGATCCGAAAGGTATCACATATTTCTAAGAAATTAGTAATATGTAGATGGGGATCCTCGTCCGCAAGCCCATGGAAGGTCGCGAAGTTTTGAAGCATTTGTATCAAATGTGGCCGAAGTTCGAAGTTATTGGCTTCGACATTCGGTGCATTGATAGCGGCGCCGAGATTACCTACGGTGGGCCGTAGGTAATCCATGAGGGTACGTTGGTCCGCCATTGGAAGTGGGTCCCCCGAAACTTTCTCTTGATTTTTAGCTTTAGGTCTTTTTCTGAGAAATCGTTCGGGTTCTTCTAGAGGTTCTTTTATGTCTCTATTAGAACTGGAGCTCATGCACTACGTAGGAAGTTCAAATGTGGCGCCAAGGTTCCAAGTCCTGCGATAAAAACAGAAAAGAATGTTGGTCAGAAGGTTCACCACGGCCCCGTGCTCAGCGAACACGGCCCGTGGTCAAGTTTCCAGTAATTGTTCTCCGGATCCCTGTTACTGGGAGTTGGACACGGCCCCGTGCTCAGCCCTCTGTAACTCGGAAAATAAAAACTGCCAGTGAGAGTGCTGGGCACGGCCCGTGTCCGACCAGGCACGGCCCGTGTTGAGCTCTGCGGAAACAGAAAAACTAAAAAAAAATCCTAAGAAAAAAAAATGAAAAATAAGAAAAACGATTAGGCCGTTGATTCCTAACTTTCTTAAAATCGTTGTGTCCCCGGCAGCGGCGCCAAAAACTTGATGCATGTGAAGTGTTATATATATTAGGTGTATATTTTAAGCCCCTTTAACACTTTTTTTTAGCCAAGTTTTAAATTTATAAAACACGATATTTTACTAACACTAAACACACATATGGGCAAGTGCACCCATCGTGAGCGTAGTATAGTGTTGGCAAGATAGCGAGGTCGTCCAAGGACACAAGAGCTTTTAGTACCGGTTTATCCTCAACGTCTAATCAAATCAAAAAGTTTAGAAAAATGTTTTAAACAAAGAAAAATAAAAACTAACTAAAAATGCTGAAAATAAAATAAAAAGAAAAACAGATAGACAAGATGAATCACTTGGTTCCGACTCGTATCTAGTGTAACCTTTGATTATTTCCGCACTTTTGCACTTATTTAAGAGATTATCTTAGTTATTGTAGTAGGCCCCTCTTTTGAAGGTGACGTTACCCTCAACCCAGTAGTTTGAGTCAGCAAGGATACAATCCTAAAGGGTCGGATTATTGAAAGATAATTAATTAAGTTATTAATGGAAATTATGGTAGGCCCCTCTTTTGGAGGTGACGTTACCCTCGACTAAGTAGTCTGAGTCAGCAGGGATACAGTCCTAAATAGCCGGGTTATAGTATTAATAGTAGTTAACTTATGAGGGGATCAAAGAGTTTGGACCCCCGCCATCCAATACCGTTATGTATTGAAGGAGGTCCTACTAAATTTGACCCAGGTCCATTGCAGGACCTCTAAACACTGAACAATGGCAAGACTCTTACCAAACCGTTCCTTTAACCCCCGACCAGGTAGCCAACATACCTCCATATAGACCGTGGAGATATGAATGGTGAAAATCTTTTATTTTATATAGACAGTGAAATAATGCTAAGACACCACGGACAAACGATAAGGAAGAATCACCTTTAACATAAGAAACTAGTTATTAAAGTCATTAATACAAAACCAAGTAAAAAGTGTGAAAAGATTAGAAATAAAAAGTATTACACTAGACACTTGTCTTCACCAAGTGATGTAAGAGACTTAGGCAAACATGGCCTTGATTGTCAAGAACTCTTACGATCAATCTTGGATCCCGAGACGACTCACACACTCTATGATGGACAATGGATGATGGTGGTGGATGATGGTGTTATGGTGGTGGTGGGTGGTGGATGAAGTGTGAGAGAGGTGGTGTGCCAAGGGATGGTTTGAGCTTGAGCCAAGCACTCCTATTTATAGGCTGAACAGAAGCTCGGGCACGGCCCCGTGTCCACATCCTTCTCGTTCTTCATTTAATGCAGCTTGTCTTATTAGTTGACCACGCCCCCGTGTCCGCTGAGCACGACCCCGTGTGCAGAAGAATCTTTGTACTATGAAGATTTGCTTAGATTGTGCGAATCTTATAGTTGACCACGGCCCCGTGTCCGCTGAACACGGCCCCGTGGTGGGCAATAGAAGCTTCTACCACTTTGTCTTATCTGCTGACACTTGGGCACGCCCCCGTGCTGGCTGAGCACGGGGCGTGTTCAGTCTCCTGTCTTATTGTTTTGCTTGGGAAGATGTTGTCGTGGGGTCGGGCATGTCACGTCTTGTTCCTTTTCTTGTATTTATGTTAGATTTTGATGTCTTTTTGCTTCTTTTGTTAATTTGAGCTCATTTAATCCTGAAAATACAAAAGGAAGACAAAAGCACACTTTTTCCAACATTAGTACTAAAAAAGGGTTAGTTTTATGCCACAATTGATGTAATTTATATGTTGCATTTTGCACACATCACCACTGCTGAAAGTCAGCCACTGATCCTTCTTTTTATTGGCAAGCACTGATGTTCAAAATCAGTGTCTTATCCACTGATATGCTATCTACTGATAGTAAAAATCATCCACTGTTATCACATTATTACCGTTGTAACTACTGAGGCTTCGTACATCAGTGGTTCTCAAAACAACTGTCCTCCACTCTTCATCCACTTCACCAGAGGTTGGCACGTGGTCAGTTTTTAGCCCTCAGATCTTTGTAACCGCTGCCACATCAGCACTCATTTTTCCCTTAATGAAACCCTGATCAAAACCCCCAAACAGGGTTTTACACTGTCGAATTGAATTCTAAAATTCTCTTCTCAAAGCAGTTTTTCAACCCTCCATCCCAAATCATTCTCTGTTCTTCTTCTTCCTTTTCAAAATGACAAAATCAAAATCAAAATCAAAATCAAAATCAAAACCAAAATCACCATCATCTTCCAAAGAGGTCGATCAAACGGCCGCTGAATCCATTGACATACCATACAAATCCCCTCACAACTATTTGGGTCTACTCACAAAACCCACCAACAACCACACTTTCGATTCCATCATTGACACATTATCTGAATCAAAGTACAAAACTTTGTTGATAGCAGACGCTCCCATTTACCAACAAACCCAGAGAGAGTTCTGGAAAAATGCTACGCTTGAAAAACAAGACGATAAAGTAGTAGCCATCAACTCCTCGATACAGGGTAAAGCGATTCAAATCACTCCACAATCAATTTCAGAAGTCTTTAAACTCGATGATCAGAAAGGTAAAACTCCCTTTCCCAAAAAACGAGATGAAAACTGATTTTCTGAAAAGAGGGTATGCAGAACAATCAAAGGTAGACACCTTACAAAAAGGTTACTTCCCTTCTGCACCAAGGTTTTTATTTCACACACTTTTGATGCGTGCTTCAAATAAAACAACAGCGTTTAACGAAATACCATTGAAGATTTAATGTCTGGGCTATGCTATTTTAAATAATGAAAATTACAATTATTCCCTGGAAATCTTTAATGACTTGGTAAAAAACGTTGATAGCAAAGCATTTTTACTTTTTCCAAGATTTCTAAGCTACTATTTTAAACAAAAATTTGAAAAAGAAAATGAAAATTTGCTAAAACAAGGTGTTTATTTTCAAATAAAAAGTTTAACACCTGAAACATTCACTAGAATGTTGGCACCTATAAAAACAAAAGCAGAGGTGCCTGAGCAGAATTTAGCAGCTACCACTGCTCCTCAGACATCTGCTGCTGAGCCCACTGCTCTAGGTGATCATAGCAGCACAACCACTGCTTTGAAACCCACACCTGACATTACCAAAAAGACCAAAAAGAATTCTTACAAAAAGCCCACCAAACCCAAGAAATAGGCAACTCTAGAAGATGAGATCCCAGAGCAACTGCCAGTGACAAAACAAATGTCACCAAAAACCACTGATGCTACTTCCTCACAGCAGTTGGTAGAAAGATCTCCACCATTGCCTCAAACTCCTCCTGCATCCTCACAAAAGGATCAGGTTGTAAGCACAGGGACCCCACAATATGAATCTCTGGACCCAATCGGATCCATCTTCCTCAGTCCTGATCCCAAGGACATGTCCCTTTCAACACCCATACCCTCACCAATCATAATGCCACAATCAATAATACCCTTGTTGCATGCAGTTGCTATAGCTCAGACACAAACCAGTTCCTCTCTATCACCTGTCACTGAGAGTATACTCCCACAAGTGACTGGGTCTGATGCTACTACCCCTGCTATCCCAGCAACAACTGAGGAGGTTACACCCCCTGAGTTACAAGTAACTCTCGGTGGTAGTTCAAGCGGAGCAGCAACTACAAGTGATGGATCAACAAATCTGCATTTGGACAGTTGTTTCAGTAATAAGACTCCCTTGAAGGCAATTTCTTCTATAGCACCTTCGGTAACCACCAGTGAGTTGGTTCTAACCACTGGTACCATCAAAGGGTTATCAAGTGCTGAAGAAAGAAGTCCCCAGTACTAAGAACAAGGGGCATCAATGAGTGATTTTTGGGACTCAGTTCCTAAGTCACACATTGGTACAACCACTGCTGGTGGGAAATCAGATGATCCCATTAAAGTGGGCGATGATTTAAAATATCAGGAATTGTCGGGCAGAGTTGAAAAACTTGAAACATCAGTTGCTGAAATAAAGGATATGGTGCAACAGCTGTTAAAAGCTCAAAAAGCACAATCCACTACTGTTCCACCTCAAGCACCTGCTCCACCACAAGCACTTACTGCAAATGAGCTCTGGAATCTTTTTCAACCCTTGTTAGAAAAACAAAAACAAATGGCTGATCAGCAGCATGCAATACATGTACAAATGCTGACAAACATGGTGGAATCAAGATTCAAAGATACTCAAGCAGACATTAAGGCTATAAAGGCCAGCATCCAGAGCACCACTGGAAAAGTTCCATCTACTATCCTCTTCATGGACAAACCCCTTGCAGATAATGCCAAAAAGGGGGAGAATATCAAGCAGTTGAAGAAAAAGGGAATTGAAGATGGCCTGTGTGTTGAACCAGAACAAGAAAAACATACATCTAAATCCTCAAAAGGTTCAAAATCTCAAACCATAAAATCTCAAACTTCCATCCAAACAACTGATACAGCAGTAGTTACAAAAACTGCTAGCAGTAGCCAAACAGCTGCCATCTCTTCAAAACACACCACTTCAACACACACCACCACCACTGCTTTACCACCACCACCTTCATCACCAAAAATAACACCACCACCATCATCTCCTGCCAAAAAGCAGAAGACAACAGATGTTACAACATCTGTTGTAATGACAACAGGGGTTGAAACGCCAGTTATTTCAACAGCTGTTAGTCAATCATAAACCACTGCCACTCAATCTCAAACCACTAAGCCACCCAAGACATCATCAGCCTCTCCTACAATAAAAAGGAGAAGGATCTTCATACCTGATGATTCACCACCATCATCACCACCATCAAAAACTACCTCATCACTTTCAACCCCTGCTCAAAAGCAGAAGACATCTACTGACACATCAGTAGTTGTAATGACAACAGAGGTTGAAGCACAAGTTGTTTCAACACCTGTTTGTCAACCATTTACCACTGCTCTCATCATTCCTACATCACAACCAAAAGTACATCCATCCATAAAGCTTCACAAAAGAAAGAGAGAAACAACTCAGGCTACTGATGAAAAGTATGATCCTGTTGCTGCTAAATATCCACTGGAACTAGAAGCTGTGAAAAATGAGATGAAACAATTTTACACTGAGGATGATCCTTCAAAAAGAAGATTTCCTTCTCTCATAGGCTTTATAGTCCCAGAAGACATGGATGAATATCTCGAGATGAAAGCAAGGCAAGCAAAGATTAGAGCTAAACTCGAATGCAAAGATCAAGGTGATGAAGCCATTTCTGAAAAATTGGAATTTTTGCTCACAAAAGTCAAGCTGATGGAAAACTATGCACAAGATCTGAGCAAAGAAAAGGCGGATCAACGAAAAGCAATGAGAAAAGAATATCTTGCATATATAATGAAAGAAAAATTCTATTCAGCTGAAGAAAAACAATTTGAAGAATGGCCAATGATCGCTTTAAAGCATGAAGCTAACATAATTGAAAGGATTAAAAATGATCTAAGAAAGAAGAAGACAGCTCCTAATTGGAACAAATACAAAAAGCTTATTGCTGATTTAACATCCGAGTACAAAAAGAAGAAACAGGAACTGATAGATGCTAAGGTTGATACTGCTGAAGCCATAGCAAAATGGACAAAGAAGTATACCGACGAGGCTTATGAACGGCTGAAGAAAAGAAGCATAACAGTCTCAGGCACTTCTAAAAAGCCAGACTACAACAAGATGGAACAACAGCTGGATGCTCTTAAAACACTGCTCACATCAGTAGATAACTCTATCCTTGTGAAAAACCAAGAAAAAGGAAAACTGCTGACCAGTGAAGAAGAAAAAGAAAAGGAAGCTGAGTACTTCACAGAAGCCATCAAGAAAATGGGTCTAAAAGAAGATAGTTCAGTGAGCCTTCAAAACCTTTTCAAAAAGGTACTAACCAAACCTGCATCACCAAACTTTTCAGCAGATATCTCAGACAGAGAGTTTGATCAACAAAAAGAACAAGAGGAAATTGACAAAGAAGTTGCAGAAGATATAGCTGCACCAAATCAAGTCATAGAAGAGGCTCTCAAAAGAATGTCTGAAACTCAAGATACTGCTTTAAAATTTTTCTCAAGGCCAAAATCTCCAAACTCATCAGGAAATAAATCTCTCCCAAGAAACCCATTGGGTTCAAAAGTACTAAAGTGGCTCTCTGATCAAAAGACCCATGTATTGACCCTGGTCAGATCCAATGGTGAGATGAAGTACATATCAAGGAAAGAAGCACTAGGCCTTAGTGTTGAAGATTTGCAGGATCTCCTTGAACTTTCATTGTGCAGGGATGAGGATGACACAAGTTCCAAAGAATTTGAAGAAGAATTTAAAAGACAAGCAAGGGAACTGCTGATGAGGAATAAAGATCCTAAATAATGAAGTGTTTTGGCATTATCTGTTCCAGGGGGAGATTGTTGGGATCAAACCCTACTAGAGGAACAGATAATGAAAGCCAAAACTGGTTCATTCAGTGGATTCGAAATAAGCAGCTGTTTACACTAAGTCTTCTCCCTTGAAAGTGATTATAACATCTGATGGTCTTATATCCACTGCCCATATACAACTGCTGTTGTTATTCTAACTACTGATGAAGCCCAGAAGACTGCTGAGAACTAAGCACTGCTAGTACAATCTACTGATGACAAAGCACTGCCAAATCAAGGACTGATCAACCTTGAGGAAAGCACTGATGTAAAGAGAGAGCAGTAGTTTAGTATGTCATCTGTTTTATGTATAGTCAGTGGTTAAGATTAGCAGTGTTTTTATAAGAACAGTAAATACAAGTTGTTAGGCTGTTAGATGTCGCTTTCATGGTGACGTCAGCTGAGATGCCTCAGTGGTTTGGATTGTCTATAAATGGAACAGTACTCTGTACTATTACATTTGATCGTTTTGAGTGAGTTCTTCTCCTCAATTCAATCCTTTCATCTTGTACAACCAATCGCTGAAGTATCAGGCTGAGGGGGAGTGATGGTCTAGAGTTATCCTGAACCGTGACCCATGGTTTACAAACCATGGGTAGAAGCGTGAATGTCAGCTCTCATGTACACACATGTATGACTTTCAACAAATGTCAACATTGACCCCTCTACTTTATATTTTCACTTCTCTTCACATATAGCTATCACATATCTTCCATGTAATGACCAAAAGACCCCTCAACTTTACAAACTCTTATTTCTTCACATATTTTAGCCATTATTAACTTTTAGTTAATTACCAAACGACCCCTATACTTTGTAAAATCTTGTTTCTTGCACATTTAAGCACAAATAAACTTCCAATTAAGTGCCGAATGGTCCCTGAACTTTGTTATTTCATGTTTCTTGTATTCTCAAGTTGTTTTCCCAACCGAACAAATTCCGAATCCGTACCGAAAGCTGTAATAACCATTCCACTGCATTCTACGGCATCTCTAACCATCATAACTTCACCGAATTACGTGTTTAACCTGCAAAACAACGAATACTCGTAGTTATCTCATTCAAGGCAAGTAAACACATAAAACACATACATAACTCACGAAATAGGCACTTTAAAGCTCGGGTTTCACCCTCTCCATCACATTCCCACACTTACCTTTGATTGTCCTCAAGCAAACCAACTTAGAACTACTCACCATAGTAACAACACCTCTAAATCCTTTAACCGATTCAACATTTTAAGTTCCCAAGTCATACCCGTCCCATAGACTAACATATTCGAGATTGACAGTCTGACAAGCAAATCATGTAACTTAAAAACTCAAGACTTGTCTATCTAAAACTAACATGTTTACAATTCAATCACATGCTACACGCCCCTCACAATGTACTCTCCTCTCGGGTAATATCTGAACTAGCATGTAATGTGCTAGTATGTAAACACTCAAGAACCAAACATGAGATCCTGCAATCATAAGCTTGTATGATAATCACACCTCCACTGTATCTTGTAACACGTCACATATCAAAAGGACTTTTGGGTTTTGGGCTTAGGCTAAGGTAGGAAAATTTTTTTGGCTTTTTATTTTTATGGGGCTAACGAACAGACAACCAAACCGTGATAACTTTATTCATACGACTCATACTTTTGGGTTGGTTTCTACCCAAACAAAACAAGCATTATTCATAAAACTCTCTTTTTTTGTTGTTTTCCATTTTTTTTCTTTTCTTTCAAAACTCATACATTGTCATTCATGGTTGGTCTTACACAATTCATATCAGGTGGACAAACGAAAGTTAGATAGGCTCAACAGGGCTACTAGGGGAATGATTGGTAAACATAACAAACACAAACACAATGGATGTACCGAGAAATCCTAATGCCTTTATCATCTATGTGCACATGTCAAATCCACAATCTCAGCACGTATCAAATCACACAAGTTCTAACACAAAATAACATGTGGCCTGCACTCAACAAACGAATTCATAATATAAATAATTCTATCAATTCTACAGGATCAAGATCTCACCAAGAAAGGGTAAAAAGGGATACCGACATATAGTATATGCAATTTAAAACATGTTACCCCTAGAAAGACATCTCTTTTCAAATCATTTTCCAAACCTATGCCAGACATATTCTCATGAAACTTAAAGGAACAACCATGACAAGGGACTATTTTAGTCTACTACCGGTAAGGAACCCATTAGTGATTGAAACCTTAGGTTTTCATGTCCAATTAGTTTACTTAAGGTGATGAAAAAATTTTAAAATTTTTAAAATTTCCAATTTTTTTCAATTTCATCGATTTTAACCACTTTTCAATCTCATCAAAGCTTTATCCACGAATCCCTTCCCGAGCTCCCATATCCCCACACTTGAGATACATTGTCCTCAATGTATAGTGCTTTTAAAACTAACCCGGGAATACCAACCAAACAAACAAACCAATAAGCGGCTAACTATTAACACAATTAAATAAAACACATTCCCTAAATCGAAACAAAGTTTCACACTACCAAATACACGAAAATAAATAAAACACAAGATAGATAAACACATGCACCTGATCATGTGTCTGTAATGATGCGGTTGTTGTGCTTTAACCGGAATAGATGCATTCCATAGATTCTTTGATATCTATCTCACCGGGGATGTTGCCAAACATCCCCACACTTGAATTATTGCATCCATGTTGATTGAATCGTAGGAACCTGTCAAAACACAACCACACCAAAACGAAACGAAACAAAACAAAGTACACTACTCTACATCCTCGCGCTGCCTCCTGAGAGCACTAAGTTTAAAGGTCTTCAGCCAGACCGTACCTGATGTTCAAGGTGGTTCAGATGCATGCTTGCCCTCCCATGTCTCTCCGTACATATCCATCCAGTTTTTAGGGAGGGTCATAGCTTCACTTCGGTTAGGTTCACGCTCAACTAGGCCACCCCATCTAATCCCACCATTAGGTGGTTTCCTCTCATCAGCTCTCATTCTCACACTTGCCTTCTCGGCTCGATTTCCACCATTTGTTAACTCAGACCTGCAAAAATTACCACCATTGAACCCAATCTCATTAGTAGCACCTGCAAGACTTAAATCATCAAGAAGATCATCAGCAATAGACTTTAAAAATACATTAAAGTATAACTTACGATTCTTGTGGCTTAGAATGACCATCCCATTCCTGCAATCGATTTGAGCATTTGTTGAATACAGGAATGGGCGTCCCACGATTACCTGCGGTTGTGCGTAGGTCTGTGCTGGTGCATAATCGGCCACCATGAAATTGACCGTGTAGTAGAACTCGCCGAGCTGGATCACCACATCTTTCACAACCCCCCGGGGTTGTTTCAAACTCACATCCGCGAACATCGCCATGCTATCGCATGCTTGTAGGGGACCAAAATCATATTGGTCGTATAAACTACCGAGGAGAACGCCCACTCCCGCTCCATAATCCAACAACGCGCGGTGGATTTTAAACTTTCCGACCCGGATTGGGACGACTGGTTCCCCTAGATCAACTCCATTTAGCTCTTCATCAGTATCCATTACACCTGTAATCACATGAGACACAGATAAACCGTTATCAAAACAATTATTTTTGAGAATATGATTTACCCCACTGATCGGAATGTTCTTTGAATTTTTAGGGTTCATCTGCGTGTCACTTGGCAGCTTCCCATTCTGCTGCTTCAGCTCTGCTACTTCACTCGCCAATTTCCCCATCTGAGTCGTCAATGATTGGATGGCCTTGTCCCGATTCTCATCCTTTTGAGCCCGCACGTCATCCATCTAACCTCTCTTTTGCAGCTCCTGCTGTATTTCCCTCAGCATCTCCATCATCTCATTATTTCCTTGACCAGTACCCTGCTGGTAGCTCCTTTGATAACCGAAGTTATTTCCCTCTTGATTGTTATTTTGATTTCGGGGCTAGTAATACTGATTGTTGCCTTGGGAACCCGAATACATATTCCCACTACCTTGCAGCATATTCACATCATCCTGCTTACCAATCATATTAGGGCACTGATCAGCTATGTGCCCTATATCCTCACAATGATCGCACAACGGGTATTGTCCACTAAATCTGGTGGATTGTCCACCGCTCTCACTACCGAATGTCGGGTGCTCCTTGAAGGCTGAGCCTTCCGCTTTGATGTATTCACATTCATTTCTAAGTACTCCCAATCAACATACTCATAGTTAGTACAGAATATACCATTTGAGATTGAGGTAGGATCCCGAGTATCTTTATCCGTTAACCCTTCATGAAACGCATTTAAGAGTTCCCATAGCTGAATTCCATGATGCGGACAATTCTTTAACACCATCTTGAACCGATTAAAAGCGTGATGGAATAGCTCGCCGTGTTGTTGTTGAAAACCCCAAATATCCTTCCGAGCATTATTCGTTCGTTGCGGTGTATAGAACTCATCCAAAAAGAGTTGTTGCATTTCCAGCCATGTGAATATCGATGCAGATGGTAACAAGTGAAACTACTGTTGCGCTTTATCCTCAAGGGTTAATTGGAAGAGAACCAATTTCACATCATCTGCAGAAAAACCTTGGCCCCTGATAGTGTTGCAACGCGCATCATATGCAGCAATGTGTAAATATGGCTCTTCGTGTGCCAAGCCATGATACTTAGGCAAATTAGATATGGACTGAGCACGAACTTCAAACAACTACCCTCCTTGTAATTGCGGGATCACAACCAATGATGGGTTATTAGCTATGGCGGGTTTGAAGTGACTCTCAACACCGCGAACTGGTCCCCGACTATATCTTCTTGGGATGCCTTCCGGTGGATTAACCGGTGGGATCAAATTTCGAGGAAAAGGCCTTGCCTGACCCGGCATTTGAGATACCGGTGGTGGAAATGGAATGTTTAAAGGCCTTCCCGGAATTGGTTGTTGATTAATCGGATCCGGTTGCTGAAACTACTGTTGATACCCAAACATGCCTGGGTTTTCTCTTTCTAGAAACCCATATCCCGTGCCATATCTCCCCGAACCTCTTGTATTCGCTACTTGTCCACTATGTTGATTACCCCTATATATCTCATATTCGTCGTATCCTTCAACGAATTCCCCCGAGCTATTCCCTTGATCGAACATTGGGAATTGTTGTAGCTGAATGGGGCGGTAGTGTGAAGGTTGGGTCGGTAAGGTAGTTGAGATGGATGAAGTGACGATTTGCATTTGGTTAAGTGTAGTAGGGATGTCATCAGTGACAATCCTCATGTAGGGCGAGGACTGTTGAGTGGTAATGAGTTGGCTGAATAATGGGTAGTGGGAGGATGTTGACTGATTTGAGTAAGGCGGTAAATTGTCTAGATTGGGGAATGGCGGTGGAGGTATTGGTGGTAGTTGTGTAGTAGTCGGTTGGGTTGATTGTGGTGGTTGAGCTGGTATGGTGGTGTTGGGTGATGGTTGTGTAGGAGACGGGGTGAATTGAGTTTGTAGAGCTGAAGTTTCGGGTTGCTTCTCGAGGTTGCTTGAATTCTCCATTGTTTTGAGATTTGAGGTTTCTCACACCCCCAAAATCCACATGCGGAGTACCACCGCTTGGAGGCATGACTGACCAAGATCCAGCCACCAATTACACTGAGCATTGGTCAGTAGTAAAAATGTTCACCAACCACAATAGTTAGTAAACTTATAGTTCGAAGTTTCAAAAGTTTAAGTTCAAATAACAGTTAAGTAAACAGCGGAAGCATAAACCGAACAGTTTCAAAACAAAGTTTATAGTTCAAGATTATTTAAACCCAACACATGGGCTAGACGACCACTACACATTCCCAAGCTGCAAGCTCCTGAGTCACTGGGTACCTGCAAAGCATGCAGTAGGGTATCAACAAAAATGTTGGCGAGTTCACGAGTTGTCCAGTTTTTAATTACCAAAAACTTGTTTCACCAGTTAATTTATCTGTTTATACATGCGATGGGGAGCTACCCCATAAGTAAGCGACTAAACTGTTTTTCCAATACCGAATACTTACTTAACCGTACGTTTCCGTAGTGCCCCGTTTGTCAATGTTCTATCATCATTGACGGTTTGCCAGAGTACATTAGTTCACTCTTGTTCCCAGTAACAAGGGTCGGTGTGAGGCTGGTTACACCTAAATAGCGCTATTAACTAATAACCCGTTCGCCAGGCCCCGGCGACTAATCGGTATTAAATGGTAGGGACTTAAGTGATAGAGTTTCGTTTAGTGTTGCTTGTTGCATTACCGTATAAACAATAATGAACTAAGAGTCCCATTTAAGGGGAAGAAAGTAGGTTTGTATCCCTTACGCGGGGATAGCGTTGTTTAAGTTTCCATTTCCTAAAACCACCGGGAATGCATGCTTTAGTAGTTGTGAACTCACCTTGGGTTGCTCGGTAGTTTAGTTCACTTGGTTATGTATGCTGGTCACCAAGTCCTAATATGGTTACCAGTATAGGTCAGGTTTGGGTACAGGAAGATCACGTATATTCTACACATAGCTAACACATTGCATGCATAACATATAAATATCCAGCAAGTTATCGAGCCTGTTCTAATACGTAAGCAGTTAAACAGTAACCGTCAACACCTAACATACAAATCATAAGTGTTATTGGGCCTATCCAGTCATACTAACAATTAACAGCATCACAGAGTCCAAATAAAACGGTATGCACAGTCCACACACTTTTGGCCCAATAACGGAGACAAGCAGTCCATTCGAGACAAGGTGGTCTCGACTCGAGAACGTGCGGTCTCGAGTCGCAACCATGAGATCTCGAGTAATGCAGGCATGAGTCGCAACCTCGGAAGTCTCGAGCTTAGTCTCGAGTCGAGAACAGGAGGTCTCGAGTCGAGATCTTGATAGTCTCGGGTCCTTGATGCCTGCCGCTTGGTCTCGAGTTGCCACTTTGGTGGTCTCGAGTCGCAACCGAAGGTCTCGACTCGCAACCACGGATGTGTGCACAAGAAGTCCTTCTAGAACCTGTCCAACTCGTACTATCCAATAGAATTGTGATTTCATGAAACTGTGTACTAACCAATAGGATTTCATAAACATGTTTTCTTGTCTAAATTCTAATTAAATCAGATCAAACATCACATATTCAAACGTTTATCTCATATTCAACATTGTTCATTATATTCAACATTTGTTCATCATATGTTCATATCATATTTAACACATATTCATAATGTTCTTCATGAGATCATTCAAGCATGAAATGTTGTGATCAAGGATCAAGTAAATCTTGCATCATCTCATCAAACACACATTTGTCCTAAAATATCTAACATGAATCGGATAGCAAAAATCATCCTAAGCTATTAATCTTTTACCATTCAAAACATCTTAGCAAAACATTATCATACAATAGTTCACACACATTATTCATCATTCAACCATTACAAATTCACTAATCATACAAAAATCATGCAAAAAGACCTCTAAACTAATCATGTATCTTATTCATTAAGCACACATAATTTCTAACACACATTAAAACACTAACCGGTTGTGTTCCAAGGTGTGAGGGTATGGAGGATCGATGAACGGGCTTCCAAATGATGATTCCAAGCTTGAACCGAGAGTTCTAGTGTTGCCGGTTGGATCCGAGAGAGGAAGAAGATGGTTTTTGTGTTGGTGCTCTAGGGTAGGAGAGTGTGTGTGGAAATGTTGCAAATGGTGAAAAGTGGCAAGGTTGGCCACTCTTGTGGGTTTTATACCCGGACTGAGTTGGTGCACCCTAGTGGGTTTCCGAGCGGCATGGCCCAACCGGCCCAATTGTTTCACTGTTTACTCGAGACCAAGTGGTCTCGAGTCGGGTTCATGGTCTCGGTTTACTACATACGAAAATATATATATATATATATATATATATATTTAACCATTCATTATACATACACATAATTAAACGCGAGGATCACATAGCACACCAAGATAATTCACAATCTTTCATTTAATAGTATTCGCACACGTAATGCTAATACACGTAGATTTCTCGGGAAAACCCAGAGTGTCACAAGGTTGGTGCTCGCAGTATCTTGTTTTCTCGTTGCACAACTCGGGTGTGCCTAACCAATCTCTCTATTTCCAGATCGTAAACTAGAGGCGAAGACTTCTCGAAGTTTCTCGTATGATGCTTGCACGTACAAGATCAAGTACGCAACACAAACAAAACAAACCTCACGTAACTCTGAACAAAACAAAACAAAACAAAACTGACACTATTTTTGGATTTTTATCTATTTCTACTAAAAATTTAACACTAAACACTTTGCGCACGCCTCCCCGGAAACGGCGCCATTTTGATGTCTGTCGTTAAGAACATGCAAAAACTAACTAGCTCTATAGATAGGGTAAGTCGGATATCGAACCAAAGGAGGATTGTGGAAAGTGTGTAATGCTCAGTTTTGATTAACTACTATAGAAAAAGTAAAACTCAGTTGTGGATTTGATTGTATAACAACTCTCCCAAAACCATTAAAACACTCCTACATGTCCTAAAATACACCCCATATATGAAAAACGAGCTTAAAGTACCTTTATGTTATTAAAAATCAAATAAAAACACGATTTTGGGGCTCTCACGGGGCGAGACCCAGTCAGGCTAAGGCTGTCGCGGGCCGCGACCAGGTGGCACCTGGCGGCACCCCAGGGCGCCACGTGTCATCAACATGTCGGGTCTAGTAGGTTGAATCGACAAGGCTAGGGCCTACCCTAGTTCTCTCGCAGGCCGCGAGAGAGATAGAAGCGGCAGTCGCGGGTCGCGAGCCGCCATGATTCCAGCCTATAAATTGGGCGATCGAATTGAAACCGTTCAAAATCTTTCTTTTCTCTCTCAAATATAATAGCAATAATTCTCGGGTATTATACCCCTAAAAAGCGAAGCTCTGCCTCGTTGTAAGTATTATAACTCCCGGTTACGTATTAGTTACTCTACCCGATTGATCTAGAGCTCCGTAACGCATGTCAAGGCTCTGCCTGACTCAGTCATTGGAGTTCTATCTCGGGGGTATAGCTAATGTAAATTGGGTTATTGTACTAACACGTGTGCATTGTTTATTTTAATAGATTATAACCAGGAAGTTACCAGAAAGCAGTAGTAATATCTAAAATAACAATGTGAGTCATTCCCCTTTTTGTAAACTGTTTTTACAAAACCTCAATTGTTTTAAATTTATAATAACAGTGATTGAGTCTATGTATTCTACAATTACTTTCGGTATGTTGGGGTTTTGTATACATTACTTGTTACTACTCTATGAGTAGTAGCATGACCACAAGTCAGGATTGACAGTACCATTGGTGGTAATTGGATAGATAAAAACATTGTAATAGCTCTCAATACTGTAAAGATATAAAGCACGTTTTGATTAAACTGGGATTCACTCGCCAATATTTCTTGCTGATAAAACTTTTTAAAACGCATTTCAGGTAACAAAATGTGAAAGCAAAATAGAAGCCAGCTAGAGAGCACTGAAGGCTTGGAAGAGTGGCTTTAAAGGTAACCTAAATAATGAAGAATTTTTATTTCAATAAATTAGGGTTTATCCCTATAAATAGATTGTAATGGAAACTTGGATTTTTCCCATGTATTTATTATTTATTAAAATGTGGTATTTTAACTCTGATAAACTATTTCCTAACCACAGTCCTGATGAAATTTCCGCTGCCAAATTAATAAACACCGATACCACTGATACTGTCCTCACGACCGCTTTAACGCCATGTAAAAACATGTCCAATTATGTGAAGACACGTGTCCTAAACTCTAATCATGTGAAAGATTGAGTTTGAAGGACTGAAAGTTGACAAACGATGAAAATATGAAACCAAAGGGATTAAATGTGTCAACATGCCAAACTTGTGCCTCTGAATAACTATACACGAAGAATATATTCTTAAACGAGTAATAATTTGAAAATAAGAAGCCGTTTATGAAAATAATCGAAAGATTATAAACTACAGGGGTTAAACTTGTCAACATATTAATTCTTACCTCTGAGTAACCTTTTAACAAACCCGAGGCTTCGTAATATTCAAATATACTCCCAAGAATAAGTTATATCAGTTTCACAAGGTTTCGAGATCGTTATACAAGTTTTCAAGATTATGGGTTAAAAGTGTCAATATTAAAAAACTTATGTTTACGATGATCGTTTAACGAAACCGGGCCTAACAGAGTTTGGTTATACTCCCATGATCCTCTACAAACTAACTACAAGGGTCTCTTATGCCAAAAATAAAGATAAATAAAGTTACCATGAACCAGGGACTGAATCTGCCAAACTTGAAACAAGTTTTACCTGACAACAAGGTTGTCGCGGCCCGCTTAGACCCCCTTTGATTCTTACGCGGCCTGCGACAAATGCCCAGCTCTGCAGAATGTTGACAGCTGCTGGTTGCAGCCTGTTGCACCGCCTTTGTCACCTGAAACTAAACCTGGAGCTTGCAAATGGTGTTAGATTACCACTAGGACACCTGTGATGTTCCTAAACATCCCCAAAACACCTTGAGTGATCTAAATTCATGGTCTTGATCTATAAATTGGCACTTATGTTGCCTTGTTCATTTGCTCATAACACTCAAACATTTCTCTACTCTCTCATCTGGTGGTTCCTGATTAAGAAGGGAGCTCAAGTTTGTAGAAAAGATAGCTAGGACCCTTTGTAAGTGTCTTAGTACCCTAATTAGTTCAGTTTTTAAATTAAAAACCGAAAAGTCAAAGTTATCGTAATCTGACTTTGACCTTAGGTTTAAACTCAAATGGTCCAGCCATTGTTCGAAATGAATGTGGTTATGTGACCATAATTAGGTAGGTGATTAACCCTTAAAAGAACACCTCCTAATTATTTCGTTTGCTTAGTTAATTGTCGGGTCAAACTAATTAGCTAAAAGTCAAACTGGACAGAATTTTAAATAATAATTAAAACTAATAGTACAGAGGTTATAAATTATATTTTAACACTCTAATAATGTAGTAATTATTATTAGAACATGTTCAAACAGGTTCAACCCGACAATTCTAAGTCTAACGACCTGAATATGCTTTCAAACCGTACGACCTGATGTGCTTTCAAACCGTATGATCTGGTTCAATTATAAACGACCTGACCAAATTTCCACGCGACCTCATGCGAGCTGGATGTAATTTCACACGACCTGGACACTTTTCACACGATTTGGACCACCTTCAAATGACCTGACCCAAACTGCACGACCTGGAACATAGTTTCAAACGATCTGATGATTTGTCAAACGATCTGATATGTTTTTGTCAATTCTTATCAAGTTTTAGGTTGAATTTGGTTCTGATTTGTTCACAGATTGTTCAAAACAATGTTTTACGTGTTATATCACAAAATCAGATCATTTTAGCCGTGAAGTCTCGGTAAATTTGATGAAAACGTGTAGAAAAATGAGTAGAAATGAGTAGAAAGCAGTTTTTATCCGTGAAAACAAGCTGAAATCGTAAGAACTCTTCCACCTGAGCTCTGATACCACTTGTAGGATTAGGGATTCGATCAAACGAGTCATTCAGAAGAGCTCTCGATCAATACGAAAGGCGGAATCAGACGTATTGATGTTATAGCAGCTTGATTTGCACTTAGAATCACTTTAACAATCGTTTGTATTGATTTGAAACTGTTTACACGAGCTGACGACACTTCAGCAGAGCTTCGCTACTGGAATCCAAAAAGTTACAAATGAAATCCAAGACTCACCTATTTATAGGAGATCCAGATCGCACGAACCATTCCACACGATCTGGTCCAGGTCGCACGACCTGGCCAGGTCACACGAACTGGTCACTTCGTGTGAAGTGGCTGGTTCAGACCTGTTTCCCGTTTCTCTCGAACAACGTGTCCTGGTTTATCTATTTTATTACATGACTCGATACAAGACGAAGTCAACAGACATATGCACTAATACCTTTTGACCTTAAAACCAGATTTTTGAAAATGTGAGAGGACAAAAACCTTTGCTACTAATTTATAAAGATGTCCTAAAAATTTGACATCAGTTTGATGTCTAGATTAGGAGTTATGCTCAATAGCGTAATTGGAAAGCTTTTTATTAATTAAAAGGCATAATTAGCATAAAGCCTATCTAAACCCAAATTTTGACACCAAACCTTTTACTCACTGATGTAATATAATATTTTGGGATTTTTGAATATTTTTATTTATTATTAAACTGATCATTGCATAGGGTTCTTGCTTTGATTCGGTAATTGTCGGTTAAACCCTTTTTGCTAAAAAAAATGAGTTTTACATAACTTTTTGATACATAACTTTTTGCTACTGATTTTATATGGTAAATAAAATATTTTGAACTTTATAAACTGATCAAAAACTCAGATTTCCTATTTTAACCCGAAAATCGCTTAAAAACGACTTTTTACGCTTTTTAAGTGCATAGTATGAGTTAAAACTATTTTTAACATATAAGGCTTAATACCTACTGATGTTTTAAGTAAATTTTTATATTTTTATAGTAAACAAACATTTTGAACTCAGATTTCCAAATTTGACCTTTAAAGCTTATGTGAAATTACAAAAATGCCCATACGGTGTATAACTTGGTTATAAATGATAAATTTCACATATATGCAATAACCTACTGTTATGACCTGCAAAAATAATTATTTTTACTGATCACTTCAGACCCGAACCTCATATTTATAATTAACCTCTTTTATAACCCTTAAAATGACCAAAATACCCCTACGGGGCTTAATTTGAGTTTAAATCCGTTTTGGGCATAATGGAAGGTATCCTACTGATATCACAACATATTTAAGGCATATTAACTTAGGAAACCTGTTCATGACTCATTTGGTTACCCGTTATGCATTTATCGCATTCGGTATGGTTTATGTAACTAGTTTGCATAAATTAACCGAAACGGGTCAAACCTTATCATTTTCACTTCAAATTCCAGAATGTGTTTGGTTTACCCATATTATACAAGTCTTCATACTTGTCGGTTCTAAACCATACTCTAATCCGGTCTTCGCTTAATCTTGCGTTTGAACCGTATACCTTTCTTTAAAACTAACCGGTCTCAAGTAAGACCGTTAGTAATCTAATAGGTTAATTAAAACCTTCATTTCTAGATTTAGGAGACCAGTAAAAGATACTTGCACTTGCTGATTTGCACGGTTGGGATAAATATATATAATTTTCTCAGGTAAATACTTTTAACTTATTTTCCCTAATACGGGCTTGGGGTACGGTATATAAAATACCGCTTGGTCGGGTATTGAATTTTTAATCATATGAAGGTTAATTTATTGAGATAACCCGTTTAATCTGTGTTGTTTATTCTAATCCGTTGGGGGTTAATGACCATGTCCTGGATATCCTCGGCTCATTCATTGAAATGGCCATGACTTAAGCACGGGGTGTAGGCATACACCTGCCGGTGCGTATGTAAAAATAATATACCCACATGTTCGAGAATAACTCGTCGTGGGATATATTATGTGGTGTGTCTATTAATCTTTAACCCGGTTTTCAGCCCGGGCTACTGAACGTATTATAAACATGTAATTCTTTAACAAGTTTTTTTTTTAAATAATTATCCCAAGTTATAAAAGATATTTTGTGCCTTGTGCATTCAAATCAATTTTCTTAAACATTTTCAAAATGAGTCGGTTAATTGTATTTACCAGTGAAAACTGACGTATTTTCCAAAAAGGTTAAGTGCAGGTACTAATCGGAATAGGCTGGCTACTCCTAGCATCAATAAAGAGTCTTGCAAGCTTAGATGTTTATAAATATGCTGAACAATGTTTCTTTTAACTTTGATCCGCCTGTGGATCCTTCACAACCGTTTTCGTAATAAATTATATTACTTTCATTCGGTTTGTAATGATTTTATCCTTCGACTTCCGCTGTGTATATAAACTGTGATAAATTGTCTATGATGATATCAACTACGTCACGATACTCCCCACCGGGCCCACCCGTAATACGTGGAAATATCGGGGTGTGACAGGTTGGTATCAGAGCCAACATTGAGTGAATTAAACACTATCCTTTTGTGTTTAATCTCAATGACACAGTTTGCACATTCCTCAACTTTCGAGTCTAGACAATGAACTTAGGACTAATCCTGATTTTTTTTATTTTTTTTTGTCCTTTATTGTTTTTCCTTGTTGCTCCTTTGTTTGTTTTGACAGGTACAAACAAGAAAATGCCGCCGCGGTTTAGACGAGGAGGAGGACGAGGCAAGGGGCCATTCAACACCCCCAACGATCATGAGGCCGGGCCTTCACACCGGCGAACTCCATCAGCCACAATGAGCAGAAGTCCTCAAGAGGTTTGGAGGACGTATTTAGAGCCCGCGAGGCAATCTGTCTCGCTAAGTTCATCACCCTCTTACCACCATTCCTTCGGGCCGCAATTGGAGAACGAGCCCGAAGATACACACCACTCTTTCCTACCGTTACGACGGTCAACCGCATATCGGGCCTTCCAAGACCCGACCCCTTATTTTCAGAGCCGGTTCAACCCAGCAAACCAGAGTGAAGTACCCATGGGTCATAACCCATTGGGACCTGAAGACCATTTCCCTGAAGCTCAGGGAATGGATATGGATGATGACCCAGATCCCGCTGAACCACCATCTGGGACGCCTACTCACCCCATCGAGATTTCGGATGGGTTGTCCTTTCATAGATCACCTTATCATGGTCTAGATAGCTACGAGGCAAGGTTTGCCCAATACGACTGGATGTTCACTCCCTCCTACAACCAACACCAACAACAGCAGCTGGATCCCTCGGAGGATTCGCGTTTTGTGGCGGTCACGCCACCGCCACCACCACCGCTTGAACAGCAGCTGCCTCCGAAGCCACCGAGGCGTAGAAGAACAGGTGCACGGATGCGTAGGCCTTCAAACCTCATTTCTGAGGTGGACTATGCGCCAGTCGCACCACCACCATTTCTGAGGTACAGCGGTGTACAACCCCTTTGAGCAGCCTGCCTACCCGGGGTATAACTACTACAATGCCCCCGATGTTGACCCATACCTTGTAGCAGCCAACTACAATTCCCATCATCCTGATGGGCCTTACGCAGCCTCCTACCAAACCGGATACCCACCGCCTCCTCAACCTCTACAGCAGCAGCCGCCACAACCACCACTGATTCAGCCCCAGCAGCAACAGGAGATTCTACAGAGGTTGAGCCAGGTGGAACAGGAGGTTCAAGAGGAACGTAGAAACCATCGGGGATTTCTCAAAGGTCTGGCGAATCTAATCAAGGGAAAGAAGAAAAGGGATTTTCGAAGATTCCATATTTATTTTGTAATTTCCTTGTATTAATCAAGTCCCTGCGTGGACATTTATTTATTTATGTACTTAGTCCCTGCGTGGACTCGTCTTTCTATCTTTAGTACCTGCGTGGACATCTATTTATGTATTCAGTCCCTAAGAGGACTTGTATTTTCAGTTTAGCCCCTGTGTGGGCAAGTTATGTCTGTTAAAGTCCCGTTTAGGGCCAATATGTACCCTTTTTAATCTTAGTGGAATATTTGAATTTAAAATTTCATTTTATCATTATATGCATAAATATAATATATGAAATAAATTAAAAATATCATTCCTTTTAAAATAATTTGCCTTTAATTATTAAATAAAGAATCGTAAAAGGTATAACCTAGCCTGCATGTCATTATAGACCCGGTCATAATGGTAAAACCTGTTTAAAAAGATTCAAATCCCTGTTAACATCTGAAAACATGTTAACACTCTTGGCAAATGTGATTCGTTAAAATCACACATGTCATCCTTATATTGGATTTTTGCAATTCCTGCTTTTATTTAAAACATCCATTTGTGATGTAGGGCCTACGAGCCATAATCATTGTCATATAAGACAAAAGACAGCTGTAGGCTACGACTCCCTGTCGATAATAGGTAATGAACTACGTTCAAACCTTAATACCTCGATTCTCTGAAATCATGGTTTATAATTTAAATTGTCCTTGTGACTAGGCCTTATGTGCCATTAATAATACCCTTAATACTTTATAATTAGGATAAATTATGATGAAAATCCTAAATGAATACTTTTAAAAAAATTAACCAAATATGGTTTATAGTCACCATGGTTAATGAATTGCCATAAAAGACAATTCCATAATAGACCCCTGAATAAATCCTTGTTAATATTTTATGTAGCAATCAAGCTACATGGCTGGGTCTGATGAAGTCAACAGTCACCCAAGAGAGAATCGTGATACCACCAGAATCAACATAGCTGGTGCAGAGCTGCAGGCATTAATAGACAATGCCGTTACTCGAGCTCTAGACAGACGAGATGAACCAAGTGGTACCCGCAGCAGGACCCTATCTGTACAACACACAAAATCACACCCTAAGGCTCACTCTGAGGCTCATAGTTAGCCACCTTCTAAACCTCATGAGTCAAAGAAGGATGATGCTCAACACTCCTCAAATCAGCATAGTGTTCCGTCTAAGAAGATCGTATTCGATCAGGAGCCACGTATTGGGGGTTGTTCCTATAAGTATTTCGTCTGCTACAAGCCCAGGAATTTCACTGGGGAAAAAGGAGCCATTGATTGCATAACGTGGCTAGACGAGATGGATACCGTGGTTGATATCAGTAGTTGCGCTGATAAGGATATAGTGAAGTTTGTGTCACAATCATTTAAAGGAGAAGCGCTAGCTTGGTGGAGGTCATTGATCCAAGCTACTGGGAAGATCCCGTTATATAACATGAATTGGGATCAGTTTGTTACGTTGATCAAAGATACTTTCTGTCCTCAACATGAAGTTGAGAAGATCGAGACTGACTTCTTGACATTAGTTATGAAAAATTTGGACTGTCAGGCATATCTTACGAGTTTTAATACCATGTCTCGATTGGTTCCTTACTTGGTGACGCTGGAACCAAAACGAATAGCCCGTTTCATTGGGGGTTTAGCCCCGAAGATCAAAGCTAGCGTAAAAGCCTCTCGACCTACTACCTTTAGGTATGTAGCGGATTTGTCATTATCTCTTACCCCTGATGCGGTCAGGCAGAGATCGCTTAGGCATCCTGATACTGGGAAGAGAAAATGTGAGGATGATAACTAACACCGTTCAGACAAGAGGCACAAGGGGAACTCTGACCTCAAAAAGAGTTCAGGGTTCAAGAAGGATGACCAGCAGTCGGGTGAAATGCCCAAATGCACGATCTGCAAGAAACGCCATCTTGGGAAGTGTAGATATGAATCAAACTCCCTGTCTCAACCAAGAGCTTGTGGGATTTGCAAGTCAAGTGAGCATAAGACATTAGACTGCAAGAAGATAAAGGATGCTACTTGCTACAATTGTAATGAGAAAGGGCACGTCAAGTCCAACTGCCCAAAATATGCCAAGAAACCTGAGGAAGGAAAGAAGACCAATGCTAGGGTCTTCCAAATGAATGCACAGGAATCAATTCAGGATGACAACGTGATAACAGGTACCTTTCTTATCAACGATGTTTATGCAAGGGTATTATTTGATTCGGGTGCAGATAAGTCATTCGTTGATAATAAGTTTTGTAAGTTATTAAATCTGCCTGTTAAAACCCTGAGCATAAAGTATGAAGTAGAATTGGCCGATGGTACCATAGAAACCGCCTCAACTGTGTTAGATGGATGTTTTATATCCATTAGGAACCACTCTTTTCCGTTGTCCTTGCTTCCTTTGAAATTAGCTGGTTTCGACATAGTGATAGGCATGGATTGGTTACCTCATAACCAAGCCCAGATTGTTTGTGACAAGAAACAAGTGATTATCAAGACTCCGTATGGTAAGCCACTTACCATACTAGGAGATACTCAATACGGGTTGCCTAAGCAAGTGTCCATGCTTAAGGCGTCAAAGTGTACGAAGAAAAGTTGTGTCATTTACATGGCACAGGTGACTATTGATGAACCAAAGCCCAAGATCGAAGACATTCCTATCATTTCCGAATACCCTGATGTTTTCCCTAAAGAACTACCTGGTTTACCCCCAGATAGGCAAGTGGAGTTCAGAATCAACATTTTACCTGGAGCAGCACCAGTTGCAAGAGCACCTTACCGGTTGGCCCCAACTGAGATGAAAGAGTTGAGAACTCAACTGGATGATTTTTTGGCAAAGGGATTTATTAGACCTATTTCATCTCCTTGGGGAGCACCAATCCTATTTGTGAAGAAAAAGGATGGATCAATGCGTTTATGCATTGATTATCGACGCTGAACAAGGTTACAATCAAGAATAGATATCCATTGCCCAGGATCGATGATCTATTCGATCAACTGCAAGGGGCGAGTTACTTCTCCAAGATTAATTTAAGGCCAGGCTACCATCAGCTAAAGGTTAGAGAAGAAGATGTGCACAAGACTGCATTCAGAACTTGCTATGGTTACTACGAGTTCTTAGTGATGCCTTTTAGGCTCACTTATGCACCAGCAGCATTCATGGATCTCATGAATCGCGTTTGCAAACCCTACTTGGACAAGTTTTTCATTGTCTTCATTGATGACATTCTTATTTATTCGAAGAATCAGGCTGACCATGAGAAACACCTCTGTTGTATTCTTAAACTTCTTCAGCATGAGAAGCTCTACGCCAAGTTTTCAAAATGTGAATTTTGGCTTCGTGAAGTCCAGTTTCTTGGACATATGGTTAGTGAGCGTGGTATCCAGGTGGATCTCGCTAAGATTGAAGCTATCCTGAATTGGCAAGAGCCAAAGACGCCCACAGAGATTCGCAGCTTCTTGGGCCTGGCAGGATATTACAGGCGTTTTATTGAAAATTTCTCAAGAATTGTTGCACCCCTAACTTCGTTGACTAGGAAGAATATTAAGTTTGATTGGGTCCTAAGCAATAAGAATCCTTTGATATCCTTAAACAGAAATTAAGCAATGCTCCTGTGTTGACATTGCCTGAAGGGATTGAAGAATTTGTGGTATACTGCGACGCACC
This sequence comes from Helianthus tuberosus, assembly GCA_030545235.1. NCBI lineage: Eukaryota > Viridiplantae > Streptophyta > Magnoliopsida > Asterales > Asteraceae > Helianthus > Helianthus tuberosus. Next base: position 127,871,434 of record CM060351.1, on the reverse strand, counting down.
ACACACTGGAAGGGGATGTGTGCTCATGCAGAAGGGTAAAGTTATTGCATATGCTTCCCGATAATTAAAAGTGCACAAGAAGAATTATACCACCCACGATTTGGAGTTGGGTGCAGTTGTGTTTGCACTAAAACTTTGGAGGCATTATTTATATGGTACCAAGTGTGTGATCTATTCTGATCACAAAAGCCTTCAACACTTGTTCAATCAGAAGGATCTGAACAAGAGACAGCGCCGATGGATGGAGACTTTAAATGATTATGATTGTGAAATCCGATATCATCTAGGAAAGGCGAATGTGGTCGCCGATGCATTGAGCAGAAAGGAAAGGGTTAAGCCCATTAGAATCAATGCCAAGAGCATTGAATTGAAGAACATCTTAAATGAAAGATTGTTAGCCGCTCAGAAGGAAGCCGTATTAGAAGCTAACTATCCGAATGAAAAGTTGGGAGTAACTTCTGAGCAGTTATCATATGGAAAGGATGGAATTTTAAGATTCAATGGACGAATATGGGTTCCAATTTATGGAGGACTTCGGGACGTGATCCTTCAAGAAGCTCATAGTTCCAAGTATTCTGTTCATCCTGGAAGTGACAAGATGTACCAGGATTTAAAGGCAAATTATTGGTGGATAGGCTTGAAGAAGTCTATAGCCACTTATGTGGCTAAATGTCTGACATGCGCGCAAGTTAAAGTAGAGCACCAGAAGCCGTCAGGTTTGTTGCAACAGCCTGAACTTCCCACCTGGAAGTGGGAAATGGTAACTATGGATTTCATCACTAAGTTACCAAAAACAAAGCGAGGAAATGATACTATTTGGGTTATAGTAGATAGACTGACTAAGTCAGCCCACTTCCTATCTATTAAGGAAACACACAGCTCAGACAAGTTAGCTCATCTGTACGTGGACGAGATTGTATCTCTTCACAGAGTGCCAGTGTCTATCATCTCTGATAGGGATACGAGATATACATCTCATTTCTGGAAAAGCTTCCAGCAGTCCCTGGGCACTCGATCAAACTTCAGCACTGCATATCACCCTCAGACGGATGGTCAAAGCGAGCGTACAATTCAAACGCTGGAAGATATGTTAAGGCCTTGTGTTATTGATTTAGGTGGAAGTTGGGATGATCATCTTCCATTGATAGAATTCTTATATAATAATAGCTATCATTCCAGTATTCAAGCTGCACCTTTCGAAGCTTTGTATGGAGGGAAATGCCGGACTCCCGTTTGTTGGGCATAAGTTGGAGATGTCCAACTAACAGGACCTGATATAGTCCTGGAGACGACAGATAAGATTGTACATATACAAGATCGTCTCAAAGCTGCCAGGGATAGGCAGAAAAGTTATGCAGACAAAAGGCGTAAACCTCTAAAGTTCGAGGTAGGTGACAAAGTTCTACTTAAGGTATCACCCTAGAAAGGGGTATTGCGTTTTGGCAAGAAAGGCAAGTTAAGCCCATGATACATAGGACCATTCGAGATCATCGAATGTGTCGGAACTGTGGCTTACCAGTTAAACCTGCCTGAAGAGCTCAGTGGAATTCATAATGTATTTCACATCTGCAATCTGAAGAAATGTCTAGCTGATGAAGCACTAGTCATGCCACATACGGATGTGCATATTGATGAGAGCTTAAAGTTTGTCGAGAAACCTTTGTCGATCGAGGATCGACAGGTTAAGAAGCTTCGAAGGAAGCACGTACCGATTGTAAAGGTTAAATGGGATGCCCGTAGAGGTCCCGAATACACGTGGGAGGTTGAGTCCACAATGAAACAGAAGTACCCTCATTTATTTCAGTAAATCTCTAGGTCGTAATTTCTTTTATGGGGGTGAGGATGTAACACCTCTTAAATCATGACCAATATAATGAGGACATGTGTCATGAGCTTTAAACGTGTAATGAATTAAATATGAGGGACTAAAGTTGACACACACAGAGAGTATATGTGTAAAAGGATTCAAGGTGTCAACATTCGATAAATATACCTTTCAACAACCCTACACGATGTTTATACCCTTAAACGAATGAATTATGAATCATATGAAGCCGTTTGTGGAAGAAAGTGAAAGTTTACAAACCGCAAGGGTTAAATGTGTCAACATGTTTAATTATTACCTCTGAGTGACCTTTTAACAAACTCGAAGCTTTGTAACGATTAATTATGCTCACGAGAATAAGTGATAAAAATTTCATAAGGTTTCGATATCGTATGAAGAAGATATGTTAACATTTGTAAATAAGGGGTTAAAAGCGTCAACGTTGAAATTTAGGACTTTTCGGTGATCGTATAACTAACCGGGAGCTTAACGAAGTTTATTTATGACTTAGAGCCCTTAAAAGTCAAGTTTGGGGGGTCAAAAGTGCAATAAAACAAGTTAAAACAACTATTAGAAGGACCAGGGACCAAAAGTGCAAAGCTGCTAAACTTGTGACCGGACCCCACCCTCTCGCGGGCCGCGTAAGGACTTACCCAAACCTTACGCGGGCCGCCTAAAAGTGCCAGCATCAGTTTTTGTGGACAGATGCCTGTATCAGCAGGTTCCACCGCCTTTGAGAGCTTGTTTTCGAAATCTAGAGGCTGAGCCAATGGTATTTAATGCATAGGGACACTTGGAAATCATCAGGGATCAATGGTAGGCTAATGTGGAAGGATCTTGTGAGATTTAAGTTCTTATATAAAGGAACTATGTTGCAACAAAGGGACTTGCTCATTTTAACTCACTTCAAGGCCTTCTCTGGAGCTTTCTGATCTTCAAACAAGTTCCCTTAAGTTCCAATATCGTGCTTAGGACCATTGTAAGTGTCCTTAACCTCCTAATTTCAGTTTTATTTCGTTTAATGGCCAAAAGTCAAACTTATCGTAATTAAGGTTTGAATTAGTGATTAATCACTAATGGTCCAGTCATTAGTCAAATTGAAAGTAGATAGAAGTAGGTAATTATGTAGGTAATAAACCCCTAAGAGGGCACCTACTGATTATCACCCTAACTTGGTCAAATGTCGGGTCAAACCTAATAATAAAAAGTCAACAGAAAGCTACTTTGCAAATAAATTCATAATTAGCAATGTAGAAGCTATGGAACCTGTTTTAACACTAAAATAACTTGGTAATTAATGTAAGAACATGTTTAGACATGTTCAACCCGACAATTCTGAGTTTAGGCTCGGTTCACAACCGAAAGTCACAAAAGTTGACTTTTGCTTTGACTTTCAGTTCTGACCCGAATTAGTTTAGTTTAGTTATGCCTTAGAGTTCCATTAGGACCAGGTTATAGATTTGTATAACTCTCCGAGGTTATACAACTTGGTTCCTAATTAATCCGATTCATATGCTTGTTTCCGTTAATTGCTTAAATGTTGACCATTGTGCCCTTTTGTAGGATCGGGGATTCGATCAAACGAGTCAATCAGAAGAGCTCTCGATCAATACGAAAGGAGGAATCAGACGTATTGATGTTATAGCAGCTTGATTTGCACTTAGAATCACTTTAACAGTCGTTTGTATTGAATTGAAACTGTTTACACGAGCTGACGACTCTTCAGCAGAGCTTCGCTACTGGAATCCAAAAAGTTACAATTGAAATCCAAGACTCACCAATTTATAGGAGATCCAGATTGCACGAACCATTCCACATGGTCTGGTCCAGGTCGCACAACCTGGCCAGGTCGCACGAACTGGTCACTTCGTGTGAAGTGGCTGGTTCAGACCTGTTTCCCGTTTTTCTTGAACAACGTGTCCTGGTTTATCTATTCTATTACATGACTCGATACAAGACGAAGTCAACAGACATATGCACTAACAAACTCCCCCTTGGATGTTGACGAGTCTTTAGTGTATTGAGTCTTCAGTCTTGATCAGTCTTCTCGCTCTTTCCAAAGTATCTTTCACTGTAAGCATCCTTCAATCTCTCTCGTACTCTTCCAGAATCTCAACCTTACTCTTCAAATTCTGTTGATCAGATCTCTTGATTCCTTAAGCTCATCAACATTAGCGGCTTCTTTCTCGAGCGCTGTTTCAGAATAACAGTCTGGCTCTTTTAAACTTCAAACTCCCCTTTGCTAATAGACTCCCCCTGAAGTTGTTCCGGGATCGCAATCTGACATAGCTCTCATTCTAAGATCGTGTCCTGGCTCAAACTCTGCTCAAGCTTAGACACGGGGATCTGCACAAATCTCTACCCAAAAGTAAATTTCTCAATTGTAAAAATTTAACAAACTTAGAAACCATTTGTAGATATCATTCACCATCAACAATAGATATATCAAGTTCAAATTAATAACCTTGATTAACTAACAGTAATATCAGCTTCAAAACATCATTTTTCATTTCAAACACACTCTCCCAACCTACTGTCGTTCATCATGTTTAGCACTCGGAATTTTGAAAATCAGCTTTTCAACATTAGTTGCCGAAAATAAGATGAAGTAAAATCTTTTTTATTTTTCAAAATTTTTATGCTAAAATGCACTGAAAATCTTTTTGGATTTTTGGAAATAAACTATATACAGACATATTTTTGTGAGTTTGTGTAAGAGGATCATATCAGTTTTTGACAAATCACTAGTACCGTTGTGCTTTAAACACTTTAAGATCTAAACGATTCACTTAGATTGTCAGTATACTGATCCACTTAAATTTTCACACAAAGTTCAATTGAATCGAGATAAGAGATTAGTGTTTTAATGGACTTAACTTATTTGCGTGTCCCACCTCAGAATATACTCCCGTATCCAGACTCCTATATTCAGTCTTACAGGTGAATGTACACTAATGATATCTGTAAACGGGTAATGCGAGGCCATGAGAGCTCAGGTTAAAACTTCCGTTCAGACAAAGAGATGATGGCTCGACTTTTAGGTGTGTCCCGTTTGGGGATCTTTTCTTCAACAGCACATGATTAGCATTTTTCAATGTTTCATCATTTTTATGCTGAGGGTGAGCTTTATGATTAAAGCAGTGCAGAGTATTATACGAGGACTAGGCTATTGCTCCCGCAAAATCAGAAGTCCCGGTATAATACCCCAGATATCATCACGCACAAAGACCTAGTATGTCAGAAATAGAAAGCCCTTCAAACAAGATTTCAGGGGTTACCTATATATCCGAGAGATGTTCCCCACGAGATAAGTAAGCATTTGATATTTAGGTTTATATCTCGAAAACAGTCTAATAAGCGTGTAAAAACCTACTGGCATATCATCAGTGAGACCGTTTATCACATTTTAACTTTCCAATTCTTTAGCGTACTGTGATTGTCTACTGATGTACTATCATTTCCTCTTTTTCACAACAAAACTCATTTTGATTTTTCGATGTTTTTTTGTTTTTAGATTTTATCATGTTTTTGGATTTTTCAATTTTTCAAAATTTCTTTACTCCCCCTAAAATCAAAAATATGTTTCAATTTTTTATTTTCCAGGAAAATTTGAAAGCAAAAGCAATAAACTGTACAAATAAAATGACAAACTGATGTGAATTGCTTCAATTCTCCATTCACTTGGCATAAACAATCAGAACTCCCCCTGACAACAAACTATTTTCCCATTATGATTTCAAAACACTTAAGTTTGTTTTAATCAAAATGGGTTTTCCAGAAAATTAGTTTTGTTGATTTCACACATCATGGGGATTCATTCATCACTTTGTTCTTTTAATCACTTGTAAAAACTATTACTTGTAAATTTTCACAAAAATGTTTTTCAAGAATGATGCCGATTCATGCTCCACGATTACCAACTTGGGAGCTCCGGCAAGTCATGATTTTACTTTTTAAAGAATCTCACCCATGCCTGATCAATCATGGGTGAACCATCCTCATTTGGTTTAACAACTTTCGATTCATAAAATTCTTTTACTCCCTTCACCTTCCCATCTACCATCTTACCAAAAAATATGTAGCACTTTACCATTAAATGCTTTTTCAGCGTCAAATTCTTTCTTATCAGAAAAGAATTGATTTGAAATCTCAATCTTACCAATTTTTTATTTCAAGTTTCCTTTGGACAATGGTGGAAAATTTTCATCATCCATTGTTGGAACGGAATTCTCATCATTTAGCACAACATGTGACTCCTCTGACTTTGACGAATCAGATTCATTGCCAGAAACAACACATTTCTCCAACTTTGTTTGTTTAAATTGGCTCTTCTTTTGTAAAAATGTTTGGAACTTTCACCAACTTTGAAAGTCTAATTTTTGAACTCTTTAAAATTTTCTATTGGTTGTTCCTTTTTATCAACACATTTCTCATTCAATTTTGAGTTAGAAAAAACTCCCTGTTTTGTGTTGATGGGCTTTGAGCAATTCCAAGCAATATGTCCAACCTCTTGACATTTGAAACAGGTTCTTCTTTCAATTCTTGGTTCAGATTCCTTCAACATATTCTTTTGCTTTTCAGCGAGAAACTCCTTGTTTGACTGTTTCCAGAAAGGTTTCTCCTTCTCCTCTTTAGAACTTGCTCCTGAAACAAATTTAGTTTTTGGTTTAACTTCGTTATAATTTTATGATTTTCTGGTGTAATAAAACCTAATCCTTTCTTTTTGAAATTACTGTTATGGTTTGGTTTCTTTCGATAACCCGAACCAGAACTGTAACCCTTTTTCTTGTTCAATATTTGTTGAACTCTTGAAGTGTATTTTTTAGGTTTTTCAGTAAGATTTACCTCTTTTATTTCAGAAATATTAATTTCTGTTAATTTGAAAACCTTGTTAATCATTTCAGTTTTAACACCTCTTATTGGAAATTCTTCATCAAAATATAATTTGTCGGAATCATTCAAAGTATATGTTACTTTGAATGTTTTGTCATTCAAATTATTTTGTGACATCGGAAAATCTTTATTGTAAACCCTTTTAACCGGTGAACTCGAACTTCTGTCTGATGTACTCGAATTTTCAGATTTAGACTCTAACTTTGACTCCTCATCTTTATCCAACACCTGATCTACCATTTTCTTAATTAGCTCGGACTCATGATCAGTGTCATACGCTATGAAGGTGACATCAATATCATCTGGTAATCCATTGATAGACTCGGATTTCAGATTCAGATTGAGTGCTTCAGCCACCTTTTCAAAGTGTCGGGGGGTATAGCCATCCCACATTAGATTTGGTACTCTATTATAAATCAAACCAGTTTTCTTTCCAGAATTTTCTTCATCATCTGCAAACTTATGAGCTGCCACGGTAGGATAAATGCGATCAATAACATAATCTGAACTTTGATAACTTCGAAGTAAAGAATTCATTCTTTCAGTTTCGATCGTCATCGCTGCCAATTCTTGTTTCAGCCCTGCAACAATCTCAATGTATTTGTTGATTGCAGTTTGCTTTTGAAGAACTGTTGCTTTCAGAAGATTCTTCATCTGAATATCCTCATCACTAGCCCCTTTGTACAAGTTCACTTTGCTGCTTAAGAGATCATATGATTCCTTTATGCTTCTCACATTGTGTAGCAAATTTTCTTTGAGCTTCTCTAATTCAGCATACTTTGTATCTTTCTCAGCACAATCTTTGCAAGGTACTAAACACTTTGCACAAGGTTTTTCAACCTCTACAATCTTTTCAACTTCAACAATTTTCTCAACTTCAACTATTTTTTCAACTATTTTCTCCACCACCTTTTCAATCACAAACGGTTCTTTTTCAACTTCTATCTTCACTTCACTCTCTTCAACCTCGGCCTTCTCTGTCGATTTTTCTTCAACTTTTTCCTTATCAGTTTCAGTCTTTTCTTCAGCAACCCTTCTTGCTTCCATTTCTCTCTTCAGTCTTAGACCCCTTTTCTCTTTCAATATCTCGATTTTATCTGCAAAAAACAAATTAAAACTATAAGGATCCAATTGTTTTCTAGCTTTATTAATATACTCTTCCTCATCATCAGTGTTTATAAATCTGCTGAACAATGTTTCTTTTAACTTTGATCCGCCTGTGGATCCTTCACAACCGTTTTTGTAATAAATGATATTACTTTCATTCGGTTTGTAATGATTTTATCTTTCGACTTCCCCTGTGTATATAAACTGTGATAAATTGTCTATGATGATATCAACTACATCACGATACTCCCCACCGGTAATACGTGGAAATATCGGGGTGTGACACCTAATAATAAGCATATTATATAAAGGTTAGAATGAGAACTTGGTTTATAAAAGAACATATGAGACATAACCTCATTTCACACACACAAATTCTCTCCTCTTCCCCTCTCCTTGTTCTCGGTCGAAACCCATCACCACCATCACCATCACCATCATCATTCAACCTTCTTTATTCATTTCACATACATACAAAGGTGCTAGAAGCAAGACTAGGGAGCTTGGTGGCCTTGAAGCTTGAAGGACCTCTCTTGTTTGCTTTTATCCACTTGTTTTCTACTCTTGAATCATCCCTAGCCTTGTGCTAGTGGTAAGAGTCTTGATCTTGCTATATTACTTCCATTTTTAGTGGTTAAAGAAGAATCATAATCAAAATCTTAAAGAACACTAAAGAACATAAGAAGTAAACATGAACATAAGCTTGTTTAATGAAGTAATCTTGATGAATATGAGTTGTTATGCTTGTTGATAATTGATTGTTTGTAGAAATGATGTTGATCATCATAAGATCTTGCTAGATCATGATTAAAAACATAATCTAGCAAGATGAGAAAGTAGAAATGTTGTAGGATGATAGATCATCCACACATGAATCATGAACTTGAAAGAATACTTTGATTTCTTGAAAAATAGTGATCAAAGTAAGTTAATAATCATATTGATCTAAAGATTTACGAATGGTTTTTCAAAGGAACCAAATTAAAAATATGAGTTTCATTTAATCTTGGTTCTTACATAAACAAATCTTATTTTTAGTAGTTAAACAAGTGTAGAAACACTTGTGTAACAAGATGATTTCATAAAGAAACATTCTTAGAAAATATGACAAGAAGTTGTAAACATCTAACTTCTTTAAAAATGAAGTTTTTAAAGATCTAATCCCATTTTAAAGGGTAACAAGACTTACTAAGAACACTAGTAAGTTACTACAAATTTTTACAAATATTTAAGTTCATGAAGTAGTAGAAAATGCAAGATTTTTGGCAAATTGGTAAGTAAAGATTGTTTGTTGATGATTGTGAATTGATTGTGTTGATTTTTTCAAAAGAAAATGATATGCTTCAAAGCATGGAAACCTCCATTTTTAGGGGAAACTATGGCAAAAATTTTCTAAAAATATAAACACTTAGAAAAATATTTTTAAACAAATATTTACAAGTGTATTTTAAACCAAGAGTTTCCTACAAAAACTTTGCCACAATTTTTGTTACAAAAAATACAAATATTGGAGGTTGATTTTCGTAACTAAAAGTGACTAAATATGTATTTAGGAAATATATATTTAGAAGACACCATGTGTGTGATTATTTGTATATTTTGTGTATTAGTTATATTATTTTAGGACATGAAATAATATAACTCATCAAAATACCAAGAATTTCAATCCAAAATGTTACCAAAATTCAAACAAATAAATATACACATTTACACCAAATATTGGAGAAACCAAACAAGGAATATAACTTACAAAAATATTCCGGAATTTATTCACAAAATATATTTTGGTAAATAATATTTTGGACACAAAGGAAACAAAAATATGATTTTTACAATTACTATAAGAATATATCATATTTTTGACAAGGAAAAATATATTGTTTTTGACAAGTATGAAATATTTATATTTTTCTTGAAATTTTAGAAGATATATTATTTTTTTTTAGAAATATATATTTTCTTATACAAACATGAGATACAATATTTTTGGAAGAGAAATATATTTTCTCAAATAAATATGAAAGATATCATTTTTGGAGAAAAATGAGTTTATACATATATTTTCTATGTTGGACATGGAAATATATTATTTTTGGAACTTATAAGAGAATATAAATATTTTTGCCAAAAGAAAAATTAGAAATAATTTTTCTAAATAATATTTAGTACAATATATATTTTGGAAATATATGTTGGTGGACTTTTATTAAAGATAATAGTACGGAAAACTTTATACGAAATTAAGTAAAAGAATACTTAATGAATACAATAAAATACGTATTCCTATACATATAAATACACACCAGAATACGACCCCGATACATGGCAAAAATACACAAGTATAAGAATACAAATACAAATACACCCATCCTTGGGAAGGAAATACATGTATAAACACCCGAGGAGTATCAAGTCAAAAGTATATTATTATTCCAAAATTTTAAATATAATTTAAGTTGAAATATTAATTATTTTAACAAATAATTATATAACTTGGAATAATATCGAAGACACAAAAGAAATGTAACTCAAAGACAATAATACTAAGTCAAGGCACGACACGTTCGTCTAATAGATTAGTACGTTGTAGGTAGTCGTGTTCGCCGAAGGAGCTTGAGTTACGATTATTGAAGACGCAAGACTGTGAGTTCATGTCCCCCTTTTCTTTAAACTGTTTTTGTTTTATAACTTCGGGGGTGAAATACATGTTACAAAGTGATTACATATAATTACAAATGGTATGGTTAGCTTTGGAAAGTACAGTAGATCATGTGAATGGGTAGGTGCACTCTTAGGGCCATTAATCCTCGCGTTAGGACCGAGTGACATGAGTGATTGATCTATTTGGGTGTAGCGAGCCCACACCCATGTGGACCAGGGTGGCCCATGAGGTGATTATGTCTTACAGCCGGAGGCCCGGTGCAAAATCTGCTAGGTTTGAGTCTTCCTACGCCGTTGCACGCATGTTAATGGCCTTGCAAACTATTAATCGATATGTTTCCTTGTTTTGCTTTCATACCGGGTTTTTCAAGTACATACAAACTTACTTACAAATGTTTTAAAGGTTTATTCACAAACACACACATGAACTCGCTCAACTTTTGTTGATGTTTTCAAAATACATGTATTTCAGGGAATTAGTAGTGGATCTGGCGGGCGTTGGATGTTTCAAGCTGAGTTAAGAATAAAAGATGTCATCCATGGTCTTAGGGTTTGGTCAGTGTGTCTTATTCCTGGACGAGACACGTCTTCCAAATCCTGATTTTGTTTAATGTCATTAGTCGTGTCTTTGTGAACTTTTAAACAAGTTACATGGTTTGTACTCGTATTTGAATTTCTATGCTTTAAGACAATTTTGTCATGATTTTAATCTTAATTGATGGATGACCATCTATGGTTTTATCATATAGTCGTTGTTATAATTGAATGCAATGGTATTAAGAAAGTCACACCATAATCACGCTTCCGCAAAAGTCAGGGTGTGACAATTAAGCTCCCGGTTCGTTAAAGGGTCACTCAGAGGTAAAATTTACATGTTGACGCCTTTAGTATTCCAACTATCAAACTTTCATGTCAATTCACAACCTGTCCCTCTCGTCCAACAAGTGGCTCATTTAAGAGTACGGATACTGTAAAGGGTCACTCAGAGGCATAGTTTCAGCATGTTGACACTTTTAGTCACTCCACATTCATACTTTTCACATTTGGCGAAATTAGTCCTTCCAAGTCAACATTAGGCATATTTAGGAATTGGGACACGTGTCAACATATTACTGGACACGATTTTGTAAGGTGTTACATCCTCACCCCCTTAAAAGAAATCTCGACCTCGAGATTTACTCAAAAATATGGGGGTACTTCTGTCCCATAGTTGACTTGACCTCCCATGTATACTCGAGGCCTCTACGGGCATCCCACTTGACCTTTACAAAAGGTGTGTACTTCTGTTGGGCTTTGTAACCTGTTGATCCTTGATCAAAACCGGTTTCTCAACACATCGTAGGTTTTCGTCAATCTACACATCTTGATGTGACATTGCTAGGGACTCATCGGCTAGACATTTCTTTAAATTATAGATGTGGAACACATTTTGAATTCCACTGAGCTCCTCTGGTAAGTTTAGCTTATAAGCTACAGACCCAACACATTCAATTATCTCAAATGGTCCAATGTATCTTGGGCTTAACTTGCCCTTCTTACCAAAGCACATCACACCTTTCCAGGGTGATACCTTCAGTAGAACCTTGTCCCCCATTTGGAACTTAAGAGGTTTGCGCCTATTGTCAGCGTAGCTCTTCTGGAAATTCCTGGCAGCTTTGAGACGATCACGGATTTGTATTATCTTATCCGTGGTCTCCAGGACAATCTCGTGTCCTGATAGTTGGCCCTCCCCAACTTCTGCCCAACAAATGGGCGTTCGACACTTTCTCCCATACAAGGCCTCGAAAGGAGCAGCCTTGATGCTTGTATGATAACTATTGTTGTAGGAGAATTCAATTAGGGGGAGATGGTCATCCCAGCTACCACCCAAGTCGATTACGCATGCCCTAAGCATGTCTTCCAATGTCTGGATAGTATGCTCACTCTGTCCATCTGTCTGAGTATGGTAAGCCGTACTGAAATTCAATCTGGTGCCTAATGATTGTTAGAAACTTTTTGATAAATGAGAAGTGTATCTTGTATCTCTATCGGATACAATAGATACTGGCACACCATGTTGGGACAAAATCTCATCTACGCACAACTTAGCTAACTTATCGGAGCTATATGTCTCCTTTATGAGCAAGAAATGTGTTGACTTAGTCAGCCTATCAACGATGACCCATATCGTGTCATTACCACGCTTGGTCTTAGGTAACTTGGTAATCAAATCCATAGTTACCATTTCCCACTTCCATGGGGGAATTTCAAGTTGTTGTAGAAGTCCTGACGGCTTTTGATGTTCAACCTTAACTTGCTAACATGTCAGACACTTTGCTATATAGGTGGCTATGGATTTCTTCATACCCATCCACCAATAGTTCCTTTTTCAGATCTTGGTACATCTTGTCACCTCCAGGGTGAACAGAATATTTGGAACTATGCACTTCCTAGAGGATTAGATCTCTAAGTCCTCCAAAGATAGGAACCCAGATTCAACCATTGAATGTAAGTATTCCATCTTTTCCTGGTGACAATTGATCAACAGTTCCACCTAATCCTTCACTAGGAAGGTTATCCTCCAACAGGGCTTGTTTCTGCTCATCCAACAGTTTCTCATTCAAGCTGTTTTTAAGCTCAATGCTCTTGGCGTTAATCCTAATAGGTTTAACCCTTTCTTTGTGACTAAGTGCTTCAGCAACTACACTTGCCTTGCCGGGATGATAGCAAATCTCGCAATCATAATCATTCAATGTTTCCATCCAACGGCGTTGTCTCTTGTTACGATCCTTCTGATTGAACAGATGTTGGAGACTCTTACGATCAGTGTATATAATACACTTCGTTCCATATAAGTAATGTCTCCATAACTTAAGTGCAAATACAACGACACCCAACTCCAAGTCGTGGGTGGTGTAATTCCTTTCATGCACCTTTAGTTGTCGTGATGCATAGGCAATCACCTTGCCTCTCTGCATAAGCACACAACCCATGCAAGTGTGAGAAGCTTCGCAATAGACAACAAAATCCTCAATGCCCTTAGGCAGGGTTAGCACAGGAGCATTGCTAACTTGTGCTTCAGAATCTCGAAGGATTCTTGTTGTTTCGGACCCTAGTTGAACTTAACATTCTTACAGGTCAAGGTGGTCAAAGGAGATGCTATCCTCAAAAAGTTCTCAATGAACCTCCTATAATAACCTGCCAATCCTAAGAAACTACAGATCTCTGAAGGCGTCTTAGGTGCTTCCCAGTTCATAATAGCCTCAATCTTAGCGGGATCCACCTGGATACCACGCTCACTAACCACATGTCCAAGAAATTGAACTTCTCGAAGCCAGAACTCGCACTTGGAGAACTTAGCAAAAAGCTTCTCCTGCTGTAAAAGTTCAAGGATTCACCAAAGATGTTTCTCGTAATCAGATTGATTACGAGAATAGATAAGTATGTCATCTATAAAGACAATGACAAACTTATCTAGATACGGCTTGCAGACTCTATTCATGAGGTCAATGAATGTTGCAGGCGCATTAGTGTGCCCGAAAGGCATCACTAGAAACTCATAGTGGCCATATCTTATTCATAAGGCAGTTTTAGGAACATCTTCACTTCTGACCTTTAGCTGATGATAACCCGACCTCAAGTCGATCTTTGAGAAGTAGCTAGCCCCTTGTAGTTGGTTAAATAGGTCGTCGATCCTGGGCAGCGAATAATGATTCTTGATTGTTACCTTGTTCAGCTCACGGTAATCAATGCACAACCGGATTGAACCATCCTTCTTCTTTACAAACAAAATCAGGGCTCCCCAAGGTGATGAATTAGGCTAAATAAAGCCTTTCTTCAAAAGTTCATCAAGTTGAGTTCTTAGTTCTTTCATTTCTGTTGGCACCAAACGATAAGGAGCTCTTGCAACTGGTGTAGCTCCAGGTAGGATGTCGATCCTAAACTCCACTTGCCTCTCAGGAGGCAGACCAGGTAGTTCTTCAGGGAAGACATCAGGATAATCAGAGATGATGGAGATATCTTCAATCTTGGGCTTCGGTTCATCTATCGTTACATGTGCCATGTAAATGACACATCCGCTCTTAAGACACTTGGATGCTTTGAGTAGAGACACCTGCTCAGGCAATCCATAGTGTACATCTCCTTGGATGGTGATAATTTCACCAGAAGGGGTTTTAACTTCAATGAGTTTCTTATCACAGGCAATGTGGGCTTGGTTATATGATAACCAATCCATGCCTAAAACTACATCGAACCCCCCGCCAATCTCATTGGCAGAAGAGATATAGGAATAGAATGATTCCTAATGGATATAAAACATCCATCAAGAACGGAAGATGCGGTTTCTATGGTTCCATCAACAAGTTCTACCACATAAGTAATATCTAGAGTTCTTATCGGTAAATTTAATAGTTTGCTAAACTTATCCTACAAAGGACTTATCAGCACCCGAATCAAACAGAACTCTAGAAAAGATATCATTAATGAGGAAAGTACCTGTTATGACATTATTGTCATTCACAGCCTCCCTAGCATTCATCTGAAAGGCTCGGACATTATTCTTTTTGGCCTCTCCTGGCTTAGAAGTGTTTCCTTTGGCATTCTTACGGCAATTTGTCTTAGTATACCCCTTTTCATTACAGTTATAGCAAACGACATCCTTAAGATCCTTGCACTCCAAGGTCTTATGCCCTTTCTTCTTACAGATGCCACAGGGTTTTGCCTGTGGGTCAGAATTACACTGTCCCCAGTGCCTTCGGTTACAGGTCTTGCAAGTTGGTTTCTCATCAAACCTACCTTGGTTCTTCTTCTTGAACCAAAACTGATTCTTCTTCTTTGATTTCTAGGAGTTGTCATCCTCGCTCTTCCTATTAACCTCGGTCTCAGTTCTGACCGATTTGCTTCTCACCACATCTCGGGTGAGTGACAGAGATAGGTCCATAGCAGACCGGTAAGAGGTAGGCTTCGAAGCCTTCACCATGCCCTTTATTTCTGGTGCCAAACCACCGATGAAACGTGCAATGCATTTGGCTCAGGGGTGATCAAATAAGGTACCAACCTTAACAGAGAATTGAAGTCGGTGACGTACTACCGACAGTCCAAATTTTTCATCACAAGAGTCAGGAAATCTGACTCCACTTTTTCCACCTCGTGCTGTGGACAGTATGTCTCTTTGATTAAGTACACAAACTTTGACCACTCAAGGTTGTATAAGGGGATCTTTCCCGTGGATTGAATCAAGGATTTCCACCAAGTGAGGGCATCGCCCTTAAAAGACTATGAAACAAACTTCACAACCTCACGATCAGCACAGCCGCTGATATCAACTACCGTCTCCATCTCATCTAGCCATCGCATGGCATCTATAGTCCCTTTTTCTCCATTAAAGTCTCTAGGCTTGCAGGAGACAAAATATTTGTATATACACCCATCCCTAGACAAACAAGGCTTATCTTGAAGCACTTGTTTCTTGGGTTCACTCTTCGCAGTTGAAGAGTGAACCAAGATCTCCTTGCAAGCTGATGAATGTGGTTTAGATAGGGACTTAGGGCGAGCAGCACTTGAATCTTTAAAGTTTTCCATGATAGTATGCATGCCTCGTCGACTGCCGCGTCGATCATTGCCTGGAGATCAACTCTATTAACATTATGGTTTACATTTGCTGCATCGTTTACATTTACAACATCATTAGTGTTGCGACTGCTGCTCACTTCATCCGAAGTTGCCATTACTAAAGGCTTGGTACTATAAACCAAAATAGACCATTGCTCAATTGCATTATAATAATTGGTCATTCAATCGGATGATTTGTAATGTATGAGCCATGGTATTACTAAACCATATAGGCTACCAAATTTGGATATAAAAGTCCTTTACTTATTGCACAGGGGATCAAAAAGTCACAACTGTCATTGTCATAGAAGACAATATAATATGACCCGTAGGTAAATCAATTGACACCAAAAAAGGATGTTAAAATAATAATCATCGCACTGATGATATTAGTCATAATCGCATTGATCATATAGACTATAAGGCTTGGACGTAGTCCAAATACCTTGACAGCTAGTGTGGTTCCTCAAGTCACACTACCAGGAGTTTTAATATTTCTTGAATGTTAACAAAGAATAAATGTCTTAATGATTAAATAATAAAGCCACGGTCGCATTGACCATAAAGGCTTGGAGGCTTGAACATAGTTCACCACCTCTAGATAGAAGGGATACTCTTCCTTAACTATCTTGATAGAAGGGCTATACATCCTTAACTATCATTTATAATTGCCAAATAATATGGACTATGACAATTGGCTGGTGTAAACCATTAAGAAGATCTTTTGGAATTATTTAGCGGATCAATAAAGTTCGAATTAAAATCGAGACGATCGCTTAAAAAGGATGAAATGAATTCATATATAATAATATAAACTCCAAAAATTTTCCATTAAATGATAGGAAATTACAATATGTGCCTTAAACAGGACTTGAAATAAATAAATCTAACTAATTATCCACGCAGGGACTAAAAGATAAATATGTCCACGCATGGACTAAAAGAGAAACATGTCCATGCAGGGACTTCTTGGAAACAAACAATTACAATACAAGATAAATAAAGGAAGCCTCCATTCATCTATCTTTCCTTTGATCAACTTGTGAAGTTTCTTGAAGAATTTGCTTGTTTTCTTCTCACTCTTTTTAGCATGTCGCTGAACGTCTTCCACCCTTTATAAGGCCTGATTAATGGCCTGCAATTGTTGTGGTAACAGTGGCTATGGCTGAGGCATAGCTGGATACTGGTATCCATAACTTGGATATTCAGTAGGTGGATAAGCAGGTGGGAAAGGAGATGGATATTTGGCATTATGTACAACCGCTTCCAAGAAAGGGTTATACGTCGGTGCCTGGGAGTTGTAACCCATAGGCGTAGAAGGTTCAAAAGGATTGTATCCAGACGTGGCTGGATACGTAGGAATTGGGTTGTTAAAACCCACTGGTGGTGGTGGCTGAGCAAACGTCACACGCGTTGTGTCAACCACAGGTGTTGTGTTGGAGGGTGTTGGAGGGTCCACCCATTTGTGGGTCCTCGTGTATTGGTGGGTAGGTAGGTGGCAATAGCAGATTTGTCTGCGGTCCCATGCGCACAGACATGCGCGCATTACGCCTTTTACTTGGTGGCTCAGGAGGTGGTTATGGTTGCTCCACAGCTGGTGGTGGTTGTGGGTGCTCCACTGGCTCCATATGCACATCCTCTTGTGGAGATGGCAGAGGTGGTGAAGGTGAATGGTAGGAGGGCATGTATGCAAAGTTAAATTACCCCTAGTATTGGTCCCATTCATTAGGACCTTGGTATGGTGACCCCGCATAAGAAGCGGAACCACTTGAGAACTCAAATGGGGTGAGCTGGCGACCCTGATGGCGGTATTTCTGGATATGGATCCTCGTCCACATCCATGTTTTGGTTCACATTCTGCTCCAGCTGATTCCGGGCAGCTGGGGGAGTGTTAATATACTGATTTGGATCAAAAGACCCATTGAAGGACTGCGAATATGAGTGATGTGAAGAATGGTGAGAATGGGACTGCTGTGAGTGGTACGAGTAGTGATACGAGGGCGTCGAATCAACGGAATGCCTCGCAGACGAATAGGAATTCTCCCAATCCTGAAAGGGATCTGAGTCAAATGAAGGAGATGGTAAGTGATGTGAAGGTCCTGCATCTCCTTGAGGTCCTCCTCGCATTGGACCCTTACCTCGTCCCATTCCTTTGTGTCTTGGCGGCAGTTTCAAATCAACAACCTACAAAGAATCAAAGAAAACAATAAATATAAACTTAATAAGGATAAGGATTTATTCTAGGTCATTTGCCTAGACTCAGAAAGTCTAAGGAATATGCTACTGTGTCATTTGAGATTAAACACAAAAGGCTAGTGTTTAATTCACTCAAACGTTGGCTCTAGTACCAATCTGTCACACCCTGATATTCCAACAAACCCGGTAGGCACGGTTGGGGAGTATCGTGATGTAAGATTGGTATCGTCATTGTCAAATAATCACAGATAGCACAACGGAAGTCTTGGAGTATAAAATATTATTACAAACATATGTGTCCGAAAGTTCAAAAATAATAATACAGACTTGTTTGTAATAAAATCCACAGGTGGATCATAAAATGTACAAAAGAGTTCAACAGACTAATAGGCTTATGCAAAGGATTTGCAAGGTCCTCTTCTTAGCATTACCAAGCAGCTTCCAGCCTATTTACGTATTTGCACCTGTAACTTAATCTTTTGAAAATACGTCAGTTTTCACTGGTAAATACAATCAATCGACATGTTTTGAAAATACTTCAAAATTGATTTAAGTGCACAAGGCACATGAAAATCTTTTAATAACCTGGGACAATTAAAAATAATCTTGTATACAGTTTTATATGCCTGTCAATACATATAGGGCCCAGTATGAAAACTAATACATGATGAATCGATACACCACTTAAACCCACAAAGGAGTTATCCCCAACTTGTGGGTAAGAAAACAATTTTATATAGCATTAAGTATCTGCCGGGTGTATGCCTACACCCCGTGCTCGGTCGTGGCCATTAGAAACTTAAATGAGCCGAGGATATCCAAGACATGGTCGCATTAATCTCTAATATTTAAGTTATCAGACAAAACAGATTAAAATAGGTTATGAAGATTTTGTAGCCATAAGCCGGCATATGATCCCATACTCGACCAAGCGGTAATAATTTACCGTATCCCAAGCCCGTATAGGGAAAATAGGTTAAAAGTATTTACCTGAGCTAATACTTGTCTTATATACAAGGTTTATAAATAACTCAGCCATTAACAATTGACAAGAGTAGGTAGCAATTTACTGAAAGGCTCTAGTCTGGAATGATGGTATAAATAACCAATTAGAATGCTAACGGGTCCTATTTAAGTCTTAGACTTGGACCGGTTAACTTAAAATGTCGAAAATGGTACAATACGCTCAATTAAACGATGACCAGAATAGAATGCAGTTACCCAACAAGTACTAAGACTTGTATAATATGGGTAAACAAATAACGTTCTGGAGTTTGAGATAAAAATGATAAGGTTTGACCCGTTTCGGTAAACTTACGTCAACTAGTTACACAAGCTTAACCGTACGTGTATAAGCGATATCGGGTAACCGGATGAGTTGCGAACAAGTTCTATATTCCAATATACTTTAAATAAGTTGTAATATCATTAGGATAACAACTTATATGCCCGTTAAGGTTTTACAATCAAAATATGTCTCATAAGGGCGTTTTAGTAATTTAGCAACGTATAAAAGGAACTTGCGTATAGACTGATGTTATCTCCATAAACATATTGTAAAAATATTTTATTTACGATATAATATTAGTAGGATATCAAACATATGCGAGTTTTATGGTTTAAGACCAAAATATGCACCGTAGGTGCATTTTGGTCATTATGAACATAGTTTGAAAACTTATCTGTAAATCTGAGTTAAGATCATGTACCTACTGTAAAAACATTATAAATAAGTTATAACATTAGTAGGTATCAAGTTTTGATTGATAGTTATGGTTTAAACCCATACTATGCGCCAAAAGGGCATTTCGGTCATTAAATGACGTTATTTGCGATCTTTAGTAAAAACTCAGGTTAGGAACTGATTTGATATTCCAAAATATTTTAATTATGATATTATATCATTAGGTAATGAGTTTGTTATGAGAAATTATGTTTAAACCCATTCTATGTGGCGAAAGGGCACTTTGGTCATTTAAAAACATAATTTACGACATTATATGAAAACTCAGTTTATGATCAGTTTAGTAACATCAAAATATGTTAATTACATTAACATATCAGTACTTAAGTCATTTGCAAGTTCGTTATGTATCAAAACCTCATTTATTGTGAAAATGGCATTTTAGTCAAACTATGGCATATTAACGAAACTTGAACAAAAACTCAGAATATGATTATGATCGTGTAATATAACCACAGAGGGTTTTGCTACATTAAATTACGATCATAATGCAACCCTAAAATCAGTAGCAAACTAATCTAAATTGGGTCAGAATCGAAAGTCAAAGCAGAAGTCAAACCTTGCGACTTTCGGTTGCGAACCGACCCTAAAACTGGAATTGACGAGCCAAACATGCTTACACATGGTCTAATAATTATTACCAACTTGTTTAAGTGTTAAAACATATTTTAGAACGAATATAAACTCAGATTATAAGATTTATAAATTCTGCCTAGTTTGACTTTTTAAAACAATAACTTTGACCCGTCAATTGACCAAGCAAACGTGATTTTCAGGAGGTGTCCTTTTGAGGGATTAACACGTTACCTAGTTATGATCACGTAGCCATGTTCGCCTCGAATAATGGCGGGACCATTAAGGTCTAAACCAAAAGTCAAAGCATTTATCAAAAATGCTTGACTTTAGGCTTTAAAAACCAAATAAACGAAAATGCAAGGAAGAGGATCATTTACCAGTGAACCTTGCACGAAAAAGAACTCAATGGAAGCTCCCTTTAGCTAGGAATCTCCAGGAGATGAGAGGAAATTGAAAACAAGAAGGTGCAAATTGGTTTGATGCATAAATGCATCTATTTATAGATGGAGCTCAAGATTTGGAACAATACAGGTGTTATGAAGGGCTAGGAGATCATCACTAGTGTCCTTGTACGTGTCTTAAACCACCATGCAGCCCCTGGTAACGGAAATGAAGGTTTTTGGTGGTTTGTGTGGCCTCCAAGGAATTTTTCAAAGCTGGACGATTTTTATAGAACGTAGAGGTCCGTGTATGTGGTCCGTAAAGGGCTTCGGCCCACAAATTAATTTTCAAGCTTTGACACATTTGGCCCCTTAACTCCCATATTCTTATGTATTATCATTTCAAGCATAAATAGCTCCTTATGGCCAATTTTAGGCACACTCGAGAGTATAACCGAACATCATTAAGCTCCCGGTTCGTTAAAGGGTCACTCAGAGGTATAAATTTACATGTTGATGCCTTTAGTCCTCCAACTATCAAACTTTCATGTAAATTCACAAACGGTCCCTCTCGTCCAACAAGTGGCTCATTTAAGAGTACGGGCACCGTAAAGGGTCACTCAGAGGCATGGTTTTAGCATGTTGACACTTTTAGTCCCTCCGCATTCATACTTTTCACATTTGGCAAAATTAGTCCTTCCTAGTCAACATTAGGCATATTTAGGAATAGGGACACATGTCAACACATTACTGGACACGATTGTACGAGGTGTTACAGTACCGCGCTCCACTTCTTGATCAGTAATCTTGTGAGCTAGACAAATAATTTGTGGTAAGTTATCGAGGTTCGCTGAAGTAACCATACTTTTGATTTGCAGCGCCAACCATTGATATACAGCTCGATCCGCTTGTAGGGTGGGTTCGATAAGTTAGGGCACATATTTGCAAGCTCATGAGAACGTTTAGTGTACGCTTCAATCTCCAATCCCACCATCTTCAGATGATAGTACTCGTTCTCCAACTTTTGAATCTAATCATGAGGACAGTACTCCTCCCGCATCAATTCCTTAAAATCGTCCCAAGTAGTAGTATTCGCCATGTCGATTCCCAGCATCTGAACTTGGGCATTCCACCAAGTTAAGGCACCATCCTCCAGTGTGCCTGAAGCGGTGACAGACAATTACACAAAGCAAATGCTGATTCGGCCTTCTCAAACCAACGAAGGAGGCCCGCTGCTCCTTTAGTCCCATTGAAAGTTTGCGGTTTGCAATCCATGAACGCCTTGAAAGTACAGATGGGCGGATTGTTTTGATTCTAGTTCACGTGTTGACCTGTAGGTGAAAGGACGTACAACGCACGAATGAGAGTTTGAATATACGAATAAAGAACAAAATTTTTCTTGTTGTAAGTGTCATACCAGCTTGCTGAGCTGCTAAGGCCTCAGTCACACGTGTGTTGATGAGGTCCATCCATTCCGCCTGAGTCATGACGATATTACCATGGCCACACCGTGTCCACCACGTCTACTCATGATTCTGCATCCACAAGAAGGGTGGAAAGAGTAAGGATCGAGATTGAGTAGAAGTCAATCGTCGCTATGACTCCTATAGATTGTTGAATCCCCAATTGTATCGGATAATGGGTCAGAATCCTTTTACACTTTCTAAACCTCACTAGGACTCACATGCACCCCAAGTCATTATTAACTGTGCACCCGTAATGATAATGTGATTTGCATGTTCAACTCGGTTCCTCTTAACTTGCGTCAAAAGAACCTCAGATTCGAGTGTTAAAATCTAAGGTGTTGTCAAAACGATAAGGATCACGAAGGTCTAGAGATTATATCATACTAACTATGCATCATAATGTAAACAAGTAACACATGTAATTTTACTGTAATGCTGGGTACGCAATGCAATGCATATGTGTACGCTAGATGTGTAAAGTATACAATAAGTAAAAGACGAACCTTGCAATCTGGAGCTTAGTGTCATTGTCGTTTTCAGAACTGATTCGGTTATAGTCTAGCTTTATAAAAACGTTTAAAAACCTAGTTCACTATAACCAGTGGCTCTGATACCAAACTGTCACACCCCCAAAATACCACATGCGGATTCCACCGTGAGGCGTGTGATGTACCAGGATCTAGCCACCAATCACGTTGAACCAACAATAGTATATTAAACTCAAAATCTTATTCAACATGAAAAGTGCTCATCAAATAAGCGATTCACCAAAGTATTTGTTCAACGGAAGAAATTTTAAATATTTAAACATTCGAAAACAAATTGTTTCTAAAGCATATCATAGCGTAAAATGTTTCAGTAAGCGACGCGACCCAGGAACTCTCTAGCTCCTCCGATTACAAGTTCCGATCCATGAAGATATCTAACGACCTGAAAGCATGCAGAAAAGTGTGTTAACATAAAGTTGGTGAGTTCACAGTTTTGTTTGCGTACATCAATTAGTGTTTAGTTTAAAGACATGTTATAAATAATAAACTCTATACCAATTGACTATTTGTTTTTGGTGCCCTCATCAATGTCTATCATCATTTGATCAAAGTGTTTAAGGTCATTAGTTCACTCCCGGCTCCCAGCATGGTGTGAGGTTTGTCAGGCCTAATATCGCTATCAACTAATACCCTGTTGCCTCCCAGGTAACTAGCTCAGTATGTAAGTAGGGACTTTCGTGATAGAGTTGAGTTTATTAACTATCATCAAAATTAAACCAAGACATTTAAAAGTATTCCTCCTAGGAATATTAGTTTGTCCCCCCCCCCCCCCCCCCCGGGACGATGCTTGTGAAAGAGTAGTGAACTCACCTTAGTTTGCTCGGTAAATGATAACGTGTCTTTACGCGTTAAGTAGGTGTTAGGTCTGCCACACATGACCTAATGTACGTTTAAATGTAAGTATGTATGCAAGTAGAGTGTTTGCAATACACTAAGTGTCCAAACAACCAAGTGTTTACTTTGATCAGATTAACGTGTTTTATCATAAAGTAACACAAAGTGGATCTCTCTAGTTGGTGTCGTGATTCGGTGGAATATAAAGTGACATTGGGAACACAGACTATACACAGTTTACATTTCGTTATTCAAAACAGTTATACACATACATGTATTTCAAGGATCATTAAACTCAAACATATCATGTATACTTTCACATAACCTCGAACACCTAACCATGTATTCCCACACAAATCCGGACAGATTTATAAGCATGTTCAGACATAATCAGTTACTATTCAGAACTTATAAGTTCTTTCCTTTAATTTCGGACATCTTATTATTCATAAAAGTGCGGACCTTCATGTTTATCTTAAGTACGGACACCTTTGTATTTAACATGTGCGGACTACTTGGTATAATCACAAGTGCGGACCCTTTAAAATAACATAAGTGCGGACTCCTTTGTATAATCACAAGTGCGGACCCCTTTAAAATAACATAAGTGAGGACTCCTTTGTATAATCACAAGTGTGGAACCCTTTAAAATAACATACGTGCGGACTCCTTTTTATCTTTTGTGACAACTGGCACTTTTCCACGCATTTCGTACAATAATTAAACAGTAATCTATGCTTTAATAACTGTGCATGATTTAGTTTACAAGACGAATGAAATTCTGATTACTGTTATATACATACAATGGCATTTCATGTTGCAAGACTTTTATCATTACTACATGCAACACAATACAGCTCTATTAATGCACAGAGCAGAGTTAGTACAGTTATCAGACAAACTAGAAGTACTGACGGGAGTTCAGTACTTAGACAGGCATGATGTTAAGACACAAAATAAGCCCCATGACCAAGTGTTACACTAGTATAGTGTATAGGAAAGTAGGGATTACAAAACTGCCTTCCTAGTGATGACATAGGTACCGAAAAGTGCCAGAAACACACTAAAACTGCAAAATTCTGCTAAAAATAAACAAATTTAGCAAAAATTCAGCTTTTAACATCTAATTATAATGCAGAATTATGATATAATGGTCAAGAATACTTTCCTAAGTATCGGGAATCGAAACTGTCATAAAAGACTACATAAGCACACTAAACTGCGCAATTTAGCGCTTTAACGAACAGTAACGAAACGAACAACCGGACACTAACTGAAACATCAAATTCTTACTAGAAGCATTGTTTTAGTGTTGCAAAGCAAGTTATGGTCATCGAACATCATAACACATCCTATAAACATATAACACATATAACCCTAACTAGTATACTTGAAATCTAACTATAACACTTAACTTACCCTTAGAATGTTACACTTTACCCCCCCCCCCCTTTTGATAGCCGGTTAGGGGACGTGGGTCCCACATGAAGATTTTATTTGGTTATTTTATACACTTGTAGAGAATATACCAAACATAATATCCCTTATGCTATATATTGTTGGAGGATCTTTAATATAAAAACCTCAAGACATAAACAACTTGCATTCTAACACTTCAACACCACAAAACTCCTCTCTTCTCCTCCATAAGCTCACGGCCAAGCACCCCCTTTCGTCTCCAAATTTTTCTAGTCCATTTCTATATAATCTAAGGTGTCTCTAAGGTGATTCAAGCATACTTAGGAAGGTTGGAAGCAAGGAGACTTGAAGGACCACTTCCTATAGCTTTTATCCACTTCATATCTTCTTCATCTTCTACTTTGATCTTCCCTAGCCTTGTGCTAGTAGTAAGACCTTCCTAATCTCATTTTACTTCATATTATGTTGGTTAAAAGATGATATAAGTTGTTAAACATAAAGATCATGAAGAAACATAAGCTTAAACATGAACATAAAGCTCTAAATCATGAAAATCAAAGATGTTTAAGTGGATGTAATATACTTGATTGTTGATTTCTTGTGTTTATGATGTTGATCATCATAAGAAGCTTGCTAGATTGTGATTAAACGCATGATCTAGCAAGTATGAGGATGATTCTTGAGAAAATCATAATGATCATCCTTTATGTTAAACATGAACTTGAAAATAAACTTGTTTTAGTGTATGATGATTTGTGATACATGTTATAAGTCTTGAAAATAAAGGATTTTAAAGATAATATTTTCAAGAGAACAAAGTTATTTACAAGATTTACAAGATCATGATTTTTGAAGCAACTAATCATATTTTTAGTGATAAATCAAGTATAGAAACATGTTATTAACAAGAGAAATACAAAAGAATTGTTTTTGGAAAAATCATTTTGTAAGTTGTAAAGGACTAGATTTTGCAAGAATGTGATTATTAAACAAATAACCATGTTTTAGAGAGTAACTTAACCTACTAAATAACATACTAAGTTACTACAACTTTTTACAAAATTTCAAGTTCATGTCAAAGTGTAAATTTCATATTTAAAGCATATGGTAAGTCTTGAATGATTTGTTGATGATTGATGATGATTTATAAAAGAAAATGATATGCTTTGAAAGCATGGAAACCTCCATTTTAAGGGGAAACTATGGCAAATTTTTTCTAAAAATATAACACTTAGAAAAATTACTTTTAAACAAATAATTACAAGTATATTTTAAACCATGAAATTTTATATAAAGTTTGCCATAATTTTTGTCATAAGATTATAAATATTGGAAGTTGGTTTTTGTAAATAAAAGTGACTAAATGTGTATTTAGGAAATATATATTTAGATGTCACCATGTGTGTGATTATTTGTATATTATGTGTATTAGTTATATTATTTTAGGGCTTGAAATAATATAACTCACCAAAATACCAAGAAATTACAATCCAAAATACTACCAAAATTCTAAGAAATAAACATATAATTTATACCCAAAATATTGGTGAAACCGAACAAGGAATATAACTTACATAAATTTTCCGGAATTAAAGTCATAAGTATATTTTGGTAACGGTACTTTGGAAACCAAGAGAACAAAAATATGATTTTTGTGAGTATTATAAAATAAATCATATTTTTTAAAAGGAGAAAATATATTATTTTTGGTAAGTAAAAATATATATTTTCTTGGAATTATTTGAAGATATATTATTTTTGGGAGAAAATATATATTTTCTTAAATAAACTTTGGACACATTATTTTTGGGTGAAAAATAAGTTTATATATATTTTCCGTGTTTAACTTGAAAATATATTATTTTTGGGACTTATATGGAAATATAAATATCTTTGCCAAGGGAAAAATTATAAATAATTTTTCTATGTAAGATTTCCTAAAATATATATTTTGAGAATACATATTTGTGAATTTTATTAGGAGTATTATTCCGGAAAGTATAAACACAAAATTAAGTATATGAATACTTAATAAATACAGTGAAATACGTATTCTTGTACGTATAAATACACACCGGAATACGCCACAAATACTTGGCAAATACACAAGTCTAATATACACCAGTATGACTATACCCATCCTTGGGAGAACACATACGCATAACCACATGATAGACCAAGTTAAAATATGTTATTTTAACTAATATTCCAAAATTTAATAAATATAATTTAAGTTAAAATATTTATTATTTTTACAAATAATTATATACTTTGGAATATTATAATATACATCAATGATGTAACTCAGAATACACTAAGAATTCCAAAACAAGTCATAATGAACAACTAAGACAAAGAGTCGTGACACGACCTAAGCGTCTAATAAAACATGGCACATGTGTAGGTAGTTGTACGACTCATAGGAGGACCTTGAGCATACGAGATAGCAGGACGCAAACTTATGAGTTCATGTCCCCCTTTTTCTCTTAACTGTTTTCGGATATATAACTCTCGGGGGTGGAATACATGTTGCATATGTTTAAATGGTATGATTTGGCTATGAAATGAACTATTAGATCATGTGAGCATATAGTGAATTTGAAATGCCATTAACTCTCTTAAGAAATATGGACGAAGGTTAGATCTAACGGGTACGTGTGACAACCGTAAAAAATACAGGTATCCGTACAATTTAAATTACCATGATTAGTGCTTAATGACTGTGCTGAATTACAATTAATGACTTAAACTGCTTTCTGATTACTGCATCATACTTACATGTGTATCACATATTACATAATGTCACATCATTATCACGTACAAACTATATTGACATACATGATGCACAAAGCACAGTTAGCACAGTTAACGGATAAAACAGGAATATGCTGACGGGGTTCAGTACATAGACAGACAGTGTTTTGAGACCCAATATGAGCCAGAAACCAAGTTCTACACTAGTATAGTGTGTAGGGAATTAAAAGTGTCACAAAAGGGTACTTAAAGATCACTAAATGGTATAGGTTGACACTTTAAAGAACCGGTATCTAACAGAACAACCGGACACTACCCGAAACACCAAAATTATACTAGAAGCATTGTTTTAATGTTTCTGAGCTAGTTATGATCCCCGTACACCCTAACACACTATATATCACATAATACACTTGAACACTAACCTATACACTTTGAATTCTAACTAGTTGCTTAACTTATCATTTAAACACCAACTAAATACCCCCCCCCCCCTAAGTGGACGGTCACTTATGTGGCCCCACCTCCCAAAATCTTACAAGATTTCTCAAGATCTTGCTTAAATCCTATAAGATTGATTAGATGATTTTGTTTGTACTATTACAAACATGTTACACAATGGATAATAAAATTAGTTGGTTATAAGAGGAACTTGGTGGATCATTCTCACACACACTCCACCATAACTCATCTCCTTCCTCCCTCCCCTCCAATCAGCCGAGAACAAGCACCCACCACCCCACCATCATCATTTCACTTCCATTCAATCCATATACTCACAAAGGTGTAAGGAACCATATAAGAAGGTTTGGTGGTCTTGGATCTTGAAGGACCTCTCCCGATTGCTTTTATCCAACCCATTTGTCATCTACAACATCAAGTGTTCTTCCCTAGCCTTGTGCTAGTAGTAAGGCCCTCATAACCCTTTGTTACTTCATATATTGTTGGTTAAAAGATGATATACATTGTTAATCATGATGAACATTAAAAGACATATTCATGAATCTCTAACATAAGCTTATAAACATATGAATACTTGTTGATTTGTGTTTATATGCTTCTTGTTGATTGATTATTAGTGTTAATGATGTTAGACATCATATGGAACCTACTAGATTGTAATTAAACACATGATCTAGTAAGTTAATGTGATGATCTTGTG
The DNA here is from genome assembly GCA_030545235.1 of Helianthus tuberosus. Classification (NCBI taxonomy): domain Eukaryota; kingdom Viridiplantae; phylum Streptophyta; class Magnoliopsida; order Asterales; family Asteraceae; genus Helianthus; species Helianthus tuberosus. Next base: position 127,842,277 of record CM060351.1, on the reverse strand, counting down.
AAAGACCAAGATCATCATGCCTTATGTTTACATGAACTTGAATAATAAAAGTTGTTTTCATGTAATGATGATTTAAACAAAATCCAAGTCTTGTGAGTGGATGATTTCTAAAACAGTTTTCCAAAGAAACCAAGCTAAATCACAAAGATTTACATGAACGTTGTTTTAGAAGAACTAATCATGTTTCTAGTGTTGAAACAAGTATAAGAACACTTTGTTTACAAGAAAAACTCAAAAGAATGATTTTTGGAAAAATCATCTAACAAGTTGTAAACACTCAAATCTTTCAAGAATGAGATTTTTAAAGAAATAAACACACTTTAAAGGGTAACTAAACCTACTAAATACATTACCAAGTTACTACAAGTTTTTATAAAAACTCAAGTTCATGATCATTATGTAGATAGCTTTGTTTTAGCACATGGTAAGTGTAGATTGATTGTTGATTGTGTATGATGTTTTTTGAAAAGAAAATGATATGCTTTCATAGCATGGACACCTCCATTTTTAGGGGAAACTATGGCAAAAATTTCTAAAAATACAAACACTTAGAAAAATATTTTCTAAACAAATATTCACAAGTGTGTTTTAACTATGGTTTTCGACATAAACCTTGCCATAATTTTTGTTACAAAAATACAAATATTGGATGTTGGTTTTTATAAATAAAAATGAGTAAATATGTATTTAGAATATATATTTACACATTGTGTGTGATTATTTGTATACTTTGTGTATTAGTTATATTCTTTTAGAGTTAAAATAATATAACTTAACAAAATACCAAGAATTTACAATCCAGAATATTACCAAAAATCGTAAGGAATAAATATATAAGTTACACACATAATATTGTGGAACCGAACGATAGAACGTAACTTACAAAATATTCCGGAAAATACCGTTATAAATATATTTTTGGTAAATATTATTTTGGAATACGAAAGAAATGAGAATATGATTTTTATTATTATTACAAGGTATACCATAATTTCGACAAGGAGAAAATATATTATTTTTTGGAATATATTTTCTTGGGATATTTGGAAGATATATGGTTTTTGGGAAAAATATATATTTTCTGGAAATACATTATTTTTGAAAAAAATAAGTTTAAATATATTTTCTAAGTAAGACTTGAAATATATTATTTTGGAACAACAAATACAAGAATACGAAAATACATGTATAAGATACCCCCATCCTTGGGAAGGAAATACGGATTTAAATACTTGAGAAGTATTATTACAAAATATTGTTTAACGATTATTCCAATATCTAAAAATATAATCTAAGTTAAAATAATTATTATTTTAACAAGTAATTATAACTTGGAATAATATTGAAGACTTAAAAGAAACGTAACTCAAAAACATTAATACTAAGACAAGGCACGACCCGTTCGTCTAATAGACGTTAGCACATTGTAGGTAGTCGTGTTTGCTGAGGAGATTTGAGTTACGATTCTGAAGACGCAATATTGTGAGGTCATGTCCCCCTTTTCTTTTACTGTTTTTCAGTTTTATAACTTCGGGGGTGAAATACATGTTACAATTGTTTACAAACGTTTTATACATGGTATGGTTAGCTAAGGAAGGTTACTGCTTGATCATGTGAAAGGTGGGTATAACACTTAAGGCCATTAATCCTCGTCGTAGGACCGAGGGACATGAGTGATAGATCAATTTGGGTGTAGCGAGCCCACACCCATGAGGACCAGGGTGGCCCATGTGGTGACTATGTCCACATACTGAAGCCGTGGCAAAATCCGCTAGGTTTGAGTTTTCCTGCACCATTTCACACATACCATTGGTGATCTGTTTTTCCTTATTGCTATATACCAAGGACATACATACATACAGACATACTTTAAAGGTTTATTCATACACAAACACATGAACTCACTCAACTTTTGTTGATGTTTTCAAATTTCATGTATTTCAGGGAACTAAGCGGATCTTGCAGGTGTGTGCATGTTTTCAAGCTGCGTTATGAATAAAGGATGTCATCCGTGGTCGTAGGGTTTAGGAGATGTATCTTATTCCTGGACGGGATACATGTCCCTAAACTCAGCTTTATTTAAGGTCTTTTGTTGAGTCTTTGTGAACTCATTCAAACATGTTGTGGTTGTAACTTAAAACTTGGTGTCCACGTTCCAGACAAGTATGTTGTGTTATTTTCAAACTTAATTTATGGATGAACATCTTATGGTTTTATCATATAGCGTTGTTATGATTGAATGCTATGGTATTAAGTAAGTCACACCATTAACCACGCTTCTGTAAAAGTCAGGGTGTGACAACTTGGTATCAGAGCTTCGGTCGTAGCGAACTAGGATTCTTTCTCGAGTCTAGACTACGATCATTAGGGCTCTCACAAAAATGTTTTTACAACATGTTTTCATTGCATACACAAAACGTCCAGATCCAGGAGACAAACATTTTTACAAACAAAAGCCACGAAACACATTTCAAAATTTGTGTTTATGATTTAGTCTGAAAGACTAGGAGTTTAATCTGAGAAATTTAGTCTGAGAGACTGGGTAGTTCGGTCTGAGAGACTGGGTGGTTAGTCTGAGAGACTAGTTGGGACAGTTTGAGAAACTGAGGAGTTTAGTCTGAGAGACTAAGTAGTTCAGTCTGAGAGACTGGGAGGCTTAGTCCGAGAGACTAAGTGGGTTTGATGATGATGAGTTTGATCCTGAGCATAAGATTGACTTTATTCCTGATGACCAGAATTTTGATGCGCCCGCTGATCTCAAGCCGTTACCCACTGATCTTGAGCTGGCACCAGCTGACCCTGAGCCTATACTAGCTCCTGAGCCTATACTTGCACCCGAGCCTATGCCTGCTCATGATCCTCTACCTGAGCATGACCCTGTACCCGTTGGGATACCAGTTGTTGCACCACCTTTACCTGAACCGATCCCTGTACCTGTTGACCATGCTCCTTTTGCTGCCTAGATAGATCCCCGTTATGCATTCACCCGCAATGGGTGGATAGAGGATGACGATGACTTACCCCATTTTGTTGAGCCTGTTACTCCCCTTCACCTACCTGCACCTACACATGCACCAGTTGAAATTGCCCAGTTTCACCCACATGTGTCTGATATTCACCGCACTGATCCTCCGATCACGTTCTTATAGGATATCACCCCACCCCGTCCAGGGGAAGGTGCATCGAGTCAGTAGCCCAGTCATATTCCTCCTGTGTCAGCAGCTCTTCCTTTCATGCCACAGTTTACACACACTGCTCCTTTTGCTTCTGCACCATCAGGCGAGCCACTAATTTGGTTTTTGCCCAACACGATGCATGTTTCTGATCCATACCATCCCTCCCACTACATTGGTTACATGAGGGATGATTTGCTTTTATCGTTACACGTTCAGCAGGAGATGTTATGTCGGAGAGTCATGGAGTTAGAGAGGATACCACGTCCTCCACCCTGTACATGTCAGTCACCATTCGCGACTCCACCAGCTCCTCTTCTACCGTACCCAGATTTTGACATTCGTTTTCTTACTATGGAGCAGCAGGTTAGTTACCAGTTGCGTCGCGTTCATGCTCTCGAGGAGGAGTTAGCACACGTGCGCAGTTTACTTTTCTTTCCTCCACCTCCTCCTCCTCCACCATCAGCGTAGTTGGTTTTTGGTCTTATGCAGATAGCTTACTTTTGGTGAGAGTGTCGCTATTGAGGCAGCTTACGAAGACCTTTTGAAAACCACTTTTTGTGTATATGACTGTTGTAGTATGGTGGATATTTTGGACGTGGGTGATGTGACCCTATAGTCCCTTTTGTAGTGACTTGATATATTTGATGAACTTGTAAAACTGTACTTGTGGTAATTGATATATGAAAGCTCAATCACAATATTCTCATTATATGCATTGATTTGTTCATTGGTGAAAGGAATGTGATGTTATATGCTTACTTGTGTGGACAAATGCTATTACATGTGCATGACATGTACATACTATACTTATTATGACCTGACCAATACAATCTTCTTATAGAAGATGCCACCACGAAGGGAAACTCGTCTGCCCACTACCGAGGCCGAATTACAAGAACGAATTTCACAAGCGATAGCACAGCACGAGGCCTCACGCGCTGAAACTTGCGGGGGTACGTCGGGAAGTAACCCACCTCATGGTAATGTCTAAATCATTTGAGACACATTATGTTACATTTGGATATTCCATGTGCGTTCGCTAATGCTTTCTGTGAATGACGTTACTTGTACAGGTTGTACCTATAAGCATTTCTTAGACTGTAAACCTCTGAATTTCGACGGCGTCGGGGGTGCTGTGGCCTTTGTTAGATGGAAGGAGAAGACCGATTCTGTGATAAAAATGAGTAAATGTGCGCCGGAACATCAAGTCACATACATCTTCGGATTGTTCTTAGACGGAGCACTCTCATGGTGGAATATCCAAGTTCAAACTCTGGGAGAGGCAGCAGCATACGCTTTGACTTGGAATAAGCTGAAGGAGCTCATGCGCAAGAAGTATTGCTCCAGGGCTAAAATTCAAAAATTGGAAACAGAGTTTTGGAACCTCAAGATGGATGGCCCAAAGATTGCGGAGTATGTGCAGAGATTTCACGACCTATCTCGTGTTGTACCATACATGGTTAATCCGGAATTTAAACGCATCGAGCGTTTCATTTGGGGGTTGGCACCTCAGATTATGAGTATTGTGACAACATCAAAGCCTGCTACGATCACCGAAGCTATTGATCTGAGCGTAGCGCTAACTGAAGAGGCAATCAGGTTAAACAAGTTTTCGATCTCTGACCAGAAGAAGATAGAGACTCACGTTGAGTCATCGGGTGAGAACAAAAAGAAGTTCTAAAATTTTAAAAAGGGTACCAGCAGTGCTAACAAGAAGAAGGATGTGAACCCACCAGCTGAAGCCAAGACTGGCATTGAAAACAAGTGAAAAGGGTATATGGGCACTCTGCCCAAATGTGAGGTGTGCCAGTACCATCATGCCAACCAATGCAGGGTTAGAAAGTGTGAGTCTTGTGGAAAGAATGGACATTCAAAGGAGACATGCTGGGCCGGTACTGGTCGTGGTGGTCAGAAAGGTTATGGCAGTAGAAACAATAACCGTGGTGGAAATGGGTATGGAAACCGCCCTCAAGGAGGAAAAGGCGGTAATGGGAATCGTGGTGGTTTTGGGAATCAAGCTGGTATGGGGAATCATGGAGCAAACAACAATCAAGGTGGTAATGGGAATGGAAATGGTCGGGGACCAGGGTGCTTTAACTGTGGAGACGTTGGGCATTTCAAGAGAGAGTGCCTAAAGCTCAATCATGCTCAGGGAAGGGTTTTCAACATCGGAGCGAGGGAAGCTCGCCAGGATCCAAATGTAGTCACGGGTACATTCCCTATCAATCAACGCTTTACATCTGTACTATTTGATACTTGTGCCGATTATAGCTTTGTATCACTAGAGTTTAAGAAAATGCTTGGGTTAGTAGCTAGTAAGCTAGATATTCCGTACTCGATCGAGCTAGCTAACGGAGAGCTAGTAGAAGCGAATGAAGTGGTTAGCGGTTGCGTGATAGAACTGGGAGAACATGAGTTTACGCTTGATCTTCTCAGTCGAGTTGGGAAGCTTCGATGTGGTAGTTGGCATGGATTGGTGGTCGAGCAACCGAGCACAGATCGTATGTCACGAGAAGATCATTCGCATTCCGATGGCGAATGGAGAAACAATTGTAGTGCATGGAGAGAAGCACGATACACCCCTAAGGATCATCAGTTGTTTGAAAGCCCGAAGATGTTTGCAGAAAGGATGTGTTGCCTTCTTGGCACACATTGTGGACAAGGAAGCCGCTAAGCCGAAGTTAGAAGATATCCCAGTTGTGAAGGAATATCCTGAAGTTTTCCCAAAGACTTGCCAGGATTGCCGCCGCAGCGACAAGTCGAGTTCTATATTGGCTTGGTTCCAGGCGTCGCGCCTGTAGCCAAGGCACCTTATCGACTTGCGCCGTCTGAGATGCAAGAGTTGTCAACACAGCTTCAGGAGTTGTTAGACAAGGGATTTATCAGACCAAGCTTCTCGCCTTGGGGAGCTCCAGTGCTGTTCGTCAAGAAGAAGGACGGTAGTTTCCGCATGTGTATCGACTACCGAGAGCTAAACAAGTTGACTATTAAGAATAGATTTGCTTTGCCAAGGATTGATGACCTGTTTGATCAACTACAAGGTTCGAGTTTCTACTCCAAGATCGATCTTCGATCAGGTTATCACCAGTTGAGAATTCAAGAGGAGAGTATTCCAAAGACGGCCTTTAGGACTCGATATGGATATTACGAGTTCCTGGTTATGTTGTTTGGGTTTACAAACGTGCCAGCAGTATTCATGGATTTGATGAATAGAGTTTGCAAGCCGTACCTCGATAAGTTTGTGTCACACCCCGACCACGTGAGACAACGAAACGTGGCGGAAACGTCGGGGAGTGTTGTAACAGAATTAATTGTTTCAAATCCATGGCAATTGAAGTTTTGTTTTATTAATCAAACATGAAAGTTACATTGTTTTAAACAAGAAACAAAGAGTATATAACAAAAATTAACTAGTTCTTGTCTCGTTTTAAGTCACTAAGTCACAGGTCCGCCTAAGTATGTCTTGATAAGTCCTATGCATCATCTCCTGAAAACACATGTGAAAATAGGTACGTCAGCATAAAAATGCCTGTGAGATACATAGGTTTTGTGAAAACAGAATTCATGACTTATGTTTGAGAAAATGTTTAGTCATGAACCTTGTAATTTGCTTTGTCTTGTAAATCATTTGAAAAACGATAAGATCAGATGATATGTATAAATAAGAGAATAATGTATGGTTAAATGAATAACCATGTAAAATGAGTTTGTATAAGATAAGTTGTTTGTAAATCATTGTCTTGTGAAAAGTATGTTATTTGTATAAAATGTTATATGTCTCAAATTGAAATGATTCAAATAACGCTACAATATGTGATACCATACAACACTTATATATAGGAAGTACCAGCGGCGTATCCACCGTGCTTGTATCATATTACATACGCCTCGTTACTTAAATCACTTACTCAAACCAAACCACCAAAGTAAAATGTTTAACAGTTGTAGAAATGTTTATGTATAGTCAAATGTCTATTGTCGAATGTAAATCATGTCAACAGATACAACTGGTTCACATGGTTTAATAGTTACAAACGGTTCATATAATCAAAGGGTTACGACGGTTCACATGGTCAAATGGTTACAACGGTTCAAAATGTAGTATAATGTGTTCATATGCTGGATGATATGCAACAGAAATGCAATGTGAAACAATGTACTAAGTATGCACACAATGGGCGTACATAGCATGAAATGTATTGTAAAGTGATGTACTAAGTATGCACACAATGGGCATACATAGCATAAAATGTATTGTAAAGTGATGTACTAAGTATGCACACAATGGGCATACATAGCATAAAATGTATTGAAATCATGTACTATAAATGTACTAATAAACATAGCAAGTATATGATGTGAAAACAGGCAAGCATGAAAGTAACAAGTAGGCACCTGTGTTTCACTCCAAAACAGTTTGGAAAACAGTAAAAGAGGGGTCTATGTACTCACTTGAGATTGCTCAGAAGTCCTAAGATAACCACCAAGCAATACTAGAGATCTCGGAATCAAACGGCACCTAATATAGGTAACTATGTTAATAAACCGGACCTATATCGGAGGATCGGATAGAATGAGGGCTCGTAAACCAAATGAGTATGGGAACTCATGTAGTATGGTTTAACAAAGCCTACATACTAAATGAAACCTAGCCTAAGTGCTTACGACCCATTATGACCCGTTTAGGTAGCTTATGCTACTTTAACGCGTCGTTCGCGTGAAATGCGTTCGGACCGCTTAACTAGTCCTATGACAAGTAACATATGCCTTAAGATGTCTAATATTGTTGTCAAATCAGTTTAGATGTCAAAAGTTACGTTACATATGCTTAAAATGAATTTTGGCATCAAAGGGGTATTTTGGTAATTTACCTAAGGCATATAAACTACCTATCATACAACTACTTAAACGAAGCGACCATAAGGTATAACCTCGGAAGGTTATTCCCTATATACTATGGTCACCTTATGTGTTTGGTCGGATCCTAATGATCGACCAAATGGGTCGGGTTCGAAGGTATAAGCGATTTATTAGATCGCTTACCCTTACGACCCTAGACAACGTGGTAATCAGTAGGCATAGTCACAAGGGACTATAACCATCATGATTACAATCACGTTGCGAAGTTCAAACGAACTTCGCATTGACCATAAACTGGTCAATGCAGAAAGTCAAACAAAGTTTGACCTTCGGACTCGAAAAGCAATAAAAGAACGAAGGAACACTTACAAAGGGTCCCCGAATGCTAATCTAGATCAAAATAGCTCAGGTATGAAACAAAGGTTTCAACTTAGAGCACATTAGATCAGATTCTTGTGAGAAATGAGTGAGAATGTGGTGGGTATTTATAGATTTCGGTTCACCGTTAGGATCGTTTCTTGGAGAAGAGGGAATGATCACATCCCTACACTTGTTGGAATGTTGTGGTAACTGATTTTGCCCACCACAAGAGATTAACATGTGGCACTTGGCCTTTGGAGAGTGTTTAAGGGCTGTTAACAGCAGGAAAAATGACTTTTCTGATTCTGAAGGGGCCTCGCGTGACGCTAAGGACCCTCGCGTCACGCCTAGCCCTTCTTTTGGCAGAAATGGCAGATTAGGTCCCTGCACATTGTTTCGTTGCGTAACGGCACTTCTAACATCCGTCAAACCCGACTTTAAGCTCCACAATGATGCTAAGACATAGGGAACATGAAATATGCTTGAAAATATCTCGGATGTCGGTTCGTTTGGTCGTACGATCGCGATGTTCGCTTAATTACGACGGAATGCGCATAAGCGCGAAAAATGATCCAAATTGCGCGACGAATGGATTTTTCTTATGCCAAACACTAAAATAAAATATTTTAGTGCTTACATAAATTTTTGGATGTCCGGATGTATTCAGAACGTAAGTTATGCGCGAAAGTGCAAACTTGTGCACTTTTTGGCACTTTTAGTCCCTGAATGATCCAAAAGTTTATTTTAGCACACCGAACCTCTCAAAGCCTATTTCTAAGCTATGTAAAGGATATTTATGGTATGTTTAACTTATGGTCATTTTCCGGAATGTTCGTTACAGTTCAAATAGGCATATTTTCACAGTTTGTCAAGTTTAGTCCTTGTAAGCGAATTAACTTGTTTTTGCCATACCAAAGCCTTCAAAACTTATTTCTAAGTTATATAAAGGTTATTTAAGGTATGTTAAGTATATGTTGATGTTCCAGAGTATTTGTCGCATTAAACTGATTATGTTTACGCACCAGTTTGCGTATAACTCTCCAGTAAGCGATATAGAGCTTGAAATCGAACAAGAATTGATATGTGCAAAAGATACACATATTTATACAGATCCCAAGTATGAAATACAATATTTCATTGGCTTGGCATTTGTTTGATGGTCGCAGTGACCCAGGTGTCACAGTCTCCCCTACTTTAGGAAATTTCGTCCCGAAATTAGTCGTAGGAGTCCATCTGTGACTTTGTGTCAAGTAACCACCAGATATACAAGGCATAATCCTGTCATTTCCTTAACGGACAATCTTCAGAAATGAAAATGAACAGACGGAGTCATTTTCCTCAACGAGTATTCTTCAGAAGCGGAAATGAAGGAATAAACAAACGGGGATTCGTTTCCTCAACGGACGATCTTCAGAAACGAAAATGAACAAACGGAGTCATTTTCAACGGGTGCTTCCTCAGAAACGGAAATGAAAAAGGATAGTCAAACGAATATTCATTTCCTCAACGGACTAATCTTCAGAAACGAAAATGAACAAACGGAGTCATTTTCAACGGGTGCTTCCTCAAAAACAGAAATGAAAAAGGATAGTCACACGGATATTCATTTCCTCAACGGACAAATCTTCAGAAACAAAAATGAACAAACGGAGTCATTTTCAACGGGTGCTTCCTCAGAAACAGAAATGAAAAAGGATAGTCAAACGGATATTCATTTCCTCAACGGACAAATCTTCAGAAACGAAAATGAACAAACGGAGTCATTTTCAACGGGTGCTTCCTCAGAAACAGAAATGAAAAAGGATAGTCAAACGGATATTCATTTCCTCAACGGACAAATCTTCAGAAACGAAAATGAACAAACGGAGTCATTTTCAACGGGTGCTTCCTCAGAAACAGAAATGAAAAAGGATAGTCAAACGGATATTCATTTCCTCAACGGACAAATCTTCAGAAATGAAAATGAACAAACGGAGTCATTTTCAACGGGTGCTTCCTCAGAAACAGAAATGAAAAAGGATAGTCAAACGGATATTCATTTCCTCAACGGACAAATCTTCAGAAACGAAAATGAACAAACGGAGTCATTTTCAACGGGTGCTTCCTCAGAAACGGAAATGAATAGGGCTAATTCTAGACACATGACAAAACTCGCTGTGGTTTCTGTGCACTAAATTCCATAATTATGTATGCATCTATAATTACGTAATTCCTTGCACGGTCCGCACAGTTTGCCTTGAAATGTTTAGGGGAGGAAAATCAAACCTGTGATGAGGGTGACTAGACTACCATAGGGTCCTTTTAATTAGATTGACAGATGACCTTATTAGTTAGGCCACCAAGGAGTCCTTTCAGCTATATCATCACATGATGTTCCTAACCAGATTTTTGGATCAATCTGTTTAACTAGACCACTCAAGGGGTCTAATTATGGAGTAGTACATTATAACCCAAGGGACTTAACTACAACGTAGAAGTCCATTAAGGATTTTAGATAACAAAAACTTGTATTTCACCAAAAACAAAAAGGGAACACATAAGCACATAATCACATAGTTGTTTAACTTGGTTATTAATTTGTTATTAACTTGTTAGTGATTGAATATGGATATTCAAAGTACACCAGGAAACCAGTCGCTGGACTTCAATGTCCTCTGGGATCTATCTGAAGAGATAGGATGATCTCCCAAAATTCGATTTTGTTTACAAGGAATCACCACATTCGAAATAAGGTATACAACAATTAAGGATTTACGGAATATCCTTAGGTACCCCATTAAGGAGTGGGTATTCGTCTCGTGTTGTAACTTGCACCTTGTACTTCGTTTCCTTAGAATAAACGGGTACTTAGGAATTTCGTGGAAAACGCAAGAGATCATAAGATGAAAAATTTTGGGGGTAGTTTGCTTTTCAAGGAATACGATTCCTTGATTGTCGGTATTGTAAGGGATATGTTGTTTATACATACAACCACATAAATACATTGCAATGTAAATAAAAGATTTATTTATAAACAATGATAACAACTGTTTCATGGACCTTGACTACAAAAGAAAATAATACATAAGACGTAATTATTTCTAAAGGGTGTTGTCTTCTAGTCGGTCAGATGCTTATCCCTGTGCTGGATTCGCATTAGCAAGCTTTGGGCAATTTCTTTGGAAATGACCCATCTCGCCACAATTGTAGCAAGAGCTTGGTGGAAAGCGAGCTTGAGCAGGATTGTTGCCAACTTGATTTGGTGCAACTGCAGCTCGGCAAACTTTTGCTGTATGACATTTAAGTCCACAAATTTGGCATTCGTGGCACTTCACATTAGCATGATGATGTAGGTTACATTGGTTGCACCAGGGTGAAGTTCCATTGTATGGCTTCCTAGCAGGGGGTTGAGCTGGTTGGTTGGGGACGGCTTGATCATTGTGAGTAACCATGGCGAAGTTCTGAGAAGCCTTTCGCTTCTTTGACTTCTTAGGGGATCCAGTCTGTTCATCCATGGTCTTTGATTCCTCGATTGGTTTCGATTCCTCGACCGGTTTCTTGTCACCCTTTCGGAAAAGCTTACGTTTCTTGATCCGAGATTCAGTCAAGGTTGCAGCTAGCTCAATGGCCTGCCTAACCGTATTGGGGTTACTACCAGTAACAAAGTCCTGAACTGAGTCAGGGAGACCATCAATGTATTTTTCGATTGCCTTATCCAAAGGCGTAACCATGGTAGGACACAACAGGCTCAGCTCCTCATATCGATCAGTGTATGCTCGATGTTCGCCGCTGTCTTGCTTAAGATCGTGGAATTCCCTTTCCAAGGCCCTGATCTTGTGACGAGGACAGAATTCCTTCATCATTAGTGCTTAAAGTTCTTCCCACGTTTGAGCCAGTGCCACTTCGGCACCCCTATCTCTCATCACACCGTTCCACCATGTCAAAGCTCGTTTCTCAAAGACACTAGATGCAAAGTCTACCTTTCGCTCGTTTGGACATTGAACATGTCTGAAGGTGCTCTCTAAACTCTCGAACCATTGCAGAAGTGCAGTCGCTCCTTGAGACCCAGAAAACTTTGATGGCTTAGCCGAGTTGAACGTCTTGAAGTTGCAGGGGGCATTATTGTTGTTGTTGTTGGCTTGGTTCCATTGAGCAAAGAGGTTTGGGAATTGAACAGCCATTTGCTGCGCAATGATTTCTGCCAGTTCGGCAGTCGCTATCTGGTTTTCGTGTCGAGGAGGCATTCTAAAAGAGAAACAAGAAAGAAAACAAATGAAATGGCATTGGGTAAGAATAGGATGTTACAATTTCCGACCATAATCATGGTTGATGGTCATTTGTTTGAACCACGAAGCAAACAAACAACACAAAGGCTGAATCAAAGCAAATAGATCCTCATAGTGTATCGCGAAGACATGCTCGCCTATAAGTGGACAATCACCCCAAGAGTTCCCAGGTAAGAGTGACTGGTCCGATTATGTGGATTTGTACGAACACTCTAGCCTTAGACAGAAAACTCAGGGTACAGGCATTCACTCTTCCAATTTGCACGTGTTCACACTATTTAGGACCCAAAACTTTGACGAGATTTTGAAAACTCAAGGGGTTCAAAACCATATAACAGAGGGTTCAAAATCTTATAACAGAGGGTTCAAAACCTTACAATAGAGGGTTCAAAACCTAGTAATCAATCATCCTAGAACAGATGATTAGTTTTCAAAGCGGTTTTGAAATTTATGTTCTTGTTGTGGTCGTCGCCTAAGGATAGGTGACGGTATTGTTTTATGACTAAACGCAAGTAAACTCGCGTTAGGGTCCTAGGAAGGTTATAGACTAGGTCAAAGTATTACTAATAACCTAATTCCCTATAACCATTGGCTCTGATACCATCTTTTCTGTCACACCCCGACCACGTGAGACAACGAAACGTGGCGGAAACGTCGGGGAGTGTTGTAACAGAATTAATTGTTTCAAATCCATGGCAATTGAAGTTTCGTTTTATTAATCAAACATGAAAGTTACATGATTTTAAACAAGAAACAAAGAGTATATAACAAAAATTAACTAGTTCTTGTCTCGTTTTAAGTCACTAAGGCACAGGTCCGCCTAAGTATGTCTTGATAAGTCCTATGCATCATCTCCTGAAAACACATGTGAAAATAGGTACGTCAGCATAAAAATGCCTGTGAGATACATACGTTTTGTGAAAACAGAATTCATGACTTATGTTTGAGAAAATGTTTAGTCATGAACCTTGTAGTTTGCTTTGTCTTGTAAATCATTTGAAAAACGATAAGATCAGATGATATGTATAAATAAGAGAATAATGTATGGTTAAATGAATAACCATGTAAAATGAGTTTGTATAAGATAAGTTGTTTGTAAATCATTGTCTTGTGAAAAGTATGTTATTTGTATAAAATGTTATATGTCTCAAATTGAAATGATTCAAATAACGCTACAATATGTGATACCATACAACACTTATATATAGGAAGTACCAGCGGCGTATCCACCGTGCTTGTATCATATTACATACGCCTCGTTACTTAAATCACTTACTCAAACCAAACCACCAAAGTAAAATGTTTAACAGTTGTAGAAATGTTTATGTACAGTCAAATGTCTATTGTCAAATGTAAATCATGTCAACAGATACAACTGGTTCACATGGTTCAATAGTTACAAACAGTTCATATAATCAAAGGGTTACGACGGTTCACATAGTCAAATGGTTACGCCGGTTCAAAATGTAGTATAATGTGTTCATATGCTGGATGAGCATATGCAACAGAAATGCAATGTGAAACTATGTACTAAGTATGCACACAATGGGCGTACATAGGATGAAATGTATTGTAAAGTGATGTACTAAGTATGCACACAATGGGCATACATAGCATAAAATGTATTGTAAAGTGATGTACTAAGTATGCACACAATGGGCATACATAGCATAAAATGTATTGAAATCATGTACTATAAATGTACTAATAAACATAGCAAGTATATGATGTGAAAACAGGAAAGCATAAAGTAACAAGTAGGCACATGTGTTTCACCCCAAAACAGTTTGGAAAACAGTAAAAGAGGGGTCTATGTACTCACTTGAGATTGCTCAGAAGTCCTAAGATAACCACCAAGCAATGCTAGAGATCTCGGAATCAAACGGCACCTAATATAGGTAACTATGTTAATAAACCGGACCTATATCGGAGGATCGGATAGAATGAGGGCTCGTAAACCAAATGAGTATGGGAACTCATGTCGTATGGTTTAAAAAAGCCTACATACTAAATGAAACCTAGCCTAAGTGCTTACGACCCATTATGACCCGTTTAGGTAGCTTATGCTACTTTAACGCGTCGTTCGCGTGAAACGCGTTCGGACCGCTTAACTAGTCCTATGACAAGTAACATATGCCTTAAGATGTCTAATATTGTTGTCAAATCAGTTTAGATGTCAAAATTTACGTTACATATGCTTAAAATGAATTTTGGCATCAAAGGGGTATTTTGGTAATTTACCTAAGGCATATAAACTACCTATCATACAACTACTTAAACGAAGCGACCATAAGGTATAACCTCGGAAGGTTATTCCCTATATACTATGGTCACCTAATGTGTTTGGTCAGATCCTAATGATCGACCAAATGGGTCGGGTTCGAAGGTATAAGCGATTTATTAGATCGCTTACCCTTACGACCCCAGACAACGTGGTAATCAGTAGGCATAGTCACAAGGGACTATAACCATCGTGATTACAATCACGTTGCAAAGTTCAAACGAACTTCGCATTGACCATAAACTGGTCAATGCAGAAAGTCAAACAAAGTTTGACCTTCGGACTCGAAAAGCAATAAAAGAACGAAGGAACACTTACAAAGGGTCCCCGAATGCTAATCTAGATCAAAATAGCTCAGGTATGAAACAAAGGTTTCAACTTAGAGCACATTAGATCAGATTCTTGTGAGAAATGAGTGAGAATGTGGTGGGTATTTATAGATTTCGGTTCACCGTTAGGATCGTTTCTTGGAGAAGAGGGAATGATCACATCCCTACACTTGTTAGAATGTTGTGGTAACTGATTTTGCCCACCACAAGAGATTAACATGTGGCACTTGGCCTTTGGAGAGTGTTTAAGGGCTGTTAACAGCAGGAAAAATGACTTTTCTGATTTTGAAGGGGCCTCGCGTGACGCTAAGGACCCTCGCGTCACGCCTAGCCCTTCTTTTGGCAGAAATGGCAGATTAGGTCCCTGCACATTGTTTCGTTGCGTAACGGCACTTCTAACACCCGTCAAACCCGAATTTAAGCTCCACAATGATGTTAAGACATAGGGAACATGAAATATGCTTGAAAATATCTCGGATGTCGGTTCGTTTGGTCGTACGATCGCGATGTTCGCTTAATTACGACGGAATGCGCATAAGCGCGAAAAATGATCCAAATTGCGCGACGAATGGATTTTTCTTATGCCAAACACTAAAATAAAATATTTTAGTGCTTACATAAATTTTTGGATGTCTGGATGTATTCAGAACGTAAGTTATGCGCGAAAGTGCAAACTTGTGCACTTTTTGGCACTTTTAGTCCCTGAATGATCCAAAAGTTTATTTTAGCACACCGAACCTCTCAAAGCCTATTTCTAAGCTATGTAAAGGATATTTATGGTATGTTTAACTTATGGTCATGTTCCGAAATGTTCGTTACAGTTCAAATGGGCATATTTTCGCAGTTTGTCAAGTTTAGTCCCTGTAAGCGAATTAACTTGTTTTTGCCATACCAAAGCCTTCAAAACTTATTTATAAGTTATGTAAAGGTTATTTAAGGTATGTTAAGTATATTTTGATGTTCCGGAGTATTTGTCGCATTAAACTGATTATGTTTACGCACCAGTTTGCGTATAACTCTCCAGTAAGCGATATAGAGCTTGAAATCGAACAAGAATTGATATGTGCAAAAGATACACATATTTATACAGATCCCAAGTATGAAATACAATATTTCATTGGCTTGGCATTTGTTTGATGGTCGCTGTGACCCAGGTGTCACAGTCTCCCCTACTTTAGGAAATCTCGTCCTGAAATTAGTCGTAGGAGTCCATCTGTGACTTTGTGTCAAGTAACCACCAGATATACAAGGCATAATCCTGTCATTTCCTTAACGGACAATCTTCAGAAATGAAAATGAACAGACGGAGTCATTTTCCTCAACGAGTATTCTTCAGAAGCGGAAATGAAGGAATAAACAAACGGGGATTCGTTTCCTCAACGGACGATCTTCAGAAACGAAAATGAACAAACAGAGTCATTTTCAACGGGTTTGCGATGGGGAGATAAGCAAGAAGAAGCATTCTGGTTGTTAAAGAACAAGCTTTGCGATGCACCCATCTTGTCCCTACCCGAAGGCACTGATGACTTCGTGGTATATTGTGACGCCTCACGTCAAGGTTTAGGCTGCGTGCTGATGCAGCGACAGAAAGTTATAGCTTACGCTTCGCGCCAATTAAAGGTTCACGAGAGAAATTACACCACGCATGATTTGGAATTAGGCGCAATGGTGTTTGCATTGAAGATCTGGCGACATTATTTGTATGGCACCCGATGCACGATCTTCACTGATCACAAAAGCTTGCAGTACATATTCGACCAGAAATAGCTTAACATGAGACTGAGACGATGGGTTGAGTTGTTAAACGACTATGATTGTGAAATCAAGTACCACCCAAGGAAGGCAAATGTGGTAGCAGACGCCTTAAGTCGAAAAGAAAGGATCAAGCCGATAAGGGTTAGGTCTTTGGAAATGATCATTCAGACAGACCTCTTGTTGCGCATTCGTGTCGCGCAGAGAGAAGCTCTTAAGAAGGAAAATCTTATGAATGAATATCTCCGTGGGATGGAGAAACAGTTGATACCCAAGGAGGATGGAACATTGTGTTTCTTGGGAAGAATTTGGGTTCCCCTCTTTGGTGGTCTTAGAGACGTTATTTTCGATGAAGCGCACAAATCAAGGTACTCGATCCATCCAGGATCGGATAAGATGTACCAGGACCTGAAGGAATTCTATTGGTGGCCAAGATTAAAGGGTGATGTTGCAACGTATGTTGGCAATTGTTTGACTTGTGCCAAGGTAAAGGCCGAATGTCAGAAGCCTTCAGGTCTTCTGTAGCAACCCAAAATACCCCTGTGGAAATGGGAACAGATTTCAATGGATTTTATAACGAAGTTACCTAAGACGCCCAGAGGTCATGATACGATTTGGGTGATCGTAGAGAAAGATAACACCGGTAAGCTTGCTGACCTGAGAGAGATAGTTGCACGGCATGGAGTGCCTCTCTCAATCATTTCTGATAGAGACGGAAGATTCGTGTCAAGGATTTGGCAATCCTTTCAAGAAGCCTTTGGTTCTCAGTTGAATCTGAGTACTGCATTTCACCCATAAACGGATGGCCAGAGCGAACAAACGATTCAAACGCAAGAAGACATGCTGAGAGATTGCGTGTTGGGATTGAACCCTACCAGAGGAACAGATGATGCAAAGCCAAAACCAGGTCACTACAGTGGATTCACAATAAACAGTAGTTTACACTAGACTTTCCCCTTGAAAGTGATTTGAAAGATCTGATGACCTCCAATCCACTGATTTGTAAAACTGCTGACTTACTACTGCTGATCACACTAAAGTCTGATGAAGTACAAAGCCCTGCTGTTCAATCTACTGTTATGGGTCAAGCACTGCTGGGTTACAACAAGTACTGCTGGGTTCACATCAGTGGAAGGTTTCAGCAGTTGTTTAACTTCTTTTATGTTATATATTGTAGTCAGTGGTTAGCATAAGCATTGTCTGTATTATATAAGTAGTTAGAGTTTGTTAGTTTGTTAAACGTCGCTTTCATGGTGATGTCAGCAAAGATGCTTCAGTGGTTTGACTGTGCCTATAAATGGAACAGTACCCTGTACTGTTTCATTTGATTGAGTGAGTAAGTTCTTCTCCTCTAGTCCAATCCTTTCATCTTGTGCAATCAACCATGGAGTATCAGGCTGAGGGGGAGTTTAGCATGTAAGCTTGCTTTATAACCTTTTGATTTGTATTGTAATCATTCGATTCAATGCAAAGCATGTGTTTATCAAAACTATTTTCCTCTTTGATTGTGTTTACAAAGTTTGTTTTTCATTTCTGCTGCATAAATCATTGAATCATGTTTATTAATTGTTCATTTATCACAAACAAACACAATCATGAGAGCCTTCGATCCTAACAATTTGTATCAGAGCTTGGACAGTCAAATTCGATCTAACAGTCAATTTAACATAACAGTTCAGCTCAAAATTCATTGATACTAAGGTTGATTGTATTTAGTTGAAAAACAGAGTAACAAGAAATCATGTTCAAAGTGACCATTCAAAAGCTCTGTAAAACAACCAAGATGTCATATGACACACAAAATTCATACAACAATTGATGTCATACATAAATCACCTATAGGTTTCAGATCTGAAAATATATTTGTTAACTATGGTATAATTATCTTCTTTACGAAATTGATTTCAATTGTTGTTATGAAGTTTTATGTTGTATCCATCATGTTTGCAGCTAAAGTATGTACCTCAGGTCAACAAAAACCTATGTTCATAAAAACATTAGTGTTTTTGTTTACATAAAAAGAGGGAAATTAAAACTTTAGTCATTTAGATCTTATGTATTGAAAGACAGATTGAGAATCCTTCAAAAGGACCAAAATCAATTGTGTTAAGAATACATTAAGAAAATCAGGTGTGAAAATAGTACTAATCATATGTAATGTGAGAATTGATATAAGCATGTACAAAAGTTGTCAGATCTCTCAAAACATTGCTACAAAATGATTTTGGATTAAGTATTCTTTCAATAAAAACCTCCCTGTGAGTATTTCATTACTTATGTATGGGAAGGGTAAAAAAAAACTCAAAAGTATGTTTATCTCAAAACTTTTGAAGTCAAGAGAAAAGAGTATAAATATAAAACACTTAAGAGTCCAAAAATTGGGTAAACAATGGTTATCAAGTAGTTGTGTGCATTTATTGATTCAGGTAAGTTCAGGTAACAGTAGTGTCACCAGTGATTTAACTCAAAAAAGGACTAGGCAAGTTTTCCAAACCTATGTGTACATGTCTCCTCATTGTTGCAATCAATTAACAAGGAAGAGGTCTCAAACAATTATCATCGTTGACTACTTTCTTAAAACTTGAAGAATGATGTGACCATGTGTCTTCATTGAAAATATACCAGATCCTTTTTTATGTTGTTTTCAGAATAACCTTTAATTATTTTTCTTGTAAAGGTTGTGGGATCGTTCTGTGACCCAAACGAGTCGATCAGAAGAGTTCTAATCAATTCAAGAGGCGGAAACAAATGAATTGACTTGGAAAATAGCTTGTTTCACACTTAATTGTCTTGTATATTGATTATAACAAATTTACAGATCTGTAGACACGTCGGCAGCACTTCGGTACTGGAAACATGAACCTTACAAATGATTTCGCATGAAGGCTATTTATAGAGGAGGTGATTCCGCTTGAAAGTGGCACTGGCCATTTCAAGCGAAATTACCAATGTTGATTTCGTTTGAAAGTGTACTTGCCACTTTCAAGCGAAATTAACCAAACACACCCAAAACCTATTTTCTTCGTACAAGGTGCCCTGATCTAACAATTCTAGTACAAGACTCGATACAAGACGAAGTTGACAGACGTATGCACCAACAGACTCCCCATCGGATGTTAACGAGTCTTCAGTGTCGAGTCTTCAACGTCTTCTGTCTTTATCAGTCTTTGGGCTCTTCCAAAATATCTGACAGAGTAAGCATCTTCAATCTTTATCCTCTACTCACTCTTATCATCAGGATTTGATTCTGGCTCTTGCATCTACTAACTCTTCTCTCCCTCGGATGTTGTTCTACTAGCAGACTCCCCCTTGAATTGTGCTGGGATCGTAGTCTGGCTTTCACAGGTTTCAACATCGTGACCTAGTTCACATCCTGCTCAGGTATCAGAATCTAGCTAACCTGCACACATCTCTACCTAACAATAAATTTCACAAATATAAAATTCAACTTTAAACTCTGCTAAACACTAGATGAATTCAGTTCGAGACATCAATTATTGATATAACAATTTTAATTTCTGATGACCACATGTATGTATATCATTTTTCTAATCACACACTCCCAAACCTGTTCGTCATGTTTAGCACTCGGAATTTTGAAAATCAGCTTTTCAACATCAGTTGTCTAAAATCTTTTTGAATTTTTCAAAATTTATGCTAAAACACTCCAAAAATCTTTTTGGATTTTGAGTATAATGAAATGCAGTAAAGAAATATTTACAAACAATATTTTTTGTGAGTTTGTGTAAGAGGATCATATCAGTTTATGAGACAAATCACCAACACCATTAAGCTTTAAACATTTTAAGTTCTAAAAGATTCACTTAGATTGCCAGTATACTTATCCACTTAAATTTTCACACAAAGTTCAACTGTTTCGAGATACGAGATTAGTGTTTTAGAGACTTAAACTTATTCATGTGTCCCACCTCAGAATATACTCCTGTATCCAGATCCCAATATTCAGTCTTACAGGTGAGTATACCTAGATGATATCTGTAAAGGGTTAAATTGCGAGGGCCGTGAGAGCTCAGGCTATTGCTGTCACACCCCGACCACGTGTAACATACAAAGCGTGGCGGAAACGTCGGGGAGTGTTGTAACAGAATTAATGTTTCATAACCATGGATACCAAAAGTGTTTCATTTTATTAAACATTGAATAATTACATCGTCTGGAAATCTAAATACACAATTTAAACATAATCTATCATTGTTATTGAGTCACTAAGGCCTTGTCCAGTCCTATGTGAGCATGCATCTTATCAATCGATATCATTCAACAATACCTGAAACATATGTGAAAACGAGGTCAGCAAAGAAATGCTGGCGAGTACATAGGTTTTGTGAAAATAAGATTCATGACTTCTGTTTAAGAAAATGTTTAGTCATGAACCTTGTAATTTGCTTTGCCTTTGTAAATCATTTGAAAAATAATAAGTTCAGGTGATATGTATAATAAGAGAATAATGCATGATTAAATGAATAACCATGTAAAATGAGTTTGTATAAGATAAGTTGTTTGTAAATAAATGTCTTGTGAAAAGTATGTTACTTATATAAAATGTTCTATGTCTCAAACTGAAATGATTCAAATAACGCTACAATATGTAATACCATACAAACACTTATATATAGGAAGTACCAACGGCGTATCCACCATGCTTGTATCATATTACACACGCACCGTTACTCAAATCACTTACCCAAACAAACCACCAATGTAAGATGTCCATGTTTAAACAAATTGTCAAATGTATTGAATAACATAACAAAATGTTTATGTTAAGATGTAAATCAGGTCATGTATAATCAATGTCAAAAGTGTTTGTGTCAAATGTAAACCATGTAATGTGTAACCAAAATGATATGTATGGCTAGTGAAATGCATCAACTAAACCATAGGAAAAACGCACAAAACAAAGTATTGAAGTAAAACTTGGTTTAAATCAATACTATGTTTCGTGGAAATGCATGATAAATGTAAATCATGTCCAAATGTTTACCCAATCGTTAAACCTCTTTGTGAAATCGTTCCAATCGTTCTTATTTTAATTGTTCAAATCGTTCGTGTTTTAATTGTGAAACTACTTAATGGTCGATTCTCTAATAACATTCAAACCTTCTTGACGCGTTCATCGTTCCAACTCGCTCTCGCTCTCGTTCTTAACAAACCCTTACCAAAGGGTAAGTTAATAATTACAGATTCAGTCGTTACCCAAAATATCCACACATAACCATGGGTATAAAGAATAACGGGATTTGTCAGATCCTATGGTACCATAACCTAATACTGGTAGGCTTGATCATTGCTAATGAATGTCATTGGTTATGTAACTACAACCAACAAGTTTGTTCACTTTATGAAATTTGTAATTAGTTTTTGAACCATTGAAATCGTTCTTGAAACCCTTGTTATTGTTCTTGAAACCACATTGTAATTGTTATTGAAATCATTGATAAAACATTTAGCACATATGAGTCACCCCAAAACAGTTGAAAACAGTAAAAGAGGGGAATAATGTACTCGCCTGAGAATGCTTGGAGGTCTTGAACAACAACCAAACAAAGCTAGAGGGAGCACGGAATCAGTCGGCAATCTAAAACTATATAAATAAACCGGACTTCAATCGGGAGATCGGATAGGATGAGGCTTGGTAAACCAAATGAGTGTTGGAACTCATATGATATGGTTTAACAAGGCCTACATACTACAATGAAACCAAACCTAAGTGTTTACGACCCATTACGACCCGTTTAGGTAGCTTATGCTACTTTAACGCGTCGTGTGCGTGAAACGCGTTCGGACCGTCTAACTAGTCCTATGACAAGTGTTATATGCCTAAACATGTTACATAATCAGTTATGTGACAAAAGTTTAGGTTACATATGCTTAATTACCAATTATACATGAAAAGGGTATTCTGGTAATTTACCTAAGGCATATAAACTACCTATCATACAACTACTCAAACGATGTGACCATAGGGTATAACCTCGGAAGGTTATTCCCTACCTACTATGGTCACCTAATGTGTTTGGTCGGATCCTAATGATCGACCAAATGGGTCGGGTTCGAAGGTATAAGCGATTTATTAGATCGCTTACCCTACGACCCTAGACAACGTGGTAATCAGTAGGCATAGTCCCAAGGGACTATAACCAACGTGATTACACTCACGTTGCGAAGTTCAAACGAACTTTGCATTGACCATAACTGGTCAATGTAGAAAGTCAAACAAAGTTTGACTTTCAGACTCGAAAGACTCGAAAAGCAATAAAAGAACGAAAAAATACTTACGAAGGGTCCCCGAATGCTAATCTCGATCCAAGAACTCAGGTATGAAACAATGGTTTCAACTTAGAGCTCTCAAATCCAGATTCTTGTGAGAAATGAGGTTGGGGTGGATGGGTATTTATAGGAATACCTGAACCGTTAGGATCTTTTCATGGAATAACGTGATTGAATCATGTGCGTACACTTGTGGGAAAGTTATGGTGGCTAAATATGATCCTTATCAGTTTACTAGGCATGTATGAATGTGTGGGTGTGGTTTAAACAGCTGATAACAGGCTGTTAAGTACTCTGCATCTGGTCTGCAGACCCCATACGCACCGTAGGGCAAAAACCCATACGCATCGTAGGGCACAAGTTTGGCAGATTTACACTTTTGGTCCCTGTTATGCAATAAGGTCATTTTCGACACGTTTAAGGCCCGTTAACCCCATTTCAAAGCTCTAAAATGAAGTTAAAGTATAGGGAACTTAAAATGTGCTCAAAAATATCTCGGATGTCGGTTCGTTTAGCCGTACGGTTGCGATGTTCGGTTAATTACGACGGAATGCGCATAAGCGCGAAAAACGATCCAAATGACGCGACGAATGAATTTTTCTTATGCCGAACACTAAAATAAATTATTTTAGTGCTTACATAAATTTTTGGATGTCCGGATGTATTCAGAACGTAAGTTATGCGCGAAAATGCAAACTTGTGCACTTTTTGACACTTTTAGTCCCTGAATGACCCAAAAGTTTATTTTAGCACACCGAACCCCTTAAAGCCTATTTCTAAGTTATGTAAAGGATATTTATGGTGTGTTTAACTTATGGTCATGTTCCGGAATGTCTGTTACAGTTCAAATTGGCATACTTTCGCAGTTTGTCAACTTTAGTCCCTGTAAGCGATTTAACTTGATTTTGCCATACCAAAGCCTTCAAAACTTATTTCTAAGTTATGTAAAGGTTATTTAAGGTATGTTAAGCCTATGTCACTATTCCGGAGTGTTTGTTGCATTAAACTGGTTATATTTACGCATCAGTGCGCGTATAACCTTCCAGAAAGCGATTTAGAGTTTGAAATTGAACGAGAATTGATATGTGCAAATGATACACATATTTTTACCAATCCCAAGTATGAAATATAATATTTCATTGGATTGGCATTTGTTTGATGGCCGTGGAGGCACAGGTGTTACAGTCTCCCCTACTTTAGGAAATTTCGTCCCGAAATTTATTTAGAGGAAACTTGTGAGAGCTTGAAAACATGAAGTTGAAAAGATCGAACAACATTGGTTAGGGTTCTTGAACTTCTAGTAAACTTAATAACATTATGTTTGCAATGTAAGAGGGACACTTATATACAAGTATATGAAGTGTCATTGGTGCGTCCACCGTACCTCCATTACATTGTTCTCATTTTGTTATTGTTGTCACTATCGGTTCTTACACATAATAAATCTTACTGGGTTTCTGTGCACTAAATTTCATAATTATGTACGCGTCCATAATTAGACAATTCCTTGCACAGTTCACACAGTCTATTTTATAATGTGTAGGGTAAAACCAAATGAATGAACCTGTGATGAGCGTGACTAGACCGCCATAGAGTCCTTTAAATTAAATCAATAAATGATCTAAATAGACTATCAAGGAGTCTGTTCAGCTACATCACTAGATGTCGTTCTCTAACCAAATTGTGAATCAATCTTTTTGACTAGACTACTAAGAGGGTCTCTTATGAATCATGGAGTGGTACTATATAACCCAAGGGTCTTAACTACCAGGTAGAAGCCCATAAGGATTTTAGGTAGTACCTTTTGAATATCCTACTATGAATCCCTCATATGAAAACATGAAAGATTCTATGAGGATTTGAAAATCGGATCACACAAAATCATAGAGGAGAACACATAAACACATATCACATAACCACAAAATTGTTTGTTAATTTGTCTTGTAAATTGCGTACATGCATTTAAAGCACACTTGGAATCCATTCCGTGGATTTCATTTGGTACTTTAAACATTATCAAGAATTCAACTATAAAGATAGAAAGATTCAAAAATAAAATTCGATTTCGATTACTAGGAACCGAAGTGTTCGAATTAAGGTACATAAGGAATCCAATTTAGGACCCTGATTTGAATGATAATCATCCACAAGGATCTAATTGTAAAGATAAAAAGATCCCATATGAATTTTTAGAAGTTGAAGATGTTTTGAAACCTTGCACTGGATGTGTTTAGGTCAAAACATGATGTAAAATGCTTATGAAGTTGAGATGCTTGATATGTCAAGGCGACATATGAAGCAGAATTTTGAAGGTTAAGTCAATGTATGAGGAAAATATTTTTGAAAACTATGCATGGGGTTCTTTTAAGAAAAATGTGTTTAACGTTTTGAAACCTTATATATAATACTTTTTGCAATCATAAAGTAGGTGTATTAGGTAGATATATAAAAAAAATGTTTTTAAAATCATACGAGATGAATTTTGAAATTATGCATAAGGTTTTTGAAAGACATGAATGATGCTTTTCGAAATCATGCACTTGATAAGAAAATGTATTGTGTTAATATTGTCTTCAGACTATATGAAATATTTTGAAATTAGGAAGGTTGGTTTTGATAACATGGCCAATGTTTTTGAAATAACATAGACAATGCATCTAAAAAATTGTTTTCAAACTATATGAAATGTTTTGAAATCATGAAGATTGTGTTTGGAAATACTTGTACTGTGTATGTTGAAAAATCAAAACGTAATGGGTATGAGATTTGAAAATACCCTTAGTTATCTAACCAAGGATTTAAAGGCACAGATGTGTGAAAAGCACGATTACTCATAATGTCACTTAATTTACTGTACTTTGTTTCTTAGAGTGAAACGAGTACTTAAAATTTTTGAGGGAATTATGAGCGATTATGGCGAAGTTCTGAGAAGCCTTTCGCTTCTTTGACTTCTTAGGGGATCGTTCATCCATGGTCTTTGATTCCTCGATTGATTTATTGGCTGATGGTGTTGTCGCCTGACTAGGTCCTGCCTGTCTTGGTGACTCTTGAGTGGCTTCATCCTGGAGATGATACATGGCAGTAGCTAATTCAACAGTCTTCAGGACTACTTCGCCTATTCGCTGAGCGAATTTGGCTGCTTGCTCAGATATCTGAGCGTCATCGTGATGAAGAGACATTCTTGAAGAAAAAGAAAGGCATAGGGAGAAACAGGTGAAAGGTTATTGGACAATCAAAACAGAGTGATAACGCATGAAAATTGCGATCATTTGTTTGTTACCTAAGGCAAACAAATGAGACGGTGACTAATCAAAGTAAATGGGTCAAAAATAATGTATCGCGAAGACATGCTCGCCTATAAGTGAACACTCACCCCAAGAATTCCCAGGTAAGCACAACTGGTCTCGCGTCTGATGAGATGTATACGAAGTGCTTGCCTAGACAGAAAACCCAGAATACAGGCATTCACCCTTCCAGTTTGCACGTGTTCACATTATTTAAAACCCAAAACCTTGACGAAGTTTTGAAAACTCAAAGGGTTT
Organism: Helianthus tuberosus; assembly: GCA_030545235.1. Classification (NCBI taxonomy): domain Eukaryota; kingdom Viridiplantae; phylum Streptophyta; class Magnoliopsida; order Asterales; family Asteraceae; genus Helianthus; species Helianthus tuberosus. The sequence continues at coordinate 127,815,421 of CM060351.1, read as the reverse complement.
CAAAACCATATAATAGAGAGTTCAAAACCTTACAATAGAGGGTTCAAAACCTAGTAATCAATCATCCTAGAACAGATGATTAGTTTTCAAAGCGGTTTTGAAATTTATGTTCTTGTTGTGGTCGTCGCCTAAGGATAGGCGACGGTATTGTTTTATGAATTAACGCAAGTAAACTCGCGTTAGGGTCCTAAGAAGGTTATAGACTAGGTCAAAGCATTACTAATTACTAATAACCTAATTCCCTATAACCATTGGCTCTGATACCATCTTTTCTGTCACACCCCGACCACGTGTAACATACAAAGCGTGGCGGAAACGTCGGGGAGTGTTGTAACAGAATTAATGTTTCATAACCATGGATACCAAAAGTGTTTCATTTTATTAAACATTGAATAATTACATCGTCTGGAAATCTAAATACACAATTTAAACATAATCTATCATTGTTATTGAGTCACTAAGGCCTTGTCCAGTCCTATGTGAGCATGCATCTTATCAATCGATATCATTCAACAATACCTGAAACATATGTGAAAACGAGGTCAGCAAAGAAATGCTGGCGAGTACATAGGTTTTGTGAAAATAAGATTCATGACTTCTGTTTAAGAAAATGTTTAGTCATGAACCTTGTAATTTGCTTTGCCTTTGTAAATCATTTGAAAAATAATAAGTTCAAGTGATATGTATAATAAGAGAATAATGCATGATTAAATGAATAACCATGTAAAATGAGTTTGTATAAGATAAGTTGTTTGTAAATAAATGTCTTGTGAAAAGTATGTTACTTGTATAAAATGTTCTATGTCTCAAACTGAAATGATTCAAATAACGCTACAATATGTAATACCATACAAACACTTATATATAGGAATTACCAACGGCGTATCCACCATGCTTGTATCATATTACACACGCACCGTTACTCAAATCACTTACCCAAACAAACCACCAATGTAAGATGTCCATGTTTAAACAAATTGTCAAATGTATTGAATAACATAACAAAATGTTTATGTTAAGATGTAAATCAGGTCATGTATAATCAATGTCAAAAGTGTTTGTGTCAAATGTAAACCATGTAATGTGTAACCAAAATGATATGAATGGCTAGTGAAATGCATCAACTAAACCATAGGAAAAACGCACAAAACAAAGTATTGAAGTAAAACTTGGTTTAAATCAATACTATGTTTCGTGGAAATGCATGATCAAATGTAAATCATGTCCAAATGTTTACCCAATCGTTAAACCTCTTTGTGAAATCGTTCCAATCGTTCTTATTTTAATTGTTCAAATCGTTCTTGTTTTAATTGTGAAACTGCTTAATGGTCGATTCTCTAATAACATTCAAACCTTCTTGACGCGTTCATCGTTCCAACTCGCTCTCGCTCTCGTTCTTAACAAACCCTTACCAAAGGGTAAGTTAATAATTACAGATTCAGTCACTACCCAAAATATGCACACATAACCATGGGTATAGAGAATAACGGGATTTGTCAGATCCTATGGTACCATAACCTAATACTGGTCGGCTTGATCATTGCTAATGAATGTCATTGGTTATGTAACTACAACCAACAAGTTTGTTCACTTTATGAAATTTGTAATTAGTTTTTGAACCATTGAAATCGTTCTTGAAACCCTTGTTATTGTTCTTGAAACCACATTGTAATTGTTATTGAAATCATTGATAAAACATTTAGCACATATGAGTCACCCCAAAACAGTTGAAAACAGTAAAAGAGGGGAATAATGTACTCGCCTGAGAATGCTTGGAGGTCTTGAACAACAACCAAACAAAGCTAGAGGGAGCACGGAATCAGTCGGCAATCTAAAACTATATAAATAAACCGGACTTCAATCGGGAGATCGGATAGGATGAGGCTTGGTAAACCAAATGAGTGTTGGAACTCATATGATATGGTTTAACAAGGCCTACATACTACAATGAAACCAAACCTAAGTGTTTACGACCCATTACGACCCGTTTAGGTAGCTTATGCTACTTTAACGCGTCGTGTGCGTGAAACGCGTTCGGACCGTCTAACTAGTCCTATGACAAGTGTTATATGCCTAAACATGTTACATAATCAGTTATGTGACAAAAGTTTAGGTTACATATGCTTAATTACCAATTATACATGAAAAGGGTATTCTGGTAATTTACCTAAGGCATATAAACTACCTATCATACAACTACTCAAACGATGTGACCATAGGGTATAACCTCGGAAGGTTATTCCCTACCTACTATGGTCACCTAATGTGTTTGGTCGGATCCTAATGATCGACCAAATGGGTCGGGTTCGAAGGTATAAGCGATTTATTAGATCGCTTACCCTACGACCCTAGACAACGTGGTAATCAGTAGGCATAGTCCCAAGGGACTATAACCAACGTGATTACACTCACGTTGCGAAGTTCAAACGAACTTCGCATTGACCATAACTGGTCAATGTAGAAAGTCAAACAAAGTTTGACTTTCAGACTCGAAAGACTCGAAAAGCAATAAAAAAACGAAAGAATACTTACGAAGGGTCCCCGAATGCTAATCTCGATCCAAGAACTCAGGTATGAAACAATGGTTTCAACTTAGAGCTCTCCAATCCAGATTCTTGTGAGAAATGAGGTTGGGGTGGATGGGTATTTATAGGAATACCCGAACCGTTAGGATCGTTTCATGGAATAACGTGATTGAATCATGTGCGTACACTTGTGGGAAAGTTATGGTGGCTAAATATGATCCTTATCAGTTGACTAGGCATGTATGAATGTGTGGGTGTGGTTTAAACAGCTGATAACAGGCTGTTAAGTACTCTGCATCTGGTCTGCAGACCCCATACGCACCGTAGGGCAAAAACCCATACGCATCGTAGGGCACAAGTTTGGCAGATTTACACTTTTGGTCCCTGTTATGCAATAAGGTCATTTTCGACACGTTTAAGGCCCGTTAACCCCATTTCAAAGCTCTAAAATGAAGTTAAAGTATAGGGAACTTAAAATGTGCTCAAAAATATCTCGGATGTCGGTTCGTTTAGCCGTACGGTTGCGATGTTCGGTTAATTACGACGGAATGCGCATAAGCGCGAAAAACGATCCAAATGACGCGACGAATGAATTTTTCTTATGCCGAACACTAAAATAAATTATTTTAGTGCTTACATAAATTTTTGGATGTCCGGATGTATTCAGAACGTAAGTTATGCGCGAAAATGCAAACTTGTGCACTTTTTGACACTTTTAGTCCCTGAATGACCCAAAAGATTATTTTAGCACACCGAACCCCTTAAAGCCTATTTCTAAGTTATGTAAAGGATATTTATGGTGTGTTTAACTTATGGTCATGTTCCGGAATGTCTGTTACAGTTCAAATTGGCATACTTTCGCAGTTTGTCAACTTTAGTCCCTGTAAGCGATTTAACTTGATTTTGCCATACCAAAGCCTTCAAAACTTATTTCTAAGTATTGTAAAGGTTATTTAAGGTATATTAAGCCTATGTCACTATTCCGGAGTGTTTGTTGCATTAAACTGGTTATATTTACGCATCAGTGCGCGTATAACCTTCCAGAAAGCGATTTAGAGTTTGAAATTGAACGAGAATTGATATGTGCAAATGATACACATATTTTTACCAATCCCAAGTATGAAATATAATATTTCATTGGTTTGGCATTTGTTTGATGGCCGTGGAGGCACAGGTGTTACAATTGCTTCCGCAAAATCAGAGAGATGACGGCTTCGACTATTGGTGTGTCCCCTTTAGAGAATCTTTTGTTCAACAGCACATGATTAGCATTTTCAATGTTTCATCATTTTTTATGCTGTGGGCGGTGCTATATTTCAAGCAAGCGTAAAGTATTATACGGGGACTAGGCCATTGCTTCCGCAAAATCAGAAGTCCCGGGATAATACCCCAGATATCACTAAGCATAAAGACCTAGTATCTCAGAAAGAGGGGCCCTTCAAACAAGATTTCGGGGCTTACCCATATATCCAAGAGATGTTCCCCACGATATAAGCAAGTTTGAATTTTAGGTTTATATCTCGACACAATCTACTAAATGTGCAAAAACCTACTGGCATATCATCAGTGAGACCGTTTATCACATTTTAACTTTCCAATTCTTAAGCATGCCGTGAATGTCCACTGATGTACTATCATTTCCTCTTTTTCACTACAAAACTCATTTTTGTTTTTTTTTTTTATCATGTCTTTGGCTTTTTCAAATTTTCAAATGTTTTTGGATTTTTTCTGGAAAAATCTTACTCCCCCTAAAATTCAAAATCATTTAAAGGAAATTTGAAAACAAACTGTACGAGTAAATGACAACTGTTGTGAATTGCTTCAATTCGCCATCCACTTGGCATAAACAATCAGAACTCCCCTTTACAACAAACTATTTTCCCATTGTGATTTCAAAACACTTAAGTTTGTTTTAATCAAATGGTTTTTCCGGAAAATAAGTTTTGTTGATTTTATCACTTTGTAAAATCAGGGTTATCATCACTTTGTTTTCCAAACATTTTGAATGATAGTTAAATCAAGTTCAACTTAATGACCTTGATCAACCATTTGTAAGTGAAAACCATCTTCAACCACATGTAGGTTCACTTTTTTCAACCCGAAACACATTAAAATACAAAATATAACAATTTCAAGAAAAACTACCACTTGTAGGTTTACCACTCAACCATTTTCAAGAAAGATGCCGATTCCTGCTTCACTCATACCAACCTGGAAGCTCCGGCAAGTCAAAATTTTAGTTAGAAAATGCAGTCACCCAAGCCTGACCAGCCTTGGATGATTTTGGTACACATCTATCCCACCATCTTTTCGATTGATAAAATTCTTTTGCACCTTTAACCTTCCCATCAACCATCTTCCCAAAGATATGTTTGACATTTCCATTAAACACCTTTTCAGCATCAAATTCTCCTTTACCAGAGAAGAATTGACCTGAAATCTCAAACCTACCTTTTGATTTCAGATTTTCTTTTGACAATGGCGGAATGTTTTCATCGTTCAACTCTGGAACGGAATTCTCATTCTTTTTCTCAACAAATGACTCCTCTGATTTTATGGAATCAGATTCATTGTCAGAACTTGAATCAGATTTTACAACCCATCTCTGTTTGTTCAAATCGACTTTTCTTTTGTAAAAATGTTTTGGAACATCACCAGTTTCAAAAATCAAAATTTCAAACACTTTAGCTTTCTCAATTAGTTGTTTCTTTTTATCAACACATTTTTCTTTCAATTTTGAGTTAAAAGAAACTCCCTGTTTTGTGTTATTGAACTGTTGGCAATTCCAAGCAATGTGTCCAACTTTGTGACATTTGAAACACGTTCTTCTTTCAACTCTTTGCTCAGTTCTCATCATCATATTCTTTTTCTTCTCAGCAAGAAACTCTTGATTTGACTGTTTCCAAAATGGTTTCTTCTGTTCTTCTTCAGAACTTCCTCCTGCAACAAATTTTGTTTTTGTTTTATACATTTTCTCATTTTTATGATTTTCTTGGGGAATGAAACCAAGACCTTGCTTTTTGAAATTACCATTGTGGTTTGGTTTCTTTCGATAACCTGAACCAGAACTGTAACCCTTTTTCTTGTTCAATCTCTGTTGAAATATTGAAGTGTATTTTTTAGGTTTTTCATGAAGATTTAAATCTTTTATTTCAGAAATGTTAATTTCTGTTAATTTGAAAACCTGTTTGATCATTTTAGATTTGACACTTCTTATTGGAAATTCCTCATCAGAATATAATTTGTCTGAATCATTCAAAGTGTATACTACTTTGATTGGTCCGTCATTCAAATTAGATTTTGATAACAGGAATTCTTTATTGTAAACCTGTTTAACCGGTGAACTCGGACTCTTTTCTGACGAACTCAAACTTTCAGACAGACTCCGACTTTGACTCTTCATCCATATCCAACACCTGATCAACCACTTTCTTTAACAACTCGGACTCATGATCAGTGTCAGACGCTGTGAATGTAACATCAATGTTATCTGGTAACTCATCAATGGTTTCAGACTTTAACTTGATGTTGAGAGCCTTATTTAAACGTTCCTCATTTGGCTTTCTGGGAGAATAACTTTCATAGATCGGGGGCGGAAACTTGTTATACTTGAGATTTTGTTTCTTACTAGTATCCGAATCTTTTGTCTTTATATCTTGAAATGCTTCAAGACCTGCAACAGTAGGATAAACTCGATTAATCAAATAATCACATGTTGTATAACTCAACAACAAACGTTTGATTCTTTCACTCTCAATCTTTTCAAGTTCCAAATCCTGCTTCAGCTTAGCACAGACTTCAATATACTCATTGATGACCTTCTGCTTAGTCATTAAAGTGGAACTCATCATTGTCATAGCAGCATCAACCTCTTTGTTTGTCTTGTTCAAACCATCAATTGTTTTGTTCAAAACATCATATGATTCTTTCACGTACTTCACATCAGACAACAAATTTTCTTTCAGTTCTTCCAGTTCAAGAATCTTCTTGTCTTTCTCCTCACAATGTTTGCAAGACTCCAAACATTTCAGACAAGGTTAAATGACCTCAACTATCTTTTCAATCTCGACAATCTTCTCAACTTCAACAATTTTTTCTACCTCGACGATTTTATCAAATTCGATGATTTTTTCAACTTCGACTATTTTTCGATCTCAACAATTTTCTCTACCACTTTCTCCACTTCAACGTTTTTTTTCTATTACTTTCTCAATTACTGGTTCAACATTTACTTCTTCAGCTTCCATCTTTGCCTTTTCATCAGCTATTTTTCTTATTGCTTCCAGCTCTCTCTTCAGTCTGGCAATCTTCTTCTCATTCAGCATCTCAACTTTATCTACAAAAAACAAATTAAAACTATTAGGATCTAGACCTTTTCTAGCTTTATTAATGTATTCTTCTTCATCATCAGTATCTACATCACTTCCAAAATCTGGAAAAATCGGTATTCTTTTCGAACTCGATTTGACTTCATCTTCTTCCAGAATTCTAGCTAAAAGACCTGAACCAGGTGGAATGTATTTATCCCAGCTAAATCCCTCTGCAACAAATTCATCATCTTGATCAATTATACCAAAACAAGCTCTTTTCTCTTTTTCTTCAATTGCACGTGCATGTGCAGTTTGTGGTTGTTGAACAATCTGATGAAAAATTGACTTTTGATAAAAATTGTTCTTTCCAGACTGATCTTGTCTTCCGTTTGCTTCTTTGTTTTTGCACTCACACTTAAAATGTCCCTATTCTTTGCAACGAAAACAAGTGACCTTTGATTTGTCAAACCCTATTGGAGATGCACTCATTTCCTGAAAATCATCTCTACCGGTGATTTGTTGAAACTTTTCTGCTCTTCGAACAGCACTAACTAAACACCACTTTACATCCATCAACTCAAGTTCCTCTGCATCAATCTGGTCATAATCCTCTTTAGTAAGTATCGGATTTCCAATTTTGCCATCAATCAAGCTTTCATATGATTCCAACATAGCAACGAGTGATGCCATGTGTTGCTTAGCTATTTCTGGAGAAAGATTTTGACCATTTTGAATGTTCAAGGTAACATTGCACTGCAGATTTGTAGAATTCTGTTTTTGAGGACTTGGTGTTGTAAAATTTGGATCAAAGCTTGAATATGAAGATGAATGTCCACTACTCTGAGTTACAGTACTATCCTTTGTTTCAGATGAACTATCAGCACTGAAACCAGTTTGGATCTTTGGGCTAGGAGTAGCATCAAATTTGTTTCATCTGTAGTATAAACTGACATCTTGTTGAGCATTTGGATTCTTCATGATTGCTGTTTTCTGGATATCCAACTCGTGCTCTTCAATCTTCTGTATAAACTGTGCCAGATTCATATTTTCAGATTTTCTCATGTGTTTAAGGATCAACAAATAAGTTCCCCATTTTTGCTGTGGTAATGCATCAGTAAGTTTATCAACCCATTCATCATCGTCTTTCTTTATGTCGAATCTTCCCATTTCCAAAACAAGATGACAATATCTGTCAATGGTCATTTTTGTTGTTTCATGGTCAAATGCTACGAACATGTCAAATGATTTCTTAAGTAAAGCCTTTTTGTTCTTGATCATATCTGCACTTCCTTTAAATTTCTGAATCAAAGTCGTCCAAATTGACCTAGCAGTACCCTCATGTTGGAGCAAAACAAAGATATCTTCTTTAATTGCTTGTTGAAGAATACTGATCATCATTTTTTCACTTGTATATTTCAATTTATCATTCTCTGAAAAATCACAAAATGCTTTTTCAAGCCCACGTTCATTTTCGGTTTCTTGTAATGTCACACCCCCAAAATCCACCACGCGGAGTATCACCGCTTGGAGGCGTGACATGACCAGGATCGAGCCACCAATCATATTGAACAACACAATTAAGTAAATAAAACCAACCACAATACGATTGGCGACCAAAGGAAAGTAAACCGACTTTAAGTTAACCAAGTTCAGATTTAAACAGCGGAAGCATAAAACGTGAAACCAAAACATAAGTCCATAGTTCATAAGTTTAAAGTCCAAAACGTAGGTTTAATAAGTTCATAAGGTTTAGAAGTTTAGTACGGGACATAACAATCCGTATTCCACAACAACCTCCTCCTCGTGCAAGCTCCATCTAGCGACCTGTAAGGCATGTAACAACGAGTCAACAACAAAGTTGAGTGAGTTCACGTTTGGTTGTTTAGTTTTAAGTTGTTTCTGAAAAACGTGGTTTGACTTTCGTTGGCATATTTGCCGTAGGGGTTACCCCGTAGTTGAAAGTATGTTTAACCAGTTCCTTTTCATTACCCAAACCATATCCATAATTAGTGGGGGCTTCCCCATGTGAACTACTAGACGGTATGATATCGACTACTAACGAAAGTAAGTCGTTCCCTAAGTCAATGTCTATCAGCATTGACCCTTTGCCATAGTCCATTAGTACACGCCCGTTCGAATGACACGGTGTGAGGTTTGTTAAACCTAATAGCGCTATTAACTAATGACCCGCTCGCCATCGGCCTCGGCGATTAAGTCGATATAAAATGAGGGACTTATGATAGGGTTTTGTCTAGTAAGTTTTAAGGTTGTTGTCCAACCCGAGGAGGACGAACGTACGTAGTTCTCCCAAAGAGAATACGCAGGATTAACATTGGCATCCAACCCAAGGAGGATGGCCGTACATATCCTACCAAAGTAAGATATGTAGATTCCGTTTTAATTCTTTAACCCATTCCCAAACCACCGGGAATCCCATGCCTTAGAAAGTGTGTGAACTCACCTCGGTTTGCTCGGTTAGATTCTCAAATAAAGCTAACAGTCAAGGTCGGTCAATCACTTCCTAATATGATTACCAGTTAGTCATTTAGTGATTTTTCAAATAGAGCACAAAGTTCCTACACGTATCTATCACATAACATGCATTACTTTAACTGTTTATGCCCATATAAACTTCCCATCTATTCCCGTTCATAAATAAACATACGATATTGCACATAACACTTTTATTGACACAAAATCATGTTAGATCATTCACATATAACACACTCGACGTTTAGACACGCAAATTACAACTGATGTCATTTCAGCATTAATATTCAAAACCGGGCTGTTTTCGGACATTTTAATAAAATAGTTAACTTATTCCAAAAATTCCCAAATTTTTATAGAATATCTTAAACGATCTAAATATTATTGTGTAAAAATATCGGGGTCCAGTTCATTACCAATATTTTATAAAAATTCATTTTCCGGACGAACTCAGATTTATCTTTTTCTGACCACAGTCCACGGAATAATTTATTTAAAATTCATCGAGAGTCCGATTTATGAAATTCCAGTGAGAGAATTACAAATGCATTGGTGGTCATCTACAGTACAAATTTCATGATCTAACTCTACACAGAGTTCAAGTTATGACGGAAAACAGAACGCATATTTTCAGCAGCAAAAATGCAGCTCTAGCTGCTGTTACAAAATGACACTTTAAAAATAGTAAACGAAGTCCAAAAATTATGATTCCGGTGCCATTAGAACCGTATTTCATAATAACACGTTATAGACTTAAAATATCAGTTTTTCGTTGAGTTATGACCTGTTTACAGCCAACTGAAGTTGGCTGTAAAGGCATGGACAGATTCTGTTTTTCAGCCTTTAGCTTTCTAATTCGTGTTCGATTGATTCCGTTAACATGTTTAGTGATCACAACAACATCAAACATCAATATTAACAAGTAAATCATCAAGTAATCAACAAGAATCATAACAACTCAAGATCAACATGATTTAACCATATATTTTCTCTTTATCCACTCTTTACCCTTTATGTTCAAGACTTAATGTAAGTTCTTTAGAGTTTCTTAAGTTTTAACCATTTAATCAACTATTAACCACCAAATACATGAACAAGATGAAGATTTGAAGCACTTATTACTAGCACAAGGCTAGGGAAGAAACAAGGCGTAAAAGTGGTGGATAAAAGAAAACAAGAGTGGTCTTTGAACTTTCGAGTGCACCAAGCTTGTTTGTATGACCTCTTGCACCTTTGTATATATGGAAAATGGCTAGAAAGTGGCTTGATGGTGGTGGTATGGTGGTGTGATGATGGCTGCCAAACACAAGAGAGGAGAGAAGAGAGTTTGAGGTGTTGTTGAGTTAGTGAATGATGAAAGTGAGGATGAACTAGTGGTTATATGGATGATCTCCCAACATGTTATTACCCCTTGGATTACATGTCCCCTAAGTACATAACCAATCTATTAAACAAATGAAGAAAATCAAGGGTGGAGTACACCCTTGAAACCGTAAGAAGAGGGAGGGGGGTTTCTAGTTGGGTTGTAATGGATGGTTAGTGATCTTGGTTGGAAATCAAAGGTTTAGTTAGTGTCTTATGAGTGTTAAGTAATATATAATGTATTAGGGTGTTCGGGAACCATAACTAACTCAATAAAAGTGAAATAATGCTTCTAGCATTATTTTGGTGTTCCGGGTAATGTCCGGTTGTTCGGTTTGATACTGTTCCGTTAAAGTGCTTAATTAATCCGTAAAGTGTCCTATATATATATTTTTGTAACGTTTTTAATGTTCAACACTCAGGAAGGCATACCGGACTATTTAGTAACTTTTCTGTATACTACTAGTATGTTAACAAGTACATGTAAGTATAACACAGTAATCAGAGAGCAGTTATGTCACACCCCGACCACGTATAACATACAAAACGTGGCGGAAACGTCGGGGAGTGTTGTAACAGAATTAATTGTTTCATAACCATGGTATTCAAAGTTGTATTTTATTTATCAACATAAGAGTTACATTATCTTAAACAAGAATAAGAGTACAAAACATAATTAAAATAAGTCTATCTTCGTTTTATGTCTCTAAGGCACAGGTCCGCCCTAGTGTCACGATCATCATCTTATGGAAAAGCTCCTGAAAACACATGTGAAAATAGGTACGTCAGCATAAAAATGCCTGTGAGATACATAGGTTTTGTAAAAAATATGATTCATGACTTGTGTTTAAGAAAATGTTTAGTCATGAACCTTGTAATTTGCTTTGTTTTGTAAATCATTTGAAAAACAATAAGTTCAGATGATATGTATAAATAAATGTAAGGTTAAATGAATAACCATGTGAAAATGAGTTTGTGTAAGATAAGTTGTTTGTAAACAGTGTCTTGTAAAAAGTATGTTATTTGTATAAAATGTCATGTGTCATAAATTGAAATGATTTAAATAACGCTACGATATGTAATACCATACAAACACTTATATATAGGAAGTACCAGCGGCGTATCCACCATGCTTGTATCATATTACACATGCCTCGTTACTTAAATCACTTACTCAAACCAAACCACCAATGTAAATTGTTTATGTATAATCAAATGTCAAAATGTTATTGTGTAAACCATATCAAATGTCTGTGTTTAATGTAAATCATGAATTGTGTATATCAATGTCAAGATGTTTATGTCTAATGTAAATCATGTAATGTGTATCCAAAAATGTCATGTATGGTATGTGAAATATATCAACTAAACCATATGTAAAATGCACAAAAACAAGGTATTGAAGTAAAACATGGTTTAAATCAAAGTTATGTTTTGTGTAACAAATGCATGCTATACTGATACAAACATTTATGCGGTATTGTGAAAATGCATACATCCAAGCCTTGAGACTGTGGCGATAAACCCTTAAAAAAATTAAAGGTTTATCTAAGTTATGTGTATCGAATTCGGTCATCCCTTCCCATCCAAACAAACCCAGGATTTCAGGAACGGGAGTTGTCAATTCCTATGGTACCACTACCTACTAACGAACGGCGTGATCAATGTTAATGAATGTATTGTTCCATGTCAAACAAACCAAATGTCATACCAAAATGTGAGCATGTGATGTAAACAATTGTACTAAGTATGCACACAATGGGCATACATAGCATGAAATGTAATGTAAAAAAATGTACTAAGTATGCACACAATGGGCATATATAGCATGAAATGTAATGTAAAACAATGTACTAAGTATGCACACAATGGGCATATATAGCATGAAATGTATTGTAAAGTGATGTACTAAGTCTGCACACAATGGACATACATAGTATGAAATGTAATGTAAAACGATGTACTAGGTACGCACACAATGGGCATACATAGCAGGAAATGTAATGAAATCATGTACTATAATGTACTAACAAACATAGCAGGTATATGATGTGAAAGCATGAAAGTAACAAGTAGGCACATGTGTTCCACCCCAAAATGTTTGGAAAACAGTAAAAGAGGGGTCTATGTACTCACTTGAGATTGCTCAGATGTCCTAAGATAACCACCAAGCAATGCTAGAGATCACGGAATCAAACGGCACCTAATATAGGTAACTATGTTAATAAACCGGACCTAAATCGGAAGATCGGATAGAATGAGGGTTCGTAAACCAAACGAGTATGGAGACTCGTGTAATATGGTTTAACAAAGCCTACATACTAAATGAAACCTAACATAAGTGATTATGACCCATTACGACCCGTTTAGGTAGCTTATGCTACTTTAACGCGTCGTTCGCGTGAAACGCATTCGGACCACCTAACTAGTCCTATGACAAGTAGAATATGCCTTAACATGCCTAATATTGTCGCCAAATCAGTTTAGATGTCAAAAGTTATGTCACATATGTTTATAAGGAATTTTGGCTTCAAAGGGGTATTTTGGTAATTTACCTAAGGCATATAAACTACCTATCATACAACTACTTAAACGTCGTGACCATAAGGTATAACCTCGGAAGGTTATTCCCTACCTACTATGGTCACCTAATGTATTTGGTCGGATCCTAATGATCGACCAAATGGGTCGGGTTCGAAGGTATAAGCGATTTATTAGATCGCTTACCCTACGACCCTAGACAACGTGGTAATCAGTAGGCATAGTCCCAAGGGACTATGACCATCGTGATTACAATCACGTTGCGAAGTTCAAACGAACTTCGCATTGACCATAAACTGGTCAACGCAGAAAGTCAAACAAAGTTTGACTTTCAGACTCAAAAAGCAATAAAAGAACGAAAGAATACTTACGAAGGGTCCCCGAATGCTAATCTCGATCCAAGTAACTCAGGTATAAAACAATGGTTTCAACTTAGAGTTTCTCAAATCAAAATTCTAGTAGGTTTTGCAATGGCATGGGGGGGTATTTATAGGATTCGTAGAGCCGTTAAGATCGTTCCTCGGAAACCGTGCTTTGATCTCAACCATACACCTCAAGAACATGGTATTACAAAACCATTTGAGCCCATTGTATTGCCCCAAAACCATGTGCATAAGTGGAAAGGACCAGATCCAATGTTTCTGCATTTTTTGCTGTCTGACCTTAGCTTACGGACCTCAACACTGTCAATGTTGAGGTCCGTAAGGACCTTGCAGACCAAACAGTTTGAAAAATGGCAGTTTTGGTCCCTGTTGAGGTTTAAACTAATTTTCGACATGTTTAAGGCCCGTTAAGCAAACTTTAAGGCCCTAAAATGATGCCTAAACATTTTGGACATGAAACATGCTCAAAAATATCCCGGATGTTGGTTCGTTTGGCCGTACGATCGCGATGTTCGCTTAATTACGACGGAATGCGCATAAGCGTGAAAAACGATCCAAATGACGCGACGAATGGATTTTTCTTATGCCAAACACTAAAATAAATTGTTTTAGTGCTTACATAAATTTTTGGATGTCCGGATGTATTCAGAACGTAAGTTATGCGCGAAAGTGCAAACTTGTGCACTTTTTGACGCTTTTAGTCCCTGAATGACCCAAAAGTTTATTTTAGCATACCGAACCCCTCAAAGCCTATTTCTAAGCTATGTAAAGGCTATTTATGGTATGTTTAAGTTATGGTCATGTTCCGGAATGTCCGTTACAGTTCAAATTGGCATACTTTCGTAGTTTGTCAAGTTTAGTCCCTGTAAGCGAATTAACTTGTTTTTGCCATACCAAAGCCTTCAAAACTTATTTCTAAGTTATGTAAAGGTTATTTAAGGTATGTTAAGTATATGTTGATGTTCCGGAGTATTTTTTCGCGTTAAACTGGTTACGTTTACGCACCAGTTTGCGTATAACTCTCCAGAAAGCGATATAGAGTTTGAAATTGAATAAAAGTCAAAACATGAAAAATGTAAAACACAACCAAACAAACATTGGGATCAAATAACATTGTTTTATTGATAATAGAACTGTTCATAATGATTACAAGCACAGATGTTACAAGTTAAATGATTCAGCGCAGTCATCAAGTACTTTAATTAACATTAATAGATTGTACGGTTACATGTAATTTGAGGGTTGTCACACGTAATCTTTCTCTAATGAACACCATGCGTCAAACTTATAAGCTTGCACCCAGTTTTCAAATCGATTATGCCATCCTTTAAAATCCTCAATATACATAAGCTTTGGCGGTTTTTGATGAGTTCCCGTTTCATTCTCACTGTAAAGAGTTTCAGCAGCTGTAACAGGAGCAACTGGTGTAGCAAATGCATTGTAGAATTCCTCTTCCATGTTTTAGAAAATTGTTTCACAAAAAAAAACAAGTTTCACATGAAATATAGATTCAAACGGAATTATCTCTCAAACGGAATCACTCTCAAACGGAATTACTCTCAAAAGGAATCACTCTGAAGCGAAATCAGGTAATTTCGTGTGAAATCAGATGTACTTTTCAAGCGAAATAGCCGTTTCAAGCGGAATCAAGTGCTAATTTCGTGTGAAATGTTGCTGATGTCATCATATTCGATATGATTTTCAAACGAAATTATGATTTTTACCAATTTTAAGCTGAATTAAGGTCCAATTCTTTCAAGGATTCTTTAAAACACAGTTTCGCGTATAATATGTGATATTCAAATCATTTTGACCGTAAAATCTTGTGAATTTTGTAAAAGAAGGTGTAGAAATCAGAAATAATGGCTGTTTTGGCAAGAACTCTTCCTCCTGAGCTCTGATACCACTTGTAGAATCGTTCTGTGACCCAAACGAGTCGATCAGAAGAGTTCTAATCAATTCAAGAGGCGGAAAAAAATGAATTGACTTGGAAAACAGCTTGTTTCACACTTAATTGTCTTGTATATTGATTATAACAAATTTACAGATCTGTAGACACGTCGGCAGCACTTCGGTACCGGAAACATGAACCTTACAAATGATTTCGCATGAAGGCTATTTATAGAGGAGGTGATTCTGCTTGAAAGTGGCACTGGCCATTTCAAGCGTAATTACCAATGTTGATTTCGTTTGAAAGTGCACTTGCCACTTTCAAGCGAAATTAACCAAACACACCCAAAACCTATTTTCTTCGTACAACGTGCCCTGATCTAACAATTCTAGTACAAGACTCTATACAAGACGAAGTTGACAGACGTATGCACCAACAAAGGTTTTTCTAAATAAAACAGGATATATTATTCATTTTTTTGGGGAATGATATATTTTGTACTTTTACCTATTTTTTATGGTAAAAGTTTCAATCTCCTGTCAGGATGTATAATTTTTTATAGATACTATCCTTGAAAACAAGTCAAAAGGAAATGGTTCAAGTGTCAAGGTCATGTCAAACTCAAGTTTGGTTTAACTCAGATCAAAGATTGAATGCTAACAGACCTTAAAATGCATGGATGCTCATATCATAATTAAAAACTATGTTTCAAAATGAGTAGCCATTGTAAAAGAGTTTTCATCATCTAGGGCACTAAACCACTGTCAGGAATTTATAAAAGCTTCAAATCTGGAAATTGACATGTGGCAAAACCTTGAATGCAAATTCTCATAAAAGCTGCTGACATATTAAACTTGACAATTTGCATCTAAAATGTATTTTGTTTGAGGATAGCAATCCTGCAGATATTTCAGAATCACCGTCAACATATGTTAGAGATGATATTGTGATTTTACAAGATAAATCATTCCTTTCATCAGAACAGCAGATGCTCAAAATATTTGTCAAAAGCTTATCCACTGATGCACTAATAGTTGCTGATGTACTAGTCTTTCAAATCTTTACCATTACCTTACCCCTAACCACTGTTTTGTTCAAATATCTGTTTCCTAAATACTGTCCACTGCTGAAAGTCAACCACTGACCTTTCATTTTCTTGGCAAGCACTGATGCTCAAAATCAGTGTCTTATCCACTGATATGCTATCCACTGATAGTAAAAATCACCCACTGCTCTCATATTGTTACCGTTGTAACCACTTATATTTGCTTCATCAGTGGTTCTCCAAAACAACTGTCCTCCATTATTCATCTTTTCATCAGAGGTTGACACGTGCTCAGTTTCTAGCCATCAGATCCTTGTAACCGCTGCCACATCAGTATTCACTTTTTCCCTAAATAAAACCCTGACTAAAACCCCAAACAGGTTTTTACACTGTCGAATTGAATTCCAAAATTCTCTTCTCAAAGCAGTTTCGAACCTTCCATCCCAAATCATCCTTCGTTCTTCTTTATCAAGATGACGAAATCAAAATCAAAATCAAAATTAAAATCATCCTCATCTTCCAAAGAGGACACTCAAGTGGTCGCTGAACCCATTGAAATCCCATACAAATCTCCTCACAATTATTTGGGTCTACTCACAAAACCCACTACCACCAACACTTTCAATTCCATCATCGACATCATGTCTGCATCAAAGTACAAAACTTTGCTAACAGCTGATGCTCCAATCTATCAACAAACCCAGAGAGAGTTTTGGAAAAATGCTACCCTTGACAAACAAGGCGAGAATGTCATAGCCATCAACTCTTCCACACAGGGTAAAATGATTCAAATTACTCCGCAATCCATCTCAGAAGTCTTTAAACTCGATGATCAAAAAGGTAAAGCTTCTTTTCTTAAAAGCGAGTTGAAAACTGATTTTCTGAAAAGGGGGTATGCAGAACAAACAAAAAGAGACACCTTACAAAAAAGGTTTCTTCCCTTCTGCACCTAGATTCTTATTCCATACACTTTTGATGTGCGTTTCAAATAAAACAACTGCTTTTAACGAAATACCATTGAAGATCCAATGTCTGGGGTATGCTATTTTACATAATGAAAATTATAACTATTCCCAGGAGATATTTGATGACTTGGTAAAAAATGTTGATAGCAAATCATTTTTACTTTTTCCAAGGTTTCTAAGCTATTACTTTAAACAAAAATTTGGAAAGGAAAATGAAAACCTGCTCAAACAAGGTGTTTATATTCAAATAAAAGGTTTAACACCTGAAACATTCACTAGAATGTTAACACCTTCAAAAACAAAAGCAGAGGTGCCTGAGCAGAATTTAGCAGCTACCACTGCTCCTCAGGTATCAGCTGCTGAGCCCACTGCTCCAGGTGATCATTGCAGCACAACCACTGCTTTGAAACCCACACATGCCATTACCAAAAAGACCAAAAAGAAAACATCCAGAAAGCCCTCCAAACCAAAAACAAAGGCAACTCTGGAAGATGAGATCCCAGAGTCACTGCCAGTGAGAACACAAATGTCATCTACAACCACTGCTGCTACTTCCTCACAACAGATGGAAGAAAGATCTCCACCATTGCCTCAAACTCCTCCTGCATCCTCACAAAAGGATCAGGTTGTAAACACAGGGACCCCACATTATGAAGCTCTGGATTCAATTGAATCCATCTTCCTCAGTCCTGATCCCAAGGACATGTCTCTTTCAACACCCTTATCTTCACCCCTCACATTACCACAATCCATAATACCCTTGTTGCATGCAGTTGCTATAGCTCAGACACAAACCAGTTCCTCTCTATCACCTATCACTAAGAGTACACTCCCACAAGTGACTGGGCTGATGCTTATACCTCTGCTATCCCAACAACATTTGAGGAGGTTACACTGCAGGAATTACAAATAATTTCTGACAGTAGTTCAAGTGGAGCAGCAACTACACGTGTTGGATCAACAGATCTACACTTGGCCAGTTGTTTCATAAATCAGACTCCCTTGAAGGCAATTTCTTCTATAGCACCTCTGGTAACCACTAGTGAGTTAGTTTTGACCACTGGTACCTTCAAAAGGTTATCAAGTGTTGAAGAAAGAAGACTCCAGAACCAAGAACAAGGGGCATCAATGAATGATTTTTGGGACTCAGTTCCTAAGTCACACATTGATACAACCACTGCTAGTGGGAAATCAGATGATCCCATTAACTTGGGTGATGATTGTTGGACCGTGTGCGTGACCCTAAACAGTCAGTAAAGGCAGTTCATCATTGATTACTAAGGCGGAATCAAAGTAAACAACGTCAAAACAGCTTGTATCCTTTTAACTTTCTTTCTATTACTGATTGCGAGTCTTTACAATGAATTCTGACTAAATTTTGATAGCACCTCGACTCTTACACCATGACCTAGTTCCGCTCCAACTGTTGTCAAATGACAACAGCCATCACCTATATATAGAGCCTGTGATTCCGCTTGAAACAACTCAGGCGGAACCCCTATGAACACTCGAGCGGAATCACCTAGTTACTTTTGGAGCGGAATCACAAAGTTAAGTCACTTTTTCAATTTCAAACTCCAATCTAACCTATCTTGACCTAAGACTCGATTAAGACGTAGTAAACAGACATTCAGTGCACCAACAAACTCCCCCTTGGATGTTGACGAAGTCTTCAGCATCGAGTCTTTAGTCTTTGTCTTTTTCCAAATTAATTAGTCATTGTAAAAGCTCTCTTCAATCTTTATCTTCAAACTTTAATCTTCAATCTCCCCTTTGATTGTTGATCCAGAATTCTGACTCCCCCTTTCACAGACTCTTCCTCTCGATTAGCTAGGGCTTTAATTCTGGTTCAAACTTTAACCTTTTGTTGCCATGGGAATTTCTGTTACCTGCACAATCTCTACCTAAATATAAGATATATGACAAGAACAGTTTCAAACCAAACTTACCATTCAAACTCAATTTGATAGCCTAACCAGTGTTTAGAAATCCACTTAAGTATTCAGGTCCAAGTTAATGACCCTGATTACTCAATTTATATACCAAGTCCAACTTAATGACCTTGGTTGATCAGAGATAAATCACACTGACATTCAGTTCAATTTGTTTTTCTGAAAATTTACAAGCTTTAACTTAATGAACTTGTTTCAACTTTTCAACTTTCACAAACTTATCATGTTTAGCTCCAAACTCATCCTCCAGTCCAAAAACTTCTTGCATCTGCTTCAATTCGAATATGAAGAGCAACTCTCCACTTTGGTTTGTCGGAAAATAAAGTAGAAATATAAAATCTTTTTGGATTTTTAATAAAGTTTCTATGCTAGAAATGAAATACAGAACTAAAATACAATGAAAGTAAACTATTTACAAACATATTTTTGGTTGAGCGTGTTAGGGAATCATATCAGCTAATCAACAAGTCACAAGTACCGTTAAGCGTTGATTACATATTCAAAATTAAACAATTCGCTTAGATTGTCGATATACTGATCCACTTTAAATTTTCACACAAATTTCAATCTGTCCAGGATACGGATTTAGTGTTTTAGAGACTTAAACTTATACGTGTGTCCCACCTCTTGAATATACTCCCGTATCCAGATCCCAATATTCAGTCTTACAGGTAAGTATACCACAAATGATATCTGTAAGGAAATAAATTATGATCGAAACCGTGAGAGCTCAGGTCAGAACTACCGTTCAGCAGAGAGATCACGAATCGACTTGGGTGTGTCCCCTTTAGAGGATCTTTTTTACAACAGCATTGATTAGCAATTTTATTGTCTTATCATTTATGCTGGGGGTGATGCTATGTTTCAAGCATTGCGGAAAGTATTATTTGAGGACTTGGTCAGAACTTCTATTCAGCAGAAGTCCCGGAATAATACCCCAGATATCATTGAGTATAAAGACCTAGTATATCAGAAAGAGGAATCTTTCAAACAAGATTTCAGGGGTTACCTATATATCCAAGTAGTGTTCCCCATGAAATAAGTAAGTAAAGATTTAACTTTATATCCCGAACAAACCTACTAAATGTGTAAAAACCTATCGGCACATCATCAGCGAGACTGTTTAACGCATTTAAACATTCCATTTCTTTAGCATACTGTGACTGTCAAGCCGATGTACTATCATTTTGCCTTTTTACACAAGCTCTTTTCTGGTTTTCTAATGTTTTTGGATTTTGAAAATATCTCATGTTTTTGTATTTTTGTCATTTTTTTAATGTTTTTGTATTTTCTGAAAATATTACCCTATACCTCCCCCTAAATACCAAAACAGGTAAAAAATCGACAAACCATTGCAGATTGCTTCTCAACATCATCTACAATGTCTCCTTCATCAACGCCAAGAATCTCCTCTAACACCAACAAAAGCTTCATACCATTCAGTTTTAGCAAATATTGAAAACGTGTTTTATCAAATGCTTTGGTATGTAAATCAGCTTTTTGATCATCAGTGTGAATTTTCTCAATTCGTATCAACTTCTTCTCAAAACAATCGCGAATGAAGTGATGACGAATTTCAATGTGTTTTGTTTTAGCGTGATGAACTGGATTTTTAGTAATGTTAATCGCTACCTCATTATCAACAAAGATAGGGGTGTTTAGAAATTGCAAACCGTAGTCGCGCATCTGTTGCTGGATCCACAAGATCTGAGAGCAGCAACTGCTAGCAGATACATACTCCGCTTCACATGTGGGTAAAGCCACAGAGGTTTGCTTTTTGCATTGCCAGGTGACCAATCGTGATCCGAAAAAACAGGCACCCTGCTGTTGTTGATTTAGCATTAACTTTGCAGCATCCAAAATCGGAATCGGAATACCCTTCGAGCGTGAAATCGCCTTCTCTTGGATACCACAACCCCAATGATGGAGTTCCTTTCAGGTAGCGTAATATCCTTTTCACAATCACCATATGCGAAGCTCTCGGGTTAGATTGAAATCTTGCTGCGAGACAGGTTGGGTACATAATATCGGGTCTTGAAGCTGTCAAATACATCAGCGATCCGATCATGGAACGATACATCGTTTCATCTACCTTCTCTCCGGTGAGATCAGGGTTTATCCCATGATTCGTTGCTAATGGGGTGGAAGCTGGAGTAGAACCTGACATCCCGAATTTCTCCAAGATATCATGAACATACTTCGTTTGATGTATGAAAATTCCTTTGGGTAGTTGATCAACCTGCAGTCCCAAAAAGAATTTCATCTCACCCATCGATGACATTTCGAATTTCTGCTTCATAACTCTTTCAAAATCTTTGCACAAATTTTCATTTGTTGACCCAAATATGATGTCGTCCACGTAAATTTGAACTATCAGAAGATGTCCGTCGACCTTTTTGGTGAAGAGAGTGGCATCCACTTTTCCTCAGATGAAGCTGTTGGCTAGTAGGTGTTGAGACAATGTCTCGTAACAAGCTATCGGGGCCTGCTGTAAACCATACAGCGCTTTATCCAGCAAATAAACCTTGTCTTTGTGGATTGGATCGGTGAAACCCGGTGGCTGACCGACATATACCTCCTCTTTTACCTTCCCATAAAGAAAATCCGATTTAACATCTAATTGATATACGTTGAAGTTTTTCCAAGACGCAAATGCTAGGAAGATTCTGATCGCTTCTAGTCTAGTAACCGGAGCATATACTTCAGTGAAATCTATACCCTCCTGCTGACTGAAACCCTGGACTACGAGTCGAGCTTTGTTGCGAACTACAACTCCTCTATCGTCTCTCTTGCATTTGAACACCCACTTGGTGTTTATCTTCCTTTGACCATCAGGCAAGTCTACTAACTTCCACACACCTAACTTCTCGAATTGGCTCAGTTCCTCCTGCATTGCATTGTCCCAAGAATCTTCAGTAAGAGCCTCTTTACAACTTCCACACACCTAACTTAGTGAAAAGTCAGTTTATAAAGGAGCAACTTTTGAATAAAAACATGTAAGCCCTTGATCAAGCTGCCTTCGAGTGCGGACGCCTGTTTGCAATTCTCCAATGATCAATTCCTCTGGATGATATGAAAGAGTTCGTAGCATCACTTCGCCTGAAACATCTACATCGCCTTACAGATTAGTAACATTCTGATTTGCACCTTGTTCACTGACTGGGTTTGTTTGACTTGAAATCTTAATTTGCTCCCCCCTCAGAATCTGAATCACCACGATCAAATACTGGCATGTTCTCAGATTCTTGATTATCATTCTGTGCCGACTGATTATCTTGAGCAACTTCATTTTGTTGGACATCATCATGTTCACCAGCATTGCTGGGACCTGCTTCATCGTCATTTGATGCTCATTGCGATCTTCTTGAATACTCAGCTGGGAACCTTTCCTGCGATTCTTCATACTCTCTTAGAATATCCAACTCGTCAAAGAAATCTTCTTCTTCATCCTTTTCTTCTTCCATGTCAAACGAATCCCACAATTTATCATAATTAAAACGCCATGAGTCACCGGGATTCTGAGGCGGCATAGTATACCCCTGACACTCAACATGTTGTGCTTCGATGATCTGCTTCAGGATTGGAACAAAGACCCGTCTTTGTGGACTTGAGTAACCCACAAAGATTCCTTCGATACTCTGTGGACCAAACTTACCAAAAGGCTCAAGAACTGTACAAGGAGACCCAAACGGTTCTAAAAACTTCAGGTTTGGTTTGCGGTTATTGATCAACTCAAAGCATGTCTTGTTGAATTTCTTCACAGTAAGAACCCAGTTGAGTGTATAGCATGCGGCGGAAACTGCTTCTGCCCAAAAATTTATTGGTAGTTTTGAATCAGCAAGCATTGTTCTGGCCGTTTCAATTAGCGTCATGTTCTTTCTTTCAGCTACTCCATTCTGCTGCGGAGTGTAAGGCGCGCTAAATTCATGCAATATACCTCTTTTATCACAATATTCTTCCATCTTGTTGTTCTTGAACTCAGTACCATTATCACTTCTGATTCTTTTGATACGCCTTTGGTACAGATTTTCAATCTTTCTGAACAACGCCATCAAACTATCAAACGTTTCATCTTTCGACTTCAAGAATGACACCCACGAAAATCTGGAATAATCATCAGTAACCACAAGACAGTAGAGATCCCCTGTAATACTTTTGACGTTTACTGGACCAAACAGATCCATATGTAGTCTCTCTAAAGTCTGGAAACTGAATTGACTTGCTTTTTAGGGTGTGACTTTTTCTTCTGCTTGCCTTTGATGCAACTAATGCACTCCCCTTCCAGATGAAAACCTTTGACATGAACACCTATAACCAAATCATTATGCACCAAGTGATTCATTTTTCTAAGATGTATATGACCCATCTTCCGGTGCCACAACTTCGATTCTTTCTCTGTTGCTCTAGACACAAAACAATGAGCCTGACCCGTGGTTGTAGTGGCTACACTCATGTCCAACACGTACAGATCATTCACTCTAGGTGCCCTCATGATAATCCATTCTTCAGGAATAACAAATCCTGGCTTCAAGATCAAACATTCTTTGTCAGTAAAGTGAGTGGTATAACAAATCTGCGAGATACTTAGCAAATTATTTTCCAGCTCAGCAATGTAGTTAACTCTTTCAAACATAACAATCCCATTGGATAACGTTCCTTCACCAACAATTCTACCACCTTGGTTTCCTGCGAATCCCACATAACCGCCATTGAAATTTCTAACATCGTACAACAATGCAGTCTTCCCTGTCATATGTCGAGACGCTCCACTATCCATAATCCATCGTGAAACAGCTCTCGGAAGTTCCTGCACATATCACAATTTGATTTAAAAACACATTTCAATAAAGATGCCGATTCATGCTTCACAATTACCAACTAGGAAGCTCCGGCAAGTCCAAAACTTTTTATTGAGATTTTGATGCCACCTAAGCCTCTTTTGACTCGGGTAACTTTACTTTAATGTGAGTTTTAGCAGTGTAAAGTGGCGGAAAATTTTTATCATTCATTTTTAAACTTTCCTCAGATCCAACCTCAACCTTTTTGTATAAGAAAAACTCATATATCTTAAGTTGACCGGTTGGTTGATTTTTCTTTTGAACATTCTTTTTCTCTGTTGGAGTAGAAGATTGTTTCTTCAATTGTTCATAATAATCCAAAGGAACATCCATCTTTACCGGAGTGGTAGAAGACGATTGTTTTTCTTTCTCTGAAACCTTTGGTTTAGATGAACTTTCTTTCTTGTCAACCACTTTTGGCTTCCATGTTTGTTGAGCTGATGCAACCCGTTTATAGAATTTGTCATTTTTAGTTACCACATTCTTAACAGGTTCAATTTTGACTTTTGTTTTCTCATTTTTCAAAATTTTCTCAACAACCATTGGTGCTTTGCCTTTTGCATCAACCTTCTTCTTTTGATTCTCAACAACTTCAGTCTTAGGCTTGAAGTTGGTGCAATTTCTTGCAATGTGACCAACTTTGTTGCATCTAAAGCATGTACGAGTATCAACTACCCGACTTGTGCCTTCAGACTGAGGTTGTGAGGCCCTCTTCTCAAAAAATTCTTCATTTGATTTTGAAAAAAATTCAGACACTTCATCAGATAGTGAACTCGAACCGTTCACAAACACTTTCTTCTGAACAAACTTTTTGTTTTGAAAATTCTTTCTTTGGTAGTTCCTACCACCCTGATATCCTCCCGACCAATTGTTTCGATTGTTGTTATAAAAACGTGGTGGAACTACAGGTTTCTTGTAGTAAGATTTATCTTTCTCAAAATTCATTTTCCTTTTTGTTTGTTTTAAACTCTTTACTTCAGACAAATCGATTTCAACCATTTTGAACACATTTGTCAATTTTGAAACATTTACATTCTCCAGAGGAAAATCATAATCCGAATACAACTTATCAGATCCAGCCATCTTGTACATCACAAGACCCGGTTCATCACCTAAGTTGTTTTTGGATTTTGATTTTGGAATGTATTTGTCCAAGAAACATTCATCTTCCTCAGTAGTGTCACTTTCAGATTTTAGAACATTTTCAACCACACTTTTTACCACTTCAGTTTGGACACTATCGTCATTGGAAGATGAAGAAAATGTCACATCAATTGAATCAGGAAGTTTCACTTCATTTTCATCTTCAAGATTAACCAACCCAGATTGCTTTTTCGAATAATTGTCTAGAATTGGTGGTGGAACTTGATGAAACCCGACCCCAGTTCCATCACAGTATACATCTTCGCCTGCTTTGTTTTTCCCGATGGGTTTGGGAACAATGTGTTGCAAAACAAAGCTTGCAGAGCTGTAACTGTTCAATTTCAAATTGATACGCTCATTCTCAATCTTAGCTTCTTCAAATTGAAGTTTCAATTTAGCAATCTCATCCAATTGTTTGTTGATTAATTCTTCTTTAACCCTCAAAACACTTTGCAAATGACAATTTTCTTTGTATGTTTTACCATTTCTATCATCATTATCTTTAACTGTGCTTTTAAGCTTCTCAAATTTTTCAGTAATCTGTCGATTTTCAAGAACTAACCTCTCATTTTCTTTCCTAACCTTTTCTTGATCAATTTTATCATTTTCAATTTTGTTAGTTAATTCTTTTACTCTGTCGTTCGAAGCTTTCAACATTTTATCACGGTTAAGGATCTGATCCTCAACACTTCGGACTCTAGCAGTCAGATCATCAATCTTCTTACCTTTGAGATAAGTGTTTGTACTACAAACTTTGCATTCTTTGATGCAATTTTTGCAGTCAACATCACCACTGACTTTCTTACCTGACTCAGTTGTTGACGCGTTTGAACTGACCTGGCTTTTAGACTCAGAGACGGATTTAGAGTCTACCTCAAGTGCCTTAGCAGCCAGCACCTTGTCAGCCATCTTTCCCATGTTTTCAGCATTCAACTCTTGAGTTGTGTCAATGATTCCAGTATCAACCTTCTTTGACTTCTCTTTTTCTTCTTTCTCCTTCTCTTCTTTCTCTTTCTCTTCTCCGTTTCCCCACCATTTTCCTTGCCAATAATCATCTTCTTCTTTCATTTCTTTAATTATGGTTTCCATATCAAGAGTGTTATGGTCAATAGCAATGTTTACATCGGGGTCAAGATAACATTCTCTGTCTGGATCCCATCTCCTCGCTCTTTTTGCTTCAAGATAGATACCAGATATTCTGATCATTCTTTGCTGAGCTATCATCTTTCTGTAACCATACTTCTGTTCTTCAGTTCTGTTGTCTTTCCAAGGAACAGGTTCAGTAGATTTTGCCATGAAAGCATATCCAACCGCATCCTCCTCAGGTAACAACTCGCTCCAGTCGAAACCTTCATTGTCGTGAATTACAGCAAGAGCTCTAGATTTCTCTTTGTTATCTTCAAGCTGCTTCATTCTTGGGGGCTCCGATTTATTCTGATGATAAATCGCTTTCTTGTAGTAATCTTCTCTGAACGGGTTTTCAGACTCATCAGCATAAGCATTTCGGCATTCACGCTTAAAGTGACCTTTCTGTTTACATTTTAAGCATGTCACTTTAGACTTGTCAAAGCCCAACTTGGTAGATGGTCCACCAATAGACTTTCTTCCAGTTATCTCCATGAAACGATGTGCCCGACGAACTGCACTGGCCATGCACCACCTTATGTCGATAAATTCCATCTCCTCAGGATCTATCTGATCGTAATCTTCTTTTGTCAGATTGGTGTTGCCAATCTTCCCTGCCACTAGACTTTCATACGATTCTAGCACAGACGCTAAGAAAACCATCTGTTGCTTTGCCGACTCCTCGCTGAAGTTTTGAGCGTTCTTTAAGTCTACAGCGATATTGCATTGAAATAAGTTCTTTGCATCAGACTGGCTTGAATGTGACGAAGACCCACTGTGAAATCCACTGCTTCTTACTTTCTTTGCTTGATGTGTAGGAATTTTCAGCAGAAAATGCAGTCTTGGGAGATGTATTCTTTGGCATCATGCTTTTTGGATAATACAAATCCAAGTTCTGTTGATAAGACGAGTGATTGACTTTGTGCGTTTTCTTTATCTCCAGCTCATGACTCTCTAGTCTTTCAATCAACAGATCCACCGTAAGAACTTCAGGCTTAATCGTATTCTTCAACATTAAAGCATAATATTGCCAATCCATCTCATCTGGCAATGAATCAAACAATTTGTCGATTAGCTCTTCTTGAGAATAAAAAATTTCATGTCTCGCCAGCTCCAGCTTCAGGTTCCCAAACCTCTCAATCAATTTGCAAACTGATTCATTCTTTAAACACCCAAACAAATCAAACTCTTTTCTTAGTAGTTTCTTTTTGTTTTTCACTATTTCTGCACTTCCTAAACATTTAACTTTCAACTTTTGCCAGAGATCTTTAGCATTAGTGTATTCGATCAAAGATATTATATCTTCTCGGACAAACTGAAATAGCAGTGCGATGCATTTTTGCTCAGCAACAAACGTTTCTATTTCTTTAGAAGATGTCAAGCTTTCACCAGTTTTGCCTCCATCATTATATCCATTCTTTAGACTCTTCCAACTAGGATACGCAAAGGCCTTCAACCATTCGTCAAACTTCTTGGCCCACCGACTGTACTCTTCGATAGCCATTAACTTCGGGGGTTTGTTATAAGTTCCGAAAGCACTTTCCACACTCAGAGCATCCGATAAACTTTTCTTCGTATTCGGCGTATTCTCATTGGTGTTACTAGGCGAAGTATCATCTCCAGAATTTCCAGCAAAGGCATACATATCGCTAAACGGATTCATGAATAGATCATCCATCTTGCACGTACCTGAAAAATCAGCAAACACTTAGAAAATTTTTAAGTTTTTAAAAAACAGAAATTTCAAGCGAAATCACTTGAAGTGGAATCTCTTCAAGTGGAATCACAAGAATCTTTCAAGCGAGATCAGAAAGTTTCTAGCGGAATATGATTTAGTCTGATTTCAAGCGGAATCAGACTTTACTTTCAAGCGGAATCTGAATTTGATCTTTCGAGCGGAATCAGGGGTAAATCTCAAGCTGAATAAGTTTTTTTAAAAGGGTTTCGCTTGAAATTTTTCAAGCGGAATCAAGTGACATCAGCATTCTTGAACAACTTTTCAAGCGAAAGGTCAAGTTTTTGTATTATTTTTTCGATTTAATGTCCAATTCTCTCAGGGATTAGTTATCACAATGATTCGCTTGTTATATGTCAAATTCAGGTCATTTTCACCGCTGAAATATGTTCAAATCAGAAAAGTATGAGTAGAAGAGAGTAGAAATGAGAAAATCCGGTAGAATCAAGCCGTAATGGTATGAACTCCTCGTCCTGAGCTCTGATACCACTTGTTGGACCGTGTGCGTGACCCTAAACAGTCAGCAAAGGCAGTTCATCATTGATTACTAAGGCGGAATCAAAGTAAACAACGTCAAAACAGCTTGTATCCTTTTAACTTTCTTTCTATTACTGATTGCGAGTCTTTACAATGAATTCTGACTAAATTTTGACAGCACCTTGACTCTTACACCATGACCTAGTTCCGCTCCAACTGTTTTCAAATAACAACAGCCATCACCTATATATAGAGCCTGTGATTCCGCTTGAAACAACTCAGGCGGAACCCCTATGAACACTCGAGCGGAATCACCTAGTTACTTTTGGAGCGGAATCACAAAGTTAAGTCACTTTTTCAATTTTAAACTCTAATCTAACCTATCTAGACCTAAGACTCGATTAAGACGTAGTAAACAGACATTCCGTGCACCAACAATGATTTATTGTAACAAGAATTGACGGCCAAAGTTGATAAACTAGACACATCTGTTGCAGAAATCAAAGGCATACTGCAACAGGTGTTGAAAGATCAAAAGGTACCATTCATTGCTGCATCAACTTCAACAGCTGAGCCAACATACACTCTCACTGCAAGTGAGTTGTGGAATTTATTTCAACCATTGCTCAACCATCAAAAACAACTAGCTGGTCAGCAACATGAGATTCAGGTTCAAAAGATCAGGAATGTTATCGATGCAAGGTTTAAAGACACTCAAGCTGATATTAAGGCAATTAAGGCCCACATATTGAACACCACTGGCACTGTTCCTCCCTCTATCATAATTATAGATAACCCAAAACCAGCTGATGCCAAAAAGGGGGAGAAAGTGGAACCAGATGGCTCTAAAAAGATTGATGAAACCACTAAGATCCTTGTTGATGAAAAAGCAAAGGTAAAAAGTGATCTGGAAGCAAAGGAAAAAGCAAAGTTTGAACAGGAGAAGAAAGCTTTCATGGAACTGAATGCGCAGGGTACTTCTGAACCAAAGGATGATGAAACTCCCAAGGATGAAAAGAAGAAGCCCACTAGACAAGTGAGGCAACCCAAATCCATACCATCCAGATCCAGAAAACACACTCCCAAACTTCCTGAAAGCTCCACACATCAATCTTCCACCCAAACAACTGTTGCAACACCTGATGTCTCAACAACTGTTGATACTTCAGTGGTTTCAGCAGTTGTTAACTCTACAATCACCACCTCAGTTACAACAACTGCTCTCACTCAAACTATTGCCCCACCAGAAACACCATCATCTCTGAAAACCATTTCACCACCATCACCTCCTGCTAAAAAGCATAAGACATCAGATGTTACAACATCTGTTGTAATGACAACACCTGTCATTCCAAGCACCCTCACTTCACTTCAAGCCATCTTCATTCCAATCAACAAATCACCCAAAAGCACTCCTTCACTGGAGAAAACTTACACCAGAAAAAGAAAAACAACTCAGGTAAATGATGACAAATATGATCCTATTGCTGCAAAATATCCACTGGAACTAGAAGCTGTAAAAAATGAGATGAGATAATTCTACACTGAGGATGATCCTTCAAAAAGAAGATTTCCTTCTCTTATAGGCTTCATAAACCCAGAAAATATGGATGAATATCTCAAGCTTAAAGCAAGGCAGGCTAAGATAAGAGCCAAACTTGAATGTAAAGATCAAGGTGACAAAGCCATTTCTGAAAGAATGGAATTTTTGCTCACTAAAGTCAAACAGATGGAAGACTATGCAAGAGATCTGAGCAAAGAAATGTCAAATTTACCACCCAAAGCAGATCTACGAAAAGAAATGAGAAAAGAATATCTTGCATACATCATGAAAGAAAAATTCTATTCAACTGAAGAAAAACAATTCGGAGAATGGCCAATAGTTGCATTAAAGCATGAGGCAAACAGAATTGAAAGAATCAAAAATGATCCAAGCAAGAAGAGAACAACTCCAAACTGGATTAAATACAAAAAGCTCATTGCTGATCTTACTTCAGAGTACAAAAGGAAGAAACAAGAGCTGGTAGATGCAAAGGTTGAACCTGCCAATGTCATAGCAAAATGGACTAGGCAATATACAGATGAGGCTTATGAGAGGCTAAGAAAAGAAAGATGACAGATTCTAGTTTACCACAGAAGCCTGAATACAAAAAGCCAGAACAGCAGATTAGTACTTCCAAACCACTGATCACCTCAGCAGATACCTCTGTTATTGTGATAAATCAAGAAAAGAGGAAACTGCTGACTAATGCAGAAGAAAAGGAAAAAGAAGCTGAGTACTTTAAAGAGGCCATCAATAAAATGGCTTTAGATGAAGATAGATCAGCAAAACTTCAAGACCTTACCAAAAAGGTTTTGAACAACCCATCATCACCAAACACATCAGCAGATATATCAGACAATGAGCTAGATCAACGAAAGAGACAAGAGCATGTTGACAAAGAAGTTGCAGAAGATATAGCTGCAGCAACTGAGGTCATAAAAATGGCTTTCCAACAAATGTCTGAAAATTCTGAACTAGCAAAAGCTCAGGATACTGCTTCACAAATCTTTACACGGCCAATATCTCCCAACTCATCAGTCAATAAACCTCTCCCAAGAAACCCATTGGGTTCAAAAATACTAACATGGACGTCTGATCAAAAGACCCATGTATTGACTATGATCAGATCCAATGGTGAAGTGAAGTACATATCAAGGAAACAAGCACTAGGCCTTGGTGTTGAAGATCTACAAGATCTCCTTGAACTTACACTGTGCAGGGATGAGGATGACTCAAGTTCCAAGGATTTTGAAGTGAAATTTAAAAGACAAGCTAAGGAACTACTGATGAGAAAATAAAGATCCAGAATAATGAAAGGTTTTTGGCATCATCTGTTCCAGGGGGAGATTGTTGGGATTGAACCCTACCAGAGGAACAGATGATGTAAAGCCAAAACCAGGTCACTACAGTGGATTCACAATAAACAGTAGTTTGCACTAGACTTTCCCCTTGAAAGTGATTTGAAACATCTGATGACCTCCAATCCACTGATTTGTACAACTGCTAACTTACTACTGCTGATCACACTAAAGTCTGATGAAGTACAAAGCCCTGCTGTTCAATCTACTTCTATGGGTCAAGCACTGCTGGGTTACAACAAGTACTACTGGGTTCACATCAGTGGAAGATTTCAGCAGTTGTTTAACTTCTTTTATGTTATATATTGTAGTCAGTGGTTAGCATAAGCAGTGTCTGTATTATATCAGTAGTTAGAGTTTGTTAGTTTGTTAAACGTCGCCTTCATGGTGATGTCAGCAAAGATGCTTCAGTGGTTTGACTGTGTCAATAAATGGAACAGTACCCTGTACTGTTTCATTTGATTGACTGAGTGAGTTCTTCTCCTCTAGTCCAATCCTTTCATCTTGTGCAATCAACCATGGAGTATCAGGCTGAGGGGGAGTTTAGCTTGTAAGCTTGCTTTGTAACCTTTTGATTTATATTGTAATCATTCGACTCAATGCAAAGCATGTGTTTATCAAAACTATTTTCCTATTTGATTGTGTTTACAAAGTTTGTTGTTCATTTCTGCTGCATAAATCATTGAATCATGTTTATTAATTGTTCATTTATCACAAACAAACACAATCATGAGAGCCTCTGATCCTAACATTGCGTTATGGACTTGGGTGGCAGTTGGGACACCCATCTACCTTTGGTTGAATTCTCGTATAACAACAGCTACCATGCAAGAATTCAAGCCGCACCGTTTGAAGCTCTCTACGGACGCAAGTGTCGATCACCGCTATGCTGGGCAGATGCGGGTGATAGACAGCTTGTTGGTCCTGACTTGGTCCAAGAGATGACAGACAAGATCATACAGATCCGAGAACGCATCAAGGCAGCTCGTGATCGACAAAAGAGCTATGCGGACCGAAGAAGGAAACCTTTGGAATTTCAAGTGGGAGACATGGTTTTGTTAAAGGTCTCACCATGGAAGGGTGTAGCATGCTTTGGGAAGCGTGGAAAGTTGAACCCGCGATACATTGGACCGTTCAAAATCCTGGAGAGGATTGATCTTGTAGCTTACAAGTTGGATCTACCCGCAGAACTGAATGGCGTTCATGATACATTTCATGTATCTAATCTGAAAAAGAGTCCAACTCTGGAAACGGTTGTCATTCCTGTCAATGAAGTCCACATTGACGACACACTCCACTTTACCGAAGAACCTGTTGAGGTTACTGATTGGAAGGTTAACAAGACACGCAGGAGTAGTGTAAAACTCGTCAAGGTTCGTTGGAATGCGCTCACGGCCCAGAATTCACTTGGGAACGTGAGGATCGCATGAAAGTGAAATACCCACATTTGTTCCCCAACTCCCCTGCAGCTAGTAGCATAACTTAAATTTCGGGACGATATTTTCTTAACAGGGGGAGAATGTGACAACCATCAAAAATACAGGTATCCGTACAATTTAAATTACCATGATTAGTGCTTAATGACTGTGTTGAATTACAATTAATGACTTAAACTGCTTTCTGATTACTGCATCATACTTACATGTGCATCACATATTACATAATGTCACATCATTATCACGTACAAACTATATTGACATACATGATGAACAAAGCACAGTTAGCACAGTTAACAGATAAAACAGGAATATGCTGACGGGGTTCAGTACATAGACAGACAGTGTTTTGAGACCCAGTATGAGCCAGAAACCAAGTTCTACACTAGTATAGTGTGTAGGGAAGTAAGGACCACAAAACTGCTTTTCTAGGTGATAGTTAAAGTGCCGGGAAGTGCCTAAAACCTACACAAAGTGCAGAATTCTACATAAATCAGCAAAATTCAGCATTTTAACAAGTTTGTAACATGCAAAAATATGACTAAATGGTCCTGAATGCTTTCCTAAGTGTCGGGAATTAAAAGTGTCACAAAAGGGTACTTAAAGATCACTAAACGGTATAGTTTGACACTTTAACGAACCGGTATCTAACCGAACAACCGGACACTACCCGAAACACCAAAATTATACTAGAAGCATTGTTTTAATGTTTCTGAGCTAGTTATGATCCCCGTACACCCTAACACACTATATATCACATAATACACTTGAACACTAACCTATACACTTTAAATTCTAACTAGTTGCTTAACTTATCATTTAAACACCAACTAAATACCCCCCCCCCCCCCTAAGTGGACGGTCACTTATGTGGCCCCACCTCCCAAAATCTTACAAGATTTCTCAAGATCTTGCTTAAATCCTATAAGATTGATTAGAGGATTTTGTTTGTACTATTACAAACATGTTACACAATGGATAATAAAATTAGTTGGTTATAAGAGGAACTTGGTGGATCATTCTCACACACACTCCACCACAACTCATCTCCTTCCTCCCTCCCCTCCAATCGGCCGAGAACAAGAACCCACCACCCCACCATCATCATTTCACTTCCATTCAATCCATATACTCACAAAGGTGTAAGGAACCATATAAGAAGGTTTGGTGGTCTTGGATCTTGAAGGACCTCTCCCGATTGCTTTTATCCAACCCATTTGTCATCTACAACATCAAGTGTTCTTCCCTAGCCTTGTGCTCGTAGTAAGGCCCTCATAACCCTTTGTTACTTTATATTGTTGGTTAAAAGATGATATACATTGTTAATCATGATGAACATTAAAAGACATATTCATGAATCTCTAACATAAGCTTATAAACATATGAATACTTGTTGATTTGTGTTTATTTGCTTCTTGTTGATTGATTATTAGTTTTAATGATGTTAGACATCATATGGAACCTACTAGATTGTGATTAAACACATGATCTAGTAAGTTAATGTGATGATCTTGTGAAAGACCAAGATCATCATGCCTTATGTTTACATGAACTTGAATAATAAAAGTTGTTTTCATGTAATGATGATTTAAACAAAATACAAGTCTTGTGAGTGGATGATTTCTAAAATAGTTTTCCAAAGAAACCAAGCTAAATCACAAAGATTTACATGAACATTGTTTTAAAAGAACTAATCATGTTTCTAATATTGAAACAAGTATACGAACACTTTGTTTACAAGAAAAACTCAAAAGAATGATTTTTGGAAAAATCATCTAACAAGTTGTAAACACTCGGATCTTTCAAGAATGAGATTTTTAAAGAAATAAACACACTTTAAAGGGTAACTAAACCTACTAAATACACTACCAAGTTACTACAAGTTTTTATGAAAACTCAAGTTCATGATCATTATGTAGATAGCTTTGTTTAAGCACATGGTAAGTGTAGATTGATTGTTGATTGTGTATGATGTTTTTTGAAAAGAAAATGATATGCTTTCATAGAATGGATACCTCCATTTTTAGGGGAAACTATTGCAAAATTTTCTAAAAATACAAACACTTAGAAAAATATTTTCTAAACAAATATTCACAAGTGTGTTTTAACTATGGTTTTCGACATAAACCTTGCCATAATTTTTGTTACAAAAATACAAATATTGGAGGTTGGTTTTTATAAATAAAAATGAGTAAATATGTATTTAGAATATATTTACACATTGTGTGTGATTATTTGTACACTTTGTGTATTAGTTATATTATTTTAGGGTTAAAATAATATAACTTAACAAAATACCAAGAATTTACTGTCACACCCCGACCACGTAGAACATACAAAACGTGGCGGAAACATCGAGGCGTGTTGTAACAGAATTAATGTTTCATAACCATGGATACAAAAAGTGTTTTGTTTTATTAAACATTGAATAATTACATCGTCTGGAAATCTAAATACACAAATTAAACATAGTCTATCATTGTTATTGAGTCACTAAGGCCTTGACCAGTCCTATGTGAGCATGCATCTTATCAATCGATATCATCCAATAATACCTGAAACATATGTGAAAACGAGGTCAGCAAAGAAATGCTGGCGAGTACATAGGTTTTGTGAAAATAAGATTCATGACTTCTGTTTAAGAAAATGTTTAGTCATGAACCTTGTAATTTGCTTTGTCTTTGTAAATCATTTGAAAAATAATAAGTTTAGGTGATATGTATAATTAAGTGAATAATGCATGATTAAATGAATAACCATGTAAAAATGAGTTTGTATAAGAAAAGTTGTTTGTAAATAAATGTCTTGTGAAAAGTATGTTACTTGTATAAAATGTTCTATGTCTCAAACTGAAATGATTCAAATAACGCTACAATATGTAATACCATACAAACACTTATATATAGGAAGTACCAGCGGCGTATCCACCATGCTTGTATCATATTCCACACGCATTGTTACTTAATCACTTAATCCAAACCAAACCACCAAAGTAATGTTCATGCCCAAATGTAAATCATGTAATATGTATAACCAAAATAATATCGTATATCGCTTTGAAGCCAATCGTTTACCCAATCGTTAAAACATCGTGTGAAACCCAATCGTTACCCAATCGTTAAAACATCGTGTGAAAACCTATCGTTTACCCAATCGTTAAATTCGTTTTAGGTCGTGAAACTACTTATATGATCGTCTCGCTAATAACATTCAAACCTTCGTGACTCATCACTCGTCGCTTCTCGTTTTCGTATTAACAAACCTCCATAGGGTAAGTTAACAATTACAGATTCAGTCGCTACCTACCATACCCACACATAACCACGGGTGTAGTAAATAACGGGATTTGTCAGATCCTATGGTACCATAACCTAATACTGGTCGGCTTGATCATTGCTAATGAATGTCATTTGTTATGTAACTACAACCAACAAGTTTGTTCACTTTATGAAATCGTTATTAGTTTTGTATAAATCGCCTTAATTGTTTTTGAAACCATCGTTATAACATCGAAAACATTTAGCACATATGAGTCACCCCAAAACAATTGAAAACAGTAAAATAGGGGGAAATGTACTCGCCTGAGATTGCTTAGAGGTCTTGAACAACAACCAAGCAAAGCTAGAGGGAGCACGGAATCAATCGGCAAATCTGATAACTATATAAATAAACCGAACCTAAATCGGGAGATCGGATAGGATGAGGCTTGGTAAACCAAATGAGTATTGGAACTCATATGATATGGTTTAACAAGGCCTACATACTACAATGAAACCAAACCTAAGTGCTTTCGACCCATCGCGACCCATTAAGGTAACTTATGCTACTTTAACGCGTCGTGCGCGTGAAACGCGTTCGGACCGTCTAACTAGTCCTATGACAAGTGTTATATGCCTAAATATGTTACATAATCAGTTATGTGACAAAAGTTTAGGTTACATATGCTTAATTACCAATTATACATGAAAAGGGTATTCTGGTAATTTACCTAAGGCATATAAACTACCTATCATACAACTACTTAAACGATGTGACCATAGGGTATAACCTCGGAAGGTTATTCCCTACCTACTATGGTCACCTAATGTATTTGGTCGGATCCTAATGATCGACCAAATGGGTCGAGTTCGAAGGTATAGGCGATTTATTAGATCGCCTATCCTACGACCCTAGACAACGTGGTAATCAGTGGGCATAGTCCCAAGGGACTATGACCAACGTGATTACACTCACGTTGCGAAGTTCAAACGAACTTCGCATTGACCATTACTGGTCAACGCTGAAAGTCAAACAAAGTTTGACTTTCTGACTCGAAAAGCAGTAAAATAAGGAAAAGAACGAAAGAATACTTACGAAGGGTCCCCGAATGCTAAACTCGATTCAAAAATCTCAGGTATGAAACAAATGTTTCAACTTAGAGTTTCTCAAATCAAGTTTCTAGTGATTTTTAGCAATGGGGGTGGTTGGGTATTTATAGGAATACCCGAACCGTTAAGATCGCTTGTCGAATATCGTGCCATGATCCAACCCGTACACTTGTCGGAAACTCATGGTGACTAAATTGGCCACTCACCATAGCGTATCAACATGTGGCAAGGGATTAAGGAGTGGAGAACAGCTGTTAACAGCTGTTAATACGCCGAATCTGGTCCCGAATGCGAAAAACTGAGTTTCTGCATGTTTCTGCCCAGAATAGGCAGTCGCGTAGCGCGAATGGTAAGGCTACATGCAGTGGCGCTACGCCACTGCCCCCTTGTTTCAGCAAACTTTCAAAATTGGCAGAAATAGTCCCTGCAGCCCGTTTAAGCGATTTTTGATGCGTTTGAACCCCGTTAACCTCATTTCAAGGCTCTAAAATGAAGTTAAAGTATAGGGAACTCAAAACATGCTCAAAAATATGCCGGAGGTTGGTTCGTTTGGCCGTACAAACGCGATGTTCGCTTAATTACGGCGGAATGCGCACAAGCGCGAAAAACGATCCAAATGACGAAACGAATGGATTTTTCTTATGGCGAACACTAAAATATAATATAGTCATGCTTACATAAATTTTTGGATGTCCGGATGTATTCAGAACGTGAGTTATGCGCGAAAATGCAAACTTGTGCACTTTTTGACACTTTTAGTCCCTGAATGACACAAAAGTTTATTTTAGCATACCGAACACCTCAAAGCCTATTTCTAAGCTATGTGAAGGATATTTATGGTATGTTTAACTTATGGTCATGTTCCGGAATGTCTGTTACAGTTCAAATTGGCATACTTTCGCAGTTTGTCAACTTTAGTCCCTGTAAGCGATTAAACTTTGATTTCACCATACCAAACCTTCCAAAACTTATATCTAAGTTATGTAAAGGTTATTTAAGGTATGTTAAGCCTAATTCACTATTCTGGAGTGTTCGTTGGATTAAACTGGTTATATTTACGCATCAGAGCGCGTATAACCCTCCAGAAAGCGATTTAAAGCTTAAAATCAAACAAGAGTTGATATGTGTAAAAGATACACATAATTTTACAAATCCCAAGTATGAAATATAATATTTCATTGGTTTGGTATTTGTTTGATGGCCGTGGAGGCACAGGTGTTACATTTACAATCCAGAATATTACCAAAAATCGTAAGGAATAAATATATAAGTTACACACATAATATTGTGGAACCAAACGATAGAACGTAACTTACAAAATATTCCGGAAAATACCGTTATAAATATATTTTTGGTAAATATTATTTTGGAATACGAAAGAAATGAGAATATGATTTTTATTATTATTACAAGGTATATCATAATTTCGACAAGGAGAAAATATATTATTTTTGTGAATATATTTTCTTGGGATATTTGGAAGATATATGGTTTTTGGGAAAAATATATATTTTCTGGAAATACATTATTTTTTGACAAAATAAGTTTAAATATATTTTCTAAGTAAGACTTGAAATATATTATTTTGGAACAACAAATACAAGAATACGAAAATACATGTATAAGATACCCCCATCCTTGGGAAGGAAATACGGATTTAAATACTTGAGAAGTATTATTACAAAATATTGTTTAACGATTATTCCAAGATCTAAAAATATAATTTAAGTTAAAATAATTATTATTTTAACAAGTAATTATAACTTGGAATAATATTGAAGACTTAAAAGAAACGTAACTCAAAAACATTAATACTAAGACAAGGCACAACCCGTTCGTCTAATAGACGTTAGCACATTGTAGGTAGTCGTGTTTGCTGAGGAGATTTGAGTTACGATTCTGAAGACACAATACTGTGAGTTCATGTCCCCCTTATAACTTCGGGGGTGAAATACATGTTACAATTGTTTACAAACGTTTTATACATGGTATGGTTAGCTAAGGAGGGTTACTGCTTGATCATGTGAAAGGTGGGTATAACACTTAAGGCCATTAATCCTCGTCGTAGGACCAAGGGACATGAGTGATAGATCTATTTGGGTGTAGCGAGCCCACACCCATGAGGACCAGGGTGGCCCATGTGGTGACTATGTCCACATACTGAAGCCGTGGCAAAATCCGCTAGGTTTGAGTTTTCCAGCACCATTTCACACATACCATTGGCCTTGCAAACCATTGGTGATCTGTTTTTCCTTATTGCTACATACTAGGGACATACATACATACAGGCATACTTTAAAGGTTTATTCATACACAAACACATGAACTCGCTCAACTTTTGTTGATGTTTTCAAATTACATGTATTTCAAGGAACTAAGCGGATCTGGCAGGTGTGTGCATGTTTTCAAGCTGCGTCATGAATAAAGGATGTCATCCGTGGTCGTAGGGTTTAGGAGATGTATCTTATTCCTGGACGGGATACATGTCCCTAAACTCGGCTTTATTTAAGGTCTTTTGTTGAGTCTTTGTGAACTCATTCAAACATGTTGTGGTTGTAACTTAAAACTTGGTGTCCACGTTCCAGACAAGTATGTTGTGTTATTTTCAAACTTAATTTATGGATGAACATCTTATGGTTTTATCATATAGCGTTGTTATGATTGAATGCTATGGTATTAAGTAAGTCACACCAATAACCACGCTTCCGCAAAAGTCAGGGTGTGACAGTACGGTCGAGCCCCACTCATGGTCCTTATGTGACCACTTGAGTGCTTTCGTGTCCCAGTCGAGGTAATTCGACAACGGTTAAGGGTAATTTGACACAGTCAAGGTAAATTGACACAGTCAATGTAAATTGACACAGTCGAGGGAAATCGACGAGGGTATAAGCCTACTCATTTTTAGTGCTCCCTATGTCTTCACATACATTAATGTCCTTGCAAAACATTAATTTGATATGTTCATAGATGCTTTTCATACCTGTTTTCAAAGGAGTCTCTCAAATGTTTACAAGCTTATCAGTACTCATACAAAACACATGAACTCGCTAAACTTTTGTTGATGTTTTTCAAAATTACATGTATTTCAGGTAACAAGTTGGATCTTGGGCGCGGGTGTTGTTTCTAGAAGTAAATTCCAAGTTAGATGTCATCCACTTTTGTTGGTTTGTAACTTAGTCAAAGGTCCTGTTGTTTGAAACTTAAATGACTGGTGTTTGTAATATTTTAAACTTAATGAATGCATGAACATCGTTTTGATCATATAGTTGTTTATCATGATTGAATGCAATGATATTGAACAAGTCACACATCATACGCTTCCGCAAAAGTCAGGGTGTGACAGTTTGGTATCAGAGCTTCGATTGTAGTGAACTAGGATTCCTTCTCGAGTCTAGACTACAATCACTAGGACTCTCTCACGAAAACATTTTTACAAAAGGGTTTTTCATTGCATTCACGAAAGCGTCAAGATCCATGAGTCAAACATTTTTCAAAGAAAAGACAAGGCAAGGACATTAGTAGGGAGGAGGATACCCCAAATTAAAGTGCCAATTAAGGCATAGTCTACGTGAGATAGACTTGCCAAAGACAAGATGACCCCCCCCCCCCTCCGAAAGGATAAACGAGAGTTATATGTGATATGATGCATCTATTTGCCTGTTTATACTAAGTAACATATTTATTTATTAGTATATATGTGTATAAGTGTACGGAATAATTAAAGACGTGAACGAGATACCTACGACTCCGAATCCTATCGTTGTTCTTGACTCGCACGATGAGACTATCAACCTCACGTTTATTGCGAAGCTCATGGCTGGAGTGATTACCAAACGAGATCCTGAGCTTATTTCCGTAGAAGATGGTTGTTCTTCTCTCTCGAATGCGAAGGTGCCTGACTACGGTAGTGACAGCGAGGCGGAGGAGGCAACCTTGGACAACACCCTCATCCGTGGGATGAGGTCCCTGTGGCTTTTTCGAAACAAGATTGAAGACGCTCTTGTCCAGACTAGGAAGATGAAGTATTCATCTTGAAGATGCCCCTCCAACTACTAGGAATTCTCCTTATTCCTATTGCGTCTAAGCATCGTGCCTATTTGCGCGTAACGATAACAAATGTTAGTGCGTGGACCACCACAATGGTCCTTCCCATGCCGGGCATAAGGATAGTAGTGTCCCCTCTTTGGTTGATCATCTGCTTTGAACGAGGGAAAATTGGGGTGACCATGCAAGACAATTTATTATTACGGGGGCCCACGTAATAACGACTTGTAGTGCATGGAAATCCTGGTGGACTCTGCTGGTCGAGCTAATGATCACCACCCATCTAAAAATAATCTCTAGGTGTTCACGCCTTCATCTAGTAGAACAATACCTAGACAGTTGCCTTAGCACTTTACAAAGTAGGAAACCTGTCTTTACCTACTTCTTGCCTGACACTTCTACCCGTACGAGTCGTTTGGGAACCGATATCTAAGCAAGTGAAGATGGCTAACACCCGAGAAAGATTCAGTGACGTTACACTCTCTATCACCCCTATATGTACAACCCCCATCTCTTGGGAAGTATACTATTACTTTCATATTATGAAACTTGTATGACCGAGGTGATGCAACCTCGAGTTCATTTTGTTTTCCCCGTTACAAACAATAAGTCAAGTTGTCA
This sequence comes from Helianthus tuberosus, assembly GCA_030545235.1. NCBI lineage: Eukaryota > Viridiplantae > Streptophyta > Magnoliopsida > Asterales > Asteraceae > Helianthus > Helianthus tuberosus. The sequence continues at coordinate 127,773,270 of CM060351.1, read as the reverse complement.
AGCATATATGAAAGCTCAGTGGTCGTTTTCTTACTTATACATTGTTGATTATATATGCATGTGATGTTAGGTGATTGCATGTTTGCTTGTGGTGATATATATACCTCATAGACAATTATGGAATGTTGTCTAACCTACCCCATACCTTTTGATAGAAGAAAATGCAGCCCAGACGTGACACGAACACCATTACGTTAACTAAGGCAGAATTCAATGACCGCATTTCCCAAGCTATAGCATAGCATGAAGCCCTCCACTCTGAACACAGCGATGGAACTTCCGGAAGTAACCCTCCAACTGGCTGCACCAATAAACAGTTCCTGGACTACAAGCCATTGAATTTTGATGGCACAGGAGGTGCCGTTGCTTTTGTTCGTTGGATAGAAAAGACTGACTCCATTCTGAGAATGAGTAAATGTCTGGCCGAGCAGAGAGTTACCTATATCTCAGGGTTGTTTTTGGATGGCGCACTCTCCTAGTGGAACCTTCAAGTTCAGACCCTTGGTGAAGCTACTGCTTATGCACTAAGCTGGGACGAGCTCAAGGAATTGATGCAGAAGAAATACTGTTCTAGGGCCGAAATCCAGAAGCTTGAGACTGAGTTATGGAATTTGAAAATGGACGGGCCGAATATCTCTAAGTACGTCCAACGCTTTCACGACTTGTCTAGGGTTGTTCCCTACTTAGTCGAGCCGGAATTCAAAAGGATTGAGTGATTCATTTGGGGACTTGCACCTCAAATCCTAAGCATGGTTACTGCCTCAAAGCCTCCAACCATCACAGAGGCTATCGATTTGAGTGTTGCACTTACAGAAGAAGCTCTTCGTATGGGGAAGTTTTCGGGATCTAAGACAAACAAGAGAGAGACTCATGTGGAGTCTTCGGGCAATAAGAAAAGGAAGTCTTCGAACCTAAAGATAGGCACCCAAACCAGTTATGAAAGCTCTAAAGCAAACAAAAGAAGGGAAGTGGACCCGCCTCATGGCAGGAAAGCTTATGGAGCTACTATTAAGGCCGGTGATAAAGTTTATTTAGGGACTAAGCCGAGATGCGAGGAATGCAAGTTTCACCATGAAGGTCGTTGTCTGAGGCCTAAGTGTGATAGGTGTGGAAAAGAAGGGCACCGCAAGGATGCCTGTTGGGCAAAGTATCCCAAACAAGGAGGAAATGATGACGGCAACCAAGACGGGAGAGATAATGGTAGAGTTCCGGGTTGCTACAAATGTGGTGAAGTGGGGCACACTAGGAAAGATTGCCCTAGGAAAAACCAAGCAAGGAAGGGTCTTCACGATCGGAGCTCGTGAAGCATGCCAGGATCCAGATACGGTTACGGGTACGTTCCCTATTAACCAACTCTATGCATCTATTTTTTATTAATACTGGCACCGACTTTAACCTTGTATGCTTAGAACTTAAGAAACTACTTGGCCTAGTTTCGAGTAGAATAGATGTCTCGTATTCTTTAGAATTGGCGAATGGAAGGTTAGTTAAGCGAACGGGATGATTAAGGATTGTATTTAGGAACTTAGAGAGCGGGAACCCCCTATTACTGTTGACTTGGGAAGTCACGATATTGTAGTCAGCAAGGATTGGATATCCAAGGATAGAGCTGAAACTGTTCGTCATAAGGAAAATCATTTGCATTCCTCTTGCGAATGATGAGACATTCATAGCACACAACCTTCTTGCAATAGATGCGAGGGCACTAGGCCCCATAAGGCAGTGGATTTGCGACATCTCACATTGGTCGTAGAGACACAGAAGCGCCTCTGAATAGGCTGCATAGCCTTCCTTGCTCATTTTGTCAATAAAGAGACCAAGAAGCCAAAGCCAGAAGACATCCCCGTTGTGAAGGAATTTCTAGAATCCTTTCCCGAAGACTTGCCTGGGTTACCTCCACAGCGACAAGAGGAGTTTAGGATGAACCTAGTGCCAGGAACGGCACCAGTGACGGATGACGCCTTACCGACTAGCTCCGTCCGAGATACAGGAGCCTCCGATGCAACTGCAGGATCTGCTAAGCAGAGGAAATATACCAGGCCGAGCTTCTCACCGTGGGAAGCCCCTAGTGTTATTCGTTAGGAAGTAGGACAACAGTTTTTACACGTGTACACAGCCTAATCTGAGAGGAACTCAGAAGAATTAATGTCGAAAAGTGTTACGCATAGGTTACATGGAGATAGACGACTAACCATCAAGAATCGGTACCCCTTACCGAGAATTGATGACTTGCCAACCAACTACAAGGTCCCAGCTACTATTCCAAGATGGAATTAAGGACATGATGTCCTTAGTTAAGGACACGAGAAGAAAGTTGGCAGTTTCCGTTTTGCATCAACTTCAGAGAATTGGATATCAAGGACCGGTATCCTTTGCCAAGGATTGATGACTTGTTCAACCAATTGCAAGGTTCTAGTTACTACTCGAAGATCGACTTGAGGTCAGGATGTCCTCAACTGTGAGTACAAGAAGAAAGTATCCCTAAGACGACCATTAGGACTCGCTTTGAGCATTACGAGTTCCTTGTCATGTCGTTTGGCTTAACAAATGCACCGGCAGTATTCATGGACCTCATGAATCAGGTGGGTAAGCCGTACCTGGATAAGATCATGATTATATTTATTGACTGCATTCTCATAAGCTCGAAGACCAAGGAAGGTCATGAGTAACATCTGCGAGATATCTTGGAGCTTTTGAAGAAAGAACAGTTATGTGCCAGGATGTCAAAGTGCGAACTTTGGATTCGCGAGGTAAGATACTTAGGATACGTGGTGGATAAGAATGAGATTCATGTCAATCCTACAATCAATAACTAAGTAGTCCCAAGGACACAACTAATATTTGTTGGGGATTATAGGCTGTATCAGATGACCCCTAGAAAACCTTTCAAGGACTGCTCAACCACTAACAACCCTAACCTAGTCGATACATATCTTATCTTCACCTGACAGTACCAATAAAATTGTGGTTCTTGTGACGCTTCTCAACAAGGTCTTGATTGCGCGTTGATGCAACGAGACCAAGTCATCGCATACGCGTAACGTTGATTAAGGGATCATGAGAAGAGACCTTGAACTAGGTGCAGTAATTGGGCGTTGAAGATTTAGTGTCATTACCTGTATAAAAACGCTGCACGATCTTTACTGATCACAAGGGTTGCAGCACACCGTCGATCAGAAGGACTTAAACATGAGATAACGAGATGAGTGAGCTACTGAATGATTCGACTGTGAGATTAAGTGTCACCTGGACAAGGCGAGCGTTGTAGCAGATGCCTTGATCCGCAAGGATCGCACAAAGCCTTTAAGGGCGCAATCCTTAGAGATGACCATACAGACAAATCTCGTCACTTGGATTCGTGATGCTGAGCAAGAGGCGCTCAAACCAGAGAACCTTCAAGCTGAAGCGTTATATGAAATGGAAGTGTAGTATTGCCTAAGGAAGACGGAACCTTATACTTCCTGGAACGACTTTGGGTTCCATTTCGTGACAATTTACGAATGCTTATTTTGGGGCAAGGCTCATAGGTCAAGGTACTCGATCCATCATAGGATCCGACAAGATGTACCAAGACTTGAAGGATTAATATGAGTGGCCCAAGATGGAAGCTGATATAGCTACATATGCGGGTAACTGTCTTACCTGTGCCGAGGTTAAGACAGAATATAAGAAACCATCAGGGCTGTTACAACAGCCTGAGATTCCCATATGGAAGTGGGAGCGAATCTCAATGGATTTCATTACAAGCTACCAAGAACCCAAAGAGGTCACGATATGATTTGGGTGAGTATTGATCAACTCACCAAGCCTGCACATTTCCCACCAAACAGTGAGGAGGACAGCACAAGAAAATTAGCAGAGATTTACCTTAGAGAAATTGTGGCACGTTATGGGGTGCCTGTTTCTATCTTGACCAACCGAGATGGTCGTTTTGTGCCAAGGATATGTTAGACGCTTCAAAAGGCGTTTAGGTCACGATTGGACCTAAGTACTGCATTTCGCCCTCAGGTGGACGGCCAGAGAAAACGAGCGATACAGGCTTTGGTAGACTCGCTACGTGCTGGTGTGATGAACATCGATGAGAAGTTGGAATACTCACTTGCCCTTAGTGAAGTTTTCCTACAATAATATTTATCACACCGCCGTTTAGACCGTCTCGCGCAAAGCTTTATAAGAACGTAAGTATCAGTCCCCTTTGTGTTAGGCGGAGACCGGGGATATACGATTTACTGGCCCGAGATGGTTCAGGAAACTACAGACAAGATCGATTGGATACGTGATCGTATCAAGTCAAGCATGTGGTATATAGAGAATCTACGCTGGCGAGCGGCGGAAACCGTTGGAATTTGAGTTTGGAGAGATGATGTTATTGAAAGTCTCACCTTGGGAAGGCGTGGTATGATTTGGAAAGCATGGGAGGTTGGACCCACGGTATATTAGACCTTTCGAGATTATGGAAAGGATCGGGACCATTGCTCCCAACCTGAAACTTCCAGAAGAACTTACCAGTGATCACGACACGTTTCACGTGTCTAGTCTTTAAGAGAGCCTGACTCAAGAAAAAGTCGTTATTCCCGCAAACAGGATTCACGTCAACGGTAAACTCCAATTTATTAAAGAACTTGTTAAGGTTGCAGACCGGAAGTCAACAAAACACGGAGAAGTCGTAATTGATTTGTAAGAATTCGTTGGAATTCATATCATGGCCCAGAGTTTACTTGGGAACATGAAGACCAATTAAGCCTAAGTGACCACATTTGATTCACAACTCCCCTGCAACCGATGGCATAGTTTGAATTTCGGGACGAAATTCTTTTAACGGGGGGAGAATGTGACAACTGGCACTTTTCCATGCATTCCGTACAATAATTAAACAGTAATCTGTGCTTTAATAACTGTGCATGATTTAGTTTACGAGATGAATGAAATTCTGATTACTATTATATACGTACAATGGCATTTCATGTTGCAAGACTTTTATCATTACTACATGCAACACAATACAGTTCTATTAATGCACAGAGCAGAGTTAGCATAGTTATCAGACAAACTAGAAGTACTGACGGGAGTTAAGTACTTAGACAGACATGATGTTAAGACACAAAATAAGCCCCAGGACCAAGTGTTACACTAGTATAGTGTGTAGGAAAGTAGGGATTACAAAACTGCCTTCCTAGTGATGACATAGGTACTGGAAAGTGCCAGAAACACTCTAAAACTGCAAAATTCTACAAAAAATAAACAAATTCAACAAAAATTCAGCTTTTAACATCTAATTATAATGCAGAATTATGATATAACGGTCCAGAATACTTTCCTAAGTATCGGGAATCGAAACTGTCATAAAAGACTACATAAAGCACACTAAACTGCGCAATTTAGCGCTTTAATGAACAGTAATGAAACGAACAACCGGACACTAACCGAAACATCAAATTCTTACTAGAAGCATTGTTTTAGTGTTACAAAGCTAGTTATGGTCACCGAACATCATAACATGTCCTATAAACATATAACACATATAACCCTAACTAGTATACTTGAAATCTAACTATAACACTTAACTTACCAATAGAATGTTACACTTTACCCCCCCCCCCCCTTTTGATCGCCGGTTAGGGGACATAGGTCCCACATGAAGATTTTATTTGGTTATTTTATACACTTGTAGAGAATATACCAAACATAATATCCCTTATGCTATATATTGTTGGAGGATCTTTTATATAAAAACCTCAAGATATAAACAACTTACATTCTAACACTTCAACACCACAAAACTCCTCTCTTCTCCTCCATAAGCTCACGGCCAAACACCCCCTTTCATCTCCAAATTTTTCTAGTCCATTTCCATATAATCTAAGGTGTCTCTAAGGTGATTCAAGCATACTTAGGAAGGTTGGAAGCAAGGAGACTTGAAGGACCACTTCCTAGAGCTTTTATCCACTTCATATCTTCTTCATCTTCTACTTTGATCTTCCCTAGCCTTGTGCTAGTAGTAAGACCTTCCTAATCTCATTTTACTTCATATTATGTTGGTTAAAAGATGATATAATTTTTAAACATAAAGATCATGAAGAAACATAAGCTTAAACATGAACATAAAGCTCTAAATCATGAAAATCAAAGATGTTTAAGTGTATGTAATATTCTTGATTGTTGATTTCTTGTGTATATGATGTTGATCATCATAAGAAGCTTGCTAGATTGTGATTAAACACATGATCTAGCAAGTATGAGGATGATTCTTGAGAAAATCATAATGATCATCCTTTATGTTAAACATGAACTTGAAAATAAACTTGTTTTAGTGTATGATGATTTGTGATACATGTTATAAGTCTTGAAAATAAAGGATTTCAAAGATAATATTTTCAAGAGAACAAAGTTATTTACAAGATTTACAAGATCATGATTTTTGAAGAAACTAATCATATTTTTAGTGATAAATCAAGTATAGAAACATGTTATTAACAAGAGAAATACAAAAGAATTGTTTTTGGAAAAATCATCTTGTAAGTTGTAAAGGACTATATTTTGCAAGAATGTGATTATTTAACAAATAACCATGTTTTAGAGGGTAACTTAACCTACTAAATAACATACTAAGTTACTACAACTTTTTACAAAATTTCAAGTTCATGTTAAAGTGTAAATTGCATATTTAAAGCATATGGTAAGTCTTGAATGATTTGTTGATGATTGATGATGATTTATAAAAGAAAATGATATTGTTTGCAAGCATGGAAACCTCCATTTTAAGGGGAAACTATGGCAAAAATTTTCTAAAAATATAACACTTAGAAAAATTACTTTTAAACAAATAATTACAAGTATTTTAAAGCATGAAATTTTATATAAAGTTTGCCATAATTTTTGTCACAAGATTATAAATATTGGAGGTTGGTTTTTGTAAATAAAAGTGACTAAATATGTATTTAGGAAATATATATTTAGATATCACCATGTGTGTGATTATTTGTATATTATGTGTATTAGTTATATTATTTCAGGGCTTGAAATAATATAACTCACCAAAATACCAAGAAATTACAATCCAAAATACTACCAAAATTCCAAGAAATAAACACATAATTTATACCCAAAATATTGGTGAAACCGAACAAGGAATATAACTTACATAAATATTCCGAAATTAAAGTCATAAGTATATTTTGGTAACGGTACTTTGGAAACCAAAGAACAAAAATATGATTTTCGTGAGTATTATAAAAAAAATCATATTTTTGACAATGAGAAAATATATTATTTTTGGTAAGTAAAAATATATATATATTTTCTTGGAATTATTAGAAGATATATTATTTTTGAGAGAAAATATATATTTTCTTAAATAAACTTTGGACGCATTATTTTTGGGTGAAAAATAAGTTTATATATATTTTCCAAGTTTAACTTGAAAATATATTATTTTTGGGACTTATATGGAAATATAAATATCTTTGCCAAGGGAAAAATTATAAATAATTTTTCTATGTAAGATTTCCTAAAATATATATTTTGAGAATACATATTGATGAATTTTATTAGGAGAATTATTCCGGAAAGTATAAATACAAAATTAAGTATATGAATACTTAATAAATACAGTGAAATACGTATTCTTGTACGTATAAATACACACCAGAATAAGCCACAAATACTTGGCAAATACACAAGTCTAATATACACCAGTATGACTATACCCATCCTTGGGAGAACACATACGCATAACCGCATGATAGACCAAGTTAAAATATGTTATTTTAACTAATATTTCAAAATTTAATAAATATAATTTAAGTTAAAATATTTATTATTTTAACAAATAATTATATACTGTGGAATATTATAGTATACATCAATGATGTAACTCAGAATACACTAAGAATTCCAAAACAAGTCATAATGAACAACTAAGACAAAGAGTCGTGACACGACCTAAGCGTCTAATAAAACATGGCACATGTGTAGGTAGTTGTACGACTCATAGGAGGACCTTGAGCATACAGATAGCAGGACGCAAACTTATGAGTTCATGTCCCCCTTTGTCTCTTAACTGTTTTCGGATTTATAACTCTCGGGGGTGGAATACATGTTGCATATGTTTAAATGGTATGATTTGGCTATGAAATGAACTATTAGATCATGTGAGCATAGAGTGAATTTGAAATGCCATTAACTCTCATAAGAAATATGGACGAAGGTTAGATCTAACGGGTACGGTCGAGCCCCACTCATGGTCCTTATGTGACCACTTGAGTGCTTTGGTGTCCCAGTCGAGGTAATTCGACAACGGTCAAGGTTAATTTGACACAGTCAAGGTAAATTGACACAGTCAAGGTAAATTGACACAGTCGAGGGGAAATTCAACACAGTCAAGGGAAATCGGCGAGGGTATAAGCCTACTCATTTTGAGTGCTCCCTATGTCTTCACATACATTAATGTCCTTGCTAAACATTAATTTGATCTGTTCATAGATGCTTTTCATACATGTTTTCAAAGGAGTCTCTCAAATGTTTACAAGCTTATCAGTACTCATACAAAACGCATGAACTCACTCAACTTTTGTTGATGTTTTTCAAAACTACATGTATTTCAGGTAACAAGTTGGATCTTGGGCGCGGGTGTTGTTTCTAGAAGTAAATTCCAAGTTAGATGTCATCCACTTTTGTTGGTTTGTAACTTAGTCAAAGGTCGTGTTGTTTGAAACTTAAATGACTGGTGTTTGTAATATTTTAAACTTAATGAATGGATGAACATCGTTTTGATCATATAGTTGTTTATTATGATTGAATGCAATGATATTGAACAAGTCACACATCATACGCTTCCGCAAAAGTTAGGGTGTGACATCTTTAGACAAGTGCGGACAACATGTGCGGACATCATGTTTAAATTACAAATGTGGACGCCATGTTTAGATTACAAATGCGAACCATGTATAAATTTCAAATGCGGACCATATATCATAACCCACAAATAAAAACTCTCAAAAAAGTTAACAAATGTGGACTATGTAAGGTCAGACTTTATGACTTCACAATGTCTGACAATTAGAAAAAGAACAGTTTTTCAATGTTTCTACGAACAAAAAAAAAACTAGTCGCACAGAAATCAACAATGTCAGGAATCAAATCAATCAATCTAACAGTTCTATCATGTCCATAATAACACTAACATCAACAATCACTACACATTCATTCGGTCTACAACAATTACATATTCATCTAGGATGATCAATTACACACAATCAATTGTTTGGATCATCTAGGGTTTGTATGAATCAAAAGATCAAGTTATCAATAGAGTATAACACAAGAACATACCTTAGATGGATATACAGATTGTTCTAGGAGAATTGGAAAGATCAAGATTGAGGATGGAGAGTTGTGTTGCAAAGGCAAAATGATTGGAATGTGATTTAAGATAAATGAATCGCCGTACAGTGATTAGGAGAGGTATTAGGGTTTGAAGTAGCCTATTAAAGTTTCACAAATATACTAAACACCCCCTAATTATACAACTTTCACACCATGGCACATAAATCATGCAATTCACATTTAAAACACATAATTCATGTATTTGACAAGCAACGTACAAATTTCATATCCGTTTATAGTTATTCGTATTCGAGAATCGGCTTGTGCGTGTTCCGGTAATTCCCCGAATTACCAACGTAGACTCATTTAACTAACCCTAGTTAAATGTAATGTAATGCTATGAATATATGTCTAAATTAATTGTAGCTAGGTTAAAGTAGTAACCTGAAGTTGCGGGTTGTCACAACAATAGTCACGGCAGCGGCTGTGTCAGTAGTGGTGTCGCCCGTGGGTGGCGGCAGAGGTGGTGTCGTGTGACGGCAAAGGTGAATGACGGTGGTGGGTTAATAATAATAATAATAATAATAATAATAATAATAATAATAATAATAACAACAACAACAATAATAATAATAATGGTAGAAAAATCAATAATAATAATAATAATAATAATAATAATATATTTGTTTCCATTTCTTGAAGGAACGAAAAAAAACACTGCCTTACAAAGGAATGACAATTGTTTATTTAGAAGGTTTACATTCTTTGTGGAATGCTCAATTCCATTATCATATGATAACCAAACATGTTTCTTTTCATTTCATCGGAATGATCTATTTCATTCCGCCTTCTATTCCTTCATACCAAACGCTACCTTACATAAATGAACATAAATAACATTTATGAACACAACTGAATACACAAACTTATATTCATTTTAGAAAAAAAATCTGCACTTTTCATCATAAAGGTTACGAAGAATCCATCAAAAAAATAAATAAGCATATAAAAAATAAAATACAACTTATAAAAACCTTTAAATGAGTGAACACAAATAAACAAAAATGAGCGAACATAAATGAACATATTTTCTGAACGTTCGCGAACATAAATGAATACATTACCGAACATTCACGTACTTAAACGAACGAACACAACCTCTATTGATGTTCGTCCGTTTAACTTACGAACGAAATTTCTTGTTCGCATTTGTTCATTTATTAAATGAACGAACATAAACGAACTTCCCGTTTAACAGTTCACGAACTGTTTGCTGAACATTCGGTTTGTAAACAGCCCTAACAATCCAAAACAATACTTGCCAATAAAATGAAAAAATAAATAAAAGCTTCGTTGGGGATTTGGCGATCACCAAACAAAGATCGACTACTTCTCCTTACCATGATTTTGTACCTTAAAAGTTAAAATACAATCAATATGAAAGATCTAAGAATACAACAAATACATAATTGGTTTGGAAATTTTACATCTTTCACATAGGAAATTTTGTTGCCATACAAATTTTATTAATCCATTTTTTTCATCAGAGTGCATAAAAAATATCGATTGAAACCCAATATGGTTTCATAATCATTGTATACTATTTAAAAGGCAAGGTTTCTCATCCGCTTTGCTTACCCTCCAAAGTTTCACAAAATTGCAATATTAGTCCCTTAAGTTTGCTCCCCTCAAAGTTTCCTAAAATGTAATTTTAGTCCCTAAATTACTACTCCATTTTACAACTTTTGCAAGTTAATCCCTCAAGTTTCTAATATTCCAACTTTATCCCTTTATCATATTGAATATAAGTTTTTGACATATTTTCTTTAATAACTTTCATTCATGAATTTCTTTTTTTAAATAATTAATTTGTCGTTGACATCCTTGACTTTCTAAATTTCAAGTTTACCATATTTGTTCCTTTACTTAAAAAGACTAATATTTTTATTTACGTGTCAGTATATATTCGAGTTGGTATTTTTTTGTAGGAAACGAGTCAGCTCAAATATAATATGTTTTCGTGGTTATTTTATGTACGTTTCCAATTGGTCTACATTTTGACGTAAAATTTGTTCTAAACCAAGCAAGGTTAAAATATATATAATACATTTTGATTTGACGATATATATTGAGTTACTCTACATTTCGGCCCCTCGTAACACAAGACGCGTAAAATTACAATTATATTATTATTATTATTGTAGTTGTTGTTGTTGAGTTACTCGGCCCCTCGCAACACCTACCTGATTTGGTTCTTTCACTTTGCAAAACACTCATGGTTGCTCCTTGATATGAATGCAATTTCTTTTTTCCTTTTGTGGTTTCTATTCACACATTATGTTTTTTTTTTTTTTTGTTATGTCACGTTATAACTATACGTTATAAATTTGATTTACTCTACGTTTTGACTCAATCACAATGTTTAGATGTGTTACATTGAGTTGAACCAAGTATGTTGAAACATGTGTTTTCATATGGTTAACGCATGACATAACACATAGACTACTCCATTCGATGTTTGTAACGTGCCCGCGACACATTGCATGCATATCATATTAATAGTTTTATCAAAAAATCAATAACTAATTTCAAAAGTATTAATGAACTTTGTATCCATTCATAAGAAAATAAATAGAAAAAGATTTGTTATCTTTGCTATCCCACACACTCGTTATAGCAAAGAAAAATAAAAGTTAAAAAATATGTCTAAAACGGTATTAATGTGTTCATTTAAAAATCGTTTTAGAGGTAGAAAAGTAATTTGGTCAAAGTAAAAAAAAAATACACTAATTAAACTATATGGGTTGTAAATGAAAATGCTTACACTAATGACGAAATAGACTAAAGGACAAAAAACATTATTCATCTTCTTATAATTTTTATAGAGATAATTTCATACATGCATACATCTCTACTATATTATAAGAGGTTAATTAACGTACGATGCGTACGAGATTGAGTTACAACATGCGAGTTTTTCATTATAACAGGCGATTTTGATTTTTACACAACATGCGATTTTTATATTTTCAATATGCGATTTTTATTTTTAATACAACATGCGATTTTGTTTCTATGCAACATACGACTTTTTTTTATAACATGCGATTGAAGTTTATAACGTGCGAACTTGAAATCTCGTACGCTTGTACGATAAGGCATATTGTACATTACACTTTCACATATTATAATGCATGAGGGAGAGGCATTTTAAGATACCCAAAAATAAGAATTTTTTCCCTCTTAATTTATAGATACACCCCTAAAATGAGGGTAAATTGGTCTTTTAAACAATAATTATATTTTAGTCCTCCATCTTATTACACTTAAATCTATGAGTTTTAACATTTTTATAGGTAATTAGTTACACTTTCCCCTCTCCACAACAAACTTATAATTCTTTTACGTATTATTGTCATATCTTATAAACTATAATGTTTTAAAAAAATTAAAAAGAACCGTGACGACCTACTCATTTTTGTCAACATTTCGATAGTTGTCTTGGTCATTGTGGATTAAAAGATACAAATATATGATGCCTTAATGTACAAGTGATTAAAGGCCAACGTACTTAGTCATTATCCCATAATGTTTAATAGCTACAGAATGTTAAGTGATTAAATATCATCAATTTAATCCTCTCATTTAGATTACACTTTAATCTCTCATCTTTAACAAAATTATAGATAATTAGTTAGTACTTAAACTTTGTCCCCTTATAAAAAACTAACTCCCCCCCCCCCCCCCCTCTCGATTTTTAAACGGTCATAACTTTTTGGTATGTTAATATATTTTTTTTAAATTACACAATTTTCTCTTTAATTTGAGTATAGTATTATTATACTTTTTTAATTAAAAAGTTGATATGTTACGTGATTAACATTGTCTAAGGGTGAGTAATAACCGAATCGTTAACTGATACCGAACTGAAATAAACCAAAAACTGATTTACCGAAACCCGAATTAACCAAAAACGGTTATTGATTTTTTTGTACCATCATTTAACCAAAATTAACTAAACGGAACCATTCATATTTTCATATATTTCTAGCATTTATACCTTCAGTTGATGTATTTCATATTTATACCCTCATTTTTTTGTATTTATACCTTCATTTAATGTACCTATACATCAATTTCATGTATTTATACCTAAATTTCATGTATTTCTAATCAAAAGTTCTAGCTCAAGTTTGGTTTTGGCTATTAACCGAAATAAATGAATCAAACAAAAAACGTCAATCTAACTGAATAAACCAAATCGATTAACTGAAAACAGATCGGTTAATAAAATAGACTAATCGGTGACCTCGATTTTGGGTTAGGATAATGATCTAACCAACCGAACAACGCCCACCATGGCAATGTCTGTGTTTCCCATCGCATCGCGCACTATAATTAGTTATTAACCAAAACCGATTACCGGTGAGAAATAACTAAATCATTAACCTAAACCAAACCAAAAGCAGATGAAACCGAACTGAAATCAACCAAAAACTGAATTAACTGAAAACTAAAAACCAAATTAACCAAAAACCTGTTATCAATTTGTTGGTACTCTCGTTTAATAAAAATTAGTTGAACCGAATCGAATCATTCATATTTTCATATATTTCTAGCTTCTATACCTCCGGTTCATATATTTCATATTTTATATCTCCATTTCATATATTTATACTTTCATTTCATGTATTTATACCTTAATTTCATATATTTCTAAGCAATTTGGTTTTTGCTATAAACCGAAATTAAATGAACCAAATAAAAAACCGTAAATCTAATCGAATAAACCAAAGTGATTAACCGAAAACCCATTAGTTAATAAATAGACTAACCTGTGACTTTGGTTTCGCCTTCGGCTGAGGATAATAACCGAACCATGCACACCACAATTAAATGGATTACCCGATTACTTCGCTTTTGATGTATATCTATCACAATGATGCGACAATAAATATTATACGAATAAGAAAACTACAAAAAACGAGTATCGCAATGTGATGTGTCGCTCTCGCCGCATCCCGCTGGCATCCTGCTAGTACATATATATAGGGGAGGGTTCAATGGGAAATACTAAAAAAGTGGGGAACTGAGGAACCATGCATTAAACATGTTAAAAATTCAACTTAACATGCTACAAAATCATTTTTTGCTTTTTTTTTCAGAGTTTTTATATATATTTACATGTAGAAGCATTTTTAGTAAAAAAAATTAAAAACTAAAAATATTTAAAAAGTTCTGGAAAATAGTAAAAAAGCTAAAAAAATTTAATAAAAATGATTTTTTATTGGAATAGTTTTTACACATCTTTATACGCAAAGGCTCTGAAAAAACTTTAGACAAATAGTTTTTAACATTTTAAATTGAATTTTTAAGATATATTTAACACATTAAATACACATACATTGTTCCCCGGTTCCCCATTGAACCTCACACTATATATATATATATATATAGAGAGAGAGAGAGAGAAAGTGTAGAGTACAATAATAGTACCTTATCGTGCGAAGATACGCGAGCAGAATATTTAGGCGCATGTCATTCCTTATTTCTTTTATAACATGTGTGATTATGTATATAACACACGTAATTAGGGTTTTAAAATAACCCATGCGTAATTTTGAGTTTAACATGTGTAATTTTCATGTTTGGTGGCATACGGGTTTAATTTTTATATAATGTGTGTAATTATGCATTATAACGTGCATAATTATGCATCATTGCATGCGTAATTATGCAAATAACGTGAGTAATTTGGGTTTAACCCAAACCATGCGTAATTATGCAATAACATGCGTAATTATTTCAAGTTAGTGTAATTATTTCAAGTTAACTACTATTGTGTCATCGCATTTAATTGAAGGCCTATGGTAGGTCAGATGTGCGATTGCGATGCTGGCGCATACGCTTCGCACAATAAGATGGTCCGTTAACCGGCATATATACATATATATCACGTTTAAGTTGTTTTCATTAGGTTTTTAAATTCTCTATAAATCTATATAAACGTTTAATTTAAAAAATAATAAGTGAGACCACTTAAACATATATGAATCTTATTTACCAACAATAGTGGCGATGCTTGATATTTCCGAACGGGGAGTCGAAAGTCACCAGACCTAAAATTATGCCTAAAAAATTATAAAACTGGCTGGGGGGGGGGGGGGGGGTGTTTGGGCGAAAACGTATATACCTAAAAAATTCTATTCGAAAACTACATACCGGACACTAATGAGCGAAAAGTTCAGAGGATCAGACACCCCCGACCCCAACTATGCTACGTCCAGGACCAAGTAATGGTTGTTTAGTAGTAATAGTAAATAAACATAGCTTCCAATCCACAATTAGGAGATTACATTCGATCAGGTTTTCATGTATTTGTACTCAATGAAATCCCTTTATAATCATCAATGATACCTTAACACTTTAAAATGAATTTTCATGAACCTTACATAAATCTTAGTAAGCTCATTATCATAATTATTGAAACACAAAAAGGTCCTATTCCGCAAATTTAGGAATATCACAAATATTTACTTACATAATTTACAAGATTGTATCTTAGTATTTTTAATGTGGTAAGTGTGTTTTTCATTTATCTTTTTACATGCTTAGTCTGATACTTACAGTGAATCATAGCCACTACTTTATTAGATTCTTATCGTTTTACAACACCAATGGCTAAAAGTCTAGAAAAGTTTGTTCTTATTATAACCTATCTTATGTCAGCAAATTGCGACTCCTAATGGAACTATATGTTTGCACATGAATTTTTGCACGCACGACACCTTTTTCCATAAAAATGGATCTATATGTTTGTATCATGTATGTCTAAATTAGACTTGGGCAGAAAACCGGTTCTGGACCTTATCTGGAACCGGTTCCGGGACCCACCCGGTGGCTTCTATGCCTGGTTCAAAACCGATAGTACCCGAAAGTTCCTACCTGATTCTTCATATATTTTCAGAACCGGTTATTACCGTTAAAAATCCTTGGAATCGATTCCAGCCATTGGTAAGGGCTACATAGCCGTTTCCTACCATCTTTTGATTGTTAGAAACGGTTCTTGAGCCCTATAAATAGTTGTGAGATGTATTGGTTGATTATCCAACTTAAAAGCGCATAAACGAACAAAAAACGCAAAAAAATACTCTTGGTTTATTCCATGGTTGTAAAAGTCACTAGGCGCTCCCTAGTCGGTCGAACGAGGAGTTGAGAGTACTCAGCCTAGGCGGAGAATACTCGGGGAGTACTCGGACATGTTAAACTATAAAGAAATTAGTTTTCGGAAATTAAATATATGTCAAATAACAAACATTTACTAATATTTATAACAAAATACGTGAAATGATATTTTTAATATAATAGGCATAGAAATTATTTTTTATTTTGTTTAAGTCAAACTCGACCCGAGTTAAGCAATTTTTATCGATTCCAAGTAACTAGGTGGAGTTGAAGAAAGTTGCATCGGTAGCCTACCTTGTATCGACTACTCGAGGAGTACTCGACATTAGAGACCTTGTTTTATAGCCATGATTTAATCTCGTTCTACACTTTCTAGCTTCTACACTCGTTATGGCGTCCAAATTGACATCATCTATTGGTGTTGGTTCTTCCTCCGACCCATTCATTATTGGGGTTCTTCCACATAATCGGAATAAGAAAAGTTAGTGCAATTAGGATTTGGTGGAGATGAGTGAGATGTCTACAAAGGCCCATTGCAAGTTTTGTGACACTTAGTTAAAAAAATGATTCAAACTCTAATTTGAATAAGCATATTCAAATTAATTATACAAGGCGTTAAGAGAAACTCTTGATGACGAACAAGCCGAATTGGGTGGTAATGGTACTATACTTCGTTGTGACCCATTGTAGTTCGGAATTGAATGGCGAAGTTGGTGGTTAGAGAAGCTTTGACGTTCAACCACTTCGACAACCCTTGGTTGACAATCATGATTCGAGAGATGCATTAACCTCGTTACATGCACACAATTTATTCTAGTATTAAATGTCATTGTTTAAAATTGTGGAATAAAGCAAAACAATGACTTAATTGTATTTTTTGAAAATTTAAACACTGGTGTGAACTTAACAAATGATGTTTAGCTACACATGGTTTACGAGAATCGTACATTTATATCATTGCCCATTAGACAGATCCCAATTCGTGGCAAATGATGCAACACACGATTGCGTTTGAAAGTTTTCTCTCTCCACATAACATAACGCCACTAATTTAGTTAAAAAATTATAGATAATGCAAAAACAACATTTAACTTACAAACTTAATTATTTTCAATATCATTCGATAATGCCTCCAAAAATATCGATGCAATTGAAAATTTTAATTAGAAAAAAAAAACGATTTGTAGAGACCATTTTTTCCATATTCGAATCTCAATTCGTTGACGATTTTATAAAATCTTTTATTTAGAATATTGTTACACGATGTTTTAAAAGTGGAAAAGATAGATATCAAAAGTATAATATGAATTCGACCCGTTTCCAGAATTAGGTTGGAATAATATTCAACATTTCAAAGATTTTCTTGCCGGCTTCAAAACCCAACAACAAAAATATATAGGGTTTACTATTCTATAAATAATTTAGTTCTTTTGGAGTTGTTTTTAACAACCTTAAACTTTAAAAATTTTGAAAAGAAAACTAAAATGTTTTCATTAATGATAAACAATTGAAAGAAAATTTTCAAAAATAGTTCATGGAACTAGCACTCGTTTTTACTTGTTCAGCTTCTTTAAACCCTTTCTTAGAGGTTTTGGGGGATGAAGCACTTATTAACGAAATATGGCAATTGATTTAACAAGATAGAACATAGTGTGCGGAATTAGAAATCAAACTTCCAAGAGACAAAAGTATAGAATTTTCAAGTTTATTCACGTTGAAAATATTACAAGGTGATTGGATGGTTATTGGCTATTACAAAATGAATACTTAAAGAATTCTGAGTGTGTGAAGTGTAATGGAGTGTGTAGGATGTATTAAATGCAAAGAACGAATCATTTCTCTTCAAGGATTTTGTTCCCTATTTAAATAGAAATTTTGGTATGAATAATTTGTTTGTTCATACACCTGACCTGTGAAAAGTCTCATTTTGGCATATTTATTGAATTTGTCATTCCATTAGTTATCTGGAAGTTGTACATACCTTATCAGGTATAGCATGGGGGGCATTAGAATTGATGATTCGTCATCTGATTTATGATGAATCATGTCATTAGATTCTGATGACTTGTTCTGATCAGATCTGAAGCTAATCATCAAATTGATCAGATCCTTCTGATCCAGTCTTCTTTATGACTCTCTGATCTTTCCTTGATCTGGTTCTTTCTCTTCGTGTCCTTTATCAAGTATCTTATTTAGTTTTGACTTGTTGATTCGTTCAGCGTCACGTCTGATCAAAATGATCAGATTCTTTATCATTTTTTCTCCAGCCCTTACATAGATTGATAAAAAGATCCTAACAATTTTTTCCTAAGTGTTATAAATAAAATTATAAACTTAAAACAATCAATTTCAAAGGTAAACAAATGTCAAAAACTTCAAAATACATCAACCAATTTGGAAATCATTGTCTAACCAAAATAACAAAAGAAACGGCTAAACACTTACATTTCCCTTCAAAGAGAGAATGTGTCTCCAGGCTTCAGCCATGTTGCTTTAGGGATAGGCTTGATGCATTCCTTGTACAATGTCTTGTAGATTTCTCTGAAGTCAATCCATTCATTGATGACATTCTTTATTTACTTCATGAGTTCTACTTTGGCAAGTCCTGTGGGCTTCAGTTGTTCATGTTTTTTTCTTCATGCCATCTTTGATGTAGCTTAATGTCTGGTTCGAATATTTGCAGATTTCACTGAACCTAAACATTGCCCTTTCCCCTTCATGGTTCCTGTATATAACATATATCTCAGAAGTTTCAAATATCAAACTTGTTCTTTCAACGTATTTGATTTCTTCAGGGATTTCTGCTTCGGGTGATGTGATGATCAGCTTCCTTGAAATCACATAATTAAAATCTAAATATATATCAAAATCGCCCAGAGCCATTCTTGTGAATACTTTCTTGCCAATATCTGATAGGCAGTTGATAACTCTTCTGACGATCTTGTTATGTGATTTTCTTCATCAAACAACTTTCTCATTTTTATCAGATCCACTAGATGGATCAATGAGCTCAAATCTACATCAATGAAGGTTTCCTCATTTACTTGACTTCTAAGAACAACATACCAGTTTTAGATATGTCTCCAAAGACCTCAGGTGTAGGATGATCTAGTACTTTCATCACTCTTTTGATTGGATAGGTAAGTATTGCATGAAGGCTAATCCTTCCTCTAACCACTCTTTCTTCACACAACCTCCATGTCATGGGACTGAGTTGTCTGTGTGTTTTTTCTTCTTCACTTTTGTAGCAATGTTTGAGATGATGTTCCGGAAACAAGACTTCCTCATTGTCGACTTGTATTTTTATCTGATGACGTTTGATGGGAGATCTAATCTGGGAATCACCATCTGCTTCTTTGAAGATGATGTTGTTCCTACCCATTTTCTTTTGTAACCTGTATGCAAGATTGACTGAAAAGAGTATCACCTGAGGTTGTTCTGTTGATTGATTATGTTTTCTTCTCTTTGTCTTGAGGGTTAGGAATTGGATGTGCTTCTTTTCTTGGTTGTTCTCTTGTTTATGTTGTTGGTTCCTCTCTTGGTAGTTCTGATGTTGTTTGTGTTGGAACCAAAATCAAACCTTTTTCAAGATTTGAAGTGATAGGAGAACTCATTGGTTCAGTTTTGATATCAGGTACATGTGTTGACTTCTTTGGTGCTGGTGCTGGTACTCCTTGGGCTTGTGTAGAGGGTACTTCTGGAATTTCTCTAATTAATTCTCTCAAGGGCACATTTGTATTTTTTGTTATGTTGAAATATAGTCTTTTCAATAGAAACTTTGCATCATTGATTAATGTTGTGTTCTTGAAATCATTATCATGTAGCTTGTTTAGTTCTCATTAAATTCCATTCTTGCTCCAATCTTTTATCAGCCTTACCAATGTAGTTGTGACAGTATTCATGCCTTGCTTCAAGTTTTTGATGTTTTCCTCCATATCTGCTAGACTCTTTGATATTTTATGATATGTTGAGTAGTGTCACTTGAGCTAGCTTCTCCTTTGGATTTCAAAACTTCCTTTATCTGGTTCTTCAACTCTATCATTTCTTCTGTTATTTGTTTAAAGTCATATGTAAGGTTGTTGATGTCTTGTGTATTTGTTGGGGCTTCCTGCATGCTATGTAGCTTCTAGGTGTTTTCTTTTGTTTGTTGTTTGACCACTTAGACAGAATCTGACATTTTTCTGATGTCAAATATCTGATTCTGTAGCTCATCCATGTGACAATTATGCTCTGAAAACATTGTGCGATGTAGAACAATATCAATTATCAATAAAACAATGTGTTTTGATCTCAATATTTGTTTATTTGTGTTTGACAATTTCACGTTTCAATTCTTGTTCGATTTCAAGCTCTAAATCACTTTCTAGAAAGATATATGCAAACTATTACGTAAACGTGATCAGTTTAATGCGAAAAACACTCCGGAACAGTGACATAACCTTAACATACCTTAAATAACCTTTACATAACTTAGAAATAAGTTTTGAAGGGTATGGTATGTCAAAAACAAGTTTATTCGATCACAGGGACTATTTGCGACAAACTGCAAAAGTTTGCCAATTCGTATAACAACGTACACTCCGGAACAATATCATAAGCTAAACATACCCTAAATACCCTTAACATATCTTAGAAATATGTTTTGAGAGGTTCGGTGCGCGAAAATGCGCTTATTTGATCATAGGGACTAAAAGCGTCAAAACTGCAAAAGTTTGCATATACGTGCATACTCGCGTTCTGACCATATCCGGACATCCAACAACTTTTGTAATCACTATAATATTATATTTTAGTGATAGGAATGCAAAAATACCATTCGTCACGCGATTTGGATCGTTTTCGCGTCCATTCGAGTTTCGTCATAATTAACCAAAAAACGGGATTGTACGACCAAACAAACCGACATCCATGATATTTCCAAGCATATTTCAAGTCCCCTATGCTTTAACATCCTTGTAGAGCCATGAAAATGGGTTAACGGGGGTTAAACGCGTTGAAAAACAAGTTTCAGAGCTGCAGGGACCTGTTTTGACAAAATTTGAAACTTCTGGTCAAATTCGTAGGTGGGGCGTGACAGCCAGACCATGTTTGGGTCACGGGGCGTGAGGACTAGTGCTGGGCAGATTCATTGTTTCTTCAAAACAACCTGTTGAACTTGTTTTTAAACTTGGTTTTTGCATATTGTGGGCTGGTTTATGTGTTCTCGAAGTCCCCAAATCAGAGCCTAACATGTGTATGGTGAGGATCATGCTTTGAACAACTCATTTACACTTGGAAATGATCTAATGATTCAAGAAATCCTATATAAACCCAGGTTCTTCATCATTCAAACTTGCTCATCTTCATTTTCTTTCACTCTTGCTCTGATTGAGGCGACCACACTTAGTTGGAGGCCTCATACTTGAGCATTCTTAGTCATTTTTCCAGCCTAGAACACTTCTAAGTGTTCTTTCATGCTTTGTTTATTTATTTCAAGCAAGAAAGTCAAACAGTGTTTGGCTTTCAGCTTTGACCATGATTTGGTCAAGACAAAGTTCGTTTTAACTTTGCAACGTGAGCATAATCACGATGGTTATAGTCCCTTGCGACTATACCTACTGATTACCACGCTGACTAGTCGAAGTGACGAGTCAAAGTTTCGGTCAAAATGCATGATTATGTTCAGTTTGCGACGAAACTATTTTCGGGTATCAAAACACTTTGTTTTGATATCGAATCAGTTTTCTAACTTAGTTAAACATGTTTTAACATGTTTTAACATGTTTAACTCGTCACTTCTAGTTTAGTGCTTGTTTAGGGTCGTAAGTCAAGCGGTCTCGACAACCGCTTAGACTTTCGAACCCGACCCGTTTGGTCTATCATTAGGATCCAACCAAACATATTTTGTGACTATAGTTGGATAGGGAATAACCTTCCAAGGTTATACCTTATGGTCACTTCATTTAATTAGTTGTATGATAGGTAGTTTATATGCCTTTGGAAAATGACCAAAATGCCCTTTCGCGCATAAATTCAATTTAAGCATATGTAACCAAAATTTTGACACTTAAACTGATTATGCAACATAATTAAACATTTTAGGGCATATAATACTTATCATAGGGCTACTTAGACCATCTGAACGCGCTTTTGCGCAAATGACATATTAAAGTAGCATAAACTTCCTTAACGGGTCAAAAGCACTTAGGATAGGTTTCAAATCAGAATGTAGACTTTGTTAAACCATATCATATGAGTTCCAACACTCATTTGGTTTATAAGACCTCATTCTACCTGATCTCCCGATTTAGGTCCCGATTATTAACATAGTGATCCGATACTAGGTTCCACTTGATTCCTTGATCGCCCGAGCTTATTAGTTCACTTAATCGAGGATACCTTGCAATCTCAAGTGAGTACATAGTTCCCCTATTTTACTGCTTTCAGTTGTTTTGGGGTGACTCATATGTGCTAAATGCTTTTCGAGGTTTCATAAACAAAAGCTATGGTTTATATAAAACACGACGATTTCAATATTTTGGATGAACTTGTTGGTGCGTTAATACATAAGATGAATGGCATTCATTAACAATGATCAAGCCGACCAGTAGTTTGTTATGGTACCATAGGATCTGACAAATCCCGTTATCGGACTATCGCCATGGGTATGGGGTATTATTGGTAACAACAAAACCTGATGATTTTAACAAACCCTGTGGTGGTTTGTTAGTCGAGTTAAAGATACCCTTTGGTGGTATTGTCGAGTCAGAACACAGGTTTGAATGTATTCATTAAAGAACAACCAAAAGTTGCATTTCACAATTAAAACACGGACGTTTTGAACGATTTGAACGATTGAACGATGGTTTATAACACGGACGATTTGAACGATTTGAGCGATTGAACGATGATTTATAACACGAACGTTTAAACGATTTGAACGATTTTTGACGATTGGTTTATGGTAAGTGATTAGATAGCGGGACGGGTGTAATGTGATAAAAGCATGGTGGATACGCTGTTGGTACATCCTATATATAAATGCTTATATCAGATTACATTTCGTAGCGTTATCAAGATTACTTGGACGAATGTTTTCAAACGATGTCACACAACGAGGTTTACTTAAAGATATAAACCATATGATGTTTATTTTCAAAACGATTTACTACTTGGTTGTACAAATGACAAATGTTTTCAGTCCGGATTCATGGCTACAATGGTTTTGGTAGTACTTATATCAACTCGTGAAGTTGATAAAGCATATTGCAATATCAAAACACCTTTTGATTTCAAGGTACATACTCGAAAACTCTCGTAGTTGGTCGAGGTATTGCAATATAAATACAAAGCCATGAATTTGACCTACAAAACCTATGTACTCGCCGGCATTTTTATGCTAACTATTTTTCACATATGTTTTAGGTTTTGTTACGTGACGATTGTTGATTGCTTTCCAACACATAGGATGGACGCGAGCCTTAGTGACTTAAAACTTGGAAGACAATTGGTGTACTTATTTGGTTTATATCAAAACAACGAGTCTATTAATGAAATAAAACAAAACTTCAATTACCATGTGTTGTGAAACAATGATTCTGTGACATGACTCCCCGACGTTTCCACTGCGGTTTGTTGTATTACGTGGTCGGGGTGTTACAATCCAACAATATGTCTAGCTTTTCTTCAATTGTTGGCTTTGACTTCTCTGCAGACTATTTTTTTCTCCCAAATTCTTCATCATTTTTTCAATGATTGTTCTAAATTGATTTTGGGTCAAGATATCTGACCCTGGGTGAGGTGGAACAACAAATGTCCCTTCTAACATCCTAGTAGAAGGCACACTTCTAACTACTTTTTAAAGATCTAAGCTGATCATAAGACCAACTTACATGATCTTTACCAGATTTTTGAAATAGATGCATGTCTGGATTTTCCTCATGTCCTTAAACTTCCTTTAAAGGTTGTTCTCTATTAGTTGATGGGGAAAACCTGATTTTCCAATATTTCCAGGCTTCATTGATCAGAAATCTGATCTCCTCCTGTTGTTTTCTCTAGATCATCCTCTTCATCAAATTCTGATCTGATATCTTTGGGACCCTCAATCTTTTTATCTAAATTATTTTTTGGTTGTCTTGGTACAAATTTGTAACTAATTTCAACAGATTCATTAGAATCTGATTCTTATGAGTATGTTGAAAAATTAGAATTAAGATTCAAATTTTCATCTGATCCGATGTATTGTTCTGTTTCGACTTCTTGATTCTGACTTTTTCCTGCTAGCCCAGTTATGGCATAGTAGACTCTTGATCAAGATTGGTTGTTGCAGTATGTGGCGTTGATTCACTATCAGATTGTGGGTCAAGATGTGCACCTTCCATTCTTGATTGCTGAGTTTTATCCTCCATGACTGTATCTTTGATTCGTGATGTTTGTGTTGTACCTTCCATTCTATGTACTTGATCCAGTGCATCTGGTGATGAGCTTCTATCAATAAAATCACCCTTGTTTATCAAATCTTCATGTCTCTTTGGATAGGGTGATTCTTTTGGTATAACTTCTAGTATACTATGTGTAAGAATTAGGATCACACCAGATTCTTTCCAGGCCTTGTCTCCATTCGATGGAGCCATTACTAGAGTCTTCCACATCTCCTCAGATTAAGGGATCTCCAAGCTCCTTTCTTCAAATGTTTCAACAATGATAATTACCTAGAATCTTGGATATGGCAGATGAGTTGTTACTCGTCCAGTTTCAGTAAGCATTGCATTTTTCATTAAGTTGAAAATGTCACCTGCATTGTCAATCTGTACCCCGATGATGAGACCATACATGATATTCAAAATAGAATTGTTGATTTGATCAGCACCTTTGATTTTTGAGGTTAGACACTTGTTCAGGATCTCCATGAAGATTTTCCAGAAGGCAGGTAATTCCTTTCTTTTAAATTCACATATTTTTGTTATTTTCTCACTATATCCCAATTTTTCAAATAGTTTGAATATTTCTTACTTGTCTGCCACTTCTGCATAGTGAGCTCTTATAGGTAATTCCAACCATTCCCTGATCTTCCTTACATTGACTGTCTCTATAACATTCCCCCACAGATGTGCAACCAACTCACCCTTAGGTTTATCCATTGAAGCCTTCAAGGTTCCAGCCAGTTGGTGATACACAACTATAGGAACTTCTGCGGTTTTCAACAAAGTGTATTTCAATGGACAATGTTTCAGAAATTCAACCCAAATCTGACATCTCTGATAGTACAAATTATTTTGAGCATTCATCTAAATTGTAACACCTCGTAAAATCGTGTCCAATAATGTATAGACACGTGTCCGTAATCTTAATCGTGCCTAAACGTTGACTAAGAGGGACTATTTTGGACAAAATTGAAAACTATGAATGTGGAGGGACTAAAGTGTCAACATGCTTAAACTAAGCCTCTGAATGACCTTACACGGTATTCGTATTCTCTTAATGAGCCACCTGTTGGATAAACGAAACCGTTTGCATTATAATTCAAAAGTTTGTGCATCGAAGGGTTAAAAGTGTCAAGATGTTAATTCTTACCTCTGAGTGACCTTCTAACGAACCGAGAGCTTTATGATGTTTGATCATACTCTTGAGAATGCCTAATATTGGCTGTTCAAGGCTTTTCTGCCGTTAAATGATAACACACGCAAACATGCGAGTTAAAAGGATTAAAAGCGTCAACATGTGAATTTTCACCTCTGAGTGACATTTTAAACGAACCGGGAACTCTGTGATTTACGGTCGTACTCTCGGGTGTGCCTAATATTGGCCACTAAGGGCTTTCGTGTTTTATATTGATATTACATAAGAGATAAGAAGTATTTATGCTAATAATGTCAACTTTGAAAGTTCAAAAGTGATTAAAAAGGTACAGGGCCTGAACTGGTCAAAAGATGAAATATATTTGCCTGGGTCGGAGAAGCGTCGCGGGCCGCGACTGGTTGGACCGGTCCCTTCGCGGGCCGCCAGGCCTTAACAGCAACATATTTTTATTTTTATTTTTGTTCATGACTTGCAGCCTAAACAAACAACCATAACTAGTTCAATTCGATTCTATGGGATGTTAGATGGTTTTAGACACCTGTCAAAACACTTGTTAACATCCTAGGAAGCCTCTAAACACTTGGCATGATCAAATTGAGTCTCAAAAACTATAAATAGGTGCATAAGTTCATTGTTCAACTTGCACCTCTTCTTGAAATCCCTCTATCTCATACCTGGAGGATCCTGAGCAATTGGGAACTTTATTTAAGTTTTATTCAGTCCCTAGAACCACTTGTAAGTGTTCCTTTCGTGGCTTGTTCATTTATTAGGCTTTTAAAGCCGAAAGTTAAGCGTTTTCGATAAACGCTTTGACTTCGGTTTAGACCTTAAGGGTCCATCCATTGTTCGCAATGAACATGACTACATGATCATAATTAGGTAGGTGTTAATCCCTCAAAAGGGTACCTCCTAAGAATCACGTTTGCTTGGTCAATTGAAGAGTCAACATATTAATGCTTTAAAAAGTCAATGGATCAAATTTTGAAATAATTACGATCTGAGTTTAAAGGTGTTCTAAAATACGTTTTAACACATAAACAACTTGGTAATAATTATTAGAACATGTGTAAACATGTTCGGCTCATCAATTCCAGTTTTAGGGTCGGTTCGCAACCGAAAGTCGCGAAGTTTGACTTCTGCTTTGACTTTCGATTATGAACCAAATTAGACTAGTATGTTACTGATTTAAGGTTCCCTTATGATCGTAATATGATGTAGCATAACCCTTTGAGGTTATATTATACGACCATAATAGTAATCTGAGTTTTATGCAAGTTTCCGTTAATATGCCAAACTTTGACTATTTTGCCCTTTTTATTAAAAATGAGGTTTTAAACACCAACAAACTTTCAAAAGACTTAGGTACTGATATGTTGACATGTTTAACATATTTTGATGTTACAAATCTGATCATAAACCGAGTTTTCATATACTATCGTAAATTACGCTTTAAAGTGACCGAAATGCCCTTTCGTCGCATAGAATGGTTTTAAACGTAATTTCTTATACCAAACTCATTACCTACTGATGTAATATCATAATTAGGATATTTTGGGATATCAAGTTAGTTTATAAACCGAGTTTATATAGAAGTTCTTGTATTACGTTCTTAAATGACGACAACGCCCCTATGGCACATAAGATGGTTTTAAAGCATAATCTTCACACAAATTTTTTTACCAACTGATGTGTTATACTAAATAACATATCTTGGCCATATAAACCTGGTGATAGCATCAGTTTTCATAAAACATCGCAAATATCGTCATTTAACGACTTAAACGCCTTTTCGGCGCGTAGTATGGTTTTAAACCATATTTACCAACCAAGACTTGTTACCTACTGATTTTATAACTCATTTAATTTTTTTTTACAGTAGGTACATGTTATAAACTCAGAATCCCAAATTAGCTTTAAAAACTATGTGTGAAATGACCAAAATGCCCCTACGGTGCATAGTTTGGTCTTAAACTATAAAACAAACATATGTTTGATATCCTATTGATATTATATTATAAATAAAGTGTTTTCAAAAAATGCTTATGGTCGTAACATTAGATTATACGCAGGTTCCTTTTATACGTCGCTAAATGACCAAAACGCCCTTATGAGGCATAGTTTGATTTTAAAACCTTAACTAGCATACAAGTTGATATCCTACTGATATTATAACTTGTTTAAAGTGTATTGGCATATAGAACTTGTTCATGACTCATCCGGTTACCCGATATCGCTTATACGCATACGGTTAGACTTGTGTAACTAGTTTACATAAGTTTACCAAAACGGGTTTAACCTTATCATTTTCACTAAAAAATCCAGAGTGTATTATGTTTACCCATATTATACAAGTACTAATACATGTTGGGTTTAAACCTCATTCTATACGGTATACGCTTAATCTAGCGAACCTATTCTTAAGTATCGGGTCATATCTAAAGGGACTACCTTTGGCCCGTATACATTCTAACAGATAACAAATATGTTCATTCCAGACTATAGTACCCCCCAGATAATCGGACTTGGGTCAATAATACTTATACTTGCGGCATTTTGCTAAATATAGTCTTATTGATTGGAAGCTAGCAAAAAGGTAAATACTCTTGACTTATTTTAGTGTAAACTTGGGATGACAATTATGCCACTTGGAGCGGGTATTGCATAAGTAAGTCGCCTATGATTGCGCAAAAATGTAAGAATCGGTTTATTCCATTTACTTGATAATTGAATTGATTGGGGGTTAATGATACCATGTCCGGACATCTCAATGGGTTATTCAAGTATATAAATCTGGTAACAAGAAAAAATCCCAAGAAATATTTAAAAGATCACCTACGGGTTTTCTCTATGTATAAAACTCTTTTCGAAGAAACTGTTTTCCAAAGATTCATTTAATTGTATTTACCAGCTTTGGCTGACGTATTTTCAAAAGATTAAACCGCAGGTACCGAACCTTATTATAGGTTAGGAATACGGGTCGGCTAGAATGAAGGCTAAGGAATTTGCAACTCCTGATGCTTAAGGCCTATGATGTCTAAAGCAATGTTTATTTAGATCCTGCCTGTGGGCTTGTATCAAATGCTTGTAATACATTTATATATTCAAGCTTTATTGAATTTTATATGTTCACTCTAATACTTCCGCTGCATATTATTATATTGTGATAACTGTTATCCAACCGTCACGACCATACCCATCCAGGCCCACCGGGAATCGGGGTGTGACAGGTTGGTATCAGAGCTACAGTTTGAGTGAATTAGGCACTAGTCTATTGTGTCTAATCTTAAAGCAGATTCCTTAAAAACTCCGAGTCTAGACCTAAATATAAGACTACATTTATGATATATAGTGGTTATTGATTTTATACCGCCAATATGTCACGGACAAGATGAAGAATCTATAATGGGTCGCGGACTCGAGGATCTCTACCATTGAGTAGCTTGAAGTTCCATATGGTGAACTACATTGTTTTGGAGACGATGACTCTGATACGAGGATGCTAAACCTCGTCACCTGATGATATATCTTTTGATATTCTTGTTATATCCTAATATCATTTATCTGAAGTCTATCATATTTAATAGACATTCAGGTGATATCTCACCAGCTAAATGAAACAACAACAACAATGGAAAGCCGTATCATGGCAAGGATATCCGTGCACTTTTGCACCAAATTATATTCTTTGATTCAAAAATTCTCTCATTCTAGAGAATAAGCAGAAAAATGGATCACTTTTTCTATGCTTAAAGCATATAATCTCGAGTCTTGGAACTCGATTATTCAAACCCATTTGGGTATATTATATTATATAAGTTCGGCAACTCTCGCCAGCAAATTTCTCTAGCTGGAGTACAACAATGATTTTTATTTCATTGATTTTTAGCAACTACGAATGCCAAACTTAGTTTGATAGAAGCGCCATATGATAATTGGCAGTATCTTAGTGTGTCCCATAGATTGCTTTCATGCCTGGCCAGTATGAAGGTTTAATGCATGGAGCCACTAAGATCTCCCAACGTTCATATTGTACTGATCTCGGCTAATAGTAAGCATCTAATATATTTTGGCAATATTACAACCATAAGAAAAACCATTGATTTTATGGAGCCCATTTTATTATTTTCCTTCAAATGATATGAAGGTCACATTTATTGCTCCTACCTTATCAAACAGACCTCTTGATTGCACGATAGACGAAGGCCAAAAGCACATGTTCCCACCAATGAGTGGTTGAAAAAGTGTAAATTTTTTTCCAAATATGAGACGACATATCCCAGATCTCCCAATGTGGAGAAGGGCTTGTATTTAAACAGTGACTGTATTGAGTCATAACCTAAATCTCCCACTGTGGAGAAGGGCATATATTTAAACGGTGACTGTATTGAGCCGTATCATATACGCTGACCTGTATTGAGGCGTATCCCCAAATCTCCCACTGTGGAGAAGGACATATATTTAAACGATGATTGTATTGAGCCGTATCATATACGCTGACTGTATTGAGGCGTATCCCAAATCTCCCGCTGATGAGAAGGGCATATATTTAAACGCTGACTGAATTGAGGCGTATACCAAATCTCCAACTAAGGAGAAGAGCATGTATTTAAAGCATCAAATAAGACGTGTCTTGGAATCTCCAACTAATCCCAACTATGTGGAAGGAGAAGGGCTAAAAGTGACAACTCTATTGGGTGAAGACAATTAGTCAAAGGGCCGCTAGCAATCAAGCAAATAAATTTCTTTTAAATTTACTCAGTCTACTAGTTCTTATGTAATTAAGACTAGTGAATAAGACCATGACGAAAGACTCTGTCTTAAATGTATATTCCCCCTAATAGTAGTGGATGAAAAGAGGCGATAGTAGGGGAAAACTGATTCCCTCACACCATATAACAACCCTCCAAAAACATACTTGGACACCCCTAAAACGTTCCTAAATATACCCCGTACGTGAGAAACGGACCCGAAACACCCTTGTATTTATAAAAAAACAAGAAAAACAAAGTTTGACAGTTGCTCACGGGGAGCGACCAATCTGTCGCGGGGTGCGACTGCCTTTGTTTGCCGGAAAAGGCATAGGGCCACGTGGCATATGACTCATCGGAGCTAGGGCCATGATTGGCCAAGGCTATAATCGACACATCGTTCCTCACGGGCCGCGAAGGCCTGCTCTGTCTTCTTCGCGGGGTGCGAGCCGCCTCCGATCTGGCCTATATATAGAGGTCGACAAGTTTATTTCAACTCGTTCAAATTCTAAAATTCTCTCTCAATATTCTGTAGGAAATTATAATACCTGAGCATAATACCCACTATAAAGCGAAGCTCTGCCTCGTTGTAAGTACTATAACCCTGCTGTTACCCTACACGATCGATCTAGGGCTCCGTAACGCATGTCAAGGCTCTTCCTGACTCAGTCGTTGGAGTTCTGTCTCATGTTACACTCGATTGATCTAGGATTCTATAATGCATGTCAAGGCTCTGCCTGACTCAGTCATTGGAATTCTGTCTCGAGTTGTACGGTTAATGTAATTTGGGTTATTTTACTAACACGTGTGCATTGTTTAATTTTAATAGATAATAACCAGGAAAATCACCAGGAAGCTATAGTAATATCACCTAAATCTGCAATGTGAGTACATTTGCTTTTTTCCACCTTTTTGTAAATTACTTTGTGAGTCAAAATGTTTTACCAAAACCTCAATTGTTTTAATTAAACACTTAACAGTGTTGAGTATTTGCGATTCTACAATTATTACCTTATGTTGGGGTTTTGTATACAAAATGTGAAAGACGTTACTATTGGACAAAGAGATAGCTTATGAGTAATATGACCCACAGGTCAGGTGTTGACAATATTGAATGAGTAATTGAGTATATATAAACAAATGTAATTGCGGATGCCCTCAATTCTGTAAAGTTGTAAAACTATTTTTATTAAAATGGGATGCACTCGCCAGTATTTCTTGCTGATAAAATCTTTTTAAAACGCGTTTCAGGTAACGCAATGTGAAAGCCAATAGAAGCCAGCTGGAGAGCACTGAAGGCTTGGAAAAGTGGCTATAAAAGTTACCTAATTAAAAAGGAGTTTTGTTTTCAATAATTTGGGTTTTATCCCTACAAATGTAATGCCAAATGAACTTGGGTTTTACCCCCAATGATTTATTATTAGAAAAGTTTGGTGTTTAACTCTGATGTAAATATTTCCTAACTACAGTCCTGATGTATTCCGCTACTAAATTAATAAACACCGATACCACTGATCTGGATCCTCGTGGCGCCCGCTTCCTAGGTAGGGGTCGGGGGCTACAACAGAAAGTGGTATCAGAGCTACAGCCACTGGTTTAAGCCAAAGAAGTGTTCTGCTGACACTTAAATTTTAAATTCTGTGTTTGGAAATAACTTATGTGATTATGTGTTTTGTGTTATTTGACTATTTGTTAGTTTACAGTATGAGTGAGCAAGGAACTTCGGACGCTTATCGTCACTTAGATAGTTCACCAAAAGATGAGGGAACATCATCTCAACCTAATCCCTCAGGATACTTAGCCGATACTGAGGAAGGGATATTTATATTTAAGGCACAGTCTGGGGAACCCTTTACTACTAAAAAGAGAGGTTGGTTTAATAGGGGAGCACATGAGAGAAGAAAAAGAATGAAGAAGTTACAACAATAGAGGGCAATAGTCAGGGCTAATAGGGAAGCAAATGCACAGACTCAGGAGACAGTCTTTCTTTCTAATCGAAAAATAATAAAATCAACGGGAGTAGTTGAGGACGTGTTAGTGCAAACAAATCAAACGGTAGTCTGAACCGACTTCGTTATTCTTGATGATGCTCCACTTGTGTTGGGACAACCTTTTGTAAAAACCCATCAAGCCTTGATCAATTGGAAGCAAAACAACCTACCCATTCAATTAGGGGCCTATAAAAGGTATGTCGATCTTGAACAATCAATGAAATATCCAATTGGAAATGACGACCCTAATTGAAGATGAGCTAGAAGCACCCGATAAGGTGGATCTAGCCAAGGACCCTTATAAACGTGGCGCACCACGGAGACATTCTGCGGAACTATCCTTAGTTTTAGATTAGTTTAAATTTTATGTTTTCTAGTTTAGTCTTACTTTTCAGGAATAATTCACACTCGAAAAGGTGTTTTTGCCAAAGGGACGTTAAAACCGCACCCCATGCATGAAAACAGAGCCTTCCGTCAACTTTTCCATCATTTCAGCATGTGCAGCACGGGATCGTGGCCACCCAACATGCCCCCGTGCCTAGGGTTCTGTAGAAAAATTTTCTAACAGGTAACTGACCACTGGGCTGTGCTCAGCCCACCACGCCCCGTGTTAAGCTACCCAGTAACATAAAATCTTGTTTTTAATCCACATTTACACATTTTAATCAACTGGAAAACTTATTTTTTGACACATTGAGGACACTGTGTAATTTAAGTGTGGGGGGTGCTAAAATCTTGAATCTTGCAAGTCCTAATAACAAGCCACATTTTGCATTAATAACTTACTTAATTATCTTTCAATAATCTGGCCTTGTGGGACTGTATCCCTGCTGACTCAGACCAATATGGCCGAGGGTAGCATTGCCTCCAAAAGAGGGACATGCAACTATAACTAAGATAATCTCTTAAAAAACCTAAAGTGCGAACATCATCAAAGGATACACGAAAGATGAGTCGAAACCAAGTGATTCTATCTTGTTTATTTGTTTATTTTATTACTTTCTTTATTTTTCTTATTAAAAACCTTTTCTCAAAATTTGGGTCGATTAGACGTTGACGATAATCCCGTATTAAAAGCTCTTGTGTCCTTGTACGACCACGGTATCTTACCATCACTATACTAAACCAACGATAGGTGCACTTACCATAGCATGTTGTAGAGAGTGATAGTCTTACATCGTGTTTTATAAGTGTAAAGCTTGATAAACGAGTAAAAAGTACTTAAAATATATATAGAAAATCATATACACCCTCACTCACGTCAATACTCAAACACAAGAATGAATAATAAGTTAGTTGTGGAACAACTCTTCTGTTTTGCTCTTG
Organism: Helianthus tuberosus; assembly: GCA_030545235.1. NCBI lineage: Eukaryota > Viridiplantae > Streptophyta > Magnoliopsida > Asterales > Asteraceae > Helianthus > Helianthus tuberosus. Next base: position 127,739,138 of record CM060351.1, on the reverse strand, counting down.
ATTCTCTCTTTAATTTAGAGTTTAAATCAGAAGGGATTTAGAAATATACGGTTTAGATTGATATTATAGAGTGTTTAGAGCAAATGGGGTGAGTTGGAATGAAAGTGAGTGGTTCTATTTACATGCACAACACAAAAAAAAAACAAGGTTGCACAAATTGCAAGTTTGACGGTCGATGCCATGGTTAATGGTATCCATTGTGGTTAGGCAGACTTGTCTAATTTTTGTTGTGAACGTTATGAATTGTCCCATCCACTTTACCAATCTCATTCTAACATAGCTTCATCTGATTTTTGAGTCTCAAGAAGATACCATTTGACCTTAAGATTGAAAATATGTTTAACACAAAAATGGTAAGTTTGTTTTTGAGATTTTTAAAGGTTTTAGATGCTTTCTCAAAGTATTTATTTTTAAACCATTTCAAGCATTTTGAATCTTTACCAAGCTTGGGAAGCTCCATCAACCAACTTTCAAATTCAAATTTAATTCAAAAACTTACCTATAAAAATTTGCAAGACTTGTTAGTTTTGTAAAAATTAATTTGGTGTTTATAAGAACTTTGGAAAATACCAAGACTTCATAAAAATGAAATTTCTATAAGGTTGTTATTATATGAAAACCATTTTATTGTACCTTTCTGATTCCCAAGTGACTCAATTGTCGGTTCGGCTTTGATCTTCACTTGGTGATGTCAGTTTTCAATGATAGTGTCAATTGCATATAAAAAAAATTATTGATCTTTGTAAGCTTCCGAATCATCCTCTTTAACATGTATCCACTTTGATCTTTAATAAATTGATATCTATTGCTATTGATCTTCATTACACTTCAATGAGTTAATGTATGTGGATCATAATCTTCAATCTTTGGCCAATCCATTCTAATTCTCCAATGTCAGTCTTGTTAAACAATAATACTTAAGTAATTTTATTTCAGTTGAACTTCGAGCTTATCATCAACCTTCTTGATGTACAAAATAAGTATATGCACATTATTTATCAACAAGTGAATAAAACAAATTACTCGTTTTAATCATATCAAAACTATGGATCTTTGTGTTTTAACTTTACTATTTGGATTACCATTAACTTCATCAACAATTAATATATAAACACATTGTTTCCCAACAACCTCTATCTCTTGCGAATTTAGAGAGAAAAAGCTAGAGAAAGTGTGAGATTTCGGATTCAAGCCGACATTGAGTTTAAGCAAAGGAATCACCAAAAAAGGTTCATCATTGATCATTGTCGAGCTCTAAGGTTTAATCAGATCCTGTTTCAATAAGTTTCTCATGGTTAAAGGTGCGAGCTCGGTTTTGAGCATAAAAACCCGCTTAAAGCTTGCTATCTAACGCATGGTTTTGCATAGGACTTCGGGGGATTTTATTTCTACTTTATATAGAATCACATAGTCCCTATTTTGATTTAATTTACAGATCAGATTCTTAGTTATCATCAATAGCGAATCTAGGGTTTCGGCGATAAACACAACTAGTAAGTATATGCTTGGCTTGCAAGTTTGCGCTTACAATTGTAGTATGCGTGTATGTATCAAGTTCACGCTCAATTCGTTAAACACATACTCAGTATTACAGTATGCGACCATACGCTTGGTTTATAATTTGCGCTTACGCCTAAAGTAATAACTATATGTGATATATCCAAAATAAATACTTTATACACATTTTCTAAAATTGATCATCAAGTAAAATAAAAAGTAATAACTCTTGTATTCTTGTAACATTCTTGTAACAAGAGAATAATACTAATAATAATAATAAGAACAATAATAGTACCATTTGTTCTCAAATCCTATATAACAACAACGAGACACCACCCACCAACTTCTCAACCGAAACCCCAACCGGAAAACCAAACAATGGCTTCTCCGGCGACGACAACCACAACGAACCCCTCCGAGCCCTGGCTGCTCGAAAACGGCACCATGAAGCGGCTAACCAGAACCGCCAACGGCCACAGCCGCACCGCTCACAACATGTCCTCCTCCTCACTCCGTAAAAAGTCCGATATGCCAATAATCTCCAAACTTCCTTCATCAATCCTTAGGGTTTTGCTTTCTAGCATCCACGAAGTCATTTTCGGAACTAAGTTATCGCTCCTTTTACTCGCCGTTCCGGCCGCCGTCGCCGCCCACTATTTCCGGCTGCCGCAGGTGAGTCGCCGTTAAACCTTTTTGGGGACTAATTGAAACCCTAAGAGTGAAATTGAGAGTGAATTGTTGGGTTTTTGTTATGGTTTTGTGTTATGTGGAGGTGTGTGAGTGATGAATTTTGTGTTTTTTGGAAATCAGCCGTGGGTTTTTGCGATGAGTTTGGTGGGATTGATTCCGCTTGCAGAGCGAGTTAGTTTTCTAACAGAGTACGAATTTCTATTTTTGTTTTTTTTTCCTTTTTGGTGAATATTAATTGTTTTTTATATATATTTGTAAATTGTAAAATGCAGGCAAATATCATTCTACACTGGCGCTACAGGTAAGAAATTATATACTATTTTTTTATTTTTATATTAACCAGTTATTATTATTATTCTTGTTATTTTATTATTTTTATATTAACCAGTTATTATTATTATTATTATTGTTGTTGTTATTTTATTATTATAAAAATTCTTAAGAAACGGCTATGCTAATATTGAAGTACAGTGATAACCAGCTTGAGTTTTCATCCATATGTCATGGATTAAGCAACAACTATTTTTTTATTATTATTTAATTTCAAAAGTGCAGTTCATATTGTTTTTTTATTATTATTTAATTTTAAAGTGCAGTTCATATTGTTTTTTTATTATTTATTTAACTATAAAGTGAAGTTCATATTATTGTCCACTTATCAAAAAGCAGGTACAACGTTTTCTGACATGTTACTGTCTATCATCCACGAAAAAAACTGTTTTTTTTTTCTTTTCTTTTTATCATGATAAAATTTAGAGTTAATTGCCAAAATCGTCCCTGAGGTTTGGGCATGTTTGCCATTTTCGTCCAAAATGACAGTTCTGCACCAAATTGCCCTCAACGTTTGTAACTTTTTGTCATTTTCATCCAAACCACTAACTTAGTTTATTTTTTCTGTAAAGTTGAGAATATTTGAATGAAACTGGCAAATATAAAACCACAGGGACGATTTTGGCAATTTACTCAAACTCTTTTAAATTTTTTTTATTTAATTAATTTTGTTACATATATAATAAAAAAGAATATACATGCAATTTTTATATGAAAAAAAATAATAGCTTTGTCACATAATTTTTATAAATTTTCATCCAACCACTAACTAAGTTAATTTTTCTATTAAGCCGAAGGATGTTTATAAATTAAGACAGAAATTAATTTCTAATTTTTTTATATAGATCAGTTTTATAAAAATAAAATCTACTTAAATCTCTAAATTTTATAAAACTACAATGCTGGTGACCTTATTGAAAAGGTTCAAATAAAAAAATCTTATCATATGTACCAAGCTTGTAATTCATCTTCTACTCTTTTAAATTCGCTCCTAAGGAAAAACAGAAGCCAGTGCCCCCCTATCAAACAACGTATCGTTACCAAACCTTAAAATTACCCACCAAATTGTAATTATAATGCTATGAACCAAAAGTTTCTTTACTCAAGCCACTTAGAATAAGTATTAGTTAGTTACCCTCATAATCTTAATTAAATAAATATTTTATTTCTACCAACATATTTCCTAGGTGCTCAACACATATAAAATATATGTAACGTTTTATAATTTTTTTCTATCTCTACAACTGATAAATACTAAAAGTTGTAATCGATTGTTATGTGTTGCACACCAATGACGTTTTCTCTTTATAAAACTGATTTATATAAAAAAAGCTGTAAATTAATTTCTGTCTTAATTTATAAAATTTAAAACATCTTTCACCTTAACAGAAAAAATAAACTGAGTTAGTGATTTGGATGAAAATTTATAAAAATTATGTGAAAACTATTAATTTTTTTTCCTAAAAACTCCATGTATTTCTTTTTTAGTATATATGTAACAAAAATAATTATATAAAAGAAATTAAAAATGGTTTGAGTAAATTGCCAAAATCGTCCCTATGGTTTTATATTTGCCAGTTTCATCCAAATATCCTCAACTTAACAGAAAAAATAAACTAAATTAGTGGTTTGGATGAAAATGGCAAAAAGTTACAAACGTTGGGGGGACAATTTGGTACAAAAGTGTCATTTTGGACGAAAATGGCAAACGTGCCCAAACCTCAGGGACGATTTTGGCAGTTAACTCTAAAATTTATACTTTATTATTGGCATACTCACTAAATTAAACACAAGCGTGTAAAATGTAGCTAGCATAGATGAGGGTAGTGAGTGGATGGGTGGGCAGTGGGCACACTAGGTTGGATTCGATAACAAATCAGGTTTTAAGGGTAAATATGGGGGTGGGCACTGCCTCGTATATCGGATAAGATAAGACAGGGAGGTTGAGATCATGGTCGATCATGAGAATCCTAAACTATCTTTGGAAACCGGGCGAGTTGAGAAAATCGGGCCTTAAAATATATTAAAAAGGCTTAAAATATATATATAATATAAATTAAAATATATATCTAATTTTATTAAAATTTCGGGCCCTCCGGAGATTTGGGCCTTGGGCGGTCACCCGGCCTGCCCAGGCCTGGTTGAGATGGTATGGGCACATTATGAGGAAAACTACGACGACTGGGGGTTAAAGCCTTAGAAACTATCACTGTAGAGAGGAGGAGGAGTAGGGGCCGAAACTGACTTGCAAGAGCCGATTAGGCCGGATTTGCTAGACTTGCACTTCTCTAATAGAAATTCGTGGAAATGTAAGGTTAAGGACTTTTCAGAGGATGGTACGAATTTGTTTGATTCGTGCCTCAAGAGTTTTTGGTGGTCTTTGCAGGTTATCGCTTGTCTGGGTACCTTTCCTTGTTGTACATAATGTTTTCCAGTTGTGTAGAGTTTTTGAGTAGTTATGTATGTTGGAGCTGACGGTCTCACCGGGAGCAACCTCTTTATCCTTTGGGATAGAGATACAACTTGCTTACATCTCACCCTCCCTAGACTAGACCCCAGCAATAGCTTGGCTATGGGTGGGATTCTACTAGGTGTGGTTGTTATTGTAAAAGCAACTAATCAGAAAATGTTGGCTAACAAGACTTGAATTTAGTCGGCTCAAAAAACGTTGAAAGGTACTACACGTCCACGAAAACAACCAATCAAATTAATACACGTGTAAAGCGTTTAACTTTAGCTATCGTTTTTCTCAAATGGCTAAGTTTAGCCAGCGCTTTACACGTGTATTGATTTGATTGGTTATCCGGACCCCGTAGTACTTTTCAACGCCTTTTGTCACGGCTAAAACTTGTCTTCTTAGCCGGTCTAACTTATGTGGCGTTTTCTAATTGGTTGGTTTTGGAAATTTTTATTTTTAAGAGAGTTAAAAGTCAATGTCTATTTTGGGTTAAAATTTGATCAACGCGTCTATTTTTGTGATTTTCCCTTGATTATCTGATTTATAGTGGGTGTAAATTATTAACACGATACAAAATATGGCGTAACATGGTTGTTTAATAAGCAAGTTGACATGTGTACCCTATTTAATTAAATGTACGGTGTTCGTATTCAGGTTGAGCTGTCTAACCCGTTTAATTTAATAGTCAACCTATTGTCAACCCGTTACAAATTAGAATAAAACGTATGCATTTTTATATAAGCCAACCTGTTAACCCGTTTACAACTTGATTACAATCCATTTACTACCATCAACTTATTTGAATGGGTCATATTCTAGGTCATCACTCATCAATTCAACCCGTCAACCCAACACGATTACAACCCTAATTAATACTATTACAAAACAAATTTTGTATCTTTTGAACCCAAAAGTATTTGCAGGACCAGACCATTTAATTTTCATTTTTGGACATATTAGATGAAAAATGCCAAGCATGATGCTGACATAACATAAGTAAATTTTTTGTCATGTTAATAATAATAAATAATTGTGATGTTTTGCAGTGGGAGGGCTACTGAATGCAACATGTGGGAATGCAACTGAGCTTATAATAGCAATATTTGCTTTGTTACAGAACAAAATAGATGTTGTTAAGTACTCTCTCTTGGGTTCCATTCTCTCCAACTTACTTTTGGTCCTTGGAAGTTCTCTTCTTTGTGGTGGCCTTGCAAATATTTCAACTGATCAAACATTTGATAGGGTAAATCCCATCTCATAATATTTGTATTTCGCTCACTAAGTGAGGAGAAATGCGGAAATTACTATCGCTGTCAAACGTGTCGGTTTGAGTTGACGAACCTGAACACAACTCACATATTTACCCATATCGACATTAACCATAACCTGGAAACACTTAAACTTGTGTGACTGAACGGGTTGAACTTGTAAATTTTTTAGAGCTAATTACATAAATTATCCATGTGGTTTGTCAAAATTAACGCCTTTGAGGTCTAACTTTAAAAGGTTTTAAACAGAAAATTGCATGTTTGAGTTCCGTAGTTATCATATTCTAACATCTTCGGACTAAGGGGCTGTTTGTTTACCTCTTAATGAGACTCGTAATGGTTCAGACCTCTTACTAGTTCAGCACTTAATGGTTCAGACTGTTTGTTTCACGAGCAGATGTCTGAATGGCTCAGACATTTGCCTCTGAATGGTTAAGTATTATACAGAGTCTGAATGGTTAAGACCTCTAATCTGAATTGGTCAGACATTTGTCTCTGAACGGTTAAGCATTATACAGGCTCTTAATGGTTCAGACCTCTTACTGGTTCAGCACTTAATGGTTCAGACCTCTTACTGGTTCAGCATTTAACCATTCAGATGTTGCCAAACAGCCCCTAACTTCTATAAAAAAAATTATGTAAAGTTTTTCATATGATAGTTTTACCCTTAGACAAACCTTAGGGACTATTTATGTAATTACTAAATAATGACAAAAAGAAAAAAAGCAAAAGAAAAGGCAATTTATGTAATTTACTAAATAATGACAAAAAGAAAAAAACAAAAGAAAAGAAAAGGCAAAAGTTACCTAGGGTGGGATGAAGGGGAGTTTTGTTTTTTTATAGTAAATTACATAAATATTTCTTTTGGTTTGTCAAAAGGGTAACTCTGTCATTTTGCAAAATTTAACATATTTTTTACGGAAGTTAGTTTTAGACCCAAAGATGTTACAAGTTGACAACTAAAAGAACTCAAACATGCAACTTTTTAAAGTTGGATCCCAAATGTGTTACTTTGACAAATCGCGTAGACTATATTTAATCAACTCATTTTTTTACTCTAGTTTAAGGGTTGGTGGGTCGACGTGTTCAATTAAATGGGTTAAACAGGTCAACCCAAACCTATTTATTAATCGAGTTTGACATGACTACCCAAAACCTGTCGTGTCGGGATGTATATTATTATGATTTTGTTCTTGAACTTTTATATTGATGAAACAGAAACAATCAGATGTGAATATATCTCTGTTGTTATTGGCGTTGCTGTGCAATATAATGCCTTTGCTGTATAAATATGCTGCTGCAAATGATCAAAATCCCGCTGCTGACGTGTCAAACACTGCTAAAGCAATACTATATTTGTCCAGAGCTTGTTCCGTTGTCTTGTTGTTTGCTTACTTTGCTTATCTTGCATTTCAACTATGGACCCACAATGATATCTTTGAATCACAAGAGGTATATTGCTCATGAATTCATTCTTCAGTTTTTACTTTACAACTAATTAAAGGTGTGTTTGGATATGCTTCTACTGTTTGAAGTTGTAATACTTGGATAATCAAATTTTGAATATTTGAAAAATTCCGAGTAAATTGCATTTTACGTCCTTTAAGTTTGAGTCAAATTGCAGGCGTTGTCCTTTAACTAACGAAATTACCATGGATGTCGTTTATGTTACTGTTGCTCATCAAGCGGTGTCCTTTCGCCCTAACCCAGTTAATTTTTTATGTTAACTCTTAACACGGGCCACTAACATGAGGGTATAATGGTCATTTTAACTTAATTGCTAAAACAAAATTAAATAAAAATAATATATATTAACAAAAAAATATGTGAAAATGACCATTATGTCCTCATGTGAGTGGCACATGTTAATAGTTAACGGGAAAAATTAACAGGGTTAGGACAAAAGGACACGCCTCATGAGAAACAGTAACATAAAGGGCATCCAGTGTAAATTCGTTAGTTAAAGAACGACGCCTGTAATTTGGCTCAAACTTAAAGGACGTAAAATGCAATTTACTCAAAAATTCTTGTTGTTTAAGAAATTAATAGACAACTTATCCAAAATGAGTGTTTTTTTTTGGAATTATGTTATAAGAAGGGTAATTTTGGATTAAAAAAGCGCAAGGCACTCCGACGCGTTTATGTAATTAAATAACGAGAAGCAGAAGGTGTTTATCCAAACAGTAAACAATAATCAGTTACAGAACACTTGGTAGTTATGCATGAACCACGTGTACGGTACAATTAACTGACGGAATTAAATATAGGAAGAGGAAGAGGCTGACCTGGAAACAAGCCAAGATGAAAGTCCGGTAATAGGGCTTTGGGGTGCAATTGTTTGGCTAACGGGAATGACCGCTTTCATTGCATTGTTGTCAGAATATTTAGTGGACACCATTGAGGTAATAGGTTTGCTTTTAAATTTGTGATTCCTGTATATCTTTAAAAGAAGTTATAAGTTATTTGAATTTAATATCTTAAACAGGCTGCTTCAACGTCATGGGGAATGCCATTGAGCTTCATTAGTATCATCTTGCTACCAATTGTCGGAAATGCAGCTGAACATGCTGGAGCCATCATCTTTTCTCTTAAGAATAAGCTGGTATGTATGCTGAAAATAATATATTAGAATTTATTATTAAAATAATATATTAAAATATGAGTTTTATGAATGCAGGATATAACTTTGGGGGTGGCACTTGGTTCTGCAACTCAAATTGCTGTTTTTGTGGTGAGTTTTTGTTGTTCAATCTTATAATATGTCATATGTACTTATGATATGTCACTTCTTCAGGAAATGTCATTTTGATCATAATTTTAATGTGATTTAGGTCCCATTGAGTGTAATCGTTGCGTGGATAATCAATGTCGACATGGATCTTGATTTTCGTCTTATTGAAACTGGATCGCTTTTTCTAGGAATTTTAGTCACCGCCATCACATTGCATGTAATTCTTTCTTTCTCGTAATAATCGATATACTTTTATACAATCTTAAATATATCCTAAATAAATAAAACCTCAGGATGGAACTTCTCACTACCTTAAAGGTTTGGTTCTTTTGTTATGCTACATTGTTATTGGGGCAACTTTTTTAATTACGGATTTGCCATTTGGTAAGCTTTTACAACACAACTTTTATTTCTTTTATCACTTTTTTATGCTCTACATGTCAAAACTTTATAAATTTGTTTCTTGATATTTTCTGCTAGACAGCACGAAGAACGATCCAGGTGCGGGATCTCAATCATCGAATTTACAGATGTTATGAGTCTGTAGGCCAGGTAAAATTTTCTTTGTTGGCGTGGAATAAAAGTGGCAATTTCGGTCCGTTTACTTGTAAATGGGTTGATTTTGATTATGCTTTACTTTTAACGGGTCAAACGGATTAAGCAAAAAGACCTTAACTAAAATGAATTCGGGTCAACAGGGTCCAAAGTCATATAGAAGTGTATTTAAATGGATAAAAACCCTCCAAAATAACATTTTAGAAAAAAAAAAAAAAAAAAAAAAGGTTAAGCTCATCTAAATAAATAGTAAGAATATAAAAAAGTTTAAAGAAAACTGTTAAATACAAAAATGTTACGGGTCGGGCCAATCTGGTATGACCCATTTGGGACTGAAGTTAAAGATTACATGTTTCGACCCGAACTCTATTTGACATGTAACCCAACCTATCGACCCGCTGTCTAATTTCAGATGTTACTTATTGCAGGGTTTCAGTTTGTAGGAAGATCAATTTACCCGCAAGAAGATTAAGATGCAAATCTTAACTCTTAGTCTCTAATTAGGTTTAACGCAAATCTCATTTCTTTTTAATAATCAGGCTTGTACCGTACAAGTTCTGAAGCTGCATTAGAAATTACCATTCTAACATCATGTATGATATGATGATCTAATGATTTAATGATCTATGATTATTCCATAAGACCATAAGTATTCTGAATTGATAACACTTATAATCCAGATAGTGGAGAAACTCATTTTATGCAATGAGCCGTCTTAACACATTCATTATGTATATATATACTACTAGTATGAAACTAACTCCATCGTAAATAGAAGTAATGATGGTATATAATATACGTCATAATGCTCAAAGAGACATTTTATTGCTCATTATACAATTATATATATATTGTTGGTGAAGCTTGATGAATAGTAATTTTAATTTTATAATAATATATAGGTTTTTTATTATTTTTTATTTTTAATAACATATTTTCCTTTTTTTTAAACCATATATTTCCTATTCCGTTTTTTAATAATTTTCTTTTCTTTTTTAGAACATATATTATCGATTAATTTGATACTTCTTTAATATTATACGTTTATAACTTTTTCTTAAAACTTAAGTACGTAGTTATGATTGATTTTTTTCCGGACATTCCGTTATAAGTTTTGTTAAAAACGAAATTGTACTTATAGTAAAGTATTTATTTGGTATCATAAAACAGTACGATGACAAACTAAACCGTTCTAATGGTTTAGCTTTCTAAACAACATGCTTTATTTTTAAATCATGTTTGATTTACATTATCATTTGCTCGGTTTCGCCGCAACGCGCGACGACAAAAAAACTAGTGATAGTTAAAGATGAAGTTAAATCCACACTTTGGGGCCCAGAAGATAAACTAACAATATTGAAAACCTTACTAAAAAGACCTCGGGGGCAACTTCCTGAATAACACAAATGGTACGACACATTTCTACTTATAAGGCACATCTGCAAATGTGCTCATTTTGAAGAATCTCTACATAAGTGGTAACTGATAAGGAGGTGAGAATCAATTGTAAAAGTCTGAGGATCAAACCCGGGCACTACCTGATTTACTCGGAGACACGTGATTTACCTTTCTATATTAGCCATGGGACCAGTCGTTGGGGGACGGCGCGTACACTCTTTTGAATAAATGCAAACAATTGACTTACAAATAGCAACATTTACTTTTTCATAAATGCAAACAATTGAATTACCATTATCAACATTTACTTTTGCATAAATGCAAACCACCGACTTACAAATATTAACATTTCTAGCATTGAAGTAAGTATTTCTTTCGATCTTATATATATATATATATTTTTTTTATAGGTAAACTTTATTAAGAAACGGCCGGCCTGACAAAAAACACAGGAGTGCACCACACCCGATTACAACAAATACAGATGGTAACTATACCAATCTCTCCATACCAAATTACAATGTTTGGACCTACTCTTTAACCATAAAAAACTAAGAGACTTAACCTCCCCAATGATCTCGTCGCTATTACCTTTACCATCAGAAAAAATCCTTGCATTCCTGGCTTTCCATATGCACCAGCAAGTCACCGTCACAACTCACAAGACCTCGGACTATCTCCTTAGATGTCTTATCCCCATTAAAAATTTTATACAACTCAAGAATATCCGCAAGAGAAAAAGCAAAAAAAGGAGGTAATCTAACCCAACTGCAGAACCGACTCCAAACCCTGTGAGCAATCTGGCAAGCCGTGAAAAGGTGATCCACGGATTCGGGCTCTTCATTGCACAACGCACAAAGATCCGTATCCACCGATATGTTTCTTCTTGCTAAAGCATTTTTAGTCGGAATACGATCTAACACCGCCCTCCATATAAATATGTTAACTTTTGACGGAACCCACTTGCATCCCTTGACCGAATAAACACAACCAGTAGCCGAAGGTTCAATCATAAGCTGTTTCGATCTTTATCTATATTATAAAATAATTTATGATAGGCTAAATTAGCCTAAAAGTATATCTATATTATAAAATAATTTATGATAGGCTAAATTAGCCTAGAAGTATTGGATGACATACTAACACTCTTTTTAGAAATGGTCTTTTGATATTTAATAAGTGATTAATTTCTAATGAGTGAAAACTTAAATTGAAATTTTGCTTTATGGTAACCCTTGGTCAGCATAATGCCCACTTTTAGCTAATGATCGACACTTTAAAGGACTTTAATTTGTATTTGGTTTTATTTACCTTTAAACTTTTTTTTTTAATGGCAACAGGAACATAATATAAAACCAACAAACACACCCCTTAGCAAGAAGCTAAGAGACTGATGAAACAATGGTTAGCCGGGTGGGGTTAACTCACTAGTCTCGTCAAGTAGGGTTAATCCCTTCTTTCCGAGGATCGCTGGCTGGATCATCCGCTGGTTGGTTTCCTGCACAAGGAAACAAGCCGTGGCTCGTAACAAGGAGGATGGGGTGGGGGGTGCTCCTTGTTACCACTCTCCGGCGTGAGAATCAGTGATTTGCTTGGGAAGCAAAGTGTGATAGTAGTAGTAGTGAGAGAGTTGAGAAGAGATACCTCAAACCTGGTTTGGGATGGGTATTTATAGCCGAGGAGTGAAGGAGGGTAGTTGAGTAGCTAGTATGACATTGCACAGTCTTTTGCAGGTGTGTCAGACCTGTCAGTTATGGTAGTGATGCCACGTCCTGCTGTGGTGTCAGACTGTTGCACACATGTGGGCTGATAGGCGACTGTTCCCAGTGCCACTTGCATTGTGGTGTCAGACCACTTGCCTTGTAGGCAGGATGCGGTGCCGGGCTGCATCGCTGCTTGCGGTAACTGATGTCGTTCCCGCGTTCTTGTTCTGGTCAAGATGTATGCGGGATGCGGTGTCGTGCCGCATCGCCGCTTGGTGACCGTTACTGTTGTCCAGATCCCTTGTCGTGACGAAAATGTTCATAGGATGCGGTGCCAGGCCGCATCGCTACGCGTAACATCCGTTCTCGTACTTAAGGTAAGTCTTCTCATCAATGGACAGATTGGTTTCAACCGCTGTGTTCGCGCGTGCCCGCACAGACACAGATAAGTTCTTGCTGGTGGGGGTTTTTTTATAAGGGTAATGGTCACTCGCGGTCGTGCTGACGCGAGATCTGGGACCATACCCCTTCAAGTCCCCCAGTCTAGTGTTCCATCCTTATGCAAGTTGCATGTGGGAGGGATACTGGACTATGGTGTCTAGAAGGTAAAATACGGGCCATGCAGATGGCTCCTACTTTCAGAAATTCAAGTTGCGGGTCCGGTGACGTCTCTTCCGTACCGGTGATCAAGTTCCGTCTGAGGCGGAATTCTCAGCCAAGGATTTGACCCGGTAATATGGTCTACCTTTTTCTGATGTCATCAGCCATCTGTTGGTGTTTCGAACCAACCTTTGAGACGGTTACTGAAGATGTTAGCAGGGTTCGAAACAACCTTTGAGATGGTGACGGAAGATGTTTGTCTTCGGCACTCTAGTTTGAACCTCTGCGTCAGCTTAGGTAATGCTGTAAGTGCTTTGCTCAAGCTCTATGTTCATCAACTGGACATTCAACGATGATCCCTGCTTTGTGGGGTGTTCGTGTTCTTCCAGTGTAACTCTCAAGTAACCGCTCGTCTGTTGCGGTTTAGCTCTCTAGTAACCGCACGTCCTTTGCGGTTACCTCGTTGCTGCACATTGTTGGCCATGTGTAGTCGAGCCTCGTGAGGTACTTGCGTCTTTGTTGTCCGTGTTTGGTCGAACAATTTGAATCTGGACTATGGGCAAATAAACATGGTCATAGGCATGGTAGTGTCCACCATTGTTTATTCTATGTGGTCCATAGGTGGGCAACCAGTCATAAGCAGACTTGTTACCACTGTTCTGGAGCTACTTTCCTTCACGCTTTGGTGGAAAGTAGTTTTCCTTGAAGTAGGTTTAGTCAACCGCGTGGCGGTTTAGTCGTGGCTCTTCCGTAGCTACCGTTAGGGTAATTATATTCCGCCGAAGCTACTCGTGAGTGTCTGCGGTTTGCATCAAAGCACTCGTTTCTAGAGAGTTTGAAGCTTGGATGTGGCTCTTGAAGGATCAGGAGTCAGGGTTGCTGATGTGCGGTTGCTTTGTATTCCTGTCCTTTATCCTAAGGAGAAGCTGTTTGCGTTCCCTCTGTGGTTGTGAACCGGACACGAGGGATTTGAACCTTGAAAAAGGTTGTATGGAATGCGGTTTGCCGTATTCTGAGAAGTGGTTTTCGCAGTCCAAAGAACAACGCTGGTTCTGAGTATCTGACACACTTGTGCGGGTTCGTGTGTATCATCTCCGCATATTCCACGTGTGCTCGTGGATATGTGCGGTTATTGGTTATACCCCTTTACATAATGTAGAGATATATTTTTGCCTTTTTTGAGGGGTATGTAAAAAACGACATGCGGTATGGGTTATGGTGCGGTAAACCAGAGAAACCGCATGCCGCTTATGTTTGTATATTGTTGTCGCTTTTGCGCTGCATACGTGGCTGAACGCACGTGTGGGTTGGTGAAAGTTGGTAGGATTCTGTCATGTGCTGAAATGAAAGGACGTTTGCACTGCCCGAGGTCATTAATGAACTGTAGCAAGGAGTGTAAAAGTCTCTTTTGTCAGGCGCGTGGACGGCCACGGGCGCGTGGACGGCCACGTGCGCGTGATAACCGTCAGCGGAACCGTCGCTGAACACGCGGCGTCGCGTAATTCACCCATTTTGAACGTGATGATTCAGTTACTGCATCGCATTAATTGCGATGAGTATATAAGGGGAAACCGTTTGATTTCTCCTCACTTTGTTCAAAATTTCAAAATTTCTCTGGTCAGAAAAAGAGTCATTTCTTCATCTTCTCCGATAAATTTGTCTGAAATTCTGGTGAGGTTTGCTGAGTTTCTTGTGTCCTCACTTTGGTGTATTCTTGATTACACTCCTGATGGCTGAACCATCCGATCCACACCATACTGAGGGTGAAAACCCAGAACATTCTTCGCCGGTGGCGGGGGAAGAAGACGGTGGTAGTGCCCCCAGCGGGGGCCTACCGGTGCTGAAGTGGTCAAAGAATCAGTTTAACAACCTGATGACCAGCATCCAGTTGCCCCAGGAGTTTTGAGCTGTCTTCCCACAGGAAGGTGAAACCGGTGCCGACGCTCCGGCCGGTTACGTCACCATGTGGGCTGATTCCTTCGTTGATGGTAACCTTCGTTTACCATTGACTGTGTTCGTTGCTGAGGTTTTGGAGTATTACAAACTCCATATCTCCCAGATGAGTCCGCTCGGGATGATTCGTATTAGAAACTTTGAGTACACTTTTCGTGCTCTTGGTTTGCCGATTACCGTTGAAAATTTCCGGCGGTTCTACCAGTTGACGGTGAACACCGGGTTCTTTTCTTTTGGCCAACGGTACGAGAGCACCAAGCTGATGACCCCTCCGAAGGGTATTACAAAGTGGAAGACCAATTTCTTCTACATTAAGGCTGCCGTGGTTGTTGCTAACATGACCTTGTGGAATGTTAATGAGACCATCCCTGCGGAGGATATTGTTCTTCCTAGTGCGGAGACTGTGGAGTGGTTCCCAAGGTTGAAGACTATTGAGCATAAGCAGCTGGACAACAATCAGTTGTGGGTGTTGCGGATGATGTTGACCAGGCCTGATAGGAGGGGAAGACCCGTTGTGCGAGAAAAAAAGTGGTGGTAAGTATTGCTACTCTTTTGCGGTTTCCTTACTTCCTTATTTGTTACTGATTTGTGAGTGTACTATCAGAGGATGCTGCGCTGTGGAGGATATTTGATCCGAACTTCACATGCAAGGTTGAGTTACTTTCGTGCATGGAAGGTAAAGGTTTTAACTTGACCATTGTCAACAACTTTCGCGTTCCTACACGCGAGGTTCTGAACGCACCCCTGCCGCAAGGCAAAGGTATAATCCATAATCCCCTTTTTTTCCTTGTAAAGAAGTTCTCCTTTCTTATTTGTTTGTTTGATGATTTAAACGCAGGTACTCTTGGTACCTTGGGGAAATTTGAGGTGAAAGGTGCCCCCAAGAAGCATGCAGAGAAGAAGCATGTGGAGAAAGCCGTGCGGGGTCGCGGCAAGAAAAAACCAGAGGCTGCTGTTGTTCCTCCTTTGGTGCCGCAGGCGGCATGTATCTCTCGTTCTTGTTTCTGCAGATATACCGATTACGTGGTAGTGTCTGACACCCTTGAGGGTTTGGGTGTTCCAGGTGGTGGTGCGGCGGCAGGTGGACCCTCTGTGGGTTCCAAACCAGCTGATGAGAAGAAGAAGAGAAAGCCAGAGAAGGCTGCTGATGCTGGTGAGAAGAAGCGTCCGAAGATACAGACCAAACAGACAACTGTTGTGAACCCTGTGGTTGTCTCTGGTAAGTAATTCCTAACTTTTACAAGTGTTTGTCTTTGTACTTGTAATTGATAAGTGTTTTTGCTTTATTTGCAGAACCGCAAGATGAAGGGTTCTCTATATTTGATGCTCCTCCCCCCCCCCCCCGCATAACACGGCTGCGGATTGATGTGTGCAAAATGCAACATATAAATTACATCAATTGTGGCATAAAACTAACCCTTTTTAGTACTAATGTTGGAAAAAGTGTGCTTTTGTCTTCCTTTTGTATTTTCAGGATTAAATGAGCTCAAATTAACAAAAGAAGCAAAAAGGCAGCTAAATCTAACATAAATACAAGAAAAGGAACAAACGTGACATGCCCAACCCCACGACAGCATCTTCCCAAGCAAAACAAGAGAACAGAAGGCTGAACACGCCCCGTGCTCAATGAGCACGGGGGCGTGCCCAAGTGTCAGCATAAAAGACAAAGTTGTAGAAGCTTCCATCGCCCACCACGGGGCCGTGCTCAGTGGACACGGGACCGTGGTCAACTATAAGATTCGCAGAATACAGGCAAATCTTGATAGTACAGATATGCTTCTACACACGGGGTCGTGCCCAGCGGACACGGGGCCGGGGTCAACTAATACAGACAGGAGCAATTAATGAAGACAGAGAAGGATGTGGACACGGGGCCGTGCCCACTGGACACGGGGCCGTGCCCGAGCTTCTGTTCAGCCTATAAATAGGAGTGCTTGGCTCAAGCTCAAACCATCCCTTGGCACACCACCTCTCTCACACTTCACCCACCACCCACCACCGCCATAACACCATCATCCACCACCATCATCCATTGTCCATCATAGAGTGTGTGAGTCGTCTCGGGATCCAAGATTGATCGTAAGAGTTCTTGACAATCAAGGCCATGTTTGCCTAAGTCTCTTACATAACTTGGTGAAGACAAAGCGTCTAGTGTAATACTTTTTATTTTTAATCTTTTCGCACTTTTTACTTGGTTATGTATTAATGACTTTAATAACTAGTTTCTTATGTTGAAGGTGATTTTTCCTTATCGTTTGTCCGTGGTGTCTTGGCATTATTTTACTGTCTATATAAAATAAAAGATTTTCACCATTCATATCACCACGGTCTATATGGAGGTATGTTGGCTACCTGGTCGGGGGTTAATGGAATGGTTTGGTAAAAGTCTTGCCTTGTTCAGTGTATAGATCCTGCAAGGACCTGGGTCAAATTTAGTAGGACCTCCTTCAATACTTAACGGTATTGGATGCCGGGGGTCCAAACTCTTTGATCCCCTCATATGTAAGCTACTATTAATACTTTGACCCGGCTACTTAGGACTGTATCCCTGCTGACTCAGACTACTTAGCCGAGGGTAACGTCACCTTCAAAAGAGGGGCCTACCATAATATGCATTAATAACTTAATTAATTATCTTTCAATAATCCGACCCTTTAGGATTGTATCCTTGCTGACTCAAACTACTGGGTTGAGGGTAACGTCGCCTTCAAAAGAGGGGCCTATTACATTAACTAAGATAATCTCTTAAAAAGTGCAAAAGTGCGGAAATAATCAAAGGTTACACTAAACACGAGTCGGAGCCAAGTGATTCATCTTGTCTATCTGTTTTAGTTTTAGTTTTATTTTCAGCATTTTAGTTAGTTTTTATTTTTCTTAGTTTAAAACATTTTTCTAAACTTTTTGATTTGATTAGACGTTGAGGATAAACCGGTACTAAAAGCTCTTGTGTCCTTGGACGACCTCGGTATCTTACCAACACTATACTACGCTCACGATGGGTGCACTTGCCCATATGTGTGTTTAGTGTTAGTAAATATCGTGTTTTATAAATTTAAAACTTGGCTAAAGAAAGTGTAAAAGGGCTTAAAATATACTTAAACCTATATATACACCTAACGCACATCAAGTTTTTGGCGCCGCTGCCGGGGACACAAGGATTTTAAGAAAGTTAGAAATCAACGTCCTAATCGTTTTTCTTATTTTTCTATTTTTTTAGGATTTTTTTTTTAGTTTTTCAGCTTCTGCAGAGCTCAGCACCGGCCGTGCCTGGTCGGACACGGGCCGTGCCTAGCATTGTTACTGGCAGTTTTTATTTTCCGAGTTACAGAGAGCTGAGCACGGGGCCGTGTCGGTGCAACACAGGGCCGTGTCCAACTCCCCAGTAACAGGGATCCGGAAAACAATCACTGTAACTCCGACCACGGGCCGTGTTCACTGAACACGGGGCCGTGGTGAACCTTCTGACCAAAGTTCTTTTCTGTTTTTATTGCAGGACTTGGAACCCAGACGCCACATTTGAATTTCCTACGTAGTGCATGAGCTCCAGTTCTAGTAGAGACATAAAAGAACCTCTTGAAGAACCCGAACGCTTTCTCAGAAAAAGACTTAAAGCTAAAAACTAAGAGAAAGTTTCGGGGGACCCACCTCCAATGGTGGACCAACGTACCCTCATGGATTACCTACGACCCACTGTAGGTAATCTCGGCGCCGCTATCAATGCACCGAATGTCGAAGCCAATAACTTCGAACTTCGACCGCATTTGATACAAATGCTTCAAAACTCCGCAACCTTTCATGGGCTTGCGGACGAGGATCCCCATCTACATATTACTAATTTCTTAGAAATATGTGATACCTTTCGGATCAATGGAGCATCAAACGACGCCATCCGCCTTCGAATGTTTCCATTTTCACTAAAAGACCAAGCTAAGGCTTGGCTTAACACCCTCCCAGTTGGCTCGGTAAACACCTGGGATGAACTAGCCCAAAAGTTTCTATATAAGTATTTCCCTCCTGCTAAAACGGCTAAATTAATGACTGAAATTAATACATATTCTCAAGAGGATGGGGAATTCTTATATGAAACTTGGGAAAGGTTCAAGGAGCTACTAAGAAAGTGTCCTCATCACGGTCTTGCGGTATGGCAACAAGTATCCACTTTCTACAATGGGTTGTTGCCACACACAAGACAAACACTTGATTCTAGCTCCGGGGGACTTCTAGGTAATCATCGCCCAAATGAAATATATAATCAAATTGAGGAAATTGCTCAAACCAATTTTCAGTGGCACACTGCCCGAGGTAATAAATCTATTGCCCCGGGCGCCCATAAGGTTGATGAAAGCACTTCTTTACAGGCCCAAATCGAGGCCCTTTCTTCAAAAATCAAAAAGTTAGAAATGGCAAAAACGGCCTCGGTTATGGCTTGTGAGGGGTGTGGTGGACCACATGAAAATTGGAGTTGTATGAAAGAAGTAGATGATCAAACAGAAACGGTAAACTACATTGATAATAGACCTAGGCCGTCGGGTCCACCAACGGGTACCTACAACCAAGGATGGCGTAACCACCCTAACCTTGGTTGGAGAGATCCCGGTAATAGTAGTAACCAACAAAACCAACGAACAAACTTTCAACAACCACAAAACTTTTCTCAACAACAAGGTGGACGAGAAAGGCTTGAAGATACTGTATCTCGCCTCCTCTCCGACACCGAAATGAAAAACTCGGATCGATTTCAGCAATTGGAATCGAATTTTAGAAATCAACAAGCTAGCATTCAAAACATTGAAAAACAATTAAATCAAGTAGCTCAAAATTTCTCCGAGAGACCACAAGGCGCGTTACCAAGCAATACCGAAACCAACCCAAAGGCACAAGTACATCTCATCACATTGAGAAACCGAACCGTGGGTCCCGAGGAGGCTCCATTACCACCAACTGAAAGAAGCCAATCCAACCAAACCACGACTCCACCAGCGCCCCAACCAGAAAAGGCTTCTCCACCGAATCAAGAGCCCACCAAGACTCCTCCGGTTCCATACCCCGAACGGTTAATTCGTCAAAAGACCGATGAGCAATTCGCAAAGTTCAAAAATTTACTAAAACAATTGCTTGTTAATATTCCTTTTATTGAGGTCCTAACCCAAATGCCTAAATATGCAAAATTTATGAGGGACTTCCTCACTCACAAAAGGAAAATTGAATCATTGCAATTAGTTAACTTAGGCGAAGAATGCTCTGCCTTAGTACTCAACAAACTCCCACAAAAGAAAATTGATCCTGGAAGCTTCACGATTCCTTGCTCGATTGGGAAATCCCCCATTCGTAATGCACTAGTCGATCTTGGGGCTAGCATTAACCTCATGCCCGCATCAATGTTCAAACAACTCGGCCTAGGAACAACGAGCCCTACAAAGATGAGCATACAACTCGCCGACAGATCCGTCAAATTTCCACAAGGTGCCGCTGAAAATCTATTGGTCAAAGTTGAAAATTTCGTTTTCCCGGCCGACTTTGTCATCCTAAACATGGAGGAAGACGCCGACGTCCCTCTCATCCTCAGGAGGCCATTTCTAGCCACCGCCCAAGCGGTGGTGGATATGAATGACGGAACACTAACATTGAAGTTTGGGGACGAGGAAGTGAAGTTTGGAGTTGGGAAAAGAGTAGAAGACGAAGACCCGATCAACTACATGAAGGTCATAGACTCAAGCTTGGATGATGCTCTCTGACGGTGTAGCACGGGATGCAAAACATCCCACTTGGGTGACATATGACCATGCTTTGGGTCCAGCCAAGGACCCTTATAAACGTGGCGCACCACGGAGGCATTCCGCGGAACTATCCTTAGTTTAGTTTACATTAACCTTTATGTTTTCTAGTTAGTTTTAATTTTCAAAAATAAAACACACTCGGGATGGCAAAGGAAACAAGGGAAACTTGAACCAGCACCCCATGCAGGAAAACAGGGCCATCCGACAATTTTCTTCGTTAACAGTAAGTTCAGCACGGGCCGTGTCCGCCCAACACGGCCCCGTGCTGCACAGTCTGTAGAAAATGCCCAGTTCAGGTAAATTGGACACGGGTCGTGTTCACCCAACACGCCCCCGTGTCCAGGCTTCTGTTTCTCTTTTTCAATTTTGTTACTGGCACCTGAACACGGGGCCGTGCCCGGACAACACGGGGCCGTGTCCAGCGCCCAGTAACACAAATTTTTGCTTTTTCACACCTTTTTACACATTCAATAAACCTAAAAACTTATTTTTGGGACACATTGAGGACAATGTGTAATTTAAGTGTGGGGGGGATGCTAAAACCTTGAATCTTGCAAGTCCTAACAACAAGCCTTACACAAAACTCTATTGGAACCGCTAATCACCCCAATTTTTTTCAAAAACTTTCATTTTTTTTACTTGTCTAGGTTTAACTTGGGAGTTTCAAATTCTAAAAAGGTTATATTTTTACAAACTTACAACCGATAGCGTCGTGATAAAAAAAGAACCAACATAAGAAAATTATGAAACGGCATGAAAAGCTTAGTTAAAATTTGATTATATATACTTGATCACATAAAAAAACCCACTCCCACAAAAGTGAGTTTTGAGCCTTTATTGAGCATACAAATACATATCATTAAACTAAATGCTCATTTTTCGTTTCTTGTGTGAATAGCCGCTTGGTTCTTACGACTCTAGAACTTGCCACGACGATGCATTCCCGATCCTTACCAACTTAAACCCGAGTAAGTAAATGATGGAGGCATTAGGACTAACCCTTTTTATTTCTACACCATTATTTTCTTTTTTTTACCACCTACCCAAAATCCCCCTAGTTAGCCCCTTTGAGCCTAAACCTTTTCATTTCATAACCCAAACCAAACACCCTTTCACCCACCAAAACCCTTTTTATTTTTTATTTTTAACCTTTTATTTTAGTAACAAGCCCGGTTTTTCTTATGACTCTTAAAAAAAATATGTTGATGATGAAGCAAAAGAGAAATAAACAAACAAGTTTAACAAAAATAACTTTGTTTGAATAAAAGCTTCATCAAAATAAAAAGTTGCAAAAAAATAAAAAGTCTTACGAAAACCGACGCTTGTTACGATTTTCGCCCTTTCACTAACCATTAACCCAACCACCTACCTTTAACCCAAGCCTAACCCTTCACCCCAAAAGTCCTCTTGATATTTACAAAGGTATATAGTTAAAAAGGAGGAGGATTGATTGCTTGGCAAGCCTATGGTAGGAGTAAGTTCCATGCCGCTCTCGAGTGATTCACTAAAATACATCTTCGGCCGAGTGTTGAGTGATCCCCCGTGAGGTATGTGAACTTGTATATAAATGGAATTTTAAAGAGGCATGTTATGCCCAAATAAGTAATTTATCTTATGAAAAGTTTTAAATAAATCATGACGAATAGGATTGTAAATAAATAAAAATAAAACTAAATAAAGAATCTTGGAAATCCCGACACTCTATGACAAGTCCAAAAACCTTCTCTTCTACCCATTCCATTTGGGAGTGTAAAGCCACATTATAAAGAGTTTTGCTTGAGGACAAGCAAGGATTCAAGTGTGGGTGATGTGTGTAAAATGCAACATATAAATTACATCAAATAAGGCATAAAACTAACCATTTTTAAGTACTAATATTGGAAAAAGAGTGTTTTTGTCTTCCTTTTGTATTTTCAGGATTAAATGAGCTCAAATTAACAAAAGAAGCAAAAAGGCAGCTAAATCCAACATAAATACAAAGAAAGGAACACTAGTGGACTGCCCGACCCCTCAACGGCATCTTCCCAACAAAATAGAGAAGACAGAAGGCTGAACACGCCCCGTGCTCAGCCAGCACGGGGCCGTGCCCAAGAAGCAGCAGAAAAGACAAACCTATAGAAGCTTCTATTGCCCACCACGGGCCGTGTCCAGCGGACACGGGGGCGTGTCGAAAGTACAACAGGCGCATTAATTGTAATTGCGAATGACAATTAATGAGGAGAGAGAGTGTCAGACAGGCACGGGGCCGTGCCCAGCGGACACGGGGCCGTGCCCAGCTCTCTGTTCAGCCTATAAATAGGAGTGCTTGGATTCATTTCAACTCATCCCTTGGCACACCACCTCTCTCACACTTCATCCACCACCCACCACCACCATAACACCATCATCCACCACCATCATCCATTGTCCATCGTAGAGTGTGTGAGTCGTCTCGGGATCCAAGATTGATCGTAAGAGTTCTTGACAATCAAGGCCATGTTTGCCTAAGTCTCTTACATCACTTGGTGAAGACAAAGTGTCTAGTATAATACTTTTTATTTCTAATCTTTTGCACTTTTTATTTGGTTTTGTATTAATGACTTTAATAACTAGTTACTTATGTTGAAGGTGATCTTTCCTTATCGTTTGTCCGTGGTGTCTTGGCATTATTTTACTGTCTATATAAAATAAAGGATTTTCACCATTCATATCTCCACGGTCTATATGGAGGTATGTTGGCTACCTGGTCGGGGGTTAAGGGAACGGTTTGGTAAAGGTCTTGCCATTGTTCAGCGTTTAGAGGTCCTGCAATGGACCTGGGTCAAATTTAGTAGGACCTCCTTCAATGCTTCACGGTATTGGATGGCGGGGGTCCAAACTCTTTGACCCCCTCATAAGTTAACTACTATTAATACTATAACCCGACTATTTAGGACTGTATCCCTGCTGACTCAGACTACTTAGCCGAGGGTAACGTCGCCGCCAAAAGCAGGGCCTACCACAATACTGCATTAATAACTTAATTCATTATCTTCCAATAATCCACCCATTTAGGATTGTATCCTTGCTGACTCAAACTACTGGGGTGAGGGTAACGTCACCTTCAAAAGAGGGGCCTACTACAATAACTAAGATAATCTCTTAATTATGTGCAAAAGTGCGGAAATAATCAAAGGTTATACTAGATACGAGTCGGAACCAAGTGATTCATCTTGTCTATCTGTTTTTATTTTTATTTTTATTTTCAGCATTTTAGTTAGTTTTTACTTTTCTTAGTTTAAAACATTTTTCTAAAACTTTTTATTTTGATTAGACGTTGAGGATAAACCGGTACTAAAAGCTCTTGTGTCCTTGGACGACCTCGGTATCTTACCAACGCTATACTACGCTCACGATGGGTGCACTTGCCCATATGTGTGTTTAGTGTTAGTAAAATATCGTGTTTTATAAATTTAAAACTTGGCTAAAATAAGTGTTAAAAGGGCTTAAAATATACACCTAATATATACGACACTTCACACGCATCAAGTTTTTGGCGCCGTTGCCGGGGACACAAGGATTTTAAGAAAGTTAGGAATCAACGGCCTAATCATTTTTCCTTTTTCTTTTTAATTTTTTAGGATTTTTCTTAGTTTTTCAGCTTCTGCAGAGCTCAGCACGGGCCGTGCCTGGTCAGACACGGGCCGTGCCCAGCATCATAACTGGCAGTTTTTATTTTCTGAGTTACAGAGAGCTGAGCACGGGGCCGTGTCGGTGCAGCACGGGGTCGTGTCCAACTCCCAGTAACTGGGATACAGGAAACAATTACTATACCTCTGACCACGGGCCGTGTTCACCGAGCACGGGGCCGTGGTGAACATTCTGACCAGCGTTCTTTTCCGTTTTTGTTGCAGGACTTGGAACCCAGGTGCCACATTTGAACCTCCTACGTAGTACATGAGCTCCAGTTCCAGTAGAGACATAAAAGAACCCCTAGAAGAACCCGAACGCTTTCTCAGAAAAAGACTTAAAGCTAAAAATCAAGAGAAAGCTTCGGGGGACCCATTTCCAATGGCGGACCAACGTACCCTCATGGATTACCTACGGCCCACCGTAGGCAATCTCGGCGCCGCTATCAATGCACCAAATGTCGAGGCCAACAACTTCGAGCTTCAGCCGCATTTGATACAAATGCTCCAAAACTCCGCAACCTTTCATGGGCTTGCGGACGAGGATCCTCATCTACATATTACTAATTTCTTGGAAATATGTGATACTTTTCGGATCAATGGAGCATCAAATGACGCCATCCGCCTTCGAATGTTTCCATTTTCACTAAAAGACCGAGCTAAAGCTTGGCTTAACACCCTCCCAGTTGGATCGGTAAACACCTGGGATGAACTAGCCCAAAAGTTCCTATATAAGTATTACCCTCCTGCTAAAACGGCTAAATTAATGACTGAAATTAATACATACTCACAAGAGGATGGGGAATCCTTATATGAAACTTGGGAAAGGTTCAAGAAGCTTCTAAGAAAGTGTCCTCACCACGGTCTAGCGGTATGGCAACAAGTATCCACTTTCTATAATGGGTTGTTGCCACACACTAGACAAACGCTTGATTCAAGCTCCGGGGGACTTTTAGGTAATCGTCGCCCAAATGAAATATATAATCAAATTGAGGAAATTGCTCAAACCAATTTTCAATGGCACACTCCCCGAGGTAATAAATCTATTACCCCGGGCTCCTATAAGGTTGATGAAAGCACCTCTTTACAAGCCCAAATCGAGGCCCTCTCTTCAAAAATCAAAAAGCTAGAAATGACAAAAACGGCCTCGGTTATGGCTTGTGAAGGGTGTGGTGGGTCACATGAAAATTGGAGTTGTATGAAAGAATTAGATGAACAAGCGGAAACGGTAAACTACATTGATAATAGACCTAGGCCGTCGGGTCCTCCAACGGGTACCTACAACCAAGGATGGCGTAACCACCCAAATCTTGGTTGGAGAGATCCCGGCAATAGTAGTAACCAACAAAACCAACGAACTAATTTTCAACAACCACAAAATTTCTCTCAACAACAAGGTGGAAGAGAAAGGCTTGAAGATACTGTATCTCGCCTCATCTCTGACACTGAAAAGAAAAACTCGGATCGATTTCAACAATTGGAATCGAATTTTCGAAATCAACAAGCTAGCATTCAAAACGTTGAAAAAAAATTAAATCAACTAGCTCAAAATTTCTCCGAGAGACCACAAGGCGCGTTACCTAGTAATACCGAAACCAACCCGAAGGCACAAGTACACCTCATCACATTAAGAAATCGAACCGTGGGTCCCGAGGATGCTCCATTGCAGCCAAATGAAAGAAGCCATTCTAGCCAGCCTATGACTCCTCCTGCGCCAGAAAAGGCTTCTCTACCAACTCAAGAGCCCACCAAGACTCCTCCAATTCCGTACCCCGGAAAGGTTAAATCGTCAAAAGACCGATGAGCAATTCGCTAAATTTGAAAATTTACTAAAACAATTGCATGTTAATATTCCTTTTATCGAGGTCCTAACCCAAATGCCTAAATACACAAAATTTATGAGGGATTTCCTCACAAACAAAAGGAAAATTGAATCATTGCAATTAGTTAACTTAGGCGAAGAGTGCTCCGCCTTAGTGCTCAACAAACTTCCACAAAAGAAAATCGATCCCGGAAGCTTCACAATTCCTTGCTCGATTGGGGAATCTCCCGTTCGTAATGCATTAGCCGATCTTGGGGCTAGCATTAACCTCATGCCCACATCAATGTTCAAACGACTCGGCCTAGGAACAACAAGCCCTACAAAGATGAGCATACAACTTGCCGACAGATCTGTCAAATTTCCGCAAGGTGTCGCTGAGAATTTGTTGGTAAAAGTTGACAACTTCGTTTTCCCAACCGACTTTGTCATCCTAGACATGGAAGAAGACACTGATGTCCCTCTCATCCTCGGGAGGCCATTTCTAGCCACCGCCCAAGCGGTGGTGGACATGAATGACGGAACATTAACATTGAAGTTTGGAGATGAGGAGGTGAAATTTGAATGTGGAAAAAGAATTGAGGACGAAGACCCGGTCAACTACATGCAGATCATAGACTCAAGCTTGGATGATGCTCTCCGACGGTGTAACATGGGATGCAATACATCCCACTTGGGTGACATATGACCGCCTTTGGGTCTAGCCAATGACCCTTATAAACGTGGCGCACCACGGAGGCATTCCGCGGAACTATCCTTAGTTTAATTTAGATTAATTTTTATGTTTTCTAGTTAGTTTTAATTTTCAGGAATAAAACACACTCATGGTGGTAAGGGATGAAAAGGGGAACGAAAAAAATGACTTCATGCACAAGAACAAGGCAAGCCGACAATTCTCTCCAATTCAGAAGGTTCAACACGGGCTGTGCCCAACCAACACGGCCCCGTGCTGAACCACCTGCAGAAAAACGCCCAGTTCAGGTAACTGGACACGGGCCGTGTTCACCCGTCACGCCCCCGTGTCCAGACTTCTGTTTCTCTTATTTTAATTTTGTTACTGGCACTTGAACACGGGGCCGTGCCCGGATAACACGGGGCCGTGTTCAGCGCCCAGTAACAGAAAATTTTTGCTTTTTAACACTATTTTACACATCTAATCAACCTAAAAATTTATTTTTGGGACACATTGAGGACAATGTGTAATTTAAGTGTGGGGGGGATGCTAAAACCTTGAATTTTTTGCAAGTCCTAAACACAAGCCTTACACAAAACTCTATTGGAACCGCTAATCACCCCAAATTTTTTTTCAAAAATTTCATTTTTCTTACTTGTCTAGGTTCAATTCGGGAAATTCAAGTTCTCAAAAAGGTTATATTTTTACAAATTTACAACCGATAGCGTAGTGATAAAAAGAACCAACATAAGAAAATTATGAATAGGCATGACAAACTTAGTTAAAATTTGATTATATATACTTGATCACATAAAAACTCATTCCCACAAAAGTGAGTTTTGAGCCTTTATTGAGCATACAATTACATATCATTAGACTAAATGCTCATTTTTCGTTTCTTGTGTGAATAGCCGCTTGGTTCTTACGACTCTAGAACTTGCCATGACGATACATTCCCGGTCCTTATCAACTTAAACCCGAGTAAGTAAGTGATGGAGGCATTAGGACTAACCCTTTTTATTTCTACACCATTATTTTTCTTTTTCTTTTACCACCTACCCAAAAATCCCCCTAGTTAACCCCTTTGAGCCTAAACCTTTTCATTTCATAACCCAACAACCTTTTTCCCACCAAAGCCCTTTTTTTTCATTTTAACCCTTTGTTTTAGTAACAAGTTCGGTTTTTCGTAAGGTGATTAAAAATATATATATATATATATATATATATATATCTGTTGAGGATGAAGCAAAAATAAACAAACAAGTTCATCAAAAATAACTTTGTTTGAATAAAAGCTTCATCAAAATAAAGAATTACAAAAATAGAAAATCTTACGAAAACCAACACTTGTTACGCTTTTCGCTTTTTTTCTACTAACCACTACCCCAACCACCTACCTTTAACCCAAGCCTAACCCTTAACCCACAAAGTCCTCTTGATATTTACAAAGGTATAAAAGTTAAAAAGGAGGAGGATTGATTTCTTGGCAAGCTTATGGTAGGAATAAGTTCCATGCCGCTCTCGAGTGATTCACTAAAAATAAACCTTCGGCCGAGTGTGAGTGATTTCTCCCGTGAGGTATGTGAACTTGTATATAAATGAAATTTTAAAAAGGCATGTTATGCCCAAATAAGTAATTTCTCCTATGAAACGTTCTAAATAAATCATTGTGAATAGGATTGTAAATAAATAAAAGTAAAACCCAAAAAGATCTTGGATATCCCGACACTCTACGACAAGCTCAAAAACCTTCTCTTCTACCTATTCCATTTGGGAGTGTAAGCCACATATTAAAGAGTTTTGCTTGAGGACAAGCAAAAGTTCAAGTGTGGGGGTATTTGATGTGTGTAAAATGCAACATATAAATTACATCAAATAAGGCATAAAACTAACCCTTTTTAAGTACTAATATTGGAAAAAGAGTGTTTTTGTCTTCCTTTTGTATTTTCAGGATTAAATGAGCTCAAAAACACAAAAGAAGCAAAAAGACAGCTAAATCCAACATAAATACAAAGAAAGGAACACTAGTGGACTGCCCGACCCCTCAACGGCATCTTCCCAAGCAAAATAGAGAAGACAGAAGGCTGAACACGCCCCGTGCTCAGCCAACACGGGGCCGTACCCAAGAAGCAGCAGAAAAGACAAACCTATAGAAGCTTCTATTGCCCACCACGGGCCGTGTCCAGCGGACACGGGGGCGTGTCGAAAGTACAGCAGGCGCATTAATTGTAATTGCGAATTACAATTAATGAGGAGAGAGAGTGTCAGACAGGCACGGGGCCGTGCCCAGCGGACACAGGGCCGTGCCCAGCTCTCTGTTCAACCTATAAATAGGAGTGCTTGGATTCATTTCAACTCATCCCTTGGCACACCACCTCTCTCACACTTCATCCACCACCCACCACCACCATAACACCATCATCCACCACCATCATCCATTGTCCATCGTAGAGTGTGTGAGTCGTCTCGGGATCCAAGATTGATCGTAAGAGTTCTTGACAATCAAGGCCATGTTTGCCTAAGTCTCTTACATCACTTGGTGAAGACAAAGTGTCTAGTATAATACTTTTTATTTCTAATCTTTTGCACTTTTTATTTGATTTTGTATTAATGACTTTAATAACTAGTTACTTATGTTGAAGGTGATCTTTCCTTATCGTTTGTCCGTGGTGTCTTGGCATTATTTTACTGTCTATATAAAATAAAGGATTTTCACCATTCATATCTCCACGGTCTATATGGAGGTATGTTGGCTACCTGGTCGGGGGTTAAGGGAACGGTTTGGTAAAGGTCTTGCCATTGTTCAGCGTTTAGAGGTCCTGCAATGGACCTGGGTCAAATTTAGTAGGACATCCTTCAATGCTTCACGGTATTGGATGGCGGGGGTCCAAACTCTTTGACCCCCTCATAAGTTAACTACTATTAATACTATAACCCGGCTATTTAGGACTGTATCCCTGCTGACTCAGACTACTTAGCCGAGGGTAACGTCGCCGCCAAAAGCAGGGCCTACCACAATACTGCATTAATAACTTAATTCATTATCTTCCAATAATCCACCCATTTAGGATTGTATCCTTGCTGACTCAAACTACTGGGGTGAGGGTAACGTCACCTTCAAAAGAGGGGCCTACTACAATAACTAAGATAATCTCTTAATTATGTGCAAAAGTGCGGAAATAATCAAAGGTTATACTAGATACGAGTCGGAACCAAGTGATTCATCTTGTCTATCTGTTTTTATTTTTATTTTCAGCATTTTAGTTAGTTTTTACTTTTCTTAGTTTAAAAAAATTTTCTAAAACTTTTTATTTTGATTAGACGTTGAGGATAAACCGGTACTAAAAGCTCTTGTGTCCTTGGACGACCTCGGTATCTTACCAACGCTATACTACGCTCACGATGGGTGCACTTGCCCATATATGTGTTTAGTGTTAGTAAAATATCGTGTTTTATAAATTTAAAACTTGGCTAAAATAAGTGTTAAAAGTGCTTAAAATATACACCTAATATATACGACACTTCACACGCATCAGTGGGGGTATTTGATGTGTGCAAAATGCAACATATAAATTACATCAATTGTGGCATAAAACTAACCTTTTTTTAGTACTAATGTTGGAAAAAGTGTGCTTTTGTCTTCCTTTTGTATTTTCAGGATTAAATGAGCTCAAATTAACAAAAGAAGCAAAAAGGCAGCTAAATCTAACATAAATACAAGAAAAGGAACAAACGTGACATGCCCGACCCCACGACACCATCTTCCCAAGCAAAACAAGAGAACAGAAGGCTGAACACGCCCCGTGCTCAATGAGCACGGGGGCGTGCCCAAGTGTCAGCATAAAAGACAAAGTTGTAGAAGCTTCCATTGCCCACCACGGGGCCGTGCTCAGCGGACACGGGGCCGTGGTCAACTATAAGATTCGCAGAATCCAGGAAAATCTTGATAGTACAGATATGCTTCTGCACACGGGGTCGTGCCCAGCGGACACGGGGCCGTGGTCAACTAATACAGACAAGAGCAATTAATGAAGACAGAGAAGGATGTGGACACGGGGCCGTGCCCGAGCTTCTGTTCTGCCTATAAATAGAAGTGCTTGGCTCAAGCTCAAACCATCCCTTGGCACACCACCTATCTCACACTTCACCCACCACCCACCACCACCATAACACCATCATCTATTGTCCATCATAGAGTGTGTGAGTCATCTCGGGATCCAAGATTGATCGTAAGAGTTCTTGACAATCAAGGCCATGTTTGCCTAAGTCTCTTACATCACTTGGTGAAGACAAAGTGTCTAGTGTAATACTTTTTATTTTTAATCTTTTCGCACTTTTTACTTGGTTATGTATTAATGACTTTAATAACTAGTTTCTTATGTTGAAGGTGATTTTTCCTTATCGTTTGTCTGTGGTGTCTTGGCATTATTTTACTGTCAATATAAAATAAAAGATTTTCACCATTCATATCTCCACGGTCTATATGGAGGTATGTTGGCTACCTGGTCGGGGGTTAAGGGAACAGTTTGGTAAAAGTCTTGCCTTGTTCAGTGTATAGATCCTGCAAGGACCTGGGTCAAATTTAGTAGGACCTCCTTCAATACTTAACGGTATTGGATGGCGGGGGTCCAAACTCTTTGATCCCCGCATATGTAAGCTACTATTAATACTTTAACCCGGCTACTTAGGACTGTATCCCTGCTGACTCAGACTACTTAGCCGAGGGTAACGTCACCTTCAAAAGAGGGGCCTACCATAATATGCATTAATAACTTAATTAATTATCTTTCAATAATCCGACCCTTTAGGATTGTATCCTTGCTGACTCAAACTACTGGGTTGAGGGTAACGTCGCCTTCAAAAGAGGGGCCTACTACAATAACTAAGATAATCTCTTAAAAAGTGCAAAAGTGCGGAAATAATTAAAAGTTACACTAAACAGGAGTCGGAGCCAAGTGATTCATCTTGTCTATCTGTTTTAGTTTTATTTTTATTTTCAGCATTTTAGTTAGTTTTTATTTTTCTTAGTTTAAAACCTTTTTCTAAACTTTTTGATTTGATTAGACGTTGAGGATAAACTGATACTAAAAGCTCTTGTGTCCTTGGACGACCTCGGTATCTTACCAACACTATACTACGCTCACGATGGGTGCACTTGCCCATATGTGTGTTTAGTGTTAGTAAATATCGTGTTTTATAAATTTAAAACTTGGCTAAAGAAAGTGTAAAAGGGCTTAAAATATACTTAAACCTATATATACACCTAAGCACATCACGGATGCGAGGGGTTCATAAAGATGTTACCACTGAACCTTCTGCGCAAGTAGAAGATACTGGGATGAAACTTGCGGCGCAGATCTTTGATACGGTAGATTCTCATGATAACTTGATCTCCCCGCAGGATACTGACGAGCTGAACTTGAAGTTTGCTGATACTGAGAAGAAGAAATCTCCTGCTGCTGAGAAGGCTTCTGGTTCCGCGTCTGGGGGTGCGGGTTTCAAAGGACCTTCTATTCAGCCTGAAGAGTCTGAATTGGAGTTTTACTTCCGCACCTACACGGAAGACCGGGCCATGACCTATCACCGCCCCCCATGGAATGTAATGTAAGGGGATGATATTTCTGCTGACCCCTCCGCGTGTAAGGAGATTTTGGGTGGTTTGGGCACCCCATTTGAAGTCAACCGGGCCCGTTCTTTGCCACGTGAGCTCCGGATCAATCAACTCTCCTCCATGCTTGTGGGGAGTTCCATAATGGCAAATGCCATTATGGAAGACTACAAGGTGTTGGGGCGCAAGGAGGAGGAAACTGCTCGCTTGCGGGCTGAGGCTGAAGAGTTGGTGAAGGCTGCTCGTGCAGGTGTAGAGCAACTTGAAAAGGATAAGGCTGCCTTTGAGAAGCATAAGCAGACTGAGGAGTGGGCTGCAAGTGCTGGGCTTAAACAGGTTCGTACTCTTACCAAACTGCTTTCTGATGAGCGCAGGAGTTGGAAAAAATCTCTTTCTAATGAGCGCCAGACACTTTCTGATGAGCGCAAGACTTGGAAAGAATCTTGGGCCAAACAGAATGAAACTCTCTTTCGTGTTCGTCAGGAGCTTGCTAACGTCAAGGCAGCGAATGCTGCTTTGGTTAAGGAGAAAGCCGCAGCCGATGCGGTGGCCAAAGAGGCCAAGGAGGCGGAAGCTCGCGTTGCCAAGGCTCTTGAAGAGGCCAAGGAGGCGGGGGCTCGTTCTGCCAAGGCTCTTGAAAGGGCAAATGCTGACCGCACCAACTTAAACAAAACTGTTCAGGACCTCCAGGTATGAATTTCTTTTGCTCTTTAATTTGTATATATATCTCACAAGTATGTTGATTATCTTTGTATATTTGTGTTTTCCTTGTTAAAAGGCTGAAGTGCGGAGTCGGGTGGCCATTATTGAGGAGGTCTCTGCCCGTGCTACTGAAGCTAAAGCGCGGGCAAGAGAGGCTGCCGAGGCTAGGGATAGCCTTGTTTCTTCATTCGATCAGCTCCAGGAGGATCGCGAATGGATGCGTAACCATGGTATCGGGCATGTAAGTACCCATTGCCTTTGCTATCTTTTTAGGTTTGCCATTGATAACCTTATTGCTTGTGCCTTGCAGATTGTTAGGGCTATTCTTGACGCGCCTGAGAATGCGGCTGGTGTAGAGCAGATTAGGTTGCGCGCGCGTGATGCTGGTTTTAAAGCTGGCTACAACTGGTGCATCAGTCATATGAACATTTTGGCCCAGGGTAAATATACCGATGAAAGGTCCGGTTTCCATGGCGTGGACACTGAAGCGCTTCTTGCTGCCGCTCTTGCGGCGTATAACGATACGTCCATTTCCGCCCTTGAGAAACTTGACGAATGCCTGGACGCAGAAGACTACGTAGACCGCTTACGGTTATTATATGCTGATGAGGAAGATGAGGAGGAAGAGACTACTGGTGATAGCAAGGGTGGTGCGGAGTCCAGCGGTACAAAGAAAGACTAGGATAGCCTGCGTGCCCTTTTTTGTTTCCTCAATGTAAATGTTAGGAACCTTATGTAAATCTCTTGTGCACCGCGTAGGTGTAGAAATTTTTTGAATATAAAGAACCGTTTTGTTCAAGTTGTACAAGTGTTTTTATTACTTGCATGTTTGAACTTGTATGAATTGATGTTATTGTGTATAACACTAAGTCTGTATTTTCCTTTTGCGTATCTAGGTGATATGCAAGTATGAAGAACTCTACCCGCTGTAAAGCACGGTTAAGTATACTCTATACCTTTGTCGTATGAGTATTAGTCAATTCCTGTTTTTATCCCGTTAGGGTTTAGGAATTGTGTAGGCTTTGTGAAAACCGTATTTGCATATCCAACCGGATAGACAGTTGATGTTTTGCCATTGCTGGCCTATTACAATACTTGCGTGTGGTCACCACTCTGTGTGGGTATCGCGAATGAAGATTTTGCCAATCTGTTTTTGCAGATACCGCAGAGTGGAACGCGCATTTGTAATAGATGTAAATAAACAATATTGCATTGAATCGTTCATTTATTTATTTGCAAATGGCCTGCAGCCGATAGGTTACATGGTGAATGTAAAAAACATGGCTTACATGTAACAGCGTCGAAGCTGTTGTGCATTCAATGTGCGTGCGATAGTTTCGCCCTCTAATGTTTGCAGTTTATATGCGCCTTTGCCCAGGACCTCTTGGATGAGGTAGGGTCCTTCCCACTTGGGAGCAAGTTTCCCTGGGCGTTCCGCGTTAGATGCTTCGTTGTCACGAAGGACGTAGTCTCCCGGGTTGAAGGTACAAATGCGGACGCGTGCATTGTAGTACTTTTCAAGTTTGGTTTTGTACTTGGCCTCGTTGATGGCAGCGTTTTCAAGCCTTTCTTCTAGGAGGTCCAAGTCAACCCTGCGTTCCTCATTGTTGTCTATCTTGTTGATAGCCAACTTTCTAGGTGAGGGGAGGCCTACTTCCGCGGGGATCACCACTTCAGTGCCATAGACCAGGCTGAAGGGTGTCTCACCGTTACTTGTCTTTGGGCTTGTCCTGTGAGCCCATAAGATACTTGGAAGTTCATCAACCCAGCCACGTCTGGCTGTTCCCAACCGTGCTTTGATGCCTTCGACTAAACTTTTATTGATACTCTCGACTTGGCCATTCCCTTGCGGATGTGCCACTAAGGAGAATATGTGTTCAATGTTTAACTCCTTTAGCCATTTTTGAAAGTCATCGGTAGCGAAGTTGGTACCGTTGTCGGTAACGATGCACATTGGTAGACCGAAACGACAGATGATATGTTCCCAGACGAATTTCCTTGTTATCATAGCGGTGGTTGAAGCAAGCGGTTTTGCCTCTACCCATTTTGTAAAGTAATCAACAGCCACTATGATAAACTTCACTGCACCTGGTGCGTCTGGAAATGGTCCCACCACATCGATTGCCCATTTTTGGAATGGCCAATCAGTGGTGACGGGGATCAGGTTGTTCTTGGGGCGCAAGGTCTTGGGAGCATGCCGCTGACAATTGAAACACTTGTGCAAGACTTTGACCGCATCCAGGTGCATGCCGGGCCAGTAGTACCCGGCGTTCATGATTTTGGCCACCACCATGCGTGGGCCTGCGTGTATGCCACATATTCCCTCGTGTATTTCTCTGATAAGGTACGTGGCATCTTGGGGGTCAACGCATCGTAGGAGTGGCCCCAGGTATGATTTACGGTATAAGATACCGTCTCTCATTTGATAATGACACGCTTTGTATTGCAACTTACATGCCTCTGCCTTGCTTTCGGGAGTAACACCTGATTGCAAGTATGCAATGATTGGTGTTATCCAGGATGTTGTTCCGTACTGGATGGCATTGACTTGACGCAGGGGTACTGAGGGATTTTGCAAGATTTCTATGCGTACCTCCTTTGCCAGGTGTTGGAAGCTGGCGGATGCGAGTTTTGACAGTGCATCCGCGGGTTTGTTTTCACTTCTGTTGATATGGCGGATATTGAAGGAAGTGAACTTTGACTTCAGTTGCAAGGCTTGTTCGAGGTAAAGGATCATGATATCCCCTTTTGCAGCATAGTCGCCGTGCATCTGCCCTGCAACCAATAGTGAGTCGACGTGTGCTTCCAAATGTTGGACGCCGAGTTTGACTGCCAGGCGTAACTCTGCCATTAGAGCCTCATACTTTGCCTCATTATTTGAACTTTTGAAATCGAGGCGGATTGCATAGGTAAGCTCTTGGCCATCTGGGCTGACGAGTCGCAGACCTGCACCTGCACCATCCTCGTTGGATGCACCATCTGTGTATAGTGCCCAGGTTTCTGTGGAGGCTGGCGGTGATGCAGGGTTTTGCTCTTCTTCGCATTCTTGAATGCGATCTGCCGGTATCTCGGCGACGAAATCAGCTAGAACTTGGCCTTTGATTGCGGGGCGCGGCTTATAGTTCAGTGAAAGTGCGCCCAGCTCAATTGCCCATTTTGCTAATCTACCAGAGATATCGGGTTTTGATAGGATTGGGCAATCCTGTAGTTGGTTAACACCGTGATGACGTGGTTTGCAAAGTATCGTCGCAACCGTCTTGACGCGTGCACCAGTGCCAATACCAACTTTTCCATGATGGAGTATCTTGTCTCTGGGTCGTTGGGCATTTTGCTGATATAGTAGATGGGTGTTTGAACTCCTTCTCGCTCCACTATGAGTACCGCTCCTACCGCGTTGTCCGCGGCAGATAAGTACAAGATAAGTGGCTCGTCTTTTCGTGGTGCGGTTAGAGTTGGGAGTTGTATCAAACACTCTTTCATCTCCCGGAAAGCTTTTTCGGCCTCTGCGGTCCATTGGAATTGTTCCCTTTTTAAGCAGCTACGCAGGGTCTTGATGAAAGGGTAAGACTTAGCTGCATGGTTGGCTAAGAATCTATTCAGTGCAGCTAGCCTGCCGGCTAGTCGTTGCATTTCTTTCATCGTAGAAGGTGATGGCATGCGCTCGATCGCCTGAACTTTTTCCGGGTTAACCCTGAATCCATCTTTTGTCATGATAAATCCAAGGAACTTGCCTTCTTCCATTCCAAACGAGCATTTCCCTGGGTTGAGCTTCATGTTGAAGCTTCGCAGAGTTTGGAATGTTCTTTCAATATCGTTGAGCATGGTGTCTACCTCCATGCTCATGACGACCAGGTCGTCCATATAGCTTTCGACACTTTTGCTGATTTGACCGCGAAAAGTGTCGTTCATCAACTTTTGATAGGTTGCGCCTGCGTTGCGTAACCCGAACGACATTTTTGTGTAACAGTAGTTCCCGGTAGGTGTGCGGAATGCCGTTTTATCTTCGTCCTCAATTGCCATCTGTACCTGGTGGTAGCCTTTGTAACAATCGAGGAAACATTTCCATCGAAATGGTGCAAGGTTATCGACCTTCTCGTCGATCTCCAGAAGTGCGTAACAATCCTTGGGGCAGGCTTTGTTGAGATCTTTATAATCGACGCACATGCGCCAGCCCCCGGTTGGTTTTTCTACCATGACTGGGTTGGATAACCAAGTCTGGTATTTGACTTCCCGCAGGATTCCTGCGGAGAGCAGTTCTTGGACCTGCTCATACATCGCCTCGTTCTTTGCAGATCCAAGGTGGCGTTGGACTTGGATCACCGGCTTGATACCTGGCATGGTATTCAAGAAATGCTACGCAATTTCGCGTGGTACTCCTGTCATGTCTGCGGGTGTCCACGCGAAAATATCCTGGTTCCTGAAGAGGAGTTGCTTCAGGCGCGCTCTGATGGTGGGGGGCAAGGCATGACCCAACGTGACTGTTTGTTCTGGGTGTCTTGCGTTAAGGACCCATTTTTCTGGTTGAGTGTTGGGGGTAGACCTTGCTATCTTGGACGGACGCAGCTCGTCCGTTGACATAAGTTCTCTGCGGGCGTATATTATCGCGACCCCCGTCTCAACCGATGGCAGAGTGGGGGACGGATGTGATCATGTTGAAGTCCCCCAGGGACTCCCTCCCGAGAAGCACATCGTATTTGGAGGTGTGAGGTAAAACCATGAAGTTTACCTCCTCCGTTCGTGTGTGCCTTCCGTTGGTGAGGCGCACAGGAAAAGTGTTTTGACCTAGGGGGAATACGGTTTCCCCCGCAAACCCGGCCAAAGGGTAGTCTACCGGCTGCAACCGATCCTTGTCTTCGTCGTCGAACTGGTTGAAGCATTGCTCGTATATGATGTCAGATGTACTGCCCGGGTCGATGAAGAGTCGCTCGGTGCAGTAGTGAGCTAGGTGGCCTGTGATAACGACAGTGCGCCTGTCGCGCGGTCCGCCTCGGACTTTTGGAAAAACAAATTGCTCGTCTTTCCAGTCATTGTCTGGTCTTCTTGCAGCCTTGCGCGACTTTCCTCGTCCTCCATTGATCATGTGGGTTGAGGCCACGTACATGGCCCTCTTACCCGTGGAGAGGCCCTCATTGTGTGGGGTGATGCGCTTTGTTTGTTTTTGCGCGGTTGGCAACAGATGTTGCAGCTTCCCCTCTTTTAGGGCTCGCTCAATCTCCAGTCGGAGACTGATGCAGTTGTTTGTTGTGTGCCCCGAGTCCTTGTGATACTCGCAGTAGAGTGCGAGATCCTGGTTCTTCTTGGACTTCATCAGTTGGGCCGGTCGCAGGAATTGCGCGTCCGTAAGGAGGACGTCGCTTGGCGACTGGTTGATCTCTGTCCAGTTACGGTCCCGAGACTCCTTCTTCGATGCCCTGTTTTCACGTTGGGCGTTGATTGTTGCCCTTGTGTCGGGCTGGTTGTTATGCGGGACATTTGGTCTGGGATCGCTGCTGCGATTCCATGTGTCTCGGTTGCGCTTGTTGTTGCGCTTGTGCTCTTGGTGGGAGGACTGGCCTTCCGTTTGGGGCTGTGCCTTTGAGACGTGCGGTTTGAGAGACCGCTGAGTCTGGGCGTATGTCTTGACCGCAGCCATGACATCCTCCCATTTCTTAGGCAAGCCTTCCTTGCCGGAGATAGTCATAACCACTTGTTCGTCCTTAACGGCAACAATGAAATGGTTGCGTGCCATTTGGTCTGCAATGTCGCCTATTTCCAGGCACTCTTTATTGTAACGGACAACGAACGCCTCAAGCGATTCATTGTCTCTGCGCCAGATGTTCATGACGTCCATAGAATCACGTTCATGACGTCGCTGCTGGCAAAAATGCGCGAGGAACTTTGCTTGCAAGTCCTCGAATGAGGTCAGTGACCCCACTGGCAAAGAATCGAACCAAGCACTGGCCAGACCTGTTAGGGTCTGCGGGAAGAATTGACACCAAGTGGGTTTATCCCACCTGCCGTTGCACCCGGCGCCGACGAAGATGTTCATGTGGTCATCTGGGTCAGCCGAACCGTTGTATTTCCCAATGTTTAATGGGAATTTGGTGGTGGTGACATCGGCGTTGGCAATCTACGGGACAAACTTGGAGTTTTCGGCCGCAGCGCGGAGGTATGTGGTGTGGGGTTGAGTGGGAGGAACATAATTGCGTCCTCCCGGTCTACTGCTAGTAGCATGAGACTCCCCGCAATATGTACCATCTTCCGGATCGGTACGGCCCTGCCCTTCATAGTGGGACTGAGGTCCCAGCCGGCTATGGATGTCGGGGCCGTGGTGGGCTGTAGACTGTCGCCTAGTTTCGCCATGGGGGCCTAGGCGACTATGTATAGGACCCCTGCGGCGGGACCCATACGAGGAATCGTCCTCATCAAGTATGCGGACGTCGCAGTAAGAGGAACCGCGGTCTTCGTGCCTACTCCGGGAGGCTGGATTTGTGAGGGCCCTGCCGTCGTATTGTAAAATACGACCCGCAGGTGTATGCGGTGCCGGGGTAGGCCTCGCAGGTACTTGGGTTTCTGCGCAAGCTCTGTTGTATGTTACGGCCAGCAGAGCTTGTTGTTGGTCGTACCAGGTATGAAGGTTCATGCCTGGAGGTATCACAGAAGCGTATTGTGACAGATCGTGTCCGAACGTAAGGGATGCGCCCCCTTGCATCGATGTGCCAATATGTTCAGCGTTTGGGGCTGGAGGAGCAGTCCCCGTAGGCCCTGTGTTTGCGGGGTTTAGATTATCCCCGGCAGTGTTGTTTAGACGATCAGACATGATCTTTGGAGAGAAAGGGATGGTGGAAAAAAGTGCTAAGAGTAGCGGTGGGCGCCAATGATGAAACAATGGTTAGCCGGGTGGGGTTAACTCACTAGTCTCGTCAAGTAGGGTTAATCCCTTCTTTCTGAGGATCGCTAGCTGGATCGTCCGCTGGTTGGTTTCCTGCACAAGGAAACAAACCGTGACTCGTAACAAGGAGGATGGGGTGGGGGGTGCTCCTTGTTACCACTCTCCGGCGTGAGAATCAATGATTTGCTTGGGAAGCAAAGTATGATAGTAGTAGTAGTAGTGAGAGAGTTGAGAAGAGATACCTCAAACTTGGTTTGGGATGGGTATTTATAGTCGAGGAGTGAAGGAGGGTAGTTGAGTAGCTAGTCTGACATCGCACAGTCTTTTGCAGGTGTGTCAGACCTGTCGGTTATGGTAGTGATGTCACGTCCTGCTGTGGTGTCAGACTGTTGCACACATGTGGGCGGATAGGCGACTGTTCCCAGTGCCACTTGCACTGTGGTGTCAGACCCACTTGCCTTGTAGGCAGGATGCGGTGCTGGGCCGCATCGCTGCTTGCGGTAACTGATGTCGTTCCCGCGTTCTTGTTCTGGTCAAGATGTATGCGGGATGCGGTGTCGTGCCGCATCGCCGCTTGGTGACCGTTACTGTGTCCAGATCCTTTGTCGTGACGAAAATGTTCATAGGATGCGGTGCCAGGCCGCATCGCTACGCGTAACATCCGTTCTCGTACTTAAGGTAAGTCTTCTCATCAATGGACAGATTGGTTTCAACCGCTGTGTTCGCGCGTGCCCGCACGGACACATATAAGTTCTTACTGGTGGGGTTTTTTTGATAAGGGTAATGGTCACTCGCGGTTGTGCTGACGCGAGATCTGGGACCATACCCCTTCAGAGACACAACGTACAACAAAGAAAGAAGAAAAATAACAAAAAAACTATTACATATTGATTGTAAACCTACACCAATTATTCCAAGATATTGCCCTGAACTTTGTTTTTTGCCTCACCCAGCTATAAGATGTCTCCTTTATTTCATCCAGGACCTTTTGTATGACTTCATTCTTGTTATTAAATGTTTTGCCATTCCGAGCTAACCAAATGCTCCATAACGTAAGCAAACATATCGCGTGTGCCATCTTCTTTTTATTTCGACTCCATGGTAGATGATTCACCTGATACATCAATTGTTTTACTGTTTCAATACTATCTACAAATGTCGCTTGAATCCATATGAACACATTCCTCCAAATCGTATCTGCGAACCTGCAAGTTATCAAAACATGATCTGCCGTTTCTTCGTCTTGATCACACATTTTGCACACCACAGAAGTGTTGATGCCCCGCCTTCTTAATGAAACAGCAGTTGGTATCTTGCCATCCACCGCACGCCAAACAAACATATTACATTCAACGTTGCCCATCTATTCCAAATGAAGTCGTCTGGCACGTTATTGAAACTTTATTGAAACACTAGGAAGAAGCTAGATAAAAACTAGGCCTGGCAATTTCTACCCAAATACCTAAACTTGGGTCAATATGGACTTTAATTTTAAGCTGCTGGGTTATTTTGGATTGATTAAAATTATTAATGAGTCTAGATGGGTAATTAGAAAGATCAGGATGGGCCATGAAGAAAAAGAGAATGGGTCTGGATGGGCCATTATCCTTTTTTTTTTTTTTTTGAGTAAATTTCAAATTTCGTCCTTTATGTATGTCTAAAATATCAAATTATGTCCTTTGTCTTTAATATCTTCAAGAAACATACTTAATGTTTGACAAACCAATCAGGTTATGTCCTTTACCCTAAACCTGGTTTGTTTTCCCAGTTAAGTCAGGTCATGTGAGAGGCACATGAGGGTATATTGGTCATTTTACCCTAAATACTAAAAAAATTATAAAAAATTCAGATCTCTCTCTCTCTCTCAATGCATATCTTTATTTCATCAAACAAACACAACATCTCCTTTCATCAAACAAACACAACATCTCCTTTCATCACCAGCTCCAGCAAATCTGTTGACAACCACCATCACGAGCATCATCTGCCAACACCAAATCGGACAACCATCATCACGAGCACCACCTACCACCACCCCCTCATCTAAAAAAACAAATCCTCTATACCTACCATCCTTCAGATCTGAACTCACCATCCAAGATTTGAGTCAAATCTGTTCGGGGAAGAAAGGATGGTGGACGGTGGTGGTGTTACCGGAGAAGAAAACGGTGTTGTTTAGAGAATTTTGGCTATACCTTCTGATGGATGCTGTTGTGACGGAGTGGATGGTCACTGTAATCGGACACTTCAATGGAGAGTTTTGGGGAATTTTTGCTTGTCACCAGGTGTAGTATGAACTTTTTCTGAACCTGGCTCGTTCGTCTCCCAAACCACACACGAGATCCGGTGAGTGGAGACGGGTGGTTGGGTGTGCGTGAGTGAAGGCAGGGGAGTGGAGACGGGTGGTTGGGTGTGCGTGAGTGACCGGGAACGGTTGGAGCCGGCAACCCGACTCGAGGAATAGGGAGGTGGGTCTTGAATTTAATGGAGTGTATGAGAAAGACTTATCTTGATTTGGGTTTTTGATTTTGTGTGTGGTTTTGTTTAGATATGAATTGGCTTTTGATTTGGGTTTTTGATTTTGTGTGTGGTTTTGATTCTGTGTAAAGAGAAAGATAGAGAGATGAAGATCTGAATTTTTTATAATTTTTTTAGTATTTAGGGTAAAATGACCAATATACCCTCATGTGCCTCTCACATGACCTGACTTAACTGGGAAAACAAACCAGGTTTAGGGTAAAGGACATAACCTGATTGGTTTTGCAAACATTAAGTATGTTTCTTGAAGATATTAAAGACAAAGGACATAATTTGATATTTTAGACATACATAAAGGATGAAATTTGAAATTTACTCTTTTTTTTTTACCCAAACAACTCATCTATCTACGCTCATCTTTCCTACTATCTACCAGTACGCTCTCAATTTCTACCCTTAAATCAACCTATTAACAATATATTCTACACTTGTTGATCGATTGAAAGGTAAGAATTTCACTTTTGGTTGATTTATTTTCTGTATGCATTCTAAAC
Organism: Helianthus tuberosus; assembly: GCA_030545235.1. Lineage (NCBI taxonomy): Eukaryota > Viridiplantae > Streptophyta > Magnoliopsida > Asterales > Asteraceae > Helianthus > Helianthus tuberosus. The sequence continues at coordinate 127,695,823 of CM060351.1, read as the reverse complement.
TTCTTCTTAATTGTTCAATTTCAAATACACATCGAAACCCTAGTTAGGAATCCGTTAATATTCATGACGATTTAGACGTCGTTTGAGTTGTATGTTGTCTTGTTTGATGGATTCACATTGCCGAGTTGTTGGATACTTAGATTCTTGTTTTGGGAAACTGTAGTTTGTGGTATGATTGATTGAGGTTAATGTGGTTGTTGCTTTAAGCAAGTTTCTACATGCTCTGGTCTTCTAATTTGCTTTAACTTTTGTTGATGGTTGAAAATGGAGTTACTGTTCGAGTGTTGGTTTGACCCTAGTATGATGGGATCACATAATTAGGATCCTAAATTTGGTTTCTTTTTCGCTTTGTTGTCGACTGTCGTCGTGTGGATTTGTTAGTTTGTCTTGCTTTTTATTTTTTATTTTTTTTTATTCTGGGGTTTTAGCTTACAGATTGTATTTGGGTTGTGTTGGTTTGAAACTACGAATTAATGAGAAATCATCAATTGTTAGTTGTATAATTATTATCATCTGTTTGCTGGTAACTTCAGAAGAAGCAATGGGAATTACATTTTGTGCATACTGCATACTTATTCCTTTTTATATAAAATTAGACCCCAAAAATGAAAATGACTCTGTGAATGGATCCAGATTATTATTTTGCCACTTTCATCATTTATTATTGTCTTTTCCCATACGATTTAGGTCGATTATTACGGATGGAAGCATGTCGCATTCGGGTTGAAATAGATACACAGTCCTTTCTTCTCTTATAAAACAGATATCCTGGATTGTGTCACACATTGTACAAAAATAGCATAATTAAGTCTTTCTTTAATTCCTATATATGCACTATACACAATTGATGCGAAAATAGTCTACGGGAACAACGAACCACGTCAAACGGGTCAGGCGCCCAAACAAACCGAGGAGCATCAAGAAAGTATTCAAGTGTAATAAAAGAGAAAGTTTAGATTGTTTCTGTAGCGATATACATTTTATAAACTACATAGCACACTGGTTATCAATAAATATAGTAGTAGACTCATCAAACAGAGATCGAAGGTACATCATAACATCAGGTATGTTATGCAGGAAAAGTGCAGATCGTTTTTTAAAAAAAAAATTTCCTTTTTCTAAATTTTTTCGTTTTTTTTTTTATAAATTTTTTAATTATTTGTAATTTTTTTTCAGTTTTTATTATTATTGATTTATTCTCAACCCATCTTGACCCAAACCCATCCTGACCCGAACTCATCCTGACCCAAACCCATCCTGACCTTCTTCTTTCTTTTACCCATCTTGACCCAAACCCATTCTAACCCAAACCCATCCTGACCCAACAACCAATCCAATCCAACCCATCCATTTTGCCACCTCTAAGACCGTCGTATTTTATATTATGTGTTTTTAAATTTCTATTGACGATGTTTCTTTTCATTATTGTATCGTATTTTTATTATGTGCCTGATCCGAACTGTCAAACCGACCTGATTTTTTTTTATGTTCAGTCATATGAAATTGGAACATCTAGAAAAGTAAACCCAATGAAAAAAATTCCTAGATCCGCCACTGCAACTGTTCGACCATATGTCTTCATCTTTGGATCCGTTATGTAAAGTTTAGAAACTATAAGCACAAGTTTTCTGCAATGTAGACTGTGATTGTGTATTTCTCATTTACCATATTCTTGTTCGCATATTTGGTAATATAAGCACGGAATTAACTACTCTGTGTAATGAAATTTGCAATAGTTTGATCTACCTGGATGGTAAAATAGGGGTTCGGGTGTTCTTTGTGGATTAAACTAAATTGGGTGAAAATCAGTAAATAGTGACAAAGTTTTAATATTTTTTCCATTAAAGTCGGTTAAACTTTTTATAACTTCAAAAACCATTCAAATTTCAATATTGTTCGATTTTTGTGAAAATTTTCATATTTGATTCAACTGAGTGACCTAAATAGAACAGTTATAAATCTTGGTTACTATTTATTATCGTTGTTAGCAACAATGGGGCTGCAAGTTAGTAATTGTAACATGAAGTTTGTCAAACGATTACAATCCTGTTTAAATGTACTAAATGTTTAGATCTTTTTTTGTTAGACATTCAAAAGATGAGCTCCTCAAGCTTAAGAAGCTTGTTAGCGCAAGCAGCAGTTAGAGGAGTAGCAGAAGCAAGGGCACACGTATTTGGTCATGTGCTTAATCCAACTGGTCAAAGATCAGCCCATAAGATTTTACGCAAGAAGTTCATTGGAGAAAAAGTTGCGTCATGGTATCCGGATGACATCCAAAAAGAGGACCCTATGGTTGTGCAACGCAAAGAACAAGAGTAACCTTCTCTCCATCCTTCTCTCTCTCTCTCTCTCTCTCTCTCTCCTCTCTCTGTAGGCTGAACTTCAATATATATATACACACACACATACACATGATGAGGTGGCAATTTCGACTAGTTTACTTATGAATGGGTCGATCGAGGATATGTTTTTTATTTCAAAACGGGAAAAATGGTTGAAGAATAGCTAAAAAGGTAATACATCAAATGGGTTGGCCGTACCTGTTATGACCCGTTACTCAACCCTCCTGATTAACCCATCTTGCTACCTCTATTTGTATGCAAAGACGTCTATTTTTTGAAAAAAAAAATTGGTATGACATGCTAATCTGCTAATTTCTAAAGCTGCAATGTAGGAAAGAGGTTTCTAATGCATATTTATTAGAAGTTTTTATACATGATAAGACATGTTTTACCATCCTTGAATGAAACATTATGCTTTCTTGCTCGAGTTAATTGCGGTAATTGCTTATTGCTGTTGTATATGAATGTCTGGATATTCGATTATCTCACATTTGAAATTTTATTAGCTAAATTAACTATAATCTGATACACAGATATTCTTCTATCATACTTTCAGTTTTATTAGCTAAACTAACTATAATCTACTAACAATGATTTGTTTGCCTTACATATGAAACTTTTTTAACTTAAATTTTTCCCTCACGATTATGTACGTTAGTTGAGTACTTACTGTTTTTAATCACGTTTTTGAAGATAGTAATAAGCACTTAAATGAGTAATTTGTCACTTAAGATAGACTATGCTTCTTACTACGTATACATTTTTGATATATTTCGAGAAATATTCTGTAGGTTTAAAATTCATCTAAGCTTTAAGCATCAATGCAACAATTCATTTCTTTCACTTCATTATATGGTGAAAATGAAAGATCATTTTAAGCTTTTTACAACCGTACTCAGTCTCTATCTCCCTTTGGATCCATCATTCATCATCTCTTTGTGTTATATCTTTTTACGTTTGCATACAACTACTTTTATAGCGACCCAAACATCAATAGGAGATCAGGGTAGATAAAAGGGAAAGGAAGGGGTATATACAACCGAGTTATTGCTGAATAAACCATCAAAAACCATTGTAGAAAACCAGAAAGTGAGATTTTGAGATTCAGATATGTAGTGATCAAAGTTGATATCCTACAAATGTATGGACTTTAGACTTAGGTTTAGATGTCACACTTTAAAAGTGAAGACCTTTGTTTTAGGCGGCTCCTTTTCAGGGAAGAATATGATAGTAATCTTGATTTAAAATGGACATGCTGGGTAACGGGTCAAAAGATTCTTGTCAAAACGAGTGATTTTCAATGCAAGCCAAAACAGGTCAAGCCAGGGGCCAGAGTAACCCGCCAATAAATTGTCGTCTTTTCTAACGTTTTATAAATAGTAAATGTATTATATTTACTTATGTTTACAAAACCTATATTTTACAAAAAAAATAATATATTATTTTTAATATAAAGATTTGAAGGTTTTAGCATTTCATTATCCTTTGGGTGACTTTTGACTAGTTTTATTTTTTTTTCTCTCTTGTTTTACCCATTTGACCCGTCAAAATAAAGCATAATGTTTAAACTGACTTAATGATAGTTAAACGGGTCGAAAAAGTTCCTAACTTTTAGGAAAATACTATTGCCTTATTGGTAGTCTGTTTGACAATTTATATCATATGTTTACTTCTCAACATATCAAATAATATACACGCGGTTAAGTACTTAAGTTTTTAATTAAAACCTGTTACTTTACCGACGTTTTGCAGGCGTTTATCAAAACTTGAAATGTTGAAGCGTCGTGGAAAGGGACCACCGAAGAAGGGACAGGGAAGGAAAGCTCAAAAACGTAATAAATAGATATCAATGCCTGTTTGTTTCAAGTTTCTTTTGACCTACAAAACTAAAAGTCTGTATTTTAATTTTTTCAAGTTGTTGGATCTTGTTAATGATAGCTTAAAGCTATTGATTTTTATTTTTTTTCAAGTTGTTGGATCTTGTTAATGATAGCTTAAAGCTACTGATTTTGAATAATGCATTTGTTAACTGCCCAATGAATGCCATGTATACAAGTAATGTGAGATATACAATGGGTATGCTAGAGGCGACCCAGTAGCGTATTTAGTGGTGTCACCAAGATTCGTTCGGATGTCTGAGAAGTGTCACCAAGATTCGTTCGGATGTCTGAGAAGTTTGCATATGGTAATCACAACCCATTGACCCGCCAAATTGCCACTCGGAGATGAGTTGACAAACAAAAAAATGTGTCTAATTTCAGATGTTATTTGTTGCAGGGTTTCAGTTTCTAGGAAGATCAATTTACTTGCATGAAGATTAAGATGCATCTCTTAACTCCTAGTCTTTAATTAGGTTTAAAGCAAATCTCATTTCTTTTAATAATCAGGCTTGTAGAAGTTCTGAAAATGCAGTAGAAACTATCATTCTAACATCATGTATTTTGAATTGAAAGTTCATTAATACATAAATATTGATTAATAACCTAAAATATAGTTATTAACTTGATAAAATATAGATTAATGACCTAAAATATAGTTATTAACTTGAATATGTTAAGAATGGTGGAGAAACTCATTTTATGAAATGAACCATCTAACACATTATTTATGTATATATATACCATACGATACGAGTATAGTATGAAACTGAGAACCTTACTAATGTGATCGGTAATGTAATGATGGTTCTGTTACTCGATCATAAATAGAAGGAATAATGGATTTTAATAAAATCCCAACTACTAGTTGTTGGTCGGCAACGATTCCAACTTAAAAAACAATCCGTTGTGGTCTCACATTTTCACATATTGTAAACCAATAGACCTTTGGTAAAAGAACCTTAATTTCTTTTTGTCCCCTTTTCCTTTTCTGTTAGCAAAAGTCCATTTGTTTAAAATATGTAAAAATGGAAATCAAACAAAGATACCCATGAGTTGACTTTGCTCAGTGTTAATAGGGAAGTGAAGATCTCAATGAAAAGAGCTTCTAGGCTAAAAATTAAAGATCTACAAGACTTAATAAGTTTGCCACTGAAGAGGGACCCAGAATACACTGTTTCTCTAGACTTTGAATTACAATTAAGGTCAGATAAGGGAATAATTGATGAGAAAATAAAGTTGATCAACAAACATCTATTTTAGCATCAAGTGTTCTAGGAGAGGATTACTAGACCTACAAAAGAACAGATAATATCCAAAAGCCAAAACATGACAAAGAGATCAAGAAATAAACAGTTGATGAAGATAGTGAATCTTGAACACATAAATTAGAGCAACTGTTGAAGCAAGCAAACATCTGATCAAAGCCTTGGAACTGTTGTTCAAGAAGAAACAAGGTCTGTTGAAGCCCAAAGTCTGTTGAAACAAAGGTCTCATGAAGAGACCAAAAATTTGTCTAGCCAAACAGATGTTTGGATCAAAGCAACAGAGGATAGTCTAAATAGATATTTCCCAATGTAACAATACCTGTTTTGTATCAATGTTTTGCATAGTTAGATCAGATGTTAGATTTGCACAAATGTTTGCAACATCCGTGGAATCTTTTCTGTTATGAATGTTAGATGTCAATATCGGGGTGATTTCAGCCTATCACGAACAGAGCTTTATTACTTAGTATAAATAAATCTCACATGTTTGAGATCTATTTATCACTTCACATATTCTCTTTTGTACGGATAATTTTGTGAGTGATCAGGCTGAGCGGGAGATTGTAGAATCATTCTGTAAAACTTTTGTAGTCATTTGATTATTAATGAAAAACAGTTATTGATGATATCTTCCTAGTTGTGAATTTTATTGTTTTATTAGTATTTATTTACAAGTATCAAACTCAAACCTAACATTACCGTACTTTCATGCAATGTAAAAACAATTTTTTGAGGTCGGTTGTCTAAAGCTAAATATTAAAAAAAAAAAAAACAATTTGGGTCGGGTCGGGTCACATAATAAAATGATAAAATTAAATTAATAATTAAAAGTGTTTAAAACTTTTAAACGAATTAATCTAAATGGGCTTAATAATAATAGTTAAATGAGCTATAAATTAATTCTACATAACATGTTTACTTGTTAATGCTTAAGAACCTAAAAAAGTTGATGATAAAAATAAATAAGCACAACTTATAAATATAACAAGTTTATAAACCAAAAAAGATTTTATATTTATTTTATTGAAATATACAATATAAAATTAGTTTTGACTCATTAAAGTGCTTATAAAAATATATATTATTAAAGAAAAGGTTATTTATATATAAACTTTAATGTAATTATTATTAAACTTGTAAGTTTAAAATGTTATTATATATATTTATATATATGTATATATATATATATTAAAGAACAACTTACTTTCACTGTAGCACTGCTACAGTGTTACAAGGCTACAGTTTTTTTTTGTTTTTTTTTTTTTGTTTTCTTTCTTTTTACTTTTAACCTTTAACTTTAAGTATTAACTCTTACGACCATGGTTGTAAAATAATGTCTCGGAGGCCGAGTACTCGCTAAAAGGTAGGTTGCCGAGGCACGAGTACTCTTCCTCTAGGCCAATTACTCCCCGAGTACTCTCCGCCTAGGCCGAGTACTTCCCGAGTACACCCGACTCCGACTAGGAAGCGCCTAGCGACTTTTGCGACCATGCTTACGACCCTTTAACTTTCTAAATATTTTTTAACCGAGTTTTACGTATTTATTTTTATTTACGTGACGATATAAACTTAAGTTGATTTATGTTTCGACATAATTTTGTTTTGTTTTGTTTTGTTTTTTTTTTACTTTTAACCTTTAATTTTCAACATTGACTCTTACAACCCCTTAAATTTCTAAATACTTTTTAATCGAGTTTACGTCTTTGTTTTTATTTACGTACGGATATAAACTTAAGTTGATTTACATTTCGACATATTTTTTTTTTGTGTTTTCTCAACTTTCGGCATTGACACTGACAACCATTTAACTTTCTAAATACTTTTGTAATCGAGTTTTATGTGTTTAGCTTTAGTTACATGTGGTATAAATTTAAGTTACGTTTTGACGTACGCGCAACTTTAAATAACCGTTATCCCGCCGCGAAGCGCGGGTATAAATTCTAGTTTAAAAGAAATGACAAGAATGAGTTGTTTTCGAAAAATAAAAGTTTATGGGGTCTTATTGTAATGGTCAAAAGTACAGGGGGCTAGATGAAAAAAGTCTTAAAAATTCTTTTCTTCTCCTTGCCGTACGTTTTTCTTTTCCGGCACTAAATCCGGTTACTGCCGGCGATATATTTTATCAGCAAATGATCACACATTTGCTAAAGGGTAAATTACTTTTTGAGTCCCTTTGTTGTGGGTTTTAAACATTTGAGTTTAAAATCAAAATGTTTAACGCCCTGAGTCCTTATCACCACTTTTCTTAACCGATTCCAATTTTCTAACACTGTTAGAATTATTTTGTTAAAATTTGTTAAATGACCAAATCGCCCCTATAATAAAAAAAATAAATAGAAAAACTAATTTATTTTTAGTTTTCTCTTTCTCTCTCTTATACTCTATCTCTCTGAATTATCTTTCTCTCTAAACACCAGATCTGCATTTCTCTCTCTCATCTTTCACGTGTCTAGTCTTTAGAAGAGTCTGACTCAAGAAACAGTCGTTATTCCCGCAAACGAGATTCACATCAACGACAAACTCCAACTTACTAAAGAACCTTTTAAGGTTACGGACTGGAAGCCGACAAAACACGGAGAAGTCGTTTTAAACTTTTTAAAATTCGTTGGAATTCACATCATGGTCCAGAATTTATTGGGAGCATGAAGACCAAATCAAGTCTAAGTATTCATATCTGTTTCACAACACCCCTACAACCAATAACACCGCTTGAATTTCGGGACGAATTTCTTTTAACGGGGGGGGGGGGGGGGGGGAGAATGTGACAACTGGCACTTTTCCATGAATTCTGTACAATAATAAACAATAATCTGTGCTTTAATGACTGTGCATGATTGAATTAACAAGACGAATGAATTTCTGATTACTTTCATATACATACAAAGGCATTTGATGTTGCAAGACTGTTTATCTTTATTACATGCAACACAGTGTGGTTCACTTAATGCACTAAACAAAGTTAGCACAGTTATCAGACAAATTAGAAGTACTGACGGGAGTTCAGTACTCAGACAGACCTGGTATTAAGACACAGAATGAGCCCCGGAACCAAGCGTTACACTAGAATAGTGTGTAGGAAAGTATGGATTACAAAATTGTCTTCCTAGTGATGATTTAGGTGCCGGAAAGTGCCAGAAACACACTAAAACAACCGAATTCTGCAGAAAACAAACAAATTCAGCAATTTTCAGCATTTAAACTCCAAAATATAATGCATAATTATGGTTTAATGGTCCAGAATACTTTCCTAAGTATCGGGAATCAAAACTGTCATAAAAGACTACATAAAGCACACTAAACTAAGAGGCTTACAGCTGATTAATTCTGTTATAGCTTCAATGTATACGTATTGGGCTGCTGTCTTCGGTCTTCCTTCCAGTATCATCAAGGAAATCGAGATGATCATGAAAGGTTTTTTGTGGTCTCAAGGCTCCTTAGCATCGGGTAAAGCGAAGGTTGCATGGAAAGATGTTTGCATTCCGAAATCGGAAGGTGGTTTGGGTATTAGAAAAGTCTCCGAGGTGAATAAATCGCTAATGGTTTTTCATATTAACAGCATCGTCTCGGGTAGGAAATCTCTTTGGGTTGATTGGATTCATGAGCATAGGCTCAAGGGTAGAAGCTTTTGGGAGGTTAAAGTGCCACAGAATTCTACTTGGGGATGGAGGAAATTGCTGTCATATAGGAACTCAGTTCGTCAATTCTTTTGGAAACAGATTGGGAATGGCGTGAATACTTCTGTCTGGAATGATACTTGGTGTAACGAATGTCCGTTGAGTCAATATGTGTCCCCGAGGATTATGTCGCAACATGGATTCTCTATTTACTCCAAAGTGGCTGATATTTTTAGAGAAGGGGCTTGGAAATGGCCAGATGCCTGGCGAGATTTATTTCCGGTTCTATTCAATCTTAATACGCTCAATTTGATTCCGAACAAGCAGGACGTTACCCTATGGAGAAACTATGAAGGAAAGTTATTACTGTGCACTTCTAAGGTAGTGTGGGAGACTACTCGTTCTCGGGGAGTTAATGCTGATTGGTCGAAAGTGGTCTGGTCCGGATGTAACATTCCTAGACACTCATTTCATTGTTGGTTGATCTTTCGAAGGAAACTTTGGATGCAAGACAGAATCAGAAGATGGAACTGTAGTACTTCCGGTTCAATGAATATGATGTGTTGTTTGTTGTGCCAGAAGGGGATGGATTCGCATGAACACTTGTTTTTTGAATGTGCATACTCTACGCAAGTTTGGGATGCCATAAAGGAGACAACATGTATTAAAAATGTTCAAGGCAAATGGGAAGATATAATGAGCTGGTTAATTCCGAGAGCTACATCAAAATCGCTGAATTCGGTAGTTGCTAAACTTACTATAAAGGCGGCAACATACTTTATTTGGCAAGAAAGAAACTCCAGATTCTTTAATAATCAGCTTCGACCACCGGAACAAATTACAAATGTCATTATAAGCACGGTAAGGATGAAGCTTCAAACTTTCAAATACAAGGATAAGCCGAATGTTAGAAGTATCCTGGAAGCTTGGAAGTTATACCCGTTGGAAGCATACATAGATAACTAAGATGTATTGTTCTGTCCTAGTTGCTAGGTGGTTTGCTTTGTGCTTGTATTTACTCTTATGTTGGCTTGTCTCATAAGAGAACTGGGGTAGATTTTCTACTTCACTTGTTTTTTATTGGTTTATTTATAAAATCACCGGGGTAAAACCCTTTACCCAAAAAAAAAAAAAAAAAAAAGCACACTAAACTACGCAATTTAGCACCTTAACGAACCGGTAACCAACCGAACAACCGGACACCACCCGAAACACCAAATTTTCACTAGGAGCATTGTTTTAGTGTTACGAGTCTAGTTATGGGCACCAAACATCACAACACATCTTAAAAACCCTAAACATCTAAAACACTAACTAACATACTTGAAATCTAATTACCTTGCTTAACTAGTAATTGAAACTCAACAAGACCCCCCCCCCCACTCTAGGGATGGTTAGACATTGGGGCCCCACATCTTGTTTTCTTTTCAATATTTTATATAGTATGTTGCTAAGATATGTAACACATGGACCATTATACAACATGATGTTGGAGAAAGTTGTTTATAACCATGAGACCTTTACACACTTCATTATCATCATCATCTAAACTTTAAGAACACATCCTCTACTCCCCCATTACCTACGGCCCAACTCACACACCAACACATCTCCATTTTCACTCCACCTACAAGTATTCTAAGGTGATCAAGAGGTGTATCAAGCACATTTAAGAAGGGTGGAGGCATTGGAACTTGAAGGACCACTCTCTAGAGCTTTTATCCACCTTGTGCATCATCTTCTTCATCTTTGATTTCTTCCCTAGCCTTCTGCTAGTAGTAAGACTCTCATAACTTGTTTTACTTCTTTTATTGATGGTTAAATATGAAGATCATGAAGAAACAAGAAGATGAACTTTAACATAAAGCTAAATAACATAAGAAACTAAGTTGTTTTAGTGTATGTGTGAATCTTGATTGTTGATTTCTTGTGTTTATGATGTTAAACATCATAAGAAGCTTGCTAGATTGTGATTAAACACATGATCTAGCAAGTGAGAGGATGGATCTTGTGAAAAACAAGATGATCATCCTTTATGTTTCTCATGAACTTGAAAATGAAGATGATTTTGTGTATGATGAAGTATGATACATGTTAAAGATCTTGTAAATGGATGATTTCAAAACTAATTTTTTCAAGAAACCAAGTTTATTTACAAGATTTACAAAGTCATGATTTCTAAGGAAACTAATCATATTTTTAGTGTTAAATCAAGACTAGAAATATATTTGTAACAAGAAAAATACAACATAATCATTTTTAGAAAAATCATCTCATAAGTTGTGAAAGATTAAATTCTTCAAGAATGAGATTTACAAATAAATAACCATGTTTTAAAGGGTAACTAAACCTACTAAATAACATACTAAGTTACAACAACTTTTTACAAAATTTCAAGTTCATGTCAAAGTGTAAATTGCATATTTAAAGCACATGGTAAGTCTTGAATGAATTATTGCTAATTGATGATGATTTTAAAAGAAAAAATGATATGCTTTTAAAGCATGGGAACCTCCATTTTTAAGGGGAAACTATGACAAAATTTTTGTAGAAATTAAACACCTAGAAAAATATTTTTAAACAAGTGTTTACAAATAATTTTTTAACCATGGTTTTTCATATAAAATTTGCCATAAATTTTGTTACAAAAATTACAAATGTTGGAGGTTGTTTTTGATAAATAAAAGTGACTAAGTATATATTTAGGAAAATATACATTTAGATGTCACAATTTGTGTGATTACTTGTATATTATGTGTATTAGTTATATTATTTTAGGACTTGAAAATAATATAACTTACCAAAATACAAAAATTGTAATACAAAATAATACCAAAATCCCAAGAAAACAAATATATAATTTAGACCCGAATATTGGACAAATCGAACACGGACGTATGGACTACACTTATATATATATATTCTGGAACTAAATTCATATATATATATATATATATATATATAGGGTAAGGATAGTGTAAAAAGGGCCTAAAGTGTGAGAAGTGTATTATAACACTATATATAATACTATATAACACCATATAAACACCGTATAACAATATGTAACACCATATAATACCATATAACACTATGTAACACTATATATCATTATATAACAAATATAACACTATACATCTATCATAGACATGCTATCAGACAACCTATAGTGTTATATTTGTTATATAATGATATATAGTGTTACAAAGTGTTATATGGTATTATATGGTGTTACATATTGTTATACGGTGTTTATATGGTGTTATATAATATTATATATAGTGTTATAATACACTTCTCACACTTCTTACACTTTGAGCACTTTTTACAGGATCCTCTACCTATATATATATATATATATATATATATATATATGTTAAACGGTATTTTGGAAACCGAAAGAACGAAAAGTATGATTATCACAAGTATTACAAAAATATATCATATTTTTGTCAAGTAGAAAATATATTATTTTGAGTGGAGAAAAATATATATTTTCTTGAACAATTAGAAGATATATTATTTTTGAAGGAAATAAATATTTTCTTAAACAATTTAAGAATATATATTATTTTGAGAGAAAAATGGATTTATAAATATTTTCTAAGTTAATCTTGAAAATATATTATTTTTGAGATTTATATGAAAATATAATTATTTTTGCCAAGAAAGATTTATAGATAATTTTATATAAAAGTTTTTCTTAAAATACACATATTTTAAGAATATAAATTGGGGATTTTTAGTTGATTAAAAATAATATTCTGGAAAATTAAATACAAAATTAAGTATAGGATATTTAATGAATACAAGAAAATACGTATTCTCGTACGTACAAATACACACCGGAATACACCACAAATACTTGGAAATATCCATGAAAAGAATTACAAAACGAACTAAGGAAAACATATATTATTTTGACAATATTTCAAATAATGAGATAAATATAATTTAAGTTAAAATATTAATATTTTAACTAATAATTATATACTTTGGAATATTATAATATACATCAATAATGTAACTCAGAATATACCAAGATTTCCAAAACAAGTCTTAATGAACAACTAAGACAAAGAGTCGTTACACGACCTAAACGTCTAATAAAACATGGCACGTGTGTAGGTAGTTGTACGACTCGTAGGAGGACCTTTGAATATACGAGACTGCTGGACGCAAACTTGTGAGTTCATGTCCCCCTTTTCTCTGAACTGTTTTCGGAATTTATAACTCTCGGGGATGAAATACATGTTACATATGTTTTAATGGTATGACTTGGCTATGAAATGAACTATTAGATCATGTGAGCATAGGCTGAAACTGAAATGCCAATAACTTTCATAAGAATCATGGACAAAGGTTAGATCTAACGGGTACGGCTAAGCCCCACTCATGGTCCTTATGTGACCACTTAGAGTGCTTTAGTGTCCCAGTCGAGGTGATTCGACAACGGTCAAGGGGATTTGACACAGTCAAGGTGATTTGATACGGTCAAGGGAATTTGACACAGTCAAGGTGATTTGACACATTCGAGGGGAATTTGACACAGTTGAGGGGATTCGACACCGATAATTGTCTACTCGGATTGAGTACTCCTTATGTCTTCACATACATTAATGTCCTTGCAAAACATTAATTGATCTGTTCATAGACGCTTTTCATACCTGTTTCAAAGGAGTCTCTCCAATGTTTACAAGTTTATCAGTACTCATACAAAAAGCATGAACTCGCTCAACTTTTGTTGATGTTTTCAAAATTACATGTATTTCAGGAAACAAGTTGGATCTTGGGCGTTAGTGTTGTTTCGGGATGTAAATTTCTAGTTTAGATGTCATCCACTTTTGGTTTGTAACTTAATCAGTAGTGGTGTTGTTTGAAACTTAAATGACTGGTGTTTGTAATGTTTTGAACTTTATGAATGGATGAACATCATTTTGATCATAGAGTTGTTTATTATTAATCGAATGCAATGAGAACCAATCAAGTCAGACGCATACGCTTCCGCAAAAGTCAGGGTGTGACAGTTTGGTATCAGAGCTTCGATTGTAGTGAACTAGGATTCCTTCTCGAGTCTAGACTACAATCACTAGGACTCTTTCACGAAAGCATTTTTACAAAAAAAGGTTTTTCATTGAATTTACGAAAGCGCCAAGATCCATGAGTCAAACATTATTCAAAGAAAAGACAAGGCAAGGACATTAGTAGGGAGAAGAATACCCCAAATTAAAATGCCAATTGAGGTATAGTCTACGTGAGATAGACTTGCCAAAGACAAAATGACCCCCCCCCCCCTCCGAAAGGACAAACGAGAGTTATATGTGACATGATGCATCTATTTGCCTGTTTATACTAAGTAACATATTTATTCATTAATATATATGCGTATAAGTGTACAGAATAATTATTGACGTGAGCGAGATACCTTCGACTCAGAATCCTATTATTGTTCTTGACTCGCACGACGAGACTATTGACCTCACGTTTATTGCGAAGTACATGGCTGGAGTGATTACCAAACGAGATCCAGAGCTGGTTTCCTGTCACACCCCGACCGCGTTAAAATAGCGAAACCGCGGCAGAAACATCGGGGAGTGTTGCAACAGAATTATTGTTTCATAACCATGGATACAAAAGTTTCGTTTTATTGATTCATTTAATAATTTACATTGTCTTAAAACCAAACAAACAAGTTACATATCGTCTATCATTGTTTTTATGTCACTAAGGCCTTGTCCAGATCCTATGTGAACATACATCCGAGCAATCAACATCATGCATCACCACCTGAAACATATGTAAAAACAAAGTCAGCAAAGAAATGCTGGCGAGCACATAGGTTTTATGAGAGTATCGGATTCATGGCTCGTTTACATATTAAAATACCTCGAGAACCTTGTTTTGAAAAGTATACAGTATTGCAACATGATTAACCAACTCAAATCAAGTTGGTTATAGTTTATAAAATCTCGCAGCCATGATTCTTAACCCAAAAACATTTGTTTAAGTAAACCAAATCGTAAATTGTTCTCGTTATAAAACTCGTATGGTTTATATCCTTTCGAAAACATCGTTATGTGACATCATTTCAAAATCGTTTATCCAAGTTAACTAAATAATGACACAGAATGTAATATGATAAAAGCACTTATATATAAGATGTACCAGCGGTGTATCTATCATGCTTTCATCATACCACACCCGTCCCATTATCTAATCACTATCCAAACACCAATCGTTTATCCAAATCGTTTAACTCGTTAAAATCGTTTCAAATCTTTTAAATCGTTTCCAAAATTGTTCTCGTTTTAATTGTGAAACTACTTTTGGTCGTCTCGCTAATAGCATCCAAACCTTCGTGACTCGACTATCTCGAAACTCGCATTAACAAACCACCAAAGGGTAAGTTAACAATCACAGATTCGGTCGTTACCTACATAACCCCCACACATAACCATGGGTGTAGTCTGATAACGGGATTTGTCAGATCCTATGGTACCATAACCAAATACTGGTCGGTTCGGTCAAAATTAATGAATGTTATTCGTTATGTAACTACGTCCAACAAGTTCGTTCACATTATCGAAATCATTATTAGTTTTGTATAAACCATATTAATCGTTTTTGAAACCATCGTTTAAACCTCGAAATCATTTAGCACATATGAATCACCCCAAAACAATTGAAAACAGTAAAATAGGGGAACTATGTACTCACATCAAAGTGCAAAGTATCCTCAATCTAAAGAACTCAACAAGCTCAGGCAAATCAAGGAAACTCAAGCAGCACCTAGTAATCGAATCACGAGTCAAATAAATCGACACCTAAATCGGAAGATCGGATAGAATGAGGTCTTGTAAACCAAATGAGTATTGGAACTCATGTGATATGGTTTAACAAAGCCTACATTCTAGATCGGAACCTAACCTAAGTGCTTTCGACCCGTTACGACCCATTAAGGTAGCTTATGCTACTTTAACGCGTCGTTTGCGCAAATGCGCGTTCGAGACGTCTAACTAGTCCTATGACAAGTATTATATGCCTAAACATGTTTAAATATGTTGCATAATTAGTCTAGTGACAAATGTTTAAGTTACATATGCTTAAAATCCAATTATGCATGAAAAGGGCATTTTGGTCATTCTCCTAAGGCATATAAACTACCTATCATACAACTACTTAAACTAGGTGACCATAAGGTATAACCTCGGAAGGTTATTCCCTATACAACTATGGTCACTAAACATGCTTGGTTGGATCCTAATGATCGACCAAACGGGTCGAGTTCGAAAGTCTAAGCGGTGGTTTAGACCGTTTAACTTACGACTCTATACAAGCACTAAACTAAAAGTGACGAGCTAAACATGTTAGAACATGCTTAACTAAGTTAGAAAACAGGTTTTGATATCAAAACAAAGTGTTTTGATACCCAAGAGTAGTTTGGTTACAAAATACGCATAAATACGCATTTTGACCGAAACTACGACTCATCACTACGCCTTGTCAACGTGGTAATCAGTATGTATAGTCACTAGGGACTATAACCATCGTGATTAGGCTCACGTTGCAAAGTTCAAAAGAAGTCACTAGGGACTATAACTATCGTGATTACGCTCACGTTGCAAAGTTCAAAAGAACTTTGTATTGACCAATGACTGGTCAATGCAGAAAGTCAAACACTATTTGACTTTCGTGCTCGAAAAGCAATAAAAGAACGAAAGAAGCTTTCAAAGGGTCCAAGCTAGGGAGAACTTGATCTATAACACTAAGGTATGAAGCAAAGGCTTCAACTTAGAGCACTAAAATGATCAAGGGTGTAGAGAAATGAAAGAGGGCATGGCTATTTATAGTTTTCGGTTAACCGTTAAGATCGTTTCTTGCTAAAGAGGGAATGATCTAGGCCATCCATGTGGGCAAATGGTATTGTAATACAAGGGGCATCCTAAAAACCATCAAAACTTGCCCAAAGTATTCCAAATCAGCTGCCAAAACCATCAAAAACCAGTCCAAATGACCAGGTGCAATGTTTCTGTCTAGCAGGCTATCGCACCCCGCGTAAGATATAGCCTAATCTTACGCGGCCCACCTAGCCATGTTTGACAGAATTTCAACTTTGGTCCCTGCACTTGAGAAACTTGCATTTTGATGCATATTTGACACGTTTAAGCCCCGTTAACCTCATTTCAAAGCTCTAAAATGAACTTAAAGTATAGGGAACTTAAAATATGCTCAAAAACATCTCGGATGTCAGTTCGTTTGGTCGTACGGTTGCGTTGTTCGGTTAATTACGACGGAAGTCGTAACGAACGCAAAAACGATCCAAATTAAACGACGAATGGAATTTTATCATTCCAATCACTAAACTAAAATATTTTAATGATTACATAAATTTTTGGATGTCCGGATATATTCAGAACGTAAGATATGCGCGAAAATGCAAACTTATGCATTTTTTGACGCTTTTAGTCCCTATTGATTAAATAAGTTTATTTTAGCATACCGAACCCCTCAAAGAATATTTCTAAGCTATGTAAAGGATATTTAGGGTATGTTTAACTTATGATCAATTTTCGGAATGTTCGTTAGTATACAAATCGGTATAGTTTTGCAGTTTTACATAAATAGTCCCTGCGATCGAACAAACTTGATTTTGACACACCAAACCATCCAAAACTTATTTCTAAGTTATGTGAAGGTTATTTAAGGTATTTTAAGCCTATGTAACTATAACGGAGTGTTTGTCGCGTTAAACTGGTTATGTTCGCGCATCAGTTTGCGTATAACCTTCTAGAAAGCGATTTAAAGCTTGAAATCGAAATCGAATCAAATCGTAAAATCATCAAACACAAATACACACATAATAACACCAAAACACATTGTTATATTGATAATTAACATTGTTTTACATTGTACATCAATTACAGAGCACAGTTGTCACAATGTCCCCTACTTTAGGAAATTTCGTCCTGAAATTTTAACTAGAGGAAACTTGTGAGAACAATTGCGGATATTTCTCCTTCATTTTGTCCTGACATTCCCAAGTAAACTCTGGGCCATGTTTGGACTCCCAGCGAACCTTGACCAATTGAATCTGTTTGTTCTTCAACTGTTTGACTGCACGGTCCTTTATCTCCACAGGTTTCTCGACAAAGTGCATTGTTTCATCGACTTGAATTTCATCGAGTGGAATGTGAAGATTAGTGTCAGCTAAAGACTTTCGCAAATTGGACACGTGAAAAGTCGGATGAATGTTTCCAAGCTCTGGAGGTAGCTCTAGTCGATAGGCAACCTTTCCAATTCTTTCAACAATCTTAAATGCTCCAACATATCGAGGTGCAAGTTTTCCTTTCTTTCCAAATCTCACCACTCCCTTCCAAGGTGACACCTTGAGTAGGACATGGTCTCCGACTTGAAATTCTAAGGGCTTGCATCGCATATCCGCATAACTCTTTTGACGGCTTCTAGCTATCACAAGATTATCGCGCATTTTCTTGATTTTGTCTGTCGTTTCCAGAATGAGCTCAGGTCCAGTAAGCTGAGCTTCACCGATCTCATTCTAACAGACAGGTGAACGACATTTTCGACCATAGAGAGCTTTGAATGGTGCCATATTAATGCTAGCATGATAACTATTGTTGTAAGAGAACTCGATCAACGGTAGATGAGAGTCCCAATTACCACCAAAGTCTATCACGCATGCTCTAAGCATATCCTCCAAAGTTTGAATCTTCCTCTCAGATTGTCCATCTGTTTGGGGATGATAAGCAGTGCTTAGATTTAGTTGGGTTCCCATAGCAAATTGCATGGTCTTCCAAAAATGAGATGAAAATCGAGCATCACGATCAGATATGATGTCCAAAGGAACACCATGTCGAGATACAATCTCATCAACATAAATCTTTGCAAGTTTATCAGCAGATAGATCCTCGCGAATCGGAATAAAATGAGCTGACTTCATTAAATGATCGATGACAACCCAAATAGCATCGTGACCTTTAGATGTATGCGGTAATTTAGTGATGAGATCCATCGCAATGTTCTCCCACTTCCAAACCGGTATCTCTGGTTGTACAAGCAAACCAGATGGTTGTTGATGTTCAGCCTTGACTTTGAGATAAGTTAGGCATTTCGATACATACAAGGCAATATCCTTCTTCATACCAAGCCACCAATACTGAGTACGAAGATCCTTGTAAATTTTATCAGCACCAGGATGGATAGAATATTGAGACTTATGAGATTCATCCATAACTAAAGTGCAAAGATCGTCTTGTTTCGGAATCCACAAACGATCTTTGAAATAGAGCAACCCATCGTCTTTCGCTTCGAGTTTAAGCTCAAGTTGACGTGGTAATTCCTTACCCATCAAATTTTGTGAAACACAAATACGTTGAGCTTGAAGGACACGAGATTGGATATCAGATAGAGTTCAAATAGAATGAAGCTTGACTCGCTCCTTTCGACTAAGCGCATCGGCTACGACATTCGCCTTACCAGGATGGCAGCGGATCTCGCAATCGTACTCGTTTAAGAGCTCAACCCAACGTCGTTGCCTCATGTTCAGCTCCTTCTGATTAAGAATATGCTGGAGACTTTTGTGGTCTGTGAAAACCACACACTGCGTTCCATAAAGATAGTGTCTCCAGATTTTGAGTGCGAAAACTACAGCTCCTAACTCAAGATCATGAGTTATGTAGTTCTTCTCGTGAACTTTCAATTGTCTAGACGCATACGCAATAACTTTACCTCGTTGCATAAGGACACAACCAAGGCCTAGATTTGACGCGTCACAATAGACAACGAAATCATTGTTTCCATCGGGCAAAGATAGAACAGGAGCATCACATAGCTTCTGTTTCAACGTTTGGAATGCTTCTTCTTGTTTGGGTCCCCACTCAAAAGGGTTATTCTTTTGAGTCAAAGCAGTGAGTGGAACCGCGATCTTCGAGAAATTCGAAATAAAACGACGATAATAGCCAGCGAGACCAAGAAAAGAACGAATTTCTGTCGATAATAGCCAGCGAGACCAAGAAAAGAACGAATTTCTGTAGGTGTCGTTGGTGTATTCCAATCCTTAATTGCTGCAATTTTGCAAGGATCCACATGAATACCTTGCACGTTGACTATATGTCCAAAAAATTGAACTTCTTTAAGCCAAAATTCACACTTGGAGAATTTAGCAAAAAGTTGTTCCTTTTTCAGGAGTTCCAAAGTCAAACGAAGGTGTTGCTCGTGATCGGTTCGAGACTTCGAATAAATGAGAATATCGTCGATGAACACAATAATGAACTTGTCTAAATAAGGTTTACAGACCCTATTCATTAAGTCCATGAAGATAGCTGGGGCATTTGTCAAACCAAAAGGCATGACAGTGAACTCGTAGTGCCCATATCTCGTGCGGAAAGGAGTTTTGGGAATATCTTCTTGAATACATGAAGTTGATGATACCCAGAACACAGATCAATCTTGGAAAAACAGGTAGCACCTTGCAGCTGATCAAAGAGATCATCAATTCGAGGTAGGGGATATCAATTCTTGATGGTAAGCTTGTTAAGCTCACGATAATCGATACACATTCGAAAAGATCCATCTTTCTTTTTCACAAAGAGGACAGGAGCACCCCAAGGTGAATAACTCGGTCGGATGAATCCTTTATCAGATAACTCTTGAAGTTGTTTCGATAACTCTTGCATCTCGGACGGTGCAAGACGATAAGGTGCTTTCGCAATCGGTTTAGCAATGGGTACAAGATCAATATGAAATTCGACTTGACGAACTGAAGGCAAACCAGGCAGTTCATCAGGAAACACCTTTGGATAATCCCGAACAATCGGAATATCCTGAATACTCTTGCTCTTGCCTTTCTCCTCGGTGACATGTGCTAGGAAAGCAACATATCCTTTTCGTAAGTAACTTTGGGCTTTCGTACACGACATGAGTTTCAAACCAACTGAAGGTTTCTAGCCACGAACCTCTAGGACATCACCAGACGAAAGAGGAATACGAACGATCTTATCGAAACAAACCACCTCAGCATGATGTTTGGTTAATCAATCCATCCCTACGATAATGTCGAAACTCCCAAGTTGCATCGGCGTGAGGTCAATAGGAAAAAGATGGTTATCGAGGTTCAATTGACAACCACGAATAACAGAATCGAGTACAAGAGGTTTACCAGTCGCAACTTCAACAGACAAGGGTTTCCTCAGTTTAGTTCTAGGTATCGCAAGTAAAGGTTCAAAAGATAACGAAACAAAACTCCTATCGGCACCAGAATCAAAAAGAATAGATGCAAGTTGATTGTTAACAAGGAACGTACCGTTAACAACCTCGTTGTCAGCTCGAGCCTCGTTGGCATTCAGATTGAATGCTCGTCCACGAGCGGGATTTACATTCGCGTTCGCGTTCACCAACCTCGGGCAGTTGTTGCGGAAATGACCCATTTCACCGCAATTATAACACGAACCAGGTGGGAATCTCGCAGCATTCCCCTGAGCTTGTGCTGGAACCTGAGCAGCTTGATTCTGGCCCAAATGACAAATGTTGGCCAGATGCCCAAGTTTACCACATGTGGTTGATGTGTGCGGTGTGTTAGGTTTTTAATGTATATTGTAAGCCCTTTTTACACTTTTTAGCCAAGTTTTAAAGTTATAAAACACGATATTTACTAACACTAAACACACATATGAGCAAGTGCACCCATCGTGAGTGTAGTATAGTGTTGGTAAGATACCGAGGTCGTCCAAGGACACAAGAGCTTTTAGTACCGGTTTATCCTCAACGTCTAATCAAATCAAAAGTTTAGAAAAAGGTTTTTAAAACTAGAAAAAAAAAAACTAACTAAAATGCTGAAAAACAAAATAAAAATAAAACAGAGAGACAAAATGAATCACTTGGATCCGACTCGTGTGTAGTGTAACCTTTGATTATTTCCGCACTTTTGCACTTTTTAAGAGATTATCTTAGTTATTGTAGTAGGCCCCTCTTTTGAAGGTGACGTTACCCTCAACCCATTAGTTTGAGTCAGCAAAGATACAATCTTAAAGGGTCGGATTATTGAAAGATAATTAATTAAGTTATTAATGCATAATGTGGTAGGCCCCTCTTTTGAAGGTGACGTTACCCTCGGCTAAGTAGTCTGAGTCAGCAGGGATACAGTCCTAAGTAGCCGGGTTAAAGTATTAATAGTAGCTTACATATGAGGGGATCAAAGAGTTTGGACCCCTGCCATCCAATACCGGTGGGTATTGAAGGAGGTCCTACTAAATTTGACCAAGGTCCTTGCAGGATCTATACACTGAACAAGGCAAGACTCTTACCAAACCATTCCCTTAACCCCTGACCAGGTAGCCAACATATCTCCATATAGACCGTGGAGATATGAATGGTGAAAATCTTTTATTTTATATAGACAGTAAAATAATGCCAAGACACCACGGACAAATGATAAGGAAGAATCACCTTCAACATAAGAAACTATTTATTAAAGTCATTAATACATAACCAAATAAAAAGTGCGAAAAGATTAAAAATAAAAAGTATTACACTAGACACTTGTCTTCACCAAGTGATGTAAGAGACTTAGGCAAACATGGCCTTTGATTGTCAAGAACTCTTACGATCAATCTTGGATCCCGAGACTACTACACACACTCTATGATGGATGATGGTGGTGGATGTGGGTTGTGATGGTGCTGGAGGGTGGGTGTAGTGTGAGAGAGGTGGTTTGCCAAGGGATGGTTTGCAAATGAGCCAAGCACCCCTATTTATAGCCTGAACAGTAGCTCGGGCATGGCCCCGCGTCCATCCTCCTTCTCTTTCTTCATTAATTGCAGTTTGTCTGCATTAGTTGACCACGCCCCCGTGTCTGCTGGGCACGACCCCGTGTGCAGAAGCGTATCTGTACTATCAAGATTTCCTCAGATTCTGCGAATCTTATAGTTGACCACGGCCCCGTGTCTGCTGGGCACGCCCCCGTGGTGGGTGATAGAAGCTTCTACAACTTTGTCTTTTCTGCAGACACTTGGGCACGCCCCCGTGCTCAGTGAGCACGGGGCGTGCTCAGCCTTCTGTGTTCTTGTTTTGCTTGGGAAGATGCTGTCAGGGGGTCGGGCATGCCATGTTTATCCCTTTTCTTGTATTTTTGTTAGATTTAGCTGCCTTTTTGCTTCTTTTGTTCATTTGAGCTCATTTAATCCTGAAAATACAAAAGGAAAACAAAAACACACTTTTTCCAACCTTAGTACTAAAAAAGGGTTAGTATTATGCCTCATTTGATGAAATTTATATGTTGCATTTTGCACACATCATGGTGCACTGCTTGCAAGCCTGTTGAGCAACATGATGACCGTTGCATCGAGCACAGTGAGGTGCGGTGCCAGCATAATGCTTCTTTGCGGGAGGTAGGGCTGGTGGGTTCTGAGGGTTCTGTGTAGTGACTACAAAGTTCTGGGAAGCCTTGTGCTTCCTCGACTTCTTAGAAGACTCACCCTTATTCTTACCCTTACCCTTTTCTTGAGCAAAATCGGGTGACTTCTTCTTATCACCCTTGCGGGTTAGTTTACCCTTTCTGACCTGAGACTCGGTC
Organism: Helianthus tuberosus; assembly: GCA_030545235.1. NCBI lineage: Eukaryota > Viridiplantae > Streptophyta > Magnoliopsida > Asterales > Asteraceae > Helianthus > Helianthus tuberosus. The sequence continues at coordinate 127,672,138 of CM060351.1, read as the reverse complement.
AGAGTAGCAACCAATTCAATCGCTTGACGGACAGTGGTAGGATTACTGCCAGTCACAATATCTTGCACAGAATCGGGTAAACCTTCGATATACCTCTCTATTGCTTTCTCCAACGGGGTAACCATCGTAGGACAAAACAAACTGAGCTCCTCATAACGATCCGTATACGCATGGTGTTCTCCCCCATCTTGTTTCAAATCATCGAATTCTCGTTCCAAAGCTCGAATCTCGTGACGGGGACAAAACTCTCTCATCATGAGAGCTCGGAGTTCTTCCCATGTTTGTGCCATCGCCACATCGGCACCCCTATCACGCATCACACCGTTCCACCATGTAAGAGCATGCTTCTCGAATACACTGGATGCAAACTCAACCTTACGCTCATTCGGACATTGCACATGTCTGAATGTGCTCTCCAAACTTTCAAACCATTGCAGGAGCGCGGTTGCTCCTTGTGACCCAGGAAACTTCAACGGTTTAGCCGAATTGAAATTCTTGAAACTACACTGAGCATTATTGTTGTTATTGTTGTTGTTGTATAATTGATGGACCTGGGTTACTATGTTTGGAAGCACAGCAGCCATTTGCTGAGCGACAAGGGCTGCGACTTCTTCGTTGGTTAGAGGTTGTGCATCACGTCGAGGAGGCATTGTCTAAAAAGAAGAAGGGAACATGAGAAACGAGTGAGGTCGACAATTGGGAAAAACAAAAGAGGTATTGAAAACATCGACAAAACACAAGGAAGGCGATCATTCATTTGTTACCTCAAACAAACAATCTACACGCAGTGACTAATCAAAGTAAATGGGTCAATATAATGTATCACTGAAGACATGCTCGCCTATAAGTGAACACTCACCCCAAGAGTTCCCAGGTAAGAGTGACTGGTCTGATACTGCGGATTTGTACGAACACTCTAGCCTTAGACAGAAAACTCAGGGTACAAGCATTCACCCTTCCAGTTTGCACGTGTTCACATTATTTAGACCCAAACTTTGATGAGATTTTGAAAACTCAAGGGGTTCAAAACCTTATAATCAATCATCCAAGAAAAGATGATTAATTTTCGAAGCGGATTTGTTATTGTGTTCTCGTTGTGGTTATCACCTAAGGATATGTGAATGTATTGTTTTAAAATCTAAATTCAAGTGTACTCGCGTTGGGGTCCTAGAAAGTTATAGTCTAGGTCACAGCATTACTAATAACCTAATTCCCTATAACCATTGGCTCTGATACCAACTCTTATGTCACACCCCGACCGCGTTAAAACAACGAAACCGCGGCGGAAACTTCGGGGAGTGTTGCAACAGAATTATTGTTTCATAACCATGGATACAAAAGTTTCGTTTTATTAATTCATTTAATAATTTACATTGTCTTAAAAACAAACGAACAAGTTACATATCGTTTATCATTGTTTTTATGTCACTAAGGCCTTGTCCAGATCCTATGTGAACATACATCCTAGCAATCAACATCATGCATCACCACCTGAAACATATGTAAAAACAAAGTCAGCAAAGAAATGCTGGCGAGCACATAGGTTTTATGAGAGTATCGGATTCATGGCTCGTTTACATATTGCAATACCTCGAGCACCTTGTTTTGAAAAGTATATAGTATTGCAACATGATTAACCAACTCAAATCAAGTTGGTTATAGTTTATAAAATCTCGCAGCCATGATTCTTAACCCAAAAACATTTGTTTAAGTAAACCAAATCATAAATTGTTCTCGGTATAAAACTAGTATGGTTTATATCCTTTCGAAAACATCGTTATGTGACATCATTTCAAAATCATTTATCCAAGTGAACTAAATAATGACACGGAATGTAATATGATAAAAACACTTATATATAAGATGTACCAGCGGCGTATCTACCATGTTTTCATCATACCACACCCGTCCCATTATCTAATCACTATCCAAACACCAATCGTTTATCTAAATCGTCTATCCAAATCGTTTAACTCGTTAAAATCGTTTCAAATCGTTTCCAAAATTGTTCTCATTTTAATTGTGAAACTACTTTTGGTCGTCTCGCTAATAACATCCAAACCTTCGTGACTCGACTATCTCAAAACTCTCATTAACAAACCACCAAAGGGTAAGTTAGCAATCACAAATTCGGTCGTTACCTACATAACCCCCACATATAACCATGGGTGTAGTCTGATAACGGGATTTGTCAGATCCTATGGTACCATAACCTAATACTAGTCGGTTCGGCCAAAATTAATGAATGTTATTCGTTATGTAACTACGTCCAACAAGTTCATTCACATTATCAAAATCGTTATTAGTTTTGTACAAACCATATTAATCGTTTTTGAAACCATCGTTTAAACCTCGAAATCATTTAGCACATATGAATCACCCCAAAACAATTGAAAACATTAAAATAGGGGAACTATGTACTCACATCGAAGTGAAAAGTATCCTCAATCTAAAGAACTCAACAAGCTCAGGCAAATCAAGGAAACTCAAGCAGCACCTAGTAATCGAATCAAAAGTCAAATAAATCGACACCTAAATCGGAAGATCAGATAGAATGAGGTCTTGTAAACCAAATAAGTATTGGAACTCATGTGATATGGTTTAACAATGCCTACATTCTAGATCGGAACCTAACGTAAGTGCTTTCAACCCGTTACGACCCATTAAGGTAGCTTATGCTACTTGAACGCGTAAAAAACGATCCAAATTAAGAGACGAATGGAATTTATCATGCCAATCACTAAACTAAAATATTTTAATGATTACATAAATTTTGGATGTTCGGATATATTCAGAACGTAAGATATGCTCGAAAATGCAAACTTATGCACTTTTTGACGCTTTTAGTCCCTATTGATCAAATAAGTTTATTTTAGCATACCGAACCCCTCAAAGCCTATTTCTAAGCTATGTAAAGGATATTTAGGGTATGTTTAACTTATGATCAAGTTCCAGAATGTTCGTTACTATACAAATTGGTATAGTTTCGCAGTTTGACACAAATAGTCCCTGTGATCGAACAAACTTGATTTTGACACACCAAACCGTCCTAAACTTATTTCTAAGTTATGTGAAGGTTTTTTAAGGTATGTTAAGCCTATGTCACTATTCTAGAGTGTTTTTCGCGTTAAACTGGTTACGTTCGCGCATCAGTTTGCGTATAACCTTCCAGAAAGCGATTTAAAGCTTGAAATCGAAATCGAATCAAATCGTAAAATCATCAAACACAAATACACACATAATAACACCAAAACACATTGTTATATTGATAATTAACATTGTTTTACATTGTACATCAATTATAGAGCACAGTTGTCACATTTCCGTAGAAGATGGCTGTTCTTTCCTCTCGAATGTGAAGGTGCCTGACTACAGTAGTGACGGCGAGGCGGAATAGGCAACCTTATCAGCAGGACGAGGTCCCTGTGGCTTTTGTGAAACAAGATTGACAACACTCTCGTCCAGTCAAGGAAATTGAGGTACTCATCTTGAAGGTGCCCCTCCAACTACTAGGATATCTCGTTATTCCTATTACATCTAAGCGTCGTGTCTATTCGCGTGTAACGATAACGGATGTTAGCGCGTGGACCGCCATAATGGTCCTTTCCATGTCGGAGGTATAAGGACAGTAGTGTTGCCTCTTTGGTTGATCATCTGCTTTGAACGAAGGAAAATTGGGGGGTGACCATGCAAGACAATTTATTATTACGGGGGCCCACGTAATAACAACTTGTAGTGCATAGGGAATCCTGGTGGACTCTGCGGGTCAAGCTAATGATCACCACCCATCCAAAAATTTCTAAGTGTTCACACCTCCATCTAATGGAACAATACCGAGATAGATGCTATAACACTCTACAATTAGGAAATCTGTTTTTTCCTACTTCATGCCTAACACTTCTACCCGTATACGAGTCCTTTGGGAACCGATATCTAAGCAAGACAAGATGGTTAGCACCCAGGAAAGATTTCGTAACTTTACGCTCTCTATCACCCCTATATGTGGTAAAGATGCACAACCCCCATATCTTGGGAAGTATACCCATCTTTGTGAAACTAAAGACCTAAGAAAAATATTGTAGAAGGAAAATAACTACTACTTTCATATTATGGAACTTGTATGACCGAGGTGATATAACCTCGAGTTCATTTTGTTTTCCCTATTAAAAACAATAAGCAAGTTGTCAAGCATATATGAAAGCTCAGTGGTTGTTTTCTTACTTATACATTATTGATTTTATATGCATGTGATGTTAGGTGATTACATGTTTGCTTGTGGTGATATATACCTCATAGACGAATATTGAATGTTGTCTAACCTACCCTATACCTTTTTACCAGAAGAAAATGCCGCCCAGACGTGACACAGACACCCATACGTTACCAAGAACTGAGGCCGAACTCAATGAGCGCATTTCCCAAGCTATAGCGCAGCATGAAGCCCTCCGCTCTGAACACAGCGGTGGCACTTCCGGAAATAACCCTCCAACTGGTAATGTTAAGTCACCCAAGACACATTACAAATCTTTTGGATATTTCCAATTGTGCTTGTCAATGCTCACTCGATATTTGTGTAGCGTGTGATACAGGCTGCCCTATAAACAGTTCCTGGACTGCAAGCCATTGAATTTTGATGGCACAGGAGGTGCCGTTGCTTTTGTTCGTTGGGCAGAAAAGACTGACTCCGTTTTGAGAATGAGTAACTGTTCGCCCGAGCAGAGAGTTACCTATATCTCTGGGTTGTTTTTGGATGGCGCACTCTCCTGGTGGAACCTTCAGGTTCAGACCCATGGTGAAGCTACTACTTATGCACTGAGCTAGGATGAGCTCAAGGAATTGATGCAGAAAAAATACTACGCCAGGGCCGAAATCCAGAAGCTTGAGACTGAGTTCTGAAATTTGAAAATGGACGGGCCGAAGATTACTGAGTACGTCCAACGCTGTCATGACTTGTCTAGGGTTGTTCCCTACCTAGTCGAGCCTGAATTCAAAAGGATTGAACGATTATTTTGGGGTCTTGCACCTCAAATCCTGAGCATGGTTACTGCCTCAAAGCCTCTAACCATCACAGAGGCTATCGATTTAAGTGTTACACTTACTGAAGAAGCTCTTCGTATGGGAAAGTTTTTGGGATCTGAGACAAACAAGAAAGAAACTCATGTGGAGTCACTGGGCGACAATAAAAGAAAGTTTTTGAACCTGAACAAAGGTACCCAAGTCAGTTATGACAACTCTAATGCAAACAAAAGAAGGGAAGTGAACCCGCCTCGTGGCATGAAAGCTTATGGAGCCACTAATAAGGCCGGTGGTAAGGTTTATTTGGGGACTAAGCCGAGATGTGACGAATGCAAGTTTCACCATGAAGGTCGATGTCTAAGGCCTAAGTGCGACAGATGTGGAAAGGAAGGATACAGCAAGGATGCCTGTTGGGCGAAATATCCCAAACAAGGGGGAAGTGATGCCTGCAACCAAGACGGAAACGATAACGGTAGAGTTCCAGGTTGCTTCAAGTGTGGTGACGTGGGGCACTTTAGGAAAGATTGCCCTAGGAAGGACCAAGCGAGGAAGAGTCTTCACGATCGGAGCTCGTGAAGCACGCCAGGATCCAAATGCGGTCATGGGTACGTACCCTACTAACCAACTCTATGCATTCATTTTGATTGACACTGGCGCCGACTTTAACCTTGTATCCTTAGAACTTAAGAACCTACTTGGCTTAGTTTCAAGTAGGATAGACGCCCCGTATTCTTTAGAATTGGCAAAAAGAAGGTTAATTAAAGCAGATGAGGTGATTAAGGATTGTATTTTGGAACTTAGAGAGCGGGAACCTTCTATTACTGTTGACTTAGGAAGTCATGATGTTGTAGTCAGCATGGATTGGATATCCAAAGATGGAGCCGAAGTTGTTCGTCATGAGAAAATCATTCGCATCCCTCTTGCGAATGATGAAACACTTAGTCCACGGCCTTCATGCAGTTGATGCAAGGACGCTGGGCCCCATAAGGCGGTGGAATGCGGAATCCCACATTGGTCATAAAGGCACAGAAGTGCCTTCAAAGAGGCTTCATAGCTCTTCATTGTTCATATTGTTGATAAGGAGACCAAGGAGCCGGAGCCAGAAGACATCCCCGTTGTGAAGGGAATTCCAGAAGTCTTTTCCAAAGACTTGCCTGGGTTACCTCCACAGCGACGAGTGGAGTTTACAATACACCTAGTGCCGGGAGCGGCACCCGTGGCAAAGGCACCTTACCGAATAGCTCCGTTCTAGATACAAGGACTAACGGCTCGACTACAAGGACTGCTAGAATGAAGGATTCATCAGACCGAGCTTCTCGCCTTGGGGAGCTCTAGTGCTATTCGTTAAGAAGAAAGATGGCAGTTTCTGTTTGTGCATCGACTTCAGGGAATCGAATAGGTTAGCCATCAAGACTCGGTATCCTTTGCCGAGGATTGATGAATTGTTCGACCAATTACAAGGCTCTAGTTACTACTCGAAGATCGACTTGAGGTCAAGATATCCTCAACTGTGAATACAAGAGGGAAGTACCCCTAAAACGGTCATTAGGACTCGCTATGGACACTATGAGTTCCTTGTCATGACGTTTGGCTAAATGAACGCCCCAGCAGTGTTCATGGACCTCATGAATCGGGCATGCAAGCCATATCTGGATAACTTTGTGATTATATTCATCGATAACATCCGTATTTACTCAAAGACCAAGGAAGAACATGAGCAAAACCTGCGAGCTATCTTAGAACTCTTGAAGAAGGGACGGTTGTATGCAAAGCTGTCGAAATGCGAATTTTGGATTCGCAAGGTGCAATTTCTACCTCATGCGGTTAATGAGAATGGAATTCATGCCAACACTGCCAAGGTCGAGGCAATTAAGAACTGGGAAGCCCCAAAGACACCAACTGAGATACGACAATATCTGGGGTTAACGGTCTATTACAGATAATTCATAGGGGACTTTTCAAAGATTGTTCAACCGCTAACAACCCTAACCTAGACGGTAACCAATTTGCCTTTACCTGATGGTACCGAGGGATTTGTGGAGTATTGTGACACTTCTTGACAAGGTCTCAGTTGCGTGTTGATGCAACGAGACAAAGTCATCGCGTACGCATCATGTCGATCGAAGGATCATGAGAAGAACTACACCACGCATAACCTTGAACTAGGTGCGGTGTATTGGGTGTTGAAGATTTGGCGTCATTACTTGTATGGAAAATGCTGCACGATCTTTACTGATCACAAGGGTTTGCAGCACATCTTTGATCAGAAGTACCTAAACATGAGATAACGAAGATGGATTGAACTACTGAATGGTTATGGTTGTGAGATTAAGTATCACCTGGACAAGGTGAGTGTTGTAGCAAACGCCTTGAGCCGCAAGGAACGCGTAAAGCCTCTAAGGGTGCGAGCCTTAGAGATGACCATACAGACGAACCCCGCTACTCGGATTCGTAAAGCTGGGAAAGAGGCGCTCAAACCAGAGAACCTTCAAGCGGAAGCGTTACGTAGAATGGAAGTGCAGTTATTTCCTAAGGAAGACGGAACCTTATACTCCATGGGACGACATTGGGGTTCCGACTCACGACAATTTACGTATGCTTATTTTGGGCAAAACTTAGAAGTCAAGGTACTCGATCCATCCTAGATTTGACGGGATGTACCAAGACTTTTATTGGCAGCCCAGGATCAAAGCCTATATTGCTACATATGTGGGTAACTGCCTTACTTGTGCCAAAGTTAAGGCAGAATACTAGAAACCTTCAGGGCTGCTGCAACAACTTGAGATTCCCGTGTGGAAGTGGGAACAAACCTCCATGGACTTCATTACAAAGCTACCAAGAACCCAAAGAGGTCACGACATGATTTGGGTGATCATTGATCAACACACCAAGTCTGCACATTTCCTACCGATCAGTGAGGAAGACAGCACAAGGATATTAACAGAGATTTAGCTTAGAAAGGTTATGGCACATCATGGAGTGCCTGTTTCTATCTTATCCGACCGAGATGGTCGTTTTGTGCCAAGGATATGGCAGACGTTTCAGAAGGTGTTTGGGTCACGGTTGAACCTTAGTACTGCCTCTCACCCTCAGACGGAGGGTCCAAGTGATCGGACGATACAGACTTTGGAAGACATGCTACGTGTTTGTGTGATGAACTTTGATGAAAATTTGGAATACTTACTTGCCCTTAGTGGAGTTTTCCTACAATAATATTTATCACACCGCCGTTTAGGCCGCCTCATGTGAAGCTATATATGAACGTAAGTATCGGTCCCCTTTGTGTTGGGCGAAGACCAGAGATAAACGATTTACTTGCCCCGAGTTGGTTCAGGAAACTACAGACAGGACCGTTCAGATACGTGATCGTATCAAGTCAAGCATGTGGTGTATAGAGAAGCTACGCCAACAAGCGGCGGAAACAAAGTCTCGCCTTGGAAAGGCGTGGTATGATTTGGAAAGCGTGGGAGGTTGAACCCACGGTATATTAGACCTTTCGAGATCTTGGAAAGGATCGGAACCATTGCTTACAAGCTGAAACTTCTAGAAGAAATTAGCAGTGTTCACGACACGTTTCACGTGTCTAGTCTTTAGAAGAGTCTGACTCAAGAAACAATCGTTATTCCAGCAAACGAGATTCACATCAACGGCAAACTCCAACTTACTAAAGAACCTTTCAAGGTTACGGAATGGAAGCCGACAAAACACGGAGAAGTCGTTTTAAACTTGTTAAAATTCGTTGGAATTCACATCATGGCCCATAATTTATTGGGAGCATGAAGACCAAATCAAGTCTAAGTATTCATATATGTTTCACAACACCCCTACAACCAATAACACCGCTTGAATTTCGGGACGAAATTGTTTTAACGGGGGGAGAATGTGACAACTGGCACTTTTCCATGAATTTCGTACAATAATAAACAATAATTTGTGCTTTAATGACTGTGCATGATTGAATTAACAAGACGAATGAATTTCTGATTACTGTCATATACATACAAAGGCATTTGATGTTGCAAGATTGTTTATCTTTATTACATGCAACACAGTGTGGTTCACTTAATGCACAGAACAAAGTTAGCACAATTATCAGACAAATTAGAAGTACTGACGGGAGTTCAGTACTCAGACAGACCTGGTATTAAGACACAGAATGAGCCCCGGAACCAAGCGTTACACTAGAATAGTGTGTAGGAAAGTAGGGATTACAAAACTGCCTTTCTAGTGATGATTTAGGTGCCGGAAAGTGCCAGAAACACACTAAAACTGCAGAATTCTGCAGAAAACAAACAAATTCAGCAATTTTCAGCATTTAAACTCCAAAATATAATGCAGAATTATGGTTTAATGGTCCAGAATACTTTCCTAAGTGTCGGGAATCAAAACTGTCATAAAAGACTACATAAAGCACACTAAACTGCGCAATTTAGCAACTTAACGAACCGGTAACCAACTGAACAACCGGACACTACCCGAAACACCAAATTTTCACTAGGAGCATTGTTTTAGTGTTACGAGGCTAGTTATGGGCACCAAACATCACAACACATCTTAAAAACCCTAAATATCTAAAACACTAACTAATATACTTGAAATCTAATTACCTTGCTTAACTAGTAATTGAAACTCAACAAGACCCCCCCCCCCCCACTCTTGGGACGGTTAGACATGGGGGCCCCACATCTTGTTTTCTTTTCAATATTTTATATAGTATGTTGCTAAGATATGTAACACATGGACCATTATACAGCATGATGTTGGAGAAAGTTGTTTATAACCATGAGACCTTTACACACTTCATTATCATCATCATCATCATCTAAACTTCAAGAACACATCCTCTACTCCCCCATTACCTTCGACCCAACTCACACACCAACACATCCCTATTTTCATTCCACCTACAAGCATTCTAAGGTGATCTAGAGGTGTATCAAGCACATTTAAGAAGGGTGGAGGCATTGGAACTTGAAGGACCACTCTCTAGAGCTTTTATCCACCTTGTACATCATCTTCTACATCTTTGATTTCTTCCCTAGCCTTGTGCTAGTATTAAGACTCTCATAACTTGTTTTTACTTCTTATATTGATGGTTAAAAGATTATGTTAATGGTTAAACATGGAGATCATGAAGAAACAAGAAGATGAACTTTAACATAAAGCTAAATAACATAAGAAACTAAGTTATTTTAGTGTATGTGTGAATCTTGATTGTTGATTTCTTGTGTTTATGATGTTAAACATCATAAGAAGCTTGCTAGATTGTGATTAAACACATGATCTAGCAAGTGAGAGGATGAATCTTGTGAAAAACAAGATGATCATCCTTTATGTTTCTCATGAACTTGAAAATGAAGATGATTTTGTGTATGATGAAGTATGATACATGTTAAAAGTCTTGTAAATTGATGATTTTAAAACTAATTTTCTCAAGAAACCAAGTTTATTTAAAAGATTTACAAAGTCATGATTTCTAAGGAAACTAATCATATTTTTAGTGTTAAATCAAGACTAGAAACATGTTTGTAACAAGAAAAATACAAAAGAATCATTTTTAGAAAAATCATCTCATAAGTTGTGAAAGATTAAATTCTTCAAGAATGAGATTTACAAACAAATAACCATGTTTCAAAGGGTAACTAAACCTACTAAATAACATACTAAGTTACTACAACTTTTTACAAAATTTCAAGTTCATGTCAAAGTGTAAATTGCATATTTAAAGCACATGGTAAGTCTTGAATGAATTATTGTTGATTGATGATGATTTTAAAAGAAAAATGATATGCTTTTAAAGCATGAGAACCTCCATTTTTAAGGGGAAACTATGACAAATTTTTTGTAGAAATTAAACACTTAGAAAAATATTTTTAAACAAGTGTTTACAAATAAATTTTTAACCATGGTTTTTCATATAAAATTTGCCATAAATTTTGTTACAAAAATTACAAATGTTGGAGGTTGTTTTTTATAAATAAAAGCGACTAAGTATATATTTAGGAAAATATACATTTAGATATCACAATTTGTGTGATTACTTGTATATTATGTGTATTAGTTATATTATTTTAGGACTTGAAAATAATATAACTTACCAAAATACAAAAAATGTAATACAAAATAATACCAAAATCCCAAGAAAACAAATATATAATTTATACCCGAATATTGGACAAACCGAACATGGACGTATGGACTACACTTATATATATATATATATATATAGGGAGCCGCTAGAATGAGAACCACCACGAGTTATGAGAACCGCGAGAACCAAGTGCCACGGAGGGCCGTTGACCACGAAATTTTTTTTACACCTAGATCCGTATATTTTAAGACCGGGTGTAAATTTTGGGTTCAAACGGCGCGCCCGAGGGGGTAGTTTTTTACGCCCAAAGTTTGGTTAAAAAAAAAAAGAAAAATTAAAAAAAACCAAACTTTGGGCGTAAAAAACTACCCCCTCGGGCGCGCCGTTTAAACCCAAAATTTACACCCGGTCTTAAAATATACGGATCTAGGTGTAAAAAAAATTTCGTGGTCAACGGCCCTCCGTGGCACTTGGTTCTCGCGGTTCTCATAACTCGTGGTGGTTCTCATTCTAGCGGCCCCCTATATATATTCCAGAATTAAATTCATATATATATATATATATATATATATATATAGGGTGAGAACGCTTAACGATCGTCCGATCAAAACAATCTATGGACTAGATTAGAGCGGTGGCGTTTTCGTAAATAACATCAATTTTATTACGTGGACACACTTCATTAAGGGTAAAAGGGTCTTTTGACTACCCCACACAAAACGCCAAATCATGAAATAAAACGCCAAAAACAAAAATCACAGACTATCCTAAGTCAAACGCCATTAAATATAAAACGTCAAACTTAATTATAGTAAAATCCCGCCTAAAAAAACCGCCAAAAAATCCTATATATACAACATCTCAGACCTTTAATTAAAAACACACACAAAAACCCAAACGCCATTTTTCATATAACCCATTCGCCTTAGAAACGCCAAAAAACCCAAACATCAAATATCTTGTACCCCAAAACGTTTTTTTTTTTTTTTTGAAATTCAGTTTGGCTGTCAGTATAGATTTCGCTCAATGAAATAGACAAAATCCTTAAGTGAGGATATTGTCCATTTCATTGAGTAAAATCTCATTGACTTATCCTAAACTTCCATCCAATTTATAACGCCAAAACATACAAAAACATTATTGAGGTTTGTTGTCAATAAAGTTTAGCTGTATGGGGTGGAAAACATTGTCAGGTATTTTTCTTAACCGAGGATTAACAATGTTGTCCATCTCATACAGCAAAACATTATTGATTTTAGCATGATCAAAATTTGAGGTTTAATGTGATCTTATTTCTTGGCGTTCTATTTATCGGTAAAACGACAAAAAAGTTAAAAAAATCAAACATCGTTGATTGTAAAAATTCAAGATTGTTGGCTGAAGGATATAAACTCAATAACATTTTGCTGCATGAGATGGACAAATCTTCAAGAAAAAGATGCTAATGTCAGACTGTGTGCTTCCAAACAGCAACACAAAAAACTACTTGAAAAAACAAAAAAAAACAAAATGAATCATACGAAAGTCGAACCAGCCAGTTAACATGATTCAAAAAGAGAAGAAAGAGACTAGAGACAGAGAAGATTTGGAAGATCAATTGTTTATGTATTCTTTTTTATTTTCCTTTTCAGGTAATTGTTATATAATAAAAACGCCAAAACAGCCAAAATGCTTGTTTAAACGATATCATCAAGTTAAACGCCACCAAAAAACTCCCAAACTATAATAAAATTACTTTGAAAAATTATTATAAAAAACCCCAAAAAAATAAAAATAAAAAGCAAACTTGAAAATGTAACTAGAAACAGTAAATACAAAATCAGTAAAAACTGAAGAATCTAAAACGCCAAACTTGAAAGATGGGACGTCTTACAGACTTCAGAGATAAAGATTATCAAAAACATTAATTACAAAACAGTAACTGAAAAGACAAATACTTTATTATAATAATGCACCGCCTAATTTAGGCGCCAAAAAGACATCCTATAAAAATGATACATCTCAGCAACTTCCGTTTGATCAAACCAAAAAAACAAACGTCAATACTACTAAATACCACCAACTGTAAAACGCCAACAAATAAACTGAATGAATTGTTATTAGAGGGGAGTAACTTAGAAAGATTTTGCTGCATGAGATGGACAAAATTTCAAGAAAAAGATACTGATGCCAGTCATATGGCATTTTGTATTTTTTGTTCTTGAAGAAGGTTTGGATGAGGAGAAGAGGTCAATGACACTGAAGAGTGGGTTCACTATAAAGATGAAGATCCAGCTTATCAAAAAGCGAAAAACCCAGTCACACGCCATAGATCTATGTCCCCAAACATTCACAAAAAAGCCAGTTCAACAGACGAGCAGGCAAAAAAAATCAAACCGATGGGTTTGTTAAGTTTTACATAAAACGCCATATATTTGGCGACAGTTCTTGTACTATTAAAGAAGAGAGAGACTGATGACAGTGAAGATTGGGAAAAGATATCCGATTAGGATTTTTAATTTATTTCCTTCCCTTGTATTTTTTTTCCCGTGGTTGAAATATAATTTAACAATAGTAAAACGCCAAGATACCACAAACGCCAAAATGTTTATAAAAAAAATAGATCAATAGGCCATCTTGTTTAATACGCCTTGGAAAACGCCATTCAAATAGATTTCCAGCCCCTGGGTTCCAATGGCATACGATGTGAATAAACGCCATAAACGCCAAAATGTTGATACAATAAAACCATTAAAACGCCATTAATTATTGAATTTGGTTAAAGCCAAAAATCTTAAAAACCAAAAATTAAAACAATATTGTGAAAAGCGGAACTGGAAAAGCAGAGGATGAAAGGACAAAAAAGCCCCTCCGCCCTTTTCTAAGCGGCGTGACACGTGTTGGCCAGAAAGCGTTCTCACCGTTCTCACACTTTTGAGCGTTTTCTCCAGATCCCGTTTCTCTCTCTCTCTCTCTCTCTATATATATATATATATATGTGTGTGTGTGTGTGTGTGTTTTGACAAACGAGTTAAACAGTATTTTGGAAACCGAAAGAACGAAAAGAATGATTATCACAAGTATTACAAAAATATATCATATTTTTGTCAAGTAGAAAATATATTATTTTGAGTGGAGGAAAATATATATTTTCTTGAACAATTAGAAGATATATTATTTTTGAAGGAAATAAATATTTTCTTAAACAAATTAAGAATATATATTATTTTGGGAGAAGAATGGATTTATAAATATTTTCTAAGTTAATCTTGAAAATATATTATTTTTGAGATTTATATGAAAATATAATTATTTTTCCCAAGAAAGATTTATAGATAATTTTCTATAAAAGTTTTTCTTAAAATACACATATTTTGAGAATATAAATTGGTGATTTTGAGTTGATTAAAAATAATATTCTGGAAAATTAAATACAAAATTAAGTATAGGAATACTTAATGAATACAAGAAAATACGTATTCTCGTACGTAAAAATACACACCGGAATACACCACAAATACTTGACAAAATACATAAGTATAATTATACCCATACTTGGGAAATATCCATGAAAAGAAATACAAAACGAACTAAGGCAAACATATATTATTTTGACAATATTTCAAATAATGAGATAAATATAATTTAAGTTAAAATATTAATATTTTAACTAATAATTATATACTTTGGAATATTATAATATAAATCAATGATGTAACTCAGAATATACCAAGATTTCCAAAACAAGTCTTAATGAACAACTAAGACAAAGAGTCATTACACGACCTAAACGTCTAATAAAACATGGCACGCGTGTAGGTAGTTGTACGACTCGTACGAGGACCCTTGAATATACGAGACAGTTGGACGCAAACTTGTGAGTTCATGTCCCCCTTTTCTCTTAACTGTTTTCGGAATTTATAACTCTCGGGGGTGAAATACATGTTACATATGTTTTAATGGTATGACTTGGCTATGAAATGAACTATTAGATCATGTGAGCATAGGCTGAAACTGAAATGCCAATAACTTTCATAAGAATCATGGACAAAGATTAGATCTAACGGGTATGGCCGAGCCCCACTCATGGTCCTTATGTGACCACTTAGAGTGCTTTAGTGTCCCAGTCGAGGTGATTCGACAACGGTCAAGGGGATTTGACACATTCAAGGCGATTTAATACGGTCAAGGGAATTTGACACGGTCAAGGGAATTTGACACGGTCAAGGGAATTTGACTCAGTCAAGGTGATTCGACACAGTCGAGGGGAATTCGACACAGTCAAGGGGATTCGACACCGATAATTGTCTACTCGGATTGAGTACTCCCTATGTCTTCACATACATTAATCTCCTTGAAAAAGTCAGGGTGTGACACCATCACCACTGCACCTCCGTCAACACCACCACACCAGATCGGGAGCGAGAGAGGGATGAGAGACGATGTCGTGGTGAAGTTAGCCAGCGTCGTAGTTATTGATGCTCTGTTATGAAGCAAATTAAGAATCTATCATTTGTTTTCCTTTGATTCATATTTATAAGCATACCCATTTCAGTATTTCTCTAAGAACTAAGGTCAGTGTTTCGTTTTCTGTTGTTTTTTATGATTTTTTTTGTTGGGCATGAAGATCTTGAATGAGGCTGTATTTCGAAGATAAATTATTGTTTGTGGAAGTTTAATTGATCAAGAGAAATAAATCCCCAATTTTATATACTGGAAATTTAGTTTGAAATTTGTTGTTGGGTATGAAGATCTTGAATGGGATAGTGGGGCGGCGGCGGTGGTAGTGGAGGTGAGACGGTGGTGGAGGGTTCTCGACAATGGGGTGAAACGGTAGTGGTGGACGTTCGGAGGCGGCGGTAGTGGGATGGTGGTGGCAGTGGGGCGGCACTAGTGGTGGAGGTGAGACGGTGGTGGGGGTGAGACGGTGGTGGTGGGTGTTTGGAGGTGGCGGTAGTGCGATGGTGGTGGCAGTAGTGGGGATGATGGTGGTTGTGCGGTGGTGTTTATAGAGAGAAAGAAGTGTGTGTAAAGATGATAGAGAAAGTGTGTGTAGGTGTGTGTGTGTGTGCTTTATTATATATATGTAATTATATATACACATATATACATATATATATATATATATATATTAAATTTGTTTATGCATTAAAGACTTGTTCCTTGTACTTATGTGTATATAAGACTTGTACTTTGGTGTAAATGACCAAATTACCCTCATAATTAACAGACTTGGTGGATGGAGTTAGAAAATTGGACTCAAATGGTAAAGAAAAGTGGCTATAGGGACTCGGGGCATTAAACATTTTGATTTTGGAATCAAGGGTTATGATATAATAGGAAGTTTTTTAGCTAGAAAGACGAGGAAGTAATCTTTACCATCAATTGATTTAATCAATGGCTAAGATTAAATGAGTGAAATTGAAGAGAAGAAAAGAGGCGCATGGGTTTGTGTAAGGGCATTCTAGTCAATTCAGGACAATAGTTTCTCTCTCCTCCAATTCCCCATATTTTTTAAACGTTAATAACTTTCTCATACGACATTAATTTTTTTATAAAAATTGCACCAAAAAACGAGCGTTTTTTATCTTTAAAACGAGTATAGTATTGCTATATTTTCGAAAAAAATTTCAAAACCCATTTGCATAAAATGCAATGGAAAAAAAACCCAGTTGCGTAAAACGCAACGAAAAAAAAAACGTAAAAAATGACTATTTTTTAAAACGCAATGCACCCAAAACACAAAGAAATATCTTATTTGTAAAACACAATGGCTAGAAAACACAAAGAAATATTTTATTTCTAAAACGCAATAGCCTAAAAACACAAAAGAAAATGTACTTTCTAAAACGCAATGGACTGAAAACACATAAAAATGTGTTTTACCTAAAACGCAATGCACCAAAACACAAAAAGAAATGTCTTATTTTTAAAACGCAATGGCCAGAAAACACTTAAACATGTCTTTTTTTCTAAAACGCAATGGACTGAAAACACAAAATGTGTTTTAACTAAAACGCAATGGACTAAAAACACTTCAAAAATGTGTTTTTCTAAAACGCAATGGTCAGAAAACACAAAGAAATGTCTTATTTCTAAAACGCAATGGCCAGAAAACACTTAAAAATGTTTTTCTTTTTTCTAAAACACAATGGACTGAAAACAAATAAAATTGTGCTTTACCTAAAACGCAATGGACTAAAAACACTTCAAAAATGTGTTTTTCTAAAACGCAATGGCCAGAAAACACAAAGAAATGTCTTATTTCTAAAACGCAATGGCCAGAAAACACTTAAAAATGTTTTTTTTTTCTAAAACGCAATGGACTGAAAACACATAAAAATGTGTTTTACCTAAAACGCAAAGGACTAAAAACACTTCAAAAATGTGTTTTCTAAAACACATAAAAATGACTTATTTCTAAAACGCTATGGACTGAAAACACGTAAAAATGTGTTATTTCTAAAATGCAATGACTGAACCAGAAAGTAGGAGATCAAAAATTGTCTACGAAAATGAGGCAATTTCCAGAAAATAAAATTTCTAATGTAGCTCGACCACAGCCAGGGGCTCTGCCTCTTTGACCCCGCCAGGGGCTGCCGCCCCTTGGAACCTGTTCCCAGGGGCGCTTCCCCCGAAACCCTGCCAAGATCGTAAAACGCAATGACTCAATTCAAAAAACCCAGATCGTAAAAAATGCAATTCAAGAATTTCTTACATGGATCGAAGCCGATTTCTTCAACGATTGACGAAATTTGAATGATAGAAACACTTACCAGTGATCGAATCGAACGGATCAAGTGATTCGCTTCAAAATCACTGGTGAGATATTGTATGAAGTTAAACCGGGTTTCTTCAAAAAAGTTGAAGAACACGTTGATTGGGTGTTTGAATCATTGATTGGTGACGAAAATCGCACTATAATGTAGTGATTATTGAGATATAAATTGAAGAAAATGTTGAAGATGGTGTGTTTTGAAAATGGTGGGTTTTGAAGTTACTGGAGAGAAGAAGGAAGAAAATTGGATACGATTGACTAAAATACCCTTACTCTTTATTTTAAATTTTGCCACATGTCAAAATCTTATTGCTTCCTATCCTTCCTAGCAAAAAATAAACTTCCTATTTGATCCTCACCCTTGGAATCAATTGGTTAAAACCCCTTGCTAAATAAAGATGTTATTTCAACTCCCACTTGGTGTAGAGTGAGGCACTGGTGGACAATGATAGGAGACCCAGGGAAACCTGCGTTGGATCCTTGAGCCAAACAGGTTTTACTAGTAATTTCACTTTAATGCCTACGGGCGGGTGGTTATCGGGTTTTCCTCGAAATTGGTGGTGGACTCGGGTTACTCTTGGAGTACTCCGTTTGTCTAGTGGGTGCTCCAAGAGTGCTCGGGATTGATTATGTTAGCCGTTAAAAAAAATTAATAATAAATAAATAAAGATGTTATTCTAGTACGCGATCATATAACGCGTGAATTAGCTCTCAAAAGCTTTCTATTTTAAGTCAAATCATCCTCCAAAAATAGAGAGTTTCCAAATATTCGTAACCGCCTCCCCAAACCTATATACTATACATGCTCGTCTTGCAAAATCGCATTGTTCGAAGACGTAACTCGCTGCAATGTCATCTGTTTTGCATCACGAATCATGTAATTGTCTGAATCCTTATTGTTATTGTTTCTTTTGTTTATGTTGTGTAAAATATTAAATGAGGTTGATAACATGCCAAATTATTTATTTTCTATCTTGTTCAACTATTTTCAAAAAGATCAGAGTCAAATTCCGGTGAGCAACTTTTTTACGCTTAGGTTCCGCCCATGCATAAAAAAAATTCCGTTTAGTTATGATCATTAATAGAGACCGATGTGTTCCTTTTATGTAGGGCGCTGTAGAAACATGGTAGCACGGGCTATCCCGTAACTACGTCTCCCTAGTGTAAAAATACCCTTCAACTCCATCTCGTCTAAGTGGTGGAATTTTTTATTTTTTATTTTATTTTTTATAAAAAGGATACTCCATATCCCAAAAAATTTTTTGGGATATACTTGAATTTTTTGGCTAGATCCACTAGCTGTTTTTATGTCACTTATTGTAAAAGTTTTCAATAATTTTCACTAAGAATTGAAAAAAAAAACTAGCACTGGTGGGCAATGATGGGACCCTGAAATTGGTGGTGGACTCGGGTTACTCTCGGAGAGTCGGAGTACCCCGTTTATCCAGTCGGTGCCCCAAGAGTGTTTAGGATTGATTGTGTTGACCGTTAAAAAAAACTTGGTTGCTATGATGTGACATTTTACTAACTCAAATACTCTCATTGATTTGCAATAATTAGACTGCAAATAGGTAAATTTGATATGAAGTTTGTCAAAATATTACCATCTAGTTAAAATGTACTAAATGTTGAGATGATGATCTTGTTGTACTTGTTGGTTCAAGCAGCTGTTAGAGGAGTGACAGAAGAAAGGGCACGAATATTTGGTCATG
This sequence comes from Helianthus tuberosus, assembly GCA_030545235.1. Classification (NCBI taxonomy): domain Eukaryota; kingdom Viridiplantae; phylum Streptophyta; class Magnoliopsida; order Asterales; family Asteraceae; genus Helianthus; species Helianthus tuberosus. The sequence goes on along the minus strand of CM060351.1, from coordinate 127,652,562 downwards.
TGCTTAATCCAACTGGTCAAAGATCAGCCCATAAGATTTTACGCAAGAAGTTGATCGGAGAAAAAGTTGCGTCATGGTATCCGGATGACATCCAAAAAGAGGACCCTATGGTTGTCGCACGCAAAGAACAAGAGTAAGCTTCCCCCCTCCTTTCTCACTCTCTCTCTCTCTCTCTAGACTGAACTTTAATTTATATATATATACACACACGCATGCAGTGGCGGATGCATGATTTTATTCTAATGAGTTCCTTTTAATAAATTCTCTTTAATTCTCACTATTTTTTTTTCTAAATTTTACAAAGTTCTCACTATTTTTTCCCGTTTTTCCAAACGCACTGGGTTCCTGTGAACCCACAAATGTGGGTTGGATCCGCCCCTGCATGCATGTAGAAGTGGAAATCTCGACCAATTTACTTACAAATGGGTCGACCGGGGATATGTTGTTATTTCAAAACAAGTCAAATGGTTAAATAAATAGCTAAAAAGGAAATACGCCAAATTGGTTGGCAATACCCATTATGACCCGTTACTCAACCCCTGATTAACCGATCTTGCCAACTCTATTTGTTTGCAACAATCCATTTCTTTCACTCCATTAAAGATCATTTTAAGCTTTTAACACCAAAAAAAGTGAGACACAGGGTTTAGTATCAGTTTTCCTTCACCTTGAACCGCACACAATTTCTATCTCCCTTTAAATCTAACATTCGTCATCTCTTTGGGTTTCTATTATTCTCATCCCAAAAGCCGAGGAGTGAGGCGTGCGTACTAGGGATGAGCGTGATACCGGTACCGAAATTGGCCAAAACCGGGTACCAGTACCGAAATATTCGGTACGGTACCGCTACGGTACCGGTATTTGAAGGAAAAGTTCGGTATTTTATCGGCACCGATACCGAAAGTACCGATACCGAAAATACCAAAAAGTGGGTACCGGTACCAAAAAAATTCGGTACGAGAAATTCCGGTATCAGTACCCAGTACCAAATGCTCCATAGTGCGCACCATAATGTTTATTAGGTCATCCGTAGTCATAAAGCCCCTTGTGGGGCGTTATGCGACACGTGTTGTGCCACGTCACACAAGGGCTTTATGGGGCGTTATATCACTAGAGCCCGTAGTCATAAAGCCCCTACCCATCATTACCTAATTATTAATTTTTGTTTTTATTAATTAATTATAAAAAACCATGCTTTATTTTGATTGGTCAAAGGTTGAAAAGCAAAGCCCATAACGCCGTGAAATATATGACGCCTCCCCCCCCCCCCCTTTCCCCCATAACGCCGCCCGTCGCGGTGTGCGGGGCGTTATGGATGAAAAAAAGCCACATATGGCGCCCCACTACAGATCGACTTACAAAACCTATATTTTACAAAAATGATAATCTATTATTTTTGATAAAAGGATTTAAAAGGTTTAAGTAATTTATTATCTTTTAGGTGACTTTTGACCGGTTTTATTTTTTCTCTTTTTTTTTTTATTCATTTGACCAGCAAAATAAAGCATAACGTTTAAATTGACTTAATTAGTTAAATGGGTTGAAGAAGTTCCAACTTTTAGGAAAGTATTATTAGTAGTCTGTTTGGCAATTTATATCATGTTTACTTCTCAAGTTTACAAATAATATAAACTAGTATTAAGTCTCCCTGTGTTGCGGTGGAGGCGTAAAACCGTGACAAATAGCACCAATGTCACACTACCGTCAGCAACCACCAACACTTAAGTTGCGGTGTGTTAATACGGATAAATTAGACCGAAACGTAAAATATAGAAAATAATAACTAAGTTGATTTAGGACATGTGTGTTACGACGAACCTATCAAACGGGAAAAAAATAGGCAACATAAAAACGTTGAACCACACACGCACAGTGGCGGAGCCAGAAATTTTTTCTTATGGTGTCATTTTTATGAATACCCCCGTTTATAGTAACCAAGAGTCGAACTTTTTTGGATCGGTTCGGATCTAGTCGGGTCAAATCACATGATAAAAGCAAATATCACAGTAAAAGTAAAATGCCATTGAATTAAAAAGCATAATAAAATTACAAAGTCATTTGAAATATATAATAAAATGCATTTAATAGTTGGTCTGTACTCATTTTCATGTTTTGAAAACGATTCATAATGTTTTCAATGGCAACTTGAAAAAAAAAAAAAACCTTTTTTCATTATAATAAACAAGTGCACGCATCATTCAAGTGATCATCAAACATCATGTTAGGCTAAACAATTGAAACAAAACTAATTAGACATGAGGCTATAATACTTACTGGATTAGAAAAAAATAAAAATTAAGCATGGACCTTTAATGATTTAAAGTATACTAATTAAATTCAAGTAACTGGGCTTCATTTTTTAAATATAAATTTGTTTATTATATAATTGTTTTAGAAGAAAACAAAACAATGGTGTTGTTTGTAAAAACACAATGGGGTCGCTCGTAAAAAAATAATGGTGTCGCTCGAATTTTCCTTATTATACGTTGTATTTGTTACACAAAATTCAATAGTGTCGGACGACACCGTTGTTCAAAGTGTGGCTCCGCCATTGAACACGCACATTATGTTAGCAGACTTGCAAATATTAGAACAAAGCGTAAAACAAAACCTAAAATCAATGAACCACACACGAAAATTACGCCGTGTTAACTCGCAAAATTTAGAACAAAACGTAAAATGAAAATTTTGCGAGATATGAAATGTATAGAGGCCAAAGTTGAAAGTGAAAAAGTTGTGAAGTTAAATTGGAAAAATAAAAAACTTTTAACTTAAAAGTAAAAAATCAAAGTAGTGTTGGGCTAAAAGTGTAACATCCATTTTTTTTAAAACCTCCCTAAACATATTGTACAACTTCTTTATGCAACAAAGTTTGTTAATTTATAATAGGTAAATGAAGTCAAGTGTTAAATTAAAACTTGTTATTTCACTGACGTTTTGCAGGCGTTTATCAAAACTTGAAATGTTGAAGCGTCGTGGCAAGGGACCGCCTAAGAAGGGACACGGAAAGAAAGCTCAAAACCGTAATAAAGAAATCTCAAAGACGGGACAAGGAAAAAATGCTCAAAAACATTAAGGGTACTCAGAGACGGGACAAGGAAAGAACACTAAAAAACGTAATAAAGAACGCTCAAAGACGTAATAATGCAAGTTTGTTTCAAGTTTCTTCCGACCTACAAAACTAAAAGGTTGTATAGCAACCGAACGAGAACGAGTTATGCCCAAAAAGATATCGACACGTGTTTTACATTGATCAGAAATCATAAAAACAAATACATATATATTCGGAATTTTATAAAACATTATCTATACTATATTATAATGCATGAGTGAGGGGTATTTCAATATACAAAAAAAAAAATAAGAAATTCTTCCCTCTTTATTATTAAAAACACCCCTAGAATGAGGGTAACTTTGTAAGAACCATACTTATAACTATCATATGCAAATATGATAGTTAATACATAACAACATTGTCTTAAAGATTTATTTAGTTACATAACTATTACATGGCCACTAAGTAATTAATTCATTAACGTGAGATTAACAAAAGGTGCAGAAACAAGAGCTTCAACGTGTTCGGTTTCTTATCTCGGCATGATCTTCATCCCAAAAGTGTTTGTAATTGACCGGAAACTAAATATTTTACAATTTATTAGAATTATAATGCAACGGGAACAAACAACTAGACTTTTGATGCAAAAATAAAAATTTCAGCAAGTATTGGACCAGGTCGGCGACGGCCCTGGCCGCGTTGGCGACGCCTCCTAGTTTTTGGCGTCGGCAACAATTGTCATAGGCAGTCATGAAGGGCGTCGGCCACCACCAACATTAGACACGGCGTCGGTGACAACCAGGCATGGCGTCGTCGACCCCCCCCCCCCTCCTTCTTCTGTTTTGATGTTGTGTTGTTTTAATTGTCCGAAAACACTAAATCTTTCACAACTTTTAAACCGTTCACCCGTTTAACCTCTCGTTTCTTCTTACATGATCGTAATTTGTTTTTCTATCATGTGAACTTGAAATCTAACATCCGGATTAATAATAATCTTAGTTTATAAGCTCTCGGCTTTGTGATTATTTACCATAATTTGACCTTTTCATGTTTTATCAATTAAAACTCACTGTTTATGTTTCAAAAACTCACATGAACATTATATCTATAAAAATTCCTCATTATCCGGAGTTCCCTTCATAGGAATTATGCATCTGTTATCTATTATGCGTTTCGTTTATTCAACCCTTTCAACTACTAGTAGTTGAACATATCTAACACAATTCCTACATGCGGAATTGTGCATCTACTAGTCATAGTCACCATAAGAGTCTATGACATTTTAACTCGCGTTCCCGATTCTCGGTTTACGTGTATAATTAATCTCCTACCCATTATTCGGGTATTATTCCGAAGTCATTATTTATGCAATCACTAAGGTATGCATTAAGACTTCATTTGACCCGTTTGGTTAGTCTAACGAAATCCATCGCTTTTACTTACCAAACCTTGATCTTTCTATCAATTTAAATCGTTTGGTTAACTTAGCGAAGTCCATCGCTTTCATACAACCAAAACTTTCATAACGTCATTATTTGACCCGTTTGAATGTATTAGCGAAAACCTTCACTTTCAAACATTCAAACTTATCATTAGTCCTTTATTCATTCATTCATTCGGTTTATTCGTACAAAATCCACCGCTTAAGAACAAACCGAACTTCTTGATGTTACCTTTATTATTCAACATATATAAACGTAAAATATTAACAAAAGATCTACGGAGCATGTAGCCACGTACCTTGAAGCTTCTCCTTTAATCGCGCGTTTGCTCCGGCTTGACTTCCCGAAGCTTCACCCGAGTTACCTATCGATTGTAACCCGTTATAATTAGAACGTTTTATCTATAGCCATGGCATGTAACTTGCCCAAGCTTTCAATCATTGGTTCTAATTAACAATATTTGTTCATTACGCAAAAATGGTATTTCTTTTAGGCGTTTCATCAAACACCTTGTATGCATAACATTTTATCTAATCATTTTTAGTTCGTTTAAGCCATGGACAGGACAAGAAATTCAACTTAACATATAAATGACTGTTTACAATCATAATAGCAGGAAACCTTAACAAATTCACATTGTTAAGCCATCTGTTCGGGATGCGGTAGGTAACGTGTATGAGGGAAGTGCGGTGCCTCAAGCGATGGTGGATCATTACACTAGTTTTTTTGGTACTAAAGGGAATGTTAATGTCCATCCAACCCCTGATTTGTTCCGAAACGTGTTGTCGCCGGAGAGAGCTAATACTATGATTAGACAAGTTATGGAGGAGGAGATTAAAACAACGATGTTCTCTATTGCTGGGAATAAGGCTCCGGGGCCTGATGGGTATACGTCAATCTTTTTTAAGAAGTCATGGAACACTGTTGGACCGGATATTTGTAGGGCGATTAAGGATTTTTTCAGCAATGGATGTCTTCTTAATCAGTTAAATCATACGATTATTTCATTAATCCCCAAGGTTACTACCCCTTCTCTGATTTCGGATTATAGACCTATTTCGTGTTGTAACACTTTATATAAGTGTATTAGTAAGATTATTTCTAATCGAATCAAAGAAGGGTTGGGTGATATTGTTAGCATGAACCAGTCTGCGTTTGTCCCAGGGAGACGAATTACAGATAACATCCTGTTAACTCAGGAGTTAATGCACAACTATCATCGCAATATTGGTCCTCCTAAATGTGCATTTAAAGTAGACATTCAGAAGGCCTATGATACTGTTGAGTGGTGCTTTATTGAGAAAATGTTGATGGGGTTCGGTTTCCATACTACGATGATTAAATGGATCATGGCGTGTGTTGCTACCACATCGTTTTATTTGTCGATTAATGGAAGTCTCTATGGGTATTTTAAAGGCAAGCGTGGCCTTAGGCTGGGTGATCCAATGTCCCTGTACTTATTCACATTGGTGATGGAGGTGCTGACAATGATTCTTCAACAACAGGTTTCTATATCTACGGAATTTAGGTTCCATAATAGATGTGAAAAACAAAAAATTGTTAGCTTGTGCTTCGCAGATGATTTATTTTTGTTTGCTAGAGGGGATCAGCGATCGGCAAAAGTGATAATGGAATCTCTTAACATATTTAAAAATATGTCGGGTTTGGTTCCAAGTATGGCGAAAAGTACTATTTTTTTCTCTAATGTTTCGGATACGGTAAAAGATAGAATTCTCTCTATTATGCCGTTTGAGGAGGGGGTGTTTCCGGTAAAATATCTAGGTGTGCCTCTAATTTCATCTCGTCTTCATTACAAAGATTGTAAAAAGCTCGTGGATGTTATGGATGCTAGAATCATGAATTGGAAGAACAAGTGTCTTTCTTTTGCTGGAAGGTTACAATTGATCAAATCTGTTTTATCTTCTATGCACCTTTATTGGGCCTCCGTCTTTATTCTTCCTAAACGAATCATAAAAGATATTGAGGATCGGATGAGGGTGTTCTTGTGGTCGCAAGGCAATAGTATTCGGGGTAAGGCCAAGGTTAAGTGGCGAACTGTTTGCTTGCCGAAAACCGAAGGAGGACTGGGTATTCGAAGGGTAGCTGATATGAATAATGCTCTTATTGCTGTGCATATTTGGAGCCTGTTAACTCTGCGGGAATCTTTATGGGTAAAATGGATTCACTCTTACCGCCTTCGGAATAGAAGTTTTTGGGATGTTCCGGCTCAACAGAATATTACCTGGAGTTGGCGAAAGATGCTTAGTCTTAGACCTCTAATTCGAAACCATATTTGGATGAGAATAGGATATGGGAGGAATACCTCGGCCTGGTTCGATGTTTGGGATGAGGTATGTTCGCTAATATCTATTGTTAATCCGAGAAGTATTGCTAATGCGAGGTTTAACATGAATTCTAAATTGGTTGATATCTATGTGAATGGAGACTGGGTGTGGCCGATTTCTTGGGTGGGTGGTTTCCCCAAGCGATACCCAAACATTCATTCCTCATGTGGCTTATTGTGCACAGAAAATTGAAAACTCAGGATATTATGTGTAAATGGAGTTCGGGCAATGCGAATATGAATTTGTTATGTTGTTCCTTATGTACGTTGGGACCTGATTCCCATGATCACCTATTTTTTGAATGTCAATTTGCGAAAGCAATATGGGATAATGTTAGAGACAAAGATGGTATAGAGCATATTCAGAATAAATGGAGTGATATCATCGACTTTCTAATGGCCAATGCAAGATCGAAGGAAGCTAGTCATGTTATTGCGAAATTAGTAGTGGGAGCAACGACTTATTTTGTGTGGGAGGAAAGAAATAGACGGCTCTTTACGACTAAACGGAGAAACAAGAATCAGCTTATTGAAGTTATCTTAATGACGGTACGTATGAAACTGCACACGATGAGATTTCGGCCCACAATCCAGACAGCTCGAGTTTTACAAGATTGGATGCTTCCACATAGGTTGTTGATAGCGGAGGACGATTGTGGTTAATTTCGTTGTATGTTTATGGTGTGTCATGTTGCTTAGAGGTGGTTTGTTTAGGGAGTATGTTGTTTAGGGTGTTTTGTTTTGTTTACTCTTGTATGGCATGTCATACTTGAGAACTGAGGGCTGTTTCTAGTCTCTCACATATTTTATTTGGTTGATTGGTATAAAATTCACCGGGGTAACCCTTTACCCAAAAAAAAAGACATGGGATTTCTCATACAACTTCAAAAACCCACTTCCATAATACTAAAATCCTTACTTCCACATATGATTAATGTGATTTTATCAACTAATTCAGTTAGGATTTAGTCTTTCACTTAAATTATACCTTCTATAGGTCAAATAAATTACCAATTTCACCAAGAACTCAATTTCTTAAGTTCTCTACATAACCTTCATTACTCAAAACGAAAATTGTCACATACCTTATGAACCTCTTGCTAAGATGATCAATATTTTTAACTCATGCATCAGTTTTAGACCCAATTCCTTTCTGATTTTGGTGAATTGTAGAATTAGGGTTTGAAGAGTTTATCCTCCTTTGATGCTTTGTGTTTTTGGTCGAACAGACACACACACAAGTGTGTGTTTGGGTTCCAGTTTGCCCTCTTGACAATTTTAGCCCCTTATGTTTATTTAATCACTAAAGGGCCATAATTCATAATTTTATTATCTAGCAACTTTTTATTAACTAGGTTAAATTATCCAAGTTATTTCTCATAAGGTCATATCCAACATATGTATATATGTATATTGGTTTAATATTTTTGGGGTGTTACAAGTCCACCCCCTTAAAGGGTTTCGTCCCCGAAACTAGAATACGTACCAAATAACGAAGAATAGAGCCGTTTCATCTATTCTTCGGACTTCCAAGTGGTGTCTGATCCCTTTCGATGCTCCCATTTGACCTTCACTTAGACAATTTCCTTGTTTTTGAGGATTTTGACCTTTCGGTCAAGGATTTCAATAGGCGTCACCACGTAATTAAGTTTATCATCAACTTCGATGTTGTCATAACGAACGTAGGCCATCTCATCGGCCAAACACTTTCGGAGATGTGAAACGTGAAAAGTGTTATATATACCACTTAATTCTTTGGGTAATTCCAATCGGTACGCAACCTTGCCGACCCTGTTGATTATTTTGAAGGGTCCAATAAACATTGGACTTAATTTTCCCTTTTTTCTGAATCAGACGATTCCCTTCCACGGAGATACCCTAAGCATTACTTTATCGCCGATTTGAAACTCGATGGGTCTTCGTCTTTTATCCGCATAAGACGTTTTCTGAATCTGATGTTGCTGAAGGTGGAGGCAGGAGGCGAGGTTCACTTTGTTCTCTGATGTTTTTAAGTTATGGGTTTGTGTTGTTATAACCCTAAATGGGTTTTACATTAAAGAAAAAAATAAAAAGAGAAATAAAAAAAACGGAACAAAAAGAGTATTGATTGTGCCTCATACGGGATTCGAACCCGAGTGTCTTGGGAAGAATAACGCGGACATAACCAGTGGAGAACCAAGGCTTTTTTGTTTATGATTCCCTTTATAATTTACTTATGGGTTCCTTTTCAATCTATATCTATATATATAATATATGAATAAAATGTGGGACACGTGTCAAGTGGTGGTACAACCACAATGGATTTTTGGCGGGAAAACGTGGGAATCCTTATTTTTTTACACGGGATCCGAATTTGGGACAACCATACCCGGTTTTTTGGCCCGAGTATATAAATCATGGAATAACCTAATTCCCTCATTCTTCTCATTCAAGCGGCTTCCACGATACGTTTTTTTACAAAACCCTAGCATCGGCAATTATCTATCTCCTTCTTCATATGGTTGTAAATGGTTTGTTCTTCATCTTCATCTTCATCTTCATCTTCTTCATATCATGATTTCTTTTTCTTTATAACATGTTTGATATTATCAGGTTTTGATTTAGATTCATGGTTGTTATTTTTCTGATAATTTTCTCTCTCTAGATTACCCTGTCACTCCTTCACTACCATTTCTAGGGTTTACAATTCAACCTTTCGCACCATCTACAAATCCTTTCGGTACACTCTCATCACATCCGTTTCCAATTTAGGGTTTCAACTTTCAAGCAATCGGAACTTCTGTTTAGTTACAGTGATTATTCAGTGCTACATTTGATTATTCTGTATGTCTACTTTATTGCAGCTTTTGTTTGTTTAATTGTTTGATCTGAGAATTTCCAGGAGTATTGTTTTGTAGTTCCGGATTGGATTTAAAATAAATTATTAATTAATTATTTTTATTTTGGGGATTTATGCTTAAAAAGAGTGGATTATTGGATTGACTAAAATTAAAATTAGTTGATTTTTTTAATATTATTGTTTTCTGTTTTAATTTTGGGGATTTATGCTTGAAAAGAATAGATTATGGATATTACTGGATTGAAAATTAAAATTAGTAGCATTTTTTTTAATATTATTATTTTCTATTTAGGTTTGGGGATTTATGCTTGAAAAGAGTAGATTATGGATATTATTATTTTCTGTTTAGGTTCTGTTTACTTCTGATTACTTTGCTCTTGATGTGCTGCTTAATTGCCTCACTGTACTAAGTTCCGAGTAAGCATCTTTCTTCATATTACAATCATATAATATTCACGTTTTTTGTTTTTTTTTTTTCGTTTATGGTGTTGTTCTTGGGCAGGTATTTGGGTATACAACAGGTGGTCTTTGGAGGTCGGTCAATGGGTGATTGGGAAGAGGGAATGAAAAACCCTGAAGACGGATACAAGTACTTTAAGATCTAAAGATCGTTGCGTCCACAAATTTCGTTTACGGAAAATTGGAGAGCGAGTCAGAAGTAAGATCTGATCAAATTAAGACAGTGGACTTGTGAATCCCACAAAGGAGGTTAGTTTAGCCCGGAGATGGTTATTCTGTTAGACTACATGTATAGAATAGTTTTATAATGTTTATGTGGTGGTTATTGTGTTTTATAAGTGAACGGGTTGGTTAACGTTATGTTTTATTTCTAACAGGTTAATGGCTAGAATAAAATACGAATTAGATATGGACATATATTTAGATATGGAACCAGTCAATTTTGAGCCTTGTCGGAACCTTTTTCTTAAATATATTTTTGGGTATTTACTTGTCCGACACAACGTATATGCATTTCTTTTTCTCAAGTGATATGTGAATCTGTTGTGCTGAATTGATTGATTCAGTTCTGGATTTCCAACGAGCGATGATTGAAGTAGATGTAAACTTGCAAAACCCTAAATCTAAGGTCTTCATCGTTGTAGTAATCCATAGATATAATCATTCTTAATCACTTTTTTCCTTTTTCACATGTGATATGAAACCCTAGATCATGGTACTTCTGATTACTTTGCTCTTGATGTATTAGCAGGCTGTGTGATGTTGGTGATGTTGAGTTTCAGGACAACTGGGGACGGGTTTGGTATAAATCTCAACACATTATCGTTTTTAGTGATGTCATCTTTTTTTTATAGAAAAAATAAAGGTTACAACTTTTGATAAATGTCGAACAGGGTAGTGGCTGATTACTTTGCTCTTGATGTGTATGATTATAAACTCTTGTGATTTCAGGTCGTTTCTTGGGAGAATTAACGAAGCAACTTTTATCCAATCTTGATGCAAGTAAATACCAGGTGACGGAGTATAGGGTGTCGATATACGGAAGGAAGCAAAGCGAACGGGGTAGACAATGGTACTTCTGTTTGAAAAGAGTAGAAAAAATAAAATTAGTTGATTTTTTTTAATATAATTGTTTTCTGTTTTAATTTTGGGGATTTATGCTTGAAAAGAATAGATTATGGATATTACTGGATTGAAAATTAAAATTAGTAGCATTTTTTTTAATATTATTATTTTCTATTTAGGTTTGGGGATTTATGCTTGAAAAGAGTAGATTATGGATATTATTATTTTCTGTTTAGGTTCTGTTTACTTCTGATTACTTTGCTCTTGATGTGCTGCTTAATTGCCTCACTGTACTAAGTTCCGAGTAAGCATCTTTCTTCATATTACTATCGTATAATATTCACGTTTTTTGTTTTTTTTTTTCGTTTATGGTGTTGTTCTTGGGCAGGTATTTGGGTATACAACAGGTGGTCTTTGGAGGTCGGTCAATGGGTGATTGGGAAGAGGGAATGAAAAACCCTGAAGACGGATACAAGTACTTTAAGATCTAAAGATCGTTGCACTCACAACGTTCGTTTACAGAAAATTGGATAGCGAGTCAGAAGTAAGATCTGATCAAATGAAGATAGTGGACTTGTGAATCCCACAAAGGAGGTTAGTTTAGCCCGGAGATGGTTATTCTGTTAGACTACATGTATAGAATAGTTTTATAATGTTTATGTGGTGGTTATTGTGTTTTATAAGTGAACGGGTTGGTTAACGTTATGTTTTATTTCTAACAGGTCAATAGCTAGAATAAAATACGAATTAGATCTGGACATATATTTAGATAGGGATGAGAGGGAGGAAATTCTTCAATTATTCAGTTTAAAATGTAGCAAAATAACATCTATGAGGTCTTAAAAAATGAAACCTTAAATGTGAATACTGTGTTTCCAGAATTACTAGGTTTTTTTTTTTTTTTTTTTTTTTTAAGAAGATGGGATTTTAAGTAGGGAAAGGGGGTTATAAGTTATAACATCTATTTTATAAAATAATTTTTTTAGCTAGAACTACAAATTTGATAATTGTTTGTCCGCATTTTAGGCGGTTTTTACGTGTACTGCGTTTAGGGAGGAGTGGGCACCTTTCGGGTAAGGTGTGCGGTTTGTTTTCACGGGTATGCATACCCGCTTAGGGTAGGGTGTGCGCTTAGGGTAGGGTGTGCGGCTTGTCAGTGATTTAGTGTAAAAATAAACATGCTTCTTCGAGTCATGTCATATGGTCATGTGTTATAAGGTCGTTCCTTTACGTGTGTGTATATAATAGAACAGGTTTCTCCGGATACATTGGTTGTATTAAAGATGAAGTGCATATGTAACGTTTGTTCATCGCAGGTGGCTACTGTAGCTGGTTGCATATCTGTGATCACTAATATGAGCTTCAGTGGCCCTTCTATTAGTGCCGGTTAGTTTTTCTCCTCCTGATATGTTGCGTGACTTGCCATCAAAGTTATGGATAACGATTGAAATTCTGGTTGATAAGACATAAAACCTTCGCTCTCAGGTTAGTGAATGCAAATGGGAATTTGTTTTTTTTCCGCATCTTGTCCTATTTACTTGCAAACGAGTTGATTCAGCTGTATTTGTGTCTAAAACGGGTCAAATAAAACAATGTAAGTAAAATTGGGACGACCCAAATGGACTGAACTGATATGGATATGTAAAATGATACTAAACTGGTTTCACCTTTATCGACCACTTGAAATGCAAATGATTGCTTATTGGTTACATGGTGGTCTAGACTTGAGAGTCGGTTTCAAAGATTCTAAAGAGGTATTGTTCCTTATAATCTTCACCATATGGACTTACCTCCTTTTATTCTTATATCTTGGAAATAGACCGTATAATTAGATGTAACAAATTTCGACCCATTTATATTGGGTTGTTTTATATCTAGATGGTTAAAAAATAGGAAGGTATAAAATTTTATCTCAAATGAGTCAAAATAAGAGCTTGAAGTTAGCCAAAGTGAAATGGGTTTATATTTAAATACATGCCCTTATTTGAGTTCAATGATTAGTATTTATTTAAATATTTTTGTAGGTGTTTTATTTTATATACTTGTAACTGGCATTTTGGCGAATGCTATAAAAGATGCTACTAGACGACCTAGATCGGGTCTCTTTTAGGGCATGATTTTGTTTATTACTCGGTCGATGCTTCTTGAGCGGTGTTGATATGTGGGTAGGGATGAGCATGGTACCCGTTCGGTACCAGTACTGAAAAACGGGAAAAGTGGGTACCGGTACCGAATATACCGGTACGGTACCGAAAAACGGAGAAAGTGGGTACCTGTACGAGTACCGAATATACCCGGTACGGTTCGGTACCGGTTCGAAATGATCATCCCTATATGTGGGTATGTGCTTCTTTGACTCAATTGCTAAACAATACAGACATTCATTTTCTCATGTCTGGTATTAGTAAACTCCGTTAATCTGTGTGTATTTTTAATCTTTTTGGTTGTTTGGTGTTCTTAATTTGGTTTCATTTGAAAGTAAGGTTAGGAATGTTAAGATGTAGAGTAAATCTGTAGTAGTTTTTTGAAACTCATTAATCCAGCTCTTGCTTCTACTAAGTTTCTATGGATTTTCTTTCAATGGTTTGACTTGCTATTCTGGTACGGTTGATTGTGAAAAAAGTTTTAGTCCAGAACTGGCTTTATATTTTTCAATATTTTTTGTATTGACCAGAGTTGACTTTTTAGGGGTTTGGCAATGTGGGATCTTGGCTAGCTAGGCTGATTCATGAAAGGGGTGGTAAGATAGTTGCAATGAGTGATGTTACGGGAGCTGTAAAGAACCCGAATGGTATTGATATACCTGCATTGCTTGGGCATAAAGAGAAAGCTGGGAGCTTAAGCAGTTTTGATGGTGGAGATATAATGGATGCAGATGAATTGCTTGTTCATGAATGTGATGTACTTATACCATGTGCCTTGGGTGGTGTTCTTAACAGGTATTGTTTTAGTTTTCTATGAAATATATCATTCAGTGTCTGTTTGTTTCTTAACTTTATTTCGGTTGTATATAGTCGTAAATATTTTAGATGGTGTGCTTAGAAAAAGAGATTTACTGTTACTGAAGTGGATAAGCTGACTGATGTGTGTAAAATGCAACATATAAATTACATCAAATGAGGCATAAAACTAACCCTTTTTAAGTACTAATATTGGAAAAAGAGTGTTTTTGTCTTCCTTTTGTATTTTCAGGATTAAATGAGCTCAAAAACACAAAAGAAGCAAAAAGACAGCTAAATCCAACATAAATACAAGAAAAGGAACATAAGTGGACTGCCCGACCCCTCAACGGCATCTTCCCAAGCAAAATAGAGAAGGCAGAAGACTGAACACGCCCCGTGCTCAGCCAGCACGGGGCCGTGCCCAAGAAGCAGCAGAAAAGACAAACCTATAGAAGCTTCTATTGCCCACCACGGGGCCGTGCCCAGTGAACACGGGGGCGTGGCGAAAGTACAGTAGGTGCATTAATTGTAATTGCGAATTACAATTAATGAAGAGAGAGAGTGTCAGACAGGCACGGGGCCGTGTCCAGCGGACACGGGGGCGTGCCCAGCCTTCTGTTCAGCCTATAAATAGGAGTGCTTGGTTTCATTTCAACTCATCCCTTGGTACACCACCTCTCTCACACTTCATCCACCACCCACCACCATCACAACACCATCATCCACCACCATCATCCATTGTCCATCGTAGAGTGTGTGAGTCGTCTCGGGATCCAAGATTGATTGTAAGAGTTCTTGACAATCAAGGCCATGTTTGCCTAAGTCTCTTACATCACTTGGTGAAGACAAAGTGTCTAGTATAATACTTTTTATTTCTAATCTTTTGCACTTTTTATTTGGTTTTGTATTAATGACTTTAATAACTAGTTACTTATGTTGAAGGTGATCTTTCCTTATCGTTTGTCCGTGGTGTCTTGGCATTATTTTACTGTCTATATAAAATAAAAGATTTTCACCATTCATATCTCCACGGTCTATATGGAGGTATGTTGGCTACCTGGTCGGGGGTTAAGGGAACGGTTTGGTAAAGGTCTTGCCATTGTTCAGCGTTTAGAGGTCCTGCAATGGACCTGGGTCAAATTTAGTAGGACCTCCTTCAATGCTTCACGGTATTGGATGGCGGGGGTCCAAACTCTTTGATCCCCTCATAAGTTAACTACTATTAATACTATAACCCGGCTATTTAGGACTGTATCCCTGCTGACTCAGACTACTTAGCTGAGGGTAACGTCACCGCCAAAAGCGGGGCCTACCATAATATTGCATTAATAACTTAATTCATTATCTTCCAATAATCCACCCTTTTAGGATTGTATCCTTGCTGACTCAAACTACTGGTGTGAGGGTAACGTCACCTTCAAAAGAGGGGCCTACTACAATAACTAAGATAATCTCTTAATTATGTGCAAAAGTGCGGAAATAATCAAAGGTTATACTAGATACGAGTCGGAACCAAGTGATTCATCTTGTCTATCTGTTTTTATTTTATTTTTATTTTCAGCATTTTAGTTAGTTTTTACTTTTCTTAGTTTAAAACATTTTTCTAAACTTTTTATTTTGATTAGACGTTGAGGATAAACCGGTACTAAAAGCTCTTGTGTCCTTGGATGACCTCGGTATCTTACCAACGCTATACTACGCTCACGATGGGTGCACTTGCCCATATGTGTGTTTAGTGTTAGTAAAATATCGTGTTTTATAAATTTAAAACTTGGCTAAAAATAAGTGTTAAAAGGGCTTAAAATATACACCTAATATATATAACACTTCACAGCACATTAAGTTTTTGGCACCGCTGCCGGGGACACAAGGATTTTAAGAAAGCTTAAAATCGACGGCCTAATCAGTTTTTCAAAACCTTTTCAAAAAGCGCGCACATTTTTCTGCATTTTAGTTTAGTTTTGCATTTACAGTAACCTGTACACGGGGCCGTGTTCGCTGAACACGGGGCCGTGCTGCACATTTTCACAAAAAACACCCAGTAACGGTAGCTTGAACACGGGCCGTGCTCACTAAACACGCCCCCGTGCTCAACGAAATCAGTAAAATTAATTAAAAACGCCCAGATACAGATCCTGAACACGAGGCCGTGTTCACCAGACATGGGGCCGTGTCCAGCTTCTGTTTCCGTTTTTCTTTTTGTTTTCTGATCTCGAGACTTGGTTGTGGTCTGCTGAGTGATTCTTATGGATCAATACTCAGGAGGTTACAACTACAGCTATGAGGAGGATGATTATAGGGGTAATTATTGCACTAATTGTCGTAATGCACGCTCGATTCAAAATAATCACTCATATCAACCATCCAATTCATACACCTACTATGAGGAGCCCAGGTACGAGCCATCAACTTCATACACATCCTATGAAGACCAAAGGTATGAACCTCCTCCCTCATACTCATATTTTGATGAACGAAGGTATGAGCCCTCATACTCATACTTTGAGGAACCAAGATATGAGCCACCACCTTCATATGCTTACTATGAGGAACCTTGGCGTGAACAACCCACCTCATATGAGTATTATGAAGAACAAAATTACGAACCTTATCCATCATATGCTTACAATGAAGAACAGTGGTGCGAACCATCGACTTCATATGAGTATTATGAGGAACAAAGGGTCGAACAACCGGATTCAAGCTTAGAAAATTCCGATTCTTTTTCTATAACCGAAGTGACCGATAGGATATTAGAACACATTAGAGTTATCGATCGATGTATAAAAGAAGCTCGCGCAAGGGAAGAGGAGTCCCGCGCAAGAGAAGAGTTAAAAAAAGAAGAGATAACCGAAAGTGTAAAAATGGAAGAACAAATAAGTGAAAAACCGACACATGAGTTAAACAACGAAAAAGGTGAGTCCGACAACGTTAAAATTCAAGAAGAGTCTAATTTTGAAGAAATTAATCTCTTGTCACCTTCTTTCGAAAATCATTGTTTAGTACCCACTCATGCTAAGTTTTTAAAAGAGTTAAACACTAACACTAAAATTGACGAAACGGTAAGTGTTAAGTTAACTAATGATCAAACTTCACTAATAAAAGAAGACCCGTTTGAAATTAACATAACACCGGTTCCATGTTTCTTTCAAAATTCGTTTATTAGTAATGCCACAATCGATAAAGATCTTTGTGTTAACATAATGCCTAATTACATTTTCGAAAAATTAAGTATTAGTGATTTTTCTCCACTTCAAATACCCATTTTTCTATCCAATCGGAAAGTAATAAAATCAATCGGTATAGTTGAAGATGTCTTGGTTCAAACAAATCAAATGGTAATCCCGACCGACTTTGTCATCCTCGATGACGCTCCTCTAGTGTTGGGACGACCATTTGTAAAAACTCACGAAGCTTTGAAAAACCGGAAGTTCAAAAATCTACCTCTTCAATTAGGGGCGTTTAAAAGAAGTGTCGATCTCGAACGATCAATGAAATATCCATTCGGCAATAATGACCCCCTAATTGAAGATGAAGAAGAACCACCCGATACAAGTGAAGAGATTGACCACTTTGTTGAAGAAGAGGTCGCCATAGAACAAACTTTTAAAGTTCTTGATCAAAATGAGCAACTAAATAAGGAGTCTCCTAAAGACCCACCACTTGAGCTCAAAGAACTTCCAAAAGGTTTGGAATATGCTTTTCTAGACAAAGATGGTAATTTACCTGTAATTATTTCGTCTAAATTAGATAACTTAGAAAAGGAAAAATTAATTAATCTTTTGAAAAAACACAAAAACGCAATAGCTTGGAAACTTGTAGACATAAAAGGAATTAGTCCTTCTATGTGCACACACAAAATTTTGATGAATGATGACTACAAATCGGTCATACAACCACAACGTCGAGTAAATCCAAATGTTCAAGAAGTGGTTAAAAACGAAGTCATCAAGCTACTTGACGCCGGACTTATCTATCCTATCTCCGATAGTCCTTGGGTAAGTCCCGTCCAAGTAGTTCCAAATAAAGGAGGTATGACGGTAATAACTAACGAAAAGAATGAACTAATACCAACGAGAACCGTCACAGGATGGAGAGTATGTATAGATTATAGACGATTAAATGAAGCAACAAGAAAGGATCACTTTCCTTTACCCTTCATTGATCAAATGTTAGAAAGATTATCCGGTCATAAATTTTACTGTTTCTTGGATGGTTTTTCAGGATACTTTCAAATCCCGATAGTGCCCGAAGACCAAGAAAAGACAACTTTCACATGTCCCTATGGAACTTTTGCTTATCGACGCATGCCGTTTGGTCTATGTAATGCCCCAGCAACATTCCAACGTTGCATGGTAGCTATTTTCCATGACATGATAGAAAAGACAATGGAAGTCTTCATGGATGACTTTTCTATCTTTGGGGATTCATATGACCAATGCCTCGATAACCTTGAACGAATGCTATCCCGATGTGAGGAAACTAACCTCGCCCTTAATTGGGAAAATGCCATTTCATGGTAACGGAGGGAATAGTACTCGGCCACAAGATCTCAAGCGAAGGAATGGAGGTGGATCGAGCCAAAATAGATACCATTTCTAGATTACCACCTCCATCCTCCGTACGAGCTATTAGAAGTTTCCTAGGGCATGCCGGATTTTATAGACAGTTTATCAAAGACTTTTCAAAAATCTCAAGGCCTCTAACGAAATTACTTGAAAAAGATGCTCCATTCATCTTTGACAAGGATTGCAATCAAGCATTTCTAACCCTAAAGGAAATGTTAGTCAATGCACCTATCATGATAGCGCCTGATTGGAAATTTCCTTTCGAAATCATGTGTGATGCTAGTGACTTTGCAGTTGGAGCTGTCTTGGGACAAAGAAAAGAAAAGCATTTCCACCCAATCTATTATGCTAGTAAAACACTTAATGATGCACAAGAAAATTACACAACAACTGAAAAAGAATTACTAGCTGTGGTATTTGCTTTTGATAAATTTCGTTCTTATCTTGTTCTTTCTAAAACTATAGTCTATACAGACCATGCAGCCATTCGATATCTCTTCAAAAAGCAAGACGCAAAACCACGTTTGATTAGGTGGATTCTACTCCTCCAAGAATTTGACATTGAAATCAAGGACAAAAGAGGAGCAGAAAATACCGCAGCAGATCATCTTTCACGCTTAGAAGACCCAGCTTTAGAGGCAACCAGGGACGAGCAAATCAACGAAAAATTCCCTACTGAGTCCCTGGAGATGGTGGAATACAAGGAAGAACCATGGTACGCCGACTATGCTAACTACCTAGCTAGCGGTATAGTCGCAAAAGGGTGGCCACATCATCAAAGAAAAAAATTCTTTGCCAATGTGAAACACTACTTTTGGGAAGATCCATATCTTTTCAAAATGTGTGCCGACCAACTCGTCCGACGATGCGTACATGGTAGTGAAGCACGAAGAATTCTCCGCCATTGTCATGAAGGTCCATACGGAGGACATCATGGTGCTGCTAGTACCGCACGAAAGGTATTCGATTCAGGATTTTATTGGCCAACCATTTACAAAGACGCTCAAAGTCTTGTAAAAACATGTGACGCTTGCCAAAGAACAGGTAATATTTCTTCCAAAAACGAAATGCCACAAAATGGCATTCTTGTTTGTGAGATTTTTGATGTGTGGGGACTCGACTTTATGGGACCTTTCCCACCATCGAAAGGAAACAAATATATACTTGTGGCAGTAGATTACTTGTCTAAATGGGCCGAGGCCGAGGCACTTCCAACAAATGATGGAAGAGTCGTGGTAAGATTTCTGAAAAAAATTATTCTCTCGTTTTGGCACACCTAAAGCTTTAATAAGTGATAGAGGTACCCATTTTTGCAACCATCAACTTGAAAAATTTTTAACAAGATATGGGGTCTATCACCGGGTTTCAACAGCATATCACCCTCAAACAAACGGACAAGCCGAAGTGACTAATAGAGGTTTAAAACGAATACTCGAAAAAACCGTAGGGTTAAATAAAAAGGAATGGGCTGATAAGTTAGACGATGCTTTATGGGCTTTTCGAACTGCTTATAAAACAACAATAGGTACAACCCCGTATAAGCTAGTCTATGGAAAAAGTTGTCATTTGCCAGTAGAAATTGCACACAAAGCCTACTGGGCAATTAAAAATGTAAACTTGGATTTAGAATTTGCTGGTAAAAATCGATTTTGTCAATTAAATGAATTAGACGAGCTTAGGAATTATGCATACTCAAACTCTGAAATTTATAAGGAAAGAATGAAAAATTTGCATGACAAACATATTAAACCTAATGAATTTCGGGTAGGGGATCTAGTTCTTTTATTTAATTCACGACTTCGATTGTTTCCTGGTAAATTAAAGTCTAGGTGGTCAGGACCTTTTTCCATCACCCATATTTTTCCACACGGTGCAGTAGAAATTAAATCTCGAAATGGGCCCCCATTTAAGGTCAATGGCCAACGGCTGAAACTCTATCAAGGATTCATTGAGGATGAAGAAGAAGAGACCTCACTTCAAACGGTGGAAGAATAAAAACATCATGTCGGGTAAGTTACGAACGATTGAGATGACAAAATAAAGCGGTAAGTTTTCTAACCATAGCTTATGGGAAAAAGGTGCACTCACACGAGCACTAAAAAAAAAATTGCTCGGCACGAGGCCGTGTCCGTTGGACACGGGGCCGTGTTCGCGCTGCAGACGGGATAAATCCCCTGTTTCAAAATAGTTTCTTCATTCCACACGCCCCGTTTCCCCACAAAAGCTCTGGTTCCAGGCGATTTTTCGCAAAATTTCAACGTCTCCTATCGATCTAACAACATCAAGGTATGATTCTATCACTCTTAGTAGTTAGATTAGTTACTTGCATGTAGTTAAAACACCAAAAATTTGGGAAAAAATCTAGGGTTCTTGAAGTTCATCCGGATCAAACCTCAAATTTTTGTTTAGATCTGTTTGCATTTAGTTAGATTAGTGTTAAAGGAAGTAAATATACTTGTATTGTTCATAGATTCACCCGATTTCTTACAAAAACCCCAAACCCTTGTTCTTGAACCAAAAAAGATAAAATTGATAGGGTAAACGGGATATTTTGGGAAAAACGGCACTTAGGGTTTCATTTTCGGGGGAAACCGCACCTATTGGACCAAAAATTTTCAAGTTTTCGAAACCGGGTCGAAAAATGAAGTTTTTGAGTTACAGACGTCTGGACACGGGGCCGTGCCCGCTGAACACGGGGCCGTGTCCAGCCGCTGTTTGCAGTTTTGTCCGAAAATATTTCTGTTTCGTGCTAACTTTTGGTGTATTCTTGCAGATGGCCAGGAAGTTCACAAGATTTAACACCAATGAGCTCGATGCAAGAGCTCGATACGAGCTTCTTCAAACAAGGCCGGAGGAATACCCGAGGCAAGCTTGCACAGAACTGCTAACCATGGTGAATCAAATTGACCGTTTCAACAACATTGTCACGGGACCACTCAGAGTCGCACTAACAACTCGACTCCATTCCGTCCATGAATGCACCTTGGAATTCTACAGCACCTTTGTATTCACTTCAAGGTGCGACCCGTTCGATAATGACGGGGTGTCATTCCGGTGTGGCGGAACGAGGTATTCGATCTCTATGGCACAATTTGGGTCGATTATCGGGTTGTATGCGGAAGAGGATGCGGGAAACGAAGAAAATACTGGGGGAATGAGAGAGATAGGTGACAACGAACGCCAAGCCATGTGGGCTCAGATTGGAGAAGGGTTCTACAATCCGAGCAGCACTAAGAGTACAAAGCTGAGGGATCCGCTATATAGATACATTCATAGGCTCCTCGGCTACTCTCTTAGCCAAAGGCATGACAGTAGTGGCGTCGTTGGGTTAAGAGATTTGCTTGTCCTCCACTGCATTCACAACCGCAGGCCGCTCGATGTTCCGTTCCTCATGCTCCGAAACATGCATCACAACCGCCTTGCTAGTGCACCAACTCCTTTTTCTTTGGGGGATGGGTGTACCGTCTCTTCAAGCACTTCGCCCACATACCTAGGTCATTTGAGAGGAGCCCATGGTCGGGTACGGTGGATATTCACATATGCCGCTCAATGAACCTGATTTATGAGGCAGAAGACGGGACGGTAACCTTTCAAAGGATGCAAGGTCATGCATGGAACCCGCAAGAAGCGCTTGTCCTCCCAGCTCCGCAACATCATCAGTACCAATACCAACCCCACGGTGATCCGGGCCAATCATCCTCCTCGGGAGGCGGTTTTCCTAACTTTCAAAGTTTGCATGATTTGTTGCAGGAAAACCTTATGTGTACTAGGAACACCTATAACATGGCGAGCAACACCTACCACCGGGTAGGAGCTATCGAGAGAAACCTATCCGAGATCCAAGACGATGTCGGATACATACGAGACCACATTGCACGCCATGGAGGGGATGATGACGATGATGATGATGACGATGCTATGGAATAGGCGAGAGGAGCAGAGGAGGAAGCGGTTGATTGATGACTCCCCAGGTTAACCCTTTTTAATCTTGAACAGTTGGTGGCCTGCGTGCCAAATGTTGAACAATTTACTTCCCTTGACCGCTTTTATTTTCCGTTTTATTTTTCTTTTACTTTATGCTTGGAACAATTAACTATGGTAATGTAGGATGTTTGTGTTGCTTGGTGTGGTATTAAGTGATGAAACAGGTACAAACCAAGGCTCGGAGTGCTAAGCCTCAGCACTTATAGGGCCAGGATGGAAAAACAGGGGGAAGAAACCTGTTTTTCAGGCTTACAGACTGTCCACACGGGGACGTGTCCAGCCAACACGCCCCCGTGCTCACCTCCCAGACCTGCTGTTTGGTTACTGTCCTGCAGATTTTTGTCAGACACGGGGCCGTGCCTAATCAACACGCCCCCGTGTTCACCTTCTGTAAGTTTTCGTTACCGGCAGTTCAACACGGGTTCGTGTCCAGTGGACACGGGGCCGTGTCCAGACTACCAGTAACATAAATCTTTGCTTTTAACACCATTTTATACATCTAATCAACCTAAAAATTTATTTTTGGGACACATTGAGGACAATGTGTAATTTAAGTGTGGGGGGGATGCTAAAACCTTGAATCTTGCAAATCCTAAATACAAGCCTTACACAAAACTCTATTGGAACCGCTAATCACCCCAATTTTTTTTTCAAAAATTTCATTATTTTTTACTTGTCTAGGTTTAACTCGGGAAATTCAAGATTCTCAAAAAGGTTATATTTTTACGAATTTACAACCGATAGCGTAGTGATAAAAAGAACCAACATAAGAAAATTATAAAAAGGCATGGCAAACTTAGTTAAAATTTGATTATATATACTTGATCACATAAAAACCCATTCCCACAAAAGTGAGTTTTGAGCCTTTATTGAGCATACAATTACATATCATTAGACTAAATGCTCATTTTTCGTTTCTTGTGTGAATAGCCGCTTGGTTCTTACGACTCTAGAACTTGCCATGACGATACATTCCCGGTCCTTATCAACTTAAACCCGAGTAAGTAAATGATGGAGGCATTAGGACTAACCCTTTTTATTTCTACACCATTATTTTTTCCTTTTCTTTTACCACCTACCCAAAAATCCCCCTAGTTAGCCCCTTTGAGCCTAAACCTTTTCATTTCATCACCCAAACCAAAAACCCTTTTACCCACCAAAACCTTTTTATTTTTAACCCTTTGTTTTAGTAACAAGTTCGGTTTTTCCGTATGATCGTTCAAAAAAAAAATGTGTTGATGATGAAGCAAAAGATAAACAAACAAGTTCATCAAAAATAACTTTGTTTGAATAAAAGCTTCATCAAAATAAAAGTTGCAAAAAATAGAAAGTCCTACGAAAACCGACACTTGTTACGCTTTTCGCCCTTTTTCTACTAACCACTAACCACTATCCCAACCACCTACCTTTAACCCAAGCCTAACCCTTAACCCACAAAGTCCTCTTGATATTTACAAAGGTATAAAAGTTAAAAAGGAGGAGGATTGATTGCTTGGCAAGCTTATGGTAGGAATAAGTTCCATGCCGCTCTCGAGTGATTCACTAAAAATACACCTTCGGCCGAGTGTGAGTGATTTCTCCCGTGAGGTATGTGAACTTGTATATAAATGGAATTTTAAAAAGGCATGTTATGCCCAAATAAGTAATTTCTCCTATGAAACGTTCTAAATAAATCATTACGAATAGGATTGTAAATAGATAAAAATAAAACCCAAAAAGATCTTGGATTCCCAACACTATAACCCGGCTATTTAGGACTGTATCCCTGCTGACTCAGACTACTTAGCCGAGGGTAACGTCACCGCCAAAAGCGGGGCCTACCATAATATTGCATTAATAACTTAATTCATTATCTTCCAATAATCCACCATTTTAGGATTGTATCCTTGCTGACTCAAACTACTGGTGTGAGGGTAACGTCACCTTCAAAAGAGGGGCCTACTACAATAACTAAGATAATCTCTTAATTATGTGCAAAAGTGCGGAAATAATCAAAGGTTATACTAGATACGAGTCGGAACCAAGTGATTCATCTTGTCTATCTGTTTTTATTTTATTTTTATTTTCAGCATTTTAGTTAGTTTTTACTTTTCTTAGTTTAAAACATTTTTCTAAACTTTTTATTTTGATTAGACGTTGAGGATAAACCGGTACTAAAAGCTCTTGTGTCCTTGGACGACCTCGGTATCTTACCAACGCTATACTACGCTCACGATGGGTGCACTTGCCCATATGTGTGTTTAGTGTTAGTAAAATATCGTGTTTTATAAATTTAAAACTTGGCTAAAAATAAGTGTTAAAAGGGCTTAAAATATACACCTAATATATATAACACTTCACCGCACATCACTGACTTTTTTGGTCAAAAGATTGATTTCAGGACTCAAATTTGATATGATTTCTTCAATATCTGATTTTCCAGTTGTATTGTATTGAATCTCTTGAAAGCTGGCTTAAGGCTATGATTTCTTACACAATATGAACCTAACACGAAATTTGCTGGTTTGGGTTTAGTCTAAATGGGTTCAGGTTAGTATCGGGTCGAACCAGCCGAAATATTTAGTTAAACAAGTCAT
Organism: Helianthus tuberosus; assembly: GCA_030545235.1. Lineage (NCBI taxonomy): Eukaryota > Viridiplantae > Streptophyta > Magnoliopsida > Asterales > Asteraceae > Helianthus > Helianthus tuberosus. Next base: position 127,627,288 of record CM060351.1, on the reverse strand, counting down.
GTTCGTGTCAACTTGATGGGTTCACGCTGTTTAACCCATTGTTTTTAAAAAATGTTCTTATGCAATAACTTTATTTATTTATTTTTTAAAACAAATTGGTATATTTTAAAATTATCTGATTTAAAGTAATAATATTATGTAAATTTATAATTTTAAAGTGTTAATATGCAAAAGATGTTCATTATCTATTTTGGTTTGGTCGTGTTCATGTCTACCCGTGTGGCCGTGTGAAAGTTCTATATTTGCTTAGTTATCCAACAGATTCATTCCCGTTTTTCTTCTGTAGGTAGATAAGTTGACTTTTAGGTCAAATCAGGGACTTCAGATAATAAATTTGATATGAATTATTATGTTAAATTCTTCAGACATTCTAACGTTTGAGATTTTCATTATTCTAATTTAATTCCGATTAAATGTTGTTTTTCTTTAAATTGTCGACTTCAGAGAAAATGTAGGAGATGTTAAAGCCAAGTTCATCATAGAAGTAGCAAATCACCCTACTGATCCTGAAGCAGACGAGGTATCGTTTTCGTAAAATTCGTCCATATAAAGAAATATATTATTATTAATCGTTTCTTATATATATGTTTCACTGCTATAGATTCTGTCAAAAAAAGGAGTTATAATTCTTCCTGATATATATGCCAAAGCTGGAGGAGTGACCGTTAGCTGCTTTAAGTAGGTGCAGGTATTAATCTGATTAGAAACATTAACATTTTTATCTCTTCACACATCTATATGAATACAAAATTTCATTTTTTGTGTTTGAATTTACATAACATGCAAGCGTTTATGTGGAACGAGGAGAAGGTGAACGAAGAGTTGAAGAAATACATGACAAAAGCTTTTCATAGCATAAAGAACATGTGCCGAACCCTTGAGTCCAACCTTCGGATGGGCTCCTTCACATTGGGAGTCAGTCGAGTTGCGCGCTCTACCATCTTAAGAGGATGGGAGGCTTGAACGATCTTGCTTCGCTCATAACTGTATACAAACTATACTGAAGAAGATTTGTGTCAGATCACAAAGAATAAGTAGTGTTGATTTTTATATCTCTACAATGCCCCTTTTTTGGTTCAAACATTCCAAAAAAGATGATTCATTCATGTTATTTCTAACATTGATTGTTTTACCATATGTGCGTGCTTTTCTTTTTCCAAATTGAAAGAAATTAAGTGTGTGCTTGTGTGTTTGTGGGGTGTTGAGACTATGTAAGTGTTGAATATTCGAATTGGACTCGAGAATCAGGATTTGAAATGAGCTAAATTTTGAATTTGGTTTTTGAGTTGGTTTAGAGGCCAAATCGATTTAAGATTCTGTTTTCAAGGAGGGCTACTACCCGAATCGGCCCAAAGTTCAAATTCAAATAATGTCTATAAATAATAAAACTATAGTATTTGCTGAAGTAACCTGAATTGAGCTACAAATTTACTTTTTGGATGAATTAATGACTTACATGCGGAATCCTATGCAATATTATGAAAAAGAAGTGAAGTTTGTTCGGGTAAATTTTCTTTTCTGAAAGAAGCGAAATGTGCTATCCGGTTTAGGTCAAAATGGGTAGGATCGAGTTGGTTCATATATAGTTTTTGTCTCTTTTTTTGGTTTCGCAAATGATTTATTTGTTACATATTGTTTAATAAACAACATTATTACCGCTTGGGGATTTTCGACCCGCTTAGTACATTTTATGGGCTTCTATATTAGCTATTGTTTTGGGTTACAATTCGACCCGTTAGATGTTAATATCCTGAAACGATCGGTTCACATACAAATGAGTCAATTTTCACCTCTATGCTTTTCGCATTATAAGATTTTGATGGATGCTTTGTCGGTTTTGGCAAGAAAACTCAAGCATCAACTCAAATACAAAAGTTGGCTGTTTATGGTCAAGGACTTCTGAGGTTGAGCGGTCGGGGTGATGCAATCAAAGCGCAAAGACTTTCATAGGTTGGACCGGGTTCTGAAACTTGAAGCCCCATTAAATGATGAACAGAGTAAAAGCATGTGACTGTAACCTTCTAACCAATAACTATTTTCTCACTTTTATAGCTTAACACACACAAACAATGTATCAGCCAATCTAATTACCCTTTTGTTTTGGCAGGGTAACAAAATCCCATTGTGAGAATCCAACATGCCCAAGAGATTTGATTTATCCCCCTTACGACTGTCATGTTAAGGCTTTTATCACATTGGTCAAAATACTCTATTTAACATAAATCAATGAATCTTTATAAAAGAAAAACCAAAACCAATTACATAAGATTTAAAAAAAACCGTTTATTATAATTCCTTTATTAATGTACTTCGCTGCAAATTCAACTAATAACGTATTCTAATATAATTTAAAAAAACATGTTTAGGAAAACTTGAGATATTTATGAAACCAAAATTAAAATTTTCTGTGAGGAAGGAAAAGAGGATATTAAATATATTAAAAGTGTTGTTTATGTACTTTTTATTATTGAAAACTAAATTTTCCTAACCCGGGATGTTCCCGGGTGATAGCCTAGTTTGTTATATATATTTACACTAAAAATTAAAAACCAAATGGGTTCCTGGGAATCCGTTCTTTGTTAATAGGTCTGCCCCTGGATGCTGGTGCAGATGTGAAGGGGACTGGGCAGGGCAGGGCAGGGCAGGGGTGGGTGGGGTTATACTTTTAATTTTAGATTAATTATAAAAATGTCCCATGTTTGAAATTAAGTTAATTACACAAATGGTCCCTGTAGTTACAAAAGGGTATTTTGGTCATTCTATTCAAATTTAACAGAAGTTAGTGTTAATACCTAAACTTGTTACAAACTGATAATCACAAGCCTCAAACTTGTTAAAAAAATTAGTACCTAAAGACGAGACTAGCTATAAACCACATGGTTCATCTATGTAATTAACTCTAAAACAATAGCATAATAAGTCAAATATAACTTTTCAAACAAAAATGTACAATTTTTTAAATATATATTAAAACCAATTATACAACTTTTCAAACAAAAAACACAACCAAATACACCCAAACAACTCAAACAAAAACACCACATTTTTATACGCTACGCTTTGGTCAAAGCGTAACATATAGGTGCAGCTGACAGACAAACATCTGACACAGTCAGTCTTTGACCGTTGACCTCGTACCTATATGCCGCGCTTCAGCATATAGACGTGTGCCGTGTGTTAAAACAGCCAAGAGGCGTGTAAGAATAGACCGGACCTAAAAATATACCAACCAAAGAAATGTTAGGAGAAAGTATCTATTTTGAATTAAAAAAAATATCATAATAAACCAAGAAAAAGCCAAAATGTTTATGAGCAAAAACTTAAGAGACTCAATAAAGGAAACAAAGTAAAATGTTTTCCGAGCAAAAAGTTAGAGCATTTCAGTAAAGACAAATTAATGTCCTCGAGGAAAAAAATTAAAACATATATCAAAGTGATATGGTATTGGCACTTGATATAACAATCGAAAAATACTAATATAACAACCGAAAAAGATTCATGTTTTCAATATTCATGTTATATCAAGTGATATGTTATTTACACTTGATATAACAACCGAAAAAGAAAACAAAAAAAAATAGAGTCACCATATGCCCAAAACTAAAATAATATATACAAGCGTTTTACATCAATAAAAACAAACATTGTTACGGGTTTCGACAATACGAATGTCGGTATCGGTTTAGTTGTTGATATTAACACTCGCAATGGTCAACGATACCAAAAGTTATATTACCTTGAATTTAACTCCGTTTTTAACCATTTTTATACCGGAACATTAAGAAAAAATAAAATAAACACACATGTGTATAGAGTTATGATAAAAGGTTAACGCAAATGAGTTAAAAGATGATTAACATTAAAAGAAAAGCATTAAAAGAAAACAATGTTCACTCCATCAAAATTTAATAACATTTAATAGTTCGTATTAAAAAGCAAATGAGTTAAAGATGATTAAAATTTAAAAAAAGCATTAAAGCAAAACAATGTTTTTTTTTTGAAAAGTAAAACAAAACAATGTTCACTCCATCAAAATTTAATAACATTTAATTAATTATTAGTTAGTATGATTAATGGTTAGTATGAAATAATGGCTGCTAAAAAATAGAAAATAAAAATCATGATCCTCTTTTTAAACATTGTTCAACAGGACATTGAACACTTTGACAAAGAAAAACCATTGTCTTGTCAACAAAGTGATGGCAGAATCAGCAGCAGCCAAAGTGAGATCAATCTTCATATATCCAATAAAATCCTGCAGGGGCATCTCTGTCTCAGAAGCACCCCTCTCTTCCACCGGTAATTCACCCAATTTATACATCCAATTTCATGTAGTTCAAGATTGTATGCAACTTTCAACTTGTCAGTTTAAATAGAAATGTTTGGATTGAAATTAGTGAGATGTAGGTTTTGTGACATGGGTTTGGCTTAAAGTTTAGAACTTTGTATGTTTGATGTTGATAAAACAGGGTTTAGCTGGGATAGACAATGGGTTGTTGTGAATTCCAAAGGTAGAGCTTGTACACAAAGAGTGGATCCAAAGTTGGCTTTAGTTGAAGTAAGGTTGCCTCAGGATGCATTTTCTGTTGGTTGGAAGCCAAACAAGGGGTCTTACTTAGGTAAATGACAATCTCAAAACTTTTTTTTTTCTTATTAAGATGATATAGCTTCGGATTGGGCTTAGGATGGCCCCACGTCCCCCTCGTTAGATACAAGAGGGGAGTGTGGGACAAATCAGGCTCAACGGGTCATTCCAATGTAACCCATTGAGTCTTGACCCATATTCCCCTCTTCAAATATAAAAGAGGGGAGTGTGAGTCAGATTAGGTTCAATGGGTTGAAACCATCCCTATCTAAGCCCATTGAGCGTCGACCATGGTTTTAAAAAACGCTTGAGGCCTGCGCCTCAAGGTGTGCCTCGAGGCAAAACGGCCAAAAAACGAGTCTGAGGCGCGCCTCATGGTGTTTTTAATGTATATGCGCCTCAGAGGGGCTGAGGCGCTAAGAAAGCTGCGCCTCATGTGCGCCTAAAGGGATTTTGATGTTTTTGACTTTTTGTGTCAATTTCAAGCATTTCATGTCTTTTTTATGTGTGTTTTTGATGAATCTGATGATGAACTTAGTTAGTATTATTATTTTCATAATATATATAATTTTTATATTTATTCATTAATACCGCCTCGGCTGTACGCCTCGTTTCGCCTCGAGGCTTACGCCTCGTGAGGCGAAGGGAAAACGCCTCGAAACTCGTTTCCGTTCTTTTAAACCTTGGCGTCGACCCACATTTCCCTGTTTGAATGGCCTAAAAGAGGGCAACGTGAGTCGGATCAGGCTCAACGGGGCGTCCCTATCTAAGACCATTGAGTCTTGATCCACATTCCCCTCATTGAATGACTATAACAGAGGAGAGTGTGGGTCAGAGTTAGCTCAATAGGCGAAGCTCACCGAAGCCCAACTCACGTTGATGTCATCGTTTCAATACTTTCTTATTGTTTAATGAGTTTAATGTTGAATAATTGATCTTTAACACAATAATTAGTGATAAGAGCACCGGGGATGGATGAGCTGAAGGTTTCATTGTGTAGACCATCTCAAATATGTGAGGGTGTCTCAGTTTGGGAATGGTCAGGATCGGCTTTGGATGAGGGAGATGAAGCATCTAAATGGTTCACTAATTATCTTGGCAAGCCAAGTCGGTTAGTGCGTTTTAATGAAGGTAATAATGACCTGTTTATTCATCAATTGGTTTTGCGGGTCATGTTTTTATGACAGATATAATAAAATGTGTCAAAACTCACAACGGTCAAACATGTTGAGTAGCTCAATACAATGAACGTGTATAAGTTTACTTGATGTTAATAATTTATGTTCATACAGAGTCGGAGACTAGACATGTGGACCCAAATTATGCATCTGGATTCAGAGTTATGTTTTCTGATGGATATCCGTTCCTTGTAGTGTCCCAGGTTGGTTTTCAAGCTTGTTTTGATATTAAACTCTGTAAATAATAATTATTTTTAATGCATTTTTGGCAGGAGTCTCTAGATTCATTGAATGAACGTCTTCAGGAACCTGTACCAATAAACCGGTTCAGACCAAAGTATGTATCTGTATCTACAACCTTAGTACATTTAAGGCTTGGAAACAAATACAAGTGGGGGTTCTTTCAGTTACATTTAACTAATTAAGGGTGTTAACAAGCCGAGCCTGAGCTCTAGCTTGACTTGCTTCGCCTTGCTAATTATTTATTAGTTGTTTAAAGTATTTTGGTTATATGCATATATAATTGTCTGTATATATATTTACAATTATAAAATTATATATACAACATAATTACGTATATTATTTAGTTATATTTAACAACTTATATTTATTATATTAAATAAATATTGTTTGATTTATTATATAAATAACATGCTGATTTAGTCTCGCGAGCCTAGTCAAGCTTATCAAGCCACAACTTGAGCTCGTTTATTAAATGAGCTACACTTTAGGCTCTAGCTCAGGCTCGAGCTTTTAGCGAGTTGATCTCATGTAGCTGACGAGCGGCTTGGCTCATTTACACCCATATTAACACTTCAAACGGGTAAAACTAACACTTGGCCAAAAATTAGACTGTTTGTACATGTCATATTCTTAGAACCTCTTAAATAGCTTTAAAAATACTAGACGACTTTGATTATTTATAAAACACAAAACATACATGTTTGCGGGTCTATCTGGCCCATTTTGGCATGTATGAAAACTACCCGTTTACCCATCTACTCAACCTGTCCATTTTGCTATCTCTGGCTGACATATAGAATCTTCGTTCCATTCATCTTTCACCAATACCATTTTCACATAAAATTTTTATTGTATGTACAAATTTCAGCATTCTGGTTGATGGTTGCGAACCGTTTTCTGAGGACCTATGGAAGGAAATTAAAATTGAAAATTTGGCATTCCATGGTGTCAAACTTTGCTCCCGCTGTAAGGTAAACGAGTATACCTGTTTTTTGCATTGTTAATTGTTAGTAATCTTCATAAAAGCAATAGCAGCCCATTAATAAAACGGGCTAATTGCATAAAACTATATAAAGGTAACTTAAATTAAATTCTTCTTTGAGGTTACCAACTATATAAAGTTCCAAACAATTTGATTTAACGTAACACTAATTTTCAGAAATCTTGATTCAACATAGTCTGACCCGTTTACCAGTCAAATGATGACCAGTTTGACTTTTTCCTGACATGAAGCCTAAGACTATTCGGAGTGGGAATGCATGAAGAGGGGGCATTAAGCGTCATGTGACAACCACGTCAGCATGGGGGAGTGGTAAAAAAAAAACATGGGGCGGTGTTAGGCGTGGAAAGGGCCGCCCCATCTTTTTTGTTAGTGTTTAAAAAAAAATCACCAATCAACTCGCGCCACATCACCAACAAAATTGCCCCCACCACCACGCCACCCCACGGGGCGTTGTGGAGGGGTCACCATGCCATCTTTCGAGGTCCACTCCGTGTGGTCTAAAACCCATAACTTGAAGATTTCCTTAAATCAAAAGTTTGAAACTTGGATGTTTTTTCCGGGAGTTGGTTACAATATTGGACCAAAACCTTCTTATGCAATTTTCTTTCATATAATTGTCACAAAGTTGCTGCTAAATGCTTTTCAGATACCGACAATCAATCAAGAAAACGCAGTTTCAGCTTCCGAGCCGACTGAAACTCTTGTGAAGTTCCGGTCAGGGAAAGTCTTGCGTCCCGGTCAAAAGGGGCAGGGGATGGTGAAGTTCTTCCCTACTAATAATATCTGTAACTAGATGGGGTTTGATCTTTTGTCATTTGAACATTAATCATGAATTAAATGGATTTGCAGGTGTTCTTTGGACATAATATGGTATGCCATGAAGGTAATGGAAAGATGATTAAAGTGGGAGATCCTGTGTTTGTTATCAAGAATTTCTCATCATATGATGAGACATCAATTTAAAACTGTTATCTGCAAATAGTTTCAAGTGTTTGTAATCTTCAAAACTTTGCAAGTACTTGGTGGACAGTGGCGGACTCATGATTTATCTTCAAGGGGGGGGGGGGGGGGGGGATTTCGTGATGAGGATTTAGCGTATAAATAACAAGGGTTGTAAACGAACCAAACAAACAAGAACAAGACCCGTGTTTGTTAAGGAAATATATGTGTTCACAAATGGTTCATGAACACTTATCGAACGAGGTTTTCTATTCGTGTTCATTTGTCAAGGAAATGAACGTGTTGGTGTTCGTTTGTTAATTTTAGGTAACGAACGTTCACGAACACAAACTAATGTTCATGAAAACAAATAAACGTCTTCATGAACAAAATATATAATATGCTAATACTTATTAAATATTTTATTTGTCGGTGGAATTTTGAAGTATTGAAATAATTTATAAAAATTAGAAACACTTATGAACTATCGAAAATAAACGAACACGTTACTGAACGTTCATGAACATAAACGAACGAATGCGAACCTTGTTCATGTTCATTCATTTAACCAAACGAATGGAATTTCTTGTTTATGTTCGTTTATTTATTATAGAATGAACACAAACGAACTTCTGCCGAAGGTGCACGAACTGTTCACTGAATGTTGGGTTCGTTTAAAGTATTTATAAATAACATTTTTTCTTCAATGAAAGGCGGGTCCGCCCTGAAACTAACGGGGGACTAAAATTCTCAAAGCTAAGGAAAGGAAAGCTAGGTTTTGCTTTAGACAGACGCAAAGCAACTTTATTTGTTTATTACTAGATTAAATTGCATGATGTTGTTTATTTGTACTTTGACTATAAAATCAACATTTTTATTCATTTCTAGGAAACTAAAAAATAGAAAAGATACAGAAACAGAGAAAGAAAAGCTCTTTATACGTTGTTTCATTTGGTAAAAAATAGATAAATGAAAGCTTTTAAATTTTGTTCATACACTTTTAACTCTTTTGTTTGGTACCAAACCAAACACCTACTTGTTCAGTTGCATAAATAAAAGATTCAAAACCTAAAACCTCGGTGCTATTCTCATGCCTGTGAGGCCATTATTGCTTCGGCTGACCAAGAGACATATATGATTAGCCGTGAAATAAGTGTTAAAAGGGAACCATGTGGGCTATTGGTTTGAATATGTTTCGGCTCACCAAGAGACATGTATTATTGCTCAACCAACCTGATTCTTCTTATTTCTATTTTGTTACACCAACAACATATTAAAAAGAAACTAGTAATAAGGCCCTATGCGTTGTGGTGGGGGCGTAAGACTGTGGGGTGTGGGCTTGGGTTGGGGGTGTGGGTTGTCCTTCAACGCCAACTTTCCCACCCCGGGTTGGCGTGGCCCCTTTGGCATGGGTATTCCGCCTGGCGCGCGCGTGTGTGTGTGTGTGTGTGGGGGGGGGGGGGACAGGGTGAGCTGGCTGACTTTGGTTGGATACTTTAATTAAAAGAAAAATCCACATGGCTGACCACGCCAAGCTAAGCCACGCCACACCACGTCCCCTCCGCACCCACTTTTTTGGGGTGGCCTGGTGGAGCCCACCTTCGCCACGTGTCGTGCAAAGCCCTCCACACCCCGCAGTCTAAACCTGTGCCAATTAGCACCAATGTTGCACCACTGCCAGGGACCACCAACAACGAAGTTGTGGTGTGTTAATGCGAATAAATTAAGAGAAAAACGTAAAACAAGGAAAATAATAACTAACTCGATTTAGGAACCATGCATTGCAACGAACCTGTTAAATGGGAAAAAAATAGACAACGTAAAAATGTTAACCCACACACGCACGTTGCGCCGTGATAACTCACAAAATTTTGAATGAAGCGTAAAACGAAACGTAAAAACGTTGAACCACACACACATGTTGCGCCGTGTAAACTCGCAAAATTTAGAATGAAATGTAAAACAAAAAGATTGTGAAATATGAAAAATATAGAGAACCAAAGTTAAAAGTAAAAAATTATTAGGTTAAATTGCAAAATATGAAAACTTTCGGGTTAAAAGTAAAAAAGTCAAATAGTTTTGGGTTAAAAGTGTAATGTTAATTTTTTTTAAAAACCTCCCTAAGCCTTGGGTAAGACCCCTCTATACATAGGGCTGTTCACGAGCCGAGCCGAGCCGAACCGAGCGGACCATTGCTCGTGCTTGGCTCATTTACAAACCGAACCGAGCAGAGCAGCTCATTTAAAACCGAGCCTTAAATCAAGCGAGCATTTTTCGAGCAGTAAATATTCCGAGCGAGCGTCGAGCGAAGTTCAAGCAATTTGGACAACCATGTCGCCCGATTTAAATTTGCTGAGAGAGATACTGAAAATGTTTGGTCTCAAGTTTTTATGTCTTTAAAAACATGCACATTTCATGGTATAATATTTTTCTTATTAATAACAATCTTGTGGCCGACGAGGCGATGATCATATTGCATGAACAATTACGTTGAGAGCAGGATACGATTGACTTATGTTAACGACATGAAACATTGAGGCGACGAGCATCCGGTCATTTATTGGTTTAGGGTTTAACTTTTAGATTTGATATTAATTTTTTTATTGGCGTGGTTGGGCTAGTACGTATAGATATAGTTGTAAATTTGTATATAGTGCACCAAAATCTAATATAGTGGTATATATAAAACTATAAATTTAATTTATATTTAAGTACATATGTATGTGTAATGCGTGTATATATATAGGTGTGGGTGTATATATATGTATAATTTATATTTGTGTATATATATGTGTATATACATGTTCATATGTATATGTATATATATACTAATTAAAAATAATAGTTCGAGCCGAACCGAGCCGAGCGGACCTTTGCTCATGCTTGGCTCGTTTATAAACCGAACCGAGCGGAGCGGCTCGTTTACAACCGAGCATCAAATCGAACGAGCATTTTCCGAGCAATTTCCGAACGAGCGTCGAGCGAGCGGCGAGCGATTTGAACGGCCCTATCTATACATAAAGATGTTGCAAATTTATATTATGGAAATATCCTGGTTTGAATTATGTTTCTCTCTCTCTCTCTCTGTCTCTCTTTTTTTTTTTTTTTTTTGAAACTTCAACTTTCATAAAATACACCAACAGGGAAGCTATCTCCAAGCCGGAAACAGCAACCCAAACAAACAGAACCTTACATCAATTCAAATTTACACCACTCATCCCAACCCACCAAACCTTTTTTTTTAAACGATGTCTATACCATAAAAAACCCAACACTTTGACAAAATCTCTTTTTTTTTTATTGTACAAGGTATATATTATTAATCTCTATTAATTATAGAAGTCAAATGAACAGTACATCATCAACGTATCTTGAAAAGGTGCAATGCGTGGATTTAGTTTTCTGACACGTGCATACACATTCATGAGCACACATGCCCTTCACCTGCCTTAAATATATCACTTCTCTTCCCAAAATAAGCATTCACACACCACCGACTACCAGCTGACCGGAACTCTACCGGCCACCATAACGTCAACGCTGTCACACCACCAAAATACCACCTAGGGAATGTCCCTGATAGGCGTGTGATGTACCAACAACGAGCCACTAATTACATTGAACCCATTCAAGTTTATAAATAAAATCCCTAATTATTAACGAAAAATGTCATCAACAAGTTTAAATGAAAACCAACATGTTCAGCGGAAGCAAATAGTAATCCAAAGTTAAATTGTTCAAAACCAATGTATAATAGCAATAACCAATCTCATGAGTCCCTCCAGTCGACCCATGACCACTCCAGCTACTCCAGACAGCAAGTTCCCAAATCCAAGATATCTAACGACCTGCGAGCATGCAACAAGTGTATCAGACAACGCTGGTGAGTTCATAGTTTTACGAAAACGTTGGTTACCAAGTGTTTAGTTAATCCATTGAATTTAATGTTGATAATATCCCGAATACAAGACGGCTTCTGATTTACATTGCCCTTTCTCCAATGCTCCTATCAAAGCATTGGTCATGACTAGGTCATTAGTTCAACACCCGTCCTCCCAGGTACGGGGTGAGGTTGCCAAACCTAAGTAGCGCTACCAACTAATACCATGTTACCCCTCAGGTAACCAAACAACACGGAGGGACTTTAAAGGTGATAGGATGAGTATATTATCTAACATTACCGATTTACAACAAGACGTATTCCTCTCAGGAATACCCAAACAAGTTACCCAAAACCTATCCCTCCCAGGGATACCCAAAAATTGTCCCAACCACCAGGACGCATGCTCAAGAGAGATGAACTTACCTTTGGTTTGCTCGATTAGATTAAACGCTCGTTAAACGGTTGATCAATCAAATCCTATCGTGGTTACCAGAGACAGTTAGTTTCAGGAATTCACAATTCACGTATCTAGTCACACGTATTGCTCAAGCAACAACTATCAAACATATAATCATCACGTATATCATAACAAGCATAGTTCGTACTATCACACAAGTTGTAGCAAATATCAATACCGGCACATATTCACATTGCAAGCTAGGGCCGTGCACGCAAGTTTCATTCCATCATTTGTAATTAGTTCGCCCATCACAAAGAGATAGGACCCAATCAGTTAACATGTAACGACCCACTAACTAGAGTTGTACAAACTTACAAGTTCCATTTATAACATAACTTAGTGTTAATACTAGTTTACTTTTAACATAGCCCGAAGGCCCAAACAATTGTGCGACACCCTTTAAGTTCCCCCGGCCCAACACCCCTTGTGCGGCCCAGTAGACAACCGTTATTAACTGTACAGTTGTAACACCCCGAAAAATGCAAATAATTTATTTTAAATATATTGTCGGTAAATAAACAAGTGAACTAACTAGGATTAAAATAACCTAGTTAGGTAAAAGCCTTGTAGTGACATACAAATGGGTAAAAACGCAAAAAATAAGAACCAAATGATAGTTGAGGGGCCAAAAGTGTTTAAAGTGAAACTAATATTATTAAAACAGAAATTAAAACTCAAAACACACTTGTGGGCGTGTGTTGAGATCGAACCAGACAAAGGGGGGGGGGCAGGGTTCTTCAAAACCCAAACTTCCACAAATCTCATAGATTGAAGGTTCAATTCTGATAAAAAACGAAATCCGAGCTAAGATTAATGATCCCCATCGAAAGGAGATCATAAGGTATGAAAAATTTGATAAAAATTCTCTACTTGAAATTCTCATGAATTTAGGGAATTCGAAATCTGTTAATGCATGTGTGTTATGTAGATGAAATAAGAACATTTAAGTGTCTAGGAGTAAACCCTAGGCAATTACATGTTGAAATCATACCTAATTCTAACAAATTCATGAACACCATTGTAGGTGGTTAGTGGGTTAAGTAGAACTTGATAAACCCTAGGAAAATTGGGGGTTGTTCTAGTAAAATTTGACATGTGTGAAGTGATTTAAGAACTCTTGAGGCTAAAACTCATGTAAAGGTAATTGATTGATGAAAATTTAGGGCCATATGACAAGTTATGAACTTGTCAATACATCGTGTAAATTTCTGCCCTTAAGGTGTTTGTTTATATGTCTCAAAGAAGGCTTAAAACTGAAATTTAATGTTAAACCACATAATTTTGATGTTTCGGCAAATTATGCGATATATGATTGAAAAGAGTTCTAAACATGCCATGGTTGAACTCTATAGGAAAGGATACCGGAGCGTCGAGCGGACAAGCCGGTGGTGACTTGCGTTTAAAGGGCGTGCTTTGAAGGTATGTAACCTGATTCGTTACATTGAGTAAGTTTTGATAACTAGCATATGTATAGTTGCGTTGTAGAATAAAGGTTGTGTCGATTGATGCGACAATGTTCGTTACTCGAATTAATAGGATTAAGAATCGATTAAAAGTCGTTTGGTAGTCATTATAATGGTGGATTCCATAGATGAGCCAAACGGGTCGAATAATCAATTAGTACGTGGCTTAACGCTTCGTTAATATGGTTATTTGGTCTTTTGTTATTGTTAATAATAGGTATATTAGAATACGAGAATTTAGCGGTTTGGTTTGCTTGAATGATGAAATCCATAAGGGTAAACTAAACGGGTCATTAAGAGAAGGTACGAATCGGATAACGGTAGTACCTTACTCGTAGATTTTGAGCCCGGGTGATGGGTAGCGAATTACTAAACACGCAAACCGGTGATGGGAGCGTGGGTGTTGAAAATAAGGAATCCGAGAATTGGGTCTTATCATCATGAAGTGATATCCCGTCCATGTAGGTTCGGGTGAACTGAACAAAGAGGTCAAAACAGCAACAGAAGCTACCGTAAGTTACGGTAGATACCGTTACTTACGGTAGAGAATAAAGTGTTACGGCTGCTTTCTACTGCCTTACGACTAACCAGTGTTGCCCAGCGGCTACCGTAACTTACGGTGGCTACCGTAAGTTACGGTAGAGCCCTGTCACTTTTGTTGAACTTTGCATATCTTAGTTAAACGAATCCGTTTTTGAGCGTAGTTTCGATTATGCTAATTTTCTAAGAACTCCAATACTAATATTTGTCAAAATTTCCAGTATTGCAAGTATGTGGATGATGATCAAGTCGATCCGAACACAAATTTTGGATGCTTCCTCACTAATCTAATCTAGTTAAACTATGTAGTTTTGTAAACACTACTGAATGACCGATGTTTGAATCCAGTTATTTGACTATGTTAAATACTATGATGAAGTATAACTTAGTTTACTAGCTAAGTTTTTGTTAATTATAATTTTTCTTTTTACAAATACCGCATTTTTTATGATTAAACAATGAAATTAAAATACGGGTGTTACAAGTTGGTAATCAGAGCTTAAGGTTGTCAACATAGTGTTCGGTTCAAGCTTGATTGATCGTCCGGTAAGAATTAATTATTTATGTTAGTAGATTTTATTCTATGTAAGAAATGAGATGTGGGTTAATGTGCATGGGAAGAGCATGTTAACGCACTCAAACCCTGAAAGTGCACCAAATGTGAACGGTTAAAGCAAGTTACGAACTTGGCTAAACCAAAGTAAATAAAGTTATGATATAAATGAGATGTTTAATAATTGATGTAAACATTTCAGTTTCGAGATGTCGGAAGGGAATGACGATGATCCGGTGCCGACAAGCACCGGACAAATGAAAGAAATAATTGCCGAAGAAATGGGAAAGGCAATTGAGGGTAGTCTATCCGGGTTCATAGACAAAATTCAAAACACGATGTTATCATTAGTTGAAGAACGAGTCAAAAGGTTGGAAGATAGTGTCAACCTTATGAAAGAGAAATCGGGAGAACGTAAAGGATGTTCGTACAAAGAATTTATGGCGTGTAAACCGCCAATCTACAACGGGGAGGTTGACCCGATAATTTGCCAAAGATGGCTGAGTGACGTCGAATGAGTGTTTGAAAGGACCCACCGTGACGTAAGTGATTTTTTTGCTTACGGAACGGGCCAGTTGAGGGGTCAAGCCAAGGATTGGTGGGATAACAAAAAGAAGGAGATAGGAGCCGAAGCAGCAAGGTTAATGACATGGGATGAGTTTAAGGTGCCGTTCCTTAAACATCATAGTCCCAAAGCAGTTATCAACAGGATCAAAGAAGAATTTATCCAGTTAAGACAAAAGGGAGAATCAATTGATAAAATCACGGGTATCTTTATGGATAAGATGAGATTCTGTGACGAGTTAGTCACCACTGAAGAGTAGAAAATATACTACTACTACTACTACTACTACTACTACATGCTGAGTGCTGAATACCGGGAGTTCATGACTCCATCAAAGTATGAAACCCTCACGGAAATTATCAACACCGCCAGGGAGCGGGAAATCGAGTTGTAGAAACAAGTTGAAAGGGGCGAGCGAAGGGCACAGGATGTAAATCCAAGCCCTACAAAGAAAGCTTGAACTGTGGAATCGGGAAAGAAAGTGGATGCTAAAGGCGGGTTACCAAGTTGTAAAGTGTGTGGAAAGGGGCACAAGGGTGAGTGCCACTTCAAAGACAAGCCGTCTCTGGTATGTGGGAAGACGGGACACACCGCATCATTATGTCCGGGAAAGGTTTCCGTTTTCTATAAATGTTATCAGCCCGGCCACAAAATGTCTAAATGCCCAGATTTGGTTGGAAAGAAAGACACTAAAGAATCTCTAACAGAAGCTCCAAAGGAGAGGGCTAGGTCCTTCCAACTAACAGCAGTTGAAGCAAAGACAGAACCCAATGTGGTCTCAGGTACATTCGCAATAAACTCGATCCCTGCACGTGTATTATTTGATACGGGTGCGAATAAATCCCTTATTTCACATGGATTTATTCGACATCCTTCATTTGTATTGACAAAATTACCAATGCCTTTAGAGGTTGAGATAGGAGATAATAAAAGTTTCATAGTATGTGATGTCTGTCAAAGCTGCAAATTAAGTATCGATGATGAGGAATACTTGATAGATCTAATTCCAATGTCTATGGGAGAGTTTCAAGTGGTCGTAGGGATGGATTGGCTATCTCAACACCACGCAAAGGTCGTGTGTTTCCTTAAGGAGATAAAGCTAACATCTCCGAGCGGAAAACACGTCACAATCTATGGCGAAAAGGGAGACAATCCTATAATATGCTCGATGATGAAAGCTCACAAGCTCGTGAGGCATGGATGTAAAGCATTTATGATATACGCGAAGGAGCCCGAGAAAGAATTACCAAAGATTGGAGACGTACCAGTGGTACGTGACTTTGAAGATGTATTTCCGGATGATTTACCGGGAATGGCGCCCGAGCGGGAGGTAGAGTTCGGAATTGAATTAGTTCCGGGCGCGAAGCCCGTGGAAAAAGCACCATACCGACTTGCACCATCGAAGTTACAAGAATTAATGTCACAGATTCAATACTTGCTCGATAAAGGATTCATAAGGCCGAGTGTGTCTCCTTGGGGCGCACTTGTACTATTCGTGAGAAAGAAAGACGGAAGCATGTGCATGTGTATCGATTACCGGGAGTTGAATAAACTCACGGTAAAGAATCGATACCCGCTTCCGAGAATAGACGATCTATAATGTCACACCCCAACCGATGGCGGAAACATCGGAGTGAGACGAAGAAAGATTGCTCATCACACATAACGCTAATTGTGACAATAGAATTAAAGATAAATTGTTTTCTTTCATAAATAAATGTTACAATACATGAAATTTGAAATACAACATGTTAAATACAAGAAAAACAATATGACAACAAATATGACATTTATACAATGTATTTGACCTAAACGTCTATATGTGTATCTAGGCATCAACGCTACTTCATTTCATAGCATCATCATCCTCAACCTGTAACATGTTTTAAAATAGAGTTCAATGCAAAAGCAAAGGCGAGTATACAAGTTTGGTACGTACATAACAAAAGATAAGTTTTAAACAATTCCTCATAGCAAGCATGTGATTCAAGATAAACAATAAATTTGGCATGTGTCTAACATATCAACCCAAAAGAGACGCAAGATGCTCATGACATAACCACAAGTCTACGGGCGGGTCGTCAATCCTATAGCGCTACATATGTCACGGTTAGGCTCGTACGAAGTTAATGATAAGTTCAACACATAAGTTTCACCCAAGTTTAAAGTATCAAGCAATCACGTATACAAGCATGTTATAGGAATGTTCATGTGTTTACGCAAAAGGCCCTCTTCAGAGCACATGTCATCATTTCGTTGCAATGAAAAGTCCATAAGTTTATAATTCATGTGTAAGTTTTTGATAAGTAAACATGTTACACCCCAAAAGTGGTAAAAGTAAAAAGGGGAATACGAGTATACTCACAAAGTTTGCATAGGCTTTCCGATTATCCAATTATTGACGAGTTGATGAGGTTAAAAGGTTGAATGTGTAAGGGTTAAAGTTCAAGTATACTTAGAGTCGAGATTCGGTATTTAAAACAACATAAAAATAAGTTATGAGAATAACATGTGAAAATGATCACTTTCAACACATAACACTTGTATGACACTTGGTAACCTCAAGGGTTATGATAATGTTTTCATGAGTTGAACACCCATAAGAATCACAACAAGGTTTAGGTCTTAGAGGATCTTCTACCACTTTAACATATAAACACAAGTTCAACATTAAAGGTTCGAATGAGTGTATATATATATTTAGGCTAAGTATTACATATTATTTAGTCCAATAATTCAAGTAGGAGGTAGAAGATTAGGATCTTCATTTAGGCACCTCGAGTTATCATAGATGTCATGTATGGGGTAGGAAGAACGTGCTTCCATTTAGGAACCCCTTGAATGTTCACCACTTCACTTGATGTAAAAACAACCAAGGAGGGTCACGAACTAGGATTAACACAATAATATAAACAACCTAACTAAAGAGAAATCATCAAATCATGTGAGGATTGTATGTAGGACAACCCAAGTTGTTCCATAATCACTCATTCATCAAGATCTAAGCTTGACATGATTTGTGGGTTAAATACCCTAACAAAACAGAAAGTATTTGAGGTTTTAACCTCTGATTTATAGTGTCTTAACCTTGTTTTTAAGCTTAACCAACCATAAGAGAGGTTGTAAGCATTAGGACATAGGTGTGAGATGTGTTAGACACAAGTTGGATGAGTTTAAACAACTTTTGAAGAACTTGAAACAAAACAGAAAGTTTGTGGACAATTTCGGAGCAATTCCAGGTCTGATTTCTCCCAGGAGAAGTCAAGGAATCAAACTCCATGATTATCCAAGCAAGTAGGAAGAAGAATCAAGTAATTTCGTTGAGAAATGAGCAAGTTATGCTCACTTTTGTAAAGGTGTATGAATCTGTCCGAATTTCTAAAATTTGCAAGAACTTGAGAGTGTTTGAGAGAGATTTGAGGGTTGTGAAAGTGTAGAAATGCTTGGAGAAGAGTGGTATTTATAATGGAAGAGGTTAGAAGTGATTGGAGTTGATTAGAGGTGGATTAGAGGTGATTGGGTGAGTTTAGATGTTGGGATTTTGTGCCAATTCGCGTCAAAATGCAGCTGAAAGTGTTTTCTGCGAATCTGATGCCCATGCGGGCCGCGTAAGGGATCAAGGTAAGTCCACGCGGGCCGCTCGGACTTACTGATTCGGAAACAAGTTTCAAAATGTTACAATTTGGCCCCTAGAGTTGTTTATTTGATGCTTTTAGGTCTTTTAAGGACTATAAATGCCACAAAAACATAGTTTAAGATAAATTTAAGTATGAGGAATATAAACCAAGTATAATTAAGCGTATAAGCATCAAAATCAAGTGTCGTTTACGTTCAAAAACCCGTTTTATGCGTAAGTTTCATGTATTTACAAGTTTAGCACATTGTTTCCAAGAATTACGAATAAGTATCAATTGTTCCACGAGATTGAATGTATGAGCCTATATAAAGTATATGTATCATGTAATTAACAAAATACGAGTTTTATTCATATTCCAAGTCTCGGATTTTACATCGCTTTTAATGAAAGAACGATTACAAGACTACGAAGTTTCCAAAAATAGTTTTACGAACGATGGTTTCTAAATACAGAAAGTATGAAAACGCGGGGCGTTACAGTCTCCCCTCCTTTAGGAATTTTCGTCCTGAAATTTATTCAAGAGGTAGACTTGAAGAGTTTTAGTAAAAATTTGAGACTTGAAAATTTTGAAACATTTTGAAAGGCACAAAACTTTGGAGAGTGACAAGGTAAATTTGTGAGTGAGTTCATTGTTTAAAATAATTTGAGGTATCTAACATAGTTGAAAACATGTAGGTGCGTATATAGGTGCAGTGAGTCTAAGCAAGTTCGAATAACTTAAATTGGCGACGTATTAAGAAAGAAGATGTTGACAAACGGTTTGTATTTTGATGGGTCGTGGTAACTAAATCACATTTGTAGAAGATTGTTTATTGAGTGCAACGAGAAGGTTTGGCACTTTAAAAAAGCATCAAAGGTATACTAAGTATAGTTACACAAGAATCCAGAATAGGAAGACTATTTTTTATAGGTAACGTGGTAAGGTAGGACTCGAATGTTTAAACAAGCCTGATTGCGAACGAGGTTTGTATGAATTAAAAGGATAAGGAGAATCATTCGAGTATAGAGTGAACGAATGACTCTTAAAGAGTGCAGGTATAAGAATAGCATAAGTGTTGGATAGATGAACGCAGTGTGTTAAGGATGAAGTCTCGTCATTGGATAATCGGATATAATGCGTTTGAGAGTTGTATAAAGTTTGTATAAGGTCCAAAATAGGTCTGTAAAACACAGAATTTCTCATGGTACGTTTTACGAGAGTTTGGTAACATGGTGAAAACACTTATATATAGGAAGTACCAGCGGCGTATCCACCATGTTTTGACCACATTACGTCCGTTCCGTATCCGGTGTCATGTTACGTTCCGTGTCTTACCATACACAGTAGTACACTCTATGGTTCTCATACGCCTATCACTATAATCCCGTGTGCACCCGTGATTATATTGATCGTCGCATGATCCGCATAGCTTGTACTAGTTGTGTATGAATTTGGGTAGGTATACTTTAAAAATAAGAATGTGTGCGTATAAGAATATAATTTGTAAGCAAGTCCATGCTTAAGTATGTATAGGACCCACGTAAGCAAATCCCTCGGATGCTTGCGTACGGTTATGAATGTATGAATCATGTGTATGAATGAAAGTATGAGCATAAGTATAAGTTTAAGTATGAATATGCACGCAAGTATGTGTATCAACATAACACGTACGAGTAGTACGTGTATACGTATAAGCATGCAACGTATGAGTATAAGTAAAAAAAACATGAATCATAAGAGTATAGGTAAAACATGAAAGGTATGAGTATAAGTAAAACATGAAACGTATGAGTATAAGTATGAATACGATTATAAGTTTAGAAAAAAAAAATGCATTGTTATGAATATGGGTGTGAGTGTGAGTACGAATACTAATGATTGCGTATATCATATTAATTGAAAACATAACAAATTAAGCATGTAAAAGTGCTCAAAAGGTTGCGCATGTAAATACGAACGATATAAATGGAATTGTCGCGATGAAATGACTAAAACGTGTATGATGATATGCATGTATAGTTGTTTAAACGAGACGTTGAGTTTATCAAATCAAATTTAGATTGAGCATGATTTGAAGGGTAGAATATAGTTTGTATATGTAAAGGAACATAAAGTACTCATTGGTTATGCATAACGTATTTTGTAACGAATGGAAATGCTACCTTTGTTTTAAAAAGGGTTTACGTAATCCGAAGATGGCCGGTCCCCATGAAGTCTTCCTGCCCATGTGTTTTGAAAATCGGTGTAGGAAAGGTTTCCGAAAAGAAAAGTAAGTTCGTTTCATCAAAACAAGAAATTTTGAATTTAGGAGGTTCTTGTGAAAACGTTGATCCTTAGAAAAAAAAATTAGCAAAGGTCTTAGTGATTGTTAAAAGTTCTAACAAATGATTTGTTGATGTTGAGAAGGGTATTTGGTAAAACGATCATACAACATCCATAAGATCTTATAGGTGTAAAAGAAAGGTTGGTTTGATCCTCCGATTGAGAATGAAAGTCTTCAGTTTGATGATATATATCATGAGTGCGTTTTAGTGATTAAGTCGAATATAGAGTTCGTGGGCAAAAGATTCCTTGGGCCGATTAAGTTGATAGGTAGCATTTCGTAAGGTTTGGAAATTTGTGTAGTAAAACGTTTAAGATAAGTTTAAGAATCTCGTGTATATGAGTTAGGTGAAAATAGGTTATAGGATAGAAAATACGCTTGATAAAGCAATATATTTTGAAATCGTACACGTATGTATTTTGAATAATGATCAATAATTTAGATAAAAAACATGATCGAGTTTGCATAATAAGATATTTTGAAGAGGCGTTTTGGTAGTGGTCACCTAGGTAAGGGAATCACCCCGAACTTGTTGGTGAGGTCGTTTTAAGGAAAAGGGAAGTGGAGTTAATCGTCAAGGTAAGGAAATCACTCGTATCTCGATGATACGTCTCCACCTTTCGTTACAAGAAATATGAATTTAAATTATATGAAATCATGCATATGTATAAGTGTATGAAAAAGATTTAGTATGATGCGTGTGTGAGAAGAAAATATCGAAAGCAAATTCGAATTTGAAAGATTGCATCTAATAAAGTAAATAATATAACGTATGTTTGATTAAATTTGAGATGGTTCCAAAACGGAACGTTGACTAACCAAAGTGGTCGAAAAGTCTTTCGAATTTGAGGAGCATGCTTTGGCCTAATAGGTGAAATACTCTTGCCGACAAGTCGGTTAACGGTATTTACCCTTCCAGTTACTACATGTCCCCAATTTAATTGAAATTTCGAGACTTGGCGGGATGAATGAAAATCAAAGAATGGAACTAGTCGACAAGGTGCGGATTTCACCCCTAACTTGGCGATTTAGTATCCTAAGTGTGGTTGGTACCCGTCGGGTCAAAATTAGATTTCAACACTTTGACGAGGGTCCACTAGAATTCAAAATTTGAATTTCTCCATCAAGGTGAGGATTTCACTCCTAACTTGGTGGTGAATTTCGTGTAAGAAAAGAAAAGTAGAAGGATCGAGAGTCATTCACCAAATTGTGGGTTTCACGCCTATTTTGGTGAGGTCGTCTCATTTTTGTAATATGAGTGTTGTCGGAATAATCGAGTAAAATGCATGAGGGAAGTGTATGTCAAAGGAAATACATAAACAAGTATAAACACATAAGAAAGCATATCAAGAATGGTGCTTGGATAACGAAATGATAAAACATGTATTAACACATAGAGAAATATGTTTAGAGTAACACATAAAGAATCGAACAATGAAACAAGTATTAACACTTAATAAGACAAGCATTATTGTATAAGAATATCATGTCGAATATTACTCTCGAGTGATGTACATGTTTAAAATAGCATAACTAAGAAACAAATAAAGTATCATGTAGTAGTTCGAGCAAAATATACGAATAAGACTCTAAAACTATAGACTAGGTAAAAGCATTCCTACTTTTCCTAATTCCCTATAGTTATGGCTCTGATACCAATCTGTCACACCCCAACCGATGGCGGAAACATCGGAGTGAGACGAAGAAAGATTGCTCATCACACATAACGCTAATTGTGACAATAGAATTAAAGATAAATTGTTTTCTTTCATAAATAAATGTTACAATACATGAAATTTGAAATACAACATGTTAAATACAAGAAAAACAATATGACAACAAATATGACATTTATACAATGTATTTGACCTAAACGTCTATATGTGTATCTAGGCATCAACGCTACTTCATTTCATAGCATCATCATCCTCAACCTGTAACATGTTTTAAAATAGAGTTCAATGCAAAAGCAAAGGCGAGTATACAAGTTTGGTACGTACATAACAAAAGATAAGTTTTAAACAATTCCTCATAGCAAGCATGTGATTCAAGATAAACAATAAATTTGGCATGTGTCTAACATATCAACCCAAAAGAGACGCAAGATGCTCATGACATAACCACAAGTCTACGGGCGGGTCGTCAATCCTATAGCGCTACATATGTCACGGTTAGGCTCGTACGAAGTTAATGATAAGTTCAACACATAAGTTTCACCCAAGTTTAAAGTATCAAGCAATCACGTATACAAGCATGTTATAGGAATGTTCATGTGTTTACGCAAAAGGCCCTCTTCAGAGCACATGTCATCATTTCGTTGCAATGAAAAGTCCATAAGTTTATAATTCATGTGTAAGTTTTTGATAAGTAAACATGTTACACCCCAAAAGTGGTAAAAGTAAAAAGGGGAATACGAGTATACTCACAAAGTTTGCATAGGCTTTCCGATTATCCAATTATTGACGAGTTGATGAGGTTAAAAGGTTGAATGTGTAAGGGTTAAAGTTCAAGTATACTTAGAGTCGAGATTCGGTATTTAAAACAACATAAAAATAAGTTATGAGAATAACATGTGAAAATGATCACTTTCAACACATAACACTTGTATGACACTTGGTAACCTCAAGGGTTATGATAATGTTTTCATGAGTTGAACACCCATAAGAATCACAACAAGGTTTAGGTCTTAGAGGATCTTCTACCACTTTAACATATAAACACAAGTTCAACATTAAAGGTTCGAATGAGTGTATATATATATTTAGGCTAAGTATTACATATTATTTAGTCCAATAATTCAAGTAGGAGGTAGAAGATTAGGATCTTCATTTAGGCACCTCGAGTTATCATAGATGTCATGTATGGGGTAGGAAGAACGTGCTTCCATTTAGGAACCCCTTGAATGTTCACCACTTCACTTGATGTAAAAACAACCAAGGAGGGTCACGAACTAGGATTAACACAATAATATAAACAACCTAACTAAAGAGAAATCATCAAATCATGTGAGGATTGTATGTAGGACAACCCAAGTTGTTCCATAATCACTCATTCATCAAGATCTAAGCTTGACATGATTTGTGGGTTAAATACCCTAACAAAACAGAAAGTATTTGAGGTTTTAACCTCTGATTTATAGTGTCTTAACCTTGTTTTTAAGCTTAACCAACCATAAGAGAGGTTGTAAGCATTAGGACATAGGTGTGAGATGTGTTAGACACAAGTTGGATGAGTTTAAACAACTTTTGAAGAACTTGAAACAAAACAGAAAGTTTGTGGACAATTTCGGAGCAATTCCAGGTCTGATTTCTCCCAGGAGAAGTCAAGGAATCAAACTCCATGATTATCCAAGCAAGTAGGAAGAAGAATCAAGTAATTTCGTTGAGAAATGAGCAAGTTATGCTCACTTTTGTAAAGGTGTATGAATCTGTCCGAATTTCTGAAATTTGCAAGAACTTGAGAGTGTTTGAGAGAGATTTGAGGGTTGTGAAAGTGTAGAAATGCTTGGAGAAGAGTGGTATTTATAGTGGAAGAGGTTAGAAGTGATTGGAGGTGATTAGAGGTGGATTAGAGGTGATTGGGTGAGTTTAGATGTTGGGATTTTGTGCCAATTCGCGTCAAAATGCAGCTGAAAGTGTTTTCTGCGAATCTGATGCCCATGCGGGCCGCGTAAGGGATCAAGTTAAGTCCACGCGGGCCGCCCGGACTTACTGATTCGGAAACAAGTTTCAAAATGTTACAATTTGGCCCCTAGAGTTGTTTATTTGATGCTTTTAGGTCTTTTAAGGACTATAAATGCCACAAAAACATAGTTTAAGATAAATTTAAGTATGAGGAATATAAACCAAGTATAATTAAGCGTATAATCATCAAAATCAAGTGTCGTTTACGTTCAAAAACCCGTTTTATGCATAAGTTTCATGTATTTACAAGTTTAGCACATTGTTTCCAAGAATTACGAATAAGTATCAATTGTTCCACGAGATTGAATGTATGAGCCTATATAAAGTATATGTATCATGTAATTAAAAAAATACGAGTTTTATTCATATTCCAAGTCTCGGATTTTACATCGCTTTTAATGAAAGAACGATTACAAGACTACGAAGTTTCCAAAAATAGTTTTACGAACGATGGTTTCTAAATATAGAAAGTATGAAAACGCGGGGCGTTACATATTCGACCAATTACAAGGTGCGAACTGATTTTCAAAAATTGACCTTAGATCGGGGTATCACCAACTAAAGGTCAAGGAGGAAGATGTGCCGAAGACGGCTTTCCGCACGCGATACGGACATTATGAGTTCCTCGTGATGTCATTCGGGCTGACAAATGCACCAACGGCTTTCATGGACCTCATGAACCGGGTTTGCAAGCCAATGTTGGATAAATCGGTAATCGTGTTTATTGACGACATTCTGGTATACTCGAAAAGTGAAACAGAACATGCACGCCACTTACAAGAGGTGTTAGAGACACTCAGGCAAGAAAAGTTGTATACGAAATTCTCAAAATGCGCCTTCTGGTTGCGAGAGTTGCAATTCCTCGGCCACATCATAAGCGCCGATGGAATATTGGTAGATTCTTCAAAGATAGAGGCCGTGTCAAAATGGAGCCCTCCGAAGAATCCCTCGGAAATTAGAAGCTTCTTAGGGCTTGCGGGATACTATAGGAGATTCATTCAAGATTTCTCCAAGATTGCGTCGCCGCTAACTAAGCTAACCCGGAAAGAGGAAAAGTTCATTTGGGGTGCCGAACAAGAAAGAGCGTTTCAAACGCTAAAAGAGAAGTTAACTCAAGCTCCGGTATTAACATTGCCGGTCGGGGTCGAAGATTTGGTGGTTTATTCGGATGCCTCGCTATCGGGGCTCGGTTGCGTTTTGATGCAACGGGGCAAAGTTATAGCTTATGCCTCGAGACAATTGAAAATACATAAAAAGAAATATTCCACGCACGATCTTGAATTGGCTGCGGTGGTGTTTGCGTTGAAAATATGGAGGCACTATTTATATGGAGTAAGGTGCACCATATTTACTGATCACAAAAGCTTAAAATACTTCTTCGATCAGAATGAGTTAAATATGCGACAAAGGCGATGGTTAGAAACGGTGAAAGATTTTGACTGTGAAATACATTATCACCCCGGAAAGGCAAATATGGTGGCGGATGCCCTGAGCAGAAAAGCGGATTATGTCCCAATGCGAGTAAGGTCGATGCAGCTTGTTGTGACCTCGGGTATACTTGAACGTATCCGAGAAGCGCAAGTAGAAGCAGTGAAAGAGGAGAACTGGAAAAAGGAAAGAATAATCGGTCAGTTAAAAGAATTGTCGGACGGAAAGAACGGGTTAAAGACACGAACCGGGAGAGTATGGGTTCCAAATTCTTGTGGGGTTAAGACGCTTCTACTCGATGAAGCTCATAGATCCCAATATTCTATTCATCTGGGTGCGACCAAGATGTACAACGATCTGAAACAAAACTATTGGTGGCCCGGAATGAAGAGGGATCTAGTAAAATACGTGGAGAAGTGCTTGACTTGTTTACAAGTCAAGGCAGAACACCAGAAACCCTATGGAAAGCTACAACCTTTGGAGATCCCGGTTTGGAAATGGGAACATATCACTATGGACCTATTGACCAAACTACCTAAAACGATTCGAGGATTCGATGCTATATGGGTGATTGTGGATAGATTGATAAAGAGTGCTCATTTTATTCCCATACGCGAGACATATACTTCGGAAAAGATGTCCGAGGTATATACAAACGAAATAGTGGCACGTCACGGAGTACCGGTATCCATTATGTCGGATAGAGATACCCGGTTTACTTCAAACTTTTGGCGAAATTTTCAAGAACAAATGGGAATGAAACTTTTCATTAGCACCGCCTACCATCCTCAGACGGATGGGCAAAGTGAAAGAACAAAACATACACTAGAGGATATGTTACGGGCATGTATCATCGACTTCGGCGGAAGTTGGGATGTTTATCTACCGTTGGCCGAATTTTCGTATAACAATAGTTACCATTCGAGAATCGGCATGGCACCTTACAAGATGCTATATGGTAGGAAATGTAGAACCCCGGTGTGTTGGGGTGAAGTGGGACCACGTGAACTGGCCCATAAAGATGTTGTCCAAGCCACTAATGAGAAAATTGAAGTGGTACGAGCCCATTTGAAAGCAGCCCAAGATAGGCAAAAGTCTTATGCCGATAAAAGACGAAGACCAATTGAATTTCAGATAGGCGACATGGTTATGTTAAAGGTTTCCCCATGGAAGGGCGTTATCAGGTTCAGAAAGAGAGGGAAACTAAGCCCGAGGTTTATAGGGCCATTTAGAATCATCGAACGGGTTGGCAAGGTAGCTTATCGCCTCGAGCTAACGGAAGAGTTGAGTGGAATACACGGCATGTTTCATGTATCACAGTTTCGAAAATGTCTAGCGAGGAAGCAGCTTATATCCATTACGACGATATCGAGGTGGATGATATCCTGAATTATGCGGTAAGGCCATTAGAGATTTTAGATCGAAAGGTTAAGCACTTGCGAAATAAACAAATCGATCAAGTCAAGATCAAGTGGGAGCATAGGAAAGGTTCGGATACTACATGGGAGTCCGAAGAGGAGACGCGACGTCTCTACCCTACCTTATTCGGTACGCACTATGGTTTCGGGGACGAAACCCTTTTTAGAGGGGTGGACTTGTAACACCCCGAAAAATGCAAATCATTTATTTTAAATATAATGCCGGTAAATAAACAAGTGAACTAACTAGGATTAAAATAACCTAGTTAGGTAAAAGCCTTGTAGTGACTTACAAATGGGTAAAAACGCTAAAAATAAGAACCAAATGATAGTTGAGGGGCCAAAAGTGTTTAAAGTGAAACTAATATTATTAAAACAGAAATTAAAACTCAAAACACACTTGTGGGTGTGTGTTGAGATCGAACCAGACAAAGGGGGGGGGGGGGTAGGGTTCTTCAAAACCCAAACTTCCACAAATCTCATAGATTGAAGGTTCAATTCTATTAAAAAACGAAATCCGAGCTAAGATTAATGATCCCCATCGAAAGGAGATTATAAGGTATGAAAAATTTGATAAAAATTCTCTACTTGAAATTCTCATGAATTTAGGGAATTCGAAATCTGTTAATGCATGTGTGTTATGTAGATGAAATAAGAACATTTAAGTGTCCAGGAGTAAACCCTAGGCAATTACATGTTGAAATCATACCTAATTCTAACAAATTCATGAACACCACTGTAGGTGGTTAGTGGGTTAAGTAGAACTTGATAAACCCTAGGAAAATTGGGGGTTGTTCTAGTAAAATTTGACATGTGTGAAGTGATTAAGAACTCTAGAGGCTAAAACTCATGTAAGGTAATTGATTGATGAAAAATTTGGGCCATATGACAAGTTATGAACTTGTCAATACATCGTGTAAATTTCTGCCCTTAAGGTGTTTGTTTAATTGTCTCAAAGAAGGCTTAAAACTGAAATTTAATGTTAAACCACATAATTTTGATGTTTCAGCAAATTATGCGATATATGATTTGAAAAGAGTTCTAAACATGCCATGGTTGAACTCTATAGGAAAGGATACCGGAGCGTCGAGCGGACAAGCCGGTGGTGACTTGCGTTTGAAGGGCGTGCTTTGAAGGTATGTAACTTGATTCGTTACATTGAGTAAGTTTTGATAACTAGCATATGTATAGTTGCGTTGTAGAATAAAAGGTTGTGTCGATTGATGCGACAATGTTCGTTACTCGAATTAATATGATTAAGAATCGGTTAAAAGTCATTTGGTAGTCATTATAATGGTGGATTCCATAGATGAGCCAAACGGGTCGAATAATCAATTAGTACGTGGCTAAACGCTTCGTTAATATGGTTATTTGGTCTTTTGTTATTGTTAATAATAGGTATATTAGAATACAAGAATTTAGCGGTTTGGTTTGCTTGAATGATGAACTCCATAAGGGTAAACTAAACGGGTCATTAAGAGAAGGTACGAATCGGATAACGGTAGTACCTTACTCGTAGATTTTGAGCCCGAGTGATGGGTAGCGAATTACTAAACACGCAAACCGGTGATGGGAGTGTGGGTGTTGAAAATAAGGAATCCGAGAATTGGGTCTTCTCATCATGAAGTGATATCCCGTCCATGTAGGTTCTGGTGAAATGAACAAAGAGGTCAAAACAGCAAAACTACAGAAGCTACTGTAAGTTACGGTAGATACCGTAACTTACGGTAGAGAGTAAAGTGTTACGGCAGCTTTCTACTGCCTTACGACTAACCAGTGTTGCCCAGCGGCTACCGTAACTTACGGTGGCTACCGTAAGTTACAGTAGAGCCCTGTCATTTTTGTTGAACTTTGCATATCTTAGTTAAACGAATCCGTTTTTGAGCGTAGTTTCGATTATGCTAATTTTCTAAGAACTCCAATACTAATATTTGTCAAAATTTCCAGTATTGCAAGTATGTGGATGATGATCAAGTCGATCCGAACACACATTTTGGATGCTTCCTCACTAATCTAATCTAGTTAAACTATGTAGTTTTGTAAACACTACTGAATGACCAATGTTTGAATCCAGTTATTTGACTATGTTAAATACTATGATGAAGTATAACTTAGTTAACTAGCTAAGTTTTTGTTAATTATAATTTTTCTTTTTACAAATACCGCATTTTTTTTATGATTAAACAATGAAATTAAAATACAGGTGTTACAAGTTGGTAATCAGAGCTTAAGGATGTAAACATAGTGTTCGGTTCAAGCTTGATTGATCGTCCGGTAAGAATTAATTATTTATGTTAGTAGATTTTTTCTATGTAAGAAATGAGATGTGGGTTAATGTGCATGGGAAGAGCGTGTTAACGCACTCAAACCCGGAAAGTGCACCAAATGTGAACGGTTAAAGCAAGTTACGAACTTGGCTAAACCAAAGCAAATAAAGTTATGATATAAATGAGATGTTTAATAATTGATGTAAACATTTCAGTTTTGAGATGTCGGAAGGGAATGACGATGATCCGGTGCCGACAAGCACCGGACAAATGAAAGAAATAATTGCCGAAGAAGTGGGAAAGGCAATTGAGGGTAGTCTATCCGGGTTCATAGACAAAATTCAAAACACGGTGTTATCATTAGTTGAAGAACGAGTCCAAAGGTTGGAAGATAGTGTCAACCTTATGAAAGAGAAATCGGGAGAACGTAAAGGATGTTCGTACAAAGAATTTATGGCGTGTAAACCGCCAATCTACAACGGGGAGGTTGACCCGATAATTTGCCAAAGATGGCTGAGTGACGTCGAAGGAGTGTTTGAAAGGACCCACTGTGACGTAAGTGATTTTTTTGCTTACGGAACGGGCCAGTTGAGGGGTCAAGCCAAGGATTGGTGGGATAACAAAAAGAAGGAGATAGGAGCCGAAGCGGCAAGGTTAATGACATGGGATGAGTTTAAGGTGCCGTTCCTTAAACATCATAGTCCCAAAGCAGTTATCAACAGGATCAAAGAAGAATTTATCCAGTTAAGACAAAAGGGAGAATCAATTGATAAAATCACGGGTATCTTTATGGATAAGATGAGATTCTGTGACGAGTTAGTCACCACTGAAGAGCAGAAAATATACTACTACTACTACTACTACTACTACTACTACTACTACTACTACTACTACTACTACTACTACTACTACTACTACTACTACATGCTGAGTGCTGAATACCGGGAGTTCATGACTCCATCAAAGTATGAAACCCTTACGGAAATTATCAACACCGCCAGGGAGCGGGAAATCGAGTTGTAGAAACAAGTTGAAAGGGGCGAGCGAAGGGCACAGGATGTAAATCCAAGCCCTACAAAGAAAGCTTGAACTGTGGAATCGGGAAAGAAAGTGGATGCTAAAGGCGGGTTACCAAGTTGTAAAGTGTGTGGAAAGGGGCACAAGGGTGAGTGCCACTTCAAAGACAAGCCGTCTCTGGTATGTGGGAAGACGGGACACACCGCATCATTATGTCCGGGAAAGGTTTCCGTTTTCTATAAATGTTATCAGCCCGGCCACAAAATGTCTAAATGCCCAGATTTGGTTGGAAAGAAAGACACTAAAGAATCTCTAACAGAAGCTCCAAAGGCGAGGGCTAGGTCCTTCCAATTAACAGCAGTTGAAGCAAAGACAGAACCCGATGTGGTCTCAGGTACATTCGCAATAAACTCGATCCCTACACGTGTATTATTTGATACGGGTGCGAATAAATCCCTTATTTCACATGGATTTATTCGACATCCTTCATTTGTATTGAAAAAATTACCAATGCCTTTAGAGGTTGAGATAGGAGATAATAAAAGTTTCATAGTATGTGATGTCTGTCAAAGCTGCAAATTAAGTATCGATGATGAGGAATACTTGATAGATCTAATTCCAATGTCTATGGGAGAGTTTCAAGTGGTCGTAGGGATGGATTGGCTATCTCAACACCACGCAAAGGTCGTGTGTTTCCTTAAGGAGATAAAGCTAACATCTCCGAGCGGAAAACACGTCACAATCTATGGCGAAAAGGGAGACAATCCTATAATATGCTCGATGATGAAAGCTCACAAGCTCGTGAGGCATGGATGTAAAGCATTTATGATATACGCGAAGGAGCCCGAGAAAGAATTACCAAAGATTGGAGACGTACCAGTGGTACGTGACTTTGAAGATGTATTTCCGGATGATTTACCGGGAATGCCGCCCGAGCGGGAGGTAGAGTTCGGAATTGATTTAGTTCCGGGCGCGAAGCCCGTGGAAAAAGCACCATACCGACTTGCACCATCGAAGTTACAAGAATCAATGTCACAGATTCAATACTTGCTCGATAAAGGATTCATAAGGCCGAGTGTGTCTCCTTGGGGTGCACCTGTACTATTCGTGAGAAAGAAGATGGAAGCATGTGCATGTGTATCGATTACCGGGAGTTGAATAAACTCACGGTAAAGAATCGATACCCGCTTCCGAGAATAGACGATCTATTCGACCAATTACATGGTGCGAATTGGTTTTCAAAAATTGACCTTAGATCGGGGTATCACCAACTAAAGGTCAAGGAGGAAGATGTGCCGAAGACGGCTTTCCGCATGCGATACGGACATTATGAGTTCCTCGTAATGTCATTCGGGCTGACAAATGCACCAGCGGCTTTCATGGACCTCATGAACCGGGTTTGCAAGCCAATGTTGGATAAATTGGTAATCGTGTTTATTGACGACATTCTGGTATACTCGAAAATTGAAACAGAACATGCACGCCACTTACAAGAGGTGTTAGAGACACTCAGGCAAGAAAAGTTGTATGCGAAATTCTCAAAATGCGCCTTCTGGTTGCGAGAGTTGCAATTCCTCGGCCACATCATAAGCGCCGATGGAATATTGGTAGATTCTTCAAAGATAGAGGCCGTGTCAAAATGGAGCCCTCCGAAGAATCCCTCGGAAATTAGAAGCTTCTTAGGGCTTGCGGGATACTATAGGAGATTCATTCAAGATTTCTCCAAGATTGCGTCGCCGCTAACTAAGCTAACCCGGAAAGAGGAAAAGTTCATTTGGGGTGCCGAACAAGAAAGAGCGTTTCAAACGCTAAAAGAGAAGTTAACTCAAGCTCCGGTATTAACATTGCCGGTCGGGGTCGAAGACTTGGTGGTTTATTCGAATGCCTCGCTATCGGGGCTCGGATGCGTTTTGATGCAACGGCGCAAAGTTATAGCTTATGCCTCGAGACAATTGAAAATACATAAAACGAAATATTCCACGCACGATCTTGAATTGGCTGCGGTGGTGTTTGAGTTGAAAATATGGAGGCACTATTTATATGGAGTAAGGTGCCCCATATTTACTGATCACAAAAGCTTAAAATACTTCTTCGATCAGAATGAGTTAAATATGCGACAAAGGCGATGGTTAGAAACGGTGAAAGATGTTGACTGTGAAATACATTATCACCCTGGGAAGGCAAATATGGTGGCGGATGCCCTGAGCAGAAAAGCGGATTATGTCCCAATACGAGTAAGGTCGATGCAGCTTGTTGTGACCTCGGGTATACTTGAACGTATCCGAGAAGCGCAAGTAGAAGCAGTGAAAGAGGAGAACTGGAAAAAGGAAAGAATAATCGGTCAGTTAAAAGAATTGTCGGACGGAAAGAACGGGTTAAAGACCCGATCCGGGAGAGTATGGGTTCCAAATTCTTGTGGGGTTAAGACGCTTCTACTCGAAGAAGCTCATAGATCCCAATATTCTATTCATCTGGGTGCGACCAAGATGTACAACGATCTGAAACAAAACTATTGGTGGCCCAGAATGAAGAGGGATCTAGTAAAATACGTGGAGAAGTGCTTGACTTATTTACAAGTCAAGGCGGAACACCAGAAACCCTATGGAAAGCTACAACCTTTGGAGATCCCGGTTTGGAAATGGGAACATATCACTATGGACCTATTGACCAAACTACCTAAAACGATTCGAGGATTCGATGCCATATGGGTGATTGTGGATAGATTGACAAAGAGTGCTCATTTTATTTCCATACGCGAGACATATACTTCGGAAAAGATGTCCGAGGTATATACAAACGAAATAGTGGCACGTCACGGAGTACCGGTATCCATTATGTCGGATAGAGATACCCGGTTTACTTCAAACTTTTGGCGAAATTTTCAAGAACAAATGGGAACGAAACTTTTCATTAGCACCGCCTACCATCCTCAGACGGATGGGCAAAGTGAAAGAACAAAACATACACTAGAGGATATGTTACGGGCATGTATCATCGACTTCGGCGGAAGCTGGGATGTTTATCTACCGTTGGCCGAATTTTCGTATAACAATAGTTACCATTCGAGAATCGGCATGGCACCTTACAAGATGCTATATGGTAGGAAATGTAGAACCCCGGTGTGTTGGGGTGAAGTGGGACCACGTGAACTGGCCCATAAAGATGTTGTCCAAGCCACTAATGAGAAAATTGAAGTGGTACGAGCCCATTTGAAAGCAGCCCAAGATAGGCAAAAGTCTTATGCCGATAAAAGACAAAGAATAATTGAATTTCTGATAGGCGACATGGTTATGTTAAAGGTTTCCCCATGGAAGGGCGTTATTAGGTTCAGAAAGAGAAGGAAACTAAGCCCGAGGTTTATAGGGCCATTTAGAATCATCGAACGGGTTGGCAAGGTAGCTAATCGCCTCGAGCTACCGGAAGAGTTGAGTGGAATACATGGCACGTTTCATGTATCACAGTTACGAAAATGTCTAGCGGAGGAAGCAACTTATATCCATTACGACGATATCGAGGTGGATGATAGCCTGAATTATGCGGTAAGGCCATTAGAGATTTTAGATCGAAAGGTTAAGCACTTGCGAAATAAACAAATCGATCAAGTCAAGATCAAGTGGGAGCATAGGAAAGGTTCGGACACTACAAGGGGAGTCCGAAGAGGAGATGCGACGTCTCTACCCTACCTTATTCGGTACGCACTATGGTTTCGGGGACGAAACCCTTTTTAGAGGGGTGGACTTGTAACACCCCGAAAAATGCAAATCATTTATTTTAAATATAATGCCGGTAAATAAACAAGTGAACTAACTAGGATTAAAATAACCTAGTTAGGTAAAAGCCTTGTAGTGACATACAAATGGGTAAAAACGCTAAAAATAAGAACCAAATGATAGTTGAGGGGCCAAAAGTGTTTAAAGTGAAACTAATATTATTAAAACATAAATTAAAACTCAAAACACACTTGTGGGCGTGTGTTGAGATCGAACCAGACAAAGGGGGGGGGGGGGACCAGGGTTCTTCAAAACCCAAACTTCCACAAATCTCATAGATTGAAGGTTCAATTCTGATAAAAAACGAAATCCGAGCTAAGATTAATGATCCCCATCGAAAGGAGATCATAAGGTATGAAAAATTTGATAAAAAATCTCTACTTGAAATTCTCATGAATTTAGGGAATTCGAAATATGTTAATGCATGTGTGTTATGTAGATGAAATAAGAACATTTAAGTGTCCAGGAGTAAACCCTAGGCAATTACATGTTGAAATCATACCTAATTCTAACAAATTCATGAACACCATTGTAGGTGGTTAGTGGGTTAAGTAGAACTTGATAAACCCTAGGAAAATTGGGGGTTGTTCTAGTAAAACTTGACATGTGTGAAGTGATTTAAGAACTCTAGAGGCTAAAACTCATGTAAGGTAATTGATTGATGAAAATTTAGGGCCATATGACAAGTTATGAACTTGTCAATACATCGTGTAAATTTCTGCCCTTAAGGTGTTTGTTTAATTGTCTCAAAGAAGGCTTAAAACTGAATTTTAATGTTAAACCACATAATTTTGATGTTTCAGCAAATTATGCGATATATGATTTGAAAAGAGTTCTAAACATGCCATGGTTGAACTCTATAGGAAAGGATACCGGAGCGTCGAGCAGACAAGCCGGTGCTGACTTGCGTTTGAAGGGCGTGCTTTGAAGGTATGTAACTTGATTCGTTACATTGAGTATGTTTTGATAACTAGCATATGTATAGTTGCGTTGTAGAATAAAGGTTGTGTCGATTGATGCGACAATGTTCGTTACTCGAATTAATAGGATTAAGAATCGGTTAAAAGTCATTTGGTAGTCATTATAATGGTGGATTCCATAGATAAGCCAAACGGGTCGAATAATCAATTAGTACGTGGCTAAACGCTTCGTTAATATGGTTATTTGGTCTTTTGTTATTGTTAATAATAGGTATATTAGAATACGAGAATTTAGCGGTTTGGTTTGCTTGAATGATGAACTCCATAAGGGTAAACTAAACGGGCCATTAAGAGAAGGTACGAATCAGATAACGGTAGTACCTTACTCGTAGATTTTGAGCCCAAGTGATGGGTAGCGAATTACTAAACACGCAAACCGGTGATGGGAGCGTGGGTGTTGAAAATAAGGAATCCGAGAATTGGGTCTTCTCATCATGAAGTGATATCTCGTCCATGTAGGTTCGGGTGAAATGAACAAAGAGGTCAAAACAGCAAAACTACAGAAGCTACCATAAGTTACGGTAGATACCGTAACTTACGGTAGAGAATAAAGTGTTACGGCAGCTTTCTACTGCCTTACGGCTAACCAGTGTTGCCCAGCGACTACCGTAACTTACGGTGGCTACCGTAAGTTACGGTAGAGCCCTGTCACTTTTGTTGAACTTTGCATATCTTAGTTAAACGAATCCGTTTTTGAGCGTAGTTTCGATTATGCTAATTTTCTAAGAACTCCAATACTAATATTTGTCAAAATTTCCAGTTCTTAGGTATTGCAAGTATGTGGATGATGATCAAGTCGATGCTTCAAGAACTGAACACTAATTTTGGATGCTTCCGCACTAATCTAATCTAGTTAAACTATGTAGTTTTGTAAACACTACTGAATGACCAATGTTTGAATCCAGTTATTTGACTATGTTAAATACTATGATGAAGTATAACTTAGTTTACTAGCTAAGTTTTTGTTAATTATAAATTTTCTTTTTACAAATACCGCATTTTTTTATGATTAAACAATGAAATTAAAAGACGGGTGTTACAGCAGTCCACAATGGCAATTGTTCCAACCCAAATATCCTAACCGGCCCAATATAATGCACTAGAGTGACCCGGTTATAATTCAGTCCAGTCCGGCCCAACTGTGTTTTAGATATTTTCCCTTTTTAAGTGCGGCCCAAACAGCTTCCGGCCCACTTAGTCATCTGTTTAGTCGCATGGCCCAAAACCCTTTTGTATAACCCAACTAATTAACGTAC
Organism: Helianthus tuberosus; assembly: GCA_030545235.1. NCBI lineage: Eukaryota > Viridiplantae > Streptophyta > Magnoliopsida > Asterales > Asteraceae > Helianthus > Helianthus tuberosus. The sequence goes on along the minus strand of CM060351.1, from coordinate 127,590,117 downwards.
ACTTCTGATTATCATACAAGCCCATGTATCTTTTTTTTTATTATTAACAGTAACTTATTAATTAATAGGAAACTAACAATCCAAAAACAAATAACAAAATACCTCTAACTTCTCAACAAATATAAATCAGTTCATCATCACAACTATAACCATGTTATCATTTGAATTCTTTGATCACCGATTCATGATTATGATCAACACTTTCGGTCCAATCACATGGCACAACTCACACATCCTAATCATTATGTCGGTTCAGAAATCATGTGCCACATTCAACTAGGTTGACTTGTCATTAATTTTTGTCAGCAACTTTCTTTGTTATGCAAACCTAACACAATTCAACTTTTCTTCTAATTTGCATGAACAGAAATCAACTTATACTTGGCCCAACAGTCACACAACATCGTTTATTAATATTAAGCACATCATCAATCATCATGCCTATCAGCCATGCATCGGACATAAACAGGAGCAATCAGGCACATCAACCATACGTAATAACAAACATCAATCATGTAATAACACTTCAATTATCAATATTATTAACCCTAACATTCGATCCACAAGAACATTAATATGCAATGACTATATGTTTATTAACATGTAAATGATCACCATGAAATAAGAATTGAATTAACATATGCATGACTGACTAACCAGAAGGTTGATACTCGCAATACGCAAAGGTTGGTCTCCACGAGAAGGGGATTCGACAACAAAAAGGGGGGGGGGGGGTCTCCAGTCGCTGATTTCCGACTCAAGGGAATATGCTAGGATTTGTTCAACTTCCAAATCACCATTTACGTTCCCCCTCCTATCTCTCTTGTATACGAAACCCAAAATGGGTTTGGGCTTAATCAACAAGTGTGGGCCGATGGGTTCAAAGAATAAGCTGGAGGTTCAAAGTGTGTGATCTAATACATGCATCGCGGCCCGAAAAGAAGTGTGTCGCGGCCCAAGTGTATAACTAGATTCTAGTTTGGCCCAAGCGAGAGACTAGACGACACTACATTATTTACTCTTCCACGTACGTACAAATACGCCAATGCGACATAAGTAATTCAACACATGTATAACACGATTAATACACATAACACGTTTAATACATGTAACACGTTTAACGACTTCGTGTGCAGTTAATATGCACACATAAATATCTAGTGATGTACACGTGTAATCCAGCGCCAAAGATTGTGGAGTTTAAATAACGCTAACCTTAGAGATTTGGGTTGTCACATCATCCCCTACTTGAAAGAAATTTCGTCCCGAAATTTGACAAGTAAGCACATAAAGGTGAAGTGATTCATCAAGATTGTTGCGGATTTTCCTCAGGTGCCACAAACGCCCTCTTATTCAACTCATCAACAAAATATGGTTGCCGCCGCCCTTTGTCTTAATCAGGTCTGACGTCTGAGTCGACGTCGATTATAAAAACCATGAACGGCGGCGAGCTTGATTCATTTTGTGATAGAAGGAAGGAGGAGGAGTGAAACTCTAACGCCGGAAATGTGGTCCGATCTAAAACCCAAACGCGGTCCGTTTAGGGGCTGTTAAGATCTGCTGAAGCATCGTCTTAACTCTTAACCCCGGTCAGAGAAGACGATCCGAGTACGGTCACCGGAGAAGACGAATCTTATAGAGGTCGTAACGGTGCGATGGGTGCGCTGGTGAGTTCGGCGGATGAAGAACGAGATGGGTGAAGTAGAGAGAGAAAGTGTGTGAATGTGGGTAGGTGGTGGTGGTGCTAGTGCTGGAGCACGGTGTTATGGTGGTAGACTGGTAGGGTTGGGGACCAATGTAGAGAGAGTGTAGAAAGAGATGATAACATTGTATATTGATAACCTTCCGAATTCTGTAATCTGGATTGTTATTCTTTCTTTTTTTACATATAAAAAATACGATATTCTAAAAGTTTATAAAAGGTTTTCACTAGCTGTGCTAGAGTACTATTGGGACAATAGTATGATGGATGGACATAGGACATATTACTGTTTTGAACTTTTGAATTTTTGATGGATGCTTGTAATTCACCTAATATATCCATGTATTTGAGCATGTATGTTCTACTACACAAGAATTGCAACTATATCAAACAATGAATATAACAAATTTTATTAGTGCTGTTATGTATTTTTATTCCCTATAATTAACAAAAATCCGCAGAGAGAATCGTTTTTAATAGATGAGATGATAAAAAATTTATACACAAAACATGGAACTTTATCTATAATATATTAAAAAGGAAAAGTGATGTACAAAATTGTAATTTTACCATGAGTACAAGTCTTGAAGCAGCATGTACAACAAAGTCAAAGCAATTGGAATTGTAAACTGTACAAAATTTTAAGACGCTCGAGGGTAAAATCGACAAACCTCCTCCTCCTACGTTAATTGTCTAAAGCTTTTCAATTACCCTACTCATTGAGAATGAAAGCGAAGAGACATAAGGAGTGAAAACGATAAGGGAGATGAGGATTGAGATCAGGAATGACGAAGATTGAAGCTGCTACGTCTGGTAAACACAATTAGGGTTTCAATCGTGATTCTTCAATTGTGTTTTCTTTGATTTCATGGCTCTGTTTTCCAGGGACATAATTGTTTGATGGCTTTGTCATCCACAATTGCCGGAATCCTCCATTTTAGGTGCCTCTTCTTCTCTTCTTTGTCCCCCGTTTTCCAGGGACATTATTTAATTATTTTGATCTTGATTTTGGTGTTATTATAAATTGAGTTAGGGGTTTACACTCTTTTAACAGCCGTCGACATGGCAGTTCGTATCACTTATAATCATCCGATCAAGGTTTGTGTTCTTGAAATTCGAATTTAATATATGTGTTTTCCTATATCAGCAATTAAATTCAGCGCATAAACCTGTTGTTAGTGTTTTCAGCTTGCAATGTTGAAATGATATTACCCTTATAATTGTTAATAAGTTATGCGTTTATCTGTTGAGTGTTAGTGATGTACCGGGTGTTAGTGTTGTACCGGTATAGATGGTGCTAATTTGTATGAGTATGTGCTCTGGTTTGGATATATTATGTTTTGAGTTTTCGAGTGATTTGGTTTGTGACTGCTATTTGTTAGGAAGAGGATTGGATTTAGGAGTTATTAAGGTTGTGAAAGATGATTATGGAAATTGGAAAATGACAGTGAATCTGTTGATGGCTGAGTTAGATAAATCATGTATGCATTGGCTTGCTGATAGGTAATAAAATCTGATTAGTCTTTATGGCATAGTTAATAGCAAAAGTCGGACGATAGCTACCAGGGGGCACTGTTTTATGTTTAGTAATGGGCACTGTTTTATGTTTAGTGATGCACTAGAAGAAATATATTATATGTTTATTTTATCAAAATACACTGTTTTATATGTATATTTTATAAAATACACTGTTTTATATGTATATTTATAAAAAAACTAAGATTTGGTTCGCCTAATTAATATATCTTTCTTAATTTTGATTTTTGAATTTGTAAACCATCTTCATATGGAAGATTCCTCCCAAAGACAAGGCTTAGAGTCAATTTATTTAAAAACATAAATTGAGTTATAAAAGTTTTAAGTGGATTTATAAAAGATGTATGATTTTATGAATTAGTTCGAAACGGTTCGCGTCAAAACGATTCGCGTCGAAATGATTTGGTTTTATTTTCTTTAAGTGAGTGGGCGGTTAATATTCAGAGAGACAGCTATGCATCATACGTTGTCCATTATCCCATGCTCGCTTATTTTTGCGATAGTGTAAAATGAGTCTATCGGGAGAGAGCGCTACAATTTCATGCAGGTGAACTTCATCATAAACTTCGTCTCATCGGCTCCTATCTGTGATTATTTGAATTCTTTCTGCCAACAGAGATACACTTGAAATCCATGAATGGGTGTAGAAATCGATCAAATGGTTGAGAAGTCGGCCATGGAAATCAGCCGCACACGTTTGCACCTGCATCTCGTCTTATCAGGTTCGAAGCTTATTCCTCTGTCTCTCTTTAATTTGGGTGTAATTCTCACTTTTTTTTATTTTGATTGCATACCTCTTGGATTGTCAAGCAGGAGCATACAAAAGCTGCCGGATCTATACTTTGTAAGGTGAGACTTCGTTTTTTGTATAATCTTTTGTACAGAATGATGTAGTTTGTAAAAGTTAACTAGCCACATGATCATGACTTCGTGCTCGTGGTTTGATAAGCTCGGAATATTGAGATTCGATATCATCTACAGCTCCTGCATCTTATGCTCGTATGAACCAAACAATGGTATGGTATCTGGAAACAAGGCATCTTTTACTAATTCATGTTCTACCTGATCGTATTCTAAAGAAAACGAAAACCGACCAGATTTATTTTTTCGAATCCTTCTCTTCGTACAACGAAGGCAGCTTCTCCATGATTTTAGAAATACAACATAAAGTTTGATTTATTATAGAGATATGAGATATAAATCTCTATGGGAGGCATTGATGTTATCATTGTCGGTCTGTTCAATGTTAAACAAAGTTTGGTTTGATTTGTTCAAAGGATACCACTGCCACCACAACCTCTCTTCAAATTTAGCATTATTGAAAAAATGTAAATTGGTTGGTGGTAAATTGGTGTATGTTTTTCTGGTGTCCTGCGGTTTATCCAGCACTCTTCATTAAATTAATGAAGTTTTTGCCTTCCCAAAAAAGTACACTCCTAATCTCATGGCTCGAGTTTAACAACCATGTACATTAGTGATTAATCCTTTGCAATATAGGTTAGTTCCCCACCGTAACGCGGATGCGTCTGTTTTGTCAGAACCGACATATTAGTGGATTGTGCAGTGGCCGGATCCAAGAAGAATTATCCAGATGTAATCCGCGCCCTAGAAGAACACAAGGTAAGTTCAATGAAGGATACAAGTTCTTTGCTTTATATTGTTTAATTAATACGATTGAAGTCTTACGTTTTTATGTAAAACATGTTTGTTCAGGTTTATGAGTTAGTAGGACTAACAGAACTATTTTATGCTGGTAGTCATGGTATGGACATCATATTTCCTGCCAAAGATACAATTTCGATCAACTGTTTAAACTATATTCGATCGACTGACAAACATGTATTCTATCGAACTAAAGTTTTTGACCTTTTGTCCCCTCTATAAGTTGCCTATTTGCGTTGTATTTTTTGAAGCAATCTTTGTTTTTTATGAGCAGGGTAAGGAAATAAATTTGTTCCAACCTGCTAGAGAGTTCATACCAATGATCAATTAGGTTTTCAGGACCCTTGTTGAGGTAACGAAGGATATCCCAGGGGCATCTGTGGAAAATCATAAATTTTGTACTTCCGTACATTATCGTAACGTTGATGAGAAGGTGAGGAACTCTTTGGTTTTGCATATTGTTGATGTTTTTTAAAAAAATATTCTTATACAAATATTTAATTCATACGTGTTGTAGAGCTGGCCTATGATTGCACAACGTGTTCATGATGTCTTGAAAGATTATCCTCGTTTGACATTAACTCACGGACGGAAGGTAATATAAACACTGCATTTTATAAAGTTTGTTATATTTGAATCAGTAAAATGCCATTTTCGTCCCTTAGGTTTGGCCAGTTTTGCGACTTTCGTACAAAGTTTTGTTTTCCTGCATCTGGATCCAAAAGGTTTGAAATCTCGTCATTTTCATCCGGCTCATTAACTCTATTCATATTTCTCCGTTAAGTTACGGGTATTTTCATCTTTTTCACTTTATGTACAAGCATTTGGCATAATGTAAAATATTCAAAATACCCTTACTAAATAAAAAAAGACGAAAATACCCCTGGCTTAACGGAGAAAAATGGATGGAGTTAACGAGCCGGATGAAAATGGCAAGATTTCGAGCCTTTTGGATCCAAATGCGGAAAAACAAACCTTTGGACGAAAGTCGCAAAACTGGCCAAACCTCAGGGATGGAAATGACATTTTACTCTATTTGAATAATACTCGTGTGTTATACATAATCCATGTTTCTAAAAAACTCAAGTTTGTTTATTTGCAGGTTTTAGAGGTCCGTCCTTTGATTGATTGGGACAAAGGGAAAGCGGTTGAATTTTTACTCGAATCGCTTGGTATGTCCCATTTTTTTCACTTTCTATGCCAAATGAAGTATAAACCACTACTTTATATAACATATATATGATCACAGGTCTTTTTATCCCAAAAACAACGGTCTTTTTCTGAGGCGATAACCGCTCGGTTTTTTCGGTCGATGGAGCACGTTGTGCAGCACACGCGGGCAGTTACGGCTGTAGATCCTGTTAGTAATGTGAAAACTGTGAAGCATTAGAAGGTGTGGAATTTTACTGTTGCGGTTTCTTTGCTGGCTTTTGGTACTAGCTTTCCGCAGATTTCGTTGGCTACGATTGATGCGATTCTGAACATCGGACAGCTTTATGCTGGTGGTTAGTGTTTATGTTGTTGAATGTTATTTGATTATGTTCATGTCACGTAGGGCTGCAGATGAACCAAACGTTTGGTAAACAGTTCGTGAACTGTTTGGCGGGAAGTTGTTTGTGTTTGTTCGTTTGTTTACAACTGTTTTGGTCCTTTTGGGCGTATATTTGGATGTACATAATATTGGAGGTGAATTAACATTATGTTCGTTACATATGTGTCTCTTTTCGTGTTCCGTTTCTTGGTCTTAAGTTTGCTAAAATGTTTCGAATTTGCAGGTGTGGAGTCTGAACGTTATCACTTTTTGGGAGGCATTGTTTACAGTGCTGCAATACACGTTGGTGCTTCTACATGCTTACGCACAAGACAAGCGTTGGCTCTATATATCTATTCCTTTGTATGATACCGTTTTCTATTTTTCTGAAAAGTTTGTTAATGAAAATTTAAAGTCACAAAAATTGAAAATGTAACTAGCATTTATATTATAGTTATAGAAACAATAATCTATATATTTTACAGGGATCGAAGCGAAAGACCAGAAGAATGGGTACCAGCAGAGGCATCTACACAGAGAAACAATAATCTATCTTTCCAATCTGAAAAAGATGGAGATAAGGAAATTGTTGATATATTTTCCATTCATGAAGAACATGAGTCGGGTATCTTTTGGTATTTCTTGAACTTAGCTTCTTATTTGTTATATTTTTTTCCTAATCTTCGCAAACTAAAAATGTATTTAAAACATGTAACTTGCAGATTTTACATATCAGTATCTGCCTTTAAGTGATCCAGAGTCATCTTATAAGCATATCGATGAAAGAGACATTTATGAAGAATTTAGTGTTGTCTCTGTTTGGAAGCAGCAATTCCTTGATGCTATCAAGGTACCACACATATGAAGTGTTTAAGTGCATCGTATGAAGTGTCAACCTGTTGATATAAAATTAAAAAAAAATTCTACCCTTGATGCTTTTTTTTTTTCAACAGATGGAAAACGTGAAATTAAGAGAATCAAAGAGCAGTGGGCTGTGGGTAGGAAGGGTTTTATGGCACATGCTTGTTGCTCCATGGAGATTGTTATTCGCGTTTGTGCCACCGTGCGAGATTGCTCACGGGTGCATTGCGTTTATTTGCTCTTTGATGTTCATAAGTGGTATTGCCTATATTGTTACAAGGCTTTTGGATTTAATCAGCTGTGTTACAGGTTTGTATTACTAAGTGATCTGAATTTATATTCCAAATTTGTTCGGCTTACTGTTAAGTCAAGTTTTATTTTATTTGTGTTTTGTAGGAATCATTGCTTATGTCATCGCGTTTACTGCATTGGCAAGTGGAACCTCATGGCTGGATTTAGTAGCAAGTAAGATTGTTGCTGAACGACAAACATAAGTAGTCGCGGCAACACGCGTGCATTTCCATTATATGTACACACACAACGTATATACGATTTTTAATGTTTTTAGGTTTGAATTATGTTCTCGGCCCATATTGCCGACTCCGCTGCAACGCGCGGGTTTCCCACTAGTATATATTAAAAAGGTAAAATAATTTGTGTATTATAGTTTCTATAGTTTTATAATTTAATATCTAATTGGTATGTTAAATTAAATAAATAGTAGTTTTATAAATCTGTAGAGATAATCGTTTTATGTGAGTTTTATAAATTAATATATGATTGTTGTATTAAATTAAATAGTAAAGTAATTACGTGAGATTATATAAAGGAAGTTAACAATTTGTGTGTTATATTTACTATAGTTTTATAAATTAGAAAACTTTTAGCATGTGTGGTTACCATATCAATAACAATAACGTAGTACCGAACTGAATTGATTTCAACCGAATTTCTTGTGTGTAATAAACCGAGTTCCTGAATTTCCCGCGCATAATACACCGAGTTTCCGCCGCCGCAACGCGCCGGAGGTATACCACTAGTTTATTCTAATATTACATCAAAGATTAATTTCTAAACTACAATATTTATATCTAGAGTAGGTTTGGTTACTTTTGCCACTTTAATCGAAAACTTAAACCTTTTGAATCTGGGACCCGGTGGTTTCAATTTTGTTGCCATTTTCATTCAAAATCAAAATCTGGCCAGATTTTTCATTTAACATCCAGATTTTTTTTTCTTTTTCCACCCTTTTGATCAAGGGCAAAATGTTCTTTTAACGTTTTATTATACAAATTAAAAAAATCTGACAATTTTGCCCTTCATTAAAAGGGAGGAAAAAGAAAAAAAACTGGATGTTAACTGAAAAATCTGACCAGATTTTGATTTTAGATGAAAATGGCAACAAAATTGAAATCACAGGAATCAGATTAAAAATGTATGAGTTTTAAACTAAAATAGCAAAAGTGACCAAATCTCAGGGACCACTTTGACAATTTACTCTTATATCTATATCTATAATCTGTATCTATATCTATATTCTATGTTATATAATAAAATAATATCTGTCACGTAAATGTTGTCTCCATATTTGTTCTCACCATTATTTTCGTCTATCTTTCTTATTAAAGACAACTCTCCTTTTAATAATAACTAGGGAGATTCTCCCGCGGTTCGCGACGGATGTCACTATCGTACTAAATCGAAACCGACTAAACGACATCTGTATTGGTATATGTTCACTTTTATGGCTTTCTGTTTTATAACGAATCTCGTGTCGCTACCATAGTGAACTGAATGAACAACATTGATTGCAGTAACACTATATTTTATTGTTTTTCTTTTGATAAACTGAATGAACAAAGTCGGTACCCGTACGTATATTTATTTTTATGGTTTCCTGTTTCAAAATTTTTTCATGTATACAATTTTGTTTGCAACAATAAATGAATATCGGTACCAATATCATGACAATTTGAATCAATCCATACCGTTCAAACAACATCCTAAAAAAATTGAATAATAAATAATAAAACTTAAAAAAACAAATACTTACATATTATCAATTACTATTTATTACTAAAAAATTAAATAATTCATCAAGAGTTTGAACTAATATATATAACTATTACTAAAAAATTAAATAAAATACTACTAAAAAATGAAAAACAAATACATAAAGATTAGGAATTACTATATGAATGTAAAAGCCCATTAAAAATCTAATTGTGAATCACTGTTCATGAGCAGTTTACATTTAACCACCTTTAATCCCCCTTTTTATTTCTTACCATTTAACCACCTTTAATCCCCTTATAAAAACCCTTCACCATAAACCTTACAACACATCAAAAATTACATTACACGCAAATTTTCCCTTTTCTTAATCTCTGATTTTGAAGAAAAATGGCTCTAAGCATGATCCGGCTTAGTTTGATTTTGATCGTTATGGTTTTGTTGTCGAAACATCATGTAAGCGCGCAAGTGGACACTGGTAATGTGATAGTAAAGTTGATCAACTGCGAGTCTTTCTTGTTTGGATACTCGAACCAGCCTAGCCCGCAGTGTTGTGCTAGTGCACAAGACTTGGTGCAAGCGGCTAATGCTTCAAAAGATGTCCTTAAGGCTACGTGTCGGTGTCTCAAGAACGCGGTTCAGACATTCCCCATTAACTTGTCTAATGCGGCCCGAATTACTCCATTGTGTCATCTTAATCTCAACATCCCCATTAGTTTCACACCCCGATATTTCCACATATTACTGGTGGGCCCGGCGGGGAGTATCGTGATGTAGTTGATATCATCATAGTCAATATACACAATATAATAGCACAGCGGAAGGCTTGGTGTATTACAAACCATAATGTCTGAGTGTTCGCATGAAAGAATATACAGACTGGATTGTAATAAGATCCACGGGCGGATCATATATAAAATACAAGAAAACAGAAAATAACAGACTTCAGGTATCTAGGGATTTGCAAGATTATCTTATATGACACCTAGTAGCTCCAGCCTATTTACGAGAAGTACCTGTCAATCAATCTTTAGAATATACGTCAGTTTACACTGATAAATACAATTAACTGACTCATTTGAAAAGTATTTATGAAAATTGATTTAGGTGCACAAGGCACAAATCTTTTATAACTTGGGACAATTATTTAAAGATAATCTTGTTTACAGATTTATATGTTTGTTATACAATTGGGGCCGGTTGGAAGCCGGTCATGATTAACCGACTCACCACTTACAGAACCCACAAAGGAGTTATCCCCAACATGTGGGTTTATATATTTTAGCATTTGCATCTGCCAGGTATATGCCTACACCTCGTGCATAGGTCGTGGTCATTTTCAAATGAAATGAGCCGAGGATATCCAGGACATGGTCGAATTAACCCCCAATGTTTATGTTATCAAACAAGACAGATTAAAACGGGTTATGTAAATTTATTAATCACAATCCGATTAAATGATTTCATACCCGACCAAGTGGTATTATTATAATACCATATCCCAAGCCCGTATAAGGGAAAATAAGTTAAAAGTATTTACCTGAGCTAAATGTGAAAAGTAACTGTAACACCCCGAAAACGGGTTTGGTAATCAAACCATGTTAACATTTATGAACGGGTAAAATACCGTTAGTGGTGAAATTAACCCGGTAAATATTAGGATTTAAACAAATAAACCTAATATTAAATAAAAGTTGAATTAAAACTTTTGAAGAAATAAAAGTTTATAAACAGCCCGAGATAACGGGACTTAAAATAAACCGGGTCGTACCCGAAAATATAAATCTTTATATTATAAATTTAATGTCGGATATAAATTAGATGAAATAACTAGGAATAAATAACCTAGTTAATCACAAGTGTTGTAGTAATAAGGAAACTTTGTTAAAACACCCTAAATGAAACTTGGAAAAAGCTGAGGGGCCAAAAGTGAAAAGATGAAAAAAAAATAGTTTTATTAAATAAAACAATTAAAAACCAAACACACACTTGGTGTGTGTCTGGTCCCAGGAAAACACAGGGGCGACCTAAGCTCATCTTCAAAACCCTAAACTCTCACAAATCTCTAAAATTGAAGGTCAATATCAACTCCAAAACGAAATTCGAGCCTAGATTGGTGATCTCCATTGCAAGGGGGTCATAAGGTATGTGAAACTTGATAGAAAATCTCTACTTGAAATTCTGATGAACTTAGAGAATTCGGAAATTGTTGATGCATGATTGTTATATGGATGAAATAGGAACATTGTAGTGTCTAGGAGTAAATCCTAGACAAGTATATGTTGAAATCATGCCTAATTCTAGTAAAATCCATAAACACCATTGAAGGTTATTGTTGTTAGGGTTTTTGATTGTTAAAGATAGTGTTATAATGTCATAAACATGTTTTCATTGAAAGCTGAATTCAAACAGCTTCTGATCAGAATTTACAGCCGACTTGTATTGGCTGTAACATGGATAAAACGTGACAAAAACATGTGTTTCTTGAGTTTAAAATGTAATTCCAGGAAATATCTTTAAAACCCCACTGGAATCGCATTTTTTCGACGAAAATTGAGCGTTTTATGAATTTTTCCGTATCGAAGGTTCAAGCTGCGTTTTCTGGCAGAATTTTCAGCCCATTACGAATGTCATAACTCAATTTAGGAATTTAGTTATGATCTCAAATTTTTACTATAGATAGTATTAAGTGATTAAAAGAATCTCCAATTGGAATTTCGTCAATCGGATAAACAAGGAATTTTAGATGAATATTTCCGTAAGCTGCAGTCAGAAGTGATGAATCTGATTACAGCTTAGTAGATGAATTTTTCTGAATTTTTGGTAAAGAGTTAGATCTTGAAATTTTAATACAAGGTCTAACCCTCAGAGTGGTACGTTACATAAAAAAATCATAATTTTTAAAGACTTGTAAACAGGTTAAACATGTCACAAAAAACAACCTATTTTTCGGTGATATGAACTTGCCTAATTGATGCTAATCTTGGCTAAATGACAAGTTATAAACTAGTTGAATATATGGCATGCTTTTATTGATAAGTGTGTAAAAAAAGGGGGTCCATAGGGTGATGGCCATTGTATAGAATGACCAATCTAACCATCTTATGGATGTTGTGATATAGTTTGACTCTAAACAAGCTAGGTGGGGGCTTGGAGAGGAACGGGTCAAACGGATCATGGATGTGAAGAATGTTTGCGCGGACGCGAGGTAAGTAAAGCTTACACCCAATTTAAGTGTATGTATTTATTTTATAGGTGATAAATATGACAACGGATTGTATCCGGATATGGGTTCCGACACAAAACAATATGAGTCGGAACGAATAAAAACGATTAAAACTATGGTTAATGAAAAAAAAAGGATCTTGTGGTAATAAAAAAAATCCGAAATGGGTCGGATGTGTGAATGGGTAGTTAAAACCATTTTTTTTATAAATGTAAATGTTTGGTCGTAGAGGCCAAACGGGTCAAATGGTGGTGATAACACCATTTGACAATATCAACTAACGTTTGGTTGTCAAGTCATATGTTCACAGGAGTGAACGGGAAGTGGATAATTGCGTAGCTATTAAGTAGCGGCTAAATAAAGTAAGGTATAAAACGGGTCTATACGTTGACCCGAGCCAGGTACGCATAAAGTAAGTTTATAGTTAAAAGTGCAATTTGGTCAAATAATTAGTGAAAGTCCTTCGTCGTAAAGTGAGGGACTAAAATTGACCAAAAAGCCCTTGATGGGAAAACCGGGCAAACGACCCTTAGAGGTTGTTTAGGAATTTGCATTAAGATTACGAAATATAGGTAGATACCTTAATGTAGTAAAATGATGGGTGAAAGAAGAGAGTGAAATTTAAAGTTAATGGTAAATCCTTCTAACGGGTCAAAATGAAGTTTCGCGCATAATTCAACTTTTAGTTGCATAATGTATTAAAGTTTTGAACTCACGAGTTAATGGTTTTGAGATAATGAATATCTCAAGAATTTACAGTGATTTAAATGAAAGTGGTTTAATGAATCATGAAACGGGTCAAAAGTGCTAAAAAAAGGAATTTCAAGTCAAGAACTTGAAATTTGGATTTTTGACGTAGTTGAATATCAGGTTTTAACTCCATAAGATGGAGAATTAAATTACAAACGCGCAGGAAAAAGAATCGTGTAAAACGGATAAGTAGATAAAAAGTTATAGCATTTTGAAGTTGGAATTTGGTTAAAAACTAGAGCTGGGCAAAAATGTAGGTTTCAGTAACGAATCTGCTGGAAATTGGTCTTTCTCGTGCCACGCGATGGGTCACAGGGTTTGGGTCGCGACACGCGACAGACGTCGCGCCACGCGACAAGCTGAGCAGAGTCTCTCGCGACACGCGAGAGACATAAAAGCTGGAAAAATATTTTTGTTATGTTTGTTTGATGCGTAGAACTTGTTTAAACTTATTTTAAGCTATCAAAACTAACTTTTATGTTGGTTTTGAATTTAGATGAACCTAGTAAGCATCCGAATGAAGATCAAGCATGGACAAGAACCGAACACATGATCAAACAAGCTTCCGCGTTAATCTAATACGTTTTTGTTTTAAGTGTACTATGTAAAACAATTAGTACTATATTTGAATATTATTGACATGTAAGAATGTTAACTTGGAAAAGTTTTTGTAAAGTCGCATTTTAGCATAAAATGTGTGTTTTATTATTATAATCTTGATTAATTGAGACGGGTGTTACAAGTTGGTAATCAGAGCTCATGGTTAAAGAGTAATGTGTGTTCGGTTCGAGGCTTGATCGCAAATCTGGTAAGTACATGTATGTTAATAGTTTAGTAGGATTAAAGTGTTGTGAACAACACATAGGGTATCGTGTAATATACGTTAGGCCAATGAAAATGATTAGTATAGTTAACGAAATCACGTGCAGTAAAAAGCCTTGTATTACAATACGTGCATTTATTAATGTTGAAATTACTAACTTTTGTAAATGTTTAGTTGAAAGACACTCGCATCTGAAGATAGCGGGAGTGTAACAAATCTCGGATATGACGAAGGAACAGTCTGAGGTATGACGAGCAGAGCATACTCATTAAGGACCTAAATCGCGTGACGATCGCGAACAAAGATAACGGCAAGAGAAGCCCGTAAGGGCAAGCATTACCAGGTGCACACTTTTAAATTTAATCGCATAAGTAGTAATATGCAACAAACACATAGGGAAAGATAGTTGCATATATCTAATAGAACCTGAATAGGATATCTATTCAAGATGATGTTTCCAAGAGAAGTTTAATAGAAACATGTGTTATTCACGATGATGAATAACAAAGAAATAATAGGATTAGTTCATATGGAAACTTGGACGGGGGGTAATTATCCAACTGGAAAACTCTCAATATAATGCTATTGAGAAAAGTAGCGATCACATTAACGAATGTGATTATATAATAGTTCAATAGAAAAGAAAAAACATTTTATATGTACAAAAGTACAACTAGTAAAACTAATGATTGTTGTTTTGCAATTAAATAAAGTTTTACTAAATGAAATCAGAGATATGAAATAAATAGGGGCGTTACTTACATGGGGTGTGATGTGAAAACTACAAAAAGGTCATGTGTATCATGTGTTGATCGCTTACTCTGGCCAAGTAAGTAGTGACATATGATACCATGAACTTCTTGTAGCGGACACATTTACGTCCGATGTAGTAAGGACGGGGTGAATGGGACTAACTTAAATGGTACCCAAATGAGTCAAACAAGTAAGATGTTTGATAGTAAACGTAAACGCAAGTCGGATGACAGGGAGCGTATTACGTTAGAATAACGAGCCCGAAAGAAGGGACAAAGATTAAAGTAAATGAAAATACAAACCAACTAATGTGAATAAGGGATAAAGTTTGACCGTCATAAGTGATGAAATTCACACAGACAAGTCAAAGGGGTAGAATAAAAGAATAAAAGACTTAACTAAATAAAAGCAATGGATTTCGCTAAGACGATCAAATAAATTAAGATGATGTCTAAAACCATATAAGAATGGTTACTTGACGATGACTTCAGTAAAGATACCCGATGGACGGGTAGGATTGTGGGTGAATGCATAAACCGAGAGATGGGAACGCGAAAAAGAAAGTCAAAAGACTCGGAATATGAGTCATGACTAAAAGACGGTGAGAATTTGCAAACAGAAATTTTGATAACTATGTTCAACTATTTTAAAGTTGAACGGGTCGAATAAAGAATGAAGTTTGACGTTCATGAGTAATGAAATCTCACACGAATAAGTCAAACAGGATAAATAAAGTATAAAAGCTTGGTAGTGCAAGTAAGCGCAACCGAATAATGGAAGCGCGAAATAATAAAGAACCTGGGTAACGGGTCGTAAAGAAGTATAATTATGAACCGGGGAAACAGTGAGCATAGAACAAACCAACGTGTAAATGACGTAAAGAGTCATAAAGTCGAAAGATTAGTCCAAGAGTAAACGAACGAAGCTTTAGACTACGGTCAAGGCCAACTAAAGTTCAAAAGCGAAAATAAACGATTCCAAACATAATAAGAGATGCTTTGAAGCTATATATGTATATACACATTTGAATATAGACATGGATAAAAGACGATCTACCGGATCATCATAACCTACGGGATTATAAATAGTGTTAAAGTCTACGGGAACAAAAAGACCTTCGGGTCACAAATAGAAAGAAACGAATTGTTGGGGTTCTCACCTTAAAAAGGTGAAAATCAAAAGAAAAAGATTACGAGGCTAAGTAAAAGAACTTGCGGGTCACTTGGATAAAACGTGGAAATCTGGTTACAATTCTCCACGTAAAATAATAACAGTCAGGAATAAAACTTAGACAGAAATTCCTAGACATGAGGAAAAGACATAAGACAGAGAAAACGTAAACTAAAAATTTAGTTTTTAGTCAAAAGCAATGTTTTAACAAACATAAGTAGTATAAGGTGATTTAGAAAATCTTAAACACACATAAGGCCAGAGATGGCAAAATAGTATACCCGGGTGACGGGGTATGAAGTGATGGCGACTAATTAGTCTAGCCGGTAAAACTTTTCAAAGTCAAGAAAACGTTATGACAAATACAAAGAGCTTGTTAATATAAGACAAGCGCAGAATAAACTTGTTAACAGACTGACGCGACTGAGTGGTCAAGCGACAACTCGGTCAAATGGGTGACAAAATAAGAAATATAAGATGAAAGTTACGGTTCGTAAGGACTTACACATGAGAGACATACATGTCAATCCGAACGATAAATATTGACCAAAAGGAATGAATGCTTTAAAAAGAAACCAAGTCCGTCTGGTTTTAAACCAAAGAAATACGCAAATAAGGTTTCGGGGACGAAACCTCTTTAAGGGGGTAGACTTGTAACACCCCGAAAACGGGTTTGGTAATCAAACCATGTTAACATTTATGAACGGGTAAAATACCGTTAGTGGTGAAATTAACCCGGTAAATATTAGGATTTAAACAAATAAACCTAATATTAAATAAAAGTTGAATTAAAACTTTTGAAGAAATAAAAGTTTATAAACAGCCCGAGATAACGGGACTTAAAATAAACCGGGTCGTACCCGAAAATATAAATCTTTATATTATAAATTTAATGTCGGATATAAATTAGATGAAATAACTAGGAATAAATAACCTAGTTAATCACAAGTGTTGTAGTAATAAGGAAACTTTGTTAAAACACCCTAAATGAAACTTGGAAAAAGCTGAGGGGCCAAAAGTGAAAAGATGAAAAAAAAATAGTTTTATTAAATAAAACAATTAAAAACCAAACACACACTTGGTGTGTGTCTGGTCCCAAGAAAAAACAGGGGCGACCTAAGCTCATCTTCAAAACCCTAAACTCTCACAAATCTCTAAAATTGAAGGTCAATATCAACTCCAAAATGAAATCCGAGCCTAGATTGGTGATCTCCATTGCAAGGGGGTCATAAGGTATGTGAAACTTGATAGAAAATCTCTACTTGAAATTCTGATGAACTTAGAGAATTCGGAAATTGTTGATGCATGATTGTTATATGGATGAAATAGGAACATTGTAGTGTCTAGGAGTAAATCCTAGACAAGTATATGTTGAAATCATGCCTAATTCTAGTAAAATCCATGAACACCATTGAAGGTGATTGTTGTTAGGGTTTTTGATTGTTAAAGATAGTGTTATAATGTCATAAACATGTTTTAATTGAAAGCTGAATTCAAACAGCTTCTGATCAGAATTTACAGCCGACTTGTATTGGCTGTAACATGGACAAAACGTGACAAAAACATGTGTTTCTTGAGTTTAAAATGTAATTCCAGGAAATATCTTTAAAACCCCACTGGAATCACATTTTTTTGACGAAAATTGAGCGTTTTATGAATTTTTCCGTATCGTAGGTTCAAGCTGCGTTTTCTGGCAGAATTTGCAGCCCATTACGAATTTCATAACTCAATTTAGGAATTTAGTTATGATCTCAAATTTTTACTATAGATAGTATTAAGTGATTAAAAGAATCGCCAATTTGAATTTCGTCAATCGGATAAACAAGGAATTTTAGATGAATTTTTCCGTAAGCTGCAGTCAGAAGTGATGAATCTGATTACAGCTTAGTAGATGAATTTTGCCTATTTTTTGGTAAAGAGTTAGATCTTGAAATTTTAACACAAGGTCTAACCCTCAGAGTGGTACGTTACATAAAAAAATCATAATTTTTAAAGACTTGTAAACAGGTTAAACATGTCACCAAAAACAGCCTATTTTTCGGTGATATGAACTTGCCTAATTGATGCTAATCTTGGCTAAATGACAAGTTATAAACTAGTTGAATATATGGCATGCTTTTATTGATAAGTGTGTAAAAAAAAGGGGGTCCATAGGGTGATGGCCATTGTATAGAATGACCAATCTAACCATCTTATGGATGTTGTGATATAGTTTGACTCTAAACAAGCTAGGCGGGGGCTTGGAGAGGAACGGGTCAAACGGATCATGGATGTGAAGAATGTTTGCGCGGACGCGAGGTAAGTAAAGCTTACACCCAATTTAAGTGTATGTATTTATTTTATAGGTGATAAATATGACAACGGATTGTATCCGGATATGGGTTCCGACACAAAACAATATGAGCCGGAACGAATAAAAACGATTAAAACTATGGTTAATGAAAAAAAAGGATCTTTTGGTAATAAAAAAAATCCGAAATGGGTCGGATGTGTGAATGGGTAGTTTAAACCATTTTTTTTATAAATGTAAATGTTTGGTCGTATAGGCCAAACGGGTCAAGTGGTGGTGATAACACCATTTGACAATATCAACTAACGTTTGGTTGTCAAGTCATATGTTCACAGGAGTGAACGGGAAGTGGATAATTGCGTAGCTATTAAGTAGCGGCTAAATAAAGTAAGGTATAAAATGGGTCTATAGATTGACCCGAGCCAGGTACGCATAAAGTAAGTTTATAGTTAAAAGTGCAATTTGGTCAAATAATTAGTGAAAGTCCTTCGTCGTAAACTGAGGGACTAAAATTGACCAAAAAGCCCTTGATGGGAAAACTGGGCAAACGACCCTTTGAGGTTGTTTAGGAATTTGCATTAAGATTACGAAATATAGGTAGATACCTTAATGTAGTAAAATGATGGGTGAAAGAAGAGAGTGAAATTTAAAGTTAATGGTAAATCCTTCTAACGGGTCAAAATGAAGTTTCGCGCATAATTCAACTTTTAGTTGCATAATGTATTAAAGTTTTGAACTCACGAATTAATGGTTTTGAGATAATGAATATCTCAAGAATTTACAGTGATTTAAATGAAAGTGGTTTAATGAATCATGAAACGGGTCAAAAGTGCTAAAAAAAGGAATTTCAAGTCAAGAACTTGAAAATTGGATTTTTGACGTAGTTGAATATCAGGTTTTAACTCCATAAGATGGAGAATTAAATTACAAACGCGTAGGAAAAAGAATCGTGTAAAACGGATAAGTAGATAAAAAGTTATAGCATTTTGAAGTTGGAATTTGGTTAAAAACTAGAGCTGGGCAAAAATGCAGGTTTCAGTAACGAATCTGCTGGAAATTGGTCTTTCTCGCTCCACGCGATGGGTCACAGGGTTTGGGTCGCGACACGCGACAAGCTGTGCAGAGTCTCTCGCGACACGCGAGAGACATAAAAGCTGGAAAAATATTTTTGTTATGTTTGTTTGATGCGTAGAACTTGTTTAAACTTATTTTAAGCTATCAAAACTAACTTTTATGTTGGTTTTGAATTTAGGTGAACCTAGTAAGCATCCGGATGAAGATCAAGCATGGACAAGAACCGAACACATAATCAAACAAGCTTCCGCGTTAATCTAATACGTTTTTTTTTAAGTGTACTATGTAAAACAATTAGTACTATATTTGAATATTATTGACATGTAAGAATGTTAACTTGGAAAAGTTTTTGTAAAGTCGCATTTTAGCATAAAATGCGTGTTTTATTATTATAATCTTGATTAATTGAGACGGGTGTTACAGTAACTCAACCGTAAAATCCTAAAGCTTTATGATGATACCTTCTACTGGATGCTACTTAATATGTATAGAAGGTTCCAAACGCTAGATTAAGCGGAGACCGGAATAGAATATGGTTTAGACCCGACAAGCTTGGATACTTGTATAATATGGGTAAACTAAACACATTCTGGAATTTGAGGATTTAATGATAAGGTTAAACCCGTTTTGGCTATTTTACGTAAACTAGTCACATAAATCGATCCGAACGCATAAATGCGTAACGGGTAACCAAATGAATTATATACAGGTCTTATTTATTATTATGCTTAAAATATGTTAATACATCAGTAGGATATTAACATATATGCCCAAAAATATTTAAAACCAATTTAAGTCCTGTAAGGGCATTTTGGTCATTTTAGTAATTATAAAAGAGATTTTATAACAAACTGAAGTTCTAGTTTTTGGTAATCAGTAAAAATATTTATTTTATCTCATTACATCATTAAGATACTACATATATGTAAGGTTTACCATTTATGGCCAAACTATGCCCCGAAAGGGCATTTTGGTCATTTCACATATGCTTTTAAGGACATTTTTGGAAATCGGAGTTTACAACTTATACCTACTGTAATAATATTGAATTTTTTTTTAAAAATTCAGTAGGTAACAAGTCTTAGATGTTAAATATGGTTTTAAACCATACTATGCACCTAAATAGTGTAAAACTCGCTAATTGACGAAAATCAAGATGCTTATGTAAATCTGAGATGTTGATAAGTTTTAAATGCTCAAAATAATTTATTTAATGCATAAAATCAGTAGGAAAAGGTTTGGCATTCAAATCATTTGTTAATCTCGTTTTATGCATGAAAAGGGTATTATCGTCATTTACCGAATTACACAAGAACTCTATGATTTAAACAGATTATAATCTGACCAAAAATCTTAATATTCCTTAAAAATAATATCTTAACAGTAGGTAATGAGTTTTGGTTCAAAATCCAAATTTAAACATGCCTTATGTAAGATATCGCAATTTAATTAATATAAAGCTTCTAATTACGATATCGAGCATAACTTTGATTTGAGACCAAGAACTGATGTCAAATTTTCGGGACAAGCTTATATATTAGTAGCAAAGGTTTTTGTCCTCTCACATTTCTACAAATCTCATTTATATGTCAAAAGGGCATTTACGACATTTATAAGCATATTAACAAACAAAAGCAAATAATTCAAACCAATAAGGACCAAGCAATATAACTCCAGGAGGTTACATTACTATATAATATGGTCCTAATGGAAGCTTAAAACATGGAAGAATTAAGCTTAAATGGGTCAGAACTGAAAGTCAAAGCAAAAGTCAAGCTTTTGCGACTTTCGGTTATAATTTGACCTTAGACTGATAATTGTCGGGTTAGACCTGATTAAACATGCTCTAATACTAATTACCAAGTCATTAGAATATTAAAATATAATTTAGAACCTTTGTTTTATTAGTTTAAATCATTTTTAAACTTTCTGTCCAGTTTGACTTTTTGACTAACTAGTTTGACCCAACAATTAATTAGTCAAACAAAATAATTAGGAGGTGCCCCTTTAAGGGTTAATCACCTACCTTAATATGGTTACATAACCACTTTCGTTTCGATCAGTGGCTGGTCCATTTATGATTAAACCGAAAGTCAAAGCTTAATTACGATATGTTTGACTTTTCGGTTTTTAAGCTAATTAAAAGGACTAAGCAGGGATTAAAACTCTTACTTATGGTCCTTGCTATCTTTTCTACACTTGACAATCTTCTCCTAATGCTTGCTAGCTCCAGAGGTGAGTTTTGAAGTTGTTGCAAATGAAAGTGCATATGAATACTTAGCCTAAGGCTCCTTATATACTAATTTCCCAAGCATTTGGATCTTTGCAGCTGTAATGGAGGCTCCTAGGATCACCCCAGGTGTCCTAGTGGTTTAACAAATCCGTCCAACAACCCCTAGAATCATTTCTAATGAGTTTAAGTCGGTTCTGAACATAAACCCGCAGCTGGCAACATCTTTCTGAGCTGGGCACTTCTACGCGGCCCGCGTAGGATCAGAAGGGGGCTTACGTGCCCCGCGTAAACCGGCTGATCAGGTTAAAAATGTTTCAAACATGGCAGTTTCAATCCCTGGTCATTATAAACCTTATTTAACCTCATTTTTGGCATATAAGGCCCTTGTAGTTAGTTTGTAAAGGTTTAAGGGAGTATAACCAAACTCCGTTAGGCTCGGTTTCGTTAAATAACACCATAAACACAAGTTTCATCATATTGACACTTTTTACCCAAAGTCTTGAAAACTTGCTTAACGATCTTGAAACCACTTAAAATTTATACCACTTATTCTTGAGAGTATATTTGAATATTTTGAAGCCTCAGGTTCGTTAAAAGGTCACTCAGAGGTAAGAATTAACATGTTGACACGTTTAACCCTTTTAATTTATAATCTTCCGATTATTTTCATGAACGGCTTCTTATATTCAATTAATCACTCGTTTAAGAATATATTCTTCATGTATGGTTATTCAGAGGCACATGTTTGGAATGTCGACACTTTTAGTCCCTGTGGTTTCATATTTTCATAGTTTGACAACTTTAGTCCTTCAAACTCAATCTTTCACATAACTAGAGTTTAGGACACGTGTCTTTACACAATTGGACACATTTTTACGTGGTGTTATATCCTCACCCCCTTAAAAGAAATCTTGACCCCGAGATTTACTGGAATAAGTGAGGGTACTTCTGTCGCATAGTGGACTCGACTTCCCACGTATATTCGGGACCTCTACAGGCATCCCACTTAACCTTTACTATAGGCACATGTTTCCTTCGGAGCGTTTTAACCTGATGATCCTCGATCGATATAGGTCTTTTAACAAACCTCAAACTTTCATCAATTGTACATCCTTATGATACATAGCTAATGATTCATCAGCTAGACATTTCTTTAGATTACAGATGTGGAATACATTGTGAATTCCACTCAGCTCCTCAGGAAAGTTTAGCTTATAAGCTACACTGCAGACACATTCGATAATCTCGAATGGTCCGATATACCTCAGGCTCAGATTGCCCTTTTTACCAAAATGCATCACTCCTTTCCTGGGTGATACTTTTAGTAAGACTTTATCGCCCACTTCAAACTTTAGGGGCTTCCGCCTCTTATCAGCATAACTTTTCTGCCTATCCCTGGCAGCTTTCAGGCGATCACGAATCTGGACAATCTTGTCCGTCGTTTCAAGGACTATATCAGGCCCTGATAACTGAGCTTCTCCTACTTCTGCCCAAAAACAGGTGTTCTACATTTCCTTCCATACACTGCCTCAAAAGGCGCGGCCTGAATGCTCGTATGGTAGGTATTGTTATAGGAGAACTCGATCAAAGGTAGGTGGTCATCCCAGTTACCTCCCAAATCAATAACACATGCTCGAAGCATGTCTTCCAAAGTTTGAATTGTACGCTCACTTTGTCCATCTGTTTGAGGATGGTAAGCAGTACTAAAATTTAAATGAGTGCCCAAGGATTGTTGGAAACTTTTCCAAAAGTGAGAGGTGTATCTAGTATCTCTGTCAGAAATGATAGATACCGTCACTCCGTAGAGGGATACAATTTTATCCACGTACAACTGAGCTATCTTGTCAGAGCTATAACTCTCCTTGATGGGTATGAAATGTGCTGACTTAGTTAGTCTATCAACTATAACCCATATGGTATCATTTACGTGCCTTGTTTTAGGTAACTTGGTTATAAAATCCATGGTTACCATCTCCCACTTCCATGTGGGTAGTTCTGGCTGTTGAAGCAGACCCGATGGCTTTTGATGCTCCGCTTTAATCTGAGCACAGGTCAAGCACTTAGCTACATGGGTGGCAATAGATTTCTTCAATCCTATCCACCAATAATTAGCTTTCAAATCCTGATACATCTTATCACTTCCAGGGTGAACTGAATATTTAGAGTTGTGAGCTTCCTGGAGGATTACATCTCGAAGTCCTCCATGAATAGGAACCCAAATTCTTCCATTCAGTCTGAGAATTCCATCCTTGCCAGGCGTTAACTGTTCAGCAGTTACACCTAACTTTTCATCTGGAAGGTTAGCTTCCAAAACAGCATCTTTCTGTGCAGCTAATAGCCTTTCATTCAGGCTATTCTTCACTTCAATGCTCTTAGCATTAATTCTGATAGGTTTGACTCTCTCCTTTCGGCTTAGAGCATCGGCGACTACATTCGCTTTGCCAGGATGGTAGCGAATTTCAAAATCGTAATCATTTAAAGTCTCCATCCAGCGGCGCTGTCTCATATTGAGCTCTTTTTGATTGAATAAGTCTTGAAGACTTTTGTGATCTGAATAGATCACACATTTTGTTCCATACAAATAATGTCTCCATAACTTTAGTGCGAATACAACGACACCCAACTCTAAGTCCTGGGTAGTGTAATTATTTTCATGCACCTTTAGTTGTCGTGATGCATAGGCAATCACCTTGCCTTTTTGCATAAGTACACAACCCATACCGGTGTGTGATGCATCACAGTAAATGACAAACTCTTCAATCCCTTCGGGAAAGGTCAACACCGAAGCATTGCTCAATTTTTGTTTGAGAATCTCAAAGGATTCTTGTTATTTTGGACCCCAATCAAATTTTACATTCTTACGGGTCAAAGAAGTCAATGGTGCAGCTATTCTTGAGAAGTCATGAATCTTCTATAATATCCAGCTAGACCCAGAAAGCTGCGAATTTCTGTAGGCATCTTCGGTGCTTCCCAGTTCATTATGGCTTCTATTTTGGCGGGATCGACTTGGATACAACACTCACTAACAACGTGTCCAATAAATTGGACTTTACGGAGCCAGAACTCGCACTTGGAGAATAAAGCATACAGCTTCTCCTGTCGAAGCAATCCTAAGATACATCGAAGGTGCTTCTCGTGATCAACTTGATTACGAGAGTAGATAAGTATGTCGTCTATAAAGACAATGACAAACTTATGTAAGTATGGCTTGCAGACTCTATTCATGAGGTCCATGAATGCTGCTGGTGCATTAGTGAGCCCAAAAGGCATCACTAAAAACTCGAAATGTCCATATCTCGTTCTGAACGCCGTCTTAGGCACATCTTCAGTTCGGACCTTAAGTTGATGATATCCGGATCTCAAATCAATCTTTGAGAAGAAGCTCGCCCCTTGGAGCTGATCAAATAAGTCGTCGATTCTGGGTAAGGGATAACGATTCTTGATCGTTACCTTGTTTAACTCACGATAATCAATGCATAAGCGCATTGATCCATCTTTCTTCTTTACGAACAATATTGGAGCTCCCCAAGGCGAAGAGCTGGGTTGTATGAAATCCTTTTCCAGTAAGTCATCCAATTGATTCCTGAGCTCTTTCATTTTAGTAGGCGCTAGACGATAAGGAGCTTGTGCAATTGGTGCAGATCCTGGGAGAATATCTATCCTGAATTCAACTTTCCTCACAGGAGGTAATCCAGGTAGTTCATCAGGAAAAACATCAGGATACTCAGAGATGATAGGAATATCTTCAATCTTGGGTTTCGGATCGTTCACTGACACTTGTGCCATGTAAATAACGCATCTGTTCTTCAAACACCTTGATACTTTGAGAATAGACACATTGCTTGGCAAACCATACTGCGTATCTCCTTTAATAGTGACGGATTCACCAGAAGGGGTTTTGACAATAACTAGCTTTTTATCACAGGCAATTTGGGCTTGGTTATGCGACAAACAATCCATGCCCAAAACTATATCAAACCCAGCCAATTTCATTGGCAGGAGGGACAGCGGGATAGAATGATTCTTAATGGATATGAAACATCCATCAAAAAGAGTTGAAGCTGTTTCTAAGGTACCATCGGTAAGCTCTATCTCATTTTTTATGTCTAGAGTCTTAATAGGCAGATTCAGTAAATTACAAAACTTATGGTCTACAAAGGACTTATCAGCTCCTGAATCAAATAAAACTCTAGCATAATTATTATTAATGAGGAAGGTACCTGTTATGACGTTCTCGTCGTTCACCGCTTCTCTAGCATTCATCTGAAAAACTCTCGCATTCGTTTTCTTCGCCTCCACAGGCTTCTTAGCATTCTTGGGGCAATTTGTCTTGATGTACCCCTTTTCATTGCAACCGTAACAGGTTGCATCCTTGATGTTCCGGCACTCCACAGACTTGTGCCCTTTCTTCTTGCAAATCCCACATGGTTTAGCTTGTGGGTCTTGGTTGCACTTTACAAAGTGCCTTTTGTTGCAAGTCTTACACCTGGGTTTGTCACTTGACTGCCCTTTCTTAGATCCAAAGTTCCCTTTGTTCTTCTTGTTTGATTGAGGGGACTTGTCTTCCTCTCTCTTCCTCTTCCCGTCATCGGTAGTTTTCTTTGCCCTACTCCTCACAGCATCAAGAGTAAGGGACAAAGATAGATCCACAACAGACCTATAAGTAGTAGGCTTAGAAGCCTTGACGTTTCCTTTCACTTCAGGGGCTAGACCACCGATGAAACGCGCAATGCGTTTGGGTTCAGGAGTGACTAAATATGGTACAAGCCTCGACATCGAGTTGAAACTGGTCACATAGGACCTACAATCTAAATCCTTCATCACCAAAGTGAGGAAGTCAGTTTCAATCCTCTCAACTTCATGCTGAGGGCAATATGTGTCCTTTTCAAGATCAACAAACTTGCTCCATGAAAGGTTATACAGATGAACCTTTCCAGTGGACTGTACCAATGCTTTCCACCAAGTGAGGGCGTCGCCCTTGAAGGATTGAGACACAAACATAACTATGTCTTCCTTAGCACATCCACTGATGTCAATCACAGTCTCCATTTCGTCTAACCACTTCATGTAGTCGATTGCTGCTCCATTTTCTCCTGTAAAGTCCCTCGGTTTACAGGAGAAAAAGTATTTATAGGTACAACTCTTCTTGTACTTAGGAGTCTGATTTAACACTACTTTCTGAGATTCAGATCTCTGGTTAGATGAATGCTGAGAGTCATCCCTTTTTGATGCATGCGACTGCGATAAGGGTTTTGTATGAGTTTTAGACCGAACATTTATCACAACCCCCATCCCCTAACAACCCGGGAACGGGCGGCCGTGGCCAGTTTCAGTGGTATCGGTGTTTATCAATTTGGCAGCGGAAAATTTCATCAGGACCGTAGTTAGGAAATATGTTATCAGAGTTAAACACCAAAATATTTCAATAAAGAAATGGGATAAAACTCGATTTTTCATTTTGATACATCTATAGGGAATATCCCCAATTATTGAAAACAATTCTCCTTTTTAATTAGGTAACTTTTATTGCCACTTTTCTAAGCCTTCAGTGCTCTCCAGCTGGCTTTTATTGGCTTCGCACTAAGTTACCTGAAACACGTGTTTAAAAACATTTTTTCAGCAGGAAATACTGGTGAGTGAATCCCATTTTAATCAAGTTTAATAAAAACCATTGTACAGTATTGAGGGCGGTCTCGCAATTACATTTGTTTCCAAGTTATAACAATTAACATCCATGGTACTGTCATACTCAACTTGTGGAAATGTTACTCCTTGACCAGGTGGTAACAAATTTTGTATACAAAACCCCAACATACTCATGATAATTGTATTCTTACAAATACTCAATAATTGCTTAATATATAATTAATTATGTTGGACCCAGTATGGCCTTAAACAACTTCTTTTCACGTAATATGGCAAGTGATTTCAGTAGATGTGAAAAAGATGTGCGGAAATGGAAATCAGACTTTCAGAAACAAGACCTACAGAATTATCAAGTTTATATCACTTTGAAACAAAATGGTTTACAAGGTGATTGTAAGATTATTATCTAATACAAATGAATCTTGAATTCTGTGGGTGAGAGGGCAATGGAGTTTTGATGTATGTATGAATGATAAGTTTCAAACTCAATTGTCTTCTACTGGTTGGGCCTTCTATTTATAGAAGGCTGGGTGCATGAATAAACAATAGTTTATTCATGCAATAAGTCTTGCAAAAAGTGGCCAATTGACATATTCACTGAATCCAACGTTCAAGTTTCCTTTTTCATCATGATATCCAATAATGTCAACTTGCTTCGGTAATTGTGGCAGGACAGAGCTATTTTCAGATAAGTGGGGTACTTCATCAGAATTTCTGATAAACCACTTCATCAGAAATTCTGGTGAACAAATCATCAGAAAAATCCCGATGATCAGAATCGTTAGAAACTGATGATATTTCATCAGAAATATCATCAGATCCATCAGAAATGACCTTCTCTGATAATCCAATTCAGCTCTTGATCAACTTGTGATTCTTTGAAGTAGATGCTGTGCATTTCAGTTATCCTATCTGATCTTCTTTTTCTTGTTTGTGATCTTCAGGACTGTGATCTCTTCATAGATCTAGTTGATTGTGTTTTTCTTCAATACTTACAAATAAAGTTTCCTAACAGTTTCCCCCTAAGTATTGTAAGAAAATGAACTATCTCTATATCTAACATAAACAATTTTCTTAAAAGAGAAATTTAAAAACAACTAAGTTCAGAAACATAGAACATAGTCAAACCAACCATAAATCAGACAAAAATAAAATATTCCTCAAAGACAGAAATTTAATCTCATCAATTCATTAATTGATCTTCACTCCACTTTTGTATTTGTCTCTTGGTTTCATCCTTTTCTTGTGATCAATTGCTTTTTGAGTTTCTTTATACATTTCTTTGTACCATCCTCTTGTTTCCATCCAGTTTTCAATGCATTCTTCAATTGTTTTTCTCAGCTGTTCATTGTTCTTTCCCTTCTTCTTGAGCTACTCTTGTTTTTCATTCATGCAGTTCCTTATATATTTCAGAGTTTGATTGGAGTACCTGCATATTTCACTGATTCTGAACAGAGCTTTCTCTTCATTAGCATCTTTGAAGACTACACACATTTCTGGCTTGTCAAAGATTGCTCCAGTTCTCACAAGCTTAGAAGGAATTTCAGCTGGAATTCTGGTGTTGGGAGGAGGTATTAATACCTTGTCACTGTACTCAAAATTGATACATAGATCAAAGTCTGCCAGTGCAGCCCTTTTGTATAGCTTTGCTCTTGCACTTTAGAGGCTTTCAAGGGCTCTTCTGACCACAACTGAATTACCTTTCATTTCATCAATGATATTCTTCATTTTGACTATTGCCAATGGATAAATATCATCAGGCAGATTTGCATCAGTAACCTTTTGTTCACTGTTATCTTTTCTGATCAGGGTATACTTGTTTTGTGCTTCATAACCTAAGATACCTCCTCCAGTGGTCAAAGTATCAATTCTTTCAATTGATACTATTGGATTGGTCATGTGCTTGTGTAGAATTACCCAACCTCCATTGTTTCTGTTTTCAACAATACCTTTACTCAATGGAGAGAGTGGTCTCTTTGGGTTGTCTTCTGGACCTTTCCAATAGTAATGCTTTAGATGTTCTTCAGGGTACATAATAGTGTGTAAATCACCTTTTAGCACATCCATTTCTCTGATGTTCCCTTCTGAATCTTCTATCATTTCTTTTCTTGGCCTTTTTGAGGAAGTCACTTCATGTTCCATTCTTCTCTTCTCTTTTGTATCCACCCTTATGCTGAAATCTGTTTCTCCTGTGATGGATGTAGAAGATGACTGAACTGGAACATGGTCTTTCTGCTATACCCTTGATGTGTCTGGCTTTGGGACATTTGATGGAGGACCCATGAGTAACTTTTGTTTATTTGGAGGTGGACCCATGGGTTGCTTCTGTTTTTGAGCTGTTGAAGTTTCTGTTTGTTTGGTTTGAACTTGTTGAATGGTTTCTGGTTGTTGTGGAGGAGTTTCTGATCTCCTTGTTGTCTTTCTTGTGGAATTGGGGCTTTCAGTTCATGAAGATCGACTTTTGCTAATCTAGCAACATTATACTGCAATCTCTCTACTAACAAATGAACATTAGTGAGAAGTTGAGTATTTGTTTCTTCTTGTTTCTTCATTTTCTGAAACTCCTGGTTTTCTTGATTTCTCTGTGTTGTCAATTCCATCAACAGCTTCTCAAAAGCCTCAGCTATGCTGTTGTTGTTGGCTCTGAGGAACTGTATTTCTTCAAGAATCTTCCCTGAACTTAAGCTTTCTCCTGCAGTTGCAACCTCAGCCATCTTTTTCTTGATATCATGCATTTCCTTAAGAGCCTTCTCTAATTCTGATGAGCTCTCTTTGTTTTCTGATGACTTTTTCAGTTTGTTGAGAGCTGCAACATTGTCTTCTGTTTGCTTCTGCACAACTTTGACAGTTTCTGATAAAACCTTGATATCTGACTTTTGATTTCTGATTTCTTCCAGTATCAGATCAAGTTTTCCTTCTGTGGTTGTTTTCTCAGTAGCAGTTGTGTCTTCAAGTTCCTTGTGAAGTTGTTTAGGGGACATAGATTGATGTCCTTGGGAAATAGGAGAAACAACAGATGTTCCCCTTCTAACACCAGCAGAAAACACATTCTCTGCTGTTCTGAGGTTAAGAGGATTGGAGGATTCCAAATTCTCTGTATCCTCACCAGAAAATTGAAACACATTCAAGTTCTGGTTTTCCTCATATCCTTGAACCTTTTCAGGTTCTCCATGAGTTGTTGAGAAACTCTTAGTTTTCTCATCCAGGTTTCCTTGATCAGCAGATTGATCTCCACCTATTGCTACCACATTTTCCTCCTCAGAATCTGATTCATAAAATGGGTCATTGGTTTTACTCACATTTTGTTTTGCAGAAATGGTGCCTCTATGTAAAATTTCAGGTTTTCCTTGAATTGATTCATCAGAATCACTCTCAGAGAAATGAAATATGTTTAGTTTGGAGTGTTGTGCACCTGTTTCTCCCATATGTGAGATTTCAGCATGATGTTCTTCTGCCACAGGACTCATATTCACATCTTCATCAGCTGGATGAGGATCAGATTCACCCTGCTGTTCCATTCTTGGTGTGCTTGAATCTTGTGCATCATGCTCCATGGGGGACACATTTTCAAAAACTCCTCTGTTTTCTGGCCTTTTGTTCAACATCTTCAGATATTCTGCTCTGTATGGTGAATCTTCTGGTATCGGATTCATCATTCTTTCTGATAGAGCAGGCACATCATAATCTGACTTCCAAGATCCTATGGCAGTCCAAGGTCTCATAATTTCTGTTTTCCACATATTTTCTGATGCTGGAATTTCTAGGTTCCTTTCAGAAAAGGCATCAGAAATTATGATTGACAGAAATTTGGGAAATGGTAGATGTGAATCTATCCTCCCAGTGTTTGTCAGAATTGATCTTCTGATCAGAATAAATATTTCTGTTCCAAAATCAATGTTCAACCCACTAATGAGACTGAACATGATTGTTAGAATATTCTTATTTATCTGATCTGTACCTCCAATCTTTGAAGATAGACACTTGTTCAGAATTTCCATTAGAACTTGCCAGAAGGCAGGTAGCTTGTTTCTCTTGAATTCATTGATTTTTGAAATCTTTGTCCTGTAGCCCATTACAGCATCAAGTTGTGAGAACATATCTTCTTTTACTGGTGCTTCTTCATAGCTTTGGCTTAAGGGTAGTTCCAAACATTCCCTTATTTTCTCTGGTGATATAGTAATAAAGATATTTCCCCACACATGTGCTGTTAGCTCGAGTTGATTTGAGACTTTGAGAGTTTTTACAACTTGTTGTATGAGTTCTTCTGGTACCTCTCTGGTCTTTGTGAGGGCTTGAGCTATAGGGCATCTGGTCAGAAATTCAATGAGAATTTGACACTTCAAATCATACTCTTCAATGTTATCATTCATTGCTTCATTGTTGCTCTTTAATGGAAGAAATTCAGCTTTAGTGATGAAGGGAACAGAGTGTTCAGTTGGTGGTATGTTGATGTTGATAGCTGCCATTGAGAATTTTGGTTTTTGTTTCGGAAAAGGGTTTTAGGGTTTCGAATTTGAAGGTTGAAGATGGAAGACTCTGTTTTTGAATGAGGTATTTATAGTGTGTACAGACAGAGATTCTTGAGTGTTTGTCATGGGTTGTTTGTATTCAAGGTGGTTAATGACACCTTTATGATGTTTTAATCCTTTAAGGAAACAACCGTTTTTGAAAAACCTTTGGTTTATCTCTAATTTAATGTAAATCCTTTAATGAGACTTAGAGATTCCAATGATTTTGCGGATAAACACTTATGTCCAACTTGCACCTTTTCACCATGTGGGACCCTTTTAGTTTCAAAAGGTCCAATAGAAACCTTTTCCGAGTTTGTGTGTCTTCCCAGGTTTTCCTCTCGATGATGTATATGAGAAAATTCTGAATAAAACTTTTGAGAGTTGTATTTTCTTCATATATCATCAGAATTCATTTGATTCATTTACAGAGGATGAATCATATATATTTTTTTAGATGAGAGGGAATAAGTAGAGTTTCGAGATTTTTACTTACATTGCAGTCTTGCAGTTCTGAACTCCATACCTTTGTTCTGATATGCAGGAAGTATTTTTTCATACAGCTTGTTCCAGTCCTCAGAAAAAAATTTGAAAGAAACTTATTTTAAAAAAAAAAATTAGATGGTCATAAGTTTCTTTAAATCTGGTTAAAAGCATTGTTTTTCTGATGATATGTCAAACTTCCTGGCTTTCAAGAGATTTTTCTGATAAAAATTTGATTTTCTGATTTATTGTCAGATTTTCTGGTTACTTTGAAAATTTTCTGGTGAATGATCAGATTCTTGTGGCTTAATGAGTTTTCTGAATAAATACCAGATTTTCTGAGTACCACTAAATCCTGTCAGATCCCATTTGAATTTCACCAGATTTTCCTTGTTTTTATCAGACATGTTGTGTTAGTTCCCCCTAGATCTATTGACAAAAAAAAATGAAAAGAAATTAAAGCAAACCAGATATATATAAACCAAAAAAAAAAACATAAAACACACAGCAAAGAAAATCAAACAACAACTACTCCTCCTCATCCTCCAACACATTGTACATGCACTTCACATATAACCAAAGACTGGTTATTCGACCGGTGTGATTCTTTGATGGCACCAGGGTGGCTTCACTTACGTTTTCTTGAAGTACCAGCTCTGCTCTTGGATAGCAGCTTCTCACTCCTCCGAAGTCCAGCTGACTGGTGATCACCTTGGTTACGAATCGAGGGTAGATCAGAAAGGGTTGACGGTCGTGGATGTTTGCTTCTAGGTCTCTCATGAGAAACTTAGCATAGTTGTAAGGTTTTTCCTGTACAACAGCATGAACCACTTCCATCATCTTATGAGACATCTCGTTGAAGTGTCCAATCTTCTTGGAGAAGCAGACACTTAGCTGTGTTACCAAAAACTGGAAAGGTGGTATAAAACCAGATTTGCTAACAGCCCTTGACGAGTTGTTTGTATGATAACCCATTTCAGTCAAGGTCTGTTGCACATTTGCCTTATCCAGAAATTTGATTTCATGATCATTACCCTGTTTAAGGACATTTCTGATTGTTTCCTCTTTTAGGGTAATTTTTACCCCCATAACCTCACTCTCAATCCATATGGAAGTACCACTAAAAATGATTTCAGAGTTCCACCAGAACTCTTGGAGAAGTTTTGGATAAATGGTGACATGTGATGATACAGCAAAGCCCAAAGGACTTCGCATGATCATATTGTACACAAACCTGCAGTCCTCCCATGCAGGTCCTTCCAATTTGGATCTTAATCTAAGATTATGAAGTCTGTGAAATGGGAGAGGGAATTGAGTAGCTTTCATCAATTTTGGGCGACCCATTTTAAGATAAGAAAAGTTCTGTCGAAGGGCTTTTGAAGAGATGATTTGGTGTGAAGTAAGTTCTTTTCAGGTTGTTAATATTTATAGACGAAAGTGATAGTTCCTTATAAATGATATTAACAGCCAACCCTTTTCTCTTCAATTAAGACGATATCTGTTGCAGTGAATGTAACAGTGAAATGTAACAGTGAATGTGACAGTCTACTAAGCCCCATGTGTGAGTAAGCATTTAATGACTAGGCGGCTACTTTCATAGCTCCTAATCATTTTGGTGTCTACGTGTCACTTAAGTTTCTTATGAAAAAATGACGTTGCATGCATTGGCAGAAAAAAAATGAAATTCAATAATCTGGAAAAAATTTGAGACGGTTGATTTTCACAGCAATATAGAATTTTATCTTTATGCATGTTGCTTTTCCCCCATTTTGTTTTTTTTTTTAAATACAAAAACAAACAATACAAAAATATTCATATATACAATGTGTGGGATATGCATGAAGATGGAAGTTTATGAAGATAACAAATTATTCTGATGTTTCAACCTTGTTTCTGATTTTATATCAAAATTTCTGGTGATTTCACCAGATATTCTGATATTTCCTCAGATTTTCTGATAAATCATCATCTATTGAAGATTCAACAGATTTTCTGATGTTCCATCAGATTGATGGATTGCTTTGTCAGAAACCAGTTGATTTGTTCTTTGATTATCAGAACTTTGATGATCATCAATATGGTTTTCAAATTGTGTCCTTGTCTTTTCTGAAAAATCTTCATCATTTAGATTAACCATGCCAAGTTTGCTGATCAAAAAATTGTGTCTCTTTTCATCAAGAGGCTTTGTAAAGATATCAGCAATTTGGTTTTCAGTTGGTACAAAATACATTTCAATGTTACCTTTCTCCACATAATCTTTTATGAAGTGATATCTGACATCTATGTGTTTGGTTCTTGAGTGATGAACTGGATTTTCTGTTATTGCAATAGCACTCTTTGAGTCACATAGAATTGGTATTCTTGTCAGAGTTACTCCATAATCTTTCAGTTGAGTTTGCATCCATAACACTTGTGAACAGCAACTTACTGCTGCAACATACTCTGATTCTGCTGTTGATGTGGCAACACAGTTTTGTTTCTTGCTTGCCCAACATACCAATTTTTCTCCCAAGAGTTGACAGGCACCAGATGTGCTTTTTCTGTCAATTTTACACCCTGCATAATCTGCATCTGTGTATGCAATTAATTCAAGGTTTGTATCCTTAGGATACCAGAGACCAATTTCTGATGTGCCTTTAAGATATTTAAAAACCCTTTTTACAGCTTTTAGATGGGATTCTTTGGGATCACATTGATATCTGGCCAGAAAGCATGTTGCAAACATGATATATGGTCTGCTTGCAGTTAAATATAGCAGTGATCCTATCATCCTTCTATAGGTTTTAATATCAACAATTATTCCATCCTTATCAGAATCTAACTTATTCCCTGTTGCAATGGGAGTTTTTGAAACAGAGCAGTTTTCAAGTGAGTATTTTTGTAGAATTGTTTTCACATATTTTGATTGACTTAAAAATATTCCATTAATTCTTTGTTTAACTTGTAACCCTAAGAAAAAGGTTAACTCACCCATCATACTCATTTCAAAGTGGCTGGTCATCAACTTTTGAAATTTGTTACAAAATTTTTCATTTGTTGATCCAAATATGATGTCATCAACAGATATCTGGACCAGCAAAGTATGACCTTTGTGTGTTTTGAGGAAAAGTGTGGTGTCAATAGTACCTTTGGTAAACCCATAATTGAGTAAGAAGTTTGATAAAGTTTCATATCAGGATCTAGGAGCTTGCTTCAACCCATACAAGGCTTTGTTTAATCTGTAAACATGATTTTGAAATTTTAGATCAACAAAGCCTTCAGGTTGCTGCACATAAACTTCTTCCTCAATTTTACCATTCAGAAAAGCTGATTTAACATCCATTTGATAAACTTTGAAATCCTTGGATGCAGCATAAGCAAGAAAAATTCTTACAGCTTCTAATCTAGCTACTGGTGCAAAAGTTTCGTCATAATCAATACCTTCTTGTTGACAGTAACCCTTGACCACTAACCTTGCTTTGTTCCTTGTGATTATGCCATTCTCATCAGATTTATTCCTGAATACCCATTTTGAGCCTATGACAGATTTGTCTTTTGGCTTGGGTACCAGATCCCATACCTTGCTTCTTTCAAACTGATCAAGCTCTTCTTGCATAGCCTGTATCCAGTCTGGGTCACTTAGAGCTTCTTTGACATATTTGGGTTCTACCTTGCTTAAGAACCCAGAAAATGCACACTCGTGTGCAGTTGCAGATCTTGTTCTGACACCATCTGCAGGATTGCCAATGATGTCAGAATGAACATGTCCTTTGATCCATCTTAACTTGTTATGAAAAGTTGTTGGTTCTGATGGATTTGAAGTTCCCCCTGAACAGGTGCTCCAATTGTGTGTAAGATATCAGAATTCTGAGGTTCTGATGTACTACACCTTTGTTCTGCAGAGTTAGTACATGAAGAATCTTTTGATTAGTTTTTGAAAGAATTATCATGTTCTAGGAAATCTTCATTTATCATTTCAAAGAGATGTTCGTACTTTTCTTGTTTGCCAGAAAAATTTATTTCTTTCATGTATTCATTAGAAACCCCTGTTTCTGATGAGTCATCAAATGAAACATACAGACTTTCTCTGATTGTCCTTGTGTTAAGAATAAAAATTCTATATGCTTTTGATGACAAAGAGTAACTAAGAAAAATACCTTTTTCTGCTTTTCTGGCAAATTTTTCAAGGCTTTCAAAATCATTGAAAACAAAACATCTACAACCAAATGTATGCAAAAATTTTATACTTGGAATTCTTCTATTGATAATGTTGTAAGGTGTTTTGTTGTGCCTTTTGTTAATTATGGATCTGTTTTGGGTAAAACATGCATTTGCTATAGCTTCTGCCCAAAAGTGAGTGGGCAGCTTAGCATAAGCAAGCATGGTTCTGGCAGCTTCTACCAAGGTCCTATTCCTTCTTTCAACCACCCCATTCTGTTGAGGTGTTCTGGGAGCAGAAAAATCATGAGAAATTCCTTTACTTACAAGAAAATTCTCAATTTTTGAATTTTCAAATTCTGTTCCATTGTCTGATCTGATCCTTCTGACTGTTAGTTTTTACAGATTTTCAATTTTCTTGATAAAATTAATGATCAGATCAGGGGTTTCACTTTTCTTTCTCAAAAATTCTACCCATGTGTACCTGGAAAAGTCATCTACTATTACTAGTATGTATTTCTTTCCAGAAAAACTTTCTGTACTTATGGGTCCACACAAATCCATGTGTAATAGTTCCAAATTTTGTGAAATAGAAGACTCAGAAATTGATTTATGTGAGCTTCTCTTGGATTTACCCATCTCACATGCTTCACAAATTTTATCCTTCTTTGAGGATATCAAAGGTAATCCTTTTACCAGACCTTTGCTTGCTAGTTTGCTTAAGTTTTTGAAATTTAAGTGGGCTAGCCTTTTGTGCCATAACCAACTACTACCTTTGTTGATTTTTGAAAATAAACATAGTTTTGGATGTTCACTTTCTTCTTTGAAATCAAAATAGTAAATTGATTTTCTTATTCTTTTCCCACTTAAATAGATTTTATTATCATCTATACCTATTAACAAGCATTTTTTTGGTAAAGAGGTTACCTGAAAACCTTTGTCACAGAATTGACCACAACTCCGCAAGTTATACTTTAAGCCTTCAACATAGGCTACTTTCTCTATGGTCAAACATCCATATCTTATGCATCCATATCCCATGATCCTCCCTTTTACTCCATTTCCAAAATTTACCATTCTACCCAGCCTTGAAACAAAGTTGCTGAGTAAGCTCCTGTCCCCAGTCATGTGCTTGGAGCTTCCTGAGTCGCAGTACCAGATCTGCTGCACATGATGGTCCTGCATTGGAATGATTAGAGGGTTTTTGGTACCCAGGCATGCTTGGGTACTGTTTCTGATGGGATTCTAATCCGTTTATTTTTTCTTCTTGGTTTTGCATCAGAAACTCTGTTATATGCTGAGCCATTAACAGATTTTACATTTTTCTTTTGAAGATGGTGTTGAACAATCTTCAATATGTCAACACACATACAAGATTTATCAGAATTTTCTGATATGTTTTCTTGTGATGGAATGAGTGGATAATTTTGAAAAGATGAGTGAACTGCTTCTGGAGTCTTTACAGATTCTTGACTGCATTCACTTATGTTTGTTTTGAAGTTTGGTTTTTCAAAAGAGTATTCAGAACATGTTGTCTTGCAAGATTCAGATTCAGGTTCTGATGAAAATTTATCAGAAATCTGATGAGTTGCTTTT
Organism: Helianthus tuberosus; assembly: GCA_030545235.1. Lineage (NCBI taxonomy): Eukaryota > Viridiplantae > Streptophyta > Magnoliopsida > Asterales > Asteraceae > Helianthus > Helianthus tuberosus. Next base: position 127,552,123 of record CM060351.1, on the reverse strand, counting down.
ACAAAGACAGTGGGTTTATTTCCATTTCATCTTGTATAACCTAAACCCTCTCCTTTGTTTTTTGGTGTGGACTCAATAAAATTTATGAATTCTTTGGCTTGTTGAAAACCTCTTACATTGATTTCTTTGTCATTGATTTTCTTGTAAAGATCTTTTCTTTCATTTTTATAAAACTCAATTTTAGCTCTTTGATCTAAACTATCCTCTATAAGAAGTTGGTTTTCAAGAATGATTTTATTCAGAGTCCTTTGCAACTCATCAGATTTTCTAATACCTGATTGATGTTTTTCTTGCAGATTTAGAAAATCTGACATGAGCTTGTTTAGCTTGTGTTCAAGATCAAGATTGTCTAAATTTACCTTTTGTTCTGAAGTTTCCTGTAGACCTTCAGAAAGTGCCATGAGGCAGAAATTTGCCAATTCTTCTTCTTCATCATCAGAAGAATCATCAGATAACCATGTATCTGTACCTGCAATTAAGCTAACTTGTTGCTGCTTCTTTGCTTCTTCAAGCTTTTTCTCATAGTAAGCCACATCCTTGAGCTTTTTGGTCTTGCATTCTGATGCATAGTGACATCTCTGCTTGCACTTGTAACACATAACTTCAGCCTTACCTTTATCCTTAGATCTAAATTCCTCTTTAGATCTCCCATCCATCCTTCCTCTGTCACTTTTCTGGTATCTCTGGCTACCTCCCTTCAACCCCTGCTCAAATGTTTTGGTAAGCAGTGCTATTGCTTCAGCAAAAGCTGAAAAGTCTGATGATGTATCAGAAATTTCAAGACTTTGGCTGTTTGATGGTTGTGGATCATTGGTAGTTATTGATCTTTGTGAGTTTGAGATAAGAGCTAAAGATCCCCCTCTTTGAATGGTTTCTTCAAATATTTCTTCCTCTCTGGGGACCAAGATGCTGTATAAGTCATGAAGACTCATATTTCCTAGTTCTAAGGTTGAGGACAAAGTCATGGTTAGACTTCTCCAATCTCTAGGAAGGGCATCAAGAAATTTTATGTTTCTTTCATCATTTGACTTAGTTATTCCAAATTTCCTTAGTTTGTTTAAAAGTTTTGTAAATCTTTGATATGTGTCATTTAACCTTTCATTTGGCAAACTTTTAAACCTTTCATAAGATGAGACATTGTTTGTTCTCTTGTTTCTTCTCATCCTTTCTCCTCCTTCACAAAGATTTTCCAACTGATCCCATATTTCCTTAGCTGATGCACATGCATCAACTTGTGAAAATATGTCATTGGGGATGGCCATTATTAAAAGTGACTTTGCCCTTTCATCCCCAGCCACATTTTCCTTGTCTTCCTCACTCCAAAGTATTTCACTTTTGGGAGCTTGGGAGGCAGGGATAGCAGGTGATTGGTCAGTTGCTGGAATAGCTGGTATTATAGTCATTGGTATATGTGGACCCCTTTCAATGGATTGAAACAAAGCTCGGTCATGACCATTAAGGAAATTGACCATCCCGATTTTCCATTGGGGGTATTCCTCTCTGACCAGAGTCGGAGGTTTGGACATAGAACCAATGTTAAAGGCATTATTCCAGGATTGAAAGCTGGCCATATTTAGAAAAAAGAAGATGAGCGATTGATCATTTGAAAATAGTTTATTCAATCTGCTCTGATACCAATTGTTGGACCCAGTATGGCCTTAAACAACTTCTTTTCACGTAATATGGCAAGTGATTTCAGTAGATGTGAAAAAGATGTGCGGAAATGGAAATCAGACTTTCAGAAACAAGACCTACAGAATTATCAAGTTTATATCACTTTGAAACAAAATGGTTTACAAGGTGATTGTAAGATTATTATCTAATACAAATGAATCTTGAATTCTGTGGGTGAGAGGGCAATGGAGTTTTGATGTATGTATGAATGATAAGCTTCAAACTCAATTGTCTTCTGCTGGTTGGGCCTTCTATTTATAGAAGGCTGGGTGCATGAATAAACAATAGTTTATTCATGCAATAAGTCCTGCAAAAAGTGGCCAATTGACATATTTACTGAATCCAACATTCAAGTTGCCTTTTTCATCATGATATCCAATAATGTCAACTTGCTTCGGTAATTGTGGCAGGACAGAGCTATTTTCAGACAAGTGGGGTACTTCATCAGAATTTCTGATAAACCACTTCATCAGAAATTTTGGTGAACAAATCATCAGAAAAATCCTGATGATCAGAATCGTCAGAAACTGATGATATTTCATCAGAAATATCATCAGATCCATCAGAAATGACCTTCTCTGATAATCCAATTCAGCTCTTGATCAACTTGTGATTCTTTGAAGTAGATGTTGTGCATTTCAGTTATCCTATCTGATCTTCTTTTTCTTGTTTGTGATCTTCATGACTGTGATCTCTTCATAGATCCAGTTGATTGTGTTTTTCTTCAATACTTACAAATAAAGTTTCCTAACAAATTAAGTGAGGTTTTGTAAAAACAATTTGCAAAAAGAAGATTACTCACAAAAAGGTTTACACAAAAAGAGGATTACTCACATTGCTATTTTAGGGCTTTCCTTTGTGATTCCCTGGTTATAATCTAAATAAATAAACAATGCACACGTGTTAGTATAATAACCCATTTTAACATTAGTAATACCCTCCCCGAGACGACATTCCAACGACTACATCTGGCAGAATCACGACAGCCGTTACGGAACCCTAGATCAATCGGGCAGCGTATCTAATACATATCCAGGGGTTATGATACTTACAACGAGGCAGAGCTTCGCTAATTAGGGGGTATAATGCCCGGATATGGCCTACACTACAGAAATTGAGAGTGAAAATTGAATTCTGAACGAATTGGAACGGACAGCCGATGCCTCCTATTTATAGTTGCTGATTTTGAGTTTTACGCGGCCCGCGTAAGACGTAGCTAAGGGCTACGCTGCCCGCGAGGTCCAGAAAAGGCGGCTAGGGTTTGCTGAGTCATCGACACGTGGCGGTACCAGGTTTTCGCTTATCGTTAATCTGTCGCGGGCCGCGTATGCCGAAGGCTATGCCTTCGCGGCCCGCGAGCGACCCCTGGAATTTGTTTTATTTGTTTTTTAATGAAATAAAGGTTATTCGGGGCATGTTTTCGTATTCGGGGTGTATTTTAGGACGTATATGGGTATTCTAACTATATTAGGGGTGTCGGAAATATTTTTGGAGGGTTGATATATCTTGGTACAACTCCTGGATTATTTAATAAAATATATAGTGCACTCACATTAAATATAATAACCCAATTCCACTTTATCCCTACGTCACGAGACAGAACCCCAACGAATTTAGGCAGAGCCTTGACATACGTTACGGGGCCCTACGTCAGTCGGACAGGGTATCAGTGATCAAGGGTTAAAATACTTAAAACGGGGCAGGGCATTATTATTATTATTATTATTATTATTATTATTATTATGAGGTAAATAATAAAATAATAGAAATATATAGAGAAAGTTGGCGACACATAGAGTGTGAGCCAGAAATGGTTTTGAGACATTTTTGAAATGTTAACGTGTTCTTATTTATAGGCTCTTTCTCAAGTTTCTTAGACATGAAGGAAATAATTCCTTTCTCTAAATTTTTTGACACGTACCCTCATGCAATTCCAGGTTCCATACACGTCCATCTTCATTTAAGGAAATGTTTATTTATTTATTTTATTATTCCTTCTATTGTTTATTCACATGCACACACGTGCACTTTACAATTTCCATAAGTTTTTCTTTTTGATTTTTATGATCTTATTATTATATATATTATAATTAATTCAACTGCTTCTCTTATTTGGCGCGTATAACTTCTAAAATATGGCGTTTTATAAAACAATAAATATGTCATTAGAACGAGAATATTTGTATCTACATTTTGAACCAAGTTTTATTAAAAATGGAGTAAGTTCAAAAATAATGTATTTTTATAATTTATTATTAAACGATTCCTGCGTTCGCCAAAATTCCCTATATTTTTATCGGTCAGCTTACCCATGATCTATTCGTATAATGACTTTATTTAAAAATTTTAGGAATGTTACAACATTACTCGGTTCCTTTAATATATTATCCACCGCTTGAGCAACTGCGGTGTCAATCATTGCTTGCAGTTCAGCATTTGTAAGATTTATTCTGGCTTCATTATTGTTTTCTTCCCGCAAATGACTGTTTGCTTCATCAGATCCAGCCATGATTTGGGTACTAAAATTAAACAATAATGGTTTATTTAAATTATATAATAAATCATCACATTGACGATTAGATGGTCATGGTATTATTAAACCACAGAGACCATTTTAAGTAATAAATAACAATCAATGGGATATAATTCTTTATATTTATTAGACAGGGGAATATAAATCACATCTGTCAATGTCATAAAAGACACTTTCATTTAGCACAAGGCTCGTCTCGAAGGACATTTAGATAGCGCAAAAGGCCATGTCACATGGACGATTAGATTATAACCAATGATCTCTTGGATCAGTGATCCTTTAAGGTCGAACAAGGTTCATCACCTTCTTGACAAGAAGTTTATAAAATTAAACTATCATTGTCATTATTACACCTTTGCTTAAATGCATACATCTCAAATGGATGTTTTGGTGTGTTCATCATATTGATGTTTATTAGCCATGATTCATATTGATCATATAGGCTATGGGAGTGACTTGGGAAAGCCCAAGTACATTTGGAAGTTTGGGTGGTTTCTCATACCACACAACCAGGAATGTCAACATGTTTTCAGATGTTAACAGGGAGTTATTTTCTTAAAAAGATCGTACCATCATAGCCAGTAATATTTTGGCTAGGTTATACCCTTAAGAATTTCTTTGGCAGATCAATTTAAAACTGAAATGATATGGCATGATGATGTAATAAAATACATATTTAAAATCTAAAAAGAAACTTCATTAAACCATAAAACTAGTACAAAGATGCCCTAAACGGGACTTGAAACAACACACTGCCCACGCAGGGGCTACAAAAATAGAAAATAAGTCCACGCATGGACTCGGTACTGAAAATAAAGAAAATGTCCTCGCAGGGACTTGATTAAAAGACAATACAAGATAAAATAAACAACTTCCTACTTCTTATTGCCTTTAATAAGGCTCGTAAGGCCCTTGAGGAAGCTACTGTGCTGCCTTTTGGTTTCATCTGCTTTACGCTCAACCCTATCCAACCTTTGCATAATTTCTTCAGTTTGAACCTGTTGAGGAGGAGGGGGTTGCTGGTAAGGTGGGTATTGATACCCCTGCACCGGATATCCAGTTGGGTAAACTGGTGGGTAAGAAGAAGGATAAAGTGCATTATACTGTGCAGCAGTAAGATATGGATCATGGGTTCCATAATCTATTGGGTATCCAGATGGGTTATACCCAGATGAACCTGGGTATTTTGGTATTGGGTTGTCAAAACCTACTGGCGGTGGCGGTGGTGCAAAAGATACAGGTGGGGGATTGTCTTCCGGCACCGCATGCGAGGGTCCACCCATTTGGGGTTCCTCGGGAATAGGAGGGTAAGAGCTAGAACCATGAGGGGAACTGAACCGTGGTCCCCCACGCACAGACATTCGTGCATTCCTCCTTCGCCTAGGCGGCTCGGGAGGTGGTTGAGGTGGTTCCTCAACTGGTAGAGGTGGTGGGGTAACCGCTTGAAGATACGGCTCATTCAAAGGAGGTTGAGCAGGAGAGTTATGATATGAAGGAGTGAATTCCCACTCATACTTGGCCCACCTCTCGGCAAATGAATCGGGCCCTTGGTACGACGATACTTGGTATGGAGAACCGCTAGAGATGCTGATTAGGTGACCCGGTGTTCTGGTTTGCAGCTCTGGATTAGGGTCGTCATCCATTTCCATCTCCTGGGAGAAGTGATCTTCGGGTCCTAAGGAATTGAAACCAAAAATATTGTTGACATAGTCATTGGGGTTGAACTGAGCTGGGGAATAAATGGAATCGGAGTGATGGAAAGAATGGGAGTGTAAAGAGTGGTGAGATTGGTTCGAATGGTGTGATTCTTGAGAGTGATGGGAATGTTGGGGCTCGTCAGGAATGGATAGTCCAAAGTATGGAGGATCTGAAGATGAGGATCCTAGCGAAACAGAATGCCTCGCCGGCTCGAAGTTATGACTCCAATGGTCCCGATAGTCGGAACTAGAGAAAGTCGCTGACGGAGTACGCCTATGGGAGGGTCCTGCGTGGCCCTCCTCTCATTGGTCCCTTTCTTTTGCCTCGTACATGTGGCGGCATTATTGGTAAAACCTGTCAAAACAAGTAAATATAGCATAAACAATAAAAGGAAAGTTAAGAATAAATCCTAGGACATTAGTCTAGACTCGGAAGTCTAAGGAATGTGCTTATTGTGTCATTGAGATTAAACACAAAAGACTAGTGTTTAATTCACTTAATGTTGGCTCTCATACCAACCTGTCACACCCTGATATATCCACATATTACCGGTGGGCCCGGCGGGGAGTATCGTGACATAGTTGATATCATCACAGTCAATATACACAATATAATAGCACAGGGGAAGGCTTGGTGAATAAACTATTACAAACCATAATGTCTGAGTGTTCGCATGAAAGAATATACAGACTTGATTGTAATAAGATCCGCAGGCGGATCATATATAAAATACAAGAAAACAGAAAATAACAGACTTCAGGTATCTAGGGATTTGCAAGATCCTCTTATATGACACCTAGTAGCTCCAGCCAATTTACGAGAAGTACCTGTCAATCAATCTTTAGAAGAAACGTCAGTTTACACTGGTAAATAAAATTAACTGACTCATTTGAAAAGTATTTATGAAAATTGATTTAGGTGCACAAGGCACAAATCTTTTATAACTTGGGACAATTATTTAAAGATAATCTTGTATACAGATTTATATGTTTGTCATACAATTGGGGCCGGTTGGAAGCCGGTCATGATTAACCGACTCACCACTTACAGAACCCACAAAGGAGTTATCCCCAACATGTGGGTTTATATATTTTAGAATTTGCATCTGTCAGGTGTATGCCTACACCCCGTGCATAGGACGTGGTCATTTTCAAATGAAATGAGCCGAGGATATCCAGGACACGGTCGAATTAACCCCCAGTGTTTATGTTATCAAACAAGACAGATTAAAACGGGTTATGTAAATTTATTAATCACAATCCGATTAAATGATTTCATACCCGACCAAATGGTATTATTATAATACCATATCCTAAGCCCGTATAAGGGGAAATAAGTTAAAAGTATTTACCTGAGCTAAATGTGAAAAGTAACTCAGCCGTAAAATCCTAAAGCTTTATGATGATACCTTCTACTGGATGATACTTAATTTGTATAGAAGGTTTAATAATCTATTAGGATGCTAACGGGTCTTTAATTAAGTCAAAGACTTAGACCGGCTAGCTAGGAAGAAACTTTACGGTTCCAAACGCTAGATTAAGCGGAGACCGGAATAGAATGTGGTTTAGACCCAACAAGCTTGGATACTTGTATAATATGGGTAAACTAAACACATTCTGAAATTTGAGGATTTAATGATAAGGTTAAACCCGTTTCGGCTATTTTACGTAAACTAGTCACATAAACCGACCCGAACGCATAAATGCGTAACGGGTAACCAAATGAATTATATACAAGTCTTATTTGTTATTATGCTTAAAATATATTAATACATTAGTAGGATATTAACATATATGCCCAAAAATATTTAAAACCAATTTAAGTCCCGTAAGGGCATTTTGGGCATTTTAGTAATTATAAAAGAGATTTTATAACAAACTGAAGTTCTGGTTTTTGGTAATCAGTAAAAATATTTATTTTATCTCATTACATCAGTAAGATACTACATATATGTAAGGTTTACCATTTATGGCCAAACTATGTCCCGAAAGGGCATTTTGGTCATTTCACATATGCTTTTAAGGACATTTTTGGAAATCTTTGTTTACAACTTATACCTACTGTAATAATATTGAAATTTGTTTAAAAGTTCAGTAAGTAACAAGTCTTAGATGTTAAATATGGTTTTAAACCATATTATGCACCTAAATATTGTAAAACTCGCTAATTGACGATAATCAAGATGCTTATGTAAATATGAGATTTTGATAAGTTTTAAATGCTCAAAATAATTTATTTAATGTATAAAATCAGTAGGAAAAGGTTTGGCATTTAAATCATTTGTTAATCTCATTTTATGCATGAAAATGGAATTATCTTCATTTACCGAATTACACAAGAACTCTATGATTTAAACAAATTATAATCTGACCAAAAATCTTAATATTCCTTAAAAATAATATCTTAATAGTAGGTAATGAGTTTTGGTTCAAAATCCAAGTTTAAACATGTCTTATGCAAGATATCGCAATTTAATTAATAAAAAGCTTCTAATTACGATATCGAGCATAACTTTGGTTTGAGACCAAGAACTGATGTCAAATTTTCGGGACAAGCTTATATATTAGTAGCAAAGGTTTTTGTCCTCTCACATTTTTAAAAATCTCATTTATATGTCAAAAGGGCATTTACGACATTTATAAGCATATTAACAAACAAAAGCATATAATTCAAACCAATAAGGACCAAGCAATATAACTCCAGGAGGTTACACTACTAGATAATATGGTCCTAATGGAAGCTTAAAACATGGAAGAATTAAGCTTAAACGGGTCAGAACTGAAAGTCAAAGCAAAAGTCAAGCTTTTGCGACTTTCGGTTATAATCTGACCTTAACTGATAATTGTCTGGTTAGACCTGATTAAACATACTCTAATACTAATTACCAAGTCATTAGAATATTAAAATATAATTTAGAACCTGTGTTTTATTAGTTTAAATCATTTTTAAACTTTTTGTCCAGTTTGACTTTTTGACTAACTAGTTTGACCCGACAATTAATTAGTCAAACGAAATAATTAGGAGGTGCCCTTTTAAGGGTTAATCACCTACCTTAATATGGTTCCATAACCACTTTCGTTTCGATCAGTGGCTGGTCCATTTATAATTAAACCGAAAGTCAAAGCTTAATTACGATGTGTTTGACTTTTCAGTTTTTAAGCTAATTAAAAGGACGAAGCAGGGATTAAAACTCTTACTTAAGGTCCTTGCTATCTTTTCTACACTTGACAATCTTCTCCTAATGCTTGCTAGCTCCAAAGGTGAGTTTTGAAGTTGGTGCAAATGAAAATGCATATGAATACTTAGCCTAAGGCTCCTTGTATACTAATTTCCCAAGCATTTGGATCTTTGCAGCTGTAATGGAGGCTCCTAGGATCACCCTAGGTGTCCTAGTGGTTTAACAAATCCGTCCAACAGCCCCTAGAATCATTTCTAATAAGTTTAAGTCGGTTCTGAACATAAACCCGCAGCTGGCAACATTTTTCTGAGCTGGGCACTTCTACGCGGCCCGCGTAGGATCAGAAGGGGGCTTACGCGCCCCGCGTAAACCGGCTGATCAGGTTAAAAATGTTTCAAACATGGCAGTTTCAGTCCCTGGTCATTATAAACCTTATTTAACCTCATTTTTGGCATATAAGGCCCTTGTAGTTAGTTTGTAAAGGTTTAAGGGAGTATAACCAAACTTCGTTAGGCTCAGTTTCGTTAAATAACACCATAAACACAAGTTTCATCATATTGACACTTTTTACCCAAAGTCTTGAAAACTTGCTTAACGATCTCGAAACCACTTAAAATTTATACCACTTATTCTTGAGAGTATATTTGAATATTTCGAAGCCTCGGGTTCGTTAAAAGGTCACTCAGAGGTAAGAATTAACATGTTGACACGTTTAACCCTTGTAATTTATAATCTTCCGATTATTTTCATGAACAACTTCTTATATTCAATTAATCACTCGTTTAAGAATATATTCTTCATGTATGGTCATTCAGAGGTACAAGTTTGGCATCTTGACACTTTTAGTCCCTGTGTTTCATATTTTCATCGTTTGGCAACTTTAGTCCTTCAAACTCAATCTTTCACATAACTAGAGTTTAGGACACGTGTCTTTACACAATTGGACACATTTTTACGTGATGTTACAATTAGTCCCTCAGTTGACTGCGACTCGTTATGAAGTAGTTTGTTTGAATTTTGAAATTTAGTAATATGTTATATAATGCACTTTCAGTCATAATAATGATATTAATATTTTATTGAAAATCATGGCTTTATTGTAGGGGAATGTTGTCATACTTTCCTTTATAATTTATAATAACTAGTGGTTTTCGAAACTTGCTATAACAGTTGAAAGAGAAAACTAAAAAACTAAAGTCGATACGTGTTTTATATCAATCGAAACCCATTAAAAAGATACCGGTTCGGATACTACCAATATTGGTACCGATGTTCGGTTGAAATCGGTTCAGTTCTTCACATATCGATACTCGTATAGTTTACGATTAGAAAAATGCATTTTTAATAGAGTAGATTTCAAAGTTCGTCCTTTATGTATGTCTAAAATATCAAAGTATGTCTTTTATCTTTAATAACCTCAGAAAACATCCTTAATGTTTGAAAAACCAATCAGGTTATGTCCTTTACCCTAAACCTTGTTTGTTTTCCCAGTTAAGTCAGGTCACATGTGAAGCACATGAGGGCATTAATGTCATTCTACCTACCAATATATATAATCTCATTCGTCTCAATTCATCTTCAACCAACCTGCAAACCCTAAAACCCCAACAATGGCACCAATCGATCCACAACCAACCTGCAAACCCTAAAACCACAACAATGGCACCAATCGATCCACACTCATTCACCGATTCAACCCACCCACTAACGACCCACATCTCCCCCTCACTCTACTTCGATTTCTCCTCCTCCACCATCTTATCTTCCGTCATACTCACCCTATCCCACCCCCACACCGGCGACCTTCTTCTCGACACTCGATCACTCACCATAACCTCAGTAATCGACCCAACAAACAACACCCAGATCCCCTTTTCCCTATCCCCTGACGTTGACCACATAAAGGGCCAACCTTTGACTGTTTCGGTTACAAATTGTTCCAAAATCTTGATCACTTTCGTGACGTCACCTTCAAGTTCTGCACTCCAATGGCTTACCCCACCTCAAACGTTCAATAAGAAGTACCCTTTTGTGTATACCCAGTGTCAGTCTATTCAGGCGAGGTCGATTTTCCCGTGTCAGGATACACCCACATCACGTGTTCGATATAATGCCAAGCTGAACGTTCCGCATCAGTTATCGGGTGTAATGAGTGCGAAACATGTCGGCAGCGGCGGTGGTCAGGTGGCGCGGTGGCAGCGGCGGTGGTCAGGTGGCGGTGGGAGGTTCTCATATGGTTATTGGGTTTGATTTTGTTTCAGATCATTTATCAGGTATAACACAAATAGGCCTGTGTATGTTTGATTTTGTTTGTAGGTTTGTTTGGATTTGATTTGATTTGATTCTTTCGTTAATTTGGATTTGATTTTGTTTGTGGAGGTGGAGGTGATGGTCACCGACGGGGGACTGATGTGGTGTGGTCAGTGGCTGAAGTGTGGTGGTGGCTGAGGTGTGGCTGAAGTGGTGTTAGTCGGAGGTGTATTGTTGCAGGTTGTGTTTTGCGGTGGTGGTGGTGGTGGTGGTAGAATGACATTAATGCCCTCATGTGCTTCACATGTGACCTGACTTAACTGGGAAAACAAACAAGGTTTAGGGTAAAGGACATAACCTGATTGGTTTTTCAAACATTAAGGATGTTTTCTGAGGTTATTAAAGATAAAGGACATACTTTGATATTTTAGACATACATAAAGGACGAACTTTGAAATTTACTCTTTTTAATATTATTATCAACACTCATATAGTTTACGGTAAAAAATAAACTATTATTCATTGTCGGTTTGGTTCAATATTGTACGATAGCGACATGATATCCATTTTCAACAAAAATCAAATTAGAAAAAAAAAATCCAAATAAATATAATATTAAAACTTTAGATTTATTATTCATAAAAAAAAATTAAATACTAAATTTTTAATTTAAAACTTAACTTAAAATATATTTAAAATGCTTATTACTGTTCATGAGCACTTTAAATTGATATGTATAATATTTTTAAAGAAAATACTAATTATATTAATAATACACATTTAATTTAAATTCCCTTAATAATACACCTAACCAGATTTGAACCTGGATTTCACCAAAGTAGTCGTTGTCTACTTACCACTGGGCCACAGCCCAATGGCTTAAATTACCTTTTATTTAAAAAAAAACTTTGGAATCGTATTATGTAACTTTTGTTTTCAATCAAACACTAAATGAAGTTAAATTACATTAAATAAGTCAATTACATTAAATAGTAATTAATAATTAGGGTGGGATCAAATAGTAAGTTTATTTTGGCTAGAAAGGATAGTAAACAATAGGATTATGACATGTGGCAAAATTTAAAATAAAGAGAAAGGGTATTTTAGTCAATCCTATAATTTCTTCTTCTTTCTTCTCACCAGGAACTTCAAAACCCACCATTTTCAAAACCCACAATCTTCAACCTTTTCTTCACTTACTATCTCAATAATCTCTACATTATAGTGCGATTTTCGTCATCATTCAATGATTCAAACACCAGATCAACGTGTTCTTCAGCTTTTTTTTTTTTGAAGAAAACCCAGTTTAATTTCATTCAAAATCTCGTTTTTCCCATGATTTTGAAGATAATCACTCAATCCGTTCGATTCGATCGCTGATAAGTGTTTCTATCATTCAAATTTCGTCAATCATTGAAGAAATCGGCTTCGATCCATTTAAGAAATTCTTTAATTTCATTTTTACGATCTGGGTTTTTGATTTAGTCATTGCGATTTACGATCTTGGCGGGGGTCCAGGGGCAGCGCCCCTGGTAGCAGGGTCCAAGGGGCGGCAGCCCCTGGCGGGGTCCAAGGGGCAGAGCCCCTGGCTGGGGTCGAGCTGGAAAACTTAATAAAAATGCATGAGAAAATTTAATTTTCTGTAAATTTGCCTCTGGAAAACTGCATTCGTAGACAGTTTTATGCCAATGCGTTTTAGAACTGCATTCCTGGTTTAGACAATTCACAGACAAAACTATTGTCCTGGTTCAATGCGTTTTAAAGAGAACACTTTCTTTGGTGTTTTTATGCCATTGCGTTTTAGAGTAAGACATTTTTATGTGTTTTCCAGGCCATTGCGTTTTTGAAAAACACATTTTTGAAGTGTTTTTAGTTATTGCGTTTTAGGTAAAACACATTTTTAGGTGTTTTTTGTCCATTGCATTTTAGAGAGAACACTTTCTTTTGTTTTTTTAGGTCATTGTGTTTTAGAAATTAGACATTTTTAAGTGTTTTCTGGCCATTGCGTTTTATAAATAAGACATTTATTTGTGTTTTTGGTGCATTGCGTTTTAGGTAAAACACATTTTTATATGTTTTCAGTCCATTGCGTCTTAGAAAGTACACTTTCCTTTGTGTGTTTAGACTATTGCGTTTTAGAAATAAGACATTTCTTTGTGTTTTTTGTGCATCACGTTTTAGAAAAATGTCATTTTTAGGTTTTTTTTTCCATTGCGTTTTACGCGACTGGGTTTTTGACATTTTTTTCGAAAATATAGCAATAGTATACTCGTTTTAAAGATAAAAAAACGCTCGTTTTTTATGCATTTTTTATAAAAAATGGGGGGGGGGGATTGGAGGAGAGAGAAACTATTCTCTTGGATTGACTAGAATGCCACTTGACAAACTCACGCGCCTCCTTTTCTTCCTTCAATTTCACTCATTTAATCTTAGCCATTGATTAAATAAATGGATGGTCAAGATTAGTTTTCTAAGCTTTCTACCCAAATAAACTTTCTATTATATCCTGACCTTAATAATTATATATAAATTTGTACACATTTATGAATTTTTCTTAAAATCATTATTCATTAGTAGAAATTAATACATTTTTTCACCTCTAATTTTCACCTTTAAGATGTACATAAGAATTCTATGTATTGTCCGTACTACAATATCAAATTTAGAAAATAGTATCAGGATGTTATGCACAAAATAATGAATTTTTCTCAAACGTCCAAATTTGCACCTTCTTTGTTTATTCTACTTAAAAAATGCTTGCAAGTTTGTAAAGTTATTGCTATTAAAAATTCCATATTAACTTTAAAAAGTTCAGATCATCAGTTATATATATTTTCTACATCTTAAAATTGTGGTTGTTGATACAAGAATTTAACTAATACAATTCCGCTAAAAAGAGAGTTTTTTCCCAAATAGGTGTAGTTGGAAAACTTATTTACCAAAATGGGTACTTTAAAAAATATTTACTAAAATCGGTATTTTTTGAAAAGTTACATTTTCTCACTCCTAATGTTATTGGATAAAAAAAAATTCTTTATAAATATATTATTTTACAAGAGTTACAGGAAAATATTATGGTAAACTTAAAAAATGGTTGTGAGATTCTATAAAAGTTTTTTAAATGATTTTTTTTAAATTCTTTTATTAACATTCTTCTTCATGTTTTTTTAAAACATACTTTAAAAGATCTTAATTCTTTCACAAACATTTTTCAACTTCCATGACTATGTTAATTTTATAAAGATTTTTGTTTTTTTTTTAATTTTTTGTTGTGTAAGTTACATGTATCTTTATTAGGGGTGCTAAATAGGCATGTTTGTGGATTAGCGGGTTCAACCCGACACAACCCGAATCCGAAAATCTTTTCAGACATACGAACCTGGAAGCAACATGGATATTCGAGAGCTGACATGGTCATAACCCATTTTGACCCGAATTTATTTATTTTTTTGCATATTAAATCTCTAATTTTACACTTTAAAAAAAAAACAAAATACAAGTTTATATAAAAAGTTATATGTTAATTACAAAATTCAATGTCAGTTTTAAAATTCTACATCGTTTTTATTAATCTGAAGGATAAATGGGAAAATTTGCCATATAGTTTAAAAGTAAACAATATTATTTTAAACCAAGCTAAAATAAGCGAATGAATATATGTATATGAGCGAAAAACAACCGAGCTAAAATAAACGAATGAATATATGTATACGAGCGAAAACATATATGCGGATTATATAAAAGTTAGCTTGATGATGTTATAGAATGGTGGTTTAATATGAACGTGATATTCTTTGCCGTTAAAAAAATAAAAATATGAATGTGATATTACTATCGACGGCTTTCTTCTTTGTAATTTATTGTATTATAGATAAGTTACATAAAAGAATGAATATTTGTAAATTATTTTAAACTTCTTTACATACGTGCATATGAGCCAAGAAAATGTTTTTAATGTTTTTCCATTTAAGAAAATTACTGAAAAAAACTAAAAGATAATGTTTTTTAAAATTATTAAATAAACCACGTAAAAGATAATTTTCCTTTAACTTTTGTTAAACAATATATTTATAAAAGGAAACTTGTTTTATTCAATAAAGTTTGGAGTGAGGAAAAGTAACTTTTAAAAAAAATACCCATTTTGGTAAATATTTTTTAAACTACCCATTTTGGTAAATAAGTTTTTCAACAACACCCATTTGAGAAAAAACTCCTACAAAGATTAATCCAATGATTAAAGGATGTAATTAAACCAGTAATAAATGTTCATATCTTTTGCATTAATAACTTTAATTATAATTGACTTGATATCACTAAAAGCAACTATATGTTCAATATAGATTAATTAAATTCTGTAATTGTTTTGTTGCCTGATTAAAATAAAATTTCGGCTATTATCATTTAGCTTGCATCAATTAACAAATGCAGAAAATGAATCTGTCTAGTGTTCTTCTGACCTTCTTCATCAGTGTATGTGTGTTACAGTCCTCATCTTTGGCAATGAAAAGCAAAAGCAAAAAGGTATACACGTTTTCTTATTCGTTGCCACTTGAAAGAGCCTTCATGCATGGTTTTCAACACTTTTTTTCCTTTTTTTTTAACAGTAGGATTTTTTTTAACAGTAGGATTCTATGATCATAGAACGGATCAGCATATGCTGTAAAAACCCAAACAAAAATTACAAAACAGAAATTCGCTTTTTTTCCGATAAATTCACTTTATTATTATTTATTATTTTTAATTTAATTATGTGTAACAATTGCTAAAAAGAGGGGCATCACTGAGGACAATTCTGTCGGACACCCGTCGGTGATAGTGATCATTGACGAGCATCTGTTGGTGATGTTTTGTCGGCACATTGGCCGTTGGTGATACATTTTCTGATGGAACACCGACATGCATTACCAACGGATTGCCGGTACTTCTACTCCGGCCAACTTTTAACTTCTCTAGCGAAAGTGAATCACTCCTTACCCAATGTATCCTTTTCCGGCCACAGTTTGATTAAACCGTCGGTAATCCATCAGTAATTAGTTTTTATTTTTAAATTAAAACTTTTTAAATTTCTTGCAATTTTTAAAATATTTTTTGTTACTTAAAACTTAGACTATTTTTTAAATACGAATTAAATTTGTAAATTAGAAATAACTTGTAAATCATGGAATTTAAAATAAGTAAATAAATAAATTTTAATAAAAAATATTTATTTTTATAATAAAACTAAATATAATAATTGTTTTCTACATATATAAAAGATAAAAATAGCTAATCGGGTGTATATACGACTAGATCATGACTTTGAAATATTTCGGATTTTGATAAGCATTTTCTGATTTTTTTTCAGTCTTATATAGTCTACTTGGGACGACTAGATCATGAACTTGAAGCATCTCAGATTACAGATTCTCAATTCGAGATTCTTCATTCGATATTAGGGAGGTAAATAATCTGTATGAAAAACAAAGCATAATAGGTTGAGTTTGATCAAAGTACTAGACTTATCATTTCTTCATTAACAGCAAAGAGAGGGTTGATGAGGCTATGATTTATTCATACAATAAACAGTTCAACGGCTTTGCGGCGATTCTCGACGAAGAAGATGCTGCTAAAGTTGCAGGTTTATTATGCTCTTATTGTTGGTCTTAGTATCCAGATAGTCAGCCTCGCTTGCCGTATGCGCATATAATGTATATATGTGTGGACGCCCGGGTGGCAAAAGTGAAAGTGCACTAATTCTAACGTTATTTTACTAATTTCGTGAAAATAACGTTAAAAGAGGTGGATGGTTAATCATGCATCATGTGGTGGCGTTGATAACCGAAAGACAAGGGGTACATGCACTAATTGACATTTGTCTCAATTGCTGAGTGTTATGTGCCTTATATCTAAGGCTTGATGCAAAACTAGAATCGAGCCGAGGGTCTCACTAAAAGCAGCCTCTCTATTCCTAGGAGGTAGAGATAAGGTTGTCTACATCTTACTCTCCTCAGACCCTACCTTAGCTTTACTATTGGTGGTATTTACTAAGTGAGTATGATGATGATGATGATGATGAGTATCCAGATAGTGGAGTATTAATATGATGGAAGTGAAAATGATCTTTATTGAACAAACTAATGCGTTGGATTACTATGTAATTACCAAACAGAAAATAAACTAATTAACATAAGTAAAGTTCCCGTATAAATAGCTTTGATGTACTAAACGTACGAATAGCATGAAAAAGGCAAAAAAACATGGTGACATTTTTGTAATTATTTGCTCGTAAGGTAATTATCAAAATTACTCTACAAATGATCCTGTAGAGTAATTTTGATCTTGTAGAGTAATTTTATAAAATGATCTTGTAGAGTAATTTTGATCTTGTAGAGTAATTTTTACAAAGATCAAAATTACTCCACATGATCATTTGTAGAGTAATTTTGATAATTACTAACAATTACGAAAATGCCACTGTGTTTTTTCAGCAAAACCTTCAGTTCGTACGTTTTGTACATTAAAATTATTTGTATTTGATCTTTTTTCTATTCAGCTACCTATTTCCTGAAAAGTGAAAACCCATTCTATTCTTGACCCAATCTAACTTACTTAAGCGGTCAATATGCATCTTGGGTAGAGTTGTTAAAGATCCACTGCCGTGCATTTCTAGTGATCGATCACCTCTCCCCTCGGCAAGACGGATCCTCTTAAAGATGCGGGCAAGAAAGATGCTACTGCCGATGATGAAATCTCGGATTGATTGCTCGGATGCCACAGACGTTCAATGGATCTATGGCACAATCTCTTTAGATCTTTTAAGCACCATTATACGACCCCAATCCACTGCACTATATGTGTGGACAACCCTCAAGAGTATTTTTCATGATAATCAACACACAAGAGTTGTGCTTTTGCAAAGGAAATTTTCAAATGTTAAGCTTGTTTCTTTTTCCAGCATGTCCGCATAGACAAAAACTCTATCTGATCAATTAGCCAACATGGGTTCACAAGTTACTGAAGAACGATTCAACTACTAACGGGTCTTAATTATTAGAGAATAATTGTATTCTTGTATTATATTGTTATGTATCTTTTCTTATTATTGTATATCTCCTTATTTATAGGAGTGATTGTGTATACATCATTATAAATGCAATTCTCACCTCAATCAATTGGTGAGGTCAATTATCATAAAACCTTATATGGTATCAGCCTAAACCCTACCCTCCCCTTCTTTTTTTCTTTCCTGCCGTCCTCATCTCTTGTCGCCGGCCTCTCCATGGCTTCTCCTTCTGCATCTTCTGAAACTCTCTTCTCTATGACCGCATTCAATCACATGATGCATATGAAGCTCTCCTCCTCTAACTATCTTGTTTGGAGAGAACAGATGCTTTTGGTTCTCGATTTTCACAAGTTATCGGACCATGTCTCTGCTGATGCTTCATCGCCTGCTGCTGAAATCACAGTCAACGACAAGACCTCTTCAAACCCTGCTGCTGCCGTCTGGTCAGACAAGGATCAGAAAGCTGTTCTTCTGATCAAATCCTCTTTTACCGAGGAAGCGGCTGCCGAAGTTTTGGGTCTCAAACGCGCTTCCGAAATCTGGTCAGCACTTGAACAAGCTTACAGTAACGCTTCAGTTAAACGTATTCACTCCCTACGTGATTCACTCCGCTTGATAAAGAAGGGTACGTCTTCGGTTAGCGAATATTCTCGTCGTTTTAAATTTTATGTGACCAACTTGCAGCTATTGGTCATCCGGTTGATGAGATGGATCGTTTACACCGGTACCTGTGTGGTCTTGGACCGGCCTACGAAGTTTATTCGACCACTATTCATACGGCCAGAAGTCGTCCCTCCTTCCGTGACCTTGTCGCACAAACTGAGAGTCAAGAATTGTTTATATAGTCCCTTCATGGAACGGATACCCCTACCGTTGCTTTCAATGCTCATCAGTCACACAATGGTTCCCGCGCTCGTGGCTCCTACTCTGCCGGTCGTGGGTCTTCCCGCGGAAGTGGTCGTGGTCAACAGCAGCAGCGTAGAACCCCTCATTTTCAGCTTTGCCGTACCAACGGTCATTATGCTAATGCTTGTCCCCAACTTCATTCTTTTGCTTCACAGGCTCCTTCGGATGAATCATTGGCAAAAGCTTTTCATGCACAATGTCATGTAACAGATGACTCTCCTGATTGGCGTGCTGACTCCGGTGCCACCGATTACAGGGTTCCTCCTACCGATACAGTTCAAAATTCGGCTCCATATCAAGGTACAAATTGTGTTGTTTTTGGTAATGGTAAGACTCTTCCTATCTCACATACAGGCACGTCTAAAATTGCTAGAAATATTACTCTACGTAATGTTCTTGTGGTTCCTGGTCTTACGAAGAAGCTATTGTCTATAAGCAAGTTAACCAAAGATCATCCAGTTGATGTCTTATTTTCGGATTCTTATTTTCATATTCAGGATCGGGTAAGCAAACAGGTTCTCGCTGATGGTACTTGTAAAGAGGGATTGTATGTGCTCAAAGACTCACCACAAGCCTTTGTTGCATCTTGTGAACGTTCAAATAAAGCTTCCTACGAGTTATGGCATGCTCGTCTAGGACATGTTGCCTTTAGTATTATTTCTTTATTACATAAATTAGGGTTTTTGAATGTCACTTCATTGTTACCAAAACCTATACTTTGCACTCCTTGTCAACTTGCTAAAGGACAACGTTTATCTTTTAATGTTAATTTGAAACGTGCTTCTTCACCATTGGATTTGGTTTATTGTGATTTGTGGGGTCCTGCACCCGTTTGTTCTAGAGATGGCTATCGTTATTATGTTGCATTTATTGATGATTTCTCACGATTTACATGGTTATATCCGCTCAAATCAAAGACAAATTTTTATTCAGTTTTACCAGTTTTTCTCAAACTTGTTCAAACACAGTGCTCTCGAAAGGTCAAGACTTTTCAAAGTGATGGATGAACTGAATTCGTTAATTATACGGTTCGGAAAATCTTTGAGGACAATGGTACTTTTCATTGTTTTTCATGTCCTTATACGCCTCAACAAAATGGGCGAGCTGAAAGGAAACATCGTCATATTGTGGAAACTAGATTAGCAATGTTGTTCAATGCTCATTTTGCTGCTACTTATTGGGTTGATGCATTTACTTCTACAGTTTATATTATCAACCGCCTGCCCATCCCTTTATTAGACAATGAATCACCATACAAGTTGATATTCAAGCAGCATCCTCAATATGATAACTTTCGTACTTATGGTTGTCAGGTGTTTCCTTATCTTCGTGGTTACAACAAGCATAACCTTGAACCTCGGAGTCTCCCTTGTGTTTTCATTGGCTACAGTCCACAACACTATTAATTAATGAAGCCTACGGTGGTACTTCCACAATCTTACAACAACAAAAACTCTTCCCAATTTTTATGAAGCTGATCTCTTTGTATTGAAGAAACTACAAAAGCTAATTGGGTCACCAATGATTCGGCTCCTCAAACTTCTCATCAACCGAACAAACCAAGTTCCGGTTCTAGCTTCAATAAGTCCAACTCATCAAACACTCATGGAGGCTGAGGTCGCAGTAGGAGCCCTGATCGTGGCTGTTGTCAACAAGGTTCTACCGGCTATCGAAAGTGGCCATCTTCTCCGTTCGGGCCTCCTCAATTCACGTTAGGTTACGGGAAACAACAGTGGACTCCTAGACATTCATCTTGGGCTCTAGTGTATAATTGGGCCATACTGCCATGCCCCTACCTAACAGCACCAACCCCATCAAACAGGCCCACGACCGCCAACCCACAAAAGACTTGGTTTTGGGCCCTCATCCACACCAGGCCCACACAACTTTTGAGATGGCATACATTGCAACAAACTGGATCAGGTGTTTAACACTATGTTGCTCCACCCCTGAAGCAACAATGGTACATGGATACCAGAGCTACAGATAACATGACGGACAACTCTCATAATCTTAATTCTTATTTCAATAAGGGTTTTTTTTTACGGAACATTATTGTTGGAAATGGCATAAAATTCCAGACCAAGCCATTGGCCACCTTCCCTTACCACCACCATTTCGATATATCAAAATCAATAACACACGTTTTGCTCCAAATCTAGTTAAAAGTTTAATATCTATACATCGGTTTACAACTGACAATAAAGTCTCCACTGAATTTGAACCTTTTTGTTTTGATGTGAAGGAACTCCACACCCAAACACCAATTCTTAGATGTGACAGTACCAGTGACCTTTACCCTCTCAACATTACCTCAAGACCCCAAGTTCAAGCTTCTCCTTCGTCTGCTCTTCTTATCGTGTATCACCGTCTTGGACACCCTAGCATTGATGTTTTATGTTCTTAAAAATTTTATTTACCATCAACTTCCAGTTTTGTTAAGAATTCCAATGTCTGCCAATCTTGTGTGTTTAGAAAGCAAATAAAATTTTCGTTTCATGTTTCTACAACTTGCACTAATGTACCCTTCGAGCAATTTATGGACCTCTCTGTTCCTATCATCAAAAGGTTGTTGTTATTACATACTATTTTTGGATGATAAAACCAATTTCTTGTGGACATTTGCATTGGTAAATAAATACCAAGTTTTCACCACCTTTCTTGAATTTACTCTACTCATTAAAACTCAATTAAATACATCTATAAAATGCTTTCATTGTGATAGTCGTCGGGAATACGACAACAACTCCTTTCATCAATTCTGTAAATCCAATGGCATGTTGTTCCGTTTCTCTTGTCCTTACGCATTGAAAATGGAATGAACACAAAATTCATTCAATCAATAACGTAATGCGAACTGTTTTTTCTTTTATCTGTCCCTCACACCTTTTGGCCTTATGCATTAGAAAATGCAACTTATATTCTCAATATTTTACCAACCAAAATACTTCATAACTCTACCCCTACTCTTCACCTAAATTATCGAATCCCAACATATAACCACCTACGGGGTTTCAGTTGCCTTTGTTATCCCCTACTCCTATCATCGGCCATTCACAAACTCTCCGATAGGTCCACACCATGTGTCTTCTTTTGTTACCCATCAAACCATAGGGGTAATAAATGCTACAACCTAAAAAAGGGCAAGCCATACTATCCCGCGATGTCATCTTTGAGGAAGCCATATTCCCTTTTGCCATCCCTTCTTTGTGTGTGACTTCTTAACAAATGATACGAACTCATATGTTTGGCTCTCACCATCCGACCCCTCTACTGAGCACACACTACCCAATCAATCAACTCCCCCTCATGAGTCTCCAAGCCCACCACCTATTCCTTCTGGTCAACCCTAGGGCTGTTCAAGATCAGATTATCCGATTTCGGATATCAAAAAATTTCGATAGTGCATATTAATTTCTGAACCCGTATCCAAAATTTCAGATATCCAAAATTTAGAATACATATTTGGATATTTAAACGGATATCCGAATTTATAAATAAAAAAATAAAAAAATATGTTTCGTGCATAGATTAAAGTAAACCTATATTCGTTTTTCCAAACTTCTAACATTGAAAACATAAAAAGATTCATAAAGTCACACCTGAATTCGATTTTTTACTACACTTTACTATATATTTAAACTAAACATAGTGCTCATATTTAAACAAAACATAGTTCCTTTATAATATATATTTACTATTTTTTTAGTTTTTGGATATCGGATAATCTCAACTTTTTAAAAATGAATATCCATATCCGTATCCGATGTCGAATATCCGGATTGTTCAATTTTCTGGTTCCTTTGAAAGATATAAAGCTCGACGTTTGTGTGACACTCGTTCTCAACAAATAGGTGTGGGTTATGGGGAGACCTTTAGTCCGGTTGTTAAACTAACCACTATTCATATGATGTTAAGCGCTGCGGTCTTTGAATCATGGCTAGTTCATCAACTCAATGTCAAGAACACTTTTCTACATGTCAGTCTTAATGAAACAGTATTTATGTATCAACCAATAGGTTTTAGGTACCCTAACTTTCCGAATCATGTTTGTTTGTTGAAATAGTCCCTCTAAGGACTTAAGCAAGCACCACGAGCTTGGTATCAACGCTTTTCGGATTACGTATGTTCAATGGGTTTTCAATGTAGTCAATGATTCATTCTCTTTTCATCTTCAAGGAAGGTACTCATATAGCCTTTATATTGTTGTATGTGGATGACATTCTTCTAGTCACCTTCACCGATCATTTCGTGATCATTTCCCATCTCTTCTCTAATGAATTTTCTATGAAAGACTTGAGGTCCCATAAGTTACTTCCTTGGTGTTTTTCTGTAAAGAGCTAAAACAATTGCCTTTTTTTTTAATCTCAAGAGAAATATGCCATTTAAAATTCTCCAACGTGCAATTCAACCACTACACCCGCCGACACACAACAAAAACTAAGCACCACACTAGATGAAGGCCATCATCTATGTAGTTCAACAAGTGTGTATCCACATGTAAGTACCCACGACAGTTCACATGAATGCTCTAAAAAGGATACTTTGATACATCAAGGGTATAATTTCTTTTGGCTTGCATATCACCTCGTCTACAACCACATCCTTAGTCTCCTACACTACTGCAGAAGGATACTTTGATACATCAAGGGTATAATTTCTTTTGGCTTGCATATCACCTCGTCTACAACCACATCCTTAGTCTCCTACACTGCAGAAGGATACTTTGATACATACATCAAGGGTATAATTTCTTTTGGTTTGCATATCACCTCGTCTACAACCACATCCTTAGTCTCCTACACTACTGCAGACTAGGGAAGTTGCCCTGATACAAGACATTCTACCTCCGGATACAATGTCTACATGGGGGATAATCTACTCTCGTTGTCGTCCAAGAGACAACCAACACTATCACTATCTAGTACATAGGCGGGGTATAGAGGCGTTCTAATGTCGCTTCTGAAGTTTGTTGGCATCGAACTTTGCTTCTTTAATTATATACTCCAACAAATGCCACAATTGTTTATTGTGATAATGTAAGTGTAATCTATCTTACCGGGAACCAGTTCAGTATCAACCAACTAGGCATATAGAAATGGACATCCATTTTATTTGGGAAAAAAGTGGCTAAAGGTCAAGTTCGAGTCTTTCACATTCCCTTCTGAAGTGTATTAGACCATGTTAATATTATTTAGTCATTAATTGTAAATATTGTTGTCAAATATAGAATAGGTCAACCTTGTAATTTCTATTTATTGATTGAGATATGGAATAACAAATCAAGGGATTATTGCCTACTTTCACTTCTAATGGCTGTATTGCATTAGACTTCAATATCTTAATTCAGTTAGCCGTATCTCCGGGTCTTGATCTCAAGCTACAAAAAATGTTCATTTGATGAAACTTTGGTAGACATATCTGCAAACTGATCTTGAGTGTAGCAAACTTCAGTTTGCTTTTCTTCAACTAGACTCAGAATATAATGATACTGGATGTCTATATGTTTACTCTTCTCCACTTACCTTTTTTTTATTTTATTTTTTATCAAATATCACTTCACAACCGGTAATGATGCTCTTGTTATCAAGATTGTATGTCATGTATGCCTTAGAAGTTTAGTCCAACTTCTTCTTGTGTTGAGAGTATTTTGGACAATAAGCTATACAACCAAATATTCAAAAATGACTTACAACACAATTGGTTTGCTATTTGTGACATGCTGCCTCATATGGAGTTTTGTCTAGAACTTCCTTTATAGGGGACATGTTTAATGGTACATTGCAGTTGCTACCACTTATCCCCCGGAACTGGTGGTTAAACTTTTTTCTCTTAAAGCATGCTTCAAGCCATTTCAACCATAGTTCGATTTTTACGTTTGACCTCTCACTTTAATTTAGGAGTGTAAGGTGTTGTGAGCTCATGGTTAATACAGTGTTCATAACAGAAGTCATTAAATGCCTTGGAACATAATTCATCACCTCACAATGTTGGTTTTAGTATCTGGATAAGGAGTAATGATATGCAGAAAGTAAACTATCGTTATTGAACCAACTAAAGCCTTATGTAGGCAACGATTACACTTGAATCACAAAACAAGAAAATAAACTAATTAACCTTTATTCAGTTAACTACTTCCTAAAAGACATTCAACTCTACCCTATCTAACTTATTCAATTGGCTACTTCAATTCTAACGGCTATATTGAATTAGACTTCAAGACTTATAACATTTGGAAAATGTATTGAAGGAAAATCTTTAACGTGGAATTAATTACATTTATATCATGTAGAGCATCCGGACGTGGTGTCAGTGATCCAGAGTAAAGGCATAAATTTACACACCACCCATTCCTGGGATTTCTTAAGGCTTGAAAAGAATGGCTTCGTTGGTTCGTCTTCTTTGTGGACGAAAGCAAACTACGGTGAAAACATCATCATTGCCAATCTTGACTCTGGTAACTTGTTTTGTGTCTACTAATCAATTTTGAGTGTTGGATGTTGATTTTCTAAACATAACAATCTATCAGGTGTCTATCCCGAATCAAAAAGCTTCCGTGGCAAGGGTTATGGGCCCATTCCAACTAAGTGGAAAGGCGGTTGTGACAATGACACCTTTTGCAACAAGTAAGCATATTACATCTTTGTTCTTTTCTGTTTAAATAACATTTAATTATACATTATTTATATATTATGATGTTTGCAGTAAACTTATTGGTGCCAAGTACTATAACAATGGTTATCAAGCCAAATATGGAAAGATGGATCCTTCTATGAACAGTGCGCGTGACCATGATGGGCATGGTAGCCATACATTATCAATTGCCGGTGGTAACTTTGTTCCATATGTGAGTTACAATACAGTCTGGATGGGAACTGCCAAAGGCGGTTCACCACAAGCCCGAGTGGCAGCTTACAAGGTCTGCTGGCCAGTTGAATGCGATGCAGAAGATGTAGTTAAAGGGTTTGAAACCGCCGTCAATGATGGTGTTGATGTAATATCAGCATCTCTTGGTTCACATCCTACTGAGTACATGAATGATGCTCTAGCCATTGCCTCATTTCATGCTGTCAAGAAAGGAGTCACTGTTGTGTTTTCTGGAGGGAATGAAGGACCCTCATCTGGAACGGTCACCAATGTGGCTCCTTGGGTTATAACTGTTGGGGCTAGCACTATTGACCGCGAGTTTCAATCTTTTCTTTTCCTTGCAAATGGACTTAACTTGAAGGTTCAAATATCCACACTTTTTTACTTTACCAATTAGCTTGTTTTCCTTTTGAACTATAGGAACTACTTTTTTTGTCTTATAATAACAGGGATTAAGCATGCCGAAACCCTTGCCACATCCTGGATTTTATACCCTAATTAACGCTGCAAATGCTAAAGCCGAAACTGCCACAGAGATGGATGCGTAAGGACTTTTAATTATTTTCTTGGAAAGTTTTCTTAGTTTCTCTTGGGTTTGTAATGTAATATTGATGGTGTGTATGCGGGTGTTAATCTTGATGGAATGTCATTTAATCACATGTTTAATTTTCATTGTTAATGGGAGATATATGGGTCAGTTGCGTTTAGTTGAGTCATGTGAAATTGCGGGCTTAGTTGGTAGGCTTATTTGTTCACGTAGATAGCATCAGTCTATATACATTAGGGTTGAGCATGCATGAAAGTGTCATTTTATGCAGTAAAATTTTTGTCTACTTTTCTGTTTTCAATTACTAAGCAAACTGTGATTCAATGGTTGGACCAACAGTGTATATATATAATATATGTGTGTGTGCGCGCGTGCAGAATGCATTGCCTTCAAGGTACACTTGACCCAGAGAAGGTTCAAGGGAAGATCTTGGTATGCCTAAGGGGAGTCAATGATAATGTTGCAAAGGGCACAGAAGCTGTACTTGCTGGTGCGGCTGGCATGGTTCTTTGCAATGATAAAGCCCATGGTTTTGATATAACAGCCGATTTTCATGTGCTTCCAGCAATACACATAACTTTTCCTGATGGGCATCGTCTCTATGATTACCTCAACTCTACCAAGTAACCGCCATCAACCCAGCCTGGCCCGACTCACCCATTTTTTCATCTCTAATCATTTAAATTTTATGTTGTTCTAGTTTAGCAAAGGGGTACATATTCCATCCTGTACCAGCTATACACACAATGTCTGCTCCAGTTGTGGCTAACTTCTCTTCTAGAGGTCCGAATTCAATCACACCAGAGATTCTTAAGGTGTTTTGATCTACCAATTGGTATTTGACTATTTTCGTTTGCATGTTATTAACTAAATATGGATTATCTTAATTTTATAAAAATGTGCAGCCTGATATTGTAGCCCCTGGAGTGAATATCATTGCAGCATACTCCGAAGATCCAGAACCTGTATTACCATACAATATACGATCAGGAACTTCAGTGGCTTGTCCACATGTTGCTGGAGTTGTTGGTCTTCTCAAAAGTGTCCACCCTGACTGGAGCCCTTCTGCCATCAAATCTGCCATCGTGACAACTGGTGAACTTAACAATGATCTTATGAGTTGGTTATTAACAGTCTCTAATATGGTAGTTTTAATAACTTATAAATTTCTTTTGGTGTATTTGTACAGCAAGTACAAAAGAAAACCAGTATGGGTACCCAATGTCTGATGAAATTGGTGGTTTTGCCGAACCGTTTAGCCGTGGTGCTGGAGAGATTAATCCAAACCGCGCAATGAATCCTGGACTAGTTTATAATCTAACCGTAAATGATTATCTCGACTTTCTATGCACTAGAGGATACGGCAAAAGCGTAATTCAGAAGTTTTCTGATCAACCTTATGAATGTCCTGAAAAGAACAACATCCTAGACTTCAACTACCCTTCGATAACTGTCCATCAACTTAATGGTACCGTCACCGTTACAAGAAGATTGACGAATGTGGGCCCACCCGGCTCCTATACAGTTGATGTTTGGAGTCCTATGGGGATAATAGTGGATGTGGAACCAAAAACTCTTGCATTTGGAAAGAAGGGTGAAGAACATAAGTTTGAGTTGACAATGAAAGCTGAAGACGGATTTGGAATTACAGATTATGTTTATGGGAAACTAACATGGTCTAATAGCAATCATTATGTGAAGAGCCCCATTGTGGTTTCTGTGTTACTTTGAGTTGTCTGTTAGGAATCTGATTCAGATTTATATTTTCATTTACCTAACAAGGATTATTTATCATAGTAGTATATTTCTTTTTCTTTAAAGATAACCCGTCCGAGCTAGGGATGTTCTGGGTTCGGTGAAAAACCGTGAAATCGTCTAAACCGGTCATCAGTTTGGTTTCACGGACGGTTTTTTTCTGAACTTTCTGTCAGCTGGTTTCAAAATATTCAGACCGTAGTGAGCAATTTGGTTTGTGGTTTATGCTTAAAACCGACCGTATAAACCGGACCACCGTAATGTTATTATTATATTTCTTATCAGATATATGTAGTTCTTATATTAGGCTTATTATTAGAGTGTGCCTATTGACACACCAAACCCTAGCAAAATTAGGGTTTATCTACGCAGCGTATTGGACCCTATACGCTGCGTATTGACCTATACTCAGCGTATATAAACCATGGATCTCAGTGCCTAATAACCAATCATTGCACAGAAAACAAGGTTTATATATGCTGTGTATAGCTCTCTACGCAGCGTATATAAACCATTAGACTTTTTTGGGTCATTTTGGTAGGTTTGAGGGATCATTTTTTCACAAAGTTTATATACGCTGCGTATTGACCTATAATCAGCGTATATAAAGGTCTGAAAATGTCATTTATACCCTTGTATTGAGGTTATACGAAGCCAAATACAAGGGTAGTTGTGTCATTTTTGTCTTATACGCTGCGTAGTGATCTCTAAGGAGCGTATATAAAGCTCCATTTTTATATATTTTTTTTGTGTATTCCTTTGTTTATTTATAAAAAAAAGGAAAAATATTTATAAAAAACAATATTATTGGTAAATAATACAAATATAAATTATAAAAATTAAAAATAATACAACTATTATGAATTATAAAAATTAAAAAAGAAAATTATTTATAAAAAACAATATTATTGGTAAATAATACAAATATAAATTATAAAAATTAAAAATAATACAACTATTATGAATTATAAAAATTAAAAAAGAAAATAATTTATAAAAGACAATATTATTGGTAAATAATACAAATATATTATACGATACGATGCAACACGATACACTACTACACTATAAGATACGATGCAACACGATACGCTACTACGCAGCGTATATAAAGGTCAGAAAATGTCCTTTATACCCTTGTGTTGAGGCTATACGAAGCCAAGTACAAGGGTAGTTGTGTCATTTTTGTCTCATACGCTGCGTAGGGATCTATACGCAGAGTATATAAAGCTCCATTTTTTTGTGTATTCCTTTGTTTATTTATAAAAAAAAAGGAAATTAACACCCGATACGATACGATATGATACTATTCGATACGATATAACACCCGTATAGGCCTAAAGGTGTGATTTAGGTCCCGTATTTTACCTCGTATAAGCCTATAAGTGTGATATTGTATCGTATAGGTGTGATTTAGTTCCCGTATTGACCTCGTATAAGCCTATAAGTGTGATATTGTATCGTATAGCGTAGTATATGTCCCGTATAAGGCTATAGGTGTGATATCGTATCGTATAGGTGTGGTTTAGGTCCCGTATTGACCTCGTATAAGCCTATAAGTGTGATATCGTATCGTATAGGTGTAGTATAGGTTACGTATTGACCTCGTATAGATCCCTACGCAGCGTATAAGACAAAAATGACATATACGAGGTCAATACGGGACATATACTATGCTATACGATATGATATCACACTTATAGGCTTATACGGGGTCAATACGTGACTTATACTACATCTATACGATACGATATCACACTTATAGGCCTATACGGGACATATACTACGCTATACGATACAATATCACACTTATAGGCTTATACGAGGTCAATACGGGACATATACTAAGCTATACGATACGATATCACACTTATAGGCTTATACGAGGTCAATACGTGACCTATACTACACCTATACGATACGATATCATACTTATCGGCCTATACGGGACATATACTACGCTATACGATACGATATCACACTTATAGGCTTATACAAGGTCAATACGGGACATATACTATGCTATACGATACGATATCACACTTATAGTCTTATACGAGGTCAATACGGGACATATATTATGCTATACGATACGATATCACACTTATAGTCTTATACAGGTCAATACGTGACCTATACTACACCTATACGATACGATATCACACTTATAGGCTTATACGAGGTCAATACGGGACCTAAATCACACCTATAGGCCTATACGGGTGTTATATCGTATCGTATCGTATAGTATCGTATCGGGTGTTATTTTCCTTTTTTTATAAATAAACAAAGGAATACACAAACAAAATACAAAAATGGAGCTTTATATACGCTCCTTATAGATCACTACGCAGCATATAAGACAAAAATGACACAACTACCCTTGTATTTGGCTTCGTATAACCTCAATACAAGGGTATAAATGACATTTTCAGACCTTTATATACGCTGAGTATAGGTCAATACGCAGCGTATATACACTATAAGGGTTAAAAAGATAATTTTACCACAGGTTTGGGGTTAAAAATAATTTTACCACCCTTTATATACGCTGAGTATAGACCTATACGCAGCGTATATAAAGGTCAGAAAATGTCCTTTATACCCTTGTGTTGAAGCTATACGAAGCCAAATACAAGGGTAGTTGTGTCATTTGTGTCTCATACGCTGCGTAGGGATCTATACGCAGCGTATATAAAGCTCCATTTTTTTTGTGTATTCCTTTGTTTATTTATAAAAAAAAGGAAATTAACACCCGATACGATACGATACTATACGATACGATATAACACCCGTATAGGACTAAAGGTGTGATTTAGGTCCCGTATTTACCACATATAAGCCTATAAGTGTGTTATTGTATCGTATAGGTGTGATTTAGTTCCCGTATTGACCTCGTATAAGCTTATAAGTGTGATATTGTATCGTATAGCGTAGTATATGTCCTGTATAAGGCTATAACTGTGATATCGTATTGTATAGGTGTGGTTTAGGTCCCGTATTGACCTCGTATAACCCTATAAGTGTGATATCGTATCGTATAGGTGTAGTATAGGTCACGTATTGACCTCGTATAGATCCCTACGCAGCGTATGAGATAAAAATGACTTATACGAGGTCAATACGGGACATATACTATGCTATACAATACGATATCACACTTATAGGCTTATACGGGGTTAATAGGTGACCTATACTACATCTATACGATACGATATCACACTTATAGGCCTATACATGACATATACTACACTATACGATACGATATCACACTTATAGGCTTATACAAGGTCAATACGGGACATATACTATGCTATACGATACGATATCACACTTATAGGCTTATACGAGGTCAATACGTGACCTATACTACACCTATACGATACGATATCACACTTATAGGCCTATACGGGACATATACTACGATATACGATACGATATCACACTTATAGGCTTATACGAGGTCAATACGGGACATATACTATGCTATACGATACGATATCACACTTATAGTCTTATACGAGGTCAATACGTGACCTATACTACACCTATACGATACGATATCACACTTATAGGCTTATACGAGGTCAATACGGGACCTAAATCACACCTATAGGCCTATACGGGTGTTATATCGTATCGTATAGTATCGTATCGGGTGTTATTTTCCTTTTTTTTATAAATAAACAAAGGAATACACAAAAAAAAATACAAAAATGGAGCTTTATATACGCTCCTTATAGATCACTACGCAGCATATAAGACAAAAATGACACAACTACCCTTGTATTTGGCTTCGTATAGCGTCAATACAAAGGTATAAATGACATTTTCAGACCTTTATATACACTGAGTATAGGTCAATACGCAGCGTATATAAACTTTGTGAAAAAATGATCCCTCAAACCTACCAAAATGACCCAAAAAAGTCTAATGGTTTATATACGCTGCGTAGAGAGCTATACGCAGCGTATATAAACCTTGTTTTCTGTGCAATGATTGGTTATTTGGCACTGAGAGCCATGGTTTATATACGCTGAGTATAGGTCAATACGCAGCGTATAGGGTTAACCCTATACGCTGCGTATTGACCAATACGCTGCGTAGGTAAACCCTAAGTGTGCAGATAGGCAAACTGGGTGTGCAGATAGTTAGGGCCTATTAATATTGGGTTTAATTATTTTTTTGAATACATTCTTGATTATCTTCATTCTCTGTTTGTAATCAAATTCAAATTACATATCTTCTTATTGAAATCTAATTTTATTAATTAACCAACTATGATACCCAATTTGGTTTTTTAATTTGTATGCCGAAGTTCATCATTATTCTCTGAAATCATAGTGAATGTTAATTTGGGCAAATCTATCTATCTTCTACTATAATAAAAGAAACCAACTTTTGAACACGTGTCATTCATTGGAGGCATCCTCAAATATATACTTATCTTATATTAACTAAATAAATAAATAATAAATTAATATTAGATCTTATCATACTTTAATAAAATATTATTCTCAAATCTAAATTGTTAATTTAATATATTTTTAAAACAAATACTTCTCTTTCCTAATTATCTTATATTAAATATATAAATAATAAATTAATATTAAATGTTATCCTAATTTATTAAAAATATAACTTTTTTTATTATCTGATATACAAAATTATATTTATTCAACTCGTGTAAAACATAGAGATTTTAAAAATTTAACTTTTCTTATTACTATACAAAGTTACATTTATATAACCCGTGTAATACACGAAATTTTTAAAGATGCAACTTGTTTTTATCATTTGCTATGTAAAATTAGATTTATTCAACACGTGTAATACACGGGGTTTTTAAGGATATACTTTTTTTATTATTAGGTTTTTTAAAGATACGACGTTTTTAGTATTTAATATACAAATTACATTTATTTAATCTGTGTAATACACATGATTTTTAAAGATATAACTTTTTTTAGATCTATTCAATACGTGTAATATACGGGGTTTTTAAGGATGTAATTTTTTTTATCATTTGGCATATTTATTCAACCCGATTATACACGGGTTTTTTAAAGATACGACGTTTTTAATATTTAGTATACAAAATTACATTTATTTAATCTGTGTAATACACATGGTTTTTAAAGATATAACTTTTTTTTTATTATTTGATATATAAAATTACATTTATTTAACCCGTACAATATATGAGTTTCATAAAGATATAACTTTTTATTATTTAATATATAAAATTACATTTATTTAACCCGTGTAATACATGAGGTTCTAACCTAGTTAGTTATTATATGGTATTGAAAGATCATACATTATTGAGTTATAGCTAGAATAATTTAATAGACTGATTTTTGCATCATGCATAATAATTCCACAAATCATACATGCATACAGAAACTTGTCAATATAGAAACAAATTAGGATCAAATACAAATTCTCATAAAAATAAGAAGTCGTAAGAAGAGTATCAAACGGACTCCGATTGGCCTCATTCAATCTGCATTGGAATCGTCTCATTGAACTCTACGATGTGAGATTTTAGGTTTTTGTTTTTAGATGTTCAGCTTGTAGATTTTACACTTTTTTGTTTACATCATTGTGATTTTTTTATTTATCATTGTTTCTTTTCTATATTTGCGTCATTGTGTTTTTTTGTGATTCATTGTTTCATTTTTCTTCAACATTATCATTGTGTCTTTTTTCTTCAACATTGTGTTATAATTTTCGACAATGTGTTATATTTTGCTCGACATTGTGTTATGTTTTATGATTCGTTGTGTCTTTTTACACTTCTTATTTTTAGAAGGCTTTGTAAAATAACTTTACCCTACATATACAAAAGCATGAACATTTAATTTATTACTTCTTATTATAAATCAAGTTTATTACAGATGCCCAAATTGTTAGTAAGAGTTCAGTTTGGTTTGGTTTTTATTTTTAACGGTTTGGTTTGGCTTTCGATTATAAAACCATTAATAATAGTTTGGCTCACAGTTCCATCTAAAAACTGTCAAAACCGGACCATAAACACCCCTAAAGGGGTCTGGTATTTACAAATATACATACATACATATATATATATATATATATATATATATATATATATATATATATATATATATATATAGGGGATGGATCATGACAAAAACTACTTTAAATGAGAAAACCAAAAAACTAACTAAAAAAGCCTAAAAAACATAGCAATTTTGTTTTGAATTTTTTTTATAAAAATTAATCAAAATTATATATAAATTTTTTTTTTCAAAAAAAATAGTTGTACTGCACATGTGTAGTAATACGGAAAAGCCTAAACCACCTAACCCATCCCCCACCGACACCCCCCAAAAACCTAAACCCCACCACCCAAAAACCTAAATCTACCTTCTCACCCCCCAAAGCCTAAACCCCACCACCCCCCCAAAAACTTAAACCCCCCACGCCCCCCCAAAAACTAAACCGTAAACATAAACCCCAAAAAAACCTAAACCCCCTGTGACACCTGTGTCACTGCGACCATCAAACAAATACCAAACCAATAAAATATTTTATTTCATACTTGGGATCTGTATAAATATGTGTATCTTTTACACATATCAATTCTTGTTCGATTACAAGCTCTAAATCACTTTCTGGAAGGTTATACGCGCACTGATGCGTAAATATAACCAGTTTAATGCAAAAAACACTCCGGAATAGTGAAATAGGCTTAACATACCTTAAATAACCTTTACATAACTTAGAAATAAGTTTTAAAGGCTTTGGTATGGCAAAAACAAGTTAAATCGCTTACAGGGACTAAAGTTGACAAACTGCGAAAGTATGCCAATCTGAACTGTAACAGACATTCCGGAACATGACCATAAGTTAAACACACCTTAAATATACTTTATATAGCTTAGAAATAGGCTTTGAGGGGTTCGGTGTGCTAAAATAAACTTTTGGGTCATTCAGGGACTAAAAGCGTCAAAAAGTGCACAAGTGTAAACTTTCGCGCATATCTTACGTTCTGAATACATCTGGACATCCAAAAATTTATGTAAGATCTAAAATATTTTATTTTAGTGTTTGGCATGAGAAAAATCCATTCGTTGCGTCATTTGGATCGTTTTTCGCGCTTATGCGCATTCCGTCGTAATTAGTCGAACAACGCAACCGTACGGCTAAACGAACCGACATCGGAGATATTTTTTAGAACATTTTAAGTTCCCTTTACTTTAAATTCATTTTAGAGTTTTGAAATGGGGTTAACGGGCCTTAAACGCGTCGGAAAAGGCCTTATTACACTACAGGGACCAAATCTGCCATTTTTGAAACTTTCTGTGCAGAAACATTGAATCTGGCCTATACCACCTTTGCACATGGTTTTGGGCAATACTATGGGCTGGTTTGATGTGCACATGGTATTACAATACCATGGGTGCAAGTGTATGGCCAAGATTGAAGCACTTTTTCCAAGAAACGATCCTAACGGTTCGGGAAATCCTATAAATACCCCATGCCTTCATTTGCAAAACCCACAAGAATTTTGATTTGAGAAACTCTAAGTTGAAACCATTGTTTCATACCTGAGTTACTTGAATCGAAATTAGCATTCGGGGACCCTTCGTAAGTATTCTTTCGTTCTTTTATTGCTTTTCGAGTCTGAAAGTCAAACTTTGTTTGACTTTCTGCGTTGACCAGTTTATGGTCAATGCGAAGTTCGTTTGAACTTCGCAATGTGAGTGTAATCACATTGGTTATAGTCCCTTGGGACTATGCCTACTGATTACCACGTTGTCTAGGGTCGTAGGGTAAGCGATCTGATAAATCGCTTATACCTTCGAACCCGACCCATTTGGTCGATCATTAGGATCCGACCAAATACATTAGGTGACCATAGTAGGTAGGGAATAACGTTCCGAAGTTATACCCTACAGTCACATCGTTTGAGTAGTTGTATGATAGGTAGCTTATATGCCTTAGGTAAATTACCAAAATGCCCTTTTTACGCCAAAATTCATTTTAAGCATATGTAACATAACTTTTGGTATCTAAACTGATTTGGTAACAGTATTAGATGTGTTAAGGCATATTTACTTGTCATAGGACTAGTTAGGCGTTCCGAACGCGTTTCACGCGAACGACGCGTTAATGTAGCATAAACTACCTAAACGGGTCGTAATGGGTAGTAAGCACTTATGTTAGGTTTCTTTTAGTATGTAGGCTTTGTTAAACCATATTACACGAGTCTCCATACTCGTTTTATTCTATCTAAATCCTCTGATTTAGGTCTGGTTTATTAACATAGTTACCTATATTAGGTGTCGTTTGATTCCGAGATCTCTAGCATTGTTTGGTTGTTACTCAAGGACTACTAAGCAATCTCAAGTGAGTACATAGACCCCTCTTTTACTGTTTTCCAAACTGTTTTGGGGTGAAACACATGTGCCTACTTGTTACTTTCATGCTTTCCTGTTTTCACATCATATACCTGCTATGTTCGTTAGTACATTATAGTACATGATTTCATTACATTACATGCTATGTATGCCCATTGTGTGCGTACTTAGTGCATCGTTTTACATTACATGCTATGTATGCCCATTGTGTGCGTACATCGTTCTACATTACATTTCATGCTATGTATGTCCATTGTGTGCATACTTAGTACATTGTTTTACATTGCATTTCTGTTGCATATGCTCATCCAGCATATGAACACATTATACTACATTTTGAACTGTTGTAACTATTTGACTATGTGAACCGTCGTAACCATTTGATTATATGAACCGTTTGTAACTGTTGAACCATGTGAATCATCTGTAACTGTTGAACCGTGTGAACCATTTGTATCTGTTGACCTGATTTACATTTGACAATAGACATTTGACTATACATAAACATTTCTACAATTTGTTAAACATTACATCTTGGTGGTTTGGTTTGAGTAAGTGATTTAAGTAACGATGCATGTGTAATATGATACAAGCATGGTGGATACGCCGCTGGTACTTCCTATATATAAGTGTCTGTATGGTATTACATATCGTAGCGTTATTTGAACCATTTCAATTTGAGACATATAACATTTTATACAAATAAAATACTTTTCACAAGACATTGTTTTACAAACAACTTATCTTATACAAACCCATTTTACATGGTTATTCATTTAACCATACATTATTCTCTTATTTACACATATCATCTGATCTTATCATTTTTCAAATGATTTACAAGACAAAGCAAATTACAAGGTTCATGACTAAACATCTTTCTCAAACATAAGTCATGAATTCTGTTTTCACAAAACCTATGTATCTCACAGGCATTTTTATGCTGACGTGCCTATTTTCACATGTGTTTTCAGGAGATGATGCATAGGACTTATCAAGACATACTTAGGCGGACCTGTGCCTTAGTGACTTAAAACGAGACAAGAACTAGTTAATTTATGTTATGTACTCTTTGTTTCTTGTTTAAAACAATGTAAACTCTCATGTTTGATTAATAAAACGAAACTTCAATTGCCATGGATTTGAAACAATTAATTCTGTTACAACACTCCCCGACGTTTCCGCCACGTTTTGTATGTTCTACGTGGTCGGGGTGTGACAGAAAAGATGGTATCAGAGCCAATGGTTATAGGGAATTAGGTTATTAGTAATGCTTTGACCTAGTCTATAACCTTTCTAGGACCCTAATGCGAGTTTACTTGCGTTTAGTCATAAAACAATACCGTCACCTATCCTTAGGCGACGACCACAACAAGAACATAAATTTCAAAACCGCTTTGAAAACTAATAATCTGTTCTAGGATGATTGATTACTAGGTTTTGAACCCTCTATTGTAAGGTTTTGAACCCTCTGTTATAAGGTTTTGAACCCCTGTGAGTTTTCAAAATCTCGTCAAGGTTTTGGGTTTTAAATAATGTGAACACGTGCAAACTGGAAGGGTGAATGCCTGTATTCTGGGTTTTCTGTCTAGGCAAGCACTTTGTATATATCTCATCAGACGCGAGACCAGTTGTGCTTACCTGGGAATTCTTGGGATGAGTGTTCACTTATAGGCGAGCATGTCTTCACGATACATTATTTTTGATCCATTTACTTTGATTAGTCACCAGGGTCGTTTGTTGCTTTGTAGTAACAAACAAATGACCACTATCCTTGCTTCATCAGATTTGTTTCATCTCATTATTTTCGTCTAATACTCTCACTCGTTTCCTTTCATGTTTCCTCTTTTAGAATGCCTCCTCGACGCGAAAACCAGATAGCGACTGCCGAACTGGCAGAAATTATTGCGCAGCAAATGGCTGCTCAATTCCCAAACCTCTTTGCTCAATGGAACCAAGCCAACAACAACAACAATGGTCCATGCAATTTCAAGAGTTTTAACTCGGCTAAACCACTCAAGTTTAGTGGTTCTGAGGGAGCGACTGGGCTTCTTCAATGGTTCGAGAGCATTGAGAATACTTTCCGCCACGTGCAGTGTCCTGACAATCGCAAGGTCGAGTTTTCTTCGAGTGTGTTTCAGAAGAGGGCCCTTACATGGTGGAACGGGGTTATAAGAGATCGTGGTGCAGAAGTTGTTCTAGCACAGACATGGGCTGAACTTAGGGCCCTTATGATGAAGGAATTCTGTCCTCGTCACGAGATCAGGGCCTTGGAAAGGGAATTCGACAATCTTGAGCAAGACAGCGGTGAGCATCGAGCCTACACGGACCGTTATGAGGAGTTAAGTCTGTTATGCCCAAACATGGTCACGCCGTTGGATAAGGCAATCGAAAAGTACATTGATGGCCTCCTTGACTCAATACAAGACATTGTGACTGGTAGCAACCCTACTACAGTTAGGCAGACCATTGAGCTAGCTGCAACCTTGACTGAATCTCAGATCAGGAAACGTAAGCTTTTCCGAAAGGGTGACAAGAAACCGGTCGAGGAATCGAACTCAAAAGAGGAATCAAAGACCATGGATGAATAGACTGGATCCCCTAAGAAGTCAAAGAAGCGAAAGGCTTCTCAGAACTTCGCCATGGTTACTCACAATGATCAAGCCGTCCCCAACCAACCAGCTCAACCCCCTGCCAGGAAACCCTACAACGGAACTGCACCCTTGTGCAACCAATGTGGCCTACATCATCATGCTGGTGTGAAGTGCCGCACATGCCAAGTTTGCGGACTTATAGGTCATACAGCGAGGGTTTGCCCAACCGCAGCTGCACCAAATCAAGCTGGCAACAATCCTACTCAAGCTCGTTTCCCACCGGGGTCTTGCTACAACTGTGGCGAGATGGGCCATTTTCGTAGGAATTGCCCAAGGCTTGCTAATGCAAATCCAGCGCAGAGATGAGTATCAGACCGACAAGAGACAACGCTGTGTAGAAAATAATCGAGCCTTGTGTATTATTTTCTTTTGTTATCACGATCTATGAAACAGTTGTTGTTATTGTTATAAATCTTTCATTTACATTTTAATATGTTTATGTGGTTGCATGTATAAACATATCCTCTACAATACCAACAATCAAGGAACCATATTCCTTGAAGAACAGACTACCCCCAAATTTCTTCCATTGTATGATCTCTTGCGTTTTCCACGAAAATCCTAAGTACCCGTTTCTTCCAAGAGAAACGAAGTACGAGGTGTCAAGTTAATAGCAATCAATAACAAGATAATAACAATTAAACAATTATGTGCTTATGTGTTCCCTTTTATGTGTCATATGATTCAAATTATGTTATCCAAATCCTCGTAGAATCTTGCATATCCTTGTACAAGAGATTCATAGTAGGATACCCAAAGGTACTACCTAAAATCCTTAATGGACTTCTACGCTGTAGTTAAGTCCCTTGGATTATAAAGTACTACTTCATAATTAGACCCCTTTAGTGGTCTAGTTAAACTGATCGATCCAAAAATCTGGTTAGGAATATTATGTGATGATATAGATGAAAGGACTCCTTGGTGGCCTAATTAAGAAGATCCTCTGTCGATCTAATTAAAAGGACCCTATGGTAGTCTAGTCACCCTCATCACAAGTTTGATATCCTTCCCCACAACATTACAAAACGAACTGTGCGGACTGTGCAAGGAATTACGTAATTATGGATGCATACATAATTATGGAATTTAGTGCACAGAAATCACAGCAAGTTCTATCATGTATCTAAGTTAACCCAATTCATTTCCAATTCTGATGAAGCATCCGTTGAGGAAAAATGAACAAGCTATTTATTTTTCACTTCTGAGGAATATCCGTTGAGGAAAAGAATATCCGTTTATCCTTCATTTCCAACTCTGAGGAAGCAACCGTTGAAAATGACTCCGTAAGTTCATTTTCGTTTCTGAAGATTATCCGTTGAGGAAATGAATATCCGTTGTTAAATCTTTCATTTCCGTACCTGAGGAAGCAACCGTTGAAAATGACTCCGTTAGTTCATTTTCGTTTCTGAAGATTATCCGTTGAGGAAATGATTATCCGTTGTTAAATCTTTCATTTCCGTACCTGAGGAAGCAACCGTTGAAAATGACTCCGTTAGTTCATTTTCGTTTCTGAAGATTATCCATTGAGGAAATGAATATCCGTTGATTATTTCTTCATTTCAAATTCTGAAGAATAACCGTCGAGGAAAATGACCCTGTTTGTTCATTTTCGTTCTGAAGAATATCCATTGAGAGAAATGAATATCCGTGGATTATTCCTTCATTCCCGTTTCTGACGAAGGACCCGTTGAGGAAGAATGAATCATCCATTCGTTTTCACTTCTGAAGAATATCCGTTGAGGGAAATGTATATCCGTTTAGTTAAAAATCCTTTATTTTCCATTTCCGAAGAACCCGTTGAAGAAAATGACCCCGTTCGTTCATTTTTGCTTCTGAAAAGTATCCGTTGAGGAAAATAACAAAATTATGCTTTACATATCTCTGGTGGTTATTTGACACAAAGTCACAAATAGACTCCTACGAATAAATTTCGGGACGAAATTTCCTTAAGTAGGGGAGACTGTGACACCTGTGTCACTGCGACCATCAAACAAATACCAAACCA
This sequence comes from Helianthus tuberosus, assembly GCA_030545235.1. NCBI lineage: Eukaryota > Viridiplantae > Streptophyta > Magnoliopsida > Asterales > Asteraceae > Helianthus > Helianthus tuberosus. The sequence goes on along the minus strand of CM060351.1, from coordinate 127,510,627 downwards.
ATGAAATATTGTATTTCATACTTGGGATCTGTATAAATATGTGTATCTTTTACACATATCAATTCTTGTTCGATTACAAGCTCTAAGGTGCTGTTTGTTTTTTGTTAAAAGAGCTGCAGGACCTCTTTTGTCTTCACCAAGCAGACCACGCGCAGACATAGGGCTCTGAAGCTTGTTTGTTTTTCTGAAGACAATTCATTAAAAAACCACTTCTCCACCTCTTCCTCGGGCAGATGTTGATTTACCTCTTCACATATCTGTTCATCCTCTTCCAAACACACAACTCTCAAACCCTATCCCTTCTCCATTCACGACCTCCTCCCCTGCTCCACCTCACGCCGCCGACCTCCTCCCCTGCTCCTCCACCTCACGCCGACCTCCCCTGCTCCTCCACCTCACGCCGAGCACCACCGTTGAGCATCACCGAGCCGAGCACCACCGAGCCGAGCACCACCGAGCCGACCTCCCCTGCTCCTCCAATCTAAAGGTATCAAGATCTAATTTTTTTTTGCTGAATTTGTTATAACAAATGTGTGAATTGTTCTTGCTAACAAGATATGAAATTATTCAGCCAAGTTATTATATCAATATCTGAATTTTTTTGCTGAATTTGTTATAACAAATGTGTGATTTGTTCTTGCTAACAAGATCTGAAATTGCTGAACATATGCTTTAATTAGTGCTTGTATAGTCCTTATTTTGCCTAATTAATGAGCCTGTGTTGAAAAACATAGTGGTTAAGTAGTTTCCTGATTGCTTTGATGCATAGCTGTTATGCAGTGGTGGATAATATCGAGTGGCTACATGTGTAGGAAATTGTTGAACATGTGCCTTAGTTAGTGCTTGTGTAGTATTTTTTTTTTTTTTCCTGATTATTGAGGCTGTGATGAGAAACCTAGTGGTTTAGTAGTTTTCTGATAGCTTTGACCCGCTGTATTTTTACTTACCTGGTATGAGAGTAGATCAAGATTCATGGTGTGTTAAAACGGACTTGAATTTGAGGATAACCGTGACCGCTTTTCGCACGTTAGCGGATTTGTTCTACTTGTTACATGTTGTGATTAAATTCAGAACGGCGTATGTTGCCCTTCGGGTACTTTATAAAAAATTTTATTTATTTGTTTTTGTTATGTTAGTTCATTCATAATTATATATTATTTTGCAGATTGTTATATGGTTTGTGATACCTGCAACTAGGAGCTCACGACATGATGCAAGAATATTATCAGAGGCATTGACTAATTGCAAAGCATGGATTCAATGATTTTAAAAAATGTTATTGTCTATTTATGAATACTATTTCAGTATTGTATAAATATTATTTATGTTTGAATGTTAAAAACTCTTTTAAGTTAAATAAAATCAGTTATTTATATTTCAGATTATTTTAGAAGCTTGCAGAAGTTAAAAAACAAACAGTCTTTTTCTTGCAGACTGAAGAGGTTTGGTCCACCTCTTCAGCTGCAGATGTCTGCAGATGTGGTCCGCAGACTGCAGACGTTTTACCTCTGAAAAAACAAACAGCACCTAAATCACTTTCTGGAAGGTTATACGCGCACTGATGCGTAAATATAACCAGTTTAATGCAACAAATACTCCGGAATAGTGAAATAGGCTTAACATACCTTAAATAACCTTTACATAACTTAGAAATAAGTTTTAAAGGCTTTGGTATGGCAAAAACAAGTTAAATCGCTTGCAGGGACTAAAGTTGACAAGCTGCGAAAGTATGCCAATCTGAACTGTAACAGACATTCCGGAACATGACCATAAGTTAAACACACCTTAAATATCCTTTATATAGCTTAGAAATAGGCTTTGAGGGGTTCGGTGTGCTAAAATAAACTTTTGGGTCATTCAGGGACTAAAAGCGTCAAAAAGTGCACAAGTTTACACTTTCGCGCATATCTTACGTTCTGAATACATCTGGACATCCAAAAATTTATGTAAGCACTAAAATATTTTATTTTAGTGTTTGGCATGAGAAAAATCCATTCGTTGCGTCATTTGGATCGTTTTTCGCGCTTATGCGCATTCCGTCGTAATTAGCCGAACAACGCAACCGTACGGCTAAACGAACCGACATCCGAGATATTTTTGAGAACATTTTAAGTTCCCTTTACTTTAAATTCATTTTAGAGTTTTGAAATGGGGTTAACGGGCCTTAAACGCGTCGGAAAAGGCCTTATTACACTACAGGGACCAAATCTGCCATTTTTGAAACTTTCTGTGCAGAAACATTGAATCTGGCACCACCTTTGCACATGTTTTTGGGCAATACTATGGGCTGGTTTGATGTGCACATGGTATTACAATACCATGGGTGCAAGTGTATGGCCAAGATTGAAGTACTTTTTCCAAGAAACGATCCTAACGGTTCGGGAAATCCTATAAATACCCCATGCCTTCATTTGCAAAACCCACAAGAATTTTGATTTGAGAAACTCTAAGTTGAAACCATTGTTTCATACCTGAGTTACTTGAATCGAAATTAGCATTCGGGGACCCTTCGTAAGTATTCTTTCGTTCTTTTATTGCTTTTCGAGTCTGAAAGTCAAACTTTGTTTGACTTTCTGCGTTGACCAGTTTATGGTCAATGCGAAGTTCATTTGAACTTCGCAACGTGAGTGTAATCACGTTTGTTATAGTCCCTTGGGACTATGCCTACTGATTACCACGTTGTCTAGGGTCGTAGGGTAAGCGATCTGATAAATCGCTTATACCTTCGAACCCGACCCATTTGGTCGATCATTAGGATCCGACCAAATACATTAGGTGACCATAGTAGGTAGGGAATAACCTTCCGAGGTTATACCCTACGGTCACATCGTTTGAGTAGTTGTATGATAGGTAGTTTATATGCCTTAGGTAAATTACCAAAATGCCCTTTTTACGCCAAAATTCATTTTAAGCATATGTAACATAACTTTTGGTATCTAAACTGATTTGGTAACAATATTAGATGTGTTAAGGCATATTTTACTTGTCATAGGACTAGTTAGGCGTTCCGAACGCGTTTCACGCGAACGACGCGTTAAAGTAGCATAAACTACCTAAACGGGTCGTAATGGGTAGTAAGCACTTATGTTAGGTGATGTGTGATAAAGTGTCGTATATATTAGGTGTATATTTTGAGCCCTTTTTAACACTTATTTTAGCCAAGTTTTAAATTTATAAAACACGATATTTCACTAACACTAAACACACATATGGGCAAGTGCACCCATCGTTGAGTGTAGTATAGCGTTGGTAAGATACCGAGGTCGTCCAAGGACACAAGAGCTTTTAGTACCGGTTTATCCTCAACGTCTAATCAAAATAAAAGTTTTAGAAAAATGTTTTAAACTAAGAAAAGTAAAAACTAACTAAAATGCTGAAAATAAAAAATAAAAACAGATAGACAAGATGAATCACTTGGTTCCGACTCGTATCTAGTATAACCTTTGATTATTTCCGCACTTTTGCACATAATTAAGAGATTATCTTAGTTATTGTAGTAGGCCCCTCTTTTGAAGGTGACGTTACCCTCACCCCAGTAGTTTGAGTCAGCAAGGATACAATCCTAAAGGGGTGGATTATTGGAAGATAATGAATTAAGTTATTAATGCAGTATTGTGGTAGGCCCTGCTTTTGGCGGCGACGTTACCCTCGGCTAAGTAGTCTGAGTCAGCAGGGATACAGTCCTAAATAGCCGGGTTATAGTATTAATAGTAGTTAACTTATGAGGGGGTGAAAGAGTTTGGACCCCCGCCATCCAATACCGTGAAGCATTGAAGGAGGTCCTACTAAATTTGACCCAGGTCCATTGCAGGACCTCTAAATGCTGAACAATGGCAAGACCTTTACCAAACCGTTCCCTTAACCCCCGACCAGGTAGCCAACATACCTCCATATAGACCGTGGAGATATGAATGGTGAAAATCCTTTATTTTATATAGACAGTAAAATAATGCCAAGACACCACGGACAAACGATAAGGAAAGATCACCTTCAACATAAGTAACTAGTTATTAAAGTCATTAATACAAAACCAAATAAAAAGTGCAAAAGATTAGAAATAAAAAGTATAATACTAGACACTTTGTCTTCACCAAGTGATGTAAGAGACTTAGGCAAACATGGCCTTGATTGTCAAGAACTCTTACGATCAATCTTGGATCCCGAGACGACTCACACACTCTACGATGGACAATGGATGATGGTGGTGGATGATGGTGTTATGGTGGTGGTGGGTGGTGGATGAAGTGTGAGAGAGGTGGTGTGCCAAGGGATGAGTTGAAATGAATCCAAGCACTCCTATTTATAGGCTGAACAGAGAGCTGGGCACGGCCCCGTGTCCGCTGGGCACGGCCCCGTGCCTGTCTGACACTCTCTCTCCTCATTAATTGTAATTCGCAATTACAATTAATGCGCCTGCTGTACTTTCGGCACTCCCCCGTGTCCGCTGGACACGGCCCGTGGTGGGCAATAGAAGCTTCTATAGGTTTGTCTTTTCTGCTGCTTCTTGGGCACGGCCCCGTGCTGGCTGAGCACGGGGAGTGTTCAGCCTTCTATCTTCTCTATTTTGCTTGGGAAGATGCCGTTGAGGGGTCGGGCAGTCCACTAGTGTTCCTTTCTTTGTATTTATGTTGGAATTAGCTGTCTTTTTGCTTCTTTTGTGTTCTTGAGCTCATTTAATCCTGAAAATACAAAAGGAAGACAAAAACACTCTTTTTCCAATATTAGTACTTAAAAAGGGTTAGTTTTATGCCTTAATTGATGTAATTTATATGTTGCATTTTACACACATCAAATACCCCGACACTTGAACTTTTGCTTGTCCTCAAGCAAAACTCTTTAATATGTGGCTTACACTCCCAAATGGAATAGGTAGAAGAGAAGGTTTTGGGCTTGTCGTAGAGTGTCGGGAATCCAAGATCTTTTTGGGTTTTATTTTTATTTATTTACACTCCTATTGGTAATGATTTTTTTTAGAACTTTTCATAGGAGAAATTACTTATTTGGGCATAACATACCTTTTTAAAATTCCATTTATATACAAGTTCACATACCTTACGGGAGAAATCACTCACACTCGGCCGAAGGTGTATTTTTAGTGAATCACTCGAGAGCGGCATGGAACTTATTCCTACCATAGGCTTGCCAAGCAATCAATCCTCCTCCTTTTTAACTTTTATACCTTTTTAAATATCAAGAGGACTTTGTGGGTTAAGGGTTAGGCTTGGGTTAAAGGTAGGTGGTTGGGATAGTGGTTAGTGGTTAGTAGAAAAAGGGCGAAAAACGTAACAAGTGTCAGTTTTCGTAGGACTTTCTATTTTTTTTCAACTTTTTATTTTGATGAAGCTTTTATTCAAACAAAGTTATTTTTGATGAACTTGTTTGTTTATTTTCTTTTTGCTTCATCATCAACACATTTTTTTTTTTACGAAAAACCGAACTTGTTACTAAAACAAAGGGCTAAAAATGAAAAAGGTTTTGGTGGGTAAAAGGGTTTTTTGGTTTGGGTGATGAAATGAAAAGGTTTAGGCGCAAAGGGGCTAACTAGGGGGATTTTTGGGTAGGTGGTAAAAGAAAAAGAAAAATAATGGTGTAGAAATAAAAAGGGTTAGTCCTAATGCCTCCATCACTTACTTACTCGGGTTTAAGTTGATAAGGACCGGGAATGTATCGTCATGGCAAGTTCTAGAGTCGTAAGAACCAAGCGGCTATTCACACAAGAAACGAAAAATGAGCATTTAGTTTTAATGATATTTAATTGTATGCTCAATAAAGGCTCAAAACTCACTTTTGTGGGAATGGGTTTTTATGTGATCAAGTATATATAATCAAATTTTAACTAAGTTTGCCATGCCTTTTCATAATTTTCTTATGTTGGTTCTTTTTATCACTACGCTATCGGTTGTAAATTTGTAAAAATATAACCTTTTTGAGAACTTGAATTTCCCGAATTAAACCTAGACAAGTAAGAAAAAATGAAATTTTTGAAAAAAATTTGGGGTGATTAGCGGTTCCAATAGAGTTTTGTGTAAGGCTTGTATTTAGGACTTTGCAAAATTCAAGGCTTTAGCATCCCCCCCACACTTAAATTACACATTGTCCTCAATGTGTCCCAAAAATAAATTTTTAGGTTGATTAGATGTGTAAAATAGTGTAAAAAGCAAAAATTTTCTGTTACTGGGCGCTGAACACGGCCCCGTGTTATCCGGGCACGGCCCCGTGTTCAAGTGCCAGTAACAAAATTAAAATAAGAGAAACAGAAGTCTGGACACGGGGGCGTGTTGGGTGAACACGGCCCGTGTCCAGTTACCTGAACTGGGCGTTTTCTGCAGGTGGTTCAGCACGGGGCCGTGTTGGTTGGGCACGGCCCGTGTTGAACCTTCTGAATTGGAGAGAATTGTCGGGTTGCCTTGTTCTTGTGCATGAAGTCATTTTTCTCGTTCCCCTTTTCATCCCTTACCATCATGAGTGTGTTTTATTCCTGAAAATTAAAACTAACTAGAAAACATAAAAATTAATCTAAATTAAACTAAGGATAGTTCCGCGGAATGCCTCCGTGGTGCGCCACGTTTATAAGGGTCCTTGGCTAGACCCAAAGGCGGTCATATGTCACCCAAGTGGGATGTATTGCATCCCATTTTACACCGTCGGAGAGCATCATCCAAGCTTGAGTCTATGATCTGCATGTAGTTGACCGGGTCTTCGCCCTCAATTCTTTTTCCACATTCAAATTTCACCTCCTCATCTCCAAACTTCAATGTTAACGTTCCGTCATTCATGTCCACCACCGCTTGGGCGGTGGCTAGAAATGGCCTCCCGAGGATGAGAGGGACATCGGTGTCTTCTTCCATGTCTAGGATGACAAAGTCGGTTGGGAAAACGAAGTTGTCAACTTTTACCAATAAATTCTCAGCGACACCTTGCGGAAATTTGACGGATCTGTCGGCAAGTTGTATGCTCATCTTTGTAGGGCTTGTTGTTCCTAGGCCGAGTCGTTTGAACATTGATGTGGGCATGAGGTTAATGCTAGCCCCAAGATCGGCTAATGCATTACGAACGGGAGATTCCCCAATCGAGCAAGGAATTGTGAAGCTTCCGGGATCGATTTTCTTTTGTGGAAGTTTGTTGAGCACTAAGGCGGAGCACTCTTCGCCTAAGTTAACTAATTGCAATGATTCAATTTTCCTTTTGTTTGTGAGGAAATCCCTCATAAATTTTGTGTATTTAGGCATTTGGGTTAGGACCTCGATAAAAGGAATATTAACATGCAATTGTTTTAGTAAGTTTTCAAATTTAGCGAATTGCTCATCGGTCTTTTGACGATTTAACCTACCGGGGTACGGAATTGGAGGAGTCTTGGTGGGCTCTTGAGTTGGTAGAGAAGCCTTTTCTGGCGCAGGAGGAGTCACAGGCTGGCTAGAATGGCTTCTTTCATTTGGCGGCAATGGAGCATCCTCGGGACCCACGGTTCGATTTCTTAATGTGATGAGGTGTACTTGTGCCTTCGGGTTGGTTTCGGTATTACTAGGTAACGCGCCTTGTGGTCTCTCGGAGAAATTTTGAGCTAGTTGATTTAATTGTTTTTCAACGTTTTGAATGCTAGCTTGTTGATTTTGAAAATTCGATTCCAATTGTTGAAATCGATCCGAGTTTTTCTTTTCAGTGTCAGAGATGAGGCGAGATACAGTATCTTCAAGCCTTTCTCTTCCACCTTGTTGTTGAGAGAAATTTTGTGGTTGTTGAAAATTAGTTCGTTGGTTTTGTTGGTTACTACTATTGCCGGGATGTCTCCAACCAAGATTTGGGTGGTTACGCCATCCTTGGTTGTAGGTACCCGTTGGAGGACCCGACGGCCTAGGTCTATTATCAATGTAGTTTACCGTTTCCGCTTGTTCATCTAATTCTTTCATACAACTCCAATTTTCATGTGACCCACCACACCCTTCACAAGCCATAACCGAGGCCGTTTTTGTCATTTCTAGCTTTTTGATTTTTGAAGAGAGGGCCTCGATTTGGGCTTGTAAAGAGGTGCTTTCATCAACCTTATGGGCGCCCGGGGCAATAGATTTATTACCTCGGGGAGTGTGCCATTGAAAATTGGTTTGAGCAATTTCCTCAATTTGATTATATATTTCATTTGGGCGACGATTACCTAAAAGTCCCCCGGAGCTTGAATCAAGCGTTTGTCTAGTGTGTGGCAACAACCCATTATAGAAAGTGGATACTTGTTGCCATACCGCTAGACCGTGGTGAGGACATTTTCTTAGAAGCTCCTTGAACCTTTCCCAAGTTTCATATAAGGATTCCCCATCCTCTTGTGAGTATGTATTAATTTCAGTCATTAATTTAGCCGTTTTAGCAGGAGGGAAATACTTATATAGGAACTTTTGGGCTAGTTCATCCCAGGTGTTTACCGATCCAACTGGGAGGGTGTTAAGCCAAGCTTTAGCTCGGTCTTTTAGTGAAAATGGAAACATTCGAAGGCGGATGGCGTCATTTGATGCTCCATTGATCCGAAAAGTATCACATATTTCCAAGAAATTAGTAATATGTAGATGAGGATCCTCGTCCGCAAGCCCATGAAAGGTTGCGGAGTTTTGGAGCATTTGTATCAAATGCGGCCGAAGCTCGAAGTTGTTGGCCTCGACATTTGGTGCATTGATAGCGGCGCCGAGATTGCCTACGGTGGGCCGTAGGTAATCCATGAGGGTACGTTGGTCCGCCATTGGAAATGGGTCCCCCGAAGCTTTCTCTTGATTTTTAGCTTTAAGTCTTTTTCTGAGAAAGCGTTCGGGTTCTTCTAGGGGTTCTTTTATGTCTCTACTGGAACTGGAGCTCATGCACTACGTAGGAGGTTCAAATGTGGCACCTGGGTTCCAAGTCCTGCAATAAAAACAGAAAAGAACGCTGGTCAGAATGTTCACCACGGCCCCGTGCTCGGTGAACACGGCCCGTGGTCAGAGGTACAGTAATTGTTTCCTGTATCCCAGTTACTGGGAGTTGGACACGACCCCGTGCTGCACCGACACGGCCCCGTGCTCAGCTCTCTGTAACTCAGAAAATAAAAACTGCCAGTTATGATGCTGGGCACGGCCCGTGTCTGACCAGGCACGGCCCGTGCTGAGCTCTGCAGAAGCTGAAAAACTAAGAAAAATCCTAAAAAATTAAAAAGAAAAAGGAAAAATGATTAGGCCGTTGATTCCTAACTTTCTTAAAATCCTTGTGTCCCCGGCAACGGCGCCAAAAACTTGATGTGCGATAAAGTGTCGTATATATTAGGTGTATATTTTGAGCCCTTTTTAACACTTATTTTAGCCAAGTTTTAAATTTATAAAACACGATATTTCACTAACACTAAACACACATATGGGCAAGTGCACCCATCGTTGAGTGTAGTATAGCGTTGGTAAGATACCGAGGTCGTCCAAGGACACAAGAGCTTTTAGTACCGGTTTATCCTCAACGTCTAATCAAAATAAAAGTTTTAGAAAAATGTTTTAAACTAAGAAAAGTAAAAACTAACTAAAATGCTGAAAATAAAAATAAAAAATAAAAACAGATAGACAAGATGAATCACTTGGTTCCGACTCGTATCTAGTATAACCTTTGATTATTTCCGCACTTTTGCACATAATTAAGAGATTATCTTAGTTATTGTAGTAGGCCCCTCTTTTGAAGGTGACGTTACCCTAACCCAGTAGTTTGAGGCAGCAAGGATAAAATCCTAAAGGGGTGGATTATTGGAAGATAATGAATTAAGTTATTAATGCAGTATTGTGGTAGGCCCTGCTTTTGGCGGCGACGTTACCCTCGGCTAAGTAGTCTGAGTCAGCAGGGATACAGTCCTAAATAGCCGGGTTATAGTATTAATAGTAGTTAACTTATGAGGGGGTGAAAGAGTTTGGACCCCCGCCATCCAATACCGTGAAGCATTGAAGGAGGTCCTACTAAATTTGACCCAGGTCCATTGCAGGACCTCTAAACGCTGAACAATGGCAATACCTTTACCAAACCGTTCCCTTAACCCCCGACCAGGTAGCCAACATACCTCCATATAGACCGTGGAGATATGAATGGTGAAAATCCTTTATTTTATATAGACAGTAAAATAATGCCAAGACACCACGGACAAACGATAAGGAAAGATCACCTTCAACATAAGTAACTAGTTATTAAAGTCATTAATACAAAACCAAATAAAAAGTGCAAAAGATTAGAAATAAAAAGTATTATACTAGACACTTTGTCTTCACCAAGTGATGTAAGAGACTTAGGCAAACATGGCCTTGATTGTCAAGAACTCTTACGATCAATCTTGGATCCCGAGACGACTCACACACTCTACGATGGACAATGGATGATGGTGGTGGATGATGGTGTTATGGTGGTGGTGGGTGGTGGATGAAGTGTGAGAGAGGTGGTGTGCCAAGGGATGAGTTGAAATGAATCCAAGCACTCCTATTTATAGGCTGAACAGAGAGCTGGGCACGGCCCCGTGTCCGCTGGGCACGGCCCCGTGCCTGTCTGACACTCTCTCTCCTCATTAATTGTAATTCGCAATTACAATTAATGCGCCTGCTGTACTTTCGGCACTCCCCCGTGTCCGCTGGACACGGCCCGTGGTGGGCAATAGAAGCTTCTATAGGTTTGTCTTTTCTGCTGCTTCTTGGGCACGGCCCCGTGCTGGCTGAGCACGGGGAGTGTTCAGCCTTCTGTCTTCTCTATTTTGCTTGGGAAGATGCCGTTGAGGGGTCGGGCAGTCCACTAGTGTTCCTTTCTTTGTATTTATGTTGGAATTAGCTGTCTTTTTGCTTCTTTTGTGTTCTTGAGCTCATTTAATCCTGAAAATACAAAAGGAAGACAAAAACACTCTTTTTCCAATATTAGTACTTAAAAAGGGTTAGTTTTATGCCTTAATTGATGTAATTTATATGTTGCATTTTACACACATCATTAGGTTTCTTTTAGTATGTAGGCTTTGTTAAACCATATTACACGAGTTTGCATACTCGTTTGGTTTACGAACCCTCATTCTATCTAAATCCTCCGATTTAGGTCCGGTTTATTAACATAGTTACCTATATTAGGTGTCGTTTGATTCCGAGATCTCTAGCATTGTTTGGTTGTTACTCAAGGACTACTAAGCAATCTCAAGTGAGTACATAGACCCCTTTTTTACTGTTTTCCAAACTGTTTTGGGGTGAAACACATGTGACTACTTGTTACTTTCATGCTTTCCTGTTTTCACATCATATACCTGCTATGTTCGTTAGTACATTATAGTACATGATTTCATTACATTACATGCTATGTATGCCCATTGTGTGCGTACTTAGTACATCGTTTTACATTACATGCTATGTATGCCCATTGTGTGCGTACATCGTTCTACATTACATTTCATGCTATGTATGTCCATTGTGTGCATACTTAGTACATTGTTTTACATTGCATTTCTGTTGCATATGCTCATCCAGCATATGAACACATTATACTACATTTTGAACTGTTGTAACTATTTGACTATGTGAACCGTCGTAACCATTTGATTATATGAACCGTTTGTAACTGTTGAACCATATGAATCATCTGTAACTGTTGAGCCGTGTGAACCATTTGTATCTGTTGACCTGATTTACATTTGACAATAGACATTTGACTATACATAAACATTTCTACAATTTGTTAAACATTACATCTTGGTGGTTTGGTTTGAGTAAGTGATTTAAGTAACGATGCGTGTGTAATATGATACAAGCATGGTGGATACGCCGCTGGTACTTCCTATATATAAGTGTCTGTATGGTATTACATATCATAGCGTTATTTGAACCATTTCAATTTGAGACATATAACATTTTATACAAATAAAATACTTTTCACAAGACATTGTTTTACAAACAACTTATCTTATACAAACCCATTTTACATGGTTATTCATTTAACCATACATTATTCTCTTATTTACACATATCATCTGATCTTATCATTTTTCAAATGATTTACAAGACAAAGCAAATTACAAGGTTCATGACTAAACATCTTTCTCAAACATAAGTCATGAATTCTGTTTTCACAAAACCTATGTATCTCACAGGCATTTTTATGCTGACGTACCTATTTTCACATGTGTTTTCAGGAGATGATGCATAGGACTTATCAAGACATACTTAGGCGGACCTGTGCCTTAGTGACTTAAAACGAGACAAGAACTAGTTAATTTATGTTATGTACTCTTTGTTTCTTGTTTAAAACAATGTAAACTCTCATGTTTGATTAATAAAACGAAACTTCAATTGCCATGGATTTGAAACAATTAATTCTGTTACAACACTCCCCGACGTTTCCGCCACGTTTTGTATGTTCTACGTGGTCGGGGTGTGACACCCCCCACCCGCACCCCTAAAAAACCGAAACCCCCCCCCCCCACCCACACCCCTAAAAAACCTAAACCCCCGCACCCCCCCAAAAACCTAAACCCCCCTCCTCAACACACCCAGAAACCTAATCCTAACCCTAAACCAAAAAAAACATAACCCTAAAAGCTAAACTAAACTCGAACGCTAACTTTAAGCATATAATGCACATGTGTAGTACACATATAATCCATATGTGCAGTACAAATTTATTTATTTATTTCGAAAAAAAAATTATACATAATAAATAGCGATTTTTTATAAAAAAAATTGAAAAAAAAATTGGCATGTTTTTTAGGTTTTTTTAGTTAGTTTTCTAGTTTTCTCACATATATGTAGTTTTCTCATAATCCTCTCCGTATATATATATGTATATATATATATGTATATATATATATATAAGGGACCGCTAAAATGAGAACCACCTCCAGTTGTAAGAATCGTGAGAACTTTTTGATCCGGGGCGAGTTGGACCAAAATTTTTTTTCATAAACGTAGATGCATGTATTATAAACACATTCGTAAAAAAAAATTCAAAAAAAATTGTTGTGTGTGTAGTTTTGAACACCACAAGTTTGTGTTTACGGGTACCGTAAATTTTAAATAAAATTTACGGGTCCCGTAAACGCAAACTTTGGGTGCTCAAAACTACACACCCGACATTTTTTTTTTTTGAATTTTTTTTTACAAATGTGTTTATAATACATGCATCTACGTTTATGAAAAAAATTTGGTCCACCTCGCCCCGTACGGTGTTGTTCTCACGGTTCTTATAACTGGAGGTGATTCTCATTTTAGCGGTCCCCTATATATATATATATATATATATATATATAGGGTCAGGATTTAGAGAAAATGGTGAAAAGTGTGAGAACGGTGAGAACGATTTTGGTGGTGACATGTGGCATTAATGGTAAATTACACTAAGGGGTAATATTGTCAAAAAACCCACTCACATGAACTGAGTGTTCAAATAAAACGCCATAAAACGTCCAATTCAGAAAAATGCCATGAAAATACCCAGTTAAAAACGCCGTGAAAAAAGTCAGTTGAAAACGCCATAAAACACTCAGTTCAGAAAAACGACATGAAAATACCTAGTTAAAACGCCATAAAAGCACCTAGTTCTGAAAAACGCCATGAAAATACATAGTCTAAAACGCCATAAAACACACAGTTCAGAAAAACGCCATAAAACCCAGTTAATTTTTTTTTCGAAAAGTATATCAATAGCATACTCGTTGGAAAGATAAAAAAACGCTGAGTTTTACGGTGTAATTTTTTTCGAAGAATAATCACGTATAAAAAAGTTATTGTTGTTTAAATATGATGGGGGAAAATGGCATGTGATTAGCATGTGCTCCTTTGTTTGGATCTTCCTATTTTACCCCTCCTGTTAGTTCCAAGGGCCCTATTATTTACAAAAATGTCACCGCATCAATCTCAGCCACAAACCACGAAGATCTTGTGGTTGAGAATCGTTCTCACCGTTCTCACACTTTAAGGCATTATCTCCTGATCTTGTTCCTATATATATATATATAGGGTAAGGTTCATGCGAGAACCACCTTTATTGTGAGAACCGTGAGAAGCAATTTGAACAAGAAAGTAACCCACTACATCACCACCAAAAACCTAAAAAAACCTACTCCCCCCCCCCCCCCCGCCTCTAAAAAAACCTAAACCCCTCCTCCCCCATTGAAGCCAAATGCTAAAAAACTAAACCATAAAGCTAAACCCCCCAAAAAACCTAACTTTCGTCAGCAAAAAAAAATGTTTTTTTTTTGGTGAAGAAAATTAGCGTTTTTTGGTTAAAAAAAATTTGTATGTTTTTTATATGTTTTTTGTTGTGTTAACATTGGTTCTCGCGGTTCTCGTAATAAAGGGTGGTACCTAACGGATCCTTCTCCTATGTGTGTGTATATATATATATATATATATATAGCGTCAGGATTTAGAGAGAATGACTAAAAGTGTGAGAACAGTGAGAACGATTATGAACCGTCAGATCAAAACAATCTATGGACTACATGACGTGGTGGCATTTTCGTAAATAACATCACTTTTATTAGTGTGGCACGCTTCCATAGGGGCAAAAAGGTAAATGTTCATATACAAAACACATCAAAGCCTGACCGAAACATATATACTTCCCAGAGAAACCTCCCCAAAACCAACGTAAAACGCGAAAAACCCTAGAAAACGCGAAACAACAAAAACTCTTGCGTCGAAAGATCAAACCAGGTCCAGAGGAAAAAATCATAGTGAGTTAACTTCGATTTACATTGTGCTAGTTTATGCTGTTTTTGGCGTTCTAATTTAAAAAAAAAATTTGCAGTTTCTACAAGGGGAGAAGGGTTATCTGCTCCAAAACGCCAAAAAAAAAAACGAACGAGCAACGAAAGAAGACAACAAGAGGACATGGTACACAAATGTTACTTTTCGTGATGTAAAAATACACTTTCATACTTTGTTGCCAAAACGCCAAAATATGTATCGTTTGTTTCACAATGTATGAGAACAAAATTTTATATATCACTCATGTGTTACTAAAGGCCACAACACATGAATCCTGTCATAGCTTTGTTACTAAACGCCAAAAAATGTATGGTTTCTGTTATAAACTCCATTTAACTGTTATTTACTTATTGAACATCTATAATCTCTTATTGATTTATAAAACTCCATAAATGTATCATAGTTATATTAAATTATACTATTAAAACACCATAAAATAAAACGCCATGAAATCATTTTTTATAGGCGAAGAGAGGTTAAGATTGACAATAAATGTCCATACTGGAAAGGCCCAAAACGCCAATAAGAGGAAGGCATTAAATCAGAATGTTGAGGTTGAGGAAGAACCATATCATGAGTTCAGTGGGGCTAGGATCTTGTCAAGAGTAAAACCTACAAGTTTATGAATCTAAACGAAAATCAAAGAAAGACAGTACACCAAATGGGGTTTGGTGCTACACTAAGGTTGAAAATAGACATCGTACCGACAATGCTTGCGTACTGGTTGGTTGAAAATTACAATGAAAAGACAAACACCCTAAACGTTGGCAACCATACCATACATATAAATGAAGAATTGGTAAACTCTTTAACGGGTATACCAAATGGAAGGGTGCCCGTGAACATGAAAAAAAGACCAACAGCTAAAGACCACGTGGTGGCTGAGTGGAAAGCACAGTTCCGAGGGTTGGACTGGGTTAACATACCAAGTGTGAAGATATACTTTGATAACGTTTTGCCTATGATAGATGGCTTTGGGAGAGACTTCTGCCTAAATTTCCTTGTAGCATTCTTCACTATAATGGGGCATGCAACTGACAATGCAGTCGTCAACAAACAATTCTTGCACAACGTTACACCAAACGTTCAAATAAACCAAATGAACTGGTGTAGTTATATCATCCAATGCTTGCAACACGCCAAAATCGCATGGGCTCCCAAAAAGCATTACACAGGGCCACTGATCATACTTGCGGTAAGAATAAAATTTCACTATTCATTTGAGTGTCATTAAAACGCCAAAAAATATCTGTCATTTGAAAAATCTATTTTGTTACAGCTTGCCTTGTTGAACGATGCTTGCAATAGGAAAAAATGGGACCGAAAAGAAGGATACCCAATTGAGTGGGTTACAACATAAACTCTTGACTTATTTGAGAGTGCAATGGCAAAACACCTTGTGGGCAATGAAGTAAAAAGGAAAACAGTCAAAAAAGGTAAGGGAAGCAAGCCCCAAAAAAAACAAGAAAAATGCAGGTTGTTATTCATGATGAAGATGATGGTGATGATGTTGAGAATGAAGATGAAGATGATGTTCACAAGGTCGATGAGCATGCTGATAACAATGATGATGAGTTTGATGATGATGGTCATTATAACTATGAGTTGCAAAACGCCATGCCCTTCAATGATGATGAAGAGGCTTCACTTCAAAGGATGGCGAATGAGGATAAAGAAAGCCGGGAAATGCTGTTTGAAGTTTCTGCATCAGGAAACCATGCTCTTATAAGAGGAGTAACACAGTATGACAACATTTTTGCTGATGAAGAAAAACAAAACAAAGAACATAAAGAGGTATGTTGTTTAGATAATAAATTAAAAAAAAAAACCAAAAAACACCATGATAAACAAAATCCTTTTATTTAATATAACAGGAAATGGCTGATAAATTGGATGTAGCATACAAAGAATTAGAAGACTATTACAATAAAATGAGCGCATTGTTAAAATAGTCAAAGTCTGAATACCCAAACAGCCTCCTGGTACACATTAAATACTCACAATGTATGACATTGTTGGAGAACATCTCAAAATTTGTTGATGAAAACGCCAAAGAAATGCCAGCTGAAAGAGAAGAAGATACACAAGAAACTGAGGTTGAAAATGAGGTAGTACTAGGAGATGAAAATGAAGAAGAAGGGGAAAATGAGATGGCTGAAAAAGAAAACGCCATTGAAGAGCAGACAGTTCATGAAAATGCCAAAGAATTTGAAAATGAAGAACAAGGAGAAGAATGATGTGAAAATGAAGAAGAAAGGGAGAAGGAGATGGCTGGAATTGAAAACGCCATTGAAGTGGAAACAGTTGATGAAAACGCCATGGAAGTGGAAATAATTCATGAAAACGCCATTGAAGTTGAAAATGAAGGAAAAGGAGAAGAAGAAGGAGAAGGAGAAGGAAAAGGAAAAGGGGAAGGAGAAGAAGAAGAGGAAGGGGAGTCGGAAGGGAATGGTGAAGGGGATGGAGAAAGAGAAGGAAAAGGAGAAAGTGAAAGGGAAGGAGAAGGGGAATGAGAAGGGGATACAAGGGATGTGGCAATAGAACAAAACGCCGAACCCTCGACTGCTACAACAGCCCCCATATATGATGATGATGAGGATACTATATCATCAGATGAAGATGTAAACGAAAACGATATTGAGAGATGGAGTTGTGATTTCAAGTGACTTGAATATCACATTTCGAGATACAATGGGGAAAAAATAATTAAAAGGAATATTGCTGAGATTTTGGAGCTGCCAGGACAAGATCTAAAACAAATGATTGATATAAAAGAAGGTCTTGATAATTCAAGGATGGTGGATGAAGTGATTAAAGCAATAAAAAAACATCTGCAACCTGCTGAAGAGACCCCAAAAATGCCTGTATTTGATAAGACACCAAACATCGCCACAACAGAAACACAAGACAGTCAGGCATTCAACACTGAAGAAGAAAAAACTGAAGGGGAGATGGTGAAGAAAAGTGTTGACCAACAAGGGGCAGTGTTTGATAAAACGCCATATGAACAGCCACCAACTACATCTGGGAAAAACCTCTTAAAAAGTTTTGAAGAGGAAGAGACACCCAATAAACCCCTGGATGAAAACGCCATCAACACATCACCACCAAAAACGCCATACAGGTCAGATGTGCAGGAGAAAGGTGATGAGGACAACACTCCATACATCACAAAGGTGATGCAAGAAAATACAATTTTAAACCCTGAAGAGTTGCCTACTGATGAAAAAGCTGATAAAGATGATGAAGAAGATAAAAATATAAAAAAAAAAGAATGTAGCTGAAGATGAGAAGAGAGATAAAAAAAATTGAGCAGGGTATCTTTGTCACCTTATCTAAGGAGGCAAGTGGTTATACATGAAAAAAGGACAAACCCTGAAAATAACCTTTCCACATACATCTTCACTGGAATCGGCGATTATGAGTATGTACACTTCTCTCAAAATAAAACGCCAAACTTTCCATTCATAACGTTTACTTGAGAATATGCATGCAAAAACGATCAAAATGCCATGTATTATAATAGAATGAGTTTGTATAACTAAAACGCCAAATGATGTTTTTTTTAGAACTGAGTGGTTCAAGATGGGAGAAAAGTTTCTCATGAGGGTGATCTGTGTG
Source organism: Helianthus tuberosus (assembly GCA_030545235.1). NCBI lineage: Eukaryota > Viridiplantae > Streptophyta > Magnoliopsida > Asterales > Asteraceae > Helianthus > Helianthus tuberosus. The sequence goes on along the minus strand of CM060351.1, from coordinate 127,492,295 downwards.
AGCATGAAACCAAGATTTCAATCACACGTCTCAATTATTCTTTGTTGGGCACATATCCTGAACTATGAAGAAAGATACAAAGCTCATGAATCACCCTCAAGGTTATTCTGCACAAAATTACTGCTAGTAACTCTTTTGCTATATTTAATTAATAAAATTATAATAGGACATTGTTTTGTTGTTTAAAATGTGGTACTCAATATTACAGAATACTCCGGTATACTACGAAACAACAAAAGAAGATACACGAAACAAAGAATTCAACAGAAACAAGGAAACTGTTCTGAAAAATACTCGTTTCAAAGGAGACAAGAAACATAAAACCATCAAGGATTATGAACTGGTCTTCGTGCCAATAATATGGGAAAGACATTTCTATGTTGTTTGTTTCAACATGAAACATGAAAGAGTTGATGTATTGGACAACAGCGGTGTAGGGGATAACGTCAGCATAAAAAAAAGTATGAAGGATGGGTGGAAATATTGGTAAGTATCTTAAAACCTTTGAATATAGGAACTATGTTGACAAAATGCCAAACTAATATATGCAAAAAAAATGTGAAACTGCAGCACAGAGCTTTTGTAAACTACTTGCGTATTAAAAAACACCTAAAGCATAAGATCATGAGCATGGCGAAGATTGTCAGACAAAAGATGGATTGGAGGACAAAGTCTAACGTGATCGACTGTGGGATTTTCGCAATGAGGCATATGAAAACATACATGGGGGATATAGCTAGTTGGAGAAGTGGTTTGGCAACAGAAGATGCCCCAAGTCAACTCCAGCAAAGACAGCTAAATGAACTAATGGTAAAATACATTGGAAAAATCCTTTTTCATAGCGAAAATGAAAACAGAAAACTATTAACAAGTTGTCTAAAAACATTCATGGATTTAGGGGGAGCAAAAATACGTGAATTGTTTGACAAAGCAGACGAGAGAATAGCACAAAGAATGGAAGAATATGTAGATTAGCTAAACGCCATGGATTTTAATGTTTACTATTGTGTTTTACTCTTTACATTATTAAATCTACATGTTTAGTTGTGTGATCTTCTATCGTATTTGTGCAAATCAAAGAAAACGCCATGATTAGAATAATTAACAAATAGTAACCATTTAAAACATAAACAACATTAAAAAAGGGTTAAAAAAACTAAATTAAAACAAGTAGAAAACACCAAAACGCCATATCTATAGGAAATCAATAAAACGCCATTAAAACATAAACGCCATTCGTAAAAAAAATACTTTTTAAAAAAATGCCATGAAAAACTAGCATAAAGATGAAAACGCCATTAAAACATAAAAGCCATTGTTAAAAAAATACTTTTTTTAAAAAAACGCCACGAAAAACTAGCATAAAGATGAAAACGCCATTAAAACACAAACGCCATTGTAAAAAATATGCTTTAAAAAAAACGTCATGTAAAACTAGCATAAAGATGAAGATGAAAACGCCATTTATATTTAATTTTTTTGGCAAAGGAATCATAACGCCATTATTTAGCGGGAAGTGGACAATGACAATCGTACCCCCGCATAATAATTAGCGCTCCCTGCCACGTGTTGGGCCAGGATCCGTTCTCACTGTTCTCACACTTTTCACCGTTCTCTCCTGACCCCGTTTCTATATATATATATATGGTAGGGATAGTGTACATTAATTCAGAAGTGTGAGAAGTGTATTATAACACTATATATAACACTATATAAACACCGTATAACACTATGTAACACCATATAACACCATATAACACTATATATCAATATATATATAACACTATACATCTATCATAGACATGCTATCAGACAAAATATAGTGTTATATTTGTTATATAATGTTATATAGTGTTACATAGTGTTATACGGTGTTTATATGGTGTTTTATAGTGTTATATATAGTGTTATAATACACTTCTCACACTTCTGGATTAATGTATAGGATCCTCTACCTATATATATATATATATATAGGATCACGCTAAAATGAGAACCACCTCGAGTTGTAAGAACCGCGAGAACTACACCGTACGGGGCGAGGTGGACCAATTTTTTTTCATAAACGTAGATACATGTATTATAAGCACATTTGTAAAAAAAAAATTCAAAAAAAATGTTTTTGAGCACCTCAAGTGTGCATTTACGGGTACCGTAAATTTTCCGGCCAGATTTACGGGTCCCGTAAATACAAACTTGTGGTGCTCAAAACTACACACACGACATTTTTTTTTTTGAATTTTTTTTTACAAATGTGCTTATAATACATGTATCTACGTTTATGAAAAAAAATTTGGTCCACCTCGCCCCGTACGGTATAGTTCTCGCGGTTCTTACAACTCGAGGTGGTTCTCATTTTAGCGTTCCCCTATATATATATATATATATAGGATAAGGATCATTACAGAACACTAATAATTGAGAGAACAAAAAGAACAACTCTAAATCACTAAATTTTGGGATTTAAGGTTCATATTTCTTAAATTTTTTGTTTCTTACATTCATATATGTACATAAAAAATCATATATTTTTCCCTACACATAGTCTACATACATGTAGGTAATTTAGCATACACATAACCTACATGTATGTAGGTTATTTAAAAACTGAAGATTTTTCATTTTTTGTTTTAAATTTTAGTGTGAGAAACAATAAATCTTAAATTTATAACATTTTCATTTACTTTTTAGGTTTTTTGGATTGAAAAAATGAGTGATTCATTTTGTTTTGCTTGTTCTCGCGATATTTAGTGTTCTGCATAGAACCTTCCCCTTAAATTTTGTTTTGTTTTGTTTTCCAGTTGTAAGAACCGTGAGAACTTTTTGATCCGGGGCGAATTGGACCAAAATTTTTTTTATAAACGTAGATACTTGTATTATAAACACATTTGTAAAAAAAAATAAAAAAAAATGTCGTGTGTGTAGTTTTGAACACCACAAGTTTGTGTTTACGGGTACCGTAAATTTTAAATAAAATTTACGGGTCCCGTAAACGCAAACTTTGGGTGCTCAAAACTACACACCCTACATTTTTTTTGAATTTTTTTTACAAATATGTTTATAATACATGCATCTACGTTTTTGAAAAAAAAATTTGATCCACCTCGCCCCGTACGGTGTAGTTCTCACGGTTCTTACAACTGGAGGTGGTTCTCATTTTAGCGGTCCCCTATATATATATATAGAGAGAGAGAGAGAGAGAGAGAGTGAGAGTGAGGTTCAATGAGGAATACTAAAAAAGGGGGAACCGAGGAACACTTTCAAAAATTTATCTTAACATGTTAAAAATCAAGTTTTTTAAAAGAAAAATTCGGCGCTTTTCCTTAGAAATACTTGTAGAAGCATTTTTATTAAAAAATAAAAATAAAAAAATTAGTTAAAAAAGGTTTTTTTTTTTTTTACAAAAAATGATTTTTTATTGGAATAGTGTCTACCCATTTTTATAAGGAAAACCGCTGAAAAAAATTTAACAAAATAATTTTTTAGCATATTAAGTTAATTTTATAAGATATATTTTTTACTGTTTTTAAACATTTTTTATACTTTTAAGTTTTTGATTTTTTTATTAAAAATGTTTCTATATGTATTTAAAAGGAAAAGCGCCGAAAATGTTTTAGGAAAAACTGATTTTTAACATGTTAAGACGAATTTTTAAGATTGTTCCCCGGTTTCCCACTTTTTTATTGTTCACCAATGATGATCATGAGAAAACTACATATATATGAGAAAACTACAAAAAGCCTAAAAAACATGCCCAATTTTTTTTACAAGTTTTTTTATAAGAAATCGCTACTTATAATGTATAAAAAACTTTTTTTCAAAAAAAAAAAAAACACTTGTACTGCACATATGCATTATATGTGTACTACACATGTGCATTATATGTATATGCTGCACATGTGCATTATATGATTAAAGTTAGCGTTCGAGTTTAGTTTAGCTTTTAGGGTTAGGTTTTTTGGAGGTTTAGGATTAGGATAAGGATTAGGTTTTTGAGTGTAGAGGGAGGGGGTTTAGGTTTTTTTTTGGGGAGGGGGGCGGGGTGCGGGTAGTGGGTTTAGGTTTTTTTGAGGTTTATGTTTACGGTTTAGTTTTAGGTTTTTTGGGGGTGGGGTGGTGGGGTTTAGGCTTTCGGTGGGAGGGTGGATTTAGGTTTTTGGGGAGTGGGGGTGGGGGTTTAGGTTTTTGGGGGGTGTCGTTGGGGGGTGGGTTAGGTGGTTTAGGCTTTTCCGTATTACTACACATCTGCAGTACAACTTTTTTTTTTTTGAAAAAAAAGTTTTTTTGTATATAAATTTTAGCGATTTTTTAATTAGCATACTCAAAAAAAAATTGTTATGTTTTTTAGGCTTTTTTAGTTAGTTTTTTGGTTTTCTAATTTAAAGTAGTTTTCTCATGATCTATATATATATATATATATAGTGTGAGGTTTATTGGGGGACACTAAAACAGTGAGGAACCGATTCAAACGAACTCCGACTGATTGGACTCATTCCAGCGGAGTTGGAACTCGCTCGTTGAACCCTAGCTAGGATCTCTTAACCCCTAAACCCTAAATATTAGGGTTTGGCTTTAGGGTCTTATATTAGGCTTTTTCTTTTGGGTTTAGTTTTAGGGTTAATTATTAGTATTTATGGGTTAGCCTTAGGGTTTAGGGTTTATAGTTTAGGTTTTACGGTTTAACTTAGGTTTCAGCCTTATTGTTTAGCTTTAGGGTTTAGGGTTAAGAGATATTAGATAGGGTTCGACGAGAAGGTTTCAACGCCGCTTAAATGAGTCCAATCGGAGTTCGTTTGAGTCGGTTCCCCACTGTTCCCCCATGAACCCTCCCCTATATATATGTGTATGTGTGTGTATATATATATATATATATATATATATATATAGGGGTATGTTTATTTGTGAGCAAACCCATTGATTGTCAACACTAGTGAACTAATCCTAGCCCCTGATTACCAATACACAAGTGTAAATCAATGGCCACGATTTGATGATGAAAATACACTTGTGTATTTTATGATTTGATGACGTAAATCAATGGCATGGATTTGTTCACTCAGTTCACAAATACATTAGTGTTCACTCTAAAACCCCACCTTATTAAGAACCACCTCTTGTTGTGAAAACCATGGAAACTTTTACTTTCCGCGCGAGTTGGGCCACCATTTTTTGCACAATTGTAGATGAAAATGTTATAAACATATCTATAAAAAAAAATGTTGTTGGTAGTTACACCTGATGTTTATTTATGCCTAATGTAAATTTTGTTTACGGTGATGTATATTTTTTACATTCAATGTAAATTTTTGCATGTGACATTTTTTTTTACCGGAACAAGTGATTTTTTAAAAGTTTTTGAGAAAATAAAATTTGAAAAAAACTTTTGTAAGGCCTAGTTACCATGGTTCTCACTAAGGATGAGCAAATGATACAAATTACCGTTACCGAATTTACCGAACCGGGTAAATTTTCGGTACCGACTTTTGTCATTTTCAATACCGGTCCAGTACGGTACCGGTATTTACCGATTTTTACCCTCAAATACCAGTACCGTACCAGTACCGAACCAGGTATATTCGGTACCGATACCCACTTTTGAGGATTTTCGGTAATGGTCGATACCGAGCTCATCACTGGTTCTCACAACTCAAGGCGGTTATCGTTATCAACCATTATCAAAATTGTTTTTGGGGCTGAGATTAACAACACAAGTCAACTATAATCATTCTCTCACATAACTTACATGTAGCAGACCCCATCAAATCTCAGCAAACCTCATTTTCCTCTCATACTCCTTTCCCCCACCCACCCTCCAAAAATAAAAAAAATATATATACATTGATCTTCATCCCCAACCCTACTTTCCCTAATTTCTAGCATCCTTTTTATACATATTATTTTACTGATATTTTAATCATAAAAATCTTTAAAAGTGTCTCTTTTATAATGTTTTAACAATGCTCGATTTAATTATCATAAATATTAGACTAAAATATCAATAAATTATCAAATCGGGGTCAAATTAAACACAAACTAACATCTTTCAAATCTCCAAATTTACATACCCTTTAAAAAATAATTTCATACATGTAAATATATTTTTTGATGCAAATAAACAAAAAACAAATCCAACGAACTTTATCTCCATTTCTTGATCATCATTCTTGTTTGTATTACCAACGTACTAATAAAAAATCTGCACATAGAAAAAAAGTCAAAACGAAAAATGTGTACAAATATGTATTTACGTGTATGTACACAAAATTTCCACCATTATAAATCAAGTAGTAGGTTGCGGGTTAACAATTTGGTCGAATGGAATACGTGTGATGTTTTAAAAGAGTTTGACTTTTACAATTTCAGATCAACGCGTAAAAAATGTGAAAAAGGCTTTCATGTAAAAAAAAGTGAAAATAACTCTAGTTTTGGGGCATAAAAACATCAGATGTAAAAAGATCATGGTTAAAAGCGCTTGCAATTTTTACGTACGGTGTCAAATGTCAAAAAAATTTACGTGCAATATCGATTGTGAAACATTTTTTTACGCATGTTGCCGAATGTAAACTCACACGCAAAATGATTCTTTTACGTACGGTGTCGAATGTCATGGTGCATTGTGTCGAATGTAAAATTAGATTTATGCGTGACGTTTATATGAGCTCGGGTCAGAGATCGGGGGCGTAAAAAAACATTTTTGTACATCCGACACCGTACACATTTTTTTAAATTCGACAACGTACGTAAAAACATTTTTTAAACGTTGTAAAAACTAAAAATTTGCAAACGTGAAAACATTTTTTAACCGTATGTAAAACAAAGCATTTACATTTTCCACCGTACACAAAAAATTTCACATTCGACACCCGTACGTAAAAAACATTTTAAAAAAGTAAAACAAACATTTTTACAAGCGTTTGTAAAAATAGAGGAGCTCGGGCCGGCGATCAGGGGTGTAAAGAAACATTTTTTTGCGGTATGTAAATAAATAAATTTTTACATTCGACACCGTGCGCAAATTTTTTTACACCATTTTTACAGTAATGTAAATATTTTTTACATCGACGTACGTAAACACATTTTTTAATCGTATATAAAATGTTTTGCAAGAATTTTAACATCGACAAAAACTAGCAATCTCAACACAAAAACCCAAATCGAGCATCAACACATATTTTAGCACTCGTAAAACGAGATTTTACAATTTTTACATGTGTGTTCAAATCTTACATGACTGTTCAAACTAGCAGACCTAAACACATATTTACGCACTTGTAAAACGAGATTTTACAAATTTTACATGTTTGTTCAAATCTTACATGTTTGTTCAAACTAGCAGATCTAAACACATGTTTAATTCTGAGTTTAGGGTTGGTTCGCAACCGAAAGTCGCAAAAGCTTGACTTTTGCTTTGACTTTCCGTTCTGACCCGATTGAGCTTAATTCTTCCATGTTTTAAACTTCCATTAGGACCACATTAGGTTGTAGTATAACTCTCTGAGGTTATATTACCTGGTCATTAGTATTCTGAAATATATGCAAATCTCCGTTATTATGCTTATAAATGCCCATTTTGCCCTTATGTCATATAAACGAGATTTTTGAAAATGTGAGAGGACAAAAAGCTTCATTGCTGATATATAAGTATGTCAATAAAATTTGACATCAGTTTCTGCTCTCAAACTAAAGTTATGCAAGATATCATAAATTGAAACTTTTTATTAATTAAATTACGCTATCTTGCATAAGGCATGTTTAAAGATGAATTTTGACCCAAAACTCATTACCTACTGTTAATATATTATTTTTAGGGATTTTTGGAATTTTTGATCAGATTATAATCTGACCATATCATGGAGTTTTTGTATAATTCGGTAAATGACGATAATACCCTTTTCATTCATAAAATGAGATTAACGTATGAATTGCATACCAAACCTTTTCCTACTGACATTATATATTAAATAAAATATTTTTAACATTTAAGATTGATCAAAATGTCAGATTTCCATAAACATCTTAATTATCGTCAATTATCAACTTTTACGCTATTTAAGCGCATAGTATGGTTTAAAACCATACTAAACACCTAAGACTTGTTACCTACTGATTTTTTAAATAAATTTTAATATTATTATAGTAGGTATAATTCATGAACTCAGACTTCCAAATATGTCCTTAAAAGCATGTGTGAAATGACCAAAATACCGTTTCGGGGCATAGTTTGGCCATAAATGGTAAATCACACATATGTATGATATCTTACTGTTATAACAACATAAAATAAATATTTTTACTAAATTTTTTAGACCAGAACCTCAGTTTACTATTAAATCTCTTTTATAAACATTAAAATGACCAAAATGCCCCTACGGGACTTAAATTGGTTTTAAATACTTTTTGGGCATATATGTTAACATCCTACTGATGTATTAACATATTCTAAGTATAATAACATATGAGACCTATATATAATTCATTTGGTTACCCGTTATGCATTTATGCGTTCGGTTCGGTTTATGTATTACATAAATCAGCCGAATTGGGTTTAACCTTATCATTAAATATTCAAAATCCAGAATGTGTTTAGTTTACCCATATTATACAAGTATCCAAACTTGTCGGGTCTAAATCACATTCTATTCCGGTCCCCGCTTAATCTAGCTTTTCGAATCCTAAAGTATCTTTCAAACTAACTGGTCTAAGTCTTTGACTTAAATAAAGACCCGTTAGTATCCTAATAGGTGAATAAACCTTCCATACAGATTGAGTAGCTTTGGTAGAAGGTATTTTCATAAGGCTTTAGGAAATATACGGCTGAGTTACATCCTTACACATCTAGCTCAGGTAAATACTTTTAACTTATTTTCCTTATACGGGCTTGAGATACGGTATTATAATAATACCGCTTCGTCGGGTATGAAATCATTTAATCGGATTGTGATTAATAAACTTGCATAACCCGTTTTAATCTGTTTTGTTTGATAACATAAGCATTGGGGGTTAATACGACCGTGTCCTGGATATCCTCGGCTCATTTCATTTGAAAATGGCCACGACCTATGAATGGGGTGTAGGCATACATCTAACAGATGCAAATGCTAAATAACCCACATGTTGGGGATAACTCCTTTGTGGGTTCTATAAGTGGTGAGTCGGTTAATCATGACCGGCTTCCAAACCGGCCCCACATGTATGACAAACATGTAAAACGGTATACAAGATTATCTTAAATAATTGTCCCAAGTTATAAATGGTTTGTGCCTTGTGCGCCTAAATCAATTTTCATAAACCCTTTTCAAATGAGTCGATTAATTGTATTTACTAGTGAAAACTGACGTATTTTCCAAACACTAAGTGACAGGTACCTCACGAAATTAGGCTGGAGCTACTTGGTGTCAAATAAGAGGATCTTGCAAATCCTTAGATGCCTGGAGTCTGTTATTTCAGTTTCTTGTATTTTGTTTTATGATCCGCCTGTGGATCTCTATTACAACCAAGTCTGTATATTCTTTTATTTGGACACTCGGACACTATGCTTTGTAATAGTATTTAATTACCAAGCCTTCCGCTATTCTATTATATTGTGTGTATTGACTATGATGATATCAACTACGTCACGATACTCCCCACCTGGCCCACCGGTAATATATGGAAATATCGGGGTGTGACACGTTTTTGAAAGCCTGATGGCAATTAATGGTTCGAAAGGCTACATCGCTCCTACATTGGTGACGACGAACAACTCTAGACCCCACACCGGCGTCACTGTAGCCCACCCATGTGGAACAAGTCACACATGTTAGATTTTCCTAATCCTAGAAATGTAAATTATAATTAGGTATAAAATATAAGTTAGAGTTAATATGATAAATGAATTAATAAATGTTAAACAAGCCGAGCTCAAGCTTTAAAAAATTAAACGAGCTCGACCTAAAGCCTAGTAAAGCTCGGCTCAACACGGCTCGTTTTCATCCCTACCCAAAAACATTCAAATATACACAAATATGATATCATCCAAAAAAAAACAACAAGATCCACATCTCTCATGATGTTCGAGCGAATGAAACAACAAAATACTGTAGGTCCATTCCGGATCTCCCAATAACACATGAACTAACTTGATAACCTAGTTTATACGTGCAGAATCCGTAATATAGTTAGGCGATATTGTTAACACGATGTATTCAATTTGATCAATGTTTCAATTATATCTCAAATGTTACAGATCCTAGAAACAGTTGGACAGAGATCCGCATTCCGAGTTGCAAAAACGTTACAAATGAATACCCAACACATCTATTTATAGACATGGGGCTACCTTCGTGCGAAGGTAGTTTACCTTCGTATGAAGGTTCGTGCGAAGGTAGTTTACCTTCGTATGAAGGTTCGTGCGAAGGTAGATACATACACACATATACATTTTGACATCGATGATCCTATTACAGACTCGATATAATATGATGACGTAAGCAACAGACATATGCATCAACATTCTCCCCCTTGGATGTTGCTGCAGTCATCAATCTTCATTTCAGCTCTAGAGTTTTTAATCTTCTCCGATCTTTATTTCTTGAATAACTTTAGTTTCCATGATCTGTATATCTTCTACCTTGAGCTTTACTCTTGATAAAACTTGAAAACCAATATGCTCCCCCTAACTTTGAGCTTTCTTAGATCTTTATTCAACTTGTTTATTCAGCTCCCCTTTGTATTCATCTTCCTGTTTCTAAGTTTCTCAAAAATTCAAATAAATATTTTAGATTCAAACTTTGAAACTTCTTTAAACAAACATTTAAATCTTTTTCAAAAATTTCAAATTTTAATCATTCTAACAGTTTTAAACCCTCTCAATTAATCAAGTCCAAGTTAATGACCTTGATTATCTGATTTATCTACCAAGCTCAAATTAATGACCTTGGATAAACATTTAAAACCAAACTAATGTTCTTAACTCAAATGTAAGTTTCAAATTAATGAACTTTTATAATATTTCAAAACAATTTCAAATTTTAGATTTTGTTCAGCAGATCTAGATTCTGAAAATTAGTTTTTCAACATCGGTAGTCGAAACTAAGATGAACATAAAATATTTTTGTATTTCCTGAATATGTACAAAAATAACTATGTACAAACAAGTTTACAAACATATTTTTGGTGAGTTTATGTTAGAGGATCATATCTGTTTTTGAGACATATCACTAGTACCGTTGACCTTGATTAGACTTTAAGTTCTAAACCAATTCAAATAGATTGTCAGTATATTGATCCACTTAAACCTTATCACATTTCTCAATTGTTTCAAGATATGTTAGGTAATATTAGGAACTTAACTTAACAGCGTTTCCCACCTCAGAATATACTCCCGTATTAAGATTCCCTAGATTTCATCTTACAGGTGAATATAGTTAACCGATATCTGTCTTTGGGTTAGTGTGAGGCCTTGAGAGCTCAAGTTAGTACCACCGTACCAACAAAGAGATGAAGGCTCGACTTAAGGTGTGTTCCAATTTGGAATCTTTTGACTGCTTATTGTGATATCTTTCGATACTTTCAATATTTTTAGCAATTATCGGGTTTAAGCGCAAAAGTATTCTACAAGTTCTAGGTTATTGCTTTCGCAAAGTCAGAAGAACTTGTATAATACCTCAGATATCAATTCTCTATAAAGACCTAGTATCTCAGAATCAGGAAATCTCTCAAACGAAATTTCGGAGTACCAAGTCCGTATATCCGAGAGATGTTAAACCACTAATTAAGAAGTTTTTCTTTATGTTTATATCTCAGCAACAACTTACTGAATGTGCGAAGCCTACTGGCACATCATCAGTGAGATTCATTTTGACTTTTTAACACTACAATTCTTTAGCATATTGTGATAGTCCACTGATGCACTATCATTCCTCTTTTCACACGAAAACACTTTTTGTCTTTTTCATATTTTTGTACTTTTGAATTTTTAGTTGTTTTTTGATTTTCCAAGATATTAAGTTGAGATGGCAAACCTACTTCCATAATCTTTTCAATCACGGTAGGGCATACCAACATGATAGCAGCAATCCCAGGATTCAAAGACGACAACAGAATAATGTCAACTGCGGGTTACGAAGATGGGAAGAGGCAAGGCAGTGGGTTTGGACAACATTCCGATTGAGGCGTGGAAGTGTTTGGGAGAAGAAGGAGTCCGATGGTTAACAATTTTGTTCAATTGTATTTTGAAGACTGGGAAAATGCCAGATCAGTGGAGGAGCAGCGTCATGGTGCCTTTATACAAGAATAAAGGAGACGCTCAATGTTGTGGGAACTACAGAGGAATCAAACTGCTAAGTCACACTTTGAAGCTCTGGGAGAGGGTAATTGAAACTAGAATTAGAAGAGAAACTCAGGTTTCAGTAAACCAATTTGGATTCATGAAAGGGAGGTCAACTACAGAAGCGATACATATTCTAAGGAGGTTGATGGAGAAATATAGAGCGAAGAAGCAAGATTTACATATGGTATTTATCGACCAGGAAAAGGCTTATGACACTGTCCCACGGCAACTGATTTGGGATAGTTTGGAGGGTCGAGGGCTACCGGGGAAGTATATAGACATAATTAAGGATACGTACGATAGAACAGAGACTACTGTTCGCGCGCCTGTAGGGGATACAAACTTCTTTCCTGTAGAGGTAGGACTCCACCAGGGGTCTGCGTTGAGCCCGTTTCTTTTTGCGGTTGTCTTGGATGAGCTGTCCAAGTTGATTCAGGAGTCAGTTCCATGGTGCATGCTTTTTGCGGACGATATTGTGTTGATTGCCGAGACTAAACAGTGCCTGAATGAGAGGATAGAAGAGTGGCGAATAGCTTTAGAGGGCAAGGGCCTAAGGATTAGTCGATCTAAGACTGAGTATCTACACTGTGATTTCAGCGGTGTAGCCTTTGACGATGAAACCCAAATCACCATTGAGGATCAATTGGTCCCGCAGGTAACTAGATTTAAGTATCTAGGGCCGTATGTTCAAAGAGATGGTGACATAGACAGTGATGTAACCCATCGCATACAGGCTGGCTGGTGTAGATGGAGGGCAGCCAGTGGGGTTTTGTGCGATAGGAGGTCCCCAATTAAACTTAAGGGGAAATTTTACAGGGTAGCAGTTAGGCCAGCTATGTTATATGGAACAGACTGTTGGGCTACCAAGAAGGCACAAGCGCGTAAGATGGATGTAGCAGAGATGAGGATGCTGAGGTGGATGTGTGGACACACGAGGTTAGATCGGATAAGAAATGAGGTTTTTAGGGAAAGACTAGGAGTGGCTAGTATATCGGAGAAGATTAAGGAGGGGAGATTGAGATGGTTTGGGCATGTGAAGCGGAGGGAAGCGACGGCTCCAGTTAGAGTAGTGGAGACTATTACTGTGCAGGGGAGGAGAGGAAGATGCAGACCCAAACTGACATGGGATGAGCAGATTAGGCATGATTTACTAGAGTTGCACCTTTCTGAGGACATGGTCCACGATAGGACTTCGTGGAGGCGTATGATTAGGGTTAAGGACTTCTAGAGGATATTGTAGTATGGTCTTAGGTAGATTTTCAGGGACGTAGGTTTTTTTTTTTTTAAAGGGACCTTTCCAGTGTTTGCCTTATTGTGTTTATGCCCAAATGATGTTGTATGCTACTATGCATGATTTACTTTGTGTTTATGCCCAAATAATGTTGTATGCTATGATACATGATTTTACATTATATTGTGCGACTCAGATCACTTTCTTGCTAATGGGCGACTTCTTATTTCTGTATTCTTTCTATATTCTTTGACTTGTTGTGTTGGTTTGTTGTTCGTTTTCGAGCCGAGGGTCTCTCTGGAAGCAGCCTCTCTATCCCTAGGGATAGAGGCAAGGCCTGTCTACATCCCACCCTCCCCAGACCCTATAAGTAGCTCTGCTATTTGTGGGACTTACTGGGTGTGGTTGTTGTTGTTGTTGTTTTGATTTTCCAAAAAATTTTATCCCCCTAAAATTCAAAAATATTAACTGACCGATGAGAATCACATCAATTCGCCATCCATTACTGCTTCACAAATTTTCTCCAATTTTCCCCCTCATGATGACAAAACATTAGACTCTTTTGATTAAAATATTTTACTCTTCTGTCTTTTCAGTCAGTTTTGTCTGGTCAACAGTGAGGGTTCTATGAATTTTTCAAAATTTTTTCAAAAAATTTGTAAAACTTTCAAGTAAACGTTAAAACAAAAATCATCATGGCCTTTATATATAACGTTTTAATCCAGCCAAAGCTTCTCCATCTGTGCCAAGGAACCTCATTCTCAGTAATTTACTTTAGTCTCGGAAATTCCTGCACAGAAATATAAGCAATCAGTTGAATAGTGACACCCAAGTCTTTTCAGTTTTAAGTGATATTTCTTCAACCTTAATTTTGACTTTCTTTTCACAATCAGGTTTAATATGTATTTCTCAAGATTTGGAAAGTTCTCTAAACTTTCAATTTTCACTGATTGTTCAATTTTATCAACAGATTTTTTTATAACCCATTTCTGTTCAACCCTCTCTGGTTTCCTGGTTGACACAGAACTTTTATTCTTTTCAAGAAAAATTCCCTTTTTCATCACCCATGTTTGATTAGACTTTGCTTGTTTGTAATAAAGTGTAGAATCTTTTCGTTCGGTACTTTTTGAATATTCGCCAGTTTAAAATTTTGAAAACTTAGAATTAACTGGTTTCAATTTATTTGTAAATTCTTTAACTTGATTCCAAACTTGTCTTGGTACAAACATCGGTTATTTTTGCTTCAAATCTCTGGAATCTCTCTTAACTTCTTTCTTTTCAACAGGAATAGATTTAGGCTTTGGTTGGGGACATTGCCTAGCAATGTGTCCAACATTGTTACATCATAAACATTCCTTAACCTGTTCTCGTTGTTGTTTTTCAGTATTAATTTTAACATTTGATTGCCCTTTAAGCAAATTTTCTTTTTCTCTTTCAGAACTTGTGCCGAAAACAAAATTTATTTTCTTTGAGTAATCTGATTTTCAGAACCTGTTATTGTTTTTCTTCTTCTTAGCATATGCCAAACCTTTTCTTTTGTCATCAGGATATTTTTTATCTTTTTATTATTAAAACGTTTAGGTTGGAATTGTAAGAATATTTTGACTTTTTAAGCTCCGGCAAACTTATTTCAACCAATTCAAACACTTTTTCAATTTGTTCAAAATTCACATTTTGAATTGGAAAGTCTTCATCAAAATATAGTTTGTAAGATCCTTTTAGCATATACATGACCATATTAAGATCATCATTCAAACTTTGTTTTGATTTTGAAATGTAATTTTTATGAAAACTTTCTTTATTTTTATAACGAAAATTTGGATTTTTCTTTTTGACATCAGTGTTTTCAAAAACCTTTTCAACCACGTTTTGAACCACTTCGGATCCACTGTCATAGGTTATATCTAAGTTTTCAGGCAGCTCGTCTTTTATTTCAGTTTTAAGTTATAAATTGAGTGCCTTTTCCACCCTGTCATGTTTCTTTTTCGCATAACTGTTCCACATCGGGGGTGGAACTTGATGATAACCCAGATCCTTTTTCCGGTTTTCAGACTTATCCTAATCTTTTTCATTCTTCGGAAGAATATGATCAATCACGTATGAAGACGTTGAGTAATTGATCAGCAACTTGTTGACCCGTTCCGTTTCAATCTTCATATTTTCAAGCTTTTTCTTCATCTTAGCAATCGTGTCAAGATGAATATTAATAGCCATTTGCTTGTCCATGATCGTTTCTTTTAACATTGAAAGCGTAGCACTATCTTCTCTGCTTGCGACCTCATATTCTTTTATCGTTTTACTCAATTTGTTGTAAGCCATTTTCACTTCCTTGTAATCATATGATAAATGATCAGTATGACGTTTAAGCTCCATGTATCTCTCATCTTTCACAATACAAGCTTCACACTTCTCTAAGCACTTTGCTTTGTAGATTTCATCTTTTTCAATGCATGATTTGCGTGGCTCTAAACATTTAGCATACTGTTCTTTATCTTTAATTTTCTCATCACTTCTACTCGATCTCTTTCTTTACATCTTCAACCAAGACTTTCTGTTCATTATGAACAATTTCTTCTTTGTTTAAAATGTTCAAAAGTAATTCTCCTGGAGTATCTTCATCTTGATTCGGCTCTTCATCGTATTGGCACATTGTCTTTGTTCACCAAATAGACCCGCATTAACTAAAGAATCATAAACTTCAGGTGATACAAATGATTTAAAAACATCATGAATAATCTATTTAGAACAAAGTTGATGTTTAGCAACTTCTTTTTCTTCTTCTCTTTGGGTGATTTGAGTTTATTCTCAGGATAAACTTGTACTTTTAACAGAGTTTGTCGATTGAGATAATAAGTACATGGCTTCTTCTTCACAAGATCTTTCATAAACGTATTCAGCAAGATCTTCATCAAAACAGACTTCTTCCATTTTCGATAAAAAAAAACTTGGTTTTCAAATGCTTTATGCAAAATAAGACTTTATATTCGAGAATTTTAATGAATCGGGCTATTTAAAAAGGTGTAAACCACTTTCCGAAAACTGTTTTAAACAGATTACACCGTTAGACTCGTATCGACAAAATGAATTCAATGATATATAATGTCCGAGACCTTTTTTTTAAGGAATGTCTGTCTTCGTGCGAAGATAGATTATCTTGGTGCGAAGATAACTTTATCTTCGTGCGAAGGTAGGTTCAAAGGTTTGCAATTTTTGTGATTTTCGATATGAATTCGTCTGTTTTAAGCTCTAATTTTCTCAAGGATTTGTTAGAACATCATTTTATTTAATCATGAAGAGAATTAGGTCATTTCGTCCGTTAAATGTCCGGGAAATGTCAAAATAAGAATAAATGACTAAAAGATGAGAT
Organism: Helianthus tuberosus; assembly: GCA_030545235.1. NCBI lineage: Eukaryota > Viridiplantae > Streptophyta > Magnoliopsida > Asterales > Asteraceae > Helianthus > Helianthus tuberosus. Next base: position 127,475,387 of record CM060351.1, on the reverse strand, counting down.
ATTATTAGTCCAATGTATTCAAATCAGGCCTCTCCTGCTCTGATACCACTTGTAGGTCCGTTTCGGATCTCCCAATAGCACATGCACTAACTTGATAACCTAGTATATACGTGCGGAATTTGAAATATAGTTAGGCGACATTATTAACACGATGTATTCAGGTCCGTTTCGGATCTCCCAATAGCATAGGCACTAACTTGATAACCTAGTATATACGTGCGGAATCTGTAATATAGTTAGGCGACATGGTTAACACGATGTATTCCATTTAATCATTGTTTCGATTATATCTCAAACGTTACAGATCCTAGAAACAGTTGGACAGAGCTCCGCCGTACGAGTTGCAAAAACGTTACAAATGAATACTCAACACATCTATTTATAGACATAGGGCTACCTTCGTGCGATGGTAGTTTACCTTCGTACAAAGGTAAGTTACCTTCATTCGAAGGTAGATAAATACACACATATACATTTTGACATCGTTGATCCTATTACAGACTCGATATAATATGATGACGTAAGCAACAGACATATGCATCAACAAATACACACAAATATTGTAACTACAATTTTTTACATATACATATAACTCCATACTTGTAATTCACATAAAAATGATGTACATATAGCCAAAACTTGTAGCAATTAATTTAATATAAATCAAAACTTGTAGCAAGTATTATATATGTATATACATATACATACAAATATGACCCAAGAACCTATTTGAGAAATATATAAATACGTATATATACACACACACACAGGGAGCAGATCATGAGAAAACTACATATAAATGAGAAAACTAGAAAACTAACTAAAAATGACTAAAAAACCTAAAAAACATGCCAATTTTTTTACAATTTTTTTTTATAAAAAATCGCTATTTTTATATATAAAAAAATTCAATTTTTTTTTTTACTGCACATGTGCATTATATGTGTACTACACATGTGCATATAGGGGATGGATCATGAGAAAACTAGTTTAAATGAGAAAACCAAAAAACTAACTAAAAAAGCCTAAAAAACATACAAGAAATTTTTTTCACAAATTTTTATAAAAAATCGCTATTTTTTATATATAAAAAAATAAAAAAACTTGTACTGCACATGTGCATTATATCCGTGTTAGTGCACAATTTATATGGTGTTATATAGTGTTCTTTGGTTTATATAGTGTTATATGATGAATGGATAGTGTTATATAGTGTTATATTTTTCTGGTAGCATGTCTATGATGGATGTTTAGTGTTATATATTGTTATATAGTATTACATAGTGTTATATGGTGTTATATGGTGTTACATAGTGTTATATAGTGTTATATGATGGATGTATAGTGTTATACATTTCTTGTAGCAGTTACATATTTTTGTATTTTTAGAATTTAGGATCGATAGAATTTAGCAGTTAAATTTGAATCGCTAGAATTTAGGAGTGAATCACTAGAATTTAGGAGAGGTTACCTAATTTGAAACATATACAAAGACACCATTACCCCTATAATTTTCAAATCAGTCCTTATAATTAAAACACAATTTAATCATTGTTTCAATTATATCTCAAACGTTACAGATCCTAGAAACAGTTGGACAGAGCTCCGCCGTACGAGTTGTAAAAACGTTACAAATGAATACTCAACACATCTATTTATAGACATGGGGCTACCTTCGTGCGAAGGTAGATACATACACACATATACATTTTGACATCGTTGATCCTATTACAGACTCGATATAATATGATGACGTAAGCAACAGACATATGCATCAACAAATACACACAAATATTGTAACTACAATTTTTTACATATACATATAACTCCATACTTGTAATTCACATAAAAATGATGTACACATAGCCCAAACTTATTGCAATTAATTTAATATAAATCAAAACTTGTAGCAAGCATTATATATGTATATACATATACATACAAATATGACCCAAGAACCTATTTGAGAAATATATAAATACGTATATATATACACACACATACACACGGAGAAGATCATGAGAAAACTACATATAATTGAGAAAACTAGAAAACTAACTAAAAAAACCTAAAAAACATGCCAATTTTTTTGGGGAATTGGCCTGTAATAATCCCACCTAGAACTTATTGGCCATTAATAATCCCACCTCAGAATATTCCTCCCACCAGTCCCACCTTTCACGTATTTTTTCCTACAATGGTCCCCCATTAAAAAAACTTAACGGAGTTAAGCTTTTTTCCAATTTACAAACATATTTTTAGGGCTTTTGATCAGAACGATGATACGAGTCAATTGATGTAAAACTTACTTCGAAATGGTGCTCCAAGTCACTTGATTTTGGTTAACTGGAAATTTAAACACCCGAATTGAAGCGTCGTTTTCACCGTTTGGAGCACCGTTTCGAGGCAAGTTTACAACAATGGACTCGTATCGTCGTTCTAATCAAAAGCCCTAAAAAATCTGTTTGTAATTTGGAAAAAAGCTTAACACCGTTAAGTTTTTTTAACGGGGACCATTGTAGGAAAAATAGGTGAAAGGTGGGAATGGTGGGGGGAATATTCTGAGATGGGATTGTTAATGACCAATAAGGTCTAGGTGGGATTATTACAGGCCAATTTCCCATTTTTTACAATTATTTTTTATAAAAAATCACTATTTTTATATATATAAAAATTCAAAAAAACATTTACTGCACATGTGTGACAACTGTGCCTACACGGCCATCAAACAAATACCAAACCAATGAAATATTGTATTTCATACTTGAGATTTGTATAAATATGTGTATCATTTGCACATATCAATTCTTGTTCGATTTCGAGCTCTAAATCGCTTTCTGGGAAGTTATACGCGAACTGATGCGTAAACGTAGTCAGTTTAACGCGACAAACACTCCGGAATAGTGACATGGGATAAACATACCTTAAATAACCTTTACATAACTTAGAAATAAGTTTTGGAAGGTTTGGTGTGTCGAAATCAAGTTTATTCGCTTACAGGGACTAATTTCAACAAACTGCGAAAGTATGCCGATTCATACTGTAACGAACATTCCGGAACATGATCATAAGTTAAACATGCCCTAAATATCCTTTACATAGCTTAGAAATAGGCTTAGAGGTGTTTGGTGCGTAAAAATAAACTTATTTGATCAACAGGGACTAAAAGCGTCAAAAAGTGCATAAGTTTGCATTTTCGCGCATATCTTACGTTCTGAATACATCCGGACACCCAAAAATTTACGTAATCATTAAAATATTTTATTTTAATGATTGGCTGATAAAATTCCATTCGTTGCGTAATTTGGATCGTTTTTCGCACCCGTTTGTGTTTCGTCGTAATTAACCGAACAACGCAAACGTACGACCAAACAAACCGACATCTGAGATATTTTTGAGCATATTTTATGTTCTAAATACTTTAACTTCATTTTAGAGCCTTGAAATGGGGTTAACGGGGCCTAAACGTGCCAAAAAGCATCAAAAATCAAGTTTGGAGAAGCAGGGGCCTGTTCTGCCAACTTTGCAAACTTACTGCCAGCAAATAGGGTCCTTACGGACCGTATGGAGTTGCTTACAGTCTATAAGCCATCCTCAGCTCAGCAAACTTCATTTTTTAAAAACCCAGCTGCTCCCATTGTTTTGCACATGGTTTCATTGAATATATGGACTGGTTTTGGACGCCCCTTGTATTGCAAAACCATGGGCACACATGGAGGGCCAAGATTGAAGCTCGGATTTCAATAAACGATCCTAACGATTCTCCGAAATCTATAAATACCCCCATGTTTCATTTGCAAATTCACACTTGATCTGATTTTGTTCTCTAAGTTGAATTGTAAACACTTCATACCTGAGAATTTTCAGATCAAACCTCCATTCTTGGACCTTTTGTAAGTATTCTTTCGTTCTTTTATGCGTTTTTAAGCGTGAAAGTCAAACTATGTTTGACTTTCTGCTTTGACCAGGTTATGGTCAACACGAAGTTCGTTTGAACTTCGTAACGTGAGCGTAATCACGATGCTTATAGTTCCTAGTGACTATACCTACTGATTTCCACGTTGATTAGGTGTAGTGACGAATCATAGTTTCGGTTAAAATACGTATTCTTGCGTATTTTGTAACCAAACTATTCTTGGGTATCAAAACCGTTTGTTTTGATACCAAACTTGTTTTCTAACTTCGTTAAACATGTTTTAACATGTTTAACTCGTCACTTTTAGATTCGTGCTTATATAGGGTCGTAAGATAAGGTGTCTAAACAACCGCTTAGACTTTCGAACCCGACCCGTTTGGTCGATCATTAGGATCCGACCAAACATGTTTTGTGACCATAGTTGTATAGGGAATAACCTTCCGAGGTTATACCTTATGGTCGTTTCGTTTAAGCAGTTGTATGATAGGTAGTTTATATGCCTTAGGAAAATGACCAAAATGCCCTTTTTACGCATAAATTCATTTTAAGCATATGTAACATAAATTTTGACATCTAAACTAATTAGGCAACATTTTTAGGCATATTAAGGCATATAATACTTGTCATAGGGCTAGTTAGGCGGTCCGAACGCGTTTTACGCAAACGACGCGTTAAAGTAGCATAAGCTACCTAAACACGGGTCGTAATGGGTCATAAGCACTTAGGTTAGGTTTCATTTTAGAATGTAGGCTTTGTTAAACCATATTACGTGAGTCCCTACACTCATTTGGTTTACGAAACCTCATTTTATCCAATCCTCCAATTGAGGTCAGTTTATTAACTTAGTTACCTATATTAGGTGCCGTTTGATTTTCGTGGTCCCTCTAGCTTTGCTTGGTTGTTGTTCAAGACTTCTAAGCACCCTCAAGTGAGTACATAGACCCCTCTTTTACTGTTTTCAAACATTTTGGGGTGAAACACATGTGGCTACTTGTTACTTTCGCGCTTTCCATGTTTTCATATCATATGCTTGTTATGTTCATTAGTACACTTATAGTACATGATTTCATTATGTTTTTGCTATGTATGTCCATTTAGTGCATACTTAGTACATCGTTTTACATTACATTTCATGCTATGTATGTTCATTTAGTGCATACTTAGTACATTGTTTTACATCACATGCTATGTATATCCATTGTTGCATACTTAGTGCATTTGTTTTACACCTCATGCTTACATTTTGGTATGACATTTGGTTTGTTTAAGTGGGACAAAAATAGATTCATTAACATTGATCACTCCGTTCGTTAGTAGGTAGTGGTACCATAGGAATTGACAACTCCCGTTCTTGAAATCCTAGGTTTGTTTGTATGGATGGAATGACCGAATTCGATACACATAACTTAGATAAACCTTTAATTTATTTAAGGGTTTGTCGCCACAGTCTCAAGGCTTGAATGTATGCATTTTCACAATACCACATACATGTTTGTATCAGTAAAGCATGCATTATTTTACAAAGCATAACTTTTGATTTATTCAAATACTTTGTTTTGTACATTTTTACATATGATTAGGTAGTCACTTTTGACTTATCATACATGACATTTGATTACACATTTCATGATTTACATTTGACAATAGACATGGTTTTCACACAAACATTTTGGACATTTGATTATACATAAACATTTTTACATTGGTGGTTTGTTTGGTAAGTGATTTAAGTAACGAAGCGTGTGTAATATGATATAAGCATGGTGGATACGCCGCTGGTACCTCCTATATATAAGTGCTTTTATGATATTACATATCGTAGCGTTATTTAAACCATTTTAATTTTGACATATTACATTTTACACAATTAACATATCTTTACAAAATATTGTTTTGCAAACAACACATTTTATACAAATTCATTTTTACTTGTTTATTTATTTAACCATACATTATTCTTTTATATCATCTGTTTTCTTATCGATTTTCGTATGATTTCTAAAAAGAAAACATTTTACAAGGATCATGACTACTTTTGTTAAACATTTTCTTTAAACTTACAAGTCATGAATCCTATTATAAATAAAACCTATGTATCTCACAGGCATTTTTATGCTGACGTACCTATTTTCACATGTGTTTTCAGGAAATGATGCATAGGATTAATCAAGATACACTTAGGCGGACTTGGGCCTTAGTGACAATAAAAGATGCAAGACTAGTTAATTATGTTATGTATTCCTGTTTTTAAGACATTGTAACTTCTCTTATTCAATAAAACAAAAAATTAATTTCCATGTGTTATGAAACAATGATTCTGTTACAACACTCCCCGACAATTCCGCCGCGATTTGTTGTTTAACGCGGTCGGGGTGTGACAGAAAAGTTGGTATCAGAGCTCATGGTTATAGGGAATTAGGTTATTAGTAATGCTTTGACCTAGTCTATAACCTTCCTAGGACCCTAACACAAGATCCTTGTGTTTAGATCTTAAAACAATACCGTCACTTATCCTTAGGTGGCAACCACAACCAGAACATAAATTTTGAATCCGCTTTGAAAACTAATCATCTGTTCTAGGATGATTTATTATAAGGTTTTGAACCCTCTAAAAGTTTTCAAAATCTCGTCAAAGTTGGGTCTTATAATGTGAACACATGCAATCTGGAAGGGTGGATGCCTGTACTTTGAGTTTTTTGTCTAAGGTTAGAGTATTCTTACAAATCCACATAATCGGACCAGTCACTCTTACCTGGGAACTCTTGGGGTGAGTGTCCACTTATAGGCTAAAACATGTCTTCGCGATACATTAATATGACCCGATTATTTTGATTAGTCACCGTCTCATTTGTTTGCCTTAGGTAACAAACAAATGATCGCAATTTTTATGCGTTGCCATTCTGTTTTGATTATCCGATAACATTTCACTTGTTTCCTCCTATGTCTTCTATTTCTTCTAGAATGTCTCTTCATCGCAACGACGCTCAGATATCCGAGCAGACTGCCAAATTTGCCCAACGAATAGACGAAGTAGTCCTGAAGACTGTTGAATTAGCGACTGCCATGTATCGTCTGCAGGAGGAGGCCACTCAAGAGCCACCAAAGGAAACAGAAGCCAAGCCTTCACCAAAACCGAAGAAACGTAAAGCTCCAAAGAATCCCACAACGGTCACACCAAAACAAGCAGGACCTAGTCAGGTGGCAGCACCACCAGCCAAGAAGCCATACAAGGGAACTGCACCCTTGTGCATCCAATGTAGCCTTCATCATCATGCTAGTGTGAAGTGCCGCAAATGCCCAACTTGTGGATTTATAGGTCATACAACAAGAGTTTGCCCAGCTGCAGCTACACCAAATCAAGCTGGTGACAATCCTGCTCAAGCTCATTTTTCACCAGGTCTTGCTACAACTGTGGCGAGATGGGCCATTTCCGAAGGAATTGCCCAAAGCTTGCTAATGCAAATCTGACCGACGGATGAGCATTGGACTGATTATAAGATGTTGCTGCATCGAATAATTTGAGTCTTATGTTTTTGTGTCTTTTGTTGAACCCTAAAACAATCTGTTTTGTTTATAAATAAATTGTTGTTCACAATTCTGATATACAAGTGTAGTTACATGTGTGTATGGCATTTCCCTATGATACCTACATCAAGGAACTATGTTCTTTACAAACTACTCTTGTGATTCTCCCTTTCTTATGTTTGCTCATGATTTTCTCGAAAATTCTAAATACTCGTTTCATTCTAAGAAATGAAGTACATAAGTGACATTTTGAGTAATCACTTTAAATCCTTGGTTAGATAACTAAGGGTAAATTTTTTTCGATCTCGTACCCATTACATTCTGGTTTTCATAACAACAATACATAATATATGCTTTTCAAAACAACCTTCATGATTTCAAAATATTCCATATAGTTTGAAAACATTTTTAGCATAGTATATTTATTAATATATCAAGTGCATGATTTCAAAAGCATCATTCATGTTTTCAAAAACCTTATACATAATTTCAAAATTCGTCTCGCATGATTTTAAAACATTTTATAAATATACCTATCTAATACACCTACTTTATGATTTCAAAAGTATTATGTAAGGTTTCAAAAACATTAAACACATATCTAAAAGAATCCCATGCATAGTTTTCAAAAACATTTTTCTCATACATTGACATAACCTTCAAATTCTGCTTCATATGTCGCCTTGGCATATCTAGCACCTCAACTTCATGAGCATTTTACCTCATGTTTCAACTTAAGCACGTCTAGTGCAAGGGTTTGAAACGCCTCCCACTTTTCAAATCCCAAAATCCATATGGGACCTTCTTATCTTCATAATTAGATCCTGGTGGAAGTTTATTGTTCAAATCGGAGTCCTTGATTGAATTCCTTATATACCTTAATTCGAATGTTACGATTCCTTGTAATCGAAATCGAATTTTCTTTCTAAGATCTTCCTGTGTTAGATTCTTGAAGATGTTTAAAGTGCCAAATGAAATCCACGGATTGGATTCCTGGTGTGCTTTGAATACATGTGCTCAGTTAACCAAACAAATTAACAAAATGATAACAAATTAAAAATCAAGTTAAACAATTATATGATTATGTATTTATGTTTTTCCTTTTATGCATTTTGTGTCTTTGAGTAATCTGGATATTCGTTATCCAAATCTTCGTAGAATCTTCCATATCTTCATATGAGGGATTCATAGAAAGATATTCAAAAAGGTACTACCTTAAATCCTTATTGGGCTTCTACGTGATAGTAAAGTCTCTTGGATTATATAGTACTATTCCATGATTCAAAAGGAGACCCCTTGAGTGGTCTAGTCAAAAGATTGATTCAGAATCTGGTTAAGAATGACATATGATGATATAGCTAAACAGACTCCTTGGTAGTCTACTTAAAAAGATCATTTATTTAAAGGACCCTATGGTGGTCTAGTCACAATCATCATAGGTTCGTTCATTGTTTTCTTCCCCTACACATTATAAGATGCACTGTGTGGACTATGCAAGGAATTACGTAATGATGGATGCATACATAATTATGAAGTTCAGTGCACGGAAACCACAGTAAGATTTATCATGTGTAAGAGCCGACAGTGGCAAAAATAACGAAACGTGAACAATGTAATGGAGGTACGGTGGACACACCAATAACGCTTCATATACTTGTATATAAGTGTCCCTCTTACATTGCAAGCATGATGTTATTTAAAGTTACTAGAAGTTCAGAACCCTAACCAGTATTTTTTTATCTTTACGACTTCATGTTTTGAGCTCTCACAAGTTTCCTCTAAATAAAATTTCGGGACGAAATTTCCTGAAGTAGGGGAGACTGTGATACCTGTGCCTCCACGGCCATCAAAAAAATACCAAACCAATGAAATATTGTATTTCATACTTGGTATTTTTATAAATATGTGTATCATTTGCACATATCAATTCTTGTTCGATTTCGAGCTCCAAATAGCTTTCAGGGAAGTTATACGCGAACTGATGCGTTAACGTAGTCAGTTGAACGCAATAAACACTCCAGAACAGTGACATGGGCTTAACATACATTAAATAACCTTTACATAACTTAGAAATAAGTTTTGGAAGGTTTGGTGTGTCGAAATAAAGTTTATTCACTTACAGGGACTAATTTAGACAAACTGCGAAAGTATGCCGATTCATACTGTAACGAACATTCTGGAACATGATCATAAGTTAAACATGCCCTAAATATCCTTTACATAGCTTAGAAATAGGCTTAGAGGTGTTTGGTGCGCAAAAATAAACTTATTTGATCAACAGGGACTAAAAGCGTCAAAAAGTGCATAAGTTTGCATTTTCGCGCATATCTTACGTTCTGAATACATCCGGACATCCAAAAATTTATGTAATCATTAAAATATTTTATTTTAGCGATTGGATTGATAAAATTCAATTCGTCGCGTAATTTGGATCGTTTTTCGCACCCGTTCGTGTTTCGTCGTAATTAACCGAACAACGCAAACGTACGACCAAACAAACCAACATCTGAGATATTTTTGAGCATATTTTAAGTTCTCAATACTTTAACTTCATTTTAGAGCCTTGAAATGGGGTTAACGGGGCTTAAACATGCCAAAACGCATCAAAAACCAAGTTTGGAGATGCAGGGGCCTGTTCTGCCAACTTTGCAAACTTACTGCCAGCACATAGGTTCCTTACGGACCGTATGGAGTTGCTTACGGTCTGTAAGCCATCCCCAGCTCAGCAAACATCATTTTTTTAAAACCCAGCTGCTCCCATTGTTTTGCACATGGTTTCATTGAATCTATGGACTGGTTTTGGATGCCCCTTGTATTGCAAAACCATGGGCACACATGGAGGGCCAAGATTGAAGCTCGGATTTCAAGAAACGATCCTAACGGTTCTCTGAAATCTATAAATACCCCCATGTTTCATTTGCAAATTCACACTTAATCTGATTTTGTTCTCTAAATTGAAGTGTAAACACTTCATCCCTGAGAATTTTCAGATCAAACCTCCATTCTTGGACCTTTTGTAAGTATTCTTTCGTTCTTTTATGCATTTTTAAGCGTGAAAGTCAAACTGTGTTTGACTTTCTGCTTTAACCAGGTTATGGTCAACACGAAGTTCATTTGAACTTCGCAACGTGAGCGTAATCACGATGGTTATAGTCCCTAGTGACTATACCTACTGATTCCCACGTTGATTAGGTGTAGTGACGAATCATAGTTTCGGTCAAAATACGTATTCTTGCGTATTTTTTAACCAAACTATTCTTGTGTATCAAAACCGTTTGTTTTGATACCAAACTTGTTTTATAACTCTGTTAAACATGTTTTAACATGTTTAACTCGTCACTTTTAGATTCGTGCTTATATAGGGTCGTAAGATAAGCGGTCTAAACAACCGCTTAGACTTTCGAACCCGACCCGTTTGGTCGATCATTAGGATCCGACCAAACATATTTTGTGACCATAGTTGTATAGGAAATAACCTTCCGAGGTTATACCTTATGGTCGTTTCGTTTAAGCAGTTGTATGATAGGTAGTTTATATGCCTTAGGAAAATGACCAAAATGCCCTTTTACGCTTAAATTCATTTTAAGCATATGTAACATAAATTTTGACATCTAAACTGATTAGGAAACATTATTAGACATACTAAGGCATATAATACTTGTCATACGGCTAGTTAGGCGGTCCGAACGCGTTTTACGCAAACGACGCGTTAGTAGCATAAGCTACCTACACGGGTCGTAATGGGTCGTAAGCACTTAGCTTAGGTTTCATTTTAGAATTTAGGCTTTGTTAAACCATATTACGTGAGTCCCTACACTCATTTGGTTTACGAAACCTCATTTTATCCGATCCTCCGATTTAGGTCCGTTTATTAACTTAGTTACCTATATTAGGTGCCGTTTGATTTCCGTGGTCCCTCTAACTTTGCTTGGTTGTTGTTCAAGACTTCTAAGAACCCTCAAGTGAGTACATAGACCCCTCTTTTACTGTTTTCAAACATTTTGGGGTGAAACACATGTGCCTACTTGTTACTTTCGCGCTTTCCATGTTTTCATATCATATGCTTGTTATGTTCATTAGTACACTTATAGTACATGATTTCATTATGTTTTTGCTATGTATGTCCATTTAGTGCATACTTAGTACATCGTTTTACATTACATTTCATGCTATGTATGTCCATTTAGTGCATACTTAGTACATCGTTTTACATTACATTTCATGCTATGTATGTCCATTTAGTGCATACTTAGTACATTTGTTTTACATCACATGCTATGTATGTCCATTGTTGCATACTTAGTGCATTTGTTTTACACCTCATGCTTACATTTTGGTATGACATTTGGTTTGTTTAAGTGGGACAAAAATACATTCATTAACATTGATCACGCCGTACGTTAGTAGGTAGTGGTACCATAGGAATTGACAACTCCGGTTCCTGAAATCCTAGGTTTGTTTGGATGGATGGAATGACCGAATTCAATACACATAACTTAGATAAACCTTTAATTTATTTAAGGTTTTGTCGCCACAGTCTAAAGGCTTGAATGTATGCATTTTCACAATACCACATAGATGTTTGTATCAGTAAAGCATGCATTATTTTACAAAGCATAACTTTTGATTTATTCAAATACTTTGTTTTGTACATTTTTACATATGATTAGGTAGTCACTTTTTACTTATCATACATGACATTTGTTTACACATTTCATGATTTATATTTGACAATAGACATGGTTTTCACACAAACATTTTGGACATTTGATTATACATAAACATTTTTACATTGGTGGTTTGTTTGGTAAGTGATTTAAGTAACGAGGCGTGTGTAATATGATAAAAGCATGGTGGATATGCCGCTGGGCTGGTACTTCCTATATATAAGTGCTTTTATGCTATTACATATCGTAGCGTTATTTAAACCATTTCAATTTTGACATATTACATTTTACACAATTAACATATCTTTACAAAATATTGTTTTGCAAACAACCCATTTTATACAAATTCATTTTTAATTGTTATTTATTTAACCATACATTATTCTTTTATATCATCTGTTTTTTTTATCAATTTTCGTATGATTTCTAAAAAGAAAACATTTTACAAGGATCATGATTACATTTGTTAAATATTTTCTTTAAACTTACAAGTAATGAATCCTATTATAAATAAAACCTATGTATCTCACAGACATTTTTATGCTGACGTACCTATTTTCACATGTGTTTTCAGGAAATGATGTATAGGATTAATCAAGATACACTTAGGCGGACTTGGGCCTTAGTGACAATAAAAGATGCAAGACTAGTTAATTATGTTATCTATTCATGTTTTTAAGACATTGTAACTTCTCTTATTCAATAAAAAAAAATTAATTTCCATGTGTTATGAAACAATGATTCTGTTACAACACTCCCCGATGATTCCGCTGCGATTTGTTGTTTTACGTGGTCGGGGTGTGACAACATGTGCATTATATGTGTACTACACATGTGCATATAGGGGATGGATCATGAGAAAACAAAAAAACTAACTAAAAAAAGCCTAAAAACATACAAAAAAATTTACAATTTTTTATAAAAAATCGCTATTTTTTATGTATGGAAAAAAAATTTAAAAAAAAATTGTTGTACTACACATGTGCACTAATACGGATATTATGCACATGTGCAGTACAAGTTTTTTATATATATATAAAAAATAGCGATTTTTTTTATAAAAATTGTAAAAAAAATTGGTATGTTTTTTAGTTTTTTTAGTTAGTTTTTTAGTTTTCTCATTTAAATTTAGTTTTCTAATGATCCTCTCCATATATATATATATATGTGTGTAGAGGATCCTGTAGATTAATCTAATATTGTGATAAGGGTGAGAAATAATGTGGTGATGACAAGTGTCTTATATCTAAATTAATTCAAAATGGTGAATTAGTAATTTTCTGTTTCTTTCAATTAATTGATTAAAAGATAACTGACCAAAATAAACGTCACCCTTTATTATAGGAATTCGAATTTAATAATTAGTCTACGAATTTGTGTCATCTCGTTCACCGGTTATTAATTATGTAGTGTTATATAATTCTGTAGTGCAACCACCATTCAGAATTGTATAGTGTTATATATTTTATATAGTGTTATATGGTGTTATATAATGGTTTCTGGTGTTATATAATTTTGTAGTGCAACCACCAAAAAACACTATATAACACCATCAATTATTAATTTTGTAGTGCAACCACCATTCAAAACTGTATAGTTTTATATATTTTTATATAGTGTTATACAGTGTTACATGGTGTTATATAGTGTTCTTTGGTTTATATAATGTTATATGATGGATGCATAGTGTTATATGGTGTTATATTTTTCTGGTAGCATGTCTATGATGGATGTATAGTGTTATATATTGTTATATAGTGTTATATAGTGTTACATAGTGTTGTATGGTGTTACATAGTGTTATATGGTGTTATGGAGAAGATCATGCGAGAACCACCTCTTATTGTGAGAACCGCGAGAACCATTGTGAACACAACAAAAAATGCCTAAAAATAGCTAAAAATCACACAAATTTTTTTTAATATTTTTTATATAAAAATCGCTACTTTTCGAAGCCAAAAATTTTTTTTGCCACTAAAAGTAGCGATTTGAGCATAAAAAATATTAAAAAAAATTAGATTTTTTTTTATATTTTTTTAGGTTTTTTGGGGGTTTAGTTTTAGCATTTTAGCTTGGGGGGGGGGGGGTTAGGTTTTTTTTTTGGGGGGGGGGGGTGGGGGTTAGGTTTTTTTAGCTATTTTAGGTTGTGTTCACATTGGTTCTCGTGGTTCTCGCAATAAATGGAGTTCTCGCATGAGCCCCTCCCTATGGTGTTATATAGTGTTATATAGTATTATATGATGGATGTATAATGTTATATGATGGATGTATAGTGTTATACATTTCTTGTAGCAATTACATATTTTTGTATTTTTAGAATTTAGGATCGATAGAATTTAGCAGTTAAATTTGAATCGCTAGAATTTAGGAGTGGATCACTAGAATTTAGGAGAGGTTACCTAATTTGAAACATATACAAAGACACTATTATCTCTACAATTTTCAAATCAGTCCTTATAATTAAAACACAATTTATAATTTGGTCCCTATTGATCTCAACCATTAGATCAAAGATCTAATGGTATAAAACACTTCTTACACTTTTCACACTTTAGACACTTTGTACACTATCCCTACCCTATATATATATATATATATATATATATATAGGGCAAGGCTATATAGAAAACCCTATCTATATAAAAAACCCTAGAAAACCCAACCTCGCGACATTTTTTTTTTTTTTTTAAAAATTAACACATGTAATATACATGTTTTTAAGAGTTTTGGGCCAAAAAAATCAAAAAAGCGCCGAAGGGATAATTTAAAAAAAAAATAAAAATTCAGCAATTTCTGTCATTTGTGCCTAACACATGTTAGGCGACCGGACATTGCTGAAATTTGTTTATTTTTTTTAAAAAAATCCCTTCGGCGCTTTTTTGTTTTTTTTTGGCCCAAAACACTCTAAAACATGTATATTACATGTGTTATTTTTTTCAAAAAAAAAATGTCGGGAGGTTGGGTAAAAATGGGAGGAGATTTGGGTTTCCAGAGTTTTCTACCAAAATGAGGGTTTTCTGTCTAGCCTTCCCTTATATATATATATATATTACTATATATTACATTTCCCTAGGACTAAGATGTAATTTCACCCCTAATTTTTAAGATGTCAATTGGAACGTCATAGCTAATTCCCCCAGTTTCATCTCACGCTTCCAAATATGCCCCTATTCAATTTAGGTTTTAATGATTTCTTCATCATGAAATCAAAGGTTTATCAGTTATAGCAATGAAATCGTCGCTGGTTGATGATCAATTGAAACCTATAACAATTAATGGAAACCGCTGATTGAATGCTTGCAGCAGATTGAAGAGGGAAATTGATTCCAGGCCTCCAATTCATTAATAGGGGACGACCT
This sequence comes from Helianthus tuberosus, assembly GCA_030545235.1. NCBI lineage: Eukaryota > Viridiplantae > Streptophyta > Magnoliopsida > Asterales > Asteraceae > Helianthus > Helianthus tuberosus. The sequence goes on along the minus strand of CM060351.1, from coordinate 127,459,920 downwards.
TTCTTTCTCTCAGTTGTATAATTGAAAGTTAAAACTGCGATATAAAGATTGTTGTTACGGAAGGTGGTGATGGTAGCGATGGGTTTTTTAGAACCCTAATCCTCTGCCGTTTCCGGTGGCGGAATGGGTACGAACCCAGGCGGCACTAACTGCAGGGAATAGTCCGATGATGATGATGACGGGTTCATTCGAAGGCTAAACGACTTAATAAGGTAAAGGCAGTAAGATTACCAATTTTGATTAGCATAGGATTATATCGGATTACAGTCTTTGTGGTTTTCATTGTTACAGCTTGAACCAACAATTATCGTATCATAATGCACAACCTCAAGGTAATTTAGCATGAATTTGTTTTACTTTTAATATGCTCACATGTATATACATTTTCATCGTAATTAATTTGTTGATCAACTAATTAAAGTCATCAAAATACATGTACTGTTAAGTTTAGTTAGAATTGGCAGAGATATCACTCCACTTGGATATCCACACATTGTGTTTTCTATATGCCTACAACCTGCTCGATGAAATGCTTGTTAGAAGTTTTGGATATATCAATGTTTGTTACTTTAACTCTTTTGTTGCTGGCTCACTCAAGTGCATGAATGGTTCTTGGTTCTATGGTAAATGACATCAGAGTTGAGTCTGTAGTTTGCATAGAAGGCGTTGTTCGGAGCCGCTTATTGGTAACAGTCCACAACATGATTTGTGTGTAACATCTGGTTCTTGTTCATGGGATGCTGATGATAAATCATGCAATAATAACAGCCCAGATCTATTAGTTGGTAATCCCACACTTGCTTAGTTTAGTTTGTTTATTAACTTCTGCTAAATACCCACAAATATAATCTATTTAATTTTTTCTTGTCAGTGTTTCCACCAGAACAGATTTGGAGAAAATACCTAAAAAAGGAGATAAATTACGGAAGTTCAATATAGAGTGTGGTGATGGTGCCAAATATATGTCATATATCAAGGTGTTTATTTTGTTTCTAATCATACGTAAACAAATGACTTTTTATTTTGAGTAAACTGTCAAAATGGTCCCTGAGGTTTTGTCACTTTTGCCACTTTAGCCCAAAACTCAAACATTTTGAATTTGGGCCCCTGTGGTTTCAATTTTGTTGCCATTTTCATCCAAAAGCAAAATCTGGTAAGATTTTTTCAGTTAACATCCAATTTTTTTGTCGTTTTCCACCTTTTTAATAAAGGGCAAAATGTTCAGATTTTTATAATTTGTTATAATAAAATGTTAAAAGACCATTTTTCCCTTTATTAAAAGTGGGGAAAAAGACAAAAAAACTAGATCTTAACTGAAAAATCTGACCAGATTTTGCTTTTGGATGAAAATGGCAACAAAACTGAAACCACAGGGACCCATATTCAAAAGGTTTGAGTTTTGGACTAATGTGGCAAAAGTGACCAAACCTCAGGGACCATTTTGGCAGTTTACTCTTTTATTTTTTAGTACATTAAATTTAGTTATAATTTCTCATTAAATTGTTAGGTTAGCAAGGGGCAGCACGAACGAGTTAAAAGCAGTATGAAACAGTCTAACACCAGCATCCAACCAGTATGGATTAGTTGTTATGGTCGATCCGATCGGCGCTATTGTTCTTGCGGTTTATACGATTGTAAACTGGTCTGGAACTGTCAAGGAAAATGCAAGTACCTGCTGCAAGGATCATTTCAGTTTTCACTTTTATCTTTTTATTTATACTCTTAACAGATCTGATACAACACTGGCTAAATGTGTGGGTCTCCGGGTTAGGCGGATTGATCCATCTCTGAATATTGACGAGTCTAAGTGTCTTACACATCTAACCTGAGATCCCGTTGATAGCATGCAACTCAAATCACTTTGTGTACTGTTGTGTACATGTTGCTTTAACAGTGCTACATAAGGTGGCTATGTAACCGCCTACCTGGCTCTCTTTCTCTCTCTCTCGCTTTATCTTCAAAGCATTACGTACAAGTGCTTATGCGGTTCCCATGGTTTTCTACTTAAAATTGATTATGTATTGAACAATGTATGTGTGTGTGTCTATATATGTATTTGGTGTTTTCTTTATCACCTTTTCGCAACTGGTATAGTATAAGGCTTGGTTACTTTTGGTAATGAGATGCATGTATGCAGGTACCCATACTTGGCAGTTGTTCTTAACTTCAGCCAGACGTGGGCTTTGTATTGCCTGGTGCAGTTTTATTCGGTAGCCAAGGATAAGCTAGCACCGATCAAACCGTTGGCCAAGTTCTTGACTTTTAAGTCAATCGTATTCCTGACTTGGTGGTAAGGTATTGTTGTAGCCTTCCTTTTCTCTATGGGTGCACTCAAAGGATCTTTGGCCCAGGAGCTAAAAACCCGTATACAAGATTATATCATCTGTATTGAGGTGCATTTTGATTGCTTAAAGTCTAGGGTCTATTGTGTAATATAGAATAATGTTGAAGGGCTTGTTAGCAACAAACTCAAAGTTGAATTTGTTGTCAAGCAGATGAGTGTGGCTGCTGTGGTTCACCTATATGTTTTTCCAGCAGTACCTTACAAACGTGGAGAGCGATGTGTACGTGACGTGTCTGTGATGACCGACTATGCATCATTAGCAATGTTGTAGAAGGCGCTAGGCGCTAGTCGGGCGGTAAGGTACAGCCTAGGGATTAATCGGGATTAATCGGAATGGGATTTTTATATGTATTTTTTCAAAATTATATATATATACCCAATAATATAAAAATAATACTTCAAAATTCACATAAATACTTCAAGTTTCAGATAGTATGGTTCGGTTTTGACCGATTTTGACCAATTTTGACCGCCTAGGACCGATTTTGATCGATTTTGACCGACTAATATTGTCCGATTAATCCGATTTTTGACCGCCTAGGACCGATTTTGACCGATTTTTTACCATGACCGATTAATTGACCGCCTAGCTCAAAATTAGGCAGTAGATGACCGCCTAGCGCCTAGGCGCCGATTAATCGGCCGCCTAGGCCGATTTCTGCAACCATGATCATTAGGAGCTCCACCCGATCCAGAAGAGGTTCGAGACTGCGAGAAAACACCTAGACTAAATCTTGCTCGACATGAGGACAGACCACACCGTCCCAGGTTACATCAGAGTGTTCGTGACGTCATCTTTGGAAGTGGTGAAATTGTCAGTTTTTGATCCATTACCAGTAATTTGAGTCGGTTAACCCGAGTCAACACTTAATAATACTTGTGATGTGATATGCTTGATACAGATCGTGGACGACATGAAGTATACAGTTTCTCATGTTGTACAGCCAGTAGAAAGGGGACTAGCAAAGATAAACAGAATTTTTCATGAGATATCGGGGACTTCATGCTAATGAAAGGAAGGAAACCACCTGAAAGATATGAGAAGCAGAACAAGTGAGATGATTCTATCATGCTAATAATATTTTACTTTTTAAAGAAAATGATTTAAGAAAAAACTGTAAGCATCTAATACTCTTATGTTTTGACCCATTACATGGCCATGGCAATTAGTTTAATACTTCTGAGGCTACAATTTTATTGTTTAGTAATACGCTCACTGTTTGGTCGTTATGGAATTCGAAAGAATGTGAAAAACTTAGTTGTCAAATCCGATCAGACCATGAGCTGTTTGTTGGAATGGCTCGTTTTGAGCCCTTACCGGAGCCGCCCTTTTTGCCACTTTAGGTACTCACGGGGGTCTCTTTCTCTATTAAAACACGGGGAGTAAAAATCTCTGTGTGAGGGCAAAACTATCATCAAGTTTAGCTTAGCATATAAGTATGGAGTATTAGATTTTTGAATTTTGTTATGTTAAGGATGAAGGATATGTACCCTACCTGGATGTTTTGATCCACAATTCTACTTGTACCATCGAGCTAGGCTCGCATGTAGTTTTTTAAGCTCAAGCTTTTTGTTATTTTATTAGTTAATTTATTTTAAATATACTTAGAATTTCTTTGTAATTTGGTAATTTTTTTCATGATTATATAAATAGTATTATTTAAATATATGTTCAATGTATTGACTAAAAATTATACAAGCACTAACCTCATTTACGCTCGTGAGCCATCTCGTGCTCTATAAGCGAACCTGAAACTCGTGCTCGTTTACTAAACGAGCTTACTTTTAGGCTCGTGCTCGTTAAAGCTCGGCTCCTCTCAAGCTTTTTTTAGCCCAACTCAAGTAGCTTAGCTGGTTCGGACCTCTATTTACGAAACATTACCACTACGTGTTAATGCAAAAATAATAAAACATGCGAAATCCGCTTGTCATTTACTCATGTTACGAAATTGTTAATTACTACTTCTTTTAAGTGATTAATAACCTAACATAAAATAAAACAATTGATAAACTAACAGAAAAGGATTACAACGCCACAACTTATCCACTCTGCCACAACGCACAATAAAAAAATTGATAAACTAACGGAAAACGATTATAGTGCCGCAACTTATCCACTCCGCGGCAACGCGCGGGTTTCCCACTGGTATATATATATATATATATATATAATTAAAGCTTAGGAGGTTATATGGTAATTATTAAAAATTAAAACTCTGTTGTTAAAGTTGAGGAGGGTAATATGCGAATGTTTAAAAAAAGTACAAAAGTTTTTGTGATATTTTGTGTATACATATAAAAAACTATACTAATGATAATGTCAATATATAAAAAAACGCCTTTGTGATATCAAATCAAGGTTGGTAAACTTATATATTAACAATAACAATTGGTCTTTTTAAGGAATGTAGGCTTTGTTTAGGTGACTAGTGATCAGACACGTCTCAAGGTCGTAAGAATATGCATTGTAGATAATGTTAATTCTACTTATAGAAAATCCTATCGGTTTGTAACACTATAAGTTCCATATTTCTCTATTCATTACTTTAAAAGATTCTCTACTTCAGTTATGTTTTCTTTTACTTTTTTTGTAGATCATGAAACTGATATTGCTGTTAAAAGACTATTGTACTTTACTAACCCATGTCTAAAAAGTTTGTGATCAATATAGGAATAATTATCCACATATTTTGCATTAATTAGTTTGATTACAAAATCATATGATATATATAACTTACTAATCAGTTATTACTAAAGTAAACTAAGATTTGATATGGTAATTAATTATTTTGTTGCCTGATTAAAAGGAACAGGAAATGCAGGTGGCTTAGCATCTGCAACAAAGGAGAAAAGGGTGAGGTACGAAATTGCATGGTTTAGTTATATACAAATTATACATATTGCTAAGACTAATTATTATTATCAACTAGCACTTAGAAATTTTTGGGTTGTTAACATTCCTCTTGCATTATTTTTCAAATGCAGAAAATGAATTTTTCTAGTGCACTTCTGATCGTCTTCATCGCTGTATGTGTGTTGCAGTCGTCGTCATTGGCAATCAAAAGCAAAAAGGTATACACGTTTTCAGTCGTTAAAGAAATGCATATTGTTGGCCCCAAAATGGATCTTGATCTCTAGATCACAAATGATAAAACTAAAACTTTCATATAACTTGTAATCGAATACAATGATATTGTTTTGAATGTAATGAATATGATATGAACAACATGAACAACTACAAATGAATCTAACTATCCCTATTTATAGTTTTCTAAGGGTACGAGTAAACAGACGCGTCTCTTCGTGAACGGGTGTGTCTCTAGGATCTTGTGGATGAGATTTAACGTGAAGAGGTGCGTCTCTAAACGAATGGTTGCGTCCCTTCCTTCTTTCTCCTTGTGGCCGAAATCAAGAGGTGTCTCTCCAAGGGATTTCGCAACCCTTGGAGTGGTGGTTATTAACTTCTGATTTGTCACAACTGCCCCCTGAACTTTGTAACCGCCATGTAACCGCCACTCTTTTCTTTAATTACCATAAAACCCTTGTAGTTTAGGATGTGAAGGGATTATAACTTTCATTCACCCCCCTAATCACGAACATCCTTGAGTTGCAGATCTTGAACTTTAATCAATTCCATTTTCTTGAAACTCCTCGGTATCCAACGTTTCACATGGATCTTCTTATTCACCAACCTTGCTCCTCACGAACCTTGTTTCACTTGAACTTGCTTCACACTTGTCTTGACCGTACTTGATTTGTATCACACGAACCTTTTCTTGTGTAGTTGTCTCAACACAAACTCCACCGGTCTTGATTAACTTGCCCATCATCATATCACATGATCGGAATCCATTTCTCATAGATTTTGATAAACTGACTCACTCAAATTTCTCTTGCGGTTGTATCACACAACAGTCCTTCTTTTGACCCAGTCACAGGATACGCGCGTCTTCTCCTTGATTTATCTTCTTCACGGTTGTCTCTCACAACAGTTCTTCATAATTGATTGGTTCCCTCACGGATTCTTCGCTTTGATCCGATCCACTCACTGGACTGTTTTATCATACCTTTCACAGGTTATCTCCGCATCACACGGTTCTTCCCTTTGATCGTTTCCCATAAACCATTCGCTTCAAGAATCGTCTTGATACGAATAGCCCAAACCGTATAGTTTGTTGGTTTCAGAATCGGACACTGAAACTGGGAAAGAGAACTTCCTTCCTTGTATATTATCTGATTTTGTCCGGATGTTCCTGACATGACTTCTTGCCGAACAATCTTCACTTCTACTAAACTTTTACTTTCTTGGTTTCAATAGATCTCACAAACCCACGATTACCCTAATCGTGTAATAATCAAACAACTAAATAATCTAATTCGCACTAAACCCCGGAATCAAACAAACCTAGATTCCTAACCAACCCTTCGGTTCAACCGATCACCCTAGAACCGAAACTCTTAAAAAATTCTGAATTGAACTTGCGAATTGAAAACGAAAAATGAAACCTGATCGCGAATTCCCTGCGATGCCTTGCGATTCCCACGCCTAGAGCCTGATGCTCTGATACCAATTGTTGGCCCCAAAATGGATCTTGATCTCTAGATCGCAAATGATAAAACTAAAACTTTCATATAACTTGTAATCGAATACAATGATATTGTTTTGAATGTAATGAATATGATATGAACAACATGAACAACTACAAATGAATCTAACTATCCCTATTTATAGTTTTCTAAGGGTACGAGTAAACAGACGCGTCTCTTCGTGAACGGGTGTGTCTCTAGGATCTTGTGGATGAGATTTAACATGAAGAGGTGCGTCTCTAAACGAATGGTTGCGTCCCTTCCTTCTTTCTCCTTGTGGCCGAAATCAAGAGGTGTCTCTCCAAGGGATTTCGCAACCCTTGGAGTGGTGGTTATTAACTTCTGATTTGTCACAACTGCCCCCTGAACTTTGTAACCGCCATGTAACCGCCACTCTTTTCTTTAATTACCATAAAACCCTTGTAGTTTAGGATGTGAAGGGATTATAACTTTCACATATTACGTATTGCGACTGAAATAACATGGTATAGGGGACAGAGTAAAGACTGATTTGTAGTTACTAAAACCACTATATAAGACTAAGTTTTCGTTCCCAAATACATTCTTTTGGTCCTTCTTTCTCTTCTTTTGTTTACCTGTAAATTAATTTTTTTATGTATGTACATTTTACGATATTTGCAGTCTTATATAGTATACTTGGGAGGACTAGATCATGAATTTGAAGCATCTCAGATTAAAGATTCTCATTTTGAGTTTCTTGGTTCAATATTAGGGAGGTAAATGATTGATCTGTATGAAAACAAAACATAATGGCTATAGTTTTGATCTTCTTTTATGCGTCCTAATCAAAGTACTGGACTAATGGTTTCCTCATTATGTTTTGAAACAGCAAAGATAGGGTTGATGAGGCCATGATTTACTCGTACAATAAACAGTTTAATGGCTTTGCTGCTCTTCTCGACGAAGAAGATGCTGCTAAACTTGCAGGTTTATTATGCTCTTATAACAATCTGTTTATTGTTAGTGCATAAGTTGACAAGTTATATTTAGTTTGTATCTTATTGTAATTCCTAAATTCTTTGTAGACTTATGTGTTGCACGGAAAACTTTAACTTGGAATTTATTCACATTTATATCATGTAGAGCATCCGGACGTTGCGTTGGTGATCCAGAATAAAGGCATAAAATTACACACAACCCATTCTTGGGTTTCTTACAGCTTGAAAACAATGGTGTCATTGGTTTGTATTCCTTGTGGACGAAAGCGAAATTTGGCGAAAACATCATCATTGCTAATCTCGACACTGGTAACTTGTTTTGTGCTTTATTCATGAATTTTGACTATTACATTTTGATCATCTGATTTATATCTATAATTATATCACTTGTCAGGTGTTTGGTCCGAATCGAAAAGCTTCAGTGACAATGGTTATGGGCCCATCCCAACTAAGTGGAAGGGTGGTTGTCACAATGAAACCTTAGTTCCTTGCAACAAGTAAGAATGTCTCTTCTTTGTTCTTTTATGTTTAAAATATATATTATACATTAATTATTTATATATTGATGATGTTTGCAGTAAACTTATTGGTGCCAAGTACCTTAACAAAGGTTATGAGGCTTTGTTTGGAAAAATGGATCCTTCAATGAACAATGCGCGTGACCATAAAGGGCACGGTACCCATACATTATCAACTGCAGGCGGTAACTTTGTCTCAGGAGTGAATTTCAGTGGAGTCTGGATGGGAACCGCCAAAGGCGGTTCACCACGAGCCCGAGTGGCTGCTTACAAGGTCTGCTGGCCAGTCCCTCCAACATTTTTAGGATATGAATGCGATGCAGCAGATATAGTCAAAGGGTTTGAAACTGCCATCTATGATGGTGTTGATGTAATATCAGCATCTCTTGGTGCACCACCTACTGATTACATGAATGATGCTCTAGCCATTGCCTCGTTTCATGCTGTTAAGAAAGGAGTCACTGTTGTGTTTTCTGCCGGTAATGATGGACCAAGTCCTGGAAGTGTGTTCAATGTGGCTCCTTGGGTTATAACCGTAGGGGCTAGCACAATTGATCGCGAGTTTCAATCTTTTGTTCACCTTGCTAGCGGACTGGACTTGAAGGTTCATATACCCATACTCTTTAGATTACATATTATATAGCTTGTTTCCTCTTGAGCTATAACATCTTAGTTAATTTCTCTGCCTTGAATCATAATAACAGGGATTAGGCATGCCCAATCCTATACCACGTAATGGATTTTATCCTCTAGTTAATGCTGCAAATGCTAAAGCTGAAAATGCAACATCGATGGATGCGTATGTACTTTTATTTTCGAGTTTTCTTTTTTTCTTTTTTCAAAACTTTGTTCTTTTGAAAATGCATCATGACAAAGGTATGGTTATTTTTTTTTTTGTTACACTCCAAGTCTGGGTTAGTCGCTATCTAAGATAACAGAAACTTTTTCATAAGTAAGTAAATTTGAAAAGTGAGATTACATGGAGGTATGATTTTGAAGCGTTTAACAATTTATTTAGTTTAAAAATGTAAATAGGAAAGGGTGGGAGATGTCGCCTCTTCCAAAGGCGACAACCCTATTTGTGTAGAAGTTCCAAAACCACACCCCTATGTAACCATATATATGTGTGTGTAGGATGTTTTGCGCTCGAGGGGCACTTGACCCGGAGAAAGTTCAAGGGAAGATTTTGGTGTGCCTGAGGGGAGGCAATATAGAGCGGGTTGACAAAGGCGCAGTAGCAGCACGTGCTGGTGCTGCTGGCATGATTCTTTGCAATGATAAAGCCTATGGTGATGATATAATAGCTGAACTTCATTTGCTGCCAGCAATACACATCACATATGCTGATGGGCTTCGTCTCTATGCCTACCTCAACTCTACCAAGTAACTACCATCAACCCAACCCGGCCCGGCCCAGCCCATTTTGATACATCTAAACATTATATTTATCTCTATTTTTTGACATGATATGTTATTTTGATTTAGTAAACCAATGGGCTACATAACCCATCCTGAAGCTGCTATACACATGAAACCTGCTCCAAAGGTGGCGGACTTCTCTTCTAGAGGCCCAAATTCAATCACACCGGAGATTCTTAAGGTGTTTTGATCTACAAGTTGGTTTTTCCATTCAAATGTTTAAAAAAAAAAACTAATTATTTGAATTATATGAAAATGTGCAGCCTGATATTACAGCCCCTGGAGTGAATATCATTGCAGCATTCTCCGAAGATCCAAAACCAGTATTGCCATATAACATAGACACAGGCACTTCAATGGCCTGCCCACATGTTGCTGGAGTTGTTGGTCTCCTCAAAAGTGTCCACCCTGACGGGAGCCCTTCTGCCATCAAATCTGCCATCATGACCACAGGTAAACAAAAAAAATTAAAAATAAATAAAAAAAAACCTTATTTGTCATAAATAAATTTTTAAAACATCTCATTTAAAAAAAGTTTACTTAACAATGGTCACATGAGTTAGTTGTTATATTTTACCAATATGTTACTTTAATAACTAATTAATATTGATTGGGGTGTATATATTTGCAGCAAACATAATAGACAACAGAGGGAACACGATGACCGATGAAACTAAACATGAGGCGAGCCCATTTAGCCGTGGAGCTGGAGTCATTGACCCAAATCGAGCAATGAATCCTGGACTGGTTTATGATCTAACTGTCAATGATTATCTTGACTTCCTATGCACTAGTGGATACAACAAAACAATAATTCAGAAGTTTTCTGGTCAGCCTTATGAGTGTCCTGAAAAGTACAACATCTTAGACTTCAACTACCCTTCCATAACTGTCCCTAAACTTAATGGTACTGTCACTGTCACAAGAAGATTGACGAATGTGGGCCTAGCCGGAACCTATACAGTTGGAGTTAAGAGCCCTGCTGGTATATCAGTGGATGTGAAGCCAAACATTCTTGCATTTGGGAAGACGGGTGAAGTACAGAAGTTTGAGTTGACAATGAAAGCTGATGGCACAAGGGTAGTTAGAGATTATGTTTTTGGGGAACTAATATGGTCTAATGGCAAATATAACCATGTGAACAGCCCCATTGTAGTCTCTATGGCCTAAACCATTTACATGTAGTTGTTGGAGTAGTACTGACCTGTTACTTGTTCATCAGTTTTTGATGTATATTGTTTTGTTGAATTCATTTTGGTTTTGTTTGCATGGAATGTGATTTAGCTTTATTCTTCCAAATCTCTGATAAGGTAGAATGACATAACTATTTTTTTAAAATTTACACCAATCTTAAATGCTACACTAATAGAAACAATTGTGACAGAAATCATAACGGTCCAACCCAGATCCGGTCGCTAAACAGTCGCAAAGTTTTTGCCGCTATTTTCGGTTGCAAAAGTTATTATAACAAATTGAGTAAACTGCCAAAATGGTCCCTGAGGTTTGGTCACTTTTCCCACTTTAATCCAAAACTTTAACCTTTTGAATCTGAGTCCCTGTGGTTTCAATTTTGTTGTCATTTTCATCCAAAAGCAAAACCTGGTCAGATTTTTCAGTTAGCATCCAGCTTTTTTTAAACAGGTTTTGATCATTTGAAGGGGTATGGTCCCAAAAAGGCCGCGCAGACCTCATTCACGTCGCGCGCAGGACCATACTCCTTATTCATCAACTTGTTTACTGCCAACCTCGCGCGCGTTACATCACCACGTATTGATCTAGCGCGAGGTCTCAACAAGAGAAAACACCACATTCAACACTTAGCATTCTGAATAGGAGTCTTCAACCACCCACACCCTGCGCGGGCTAGTTACGTGCTCAGCAAGAGTCGCGCAGGTCTATGGCACAGGGCTACTTCAGAAGGAACACAAGGTACAAGTGGCAGAAGAAAAGGGCCAATCCGCATCCTCCAGGTTCTGCTCAATCGTGCTCCACGATCGTCTGACGTGCAGGAGACAGAGAGTACTTAAGGACGCCTACGTGGCACCAATCACAGGGCAGAGACACCAACCCCACGATCTCCACTTACCTGCTGATGGCAGAAGGACGGCCAGGCCGACAACGGTGACACGTGGCTCCAATCATGGTGCACCAACACCGGAGAACTTCTAGAAGCCACTAACAGTCGACACCAGTGATACAAGGAGCATATCCCCTATGTTGTCGCCTTCCGGCCCAAGGCCCATCAGCCCACATCCTCTTACACCTCTCCGGCTATAAATAGAGACCTCACTTCACAGGTTAAACATTCTATTCCCTCTACTCTCACTCTTAATACGCAATTATCTCCTCAAAGCAGTCGCTTATTCTCACGCCGGGGCCCGATTAAGAGGGAAACCCCCATATTCCCCTCTTAACGAGTAACGGTGTTCTGTTTTGCAGGATTAACGGATCATTACAAATCTCAGAAAACCCAAAGAAGATTAACCTCTATGATAGAGACATAAACCAAACTAATTAACTCTAGGATTAGTACGTGTTTCTTCATTGGCGCCCACCGGTCTTTTACAAATCACTTTCATCTTCTTTTTTCTGAGTTTTCTAAGTTTTTTTTTTCCTTCGATCATGGCTGGTCAAGGAATCATCCCCGATTTTGGTTTTGGAACAAACTCTAATGCAGTGTTGGGGGAGGACAATCAAAACGTCCAAGTCCAACATGTTGAAGAAATCGGCGAAATCGAAGTAACCAATATTGGGGGACCCCGCGCGAGTGCCACTCGCATCACTCAAACGGTAACCCCAGTAAATCATGTCACTGGTCCTTCGAATCCAGCTCCACCTCAGAATATTTCGGCGCTATTAGGGCTGCCAGAAGGAGAAACTACAGCCTCTTGGTATGCGAAACAAATTGCTACGATAAATGCCGCGTATCACTCTTTGAGCGCACAGCAAGCAGTCTTACAAGCAGAACCATCTTTGGTTACACCTTAGGGTCCTAGTCAGGGGGCGCGCCAGATACCCCCACAGCAAACCCTTCAAGGAAGAGTTAACAGGCCTCCTCCCCTAAGAAGACCAAGCGTGTATGACATACGCGACACACGGGGAGAGACAGAAAGCTATTATGACCATCCGTTAAACGTTCAAAGGGGTCCAATTCATAGCCGGCTTGGGCCGCGCAATATAAATAACGAGTGGGACGACAGATACCCCAACGACCCAACATGGCAAGACGACGAAGGATCCTCAGTTTTCAACCGCTTGCAGCGGAATCGCGAAAATTACAAGCCAAGGCAGCGCATTGCATATAGCGAAGAAGCAGAGCGAGACTTCAGTCTCGCCTACAGACCAGCTGAAGCTGCAGAACACTCAAAGTTTATCCCGAAGATGCCCTGGCACCACTTTCAAGAGAGAAGCTACCCCTAACAGTGGGAAAATTCAATGGTTTAACCGATCCTGACGATCATGTCAGAGTATTCACAAGTGTCGGTTGTATGGGAGGATGGAATATGCCTATGTGGTGTCATTTGTTTATCCAGACGCTTACTGGGGCTGCTCGCGCTTGGTTCGACAGCCTCCCGCCTGGAAAAATCAGTTCATAGGTTGATTTCAGAACGCAATTCGTAAACCACTTCAGTCAGCAGAGACGGTATCAGCGAGATACGTCTGAAGTGACTGATATCTGGCGCAGAGAAAATGAAGGTCTGGAGGACTTCATTACACGTTTTAACAAAGAATGTCTGGAAATTGGTGGTGTAGGCGAACAACTCATGCGCGCTCACTTCAAGAAAGCAATTTGTTGTGATAGTCTTATCAGAACTATCACTGGCAAAGATGGCATGCCCAAAGAATGGGATAAGGTTATGGAAGCCACAAAAATAGTAGCGCAGACTGAAGAGTCGCTAGCTGGAGCCAAGAGCTCATACACTGACGATCGCTTTTCCAAGAAGAACTCGCGCGACTATGACAAGCACAAAAAGGGCAAAGGTCAAGATTGGAAATCCGGAAGACCAAGTGGTCATGAGGAAAGACCGCGCTACAGGGAAGATGCGCGAGAAACAATTGACAGGATTGGGTATCGGAAAGCAGTCAGGGATGATAACCGAGAAAAGCACTGGACTCCGCTCATAAAAACACCAAAAGAGGTGCTAATGACGGAGAACCACGACTTCAAGGTGCCAAGGCCTATGACGAACAAAAAGGGGCAAGACCCGAACCTGTACTACGATTTCTATAAGGATACAGGTCATCTAACAGACGACTGTATCAGCTTGCGTCAAGAGATCGAAAAAGCGCTAAAAAGCGGGATGTTAAGTCACCTGGTGAAAAACGTGCGCAAAGAAACACGCCAGATTCAGCGCCACGATGATGGGAACCACAAGAAAGTTCGGCGCCTGGAAACTCATATGGTCAACGGACCAAGATACAGCGCTAGAGAGAAAGGCAAACGCCCTTACGAACCTTCATGGCAAGAGCAGCAGGTCATTTTCCCGGTAGTGCGCGGGGGCCCTTGTCACAACCCCCGATCCCTGATCCCCGGGAACGGGCGGACGTGAGCTCAGAGTTTGGTGGTATCAGCTTATTAAATCTCGTAGCGGAATTTACATCAGGACCGTAGTTAGGAAATGTTTATCAGAGTAAAACCACCATATTTTATATTAATAATCACATGGGTAAAACCCAAGTTTCTTATTACAATACATTTATAGGGACAAACCCTATTTTATTGAATTTAAAACATCGTTTATTAGGTAACTTTTATAGCCACATTTTTCCCAAGCCTTCAGTGCTCTCCAGCTGGCTTTTCACTTAATTGGCTGTTCACATTGTGTTACCTGTAACGTGTTTTAAAAACATTTGTCAGTCGGAAATACTGGTGAGTGAATCCCAGTTTAATCACGAAACATTTTATCAATTAAAACAGTATTGAGAGCGATCACATTGTTTATTTCTACACAATTACTCATTCAGTATTTGCCACTCGACCGGATCTATGGCTATGGTCAAATTAACCATTGGCTAACTCGTCGTCCAATGGTAATGCACTGTCGTTCCCGACTTACTACTCGCAAGTAGTAATAAATTTTGTATACAAAACCCCATAATACCGGCAGTAATTGAAGAACTACAAAGACTCAATCACCGCTTAATTTCATAGTAAAACATTTAAGGTTTGGTAAAACAGTACCAAAAACATTAACAAAAAGAGGATAAACTCACTTTGCTATCTTAGGCTTCTCGTAAGGGTTTCCTGGATATAATCTATAATTTATACAGATATACATTGGTTAGTATCATAACCCTTTGAAAATATTAATAACACCCTCCCCGAGACGGCATTCCAACAACTACGTCGGGCAGAACCACGACAGTTGTTACGGAACCCTAAATTAATCGGGCAGCGTAACTATTTCAAAACTAGGGTTATAATACTTACAACAGAGCAGAACCTCGCTAATTAGGGGTATAGTACCCGACTATAATGCTTATAACTTTCAGATTTCGAGATTGAGAAAAAGAAACGAGCGACGGAAAACGTAAACGGATGGCCTTCTTATATAGTTGCTGATTCTAGTCCTGTCGCGGCCCGCGTAAGGTAAGGCTAAGCCTTACGCGGCCCGCGTCAACATGCGGTCAACCTATAGCTTGTCCCGGTCATCCTCTAGACCGCCACGATCATGACACGTGTCAGCCTCTGGGTGTATCCGCATTTCACGAGTTCTCGCGGCCCGCGTAATATTGAGGTGAGGTCTTTCGCGGCCCGCCTCAACTTACATTTTCAGAATTTTATTTTCTTTTATATGTTATAATCTATTTTGGGCTCGGTTTTCACATACGGGGCATAAGATAAGATATATGGGGACATTTTACAATATAATGGAGTGTGGAAATATTATGAGGGTGTTGGTTTTATCGAGAGTTGTTACATTCTCCCCACCTTGTTTAGAACTCGTCCTCGAGATCTACTAAAATAAATGCGGGTATTTCTTTTGCATTTCTGACTCGAGCTCCCATGTGTACTCAGGTCCACTTTTGGAATCCCACTTTACTTTGACTAAAACTAGTCTCTTGTGTTTGAGATTCTTGACTTTCCTATCTTCAATCTGTAGAGGTCTTTCTACAAATTTGAGTTGTTCATTTACCTCTATATCCTTAAGAGGAACTATCAGTGATTCATCAGCTAAACACTTCTTGAGATTAGATACATGAAACACATCATGTATTCCTGCCATTTCCTCTGACAGTTGCAGCTGATAGGCTACAGGTCCTATTCTTCTAATAATTTCAAAAGGTCCAACATACCTGGGACTTAGCTTTCCCCGTTTGATGAATTTTACTACTCCTTTCCAAGGAGAGACTTTTAATAATACTTTATCTCCTACCTGAAATTCCAATGGCTTGCATCGGTTATTAGCATAACTCTTTTGTCGATCACGTGCTGCTTTCAGTCATTCCTTGACTTGAATAATCTTGTCAGTTGTCTCTTATACTATCTCAGGTCCAGATAGTTGTTTTTCTCCAATTTCTGCCCAACAGACTGGGGTTCGACACTTTCGTCCATAAAGTGCTTCAAATGGTGCAGCATTGATACTCGTGTGATAACTATTATTATAAGAAAATTCTATTAAAGGTAAGTGATCGTCCCAATTACCTCCAAAATCAATTACACAAGCTCTAAGCATGTCTTCCATTGTCTGGATTGTTCTTTCGCTTTGTCCATCCGTTTGAGGATGATAAGCTGTGCTTAATTTTAACTTGGTTCCCATTGCCTTTTGGAAACTTGACCAAAAATGAGATGTAAAGCGACTATCTCTATCAGAAACAATTGATAAAGGAATGTCATGTAAAGAAACAATTTCATTTACATACAATTTAGATAATTGTTCCATACTAATTGTTTCCTTCATTGGTAGAAAATGAGCTGACTTAGTTAGTCTATCTACAATCACCCAGATTGTATCATTTCCTTTCTTAGTTTTGGGTAATTTAGTCACAAAATCCATTGTTATCAATTCCCATTTCCAAACTGGCATCTCTAATTGATGTAACAAACCTGAGGGTTTCTGATGTTCAGCTTTGACTTGTGAGCAAGTTAAACATTTAGAAACATAGGTTGCTATGTCCTTTTTCATTCCTATCCACCAAAAATTTTTCCTTAAATCCTGGTACATTTTATCACTTCCTGGATGCATCGTATACTTAGATTTATGGGCTTCTTCTAATATGCGATGACGTAGATTTCCTAATTTAGGTATCCACATTCTCTTTTCATGGAATCTCCAAATTCCATCTATTCCTTGTTTTAATTCTTTTAGCATACCTTTTAATTTTTCAGAATCATCTTTGATTACTGAGTTTTGTGCTTCTCTTATTTGATCATTTAAATCTACTTGCAGATTTAATTTAAGAGAACGTACCCTTCTTGGCTTTTCATGATACTTTCGACTTAAAGCATCTGCCACTACATTTGCTCTTCCTTCATGATACTGGATATCACAATCATAATCACTAAGAAATTCCATCCAACGTCTTTGTCTCATATTCAACTCTTTCTGTCCGAAAACATACCTTAAACTTTTGTGATCAGTAAATATGGTAAACTTACTACCATAAAGGTAATGTCTCCAAATTTTAAGAGCAAAAATTATAGCTCCTAATTCTAGATCATGGGTTGAATAGTTCTCTTCACGATTCTTAAGTTGTCTAGATGCGTACGCTATAACCTTTTGGCGTTGCATCAATACACATCCATAACCTAATCTAGAAGCATCACAATATACTACAAAATCTTCAGTTCCTTCTGGTAATGCTAATATTGGTGTATGGGTTAATCTTTGCTTAAGAATTCTAAAGGCTTCTTCTTGTTTTAATCCCCATTCAAACTTAACAGATTTACAAGTTAACTTAGTTAAGGGAATGGCTATTCTAGAAAAATCTTTAATAAACGTTCTATAATAACCTACCAATCCTAAGAAACTTCTAACCTCGGTTGGTGATTCAGGGGTTTTCCATTTCATAATTGCCTCGATTTTTGTTGGATCTACATGAATTCCTTCATGATTGACTAGGTGTCCAAGATATTGTACTTGTTCCAACCAAAATTCGCACTTAGAAAATTTAGCATAAAGCTTTTCCTTTCTTAACAGACTTAGAAGTGCGTGAAAATGTCTTGCATGATCCTCTTTATTCTTAGAGTAAATTAGAATATCATCTATGAATACAATTATGAATTTATCCAAATATGGCTTACATATTCGGTTCATCATGTCCATAAATGCAGCTGGGGCATTGGTTAAACCAAAGGGCATGACAGTAAATTCATAATGACCATACCTTGTTCTAAATGCGGTTTTAGGAATGTCCTCTTCCTGTACCTTTAATTGATGATATCCTGACCTTAAATCGATTTTAGAGAAAAATCGAGCTCCTTGCAGTTGATCAAACAGATCATCGAGTCTTGGTAATGGATACCGATTTTTAATCGTGACCTTGTTTAATTCACGGTAGTCAATGCACATCCGCATTGATCCGTCTTTCTTTTTAACAAACAATATCGGCGCTCCCCATGGCGACGAACTTGGCTGTATAAATCCTTTTTCCAACAATTCATCTAATTGTTTCTTCAATTCTTGCATTTCGGCAGGTGCCAAACGGTAAGGTGCTTTGGCAATTGGTGACATTCCTGGTATTAAATGGATTCTGAATTCAACTTCTCTATCCGGAGGTTGCCCTGGTAATTCTTCTGGAAAGACATCTGAAAACTGATATACTACTGGAATGTCTTTTAAATCTTTTCCTTTAGTGTTAGTGATTATGGAAATCAAATACACAATAGAACCTTTTCTTATACAACTTGCAGTTTTCATCACGGAGATAAACTTAGTGGACTTAGAAGATTTATTTCCTTTAATTGTGATCGTTTTACCTTTTGGTGAATTTACTTGGATTAACTTTTGATCACATAAAATACTGGCTTTATTGGCTATTAACCAATCCATTCCTAAAACAACATCAAATCCTGCTAGATTCATGGGATATAGATTTGCAATAAACTTCTGATTTAAAATTTCTATTCTTGCTCCCTGCAAGATTTCAGAAATTCTAACAGTTTCTCCATTAGCTGTCTCTACTACGCATTCATGTGGTAGTTTAGTTAATGACTGATTTAGAAATTTGCAAAACGATGTATTAATAAAACTTTGGTTTGCACCAGAGTCAAATAATACTTTAGCAAAAACATCATTAACTAAAAACGTACCAGCTATGACATCTGGAATCATTTTGGCTTCATCTGCAGTCAGAACAAATGCTCTAGCATTTTTAGTATTCTTGTTATCTGTAGCTGGAGCTAATTTTGGACAATTTAGCTTGATATAACCTTGTTCTCCGCAATTGTAACACACCTTGCTGTTAGCTTTCTTCCTGCAGTTTTCTTCTTTGTGTCCCGATATTTTGCAAAAGTTACAGTATATGGGGCATCTCCCTGAATGCTTTCTTTTGCAATACCTACAGTAGGGTGCAGAGGTAGCTCCTACATTTTTCCCACGGTTAGAATTTCCAGAACGAAATTCTTGAGTCAATTTCTGGGTTAGGTTTCTCCATTGATCCTCTTCTCGGGTACGGACTAATTCATCAGTCAAGGTATTGGCTAGTTCTACAGCTTCTTCTTTGGTTTGTGGTCTAGCTGCCTTGACTACATGTCTTATTTCTCCGATTAATCCCTAGATATAACGGGAAATTAACACTGGTTCTGGTGAAGCAAGAGTTGGTACTATTCTAGCATATTCAAAGAATAATTTAGTGTACCCCTTACTATCTACACCAGTCATCCTAAGATTTAGGAATTTGTTTGCTATCTGTTCTTTTTCATTGGGTGGGCAGAATTTTCTTTCTACCTTGTCCTTAAATTCTTCCCATTCCATATTATAAGTTCTATCACTTCCTCTTGTCTGGAGGATAGTGTTCCACCATTCTAGTGCTGCATTCTTAAACAGATTAGAAGCAAACAATATCTTATCTTCTTCGACACACTTACTTATCCTTAAGACCGCCTCAGTCTTTTCTATCCAGCGTAAAGTTGCAATGGCCCCTTCATTGCCCGAGAATTCCATTGGTTTACAAGACCATAATTCTTTATACGAACAACCGTTAGGCACGGTTCTTCTTCTTTTGGGAATAGGCATTTGAAGTACCGGTCCATTGTTCACGCTATTTTCTGGTTCAATTGGTCGCTTACTGCTATGTTTACTTTTATTATTCGCTTCTTGAATAGTTTGAATAATAAATGGCATGGCATCTATGATTCCTTGTGCCACTATATGTTGAACGGCACTATTATCCATTTGGTTTTCGTTGTTATGGATGCTCGGATTATCATTAACCACGTTAATGTTACTCTGGTTATCATTATTCAGATTTCCTTGATTTCCTTCGTCGGCCATCTGAATTTTAAACATTTATCCCATATTAATATCACAAGATAGTAAGTAATATCACAATTCACATGACACGCAATCTAACCAAAAACGTAGATCATTGCTACTTACTCTTTTCATATACTTATGCGTCTATTACACACTAGTACAGAAATAAAGATTACAATACCAACAGAAATAAAATAATAATATGCATCCGTACACACATATCTTATTTTATTTTATTATATTATTGTTACTACCACTTCTTTAACATTCACGGATATGGATTTATCCAAAAATCCATATTACGTTCATCGTACTTCCATACGAGACGTTCTCCCACCTGACGCATTCTCTCACTGCTCTCTAAAATTTCCTCCCCGAAAGTCCTAAGTTCTTGAACGTTTTCTGCACTCATTGGGGGTGCAGGTTCTCGGACTGGGTTTGGAATCTGGGGTGCGTTTTCCTGATATGGGGGTGACAGTTCATGAAATTGGTAAGGATCCTCTAATATTTCCCTAATATAATCATCTTGGTAATAGGGATCTAAAGGGTCCATACCTGGGTAAGCTTCTATGTTCTGTAAGGGTGGATAATCCTGGATAGGGTAACGTTGCACAAAGTCCCTATTATTGTCCTACCAGGGGTCATAGTTCGGGTCTAGGGGGTTTGGTGCAGGTACCCTTGGGATTTCTTCTGGGTTAAAATCGTGCATCTCTACTTGGTTTTCCGGGTTTTCTATGTCCATGGGTTGTTCTGGGTTTTGTGGTTGTGGGGCTACTAATTGTTCCAGACTCGGGTCGGCAGCAATTGTAGCTAAGATATGGAAATTAGCTAAGCTTCTATTTAGCATATCTTGAGTATGGGCATCTGTCTCTCGTTTAATAGCTGCTAAAGCCCTTTGCTGTTGCAATTTTCGCATTCTCTTCCTACGAGCAAAAGCTTCTTTACTGAACCATCCTCGTTTCTTACTAGGAAATGGTTCTTCAGATTGAGCTCTAAAGGTAAATATCCCCTCCTCCTGATCAGCAGAATACCCTAAAAGGGCAGGCTGTGATGATGTACCTTCACTCCTAGGTGAATCAGATAACTGACGATTCACGTCTGATGGACCTTGATCACTCATACTGAAAACTAACAGATAGTCAAATAACACATAACAAATAATTACAGTTATGCACATATTTCCGTAATTTATTTCCTAACACAAAATTTTAAAATTTTAAGTGTCAGCAGAACACTTCTTTGGCTCAGACCAGTGGCTAGCTCTGATACCACCTTCTGTCACAACCCCCGATCCCTGATCCCCGGGAACGGGCGGACGTGAGCTCAGAGTTTGGTGGTATCAGCTTATTAAATCTCGCAGTGGAATTTACATCAGGACCGTAGTTAGGAAATGTTTATCAGAGTAAAACCACCATATTTTATATTAATAATCACATGGGTAAAACCCAAGTTTCTTATTACAATACATTTATAGGGACAAACCCTATTTTATTGAATTTAAAACATCGTTTATTAGGTAACTTTTATAGCCACATTTTTCCCAAGCCTTCAGTGCTCTCCAGCTGGCTTTTCACTTAATTGGCTGTTCACATTGTGTTACCTGTAACGTGTTTTAAAAACATTTGTCAGTCGGAAATACTGGTGAGTGAATCCCAGTTTAATCACGAAACATTTTATCAATTAAAACAGTATTGAGAGCGATCACATTGTTTATTTCTACACAATTACTCATTCAGTATTTGCCACTCGACCGGATCTATGGCTATGGTCAAATTACCCATTGGCTAACTCGTCGTCCAATGGTAATGCACTGTCGTTCCCGACTTACTACTCGCAAGTAGTAATAAATTTTGTATACAAAACCCCATAATACCGGTAGTAATTGAAGAACTACAAAGACTCAATCACCGCTTAATTTCATAGTAAAACATTTAAGGTTTGGTAAAACAGTACCAAAAACATTAACAAAAAGAGGATAAACTCACTTTGCTATCTTAGGCTTCTCGTAAGGGTTTCCTGGATATAATCTATAATTTATACAGATATACATTGGTTAGTATCATAACCCTTTGAAAATATTAATAATACCCTCCCCATGACGGCATTCCAACAACTACGTCGGGCAGAACCACGACAGTTGTTACGGAACCCTAAATCAATCGGGCAGCGTAACTATTTCAAAACTAGGGTTATAATACGTACAACAGAGCAGAACCTCGCTAATTAGGGGTATAGTACCCGACTATAATGCTTATAACTTTTAGATTTCGAGATTGAGAAAAAGAAATGAGCGACGGAAAACGTAAATTGATGGCCTTCTTATATAGTTGTTGATTCTAGTCCTTTCGCGGCCCGTGTAAGGTAAGGCTAAGCCTTACGCGGCCCGCGTCAACATGCGGTCAACCTATAGCTTGTCCCGGTCATCCTCTAGACCGCCACGATCATGACACGTGTCAGCCTCTGGGTGTATCCGCGTTTCACGAGTTCTCGCAGCCCGTGTAATATTGAGGTGAGGTCTTTCGCGGCCCGCCTCAACTTACATTTTCAGAATTTTATTTTCTTTTATATGTTATAATCTATTTTGGGCTCGGTTTTCACATACGGGGCATAATATAAGATATATGGGGACATTTTACAATATAATGGAGTGTGGAAATATTATGAGGGTGTTGGTTTTACCGAGGGTTGTTACAGCCCTCGCGACACGCGCCCCGTTGTCATTACCGGTATCATCGGTCACTACGAAACGGAATACGCCTTCATTGACCCAGGAAGTACAGCCGACATCATCTATGAGCAATGCTTTAATCAGTTTGACGACGAAGATAAAGCGAGACTCGAGCCAATCGATTACCCTCTGTCAGGATTCTGCAATGAAATAGTCTTCCCGTTAGGCCAAATCAGCTTCCCCGTCACGTTTTCTGACGGGAAGCATTCAAGAACCACAAATGTAAACTTCATGGTAATGCCTGTCAAATCAAGGCATGATGTGTTGATTGGGAGAGAAACCCAAGGTGAACTGAACATGGTAACTTCCACACCCCACTCGGCCATCGGGTTCCCAACTGAGACGAGGGTGGCAATCATCTATGCGAAGAAAGAAGTAATGTCAACAGAAGAGGGACGACCAGCAAAAGCGGCAAAAGTTTCAACAACTGAGCCAGAAAAGTGGGTTTTAAACCGTAAATATCCGGAGCAGACGGTGACGATTGGCCACGCAATCTCACCGAACATCAGAACGCACCTCAAACAGCTTTTGTTCAGGAATATGGATATCTTCGCCTGGACTCCGGCTGACATGACCGGAGTCCCGCGCGACATCACTGAACATTGCCTAAACACTTATTCCTCTGTTGAACCAAATGTGTAAAGAAGGCGCAGCTTAGGGGCAGATAAAACAAAGGCAATGAATGAGCAAGTATGTGAGCTGCTAAAAGCAGGGATCTTGAGAGAGGTGCGCTATCAAAGTTGGGTTGCGAACCCAGTGATGGTGGAGAAGTCTAATGGAGGATGGATAATGTGCGTCGATTATACCGATCTCAACAAGGCATGCCCTAAAGATTGTTACTCTTTGCCTGAGATCGACAAAAAGATAGACTCTCTTGCACCGTACAGATGCAAATGCATCTTAGATTGTTACAAGGGGTACTATCAGGTTCAAATGAAGCTTGAGGACGAGGACAAGACAGCTTTTCGGACCGATCTTGGGATCTTCTGTTATACAAAGATGTCGTTCGGCCTCAAAAACGTTGGCGCAACATACCAGCACCTGATGAATAAGACCTTCGCTAGAGATATTGGGAAGCATATCGAGGTTTACATCGATGATCTGGTGATTAAAAGTCCCGAAGAGGACCAAATGCTGAAAGATATCGAGAAAACATTCAACTCGTTGACAAGCGTGAATATGAAACTGAATCCAGCCAAATGTTCCTTTGGTATGGAGGAGGGAAAATTTTTGGACTTCGTGGTTACAAATGGCGGGTTTAGAGTCAATCTAGAAAAGTTCAAGCCATAGAGCGGATGCCGTCACCACGAACGATCAAGGAGATGCAAAGGTTGGCCGGTCGCCTAGTCGCGCTTAACTGTTTTCTGTTAAACCAAGCTGCGAAGTCATATCCTTTTATCAGCACTCTATGCAATTGCGTGAAAAAGCAAGAATTCAAGTGGACGCCTAAAGCAGAAGTTGCTTTTCAGCAAATGAAAGAGTGTTTTATTGAGCTCCCTACCCTGACCGCGCCGGTCGAAAAGGAACCACTCATCCTGTACTTATCTTCTTCGGATAAGGCAGTAGGGTCGGTATTGCTTGTAGAGAGAAATGGAGTTCAGACTCCTATCTATTACGTCAGTAGGGTGCTTACAGATCCAGAAACGAGATATTCAACGATGGAGAAATTAGTACTTGCGCTGCTACATGCCTCCAGGAGGCTGCGCAGATACTTTACAAGTCACGTCATCACCGTGCTTACCAACTTCCACATTGGCACGATATTGCAAAAGCCAGAGACATCTGAGCGGTTAGCAAAGTGGGCGATCGAGCTAGGAGGCCACAACATTTTGTACAAGCCGCGCCCGGCCATCAAGGGTCAAGTTCTAGCGGACTTCATCACAGAAGTCCCGGTTGATAAAATCAAAGAGTGTGAGATCGTTGAGACTCCTGTAAAAGACACATCCAATGAGTTATGGTTGCTGTACATGGATGGGGCCTCAAAAGAAGATGGCGCAGGAGCTGGATTGTGCCTTGTGAGCCCTGTGAAACATGAATTTACATATGCCATCAAGTTGGACTTCAAGAATACCAACAACGAGGCGGAATATGAGGCATTCTTGGCAGGCTTGCGCCTCGCCATAAAAATGGGAGCTCAAAATCTGCGAGCGCACGTTGATTCACTCTTGATTGCCAGTCAAATCAACGGACTATACGACGCGAAGGGCGAAGTTATGGCTTTGTACCTAGATAAGGAAAAGGAGTTGCTTCAGCAGTTCAAGTCCTACAAGGTGGTGCATATCAATCGCTCAGAAAACAAACCAGCAGACGCCTTAAGCAAGCTTGCTTCAACTTCTTTTCAACATCTCGCCAAGGATGTAAGAATCGAAGTATTAAACAACCCGTCGGTTTTGTTGCGTCAAGTGAATGTGATAGAGATAGGGCAACCATCCTGGATGAGCTCTATAATCAAGTATTTGTAAGAAGGAACCCTCCCTGACAACAAGGCAGAGGCAAGGAAGATACAGAATAAGGCCTTGCATTATGAGATGAATGGCGGTATCTTGTACAGAAAATCCTTCTTGGGGCCACTCTTGCGCTGCCTGGACCCCCAAGATGCGGCATACATGCAGGGCCACGCATGGTCGTTGCGAAAATAATGAACGCTGGATACTACTGGCCAGGGATGCACGTAGACGCTCTAAAGGAGTTGCGTAAATGCGACTCTTGTCAAAGGCACTCCCCAAAAACCCTGCGCCCAAAAAACAATCTTATCCCTGTATCCACTGCTTGGCCTTTTCAGCAGTGGGGGATTGATATGGTGGGACCTTTCCCAGAAGCTCCTGGCGCCGTCAAATTCATAATCGTGGCCGTCGACTGCTTTACGAAATGGGTGGAGGCCAAAGCCCTTGCCTCAACTCAAGATTGTAACCGACAATGGCACCAACTTCGCGTCTGACGACCTCCAAAAGTGGATGAAAGAAATGAAGATCGAACACACTTTCTCTTCCGTTGCGCACCCCCAAGGCAACGACCAAGTTGAAAGTGTAAACAAAAGTATCGTTGATGGGATAAAGGCCCGACTGGGCACAAAGCGAAGAGGCTGGGTGGATGAGTTCCCGAGTATCTTGTGGGCTCATCGAACCATGCCGAAAACAAGCACTGGCGAAACCCCTTTCAGCCTAGTCTATGGCTCAGAGGCGGTTATCCCAGCCGAAATTGGCCTGCCCTCGCCGCGCTTAACAGCGGTCAACACAATCGATAACGAGGTAGAGCGTCGTCTTGACTTGGATTTACTCGAAGAAAGACGCGAAATTGCGCGAATTAAAGAAGCCAAGTACAAGACGTAGCTAGAAAGGTATTACAATGCAAGAGTTCGCATTTGTACCTTCACTCCAGGAGAGTATGTCTTCAGAGACAATGAAGCTTCAAACACTGAACGCCCAGGAAAGCTAGCACCCAAATGGGAAGGCCCATACTTAATACACGAAGTGTTAGGAAAAAGGGCATACAAGTTGCGCACTCTGGATGGATACAACATCCTGCGCACGTGGAACGCGCAACAACTGCGCAAGTGCTATATGTAACTACTCTCGGCCTTGCGCCTCTACCTACTCATGTTGGCCACACGCCTTTTCAATTTCCTATGTTGGCTAAACGCCCTTTGTGTTACTTGCGTACGATGTATGTTGGCCTAAGCGCCTGTTTCTTAATCAATGAAAGCATATGCCTTATGTTTTCTTTTATCAGAATGACTCCTACGTTACAAATGCATGTTAAACTTTTGATTAGCACGAAAACACTTCAGTAAATTACGAGCTCTTGAGTTATGCCTCCAAGGTCCTCCGCGAACATAGCGCGAGACCGGGCAGTTACACTCACACAAGAGCCACACTTACATTTATTCGTGCTAACTTAACCAAAGTTTCTAACAACAATGCAATAATTGTAACTGGACAGAGAGTAAACATAAACATTATATTCAACAAGCGCAACTGCGCAATAGTTACATAAAAACAGACTATCGTTAATTCAATCCAAAACAAGCGCGACCGTGCAACGGGTTACATTTAACACCTAAAGATAAAAATTACAAGGCACAAATCCTGTCAATACTACCTACTCATAACCGTCACCGCCATCATCATCATCGTCATGCTTATCACCATCACCATCGTCTCCACCATCGTCATCACCAGCTGGCTCTTCTTCATCAGATAGCTCGATAGTCTCTGGTGGATCAAGGATGGTCTTTAGCCGTTGACACCAATCATCGTGCTTCAGCGCATCTGTGACCAAATCCATCACAGGTAGTGATAGATGGTCATAAGCCTTTTCAGCGCGGGCTAACTCAGCATCAGCCTGATCAGTCACTGAGCAATGACTAGTATCAAAATCTTGTCCAAACACCTCCATTACATGCTCTGCACACTCTAGATAACCACCACGGTGACCAACCGCGCGTGAGGTGTCTATAAGAGCAGCAACAGCTCCATCCAGTTCTCCAGCATTCAGGATGGAGTTGGCCATCTACAGCAAAGGCAATAAATAAGACACTAAGTTTTAATAAATAAAGCCTAAGTTAAGAAGAAAATCATACCAGAACTACTCCCCTGTCGCGCATCCACTCAGCCTCAGCAGCAAGAGTATCAACGATGCCCTGAACCTCGGAGTAGTTATTCTGCGCTACATTGAGGGCCGCCGTACTAATGTCTCGCGCTTCCTCATCCTTTTGCCTGGCCTCCTCGGCAGAAGCAACTTTCCCCTTCTCGGCTTCGAGGTCGATCTACAAGGACTCACTTCTGTCAACCTGCTCTTGCAGGCGACGCTTCAGCTCTGCAATCTCGACGTCCTTGGCCGCCAGGTCCTTATCCTTACCGGATACCTGCGCTTTAAATTCAGCCTACACAAGATAAAAAAGAAAGACTTAGAATTCTAACAAAATAAAAAGCAAAACAGAAAAGAGGAGTTATTGTTAAACCTCAGTACGCTCCTTCTCAGCTGCAAGATCCTTGACCTTCTGTGATAGTGTCACATTTTGAGCTTCAAGGTCGGTAATCTTGTTACGAGCTGCGAACGCGTGCTGATTGTCTTTTTCACATATCCTCTTAAACTCAGCTTTCTCCTTCGACAATAGCTCTTCAGCAGCGCGAAGCTTGCCCCTTAGCCCCTCGCGGCCCCATTCCTTCGACTTCTCCTCAGCAAATGCGGCCTTAGTCTTCTCGAACTCCTTAGCCTGCCTCACAAGGCGCTCACGATACCTCTCCCAGTCGACCCGCTCCTTAACCATTGTGCGCCACTCACGTACAATTTGGTGATTGGCGGCGCGAGTATTAGCCTCTCCAACCACATAGGCTTGATATAGCCCATCGTGAGTTCGCGCCCTTTGGCGATTAACCTCACCAGGAGGGAAGGAGTTCAAAAACCAGTCGCGACAGGGACCAAACTCCTGAAAGGTATCTTTCTGCTTCAAACCCCAGGGAGCTTGGTGGGGAGCATTACCCCGCGCCTCCTCAGTATAAGTTTTGTAGTAAATATCACCGAGGGTATCGTTCGGACCAATTACCTATGGCATAGATCCTACAGCGCCACCAGAACTCGCACCACCTGCATCATGACTTTTCTCCTTATGAAGCGGAGAACCTGATCCCCCCGTAGTAGAAGTTACTTTAACAAAATTAAGGGAGGCATCAAGTTGCGCAGATTGGGAAGGTTTCTCAACCTCAGGATCCTTCCTCTTCTCTTGATGGGACTGGTCAAGCCTCGTGATGTGAACGACCTCCGGACCCTATGCTTTATCATGAGCAGTTGTAGCAGCGGCCCCGGTATCCTTTGGATCACCACCAACAGGCTTTTCAGTAGCCTTCTTCTTCTTTTTCTCCTTCTCCTTCTCAGCAACCTTATCGACGGTTCTCTCAGCAGCTTTCTTCTTCTCCTTCTCGGATTCTACCCAGCAGCCTTGAAGGGTTTGATGGTAACCTTGGGCCTCTTCTGCGCCGGCTCTGGGGGATCGTTAAACACGACACCGTTCATCTCAGGGGTCTTCTTTTTGGCCTCTGCAGAAACTAAGTGTCAAAAAGAAGAAACAACAAAGAAACCAAGAAACCAAAGAAACTAACCGGGAGAAAATTTATAAAGAGAGTGCAAGTTGCTCTGCTTCCCGATCAATGGAACCTCACCAGCCTTCGACGCGACAGACACACCAGCCGTTGTCTCGTCCCTACTTCTTTTTCTGCTGATCAACTTGGCAGCAGGTTCCTCCTCTTCTTCTTCCTCCTCTTCATCGAGCGCGATAGAAGACGGAGTGGCTCCAGCATCTGGGTTGCGAGAACCCGCGCTACCTGAGGTCTTTGAACCAGTAGCTCCTGTCTTTTTCTCGCCTATATGCGACAAACCCTCAAGTGAGTCACTGATAATAACGTAATCTTCCAAGTTACTCTGACGAAGGCGGAGAGTACCTTTGTCAGCAGCACCAGCAGTTGCGGGGATACTCCCGCCCTTCTTGCTGGTCACCTCAGCGTCTAAGGTGATTACCTTCTTCCGCTTGGTGGGTTTTTTCTTCTTTTATTCTGGGTCAATCCCCAAGTCGCGCAACACACCTGCAAAGATGTTAGACCACGAACTTAGCTCCTCATTCGAAGACCCTACAGACTCCTCGCTGGAAAGATAACGAATCTCTTTCCCAGCGGAGGTCACAGCTCGCAAGGGTCGGGAATTGGGAATATGCGCACCTTCAGTTGCGGTAGGAGGATTGGCGAAGGCCCCAGCAACAGGGTACAGGAAGCGCGGCTTGATTCTATCATACCAATACTGCTCCACCAACTCCAGCGGGCGCACCCCCATGGATCCACCAAACGTGGGGAAAGCAGCTTCATAAAGGCGTGCTTCTACATTCAAAATTCAAACAGTTAAATGAGGCGAGAATAAACAGAAAACTAAGGAAACAACTAACCTCTATCCTCAAACTTCAATACTGGCACCTCTTCGCTATCATGCGGCCACTGGTCACTCATCTGTGCCGCAACCAGAACATTTTCACCTAACACTCGGTTTGGAGTGGCAGTAAGCTTCAGATACCAATCTTCCTTCTTGGGAATCGCCAATTCCTCCTTCTCGATCGGTTCGAACCATGGGCGGAAGATCATGGAAACCGATATCACCTTCTCGCGAATGAAAAAGAACTTCTGTTTCCAGTCATGGAAACTCTTAGGAGGCTTCAGGAGTATCTTCTTCGCAGCCCCTCGACTGGAAAATGAGTAGAAGCCCATGTTTCTAATTAGTTGATAGAAGGCTCTAAACCTTTCCACAGTCGGCTCAACATCATGGGATCGACAGAGAAATTCGAAGTGTCGAACTCTAACCATTCCAGGTGGACTCATTTGCGAAATATGGAACCCATAGAACTAAAGTATGTGGGCCAAGAACTCCGTCGCTGGCAACCGGAAGTTACCCTGTAAGAAGAAATCTTCAAAAAGGGTGATGTTCCCCGGCGGTGCATCGGCGGCCGTCTGATTTTGGCCGGGGTACCGAGCATCCCATTCCGGTGGAAACCGGAAACTTCGTGTAATCTGCTCGAATAACCCTAAGTCCCACTTGAGGATGGGAACGGGGCCTTCTTCACCGGGATTCTCTTCCTGATGTTCTTCAGCCATGGATACCGAGTATAAACTTTGAATATTCTGGAAAAAGCTTGAAGATGTAATGAAGAATCTTGAAGATCTGCTACATATCACTTGAAGATTTAAAGGTCTGAAGAAGAGATAGAGACAAGATAGCAACACTGGAAGAAGGAATGATATCTCCTCTCATCTTCACGGATATATACACTCATCGCATTTAATGCGATGAGTAGACGTGCCGGATTCACCGCGCGCGTACCCAATCAGTGACTGCCACGTCAATCGCAAATCCCGGAGCGACGGTTACCACACGCGCGTGGACCTCACTCTCCTGGCGATAAACCAAACCGTCAGGGACAACTTGATGACGGCAGCGTCAGCGGTCAATTCAAACGTCGCCATCGACGACGTTTCTTACCAACCTGTCAGATTTTAAAATTCGAGAATTTTGCCGCCCAAAATTTCCAAAAGCTTCAGGCAGAAGTCACTCAGGCCGCGCAACATTCATAGTTACCCAAAGAACCTGCGCGCTTACAATGAGAAACAAAGAATCACAAACAGCCAGCACTACAACAAAAATGACTTTTTAGGACCTTTTCTGTGAGACGCTTATAAAAGAGGGTCCTAAAAAACTATTTAATAGGACTAATGAACTTTTGAGGTCCTTTTATAATATACTCTACTAAACCGGTGTCCTAAAAAACTATTTAATATGATGGATGATTTTCTTGGGGTCCTATTATCATATAATTTAATAGGACACTTAAAATTTAGATCATAATAAAGTACTTTATAAGACATTTAATTGTTAGTGTCCTAACATGTGGTACTTTATTAGGACACTTGATCATCTGAGGTCCTATTATAACATAACTTAATAGGATACATTGTAGTTAAGTTATAAATGTTCAGTGTTATAGGACACTTGACACTTGGGTCTTATAAATTTAATCTTTATAGGACGCTTAATCATTGTGGTTTTATTATAATACACTGTAATAGGACACCTGATATTTGAGTCATAAAACATCAATTTTGTAGGACACTTATTCGCTAGAGTTCTATTATAACATAACTTAATAGGACACTTGACACTAGGGTCTTATAACTTTAACCTTTATAGGACGCTTAATCATTTTGGTGTTATTATAATACAGCGTAATAGGACACTTGATATTTGAGTCGTAAAACATAAGTTTTATAGGTTTATTCGCTAGAGTTTACGATGCTGAATATTATACCATATACTTTTCAATTTATATACTTTTCTTAAGATGCTATATAACTCTGCGATATACTTTTCAATTTATATAGTTTTCTTAAACAAAAATTTCTTATGTTAATATTATTTTTAAAGTTTATAGTTAAACTAAAATTTAATTTAATATTATTCTAAAAATTATGATTTCACATAAAGATCCCCAAACTATTTCCCTCCCCAAATTAATTTAGAATTTCAAAAACACCCACAACAACAATGGCTTCTCTAATGGCGATTCACAGAGCTACTGTCACCTCCAAAAAAACAAAAACAAACCAGAGGCGAAAATCTAGACACACTGGACCAGTTATGTCTTCATGCTCAATACCAAAATCAAATCCAAACCCTAAACCATCAAAACCAACCACATGTCGTTAACGTTCCCCTCATCTTCAATCTTCATCACTTACAGACACAAATCTCAGCATCATCTAACCGCAATTACAGCACAAAACTCCCCATCAACACCACCCAGATCCACCGCTGGTGAATCCGTTTGTGTATGATTGTTTTTTTGCTCTGCAGGAGAAGGTAGTGAATCCGTTGTTTGAGAAGAGGCCGAAGCAGTTTGGAATAGGTGGAGCATTGCCGCCTAAGAAGGATGTGCACAGGTTTGTAAGATGGCCACAAGTTGTTCGTATTCAGAGGAAGAGGAGGATCCTCAAGCAGCGGTTGAAGGTGCCTCCTGCTTTGAACCAGTTCACCAAAACCCTAGACAAAAATCTCGGTAATTGTTCAAATTTTACCATTGTAGAGTTATTTAAATTGCAGTTATAATCCCAAAATGATTCAGTGAAATGAATTTGTTGGGCAAACCAATGAATGTGTGATTGTTGAACATGCAAACTACAAAGTTAGAAAACTGATTGTTTGGAATAAGCAACTTTAAGATTCATTTGAGCTTACAGTTCATCTGGTAATCAGTGTGTATATCCATTATCTAACTTCGAACACTATTAAAACTGTTCATTTGTCGTATCAAAATGAAATATCCAGAATACTAGTTATAATAAGAAATCCTGAACATCCGTTTTATGATTCATTCGGTTGAATTTTGTTGTCTCTGTAAGTTGTTCTTGTCGTGATGCATGCGTATTTCATACATGTTTTTTATAATCATTTTAAATCAAATTATTTTTTCACTTCTACTTTTTTAGTGGTTTATACTTGAATTGTCATATGAAATATCTGTCTTTGTGATATGTAGCAACTACTTTGTTCAAGATGCTGCTCAAGTACAGGCCAGAGGACAAGGCAGCAAAAAAAGAACGCCTCAAAAAACGAGCTGAGGCCGAGGTTGATGGAAAAACCGTAGAAGCAAAGAAGCCCATTGTTGTGAAATACGGTCTAAATCATGTCACTTATCTCATTGAGCAGGTGAGCTGCCACTTCTTATTTTTTTAACTGCATTTGTTCTTTTGTCACAGAACTGGTTAACCTTTTTTTGTCTCATTCCAGAACAAGGCACAATTGGTTATCATTGCTCATGATGTAGACCCGATCGAGTTGGTTGTTTGGCTACCTGTGTTGTGCAGAAAGATGGAGATCCCTTACTGCATTGTAAAGGGAAAGTCTCGACTGGGAGCTGTAAGTTTGTCTAACTTTTTTTTGTTAGTTGCATATTTGATTTTTTTGTATCGGATTTTGTGACCAAAAACACCTCAGAGCATCTCACTCTTATTAAAACAAACTTTTAACAATGCGGAATAACAATCGGATTTTGTTTCAGATT
Organism: Helianthus tuberosus; assembly: GCA_030545235.1. Lineage (NCBI taxonomy): Eukaryota > Viridiplantae > Streptophyta > Magnoliopsida > Asterales > Asteraceae > Helianthus > Helianthus tuberosus. Next base: position 127,426,356 of record CM060351.1, on the reverse strand, counting down.
GTTCATCAGAAAACCGCATCAACTCTGTGTTTGACTACAGTCAAGAACGAAGATAAAATGGAATTCTGTAGAATTCTGGAAGCTATCAAGGTTTGTTTGTTTGCTTGCTTGTGTGACTTTGTGTTTAAAAGGTTGATCTCTGATTATAACGGGTTGCGGTTTTAGTAAAAGGGTACATTAATTAAGAAGTGTACATAGTGTTTCATCTCTGTGTACCTTAAGAGAGAGTTGGTAACACAACTCATTTGTGATGGAGGATAGTCGTTGATATTGAGGATGAGATAATGTTTCCTTAGGTAACCATTGGCCACTACTCATGTATATCGTTTGAACTATGAGTTCGGCTTCTCCTCTAGTTGCCATTTTGATCACATTGCCTAACTCAGTATAAAAATATGGTTATAACCACGGATATTTTTGGCATAACTGTTGTGTAGTGATAACCAGGGGTAGTTTACAACATAATTTATAAACCTCATAATAATTTAATGCCAAAAATACCCTTGATTATAACCTGGTTTTTAGACTAAGGCAATGTGGTCAAAATGGCAAGAAAAAGGAAAAGTCAGGGACCAGTGGAAGAAAAAAAAACTATTTGGACTAAAATGGCAATTTGGACAAAAACTCAGGACTAAAATGCAATTTACTCATTATAAATAGGCCACTTTTTTCTTGCAAATTAGATTAGCTCTCTGGTTAAGTTATATAAAGTTATATGTGGCCGATACATACAACTTGTAGGTAACATGTGGGGGTGAGCTTGTTATGTTGTTTGTGGAGATGCTAGTCAAAGCTAAAGTTGACTTTGATGAAGACTATCTTGGTATGTTATTTCTTCCTGTGTAGATGCTTCAACCTTTTGTTTCTTTTTGTTATGTTCCATAATGCATATACATGGTTATCAAAATCTATGCAGTTAATCGGTTATCAACGATATATCGGTTATCAACGATACATTGGTTATTGGTCCCCATGTAAAATATTGGTGTCAAATATTTTGGTCAGAATATTGGTACTGATATTATCAGTGAAGATGGATATATTGCTGCTACAAGCCTTTTCTTTAAAAAAAACGTTGTTTAAACCAACCCAACCCGACCCGAAATCCATTATGACCCGGATCCGTTATGACCCGAACCCGTTTCAACCCGAACCAAAACAACCCTTTTTTATTAACCCGTTTTGACCCGAACCCGTTTTGACCCGCCACCCGACCCACCCGTTGGTGTAGTATTGCATTCAAGACGATGAGAAAATGTTAATACATGCCTAACAAAAGTCTAGACAGAATTTTATTTGGTTAGGCTCTCTTACAATCCTAAAAATAAAGATTTCATAAAATTGCAAGGGAATAATATGTAACTACCTTGTTGTAAATTGAGCAGATAAATCAAGGAAGTTGAAACTTGATTGGCAACAAAGATTCCACATAATCCATGGGATTGCTCGAGGACTTCTTTATCTTCATCAAGATTCCCGGCTTAAAGTTGTACATAGGGATTTAAAAGCATGGAATATTTTACTTGATCATTTGATGTGCCCAAAGATATCAGATTTCGGCTTAGCCAGAATGTTTAAAGAAGACGAGAGTGAAGAAAATACAAAGAGAATCGTTGGAACTTTGTAAGAATCCCTTAAATCGATTTGTATTGTTAGGTACATTTTTATTTACATTTATTTATATTTGTTTTTGTGTATTGATTCAGGGGCTACATATCTCCAGACTATGCAGTGAACGGTCTCTACTCAGTTAAGTCAGATATATTTAGTTTTGGCGTTTTAGTACTAGAAATTGTGAGCGGGAAGAAAAATAGAGGATTTTTTTATGAAGACCATGATGATAACCTTCTTGGGCACGTAAGTCTGTCGAATATAACTTTCCATTGATCGATGCATTTATGTATTTTAGTACTAGAAATTGTGAGCGGGAAGAAAAATAGAGGATTTTTTTATGAAGACCATGATGATAACCTTCTTGGGCACGTAAGTCTGTCGAATATAACTTTCCATTGATCGATGCATTTATGTATTTTAGTGTGAGTTCAAGCATCGACAATTAAATAACGAGGAACAAAAAAAAACTATTTTTTTACTCTTTATCGTTAACTTAGGTCTCACTCTATTATGTCTGTTTCGCTCCATGGTTGGCAATTGACCCCTGCTTTTTGTCCCCTCCATGATCAAAGGCTAAAAAGTGGTTTCCTTGGTTCCTGTTATTCAACAGTTCTTATTTTAACATCAGGTATGTGACAATGAGCCTATATGTGCATATATGTTCGACTAATCTGTATGATTTTAGGTGTACCTTCTGATATGAACTAACTTCTGAGTTTATTTATTTTAACTTGGTAAAACCATATGGTTTATTTTCTACAATTCAAGATTGTATTGGTGCATCCATTGCATGACCCTATCCATTCATCTCGGTATGTATTTGTTAAGCTTGTGATACAAATAATTTTAATATCATGGAACTTAATGCTTATACATGGATGGTTTATTTGTAGGTAGTCTATGAGGATTGAGGACGCATGATGACTCAAGATTTTATGCTTCTTATTTCTTTAATTGCTTTTAATTTCTTTGTTAAATGTTAAGACTTTATGTTAGATAATGTTATAACTTATTTATGGTTAGTATTTTGTTATGAACATGCTTATTTGAAATATAATGAAGTTTTATTTCTTTCATTAGGTGATGTTATACAATAACTATTAGGATGTTATATGTTGATAGTCTCTTTATAAAATTGGTTTTATAATCTTATTTGGGATATTAGGACCATTTTCTTGATATTAAAGTAGCTATAACGTTACATCATAAGGGTCCTATAAATTAATTTTTAAGGACGCTTATATGTGTATCAAAAGATTAAAATTAGGTAATCACATATTAGAACATTGTAAAAGTGTCCTAATATGTTCTTTTTAGGACGCTATTTAAGTTGTCTATAGACATATTATGCGACCATAAAATTAGTTTTACAATCTTATTTGGTATATTAGGACCCTTTTCTTGGTACTAAATTAACTATAATGTTACATGATAAGGGTCCTATCAATTAATTTCTGAGGACGCTTGAAAGTGTATCAAAAGATTAAAAGTATGTAAGCACATGTTAAAACATCGTAAAAGTGTCCTAATATGTTTTTATTATGACACTATTTTGGTTGTTCAAAGACATTACGCGACCATAAAATTGGTTTCATAATCTTATTTGAGATGTTAGGACGCTTTTTTAGTTCCGAGACTTATTACGACCCCTTTACATGAAACGCTTTTATCGTTGGTCCTATTAAATAAAAGGTCCTATAAAATAGGATTTTAGGACGCTTTTGCGCGTACTAAAAACCCAGTTTTCTTGTAGTGCAGGCATAGTAGTCGCGCCGTAGCAACTGTCAAACATTTCCACGAGCGCGCCTACCCAATACAAAGCAAGCATTTTCAGCACTTTTCTTTTTCTAAGTCCAGAGCTCCAACCACTTGCCTCGCGCATGGTGCAGCACTGGACTGGGGGGACTTGAAGGGTTATGGTCCCAAAAAGGCCGCGCAGACCTCATTCACGTCGCGCGCAGGACCATACTCCTTATTCATCAACTTGTTTACTGTCAAACTCACGCGCGTTACATCACCACGTATTGATCTAGCGCGAGGTCTCAACAAGAGAAAACACCACATTCAACACTTAGCATTCTGAATAGGAGTCTTCAACCACCCACACCCTGCGCGGGCTAGTTACGTGCTCAGCAAGAGTCGCGCAGGTCTATGGCACAGGGCTACTTCAAAAGGAACACAAGGTACAAGTGGCAGAAGAAAAGGGCCAATCCGCGTCCTCCAGGTTCTGCTCAATCGTGCTCCACGATCGTCTGACGTGCAGGAGACAGAGAGTACTTAAGGACGCCTACGTGGCACCATGTTGGTGCACTTGTGTCTATACTTTGTCTGTATTTTGTAATGTATAAAACGATGTCTTTTGTCTGTCGTGTTTACGTCTTTTGTTGTGTTGTATATGTGTTTGAATGTGAGTTTGACCAAGTCAACCATCCTCCTGGTTTGACTTGGCCAAACAGTCAACACTATGTATGTAAGTTGTATGCTTCGAAGGATGTCATCGAAGGATGGTTTGTATCCTTCGATGACCTCGAAAGACAACCTTCGATGGATACATATGGACCTCGAAGGATATATCATCCTTCGAGGTATGTATGGATCCTTCGGTAGATTTCTGGTCGATAGATGATCCTTCGACCAGATTACCTTATCCTTCGAGCATGTTATCTGTTATGGGTATATATATCCCATACATGGTTCAGTTCACAGTGAGTCTTGAAAGTCTTTGGATAGTGCATGTGAGTGAACCAAGTCTTGTAGAGAGCATTTCAGTTTGGTCAAGGGCTGTAACCGTGTCCACTGAAATACAAGAGAAAACTTTGATATATTGCGTGTCTACTCTTTCTCTTTGTAACTTGTGCTTTCATCTAAACTATCGGTTTGCATTCTAGCTTGGATTCCGCACTTGCTAGAGTGTTAAACATAACAAGGATAAGGTTTAACCTCAACCTCCGAGGGACCTACAAGTGGTATCAGAGCCGTGGCTCTTTTCCTTGTTAAAAACCGGGTTTGTACAAGACTTTGGAAGTGTTTGGACAAAACTCACTTGGTTTAGCACCCGTTTTTAGTGTGTTTCTTGCATTTTTAGCCTTAAAAACGTGTTCTTACTAACCGGGTGTGTTAAGGGAAGGTTTGGGTAACTTAAAATCTTGTTCTAAAAGGGTTTGGTAATTTCCGGCCATAATTCCGGTTAACTCCGGTATCGGTTTCTGGATAAGGAACTTCCTTTTTGGGCAATATTTCAAAAGTCAAATCTGAGTTGGTGAAAAGTTGGGTCTGAACATACCTTCTGCCGAAAGTTGTGCACCAACCCATCACCTTTCTCACCAACCTGTCAACTTTGTGTCAGTGTGTCAGAGCTCATCGAAAGATATCCTTCGAAGTCGAAAGATCATCTTTCGATCAAGGAGGTTCGACAGATACCCATCCTTCGAACATCTTTCGAAGTCAGTGAGTTATCTTTCGAGCCAAGGAATCTTTTCGAAGGATATATTGTTCGAGCTACTGTTACATTTCGAAAGATAAGGATCCTTCGTCTTGGAGAATCTTTCGAAGTCATTGTTCGAAATTCAACAGTGATCTTTCGAACACTGTTGATCCTTCGAACAAGTGTCTATCTTTCGAACAAGTGTTTATCTTTCGATCCTTATTTGTTTAAGATTAACAGTTGTGTTTTTCAGTTGTGTTTTTCAGGTCTTTCGATCCTTGATCTTTCGGCTGTTTGTTTCTCTTCAACATTTTAACATAGTTTGTGAAAATTAATTTTTCAAATTTTAAATCAATTTTCACTTAATATATTAATTTTTATAAAATGGGAACAAACGGTCAGTGGGATCCATCCGCGTGGACTACAACAACTTTGACTCCACAATCATCAGCTACGCAATCATCAGCCACGCAATCTGCGTCAGAGTTCAACAAAACTGCATGGATACAGGCTATTGCCCCACCTCAAGCTGCAATGATAACTGCAAATCAATGGGCATTGGTCACAAATCAAAGCAGCAGCATTCAAGCAATGATGCAGAACGACAGTGAAACTGGTACAAGCACAAAACCGCCAAAGCTAAATCACATCAATGATTGGGGATGGTGGAAAGAAAGGCTGAGAACTTATGTTCAGGGGCAAGGTCAAGATCTATGGATGTGTTTCTTCACTCCATTTGAAAACGAGTTGGAAGTTGCAGGATCAAATCCAGAAACTTACAGCACAATGTCTGATGATGATAAGAAGAAATTTGAGTTGGAAAAGAAAGCATTCATGATTCTCACGCAAGCTCTTCACAGAGACATATACCACCAGTTTGTTTACTGCACGACTACTAAAAGCTTGTGGGATATGCTCACGTTACGATGTGAAGGAAATGCTCAGTCTAGGAAGATCAAGCAAGAATTGCTGAAGAAAGAGTTTGAAGGTTTCACGTGTATGGAGAACGAGGGTTTGGCAGAATTATCTACAAGATTCCATCATCTGTTGAGTGAAATGTTTGCCTTCAGAGTCACTGCCACTCCACAAGAAATGGTGAAGAGATTTGCTGATAGCTTACCAGCAAAATGGAGCGGTTATCTTGAGATTCTCAAAGAAAACGGTGTTCTGGACACAATCACCGTTTATGAGCTAATCCAGAAATTGGAGAACAAAGATGTAGAAGAAAAGCTAAAGGCAAAAAGAACAATAACTCCTCAGAATCCAGAGATGTATTTTGGGATTGCAGGTGGCATTAGTGGAGAAAAGCCAGCCTCTCAGCATGCTAAGCTTCAAACAGCTTTCATCTCTAACACCGGACCTTCCACAACGAATCAGTTTGATCCTTCAGCATACACGATGATGTATTCAAGACCAGATTCTTCTTCTCAACAACAACAGACAGCTCAGCAATTCGCACCACCGCCTTTCTTAGATCCAAGCAGAGCTCAGCAGCAACAACCGCAACAGCAAGGGTTTTATGGAAGTTCTTCAAGCTTTCAAGCTACTTCTAATCCGAACACTGTCAGATTGGACACTTCCAACTTTTCAAAAGTCAGTGTCGAGATAGCCAAGGAGCATATGGAGATGTTGAACACCTTGGTTAGTGCTTACTGTGGGTTGGTTGCAGGTCAGATTGGAAATATCAATCTAACCAATGAAGATTATCAGCAAGTTGATAAAGAAGAGTTTGAGATGATGGATATCAAATGGGCTCTTGCTAGTGCTATTCGAAGAGCAAAAGAGTTCATGGAAAGGACGGGGAGAACCAACTTGGAAAGCAACAACAACACCAAGTATGGTTTTGATAAGAATGCTGTCACCTGCTTCAACTGTGGTGAAAAGGGTCATTTCAAGCGGGAATGTCAGAAGCCATCTAAGCAAGGCAATCAAAATCCTTTCAGGAATCAAAGACAGCCTCAACAACAACAGAACAACAATTCTGACAGACAAATAGTTTCCGTTGGAGGAAATACATCTGGTTCCACAAACACTAATCCCCACAGAGGATTAGTTGTTCAAGCTGATGAAATTTGCAACTGGAATCTTCAGCTTGGAGAAGGAGGAAATGGTGGAACAGCATGTTATGCTAAAGTGATTGAGAAGGTTGTAGAACCCGCGTCTGCTGGTGAATCTTCAGAAGATGAAGATAGTTCGGGTTATAGTGGGAGCATGGATGGAGAATCACTTGATGCTGGTGATTTATCAAGTGATGCTTTAGACTTGGAGGTTGATGAGCTCTTGGCTGACGCTGAAGCATTATGCAAGAGGAGATCTATTCTTTGCCAGAAATCTGCTGGAACTTCCGAGAAGCTTTCTCAATTTTTCTCTGAAGATGGATCTTTTTCTTTTCATACAGCCTTTATGGCTCACGTAGAAGGTCAAACCTCTCAGGTATGTGATACTAACTCTGACTCTAATTCTGCTTCCACTGAATGTGCAAAGTGTTTAGAATATGCAGAAAAAGAAATTCAGTTTGAAATCACACACAAACACAATCAAGAATTGATTGTAGATCTTTCTAAAGCAACCGAAGCTAACTTGTTTTTAACCAGAAATGAAAAGGAGTTTAAAGCAACAATTGCGTCATTAAAACATGATGTTTCTGAATTACAAAAGGCTGTTTTGAGAAAACAACATGCTAACAATAATCTAATTGACACAATTGAAAAACAAATGGTAGAGTTAGCAACAGCTCGATGTGAATGTGAGACAATTAAGCAGAAATTGGAAAGCTATTCCAATTCCCGCTATGTATTGGATCACATCATTGACGTTCAAAAGAAAAAGGGGGATAAAAAATGTATGGGATTCAAATCATGTCCTCCCCCAATGAATCACAATTACTCCAAATTGCCTGATGACGAGGATATGCCCCGTTTTGAACCTACTGTGCCACTCGGTCTAGATGACTTTGCAGCAGGCCTCGGGTTCACAACTGGTACATCATCCTCGGGTCAATCAGAATCTGAATCTGAGAATGTGACAGATTCATCGTGTGTTAAGGAACAGAGTCCTCTCATTATTGAGGATACTGATTCTTCGGACGATGAATCTGAAGAAATTGTGAACTAACAGTCTAACTCGGTTACAACAGATATTCCAATCGAGAATCACATCTTGTGTGATCCACCAGTGAAACCGAGTAAGACTGGAACGTCAAAAGCAATGGAGTCCATTGTATCTAGCCTTGAAGGGAATGATTTGTTGTACACGCTCAAAGGAGATAGCAAAATCTACTCTAACAAAGATTTTCCAATTAAAAATGTAAATCAAGATTTAATTGAGCAAATTTTTGAAGGATGCACTGATAAGTTTTTGGGGAACAAAAGTAGCAAAGTTACCGTCACTCAATGTGATCCAATTCCGTGTGAACAAATTAGAAAACAATACGGAAACCAAAAACTACCAATTGAGCGAAAACAACAAGCCAATTCCGGAAAAGGTAAGGTACAGGGAAAGAAGGCTCAGAACAAGAATGTTCAAGCACCTAAAGTTCAGCAGTCTAAGACTGAACAACCAAAGGTTCAACAACCTAAAATTGAACAGTCTAAGGCTACTCAACCTAAGGCTGCACAACCTAAAATTCAACAATCAAAGGTTGAGCAACCTAAGGTTCAACAACAAAAGGTGCAAAACAAAAGAGCTCCTGTTAAGAAACGAGAACCGAAAATGAACTTTGTTGGATCCACGGGTTCTGACAAACTTGAAACATTTCAGGATAAATCTAACATTGATTTTATAAAACAAGTTAGAATTTTAAAACGAAATGATCAGAATAATTACACCCAACACACCAACGGATGTGATTTAGGTCCAAGCTCGTCTAGATCACAAAGTTCATGGTCTGGTTCTCAGTCTGGTCATCAACGTGTTTCTCCGAAGTTTGTAGAGCAGAGAACATGTTTTGAATGTGGGACAGTTGGGCATATTGTAAGATATTGCCCACACGTGCAAAAGCTGAAGTCAACAATGAATGCTCCTCAAGAAATCGATTACCGAAAACGATCAGTTTCCCCGAAACAAGACCCACGTGTCTTGAAAGAAAGGGAAAAGAAGTTAAAGCAAAAGAATCAAAAGGTAATTGAAAAGGCCTTAAAATCAGAGGTCAAAGAAGAAAAACCTGTACAAGCAAAATCTGAAACTGTAAAACCAGTAAATGCTAAAACAATAAATTCAAATACTGGTAAAGGACAAACAGCTTGGAAGCAAAAACAGGTAATTCAATCAGGGGGAGCACCACAGGTTCTGTTTCCTAATCATCAAGTGATTGAAATCACTTTCCTTGATGATCAAGGACGACCCAAGTCCACAAAGGCTTGGGTCCCCCTTTCAAACTGATAAGTTAATTGCATGTGCAGGCGGCTCCAGGAGGAACTATTAATAGTCATTGGATTGTTGATAGTGGGGCTTCCAGGCACATGACGGGCGACTATCGTCTTCTTTTCGATGTGCGAAGTATAAGAGGAGGATATGTTGCGTTTGCTGGAGACAAAGGAGGGTATATCACCGGCGAGGGAATGATCTCAAATGGAATTGTGAGTTTCGACAAAATCAATTATGTGCAACAGTTGGATCACAATCTCCTGAGTGTTTCTCAGATCTGCGACAAGAAGTTCACCGTGCATTTTGATGATGCCGGTTGTTATGTGCTGAAGCCAGGATTCAAGATTCCCGCAGAATGGATTCTCTTATCAGCACCAAGAGTTAATGATTTGTATGTCCTTGATATGAGCCAAGCAATAACCCAGTCCAAACAAGTTACTTGCTTTATTTCAAAAGCCACTGAAAAGGAGACGATCTCTTGGCACAGACGGATGGGTCATATTCACCTCAGAAAAATGAATCACCTTGTCAAAAACAATTTGGTGAGAGGTGTCAATGTGAAGAATTTTCAACTTCAAGATGTCTGTGTGCCGTGTCAGAAAGGGAAGCAAATCAAGAAATCACATCCATTGAAAAAGGTTAACACTGTAAACATGCCACTCGAACGTCTGCATATGGACCTTTTCGGCCCAGTCAAACACAAGAGTGTGCACGGGGAGGTTTTCTGCTTGGTAGTTACTGATGACTATTCAAGATTTTCATGGGTTGACTTCATGGTTCACAAGAGTGAGACTCCATAAATTCTAAAGAATTTGATCACCTTGTTGGAAAATCTTTATAATCTAAAGGTGAGGCGAATTCGAAGCGACAACGGAACCGAGTTCAAAAACAGGGTTATGGATGAATTTTGCACTGCAAAAGGAATCCTTCATGAATACAGCTCTCGGTACACACCACAACAAAATGGAGTCGCTGAAAGAAAGAACAGAACCTTAATTGAGACTGCAAGAACCATGTTGGTTGAGTCTCAGCTTCCAGTTCGATTCTGGACTGAAGCTGTTGCCTCGGCTTGCTACACGTTAAACAGGGTTCTCACAGTGAAAAGACATGGCAAAACGTGCTTCGAACTCCTACACAAGAAGACTCCTGACTTGGAATATCTAGAACCTTTTGGTGCACCATGTACCATGATTGAGCCTGACGGGAAGTTTGGTGCCAAAGCTATCGAAGGTTACTTTCTTGGGTATGCTACTCCTAATCTGCGAGTATGGAACCTAACTACCAAGAAGATTGAAGAATGGGGTGAAGTAAGAGTTCAAAGATATTCTAATCCACCGAAGCCTTCTGGAGATCCATGGATGTTCGATTATGATGGTATTTTCGACTCATTCAATCTGCCAACATTTGATGATGACAATGCAATTGCTCAAATGTTGTCTGAAAGCGAGAATGCGACTGGCTCTCAGTTAGCTCGCCCAATCATTGTTGACTCACAAGCATCTTCTTCTGTCAACAATCTCGCTTCAAATGAGGTGTTTAATGATGCTGTCGACTACAATTTGTCATCGGAAGATGAGGAGTATGTTGATGCAAATGATGGTGAAGCACGGGGTCCGGTTCAAGGTACTTCAGAAGCAACGGATCCAGTGTCTGCGCCAATTGTCCAAGAAGAAAATGCATCATCTTCTACAACTCAACAGCTTCAGAATGATATCGGGAATTTAAATATCAATAACTTGAGGACCAATGTTGACATTCCTCTAGTTCCTGAAACCCGAATTCATAACATTCATCCTCAGCAGAATATTATAGGTGATGTTCTCAGTGGTGTAAGGACAAGAAATCAAATCAGAAATAACGAAAATGCTGGCTTGTATGCTGAGATACGAGAATCGGGACAACAAAATGATTGGTCTTTCGCCTGCTATGTTAGCCAAGAAGAGCCTAGATCTTGGAAGGATGCATTGAAAGATGATTCCTGGGTGGAAGCCATGCAAGAAGAACTTCAGCAGTTCGAGAAGTTGGGCGTATGGAAATTGGTTGATAGGCCCGACAATTACAAGAAGATCGGAACTCGTTGGGTGTTTAAGTGCAAGAAGGACGACCGTGGGATTGTTGTCCGAAACAAAGCAAGGTTAGTTGTTCAAGGCTTCAGTCAGATAGAAGGTATTGACTACAATGAAGTGTACGCACCTGTTGCACGTCTGGAGGCTATTAGAATCTTTCTAGCCTACGCATCCTTCAAGAAATTCAAGGTGTACCAGATGGACGTTAAAAGTGCATTTCTACACGGAGTAGTCGAAGAGGAAGTATATGTCGAGCAACCACCGGGGTTTGAAGATCCATTACATCCTGACAGAGTTTTATTACTTAACAAGGCGTTATATGGTCTTCATCAAGCACCTCGGGCCTGGTATGAGACACTGTCTACCTACCTGCTGAGCAATGGGTTTAGACGGGGTTTGATCGATTGTACCCTCTTCATCAAAGAAAAAGGTGAAGATCTTCTGTTGGTACAAGTATACGTCGATGACATTATCTTTGGTTCTACCGATGATAATCTATGCAAGGAATTTGAGAAGGTGATGCAAGATCGATTCGAGATGAGTGTGATGGGTGAAATGACGTTCTTCTTGGGTTTGCAAGTTAATCAGTCCGAATCTGGAATTTTTATCCATCAAACCAAGTACGTCGGAGACATCTTGAGCCGGTTCTAGATGTCCGATTCGAAGCCAATTTCTACTCCTCTTCCGCAGAATCACGGGATTACTCCGGATGAAAAAGGGGATGCTGTGGATTCTTCACTTTATCGTGCTATGGTTGGATCCTTAATGTATCTCACCGCATCAAGACCCAACATTATGTATCCAACTTGTCTTCTCGCTAGGTATCAAGCGAATCCGAAGGTCTCTCACTATGCTACTGTCAAAAGGATTTTTCGTTATCTGAAGGGTTGCCCTGACACCGGGTTATGGTACCCTAAGGATGATAACTTCGATCTCAAGGCTTACAGTGATTCTGATTTCGGCGGCTGCAAGAAAGATGGCAAATCAACAACAGCAGGATGTCAGTTCTTAGGCAATCGCCTAGTCACTTGGCAGTGCAAGAAGCAAACATGTGTGGCTACATCTACATGTGAAGCGGAATACATTGCTGCGTCTAGTTGCTGCTCCCAGGTTCTATGGATCCAACAACAGATGCGGGACTACGGTTTTGAATTCCTAACTACTCCTATTTATGTTGATAATGAAGCTGCTTTACAGATCACTAGAAATCCTGTACAGCACTCAAAAACGAAGCACATCGATATTAAATATCACTTCATACGTGATTGCTTTGAAAAGAGACTTATCGATGTGGTTCACATTCATACCGATCACCAACGTGCCGACCTTTTTACCAAAGCATTTGATAAATCAAGATTTGATTATTTACTTTTGGTAAACGGCATAAAGGTGAAGCAAGAGTAACCGACATCAGGAAATCGTTTTTGTAAATATTTTTCTAAAACCAAAAATCCAAAAGTATGTTTTCACTTTATTTTATTTTTGAATTTTAGGGGGAGAAAGTTTCAAGAAAAATACAAAAACATTGAAAAACCACAAAAATACAAAAATATGGCTTTAATTTATTTACTTTCTGCATTTAAGGGGGAGAAAATTCAGAAAAACACAAAAACAATAGAAAAACAAAAATGAGTTTCTTGGTAATATAAGAGAAAATGATATTACATCAGAGGTCGGTTGAAACATGTTTCTAGAAATCAAAAGAAAAAGAAAATGATAAGTAGCTCTACTAATGATGTACCGGTAGACTCACGATCATTTTAAAGTATGCAGGAGATATAAACATAACGAACTGAAAACCGCGTGGGAACCGCTCATTGGCATATGGTCTTGGTACCGAAATTTCGTTTGATAGATTGCCGAGGTTCTGAGATATTCGGGGTTTATGCTGTTTATCATCTGGGTATCATGGTTGTTTCTATAAAAGACAAAGTCTAAGTTCTTCCATGATACCATACATACGTGTACATATCTCATACTGCATTCGACCTCAATAAGTGATAAACAATCACATGTCCATACAAAATAAGTGATAAAATATCACATTTATCCGGGAGTCAAGTTCGTCTCTCTGCTGTACGGAAGTACTGACCTGTTCACGGACTTGCTCCTGTGCCCTCATGCATCGAAAATCAAGTTCCTCATCAATAAGTGATTCTATCACATAGGGCTTGTTTTCAACTCAAATAAGTGACTTGTTCACATGTTATATACGTTAAAAACGGATGATAAATGGTATACTCCCCAGTAAGATGAACTCTCATGCATACCTTGATACGGGAATGTGTCGTGAGTGGATGAACACCGGTCGGTAAGTATAAATCATACCTTAAATGTATCTCATTGTATTATGATTACACTTGATCGCTGAGTTTAAGTGGACAACAATATCGGTAATTGTGGTAGAATACTTATCCACTTCTGTAAAAGAATTTTAAAAGGAAATGTGTTTTGACAAAAGATCGCAAGCTGATATGATTCTCTTTGCCAGAAACTCGCAAAAATATTGTTGTGTTTGTACATATTTATTTACTGCTTAGTTTTATTGTCTTATTTTTAACAGTTTTGTCGTTTGGTGCATATCAGCACGACATTAGCGGTGATGTCGTTTGACAACATTCAAAGGATATTAAAATTGTTGTCTTTTATTTTATCAAAAATCCAAAAAGATTTTCAATTTAATATTATTTTTTATTAACTGATGTTGGTGCTCGATCCGATACCTGACAAGCCGAGATACTTCATAAAACTAACCTTTGCAGAACTTCATAACGGACAACTTTTCAAAATGGTCATTTCTGAAAAACCTCCAAAATTTGAAGGGTTTGAATTTTAAATTCCCAAAAATCCAAAGTGTTGGTGGAAATCTGATCCTTCGAGGAAGCAATGGCCCTTGAAAGATCAGATGGTCAAAGAAAGTCAACGAAAGTCAATCATCTCAGTCGAAAGATGATTTGGTCAACGAAGGATTTGACCAATTGATCTTTCGAGCTGATCAGATCCTTTTGAAAGATGGTTTAGATCGAAAGATATCTTTCGAAGGATAACAACAAATATCTGGTATCCTTCGATCCAGATCTTTCAAATGTCTGGTATCCTTCGATCCAAATAGGGATCCTTCGACCCAAAGGTGATCTTTCGGGACACCTTTACATCTTTCGAAAGGTCATGGATCTTTCGTGATGGTTCGACTTTCGAGGTCAGACTATATAAAGGTATCATCTTCTTCATTTGCACTTAACAGTTTCAAAATTCATCACACAAAACCTCTCATTACCCCGAAACTCTGCCAAAATTTTTCATCAAGTTAAAGTATCAGGATTTTTACACAACACTCGGTAGGATAATCATTATCATCTTAACATACAACGGCCCAATCATCATGATCATGTGTTCTTATTTTTCTAATTTATGATAGGATAAAATGTGAAACATGAATATGTTGTAAATGAATCAATGATAGTTTTGATGATCATATGGTGTTCTTTTATCTGTTTGTTTGTGTTTAGAATGTTGTTTTGAATCTTGATGTCAATGGTGGTTGTATTGGGTTAAACAGGGTAATGGTTAGGGTTTAAGGGCTAAATTGATACATGTGCGTATGTTTTGTGTCCGATGTGGTCTAAATAGTTGATGTTTTTGAATGGTATTTTAGTGTAGTGTTTACCTGGTATAAAATGCACTTGAAAACCACTTGAAACTGTCACCGGAACTTAACTTAAAAATGACCGCCGGAAAATATTCCGATTAACAGTTGCCGGAAGTCAACACGAAGGATGTTGACTCTCAACCTCGAAAGCTGTGATGTAAAGTATCTTTCGAATTGAGACTCGAAAGATGATAAGGTTCTCGAAAGATTCATCCTTCGACTGATCAAACCTTTCGAATGATCAAGACATCTTTCAAATTCTTGATTCTTCGAAAGATGATCCTTCGATAAGGCTTTCATCCTTCGAGGAAAGTATCATCTTTCGATCAGTCAGTCATCCTTCGATGTCTTGTTTCAATCCTTCGATGGGTAAATAGTATCCTTCGAGGACTCAACACTTAGTAATTTTTCAAGAAATTGAAATTTCTCTAAGTGTGGAATTCTTGTTGACTGTTTGACTTTTTCTCATTACGTGTCAATGTTTTGATGTACAGAAATGGCACCAAAGGTGAGAAAGGAACGGGCAAAGCCAACAAAGAAGGAGAAATCTGAGGTTGAATCTATGTCTGAATCTAGACATAACATGGCTGCTTATTTACAACCGGAAGGCAAGATCAGTCCGGAATTCACAGGAATTATGGAGTACCTTCATCGCGCTCGTATCAACTATGCGATCACTACACAGCACACTGCCTATCAGTTGCACATCAAGGAGTTCTGGAATTCGGCTGTGGTTGAAACAGTGGAGAATAAGGAAGTGATTAATGGATCAGTTGCTGGGAGACCCGTGGTAATTACAGAGAACACCATCAGAGCACGTCTACAGCTTGGAGATCAACCAGAAGATCCTACTTCAATTGATTTACAATGTCAGCGGGGCTTACTGATGAGGCTACGGTACAGCGACAACGTTCTTGCAAATCAGATCAACAAGAAGTATATGCCGCTTCGATACAAGTTCTTGTTGCATATCCTTATTCATTGCCTGAGCAACAAGCGTTCTGGATATGATCTGTCGCCGATTGATTTAACTGGATTGTTTACGGCTTTGATTCTGAACAAGCCGTTCAACATATCTCGCTATATCTTCGACAATCTGAAGGAAAATGCTCGAAGGCCCCTCCCGTCTGAAACCCAACGAACATCTACCAAATTCTGGCTATATCCCAGATTTCTGCAGATGATGATTGATGATCAGATTCCTGATCTTCCAAAGGCTGAAGCAGATGTTCTACCTGTCAATCCAATGAATGAGCGTACACTGCTGATATTCAAGTCCATGTCCGCCTATACGGAATCGGATCCAATTAGAAAGCTTATTGGTCATCTCGATGTTCCGAACTACGAGGCACCGCAGAACAACAAATGGCGTCGAGACGCGAGTGATTCTGATAATGAAGAGCCAAGGTTGATCGCTTTGGCTGACACGCAGCTCGGGGCTAAACATGGAATCAAAGCAACAAGGAAGTCTGCTGGCAGTTCAAGTGCTGCAGCACGTGTTGAGGTTGATGTTAATGTTGCTGCTGAAGAAGTTCAGGGAGAGTTTGTAGATCCTGATGCTCGTATTGGTGCAGGTGGTGATGGTGGTACTGTGGTTGTTGAAACAAGCGGTAGTGCAGGTGGAGATGGTGATCCTGCGAGTCAGTCAGGTACTGTTGCGACTGACAAAGGCAAAGGAAAGGTAGATGAGCCGAGGAGACAAGCGGATGATAGTAGTTCGTCTTCTGAAAAGGAAGGAGGTTCTGGTGACGATGGTTCATCTTCTGAGGACGATAATCCTCCTCCTCCAGGAATGAAAAAGGTCTATGATAGTCGCGGGAATCCTCGTTTTGAGCGAATAGAGAAGACGGTTAGAACTGGAGAATCTGACAAGGATGAGGATTATATCCTTACTTCTCCGGGTTTTGTCAGAAAGAGGAAAGCAAAACGACAGGGTATTCGTGCGTCAAAGAAAACTGCTGGTGATTCCTCTGTTCCTGCTTCTGTTCAGCATTCTACTGCTCCAGAGCAACAGCTGCCTCCTGTTAGTGATCAACTAACTGCATCAGAGACGCTGGATCTTATGTCTTCTCCTCAGAGGTCTTCTGGGACACGCACGGTGACTGTTGATTAACAGCCGCCTGCAACTCCCGCCTCAGGTACACATGTCCGACCTACTCTTGTTATTACTGGACCTACAGGTGCTTCTGGTCAGGCTGGTCAGTCTGGCTCCTCAGGACCTGAGCCTTCGCGACCGACTCTGGCAGAGACTTTGTCTGGTTTATCTGAATCTGAAAAGATTCAATTCCTGATTGAACAAGTCAGTGAATTGGGTTCCATAGTCGGTCGGCATACAAGAACAATTGAAGAGTATCGTGTGCAGCGAAAACAGGATGTGGTGGCACACAACACGCTGTGTTCAATTTTTAATGCTCAGAATATTAAGATCAAGGAACAGGCTGAGGAAATTGAAAGGTTGAAGGAAGCGAACAGGACACGTGACAGGGAGGTCGAGATAATGAAAAGGAACCAAGTGAGTAGTACTGTGTTGGAGAATGAGGCAAAAGCACTAAGGCAGAAGCATGAAGAGCTGTCAGAGCGCTATAAAAATCGCGATGATCGATTAATAGAAAGCTTCAAGCCTGTGTTCGCAAACCTCAAGAAGACTAATCAGAAAGTGGGTACGCTGTGGAATGAAAGATGCAATGCATTAGGCATTGTACCCTCAAGGCGTGAGGATGACAAGGATGATGATGCAGCAAATCCAGATCAACCAGCTGTCTCAGGTTCCGGTGCAACTGCATCCGGGGCTGCAGGTGGGTCTGGTACATCTCAAGATGCTCCTACTGCTCCTTCCACAGCTACTACTGGCCCATCTGAGCAGACAGAAACACTGGGAACTTCTACAGGGCTTGAGCATGTTAGTCTGGAACCAGAAATGTTTGCAGATCTCCCTGAATCCTCAGGTGTTCTTCAGTATCATCCAGTGACGGGTGAACTGTTAGAAGAGGGAGAACATGTTACCGAAATGTCTGATGAACAGGTACTGGCTCTGACGGAATTGGATGAGGTTGCTGTAAGCATGATTGATGCTACTCCGTTGGTTCAGGACCAAACCGATTTCTCTACAATTGATGAAATCTTCATCGATTCGGATCCTGAACGTCCTGTCTATGTTGGGAAAGACAATGCGGAGGTGAATGCTCTTGATGATGATTATGTGGCAGAAAAGACAGCAGAATTTGCCAATCTTTCTTCAGATTCTCCGACAGCTCAAGAAAACCGTGAGAAGACAGTGAATGAATGGCGAGCGGATTTCCTTGCTAGGAATCCTCCTCCGCTCGCTCCGTTGGATCAGGCTAATTATATGAGTCTGGAAAAGAATCGGGCTCGGGGTCGC
The DNA here is from genome assembly GCA_030545235.1 of Helianthus tuberosus. NCBI lineage: Eukaryota > Viridiplantae > Streptophyta > Magnoliopsida > Asterales > Asteraceae > Helianthus > Helianthus tuberosus. The sequence goes on along the minus strand of CM060351.1, from coordinate 127,407,859 downwards.
ATTATTAGTTGGATGTTTGTTAAGGAACTTCACTGCATGGTCGTGAAACGAGAAAATGGTCTTCAGTATTTCAGAACTCTTCTCAGTATTCTTTCACTTCCATACTATGATGTTGCAGTGTTAGCTCAACTAGATGTTATCAATCGAGACGAAGAAAAGATGGTGGATCTGTTTGCTAAGAAAATCAGGTTGGAAAGAAGAAGGGGCTGGAAGGATCCTCTATACAAGCCACAATTTCCTAGATACGAGCAGATCAGATTTACACTTGATCCAGAAACAAACACTGCTCGCTATCGTTTGGTGTATGATCCTCCAAAAGTGATGAAGAAGATACCTTTGCTGAAAATGAAGATTGACTTTCTAGGAAACTTTCGTTGCTGGGTCTATGATGCGGATACTGGAGAAGCCGTGATCCTATTCAGAGATAGTCAGGAGAACTTTAGAATAATAGATCCGATGTGGATTACTAACATGTCCAGATCGGATATTATTGTTCTGAAGGATCATGAGATAAACTACTTGGTGCGGGATCGAGATCAAGCTATGAAGTTTCAGAAGATGGCCTTGTACTGCTTCAATCTACTGGTTAATGCGGGAAGTGCATGGTCATCACATCATTTGACAGTTGAAAGGACGTCCGAGACTTAAAGACACGAAGATCGAGACAAAGCTACAGCCAAGGGGGAGTTTGTTGGTGCACTTGTGTCTGTACTTTGTCTGTATTTTGTAATGTATAAAACGATGTCTTTTGTCTGTCGTGTTTACGTCTTTTGTTGTGTTGTATATGTGTTTGAATGTGAGTTTGACCAAGTCAACCATCCTCCTGGTTTGACTTGGCCAAACAGTCAACACTATGTATGTAAGTTGTATGCTTCGAAGGATGTCATCAAAGGATGGTTTGTATCCTTCGATGACCTCGAAAGACAACCTTCGATGGATACATATGGACCTCGAAGGATATATCATCCTTCGAGGTATGTATGGATCCTTCGGTAGATTTCTGGTCGATAGATGATCCTTCGACCAGATTACCTTATCCTTCGAGCATGTTATCTGTTATGGGTATATATATCCCATACATGGTTCAGTTCACAGTGAGTCTTGAAAGTCTTTGGATAGTGCATGTGAGTGAACCAAGTCTTGTAGAGAGCATTTCAGTTTGGTCAAGGGCTGTAACCGTGTCCACTGAAATACAAGAGAAAACTTTGATATATTGCGTGTCTACTCTTTCTCTTTGTAACTTGTGCTTTCATCTAAACTATCGGTTTGCATTCTAGCTTGGATTCCGCACTTGCTAGAGTGTTAAACATAACAAGGATAAGGTTTAACCTCAACCTCCGAGGGACCTACACACCAATCACAGGGTAGAGACACCTGCCCCACGATCTCCACTTACCTGCTGATGGTAGAAGGACGGCCAGGCCGACAACGGTGACACGTGGCTCCAATCATGGTGCGCCAGCACCGGAGAACTTCTAGAAGCCCCTAACGGTCGACACCAGTGAGACAAGGAGCATATCCCTTATGTTGTTGCCTTCCGGCCAAAGGCACATCAGCCCACATCCTCTTACACCTCTCCGGCTATAAATAGAGACCTCACTTCACAGGTTTAACATTTTATTCCCTATACTCTCACTCTTAATACGCAATTATCTCCTCAAAGCAGTCGCTTATTCTCACGCCGGAACCCGGTTAAGAGGGAAACCCCCATATTCCCCTCTTAACAAGTAACGGTGTTCTGTTTTGCAGGATTAACGGATCATTACGAAGCTCAGAAAACCCAAAGAAGATTAACCTCTATGATAGAGACATAAACCAAACTAATTAACTCTAGGATTAGTACGTGTTTCTTCATCATTCTCAATATGTTGTTGGTCATTGGCAAAGGTTTTGATCATTTTCAACATGTTTTGGTCACTGAAAAATCTAGATATTAACTGAAAAATCTAATCAGGTTTTGCTTTTGGATGAAAATAGCAACAAAATTGAAACCACAGGGACCCAGATTCAAATCAAAAGGTTTGAGTTTTGTACTAAAGTAGCAAAAGTGACCAAACCTCAGGGACCATTTTGGTAGTTTACTCTAACAAATTAATCAAAACTAAATTAAAAATAATGGTTGCAAATATTTGAATATAAAAAATAATATAAAATAGAAAGCGATCGTTGGCAGAAATGCAGAAAAAAAAACAATGTTAAATTTTATATTCAAGTATCCGTCACAAAGTTTGTGAACGTTCAGGGTGATAGCAAAATGAATAAAAATAATAATTTAAACGTTAAATTTAGATATTTGTTTCAAATTGTCAATGGTAGTGAATCGTGGCCAAACATAGTAAATGTAGGTACATTAAAGACGTGAAAACGTGAGGATAGGCCATTTGGTATATTCATTATGTTTTAGATCATGCGTAGACGTGTAGTGGTGAAGGAAGATCCTTGACATTATCCGTCATGTGACGGAACCGCTGACAAGAATAAAAAGAAAACATAGAAAAAAACACTAAAAGATAACCGAAAGAAAATCAACCAAAAAAGTTTTATGATAATAATGTTGTTCGTAAGAAACCCGTGGTCAGAGATAAGCAAATGGTACATGGGTACCGTTTCTGAATTTCCCGAACCGAAAGATATTAAGTACAAATTCGTTACTGACTTTTGGTGCCTACCAGTTTTTACCTTCATATACCGGTACCGTAACCGGTATTTTCGGTATCGGTTGGCACCGACCTCATCCCTACCCCTGAAACTAAAAGACGGAAATCATTAAAAGTTGAAGAAAATCAACAAAAAAGTTGCACGATACCGTTGTTCGTACGGTATCCGTGATCAGAGATGAGCAAATGATACCGGGTAGCATTACCGAATTTCCCGAACTAAAAAATTCTCAAAATCATTTCGGTATCGACTTTTGGCGTTTTCTGTACCAGGCTGGTGCTGGTTTTTACCTTCATGTACCGATAACTGTATCAGGCTGGTGCTGGTTTTTACCTTCATATGCCGATAACGAACCGGGCCGTACGTGTATTTTCGAAACCAATATCGGTTGACACAAAACCTATCCAACTTAAGAAGTAAAAAAATAATTGTTATATATTACTATATATTACTAAACAAAATAAAATGAATAGTGTTTTTAATATATTATAATAATACATATTTTTTAATACCTTTATATTATTCTAATATTATGATAATAACAATCATTTCTTCACTTCTTAAGTAGGATAGGTTTTGTGTCAACCGATATTGGTATCGAAAATATACGTACGGCCCGGTTCGTTATCGGCATATGAAGGTAAAAATCGGCACCAGCCTGATACAGTTATCGGTACATGAAGGTAAAAACCGGCACCAGCCTGGTATAGAAAACGCCAAAAGTCGGTACCGAAATGATTTTAAGAATCTTTTAGTTCGGGAAATTCGGTACTGCTACCCTGTACCATTTGTTATTATAATATTAGAATAATAAAGGTATTAAAAATATATATTATTATAATATATTAAAAACGCTATTCATTTCATTTTGTTTATTAATATATAGTAATATAGTAATAAGCGAATTTTGCAATGGTGGAAGAACAAAGTAATTAATTCACATCCAATTTATTTCATCACTAAAAGAGCATTTGGTACAAAAGAGTTCTATTCAGTTAAATGGATTAAGGTGTCACACCTTGACTTTTGCGGAAACGTGATTATGTGTGACTTGCTTAATATCATTGCATTCAACCATAACAAACAACTATATGATAAGACCATGATGTTCATCCATAATTGAGTTTCAAAACATTACAACCAACATTGTTTACAGAAATCCAAGACTTCAAATTCACAATACAAACCATCCAAATTGTTTAAAGTTCCATAAGGACTTAACAAAAGACACTAATAAAACTAGGCTTTGAACCATGTATCTTATCCCAGATAAAATACACAATTCAAACCCTACAACACTGGATGACATCTTTTATTTCAGACAACACTTGAAAACCTTCAACGCCCGCCAGATCCATTTCAATTCCCTGAAATACATGTAGTTTGAAAACTGTAGGATCGTTCTGTGACCCAAACGAGTCAATCAGAAGAGTTCTTAGACTAAACCAGAGGCGGAATTCATTGATTCAGTCTTCGTTTAGCTTGTATAACACTAGAACATCATAAATCTGTCTTGTTTATTGATCAAATAACAGTTTACAGGCCAGAGACACTTCAACAGCACTTCGGCGTCGGAACCAAGAAGCATTACAAACGAAATCAGATCAAGGATATATATAGGCATGGTGATTCTGCTTGAACATGCTCAATCGGAATCACTTTCAAGCGGAATCACTCAAGCGGAATTAACAGCTTGATTTCGTTTGAAATGACCCTGTGTCATTTCAAGCGAAATTACCTATAAACACATTTCCTCGTTTTCCGTGCCCTGATCTAAACAATCTAGTACAAGACTCGATACAAGACGAAGTCGACAGACGTATGCACCAACAGACTCCCCCTCGGATTTTGACGAGTCTGAAGTATCGAGTCTTCTCATTCTTCAGTCTTGACCGGTCTTCTCAACTTCAGAAGCTTCTCCTGGTTTTCCATAGCAACAGGATCATAAACTTGGCTTCTTTGTCTTCAGACTCCCCCTTTCACTCAGCTGGGATCGCAGTCTGGAATTCTTAATCTTGTAGCATAGTAACGAAAGCCTGGAAATTAACATCAGGAATCGAAACTTTGCTTTGTTCAACATTTCCTGCACAAACTTTCTTACAAACACATAAGTTTTTACAATAGTTATATTAAGTTCAAATTAATGACCTTGATTAACTAATCAAACTTTCTTTCTTCAAAATATTTTTTTCATTTAAACACACACTCCTAACCCTGTTCATCATGTTCAGCACTTGAAATTTTGAAATTCAGTTCTTCAACATCAGTTGTCAATTTTTTTTTTTATTTTTCAAATAAAGGCTAAACTTCTAGACAAAACAATATTGAAATGCAGTACAGAAATATATACAAACAATATTTTTTGTGAGTTTGTGCAAGAGGATCATATCAGTTTATAAGACAAATCACCAACACCGTTAAGCTTTAAACATTTTAAGTTCTAAACGATCCACATAGATTGACGATATTGTTGTCCCCTTAAACTCAATCTAAAAACTTTCGAAATGCTGACCGATACGTTAAGGTATATTAATTTTGCACTAAATTCTTATGGACCCCACGATCTCAGCATATCCCCTCATCATGCAATACACTAACTCAAATAATGCCTTTAAACGTTTATCAACTGTGATATGTGCGAAAACAACTCAGAATGTTTAAACATTAACAATCACGTCGATACTTCCGTAGACGCAGAGAAAGTCCAATGTTTAAACAAAATAAGAAAAATAAAACAAGTTGAAGTTGTTTAGGCTTTAACCACCTGGTCGATACTCCCGTATACGCAGAGGTGATCCAAAGCTTAAACGAAACACCAAAGAAAATAAAGCATAACGTTTAGGCAATAACATCCAGGTCGATACTCACGTATACGCAGAGGATGTCCAATGCTTAAACAAAATAAAGAAATAAAACAAGTTTAAATCTTTGCAAAATGAAATGCACAATCACAGTGACTTTTTCAGCAAGTTGTGAAAGTTCACAGACTTAACCGGTTTTATGCTCTTTTAGCATTCAGCGATTACTGAGTAGGTACACAATCATGAAGGACAAAACTAAGTACTATGCGTTCGACCATGTTTCCCACTAGAACTAGGCTTTTTCTTTTAAGTTTGTATTGTTATTGCAAATCTACTAGTCTAGCTGAGCCTATCGTCACATCTTTAGTGAGACCGTTTATCACATTTGACATTTCATATCTTTAGCATGCTGTGATAGTCCAACTGATCTACTATCATCTCCTCTTTTTCACAACAAAAACTCATTTTTGTATTTTTCAATGTTTTTGGCATTTTCAAATTTTCAAATTTTTTTTTTAAATTTTTCTCCCCCTAAAATCAAAATATATTTCAATTTTGATTTTCTGGGAAAATTTGAAACACTGTACAAAGAAAATGACAACATGATGCGAATTACTTCAAATCTCCATCCGCTTGGCATAAACAATCAGAACTCCCCTTTAGAACAAACTATTTTCCCATAATGATTTCAAAACACTTAAGTTTATTTTAATCAAAATGGTTTTTCCGGAAAAATTAGTTTTTTTTGTTCTTCACAAACCATTTGTAGGTTAGGGGATTAACTCATCTCTTTGTTCATCTTCAACCACTTGAAAAATTTAACATTTTTAAGTTCAAACACCAAATATCACTTGTAGAAAATCAAGTACAAATTAATGTCCCTGATTTACCACTTGTAAGTCGAAATATCACAATCATGAATTTCTCAAGAAATATGCCGATTCCTGCTCCACGATTACCAACTTGGGAGCTCCGGCAAGTCAGGTTTTTCATTTAAACAGATCCACCCAAGCCTGACCAACCTTGGGTGTTTTTGAGTTATCATCACTTAATTTCTTTTCAATTTTTTGTTTCAATTTTCCATTTGACAATGATGGAAAATTTGCATCATCAATTGTCTTAACGGAATTATCACCTTTTACCTCAACAGATGGCTCCTCTGGCTTTGACGAACCAGATTCATCACCTGAACGTGACTCCTTTGACTTTGACAAGTCAAATTCATTGCCTGATCGTGGCTTGTCTGACTTTGATAAGTCAGATTCATTGCCAAAACGTGGCTCCTTTGTTTTCGAAGAAACAAACTCATCGCCAGAAAGTGAAAATTTCACTTTCTTTGGTTTGTAAATCACTTGATTACCCTCTTTTTCTTTCTTTAATATCCCTTTCGTCCTCATATTTGTATCTGTTGAATTTGTTTCACTTGACTGATCTGTCTTAGAAGAGCAAAACGATTTATCAAAACTGTTATCTGTTTTTCCGGTTGTATCCGAGGATAAAATCCTTTGGAGATACTCTCGTGCTTTCTTCCTTTTCTTCCTCAGTCTGTCTTTCTGCCCTTGTGAAAGCTTTACTTTCTTTTCTAGAACTTTCTGTTCTTTGGGCTTTTCTTCGACTTTGACTGATTTCTTTTTTGTCATTTTCTGAGATCCAGCCCTCGATCTTCCCATTGATCTCATTTGGCAATCTCTTGCAATATGGCCTTTGATTTGACATTCAAAGCATCTCCTCGTCTCAAAACTCCAACTTTGGTAATTAACAATAATGTGTCCTCTAAAACCGCAGTTGTAGCACATTCTGTTATCATACCATTCACCACTTTCATACCATACATTCAGATCATAACACTGTTTGGCCTTGTGGTATTCATCACTCCTCTTGTATGCTAGATTTGTCCTTTGAGCACTGTGGTCAAACCTGCACCACTTATTACCAACTGTTTTTTAATTTTGATTTTCAAATTTTTGTTATTTTTTATCACAATTGGATAATTGAACTGATGACCTTTTATTTTCTTTTTGAAAACTTTTTGAATTTTTACTCTTTTGTTTTGTTCCACATTCTTCTTCAAAGGTTTTTGCGTTGAGCATTCGCCTTTTTCAGTAGACTGTAGAACAGTTTCTTGAAATTTTTCTTTAAATTTCAGAAACAATTTCTTTTTCTCATTTTCATCATCAGTTTTTTTCATCACAATTTTCAATTTTGACTTTGTCAAAATTGGTGACATTGTCACTTATTGGCACTGAATTGATCGGTTTTCGACAAATATAATCTGGAAAATTTGACGAGGTCACAAAACCTTTCAATTTGTTTTCAAGCTCATCAATTTTATTTCTCGCATTCTCAGCTTCATTTTCAAGCTGAGAAATTTTCTTAAGATGAGAGTTTATTACCTTTACATTTTCAACTTTATTCTTGTCACGGCCCCCGACCCGATTTGACCCGTTTCAGGAGCCGCGGGACAGAAATCCCGTGGTATTGAGTTTAACAGCGGAAGTTTATTTAACAGGATCGTTTAAAGCTAAAATTTTCTCGATTTATTTTATTTCACAATTCGGGATAAAACCCCGATAATTTACAATATTATATTTTTACTACGAAATCGTGATATTACAAAACTTATTTCTTTATTTTATAATGAGCCACTATCTTAAGCTTGAAATGCTCCCTAGCACTTTTCCTGTATTACAACAGATCACCTGAAACATGTTTGAAAAAGGTTTTGTCAGCGGGAAATACTGAGTGAATCATTCTATATACTAAAATGACACATTTGTTATAATTTACAGTATTAAGAGCGATTACAATGTTTCTGATATCAAACCAACTACCCACGGTATTTGTCACTCGACCGAATCTGTGACTATGGTCATATCCCCCAATTGGCTGCCCCAATGGTGACGATTATCAAGTAATGTATACAAAACCCACATACCGGCTGTAACTTGGTGATTACAAAGACTTAATCTCCGTAATTATAACTTTGAAAATAACATGCTTTTGTAAATAAATTTGATAAAAAGAGAGAATGACTCACATTGCTGATTTAATATGGACAGAGTCTAGTCTATGAATCAGCCTTGTTAACCTAATTTAAATACAATGCACAAAAAACTGGGTTAGTAATCAATCCAGCATTTACGATAACTCACGAGATCAAATTCTCACAACGAACGACAAAGTGCGATACTTCATCCATCGAATTAACGACGAACGACAAAGTATAACCCTAATGTGGGCGGCACTTAAACATCCATTGGATATATTGATCGTCGGAAAATGAATCGTAGCAGCGATTGTGCTAATACCCTGTTTTGCGGCAGAATTTCGAGACCCGGGGTGTAATTTAGAGTATTCAGTTCGTATCTCAGTGTATAGTGCGAATTCTTTCGACGTTGTAAGTCCAGAATTCAAGTGCCACTGTCCTCTATTTATACCCAAAATTTAACTATCTTACGGACCGTAAGATTAACAATGTTGCGGTCCATAAGGCTGCTTACGGTCCGTAAGCTTAACAATGTTACGGTCCGTAGGGAATAAAAATAGGCTATAGGGTAGCCACGATTGGGACTAGCTCAGCTGACTCTACAGTTTTGAATTTCAGTTATGTGACAACGATTATTTAAGGATAATCGTCAATTAGGGTTTATCCCCCCTAAGTTTTAGGGGCCCTAATCCTTATTCCGATTGTTCTGAAAATTTTAGGGTTTGTGCGGAATTACTTGGGTGTCTCAATTAGGGTTTCCTAATGATCAATTTAAAGTAATAATTAGGACTTTTTAGTGAGAGTTGTTACATTCTCCCTACCTTAATAAAAATCTCGTCCTCGAGATTTACTGGAATAAATGTGGATATTTTCGCTTCATTTCTGATTCCAGCTCCCAAGTGTATTCAGCTCCTCTTTTTGAATCCCACTTTACTTTGACTAAAACTAGTCGTTTGTGTTTGAGAAACTTGATCTTTCGATCCTCAATTTGAAGAGGTTTCTCAACAAATTTCAGCTTTTCGTTTACTTCTATATCTCGAAGAGGTACTACCAGTGATTCATCTGATAAACATTTCTTGAGATTGGATACATGAAATACATCATGTACTCCTGCTAATTCTTCTGGTAGTCGTAAACGATAAGCGACTGGTCCTATACGTTGTATCACTGAAAATGGTCCTACGTACCTTGGACTTAACTTTCCTTTCTTTCCGAATCTGACTACTCCTTTCCAAGGAGAAACTTTCAATAGTACTTTGTCTCCAACTTGGAATTCAAGTGGCTTGCATCTATTGTCTGCATAACTCTTCTGGCGATCTCGAGCCGTCTTCAGCCTTTCCTTGATTTGAGTAATCTTATCAGTTGTTTCTTGCACTATTTCAGGTCCTGATAATTGACTTTCTCCTATTTCTGCCCAACAAACTGGAGTTCTACACTTTCTTCCATATAATGCTTCAAATGGGGCAGTTTCAATGCTTGAATGATAACTATTGTTATAGGAGAATTCAATTAATGGTAAGTGATCATCCCAACTTCCACCAAAGTCTATTACACATGCTCGGAGCATGTCTTCTAGAGTTTGGATCGTCCTTTCACTTTGCCCATCTGTTTGAGGATGATATGCAGTGCTCAAATTTAATCGAGTTCCCATAGCTTGCTGGAAACTTTTCCAGAAATGGGAAGTAAAACGACTATCCCTATCCGAAACAATGGAGAGTGGAACTCCATGTAAGGATACAACTTCATCTACATACAATTTAGCCAGTCTTTCCATACTAAAGGTTTCTTTCATTGGTAAAAAGTGAGCTGATTTGGTTAATCGATCCACAATTACCCAAATCGCATCATTACCTTTTCTGGTTTTGGGTAACTTAGTAACAAAATCCATTGTTATAAGTTCCCATTTCCACACTGGCATCTCTAACTGTTGTAGTAGTCCTGAAGGTTTCTGATGTTCTGCCTTAACTTGTGAACAAGTAAGACATTTAGAAACATATCTTGCTATGTCCTTTTTCATTCCTATCCACCAAAAGTTCTTTCTTAAATCTTGGTACATCTTATTGTTTCCTGGGTGTATAGTATACCTAGATTTATGAGCTTCATCTAAAATTTTAGGTCTTAAGTCTCCCTGCTTAGGTACCCAAATTCTACTTTTGTGTAATCTCCAAATTCCATCTGCTCCTTGCTCTAATTCTTTGATTCGTCCTTTCATTCCTTCAGCAACGTCTTCTATTGCTGTCTTTTGAACATATTTTAATTGTTCCATTAAATCTATTTGTAGATTTAATCTGAGAGCACGAACTCGTTTTTGTTTCTCATAATACTTACGACTTAAGGCATCTGCAACTACATTCGCCTTTCCTTCATGATACTGAATATCACAGTCGTAGTCACTTAGGATTTCCATCCATCTCCTTTGCCTCATGTTTAACTCTTTTTGCCCAAATATATATCTTAAACTTTTGTGGTCTGTGTAGACAGTAAATTTACTTCCGTAAAGATAATGTCTCCAAATCTTAAGGGCAAAAATTACGACTCCTAATTCTAAATCATGAGTCGTATAGTTTTCTTCATGCTTTTTCAATTGCCTTGATGCGTACGCAATTACCTTCTTGCGTTGCATAAGCACACATCCAAATCCTAATTTTGAAGCATCACAATATAGTTCAAAATCTTCAGTTCCTTCTGGTAAGGCTAAGATTGGAGCATTGGTTAATTTCTGCTTTAATATTCTAAAGGCTTCTTCTTGCTTTGGTCCCCATTCAAACTTAACTGCTTTACAGGTTAGCTTAGTTAATGGTACAGCTATCTTGGAAAATCCTTAATAAACCGTCTATAATACCCAGCTAATCCTATAAAACTTCTTATTTCCATTGCTGTTTGTGGAACCTTCCACTTGATAATTGCCTCTATCTTAGCAGGATCTACGTGAATACCTTCGTGATTTACCATGTGTCCTAAGAATTGCACTTCTTGTAACCAAAATTCACATTTCGAGAATTTGGCGTACAACTTTTCTTTTCTTAACAAAGTTAAGAGTGCATGAAGATGTTCACAATGCTCTGTCTGACTTTTGGAATAAATAAGTATATTGTCTATGAAAACAATTACAAATTTATCCAAGTACGGTTTACAGATCCTATTCATCATGTCCATAAATACTGCAGGTGCATTTGTTAATCCGAAGGGCATGACTGTAAACTCGTAATGACCATACCTAGTTCTGAAAGCAGTTTTAGGTATGTCTTCTTCTTGTACCTTCAATTGATGATATCCGGAGCGTAAATCTATCTTAGAAAAATATCTAGCCCATTGCAGTTGATCAAAAAGATCATCAATCCTAGGTAATGGGTATCGATTCTTAATTGTGACCTTATTCAATTCTCTATAATCAATACACATTCTCATTGAACCATCTTTCTTCTTTACAAACAACACTGGCGCTCCCCAAGGGGATGAGCTAGGTTGTATGAATCCTTTACTTAGTAATTCATCTAATTGCTTCTTTAGTTCTAACATTTCGGTAGGAGCTAACCGATATGGTGCCTTGGCTATCGGTGTAGTTCCAGGTATTAGATGAATTCTAAATTCTACTTCCCTGTCTGGAGGTAATCCCGGTAAATCTTCTGGGAATACATCAGGATATTCTGAGACTACGGGTATTTCCTTAAGATCTTTACCCTTAGTGCTAATGATTACCGAAATCATATACACTATTCCTTGTTTTCGTTCATAATTAGCAACTTTCATTACTGATATGAACTTCATGGGATTACGTGGTTTATCTCTTGTAATCCTAATCACTTCTCCGGTGGGTGATTGAATTTCTATGGAATTCTGATCACAAAGGATTCTAGCATGGTTGGCTACTAACCAATCCATTCCTAATACAACATCAAATTCAGCTAAATTCATCGGCAATAGTTTTGCAGAGAATTTATGTCCTAAAAGTTCTATGTTTCCTTCTTGCAAAACTTTATCTATTTTAACTGAATTTCCGTCTGCTGTTTCAACTGTAAAAATCTGCCTAATGTTGGTTAAAGGTAACTTAAGAGCTTGACAGAATAAAGTATTGATAAAACTTTGGTTTGCACCAGAGTCAAATAATACTTTTGCGTACACGTTGTGAACTAAGAACGTACCCGCTATCACATCCGGAATGAGTTCTGCTTCTTGAGTGGTCAGCTGGAATGCCCTGGCATTCTTCTTAGTAGTTCCTTCGGTCGCCTTGGGTTTGTTATCTACTGGCTTAATCAATTTAGGACATTCTGTTTTATAATGCCCGGCTTCTCCACAGTTAAAACAGATTACGGTCTTCTTTTTGCAGTTTTCTTCACGATGTCCTACAGTTTTGCAAAAATTGCAAGTGATATCGCATCTTCCATAATGTTTCTTTTTTCATTTTCTGCAAAATGACGGAGCTGGAGATTGCCCCGTTCCTTTTCTCTTGAAGCTGTTATTATTACCCACACGAAATCCTTGGGTAATTTTCTGAGATAGTTCCTTTTTCCGATCTTCATCTCTTGTGCGCACTAGTTCATCGGTTAGAGTATTAGCTAATTCTACCGCATCATCAATAGTGCGAGGTCTCGCAGCTTTAACAATATTGCGGATTTCACTAATTAGCCCCCAAATATAGCGAGAAATGAGTACCGGTTCTGGCGAAGCCAGTGTTGGTACCACTCTAGCATATTCAAAGAATGTCGAGGTATAACCGCGACAATCCACACCCATCATCCGATGATTTAGAAACTTATTCGTCATCTGTTCCTTTTCATACTCGGGACAGAATTTTCTTTCCACCAAACCCTTAAATTCTTCCCAAGTCATAGCATAAGCTATTACTCTTCCTTTTGATTGTAACACAGTGTTCCACCATTCGAGTGCTCCTTCTTTGAAGAGATTTGATGCGTACATGACTTGATCATCTTTACCACATTTACTTATTGCAATGACTGCTTCGGTTTTCTCTAACCAACGCAGTGATGCAGTTGCTCCTTCATTGCCTGCAAATTCAGTGGGTTTACAAGCAAGGAATTCTTTGAAAGTGCAACCAGGTGTTGCAGTTTTCATTTTCTTGGGTAATGGAGCTTGATGTGGTTCCCTATTATGATTAACATGATTATTGCCTCCATTTACACTATTACTGAAGTTATCTTCAGTAATCTGTTTACTAGGGACAATTTGTTGCGGTTCGATTGGATTCTTTATAGCAGCAACGAATGCTGGAATAGCATTGGCTATCCCTTGAGCAACAATATTTTCGATATCTTGCCGAGTCATATATTGATCTCTTGAATGTTGTTCAGACTGATTAACTTCATTTATAGGTTCATTACCACTGTTTGCCATCTGATAATGTATATATAAATTTTATTAGTATCTGCTAAATAACAATTATATACAAACAATCAGAAAATTTTACAATACAATTATAGTCAAACAATCGATTTCTCGATTTCATTTTATATCTAGTATAGTATGCATCATTACACACCAATATCTTACAGAGTTTTATTCGTTATTTACAGACTAACTTTACTATTACTATTATACAACTACCGTTTTTACCATCGTACTATCTCTCGTCACTTGCCGTTCTAAAAACGCAGTTCCCTCTCATCGTACTTCCAGGCAATTTGTCCCCCTATTTCCCTGATTCTACTTCCCGCATCAAACAACTCTTCACCAAAGTGGCGAAGTTCAGCCATGTTTTCATTACTCATGGGTGGATTAGGTAGGGGTTCTGGATCGAATTGTGGAAGAAAGGAATAAGGATCGTTGACAATATTTTGAAATTGCCAATCGTTCGTCCACCATTCGTCCATTCCTATGGGTTTGGAGTGGACTATTGGGTCTGGGATTACTGGTTCCCAATTCATAGGGAGTTGGTTTTCAAGAGGATAAGTAAAAATATTATTATTGACAGGCTGAATAGTTTCACAGCTTGCCAATAGGAAATCTATCTCATCTTGAAAAGTCCTTTCCTGGTTTGGATTGGAGCTCTCTCCGATTTCTATTTGAGTTGGTCTAGAGCCTTGCCCAACTTCCATTACTATTTCTTTAGGACCTTCCTCCATCTGCATTCCTATCTCCTTAACCTCTTCCTTGGTTTCAGTTTCCATTTCCTGCTGTTTCGAACTTTCTCCGGTTATAATTTCTTTTCCCTTTTTCAAAGGATTATTTATTTTGGGAAGTTTTGTAGCTGACTTTTTCTTACGTATACGACTTCCCCACACGTAATTCTTTCTTTTCTTTCGTTTTGGCTTGTTCACAGGTGGAGCACTGAATTCTACAGGTTGTTCTATATCAGGAAAGTATCCAGTAAATTCTTTGGAAACTTCAATATTCACCGGGTAAAGATTAAGGTTCTGAAAGGCTTCAGATATCCCACTTATGCTGATGTAGCATATATGCAAAATGCATAAAATACTAAGTTAAAATTCATAAATAACCGTTTAATTTATTACATACTGTATACTAATTTATTACAAAGATAACTGAAAAACACACTTAGGTTTTGAAATTTTATTTATTGCACAGGGTTTCTAGATTGTAAGGGTAAGGTGCTAAACTTTAAAATATTTAAAGATTTATATTTTCTGCTACTGTGGCTAGCATATATAAGTTTGCCCATTTCTCATCTAGCTTATCTTCCCAAGGTGATTTATCAATTAATTCCTGGGTTTCCCGTTTAATCTTCTTTTCTCGGATTTTCTCTTTACTTTTCTTAATAATCATCTTCCTCCTTCTAGGAGAAAGTGATTCCTCGTATTGTGCCTTTCGCACAAATATTCCTTCTTCAGGAATTTCAGCCTGATTCGAGGATTTGGTTCGGGATGAACTTCCCTTCTCATTGGATGATCTATCTAATTTAAGATAGATACTTGACAGCTTTTGCTTACCCATACTGTAACTAACAAATAATCAGTTAATAACACACATAATCACATAATAGTAATCAGGAAAAATTAAGTATTTCTAAATACTTAATTAGCTTAACCCAGTGGCTCTGATACCACATTTTTCTGTCACGGCCCCCGACCCGATTTGACCCGTTTCAGGAGCCGCGGGACAGAAATCCCGTGGTATTGAGTTTAACAGCGGAAGTTTATTTAACAGGATCGTTTAAAGCTAAAATTTTCCCGATTTATTTTATTTCACAATTCGGGATAAAACCCCGATAATTTACAATATTATATTTTTACTACGAAATCGTGATATTACAAAACTTATTTCTTTATTTTATAATGAGCCACTATCTTAAGCTTGAAATGCTCCCCAGCACTTTTCCTGTATTACAACAGATCACCTGAAACATGTTTGAAAAAGGTTTTGTCAGCGGGAAATACTGAGTGAATCATTCTATATACTAAAATGACACATTTGTTATAATCTACAGTATTAAGAGCGATTACAATGTTTCTGATATCAAACCAACTACCCACGGTATTTGTCACTCGACCGAATCTGTGACTATGGTCATATCCCCCAATTGGCTGCCCCAATGGTGACGATTATCAAGTAATGTATACAAAACCCACATACCGGCTGTAACTTGGTGATTACAAAGACTTAATCTCCGTAATTATAACTTTGAAAATAACATGCTTTTGTAAATAAATTTGATAAAAAGAGAGAATGACTCACATTGCTGATTTAATATGGACAGAGTCTAGTCTATGAATCAGCCTTGTTAACCTAATTTAAATACAATGCACACAAAACTGGGTTAGTAATCAATTCAGCATTTACGATAACTCACGAGATCAAATTCTCACAACGAACGACAAAGTGCGATACTTCATCCATCGAATTAACGACGAACGACAAAGTATAACCCTAATGTGGGCGGCACTTAAACATCCATTGGATATATTGATCGTCGGAAAATGAATCGTAGCAGCGATTGTGCTAATACCCTGTTTTGCGGCAGAATTTCGAGACCCGGGGTGTAATTTAGAGTATTCAGTTCGTATCTCAGTGTATAGTGCGAATTCTTTCGACGTTGTAAGTCCAGAATTCAAGTGCCACTGTCCTCTATTTATACCCAAAATTTAACTATCTTACGGACCGTAAGATTAACAATGTTGCGGTCCGTAAGGCTGCTTACGGTCCGTAAGCTTAACAATGTTACGGTCCGTAAGGAATAAAAATAGGCTATAGGGTAGCCACGATTGGGACTAGCTCAGCTGACTCTACAGTTTTGAATTTCAGTTATGTGACAACGATTATTTAAGGATACTCGTCAATTAGGGTTTATCCCCCCTAAGTTTTAGGGGCCCTAATCCTTATTCCGATTGTTCTGAAAATTTTAGGGTTTGTGCGGAATTACTTGGGTGTCTCAATTAGGGTTTCCTAATGATCAATTTAAAGTAATAATTAGGACTTTTTAGTGAGAGTTGTTACAATTCTTTTCAAGAACAAATTTTTCATTTACTAAAACTTTTATTTGATCTTGAAATTTTGATTCGTTTTCTTTTAAATTTTTATTTTCCAATTTTATCCAAAAATCTTCACTTTCTGAAGATTTAATTTTATTTTCAAAAACTTTTTCTTTTTCTTTCAAATTTTTATTTTCCAATGTCAAATTCTCCAATTTTTTTAAGAGTTTGACATTTTCTGCTCCAGATATGTCACATTTTGAACATTTCCCAGACATCTTTTCATCATCAGCTTTCTTTTCATCCTTGAAAGCTGGAATTTCTTTAACCTGTTCCTTTACCACCTGAACTTCTTCCTCAGACTTGACTTTTGTGTTTACTGATTCAGAATTTGAAGTTACATTTGTTGAAGTGCTTGATTCTTTGACTTCATCATTCTGTGTCAACTCAGTTGAATCGTCTATCTTAAATTTTTCTTTGTGAGCATTGATAATCTGAGTCTTCTCGGATTCAACAATTTCTTCAACATTTGCTGCCTTTTGATTCATCTTTTTCGCAGCAAGTTTATTCTTGAGCCTTTCAATTTGTCCTACAAAGGATTCATTAAACATTTAAGACGAAAATAACTTTTTATAAAATTCCAGTTTTTCAATTTCTCTACTATAATCATCACACTCTTCATCAGATGAGTTGTCAAAAACTGGAGCTTTCTCTGAAACATCTTCTGAAATATTTTCAGCTTTTTCCGAATCAACTTCTAAACCCTTTTTCAGTTTTATCTAACACAATTTCTGAATCCTTTTTTATTGAAACTGGTTCTCTTGAAATTGATTTTTCGAAAAATGGTTATTCTTTAATCTCAGTATAACTCTCTTATTGAGATACAAAATAATACAATGCTATATCTTCTTCAGAATCCATGTTTTGATAACAAATTTCACAAGTTCAGACACTTTCAAACGAAATTACCCTTTGGTACGAAATAAGCCTTTTCAAACGGAATCAACACTTTCAACGAAATCCCAATCTCACACGGAATTACCTGTTCAAACGAAATACCTAATTCCGTTTGAACTAACACCCTTTCAAACGGAATCACTAAAAATGTTCAAACGGAATCACAGTTTGGAGCGAAATAGCTGATTTCAAACGGAATTAGACGAAGTTCAAACGAAATAAGTAATTTTGTGTGAAATCACCTCATCTTTTCAAACAAAATTATGATGCTCGTTCAAACGAAATTAACCTTTTGGCCTATTTTTGTCACTTTTAATCTGAATTTAGGTCTGATTCTTTCAAGGGTTTGTTAAAACTGTATTTTACACACAATATCAAAAGATCAGTCCATTTTAACCATGAAAATGTGATGAATTTTAAAAAGAAGGTGTAGAAATCAGAATTTTCCAGCGAAAACAAGCTAAATGGTAAGAACTCTTCCTCCTGAGCTCTGATACCACATGTAGGATCGTTCTGTGACCCAAACGAGTCAATCAGAAGAGTTCTTAGACTAAACCAGAGGCGGAATTCATTGATTCAGTCTTCGTTTAGCTTGTATAACACTAGAACATCATAAATCTGTCTTGTTTATTGATCAAATAACAGTTTACAGGCCAGAGACACTTCGACAGCACTTCGGCGTCGGAACCAAGAAGCATTACAAACGAAATCAGATCAAGGGTATATATAGGCATGGTGATTCCGCTTGAACATGCTCAAGCGGAATCACTTTCAAGCGGAATCACTCAAGCGAAATCACTCAAGCGGAATTAACAGCTTGATTTCGTTTGAAATGACCCTGTGTCATTTCAAGCGAAATTACCTATAAACACATTTCCTCATTTTTCGTGCCCTGATCTAAACAATCTGGTACAAGACTCGATACAAGACAAAGTCGACAGACGTATGCACCAACAAAAACATCAACAAAAGTTGAGCGAGTTCATGTGTTTTGTATGTGAGCTCGTAATAAACTTTGTAATAATTGTATGCATGTATTTGTAAACCCTGGTATGAAAGCAACAAGGAAACAAATCAGTTAATGGTTTGCAAGGTCATTAATATGTGTGCAGTGATGCAGGAAGGCTCAAACCTAGCGGATTTTGTACCGGGTTTCTGGCTGGAAGACATAGTCACCTCATGGGCCAAATCCCGGTCCTCATGGGTAGGGCTCACAACACCCAAATAGATCTATCACTCATATCACTCGGTCCTACTATGAGGATTAATGGTCTTAAGCGTTGTACCCATCACTCACATGATCTAACAGTTCATTCCTTAGCTAACCATACCATATGTAAACGTTTGTAAACAATTGGTAACATGTACTTCACCCCCGAAGTTATAAAACTGAAAACAGTTAAAAGAAAAGGGGGACATGAACTCACTGTCTCGCGTCTCGAAATCTTGTGTAACTCAAAGCTGCTACTCGATCACACGACTACCTATAAACGTGCTAAGGTGTATTAGACGGATGGGTCGTGCCTTGACTTTAGTCTTAATTAGTATAGCTTTGAGTTACGTTTCTTTGTGTCTTAATATTATCCCAAAGTATATAATTATTTGTTAAAATAATAAATATTTTAACTTAAATTATGTTTATTAAATTTTGGAATATTAGTTAAAATAATATATTTTAACTTGACACAGTATGTTCTTATACATGTATATCTTCCCCAAGGATGGGTGTATTCATACTCGTATTCGTAAACTTGTTTATTTTTGCCAAGTATCGGTGGCGTATTCCGGTGTATATTTATACGTACGAGAATACGTATTTTTATTGTGTTTATTAAGTATTCTTATACTTAATTTTTGTATTTATTTTTCCGGAATATTATTTCTAATAAAAATTCACCAATATATATTCTTAAAATATATATTTTAAGAAAACTTTTATAGAAAATTATCTATAACTTTTCTCTTGGCAAAAATAATTGTATTTTTATGTAAACTCCAAAATTAATATATTTTCAAGTTTAACTTAGAAAATGTTCATAAATTCATTTTTCACCAAAAAATAATATATTCTAAATTTGTTTAAGAAAATATATATTTTCTCCAAAAATATTATATTCTCTAATAATTCAAGAAAACATATATATTTTTCCTTTGCCCAAAAATAATATATTTCCTTCTTGTAAAAAATATGATATATTTTTGTAATAATTATAAAAATCATATTTTCGTTTCCTTGGTTTCCAAAATACCATTTACCAAAATATACTTATGAATTTAATTCCTTTATGTAAGTTATATTCCTTGTTCGGTTTCTCCAATTTTGGGTATAAACTATATATTTATTTCTTGGAATTTTGGTAATATTTTGTATTGTAATTTTCGGTATTTTGGTGAGTTACATTATTTCAAATCCTATAATAATATAACTAATACACATAATATACAAGTAATCACACACATTGTGACATCTAAATATATTTTTTCCTAAATACATATTTAGTCATTTTTATTTATCAAAAACCAACCTCCAAGATTTGTAATTTTTGTAACAAAATTTATGGCAATTTTTATATGCAAAATTATGGTTAAAATACACTTGTAAATACTTGTTTAAAAATATTTTTCTAAGTGTTTAATTTCTAGAAAAATTTTGCCATATTTTCCCCTTAAAAATGGAGGTTTCCATGCTTTCAAAGCATATCATTTTCTTTTAAAAATCATCACAATTAATCAACAATTCAAACAATACTTACCAAGTGCCAAAATTAAGCATTTTACACTACTTCATGAACTTCAAAATTTATAAAAATTTGTAGTTACTTGGTAGAGTGTTTAGTAAGCTTAGTTACCCCTTTAAAGTGTGGTTATTTGTTTAAAACATCATTCTTGAAGATTTTAGACCTTTACAACTTGTAACTTGATTTTCTAAAAATATTTCTTCTTGAATTTTTCTTGTTAATAATATGTTTCTACACTTGATTAACCACTAAAAATGTGATTAGTTTCCTTAAAAACCATGGTTATGTAAATCTTGTAATTTAACTTAGTTTCTTGAGAAAAATCATTTTTGAAATCACACATTTACAAGACTTACATTACACTTTGATCATCATTATTCAAGAAAACACTTCACACTTCAAGTTCATGCTTACACATAAGGATGACTATCTTGATTTATAACATAATCATCCTCTCATCTTGCTAGATCATGTCTTTAATCACAATCTAGCAAGTTTCATTTGATGTTTAACATTATTAACACAAACAATCAACAATCAAGAAGCATATAAACACTTAAACAACATAGTTCATGATGATTTTTAGTCTTATGTTAAAGATTATGTTCTTGATCTTTAGTGTTCTTCATGATTAGTGATTTACATATACTATTAACCAACATAACAAGATGTAAAATGGTATTAGGAGGATCTTACTACTAGCACAAGGCAAGGGATGATATCCAAGAAGAAGATGATGACAATCTTGGTGGTTAATAGCTTGTGAGAGAGGTCCTTCCACTTCCAAAGGCTCCTAGCTTCTTATCCTTGCTTCTTACACCTTTGTATCACTAGGGAATGGATGGATTAAACTTGAAAGATGATGGTGGTGGGGGTTTTGTTCTCGGCCGAAGGTAGGAGAGGAAGAGAGGAGAGTGAGTGTGTTGGTTTGTTTGAAATGAGATGAATGATGAACTCTTGGTCACTTTTATAAACTTTCAACAACATAGTCTAATGGGTATTATGTTTACTAAAGTGTAAGACAAGATCAATTAAGTAACTCAAATAAAATCAATGGTGGGGGCCACCTTGTGACCGTAAATATGAGGGGGGGGTATAAGTTAGTTTGTGATGGTAAGTTAGGGAACTAGTTGAAATCTCAGTGATTTAGTTAGTGTTATAAGTTGTTATGATGTTGTAATAGGTGTTATGATGTTCGGGGACCACAACTAGCTCGGAAATGATAAAACAATGCTTCTAGTGAAAATTTGGTGTTTCAGGTAGTGTCCGGTTGTTCGGTTGGTTACCGGTTCGTTAAGGTGCTAAACTATGCAGTTTAGTGTGCTTTATGTTACCTTTTTGTGACAGTTTTGATTACCGACACTTAGGGAAGTATTCTGGACCATTTAACCGTAATTCTGCATAATATTAAGTTGTCTAAAAGCTGATTTTTGCTGAATTCTGCAGAATTCTGCAGTTTATGTGAGTTTTAGGCACTTTCCGACACTTAAACTATCACTATGAAGGCAGTTTTATGATCCCTATTTTCCTACACACCATACTAGTACAACACTTGTTTTCTGGCTCATTCTGTGTCTCAATACCATGTCTGTCTAAGTACTGAACTCCGTCAGCATTTCTGATTTTTCTGATAATTGTGCTAACTTTGTTTCGTGCATCATTTGAATCAGTAAGGTGTTGCATGCAATAATGATATGACATTATGCAATATATGATGCACATGTATGTATGATAACAATAATCAGAAAGCATTCATGTCATTAATTTAAATCAGCACAGTAATTAAGTCACTAATTACTGTTTAATCTATGTACGGATACATGAAATTTTGACAATTGTCACATTCTCCCCCCGTTAAGAAAATTCCGTCCGAAATTTTAAGCCGCGCTAGCGGTTGCATGGGAGTTAGGGAACAAATGCGGATACTTTGCTTTAATACGATCTTCACGCTCCCAAGTAAACTCCGGGCCGTGACGTGCGTTCCATCGAACCTTGACAAGCTTAACACTACTCCTCCGAGTCTTGTTAACTTTCCAATCTGTGACTTTAACAGGTTCTTCAGTGAAGTGGAGTGTATCGTCTATATGCACTTCATCCGCATGGATGCCAACTGTCTCTTGAGTTGGACTTTTCTTCAGATTAGAGACATGAAATGTATCATGAACACCGTTTAGTTCCTCTGGTAGCTCCAACTTGTACGCTACGGTACCAACCCTTTCCAAAATTCTGAATGGCCCGATATAACGTGGATTTAACTTACCACACTTCCCGAAGCGTGATACACCTTTCCAAGGTGAGACTTTTAACAAAACCATATCACCCACTTCGAATTCCAAAGGCTTTCGCCTTTGATCCGTGTAACTCTTCTATCGATCACGAGCCGCCTTAATGCGCTCTCGGATTTGTATGATCTTATCAGTTGTTTCTTGGACCAGTTCGGGACCAACCATCTGTCTGTCACCTGCATCTGCCCAGCACAACGGCGAACGGCACTTACGGCCATAGAGGGCTTCGAACGGTGCGGCTTGAATACTTATATGGTAGCTGTTGTTATAGGAAATCTCAACCAGAGGTAGATGAGTATCCCAACTGTCACCTAAAACCATTACACAAGCACGCAACATATCTTCCAACGTTTTAATAGTCCTTTCGCTCTGTCCGTCTGTCTGTGGATGAAAAGCTGTACTCAGATTCAACTAAGAACCAAAAGCTTCCTGAAAGGATTGCCAAATCCTTGACACAAACCGTCCATCTCTATCAGATATTATCAAGATAGGCACTCCATGACGTGCCACTATCTCCTTGAGGTAAAGCTCAGCTAACTTACCTGTGCTATCCTTTTCGTGAATTGGTAAGAAGTGCGCAGACTTTGTCAATCGGTCCACGATTACCCAAATCGTATCATGACCTCTGGGAGTCCTGGGTAGCTTTGTGATGAAATCCATCGAATTTTTTTCCCACTTCCACATGGGTATTTCCGGCTGTTGCAGAAGACATGAGGGTTTCTGATACTCGGCCTTTACCTTGGCACAAGTTAAGCACTTTCCAACGTAGATGGCAACATCACTCTTAAGTCTTGGCCACCAATAGTAATCCTTTAGATCTTGGTACATCTTGTCCGATCCTGGATGGATCGAGTACCTCGATTTATGAGCTTCATAAAAAATAACCTCTCTAATACCACCATAAAGCGAAACCCAAATGCGTCCCATGAAATACAAGGTTCCTTCCTCGTTAGGCTCCAACTTTTTCTCCATTCCTCGGAGATATTCCGCCTTAATATTCTCTTTCTTAAGAGCTTCTCTTTGTGCAGCACGAATACGAGAAGTGAGGTCCGTCTAAATAATCATTTCCAAAGCCCTAACCCTTAAGGGCTTGATTCTTTCCTTTCGGCTTAAGGCGTCTGCTACCACATTCGCCTTTCCGGGATGATACTTGATTTCACAGTCATAATCATTTAACAACTCAACCCATCCTCGCCGTCTCATATTAAGCTCTTTCTGATCAAATATGTGCTGAAGGCTCTTGTGATCCATAAAAATAGTACATCGAGTACCATACAGATAATGTCGCCAGATCTTCAAAGCAAACATAACTGCGCCTAATTCCAAATCATGTGTGGTATAATTCTTCTCATGGACCATCAGTCGGCGCGAAGCATAAGCGATAACCTTTTGTCGTTGCATTAGCACACAACCCAAACCCTGACGCGAGGCGTCACAATATACCATGAAGTCGTCGGTGCCTTCGGGTAGGGATAATATAGGTGCATCGCATAGCTTATTCTTGAGCAGCTAAAAGGCTTCTTCTTGTTTATCTCCCCATTCATACTTCTTGTCCTTTTGAGTAAGGGAGGTCAACGGTTGAGCTATCTTGGAGAAATTCTCAATGAACCTGCAATAATACCCTGCTAAACCCAAAAACTGTCGGATCTCGGTCGGCGTCTTTGGAGTTTCCCAGTTCTTGATTGCCGCGATCTTGGTGGGATCCACATGAATACCATTCTCGTTTACCGCGTGACCGAGGAACTGTACTTCGCGTATCCAAAATCATTTTTGAAATCACACATTTACAAGACTTACATTACACTTTGATCATCATTATTCAAGAAAAGACTTCACACTTCAAGTTCATGCTTACACATAAGGATGACCATCTTGATTTATAACATAATCATCCTCTCATCTTGCTAGATCATGTCTTTAATCACAATCTAGCAAGTTTCATATGATGTTTAACATCATTAACACACACAATCAACAATCAACAATCAACAATCAAGAAGCATATAAACACTTAAACAACATAGTTCATGATGATTTTTAGTCTTATGTTAAAGATTATATTCTTGATCTTTAGAGTTCTTCATGATTAGTGATTTACATATACCTTTAACCAACATAACAAGATGTAAAATGGGAATAGGAGGATCTTACTACTAGCACAAGGCTAGGGATGATATTCAAGAAGAAGATGATGACAATCTTGGTGGTTAATAGCTTGTGAGAGAGGTCCTTCCACTTCCAAAGGCTCCTAGCTTCTTATCCTTGCTTCTTACACCTTTGTATCACTAGGGAATGGATGGATTAAACTTGAAAGATGGTGGTGGTGGGGGTCTTGTTCTCGGCCAAAGGTAGGAGAGGAAGAGAGGAAAGTGAGTGTGTTGGTTTGTTTGAAATGAGATGAATGATGAACTCTTGGTCACTTTTATAAACTTCCAACAACATTTAGACTAATGGGTATTATGTTTACTAAAGTGTAAGACAAGATCAATTAAGTAACTCAAATAAAATCAATGGTGGTGGCCACCTTGTGACCGTAAATATGAGGGGGGGTATAAGTTAGTTTGTGATGGTAAGTTAGGGAACTAGTTGAAATCTAAGTGATTTAGTTAGTGTTATAAGTTGTTATGATGTTGTAATAGGTGATATGATGTTTGGGGACCATAACTAGCCCGAAAATGATAAAACAATGCTTCTAATGAAAATTTGGTGTTTCGGGTAGTGTTCGGTTGTTCGGTTGGTTACCGGTTCGTTAAGGTGCTAAACTATGCAGTTTAGTGTGCTTTATGTTACCTTTTGTGACAGTTTTGATTCCCGACACTTAGGGAAGTATTCTGGACCATTTAACCATAATTCTGCATAATATTAAGTTGTCTAAAAGCTGATTTTTGCTGAATTATGCAGAATTCTGCAGTTTATGTGAGTTTTAGGCACTTTCCGGCACTTAAACTATCACTAGGAAGGTAGTTTTATGATCCTTATTTTCCTACACACCATACTAGTGCAACACTTGTTTTCTGGCTCATTAATCTGTGTCTCAATACCATGTCGGTCTAAGTACTGAACTACGTCAGCATTTCTGATTTTTCTGATAACTGTGCTAACTTTGTTTTGTGCATCATTTGAATCAGTAAGGTGTTGCATGCAATAAGACTGAAGGGAGTGGGGCGTCTCCCCTATCCAAGCCGCCCCAAGCCGCCGCACACACCGCCCCCCATCGGCGTCCCCAAGGGCGTCCCCCTCCTTGGCGTCCTCTTCTCGTCGCCCGCTCCTCTCACACAAATCATTTTTTGGCACAAAATTTCAAGAATTCCCCCCTCCAAGACGCCTAAGGCCGCCCCGCACACCACTCCCCCTTTTTTGCTCAAAATCCTCTAATCTGACATGGCGCCACGTGTCGCAAGACGCCCTCTCAAAAGGATGCCCCACTCCCTTTAGTCTAATGATATGACATTATGCAATATATGATGCACATGTATGTATGATAACAATAATCAGAAAGCATTCATGTCATTAATTTAAATCAGCACAGTCATTAAGTCACTAATTACTGTTTAATCTATGTACGGATACATGAAATTTTGACAATTGTCACATAAGGATCATGTAAAAAGAGGTAAGAGTGTGATAAGTGTAAGAAATAATCTAGTGTTAATATGTGTCCTTCAATTATATTAAAGAAAAAGGGCAATAATGTAATTTACTCTAAAGTTCAATTAAATGATAAAATAATCTTGTAACCACCAATGAGTTATTTTAGGATACTGATATAATTTTATTTTTTTACAAAGATTGTTTACAAATTAACTGTTTTATACGAATGGGCAAATTTTATAAATCGGATTCATCTGATTCTTTTGATAGCGAAGATTATTACATTCATTTTTTTAATCCGTGTTTTTTGCATAGCGAAGATTATTATGTTAGCTACAGGTTGTTTTATATTATAGTTCAATATGATGTTTTTAAGTAACATATAACTGTTTTGCTGCAGGGTGTTTTATAATATTATGTTACATACAATCTGGTGAGCAGAGTGTTTTAAATCAGAGCGAGTATACTACATTAGTTGCAGAAATGCTTTTCATTATTTTGAAAATATAAAACACCATTCAGATTTCAAAACCACACCACGACTCGTAATACAGTTATCGTGTTTTAACATATGGAACGATTGCATTGTACATTATGTGTGGTGATTTACACCTGCAATTCCAGTAGATCTTCTCCGTATGGTGTTTTAAAGCTGCATTCATGGTATTTTACACATGTAGTCTAGTATGTGTTATTCGTATATTCGTCATATGGTGTTTTACACCTGCATTTACACCTGGATTCATGGTTTTTACACCTGCATTCCAATATATGTTCTTCGTATGATGTTTTAAACATGCATTCTAGTAGGCTTCATGCTATACGTAATTTTTTATCTATATAAATATAGCAATATAGTACTCATATTAAAGATTAAAAAACTCGTTATTATGGTGTATTTAAAAAAAACATTACTTATAAAAAGTTATTGACGTTCATAAAAGATTGGTGGAACTTGCATGTGCTTTTAAGTTGATGACAATTTCTTTATTTAAATAATACAATATAAAAAGACACTATTACCCCTAATCTAGTCAAATTAGTAAAAAAAACATAATTTTAATTTTATGCACTTTTTGATCCCAACCATTAACTATAAGATCTAAGGCCTTAAAACACCTCTTACACTTCTCACAAAACCACCCATTTTTACACTACCACCCTTAGAAACTAAATTAAATAGAATTAGAACTTGCAAAGTAAATAATAGGGTAAATTACACTTTTCGTCCATTATGTTTACACCAAATTGCAGTGGATGACATTTAACTTCAATAATTACAGCCAAAGTCCTTTATTTGAAAAACTCAGTACACTTTTTATCCTTTAGCAGTAACAACGTTAAAATTTTTAGTTAAGTCTGATCATCACTTGCACATGAGGGTAGATCGGTAATTTTACTCGTTTATTTAAAAAAGTAAAAAAAATTATATATGTATGCACATAAATCCACTGGTCATCTTCTCCCTCTCAAGTATCCCCCACCACTCACACTATTCAATCAACCTCCACCACTACCACCGTATCCCAGCCACCACCACCGAATTGAGCCCCACCACCAATGGATCCGGCCACCACAAACCCACCACCACTGAATCTAGCCGACCTATACCATCACCACCACCATATCCGCCACACCACACCACCATTGCCTCCATCCAGATCCCCAACTCTCTATCTCTTTATAACAAAAAAAACTATTTTTTACATTACCCAGCGTTGGGTTTATCTCCGTCGTGCTGTCACTACTCCAAAAATACCACACAAGAACGTCGTTGAACCAACCACTAGAACGGTTTAGTCACCACTCGACACAAGCTAGATCTGCGCAGTTTTCGGGGAAGCGACGGAAGCCAGATCTACGTTGTTGACTGAAGCTAGATCTGTGCAGTTTCCGGGAAAGCGACTGAAGCCAGATCTACATTTTTTTCTTCAATCTTTAGCCTATCATAGGATTAAAGGGATTTTGTTATTATAAAATAATATTGAATATCACACATTGTATCCATCATTGTTTATTGGGTATTCTCCTATATATTAATAACCTAATGGAATGAACAGTAGAAGGTTATATTCGTCAATTTTTACCAGTTTAAAAGATAGATGCCAGTCAGATAAGAGAAACTGGGAGAGAAAGATAGTCACTGTAGCTGCGGCCATGGCCTCCGGCCGATCGATCTAACAGCGCCACTGAACGAAAACGGCGGCTAGGGTTACCGGAATGTCTACAGGAGGCGGAAGTTTTCTGTAGAGGGGCTTTGGTTCGTCTCCTATATATTAATAACCTAATGGAATGAACAGTAGAAGGTTATATTCATCATATTTTACCGGTTTAAAAGATAGATGGCAGTCAGATAAGAGAAACTGAGAGAGAAAGATAGTCACTGTAGCTGTGGCCATGGCTTCCGGCCGATCGATCTAACAGCGCCACTGAACGACAACGGCGGCTAGGGTTACCGGAATGTCTACAGGAGGCGGAAGTTTTCTGCAGAGGGGCTTTGGTTCGACACGGCATCGGCGACGGTGGAGTTTAGGGTTCCGATGACCCTTTTTGGTACTCCGACGAGTAGCTGCGGTCATGGCCTCCGACCGATTGTAGCCGGCCATGGCCTCCGGCCGATCGATCTAACAGCGCCACTGAATGACGACGGCGGCTAGGGTTACCGGAATGTCTACAGGAGGCGGAAGTTTTCTGCAGAGGGGATTTGGTTCGACACGGCAGCGGAGACGGTGGAGTTTAGGGTTACGATGACCTTTTTGGTACTCCAAAGTTAGGCGACATGCAACCCTCCGACGAAGATTCGACGCAGTTCAGGTAATCCCTCTTTAGTTACCTGCATGTTCTGCTTTTACAAGAATTGACAACCTGAATATGATGAGGATTACGATTAACCGACGAAGTTTGTGATTTTTTTCTATAAAATAACTTAACTTTCTAAACGAAAACATAAAACTTATGAAAAATCCAGGTAGATTGCACGTATTTGAATAGATATCAAAGAAAAATAGGGATTTCAGTTTGATGTTAGTGGTTTATATGTTAGTTAATGTTTGAATAATGACATGTATATAGTGAATATCATAGCTTTGATCGTAACTGTTCTTTTGTGAAATAAGCCGTGTCTATAGTGTACACCAGAGGTGGCACGGAAAGTATATTTTCCAGACAACTTTGTTATGTCTTTCTTTCTTTTTTGGTAAAGGGTTACCCCCGGTGATTCTATATATTCACAACCAAAACAAAACAAGTAGTGTAGATGCTCTACACTAGTTCATTCCTGAGACAAACCCCAAGAATGGAAACCAAAGAAAAATCAAACAAAACACAAAACCAACTAACGACAACTAGACAAAGATCTAGATTGTTATGTCTTTCTTTGTCATTGTTAATATTTGTTTGTTAGATTTTTTTTATTCTTATTGATTGTCTTTAAATTTATTTTTACTACTAAGACTTCATATTAATTGGATTAAAAAAATGCTTTCTCGCGGGCATTGTAAGGTACCAATTTGATCCGATAAACAAAACGCCATTGAAGACAATTGGGTCATCAGCCATTGATATTTGGTTCGGGGCTTGGTGACACATACCATCTGAGCAACGAGTTAGACCCTTATCTTAAAGACAAAAAATGTAAGTGACATAGTTTAAAATCTGATTTCTCATTTCTGTATTCGTCATAGATATATATAGCTATTGGCTTGAATTTTGTTGAACTTAAGGTCCCTCAGTAATACGTTCGGTTATTATGTATCTTTACTTTATTACACCTTCAGTTTGATCTAAAAAAATACATAAACAATATCGTTCTGTAGCTGTAGGGGGTGAAGAGATTAAAGAAAGTAGCTCCAAATTGGATTTTTCTGTTGAGGGGGGGTTTTATGTCTGAAAATCGCAATGGTTTATGCAAAAACACGAATGCGAAAAAGAAACCCTAATCTAAGAGTTAGTTGAGTAAGCTATTGTATGCTTTTCAAATTTTATAATCCTATTCATCTTATGTTTATATGTTTATATATGTTTAGACACGCATATCGTGAAGAGCTTCTTTAAGATTGATAGTACCCATGCTGCAGTGAAACATGCATATATAAACTGTATCTACTAAAAGAAGATGCGCATAACAGTTACAAAGTAGATATGTGAATTTTTTTATGGATATTAAATATATTCATACTCTAAAGCCTTCATTTTTAAAATTTTTGTTTCTTTAGGATGAGGACTCTGACTGAAGAGCTTGAAGGCGTGATCATCAAAGCAAAAGGTGATGTTGCAGTTCGAACCGTTTGTTTAATTTGTGTAGATAAGTTAATTCAAGGCTTAAACGAGCGATAAGGATATGTGTTCAGTATAAATTGCTTGGAGGAAGATATCACAACCTCAAAGTGAAGCGAGGATGCAATAAAAAGACCATTTCTTGCCATATAAGTGATAGCATTTGACGTACACATATGCAATAAGCTAAATGTCGACTAAACTGACCATTTGAGTAACATCATATGGACAACTTTTGCAATTTACTCTTATGTTTCAAGGTTTTTGAACCTTTGTGCAATTAACTTGACCAAGACACACATGCTTTTATATTTTATTCTTGGATTTCATGCAGCTTGCCATCGCAACGCGTGGGTACCCGAATCCCCCTATTGTCTATAAGAATTCAATTTAGGTCGCTATGTCGCCGCAAAGCGGCGACGGGATAAAAAACCTAGTTTGGATAAATTGAAGATTAGGGATTTGTACTTGTTTGAGGATTTTGTTTCTTTTTAATATATTTTTGATGATTTTGATGGTGTTTAATGCCCGAGATGATTGTTAGGTTGGGGAGGTTGTTAGGTGGTGGTGGGTTTTAGATGGTGGCAGCGGTGGTTTTCGCTGGTATAGAGAGAAAGAAAATGGTTTTGGATGGTATAGAAAGAAACAAAATGACAGGTTTAGATAGAGAAGAGTGATCTTTCTTGTGTGGATTAATTGTTTCATTTTTTAAATATATTTTAGATATATTAGTAAAATTACTAACATACCCTCATGTTTCGTGCACATGTCACACTTAACTTAAAATTATAACTTGATTAGTGATAAAGGGCGAAAGGTGTAATGAGTTTTACTGTGATTGTAATTACTAAAGTTAAAGGTCATCAATTGCAGTCTGGTAAAATCGTAAAGATCGAAAAGTGTAATTTACCTATATGTTATAACAGTTGTAAAAAAAATAGTTATAAACAAAGTTCAGTTAAACTAAATCACAATCCAAATAAATAAAAACCATGTTAAATCCAAAAATAATAATAATAACAATATTCACCACATAAAACCTAATGTGCCACTAAAATAGTTGCAGACAAAATTCAAAACTAAAAAACTAATGAAAGTAACAAGCCATTACTTACTAAATAAACAACTAATAGATTGTTTAGGCGACAGAAACCACAATGGGACTCTTCACATGATAATGCTTGCCATTAGACCATATTAGTTCCCCAAAAACATAATCTCTAATCACACTTGTCCCATCTGCTTTCATTGTCAGCTCAAACTTCTGTACTTCACCCTTCTTCCCAAATGCAAGAATATTTGGCTTCACATCCACTGATATCCCAGCAGGGCTCTTGACTCTAACTGTATAGATGCCAGGTGGGCCCACATTCGTCAATCTTCTTGTGACGGTGACAGTACCATTAAGTTTAGGGACAGTTATGGAAGGGTAGTTGAAGTCTAAGATGTTGTACTTTTCAGGACATTCATAAGGCTGATCAGAAAACTTCTGAATTATGGTGTTGTTGTATCCTCTAGTGCATAGGAAATCAAGATAATCATTTACAGTTGAATCATAAACCAGCCCAGGGTTCATCGCACGGTTTGGATCAATATCTCCAGCACCACGGCTAAATGGGTCCGCTTCATTTTTATTTTCATCCAGCATTGGGCTCCCATTGTTGTCTTTTATATTTGCTGTGCAAATACACCCCAAGATATTAATCAGTTGTTCGACTTACATATTAGATACATTTGATAGATAATGTAATTTGGACTAGACCCATTGGGTTAAGCCCATTAATGTTATGGACTAGGGACTGAATGAGCCTAACCTTAATTACAATATTTGTTAACCAGTGTTAAGTTTACCAGTGGTCATGATGGCAGATTTGATGGCAGCAGGGCTCCAGTCAGGGTGGATACTTTTGAGGAGACCAACAACTCCAGCAACATGAGGACAGGACATTGAAGTGCCTGATAGTATGTTGTATGGTAATACGGGTTCTTCATTTTCGGAGTATGCTGCAATGATATTCACTCCAGGTGCGGTAATATCGGGCTGCATATTTTCAAAAAATTAAGATTATTATGTTGCAGAAGGAAAAGCAAACTATTAGTTAGTAGAAGTGTAGATCAAGAACCTTAAGAATCTCCGGTGTGATTGTATTCGGGCCCCTAGAGGAGAACCCGGCCATAAACGGGGCGGGCTTTACGTTTAAGGCTGTTTCAGGTTGGGTTATGTAGCCCAATGGTTCACTACATCAACATAGCATATCATGTCAGACTTAGAAAGAAATATAATGATTAGATGTGGATTAATGGACCAGGTTGGGCCGGCCCATTTTGGAATGATGGTAGTTACTTGGTAGAGTTGAGGTAGGCGTAGAGACGAAGCCCATCCGCATATGTGATGTGTGTCGCTGGCAGCACATGAGGATCAGCTATTAGTTCATTACCATCCGCTTCAGCATTGCAAAGAATCATGCCAGCAGCACCGGCACTTGCAGCTGCTACACCCTTCTCAACCCGACCCATATTGCCTCCCCTTAGGCACACCAAAATCTTACCTTCAACCTTCTTCGGGTCAAGCGCACCTTCAGCGCAAAGCGTTCTAAACACACACATATATATAAACATACACAATCATCAATATTAATATACAAATCCGCGAGAAACTAAGTAAATGTTAAAAAAAAGAAAAAAAGAAAAAAAAAAACTTACGCATTCATCATCGATGCGTTTTCAGCTTTAGCATTTGCAGCATTAATTAAAGGATAAAATCCAGAATGTGGCAAAGGTTTGGACATGCTTAATCCCTGTTATTATATGACACAACAATGAAATTAATTACAATTAGATGTTTAATTGTTTATAGTTCAAAAGGAAAACAAGCTAACTGGGAACTAATAGAGTACGCATGTAAATGTTTGAACCTTTAAGTTAAGCTCATTAGCAAGATCTACAAAAGATTGAAACTCGCGGTCAGTTGTGCTAGCCCCAACAGTTATAGCCCAAGGAGCCAGATTGGTGACTGATCCAGGTGTGGGCCCATCATTCCCCGCAGAAAACACTACAGTGATACCTTTCTTGACAGCATGAAATGAGGCAATGGCTAGCCCATCATTCATGTATTCCGCAGGGGGTCCACCAAGAGATATCGAAATCACATCAACACCATCATGGATGGCGGATTCAAACGCTTTGACTATATCTGCATCATCACATTGACCCCCTAACAAGGTTGGTGGCCAGCAGACCTTGTAAGCTGCCACTCGGGCTCGTGGTGAACCACCTTTAGCAGTTCCAGTACCGAGTCCATTAATACTTACTCCTGGAACAAAGTTACCGCCTGCGGTAGATAATGTGTGGCTACCATGCCCTTCATGGTCATGGGCAGTGTTCATTGAAGAATTCAATTTTCCATATCTGGCTTGAAAACCTTTGTTATAATACTTGGCACCAATAAGTTTACTGCAAACATCATCGATATATTAATGTGTATTTAGGCAAACCAAAATTTATGTCGGAAGGTCATCTTAAAGTTTTCTTCTCTATCGTTGTGCCCAAATCATGTTTTTCTTAGAAGAAATATAGCAAATTTTAATGGTACGAGGGTCAACGGACCCTTTTGACCTGCTTGTTCCGGACCGTTATTTATATATTTTAAAAGGAAAACAACAAAGAAGTAATATGCTTACTTGTTGCAAGGAACTAAGGTTTCATTCTCACATCCACCCTTCCACTTAGATGGAATGGGCCCATAACCATAGTCATTGAAGCTTTTCGATTCATGCCAAACACCTTACAAGTGATAAAATTATGAAACTTAAAAAAAAAGAAAATAAAAATGTAACACTCTAAATTGATTAGTAAAGCACAAAGCATGTATTACCAGTGTCTAGATTGGCAATGATGATGTTTTCACCAAATTTTGCTTTCGTCCACAACGAAGAAGAACCAATGACTCCATTCTTTTCAAGCTTTAAGAAATCCCAAGAATGGGTTGTGTGTAATTTTCGCCCTTTATTCTGGATCACAGTCACCACGTCCGGATGCTCTACACGATATAAACATAAATTAACTCCACAAAAAAAAAAAAAAAAAAAATTACATGCAACAAACAAGCAGTTATAAGAACATATATAAACCTGAAAGTTTAGCACCATCTTCTTCGTCGAGGAGAGCAGCGAAGCCGTTAAACTGTTTATTGTACGAGTAAATCAAGGCCTCATCAACCCTCTCTTTGCTGTTTCAAAATATAATGTAAAAAATAAGTCCAGTATGGTAAAGATACATAAAAGCAGCTTGAAAAATTAACCCTATTATGTTTAGTTTTAATTATTTAATTACCTCCCTAATATCGAACCAAGAAACTCAAAGTGGGAATCTTTAATCTGAGATGCTTCAAGTTCTTGATTTATTCCTCCCAAATAGACTATATAAGACTGCAAAAAATGGGAAAATTACACAAAAAAAAAAAAATTGCAGAAATAGAAAAGAAAAAGAGTGATGAAAACCATGCATGCATGAATGTTACTTCACCTTTTTGCTTTTGACTGCCAAAGATGATGACTGAGACACACATGCAGTGATGAAGACTGCAATAAGAACTCTAATTAACAGATTCATGTTCTGAATTGGAGTTTTGGTTGAAGCTTCACGATGAGATAAATGCATATATTTATAACGCTCATATGACCGTAGGATCTCCGTTCAAGAGCTTATTTAGTTAGTTAAGATAAAGACGAATTATCTGTATTTGTTTAATTAATCACTAAATTAATTGGCTTGAATGCTTATTATTAGCAAATATGCAATCAAATATTCAGTTTTGATATTTGATATATCTATGAACTATGTTATAACCCCGTGTGTTACATGAGTTAAATACATGTAATTTTGTATGCTAAATAATAAAAATTATATCTTAAAAAAAACGTGTATTATACGGGTTGAATAAATGTAATTTTACATATTAAATAATAAAAGGTTAAAAGTTAGGATTGTTTTTATAAACAGTAAACTGCCATTTTGGTCCCTGTGGTTTGGCCACTTTTGCCACTTTAGTCCAAATCTCAAATTTTTTTACATCTGGGTCCCTGTGGTTTGCATTTTGTTGCCATTTTAGTCCAAAATCCAAAAACCCTCTATTTTGAGAGTTGAAAACTGATTATTTTGTCCTTTAGTGCAGGGGCATTTTGGTCCATGTCAATTTATTATAACATTTCAATAATTAATAACATCATCTTCAAGAACATCATCTTTTATCATCATCAAAACCCAGAAAATCAAGAACATCATCTTCAAGAACATCATCAAAACCCAGACCTCGTTCATCTTCAAACATCATCAAAACCCAGAAAATCAAGAACATCATCTTCAAGAACATCACTGCCTGTAGCAAATCAAAAGCCCTAACTGCAGCAAATCATATCCAATTACTCACCGATGATACAAACTAAACAAAACCTAACAACAAGTTATCCAAAACTTACAAACAACCAAATCTAAACAAATTAATCCAATTAAACCCTAACCTACACAATTCACTTACTTCAGCACCAAATTAACCACAACCAGATCACAATCAGAAACAAACAGATCCAAATCAACAACCGCTAACCTTTAAAATACGAATCCAGATCCAGATCCTCGTGATTTTTGGAATTAGGGCTTCTTGTAAAATGGGAAATTCGAGAAAAGCATCAGAGATCACGATCCTCTCACGGCGCACCACCACGCCAGATCCTCTCAGGGCGCACCACCACACCAACATATCTGAAACAAGCATCAGAGATCACGATGACGATGGTGAATCTGAGTTTCGGTAGGGTTTCGAGCCAAGAGCGGTGATGAGAAGGGGGACGACGCCGGAGTGGCGATGGTAAGAAGGGGGAGGAGGTGGCGGTGGTGGTGGTGCTATAGAGAGAGAGAAGAGAGAGAGCGGGAGGAGGTGGCGGTGGTGGTGCTATAGAGAGAGAGAGAAGAGAGAGAGCTGATTATTTTTGGGGATGATGATGACGATGATGAAGCCGGTGGTTGGGTGGCCGGTGGTGGTGGTGGCGGGGTAGCCGGTGACTAGTCTGGATTGATCGGCCATGATGAGGATGATGCCGATGATGAAGATGATGACTGGTCTGCAGATGAAAGGGTGGGTTTGTGGTTTGGGAACTTTGAAGAAGATGATTTATGTTGAGAGAGATAGAGATGTATGTTTGAGAGATGAGGTTGAAGATGATGATGATGATAAGGGGTTTTATTATAATTGAGTTATAATAAAGAGATAATAAATCTAAAATGACCAAAATGCCCCTAAGGGTAAAGACAAAATAGCAGGTCATTAATGGGAAATCTGGTCAAATTTGAAATTTGGACTAAAATGGCAACAAAATGCAAACCACAGGGACCCAGATGTAATAAGTTTGAGATTTGGACTAAAGTGGCAAAACTGGCCAAACCACAGGGACCAAAATGGCAGTTTACTCTAAACCAAACTAAATCAAAATAAAATGTCTTTCCCAAAGGTTATAACACCTAACTGATAAGAGCTGATTTGTAGGAACACATTTGTCACACGTCATGATAGCGCTAGGCTATAAGTCGGTTATCTTTTTTGTAGTTTTATTTATGTAACATCCTAATTATAGAACCATATAATAATAATAATAACAATAACAATAACAATAACAATAACAATAACAATAATAATAGTCAAATTATGAATGAATTGAATTTTCTTAAGGTGGAATACAAAAAAAAAAAAACATAACCTTAAGAATATTAGTAATATTATGAAATTTATAAAGTAATCAAATGAATTCAATTAGAAATATAAATAATATTTGAATCTAAAGAATACGTAAAAAAAACTTATCTATAATTATAGCTTATCATGTATCAATTAAAAAATATATAAATAATAATTAAACATAAAGAATATGTAAAATTAAAAATAAAACTTATCTATAATTATGGCCTAGCACTTATCAGTTAGAAAGTATATAAATAATATTTGAATCTCAAAGAAATTAACTAAATTAGAGATAAAAACGGTGGGAACACAATTCTGAGAATGCGTAATAATACGACATGTGTCCCCTATAGGTTTACTTAATTATATAGTGTACTAGCGGTAAGACCCGTGTGCAAACACGGATGAGTTTTAGAAAACCATGAATAACACATTTTAATAGAAAACAGTTCCAAAAATACTCATATAAATTTATAATGAAACATAAATCATGTTATTTATGAAGAAATAGGCATCCATAATTAGAAAAAAGAGTCATACAATACAAATGCATAAAAGTCTAAAAAAAACTAATCAATATTAGACATAACCATAACATATAACATATCTTAAATAAATTTACAAAACATAACATTGAAATTGTTTAGATACAACATTTACAAAAACACTTATATATAATTGTTTAAAATCACAAACGATAAGGTTAGTACAAAATACTAAAAGAGTTTGTAACAACAACCACAACACAAACTATATGGACACCTAGCTTCTTCAAAATCAACTTGCCAACAGAAGGTTCATAAACGAATGTGCATTTCTGCGGTGCCTTCATATCTTTCGTAATGAGGAACTTTTTTCGCCATTGACTTGCAGCATATCTGAAGCCTTGACCATGCTTCTCAGGTCGGAAATCAATGACAGTGTCTACTCCATGCCGATTCTGAATGGTCGGTCAAATTCAACGACATGTCAATACGCGACATCTCGGCAACTCTTGCGTTAAGGCGCTAAAAATAAAATAAAAATACAATAATCAATATGGAGATATACATGTTTTTAAAATAACTTTAGCAAATTTACTAAACGTGTCTAACAGATGCATAAAATGAATAGATAACATAACTTACAAAGTGGCGGTCAAATTTCCATACAAACTGTACCGGATGATAATCAGGATCATCTTTAGCATCATCAGAAGAACCACCACTATCTTCATCGTCCTCATCATCAGAAACATCATCCATAGAAACGTCACAGCCAGAAGTACCATCACCTGAGTCATTGTCACACCCCAACCGATGGCGGAAACATCAGAGTGAGACGAAAACTAGATTGCAAGAGACTTCATAACGCTATTTATGTCGAGTATTTAATAATTGCTTTTTATCTCGATTAAACTAGAATATAACAAATTTGATAACGACAAGTGTAAAAGAACTAAAATTTCATTTTATTAATAACGGTTTAATACAAGGTTTGGAGACAAAATACAACATGATT
Source organism: Helianthus tuberosus (assembly GCA_030545235.1). NCBI lineage: Eukaryota > Viridiplantae > Streptophyta > Magnoliopsida > Asterales > Asteraceae > Helianthus > Helianthus tuberosus. Next base: position 127,368,951 of record CM060351.1, on the reverse strand, counting down.
GAAAATAACATACGGTACAACAAGTATTAAAGTTTAAATGCGTTTCTAGGCAATACTACTCGATTCCTTGCATCATCAAAATCCTGCAACATGTATTAAATGTGACAACTGTCAAATTTGCATGCATCCGTACAGTTAATTAATATTAAATTTGTGCTTAATGACTGTGCTTGATTACAACTGTCGATTAAACTGCTTTCTGATTTCTGATACATACATACATATGCATCACATTTATACTGTCACTCCATTTATTACACGCAAACTTTAGTGACAAACTTGATGCACAAAGCACAGTTAACACACTGAGCGGATAACCCAGAAAAAACATGCTGAAATGCCAGCACCTAGACAGACAATGATTTTGAGGCCAGTATGAGCCAATGACGGGGTACTACACTAGTAGGGAGTGTAGGGAAGTGAGGACCATAAAACTACGTCACTAGGTGATAGTAAGAGTGCCGGGAAGTGCCTAAAACACACTCTAAATGCAGAATTATGCACTTAATACTCAAAATTCAGCATTTAACTAAGCTAGTAAAGTGCAAAAATTGGCAAAATAGTCCTAGATACTTTCCAAAGTGTTGGGAATTAAATGTGTCACTAAAAGTAATATAAAAGACACTTTCTGGATTAATTTAGCACTCTAACGGGACAACACCCAACCGAACAACCGGACATTACCCGGAACACAAAAATATTGTCAAACACATTGTTTTTATTTTTTCTGAGCTAGTTAGGGTCCCCGAACAACCTAACACACTATATATTTAATAACACACCATAAACCACTAAATATTCTAATTATTTCCTAACTAGATTGTAACTAATCATTTGCAATCCAACTAAACCAACCCCCACCTAGTTCACGGTTACAAAGGGGTCACATGGAGATCTTAATTGGATATTCTATTGGATCATGTTCCCTCATTCTAGACACATTAACCATTAGATAATTGATTAAGATGAATTATAAGTAAGTTCATAAATTAAAGCCTATCATTCCAACACTTCACTTTCTTCTCCTTCTTCCCTTATTACCTATGGCCATACCCACTCCCACATAACCTCCATTTTTCTTTCAAGTTCCATACAATCTACGTATATCCAAAGGTGTAAGAAGGTATATTAGGAAGCTTGGAGCTTTCGGAAGTTGTAGGACCATCATTGATATCTTTTATCCACCACATTTCTTCACTTGAACTCCCCTAGCATTGTGCTAGTGGTAAGTGTCTTAGATCTCCATTCTCTTAATGATTTTGATGGTTAATAGTTAAAAGAATGATAAAAAAAAAATAAGAACTCTAAAGAACCATAAACAAAGTCTTGACATAAACTAACTTTGAGATGAAGTAGTGTTAAAATAATGATGAAGTCATGTTATTCTTATGTTGTTATGCTTGTTTTTTGGCAAGTTTGTTAAGTAGAGGTTGTATATTGTTGATTGAGAATTGTTTGAATGAATTTTTGAAAAAGAAAATGATATGCTAGTAAGCATGGACACCTCCATTTACAAAGGAAACTCTGGCGAAATTTTCTAAAATTTCCAACACTTAGAAAATATTTTTCTAATCGAGTGTTACAAGTGTATCTTATAACTTGTGTTTCAAATATAAACTTCGCCATAAATTTTGTTACGAAATACAAAGTATCGGAGGTTGATTTTCGCAAATAAAAATGGGTAAATATATATTTAGAATATATATATATATATATTTTTTTTACTGAGACACTTGTGTGATTATTTGTATATTTTGTGAACTAATTATATTATTTTAGAGTAAAATAATATAACTTACAAGACACCATGGAAATTACAACTCCATGCAAGGAATAAAGTACTGGAGTTACACACGTAATATTATGAAACCGAACAAGAAAACGTAACTTATGAAATATTCCGAGATATACCATTACACTATATTTTTGGGTAAAATATTATTTTGGAAACACAGGAAGTAAAAATATATTATTTTTGGGAAAAATATATATATTTTGGCATACGTTATTTTTGACAAATAAGTTATATATTTTCTAAGTAAGACTTGAAAATATATTGTTTTTGGTAATGTATATTGGGAATATATCGGTATATTTTAATGGGAATAATGCACCGAAATACGACGCCATTACTTGGCAAGATATACAAATATGAATACGAAAATACACAAAGTATGAGATACCCCCCATCCTTGGGAAGGAAATGCGAATACAAATACATGAGAAGTATTACTACAAAAATATTGTTTAACCAATTTATTCCAAAAGAAAATGCAAGTTAAAATATTTATTATTTTAACAACCAATTATATAACTTGGAATACTACCAAAGACACTTTTAAACGTAACTCAAAGGCACCAATCAATATTAAGACAAGGCACGACCCGTTCGTCTAATAGACGTTAGTACACATGTAGGTAGTCGTGCATTCTAGTGGAAGCTTCGAGTTACATTGGATACGAAGACGCAAAACAGTGAGTTCATGTCCCCCTTTTCTCTTAACTGTTTTCAGTTTTATAACTTCGGGGGTGAAATACATGTTACAATTATTACAGACACTTTATACATGGTATGATTAGCTAAGGAATTTACTGCTAGATCACGTGAATGGATAGGCTATTATCGTAAGACCATTAATCCTTGTATAAGGACCGAGGGACATGAGTGATAGATCTATTAGGTGTTGCGAGCCCCACACATGGGCCAGCGTGTGGCTGCATGTGGTGACTATGTCGTTCCGCCGGAAGGACCGGTATGAAATACGTGTTACAGGTTTGAGTGCTTCCTAGACCATGTCACTTATTAATGTATTAGCTACACATTAATTGATCTGTTTTTCCTTATTGCTACATACCAAGGACATACATTTATACAGACACATTTTAACGATTCTGCAGACACACATTAACGATTTATACAAACTCACATACACATGAACTCGCTCAACTTTTGTTGATGTTTTTCAAACTACATGTATTTCAGGAAATTAAGTATGGATCTGGCGGGAGTTGGAGTTTCAAGTCATGTTAGGTATAAAGATGTCATCCATGGTTTTTCTTTTGGGTTTGGCCAGTGTGTCTTAATCCTGGACGAGACACGTCTTCCAAACTTTGATTACAGCTATTATCTTTTGACGAGTCCTTAGCAAACTTTTACACAATTCATCTGGTTTGTAAAACTTAAATTTGAAGTCTAGGTTTTAGGCAATGTTGTTATGTTTTAAACTCATTTTATGGATGACAAATCTTTGGTATTATTATATAGATTGTTTGATATGGTTGAATGCAATGATAACAAGTAAGTCACACCATAATCACGCTTCCGCAAAAGTCAGGGTGTGACAGCTTGGTATCAGAGCTTAGATCGTAGCGAACTAGGATTCTTTCTCGAGTCTAGACTACGATCATTAGGGCTCTCACGAAAACGTTTTACAACATGTTTTCAGTGCATACCCTAAACGTCCAGATCCAGGGAACACACATTTTTTTTCATAAACAAAAAGGCACAAATACACATTTCAAACTTATATTTATAGTTCAGTCTTAGAGGCTGAGGGAGGATCAGTCTTAGAGGCTGAGGGAGGATCTGTCTTAGAGGCTGAGAGAGGATTGGTCTTAGAGACCAGGGATTTAGTCTTAGAGACTGGGAGGTTGGTCTTAGAGACCAGGGATTTAGTCTTAGAGACTGGGAGGTTGGTCTTAGAGACCAGGGATTTAGTCTTAGAGACTGGGAGGTTGGTCTTAGAGACCAGGGATTTAGTCTTAGAGGCTGGGAAGGTTGGTCTTAGAGACCAGGGAGTTGGTCTTAGAGACCAGGGAGTTGGTCTTAGAGACCAGGGAGTTAGTCTGAGAGACCAGGGAGTTAGTCTGAGAGACTAGGGAGTTTAGTCTGAGAGACTGGGTGGGATAGTCTGGGAAGACTAGGACGAATATGTGGATACATGATTACATTATGAATTGCCCTTATTTACACAAAGTGTTAAAGATTACTGTGAATATGCATGTTATTACTATTATATACCGGCACACACACATCACTTTACTCAGGGAATGAATTGTCAGATGATGACGACCCTACGGCCACCGCCACAGATGATGAGACTGTACCTGCGCCGGAGATATTTACATCAGACACTGAGAGTGACCCTGAAATGTTGACCAAGAACGAGGATGACTGCCAACCATCCGCGCTGCCAGACTCTGGTGATGAATTACCCTTGCTGATGGCTTCCTTGACAAGAAACTTCATATCATTCTTGTTTCGGTCCACGACCACCTTATCATTTGGACACTTCGATGACGAGCACATCGTGGCTCCGATTCTCGACGCCGTACCTCTCGTGGTTATTTTCCCCGAGAATCTGCCTCTTTGACAAATTGTTTGATGACGACGTTAATTTGCTTATTGATGATCCTTCCGTTGACACCCAGGATGATGGAAAGTTAGATGAGGGCGTTGTTACTGACTTTACGTTTTGAGATCCCTATTATCAAACTATCCTCCGATTTTAGTATACACTCGATTTCAGACTCCTTTGAGTCTGCGACATTTACGACTTTACAAACAGGCAGGTTACCGCTCTTTGCTCCAGACACGGACGACGACGCCGCTTTGACTACTGCACTAACACCTGCTCAAGATCACATACCCTCACACGCCCCAGGACCTGCCCCTGAGGCAGCTCCAGTTCCTTGCGGGCCAGCTTGATGTTGCACCTGCTGAACCTGCTTAAACGTGACCTTATTTCCTTTGGACTACTATACCTTGCACTCCTCTTACCAGACCCAGTACCTGTACCTATTGAATCTCCTTTTGTTGAGACATTTCTACCGCACCTGCACCCGCTGATGTTGCACCTATGAAGACCGACGTCCATTGCACCGACATGCCTACCGCTTCCTTTCAAGACATACCCGCACGCGCTCCAGGTCAGCACCCGCATAACGATTCTTCTGCTATGGCAACATTTTTCCTAACTTTACAAGTCGCACCGTTTGCTACATTCACCTCTACAACGCTGGACAAGTCATTTCGATGGTTCCTATGCTACACTATGTTGATTTTAGACCATTGTCATCCCTCACATTATGGAGGCTACACACGGGATGAGTACACCTGTCACATCAGCTACAGTTTGAGGATATAAGTCGCATAATGTTGAAGCTTGAGTTCACACCACAACCTCCACCCGGTTTATTGCCAGTATACTTTGATCCTCCACAATTATCAAAGACTTCTTTTGCACTCTCATCTGCTGCTATGACGCCTTTTCCAGGTTTTTGATGCTTGTTTCTTTTACTATTGAGCAGCAGATCAGTTAACTACTTCGATGTATATACAAGCTCGAGGAGGAGTTTACGCATGCTAGCAGTTACTTTTCTTTCCTCCTCCACCTCAGTCACCAGTGTATTTGATTTATGGATTTATGCGGATTGCATTACACTTGGGTAAAGACACTAATGATAAGCCGGGATTGCGGAGGCTTTTGAAGACCGCTTCTGACTACATAATTTTGATACACTAATATACGCGTTGGACAAGGGTAGGGTGACCCTGTGTCCCTTCTGATGTGATACATTATGTAAGACACAGTGATTGTGGCCGGAGGATAACGAAAGCCCAATCATCTTTAAACATGCGACAATACTTATGACTAATAACTAATGAAAAACTCAGTCGCTATGTTCCCACTAAGCATGCTGTTGATCAGCATATTTGTGCTATAACTATAATGCTACATGCTTACTTGCTACGTTCCTATTTACAAGTTGTGCAATAATTGTGATGATACGTGATTGAATGTTATAACGACTGCGTATATACATATATGTAATATACCTCTGAGGTCTTATTCGTTAAATAGAGACTTGTGTGCTCGTGTCCTTAACAAGACCTGACCTAACCGACTTTCTTCTATGAAGATGTCGGCTCAAGGGAACACCGATACCAACAACCCTCTGCCAACGACAAAGGCGGAATTTCAAGAACGCCTCTTACAGGTCATCGCACAATACGAGGCCCTTAACTCTGACCGCAGCGGAGGTACCTCGGGAAATAACCCACCCAATGGTAATGTTTAGTCCTTTAATACACATTACAAACGTTTGGACAGTTCCACAAGTGCTTTGCTAATACCTTACGCGAATAATGTTGCTTGTATCGCAGGCTGCACCTACAAGCAGTTCTTAGGCTGCCAGCCCCTACATTTCGACGGCACTGGGGGTGCCGTAGCCTTCGTGCGCTGGGTTGAGAAGACGGACACTGTTTTGCGTGCGAGCAAATGCGCCCCAGAGCACCAGGTTACGTACATTTCCGGACTGTTCCAAGATGGGGCTCTATCATGGTGGAAACTCCAGGTTCAGACGATGGGCGAGGCTGCTGCGTAAGCTTTATCATGGGACGAGCTGAAAGAGCTAATGCATAAAAAGTATTGTTCGAGAACAGAAAGCCAGAAGGTGGAAACTGAGTTCTGGAACTTGAAGATGGAAGGTCCAAAAATAGCTGAGTATGTGGAGAAGTTCCAAGTTCTGTCGCGTATCATTCCTTACATGGTAGATCCAGAGTTTAAGAAGATTAAGCGTTTCATTTGGGGATTGGCACCCCAAATCATGAGCATGGTGACGACATCAAAGCCTGCAACGATCACTGAGGCCATCAATCTAAGTGTAGCCTTGACTGAAGAGGCAATCAGAATGAACAAATTTTCAACCTCTGAGGGGAAGAAGGAGACTCATGTAGAGTCATCTGGAGACAACAAGAGAAAGTTAGCAAATTTCAAACAGGGTACCCAGACGAGTAGCAACAACAAGGCCAAAAAGAGAAAAGAGTACATGGGTAAACTACCTAAATGCGACAGGTGTCGACGTCATCATACCGGGCGATGTAAAAATGGAAAGTGTGACAACTGTGGCAAAGTGGGACACAACAGGGAGACGTGTTGGCATGAGACGAAGCGTGGAAAGAAAGGAAATGGGAAAGGTAAGGGATGTTATAACTGCGGTGATATGGGGCACTTTAGGAAAGATTGCCCAAGGGAGATTAAACAAAATCATGGGAAGAATGTCTAACACCGGAGCTAGGGAAGCACGCCAGGATCCAAACATGGCCATCGGTACGTCTCATAATAGTCAATGTTATGCGTCTGTGCTATTTGACATTATTGTCAGATTTTAGCTTCAGAATATACTTGTTTTAGTAGTACGTAAGATAGATATCCAGTACTTGATAAGAACCAGTCAAGGAGAAGTCTTGACATGGTAACGGGAATGGACCAGTTGTCAAGCAATCGAGCGGAAGTTGGTATCCGCATCCCAATGGCAAACGAAGGAATGATCGTGGCTCATGGAGCAAGATACGCCTCTACAGATTACTAATTTCTTGAAGGCACAAAAATTGTTGCGTAAAGGATGTGTTGCTTTCTTGGCTCATCTCGTGGACAAGGGAGCCGAAGAACCAAAACTCAAAGATACCCCCGTGATCAGAGAATATCCTGAAGTCTTCCTCGAAGACTTGCCAGAATTATCTCCCCAACGACAAATCGAATTTTTGCATCGATTTGATTCCAGGTGTCGCGCCTGCAACCAACGCACCCTAACGGATTACACCTTCGGAAACGCAAGGATTGTCAGTGTAATTTCATTAGTGGATAGAGAAGGAAGATAACAGACCAAAATTTCCGTTTTGGGTAACCACAGTTCCGCTCATCAAGAGAAAGGACGATGATTTTCAAATGAACATCAAACTACCAGGAGCCGAACGAGCTAGCCAACAAGAGCCAGCGACTCTTGTTAAGAACTGACAACTTACTTATTCGATTAACTGCGAGGATCCAACTAGTACTTCCCGACTGATTGATGATAGAGTAGCTGTAAATTCAGGAAGAAAGTATACTGGGGAAATTGTGGGACAATAACTTGTTTTAATGTTCACACGAATGGTGTTTCCTACACGATGCACAGAACGATTCTACACCGAATATGAAACTCTGAGAGTCTAGGAAACATGTACTTAGGACCATCGGGAACCAGGACCAAATTCACAAAGGTTGTTACTTAGGAACCACATCTGTTAACTCAAACAGACACCATTAACCTGACATATATGCCAGTTTCGTTGACCAAATAGAAAAGTACTTAAACTTCTTTTGTTGAAATCTTTACTTTTGCTTCTAGCAAATAGTGTAGGAATCCGTTCGTGCAAAAATAAATAAAAACTTTATTAACTTGAAATACTGAAACAAATACAGAATTACAACTGAAAGTAAATACAATTACAACTGGAAAAAGGAAAAACAATACAGAAAGCTCGAACAGAAAAACTGTTCTTGGCTGAGGATCGTGTTAGACACGGGTCCCTTAAAAAAATTTCGTGTCTCCCAGGAGAACACGTTTGTTTCCAGGATACAACAGCCGCAAGCAGTTGCACTGCCGGTCTTGACTCCAACCCGAAGGTATACCTTGCTGCTTGAAGATGAGAGAAATATTCTTTGAGAGAAGATAGTTTAGAGCTGGTTGATTCGGTGTCTTCTTCAACAGGGGTACCACCCTATTTATACTAGCTGAACTTGAAGAAACTGAAAAACGAAATTAATGGGAGAATTAAACTGCATTAAACGTCTTTAATGCACTTTAATTCGTCATTAAATTCGTAGTCAAAAGCATTGACTTCGTCAGTTTCGAATGCTGAATGTAACTGCACTGACATAACTGCAGCTGGAAGCTTCTGCGCGCGCGCGCGACACACTGGTTCGCGCGCATGTCTGCACCCTCATGCGCGGTGCATCCATTTGGCTTACTGCCATGCGCGCGTGCGCCCCACTGGCTCAATCCCATGCGCACCTATGCGCGTGCGCCACGTCACCTCAGTGCCCATGCACCATGCGCAACCGCACGCCTCCATGCCATGTGTACTTGCGCGCACATGCGCATGACTGCCACGTCATGCGCCACATCACCTACCACTTGGTCCTTGAAACCCTTGTTCTCCACCACGCGCACGCGGTCAAAAATACAAAGGCGGCTCTCAAGCGGCTCGCGGTGACGCGAGTGTGCGAAGTGCAAAGTGCGCCATCAAAGCGCCACATTGCGCCTCATCGCCCACGCCACGCGCGCGCGTGTGCGAGTGCGAGTTAGGGTGCTCCGCACCCTTCGCGAGTACACTAGTGAGTGCTTCCATGAAACAATAAGGATGGAGAGCTCCCACTTAAATACCCCTTTAAGTTTCATCTCTCATCGGATGTGGGACAAGGTGCCACTTTCCCACTTTTTTCAGCATTTAAGTTTCAAACACCAAACTTTGAGCATCGATATCTCATTCATCTTAGCTTCGTTTTGGACGTGGTTTAGTTCGTTGCGAAGCCCTTCCGACATAGAACACAAACCCACAAATAAATATATAAAACCCGCTCATTTTATTATATTTATTTCTAGTCCAAAATAGGAAAAATCATTTTCCTATATTTGTGAAAAATGCTATTTTCACAAAATTTCCAACAATCCCCCACATGAATAGAAATCGATCTATCAAGTTTCAACGATACACGTTCAACAGTTGAGCATTGCAAGATAGGTAGGTGTAACCTTTGAACCTCCTTTTGTGAAGTATACTTAGCCTCCTAGGGTCTTGTAGACGCGGGGTCTTTGAACAATCCCCCATTTATGTAGGCGACAATATACATTCACACAATACTCTCCCTAGTCGAGTTAAGACCTCATGGTTGTGTTTGTTCATGGTCATGGAACACGTTCCTGGTTCTGCGAGAGCTCTAGGATTTGCGCCTCCCCACAAATCCATTCGAAGCGACCCCACTTCTCTCTAACATAGGTGATTCCTCTGAATCATTAAAAGCATCATGGTTAATTTGGATTTCCTCAAAATCCTTAACCTCAACATGCTTAACCTTTCCTTCATGTCACTGATTGGAATGGACTAGGAAGTATACAACTCCCTTTATTGATTTTGGGGCACCCCCCACAGTGACTCCCTTTGGGTTTATGATTAAGTTTGCCTATTGAACCTAGATCTTGGGATCTCCAGTCAACTAGGTTAGGTTTCCCTCATATTCCCTTCATCTATGGGCTTTAGTCCCATTCCTCTTGACAACCTATACACCTTATCTGTGCTTAAGCCTTTCGTTAACGGGTCCGCAATGTTCTCATTTGACCTCACATAGTCAACTGAGATAACACCTGTTGAGATAAGTTGTCATACTGTGTTGTGTCTACGTCGAATGTGCCTTGATCTGCCATTGTACATCATGTTTTGTGCTCTAGCAAGAGCAGACTGATTGTCACAATGTATGCAGATCGCCGTCAACGGCTTTGGCCATCTTGGAATATCTTCCACAAATTGACGTAGCCACTCCGCTTCTTCCCCGCTTTTATCTAAAGCGAAGAATTCGGATTCCATCGTAGATCTAGCTATACCCGTTTGCTTGGAAGACTTCCAAGCTATAGCTGCGCCAGCAAGTGTAAACACATATCCACTTGTCGATCTATGATCTTTTATATCTGATATCCAGTTCGCATCAGTGAATCCTTCGATCACTGCTGGATCACGGGTATAATGCAATCCATAGTCTCTCGTGTATCTTATGTATCTAAGCACCCTCGTGATAGCTTTCCAATGATCCTCGCTCGGATTACTGGTGTATCTACTTAGCCTGCTCACAACGTACGCTAAGTCGGGTCTAGTACATGTCATTAGATACATGAGACTACCAATGATCCTTGAGTATTCTAACTGAGAAACACTCTCGCCTCTATTCTTCCTTAGGCGTTGGGTATTATCAATTGGAGATCGAGCTATACTCGTATCGTCCGAATTGAATTTCCCAAGGATCTTGTCCACGTAGTGAGATTGACTCAACACAAGACCATTTTGGGTTCTAGTGATTTTTACTCCAAGAATCACATCCGCGAGACCCATGTCTTTCATGTCAAACCTCGCTTTCAACATGTCTTTCGTTGAGTTGATCATCTTATCATCACTCCCAATGATAAGCATATCATCTACATAAAGACATAGAATCACATAACCTCTTGGTGTGTCTTTATAATAAACACACTTGTCGCACTCATTTATTTTGAAACCATTGTCAATCATGACATGATCAAACTTTTGGTGCCATTGTTTTGGAGCTTGCTTCAAGCCATACAAAGACTTGACTAATTTACATACTTTGCCTTGTTTCCAGGGGCGGAAAAACCCTCAGGTTGTTCCATGTAAATTTCTTCTTCTAAATCGCCATTTAGAAATGCGGTCTTTACATCCATTTGGTGAACTTCCAAATTTCTTAGAGCCGCAATTGCAAGAACCAATCGTATAGAGGTTATTCGCGTTACAGGCGAGTAAGTATCAAAGTAGTCTAGACCCTCCTTTTGTCTCAACACAGTTGTGTGTTAAGGCAATGGTACATCGATTCATTTCATATCACAATGTACCACTTAACGATTCTCTTATTTCTGGTCAAACGTCCCGCGGTAGTTGTTGCTTTTTCATCAGAAACAGTGGTTCTTTGATATTCCATATTCAACTGAAAACTTTATGGCATGGTGTAAATCAAATCTTCAGATTGTTTCAACATACTTTCATTTGATTTCAAACACGGTGAACTTGTTCAGTCACCACTATTATTGAACATGTCAATTACGACACCTTGTGGTGTCCTTACAAATTTGTAGCTTGTGCTAATCAGGGTCAACCGTTTCACACAAAACTGCATATATTTTCATTTGGCTTGTCATTTAAACATTTCCGATGTAAGTACGAATCAAGACAATGATACACCAGATTCGCTTGTATTTCATTTGGCGTACTTTCGAAATTTAAGAATGTCAACACACTAAACCTTACCAATCATCATTCAGGAGATGACAGATCATTTTACTATTACATTTGAGTTGATGATTTTGAATTCATATAGCGGACGCTATGGGTTGTGGAAACTCGTCTGCATATTGCAATTGATCGTTTGAGAATCTTATTAGTCAAATCTCCTCTTTTGTGGAACCCCTGTGCTAGCTGGATTACACTAGACTATACGTCAAATACGTCTTGTACCTTTGACATCAAATGCTAAAAGCGCATACCTTTTTAACCATAGGGTTCGGGTGGTTACATATTTTTGGACTCACCCGATGAGAGTAAGGTTTAATTCGGGTTGCTAATTATCTACCTCAGTATTATTTATATACATACACGTGTGAAGTAACCACAAGGAGTTAAGGTGGCACAAATTTCGAGGACGAAATTTTCTTAACGGTGGGAGAATGTGACAACTGTCAAATTTGCATGCATCCGTACAGTTAATTAATATTAAATTTGTGCTTAATGACTGTGCTTGATTACAACTGTCGATTAAACTGCTTTCTGATTTCTGATACATACACATATGCATCACATTTATATTGCCACTCCATTTATTACACGCAAACTTTAGTGACAAACTTGATGCACAAAGCACAGTTAACACACTAAGCGGATAACCCAGAAAACATGCTGACAATGTCAGCACCTAGACAGACAATGATTTTGAGGCCAGTATGAGCCAATGACGGGGTACTACACTAGTAGGGAGTGTAGGGAAGTGAGGACCATAAAACTGCGTCACTAGGTGATAGTTATAGTGCCGGGAAGTGCCTAAAACACACTCTAAATGCAGAATTTTGCACTTAATACTCAAAATCCAGCATTTAACTAAGCTAGTAAAGTGCAAAAACTTGGCAAAATAGTCCTAGATACTTTCCAAAGTGTTGGGAATTAAATGTGTCACTAAAAGTAATATAAAAGACACTTTCTGGATTAATTTAGCACTCTAACGGGACAACACCCAACCGAACACCCGGACATTACCCGGAATACAAAAATATTGTCAAACACGTTGTTTTTATTTTTTCTGAGCTAGTTAGGGTCCCCGAACACCCTAACACACTATATATTTAATAACACACCATAAACCACTAAATATTCTAATTATTTCCTAACTAGATTGTAACTAATCATTTGCAATCCAACTAAACCAACCCCCCACCTAGTTCACGGTTACAAAGGGGTCACATGGAGATCTTAATTGGATATTCTATTGGATCATGTTCCCTCATTCTAGACACATTAACCATTAGATAATTGAGTAAGATGAATTATAGGTAAGTTCATAAATTAAAGCCTATCATTCCAACACTTCACTTTCTTCTCCCTCTTCCCTTATTACCTACGGCCATACCCACTCCCACATAACCTCCATTTTTCTTTCAAGTTCCATACAATCTACATATATCCAAAGGTGTAAGAAGGTATATTAGGAAGCTTGGAGCTTTCGGAAGTTGAAGGACCATCATCGATATCTTTTATCCACCACATTTCTTCACTTGAACTCCCCTAGCATTGTGCTAGTGGTAAGTGTCTTAGATCTTCATTCTCTTCATGATTTTGATGGTTAATAGTTAAAAGAATGATAAAAAAATAAGAACTCTAAAGAACCAAAAACAAAGTCTTGACATAAACTAACTTTGAGATGAAGTAGTGTTAAAATAATGATGAAGTCATGTTATTCTTATGTTGTTATGCTTGTTTTTGGCAAGTTTATTAAGTAGAGGTTGTATATTGTTGATTGAGAATTGTTTGAATGAATTTTTGAAAAAGAAAATGATATGCTAGTAAGCATGGACACCTCCATTTACAAAGGAAACTCTGGCGAAATTTTCTAAAATTTCCAACACTTAGAAAATATTTTTCTAAACAAGTGTTACAAGTGTATCTTATAACTTGTGTTTCAAATATAAACTTCGCCATAAATTTTGTTACGAAATACAAAGTATCGGAGGTTGGTTTTCGCGAATAAAAATGGGTAAATATATATTTAGAATATATATATATATATATATTTTTACTGAGACACTTGTGTGATTATTTGTATATTTTGTGAACTAATTATATTATTTTAGAGTAAAATAATATAACTTACAAGACACCATGGAAATTACAACTCCATGCAAGGAATAAAGTACTGAAGTTACACACGTAATATTATGAAATCAAACAAGAAAACGTAACTTATGAAATATTCCGAGATATACCATTACACTATATTTTTGGGTAAAATATTATTTTGGAAACAAAGGAAGTAAAAATATATTATTTTTGGGAATAATATATATATTTTGGCATACGTTATTTTTGGCAAATAAGTTATATATTTTCTAAGTAAGACTTGAAAATATATTGTTTTTGGTAATATATATTGGGAATATATCGGTATATTTTAATGGGAATAATGCACCGAAATACGACGCCATTACTTGGCAAGATATACAAATACGAATACGAAAATACACAAAGTATGAGATACCCCCCATCCTTGGGAAGGAAATGCGAATACAAATACATGAGAAGTATTACTACAAAAATATTGTTTAACCAATTTATTCCAAAAGAAAATGCAAGTTAAAATATTTATTATTTTAACAACCAATTATATAACTTGGAATACTACCAAAGACACTTTTAAACGTAACTCAAAGGCACCAATCAATATTAAGACAAGGCATGGCCCATTCGTCTAATAGACGTTAGTACACATGTAGGTAGTCGTGCGTTCTAGTGGAAGCTTCGAGTTACATTGGATACGAAGACGCAAAACAGTGAGTTCATGTCCCCCTTTTCTCTTAACTGTTTTCAGTTTTATAACTTCGGGGGTGAAATACATGTTACAATTATTACAGACACTTTATACATGGTATGATTAGCTAAGGAATTTACTGCTAGATCACGTGAATGGATAGGCTATTATCGTAAGACCATTAATCCTTGTATAAGGACAGAGGGATATGAGTGATAGATCTATTGGGTGTTGCGAGCCCCACACATGGGCCAGCGTGTGGCTGCATCTGGTGACTATGTCGTTCCGCTGGAAGGACCGGTATGAAATACGCGTTACAGGTTTGAGTGCTTCCTGGACCATGTCACTTATTAATGTATTAGCTACACATTAATTGATCTGTTTTTCCTTATTGCTACATACCAAGGACATACATTTATACATACACATTTTAACGATTATGCAGACACACATTAACGATTTATACAAACTCACATACACATGAACTCGCTCAACTTTTGTTGATGTTTTTCAAACTACATGTATTTCAGGAAATTAAGTATAGATCTGGCGGGCGTTGGAGTTTCAAGTCATGTTAGGTATAAAGATGTCATCCATGGTTTTTCTTTTGGGTTTGGCCAGTGTGTCTTAATCCTGGACGAGACACGTCTTCCAAACTTTGATTACAACTATTATCTTTTTACGACTCCTTAGCAAACTTTTACACAATTCATCTGGTTTGTAAAACTTAAATTTGAAGTCTACGTTTTAGGCAATGTTGTTATGTTTTAAACTCATTTTATGGATGACAAATCTTTGGTATTATTATATAGATTGTTTGATATGGTTGAATGCAATGATAACAAGTAAGTCACACCATAATCACGCTTCCGCAAAAGTCAGGGTGTGAAATTAAAAGCATAGATCAATACAAAAAGTATTGGCGAGTATACAAGTTTGAATATAAGTATAAGTATAAAAGTTTATCGCAATCCAACGTGACAATTTATATTCAAGTTGAATCTAGCATACATGAACAACCTAAGCATAACAAATAGTATGGATCTACAAGTTGAAACTAACATGCATAAACAACCTAAGCATAACAATTAGCGTGGATATACAAGTTGGAACTAGCATGCATAAACAAACTAAGCATAACAAATAACGTGCTTCGATAGATTGAGTGGTCGAATATGTTTGATTGTGTAAAGTGGATTTTGTTAGTTGATACAAGTTGCACCCAAAAATGCATTAAAGCGTAAAAAGGGTCGAGTATGCTCACAGTGATTGCATTGCGATTTCTTGTAGAATAACGCATGAGTAAAGAAATCCAAGAGGACGAACGAGGGCGATTAACCTAGATAATTAAAGTATCATGTAACGATCTTAGTTAATATCTATAGGTTAAATAGTATCCTTTTAACAATAACTAGGTGTATCACCCGTGTAACCACACGGGTAGGTTTAGTAATGATCGAAATCAAATACTAAAAAACAGATTATAATATATCATTTAAATTTTGGTCTTTAGTTATATATCTTTATAAAGTAATGTTAAAAACAGTATGTGTGACCACACGGGTAGCTTTAATAACCATCGAAATAGATTATAATACATCATTTATATTGTTTGTATTTAATACAACTAATCAAATGTTATTGATCAGTTTAATAAAGCCCATTATATTTGATCCAATTAAGGTTAATAATAGATTAGATTTTGTAGGCCCATTAAAACCCTTATATAAAATTCGGCCCCAAATTCTAATCACTCATCTACCGTTCCATTTGTATCTCCAAACTTCGAAGGGCGACAAACCAACGACAGGGAGTGTTAAAGATTTTTCCTTATCAGCAAAAGGTAATCCAAAATGTATTGATTGGATTTTGTTTTTCTGAAATCTTTGCTTCATGTAATTTTTTATACCACGCTTGCATGTATGATTTTTGATCTTAGGTTTGTTCTTTTATATGAAGTGTAATTTTTGATCATGTTTGTTTATTTGATTTGTTATACTTCAGATTCCATCATATAAATGTTCGTATTGATGTTCGATTGAAGTTTTTACTTTTATATGGATGTTCGATTGAGGTGTAGATATTTAGGGCTATGTTAAAAATGATTGTTTATCAGTTGTTGTATAAAGATTTTTTAAGATTATGATGTTTAGTAAACTTTCAGTTGGTGTTCTTGACAGATTTTATAAGGTTTTTTTACATGTTTGGAGTTTTGTATCACACTGATAAAAATAGAAACATATTAATAAGCTTTAGAAACTCTCGGCATCTAAAATAACATTTGGTATTTCACATTGTTGACATTGAATATACCCAAATAACCTTTTAATGTTATATAATATTTTAGTCTGTTAGTTATACTCTTTTTAATTGCATTAATTAGAATAAGCTTTTAACATTTTTCATAAATAATGCTCATCAACTTAAAATGATTGTTGTTGATACATCTGTTGACTTTGTTTAACAGATGGATGAAAATATATGTTTAAAATCACTGTTGGGTTAAACAGTGTTTTGAGGAGAAAACAGTGGTTTGTCATTGGACAAACAGTGGTTTGACCATGGTCAAGCAGACTTTTGAACCAGTGGTTTGACTTAGGTCAAACAGGTTTGGTCAAACAGATTTTTTTTTTAAAAAGTGCTTTCACTTTGGTCAAACAGTGATTGCATACTAATGTTATTTCCTTTCATCATGTCCTCTCAGTTACTTGCCATCTTTTAACGTTTTTCTCTTTTTATAGAAAGATGTATGGTTTTGCTTGTTACATGACCGACAACCAAAGGAAATCTTTGGTAAGTATTTTAATCTCAGATATGGCGAATTTATTTTCTGTATAACATCATGTTAGACAGTTCTGATTTTAATATACTTATAGATAGGTTCTGCCAAAAAAGTATAAACAATGGATAAAAGAGTTTAACTATCCTGTTGGGTTTGTCAAAGTACGGACAACTAATGGGCAAGTCTTTGAAGTCAAGATATATGATATAGGAAACTTCTATTATCTCTACAATGGGTGGTATTCCGTAGTTCAAACTTTGAAACTACAATCTGGATCATGGCTCGTATTTCAGTATGAAGAAGCATTACAAAGTTTCCGGATATTTTATTTCTATGACAATATTGCATTTGCTCCATCTGATTATTTTTACTACAGACCCAATGGCGATTTTGATAAACCTGATGCTATGGTATGTAGTTCGCAATGTGGATTCGGTATATTTATTATTGTTTCTTATTTATTATGGTTCCGTATATGAAACTACTAATATTTTTTTTTCTCGTTGTAGCATATCAATCGTTTATTTGTACATCACAAGATGGACAATACCATTCCAAATTATCCGGTTGTTATTAGAGGTCCTGGGAAGCATAAATTTTTTGTTCGAATGGATGTTAGTGACAATCAGCTTTACATAACAACTGGATGGGATCGGATTAAGAAGAAATTTTCACTAAGTGATGAACATCTTCTTGTGTTTGAAATGATTGATCTTCACACTTTTGATATGTCTGTTTTCAATTGTTCCAAGGATGCTGATTTAATGTTGCCACTGGAATTATATGTTGTTATTAAGGAAGAAGTGGTAGAAGAGGTTATCAGTATCTCTGATGGTGAAGATGTGGATGACATAACTAAGGAAAATGAAACTGAAATACTCGCTGTAACTACGAACAACGAAACTATTCCAGTAGTTTTCCGTGTGGACAATCATTTTGTAAGTTTTTGTAACCAAAAAGTAGTAACACGAACTTACATTGTATCAACCATATTATAATACTATCTTTGTTAACATTAATTTTTGTTTGTTACAGCGCATTAAAAAAGTTGTTGCTAAAAAACTTGGGTTGGATAGGAAAAGAACTTTAAAGATTGTAGATGCTGCTGGAAATGTTTGGGATGTTCGAGTTGGTATCGAGTCTCCTGATGATCGGTTTTAAATAAAAAACATGAAACAGTTTGTGAAGGATAAAAACTTGGTTCCTCGTGAAGAGTTTACCCTTAAGTTCGTCATGGGTAAAGGTATTTTCTTGTTTGACTGAATGGTTGTGGCGCTTTTTCAGATAATATTATTTTGTATGGAAACAATGTTTTTTGTTTGTGGTTGCTGGTTTGCTCAAAACACTTTTGTAAAGGTTGGTAGTTTAGTTTTGGTGTTGGCGGTACGAAGGATTAGCTACTGAAAAGTTTTTAATTCATATGTTACTGAACCACAAAACAAACGGTTGAAAGTATTACTTGTATTAGTTATTTCTTGTCTTTTAGATATATGTTATTGTTATTTAGCTTTCATTATTTTATAATTGTTAAAGGTATCATTTTTTAAAAATGTATACTATATTTTAAAACAATTATGTAAAATAACATCCATTATCATTAGATAAAAGAAACATCTTGATAGGATGTGCAAAACATAATACTAAATAACTTCAAACATTAAAGACTTTTCTTCAAAATGCTATTTCTACAAAGACTATAGATTTTGTAGAACTTCTTTGTAGACCACGTTAGTTGTGGTTTTACACACTTGTTTTCCCCTGTCACATATTAAGATCTTCAAACCCTTCCTGCTCTTTACTCGTGATACAGCAACGTATAGTTGTCCGTGACTAAAAACCGGCCTTGGAAGATATAAGCCTACACGTTCAAGTGATTGTCCCTGGCTTTTGTTGATGGTCATTGCAAAGCATAGAGATAATGGGAACTGTCTTCGTGCAATTTTCACTGGTATTCTTTTATCGGACGGTCTCATTTTCAATCTTGAAATCAAAGTATGATCACCTATATTATTTCCAGTAATAATCTTTGCTTCGATTACAAGTTTTCCAAGTTTTGTTACTTGAAGTCGTGTACCGTTACACAGACCATTTGTTTGATCAATGTTTCTAAGTAACATTACCGGAGCTCCAACTTTGAGAACCAATTTATGGTTAGGTAATCCTGACAGATGCAATTTGTTTAATACATCCGGAGGAAACAATGCCATGTTAAGGTCGGTTTGATCCTCAGACTCACATAAAGTATCTGAATTGAGATATATCTTTTCTTCACCAGGCATACTATTTAACAGTTCTGTATTTATTGAATCTACAACTTCATTTGTGGGTGCAAGAATGGCTCTTTGTTGGAAATAATTTGAATTGCACAAAAACTTTTGCATATCCGGATATGTGAAAGCGATCAATGAAGATATAGGATTGACTGCATCGAGTATAAGTAAATCATCTGGAATTTCTATTTCCACTTCTCCATCATTTGGACCACCAAGTAGACCATCACCAAGCTTTAAAATCCATTCAGCAAATTCCTTGGTCTCGTTAAAATTGCTTGATTTGGTACCCATTTTTAACCTCATGTTTTCAGTTAACTTGAGTAACTGACAATCCTGCCATATATAAGAAGAATTCAATGAAGAATTTACAATCATGCTTCTGGTACCTTTTGGAATGACTGGAAGGATTTGTCTAAAATCACCGCCAAAAAGCACAATCTTTCCACCAAAAGGTTTGTTCTGCAAGGACGGATTATTGGAACGGGCTATATCTCTCATTGTTCTATCCAGAGCTTCAAAACAATGCTTATGTGTCATTGGCGCTTCATCCCAGATTATCATCTTAGTTTGTTTGATTAAGCCTCCTAGCTCACTGTTTGGTTCAATAGAGCATATAGAATCCTCGTTAACATTTATCGGAATTACAAACCTGGAATGAGCCGTTCTTTCACCATCTAATAGAAGTGATGCAATACCACTGGATGCAACATTCAACACAACTTCACCATTGGAAGGTAACGCAGCTGCAAATGTTTTCCACAGAAATGTTTTACCAGTTCCACCGTAACCATATAGAAAGAAAACTCCTCCACTTCCTTTAACAACTGCATTCATGACGGTTTGATACACTTTTCGTTGTTCATCAGTTAAAGATTTTAGGGAAGCTGCAAGTTCCTTTTTTAAGATAGCCCGATCATACGAAAGTTCCTTCATTATCAATTGATTGTTCAATGCTGAAGTGTAGTTGTCAGGAACATTTGGCATGTCAGTAAAGTTGCTTAACGTACTTCCATAACCAAGTAACAGTTTTTCAACATGTACTAAGCAAATGTTTTCAATCTCTTCCTCTTTAAGAATCAAATCTAAAAAATACAATAGATGTTTAGTAATTAGATTTTTTAAACACTTGATTAAAGTAAAATGGAATATGAAATTTTATTTAAGTTTTTAAAATTACCAGGAATACCAGTAATCCTCCGTTGCTGATATAATATATCTTCACATAATAGAGATTTTGTTTCCTTCCAGAAAATACCCGGCCTCGAAATGGAGTTTGACATCAAGAGCATTACAAAAAATGTACGCAAGAAATCAGAAGTAGCCCATGCACTTGCTTCATTAATGGCCATTAAATACTCCTTATCCTCGTCCAACAGACCGCGAGCGAAACACGCATCTTTAAAAGTATGATATATTTTTCCATCAACTGTTTTTATATAATTGAAACTCATTGGTCCTATAACGTGATTCAATAAAATTCTCAAGAAATAACAATCACCAAGTGATGGAGGTACATAATGTATCCTACCAACTGCACCAAAAGGTTTTTTTCTACGGACCCACTTTCGTGTTTTGCGTATCCATACAAAGTATCTGGGGAACTCTATATACTTCAAAGTCCTAGCAAATGCATCCGTTTGATTACATTTCATCCATTCTGTGAACATAGACATTTTCACAGTTGGGTTACTGACCACGTCACACAAGTTTGAATTATCGTCATAAACAATAGCCTGACCATCTTCACACTGAAAAGGTAATATTTCAACAGATGGAAGCCGATAGTGTATGTCAAACTTAAAGATTCTCCAAGCAGCTTCACACGCTGAAATATATCTACAATCAAGATATGCTTTAACTTCATCTACTTCTGTTTCGTTTGAGAGATTTTCATTATTTGTCATTTCCTTGTTTTGAGGGTTCACATTAGCAGTGGAGGTACTTTCGTAAACAGAAGCTGTCACTCTATCCGGACCCTTATTAATGTATTTGAAGAGATATTTGATGGATCCTGTTTGGATACACCACTCAACATTTATGTGGCACTGATACTTTTTGAGTAGCATAGCATTGTACGGAACCACAAACCTATTGTCAAGTAAGACGCCATTTTTTTCTACTGTGTTGCATGATTGACGACGTCGGTAGACAGGATATCCTTCAGAATCAACACAAGTCTCATCTACATATTTTTTCGGAAACTTCTTCGAACATTTTAAATTAACCATGCATGGAGAATGAGGATTGTCTGTACCACAAGGACCATGGATCATAAATTGTTTGACAAGTTCATACAGTGAAGCATCCATCTCTTTGTCAGGTATTTCAGCACTAATAACCAAATCGATTTCTTTAGCCGTTGGAAATTTGCTCTCGGCACTTAAGAACAAACATATATGAGCATGAGGTAGACCACGTTTCTAAAATTTGATTGTATAAATAACTGAAATATTACATCCAAAAAAGTGTTAGTAAAAGTATTATTTGAGAAATTAATTAAAACAATTTACAATGACTTACTTGCTTGTATCTCACCAAAGAATTTATGTTTCTTGAAATATTGAATTAGATGATTGATTTTAATTTTGAATAACCGTGCGATGATATCCGGTCTATCTTGAGGGTTCAACCGTTTGTCTTTTAAAAATCTATAAATCTCAGGCCAATTGGGATTACAAGTGACTGTTATGAAGAGATCCGGATATCCTACAGCTTTGCAGATTACCATAGCATCTAGATACTTTTGCATCATATATCTTGCTCCACCGGTAAATGAAGATGGCAACAAAATTCGTTTTCCACAATTTGACGCATCGCTTTGGCCACTTTGAACACTTTGATTTAAATTCTTAAATGTTTGACTTCTAAGTTTGGGTTGTTGTGTCTTTATGTAAGCTAACCGTGCAGATTCTATCATTGTATACGCATCAACTACAAACTGTTGAAATAGCTTTTGAGCATTGAGTAACAACGAAAATTGGTTGGCTCTGTCTTGTATTCTGTAACTAAAGAACTCTCTCATTGTGGTATTGGTTCTAAGTATGTCACAATCAACTGAAACACCTCGATGTTTAATACCAAGTCTAAATCCATCTTCTGCATATGGGAAGATAAGTGGATATTGCAATGCAAGATAAGAGGGATGAAGCTCACTGATTCTCTGAAGATCGCCTGACTTTGTTTGAACTATGATATCCCTTTTATCAAATGCTCCATCAAAATCACCAATTATTAAGGCAGCAATTTCTTCAGCTGTAGGCAAGTTAAAAATTCTACCATCCTTATCCCTTACTCCAATGAGCTTAAGTCGTACATTTTGCCAATCATTTTGTTTAAAACAATCTCGTACCATTCTAAATGAGTTCACAAGTGGATTGCATGAATCCAACATTTTTTTAAGACTCGATATGATGGCAAGATCAAGTTGTTGTTTAGTGTCTGTCTTCAAACCTTGGTCGACACTGTGTAAAAAACGACATTATTGTATAGATCAGATATATATAAAACACTTGACATAAATCTGAATTTACTGAATGCTTAATTTACCTTACAGCCTTTTGACGATTAAAATCCTCGTTTTGGGAATCATAAATATAAAGCAGTGAAAATTTGGGGTCTTCACCATCATTCGGTAGCAGACTACCAATGCGATGGTAATTTTGTCCTTGCAGTCCAAAAACATAAGGACCTTTGGTTTTTTGAAAAGTTTTAGAAACCTTGCCACCAAGGGATGTGAAGGAAAACATCATGTTATATGCTCGAATGTTATTCATGAAATTGCGGCTTTCAGGAGTAACTCTTTTGTAAAATCTTTCGAGCAGTGGAGGAGGAGCAGGTGAGGAAGGCAATTCAACATCTCCGTTCGAACAACAAAGAGAAAAAGAAGATTTCTTAGAATCCAAATTACCCCTAAGCATTTCATCTTTCCAAATCATTGCATGACAGTAAGAACATACAAAAATAGCATCTCCATGATCAACGTATTCTACAAAATTATATAGGCAGGAAAAAAAACGATCATATAAGTGAAATATTAGGAGATTAAACTGTTATTTGGAAAGATACTTTGATAAGTTTAAAGAGGGTAGTTACCTCTTGCAATTCCGAAAAATTTTTTACGATAGAAGATGGTAAACAATCCTCGGAATCGGGATCGTCAAAGTTAGACCTTTCACCAGGGTAGGAATTTTCTTTTCCTGCCGTTCCATTTTGGAAAAGGCAAATTAACATCGGTTACAACAGATAGGAAGATAAGCAATAGATTCGGCAAATATAGTGACTCAAAAAACTATATTTAGTTTTGCATTAAAAGTAAAACACATACCACTAAAAGCTACTACGGAACATTTTGGCAACTGTCGAGAAGTTCTATTGTCAATATTCGGAGGAGTTGGAATATCACTTCGACGGGACCTTACTGTCACAGAATCCACTTGCAAGACAAAATTTATAAATGTTATCAAACTTAAATTAACATTCAATAAATGATTAACAGTAATAACAAAAGTGTATATAGCATACAGTTTGTAATATTTGTTAATGGACTTCTATCAATTTTATGATTTGATGGTTGAAGAGGAGTGACCATTGAAGATGTGCTGCTGCTTAAATCAGCTACAATGGATAAATCAAATTTACTTATATCCATGGTTTTCAAACTTTGTTTCCTCTTTCTAGAGTCATAAACACCATAATTAGCCTTTCCAGATTGTCCTAAAATTCAAACAAAGGGACAAGGTCAAATCAAATAGCATAGCTAAAAAAAATAAGATTTATAGCCTTTCCAGATTGTCTTAAAATTCAAACTTTGTTTCCTCTTTCTAGAGTCATAAACACCACAATTTTCACATATGACCATCAAAAACATACCTCCATTATCGTTTTTTGTGATAGTAACATTGCCCAGAAGTGTATCAATAATAGGAGGTGTCTGTACGAATTGAACACCCCTGTTTCTACGCTTATTCAATATAGACTTTCTTATCTTCCTTGATTCTTTGGACTGTTGGGGACTGCACTGTGGAAAATACTCTCTATGTCTTGGTATGAGTATCTTTTTATTCTCCATAACTGTAAATAAGAATTGAGCACATATGTGTGATTTAGGGCTAGCTATAGGTAATTATTGTAATCACTGTCCAAAAAAAACATTTATTCTCAACAGCTAGTGGTGATTGAAGATCCCTATTGAAACCCTACCTAAATAAGTGGATGATCACATCAAATGTTGAGAATAGATTTAAACAAATGAGATAGAAAAACCTACCATTTAGTGTTCATTGATTGCTTCCAAACAAAGAGCGTCTTGAATTATAGGTTGAGCTTTTGGCGCTAATTTTAAATCTTCAATTTGATTCATTCGAAAAAGAAGCTATAAACATAGCGGACAATATGAAATGGTGATTTAACATACCTGATTCATTTTGTGGGCCTTTGACAAGATTTATGGTTGACAACTTATGGGCCAGAAATTATTGAAAGAATTAGACCATTTAATTGCAAACTTAAGCCACATTAGTTGGCTCTTTTGTTTTGTATAAAAAATATAACCAAGTGAAACTGAAAAATCAATAATTTATAGGGATTTAAATAGTACATATTTTATTATCATCCTTGTCTTGGTTTTACCAACATATTGGTTCCTACAATAAAATTATTACAACGCGATCCACAAGATTTGTATTTTGGAGTTGAAGTTTAATGATAGATTTTTACCGAGTCAGATTGTCCAATAATTTATGTGCACCAAGAAATTTATATGGATTTAACTACTACATGTTTGTAAACATTCTTGTCTTTGTTTTATTAGGAACTGTGATGGACTCCTTAGAAACATCATAATTTATATGGATCTATATACTACATATTTTTTAATCATCCTTGTCTTGGTTTGACCAATATATTGGTGACTACAATGAAGTTACTATAACGCGACCAAATAGCCAACTTATTTAAAGTTGAAGTTTAACTCAAAGAATTATATTTATGAATTATATCCTGTCATAATGTTTAGAAACATGTAGTAGTTAAATCCATATAAATTTCTTTGGACCCCTTAGAAACATCATAATTTATATGGATTTAAATACTACATATTTTTATCATCCTTGTCTTGGTTTGACCAATATACTGGTTACTACAATGAAGTTACTTTAACGCGACCAAATAGCCAATTTATTTAAACTTGAAGTTTAACTCAAAGAATTATATTTATGAATTATATCCTGTTATAACAAAAATCTATTTAACACAAAAGATATAACGAAAATTGAAGACAAAGTGCTGCTATTTAATCGACTGCCCTAAATCAGGTGCTGCTAAAGACTAAAGCCCGGCTTGGACTGAAGTAGTGGAATGAAGAAACAGTGGTTTACTTTGTCTATTGTAATAGTATCAGTGTTTACCTAGCCGTAGTTATATGTAACAGTGGTTAAAGAGGAACGATAATAACAGCCAAAACTGGTGAATGGTTGAACGCTCAAATACTAAAAAATAGATTATAATATATTAGTGGATTCATCATAAGCAGCTGTTTGCATTAGAGTTTAAATCATTCCTTTCATCAAAACCGCAGATGCTCAAAACATTTGTGAAAAGCTTATTCACTGATGATTCATAAGAGGCAAACAATATGGTTCACATCAGCGGATTCATCATCAGCAGCTGTTTGCATTAGACTTTCCCCTTTAAAGTGGTTATAACATCTGATGCCCCTCATCCACTGTTTGTATACTACAACTGCTGTCCATTAAGCACTGCTTGTGTACAACTGCTCAAGACAAAGTCCTGCTATTTAATCTATTGCCCTAACTCAAGTGTTGCTAAAGACCAAAGCCCTGCTTGGACTGAAGCAGTGGACCGAAGAAACAGTTGTTTACTATGTCTATTGTAATAGTATCAATGTTTAGCTAGCAGTAGTTATATGTAACAGTGGTCAAACAAGAACAGATAAAAAGAGCCAAAACTGGTTCACATCAGTGGATTCATCATAAGCAGCTGTTTGCATTACACTTTCCCCTTTAAAGTGGTTATAACATCTGATGCCCCTCATCAACTGTTTGTATACTACAACTGCTGTCCCTTAAGTACTGCTTGTGTACAACAACTGCTGAAGACAAAGTGCTGCTATTTAATCTACTGCGCGAATTCAAGTACTCCTAAAGACCAAAGCCCTGCTTAGAAAGAAGCAGTGGACCGAAGAAACAGTTGTTTACTATGTCTATTGTAATAGTATCAGTATTTAGGTAGCAGTAGTTATATGTAACAGTGGTTAAAGAGGAACAGATAATAAGCAGCTGATGGCCCTCATCCACTGTTTGTATACTACAACTGTTGTTCCTTAAGTACTGCTTGTATACAACAACTGCTGAAGACAAAGTGCTGCTATTTAATCTACTGCCCTAACTCAAGTACTGCTAAAGACCAAAGCCCTGCTTAGAATGAAGCAGTGGACTGAAGAAATAGTTGTTTACTGTGTCTATTGTAATAGTATCAGTGTTTAGCTGGCAGTAGTTATATGTAACATTGGTTAAAGAGAAACAGATAATAAGCAGCTAATGGCCCTCATCCACTGTTTGTATATTACAACTGCTGTCCCTTAAGTACTGCTTGTACAACAACTGCTGAAGATACATTCAAACTCTATATTAAAAAAAGTAGAATTTAAACTATGTCAAACTAATTTAGACATCCCATATACTATATTCACAAATCAAAAGCACACATTATAACCAAAGATTATATTTCCCAGCATAATACAAAAAAGTCAACCACATAATGGTTTACCACATGTTCCAAATTCATACATTACCAACATCTAAAACGTAGAAAATAACTGTTTGAGTAGTTTAAGACTTACCAACGACAACCAAACTTCAAACAACCACGTACTTAAGTACATACCAAAAACATAGCATGTTTACCATCAAAATATAACGACGTGAAAGAAGCTAAGTATTAAGCCTAGATGGCTTCCTCCGGCTCCTTTTGTTGTTAGAAGAGAGTTCCCCAACATTTTGACCTTCCACATCCTGCAACGAACGTTTACCATTAGGACTGGTGGCCGAATCCTTCTCGGCTTCGACAACGGAAGAGTCGGCCATAACAGATACAACATCTTTCAATTAAATCACAAAACAACTACTAAGGTATCAAATAATGTAATATAATCTATACTAAAAAAACAAAACTGTAGAATTCTTATTCACCTTTGAAATATCAGCACCGGCCATCTGTGAGGATTCAGATAATTGAACAGCTTTAATTTCTGAAACTTCTTGACTAAACACCTAATATCAAAATATTACCAAACGGGAACTTAATTAAGATATTTAAACTACAAAAATTGGGAAGAAAAAAATAAAACAATATAGAATATACAAAAACTCTTACCTCATCAGCAACCTGAAGAGTATTTTCATTAGCACCAATCAATTCAGCAACTATGTCCGGATCATCACATACTTTTTGGGATAGTGTAGACGTGGTAGTCATGGTTAAGGTTGTAATCAGAAACTTCAATTTTAAACGCCAACTTCTTTTCAACCAACCGTGATATTTCATGGGGAAAAGTTTCAGTATCATCGAGCTTCACTTGGCGTTCCCTTATATCATTCGCAGTTGAACCAATAAGCTTCATTACATCTTTATCAAACATCACAAAAGAAACGCTGCCAGTTTCATCTTGCACTCTCAGATGTACTTTGAACCTGTAATAAATGCCAAGTAAATTACAGCAAAAATCATAGCAGTTCTGGACATAAATAGATCGGACGTTAACTTACTTTATGGTTATCGATGTGCATTCTTTATCGCATTTCGGACAAACCAATGAAGCAGGTGACATATTCATGACCTCATCAGAAATGGTTTTAGCGTATTGTAAGTACTCAATTTTGGTCAACACCTTCTTGTTACAGTCTCGACATGCCGGATAAAACCATCCATAGTTTTGTTGAACAATTTTGATCGTTGCAACTACCACACATGACATTCCCTACAATATCACAGATAAAGCTTTATTAACATGCTCAATTGATAAAACATAGAAAACATTAACAAAATTAAATGCCTATGAATGTATATAGAATTATTCGTACACTATCAATCTCAATAATTTCATCAACATGTCTCTTAGGAGTGTCAATTGGAAATTCTTGACGGACTGGAAATACACTCTGAGATGAAAGAATGCTTTGAGAAGAAGAAGCACCAGCTTCAAATTGTTTCACTAAAAGACTATAAAAATAAAAACACAATTAGCGTTAATACTCACACTTATGTTAATAAAAACATGAAAAATATGAAATATATATCACGGATAGTACCTCTTGCGAAGTTCATTAATCTCATCAATTTCTTGGTTGAGAAATAGACGACTTCCAAACTTATCACTCTGAACAGTATATTGACCTGCAAAAAACAATATACATATCCAACAATTCATTACAAATCACTAAAGAAATAAAAAAAATGTTCTTAAAAAATGTAACAAAACGGAGATTGGGAAAAGTAAACGAAATAAAACAGTCAAATATAAATTACCCTGCCACTTCCTAATCCTCGCATGCTGAATGACAGCCATCACAGTCTCATTCGGAGAGTTTTCAGACAAAAAATCATTAAATTCTTGTGCATAGACATTCCACAAAGTACAACGGACTACCTCTCCCCTAAAAGAAAAAGATAAAAGAACAGTATTAAAAAGTTAAATACAATCATTTATGTTCTTGTGAGAAACAGATAATAAGAGACAAAACTGGTACACATCAGTGTATATCTCTTAAGCAGCTGTTTTTTTAGACTTTCCCCTTTAAAGTGGTTATAACATCTGATGGCCCTCATCCACTGTTTGTATACTACAACTGCTGTCCATTAAGTACTGCTTGTGTACAACAACAGCCCAAGACAAAGTGCTGCTATTTAATCTACTGGCCTAAGTCAAGTGCTGCTAAAGACCAAAGCCCTGCTTGGAATGAAGCAGTGGAATGAAGAAACAGTGGTTTACTTTGTCTGTTGTAATAGTATCAGACCTTAGTTAGCAGTAGTTATATGTAACAGTGGTTAAAAGTTGTTAGGTTGTTAGATGGGGGAGCAACAGAAAGATACTGCCATGGATCATTATAACACTGGTTAAAAGTTATTATAACGCGACCAAATAACCAACTTATAAGAACAGCATATAGTAGATGTTTTAACACAAAGAATAGCATTAAAAGAACAGCATTGAAAGTTCATACACTCATTTACTGAACAACCATTTAAAACAACCATTTAATGAACTAATCATTGGTATTGTATTAAATAAGAACAACCATTTAATGAACTTTTATATAAAATAAACTAATCATTGGTATTGTATTAAATACAATCATAAGACACAAACAAATTTATATAAATGGCAAATTAGAATTTACTGGACATCTTGAAGATCCAAATTCATCTTTTTTCTTTCATTAGGAAAGATTTCCATATCTCCACACGAGACAACAATTCCAGCAACATCTAAAATCGTAAACATAGCAACAGAAATTAGAGACATTGAAAAGGGAGGCAAAACATATATCAGATTATTGTAAACAGTCATACCGCACGTGAGCAGATCCTTTGCATCTCCATTAAGAATGTGTGAATGTGGTATGAAATTAAATCCGTAATCAACACCTTGCCAACCATTCGCACGTGTAACAACTGTTATTCGGTAAAAGTTAATCTTGTAACCATGGTTAATAACTTTGTAAGCATCAGTGTTTTCTCCAACACCAAATCTGGAGAGAATAACAACTTCATCCTCATGAAGCTGTGATATAAACACATGTATTAATGGAGCCTTAATCCCTGCCTGAATCTTACGGCCCTGACAAATAAGTGAAAGCACATACTTTAGAAACAAACAAACAAACAGTATCTCAACAAAATATAAAAGGTACATGTGGCTAAAGTCTCAACATATGAAGGATCAATAAGTAACTAATATTCATGTTTGTTTCATTGTGCCTAATCCTATAACAGGGAAACAAACAGTAAGTATCTATAAATGACCAAAAACCAACCCTAAATTACACAAAACAGAGAATAAATAACCATATAACCCTAAAACAAACAAACAAAACAGTAAACAATAATCATCTACGAAGGACCATAAAGAAACCAAACAAATATTCATCTTTGGTTCTTTATATCTAACCCTAAATTATAAAGGATCCAAAAAACAAACAAAAAGCCATCTTTCTTTCTTTAAACAAACAAACAGTCAATTTACAACAATCATATATTTCGCATAAAAAAAACAAACAAAAAGATTTTCTTCTTTGTTTATTTTTGTCTAACCCTAAATTACACAAAACTCAAAACGAAAATGATAAAAACAGTAAAAAAAACATCAAAGATGATTGACAAACACTAATACCTTCTCATCGAGCAAGATCAGATCCATCCGAAAGGATTGAACCCATTTCCGGATGATTCTACACTTCAGATTCCACATATCTTTAGACGGATTCAAATCATCAATGAAACTTAGTGACAAAGATGGTGGTTGACCGTCGGATTTCTTGCCGGATGACAGACTTTGCACAGAAGATGCGGACATTTTGATATGAGAAGAAAATGGTGAAATGGAATCGGTGAACTTTTACATAATAAGAAGAAATTTGAATAAAAAGTGTGAAGAAGGAGAGAGAAAGATATGATTACTTCTTACAGTACATTAATGGCAATTTCTCCTCTCCATGCAATTTTAAACTTCCCCTCCGAAAGAAAACCTTTTTTAATAATAATAAAATCAGATAATATAGTTGAAATAGATTTATGTAGATATAAATATTGTAAAGGGAATTATGACATCAGCAACTCCATGTGGCATAGCTTAGAAGTTGACAAGTAAGCAGATTTACATCAGCTCATAATCCCTTATTATAGATAGTATAGATATTTAAATATTTACAAATCGGTTTTAGCATTTAAATATTTACAATCGATTTTAATATTTAATAATTGTTTAAATTGTTTGACTTTTAAACTTCACGCACACACATAGGGCTGTAAACGAACTGAACGTTCAGCGAACAGCTCGTGAACTGCTCGGTGGGAAGTTCGTTTATGTTCGTTCGATTAGCTTAACGAACGAACACGAGCAAAAAATTCCGTTCGGTTAGCTTAGCGAACGAACACGAACATAGGTCTTGTTCGTTCGACTGTGTTCGTGAACGTTCGGTAATATGTTCGGTTACGTTCGTTCGTGTTCGTTTGATTATATTAAAAAAAAAATAACAAACCTTTTATCTAAACGACTAAACATATTGAAAACTTGAAACCCTATTTTTTCTAAGTTAGCTAAAATTTGGGCATGCTAATACATTTTTGGGGATAATTATGTCTAAGTTAGTTAAAGTTGATTCATCGTTTGGTGGTGTACTAGACTTCTTGTGTTTTGATTTCTCATTTGATGTTGTATTTAACTACTTATATCCAATGTTTAAGGCTAACAATATTTTTTTTTTATTTTTTTTTTTCAAGTTAAAAGTTCGTTTGCGTTCTTTTATATTCGCTTGCGTTCGTTTGTGTTCGAGACCAGTGTTCATGAACTGTTCGTGAACAACTGAATTTCCTTAACGAACGAACATGAACATAAACTTATGTTCGGTATGCGTTCGTGAACAGTTCGCGAACATGTTAATTTCCTTAATGAACGAACACGAACATGGCCTTGTTCGTGTTCGTTCGGTTCGTTTACAACCCTACACACACATACATTCAAATCAAAAGGAAACAGCTGTTGGTGATAGTGCATGAATAGGATTGTTTTTTTTAAACAAGATGTGTATCTTTGTTTCATTTGAACCATTAACATCAGCCATCATATTCTTGCTTTTATTAAACCAACAACAGAAGCATGGACATGAACAAACAAAACAAAAAAAAAAGAAACCCAGATTGAACGTCCATGATTTCTGTTTCGTTTTGTTCGTTTATGATAAAACCTTCATGGTTCCCTGTAACTACATAAAAGAAACTGAACAGTAAAAGCGTAGAGCGAAACGGTGAGACGGGGTATACCGGAACGAATCACGAGTTCCCGGGTGATGTTTCCGACAAGAGCTTCCTCGTTCCGACTCACGGATGCGGCGACTCGTATCAAAATCAATTCCCGGCAAGTCGGTTTTCCTCCGGCGGCGTTTCTTCGTCTGTTATACATTTTTTTATACCAAAAAGGTTGTCATAGGAGGTCTAACAAACGAAAGGAACAAGGGAAGCTATGTTGACAGAAGGTTAAAACAAAGTGAACAAAAAGTATACCGAAACAAGGGATGACGTGATACCGTCGCGAACCTTGGGCGGCCCCGGTGAACTCCGGTTAGTCTTCCGACGCGAGTTCGAACGAAAGAAAGAACTGCCGCGGGTTTCTCCGGTCGTCTTCTCCGGTGAAGTTCCGTCAATCGCAGGTTACGTGAAACGTGAAATGGTGATGTCGAGAGTGTGTGGTTGTCGAGATGGGTCGAGTGGCCGGTCGGATTACCAGCGCCGGCAGACGGCCGGTGTATCCCCGGTCCAACATCGAGAAGATGAAGGGTGGGATTTTGGGTGTTGTTTATGTGTAGTTGTTTTAGGGTAAAATGGTGTTGAGATGGACAGGATCCTTGTATGTTTGTGTGTTTTTGGAGATATATTGCAGAGAAAAAAAAAAGGAAGTGGGAGGGAAAGGTGAGTAATGTGCGGCTGATGAGAAAGTGAGAATACTAGGGGTTGACTTCTTTATATACACATGGTTTGTTTCAAGTGGGCTTGGGCCCAAGGCCCACAAACCCAATCTCGTGTTTTAAGTGGCCCACCAACTCCTACAAACCCGTTTTCAAAACCCGAACTCCATAAAATATCGTAAATTAGTGTTTTAAAATAAAAAGGCATAAAATAGTGTCGGTTTTTAACGTTGGACACGTTCGTTCATCGGTTGCGTAAAAATCGCGAAAAATTGTGTCGTTGCCGTGTTAATTCGTTTTTCGGTCCGATTTCGACTGCGGATATTAAAATAGAAAGTGAATACGAGTTTTCTAAAAAAATTAGAAATGCGGAAATACGAGGAGTAGCATAGATGGTTATCAGGTTCATCATCAAAGGCTAGTTGGTTATCAGGTAACTCAACTACTAAAGGAGTAGCATTAGATGTCTGACCAGCAGGGTTATCAACACCACCAGCCGTATTTTTCATTGCAGCTTTAGGTACCAAAACTTCACATCGATTTACATCAAAGAGAGTCAAATGAAAGTTGTAGTAAAAAATGTATCTTATAGCAACAACACATTTTTCATTAAAACCTAAAAAACCTACAACCTTCTTCCACCCATCACCAAAGAAATAACAATTTTGTAACACCCCGAAAAGTACCGTTAGTGGTAAAGGTAACTCGGTAAATATTAGGATTTAAATAAATAAACCTAATATTAAATAAAAGTTGAACGAAAACTTTTGAGGAAATAAAAGTTTATAAACGGCCCGAGATAACGGGACTTAAAATAAACCGAGTCGTACCCGAAGATATAAATCTTTATATTATAAAATTTAACGTCGGATATAAATGAGATGAAATAACTAGGAATATATAACCTAGTTAATCACAAGTCTTGTAGTAACATGCTAGTGAGTTAAAACACCTAAAATAAAAACCAAATGATAGTTGGAGGGTTAAAGGTGTCAAAAATTGAAATAAGTTTGATTAAAACAATAAAATTAAAAACAAAACACACATTAGTGTGTGTGTCTGGTCGATCAAACACAGGGGGCGACAAGGAGCTTGCTCTCAACCCTAGTTCATGCTAAAATCGATCAATTAAAGGCACAAATCCGACCCAAATAGAAATCCAAGCAAAGATTAGTGATCTCCTCCGTAAAGGGATCATAAGGTATGCGAAAATTCATTATTTGATTCCAAAAATTCTGGATGAACAATTATAATCCGAAATTAGTGTTGCATGAATGTTGCTTGGATAAAATTAGAATGAAATAGTGTCTAGAAGTAAACCCTAGTCATTAGATTGTTAAAATTTTGCTCAATGCTTGAGAATTCCATAATCACCATTGAAGGTGTTAAATGGGTCTTGTAGAAACATGTTAAACACTACGATTTTGATAGTTATTCTAGTGTAATTTGAGTTTTATGAAGTGATTTCAGAATGTGATGTGAAAAAATTTACATGAACTTGCTTAATGGATGATTAAATTTGGCTACATGATTAGATATGAAATTTACAAAAGAAGTATAAAAATCTTGCCCGCAAGGTGTTTGTTAAAATTCCTAAACGAATGTTCGTATGTCAAAATTTTGAAGGAAACGCGTAAATTGCTAATTTGATTAATTAGGGGTGATATGTGATGATACGGATTCTAATCATAATGTGGATTTTAATTAATTTCACATATCATATGATTAGAGGTAGCTAACTAGAAGAAAGTTAAATTAATCAATGATGAAGTTGAATAGTGATTTCGACATAGAAAATGCGTAAGGTGGAATAGTCTTATTTGTTAATGACTAATCTTACCATCTTATGAATTATGCTGATAGTTTGACGCTTGACAAGCTAGGTGGAGACTTGGGGAAGAAACGAGTCAAACGGGTCATGAATGAAGTAAAAGTGTATTTGAACGCAAGGTAAGTAAAACCTACACTTTACAATTAGATCACCTACTTGTTGTAGTTGTTATGAATAAAATGAGACGGTAGATTTATTATGGTAACCTGTGGCGCAACAATACGGGTTGAAATAAGTAAAGGTAGTAAAACGAAGATTCGACATGTGTAGGCCGAATAAACAAAGAGTTTTAAGAAACGATATATTATGGTATAAACTTAATGAGTAAAAAGAGTAGTGCAATAGTTTGGTTACGAGCCAACGAACAAACAATTGTTTTTGAAAAAGGCGCTCAAAAGCGTAAAACATGACATGTCAAATGAATTAAGGAAAAGATTTTTTTTAGCAATATAATTGAACGATGTAAACCTGAACGGATTACATGGACAAGATGGTAAACAAATACCATCTCATGAGGGTAAAATGGTTGTTAGACCAAGCGGGTTGAATGGTGATGATATCACCATTTGACAATTTCGACTAATGATTTTCGTCAAGTATTATGATAACAGGACGAATAGCGTAAGGGATTACAGTGCTATTAATTAGCAATTTAATTGTTGCGGTATAAATCGGGTCTATACATTGACCCGAGCCAGGTACGCCTAATTGAATTTTATAGATAAAGTGCAATTTTGGTCGAATAGATAGTAATGGTCCTTCCCCGTAATATGAAGGACATAAAATTGATCAAAAAGCCTTTGATGGGTAAATCCGGCAAACGACCCTTAGAGGTTGCTTAAGAACTTATATTATGATTTTGGAGTCCTCAGATTACGTATAAAAATTATAGGTAATGACATTCATGGGTCGAATGTCTAAAAACGTGTCTTAGGAGAAAAATGACGAACCGAAGGGTAGAAATTGGGATTTATGGGTTCCCTATGTTAAATCCGCCATAAAAGTAGTCGTGGTGGGACCTAAGCATATATTTTTAGATGTGGAATAACTAAGCGTGAAAAGAAAAGAGTTAGTTTAGACTAAATAGCTTAAATCCCCTAAACGGGTCAAATGTGTTAAAAGGGATTTCAGGCCGAGAACTTGAAATCTGAATTTTTGAAATAGTTCAATGTCGGGTTATAACTCCATATGATGGAGAATTAAATTACAAACGCGTAGGAAAAAGAATCATGCAAAACGGGTAAGTAGAATGAAAGTTATGACCATTTGAAATTAGAAATTGGTTAAAACTTGGAGCTGGGAATATGCAGCAACAATTCTGCCAAGCTTCTGTCGAAATCAGAGGGTCACGTCGCGCGACACCGAATCAGAAACACCGTCTCGTCACGCAACAGTGGTCGCGGCCCGCAACGGATCCTTGATATCATCTTCGCGGCCCGCAAGGGCCCAAAATGCTGAAACATGTATGATTTTTTTGCTTGTTCTGATTATTGTACTCGTCTAAACTCATTTATAAGTTATCAAAACTAACTTTTTAGTTGGTTTTGATCATAGGTAAATGTCGACGGTTCCCGGATGAAGATCAAGCTCAACGAAGAACCGAACACGATGCAGTTACAAGCTTCCGCACATAGTTTCGTCGTCATTTTTAAACGACGAATTTTTTTTTATAAATCAGGATGTAACGTTTTAAAATTTAGAAAAGTTTTAATCAACCTGTATTTTCATTGTATATGTAAACATAATTACATGTCTATTTTCGTAAATTATACGAAAATCTTGAAATAATAGAAAGGGTGTTACAAGTTGGTAATCAGAGCTCATGGTTAAAGAGTAAAGTGTGTTCGGTTCGAGGCTTGATCGCAAATCTGGTAAGTACAAGTATGTTAATGGTTTAGTATGATTAAGGTGTTATAAACAACACATAGGGTTATCGTGTAATACACGTTACCCCAAGTAAACGATTAATATAGTTAACGAAATTACGCGCGTTGACGCGTATAGTAGAAAAGCCTGTATTATAATACGGGAAATTATTGAAGTTGATAGTACTAACTCTTGTAAATGTTTTAGTTGAAGGACACTTGCATCTGAAGATAGCGGGAGTCTAACAAATTGCGGATTTGACGGAGGAACGGTCCAAAGTATGACAAGCAGAACATGCTCACCAAGGACCTAAATCGCGTAACGATTGCGAATAAATTAATGGCAAGGAAGGCCCGTTAGGGCAAGAATTTACCAGGTGCACGTTTTAAATTCATTGCACGAATAGTAATATGCAACAAATACGTAGAGACTGACAGTTGCATATGTAGATTAAAACTTGGAAAACCTGAATAGAATACCTATCCAGGATATTGTTTCCAAGAGAAATAAATAGAGGCATTACTTACATGGGGCGTAATGTGAAAATTATAAAAGGTCATGTATATCAGGTGTTTATCGCTTACTCTGGCCAAGTAAGTAGTGATCACGTGGTACCATGAACTTTTATGATGGACATACTTACGTCCACTGTAGTAAGGACAGGGTTGATGGGACAAATTAAAAAGGTACCCAAATGAGTCAAATAAGTAAAATGTTTGATGGTAAACGTAAACGCAAGTCGGATGACGGAAGCGTATTACGTTAGAATGACGAGCCTGAGAGAAGGGATAAAGATTAAAGTAAATGAAAATACGAACCAACTAATGTGAATGCAAAGACATATGGGATAAAGTTTGACTGTCATAAGTGATGAAATTCACACAGACAAGTCAAAGGGGTAGAATAAAGAATAAAGGACTTGACTGAATAAAAACGATGAATTTCTCTAAGACGACCGAATAAATTAAAGTGACGTCTAAAACCATATAAGAATGGTTACTTGATGATAACTTCGGTAAAGATACCCGATAGATGGGTAGGATTTTGAAAGTATGCGTAAACCAAGAGACGGGAACGCGAAATAGAAAGTCAAAGGACCCGGATTAAGAGTCATGACTAAAAGACGATGAGAATTTGCAAACAGAAATTTTGATAACTACGTTCAACTATATTAAAGTTGAACGGGTCGAATAAAGAATGAAGTTTGACGTTCATGAGTAATGAAATCTCACACGAATAAGTCAAACGAGATAAATAAAGTATAAAAGCTTGGTAGATCAAGTAAGCGCAAACCGAATAATGGAAGCGCGGAATATTAATGAACCTATGTGATGGGTCGTAAAGGAATGTAGATAGGAAAAACGTAAACTAGCGAAATAAGAATGTTAAAAACACTATGATAAAGAACCCGGGTAACGGGTCGTAAAGAAGTATAGGTAAGAACCGGGTAACGGTAAGCGTAGGACAAACTAACGTGTAAATGACGTTAGAAGTCATAAAGTCGGAAAGATAATTCGAAAGAAAACAAATGTAGCCTTAGACTACGGTCAAGGTCAAATGAAATCCAAAAAGCAAAAGTAAATGATTCTAAAAATAAAAAGGGGTGCTTTGACGCCATATACATATATAAATATATATACATTTGAATAAAAACTCGAATAAGGTATGATTTACGGGATCATCATAACCTGCGGGATTATAAGTAATGTTAAGGTCTACGGGACCAAAAAGACCTTTGGGTCACAAATAGAAAGAAACGAATAGTAGGGTCTCACCTTAAAAAGGGTGAAGATCTAATAAAATAACCTATAAGGGTAAGTGAAGGAACCTACGGGTCAACAGTGTAAAGTGAGGAAACTGGTTACGATTCCCCGTGTAAAACGAGAACGGAAAAGAATAAATTATTGGTTGTCAATTTCCTTAATGTAAGTACGACATAAAAAAAAGAGAGAAAAACGTTAAACTAAAATTCAGTTTTAGTGAAAAACAACGTTTTAAAAAATATGAATGTTGAGAGAGGAAATATTTAATATTGAAGGAAACAAGTCCTAACGCCAATAGGTGTGAAACAATAAATTCGAAAGGAAAATTTTGAAAACAACAAGGCTGTTGCGAACTCAAACATAACATAAAGCATGACCCCCTTTCAGCCTGAGCTACGGCATTAGAGGTCATAAATGCTTGTAAGCCTTGGAGAAAGGCAATGTTAGCATACCCGATCAATGGTGTATAAGGTAGCCGGCGACTAGTAAGTCTAACCGAAAAGACCATTTAAGATCAAAATGGTAATCATAACTAGTAAAACGTGCTTATCTTATTAAGATTAGCGTGGGATAAATGTAGATTGCATCAGAAAACCGAGTGGCCAAGAAGGTGACTCGTTATAGTAAGCAATAAAAGCTTGGAATAATTGATGAAACTAACGGCCAATGAGGCCTTACACATGAAAGACACATATGTCACGTAATCAAAAGGACATTTCCATACTTTCCTGGTAATACTAATAAATTGTTAAACTATGAAAAATGCTCAAGTAATTTCCGGAACAAAGTCCATGGGGTTAACCCAAGGAACTACGTAAGGAAAGGTTTCGAGGACGAAACTTCTTTAAGGGGGGTAGACATGTAACACCCCGAAAACAGGTTTGGTAATCAAACCACGTTAATACTAAAAGATAGGTAAAGTACCGCTAGTGGTAAAAGTAACTCGGTAAATATTAGGATTTAGATAAATAAACCTAATATTAAAAAAAAGTTGAACGAAAACTTTTGAGGAAATAAAAGTTTATAAATGGCCCGAGATAACGGGACTTAAAATAAACCGAGTCGTACCCGA
Source organism: Helianthus tuberosus (assembly GCA_030545235.1). Lineage (NCBI taxonomy): Eukaryota > Viridiplantae > Streptophyta > Magnoliopsida > Asterales > Asteraceae > Helianthus > Helianthus tuberosus. Next base: position 127,329,049 of record CM060351.1, on the reverse strand, counting down.
AGATATAAATCTTTATATTATAAAATTTAATGTCGGATATAAATGAGATGAAATAACTAGGAATATATAACCTAGTTAATCACAAGTCTTGTAGTAACATGCTAGTGAGTTAAAACACCTAAAATAAAAACCAAATGATAGTTGGAGGGTTAAAGGTGTCAAAAATTGAAATAAGTTTGATTAAAACAATAAAATTTAAAACAAAACACACATTAGTGTGTGTGTCTGGCCGATCAAACATAGGGGGTGACCAGGAGCTTGCTCTCAACCCTAGTTCATGCTAAAATCGATCAATTGAAGGCACAAATCCGACCCAAATCGAAATCCAAGCAGAGATTAGTGATCTCCTCCGTAAAGGAATCATAAGGTATGCGAAAATTCGTTATTTGATTCCATTCAAAATTCTGGATGAACAATTATAATCCGAAATTAGTGTTGCATGAATGTTGCTTGGATGAAATTAGAATGAAATAGTGTCTAGAAGTAAACCCTACTCATTAGATTGTTAAAATTTTGCTCAATGCTTGAGAATTCCATAATCACCATTGGAGGTGTTAAGTGGGTTTTGTAGAAACATGTTAAACACTAGGATTTTGATAGTTATTCTAGTGTAATTTGAGTTCTATGAAGTGATTTCAGAATGTGATGTGAAAAATTTACATGAACTTGCTTAATGGATGATTAAATTTGGCTACATGATTAGATATGAAATTGACAAAAGAAGTATAAAAATCTTGCCCGCAAGGTGTTTGTTAAAATGCCTAAACGAATGTTCGTATGTCAAAATTTTGAAGGAAACGCGTAAATTGCTAATTTGATTAATTAGGGGTGATATGTGATGATACGGATTCTAATCATAATGTGGATTTTAATTAATTTCACATATCATATGATTAGAGTTAGCTAACTAGAAGAAAGTTAAATGAATCAATGATGAAGTCGAATAGTGATTTCGACATAGAAAATACGTAAGGTGGAATAGTCTTATTTGTTAATGGCTAATCTAACCATCTTACGAATTATGATGATAGTTTGACGCTTGACAAGCTAGGTAGAGACTTGGGGAAGAAACGAGTCAAACGGGCCATGAATGAAGTAAAAGTGTATTTGAGCGCAAGGTAAGTAAAGCCTACACTTTACAATTAGATCACCTACTTTTTGTAGTTGTTATGAATAAAATGAGACGGTAGATTTATTATGGTAACATGTGGCGCAACAATACGGGTTGAAATAAGTAAAGGTAGTAAAACGATGATTCGACATGTGTAGGCCGAGTAAACAAAGAGTTTTAAGAAACGATATATTATGGTATAAACTTAATGAGTAAAAAGAGTAGTGCGATAGTTTGGTTACGAGCCAACGAACAAACAATTGTTTTTGAAAAAGGCGCTCAAAAGCGTAAAACATGGCATGTCAAATGAATTAAGGAAAAGATTTTTTTTTAGCAATATAATTGAACGATGTAAACCTGAACAGATTACATGGATGAGATGGTAAACAAATACCATCTCATGAGGGTAAAATGGTTGTTAGACCAAGCGGGTTGAATGGTGATGATATCACCATTTGACAGTTTCGACTAATGATTTTCGTCAAGTATTGTGATCACAGGACGAATAGCGTAAGGGATTACAGTGCTATTAATTAGCAATTTAATTGTTGCGGTATAAATCGGGTCTATACGTTGACCCGAGCCAGGTACGCCTAATTGAATTTTATAGATAAAGTGCAATTTTGGTCGAATAGATAGTAATGGTCCTTCGCCGTAATATGAAGGACATAAATTGATCAAAAAGCCTTTGATGGGTAAATCGGGCAAACGACCCTTAGAGGTTGTTTAAGAACTTATATTAGGATTTTGGAGTCCTTAGATTACATATAAAAATTATAGGTAATGACATTCATGGGTCGAATGTCTAAAAATGGGTCTTAGGCGAAAAATGACGAACCGAATGGTAGAAATTGGGATTTATGGGTTCCTTATGTTAAATACGCCATAAAAGTAGTCGTGGTGGGACCTAAGCATATATTTTTAGATGTGGAATAACTAAGTGTGATAAGAAAAGAGTTTGTTTAGACTAAATAGCTTAAATCCCCTAAACGGGTCAAAGGTGTTAAAAGGGATTTCAAGCCGAGAACTTGAAATCTGAATTTTTGAAATAGTTCAATGTCGGGTTATAACTCCATATGATGGAGAATTAAATTACAAATGCGTAGGAAAAAGAATCACGCAAAACGGGTAAGTAGAATGAAAGTTATGACTATTTGAAGTTAGAAATTGGTTAAAACTTAAAGCTGGGAATATGCAGCAACAATTCAGCCAAGCTTATGTCGAAATCAGAGGGTCGCGTCGCGCGACACCGAACCAGAAACACCGTCACGTCACGCGACAGTGGTCGCGGCCCACGACGGATCCTTGATATCATCTTCGCGGCCCGCAAGGGCCCAAAATGCTGAAACATGTTTGATTTTTTTGCTTGTTCTGATTATGGTACTCGTCTAAACTCATTTATAAGTTATCAACACTAACTTTTTAGTTGGTTTTGATCATAGGTAAATGTCGAGGGTTCCCGGATGAAGATCAAGCTCAACGAAGAACCGAACACAATGCAGTTACAAGCTTCCGCACATAGTTTCGTCGTCGTTTTTAAACGGCGAATTTTTTTTTTATAAATCAGGATGTAACGTTTTAAAATTTAGAAAAGTTTTAATCAACCTGTATTTTCATTGTATATGTAAATATAATTACATGTCTATTTCCGTAAATTATACGAAAATCTTAAAATAATAGAAAGGGTGTTACAAATTTTAATGAAAAGAGAAGATCATTTACAATGAAAAAATGGATAAAACAGTTTTAAATTGTCATATCTCAAATATGCTAAAGTAGCAATATTATGGAATGAGTATAACAAATTTGAAATTATTACATATTTCTTGTCAAAAAAAGAAGTAATGATAAACCATGAACCTTGGTTGGTTCTACACCATTGAAAAGCTCGTGATCATGGATATAATTGAGAAAATTGTAATGATGTCACCATGAATGTTGTATGGTTATAATCTGTTTCTTTAACTGAATGTGATGATATAATAAATGGTGTAAAGTTCGTAATCATGTTGAACAATGTAAGACACGTAAATCCTTCCCACTATATGAATGATTTTTGCATGGTTTGATAAATCCCTTTGAACGATTAGTGATATATGATTCGGTAGGTATATTGGTAGATTGTAGCATTGCCAAAGTTGTAGGTTATGGATTTGAATTTTCATGTCTATTAGCATATGTTAGGGTAGATTTGGATCTTCAAGTCTTATGTGCATGCATGTATTTTAATTTAAAGATTGCATTTTATACATATATATACATTGACATATATTTTTTAAGCTTCATTTTATTAATTTAACGTTATGTATTGTCAGGCGATTTTCTGTGGTTCCCGTTGCAAGTATGAGTTGAAGACATCGGTTCGGGTTGCAAATATAAAGACGTGGGTTTGAGTCAGGGGCGGACCTATGTGGTGCTGAGAGGTAGCCCGAGATACCTCTGAACTTTTTTGGCGTAGTGTAATTTTTTTATTTAATCTCTGTTTTATTTATCGGGGATACCCCTAAGCAAATGTTAGGATACCCCTAAGTATAACTAAGGATAAGATGATATTAAATTTGACAGACAATGGAAACGAAAATCCCCGGTGAGGTAAACTTGCAGAGTTTTATAATGAAGAAGATGAAGTTCTATTAATATTTAATATAATATTGTGAGTGTTAGGCTATAGGGTATGGGGTTCGTCCCCAGCCCCGTCGAGGAACGGCGACGCCGTCGAACCATCCCGGCCCCTCGTCCCCGTCCTCTACGTCCTGCTCAAGACGTTGCCGACGGTCCAAAAATGGTGGGCCCTTTGATGATTTCGACCGTTAATAAAAAAAAAAAAAAATTAACAATAACCCACCACCGCCGTGAACTACAACCACCACCACCACAAACTGACCTGAAAAGTCATTGGAAAGCCAAAAACTGACCTGAAAAGTGATCGAAAACAGAAGCCGGTTCAACGGAACCAAACGAGCGGAGGTTAAATCCGGTGAAGTTACCTGTGATTTGACAGGAAAACGTGCAATCGAGAGGGAGAATTTGTGCGAGATGGTGAAATGTTAGGGTTTAGGAGAGGATGAAATGTTTTGGGGAAGAAGAATGATATGTAGTGGCGGTGTTTTTTTTTTTTTATTTAGGGCATGTTTGGCTAAGCTTTTCAAAACAACTTATTGGCTTATTGACTTATCAAAAAACCAATAAGTTGTTTTTGTGTTTAGCTAAGCCAAAAGTCCTTTTAGAAATAGCTTTTTGCAAAGAAGAAAAAGGAGGTTTCAAGAAGTCACAATATTGTGACTTCTTGACCAGCTTTTAACTTTTCAAACTACAAATTACCAATATACCCCTTCTTTACCCCCCTTATATCTAAAAGAATGCTCATTTTAGTCATTTTACATCAATAACCTAATCCAAACACTTTTTTTAAAAACTCTTTTCCCAAAAGTCCTTTTCCAAAAGTCATTTTTAACTATAATAAGCTTAGCCAAACATGCCCTAACTTTATGTTTAGGAGAATTTGTGCAAAATGTATTTATCATCATATTAACTTTATGTTTTTTTTAATTCTATCTTTTTTTTATTTTTTTAAGTTTAGGTTTTTTTTTAAGTTTATGTAATGTGTTTTTAATATTAATGAAAATATTTAGTTAATTTATTTGTTAAATGTTAAAAAAAAGTAGAAGATTAAAAAAATAAAAAATATAAAAGCAGTGGGGTAGGACCATCCTCCCATACCCTCTAGTTTTGTGGGATGGACCATCGTTGGGAGGACTATGACGTGGCGCCTACGTGATGAATCATCCTCCCTTGGAGGACCATCACCATACCCTCTAGCTTATGATAATGAATGAAAAAGGAAAAAGTTACATTTAGTCAAAGACTTCAATTAATTTTGGGTGTACCTATTGGCACACCCATTTGACTATCTACCCATTTGACTATCTACACACCCTTAAAAGATGTTTTTTGTCCTTATATGCACACCCTGCAGTGTCGAACTGTGGCCAAAACGCGGCGTTTTGATCCGGTTAACCTAACAAAGACTGACGGGTTTCTGACGGGTCTGTTGACCGGACCAAAGCGTCGAGCTTTGGCCGCGTTTTGGCCCTGTCAACCAGACAAAAGACTGACACCCGGTCTGGTTGACAGGACCAAAACGCGGCCAAAGCTCGGCGTTTTGGTCCGGTCAACAGACCCGTCAGACACCCGTCAGTCTTTATCTGGTTAACCGGACCAAAACGCCGCGTTTTGGTCACTGTTCGACACTGCAGGGTGTGCACATAAGGACAAAAAACACATTTTTAGGGTGACTATCTACACACCAAGTGTGTAGATAGTTTGGGCCTTAATTTTTTCTCGAAACTGCAACGACCTTTAGTTTATTTATTGTAAACATTCATTTATTTAATTTATTTGCAAATTACTTATTTGTTTTATTTTTACTTTTGCAAATTACTTATTTGTTTTATTTTTTTACTTTGTTTGTTTATCAGGATCAAATACAAACCATATTTTATTTAAAAATTGTAAAAACCATTTTAAAAGTGTTATTTAGCATCCAATCAATTATAGAGAAGGGTTTTATTTTTACTTATCAGGATCAAATACAAACCAGATTTTATTAAAGAGTAAATTACAAAAATCGTCCTTTATGTATGCCATTATTGCAAAATGTGTCATTTATCTTCAATAATTACAGAAAACGTACTCGATATTTGTAAACTCTTGCAAGTTATGTCCTTTAGCCCTAACTCGGTTACTTTTTTGTGGTTAAATCTGACCAAATAGACCCTTGAGAGTATTTTGGCATTTTATTCTCATGTGGGGTCCATTTGGTCAGATTTAATCACAACAATACTCTCATGTGGGGTCCATTTGGTCAGATTTAACCACAAAAATTAACTGGGTTAGGGCTAAAGGACATAACTTGCAAGGGTTTGCAAACATCGAGTACGTTATCTGTAATTATTGAAGACGAATGACACAATTTGCAATAAATGACATAAATAAAGGACGATTTTTGTAATTTACTCTTTATTTAAAAATTGTAGAAACCATCTTAAAAGAGTTATTTAGCATCCAATCAATTATAGAGAAAGGATAAAAATAATAATCTAGATAATATCAATTATATTGAATTTCCTATAATTATGCTAACGAGCAATCAGTTATTTATTTGGATTCTTCTTTTATTTTCAATGTGTTATGTGCTGGTATAATTCTCCACAAAGAAAAGTTCTAATATCAATCACATATGTGCTAAAATCGATCATCTTGTTTAATTTACAAGTGCTAACATAATTCAAAAATGCTATTTTTTATGTATACATGTTATTTTAGTATGTACTAGTTTAACTTTTAAGTGTTAAGATATGTTCTCACGGTTTTAGGATAGATATCCCACACTTTTCACATGTGTACGACGGTTATTTTTTGAACAATGTAACGGTTAAGAGTGAAATTAATACAAGAAAAAAAATTAAAATAGTTGTTTTTAAATATATGATTTAATATATTGTATTTTTTGTTTAAATGTAAAGAAATATTATATAATAATAAAGAAAATATAAATGTTTTATCTATATGGTTCTATGGATATACACGAATAAAAAGTTTTTCAATTCCAATTATATGAAATTAACGATAAAGAACTTAGATACGATTTATTCTAAAGCCTAGAATTTCTAATATTAAAAAGTCATATAAGACTACATGTACATGTTTTAACAAATATTGAAGGATAATGAGTTTCGGTTCTTTTTATTGTGAAGATATTTTTATTACAAACTAAATATTATTTATAAAACTTATAAATAACATTTAAAGTTTTATAAAAAAAAATTGATAATGTTCTCGTGTGTGTGGTACACGCATTAATAAAAAAAAAAAATAATCAACATATGCTTTAGAATGTAAAAAGAAGAATTTAAGGGCACATTTTTAGTAGCCGCACAAGACTCTTGAATTCTCAAGAAGAAGTCTAGGTAAAAGTTTTTTGGGATACCCCTGAATCTCCTTTCTAGTTCCGCCACTGGTTTGAGTTGTATTTTCTTTTTAAGCATATATATACTTGAATGGGTTATTTTATATTGCTTTTAACTTTTTGTGTATTATTTTCATTTTTAGGCATATATATATATTAATATTTGTGCATATTGGGAAATTAAATTTCCTGGAAATTGAAAAAAAAACAAATTGTTTTTTGAATGGCCAACGAATCCTTCAAATGGGGTACTGGCGAAATTTACTACATCGGAATACACTCGCCTCCGAACGGGGGAAAACCTTCACCTAGGGCCGAAGCCCGTGAACACTCGCCCGAAGGCACGACAGTGCGGTGAGGTAAAATCCGCTCAGTTCAAGGATCGGACTAACGATCTCCACCTATTCGCCTAGTCTCCCATTATCACCAGGTGCCACTGAAAATAACTGGGAGGGCAGGAATTGAACCTGAGTCCCTTAGAACACCAAGACTCTCTTTTACCACACTACCACCAACTCATTGACAACAAAAAAAAAAAAAAAAAAAACAAATTATTGTTTTGGCTAAAAATGCCAAAAAGTGTGGTTCGTTTTCCGTACCTTTAAACATGTTTGATTGTCAAAATTAAAGCTAAAAACTGTGGTTCGCTTAAAAACAACATCTTTAGAAATGTTGCCTTTTGATGCGAGGCTATAAGGTGTGGTTTTAGGACCGTACCTTTTGGCCTATATCACCGCATCATTAGGCCTTTTGTGTACCAGTGAATTTAATTAAATAGAGTTCCGTAAATTAGGATATGTTAAAAGATTTGTAAGCAAAAAAAGTAGTTATAAACAAAATTATATAAAGCCAAATCACATTCCATATAAACAAAACCGTGATAAATCCAAAAAATAATAACATTCACCACATAGATCCTAATATTCCACTAAAATAGTTGTAAACAAAGTTCAAAACTCACCACATAGATCCTAATATTCCACTAAAATAGTTGTAAACAAAGTTCAAAAAAAAAAAAAAACTAATGAATAAGTAACAAGCCATTACTTGCTAAACCAACTGCTAATAAATAGTTTAGGCCACAGAAACCACAATGGGGCTCCTCACATGGTAATGCTTTCCATTAGACCATATTAGCTCCCCAAAAACATGATCTCTAATCACACTTGTGCCATCTGCTTTCATTGTCAACTCAAACTTCTGTACTTCACCCTTCTTCTCAAATACAAGAATGTTTGGCTTCACATCCACTGATATCCCATCAGGGCTCTTAACTCTAACTGTATAGGTGCCGGGTGGGCCAACATTCGTCAATCTTCTTGTAACGGTGGCAGTACCATTAAGTTTATGGACAGTTATGGAAGGGTAGTTGAAATCTAAGATGCTGTTGTTTTCAGGACACTGGTAAGGCTGATCAGAAAACTTCTGAATCATGGTGTTGCTGTATCCTCTAGTGCATAGGAAATCAAGATAATCATTTACAGTTAAATCATAAACTAGTCCAGGGTTCATAGCACGATTTGGATCAATATCTCCAGCACCACGGCTAAATGGGCTCGCCTCATTTTTAGTTTCGTCCAGCATTGGGCTCCCTCGGTTGTCTTGTATATTTGCTGCATAAATACACCGCAGAAAATTAATCAATTGTTAAACTTGGGTAATGCTATACAAACACCACCCCCAATAATGTTCACCAGGGTGCCTATACGGGGCTGTATGATGTCAAACGGGCCGTATGATAGTGTGTGAGTGGTGCTTGTTTAGCCCTGACCTTAAACTAACATATTAGAGACAGCTAATAATTAATTCATGTGATCATTATTGAGTTTACCAGTGGTCATGATGGCAGATTTGATAGCAGAAGGGCTCCAGTCAGAGTGGACACTTTTGAGGAGACCAACAACTCCAGCAACATGTGGGCAAGCCATTGAAGTGCCTGAGTCTATGTTATATGGAAATACTGGTTTCGGATCTTCGGAGTATGCTGCAATGATATTCACACCAGGCGCGGTAATATCAGGCTGCACATTATCATAAAATTAAGATAAATAATTTGCAGTTCATAACATGCAAATGAAGATAACCATTTGGTAGATCAAAACACCTTAAGAATCTCCGGTGTGATTGAATTCGGGCCTCTAGAAGAGAACGCGGCCATAAATGGAGCAGGCTTTATGTTTATGGCAGCTTCAGGATGGGTTATGTAGCCTAACGGTTCACTACATCAACATAACATATCATGTCAGAAATAGAGAGAGATATAATGATTAGACGTAGCAAAATGGGCCGAGTCAGGCCGGCCCTTTTGGGATGAGGGTACTTACTTGGTAGAGTTGAGGTAGGCGTAGAGACGAAGCCCATCAGCATATGTGATATGTGTTGCTGGCAGCACATGAGGATCAGCTATTATTTCATCACCATTGGTTTCAGCATTGCAAAGAATCATGCCAGCAGCACCAGCAAGTTTAGCTTGTGTGCCCTTGTCAACCCTGTCATTGCCTCCCCTTAAGCATACCAAGATCTTCCCTTGAACCTTCTTCGGGTCAAGTGCACCTTGAGTGCAAAGAGATCTACACAATATATACATGATAATCGATAATTATATACAAAAAAGCGAAAAACTAAGAAAATGCTTAAAGAAATTAAAAATACTTACGCATCCGCCATCGTTGCATTTTCAGCTTTAGCATTTGCAGCGTTGATTAGAGGATAATATTCAGAATGTGGCAAGGTTTTGGATAAGCTCAATCCCTGTTAATAGTAAGACACAACATATCATTTAAGCCTAGATGTTTATAGCTCAAAAGGAAAACAAGCTTATTGGTAAACGAATAGAGTATATATGTTTGAACCTTCAGCTTAAGCCCGCTAGCAAGATTTACAAAAGATTGAAACTCGCGATCAATCGTGCTAGCCCCTACGGTTATCACCCAAGGAGCCATATTGGTGACTGATCCAGGTGTGGGTCCATCATTCCCTGCAGAAAACACAACAGTGACTCCTTTCTTGACAGCATGGAATGAGGCAATGGCTAACCCATCATTCATGTAATCACCAGGAGGTCCACCAAGAGATACTGAAATCACATCAACACCATCATGGATGGCGGATTCAAACCCTTTGGTAGCGTTCGTTTCATGGAATGGAATGGAATGGAATGGAATGGAATTAGGAAGTTTTTCTTTGTAAAATTGATCTTGGTTGGGGGAGGGAGGAATTTGAAATCCTTCACTCTAATGAAATTTGTGACTATTTCAACATTCCTTAGAAATCCTTCACTCTAATGAAGGAATGGAATGGAATGTTGAAATAGTCACAAATTTCATTGATTAAAGAAATTCATTGGATTTCAAATTCCTCCCTCCCCAAACCAAGATCAATTTTACAAAGAAAAGCTTCCCAATTCCATCCCATTCCATTCCATGAAACGAACGCTACCTTTGATTATATCTGCATCATCACAGGTACCGCCTAACAAGGCTGGTGGCCAGCAGACCTTGTAAGCCGCCACTCGCGCTCGTGGTGAACCACCTTTAGCAGTTCCAGTTCGGATTCCATTAATACTCACTCCTGGAACAAGGTTACCACCTGCGGTAGATAACGTATGGCTACCGTGTCCTTCATGGTCACGCGCAGTGTTCATTGAATGTTTCATCATCATTCCATTAGAGGCTTGATAACCTTTGTTATAGTACTTGGCCCCAATAAGTTTACTGCAAACATAATCAATACATAGATAATTATGTATAATATGTATTTCGATATATTCCAAACAGAAAAGAACATGGATGTAATGTAATATGCTTACTTGTTGCAAGGAACTAAGGTTTGGTTATAACATCCACCCTTCCACTTAGATGGAATGGGCCCATAACCAGTGTCATTAAAGCTTTTCGATTCGGGCCAAGCACCTTATGTATGATAAAATTATAAATTAAAATTTAGAAAGTTGAAATATAACTAACATTCAAAATTAATCAGTAAAGCACAAAACATGTTACCAGTGTCAAGATTGGCAATGATGATGTTTTCACCAAATCTTGCTTTCCTCCACAACGAAGACGAACCAACGACACCCTTGTTTTGAAGCTTTAAGAAATCCCAAGAACGGGTTGTGTGTAATTTTCTCCCTTTATTCTGGATCACACTCACCACGTCCGGATGTTCTACATGATATAAATGTAAATTAACTCCACATTAAATATTTTCATGCAACAAACAAGCAGATTGTTATAAGAACATATATAAACCTGCAAGTTTAGCAGCATCTTCTTCGTCGAGGAGAGCAGCAAAGCCGTTAAACTGTTTATTGTACGAGTAAATCATCGACTCATCAACCCTCTCTTTGCTGTTTCAAAACATAGTTAAGAAACAATAAGATCAAAAGTAAACCTGTGATGTTTTATTCTTGTATATATACACAGATCATTTAATTATTTACCTCCCTAATAATGAACCAAGAAACTCAAAGTGAGAATCTTTAATCTGGGATGCTTCAAGTTCAGGATTAATTCCTCCCAAGTAGACTATGTAAGACTGTAAAAACCGGAAAATTACAGAAAAATATTAAGCTACAGAAAAAAAAAATAAAAAGAGTGATGAAAGCCATGCATATGCATGAATATTACTTCACCTTTTTGCTTTGGATAGCCAAAGATGACTGCAGCACACATGCAGTGATGAAGATTGCAATAAGAAGTCTAAACAACTTCATGTTTTGAATTTGTTAATGTTAATTAATCTGCAATGGAGTTTTGGTTGATGGGATAAATATATCATATATGTGTATCTATATATATAGCGCTGGGCGTTCACATATACGTAGTGTAGTAGGACTCTTCTCCCTTCAAGATCTTTATTAAGTTCGTTAGGATTAGGATAAAGATTAATTGTATGTATTTTGATTAATTTATGCCAGATTAACTATCACATTAATCCAAATGGGCTAGCAAATAGACAATCAATATTAAGGTTTCTATGAATTTGCCTTCTTAATCGGGATAAACATATTTGCGTGTAACGTAGATTATAAAGTATACCTTATTAAGTATACTTTTAACTTATAGATAATTTGCCATCTTAATCGGGATAAACATATCTGCATGTAACATAGATTATAAATTATACCTTATTAAGTATAATTATAACTTAAAAGATTATCAGTTATAAACTAGTATAAGTTACAAACAAATTGCGATCATGAAAAACTACCCATGAGCCAAACTTAAACTTTAGAAACTATGCTCGAAGTGAGTCAGTTCGAACTCTCATAAGTTAAACAAACTCGAGCTAGACGGTAGACCCTAGTCGACCCTAGTAGATCTTGGGCTCGTTTGGACCCTGATAAGGAAGTGGATTGGTAGTGGGTCTCCTCCTATTTTATATAGTAATTTAAATAATTCGATTTGTTTAATAATCGTATATATAAAGGTTTTATATAACTAGAATTAATTTCCCCCGTTGCAGGGGGGCGGCTTTTTAATGTGATTTGACCGTTATGATTTTTTTTTTTGCAATTGCTTATCAATTAAAATGTATACCAACTGAAAACGTCTATAAAAAAGGGGGGCAATTGTATAGTTACCCAACACAAAATTAAAATTGCATATATCTCCTTCTTTAACTAATAAAATTGCACATTTACCTATTTTAATTTTTTATATTAAAAACATATTATATTATTACTATTTTACCCTTAATTTTATATAGAAACTTAAATATGCATATTTACCAATATTATTACTTGTTTTTGTCTTTTCCATGATTTTTTTATTGTTACGTTTTCGTCTCCCATTTTAAATCAATCAACCAGTAAAATCACAATCCCCAGAAATCATGAATATCCAATCTTTCAATTCGATGATATCAAACAATATGTAGAATATGCAAACAAAAGTACAAAACCACATGTATTATGTATGTCACCCAACTCATGAGAATGCAGTCTGATCAAGACAAGCTCATCAACAGGTATTAAAAATAATGTATGTATAATTAATTTAATATATTTCAACTCAGATTTAAATAAAAGCATACATTCCTTGCTGTTAAATGTGCAAACAAAATCACAGCCTTACAAAAGTATACGCACAAGCTATTGCAATTTGTAAGGGAAACCGACTGAAAGACACTTCAATCACCGGAGAGAGAAACCATCGACAATCTGAGAGAGGTGAACCGACGATGTAAGACCCTAACTCGTATTTGACAAAAAGTCGCAGCGGAAATTTGTGCCATAAAAATTTCTTTCATCACAAACGTCTTGAAAGTTCGTTTTAATATGAATCTTTTACAAAAATAAGGTATAAGTCATGTTTACTAAAGTACATACTCAAATATCCCCGTACAATCTACTTTGTGACCCGATCTTCGATCTCTATTCCTCGTGATAACCGCCTGTGATTCGTACAACCTGCACTCACCACATACATTCATAACATTAGTATACAATACATAAACAAGGTTCAACCTCGTACACTTCCCATTTCGTTATCTTTCTAACTTTAAGCATTTCATCTGCGTACCCATGTCCTGGTGAGGCTTCAATAATGTACCTGCATTACCTTTCATTCTCAAGGTACACTATTAATAACGTATTACTCAACGTATCTAAATCACGCGTACATACATCCTTACATGCATACATACACATCTACATACGTACCTGCATTCATACATCTCTACATACACGCATACATACATACTTACATTCATTCATCTCTACATACACGCATACATACATACTTACTTACATTCATTCATCTCTACATACACGCATACATATATACTTACATTCATTCATCTCTACATACACGCATACATACATACTTACATTCATTCATCTCTACATACCCGCATACATACATGCTTACATTCATTCATCTCTAGATACACGCATACATACATACTTACATTCATTCATCTCTACATACACGCATACATACATAGTTACATTCATTCATCTCTACATACACGCATACATACATACGGATCTACATATTTACATACGTCCCTACGTTTCTACAAACATGCATACTCACATTCACGCATTCAAGATCTTACCGAACCCTTATATACTCATACATACCTTTATGCTTACATACATAGACATCCACATGCATACATACCTTCCCATATCTTCACGTGCATACATACACTCAGACGTACCTTCACACATACATATATATACACATCTACAGATGTACATACCCATATATACACATACAAGCTCTCACATACTTCTTACATAATCATACATTAATTACATGGGGCTTAGACTTATATTTATAGCCCATAAACATCTAAGGAACGATCAAAATCATGTTTGGGAGGCGCATAAATTAAAAGGTGTTCTGTTGAACTCCTCTTATGTTAAGATGTGTTTCTTTTGCACTCCTCTTAAGTTAAGAGGTGTTTCTTTTGCACTCCTCTTAAGTTAAGAGGTGTTTCTTTTGCACTCCTCTTAAGTTAAGAGGTGTTTCTTGCTGCAGCTACGTTTCTTCGTTCGTACGCACTAAAACGCGCATAACTTTTGAACCGTTTACCCGTTTAACCTCCCGTTTCTTCCTACATGATCATAATTTGACCCTCTATCAAATGGACTTGGAACCCCATATCCGACTTAAGGAAATTCCTGCCTTACGCGCTTTCGGCTTATTATCATTTTCTAAATATTTGACCCGTTATGGGTATTTGCGCATTTAAATGGTCTATGGCATACAAAACCATACTCTTCGCTTTCACACATGACCAAAACATTACTCTAATCGATTCGCATGTTTCCAATAGACATTTAAGGTCGTTTGCCTGATATACCTATCAAGGGCGTTTTTTGTCAATTTCGCTCTATCCTTAACAACAAAGGAATTCCTTGCATAAGTAACCAATCCTACTACTTAGCTAAAATTCTTAATCACACATACCTTGCTCGGATCAAAACTAAGATCCGTTTAATACTTCATCAACATCATACAATTCATTCCTATTTGACCTCAATTATCATATTTAATTAAGTTGCATATAACTTTACATAAGCAACTAAGAAGTGATTACGAAATCACTTACCTTATGCGTCCGTGCTCGTATCCGATCTCTTGCCTCCTCTTGGCCCGTTAACACCTCGTGCTTGAGCTCGTCTCGACGTGATTCCTATGCTTCCATTTCATCGAAATCACGCTCTTATTAGCATACTCGTTTGTACATGTTAACGGTCATATCATTAGTCATTCCTAACAAACGTAACTCATATAGCCATACCCATATCCGTTTGTACTCATGTAATTCATCATGTCATCGCATTAAACACACATAAGTCTAACACGCACCGTATAACTTACTCTAATCTTGCAATTATGACAACACGTCTAACCATTCTTCTTATACCCAGTTGACTTTCAGAAGTCAACGGTTCATTTAATTTAACTTTCGATTTATCATTATATACCCGTAACATCATAATCGACTATACAGACGACAATATATACATTTTATCATTCGATTGGTGTGCGTACCACCTTTTAAGCATAACGTACAACTAGTTCATGCATATCCTTCTAATCTCATACATAATTCATCAATTTCTTCCTTCTAATCAACATGAATCATACATGCATAAACATTAAACATACTAGTAACATGAATCATACATGCATAAACATTAAACATACTAGTATCACATTTCTTTCAATTCCTCTAACAAGAATCCATCATGCAAATCAAAATACATCAATATTAAGCAAGAATTTAGACATAGATGATTTACCCATGTCATCATCTTCACCATAACAAACGGGTTTCACCCTTAAACATCAAATTAACCTAAACCATACATAATTCATGTTCTATATGATGATTCTAACACACACCCATTCTCAATTTCATACAAATTCACGGTTTACATCAAAACCCACTTCGTGAAAGATCACCAGTCTAACTTTTAAGACATACCTTATGATTCCCTTGTGATGGTGATCATTAATCCATGTTCCTTCATGAATTTAAGCATTGAATCATCCTTCAATTTGGTGATTTAGTTGAGTTTAGGGTTAGAGCTCTTTGGAGCTCCTGAACATTCGTGAACACACATGAAGTGTGTGTTTGTGTGTGTTGAATTTTCATTTTAATAACTCAACTTCCATCTTGTTCCATTTAACCCCTCATGTTTGCCACTTAACATAATGTGCACTACTTCCATCTTTTAATAATTTTTACCATACATTTAACTAGGTTAAATAGCCTAGTTATTTATTTCATGACGTGTCATATAGGAACACACGGCAAATATAAACATTCGGATTTTGGGGCGTTACAGACGAACCGGGTGATAGACTTCAATCTCGCTGGAGAGGGAAATATGCAATAGCCAGAGCCGAGAAACACGTTAACCGCCGGAGCAGAGAGAGATGGAAGGAGAACGAAGAGTCAGGGACGATTAGGTCTTGCAAATGGCAATTCACATGTATATTTGAAAAGGCCAGTTTTGTCATATTTAAAATAATTAATTAAGAAGGGGAAATATGAAATTAAAATTTGGGGTTGGGTAAATATGTAATTAAGGGTATTATAGAAGGAGATATATGCAATTGTCCCATAAAAATAAGTATAAAAATCTATCTATACATATAATAAAAGAAACCAATTGATGGACACATGTCGATATGAGAGACATCTATTTTTTAGTTTTCCCGCCATATATCTGTGTTTATTTTCATCTTAAAAATTACAAGTTTTAAAATAATTTATCAAATTATCCCATATTTTAAGTCGACGTTTATCTATAACTATATCTCTATATTTATATTTATCTTCTAATATAATCTTTACACTTATCTTTATTTTATTATTTTGCGAGTAAATTGCACAAAATGCCCTTTATATTTTCTCAAACTTGCAGGTTCCAACCTTAATGTTTAAAACTTGCTAAAAACATCCTTTAAGTTTATTTTTGTTGCTGGTTTAATCCGTTATGACTAACCAAGTTAATTATCTTAGTTTATTTTCATCACATGCCTAACATGTGAGGGTCCCACTATCGTTTAATGACCGACATCAACTGACTCGCAAAATGGAATAGAGATGTGGTGCAAACGCAAAACTGCCTGAAACCCAAGCAAAATTGCCTCTGTTTTCACCGGAGATGTAGTCCAAACACAATTGGATCTCTTAAATTTATGGGGCCATTCACATAGAGCAAGCCCCTTTTCATTCCGAGCTATCAACATCCACTCGGAGGAGAGATCCAGTCCGCGTTTCGCTGACTAAATGCCAAACAAGGCATATTTGCAGGTTGATAGTCTCATGTTAGTTTTGTATGTGATTTCAAATTGAAAAGTGCATATTATTTTTTGTAATTGTTTTCCTCTTTAATTTTGATTACTTGATTGAGATTACATGTATTAAATATGGAACAATAAAAACTAATATTTATGTACAAAGCAATGGGTCATGAATGGGGAAAGAAGAAATAAGTGGATTTAATGGACTGAATGTATATTTGGGTGCAAAATTTGTGTTTCTTTGTATTGTGAATAGATTCATTTCATACTCAAAAGTTTCTAAGGGTGGTGCCTGAGGGCCTGAGGCTTTTTATTTTTTTATTTTTACACTTAATAATAATAACTATTTAATATTTTATTGATCCGACCGGATGTAACAAAGACGTTTTTAACCTATTAATAAATTAAAAAACAACAAAGTAAAATGTTATAATATTTGTAATACACAAGTTTATAACCTAATAATAGAAAAATAAAAAACAAAGTAAAATGTTCTAATATGTAAATAGTATATCAAAGTTCTTTTTACCAAAAACGTATTTTGACGACTGTGTGTGTTAACTGATTACATTATATTTATTCAAGTTGTGTAGTACACGTTCTTATTCAACTCATGTTATACACGGGTAATTAAAGATGTAACTTTTTTATTATACAAAAATATATTTAATCAACCCGTGTAATACACGGGGTTCTAACCTAGTGTATTATATATTTGACATGACTCATTTCAGAAAAAAAAAATTATGTTGAAACATAAACCAATTTGAATTTATACTAACAAGTACATAAAACTAAGCACGTAAAACTCGAGGGGGTCAAAATATCATTACGTCGAAACGTAAACCAACTAAATTTATACTGACATATACATAAACGTCAAAACACAGACCAACTGAAAACGTCAATAAAATATAAGCACCAAAATATATTATATTTGACATGACTCATGAAACGTAAAGTAACTCGAACGCACACCAACTAATGAAAACGTATTGCATTTGACTTAACCCGTTTTCGAACAAAATTTATATCAAAACGTACACCAACTAAATATGCCCATAAATATAATCATGAAAACGTATTATATTTGACATGACTTATTTTTAAGAAAAAAAAAATTACGTAGGAACGAAAACAAACTTGAAGTTGTACCAACACTTACATGAAGATTTTTTTTTTTTTTTTTTTTGAAAGGAAAATATCATTAGAAAACACCAACCCACGAAACGGGGTGGCCACACAACAAACACAAGAACTATATATAAATACAAAATTACACCACTCGGTCCAAGACACGGACCTAGCTTTTAGTCTACTTCTAGCCCAAAGAAACCCCACCGACTTAATTTCGCTAACAATATCTTCCACCTGAACTTGATTATTGGAGAATTTAAAACCAATCCTAGAACACCAAATGCTCCAGCACCTGATTATGACAATCCCATGGAAAATCTCTTTAACCACACCTTTTCAGCCCGACATGATCATGAAGCTCCAGCAACTCTCTACACCATCTCGAAATGTTGTGCCAGACCCTGCTCGCCACCAAGCAAGATGTGAAGAGATGGATGCTCATCTCGTCTCTTGACCCACAAAGAGGACTGGAAACATCACCAATCTCAACATTTTTGTCCCTGGGCGTCGTTCCCGTTCGAATTCTCCCCATTTCAGCTCTCCAAGCAAAGACGTTCCATTTCATAGGAACCTGTAACAACCCGACTTTTCGGATCGTTACCTATCGCTGTCTTTTTCTTCGTAAACGCTTGTACTCTGAGATTCGATGCTAATTAACCCATTACGTTCATATGTTGGTTAAACTATATTTTCAACACATTTTAAACGCATATTACAAAGCTATTTTACAACGCTTACTCAATCACGATTATCTCATTTAAACGCTGCTTATAACGCTTGCAACTTAAACGCATTTTATCGCTTTTTACATCGCTTATTTAGACTAAACGCTATCACAACGCAAACTCAACGCAGACTCAACGCAGACTCGAAACGCGGATTTAGTTATATTATGTGTGTTATTTGTGTGATTATTTGTTGAATGTTATGTGGTTATCAACGCAACGCTTATACGCCCACTCGCAACTCGATTAAACGCAACGCAACGCTTAACAAACGAACCAAAGTTGGAAAAACTAACTCGCGCAAACTCGGCCGTCCGAATGGACATCCGCCCGGATGACTGTCACACCCAGACTTTTGCTAAAGCATATGATGTGTGACTTGCTTAATATCATTGCATTCAATTATAACAAACAACTATATGATTAAACACAAGATGTTCATACATTAATAAGTTTTAAAACAACACAAACACAAGTTGTTTGATACCAACAAACATACTACATGTTCAACTTACAAACCATTTAAGTGAAACAAGTTCCATAAAGGACTTTAAACAAAAGACATAGATAAATCAAGGCTTTGATTCGTATGTCTTATCTAAAATATGAAATCCAAATCAAATCCTCCAAAAGTTTGGATGACATCAACTTGAACATATTTCTTGAAAACTTTCAACGCCCTCCAGATCCATATTAGTTTCCTAAAATACATGTAATTTGAAAACATCAACAAAAGTTGAGCGAGTTCATGTGTTTTCTATGTGAGCTCGTAATAACTTGTAAACATTTGAGAGAATGCCTTTGATAACCGGTATGTAAGCGTCTATGAACAGATCATTAATGTTTTGCAAGGACATTAATATGTGTGGTATGTAGGAAGTGCTCAAACCTAGCAAATTTCCTCCGGTCCATCCGGCGGGAACGACATAGTCACCACATGCTGCCACACAAGGACCCATGGGTGGGGCTCGCTACACCCAGATAGATCTATCACTCATGTCCCTCGGTCTTAAACAAGATTAATGGCACTTAGGAGAGATACTACATTATCCACGTGATCTAACAGTTCATTCCTTAGCTAAACCATACCATTGAAACTTTTGAACATTTGAAACATGTATCTCACCCCCGTAAGTTATAAAACCGAAAACAGTTTAAAAGAAAAGGGGGACATGAACTCACTGATTTGCGTCCTGTATCCTGTAACTCAAAGATCTCTTTCTGATGTCGTACCACTACCTACACACGTGCTAAGTTTTATGAGACGTTTAGGTCGTGTAACGACTCTTAGTCTTAGTTGTTTATTAAGACTTATTTTGGAAATCTTGGTTTTCTTTGAGTTACATCTTTGATGTACATTATTAGAAACTATGCTCGAAGTGAGTCAGTTCGAACTCTCATAAGTTAAACAAATTCGAGCTAGACCCTAGTCGATCTCGGGCTCGTTTGGACCCTGATAAGGAAGTGGATTGGTAGTGGGTCTCCTATTTTATATTAATTTAAATAATTCTATTTGTTTAATAATTGTATATGTAAAGGTTTTATATAACTAGAATTAATTTCCCCCGTTGTGGGGGTCGGCTTTTTAATGTGATTTAAGCGTTATGAATTTTTTTTTTTTCTTTTTTGTAATTGGTAATCAATCAAAACATAGAACAACTAAAAATGTCTAAAAAATTAAGAAAAAAATGTATTATATTTGACATGACTTGTGTTCGAAAAAAATTGCGTTGAAACATAAACCAATTTGAATTTATACTAACAAGTACATAAAACTAAGCACGTAAAACTCGAGGGGTCAATACATCGAAACGTAAACCAACTTGAATTTATACTGACGTGTACATAAACGTTAAAATATAGACCAACTGAAAACGTCAATAAAATATAAGCACCAAAATGTGTTATATTTGACATGACTCACGAAACGTAAAGCAACTCAAATGCACATCATCTAATGAAAATGTATTGCATTTGACTTAAACCTTTTTTGAACAAAATTTATATCAAGAGTAAACTGCCAAAATGGTCCCTGAGGTTTGGTCATTTTTGTCACTTTAGTCCAAAACTCAAACCTTTTAAATCCGGGTCCATGTGCTTTCAATTTTGTTGTCATTTTCATTCAAAAGCAAAATCTTGTCAGATTTTCAGTTAACATCCAATTTTTTTGTCTTTTTCCTCCCTTTTTGGATGGTGGTGGGGTGGGGGTGGGTGGGTGGGTGTTTAGGTTTTGAGTGGTGGTGTAGTAGGTTTAGGTTTTAGGTTATTCGACACTTGTCACTCTATAATGTCTTCTTACACTCCTTATTTTTAGGAGCAATTATAGAATAACTTGACCCATTATATAATATACTAGGGGTTCTCAGGATATTCAACAAAGGGTTTTCATGGCTTCAGATAACATAGATATAAATGGTTCATCTTGTAATAAAATTACATTTAACACATTAGTCTTAGAATCCAACATTCTTATACAAATATAAAGCATAATACCTTAACCTCTTACTTGAAACCATTAGTACCCAGCATTGTTACTTGTGAGAAACCACAGAAACTAACCAGGTAATTAACTTTGTTATATAATTAGTAATAAAAAGTTATGTTTAAAAAAACATATACATTGCATGGTTGAGTAAACTCATGTATTATACTAATAGAATAAAATATAAGGTGATTTGGTAAATACTACAGTTGTCAATATATGTATTTAAAAAATAAACATTGATGTGACAGTTATAAATGTTGTTAAGTTAATTTTTCAAACATTATTTCTTTAATCTGAGTATTAACTTTGTTATTTTTAGACCAACTAGTTTTTATTATTTAACCTAATGTATTTTTACTATTCTTACTGCCCTCAACCAATCATCATCATCATACTCAGTAAATCACACCAATAGCACAGCTAAGGTAAGGTCTGAGTAGGGTAAGATATAGACAGCCTTATCTCTACCCCGTAGGAATAGAGAGGCTGCTTCCAATGAGACCCCCGGCTCGATAGTAATTTTGCATCAAGCCTTGGACATAAGGCACATAACACTAAGCAATTAAGACAAAGGCCGATTAGTGCATGTACTCCCTTGTCTTTCGGCTATCAACGCCACCACATGATACATGATTAACAATCCCCCTCTTTTAACGTTATTTTCACGAAATTAGTAAAATAACGTTAAAATTAGTGCATTTTCACTCCCCCCCCCCCCTCGAGCGCCCGCACATATACACATTATATGTGCATACCGCAAGCAGGACGTAACTACCCTCATCCAATCACATTCAATATTTGATTTTTTTTAGAAATCACTCAAAAAACAATTTTCATCATTACTTTTGTTTTTTTTTTTATATTTTAGCACTAATAAAATAAATATAATGTAATTTGTTAACATATACGGTCGTCAAAATATGTATTTAAAAAAATAAACATTGACGCGACAATGTAAATTTTGTTAAGTTAATTATTAAAACATTATTTCTTTCAACTGGGTGTTAACTTTGATTTTTTTAATATCATCTATTTTTTATTATTATTTAACATATTGTACTTTTATTATTATTACCATCCAACCATATTAAATGTTTAAAAATTTTTAGAAATCACTTATAAAAACAATTACCATCATTATTCTTTGTTTTATTAATATTTAACCAACATATATAATTTTGAACTGTGAAACTTTAAGTTAAAAAAATATAAGTTATTAAATTTATTATAATAGAAATTTTTAATTAAAATGTTGTTAGATAAGAAAAATTAAGGATGAACATTTGATACCGGAACTGGTACCGAACCGGTACTGTACTAGGTACATTCGGTATCGGTACATATTTTCCCCATTTTTCGGTACCGGTGTATGGTACCAGTATTTACGAATAAAACACCGGTAAATACCGGTATTAGTACCGAACCAGTATATTTAGTACTGATACCAATTTTCCTCGTTTTTCAGTACCGGTAACGGGTATCATGCTCATCATCCCTAAATAAAATAATTTGATATTTGCGTGTATAATAATGTCTTTAAACCTAAATTGGGGTTATCCTCTCAGATGGGTTTTAACTTGAAGAATAAGATGGAGGCTCGACTATAGATTCGTTTTTTTAAGAATCAACTATAAACTTAATAGGTGCAACTTTATGTATATATCCAGCTTAATAGTTTTGGTGCCAGTGTGTTGATAGAAAGTGCTTGAATTTTAAGTTATCATTGTTTGCTTATGCTTTCCATCGACCTTAGTATATGCATTCATAAATTAACCTAATATTAGTTATCAGTTCTTTCGCAGAAACACAAAATTCTACTTGATCTACCGATATCTGATTCTGAAATGCACACCATTAGTCTTATTTTAGTTTTTAAAAAAATACACTAAACCTAAACACGTTTGTGCGCATACATATGTATATATAATTATATAAAGGGGTATGGTCCCAAATCCTGCGCCGACCGTATGAGTTACTCTCAGGTCGCGCGCGAGACCGTACCCATTGTAAACCCGAAAGTATTTTTCCCAACCTTGCGCCAGCTAAAAGAGTGTGTCCCAAGCTGCGCGCGAGGTCAGGGCCAAGATAAAATCAATCTTGACACTTAGTTCCTTTGACAAAAGACCTGGCTTCCCAGATCTTGCGCCGAATGCACAGGGTGCATCCAAGTCGCACGGGGAAAAGAAGCGCAGGGTAACATCGGACAAGTACAGAAGGTACGAGTGGCAGAGCAGTGGGCCAATAGGCGCTCAACAGGCTGTATCGGATCATGCTTCATGATGAACAATCGTGCAGGAGACAAGTACACAAGGACACATACATGATACGTGGTACCAATCATCTTGCGCCGACCACTGCTCCATGATCTCCACTTAACTGCTGACGACAGACCAGACAACAAGGACAATCGTCAGGACACGTGGGTCCATTCAACATGCACCAACTACCCTCTCGCTTGGGATCACTAACGGTCGTGGCAGAGGAGGCGGAATGGATATTGCTTGATGTCGATCTCAGGCGCAAGGTCCATCAGCCCATCTCCTTCACAAATCACCTCGACTATAAATAGATAACTTCACCTACATGTTTAACATCGCTCTCTTTCTCTCTCACTTAATACACACACTCCTCAAAACAAGTTCTTATTCTCTCGCCAGAGAGTGGTTACAGGGAGAACCCCCCCCCCCCCCCAATCCCCCTCCTTATAACGAGCTTCACGGTGTGTTGATTGTTTTGCAGGATTGGCGTAGCTAATCATCGAGTTCATAAGAAGATTAACCTTATTTGGACGAGACACGAACTACAAGCTAATCGTCGGATTAACTTGGTGTTTCTTCAATATAGAACATAAAAAATAAATAAAATTATCTCCGCCAACAATAATATATCTAGATTATTGTTGTTAATCATAAGCCCGGATAAAAGAGAAGGGTTTATATGATAGTTTGAAGACGTAATCCGATATTTTTACCAAAAAAAAAAAAAGACGTAATCCGATATCTTACTTGGTCTCGGACTCTTGGGCCCCAATATAGTTGAGTAAGTATAGTGTAAACGCCCAACATTAACCAACCAAATATTGTGGACTTTCACCAAAGTTAAAAAGAAGAGTAAATTACAAAAATCGTCATCTGTGTATGTCACTTATTGCAAACTATGTCCTTTATTTTTAATAATTACAGAAAACGTACTCGATGTTTGCAAACCCTTGCAAATTATGTCATTTAGCCCTAACTCAGTTAACTTTTTATGGTTAAATATGACCAAATGGACCCCACATGAGGGTATTTTGGTTATTTTACCCTCATGTGGGGTCCATTTGGTCAGGTTTAACCACAAAAATACCGTCATGTGGGGTCTATTTGGTCAGATTTAACCAATAAATTTAACTGAGTTAGGGCTAAAAGACATAATTTGCAAGGGTTTGCAAACATCGAGTACGTTTTCTGTAATTATTGAAGATAAGGGACATAATTTGCAACAAGTGACATACATAAAGAACGATTTTTGTAATTTACTCTAGAAACGATGAAAAACTGAAGTAGATGAGTGTATTGGATGGTTATATATGAATGAATTCATATCAATTGTAGAGTAAAATTTGGCTGGTCTTGTGACACTCCTACAACTCTTGTGGTTTGTCCAAGTGTTTGATCATTATATCAGTGTCCCTTAAATTCCCTTTTATCACTAAATTAAGCTCCCTTTAATTCTCTCCACCGGCCGGCCACCGGAATAAAACCACCATGAACACCGACGACGTCCAAGATCAGCTCGAAAGCCTAACTATCTCTCCTATAAACATCAAACTAAAACGACTCCCCCGCCTCACCGACTACCTCCCCGGCCTCCAAACCCACACCAACCCGTTACAACATAACACGTTCTACCACCATTCGTACCGCGACGGGTTCTATATATCACACTCCGACGTCATCCTCCGCCAGATTGTATTTGATTTCTCCGGCAACTTCCCGTCATCCGAACCTCACTTAGCCTACCACCGTGCCGGGCCGCGGAAGGAGATTTTGTTTGATCCCAAACAAGTGCGAGCCGCCATTGTTACGTGTGGTGGTCTTTGCCCTGGTCTGAACACCGTTATTCGGGAGCTGGTGGTTGGGTTATGGGAACTGTATGGTGTCCGAGAGATCTTCGGGATTAAAGCGGGTTACCGCGGGTTTTATTCGGGTGATCCCATACGGCTTGACCCGAAACTGGTTCATAACTGGCACAAGAGAGGTGGTACTGTACTTGAAACCTCTAGAGGTGGCTTTGATCTTCACAAGATCGTAGATGCAATTGAAAAACGCGGATTTAATCAGGTTGGTTGTTTTGATTTTTTGAATGTTTTGAAGTAATTAAAAGACAGATAATATAACTTTAATATTTTTTATCAAGATGATCACTTACTCGATCAAAAGCCAAGACCCGACCCGCTACATTCCTAACAGCTGACCACGATTTCAAGAAAAAACCAACTAAACCGTTTGGATTGGATTTTACCGCTTGTTCATTGTTTCAAACTGATCCAAAGAGTTAAATGGCAAAACCAAACCGGAAAAAAAAAAAAAAAAAAAAAAAAAAAAAAAAACATTTTGAACAGTTTGCTTTGTTTATGCCTTTCTGGTGGTTTTTTAACACCCCTAATGTAAATATCATAGCATACTTGGATAAAAACACACAATAACCCACCTTAATTCAAAAGCAGGTGTACATCATCGGCGGAGACGGCACTCTACGAGGGGCAGTACAAATATTCAACGAAATTCAGCACCGTAAACTAAACGTTGCGGTCACCGGGATTCCTAAAACAGTCGACAATGATGTAGGGATCATCGACAGGTCATTTGGGTTCCAAACAGCTGTAGAGATGGCACAACAAGCAATAAGTGCAGCCCATGTAGAAGCCGAGAGTGCACCAAACGGTATAGGCCTGGTCAAACTCATGGGCCGGAACACGGGTCACATCACCCTCAACGCAACCCTAAGCAGTTGTGATGTCGATTGCTGTTTGATACCTGAAAACAACTTCTACCTTGAAGGCAAAGGTGGTTTATTCGAGTTTATTGACCTTCGTTTGAAGGAAAACGGGCACGCGGTTATCGTGGTGGCAGAAGGAGCGGGCCAAGACATCATTCCGAGGCCCGATTCCCAAAAACGAGAAACGGATGATTCGGGGAATCCGGTTTTTTTAGATGTCGGGGCGTGGTTGAATTCCGAGCTCAAGAAATGGTGGGAGAGGGATCACAAGGGTGAGTTGTTCACAGTAAAATACATAGATCCTACTTACATGATACGCGCAGTTACGGCTAATGCAACTGATAACTTGTATTGTACATTATTGGCCCATTCCGCTATTCACGGGATTATGGCGGGCTATACAGGGTTTGTAACAGGCCCGATAAACGGTAACTATGCTTACATTCCTATGGATGAGGTGGCTCACGCCAAGAGTCCGGTCAGCACTAACGACCACAAATGGGCTTGGGTTAGATCGGTCACGGCTCAGCCTGATTTTCGGAGAACTTGAACAAAAACCCGACCCGAAACATCAATTGTTATATCAAAATCAACGGGTACAAAATAAAAGCCACGTCAGCATTTACCAAAGTGTCAAAAGTCAGCCAGATATTTAGGTTAAAAGTAGAATGCATCATACATGTTACTTCAATCTAGCACTATAGTGCTTTCCTTCAGCTTCGTCAGCTCGGTTAATGCAGCACTCAACGGTTCAATTACCTTGATTTGCTTGGCCTGTCAGACACGATAACTTGTATAGCAAGTAAGAGTGTAAGTATATAAAAAAGCAAGGCGTACGTATGTATTGTACCTTTAATGATGGCATGAGAGCAAACGCTTTCTCAGTAGTGTCAATTCCAGTATTTGCAATGACACATATCTGAAATGATTAAAATCCTTTTTAAAATACGAGTTTATATCTTGGAAAACAAGTTATTGAAGTATAGATTAATACCTCGCCATCAGAAACGTCTTGTTTCTTAAGAGATCTAGGTTTGAGTTAAAGACTTGTAACAAATGTAGAAAAATGAATTGCATATAAGAAACATAATAAACATGAATTATTATAATGTGCGTAAAGGATACTCCAGTACTTGTCTAACAGACTGCGGGTCGGTGTAGAAATTGCCCGTGTTGGCGTACTGCAATGCCCTGTCAAATGAACTGGAAAAAGATACAGGTTCAGCAATGTATTATTTTGACCCACCCGAATCATTATCCGTTTTGACCCGTTACCCAACCAGTAATGCGACATCTATTGAACATCAAATTGTAACTTATGACTTCCCACCTTGGGATTTTAATTGTGGGGTCCTTGGACAGTAGCACCATGTGATCTTGGATTCCTTGCAAGATTTGAGCAGCTTCACAGTTCATCAAACACTTGGCATTCTCAGGAAGCTCTGCATAATAATGAATATCAGGTGTTAACGAATGAAACATAACTAACATCAATAATCACTAAAACAAAAAATAATCAGTATTAGGGGTGATCATAACCGTTGGAACTGACTGAACCGCCCAAACCGAAGCAAATCAGCCGGTTTGAAAACCAAACTGTTCGGTTCGCAGTTCGATTTTGGTGATTTAAGGTTCATTCCGGCTTGGGAACCGGTTGTAAAATTTCTTATTTATATTTTTATTCTTCATTTTCAGAATCTATACTTACGTAATATGCATTATAATCATAAAATCATCTTTATCATTTAAAAAGACAAAAAAAGGGTTCAAACTGCAAAAACCGAATCGTTTAACCACCAAACCAGTAAAGGGCCCGTCTGACCAACCCACCCAATTAGGATGGTTCGGTTTGTGTTTTTCCAAAACCGTAGTTAAAGGTTCGGTCCAGAATCTTCGTCAAAAATGGCTGAACCGGCCCATGTAAACCTCTAAATTCAATATCAGTTTCATCATGATTAACTATTAAGGTGGAAATCATAACAAATACTAACCTTCTTCAACCTTGAGCAAAAGTTGTGGAGGTTCTTTCTTTGCAGGGCCTGCCTTTCCACCTTTGCCTTGAGAAATAAACAAGTATGCATAGTAAGAATACAGGCAACAGAAATTCAAATAAAAATGAAAAGAAAATACAAACGGCTCTAGAATTATACCCTTGCCAGAATCTTTCCCATTTGACTTCCCATTTCCATTTGTCTCAAACTTTTCATCAAACATATCTACAACACCATTATCATGGACATACCGAATTTAGTGAGGAACAGTAATGTGCTAGCGTGTTCACAGTCTGGTTTTGACAGTTTTTAGGTCATACAGTGAGTCAAAATGTTGAAAATTATAACTACACCGTTACTAACGGTTTGTCTCCCGTTTGAGCTTATTGAGCCTTTATCAAAAAACGCAGAAAACACGATCAAAATGAAGATGTATTGATGTTCCAACAGTGAAATACAAAAGGTTACATAGCCCAAAAACCTACGGTCCAGTTCGGTTTTCACCGACCATAAACCAACATGTTAAAACCAAACTGTCCAGTCCGGTTTGAAAATACCTAAACCGACGACTGGTTTAGGTGGTTTCAAACCGAACGCCTAAAATGTTTAACAATACCTTCAGAATCAAACTGAACTTTCCTTCCCTTCAACTTAGCTGAACCATCTACACATGTAATTACCAATTCAGGCATTTCAGAGAATCAACAAAGCTATTTAAATCAAAACACACACAAACAACTTTTTAGGGTTTTACCTGGAGATTTCAACGCAGATTTCCCCCCTTTTCCTCCTTTATCCGACATTTTCTTCAGCTATAAACACACACACACAAACGACAATCGAGACACAAACATCCGAATTGAGAGTCGATAAACACGTTGTTGTTAACAAAAACTGAAATTGAAGAATTTACGTACGAAAGATGCATTAAGTGAAAGAAGATTGAGATCAAAGAGTGTTGAAATTACCTTAAATTTGAAGGAAGATTAGGGTTTAAGATGATCACTGCGTTGAGTTCTTATTCTCCGTCCTTTTACAGGAGGGAAGGGGGATGGTGTGACTTGTGAGAGTGAGTGAGGTCACGCTAATTTAGAAATTAGGTGGATTATTATTAGAGTAAATTGCCAGTACCTAAGTTTTGATTCAAATTATCATTTTAGTTCAAATAGTTTTTTTTTTTTCTAAAAATCTGATTATAACCAGGGGTATTTTTGGCATAATTTTTATGTACCGGTAACCAGGGGTAGTTTACAATATAATTTATAAACCTTTATCTTGATACCATTTTTCAGCCGGTGTTCATTTCAATGAATATAAATATAAAAAATATAAATATAAATAAAACTTTAAATTATTTTAGTCAAATATAATTAACTAAAAATAGACTCTCTATTTATTAAAGGGCATTTTAGTCATTTTATTAAGACTTAACAAAAAGAAGTTAACAAGGACTGGCCTTAGTACTCAACATTATGACAACTTAGAAAGTTAATACCTGATTTTGAAACAAAAAACTATTAGTACCCTACATTGAAATTTGGCAGAAACCACAAGGACCAACGGTGTAATTTTTTTTAGTACAAAAAATTTTCGTGACCTCAAGAACGTAAATAAATATGTAATTATTTTTTTTTTCTTCTAGAAATGCAAAGAGGTTAATATCTTATCATCATGTTGTAAATTTATTTAGTTTATATTTTACTTGATTGGTTGAAACCTGAACCAAATTCTGAATTCGGATTTGAATCGCATTTAACCTATGAGTTTTGAACAGACCCATTATTCGAAATCGAAATAAATAATTTATGTCTTTTCCTATTTAAAATACATGTATATATTTATTTAGGAGTTAATAGCCAAAATGGTCCCTGAGGTTTGCTCACTTTTGCCACTTTAGTCCAAAATCCAATTTTTTTACATCTGGGTCCCAGAGGTTTGCATTTTGTTGCCATTTTGGTCCAAAATTTAAAAACCCTATTTTTTGACTGTTGCAACCTCCTATTTTGTCTTTTAGTTCAGGGGGCATTTTGGTCATTTTGCTTTTCATTTAATATTTTCTTAATTCAAAAATTAATATATATATATATATATATATATATTAATATACACACATCAGATGCAATTCATCTTCATCATATTCTTCAGCACACTCTCTCTCTTCTCTGAAATACCTCCACACCACCACCGCATCATCCCCACCACCACCATCCCACTGCCGCCAACACCACCACCACCGTGAT
Source organism: Helianthus tuberosus (assembly GCA_030545235.1). Taxonomy (NCBI): domain Eukaryota; kingdom Viridiplantae; phylum Streptophyta; class Magnoliopsida; order Asterales; family Asteraceae; genus Helianthus; species Helianthus tuberosus. Next base: position 127,298,138 of record CM060351.1, on the reverse strand, counting down.
GAGAACCGAAATCGGAAAACGACACCCATCTCTCTCTTTCTCTCTCCAAACACCCATCTCTCTCTTGTCTCTCCTCTCTGTCTAACACCACCACCACCACCGTGATGAGAACCGGCGGAGCAAGTGAAGGATCTAGGTTGTTTGCAGGTGGTTGGTGATTAGGGTTGTTTGCAGGTTGTTTGGGATTAGGGTTTTAGTGAGGGTGGTAATGATGGAGACGGTGGGGGGATTGTGATGGAGACGGTGGGGGGATTGTGATGGTGGATGGGGTGGTGGGTTTAATAGTGGTGGTTTGCAGGTTCTTGGGATTAGGGTTTTCAGTAGGGGTGGTGGGTTGAATCGTGTTGGTTGCTGATTTGGGTTGTTACAGGTTTGGGGTTAGGGTTCCGGTGGAGACGGTGGCGGTGGGAGGGTTAGTCGAAGACGGTTTGCAGGTGGTTGGTGATTAGGGTTGTTGCAGGTTTGAAGGTGGTTGTGGTGGTGTGTTGTTGGAGGTGGTGGGTGAAGGAGGTAGACAGAGAGATTGTTGATGGTGGTGGTGGTGATGAAATTGGGTGCAAGTCTGATCAACCTGGGTTTCTTGTTGCAGGTTTGAAGGTGGTTGTAACAAACAGGATGATCAAAACTTGAACCCAGTCCTTTTATTCACCACGAGGCTGTGATGATTTCACCTAATCCGAGTCAAAATTGGGTCAACATTTGAGATTTTCCGCAGCTTGGCGTGGCAGAATCGGAGGAGGGCAAGTGCGCTTGCAACCTCTGTTTGCAGCCATGGCGGTTAGTCCTCCTTGTTCCCAATGTGAAACAGATCTGAGCCTCGTTTCTTTTTACAAATCGGTTTTTGTTTTGATTTGTTGTTGGAGCCTCGTTTCTTTTTACCTCGGTTTGCAGGTGGTTGGTGATTAGGGTTGTTGTAGGTTTGAAGGTGGTTGTGGTGGTGTGTTGTTGGAGGTGGTGGGTGAAGGAGGGAGACAGAGAGATGGTTGATGGTGGTGAGGGGTTTTATTATTTTTAATTAATAATTAGTTATAATAAAATGAAAATGACCATTTTACCCCTGTGCAAAAGGACAAAACTTGAGGTTTTTTTTGAGAAATCTGACCAGATTTCATTTTTGGACTAAAATGGTAAAAAATGCAAACCTCAGGGACCCAGATGTAAAAAATTTGGATTTTGGACTAAAGTGGCAAAAGTGAGCAAACCTCAGGGACCATTTTGGCTATTAACTCTTTATTTAGTGTATATACATATACTTATTGATTCATTATTGCTAATTGTTTTCTTTATATGCGTATAGTTTTAATATAACATAGATAAAAAACAAATTAAACTTTGTCTGGTTCAGAATAAAAAACAAATCTTCAAATTATTGTTCAAATGTGAGGTCACAAAATTCGGAAGGTATTTAAGGTTATTAATATATTTTTGTAATAAAAAAATGATTAAGTTAATATTTTAATTAATAAAGTGAAGCTAATCAATGAAATTAGGAGTGAGGAACTAGCAAAGAGGGATAAAACACTATTTTGGTAAATACTTTTGAAAGAACACCATTATGGTAAATATTTTTTCCATCAATACCACTTTGTAAAAAAACTCATCTTGAAGATATAGGATTTTTATGTTATTATTAAGTTTGTAAAAGATTTACAATCAATAAATAATTTGAATGTACACAAAAAATTTTACCTAGGTGGAACAAATATGTTCCGGGTGTTTTAATGGATGAGAGAAAAGATTTTGAACCGATTGAATGCTCTCTTCAAGTTAGTTGCCTTCTACCTTTAGTTGTATAGCTATTTATAGGATAAAGATTAAGCATGTGGGATAAATAAACTATATGTTTTTCTATCCTAGTTGACAACTTGTTCTTTATCACTTTGGAGTTCGAGCTCAAGTTGTCCACTTGCGCTAACTTCCTTTAATTCTAGAAGGCTTGCACTTAGAGTCTTCCATCAGTGAGACTCCGAGTGTAGTGATTCATTTTACTTCAATATCCCCGTATTCTGATTGATGGCTTTAACCTTAGCACAATAGCTGATGTCTTTTGTTGATTACTAAAGGATCCCGAATCTTTTCTTCTTCTTCATTATCTGAAGTTGTTATCAACGTCTGAAATAAGCTTTACTCGTATGACCTATACACTTAGTCGTCTGATATTTCTTCTTCTTATGAATTAGATGAAGTTCTTCTACATTGGTTGTATTCTTCCGGAGAACTTCAGTTGCAGCTGAGTGGACTTCAGATGCTTCATAATAAAGTTCAGATGACTTGCTCTTTCAACGGATGCTCCTTAGCTGCTTATGTTTCTCTTAAAGTTCTTTTTCAATACTTACATATAGACTAACAGGAGGGAATGGCTACGAGGTTAATCTGGTATTCTAGGGACGTTTTATGGTGATATGAGTAATAGATCTCACAAGAAAAAAACATAATTAAGGGAGGGAAAAGAGAGAATGGAGTGGAAAGAGTGAGCATTGTGGATATAGAACGTAAATGATGTTGGGTCTCATTTCAAATGAACGATGGTAGGGGTTCATTAGAGACAAATCGACACTCGACAGATGCATGTAAAATGATGTACGATAGTGTGGCATGTATAGAGGGTGACAAGAGAAGGTGGAATGACATAGAAGAAGAAAATACAAGTGGTGTAACTTCATAAAAGGTTTAATCATCCATTTAATAGTTCTGACATGTTTTTAAATGTTAGTTAGTGAACATGAACGTGTTACTCATGAGAAATGGAGACTATATATAAAGCTACATAGCTTCTTAGGCTGCACAGAATGCACTTGGGAGGGGTAAGATGGGGACGCCTATGTGGCATTTCGGCACCAAAGGGAACACCGCCTTGAGTGGGTTGCTACCAAAGAAAGCCATCTTGAATGGGGACATTATCCTCTCCATCCTGATCACTTAGCTCTCTTCTCCTCTCGATCTCTCTCATTATTTGTTTATATATTTATTTAAAATATGGTTACGAATAGGTGGAATATAAAAAATGGATTTCCATGGTTTTGGGATGAAAAGGATGGGATGCAAAAATGGTGATGTGGCTTAAGGATTTTAAGGATGGTGAAGATGTATTCCTTCTACCCTCAAAGAGAGGATTAACTAGTAATGGGACCTAACACAAGAATCGTGAATGTAATATACTCTTAATTTAGAATTGTTGGGCATTATGGATTCAAAATTATAGAACTGGTCCTCATTCTTGGTCAGACTCTAACATGTTTAGTCGTTTGAGTGGTGTTAAGGGTAAGTCACCTAAGGGTGTTAATTGTGTTGGGTTGGCAAGTTTTATGCTTATGGATTTAAACAAGGAACCCCAAAACCCTAACTCGAATACACTAAAAAATACATAACTCATTTATATACATATATGTACAATCATTTATACACATTTGTACGCATATGTACATTATTGAACAAGATGTACAATACTTAAGTTTCAATTTTAAACACATATATACGTATACGTATAGTTAAAGATTGACAATATACACAAGAAAAGGTTGTGATTTCTCCAAAAAAATGCATTTTATTGCATTTTTGCTTAGGAAAAATATCCGGTCCAGAATTGCTCTCAAGGTTCTCAATTACCCTAGTGATTCTCACATGATCCTAACCCTTTGTGTGTGTGTGTCTATATGTATATATATAGTAAATTTCAATTTGCGTCTATGTGGTTTAGGGACGCAATCACGGTTGTCCCTCCTTTTTATTTCTCGAATTTTGAGTCCCTATGGTTTGTTTTATACATCATGAACGCCTCCCTCCAACCCCGCCATCATATTCCATTACTAAGTTAACGGCATAGGGGCATTTTCGTCTTTTCAACAACAACAAAAACCTAACCACATCATTTTTCAATCACACTCCATAAACACTCCTCTCTTTCTCTCTTTCCACAGCCCAAACACATACACACACTTGTCATTTTTCAAGAATCCAAGTAAAGATCAAAGGTGATTCAAGTGTCTGAAGGTGTTTCCTAAGGAAATCTAGTGATTTCAGGCTTCCATCCTTCATCCTACACTTCATCCTTTCTTGTTTACGGTGAGATTCCTTGCCCTGACTTTAAATCTTGCATAATCTATTGTTATGTTGTGTAGATTCACCCAAGAAAGTATAGTTAATGTAAACTTGTTAAAATGGAAACTAACACTTTTTGATAACTTGGTTTTTACTAAAAACCCTTGATGTTATATAATGGTTGTTTCAGAAGTCTTGCAAACCTTTATGTTGGTAATTTGTCTATTATTTGGGGAAAAATTATTAAAGAAACTAGTTTATTTTCTTAAACTTGATAAATATTTAAGATATGTAACAAAGGGTATTCTTGGACCTACATGAATTATATATATATGTATGTATATATGTATGAATGTTTGGACATCATACGAGTATTTTCACCCTAAAACTAGTTATTTTAGTAGGTCGGGACTTGTTGATGAAAAATGGGAAATTGTTGGGATCTTGATGATGTTGGGAACTAGGTTAATGGAGTGTGACAAAGTAGTAACATAGCCGTTGATTATAGCGAACTAGGTTACATAAGTGAACATAGACTATAGTCGTAGAAATATGACACGAACATCACATTTCATCGCATCATGTTGCATTACCTTTACATTGCAATGCATGGCATGGCATCGCATAACACACACATTATGTTATTATATTATACGGAATTTGTTGTCGCAGAGAGATGACTTTTGGAGAGCACCCTATTTGGATCTTTGATGACAAGATCAAGCACATGGACCAGAGTCACTAGAGGTGCCTGAGTATGCAACATTGTTAGATTATGAGGATTCCTCCGAGGAGGGGGAGGACATAGGGCCAAGGGCCCAGAGAGTCTGAGGAGGACACTGATAAGGATGAGTTAGATGAGGCTCCAGTACCACGGTGGTTACTAAGGAGCCCATGCACGAGGATGTGACACCTACAGTTGCACCTCTATTCCCACTTCGGCCGGTAGCCAGAGGCACGAAAGTGATTCACACTTCTCATAAGCAGTGCCTCCCGCCTCGCAACAGGCCGATCATTCTCACCACGGATGCGGCTGATCCCATCACGTAGTCGGAGCCCAAACGACTCTGGTCATATGCTCGATACTGGACATTTGTCATTGAGGTTTTACTGGAGTGGTGAGACCAAGAAGGAAGACCCTCCACTTTCAAGGTCGGTGAGTTCTCACATGCAAGCCGACCTATCCTAGTCACTGAGGAGCCAGTGGAGGACACTATATCATTGCTTGTGGCTCGTAACCTTCGCCACGACAAGCAAATCGAGGCACTGTAGTCGAATGTCGAGGATGTCCGACAAGAATTTGATGATGTGGAGACTGTTAGAGGGAGATTACAAATGGTGGAGGAGGATAGTTACTTAGATGAGTAGGATCTCACTACCCTTTACCACAGAGTCAACGTGTTAGAGAACCGAGTCCGGGTAGCTGACCAGAGGACCCGTGATGATTCATTTGTCTTTTATTTTCAAGAATAATGAATACTACATACTTTTTTTCTTGAGAACTACAAAGATCTAAGCATAGTACCTGCATATATTTGCAGAGAAATAAGCGTAAACTCTTTTGATAATTGTATTTCATTTTATCTTAGTTTTATAATTACATTATCTCTTTTTGTTAGTTTTTATGCACTTTTTATGTTTATTTTCATAGTTTTTATTTAGTGTTGCTATAATTTTATGTTCTAATTTTTTGGCATCTTTAAATTAATTTTAATTAAATATAACGTTTACAGGGTCTTAAAACTGGTCCTGCCGACCCAACCGGTCCGACCAATGAACCAGTAAGACGTCCGATAACTGACTAGTTTTAAAAACATTGTAAAGAATAGACAAAGAAATTTCAAGATATTAAGCATCCGGTTGTATGAATTATCATATCACCAGAAAAACTAAGGGACTATTTATTTTTAGTTGAAAAGGTAAGGGTTAAAATATAAATTTGTTTATATTTTGTTTTAAGAGTATACAGTACTCCTTTCTTCTTATATATTATATAAACTAGTGTGAATTCACCTGCTTTGCTTTCGGTAGTATCGATTCATTTCGTTACGATATCGACATTCGTTATAAAAACCGAAAGCCAAAAGAAAGAAAAATAATATCATTATATGCCAAAGGATATTGACCAGAGTGTTACATTGATCAAAAAATAAAAATGAATACCGACACCAACGTTATCCATCAAGATCGGTCGATTTGTTTCGTTATTGATACGGTACTGACAATCGATATAGTTTACGACACACAGGAGTACATTATTCTTAATACATTTAGAGATTTTTTATTAATTGTTAACGTTTTGATTAATCATATGGACCCTGATAAGAGTATCTTGTCTAGTTTCGGAATATTGTTGAATGAGCATGGTCTAAGGGGATTTTTTAGAAGCAGGGTACTTACCCTGCTTGGCACATTGCTTAGGGTGCCTGCAATTTGGGTTCTACGAAATCTTCAATCTTCAAGAGATATGATTCTAAGATTATTGGCTCGGAGTATGTTGCCAAGTACAAGACTTTGATCTACCTTGTTGGTTTTGCACCTGTAAAGTAATTGTTGTCGTGGCTTTTTCTCCCATGGAGGCAGTGAAGGTTCGTGTCCAAACACAACCAGCTTTTGTTAGGGGTCTCGGTAATGGACTTCCCAAGTTTGTCAGATCTGAAGGCACACTAAGGTACATACGAATTTATTATATTTATATTTTTTAGGTTGTTTTTATTCACGTAATAGAGTTGGTGTTTCGACGTCCTCACATTGAAATTTTGTCATATTTATGTAGGTTATACAAATGATTGGTGCCACTATGGTTACACCAAATACCATGTAAGTTCAGGCATCACGGATGCAATACTCTCCTATTTATATCCTACTTCAACATTTTATACTTCTATGTATGCATGCAGTTTAGATTATTATAGATTGGTTTCCCTATTACTTTTTTGGTTTTCCTTTGAGGTGGCTAAATTGGGTGAGTTGGGTAGCGAGTCAAATATGTGTGGTTTCTGTACCTAGCAAGTTTAGCTGACCCAAAACATGTTCATCCAAACTTGTTAGGAAAAAACATTATTAAATATGATTAAATTATCTAAGCCTTTTGATTTGACTCATTAGATATAAACTTAGATAGAACAATTCATATATAATTTGGTTGAAACTAACATCCCCATTTAGGGCTACAAGTCCTATATATGCAAGTGTATCTAGGGGTGAGCAGAACTCGGTCCTACCCGAAATAATAACCAAAAACCGACCCGAAAAAACCCAAACCGGACCTTACCTGGGTAATTCGATTAAGCACCGGTTCCATACTTGCACAACTTTCGGTCTCGATTTCGGGTTCGGTCCTAAACCAGAAACCCCGCATGAACTGGAACCGACCCAAATTGCCCATAATTAGCCAAAAAACTTATACACTAGAATGAATTGAGTTATGGAGCAAGAGAGAGGTGCATTAGAGACAAGCAAAGAATAAAATCAGACTTCAGATAGGTTATAAAATGTAATTGATAAAGTTGAAATTGTGTTGGCAAAAGCAACGTTAAAAAGCAAAAGTTAAAGGATAAAGAAATAAATTAACATTAAATTCAATGCATATTGGTCTTGAGTCGGGTCGCGTTGAACCCGGTTCAGTCCGGTCTCATAGCTTTGCTTAGTCCTAAGTGTATCATATGATTCTTTTAGATTTTGAATAGTTACCTTGCATATACAATGATGAATTCGCTTCGTTTGAGACTATTGTGGAGATGGTTTACAAATATGTCATCCCTACACCCAAAAAACGAGAGTAGCGGATCCTTTCTACTTGGTGTTAGTTTTGCTGGTGGATATGTGGCTGGTGTTTTGTGTGTTATATCTCATCCTACTAATGATCTTGTCTCATTACTAAATAATGCTAAAAGAGCTAGTGTTGGAGATGTGAGTGCTACTTGTTAATTTTGTCTTAGCAACTCTATTATTCTTCTTCATAATAAGTAAATAAATAAATACTTTTTTTCTAATTTCTAGGTTGTTAAGAAACTTGGAGTTTGGGTTCTTTTAACTTGAGGGCTTCCCTTACGTATTATGATGATCGGGATACTCACGAGAGCTCAGTAGGGAGTTTATTACGCTTTCAAAGTGTTTGTTGGGTTGTTAGTTGTCCTCACATTTGTTAAAAGATACCATCTTTTTTACCTTTAACTTTTCAAGCCAAGTTTTAACTCGCTAATTGTTGTTTGCAGGCCACCCACTAGTGGTGTTACACCACATGCTACCATTGAAGTTGAAAAATCCTATAATCATGAAGTTTGATTTGCGGTTGTGGAAACTGGAACTTTGTTTTCTTTTTCATTATTTTTGGACATCTAAAATAGGTAGCGAGCTTTATTCTATTTTTTGTATTTGAATAGATTGTGTCGGTCTCATTCATGTAGAAAGTTTGTGTGGATCCGGAATGATATACCTATGATGAAAATAGAACTACACTAATTCCACCACAAAAGAAGTAATGGGCATGTAGGATATGTTTATACTCGGGCACCTAACCAAAACTCTTTAAAATCTTCTAAGTTTGTGAATGCAAATTGATGTTGGTTTTTATGTTCGTCATGTTGTATCATTTAATATGTTTTTCTTTTCAATTTAGCTTAGGTTTTCCTGAGTTGGGCCAGGGATTTATTATCATATTTCAACTAAGGCATTCCCTAATCATATCAAGGTCGGGTTCAGGTATCGGGTTCCCCATGGCTTATAGGATCTTTTGCCAATGTGTTTATGATTCAGTGGACAAGATACACTACCATTTTCTGTATTAAGATTTTCTCAATGAACAACAATAATAAATATTACATAGACCGGTTGTGAATTAGAAAAAAGTACTAGGGGTGAGTAGTTTCGGGGTAGGACTGGAAAAACCTAACAACTAAACCGAAGAAAGACCGAAACCGGGCCTAACCCTATGTATTATGTATTTCTATTTGTCATTGATTCCACAATCAAGTAGTTGTCGATTTACGTCTCGGTTTTGGGTGTTTAACAAAAAACACGCATGAAACCCGAACCAACCCCAAGAAAGTTCCAAGTTTATCTTCTTGTTTGTTTCCATGGATTTAAACGTGAAAAGTAATGTCAATACTTTTGAAGAGTTCCGGCCGGAGAAAGCAGTCTGCGAAGGTGAACGTGAGAGAGAACTTTCATCGTCATCTTCTCTCTTCACTTTAAAAATCAACACATGTTAAAAACTTCCACGCTACTTCGACTGCCCCTGCGTTTGGCCGAAAAAGTTTTCCAGCGAGTTACTTCACTTTTTTCTTTTCACTTTAAGATCAGTCACTGTAATACCCGAAAACCGACCTACCAGAACTGGGACCAACTACCAAACAGAGCATAAGTGGTCCGGTCCTCGGTCTTAGTTTTTTATGTATTCTCGAGTTTCGAGTCAGTTATTACAAAATGATTAGCCCTAGAAAGAACCAAGGGTGGAGGTGTTTGTGTGTTAAAGGTAAAAGCTATGATTAGCATAATTCATTATATTCCTTATCTTTATTGTGAAAATAAAGAATCAATGTAAGATAGGTTGGTTGATATTTAATTGAACCACAATACATCCTTATTAATGTGATAATATTTGTCTTACTTTTGAATTCACTTTCTCATGTATAACTTGTATACTTTTGTGAAATCAACCCAATTTTATTTCGAGAAAAACAACCAACAATATTAAAGACCCACCGAGCAACTCTTGAGATTCATATATGTATTTTAGAACTTTATATGAAAGTGGAAGTGTGTATAAGAACCTATCCAAAGTGAGACTTTGGATCGCCAACCAGAAATCCAAATGCAAAACGAAATAAAAATAATAATTCAACGATAGAGTGTTATACGAAAACATACCTTTTTGAAGAACACAACTAAACAAGTTGAGATAGCTTGAGATCAATGAACCTCTCGTTATGTAACGCCATGCGTTTTCATACTTTTCATATTTGGAAACCGTTGCTTGTAATTCTATTTTGGTAACTTTGCATTCTTGTAATCGTTCTTTCATTGTAATCGATGTAAAATCTGAGACTTGAGTCATAATGAAATCGTGTTTTCGTTACATTTATGTTATATGCGCCTTATACATGTTCATATGTTCAAAAATATCATTCATACGACACTTTATTCATACTTTGTGCTAAATATGTCAAACTTGCAAACTTGTGATCCATATGCCCAATTTATACAATTTCGACACTTATTTATGACAAATATTCATGTTTATACTTGTTTTATGTGTGGTTTATGATTAGCTTACATAAAATACCCTTAATTATGATTATTGTGCTTAAAACATGCTTAAAACACCAATTATGGAAGTCTAGGGGTATAAAATGTCAAAAAATCAAAACTTAACCCAGGAGTGTTGTTCGCGGCCCGCGAGCCCATCAACAGCGTAGAAACATAACCATCTTGTTATTTTGGGCGGGTTTTGGTGTTTTATTTGAGATTTGAACTTGTTTCTTGCATTTAATGTGCACCAAACCCAACCCCAATCGTTCCCTAAAAAAACCCAAGTGTATTCCAAGCATTTTTCACTTTGTAACTCAATCTAAACACTCTCAAATCTCTCTCAAAGCTGCTGTTAATCAGAAGTGTAATCAGAATCATCACAAGTTGTTCAAGTGAGCATATCTCACTCATTACTTAGTCTTTTGCTTTGATTTTTTTTCCTACTCACTTGGATTGACCTTAGGAATGTTTCCACAGGTTTTCCATGGAAAACCAAGGTCTGGAACGTCACCTAGAAGGCTCCAAAGTGGACCGAAGTTTCTGTTTTTGATTTAAACTTTGTTAAACTTAGTTAAACTTGAGTTATCTCATCTCATTCCTATGTCCTTATGCTCATAATCAATTGAATGGTTAGTTAGGCTTAAAAACAAGGTTGAGACATGTAAAACCAGAGGTTAAAACCTCATAAACTTTCTATTTTGTTTAGGGTTTAACCCATAAGTAGTGTTCAAGCTTGAAGCTTCATGTTTGTGTGATTAGAGGACAAGCTTAGGCTATCCTACTTAAAAATCCACACATTGCTTGATGTCTTACTTAGATTAGTTGATCTTATTTCATCCTTTACTTGTATGTTCTTGACCCTCCTTGTTGTTTATAAATGACAATTGTAGTGGTGAACAAAGAGGTACCTAAATGGAATACTTGTTTCTTCCTAACTCTTGCATGAATTCTATGATACAAAGAGGTTCCTAAATGGTGGATTTATCCTCCTACCTCATACTTGACCTATATAATATATGACATACTAATATAACTTATATACAAGAAAACCAAACTCTTGATGATGAACAAATGGTCATTTGTCAAGATAGTAGGTTACATCATCTTAGGCATTGATAACTTGTCACGATTCTAATGGAACCTTGTTCCATGAAAACATTTAAAACTCTTTAGAGTTTCATAGTGTCAAGAACAAGTGTCATGTGTGCTAGATGATTATTTTCATATGTTGATTTTCATATTATTTAAACTCCGAATCTATAATCTTTCGTTAACTCCCCATACTTACACACCTATGTTTCTTCGTGTAGAAGGACAAGGTGCTCCAAACTAATCAACCAAACAACTCTCGCGGGATTATCAAGTAGGAAAGCTTGCAAAACCGTGAGTATACTCGATCTCGTTTTCCTTTTATCACTTTTGGGTGCAACATGTATGTTATACAAAATTAGACTTCACATGAAACTATTTTAAACTCTATCCATGCTTAACATGAAACTATATGATGCTTGTTTAGACTTGTATGCTAATGTAAACTATTTGTGTCGATATATGCTTCATTAACTTTGCTAGCCTACCTTAACAATTATAGCGCTATAGGATTAACGCACCGCCCACGAAACTTGGGGTATTGTTAAGTTAAACATGTTAACCTCCCGCTACTCTATTTGGGATAGGCTATTTTAACGCGTTGGGTTCTTGGGTTTGAACATATAGTACACCGTTTCGGCATGCTAGTAAACTTGCATATTATGATTCATGTTGGATATGAGACTTTAAACAATTTTTTTCTATATTATGCTATGTAACAAAACTTGTATACTCGCCAACTTTTGTTGATATATTTTAATACATGTTGCAGGTTGATTGATGAGATGATGTTACAAGATGAAACAGGATTTAGGTGGACTAGATACACACCTAGATTAAATTACTATTTTGATGTTATGTTTGTTTTTGAGACAATGTTGTTCCTTCTATTTGAATCTTGTATGACAATTAGTTTTGCAATGAAATTTGAATTTAATCTATATTGTCACATAGTGTTATGAAGTCTCTTGTAATCTCGTTTTCGTCTCATCCCGATGTTTCCACCATCGGTTGGGGTGTGACACGTTAGATCCGTTGACACGAAAGAACCCGTAACCGAACTCCTTCGATTTGCTCTACTTGAAATCGGACTAAACCAATTAAACATCGAAAACCGCAATGGGATGAACAAGTTAGGATTTGATTTAAACTAGAAGACTGACACGCGTGCGTTGCGCCGCGGCCAATGAAATTGACATGCTGTTGATCAGATTCACATTTACAATGTGTTAAGGATGTTTTTGCCCGTTAAGTCTGTATTACTATCTTATACAAATAAGTAATTCACCAAATAAGCTCAATACAATTAATGGTATTATTATTTACTACGTTACATGACTTGTATCCATATAAATAACATATCGTATTAAGCTCCCTGTGTTGCGGCGGGGGCATAAAACCGTGACAAATAGCACCAATGCCACACTATAGCCAACGACCACCAACATTGAAGTTGTGGCGTCTTAACGTGGAAAAATTAGACCGACATATAAAACATAGAAAATAATAACTAACTCGATTTAGGACTCGTGCGTTGTGATGAACTTATTAAACGGGAACAAAATAGACGACGTAAACACACTGAACCACACACGTACGTTGCCTCATGTTAACTCGCAAAATTAGAACAAAGCGTATAACAAAACGTAAAATCGTTGAACCACACACACACACATTGTGCCGTGTTAAATCGCAAAATTTAGATCTAAACGTAAAACGAAAAATGTTGCAAAACATGAAAAACAGAGGGGATCAACGTTGAAAGTAAAAAGGTTGTGAGGTTAAATTGGAAAAACTAAAAACTTTTGGGTTAAAACTAAAAAATCAAGTAGTTTTGGGTTTAAAGTGAAACATCAAATTTTTTTTTTTTAAACCCCCCCCCCCCCCCCCCCCCCCCCAAAAAAAAAACATGGGGTACAACACCTCAATACCTCAACTTGTTTTAAATTTATAGAGTTAAATGCCATTTTAGTCCCTGTGGTTTGGGTCATTTTGCCAGTTTAGTCCAAAGGTTTCATTTTTAACCTGTGGGTCCAAAAAGGTTTCACAGTTGTCATCTTAGTCCACTTAGTTAACTTCATCCATTTTTTCTGTTAACGAGAAGGCCAATCCGGTCATTTTGTATGTAATTCTGTTAACTAAAAGGGCAATTCAGCCATATAAAATGACCGAATTGGCCTTCTCGTTACCAGAAAAAATGGATGAAGTTAACCCAGTGGACTAAAATGGCAACTGTGAAACCTTTTTGGACCCACAGGTTAAAAATGAAACCTTTAGACTAAACTAGCAAAATGGCCCAAACCACATGGACTAAAATGACATTTAACTCAAATTTATATTATGTAAATTGATAATTATTTTAGTTATAATAATTGTTAATTAAGTGATAATTAAATAAATGATAATAATATTATCTAGCATTTTTAATTAATAAACGTTAGACTTTATTTATTTACAAATATACCCTTGAACTTAAATAAATTATTCAACCAATAATTTAAATCTAAATTGTTATTTTCATGTCAGAATATTAACTCTTTAAATATTTTTTTTCTTTTTGCCCAAAGTGTAACTCTTTAGATCATACCTTATTAATGTTGAATATTGATATTTACTCATACAATCCAACACTCTCCCATTTCAAAAATGGTGGACACCTAGGACCTAGCCACATCTCACTGCTCCTACCAAAATATAACATTTTACAATTCGTCCACCATTCTTCTTTAGTTCAAGCAACCCTTTGCTTAACAAAATGCAATAGCCATGGTAACATGTGAGTCATCCTTTATGTAACTAGACATTCATTGAACGTGAGCTATGGATCATTAACTAGACATTCTCATTCTCAATCAAGATTTAAAGTAGTCTAACAAACTCTTAGTTTGAGCACGGTCATCCATTTACACCATTTTGAATCAACGAGGGGCTCCAAAAATCTCACGTTGACTACATACAACTCCCACTAATTGCCCTTATTATTGGTCTATGTAAAAAGTCAACCCAAGCACAGCCTGTTTGATAACAGGCTAGTATGACAATCCAAAAGTTGATTATTTTTTTGTCATGTTCGTGCCAGAAATTACTGAAATCCATGGTTCAATAATCTTTTTGACACCCTAGATTTGTAAACTTTGTGTTTCCATCATTCAAAATTTATAGTCATAGTTGACCATAACCTGGTGTTATCAATCTTTTCAAGTAACGAGGCTATGCTTATTTTACACATGAATATTATTTATATGTATTTTTAACTTTGTTTTTCTAAGCATCCAATATAATATGATGTTTAAGCACATATTATCAGTAGATACATAATCACATATTATAAAATACAGTAGCTCATACACTATTTTGTCTAAAATATCAATTTTGGATTCAAAATAAGAAGTATATAAACGTGATAAATGTACATGAATCTTACCAGCCTAGACTACTTCCTACACTTGTACACAACTCTATATATGCTATTCCAAAAGCATTATTACAATCATCAAACTGTACAACTATAAATATCAAATTACAAAATGACCCGGCTGAGCGTGTTCCCTCAAGACCGCTTTTGCTAGTGACCCGTTGTTGCTTTTGTGAGTCGTCACCGAGAGCCCACGAAAACTGCTTCCCGGTGTTACAAGTGAAGGTACATTGTTCTTTCACTCTAAAATCATGTCTGAAGCTATTGTTTTCCAGATACGAATTCCTTCTCGATTGTACTGAACATGATCATCATACGATCTTGCAGATTCGCGTGTATGTTCTTGGTAATCTTTTTCTTATGTTTGGTGCTTTTCAACCATGCAATCCCAAAATGCACCACCACTTTACATCCTGTGGATCTTGACCCTTGATCCTCTATTTGGTACTTTGTATGTAGCTGCAATAAGTATATGAACAATTAATTAATAATCTAACTTTTTATGATAATTTTTAATATCATAAAGAAACAAATATACTTTCTTACTTTTGATAAAACGCCGCTCAACTTAATTTGGGTATATTAAAGTGCTTCAACTCGTAAAAAAGCACGAAAAGTCACTAAACTACCTCTTTCTACATTAAGTCCCTAAGCTTGTCGAAGATGAATGCACTTGTGAATTTTTTTTAATATAGTGATCAAAATTTGATAAAGTTACATTCAAGAGTTTTAAAAAAGGAAAATATCATCTTATTTGAAGTTTCGAACCAATTTAAGAGTTAACTTGTAATATTTTTAAAAAATATATATATCTATGCTACATAATTTTAGACAAGTTTAACTTTTTCGTGTATTTTTTACAAGTTGAGGGGAGTTTAATATATCAATGCTTAACTTTTCATAAATTATAAGAAAGTATAGTGTTTTTCTATAGTATCAACGCTACTTGTTATATGCATTATGTATACATACAGTGAAATAGTCGCCAAGCGGGACCCCATGGAGAGTTGTGACTTCTTCTACGAGCCAACCGTTTCTGTCCGTTAGACGGGATTTTTGCTGACTTGAGGTGACCTCTCCTCCGTAACGGGAAACACTAATGTCAAACTTGTAATAAGTTTGTCGTTGATAAACATCAGTCTTTTCAAATTCCCACGGGCTCGTTGAATAGTTAACACAATGGGCTCGGTCCATCGCTCTTCGCTCCAATTCACTCCCACTGAACAACTCCATCACAAAATTCGACTGAAATTAGAAAAAAGAAACCCACGTCAGCAAAACGAATATTTTCCTCAAAACGGATTTAAAATGATAATGTTACATTAGTATTACTAATATATGTGTGAATATTATTCACTAACCGGAACTGAAAGAACAGAGGAATATACAACAGACATGCTGACATCCCCAAGTCCTAAGAAGGATCCACTTTCTTCACTCTGGAGGCTTCTGTTTTCGGGATCATCGTCATTGACAGATGATGATTCATCTTCAAGAATTTGTTGATTTTTATCATCGGATTCTTCTTCGGCTATTTCTGCTTTTTGTTCAGGACTTAAGGATCTCGCCCTCCACAGCGCCATGATTGTCCTGTTTTTAACAGGTTACATTTTTTAGTCAAAAACATATTACAAACTTATTTTTAAAAAGCATGAGGCGTTCCTCTATGTACAACCAAAAGTTGCAACTGTCTGATTCTTTTATATATCAGCCTTTTTATCAAGTAAACCAATCATAATCTTGTCATCCCTTTGGTTGTTTATACATATCAGCCTCTCACAACTCTTAACTTTGACCAAATTTGACCCAGATGAGACATTTTCCCAACCGCCCCGTGCCTCAGGCTTGCTTTTTAAAACCAAGATTACACATGACTAGGGATGCAAACGAGCCGAGCCCGAGCTTGACCAGACTCGAGCTAGAGCTCGATAAACTTATGAGAGCTCGAGCTCGGCTCGTTTATTATCTATTAATTAATATATTAAATAAAATAATATAAATAATAGACTCGTTTAAGCTCGCGAGCTCGATAAGTGAAGCTTGGCTCGTTTACTAAATAAGCGTATTTTTAGGTTCAGCTCGGCTCGTTTACTAAACAACTTTAAATAAGGGGTAAATGCTATTAAATACTAAGGCCCGACGAGCCTGACGAGCTTCACATGCCATGCTCGAGCTGGGGCTCAATAAATAAACGAGCTTTATTTTATGCTCAGGCTCGGCTCGTTTCGAGCTTTTTCTCGAGCAGATCTGGAGCAGCTTGTGAGCCACTCCGCTCATTTGCACCCCTACATATGACTGAAATGGAATTTAAGAATCAAAGATGATTAGAAAGTTAGTTACCTGTGTGCAACGTTAAAAGACACGAACGACTGAAAATGGAATTTAAGCCGGCCCTTCTGCATCTTGTGTCTTTGCACCATGTTTTGCATCCAAGCCTCGGCCAGGATGTAACGTTATAACCACAACGGGACTACCCATTGATGATAAGTAGGTTGGAGCACTTGAACGTCTTCGATATCCTCCCACAGAAAGTAAAAGTTTGTCTTGTGTCCAAACAAGTCTCCGTGAAACCCCTATGATTCTTGCTGACAGAAACAAACGCCCCTGCAAAGCGTTCAATCCTTCAGTTCCCATTGTAGTTAATAATAAATAAAGATCAAAAGAAAACAAGTCATTTCTCACCTGAAGGGGCATTTTGCGCTTCAAGTGACAAGTAAAATCATTGATTAGAAATTCCCTCGGGTGGAAGCTTAAACAGCTTCTGAAAAGCTGAATTTGTCTGAGGCGAGCGTACTTTTATCTAAATTTATAAAAAAAAAATAGTAAGCAAATCAAATAAACAAGAACTAGGGGGTTAAACAAGCCCAAAACTTGTTAACTTGTTACCTTCTTTCCTACTTCCTTTTCCATCTTGGTCAAATATTCTTTTATAATATGCTACCTCGTGTATTATTCAAGAATATCCTTAAATGCAACTTAGCTTGACACGCTTGAGCTAACTGCCCTTGGAGTGGGACCCACACGTCACCTAACTCAGAAATATTACTTCTTACAAAATTAATTTGTGTATGTCCCAGAGATACAGCTTCATCAAAAGGTCCATCGAAATCAAAAACTTCAACATCCAGTGTAGAAGGTGGATCATCCATTGCATCAAATTCAAATATTTCTGCATTTTATCACGATTTTCAAGTATTTAGCAAAACTTTATAAAGTAATATTCTTATTATAAAAATAAATGCAACTCACCGTTCCAGCGAGGATCAGACTTCTGAAATTTAATTGAGCTTGTTCTTGTTTTTCCCATTGCATGTAAAGACCACATATGGATCAGATAAGACGTTTGATTCAACCGTTGGTATATTGCATCCTTCAACCAACGCAACAGTTAGTTGCCATCCATCACCCGTTGCTTTTATTCCATGATCACCCCCTGCCATTATTAATAAATGAAAACTTAGTACTCGGACATGTTAAATTATATAAAAATTAGTTTTCGGGAAATTAAATATATGTTAAATATTATTAGTTTACTAATATTTATAACAAAATACGTGAATATCAATATAAATAAAAAAATACATGTTTATATAGTAAATATTTTAACAATTGATATTCATTCTTTAATATGATAGACATAGGAATTATATTTTATTTTTTTTAAGTCAAACTCGGCTCGAGTTGACCAACTATCGATTCTGAGTAATTGGACAGAGTTGAAGAAAATTGCCTCGGCAACCTACCTTGTAGCCAACATGTAAAAAAGTTATCTAATAAACATTTTATATACCTTTGTGCACTCGCGCTTGCATAAATCTTGATATTAAATGCATAACTCTTTCACCTTGTAAAACCAGTACTCCGCACACAACAACTTCACCGATCGAATCCGGTAAATCCAACCCACCGAACTCAAGCCCTTGAATTGTACTAGGCATCGATAGAAATATGTGCACAAGCACGTAAAATCCCATTAAGATGGTGGAAATTACGGTGAAATTAGCAAAATATTGAACCGCAAGCTTCCAATCCGACTGCTTTTCCACCTGTAACGAAGCCAACGCCTGTTCTTTTTCCGAACCAATACCTTTTACGTCAACCACCTTCAGTTTTTCAGATAACAAGCTCGCTACTTGTTCAAAACTCTCCTTTACACCTTGACGGGCCCCACCTTCTATCATACCCTTCATCATTGTATTATGTATGAAATTCATTCTCCACGAGACGACCAAATGTGAGCATTCTTCGCCTGACGGAAGCTCGGGCCCCGGTGATATTGACGTTTGAACTTCGACCCGATAGTTGCTCGCGTATGGAGCTTCGGGAGTGTTCACACTTGCTAAAACCGAAAAACATTTACCGTCGGCTTTCAGATATGTTTGATCTTCGATCGCTTTTATAGCTTTGATCAATCTAGACGGTGCTTTAACGTAGGTAAACGTTCTTTTCAAACTTCCGGTTTCGTTGTCGAATTTCCATGGGCCCACTTGCAGATCGGTACTTCCTTGAACATCTGCCAACTGTTTCAGATAATCCGATTCCGGTGAAAAGAGAAATGTGTTTAATTCAGATGGTGAAATTGCGTACATCTGATCTAACATTATCCCTCCGGGTAAATTCGCAGGCATTTCACCACCGTCGTCTTTTTCCTCAAGTTTTTTGATAAGTTCCTCGAAATTTGAAGATGATAATGATTGTTCGTCGGTTTTGTCTTCGGATACCTCGGATTCATCGGTTTCGGGCACCTCGGGTAACTCGGTGTTTTTGTTACCCGCTGATTGCGGTAGTAACTCGTTGTTTCTGCTAAATATTTGAGAGATCAGACCTGAAAGTTTTTCTTTGTTTGACTTCTCTTCCTTGATTGGAGCGGTTAATTCCTCTGATCTCAACGGGGATGACATTCTTGAACTTGTGGAAGATCTTGATGGTGACATGGCTCCATTTTCGGCTTGTGATTGCAAGTCTGATTGCAGGTTGTTTTGTGAGAAGCAAATTGTGAGAAGAATTTCACCTGGTAATAAACGCACTCTCGGATCAAAACATATCATTTTTTATCATTTTATGCATTAATTTTTCAAACACTATCATAACTTGTTTAATGCTCAAACAACTTATTATCTCATCATTAGAGCATCAAAAAACACATCCAAACACCATCTCGGAAACCCATTTTGTTAAACGTAATTATCTGATTATGCAAAGTCCAATAATCACTTTCAAGACCCATATTTAAACAACTTAAATAAGACTAGTTTCCATTTTAGTACCTTTTACAGGGTAGAACACAGAGGTAATAAACAATTAAACACACATATCCCTTAAGTAGGATAATACAATTTATAACACATGACATTATCAAATGCTGATTTTTAAAAATCAAATTTATACCGCCCAATTACCTCTTCTTTTAACCGAGTTTTAAACACTTTTACTTCCATCCGGCCATCTCACAAGTCACAAGTTTCATCTCCTTATTTACAAAATATGTCCTTTTGTCATTGTATGCATTAATATCTCAAATAAGTATAATTTATTTAATGCTCAAATAACTTGTCATCTAATATTCACACCCCCCAAAACCAAAAGGTACATCCAAACACTATCCCAGCAACCCATTTTGTTAAACCTAATTATCTGATTATCCAAAGTCCTATAATCACATTCAAAACCCATATCCAAACAATCCATATATAACTATTTTCCATTTTACTACCTTAAAGGGTATCACACAGAGGTAAGAAACACACATATCAAAGCAGGAAATACAAAGTTTATCCACCTACTTACCTCTTCTTTTAACCGAATTTTAAACACTTATCCGGCCATCTTCTTAGTTACAAAACATGCCTTTTTTTGTCACTTTATGCACTTACTTATCAAATACTCACAATCTCTTTATGCTCAAACAACTTATTACCTCAACATGACACCTCCAAAAGCACATCCAAACACTATCCCTGAATCCCATTTTGTTAAACCTAATTATCTGATTATCCAAAGTCCAACATTCACATTCAATAACAATAACAACAACCGTAGCCAGTATAATCCCACCCATAGCAAAGCTACTGGTAGGGTCGGGGGAGGGTGGATAAGTTTACAATAAGAACACTAAAAAGACTGATCCTCATCAACAACACATCAGATATCACTAAAGCAAGAAACACAATATACAACACATGACATCATCAAAAGCAAGAAATTGACAATAAATTAAAAAGGGTATAAAAAGATTACCACAATCTTTAATCTTGGACTTCTTCTTGGGCTGCAAAGGGTACCAAACAGTCCCTAAAGACTTATCAACAGTATCAAACACACTAGAAATATTAATCTTCACACTCCCAACAAAATCATCACTAAAAAACTTATCCTCATCAAACACAGAAACCACAAGTTCCTCTTTCAAATCCTCAACTTTAAAACTAAACTCCTCACACCAAGAAGGGTTCAAACACTTCTTCACAACTTTAGTCTTAAACCTTTGGTGCCCTAATTTCAACTTCACGTATGGGTCAGCTGACCCATTTGGATCCATTGGAGGCATGTTTCTAGCTTCGATCACACGCACTAAAAGCCTCATATCCCAGATGGCAAATTCGTAAATACTACTTCAATTGATGTTAATATTCATCACCACATTGTTAGTTTCAGAAACAGGGGAAAAGTCAAAGTCTTTGACGAATCTTGACCTGAGAAATTAACGATTTGTAATAGGAATTAAGGGAATCTGTAAAAGGGTATTGGAGATTGTTTGAAGTGTGAAATGGGTTTGTGAATTGAAGAATCAAAAACCCATAAATGGGTTGAAAGATTGAAGGGATCAATCGAGAAATTGGGGCTAAAGAACGCGAATAAATTGAAAATTAGCAGCAAGATTATGAGATGTTGGATTAATATAGTTGTGGGTGATTTGAAGATTGATGAAATTATTGATTTTGAGGGGTGATTGAAGAGGAACAAGATCGTTGAAATGTTGAATTTGTGTAGTAGACGATTGGAAAAGAGTTGTTATTTTTATTTTATTTTTCTTGAAATAATATTTTAATAAAATATTATGTTTTTTATTGTGAGTTTGTTATTCAAATACGATTGCGCGTTAACGTTTGACTATTTGGAAACTTGTGACATCATTAGGGTTCTATTTATGGTTCACCAAATTTGGGTCGGTTATTTTCTGGAGTTTTTTCCTAATGTAGTGTTGATGTAAAAAGTATTTACCATTTTGGTGTTTTATAAAAACTATTTATTAAAATAGTGTTTTTCTTATGTTTTGTATTTACCTTTTATTTTATAACAAAGATATTATACTTTCTTGTTGATTATTTTTTCTTAAAACTCCATTATCATTTTTAATTTTTTTATAATACTCTTTTTTTAATTCAACCAATTTAATAATAATTTTTCAAAATAACACTTTATAGACACCCTCTAATGGGTTTTTTTTTTCAAATAAATCATGCTATATAGATTTTTAGCATTTTAGTGTTGGTTTATTTATTTTAACTTTTTTAATTTAAATAATAAAAAGAGAGACCTTTTGTAAACCATCTCCCCCGACTTTCATTCATTAGAACCTGATTGAATCATAATCAATTTAACATGTTTTTTTATTTCATTAATAAATTTGAGGATTTCATGGTTTTAAAATGAGAATTTTGAGTCATAATCGATTGACTCGTGTTATCAGTATTGAAATTTGTTTTTTTGTGATATCCACATGTATTAGAAGTATTTATATGAGACAATAAAGGATATTAAAGATTTTAAAATCATAGTTTTATAGTTATATATGGATTTCGATTTCATATATATCATAACAAAAAGAATATAAGTTGCATTTTGTAATTTCACGTATGATTAGAACCGGAAGATTCATAATTGATTGCCAATGTTTTACGGATTGAACCAAGTTAATGCGCTTTCACATACAATCAATACGAGATATAAACAACTGTCATTGCTCAACAAGACTACGAAATGATATGAATATGATTTTCATGTGTATTTCATATTAAGATCACTAGCTAGTCAAGTTTTAATGTTTGACAAAAAAAAGCTAGGCTTCAAATTTGATTGTGTAAATTTATATAATGTTAGAAAGCCTATAAAAAGTAAATTGATAAAAATTATTAAATTAGTTGAATATAAAAGAGTACTATAAAATAAATTAAAAGTGATAACCGAGCGTTTGTAGAAAAAAAAAACAATAAGAAAGTATAATATCATGGTTAGAAAATAAAAGGTATATACATAATATAACAAAACACTATTTTAGTAAATAGTTTTCAATGAACACCAAAATGGTAAATATTTTTTCCACTAACACCACTTTAGGAAAAAACTCTGTTTTTAGTTTATTCAAACATTCATATTTTTAAAATTCGATTTTTATACTGTACCGGATTTGACTCAGAAACGGTTTAACTGAGTGTATCAGACGGTTCAACCAGGTGTATTGGGCGGTTTAACCGGTTCTACCGGACTGGACAACCGTCCGGTTTGAACCACTTTTTAAAACATTGATTTATATACCACATTTTGAAGTGGTTTGATTATTAAAGGTATTTTTTATAAAAGTTTATTTGACTATAGTTATGTTTTCTTATTTTTCGGAAAAATCATGGTTTTGGTATTCTCTCAGACGAAATTTTATATGGCAACGGCGAAACCACACCATTAGATTACACTTTTTATTACTTTGTGACGAAATCACACAACCAAAGATGAAACCAATCAAATAGTGTCATATGTCCACGAAATGCACGTACTTTTTGAACATTGTTAAGAAATTACATGGTCAAGGACGAATACACTCGATTTTAGGTCTCAAAACGTGAGATTTCACTATCGATGAGGTGCCGTTTTCTCAAACTATGATAAAGGCATAACTATTTTAAACAACCAAATAGTTATTTATTTTAAAATATACTCAAACGTATAACACTAGTTAGATTATTTTTTATTAAAGTGGTCATTTACGCAATTTTCTTAGTTTATCACTTTCTTTTCATATAATTTATAATTGAATTTTAATAATTTCAACTATTCGTCGTTTGCCGCCAACAGTCACAACTTTAAAATAACCACTGGCAGTCCCAACTATTAACATATTGACATCCAATGGACTCTGAGTAACAGAACCCTACCACCGTTAGTCTTCGTTCGCCTTAAAAAAACGTTTTTGGCCGGAAAACTCAACCTTTTCGTCCCAAACCTCTTTGTAACCTTATTACGGACCTCTATGAACCTTTTTCTAGTAAAGGCCCCAGTCATTGAAGTTGCCGGAAAACTTATTTTTACCCGGAAAACTCAATTTTTTGCCCGGAAAATTCAACTTTTTAGCCGGATAACTCAACATTTTCATCCCAAACCTCTTTGTAACTTATCGGACCTCTAGTAACCTTTTTTCTAACAAAAGACGGTGTTCCGGCGTCTGGAGACCAACAACGTTAGGGTTCTGTTAGTCAGAGTCCATTAGAGGTTATTTTTAATAGTTAGGAATGTGAGTGGTTATTTTTAAAGTAATGACTGTTGGCGCCTAACGACGAATAGTTGAGATTATTAAAATCCAATATTCCTTTATAATTTTGTTACTTACAAATCTCAAGAATAACATCTGGTAAAAAAATATAATATAACTAGTGTTTTCACACGTTGCGCGTTGCGCAACGTGAAAACTTAAAGCAACTCGAATTTATACTGTCAAATATTTGGCCCAACTTGTTTTCGAATAAAGTTTACGTCAAATATATTTCACCGTTACGTATTTGGTATATACAAATTTCGTATATATGCTAATAGAATAAGAGAGATGCTTTAAAATATAAAAATGTCACTTTTTTTTATAAGAAACAGTATCTCTGTCAATTTTGTCTGATCAACACAATACACATACTTCAAACACCAATATTAAATCACACCATTAACAGGTAACAATCAAGTAGCAGACTTTTAATCATAATTCAAATCATGCCAATTATAAGCATCCAATTCAATTTCAAATGGCAAAAGTGTATCATAACATTTACAACTACAGTTTCAATCTCGAAAGTTCAACATGTCGGCTAATTAAAACTAAGATACAATATAAGAACAGATCTGTAGGTCACTCTCCATGAAAACAGTTTAACCAATATCTACATATACCCGAGAATCACAAAAATGCAGACAATCAATGATGAACACATACTACAAAAGCCATATCATAATATCATATCTTCCTTTTTTAATCATATGCAAAGCAGTTAAATGTCACCACCATTCATTACATCAAAACTCAATAGTTAACTAACTAATCCACTATATAGCAGTTTATAAGAATTTTATAAAATCTCATCATCCTCGCAAGCATTAGTTATTAACATAAACCTACACTACATCGACAAACATTCATCATTCTTTCAAATAATCCCGAACAGTTTAAAACAATCTTTCGAATCCTATGTATATCTAGACCAACAATTAACAATTTCATATATCAAAGATCCTCAAACAAAATTATCAACACTTCAACTTAAATTATGAAGCACAAGACTAAATGATGAAACATCACAACTATTACACTATACAAAACAAACTAACCAGTTTCATCTCGGTCCCGACTCGAAACTCCACGAGAAGACGCCGGACCCGAACCACAACAACTTACCCAAATCGAACCAAGAGGTACTCGTGTTGATCCCTGCTAGTTCGTATTTGACTCAGCAAAAACAATAATCATCAACACAGCCGCTGGCCAGTCCTGGAGCCGTCGGCTGCTGCCGTTGATACTCCACCGTCGCCATCTTCGTCAGCCCACCACCATTACCTCAGCCGCACAGTACCATAGCCCGTTAAAAGAAAAAGGATTTGATAATCAAGTTTTCAGATTTGAGAAGGGGGTCAACGTATCGGTACATCGGACCTTTGCCGGAGCTCCCCTGCCGCGACCGCCCGCGACGCAGCCGCCATCATCACTTGCTCCTGCTGTCTCTCTCTCTAACTTCAGTCCCTCTCTCTCTAAAATTGATGGACATGAGTGTACGAAGATCGGTGAAATTAGAGTTGAGGTTGTGGGTTAGGTGTATACAAGAAGGAGGGGTGTTCTGAGTGCGGTGTGCTTGCCTGATCGTTTGGCCGGAAGGCGGAATGGTCGCCGGAAGTAGCTCGGGTGATCGGTGAGGTGGGAAAAAGGGGAAAGACTGACTGGGTGTGCGGCTGTTGATGTTGATAATATATATATAAATAAACGCCGTTACCGTTAAAACACTATTGCTCAGTTATGTTATGAATTGATAATATATATAAATATGTTTAATATTTTTCCCAATCAAGTAATCAACTAAGTTTTAAATTATTATATATTATTAAAAATTGTATATTGTGTATATATATATATATTATATATATATATATATATTATTAAAAAACCAACCTAATAAATAGTAATTTTATTATTATAATAATAATATAGTTTTCTAACACTTTTATTATTTTAATATTGTAATAATAATTATTTTCTTTATTATTTTCTCAACATTAATGATTTTTTTTAATTACGAGTTGGGATAAATTTTGTTCAGTATTATTTGCTCATCTATAATCACGGGTATTGTACGAACAACAACGGTATCGTACAATTTTTTTTTAAACTTTTCTTCAACTTTTAATGATTTCTTTTTTTTAGTTTCAGGGGTAGGGATAAGTTCGGTGCCAACCGATACCGAATTGGTACTGGTATCGAAAATACCGGTTACGGTACCGGTAATCACAGGTATTGTACGAACAACAACGGTATCGTACTTCTTTTTGTTACTTTTCTTCAACTTTTAATGATTTATTTTTTTTTTATTTCAGGGGTAGTAAGGATGAGCTCGGTGCCAACTGATACCGAATTGGTACTGGTACCGGAAATACCGGTTACGGTACCGGTAATAATTATTTTCTTTATTATTTTTCTCAACATTAACGATCAACAACGGTATCGTACAACTTTTTTTTACCTTTCTTCAACTTTTAATGATTTCTTTTTTTAGTTTCAGGGGTAGGGATGAGCTCGGTGCCAACCGATACTGAATTGGTACTGGTACCGAAAATACTGGTTACGGTACCGGTAATCACAGGTATTGTACGAACAACAACGGTATCGTACAACTTCTTTTTGTTACTTTTCTTCAACTTTTAGGGTCTGTTTGGTATGGCGTAATGGAATAGAAAGGTGAATGGAATGTACGAGGTAATGGAATGGACGATGTAATGGAATAGATCATTACCATTCCATGTCTTGTTTGGTTACCATGTGAGAATGAAATGAATCATTACTTTGTGTTGTTTGGTAAGAAAGAATCAACGAAGGAATAAAATCGGTGATGAGTGATGGTAGTCGGTGGTGGTGGGTGGTGATAGGTGGCAATGGTAGCGATGGTCGGAGGTGGTGGCAGTGGGTGGTGGCGGGGGCAGAGGTAGGTGGTGGCGACGACAATGGTGGTGGGTGACGGGGACGGTGGTGGGTGACGACGACGGTGGTGGAGGTGGGTGGCGGCTGACGGCGGAGGCGGGAGTGGGTGGCAGCTGTGGCGCGGTGGTGTCGTGGGTGGTGGGTGGTGGCGAGTGACGGCGGTGGCGGAGGTGTGGATGGTGGGTGACGGTTGGTAGCGGCGGAGGTGGGTGACGACTAGGGTGGAGGTGGGTGATGGCGGGAGACAGCTGGGGTGGAGGTGGGTGGTGGTGGTGGTGGCGGGGGGAAGTGGGTGACGGCGGCAACGGTAGTCACGGTGGCAGCTATGTCAGTAGTGGTGTCGCCCGTGAGTGAGTTATTAAAACCAATAATAATAATAATAATAATAATAATAATAATAATTTTCCATTCCTTGAAGGAATGAAAAAAAAAACACACCACCTTACCAAAGAATGAAAATTATTATATTTGGAAGGTTTACATTCCTTGTGGAATGCTTCATTCCATTACCACTTGACAACCAAACATATTTATTTTCATTCCAATAGAATGATCCATTCCATTCCGCCTTCTATTCCTTCATACCAAACATTACCTTAATGATTTGTTTTTTTTAGTTTCAATGGTAGGAATGAGCTCGGTGCCAACCGATACCGAATTTATACTGATACCGAAAATACCGGTTACGGTATCGGTGATAATTATTTTCTTTATGATTTTTCTCAACATTAATGATTTTTTTAATCACGAGTTGGGATAAAATGTTGTTCAGTATCATTTGCTCATCTCTAATCACTGGTACTGTACGAACAACAACGGTATCGTACAACTTTTTTGTTACTTTTCTTCAACTTTTAATGATTTCTTTTTTAGTTTCAGGGGTAGGGATGAGCTCGGTGCCAACCGATACCGAATTGGTACTGGTACCGAATACAGGTTACGGTACCGGTATATGAAGGTAAAAACCGGTAGCGAACCGGTACCAGGAACGCCAAAAGTCGGTACCGAATTGGTATTTAAGATCTTTCGGTTCGGGAAATTCGGTACCGGTACCCAGTACCATTTGCTCATCATTGAACATGGGTTTCATACAAACATCATTCCCATACTGTTTTTTTGGTTGATTTTCTTTCAGTTATATTTTAATGTTTTTTTCTACATTTTCTTTTTATTCTTGTCATCGGTTCCGTGCGTAACGCACTCGTAATGATTTCAAAACACATATAAACATATTCTAAATAACAAAAGAAGTTCGCCGCAACACGACGACGATGATAAACCTAGTTATTGTTTATTAATTAAAAGACTGTGTATCCAAAACTTATTTTTTCTCACATGTGTTAGGCAAAAGAAAGCCATCACTGAGTAGAAAATTAGCAATGTACCAAGTAATTGTTTTCAGCCTTGGTCATAGTCATATTCAGATAACCAACATTTAACAATTATATTGATTAAATAAATCAATCAAGTGAAGATAACTTAAAAACATTCTAGTCAAATTGAACTAAAGCTAAATTAAGCTATATACTATATATATTTATTTATTATATATGGTAAACGATCCTGTACATTAATCTAAAAGTGTGAGAAAGATGAGAAATATTATGGTGATGACAAGTATCCTATATCTAAATTAATTCAAAAGGGTAAACAAGTAAGTTTCTTATTGATTTAATTAATTGATAACCTTCCATAACCGCCACCCTTAATTATAGGAATACAAATTAAGAATTAATCTACGAATTTGTGTCATCTCGTTCAGAACTGTATAGTGTTATATATTTTTATATAGTGTTATATGGTGTTTTTTTGGTGTTATATAGCGTTATATGATGGATGTATAGTGTTATATAGTGTTATAGTGTTATATTTTTCTGATAGCATGTCTATGATAGACGTATAGTGTTATATATTGTTATATAGTGTTAGTGTTACATAGTGTTATATAGTGTTATATGGTGTTACATAGTGTTATACGATGGTATATGGTGTTATATAGTGTTATATGATGGATGTATAGTGTTATATATTTCTTGTAGCAGTTACATATTTTCTGGATTTTTTAGAATGTCTGAATTTTAGAATAAGTTTAAATTTGAATCGCTAGAATTTATGAGTGAATCGCTAGAATTTAAGAAAAATTACCTAATTTGAAACATATACAAAGACACTGTTACCCCTACAATTTTCAAATCAGTCCAAAATATTAAAACACAATTTATAATTTGGTCTCTATTAATCTCAACCATTAGATCAAAGATTTAATGGTTTAAAACACTTCTCACGTTTTTGAATTAATGTACACTATCCCTACCCATATATATAATAACATATATTTTCTTAAATACCATCATGGTCGACATCTACCCCATCTCATCATGTGCTACATATTCGTTCAGATGGTGTTCCACTTATGGAGCCCAGCGAACACCATAGGTCATATCATTTTATTTCCTATAAAAACAATATATAACAATAAATAAAATATATATAGCTCAACTATACTCATATAATAAATGAGATACAATGCACTTAAATCCCAAGGCCATCACTTGGAAGATATTAACCAAATCGTGTGGCCTGTGGGCATATACTCCATTGATCATACGAACACCACATGGAGCTACCACTTGTATTGAAGGATCAAGCAAGGGAAAGCTCGTATTCAGGGGTTGACTTACTTTATGGCATGTGTGGGCGAGCGCTCCGTTAAAAAAAAAATAATGTTAAATACGGGTGAAAATACAAGACATAAACCACCATTAATATACACAAAACGTGACAAGATCCTAACTAGAGCAAGCACCTATATAAGCACCTAGCTATACAAGCGAAACTCTAAATCAAACAATTTTGATGAGTATCCAATTTTTATAAACATCATACTCATCTTTATTACATAACCTCAATCTACTATCACACCTATCTCGCTACCAAACTGTAACAACCCGACTTTCCGGGTCATTACTTGTATCTGTCATTTCTTGCTTAATTGCTTGTACTCCCGAGATTCCGATTATCACAAAGGGTTTAAACCATATTTTACAACGCTTATTCAAAACGCCGTTATCACATTTAACGCAGTTTATAACATACTATTTGAACGCATTTTATCGCTTGTTTAGGCTAAACGCTCCCGCAACGCAAACTCAAAATGCGGATTTACTTTATGCATTTATCTGTTATGGGTACTACTTGTGTTATTATTTGTTTAATGTTATGTGGTTATCTCAACGCAACGCTTATACGCTTACTCGCAACTCGATTAAACGCAACGCACCGCTTAACGCACGAAACAAAAGTTGGAAAACTAACTCGCACAACTCGGCTGATCGAATGACCACCCGATCGAATGGACATCCGCTCGGATGACCAGCCGACCGGATGGCCATCTGATCACTACCAACGCGCACCGCCTTAACTCTCCTCTCACCCTATAAATAGTAACCGTACACGTCCCTTTAACTGATTTGATGTCTCCATCCGACCACACGCACTCAAGTCGCTCTCAAGCACTTTTGATCAAGATTCAAGGCTTTTTGGTAAGCTTTTCTCTTCAAATCTTGTACAATCATCATCACTACACACTTTTACATCATCTTCTCCATCAAAATCACACATTTTCTTCTCGAAATCGCCTGATTTTGACTTCTTGAAGGTGGTTCTCGCTTGGTTGCTTATGCAAGCTGTAGAAATCTAGACTCATTCAGACTCTCTACCCATCTCCTGGTTGAGAGCCGGCTTGAAAACGGATTTCCACCGAAGAAATGACCGATTAACGGGTTGAACATGAAATTCCACCAGGAACAGTGAATCTGATCGAATGGGGTGATTCCCATCCGATCGAATGAGTTGAAGCTTGGTGTGTTTCCGTTGTTTGACACGTCGTCACGCCGTCTCCGTTAAACCTCAAACTTTTACTTAGAAATTTTACAAGGTTTTCAAACAACAGATCGCCCACTCGAGTGGCCATTTCGACCAGGTGACCTGTCCCCTAAACTATTCCTTGTTTAAAACAGTTTGACCAAACTTCAAACTTTAACAATTTTCCAAAACAACACACACTCATTCGAATGGCCATCCGTTCGAATGGTTATCCGCTCGGTTGACCATCCGTCCGGATGACCATCCGCTCGAATGGATACTCATCCGCTCGACTCACCATTCGACATCTAACTCATTCGACACTCTGTTTACACGTTGTTCAACACTTACGCTACTGTTCTATGCTCAGGCTAACTCAACGCTCCCTTCAATCCAATACAGTGTGTGTTTAGCAACTACGAACGCACTTTGAGTATACTCGAACCCATTTTCTGTTAACGCACTTTTGGGTGTTACATACGTTCTATATCAAAACACATCAACACACAACGCAACCACTTTTAACGCTAACCGCTCCCGCATGTTATACGTGATCTATGAATGCTTGTTACTATACTTATACAGTGTTACAATATACTGCCTCTTGCAACGATAGTACTATAGTTTGGACTCAACACCTGTCGTGGACAGGGGTTGCTAGGGATCACATCTTTTTACTTCATGTGTCGCGCATACTCTACAACACAGTCTCGTGGTTAAGTGTGAACATAGTTTGATAGTTACTTGCTTCACCCGTTACGTGATACATGTTGGTTATTGTAACACCACGTAAAAATGTGTCCAATTATGTATAGACACGTGTCCTAAACTCTAAACATGTGAAAGAGTTAGTTTGAAGGACCAAAGTTATCGAACAGTGAAACTATAAAACCACAGGGACTAAAAGTGTCAACATGCCAAACTTGTGCCTCTGAATGACCTTCCATGATGAATATGTTCTTAAACGAGTGATTGATGGGATATAAGAAGCCGTTTATGAAAATAATCGGAAGATTATTAAATTACAAGGGTTAAACGTGTCAACATGTCAATTCTGACCTCTGAGTGACCTTTTAACGAAACCGAGGCTTCGAAACATTCAAATATACTCTTAAGAATAAGTGGTATAAATTTCACGTGGTTTCGATATCGTTAAGCATGTTTTCAAGACTTTGGGCCAAAAGTGTCAACTTGATGA
The DNA here is from genome assembly GCA_030545235.1 of Helianthus tuberosus. Taxonomy (NCBI): domain Eukaryota; kingdom Viridiplantae; phylum Streptophyta; class Magnoliopsida; order Asterales; family Asteraceae; genus Helianthus; species Helianthus tuberosus. Next base: position 127,265,843 of record CM060351.1, on the reverse strand, counting down.
AACTTGCTTTCATAGTGACATTTAACGAACCCGAGCCTAACGAGGTTTGTTTATACATACTTGGGCACCAAGAAATTAACTACAAGGGTCTCTATTGCTAAAAACCATGTTAAAAAGGGTTTAGAACGACCAGGGACTGAAACTGCCAGCTTTCAAACATGTTTTCCCGGTTTAACCTGTCCACGCGGCCCGCCTCAGCATGCCCAGATCAGAAATCAGCTGCCAGGTGCGGGTTTTGGCTGTTCCACTGCCTTAACCTAGTTTGTAACGACCTAGGGAGCTGTAAGTCGGTTAAATTTAATAGCTTGGACACATGGGTCGATCTCAGAGCCTCCAATAACACCTGTAAGTGATCTAGCTTCAAGGAATTTGCTATATAAGAGAGCTTTGTTCATGTGTTCTTGACACACATTTGCAACAATTGCTACTCAACAACATTTGGAGCTTGCTAAGGACAAGGAGAAGACCTTGAAGTGTAGAAAAGTTTGCAAGGACCTTAAGTAAGCCTCTAATTACTTGTTTAGTCGTTTAATTTAGCTTAATTACTCTAAAGTCAAATTCATCGTAAAATTAGTTTGACTTTTGTTTTAATTACATGTGGCTTAACCACTGATCAAATTGAAAGTGGTTATAGAACCACATTAGTGTAGGTGATTAACCCTTAAGAGGGCACCTCCTAATTATCTCGTTTGACTGGTCAATTGTCGGGTCAAAGTAGTTTGACAAAAAGTCAAACTGGACAGAAATTACAAAAATGATTCTAATTAATAAACCAGAGGTTCTAAATTATATTTTAACAATCTAATGACTTGGTAATCAATATTAAAACATGTTTTATCAGTCCTAACCCGGCAATTTATAGTCTAAGGTCAGTTTATAACCGAAAGTCGCAAAAGCTTGACTTTTTCTTTGACTTTCAGTTCTGACCCGTTTAAGCTTAATTCTCCCATGTTTTAAGCTTCCATTAGGACCACATTACTTAGTAGTATAACCCCCTGGAGTTATATTGCATGGTGACTAGTGGTTTGAATTATATGCACTTAATCGTAATTATGCTTAATAATGCCACAAATGCCCTTTTAACATACAACTGAGATTTTTAACAATGTGATCGGACTAACACCTTTGCTACTAATATTTAGACATGTCCTAAAAATTTAACATCAATTTGAGGTCTAGAATTGAAGTTATGCTCAATAGCGTAATTAAGGAACTTTTTGTTATTTAAATGGCGTAATTAGTATGAAGCCTATCTAAACCCGATTTTTGACACCAAGCTTCATGCCTACTGATGTAAAATAATATTTTAGGAATTTTAAAGATTTTTAATTATTTTTAGGCTGAGCATAACATAGGATTATAGCTTGATTTCGGGAAATGTCGGTTTTACCCTTTTCATGCATAAAATGAGTTTTACTTAACTTTTTAGTGCCAAATCTTTTGCTACTGAATTTATATAATAAATAAAGTATTTTGAACTTTATAAACTGATCAAAAACTCAGATTTACTATTTTAACCCGAATAACCCTTTAAACCGACTTTTTAGCATTTTTAGTACATAGTATGGGTCAAAACTATACTTGACATATAAAACTTATTATCCACTGATGTTTTAAGTTAATTTATATAATTAAACAGTAAGTCAAAGTTTTTAAACTCAGAAGTCTATTTTGACCTTTAAAGCCTATGTAAAATTACCAAAATGCCCCTACGGGACATAGTTTGGCTATATAAGATAATTTTAATATATATAAAGTATCCTAATGTTATAACTTATAAAAATACATATTTTTACTAATCTAATCAGACCTGAAACTCAGTTGCACAATTAAACTCTTTTATGGGCATTAAAATTACCAAAATGCCCTTATGGGACTTATTTTGGTTTAAACTACTTTTTGGGCATATATGTTAACATCTTACTGATGCATTAACATATTTTGAGCATAATAATGATTAAGACCAGTATATAATTTATTGGGAGACCCGTTACGCGTTTACGCGTTCGGATCGGCTTATGTGACTAGTTTACATGAAATAGTCGAAATGAGTCAAACCATATCATTAAATCCTCAATTTCCAGAATGTGTTTAGTTTACTCATATTATACAAGTATCCAAGCTTGTCGGGTCTAAACCACATTCTTTTCCGGTCTCCGCTTAATCAAGCGTTTAGAACCATAAGGTTTCTTCCTAGCTAGCCGGTCTAAGTCCTGGACTTAATTAAAGACCCGTTAGCATCCTAATAGGTTAATAAACCTTCTATACAGATTAAATAGCTTCCGGTAGAAGGTGCCTTCAAAAAGCCTTAAGATTTTTACTGCTAGCATTAGGTAAATACTTTTAACTTATTTTCCCGATACGGGCTTGGGATATGGTATTATAATAATACCACTTGGTCGGGTATGAAATCATTTAATCGGATTGTGATTAATAAATTGCATAACCCGTTTTAATCTGTCTTGTTTGATAACATAAGCATTGGGGGTTAACGACCGTGTCCTGGATATCCTCCGCTCATTTTATTTGAAAATGGCCACGACCTATGCACAGGGTGTAGGCATACACCTGACAGATGCAAATGCTAAATATAAACCCACATGTTGGGGATAACTCCTTTGTGGGTTCTATAAGTGGTGAGTCGGTTAATCACGACCGGCTTCCAACCGGCCCCAATTGTAAGACAAACATATAAATCTGTATACAAGATTATATTTAAATAATTGTCCCAAGTTATAAAAGATTTACGCCATGTGCACCTAAATCAATTTTCTTAAATATTTTCAAAAGAGCCAGTTAATTGTATTTACCAGTGTAAACTGACGTATTTTCTTAAAGACTGATTTGACAGGTACCTCTCGAAATAGGCTGGAGCTATAGGGTGTCTATAGAGGATCTTGCAAATCCATAAGATGCCTGCAGTCTGTCATTTTGTTTCTTTGTATTTATTTATGATCCGCCTGTGGATCTTATTACATTCCAGTCTGTACATTCATAAACTCGAACACTCAGACAATTTGGTTTGTAATAGTTTATTCACCAAGCCTTCCGCTGTGCTATTATATTGTGTCTATTGACTATGATGATATCAACTACGTCACGATACTCCCCGCCGGGCCCACCGGTAATATGTGGAAATATCGGGGTGTGACAGGTTGGTATCAGAGCCAACGTTGAGTGAATTAAACACTAGCCTTTTGTGTTTAATCCTAATGACACAATAAGCACATTCCTTAGACTCTCGAATCTAGGAAAATGACCTAGGAATTTACTCTTAACTTTCCTTTTATTGTTTTATTATAGCTATTTGTTTTGACAGATTATCACTGGGAAGAATGCCACCAAGACTAAGAGGACGAGGCAAAGGACCGATGCGTGGAGAACCGTCTAGCAGCACGGGACCCTCCCATAGGCGTACACCATCCGACTCGCTTTCCGGCTCCGACTCGAGGGATAATTGGAGCCATAACCCTGAACCAGCAAGACATTCTGTCTCTCTGGGATCCTCACTGTCTGACCCTCCTTATTTTGGGTTGCCCATTCCCATCGAACCCCATCATTCTCCTCTTTCGCAAGGAACCCATTATTCAAACCAAACACACCACTCTTTCCTATCTCATCCTTTTCATCATTTAGATTCCACTTACTCACCTGCACAATTTAATCCAAACGCTTATGTTAATGACTTTTTGGGCTACAACCCTTTGGGACCTGAGGATCACTTTTCTTAGGAAATGGAGATGGATGACGAACCGGACCCGGATTTGCAAACAGGAACACCAGGCCACCCAATAAGTATCTCAAGCGGTTCCCCATTTCAGGGATCACCGTACAATGGGCCTGACTCATTCTAGGAGAGGATGGGTCAGTATGATTGGTTCTTTACACCATCATACCATAACTCCCCTATCCAACCTCCCTTGGATGAACCACAGCTTCGAGCTGTTACCCCACCACCCTTGCCAGTTGAGGATCCACCTCAGCAGCCTCCCGAGCCACCAAGGCGGAGGAGAAATGCTAGGATGTCCGTACGTGGGGGACCACAGTTTGCATCTCCTCGTGGCTCAAGCTCGTATCCTCCTATCCCAGAAGACCCTCAGTTGGGTGAATCATCACGCACGGTGACGGAAGCTAACCTTCCGTCAGTTTCACACGCACCACTATAGCCACCGTTGGATTTTGACAACCCGATCCCAACATACTCAGGATCATCCGGGTATAATCCATCTGGTTATCCATCTGATTATGGAGCTCATGACCCGTATCTTACAGCTGCACAATACCATCATCTTTACCCTTCTTCTTACCCTCCAGTGTATCCCACTGGATACCTAGCGCAGGATTATCAATACCCGTCATACCAACAACCTCCTCCTGTTCAGCAACATCAAACTCAAGAGATCCTAGAGAGGTTAGACAGGGTTGAGCATGTGGCTCATGAAAACAAGAAGAAGCACAATGGTTTTGTCAAGGGTCTTATGAACCTCCTCAAGGGCAAGAAGAAATAGGGTGATGAAGGGTTGTTTTGTTTGTCATGTAATAAAGTCCCTGCGAGGACGTTTATTTTGTTTTCATGTACCAAGTCCCTGCGTGGACTTATTTCAGCTTCAGTAGCCCCTGCGTGGGCAGTGTTTTCAGTAGCCCCTGCGAAGGCAGTTTGTGATGTTTCTCTCAAGTCCCTTTTCGGGCAACGTTGTAATCGTTTCGTGATTTTAATGAAGTTATTTTGATTTTAAATATGTATTTTACTATATCATACTACTACATTTCAAATTTATTTAATCCGCCTAAGAAACTCTTAGAGGTATAACCTAGCCAAAATATTAGATGGCAATAATGGTACAACCTTTTTAAGATAAGGACTCCCTGTTAACATCTGAAAATATGTTAACATTCCTAGCTGTGCGGTACGAGAAACCACACAAGCTTCATAAATGTACTTGAGTTTTTCCAAGTCACTTATGTATAGCCTGAATGATCAATGCGAATCAGGGCTAATAAACATCAATTGGATGTATACACCATAACATCCATTAGAGATGTATGCTTATAAGCAAAGGTGTAATAATGACAATGAAAGTTCTAATTATAAACTTCTTGTCAAAAGGGCGATGAACTTTGTTCGACCCTTAAATGATCACTGATCCAAAGGATCGTTGATTATATTTTAATCGTCTCTGTGACAAGCTTCCTAAGCTATTTAATTGTCCTTCGAGACGAACTTTGTATAATATGATTATCTCTTTGAGTATTATTATTTTTATGGTCTATATGGTTTAATAATACCATGATCAACTAATCATCAATATGATGATTTATTACATAATTTACATGTATCATTATTGTTTGATATAGTAGTCAGAAATGGCTGGCTCGGATGAAGCAAACAGTCATCCTACAGAAGGCAACAATACCAGGATTAATATCACTGGTGCCGAACTACAGGCAATGATCACCGCAGCAGTTTCTCAAGCGGTAGATGCTAAGTTTAAAGAGCCTAGTATTGTTAGGTCTCAAACTCATTCAAAATCCCAATCTCAACCTCACACTAATAAGAAAAGTGAGTCTCAGCACTCATCTAACCAGGGTAGTGAACCCAAGAGGCAGATAGTCCTCAAGCCGACTCCTAGGTACACCAAGGGTTGTACCTACAAGTACTTTGTCTCCTGTAAGCCTAGGGATTTCACTGGAGAAAAGGGAGAGATTGATTGCATGAAATGGTTAGATGAGATGGAGACTGTAATAGACATAAGCGGATGTGCCAAAGAGGATGTGGTTATGTTTGTATCACAATCCTTCAAGGGAGATGCCCTCACATGGTGGAAAGCTCTAGTACAGTCTACAGGAAAGGTTCACTTGTATAATCTTTCTTGGGAGAAGTTTGTAGATCTTGTAAAGGACACTTACTGCCCTCAACACGAGGTTGAGAGGATTGAATCAGATTTCCTCACCTTAGTGATGAAGGATCTGGATTGTAGATCCTACGTGACTAGTTTCAATTCAATGTCAAGGCTTGTGCCATATCTAGTCACTCCTGAGCCCAAACGCATTGCGCGTTTCATCGGTGGTTTGGCCCCCGAAGTAAAAGGGAATGTTAAGGCTTCAAAGCCGACCACTTATAGATCCGCTGTGGATCTATCCTTATCCCCCACTTTGGATGTTGTGAGGAGTAAGGCGAAGAGGGCAACCGATGAAGGGAAGAGGAAAAGAGAGGAAGACAAGTCTCCTCAGTCGAACAAAAAGGGCAAAAGGAACTCTGTTTCCAAAAAGGGGCAGTCAAGAGACAAGCCCAGATGTAAGACTTGTAACAAAAGGCATTTTGGGAAATGCAACCAAGACCCACAGGCCAAACCATGTGGGATCTATAAAAAGAAGGGGCACAAGTCTGTTGAGTGCCGAAATATAAAGGATGCAACCTGCTATGGTTGCAATGAAAAAGGGCACATCAAAACCAATTGCCCCAAGAATGCAAAGAAGCCCGAAGAGGCAAAGAAGAACAACGCGAGAGTTTTCCAGATGCAAGCGAGGGAAGCGGTAAATGACGAGAACGTCATAACAGGTACTTTCCTCATCAATAATAATTATGCTAGAGTCTTATTTGATTCCGGTGCTGATAAGTCCTTTGTAGACCATAAGTTTTGTAAGTTGTTGTATTAAGACTCTAGACATAAAATATGAGGTAGAGCTTGCCGACGGTACCTTAGAAACAACTTCAACTCTTCTTGATGGATGCTCTATATCCATCAAGAATCATTCTATCCCGCTTTCCCTCTTGCCAATGAAATTGGCTGGGTTTGATATAGTTTTAGGCATGGATTGGTTATCGTATAACCAAGCCCAAATTGCCTGTGATAAAAAGCTAATTATTATCAAAACCCCTTCTGGCGAATCCGTCACTATTCAAGGAGATACACATTATGGATTGCCTAGCAATGTGTCTATTCTCAAGTTAGCGCAGTGTATGAAAAGTGGGTGTGTCATTTACATGGCACAAGTGACTGTGATTGATCCTAAGCCTAAAATTGAAGATATCCCAATCATCTCTGAGTATCCTGATGTCTTTCCTGATGGATGCTCTATATCCATCAAGAATCATTCTATCCCGCTTTCCCTCTTGCCAATGAAATTGGCTGGGTTTGATATAGTTTTAGGCATGGATTGGTTATCGTATAACCAAGCCCAAATTGCCTGTGATAAAAAGCTAATTATTATCAAAACCCCTTCTGGCGAATCCGTCACTATTCAAGGAGATACACATTATGGATTGCCTAGCAATGTGTCTATTCTCAAGTTAGCGCGGTGTATGAAAAGTGGGTGTGTCATTTACATGGCACAAGTGACTGTGATTGATCCTAAGCCTAAAATTGAAGATATCCCAATCATCTCTGAGTATCCTGATGTCTTTCCTGACGAGTTACCTGGATTACGTCCTGAAAGACAAGTAGAGTTCAGGATAGACATTCTCCCAAGAGCCGCACCTATTGCACGAGCTCCTTATCGCCTAGCACCTACTGAAATGAAGGAACTTAGAACTCAATTAGATGATTTATTGGAAAAAGGTTTTATACAACCTAGCTCTTCGCCTTGGGGAGCTCCAATATTATTTGTGAAGAAGAAGGACGGATCAATGCGTTTATGCATTGATTATCGTGAGCTAAACAAAGTAACGATTAAGAATCGTTATCCTTTACCCAGGATCGATGACTTATTTGATCAGCTTCAAGGAGCGAGCTTCTTCTCGAAGATTGATTTGAGATCTGGGTATCATCAACTTAAAGTAAGAACTGAAGATGTGCCTAAGACGGCTTTTAGGACGAGGTATGGACATTTCGAGTTTTTAGTGATGCCTTTTGGGCTCACTAATGCTCCAGCAGCATTCATGGACCTCATGAATAGAGTCTGCAAACCATACTTAGATAAGTTTATCATCGTCTTCATAGATGACATACTTATCTATTCTCGTAACCAAGTTGATCATGAGAAGCATCTTCGATGTATCTTAGGATTACTTCAACAGGAGAAGCTTTATGCTAAATTCTCCAAATGCGAATTCTGGCTTCGCGAGGTCCAATTCCTTGGACATGTGGTCAGTGAGCGAGGTATCCAAGTAGATCCCGCTAAGGTAGAAGCCGTAATGAATTGGGAAGCACCCAAGACTCCAACCAAAATACGTAGCCTTCTGGGTTTAGCTGGATATTATAGAAGATTCATTGAGAACTTCTCAAGAATAGCAGCGCCATTAACATCCTTGACCCGTAAGAATATTAAGTTTGTTTGGGGTCCGAAACAACAAGAATCCTTTGAGATTCTTAAGAAGAAATTGAGCAATGCTCCGGTGCTAACTTTACCTAATGGAATTGAAGAGTTTGTTGTATACTGTGATGCTTCACACACCGGTATGGGTTGTGTGCTTATGCAGCGAGGGCAGGTGATTGCCTATGCATCACGGCAATTAAAAGTGCATGAAAAGAATTACACCACCCATGATCTGGAATTGGGTGCCGTTGTATTCGCACTTAAGTTGTGGAGACATTATTTATATGGAACTAAATGTGTGATCTACTCGGATCACAAAAGTCTCCAACATTTATTCAATAAAAAAGAACTCAATATGAGACAACTCCGTTGGATGGAAACCTTAAATGACTATGATTGCGAAATTCGCTACCATCCTGGTAAAGCGAATGTAGTCGCAGATGCTCTAAGCCAAAAGGAAAGGATTAAACCAATTAGGATCAATGCCAAGAGCATTGAGTTGAGGAATAGTCTGAATGAAAGAATACTAGCTGCACAGAAGGATGCTGTATTGGAAGATAACTTTCCAAATGAAAAGTTAGGAAAAACTGCTGAGCAGTTAGCACCTGGGAAGGATGGAATTCTCAGAATGAACGGAAGGATTTGGGTTCCTATTCAAGGAGGACTTCGAGATATAATCCTCCAGGAAGCCCACAACTCCAAGTACTCAGTTCACCCGGGAGGTGACAAGATGTATCAAGACTTGAAAGCTAATTATTGGTGGATAGGGTTGAAGAAATCTATTGCCACCCATGTAGCCAAGTGCTTGACCTGTGCTCAGATTAAAGCTGAACATCAAAAGCCATTGGGCCTGTTGCAACAGCCAGAACTTCCCACATGGAAGTGGGAAATGGTAACTATGGATTTTATAACCAAGTTACCTAAAACAAGGCACGGAAATGATACCATATGGGTTATTGTTGATAGACTAACTAAGTCAGCACATTTCTTACCCATCAAGGAGACTCATAGCTCCGATAAATTAGCCCAATTGTATGTAGATAAGATTGTAGCTCTACATGGAGTACCAGTAGCTATTATCTCGGATAGAGATACTAGATACACCTCTCATTTTTGGAAAAGCTTCCAACAATCTTTGGGCACACGTTTGAATTTTAGTACTGCTTACCACCCTCAGACGGATGGACAGAGTGAGCGTACAATTCAAACTTTGGAAGACATGCTTCGTGCATGTGTTATTGATTTAGGTGGTAGTTGGGATGACCACCTACCATTGATCGAGTTCTCCTATAACAATAGCTACCATACGAGCATTAAGGCTGCGCCTTTTGAGGCATTATATGGTAGGAAATGCAGAACGCCTGTCTGTTGGGCAGAAGTAGGAGAAGCTCAGTTATCAGGACCTGATATAGTCCTTGAAACAACAGACAAGATTTTCCAGATTCGGGATCGCCTGAAAGTTTCCAGGGATAGGCAGAAAAGTTATGCTGATAAGGGGCGAAAACCTAGAAAGTTTGAAGTAGGCGATAAAGTTCTATTAAAAGTGTCACCTTGGAAAGGTGTGATGCGTTTTGGTAAAAAGGGCAAGTTAAGCCCTAGGTATATTGGGCCATTCGAAATTATCGAATGTGTCGGTAGTGTAGCTTATAAGCTAAACCTGCCAGAGGAACTGAGTGGAATTCATAATGTGTTTCACATTTGTAATCTCAAGAAATGCCTAGCCGACGAATCACTGGCTATGTCTCATAAAGACGTGCAGATTGACGAAAGCTTAAGATTCGTTGAAAGACCTATATCGATCGAGGATCGACAAGTTAAAAAGCTCCGAAGAAAGCATGTACCTATAGTAAAGGTTAAATGGGAAGCCCGAAGAGGTCCCGAGTATACGTGGGAAGTCGAGTCCACTATGAAACATAAATACCCTCACTTATTTCAGTAAATCTCGGGGTCGAGATTTCTTTTAAGGGGGTGAGGATGTAACACCACGTAAAAACGTGTCCAATTATGTATAGACACGCGTCCTAAACTCTAAACATGTGAAAGAGTTAGTTTGAAGGACCAAAGTTATCGAACAGTGAAACTATGAAACCACAGGGACTAAAAGTGTCAACATGCCAAACTTGTGCCTCTGAATGACCTTCCATGATGAATATGTTCTTAAACGAGTGATTGATGGGATATAAGAAGCCGTTTATGAAAATAATTGGAAGATTATTAAATTACAAGGGTTAAACGTGTCAACATGTCAATTCTGACCTCTGAGTGACCTTTTAACGAAACCAAGGCTTCGAAACATTCAAATATACTCTTAAGAATAAGTGGTATAAATTTCACCTGGTTTCGATATCGTTAAGCATGTTTTCAAGACTTTGGGCCAAAAGTGTCAACTTGATGAAACTTGCTTTCATAGTGACATTTAACGAACCCGAGCCTAACGAGGTTTGTTTATACATACTTGGGCACCAAGAAATTAACTACAAGGGTCTCTATTGCCAAAAACTGTAACACCCCGAAAATATAAAACTTTATATTAGAATTATAAAGTATAAATAAACGAGAATTTACTAACTAGGAATTTTAACCTAGTTAGTTAATAGTCTAGAAATAACTTATAATAGGGTTAAAAGCTACCAAACTATATGTTGAACAAAGTGGAGGGGCCTAAGTTGTCAAAATTGAAACTTAATTTGATAAAACAAATAAAACTAAACCAAACACCCCCAAAAGAGGTGTCTGGTCGATCAGAAGAAAGAGCAGGTCGACCCCCCATGCTCCAAACCCTAAAATTCACTAAAACTCTCAAATTGGAGGTGCAAATCTGGTCCAAAACGAAATCAGAGCTTAGAATCGTGATCCTCATCGCAAGAGGATTATAAGGTATGTAAAATCTGATGAAATCTCTCAACTTGAAATTCTCATGATTTTGGAAAAATCTGAAATTAGATGTTGCATGTGTGTTATTTGGTTAGATTAGGGATGATATAGTGTCTAGAAGTGAAACCTAGACAACTACATGTGAAATCATGTCCAAATTCAGGAAATTCCATGAACACATTAAAGGTGGGTTGTGGGTTTTACAAGATGAAGATGAACACTAGGGTTTAGAATGATTATTCTAGTGTAATTTGATTATAGAAAGTGATTTCAGAAAAGTATGATGTTTAAATACTATATGAAGGCTTTATTGATGTTAAGTTAGCTAATTAGCAAGCTATGAACTTGAATATGAAAGATATAAAAATTCTGCCCTTATAGTTTTTGTAGAAATGCCTCAAAGAAGGCTTGAAACTGAATTGTTAAGTTAAAAACGCATAATTATGACAAAATGTGCGTTATGTATGTGAAACAAAGAGTTCTAAACATAAGGTGATTGAACTCTATAGGAAAGGAAGCCGGGGCATCTAGCGGGCAAACCGGTGTGGACGCACGTTTGAAGGGCTTGCTTTGAAGGTATGTAACTTGACCCGTTACATTAAGTAGATTTTGATGATTATAATATGCGTAGTTGAATTTTAGAATAAAGGTTGTTTTGAATTAAAGCGGTGATGTCGCTATATTGAATAATAGGTCAAAATTTGGTTGGAACTCGTTGGTAGTCGTCACAAAGGAGGATTCCTTAGACGAGCCAAACGGGTCGAATAATCAAATAAAGCATGGATATTGCTTCGTAATATGATTGATTGGTCTATTGTTAACAATTGAATATTGACATATTAAAACACGAGAATTTAATATGTTGGTTTGTTAGAATAAAGGATTCGAGAAATTGGTATAGGCAACACAAACAAAACAGTCAAAAACTTATATGTGCAGAGGCTACCGTAAGTTACGGTACCACCGTAACTTACGGTAGAGGTCAGAAGGCTACGGTGGTTTACCCCTGTGTTACGGTGGAACCATAGTTTTCCAGAAGCCACCGTAACTTACGGTGACTACCGTAAGTTACGGTGGAGCCCTAAAATGAATGTTGAACTTTGCATATTTTCTTAAATCAAATCCGTTTTTAAACGTAGTATTGATTACGTATTATTTCTAAGAATCTCTAACATTAAGATTTGTTAAAATCTTTAGTTTTCAGGTTTGGCAAGAATATGGACGATGATCAAGCATGTTTGAAGAACCGAACACAATTTCTTTTGAAGCTTCCGCAATATCTTAACTTTTAGTAGACCTTGTTTATGAAATGTAAACAATTGTTAAACAACTTTCTGAATGTTTTTAAATTAGTCGTTAGTTGACTAATGTCTTTGCTACTTTTGAACCTTGCTTATGATAGTTTGTTATAACTTAGATATCTTTTATATATAAGGGAATGAATCATTATTAAATTCAAGTAAATATTAGATGGGTGTTATAAGTTGATAATCAGAGCTTAAGGTTGTCAACAAAGTGTTCGGTTTAAGCTTGATCAATCGTCCGGTAAGAATTAATTTATTATGCTAATAAATTAGGTCTTATGTAAGAAATGAGAAATGAATTGAGATGCATCGGAAGAGTGTGTTAACACACTCAAATCCGGAAAGTGCATTAAATGTGAACGGTTAAAGCAAGTTAGGAACTTGGCTAAACCGAAACAAATGAAGCAATGTTATAAATGAAATGTTTAATGTTTAAATGTAAACATTTCAGTTTCAAGATGTCGGATGGGAATGATGAGAATCCGGTGCAAACAAGCACCGAACAAATGAAAGAGATAATTGCCGAAGAGGTAGGGAAGGCAATTGAAGGAAGTCTATCCGGGTTTATAGACAAAATTCAAAACACGGTGTTGTCGCTTGTCGAAGAGCGAGTTAAAAGGTTGGAGGATATTGTCAACCTTATGAAGGAGAAAACGGGAGAACGTAAAGGATGTTCATACAAGGAATTCATGGCGTGTAAACCGCCAATCTATAACGGGGAGGTTGACCCGATAATTTGCCAAAGATGGATAAGTGATGTCGAAGGGGTGTTTGAACGGACCCATTGTGATGTAGGCGACTTTGTTGCTTACGGAACGGGCCAATTGAGAAATCAAGCCAAGGATTGGTGGGATAACAAAAAGAAGGAAATGGGAGCCGAAGCGGCGAGGGTTATGACTTGGGACGAGTTTAAGGTACCATTCCTTAAACACCACAGTCCCAAAGCGGTTATTAACAGGATCAAGGAAGAATTCATCCAGCTAAGACAAAAGGGTGAAACAATTGACAAGATCACGGGTATCTTCATGGATAAGCTGAGATTTTGTGACGAGTTAGTCACCACTGAAGAGCAAAAGATATACTACTATTACAACATGTTGAGTGCTGAGTACCGTGAGTTTATGACTCCATCAAAGTATGAAACTCTCACGGAGATTATCAACACCGCCCGGGAGCGGGAAATAGAGTTAAAGAAACAAGTAGAAAGGGGCGAGCGGAGGGCACAAGATGTGAATCCAAGCCCTACAAAGAAATCTAGAACTGCTGAATCGGGAAAGAAAGTGGATGCTAAAGGCGGGTCGCCAAGTTGTAAAGTATGTAGAAAGGGGCACAAGGGTGAGTGTCGCTTCAAAGACAAGCCGTGTCCGGTATGTGGGAAGACGGGGCACACTGTATCACTATGTCCCGGGAAAGTTTCTGTTTGTTACAAATGTTATCAACCCGGCCACAAAAAGTCTGAATGTCCCGAGTTGATTGGGAAGAGAGACACAAAAGAGTCTCCAGCAGAAGTTCCCAAAGCGAAGGCTAGGTCCTTCCAACTTACCGCGGCTGAAGCAAAGACAGAACCCGATGTGGTTTCAGGTATATTCACAATTAACTCAATTCCAGCACGTGTACTGTTTGATACGGGTGCGAATAAATCCTTCATTTCGTATGGATTTATTCGACATCCTTCTTTTGTATTGACGAAATTATCTGTGCCCTTAGAAGTTGAAATAGGGGACAACAAAAGTTTTATAGTTTGTGATGTTTGTCGAGGCTGCAAATTAAGCATCGACGATGAGGAATACTTGATAGACTTAATCCCGATGTCCATGGGGGAATTTCAAGTAGTTGTTGGGATGGATTGGCTATCTCAGCACCATGCAAAGGTCGTGTGTTTTCGTAAAGAGATAAAACTAACATCTCCGAGCGGGAAACACGTCACCATCTATGGCGAAAAAGGAGGCAACCCCATAGTATGCTAATGTTGAAAGCCCACAAGCTTATGAAGCGAGGATGCAAGGCATTCATGATATACGCAAATGAGCCCGAGAAAGAATCACGAAAGATTGAAGATGTACCGGTAGTACGAGATTATGAAGATGTGTTTCCGGAGGATTTACCGGGGATACCGCCTGAACGAGAAGTAGAGTTCGGGATCGAATTGATTCCGGGCGCAAAACCCGTAGCGAAAGCTCCGTACCGACTCGCACCGTCGGAATTACAAGAGTTGATGTCCCAAATTCAAGACCTGCTTGACAAGGGATTCATAAGGCCGGGTGTGTCTCCTTGGGGCGCACCGGTATTGTTCGTGAGAAAGAAAGACGGAAGCATGCACATGTGTATTGATGCGCGTTTAAGTGTCGTATATTTTAGGTGTATATTTTAAACCCTTGTTAACACTTATTTTTAGCCAAGTTTTAAATTTATAAAACACGATATTTTACTAACACTAAACACACATATGGGCAAGTGCACCCATCGTGAGCGTAGTATAGCGTTGGTAAGATACCGAGGTCATCCAAGGACACAAGAGCTTTTAGTACCGGTTTATCCTCAACGTCTAATCAAAATAAAAAGTTTAGAAAAAGGTTTTAAACTAAGAAAAATAAAAACTAACTAAAATGCTGAAAAAAAAATAAAGTAAAAACAGATAGACAAGATGAATCACTTGGTTCCGACTCGTATCTAGTATAACCTTTGATTATTTCCGCACTTTTGCACATAATTAAGAGATTATCTTAGTTATTGTAGTAGGCCCCTCTTTTGAAGGTGACGTTACCCTCACCCCAGTAGTTTGAGTCAGCAAGGATACAATCCTAAAAGGGTGGATTATTGGAAGATAATGAATTAAGTTATTAATGCAGTATTATGGTAGGCCCCGCTTTTGGCGGTGACGTTACCCTCGACTAAGTAGTCTGAGTCAGCAGGGATACAGTCCTAAGTAGCCGGGTTATAGTATTAATAGTAGTTAACTTATGAGGGGATCAAAGAGTTTGGACCCCCGCCATCCAATACCATGAAGCATTGAAGGAGGTCCTACTAAATTTGACCCAGGTCCATTGCAGGACCTCTAAACGCTGAACAATGGCAAGACCTTTACCAAACCGTTCCCTTAACCCCCGACCAGGTAGCCAACATACCTCCATATAGACCGTGGAGATATGAATGGTGAAAATCCTTTATTTTATATAGACAGTAAAATAATGCCAAGACACCACGGACAAACGATAAGGAAAGATCACCTTCAACATAAGTAACCAGTTATTAAAGTCATTAATACAAAACCAAATAAAAAGTGCAAAAGATTAGAAATAAAAAGTATTATACTAGACACTTTGTCTTCACCAAGTGATGTAAGAGACTTAGGCAAACATGGCCTTGATTGTCAAGAACTCTTACAATCAATCTTGGATCCCGAGACGACTCACACACTCTACGATGGACAATGGATGATGGTGGTGGATGATGGTGTTGTGATGGTGGTGGGTGGTGGATGAAGTGTGAGAGAGGTGGTGTGCCAAGGGATGAGTTGAAATGAAACCAAGCACTCCTATTTATAGGCTGAACAGAGGGCTGGGCACGGCCCCGTGTCCGCTGGGCACGGCCCCGTGCCTGTCTGACACTCCCTCTCCTCATTAATTGTAATTCGCAATTACAATTAATGCGCCTGCTGTACTTTCGCCACGCCCCCGTGTTCACTGGGCACGGCCCCGTGGTGGGCAATAGAAGCTTCTATAGATTTGTCTTTTCTGCTGCTTCTTGGGCACGGCCCCGTGCTAGCTGAGCACGGGGCGTGTTCAGTCTTCTGCCTTCTCTATTTTGCTTGGGAAGATGCCGTTGAGGGGTCGGGCAGTCCACTTATGTTCCTTTCCTTGTATTTATGTTGGATTTAGCTGTCTTTTTGCTTCTTTTGTGTTTTTGAGCTCATTTAATCCTGAAAATACAAAAGGAAGACAAAAACACTCTTTTTCCAATATTAGTACTTAAAAAAGGGTTAGTTTTATGCCTTATTTGATGTAATTTATATGTTGCATTTTGCACACATCAGTATCGATTACCGGGAGTTAAACAAACTCACGGTAAAGAACCGATACCCGCTTCCGAGGATAGATGATTTATTCGACCAATTACAAGGTGCGAATTGGTTTTCAAAAATTGACCTTAGATCGGGGTATCACCAACTAAAGGTCAAGGAAGAAGATGTGCTAAAGACGGCTTTCCGCATGAGATACGGACATTACGAATTCCTCGTGATGTCATTTGGGCTAACAAATGCACCCGCGGCCTTCATGGACCTCATGAATCGGGTTTGCAAGCCAATGTTGGATAAGTCGGTCATCGTGTTTATCGATGATATTTTGGTATATTCAAAAAGTGAAGCTGAACACGCACACCACTTGCAAGAAGTGTTAGAGACACTTAGACGAGAAAGGCTGTATGCGAAATTCTCTAAGTGTGCCTTTTGGTTACGAGAGGTACAATTCCTTGGCCACGTCATAAGTGCCGACGGAGTATTGGTGGATCCGTCAAAGATTGAGGCCGTGTCAAAATGGAATCCCCCGAAGAACCCTTCGGAAATTAGAAGCTTTTTGGGGCTTGCGGGATACTATAGGAGATTCATTCAATATTTCTCCAAGATTGCGACACCGCTAACAAAGCTAACCCGAAAGAAAGAAAAGTTCATTTGGGGTGTCGATCAAGAAAGAGCGTTTCAAACGCTAAAAGAAAAGTTAACCCAAGCTCTGGTACTGACATTGCCGGACGGAGTCGAAGACATGGTGGTTTATTCGGATGCTTCATTATCGGGGCTCGGATGCGTTTTGATGCAACGGGGCAAAGTTATAGCTTATGCCTCAAGGCAATTGAAGATACACGAGAAGAAATATCCCACGCACGATCTTGAGTTGGCTGCGGTGGTATTTGCCTTAAAAATATGGAGGCACTACTTATATGGGGTAAAGTGCACCATATTCACAGATCACAAGAGCTTAAAACACTTCTTCGATCAGAAGGAGTTAAATATGCGACAAAGGCGATGGTTAGAAACGGTGAAAGATTTCGACTGTGAAATACACTATCACCCCGGAAAGGCAAATGTGGTGGCGGATGCTCTGAGCAGAAAAGCGGACTATGTCCCAATACGTGTAAGATCGATGCAGCTCGTGGTGACCTCGGGTATACTTGAACGTATTCGAGAGGCGCAATTAGAAGCAGTGAAAGAGGAGAATTGGAAGAAAGAAAGAATAATCGGTCAATTGAAGGATTTGTCAGATGGGAATAACGGGTTGAAGACTCGATCCGGATGGATATGGGTTCCAAATACTTGTGGGGTGAAGGCGCTTCTACTTGATGAAGCTCATAAATCCCGATATTCAATTCATCCGGGTGTAACCAAGATGTACAATGATCTAAAACAAAATTATTGGTGGCCTGGAATGAAGAGGGATGTGGCGAAGTATGTGGAAAAATGCTTGACATGTCTACAGGTCAAGGCGGAACACCAAAAACGATACGGCAAACTCCAACCGTTAGAAATCCCGGTTTGGAAATGGGAACATATTACAATGGACCTATTAACCAAATTGCCTAAGACAAATCGTGGTTTCGATGCCATATGGGTAGTGGTGGATAGATTGACGAAAAGTGCTCACTTCATTCTGATTCGTGAGACTTATACTTCAGAAAAGATGTCAGAAGTTTACACTAACGAGATAATAGCACGTCATGGAGTACCGGTATCCATCGTGTCTGATAGGGATACCCGGTTCACTTCAAATTTCTGGCGAGATTTTCAAGAGCAAATGGGAACCAAATTGTTCATTAGCACTGCGTACCATCCCCAAACAGATGGACAGAGTGAAAGAACAATACAAACATTGGAGGACATGCTACGGGCGTGTATAATCGACTTTGGAGGAAGTTGGGATGTTTACCTACCGTTAGTCGAGTTTTCGTATAATAACAGCTACCATGCTAGTATTAAGATGGCACCATACGAAATGCTCTATGGTAGGAAATGCCGAACCCCGGTATGTTGGGGTGAAGTGGGTCCACGTGAACTAGCCCACCAAGAGGTAGTACGAGCCACTAATGAAAAGATTGATGTGGTTCGGGCACACTTGAAAGCGACCCAAGATAGGCAAAAGGCGTATGCTGACAAAAGGAACAAGCCAATCGAATTCCAGGTTGGCGACAAGGTTATGCAGAAAGTATCGCCGTGGAAGGGGATAATACGATTCAGAAAAAGGGGAAAATTGAGCCCAAGATTTATTGGGCCATTCAGAATCACTGAACGGGTTGGTAAAGTAGCTTATCATCTTGAATTACCCGAGGAGTTGAGTGGGATTCATAGCACATTCCACGTGTCACACCTCCGAAAATGTTTGGCAGAAGAAACTGCTCGTATCCACTACGATGATATCGAGGTGGAAAACAGCCTCAACTATGCAGTAAAACCAATTGCGATTTTAGATCGTAAAGAGAAGAGTTTGAGGAACAAAGTGATTAATCAGGTCAAGGTCAAATGGGAGCATAGGAAAGGTTCGGACACTACGTGGGAGTCCGAAGAGGAGATGCGACGTCTCCACCCTACATTATTTGGTACGTACTACGGTTTCGGGGACGAAACCCTTTTAAGGGGGGTGGACTTGTAACACCCCAAAAATATAAAACTTTATATTAGAATTATAAAGTATAAATAAACGAGAATTTACTAACTAGGAATTTTAACCTAGTTAGTTAATAGTCTAGAAATAACTTATAATAGGGTTAAAAGCTACCAAACTATATGTTGAACAAAGTGGAGGGGCCTAAGTTGTCAAAATTGAAACTTAATTTGATAAAACAAATAAAAATAAACCAAACACCCCCAAAAGAGGTGTCTGGTCGATCAGAAGAAAGAGCAGGTCGACCCCCCATGCTCCAAACCCTAAAATTCACTAAAACTCTCAAATTGGAGGTGCAAATCTGGTCCAAAACGAAATCAGAGCTTAGAATCGTGATCCTCATCGCAAGAGGATTATAAGGTATGTAAAATCTGATGAAATCTCTCAACTTGAAATTCTCATGATTTTGGAAAAATCTGAAATTAGATGTTGCATGTGTGTTATTTGGTTAGATTAGGGATGATATAGTGTCTAGAAGTGAAACCTAGACAACTACATGTGAAATCATGTCCAAATTCAGGAAATTCCATGAACACATTGAAGGTGGGTTGTGGGTTTTACAAGATGAAGATGAACACTAGGGTTTAGAATGATTATTCTAGTGTAATTTGATCATAGAAAGTGATTTTAGAAAAGTATGATGTTTAAATACTATATGAAGGCTTTATTGATGTTAAGTTAGCTAATTAGCAAGCTATGAACTTGAATATGAAAGATATAAAAATTCTGCCCTTATAGTGTTTGTAGAAATGCCTCAAAGAAGGCTTGAAACTGAATTGTTAAGTTAAAAACGCATAATTATGACAAAATGTGCATTATGTATGTGAAACAAAGAGTTCTAAGCATAAGGTGATTGAACTCTATAGGAAAGGAAGCCGGGGCATCTAGCGGGCAAACCGGTGTGGACGCACGTTTGAAGGGCTTGCTTTGAAGGTATGTAACTTGACCCGTTACATTAAGTAGATTTTGATGATTATAATATGCGTAGTTGAATTTTAGAAAAAGGTTGTTTTGAATTAAAGCGGTGATGTCGCTATATTGAATAATAGGTCAAAATTTGGTTGGAACTCGTTGGTAGTCGTCACAAAGGAGGATTCCTTAGACGAGCCAAACGGGTCGAATAATCAAATAAAGCATGGATATTGCTTCGTAATATGATTGATTGGTCTATTGTTAACAATTGAATATTGACATATTAAAACACGAGAATTTAATATGTTGGTTTGTTAGAATAAAGGATTCGAGAAATTGGTATGGGCAACACAAACAAAACAGTCAAAAACTTATATGTGCAGAGGCTACCGTAAGTTACGGTACCACCGTAACTTACGGTAGAGGTCAGAAGGCTACGGTGGTTTACCCCTGTGTTACGGTGGAACCATAGTTTTCCAGAAGCCACCGTAACTTACGGTGACTACCGTAAGTTACGGTGGAGCCCTAAAATGAATGTTGAACTTTGCATATTTTCTTAAATCAAATCCGTTTTTAAACGTAGTATTGATTACGTATTATTTCTAAGAATCTCTAACATTAAGATTTGTTAAAATCTTTAGTTTGCAGGTTTGGCAAGAATATGGACGATGATCAAGCATGTTTGAAGAACCGAACACAATTTCTTTTGAAGCTTCCGTAATATCTTAACTTTTAGTAGACCTTGTTTATGAAATGTAAACAATTGTTAAACAACTTTCTGAATGTTTTTAAATTAGTCGTTAGTTGACTAATGTCTTTGCTACTTTTGAACCTTGCTTATGATAGTTTGTTATAACTTAGATATATTTTATATATAAGGGAATGAATCATTATTAAATTCAAGTAAATATTAGACGGGTGTTACAAAAACCATGTTAAAAAGGGTTTAGAACGACCAGGGACTGAAACAGCCAGCTTTCAAACATGTTTTCTCGGTTTAACCTGTCCACGCGGCCCGCGTAAGACACCCTTAAGTCTTACGCGGCCCGCCTCAGCATGCCCAGATCAGAAATCAGCTGCCATGTGCGGGTTTTAGCTGTTCCACCGCCTTAACCTAGTTTGTAACGACCTAGGGAGCTGTAAGTCGGTTAAATTTAATAGCTTGGACACCTGGGTCGATCTCAGAGCCTCCAATAACACCTGGAAGTGATCTAGCTTCAAGGAATTTGTTGTATAAGAGAGCTTAGTTCATGTGTTCTTGACACACATTTGCAACAATTGCTACTCAACAACATCTGGAGCTTGCTAAGGACAAGGAGAAGACCTTGAAGTGTAGAAAAGTTTGCTAGGACCTTAAGTAAGCCTCTAATTACTTGTTTAGTCGTTTAATTTAGCTTAATTACTCTAAAGTCAAACTTATCGTAAAATTAGTTTGACTTTTGTTTTAATTACATGTGGCTTAACCACTGATCAAATTGAAAGTGGTTATAGAACCACATTAGTGTAGGTGATTAACCCTTAAGAGGGCACCTCCTAATTATCTCGTTTGACTGGTCAATTGTCGGGTAAAAGTAGTTTGAAAAAAAGTCGAACTGGACAGAAATTACAAAAATGATTCTAATTAATAAACCAGAGGTTCTAAATTATATTTTAACAATCTAATGACTTGGTAATCAATATTAAAACATGTTTTATCAGTCCTAACCCGACAATTTATAGTCTAAGGTCAGTTTATAACCGAAAGTCGCAAAAGCTTGACTTTTGCTTTGACTTTCAGTTCTGACCCGTTTAAGCTTAATTCTCCCATGTTTTAAGCTTCCATTAGGACCACATTAGTTAGTAGTATAACCCCCTGGAGTTATATTGCATGGTGACTAGTGGTTTGAATTATGTGCACTTAATCGTAATTATGCTTAATAATGCCATAAACGCCCTTTTAACATACAACTGAGATTTTTAACAATGTGATCGAACTAACACCTTTGCTACTGATATTTAGACATGTCCTAAAAATTTAACATCAATTTGAGGTCTAGAATTGAAGTTATGCTCAATAGCGTAATTAAGGAACTTTTTGTTATTTAAATGGCGTAATTAGTATGAAGCCTATCTAAACCCGATTTTTGACACCAAGATTCATGCCTACTGATGTAAAATAATATTTTAGGATTTTTAAAGATTTTTAATTATTTTTAGGCTGAGCATAACATAGGATTATAGCTTGATTTCGGGAAATGTCGGTTTTACCCTTTTCATGCATAAAATGAGTTTTACTTAACTTTTTAGTGCCAAATCTTTTGCTACTGAATTTATATAATAAATAAAGTATTTTGAACTTTATAAACTGATCAAAAACTCAGATTTACTATTTTAACCCGAATAACCCTTTAAACCGACTTTTTAGCATTTTTAGTACATAGTATGGGTCAAAACTATACTTGACATATAAAACTTATTATCCACTGATGTTTTAAGTTAATTTATATAATTAAACAGTAAGTCAAAGTTTTTAAACTCAGAAGTCTATTTTGACCTTTAAAGCCTATGTAAAATTACCAAAATGCCCCTACGGGACATAGTTTGGCTATATAAGATAATTTTAACATATATAAAGTATCCTACTGTTATAACTTATAAAAATACATATTTTTACTGATCTAATCAGACCTGAAACTCAGTTGCACAATTAAACTCTTTTATGGGCATTAAAATTACCAAAATGCCCTTATGGGACTTATTTTGGTTTAAACTACTTTTTGGGCATATATGTTAACATCTTACTGATGCATTAACATATTTTGAGCATAATAATAATTAAGAACTGTATATATTTTATTGGGAGACCCGTTACGCGTTTACGCGTTCGGATCGGCTTATGTGACTAGTTTACATGAAATAGTCGAAATGGGTCAAACCATATCATTAAATCCTCAATTTCCAGAATGTGTTTAGTTTACTCATATTATACAAGTATCCAAGCTTGTCGGGTCTAAACCACATTCTATTCCGGTCTCCGCTTAATCAAGCGTTTAGAACCATAAGGTTTCTTCCTAGCTAGCCGGTCTAAGTCCTGGACTTAATTAAAGACCCGTTAGCATCCTAATAGGTTAATAAACCTTCTATACAGATTAAATAGCTTCCGGTAGAAGGTGCCTTCAAAAAGCCTTAAGATTTTTACTGCTAGCATCAGGTAAATACTTTTAACTTATTTTCCCGATACGGGCTTGGGATATGGTATTATAATAATACCACTTGGTCGAGTATGAAATCATTTAATCGGATTGTGATAAATAAATTGCATAACCCGTTTTAATCTGTCTTGTTTGATAACATAAGCATTGGGGGTTAACGACCGTGTCCTAGATATCCTCGGCTCATTTTATTTAAAAATGGCCACGACCTATGCACGGGGTGTAGGCATACACCTGACAGATGCAAATGCTAAATATAAACCCACATGTTGGGGATAACTCCTTTGTGGGTTCTATAAGTGGTGAGTCGGTTAATCACGACCGGCTTCCAACCGGCCCCAATTGTAAGACAAACATATAAATCTGTATACAAGATTATATTTAAATAATTGTCCCAAGTTATAAAAGATTTACGCCATGTGCACCTAAATCAATTTTCTTAAATATTTTCAAAAGAGTCAGTTAATTGTATTTACCAGTGTAAACTGACGTATTTTCTTAAAGACTGATTTGACAGGTACCTCTCGAAATAGGCTGGAGCTATAGGGTGTCTATAGAGGATCTTGCAAATCCATAAGATGCCTGCAGTCTGTCATTTTGTTTCTTTGTATTTATTCATGATCCGCCTGTGGATCTTATTACATTCCAGTCTGTACATTCATAAACTCGAACACTCAGACAATATGGTTTGTAATAGTTTATTCACCAAGCCTTCCGCTGTGCTATTATATTGTGTGTATTGACTATGATGATATCAACTACGTCACGATACTCCCCGCCGGGCCTACCGGTAATATGTGGAAATATCGGGGTGTGACAGTTATGCGTAAACTCTTTTACTACTATATGCTATGCAAACTTGTGTACATTTATGTATTGACTTTATTTTAATGTATGTGACAGGTTGATAGGATGCTATGCTGTGATGAAACAAGCTAGGGAGTCTAGAAACCCGCTAAATAAAATCTGAGTTGTCGAAATAGTATTTGTTTATGAGACTCGCTATCTGTAATGACTGTTATTGCTTTATATGTTAGTAGTATGGGATATTAACGTTAAATATATTGTCATTTAATATTTGTTATGGATTCTCTTGAACAATCTATTTCGCTCAGTGCCACGCCCCGATGTTTCCGCCATCGGTTGGGGTGTGACAGATTGGTATTAGAGCCACAACTATAGGGAATTAGGTCGAGTCTTAGGATTGATCTAGTCTATAGTCTAAGTACCAATAGACCCACTCTGTGCGAACCCAGTAAGGGTTCTGCACGAGCCAACTTTGATACTCTCGCTCGAACTCGCGAAAACTACATCTTTGAGCGAACACCGCATACTACAGTTTCGCACGAAGGGAACCTTTCCTAAGGTTCAAAACTATTTTGCCTTTCCTAAGGCTGACACAATACACACGTTTTCAAAAACACTCGCATAACACAATTGAGTGATCTTGTCGAGATTAGGTGTGAAAACCAAGAACTCCTGATAAAATCGCTCACTCTACGCGTATTTTCACTCTCAGCACGAGAAATCTTCGTTGAGTTAGGAGTGACATCCACATCTCAACGAAATTCTCCCTATCTATCTCGTGGTTTTACCACACTTTCAGGAACGAAGTTGTTAAGTTAGGGGTGAAACCTGCATCTTAACGACCTGTTCCACTCTCCGTTTGGATTTTTACAAAACTCTCACCAAAGTCTCGATGGATTCCAATTACTCGATTCAAGTAGTAACCGAAAGGATGCGTGTCGTTCGCCGTATCCTGGTGAGAGCACAGTCTATTAGGCCGAAGCGTGTACTCGAGATCATTGTGAATAGTTGAATCACTTTGGGTAGTCGATGCCTAACACCCAAGGTACTCTGTTTCGATACTGAGCCCGCAATCGCTGATTTTATGAGTTATCAATTTATGTGTTTTATGTGTTTGTATGTTTATATGTTTCGATTTTGGAGATTTATTCGCTTTCCGCTCATCCTTTTACTAAACGCTCACGGCTATCGAATCTCAAACGCTAGCTAATCGCAAACAAACTAAGAACTCTCGTACGCTATACTTTTCACTTACGCTACTCGCTTACGCTACTCGCAATCTCTCGTAACTCTCGAACGCGACTCGCGACCTTGAAAGACAGGTGAATACGTGCAAAATATGTAGGTGAATACGTACAAAATATAGGTGAATACATGCAAAGTATGTGCTTACGTGGATTATGTGCTCCTACGTGCTTATGTGCCTATGTGTTTTATGTGCCTACGTGACTACGTGCTTATGTGCCGACGTGTTCCTGATGCTTTACCTAATAATAATAGTAAGTATGATTGGTTAGACGCTAAACTTTTCAAAACCCGATATAATCGAATCTCGTCTGAATCCTATGACGATGTCTACTGCAGACAATGTCGTCATTTAGATCACATACTTCACGAGTCGCTCGACGCAACCATGCTGACAAGCGCATCGCTTCACTGGTGGCCAAAGAAATGGCTAAGGTCATACCTCAGATAGTCAGTGAAATCAACGACATCGGTAGCAAGTCCTCTGTTGAATCAAAGAATGACTCTCCGAAAACGTCATTCAGCTTTAAGCAATTCAAGGCCTGCAGTCCTGCTAACTTCACTGGTGAAGATGGACCCAGCACCATGTTCCAATGGTTTGACTCAATCGAAGTCACCTTCAGGCAAAGCGGATTCCCAGAAAATCTGCGTACTGTTTGATCAGTGCATTTTAGATACGCTTTATTTGATGATAATTATCTATAAAATGCATCGATATTATTATAAATATATTATATTGAGTTGCTTTTGTATTTTATATATATCAAAAGACTTTGATCTAAAATGATGATTTTATACAAGAAAATTATTGATCATAACTTTTAAATACTAATTATAGATCTTAATATGGGAGTTAAAGATTATTAATTGTAATTGATGGTAATTAAATAATTATTGTTTTGACATGTTTTGTAGGTATCGAGAATAAAAATACACTTCATGAGGGGAGCCACTATCTCAAAGATGGGCACCATTATATATATATATATTAGTGGTGAGGGATGATGAACAGTTATTTGTTTTTGTCTTTTACTTGCTTTATTTTCTTTTATATAAAGATTGATAAGAGAATATTATAACAATCAAGTTCGGTGCTCTGGTGGAAAAGAACCTTTCTTATAACCTTGAGCTCCCAGGTTCAAATCCTGAATTCTACCGGTTTTATTGCTTAATTTTTTTATTTGGCAAAAGCAAAAATGCTTCTAATATTAAGAATCGGTCCATCAACTTCAACTGTAACAAGAAGCCTTCAACCAGTAAGGCTAACAAAATACTTGGTTGACTATTTTTATTTAATTTAACTACTAACAAGGTAACTTTTATTTTTTTTCTTTTCTAATTCAAACTAAATGTATTTATATGTAGTTAATGATATTTTTTGATATTAATGATTTTTTTGTTATTACATAATAGTTAGTATTGTCATCTTAACAGACCAATGTCGATACCGGTGTCGGTTCTATTGAAATCATTATAGATACCGAAACAGGGTTTCGGTTCCGAAAGTGTTTAGTACGGTACCGTATCGGATCAAAAGTAAATAATGGGTGCCGAATTGGTACAAAAAAAATGGTTCAGTTCATTAGGTATCGGTACCCAGTATTATTTGTTCATTCCTACCTTTATAACTTTTACTTATGTATATAAAAGGCAATTTGTATATACAGTTTATCAAGAACCATGAATAGTAACTTTATTTTTATAAGAAAATATATAGCTTCTAATTATTTTCTTATATTATAATAGTTTATTATTATATTTACTTTTAATAATATATTTTTAATTTTTTTATTCTTTTTTGAAAAACATATATTTCCTTTATCATTTTTTAATAATTCTTTTTTCTTTTTTTAGAACATATATTAATTTATCGATTAATTTGATACTTCTTTAATAATTGAAGTTTATAACTTTTTTTACAAAAACTTAAGTACGTAGTTGTGCTTGATTATTTCCCTGACATTTCGTTATAAGTTTTGTTAAAAACGAAGCTATACGCAAAATAAAGTATTTATTTGGTATTATAAAACGATACGATGATAAACTAAACAGTTCTAATGGTTTGCATTTCTAAACAACATGTTTTATTTTTAAATTATGTTTGTTTTACATTATCATTTGCTCGGTTTCGCCGCAATGCGCGATGTCAAAAATACTAGTTATCTATATATTAAAGTTCATGTACCATGAACAGTAACAAAATTTAATGTTATTTTATTTATTTTACTATTATATTATTTTAAGCTTTTTTTTTTGACTTTTAAAGTACGATGTGTGGTAAAATTTCGAGTATGTCGTTGTAACATGCTTATTTTATCTGCATCTTGATATAAATTTTACTCAAATCTGAGTTGTGAGTAGAAATGTACAAGCGAGCAAAACAACATATATGTCATCAAAGTTATCTCAACTCTCTTGCATTAGTTTTTTTATATAAAGTAACGTCGTTTAGCATTTTAGTTATTTTAATAATATGATATAATGCTTCGTAAGACTTCAAATTTACCGTGCGACGTTCTTAGTCTTATCGATGTTTCGATCAAAGTTTTATTTGTCAAATATAATCAAATTTTTTTTGTTATCTACCATAAGGAACCATACGCATATAACATGGGTTCCGGTACCGCCATTTGTTTTTTTTCCGCTTATTTTATTGACATAAAACAAGTGTTGATATCTTCCTGCACATATGTCTTTCGGTTATCGAGTGCCGGTATCATACATATACTATAATGAACCGAACTGATACCAACCGAATATCCGATGCAACGCACGGAAATATCCACTAGTATAATTTTATTTTGGAGCACTTTTCATATCCACGAAGGTCAACAGCATTCATTATTTTTTTGTGGGCTTTCAAACTCTCAAAAGAAATACACCAATAATTATCATCGAAGATTTGGGCAGCCACCATCATTTTTCTTGGGCTTGGAGTATTACGAAGTGGGCTGCAACACTAGACAACTTTTGGACTTGATAATCATTGGAATATCATCGAATTGGGGGGACGGTTACAAAAAAGAAAACGCAACGAGGGGAAGGCAGCCTCTTGGCTGTGGGGTTTTTGTCTAGTTGGCATGCAAATCAAGAAAAGAGAAAATAGTATTTTGTGTTGACGACTTTGAACGCGATGAACGGCTAGCCTCTTCGGTTTCACCCCGGTGTAGATTGTTGTAAGAACTCTAGGGTTTATGCATTTGTATTTTTATTTGATTTGATTTTGTGACAAGTTGTTTAGTATTTGAACCCTTTGATAATTGTCGTGCATTTGAATTGAATTTGTGAATTGTCGAACGATGATAAAGTTATGACTTTGCGAAATGAATTTGTGCACTTATGCCTTATCATAGGTTAGGATTTACATGTCTGAGACAACGAAGTGCATTACGGTCCGTTGTCTATGGCGTTGATAGCAATTGACACCTAAGCTTCGTGATAGTAATCCGTTAATCACTATATGCAATTGAATCAAGTTAAAACATGTAGGAACCCTAGGTCTTGCAATTATCGAACCGGGTGTGATCCGTATTCTCATTTCTTGTTTCAACTTTCTAGTTAGTATTTTAGTTGCGATTTTAGTTAATCATAAGTGTTTTAGACAATATTCATTGTCGGTTTACTCCGATTTATTTTCAAACTAATTAAACAAATAAAATTAGCAATCTTCATAATCACGTTGTACATTGTTTGTAAATAGTCTAACTAATCGAACGGGTCGTGCGATACTGACCACCTGCTCTTCGTGGATTCGATACCCGACTTACCCTAGCTACCTAGGTTTAATTAGGTTTTTGACTGATCGGGATGACACGGTCACATCAAAATGGCGCCGCTGCCGGGGAGCTAGTGCGCTTAGTATTTCATTGCTTGTTCGATTTTAGTTTAGTTTATTTTCTTTCCTTTTTCTTGTATATTTGTGATTTTACTTCGGGTGGTCGAGCTTGTTTGTGCAGGTACATGTTTTGCAGGTACCATCTTTCAATATGAATTGGGTAGATGATGATCCGTGTGAGTGTTGCGGAAGCGGAGAGCATTATTTAGAAGATTGCTCTGTTTTCCACGAAAAAGTTCAAGCCAACAAGGATCGGGAAAACTACCTCAGCGGATTGTATGAATATAGGAGGACGGATTATGAAGATTTCAATGGTCCATCCTCATATTATCCATACGATAATCCACCACCACCACATTATCAAGAGTACTACTATGAACCCGAATTGCCACATTTCTCAAGTTACCGGGAGGTGTATGATGATTATTATAATGAATACCCTCAACCGGCGTACGAGGAACCTCAAGACTCAATAAGTTCCAAATTTGATGCCCTCATGAATGCTATGAGTGCTCTTACTAATTCACATTAAGAGTTCAAAGCCGAAGTGAGGAAAGAGTTTGAAGTAAGAGATAAAGCTCATGAAGACTTGGCAAAGAAAGTGGGTCATCTCGCCGAAGAATTGGCTCAACTTAGACGATACCAAGAGGTGTTGGCTCGTGGTACAGTGGTGGATGGTGATGTGGTGGAAGAGGTTATTGAACTTCCGGAGCAAGTAATTGAATGTTTGAACCGAGCGGAAGACATGACACCGCAAGACGAATCGGATTCGAAAGAAGCTCACGTTCATATTCATCCTTCTCCTAAACTTATCACTCCAACCAACAAAGTTGGGGATGCGGGTTCGTTCATAAGGATTCGAAGGGTGGCGTTGCAAGACATTAGCCATATTGTTAAGAAACGACCCCGAAGTTGTACAGTGCGTATGCCGAATATAATAAAAAGAGTATGGATTCGGCATGCCAACTACCGAGCGTATGTTAGAAACTCGGTAGGCAAATGTGCACTTCGACCACCATGAGAGGTAAATCAGGTATAATTGTTGTAGAGTTTGTATTATTATTCGTTTTATTTTATTTTCTTAGTTAAATGAACGTTGTGGGTGTGTTCCCTATATAACCCTCATGAGACCTACTCGTCCTCCCGAGCTATCGAGAGGTTTAAAAGGGCTTGTTGCATAAGCTAAATGCAACCGTGATTCCTACGAAAGTGAGTTAGGTTTATTGTTATTGTACATTATTTTTCCACATAAATCAAAGTGAATTAACGTATGACTTGGTAATATTTTCATAAAAGTGGTAGAACTAGGTAGCTAATAAATTTTAATGGTTGTGAGAAACATGCTTCTACACAAGGGTTAAGATTTGTAGGTACATTATGTTCGTGGGACGACCGCTTTCTTGAAGAGAAGAAGAGCACACGAGGAATGAGCTTAAAAATCAGGTGCATAGGTTTCTTTTTACTTTTGATTTTTAGTTAGCTAATAAGTGGATTGTATTTTGTATTTTATTTTTTCCGGGGTGAAGTTTTGGGGAGGTTAGTCGTGTCACATCCCTTGTGCGTTTTAAAAACTCTAGTTCTCACACATTGAGGACAATGTTTGCCTCAAGTGTGGGGATGGGGGAGTTAGTAAAAGTTTTCGATTTTTGACCCGTTCATTTAAACACTACACATTGAGCACAATGTTTACCTCAAGAGTGGGGATGGGGGGAAAATTTCAAAAATTTTTCAAAAATGTCTTTGTTTGAAGCGATCTAAAAAGCACAAGTAACTAAGTTAACGAGGGATGACACAACCCATTTGGTCTTTTGTCATGGTCAAGTTCAAATTAATAGCATGACGGGTATTTAGTGGGTGGTTATTTGGGAATAACTCATATCCGTGTGTAGTGTAACAAAAATAGTTTCAGCCATGCTAGTGTTCGTAGTCCAACAAGTGATAGCCCAAGTATCCCAATGCTTTGTTGTTTTCCCAAGTCTGAAGGAAAACTAGAATCCTCCTAACAATACCCCCGAGAATAATGGGGAGCTGCATCTCCTATAGCGCTACTATTGTTAAGGCGGATCTACACACCCTGGATTAAACGTTCACATAGCACGAATAGAATACAAGAATCACCAGTTTCACATACAAGCAGGATAGAGTTTAGTTTGCAAAAGTCTCTAGTATCGTAGTTTAGTAGAATACATGTTACATCCCAAAGTTTTAAAATAAAAAGGGATCGAGTATACTCACAGTGATTGCTTAACAGTTCAACTGTTATTGGATCAAAGGGAGCTCTTTAGAATTAGCATGATTAGATTACAACGGATAAGTGTCGGACAAAACAACGAGATTGCACAAGTGTCGGATCAGTCATTGGATCGAATGGCTGTCCGATCGGATGGCCATCCGATCGGATTGCCAGTCGATTGAGTGACAAGTGTGAGTGAAGGGACGAATGGCTGCCCGATCGGATGCTATCCGATAGGGTTGCTACTCCATTCTAGGTTGATACACGTGTGGGAACCGAATGGCTGTCCGATCGGATGGCTATCCGATCGGGTCACCACCCGATCCAAGTTTAAGTTTCAAGGTTGCCATGATCGGATGGCTGTTCGATCGGATGGCTATCCGATCGAGTTGCCACTCGACGATCAGGGCTTTAAGGTTTCAAGAATGTGTAGGATTAGGGGCAAGTGTCACTCGATCGGGTGGCTGTTCGATCGGATGGCTATCCGATCGGATTGCCACTCGATTGGGTTACCTTGTCCCGTTCTAAATTTTGTAAAAACTCCAAGTTTTTGATTTAAATAATGGTGACGTGTTACGTATTAAGACAACGGTAAACTCATCAGTTTTCCACCGATCCGATCGGGTGGGAATCACCCCAGTCCATTCCGTCGTCAGTTCATGATGATATTTATGTCAGAATCCATACTCTGGTCACCTTCTCCGGCAACAAATCACTTTTTTCAAGCCGACTGTAGACTAATAATCAAGTCTACAGTCCGTTCGGATCCGGATCTTACCGTTTCATGTAAAATTTCAAAAATAGATAAAGATAAACATGGATTTTAGCTAGAAAAGAGTAGATCTAGCTTAGATTTCGTGTAAAACGCATGAAATTCCTTAGATCTAAGCTAGATTTCATCAGGAGTGACATCATATAGTAGTTTGTATAAACCACCATTGATGACATCATCCTTAAGAACTCAGATCTAAGAGATTTCATGGTGAAAAGTGAGATTTCAAAGGAGAATCTCATAGAGAATGTTGTGTAGATTAAGAAAGTACAAGAATCTAGTGTTAAACGTACCGAAATCATCGAGAAATCGAAGAAATGAGATGTGCGTGCGTGCGTCTAAGTCGAGTGAGGCTGTCACATCCGTGAAGGACTGATGTGACAGGCCTATTTATAGTGTGGGAAAGTGTGAAGGTCAAGGAGGTGCACGGATCGGGTGGCAACTCGATCGAGTGGCCATCCGATCGGGTGGTCATCCGATCGGGTGGTCATCCGATCGGGTGGTCATCCGATCGGATGGTTATCCGATCGGGTGGTCATCCGATCGGATTGCCACTCGGCCAATCCATCCTTTCCGCGTTTCCGTCTTTGGTTCTTTTCGCACGTTAGATCAAGCGTTGCGTTTTGTATTTATTGGGTAATAGTATAACTAGGTTATAGCAATAACACAAAGGATTTCAAAGTTTCATAGTTTCTGCCAGTGTTAAGACTCCAGTCCCTCGTTCAACCAAGTCTCAAGTTTCACGAGCCTCAAGAGTCAAACACCAATGTGTATATTACAAGCATATAGAATTAGGCATTTCTAGTATATAGAATTAGGCATTTCAAGTATATAGAATTAGGCATTTCAAGTATATAGAATTCACCAAGTATCAAAAGTATAATTGACTACATAGCTTAGGGACTAAAATTGACAATATGCAAAGTCCAGGGACTGAACTTGTAAATAGCCTAAAGTTTAGGGACGCACGGCGTTACAGTCTCCCCTCCTTTAGGAGATTTCTTCCCCGAAATCTTAGAGGAGGACTGCTCGAAGAGCTGCGGATACTTGGCCTTCATCTCACTTTTCAATTCCCAAGTGAATTCGGCACCACGCTTTCCTTCACATCGAACCTTGACAATGGGGATTTTGCTGCGCCTCAATCGCTTGACTCCTTGATCCATGATTTCGACCGGTTTCTCCACGAAGTGTACAACTTCGTTTATTTGCAAGTCTTCGAGGGGAACCTGCAGTTCCTCGTCGGCTAGGCATTTACGTAGATTGGATACGTGGAACACTGGATGTACGTTGTTTAGCTCCTGTGGTAGGTCGAGTCTGTACGCTACCTTGCCAATCCTTTCAAGTATCTTGAAAGGACCCACATAGCGAGGAGCGAGCTTTCCCTTCTTACCAAAACGAACTACTCCCTTCCAGGGAGATACCTTGAGAAGAACCCGGTCACCAACATCAAATTCCAGAGACTTACGCCTATTATCAGCATAGCTCTTTTGTCTACTCCTAGCCTTGATCAAGTTATCATGGATCTGAAGAATCTTATCCTTTTTCTACCAATCTCATGCCAGCTGAGAGGAGATCGGCACTTGCGGCCATACAAAGCTTCGAAAGGAGCCATCAAAATACTGGAATGATAACTGTTGTTGTACGAGAACTCAATCAATGGTAAATGTACATCCCCGTTACCACCAAAGTTGATGACACAAGAACGGAGCATATCCTTAAGGGTCTAAATAGTACGCTCGGTCTGTCCATCCGTTTGAGGATGAAAGGCCGTGCTAAGATTCAAATGAGTACCCAAAGCGGATTGAAAGGTTTGCCAAAGACGTGAAGTAAAACGACCATCACGGTTGGAGATTATGTTAAGAGGTATGCCATGATGGCATATAATCTCATCAGTATAGATTCGAGCAAGTTTCTCCACTCTATAATCTTCACGAATAGGAAGAAAGTGGGCGGATTTGGTCAAACGATCAACAATCACGCAGATACTATTGTGACCAAAAGGTGTTCGAGGTAACTTAGTAATAAAGTCCATAGCGATGCTATCCCATTTCCAAACGGGGATTTCGGGTTGTTCTAAGAGTCCTGAAGGACGTTGATGTTCAGCCTGAACTTTCGTATAAGTGAGGCATTTAGAAACATATACAGCAATGTCCCTTTTCATGCCAGGCCACCAATAAGTTGTACGCAAATCATGATACATCTTATCAGCGCCCGGATGAATGGAGTAATGGGATTTGTGAGCCTCCTTCATAATGAGCTCATGGAGATTATCGCGATCCGGTACCTAGATACGATTGAGGTAGTATTGTAGTCCGTTGGGTTTAGTTTCAAGCTGGTTAATCTTAGCGCCTTGGATTTCCACTTCTAGACTTCCTTCATTTGCTGACGAATACTGAGCATCACGAATACACGCATGAAGATCATTAGAGATATGGATAGACTTCACGTGAGTTTTACGACTAAGAGAATCGGCCACTACATTCGCCTTGCCAGGATGATAGCGAATTTCGCAGTCGTAGTCGTTAAGCAATTCCACCCAACGTCTCTGTCGCATGTTAAACTCTTTGGTCAAAGATATGTTGAAGGCTTCTATGGTCAGTGAAAACCACACACTTAGTACCATACAAGTAGTGTCGCCATATCTTTAACGCAAACACAACTGCACCAAGCTCCAGATCGTGTGTAGTATAGTTTTTCTCATGCACTTTGAGTTGGCGGGAGGCATAAGCAATAACCTTCTCTCGTTGCATGAGCACACAGCCCAAGCCACGGTTCGAGGCATCACAATATACCATGAAATCATCATTCCCATCAGGGAGAGTAAGAACAGGGGCATTACACAAGAGAGTCTTAAGAGTTTGAAAAGATTCCTCTTGTTCGGGACCCCAAACAAAAGGTCTCTCTTTCTGAGTCAATGAGGTGAGAGGTACAGCAATTTTAGAAAAGTCCGAGATGAATCGACGGTAATAACCCGCCAATCCTAAGAAGGAACGAATCTCAGATGCAGATTTAGGCGTATACCAATTCTTCACAGCTTCGATTTTAGACGGGTTAACATGAATACCTTGCTTACTAACGATGTGACCAAGAAATTGTACTTCATCAATACAGAACTCACACTTAGAAAATTTAGCATACAAACGTTCACCACGTAAGAGTTCAAGCATCAAGCGTAAATGTCGAGCATGATCAGCTTTAGTTTTAGAATAAATGAGAATATCATCAATAAAGACTATCACAAAACGATCCAAATAGGGTTTACAAACACGATTCATGAGGTCTATAAACACAGCGGGTACGTTGGTCAATCCAAAAGGCATGACCAGAAACTCGTAGTGCCCATAACGAGTACGAAATGCGGTTTTGGGGACATCATCTTCGAGAACTCGAAGCTGATGATAACCAGAACGAAGATCGATTTTTGAGAAACAGGACGCGCCTTGTAGTTAGTCAAATAGATCATCAATACGGGGAAGTGGATAACGATTCTTAATGGTAAGTTTATTAAGTTCACGGTAGTCGATACAAATACGGAACGAGCCATCTTTCTTCTTGACGAATAGAACAGGAGCACCCCACGGGGAGGTACTTGGACGAATAAATCCCTTGTCGAGTAGTTCTTGAAGCTGACTAGATAACTCTTGCATCTCGGAAGGTGCAAGACGATACGGGGCCTTGGCGACAGGAGTTGCACCAGGTATAAGATCAATACGAAAATCAACGGTTCTAGGAGGTGGAAGACCGGGTAGATCTTCAGGAAAGACATCGGGGAAATCACACACCACTGGAACATCGCTTATGTTCTTCCCCTTGCACTTTTGTTCCATCACGTGGGCCAAGAAAGCTAGGTTTTGTTTACGTAAGCACCTGCTCGCTTGTGTGCATGACATCAACCTCAGCCCTTTCGAAGGTCGGTCTCCATAGACATGCAAGATATCACCAGACGGTAGAGGTAGACGGACAAACTTCTCGTGACAAGCAATCTCAGCATGGTTCTTACGTAACCAATCCATACCGATAATGACATCAAAACTACCCAATTGCATGGGTATTAGATCAATAGTAAACACGTGGTCGTTAAGAATCAAGGAGCAACCACGGAGGATAGAATCAACTAGAATAGACTTCCCATTGGCAATTTCCACCGAAAACGACTTAGGTAACATAGAGCGTGCACAGTTTAGCAAGGATTCAAATTCCAAGGACGTAAAACTTCTATTGGCACTAGTATCAAATAGGATTGAAGCATAAAGGTTATTCACAAGAAACGTACCATTAACGACGTCATTGTCTTTCGAGCTTGGTTGGCATTAAGATTGAACGCTCGTCCACGAGCGGCTGGCTGCTGGTCCTGGTTCAGCTGAGGACACTGATTACAGAGGTGAGTAGTATCTCCACACTTGTAGCATGTACGAATGGCGTTGACTGGCTTAGGGTTCTGTGGAGGAGCTGGGAGAGCTGGTAGGGCTGCCTGAGCTGGGGCTTGCTGAGCTTGTTGAGCTGGGTTAGCTTGACGACAGTAAGGAGTCGTGTGACCATAGCGATTGCAGTTGGTTCACAAACGACATGTAGAAGCAACAGGATGATGAAAATTACAAGTGGTACACTTGGGGTAAAACCCAGTGTATTGTTTCTTGACTTCAAGGGCAGCAGTGTTCTGAACGGTAACATAAGGAGCAGGCTTAGCAGCAGGATTCGCAGTAGGAACAATAGCATTGCATCCTGAACCCTGAGACTTTCGCCTCTTGTTCTTGCTGCCACTTGGCTGCTAGGTAACTTGATGTGCAGACTTGGAGGGAGCAGGGTTAGCAAACTGCTTATCACGAACGCGGTTGTTGTTGAGACTGGCTGCAAGACGGTAGACTTCCTCAATATTTCCGAGTTGAGCTGCTTTGATAGAATCACGCATAGTAGGCGGTAGACCATTGAGATACTTGGTTATCATTCGCTTAGGAGTAGAAACCAAGTGAGGAACAATCAAGCTGAGCTGCTTGAAGCGGGTAGTGTAAGCCAGATTATCATCACCGATATGCTTCAAGTACTAGAACTCTTCTTTAAGCTTCAGTTGTTCATGAGGAGGGCAGAATTCAAGCATCATTAATTCTCGCACCTCAACCCATGGAAGAGCATAGGCTTCTTCATTCGAACAGATGTTTCTCTCATTTGTCCACCACTCCAATGCTCTGCCTTGAAACATTCCGGTCGCACTCCTAGTCTTTAGATGATCTGGGCATTCACTGTTGATGAAGGTAACCTCGATGCTGTCAAACCACTCGAGCATAGCAGTCACTCCATCACTGCCTGTGAAAGACTTAGGGTTGCAAGAGATGAAATGCTTATAGGTGAACTTGGTAGACTTTTCTTTCTCCATCTTAGAGTCAACAGAAGAGGGCGGAATGTTCGATCCTTGGATCTCGGAGACGATCTTTGGTATGACTCGAGCGATCTGGTCGGCCATGAAGGACATCATCTTTTTCTGAGACTTTTCCCTGGATCTCTTGAGAGTGTCGGAGAGCTTTCGAGAAGACATCCTAAAGATCCAACAAGAGGATCATATAAGTCTAGATTAATATAGATCCACACATGATAGACTAAGACTCAAGATTCACATAGATACCGCAACCTACGACCTTCGCATGGCACGTTGTTCGAAGTTTGGCGACATATCAGAAACGCTTATATATAGGAAGTACCAGCGGCGTATCCACCACGCTTCGGGCATAATCGCTTCGACCTCGTAGTCGGTGTCATGTTACGTGTCGCAAAACACACTCATCATCATTATTATAGTTTCACATAGATTTCAATAGATTTGCGATAGGTTTCAAATAGTCTTCAATAGATCCAATAGTCTTCTATAGACTTCAATAGACTTCAATAGGCTTCAATAGGCTTTCAATAGATTCGCATAGATTTAGTGTTAACACTCCGCAAACAACGAAATCCCGCATGGCACGTGCTACGAAAGTTCAGTAACATGACGGAAGCACTTATATATAGGAAGTACCAGCGGCGTATCCACCATGCTTCAATCATGCCATGTCCGTCTCGTCATTGGTGTCATGCTTCGTCAACCACCATATTAGAATTCACCACAAGATTTCCACATAGATTGATCCAAATAGATTCAACAGCATAGATTAACCCAAACAGACTTCACAACTTCAATCCCGAGCCTACAAAACTACGAACTTCACTTAACACGTGGTACGGAGACTCGGTAACATGCCAGAAACACTTATATATAGGAAGTACCAGCGGCGTATCCACCACGCTTCGGACATGCCACTTCCTCCTCGTTTTCGGCGCTAGGCTACGTTTCGTATTTTGTTTCTCACAACATCACATACATAGCTTACACATAGATTTCACTAGAGTACACAATAGGTTTCACATAGATTTCACATAGATTACACAAATAGTTCTTCCATAGCTTTAGAATTCAACATCCTTATCGATCCACAGACACTAAGTTTCGCATGGCACTTGGTATGAAAGTTGGTAATATGTCGGAAACACTTATATATAGGAAGTACCAGCGGCGTATCCACCATGTTTCGGACACGTCACTTTTCCCTCGTATTCCATGCCATGTTACATCTAGTGCCTTACAATCATAATATCACATAGATTGCTCATATAGATTAACATCGTAGGTAAACTTCTTAAATTTAGTTTGATCATGAGAGATTAGATTTTAGGCTTTAGATTGCAGACATACGTGTGATTCGTATAAAGAGCTTCAAAGTAAACAAGGATCAAGATAAACGAAGAATCGAGTTTAAAACCACATGAAAAATCAAGGTAGCATAAAAGATTGGCTTATAAAACATAGAGTGTTCCGGGTAGAGGAATGGTGACTAACCAGAGTGATTCGAACCCCTTTCGAATTGAAGCAACGCGTCTTGACTTACTTCGACAAATACGTCATCGATGTTAGGCCTACACATTCGTCCTTTTGGTCATTTCACGTACCCAATTGAATGGAAGTTTCGAGACTTTGGCGAGACATAAATAAAACATCAAGAGTGGGACTAGTTGTCAAGGTCTGAGTTTCACCTCTAACTTGACAACATCGCACCCTAATAGCGTTGGTACTTATCCGCAGACAAGACCTACTAGAATAGTATGGAGATTTTCCATCAAGGTTCGGATGTCACTCCTGACTTGAGGGTAAGTCTCGTGCAAAATACAAACACTAATTGACAGTGTTTTCAAAGTATCAAGTGTATATTGTGTCAGCCTTAGGAAAGGTATGTAAGCTTAATAGGATAATGTGCTGCTAGGAAGCAGATACGGTAGAATGCATAAGTCTTAAACAACAGTTAAGAATCAAGATTCCTAGAACTATAGACTAGGGCAAGTATTCCTACTTATCCTAATTCCTTATAGTTATGGCTCTGATACCAATCTGTCACACCCCAACCGATGGCGGAAACATCGGGGTGCGAGCACTAAGCGTTTAGATTGCTCATGAGTATCCATAACACTAAATAGTTTCAATATAAATTAGATTAAATTCAAACAATTGTCTAAACAACCATCATTCACCAAAAGCATAGTATCAACTGAATCAGACATAACCATTGTTTTCAAAAGTTTCTAGAATTAAACTAGGCAAGTTTCTAAGCATCAATCCTAGCTTGTTTTCCATAGTGCCAGCAGCTATCAACCTGCAACATGTATTAAAATAGGGTAAGTACAAAAATGTACCGGCGAGTATACAAGTTCGAATAATAGCATAATAGTATAAAACAACTCATATCCGTGTGTAGTGTAACAAAAATAGTTTCAGCCATGCTAGTGTTCGTAGTCCAACAAGTGATAGCCCAAGTATCCCGATGCTTTGTTGTTTTCCCAAGTCTCAAGGAAAACTAGAATCCTCCTAACAATACCCCCGAGAATAATGGGGATGTGCATCTCCTATAGCGCTACTATTGTTAAGGCGGAACTACACACCCTGTATTAAACGTTCACATAGCACGAATAGAATACAAGAATCACCAGTTTCACATACAAGCAGGATAGAGTTTAGTTTGAAAAAGTCTCAAGTATCGTAGTTTAGTAGAATACATGTTACATCCTAAAGTTTTAAAATAAAAAGGGATCGAGTATACTCACAGTGATTGCTTAACAGTTCAACTGTTATTGGATCAAAGGGAGCTCTTTAGAATTAGCCTGATTAGATTACAACGGATAAGTGTCGGACAAAACAACGAGATTGCACAAGTGTCGGATCAGTCATTGGATCGAATGGCTGTCCGATCGGATGGCCATCCGATCGGATTGCCAGTCGACCGAGTGACAAGTGTGAGTGAAGGGACGAATGGCTGCCCGATCGGATGGCTATCCAATCTGGTTGCCACTTCATTCTAGGTTGACATATGTGTGGGAACCAAATGGCTGTCCGATCGGATGGCTATCCGATCGGGTCACCACCCGATCCAAGTTTAAGTTTCAAGGTTGCCTTGATCAGATGGCTGTTCGATTGGATGGCTATCCGATCGAGTTGCCACTCGACGATCAGCGCTTTAAGGTTTCAAGAATGTGTAGGATTAGGGGCAAGTGTCACTCGATTGGGTGGTTGTTCGATCGGATGGCTATCTGATCGGATTGCCACTCGATCGGGTTACCTTGTCACGTTCTAAATTTTGTAAAAACTCCAAGTTTCTGATTTAAATAATGGTGACGTGTTACATATTAAGACAACAGTAAACACATCAGTGTTCCGCCGATCCGATAGGGTGGGAATCACCCCAGTCCGTTCCGTCGTCAGTTCGTGATGATATTTATGTCAGAATCCGTACTCTGGTCACCTTCTCCAACAATAAATCCCTTTTTCCATGCCGACTCTAGACTAATAATCAAGTCTAGAGTCCATTCGGATCCGGATCTTACCGTTTCATGTAAAAGTTCAAAAATAGATGAAGATAAACATGGATTTTAGCTTGAAAAGTGTAGACCTAGCTTAGAT
Source organism: Helianthus tuberosus (assembly GCA_030545235.1). Classification (NCBI taxonomy): domain Eukaryota; kingdom Viridiplantae; phylum Streptophyta; class Magnoliopsida; order Asterales; family Asteraceae; genus Helianthus; species Helianthus tuberosus. The sequence goes on along the minus strand of CM060351.1, from coordinate 127,224,790 downwards.
TTCGTGTAAAACGCATGAAATTCCTTAGATCTAAGCTAGATTTCATCAGGAGTGACAACATATAGTAGTTTGTATAAACCACCATTGATGACATCATCCTTAAGAACTCAGATCTAAGAGATTTCATGGTGAAAAGTGAGATTTCAAAGGAGAATATCGTAGAGAATGTTGTGTAGATTAAGAAAGTACAAGAATCTAGTGTAAAACATACCGAAATCATCGAGAAATCAAAGAAATGAGGTGTGCGTGCGTCTGAGTTGAGTGAGGCTGTCACATTAGTGAAGGACTGATGTGACATGCCTATTTATAGTGTGGGAAAGTGTGAAGCTCAAGGAGGTGCACGGATCGGGTGGCAACTCGATGGAGTAGCCATCCAATCGGGTGGTCATCCGATCGGGGGGTCATCTGATCGGATGGTCTTCCGATCGGGTGGTCATCCGATCGGATGGTCATCCGATCGGGTGGTCACCCGATCGGATTGCCACTCGGCCAATCCATCCTTTCCGCGTTTCCGTCTTTGGTTCTTTTCGCGCGTTAGATCAAGCATTGCGTTTCGTATTTATTGGGTAATAGTATAACTAGGTTATAGAAATAACACAAAGTATTTCAAAGTTTCATAGTTGTGACACCTCGTAAAATCACGACCAATATTATGAAGACACGTGTTACGGACTTTAAACGTGTAAGGAATTATTTCTGGAGGACTAAAATTGATTAAACAATGTATATATGTTAACAAAGGGATCCAAAGTGTCAACATGCCATTCTTGTGTCTCTGATTGACCTCACACGACGTTCGTATTCTTTAACAAATAAATTGTTGAACAATGGAAGTCGTTTGTGCTTAAAATAAAGATCTTATGAAACATAGGGGTTAAAAGTATCAACATGTTGAAAGTAACCTCTGAGTGACCTTTTAACGATCCCAATAGTAGAAGTTATACTCGGGTCTAATACCCCCCTAAATAATGAAGTTCTGCTCCGTTGTAAGTATCATAACCCCTGGATACGTATTAGATATCCGTAACGGCTGTCGTGGTTCTGCCCGAGGTAGTCGTTGGAATGCCATCTCAGGGAGGGTATTACTAATGTTAAAATGGGTTATTATACTAACACGTGTGCATTTGTGTAAATTATAGATAATTCTCAAGAAATTCTTACATAAAACCTAAGACAGCAATGTGAGTAATCTCCTTTTTGCAAATTGTTTTTACAAAACCTCACACAATTAATTACATATTAAGCAGTTATTGAGTATTTGTAAGGATACAATTATCGTCGGTATGTTGGGGTTTTGTATACAAAATTAGTTACTGCCTTGCGAGGAGTAACTTTTCCACAAGTCGGGTTTGACAGTACCGTGGGTAGTAATTGGTATGACTTGGAAACAAATGTAATTGCGAGACCGCCCTCAATACTGTACAATGGATTTTATTTAAACTTAATTAAACTGGGATTCACTCACCAGTATTTCCAACTGACAAAATTTTTTTAAACGCGTTTCAGGTAACAAAATGTGAAAGCCAAATAGAAGCCAGCTGGACAGCACTGAAGGCTTGGAAAAGTGGCAATAAAGTTACCTAAAAAGAAATAGATGTTTTTATTAAATAAAAATGGGATTTATTCCTATGAAAATGTGTGTACTTAAAACTTGGGTTTTATCCCATGTGTCTAATATTATGAAAGTGTGGTATTTTACTCTGATAAAATATTTCCTAACTACGCTCCTGATGAAAATTCCGCTGCCAAAATTAGACAATACCAGATACCACCGGAACTGGCCGCGGCCGCCCGTTCCTGTATTTGAATAGGGGGACGAGGGTTGCGACAAAATTAAACATCCATTAGTGATGATGTGTCTGCGGGCCATATTCATTGTCATATAAGACAAAAGACAGCTGTAGTCTATGACTCCCTGTCAAGAAAGATAATGAACCACGTTCAAACCTAAATGACTTGATTCTATAAGATCATGGCTTAAGAATGAAAATTGTCCTTGTGACTAGGCCTTCTGTATGCCACCCTATTATCCTTAAATAGTTTATAACTGGGATGAAATATAATAAAAATTTAAATAAATTAAATTAACCAATATGGTTTATGGTTACCATGGTTAATGAATTGCCATAAAAGACAATTCCATAATAGACTTTTGAATAAATCTTGTCAATATTTTATGTAGCAATCAAGCTACATGGCTGGGTCAGACGAAGTCAACAGTCATCCGAGGGAGAATCATGATACTTCCAGAGTTAATGTAGCGGGCGCAGAATTGCAGGCATTAATAGATAATGCTGTTACTCGAGCTCTTGACAGACAATTTAATGAATCGAGTGGAACTCGCGTTAGAACTCAGTCTGTACCACATTCAAAACCACCCTCCAAGACTCATACAGCTCGCAAGAGTGATTCTCATCACTCATCGAATCAGAGGAGTGTTCCATCTAAGAAAGTAGTGCTCACTCAAGAGCCACGTGTTAAGGGCTGTTCTTATAAGTATTTTGTCTCCTGAAAGCCCAGGGATTTCACAGGGGAGAAAGGAGCCATCGATTATATGGCGTGGCTCGACTAGATGAACACTGTGGTTGATATTAGTGGTTGTGCAGAGCAAGACATCGTGAAGTTTGTGTCACAATCATTTAAAGGAGAAGCTCTAGCTTGGTGGAGGTCATTGATCCAAGCTACTGGTAAGATCCCGTTGTATAACCTGGCATGGGATCAGTTTGTTGCTTTAATCAAAGAGAATTTCTGTCCTTAACATGAAGTTGAGAAAATTGAGACTGACTTCCTAACATTGGTTATGAAGAACTTGGACTGTCAAGCGTATCTCACGAGCTTCAACACTATGTCACGATTGGTTCCATACTTGGTTACACCGGAACCAAAACGTATAGCTTGTTTTATTGGGGGTTTAGCTCCGGAGATCAAAGCAAGTGTGAAAGCATCAAGACCTACTACCTTCAGATCAGTGGCTGATTTGTCATTATCTCTTACCCTCGATGCGGTCAGGCAGAGATCGCTTAGGAATTCTGATGAAGGGAAAAGGAAACGTGAGGATGGGAACTCACACCATTCTGATAAGAAGCATAAAGGGAACTCTGAAAACAAGAAGAGTTCAGGATTCAAGAAAGATAACCAACAGTCGGGTGAAAAACCCAAGTGTAAGACCTGCAAGAAGTGTTATCTAAAGAAATGCAGGTACGAATTGAAATCCCAATCGCAGCCCAGAGCTTGTGGGATATGCAAATCAAGTGAGCATAAGACGTTGGATTGCAAGAAGATAAAGGATGCGACGTGTTATAACTGCAATGAAAAGGGGCACATCAAGTCCAACTGCCCAAAGTATGCAAAGAAACCTAAAGAAGGTAAGAAGACCAATGCTCGGGTCTTCCAAATGAATGCACAAGAAGCCATTCAGAATGACAATGTGATAACATGTACCTTCCTTATCAATGATGTTTATGCAAGGGTATTATTTGATTAGGGTGCAGATAAATCATTTGTAGATAATAAGTTTTGTAAGTTATTAAATCTGCCTGTTAAAACCCTAAGCGTAAAGTACGAAGTAGAATTGGCCGATGGTACCATAGAAACTGCTTCAACCGTGTTAGATGGATGTTTTATATCCATTAGGAACCACTCTTTTCCATTGTCTTTGCTTCCTTTGAAACTAGCTGGATTCGACATAGTAATAGGCATGGATTGGTTATCTCATAACCAAGCTCAAATCGTTTGTGATAAGAAGCAAGTGGTTATTAAAACACCTTATGGTGAGCCGTTGACAAATCAGGGAGACACTCAGTATGGGTTGCCTAAGCAAGTGTCTATGCTTAAGGCATCAAGGTGTATGAAGAAAAGTTGTGTCATTTATATGGCACAAGTGACTATTGATGGACCAAAGCCCAAGATCGAAGACATCCCTATCATTTCTAAATATCCAGATGTATTCCCTGAAGAACTACCTGGTTTACCTCCAGATAGGCAAGTAGAGTTCAGGATTGACATTATTCCTGGAGCAGCTCCAGTTGCAAGAGCACCTTATCGGTTGGCACCGACTGAGATGAAAGAGTTAAGGACTCAACTGGGTGACTTGTTGGCAAAAGGTTTTATTAGACCTAGCTCATCTCCTTGGGGAGTACCAATCCTGTTCGTGAAGAAAAAGGATGGATCAATGCGTTTATGCATTGATTATCGAGAGCTGAACAAGGTTACAATCAAGAACAGATATCCATTGCCCAGGATCGACGATCTATTCGATCAGCTTCAAGGAGCAAGTTATTTCTCCAAGATTGATTTAAGGTCGGGATACCATCAACTGAAGGTTAGAGATGAAGATGTGCACATGACTGCATTTAGAACTCGCTATGGTCACTACGAGTTCTTAGTGACGCCTTTTGGGCTCACTAATGCACCAGCAGTGTTCATGGACCTCATGAATCGCGTTTGCAAACCCTACTTGGACAAGTTTGTCATTGTCTTTATTGATGACATCCTTATTTACTCAAAGAATCAGGCTAATCATGAGAAGCACCTTTGATGTATCCTTAAACTTCTTCAGCAAGAGAAGCTCTACGCCAAGTTTTCAAAATGTGAGTTTTGGCTTCGTGAAGTCCAATTTCTTGGACATATGGTTAGTGAGCGTGGTATCCAGGTGGATCCCGCTAAGATTGAAGCCATCATGAATTGGCAAGAACCGAAGACGCCCACAGAGATTCGCAACTTCTTGGGTCTGGTAGGATACTATAGGTGTTTCATTGAAAATTTCTCAAGAATTGCTGCACCCCTAACTTCATTAACCCGAAAGAATATAAAGTTTGATTGGGGTCCTAAGCAACAAGAATCCTTTGAGATTCTTAAGCAAAAGTTGAGCAATGCTCCGGTATTGACATTGCCTGAAGGAATTGAAGAGTTTGTGGTATACTGCGATGCATCGCACACTAGAATGGGTTGTGTACTCATGCAAAGGGGCAAGGTCATTGCCTACGTCTCAAGACAATTAAAGGTGCATGAAAAGAATTACACCACCCATGACTTGGAATTGGGTGCCGTTGTGTTTGCACTAAAACTTTGGAGGCATTATTTATACGGTACCAAGTGTGTGATTTATTCTGATCATAAAAGCCTTCAACACTTGTTCAACTAGAAGGATCTGAACATGAGACAGCGTCGATGGATGGAGACACTGAACGACTATGATTGTGAAATCTGATATCATCCAGGCAAGGCGAATGTAGTCGCTGACGCTTTGAGCAGGAAGGAAAGAGTTAAGCCCATTAGAATCAATGCCAAGAGCATTGAATTGAAGAACAGCTTGAATGAAAGATTGTTAGCCTGTCAGAAGGAAGCTGTACTAGAAGCTAACTATCCGAATGAAAAGTTGGGCATAACTGCTGAACAGTAATCATATGGCAAGGACGGGATCCTAAGATTGAATGGACGAATATGGGTTCCATTTTATGGAGGACTTAGGGATGTGATTCTTCAAGAAGCCCATAGCTCCAAGTATTCTGTTCATCCTGGCTGTGATAAGATGTACCAGGATTTAAAGGCAAATTATTGGTGGTTAGGTTTGAAGAAATCTATAGCCACTTATGAGGCCAAATGTTTGACGTGCGCGCAAGTAAAAGCCAAACACAAGAAGCCGTCAGGTTTGCTGCAACAGCCTGAACTTCCCACCTGGAAGTGGGAAATGGTAACTATGGATTTCATCACTAAGTTACCAAAGACAAAGCGAGGAAATGATACTATCTGGGTTATAGTCGATAGATTGACCAAGTCAGCCCACTTCTTACCTATTAAGGAAACACACAGCTCAGATAAGTTAGCTCAGTTATGTGACACCTGGGTTACTGCGACCATCAAACAAATGCCAAGCCAATAAAATATTGTATTTCATACTTGGGATTTGTATAAATATGTGTATCTTTTTCACATATCAATTCTTGTTCGATTTCAAGCTTTAAATCGTTTTCTGGAAGGTTATAAGCGCACTGATGCGTAAATATAACCCGTTTAATGCAACGAACGCTCCGAAATAGTGAAATATACTTAACATACCTTAAACAACCTTTACATAACTTAGAAATAAGTTTTGAAGGCTTTGGTATGGCGAAATCAAGTTAAATCGCTTACAGGGACTAAAGTTGACAAACTGCGAAAGTATGCCAATTTGAACTGTAACTGACATTCCGGAACATGACCATAAGTTAAACATACCATAAATATCCTTCACATAGCTTAGAAATAGGCTTTGAGGGGTTCGGTGTGCTAAAATAAACTTTTGGGTCATTCAGGGACTAAAAGTGTCAAAAAGTGCATAAGTTTGCACTTTCGCGCATAACTTACGTTCTGAATACATCCGGACATCCAAAAATTTATGTAAGCACTAAAATATTTTATTTTAGTGTTTGGCTTGAGAAAAATCCATTCGTCGCGTCATTTGGATCGTTTTTCGCGCTTATGCGCATTCCGTCGTAATTAAGCGAACATCGCGATCATACGGCCAAACGAACCGACATCCGAGATATTTTTGAGCATGTTTTGAGTTCCCTATACTTTAACTTCATTTTAGAGCCTTGAAATGAGGTTAACGGGCTGCAGGGACCATTTCTGCCATTTTTGAAACTTTTCTGAAACTGGTGCATGGTGGCGTAGCGCGAGCCCTAAGGCCTTTACCGTCGCGCTACGCGAGCGCCTAAGCTGAACAGAAAAAAAACTCGATTCAATGTATTAACAGCGGTTAAACTCCCAACCACACACCCACACTTGCCCTTTCAGTTCATGATAGGCCATTTTTAGTCACCACAACATTCCAACAAGTGTACGCCTTAGATTCGATCACGGTTTCCAAGAAACGATCCTAACGGTTCGGGAAATCCTATAAATACCCACATCCTTCAATTGCAAAACCCACTAGAATTTTGATTTGAGAAACTCTAAGTTGAAACCATTGTTTCATACCTGAGTTACTTGGATCGAGATTAGCATTCGGGGACCCTTCGTAAGTATTCCTTCGTTCTTTTATTGCTTTTCGAGTCCGAAAGTCAAACTTTGTTTGACTTTCTACGTTGACCAATTTATGGTCAATGCGAAGTTCGTTTGAACTTCGCAACGTGATTGTAATCACGATGGTTATAGTCCCTCGTGACTATGCCTACTGATTACCACGTTGTCTAGGGTCGTAAGGGTAAGCGATCTAATAAATCCCTTATACCTTCGAACCCGACCCATTTGGTCGATCATTAGGATCCGATCAAACACATTAGGTGACCATAGCATATAGGGAATAACCTTCCGAGGTTATACCTTATGGTCGCTTCGTTTAAGTAGTTGTATGATAGGTAGTTTATATGCCTTAGGTAAATTACCAAAATACCCCTTTGGTGCCAAAATTCATTTTAAACATATGTAACATAACTTTTGACATCTAAACTGATTTGACAACAATATTAGACATGTTAAGGCATATGTTACTTGTCATAGGACTAGTTAGGCGGTCCGAACGCGTTTTACGCGAACGACGCGTTAAAGTAGCATAAGCTTCCTAAACGGGTCGTAATGGCTCGTAAGCACTTATGTTAGGTTTCATTTAGTATGTAGGCTTTGTTAAACCATATTACACGAGTCTCCATACTCGTTTGGTTTACGAACCCTCATTCTATCTAAATCCTCAGATTTAGGTCCGGTTTATTAACATAGGTACCTATATTAGGTGCCGTTTGATTCCGAGATCTCTAGCATTGCTTGGTGGTTATCTTAGGACTTCTGAGCAATCTTAAGTGAGTACATAGACCCCTCTTTTACTGTTTTCCAAACTGTTTTGGGGTGAAACACATGTGCCTACTTGTTACTTTCATGCTTTCCATGTTTTCACATTATATACATGCTATGTTTATTAGTACACTATTAGTACATGATTTCATTACATTTTATGCTATGTATGTCCATTGTGTGCATACTTAGTACATTGTTTTACATTTACATTTTATGCTATGTATATCCATTTGTTACATACTTAGTACAGTTGTTTTCATCACATGCTTACATTTTGGTATGACATTTGGTTTGTTTAAAATGGAACAATACATTCATTAACATTAGCTACGCCGTTCGTTAGTAGGTAGTGGTACCATAGGAATTGACAACTCCCGTTCCTGAAATCCTGGGTAGGTTTGGATTGGAAGGAATGACCGAATTCGATATACATAACACAGATAGACCTTTAAATTATTTAAGGGTTTATCGCCACAGTCTCAAGGCTTGGATGTATGCATTTTCACAACACCGCATAGATGTTCGTATCAGTATAGCATGCATTTCCACAAAACATAACTTTGATTTAAACCAAGTTTTACTTCACTACTTTGTTTTGTGCATTTTACCTATGGTTTAGTTGATGCATTCCACTAGCCATACATATCAGTTTGGTTACACATTACATGATTTACATTTGACACATAAACATTTTCGACATTGGTTATACATTGCATGATTTACATCTTGACATAAACATTTTGACATATTATTCAATACATTTGGCAATTGGTTTAAACATAAACATCTTACATTGGTGGTTTGTTTGGGTAAGTGATTTAAGTAACGAGGCGTGTGTAATATGATACAAGCATGGTGGATACGCCGCTGGTACTTCCTATATATAAGTGATTGTATGGTATTACATATCGTAGTGTTATTTGAATCATTTCAATTTGGACATATAACATTTTATACAAATAACATACTTTTCACAATACATTGTTTTACAAACAACTTAAATTATACAAACTCATTTCACAGGGTTATTCACTTAACCATGTATTATTCTTTTATACATATATATCATTTGGTTTATTTATCACTTTTCAAATGATTTACAAGACAAAGCAAATTACAAGGTTCATGACTAAACATTTTCTTAAACAATAAGTCATGAATCCTATTTTCATAAACCTATGTATCTCACAGGCATTTTTATGCTGACGTACCTATTTTCACATGTGTTTCAGGATATGATGCATAGGATCTATCAAGATACACTTAGGCGTACTTGGGCCTTAGCGACAATAAAAGATGCAAGACTAGTTATTTATGTTATGTTTCTCTGATTGTCAAGACATTGTAACTCTTTTATTCAATAAAACAATATTGCAATTTCCATGTGTTATGAAACAATGATTCTGTTACACCACTCCCTGATGTTTCCGCCACGTTTTGTTGTTTTACGTGGTCGGGGTGTGACAAGTTATACGTGGATGATATTGTATCTCTTCACGGAGTACCAGTGTCTATCATCTCTGATAGGGATATGAGATGTACATCGCACTTTTGGAAAAGCTTTCAGCAATCCCTAGGCACTCGATTAAACTTCAGCACTGCATATCATCCTCAGACGGATGGTCAGAGTGAGCGTACAATTCAAACACTGGAGGATATGCTAAGGGCTTGTGTTATTGATTTAGGTGGAAGTTGGGATGATCATCTTCCATTAATTGAATTTTCATACAATAATAGCTATCACTCGAGTATTCAAGCGACACCTTTTGAAGCTTTGTATGGAAGAAAGTGCAGGACGCCCGTTTGTTGGGCAGAAGTTGGAGATGTTCAACTGACAGGACCTGATATAGTCCTGGAGACGACAGATAAGATTATGCAGATACGTGATCATCTCAAAGCTGCTAGGGATAGGCAGAAAAGCTACGCAGATAAAAGGCGTAAACCTCTAAAATTTGAGGTAGGTGACAAAGTGTTACTTACGGTGTCACCCTGGAAAGGGGTGATGCGATTTGGCAAGAAAGGAAAACTAAGCCCCAGATACATAGGACCATTCGAGATCATCGAATGTGTCGGAAAAGTGGCTTACAAGTTAAACCTGCCTGAAGAGCTCAGTGGAATTCATAATGTGTTCCACATCTGCAATCTGAAGAAGTGTCTAGCTGATGAATCGCTAGCCATGTCACATAAGGATATGCATATAGATGAGAGCTTAAAATTTATTGAAAAACCTTTGTCGATCAAGGATCGACAGGTCAAGAAACTTCGAAAGAAGTACGTACCGATTGTGAAGGTTAAGTGGGATGCCCGTAGAGGTCCCGAATACACGTGGGAGGTTGAATCCATAATGAAACAGAAGTACCCTCATTTATTTCAGTAAATCTCGAGGTCGAGATTTCTTTTAAGGGGGTGAGAATGTGACACCTCGTAAAATCACGACCAATATTATGAAGACACGTGTCACGGACTTTAAACGTGTAAGGAATTATTTCTGGAGGATTAAAATTGATTAAACAATGTATATATGTTAACAAAGGGATCGAAAGTGTCAACATGCCATTCTTGTGCCTCTGATTGACCTCACACGACGTTCGTATTCTTTAACGAATAAATTGTCGAACAATGGAAGTCGTTTGTGCTTAAAATAAGGATCTTATGAAACATAGGGGTTAAAAGTATCAACATGTTGAAAGTAACCTCTGAGTGACCTTTTAATGATCCCAAAAACATTGTGATAATCTATTTTGATCCCAAGAATATCGGATATTAAATCCATGAAGTTTCGACGCACATAAATAATCAAAGTGTTAATTACAAGTAATAAGGGTTAAATGCATTAATATTGCATTTCAAGACCATTCGGGTGACCTCGTAACTAACCGAAGGCTTATTGTTAAATGTTTAAAGACTCAAGACCCTTAAAAGTCAAGTTTGGGGGTTAAAAGTGCAATAAACGCAAGTTAAATCAAGTTTAGAAGGACCAGGGACCAAAATTGCAATAACTGAAACTTGGTAACCGGATCAGACCCTCAGGCGAGCCGCGTAGGTCATAAGACAAGTCTTACGCGGGCCGCGTAAGACTGCCAGGTGCAGAAAAATTGGACAGATGCCTGTACAGCCTGTTGTACCGCCTTTGCATGCCTTGTTTTCGATCCCAGGGGCTGAGCCAACAGTATTTCATGCATAGGGACACCTGGAATCATCAGAAAACATTTGTAGACTTGTGTGGAGTGATCTTGTGAATTATTTTTGGATATATAAGAGCTTCTTGGTTGCTACTTCATGTGCTCATTCACAAAAATCATTCTAACTTACTCTCTGGAGCTCTCTGGACTTCAAGCAAGTTTACCTCAGTTCCTAATTCGTGCTAAGAGCCTTTGTAAGCATTCTTAGCCTTCCTAGTTCATGTTTTATTAGTCTAATGACCAAAAGTCAAAGCCGTCGTAATTAAGCTTTGACTTAGTGATTAATCACTAATGGTCCAATCATTTTTCGAATTGAAAGTGGCTATGAGTTGGTAATTATGTGGGTAATAAACCCTTAAAAGGGCACCCTCTGATTTCCACTCTAACTTGGTCAATTGTCGGGTCAAACTTTATATTAAAAAGTCAACATGAAGCTATTTTACAAATAAATCTATATCTGATAATGTAGAAGTTATGGAACCTGTTTTAACATTAAAATAACTTGGTAAATAATGTAAGAACATGTCTAAGCATGTTCAACCCGACAATTCTGAGTTTAGGCTCAGTTCGGAACCGAAAGTCGCAAAAGTAGACTTTTGCTTTGACTTTCAGTTCTGACCCGATTTAGCTTAGTTTAGATATGCCTTAGGGTTCCATTAGGACCAGGTTATAGGTTAGTATAACCCTCTGAGGTTATACAACTTGGTTCCTAATTAATCCGATTCATTTGCATGTTTCCGTTAATTGCTTAAATGTTGACCATTATGCCCTTTTGACCTTAAAACGAGATTTTTGAAAATATGAGAGGACAAAAACCTTTATTACTGATTTATAAACATGTCCTAAAAATTTGACATCAGTTTGAGGTCTAAATTAGGATTTATGCTCAATATCGTAATTTGAAAGCTTTTTACTAGGGACACATTTGGCTCCCTAGCGCCAGAAGCTATCCAATTCCTGACCAGGGTCCAACGGGCCATCCACATTAATTGCTCAGTATCAGGGGACGAGGTTTTGTCTTTGGCAGATTAGGGTTTGCAATTCAGAAAGGGGTGGCGGCGCAGCTTGTTGTCCGGCTACCTTTTGTTTTGATGTAACTTGGCAAGTATGAATGAAATTTCGATATCATATTTTGAAAAAAAAAATTATTAATTAAACGGCATTTTAGCATAAAGCCTATCTAAACCCAAATTTTATCACCAAACTTTTTACCCACTGATGTAATATAATATTTTGGGATTTTTGAAGATTTTTATTAATTTTTAAACAGATCATAACATGGGGTTCTTGCTTTGATTCGGTAATTGACGGTTATACCCTTTTTTACTAATAAAATGAGTTTTACGTAACATTTTGATACCAAATCTTTTGCTACTGATTTTATATGATAAATAAAATATTTTAAACTTTATAAACTGACCAAAAACTTAGATTCCCTTATATAACCTGAAAATCGCTTAAAACCGACTTTTTACGCGTTTTAAACACATAGTATGGGTTAAAACTATTTTTGGCATATAAGACTTAATACCTACTGATGTTTTATGTAAATTTTTGTACTTTAACAGTAAGGAAAAGTTTTGAACTCAGATTTCCAAATTTGACCTTTAAAGCTTATGTGAAATGACCAAAATACCCCTACGGTGCATAGTTTAATTATAAATGATAAATTTCACATATATGCAATACCTTACTGATATGACTTGCAAAAATAAATATTTTTATTGATCATTTAAGACCAGAACCTCAGATTAATATTTAACCTCTTTTATAATCCTTAAAATGACCAAAATACCCCTACGGGGCTTAAATTGATTTTAAATCCTTTTTGGGAATAATGGAAGGTATCCTACTGATATCACAACATATTTAAGGCATATTAACTTAGGAAACCTGCTCATGACTCATTTGGTTACCCGTTATGCATTTATCGCGTTCGGTACGGTTTATGTAACTAGTTTGCATAAATTAACCGAAATGGGTCAAACCTTATCATTTTCACTTCAAAATCCAGAATGTGTTTAGTTTACCCATATTATACAAGTCTTCATACTTGTCGGGTCTAAACCACATTCTAATTCGGTCTTCGCTTAATCTTGCATTTTGAACCGTAAACTTTCTTTAAAACTAACCGGTCTAAGTTTAAACTTAAGTAAGACCCGTTAGGAATCTAATAGGTTATTAAAACCTTCATTCCAGATTTAGGAGCCTAGTAAAAGATATTTGCACTTGCTGATTGTATACGGCTGGGATACATTTTTATAATTTGCTCAGGTAAATACCTTTAACTTATTTTCCCTTATACGGGCTTGGGGTACGGTAAATAAAATACCGCTTGGTCGGGTATTGAGTTTTTAATCGTATGAAGGTTAAATCATTGAGATAACCCGTTTAATCTGTTTTGTTTGTTTTAAGCCTTTGGGGGGTTAATGACCATGTCCTGGATATCCTCGGGTCATTCATTGAAATGGCCACGACTTAAGCATGGGGTGTAGGCATACACATGCCGGTGCGTATGTAAAATAATATACCTGCTTGTTCGAGAATAACTCGTCGTGGGATATATTATGTGGTGTGTCTATTAATCTTTAACCCGGTTTTCAACCCGGGCTACTGAACGTATAATAAACATATAATTCTTTAACAAGATTATTTTTAAATAATTATCCCAAGTTATAAAAGATTATTTGTGCCTTGTGCATTTAAATCAATTTTCTTAAACATTTTCAAAAATGAGTCGGTTAATTGTATTTACCAGTGAAAACTGACGTATTTTCCAAAAAGGTTAAGTGTAGGTACTAAGCGAAATGGGCTGGCTACTCCTAGCATCAATAAAGAGTCTTGCAAACTTAGATGTTTAAAAATCTATTGAACAATGTTTCTTTTATCTTTGATCCGCCTGTGGATCCCTTTACAACCGTTTTGTAATAATTGATATTACTTTCAATCGGTTTGTAATGTTATTATCTTTAGACTTCCGCTGTGCATTGAACTGTGACTATTTGACTATGATGATATCAACTACGTCACGATACTCCCCACCGGGCCCACCGGTAATACGTGGAAATATCGGGGTATGACAGTAGTTTCCCCTAGTGTCAAGACTCCAGTCCCTCGTTCAACCAAGTCTCAAGTTTCACGAGCCTCAAGAGTCAAACACCAATGTGTATATTACAAGCATATAGAATTAGGCATTTCAAGTATATAGAATTAGGCATTTCAAGTATATAGAATTAGGCATTTCAAGTATATAGAATTCACCAAGTATCTAAAGTATAATTGACTACATAGCTTAAGGACTAAAATTGACAATATGCAAAGTCCAGGGACTGAACTTGTCAATAGGGATGCAGGGCGTTACACACCGCTCCTCTCAACAATGTTCCCGTCTAACCCAACAACCAGAACTGCCAAGTGGCAGCACCTGTTACCAACGCACCGCCTGCTAAGCGTGCGTATACTGGTGTTCATCCTCTCTGCCCCACTTGCACCTACCATCACCCTACTGGGGTGAATTGTCGTTTATGTGCCAACTGCAACATTTATGGGCACTTTACTGCTCACTGTCGTTCAGGCCCATGCCAACAAGCTCAAGCTCCTCCAGCACCACCAGCTCCACTCCCCGCTGCTCAGGTCAACCAAGCAGCTCCATCACCCGCTGCTCATGCTCGAGCTTGCTACTCTTGTGGTGATCCGAATCACTTTGCTAACGTCTGCCCGAATCGAGTTGTGAAACAAGAACCGCAACAGTAACCACCACAGCAGCAGCAGCAACAACAACCACAGCAGTAGCAGCCTCAGCATCAACAACCACAACAAGCAGCCCGCGGAAGAAATTTCAACATCAACGTCCGCCAGGCTCAGATAACAACAATGTTGTCAATGGTACGTTTCTCGTTAACGGTATTTATGCTTCGTGTTTATTTGATACTGGAGCCGATAACTGTTTTGTGTCGTTTGAATTCGAAAAGATCCTAAACCGTAAACGCGCTAACCTCCCAACGACGTTCGACGTAGAAATTGCTACCAGAAGAACCGTCACCATTAGTTCTTTCTCTGTGATTGTACTCTTGAACTCAACAATCACGTTTTTCCGATCGATCTCATTCCGATGCAACTTGGTAGTTTCGATATCATAGTAGGTATGGATTTTCTTCGTGAAAATCATGCCGAAGTTGTTTGTTTCGAAAAGATGATTCGTTTCTCTCTTTCTAATGGCGACCAACTCTGTGTTTATGGCGAAGTATCCTCAAAAGAACTGAAACTTATGTCGTGCATTCAAGCAAGCAAGTATCTCCGAAAGGAATACATGCCTTTCTTGGCTCACATTGTAGTAGCGGAGAAGTAAAAGAAGCCGATGGAAAAGGTACTTGTGGTTCGTGATTTTCCTAATGTTTTTCCTGACAATTTACCCGGTCTACCCCTGACTCGTGATATTGATTTTCGTATCGACCTCATTCCTGGAGCTAACCCTGTCGCTAAAGCCCCTTATTGTCTCGCTCCGTCCGAAATGCGTGAACTTTCTAGTCAACTCCAGGAATTACTTAATAAAGGCTTCATATGCCCTAGCACATCGCCTTGGGCCTAACTGTCCTTTTCGTGAAAAAGAAGGATGGATCGTTCCAAATGTGCTTGGACTATAGGGAACTCAACAAGCTTACTATCAAGAATCGCTATCCTCTACCTCGAATCGATGACTTATTTGATCAACTGCAAGGCGCAACGTGTTTTTCTAAGATCAATCTATGCTCTGGTTATCATCACCTACAGATTCAGGAGGAAGATATCCCTAAAACCGCTTTTCGTACCCGCTATGGCCATTACAAATTCATGGTCAGGCCCTTTGGACTTACCAACGCACCCGCGGTCTTCATGGATTTGATGAACCGTGTGTGTAAACCCTTTCTTGATCGCTTCGTTATCGTGTTTATCGATGATATCCTTATCTATTCGAAGTCAAAAGCCGAACATGCGCAACATCTTAGTTTGGTTCTCGAGCTTCTCCAAGGGAATCGTCTCTACGCCAAGTTCTCCAAGTGTGAATTTTGGCTTGAGAAGGTTCAATTCCTTGGTCACATTGTCAACGGTTAAGGTATTCACATCGACCCCGCGAAGATTGAAGCAGTTAAAAGTTGGAATACACCAAAAACCCCGTCCGAAGTTCGCTCTTTTCTCGGATTAGCGGGTTATTACCGTTAATTTATCGTTGATTTCTCTAAAATCGCCATCCCTCTCACCTCTCTTACACATAAAGACAAGATTTCTGTTTGGGGAACCGAACAAGAGGATGCCTTTCAAACTCTTAAGCGTATGCTTTGCGACGCTCCCGTACTCGCGCTACCCGATGGAAACGATGACTTTGTTATCTATTACGATGCCTCTAACCTAGGTCTTGGTTATGTTCTTATGCAACGAGACAAGGTTATCGCGTACGCATCTCATCAACTCAAAACCCATGAGAAGAACTACACAACCCATGATCTCGAACTCGGTGCAGTTGTTTTTGTGACAACCCTCATAATTACATGTATCCGTACGATTAATTAATGTTAATTAAAGTGCTTGATGACTGTGCTGAATTACTTAACCGCTTTCTGATTACTGTGTCATACTTACATGTGCTTGTTGACATACTAGTCTTGTGCAGAAAATTGACAAAATGGTCATGTATGCATTCCTAACTGTTGGGAATTAAAAGTGTTACAAAAAGATACATAAAAGACACTAAACGGAACAACTTGGCACTTTAACGAACCGGTATCTAACCGAACAACCGGACATTACCCGGGACACCAAAATATTGCAAGAAACATTGTTTAATTATTTCTTGGCTAGTTATGATCCCCGAACACCATAACACCCACTAGAATATCCACTAACTAACATATGTAATCATATACTTGGATTTGAACTAGTATTTACCACTTACCATGAAATTTTACACTTAGCCCCCCCCCCCCATACTAGTAATCGGTCATGAGGACCCCACCATAGATCACCCATTATCTTGTGTGATCTTGCTAAGATCCTATAAGATTTGAGAAGATTGTTGCTTGATGGTGTGAACAAAATATTGTGAGAAAGATTATAAGCATGGTGACCAAGATTACTAGATCTTCATTCTTACAACTTCACTCCCCATCCCCCACTCTCACTCTCTCCTCTCGGCTCACTCTCTAACCGCCACCACCAACACCACCTTGTCACCACCATATCCAACAAATTCCAAGTTCATTCAAGTCTAGAAGGTGATACATGAAGATGGAAGCTTGAAGAACTTGAAGGAACTTCATACATTGCTTTCATCCACCATTTTTCTTCATCATTTTCTCTTGTGTTCTTCCCTAGCTTAAAGCTAGTTGTAAGTTCTTGATTAACCTTGTTTACTTCTACTTTAATGGTTAAAAGATATAATAGGATGAAATAATGCTAGTATGATGTTGTCTTGTTTATGTTGATGATGGTTACTTGATGAAAACTTGTACTCTAGAAATCTGTTATGAACAATGGTACTTGACATGATAAATTTGAGTTAAATAAACAATAACCTGCTGCAAGTGATGTTAAATGTCGTTGTTGATCACTAAACATGTTAACGGAACAAATAGAACTTGCGTTAGAGCGCTATAAGCTGAAAACAGGAAGCTGCCAAACTATTACAGCCGCCTTCAGTCGGCTGTAACTAGGTCGTAACTTAACGAAAAATTGATTTTCTTGATTCTATAATGTGTTATTTCGAAATACGGTTCTAATGGCACTTGAATCATAATTTTTGGACTTCGTTTGCTATTTTTAAAGGGTCGTTTTTCACAGCAGCAAAAGCTGCGTTTTTACTGCAGAAAATGTGTGTTATGTTTTTTTGTCATAACTTAAAATCTGTGTAGAATTAGCTCATGAAATTTGTACTATAGATGACCACTGATGTTTTTGTAATGCTCCAACTGGAATTTCATCAATCGAACTTACGATGAATTTTAAATGAATTATTCCGTGGACTGCAGTCAGATAGTGAAGAATCTGATTGCAGTCCGGTAAATGATTTTTTATAAAATACTGGTAATGAATTGGATCCCGATATTTCTACACAGTAGTATTTGGATTGTTTAAAACATTTTGTAAAAGTTTGGTAATTTTTGGAGTAAGTTAACTATTTTATTAAAATACCCGAAAACAGTCCAGTTTTGGATGTTTAATATAACTAGTGATTTGAATGTCTAAATGTCGGTTATATTATCCGATAATGATCTAACGTGTTATAGGTCAATGAAAGTTTTATGTGCAATATCGTATGCTTACTCTTGAGTAGCTATAAGTGGAATATCTATATGGGCGTGAACTATTAAAGTGAGTGCATGTTATGTGGTAGATGTGTGTAGGAACTTCGTGCTTATTTGAAGTCACTAATAAACTACGTGGTAATCATACTAGGACGTGATTGACCAACACCGATTGTTAGCTATTTTATAGAGTCAAACCGAGCAACCAAAGGTGAGTTCACACACTTTCTAAGGCATGGGATTCCCGGTGGTTGGGAATGGGTTAATGAATTAAAACGGAACCTACATATCCTCCTTGGGTAGGATATGTACCGCCATCCTCCATAGGTAGGATGCCAATATAAATCATGCGTATTCTCCTTAGGTAGAATACGTACGTTTGTCCTCCTTGGGTAGGACAACAACCTTAAATTTACTAGACAAAACTCTATCATGAAGTCCTTCATTTTTATATCGACTTAATTGCCGGGCCAATGGCGAGCGGGTCATTAGTTAATAGCGCTATTAGGGTTGACAAGCCTCACACCGTGCCGGTCGGACGGGCGTGTACTAATGGATCTGGGCAAACTGTCAATGATGATAGACATTGACGTAGGGCACAACTATTGTTCGTCAGTTGTCGATATGGTAACGGTCTAGTGGTTCACATGGGGAAGCCCCCACGGGTCATGGTTTGAGAAAGAAGGAATTGGTTAATCATATTTTTAACTATGGGGTAACCCCCACGGTAAGTAAGCCAACTAAACGAAAACCATGTTTTTGAAACAACTTAAAACGAACACCCAACTGTGAACTCACTCAACTTTGTTGTTGACTCCTTGTTACATGCCTTGCAGGTCGTTAGGTATCTATGGAGCTTGCACAGGGAGGCGTGGTCGTTGTGGGACATGGACTGTCGAGTCCCATGTTAAACATTTAAACTTAAGAACTTATTACTTATGTTTTGGGTTTTACCTTTAATGCTTTCGCTGTTTAATTCGAACTTGGTTAACTAGCTTTTGATCACCAATTATATTGTGTGGTTGGATTTTATCCATCTTAAATACATTGTTCAATATGATTGGTGGCTTGATCCTGGTCATGTCACGCCTTCAAGCGGTGATACTCCGCATGGTGGATTTTGGGGGTGTGACAGATTGGTATCAGAGCCATTGGTTATAGTGAACTTGGTTTTAAAAAGGGAAAAAACTTTTTGATAAAAACCAGACTATAACCTGTTTAGTGGTCAACGATCCACAACGACGCTTCGCTCCACGTGCAAGACTCGACACAATAGGTGGTATGAATTATGTTTATATTGTCGGTTAGATAGTTCACAGAGTGCATTAGTTAACGTGATAACTGCTATTTGAACCTTGTGTGCTTACTCTCTTATGTCGTCCCACACTTACGCACTTTCACGACACTTTTCTCACTTACGTTACTTCGTTGTGAAGATCATGAACGGACGCGGAGGACGTGGTGGTATCAACTTGACTCAAGCCCAGTTGACGGCTTTGATCAACGAACGAGTTGCTGAGGCACTCGCAGCAGCTCCAGCAGGAGGTATAACCTGCTATTTCAACCTATCCTAGGATGTTTAGATCATACTCTCGCGAACCAACTCTCGTGTTTAATCTTGTCTTTTCGTTCTCGCGCGACAGGTCAGCATGCTCAACCTCCCGTATATACGTTCAAAACGTTCATGGATTGCCAACCCAGTACTTTCAGCGGCACAGAAGGAGCTGTAGGTCTTCTTCACTGGTTCGATAAGATTGAGTCTGTTTTTGAGATGTGTGAATGCCCTGAAGCTCGTAGGGTGAAATTTGCTACTGGAACACTCGAAGGTGTTGCGTTAACCTGGTGGAAAGCACAGGTTCAACTGCTAGGGCTGGCGGTTACTAATGCCACCCCATGGAATGACTTCAAGGAATTGATCAAAGAAGAGTACTGTAGTCGTGACGACATCCACAAGCTAGAGGTGGAATTTTTCAATTTGAAGATGACGGGGTCTGAAATCGAGGCATACACAAAGAGATCAAAGGAATTAGCTATCTTGTGTCCCACTATGGTGGATTTTTCCTATCAAGCGTATCGAGCTGTACCTTAAGGGTTTAGTGCCAGAAATTCAGAGCCACGTGACCTCAGCTAATCTTGGCACCACTCAGCAAATCATCCGGTTGGCTCATCGTCTCACTGATCAGGCAGTTGAGCAGAACAAGCTGCCCAAGCGTATTAGCACTACTACTAGTGATGCTCCCAGTGATAACAAGCGCAAGTGGGATGGAAATTCGGGCAAGGGTTCTACTTCAGTTCAGTCTCAGTCCCAGCAGCGAAAGACTGATGACTACCAGAGTCCTGGTCAGCAATCTTCTGGTAGTCAAGGACAGGGTGCATACCGAGGGAACCATCTCAAGTGCAACCGGTGCAACAAGCATCATAGCGGGCAGTGCCACAAAGGTCGTTGTCTGAGGTGTAACAAGTTTGGTCATGAAGCAAAGGATTGCAGGGGCGCACGACCAGCAAATTAGAATGGCCAACAACAACAACAAGCTCCACAAAACCACCACCAGCAGCAACAACAGGGCAATAAAGGATGCTTTCAGTGTGGCGCTGAAGGCCACTTTAAGAGGAACTGTCCTCAGCTGAACCAGAATCAGAACAACAACAACCAAGGAAATGGGAACAACAATGGAGGCAACAATGGAGGAAACAACGGGGGTAACAATAATGGCAATGGCGCCCGAGGTCGTGCCTTCGTGATTGGTCAGGGTGATGCAAGGAACGATCCCAATGTTGTGATGGGTAAGTTTCTCCTGGACGACTTCTTTGTTACTGTTTTATTCGATTCGGGTGCCGATACTTGTTATGTGTCCTTAAAAGTTAGTCAAATGCTTAAGCGCAACCCAACACTTTTGACTACCAAACACATGGTAGAGTTAGTAAACGGTAAAAGTTTAGAGGCCACACACATAGTTAAAGGTTGTAATCTTGTTCTTGCTGATCAGACCTTTTCTATCGACCTCATTCCTATCGTTTTGGGTAGTTTCGACGTTGTTATTGGGATGGATTAGTTATCTCATCAGCAAGCGGAAATTCTTTGCAACGAGAAGATTGTCCGTATCCCTCGTTCTGGTGAGGAACCCCTCGTAATCCATGGCGACAAGAGTGGTGCTGTTGTGGGCATCATCTCTTTCCTTAAGGCCCAGAAGTGGTTGCGAAAGGGCCACACTGCTATCCTAGCCCTCGTTTCTGTTACATCTTCTAAAGAAAAGAAGATAGAAGACATTCCTATTGTACGCGACTTTCCTGAGGTATTTCCTGAGGAATTACCTGGTCTTCCGCCTCATCGTCAAGTCGAGTTTCAAATCAAGCTAGCTCCTAGAGCAGCGCCCATAGCTCGAGCACCTTATCGCTTAGCCCCGTCAGAACTAGAAGAATTGTCCACTCAATTGCAAGACCTCTTGGACAAGGGTTTTATTCGCCCTAGCTCTTCGCCTTGGGGAGCTCCAGTGTTATTTGTGAAGAAGAAAGACGGTACCTTCAGAATGTGTATTGACTACCGCGAACTCAACAAGGTGACCGTGAAGAATCGTTATCCTCTTCCATGTATTGATGACCTATTCGACCAGCTGCAAGGGTCGAGCTTCTACTCTAAGATTGACTTAAGATCGGGCTATCATCAGCTGAGAGTCCGAGATGAGGACGTCTCTAAAACAGCATTCAGGACTCGGTATGGGCATTACGAGTTTCTGGTTATGCCTTTTGGATTAACGAATGCACCTACGGTTTTCATGGATCTCATGAACCGAGTGTGCAAACCTTACCTGGATAAGTTTGTCATAGTTTTGATAGACGATATCCTGATCTATTCAAAGAGTCAGGAAGAACACGAGCAACACTTGAGGCTTATTTTGGAACTCCTTCGAACAGAGCAGTTGTATGCCAAATTTTTGAAATGTGACTTCTGGCTTCGCGAAGTCCATTTTCTAGGCCACGTGGTAAACACGGATGGGATTTATGTGGATCTATCCAAGGTTGACTCGATCAAGAACTGGCCTGCACCCCGTACACCAACAGAAATCCGCCAATTCTTGGGTTTGGCAGGATATTACAGAAGATTCATCAAGGATTTCTCTAAGATTGCGCAACCTCTCACCTCGCTAACTTAGAAGGGTGTCACCTATCGTTGGGGTGATGCGCAAGAATCTGCATTTCAGCACTTAAAAGATAGACTTTGTAGCGCGCCTATCCTCTCGTTGCCTGAAGGCACAGATGATTTTGTGCTTTATTGCGACGCTTCCATCCAAGGACTTGGTTGCGTGTTGATGCAACGAGATAAAGTCATTGCTTATGCATCATGCCAACTTAAAGTTCACGAAAGGAACTACACTACGCACGACTTGGAGCTGGGAGCAGTTGTTTTCGCACTTAAGATATGGAGACATTACCTGTACGGTACCAAGTGCACCATTTACACCGATCACAGGAGTCTCGAGCATATCTTCAAGCAAAAGGAGTTAAACATGCGACAACGTCGATGGGTTGAGCTCTTGAATGATTACGAATGTGCGATCAAGTACCATCCGGGCAAAGCCAATGTTGTGGCCGACGCCCTCAGTCGAAAGGATACTACACCTAAACGTGTGCGAGTGTTACAACTTACCATCCAATCTAGTCTTCCTACTCAGATACGAGATGCTCAGGTCGAAGCATTGAAAGCAGAAAACATCAGGGCTGAGTCCCTACGAGGATCAAGAAAATGGTTAGAACAAAAGGAAGACGGCGCCTACTATGTAAACGGGCGCATCTGGGTTCCACTCTATGGTAATCTACGTGAGCTTGTGATGGATGAGGCACACAAGTCTCGTTATTCAGTACATCCTGGTTCGGATAAGATGTACCACGATCTCAAGACTACGTATTGGTGGCCTAGTATGAAAGCCAACATAGCAACCTACGTCAGTAAATGTTTGACTTGTGCGAGAGTCAAGATTGAATATCAGAAACCATCAGGCCTACTCCAACAACCAGAGATCCCGACATGGAAATGGGAGCAAATTTCCATGGATTTCGTTACTGGCCTGCCTAGATCTCAACGCGCAAATGACACTATTTGGGTGATAGTGGATCGATTGACCAAGTCTGCACATTTTCTGGCTATCAAGGAAATGGATAAGTTTTCTACTCTAGCAGACGTCTACATAAAGGAAGTAGTATCGAGGCACGGAGTGCCAACCTCCATCATTTCTGATCGTGACTCACGTTTTACATCTGTGTTGTGGCAAGCTATGCACAAGTCCTTTGGTTCTCGATTAGACATGAGCACGGCATATCATCCACAGACGGATGGGCAGTCTGAACGTACCATTCAAACCCTTGAAGACATGCTTAGGGCATGTGTGATTGATTTTGGTAACGGCTGGGAGCGACATCTACATCTAGTAGAATTTTCATATAATAACAGCTCCGTTCGAGGCATTGTACGGACGGAAGTGCCGATCACCTCTTTGTTGGGCAGAGGTTGGCGACAGTCAAATCACTGGCCTAGAACTTGTGGTAGAAACGACTGAGAGGATTGCTCAGATACGACAACGAATGGCAGCAGCTCGTGACCGTCAGAAAAGCTACGCTGATAAGCGCATGAAACCACTCGAGTTCCAGGTTGGGGATCGAGTGCTACTCAAAGTCTCACCTTGGAAAGGTGTAGTTCGTTTTGGCAAACGAGGCAAACTCAACCCGCGTTATGTCGGACCGTTCGAAATCACTGAGAAAGTTGGCAAAGTCGCCTACAAGTTGAATCTACCGGCATAATTCAGCAGAGTTCACAACGTGTTCCATGTGTCGAATCTGAAGAAGTGCCTGTCAAATGAGACCCCCTAGTGGTTCACATGGGGAAGCCCCCACGGGTCATGGTTTGGGAAAGAAGGAATTGGTTAATCATATTTTCAACTATGGGGTAACCCCCACGGAAAGTAAGCCAACTAAACGAAAACCATGTTTTTGAAACAACTTAAAACGAACACCCAACTGTGAACTCACTCAACTTTGTTGTTGACTCCTTGTTACATGCCTTGCAGGTCGTTAGGTATCTATGGAGCTTGCACATGGAGGTGTGGTCGTTGTGGGACATGGACTGTCGAGTCCCATGTTAAACATTTAAACTTAAGAACTTATTACTTATGTTTTGGGTTTTACCTTTAATGCTTCCGCTGTTTAATTCGAATTTGGTTAACTAGCTTTTGATCACCAATTATATTGTGTGGTTGGATTTTATCCATCTTAAATACATTGTTCAATATGATTGGTGGCTTGATCCTGGTCATGTCACGCCTCCAAGCGGTGATACTCCGCATGGTGGATTTTGGGGGTGTGACAGTTTTTGCGTTAAAGATTTGGCGACAGTACCTGTATGGTACTAAGTGTACGGTCTTCATCGACCATAAGAGCCTACAACACATCTTGAACCAGAAGGAACTGAATATGCACCAACGCAGATGGGTTGAACTTCTCAACGACTACGACTGTGAGATACGCTACCACCCAGGCAAAGCAAATGTCGTTGCCGACGCTCTTAGCCGACGAAGCTATTTACATAGTGTTCGTAATGTTCAAGCCTAACACGAACTCGAAGCTCTCACTTGCGACGCTCAGCACGCCTGTTTTCTCGAGAACACTTTGAAGGAAGAAAGAATTCTTGGAACCGAAAATCAACTAGTGAATAAACCTAATGGTATCTTCCACTATCTCGACCGCATTTGGATTCCTAGTCGCAATAATCTCCGAGAGATTTTGTTGACTAAAGCCCACAAATCACGATATTCCATTCATCCAGGTGCCGAAAAAATGTAACAGGACCTCCGTGCCAGGTATTGGTGGCTAGGAACGAAGAAGGATATCGCTCTCTACGTTTCAAAAAATTCTAACTTGCTCCAAAGTTAAGGCTGAACACCAACGACCCTCTGGCTTACTCGTGCAACTCGAGATCCCGATGTGGAAATGAGAGAGTATAGCTATGGATTTCATTACGAAACTCCCTCGCACGCCATCAGGTCACGATAGCATTTGGGTTATCATTGATCGTCTTACAAAATCCGCCCACTTTTTACCGATACGAGAAGACTATAAGGTTGAACGATTTGCACGAATCTATACCGACGAAGTCATTTGTCGACATGGGACACCTCGTGACATCATCTCTGACCGCGATGGTCGATTTACTTCACGTCTCTGGGAGACATTTCAATCCGCTCTCGGTACTACTCTTAACCTCAGTACCACTTTCCATCCCTAGACCGATGGTCAGACTGAATGCACGATTGGCACCCTTGAAGACATGCTTCGTTCGTGCGTTATATATTTTGGTGGTAATTGGGATTCACATTTACCTTTAGTCGAATTCTCGTACAACAACATTTATCACGCTAGTATTCAAATGGCACCCTTTGAGGCATTATATGGTAGAAAATTTCGATCGCTTATTGTATGGCACGAGATCAGAGACGCGCAAATTACAGGTCCTGAGTTATTACAAGAAACGACTGACAAGATCCTCTAGATACGAGACAATCTCTTGAAAGCGTGGAGTCGTTAAAAGAGTTACGCCGATAAACGCCGCAAGCCCCTTGAGTTTGAAGTTGGTGATCACGTACTCCTAAAGGTTTCACCTTGGAAGGGGGTGATCGGATTCGGCAAGAAAGGAAAGCTAGCGCCATGATACGTTGGACCCTTTAAGATTCTAGAAAGAATTGGTAAAGTGGCCTACCGACTCAAATTACCGGAGGAACTCAACAACGTACATCCGACTTTCCACGTCTCGAACCTCAAAAAGTGTCTAGCTGAAGAAAACATGCATGTCCCTCTCAAGGATTTGTAAGTGAACGAAACTCTACACTTTGTGGAAAATCCAGTAGAAATCATGGATCAAGAGACCAAGAAACTCCGACGCTCTCGCATTCCTATAGTGAAGGTTCGCTGGGAAGGCAAACGCGACGCCGAGTTCACTTGGGAACTCGAAAGTGATATGAAAGCAAAATACCCACAACTCTTCGTTACGCCTGTGCCTTAATTTTGGGACAAAATTCCCTGAAGTAGGGGAGGCTATAACAACCCGACTTTCCGGGTTATTACTTGTATATGTCATTTCTTGCTTAATTGCTTGTACTCCCGAGATTCCGATTATCGCAAAGGGTTTAAACTATATTTTACAACGCTTATTCAAAACGCCATTATCACATTTAACGCAGTTTATAACATACCATTTGAACGCATTTTATCGCTTGTTTAGGCTAAACGATATCACAACGCAAACTAAACGCAAACGCAATGCAAACTCGAAACGTGGATTTACTTTAGGCATTTATGTGTTATGGGTACTACTTGTGTGATTATTTGTTTAATGTTATGTGGTTATCTCAATGCAACGCTTATACGCTTGATGTGTGTGAAGTGTTATATATATTAGGTGTATATTTTAAGCCCCTTTAACACTTTTTTAGCCAAGTTTTAAATTTATAAAACACGATATTTTACTAACACTAAACACACATATGGGCAAGTGCACCCATCGTGAGCGTAGTATAGTGCTGGCAAGATACCGAGGTCGTCCAAGGACACAAGAGCTTTTAGTACCGGTTTATCCTCAACGTCTAATCAAATCAAAAAGTTTAGAAAAATGTTTTAAACTAAGAAAAATAAAAACTAACTAAAAATGCTGAAAATAAAATAAAAAGAAAAACAGATAGACAAGATGAATCACTTGGTTCCGACTCGTATCTAGTGTAACCTTTGATTATTTCCGCACTTTTGCACTTATTTAAGAGATTATCTTAGTTATTGTAGTAGGCCCCTCTTTTGAAGGTGACGTTACCCTCAACCCAGTAGTTTGAGTCAGCAAGGATACAATCCTAAAGGGTCGGATTATTGAAAGATAATTAATTAAGTTATTAATGCAAATTATGGTAGGCCCCTCTTTTGGAGGTGACGTTACCTTCGATTAAGTAGTCTGAGTCAGCAGGGATACAGTCCTAAATAGCCGGGTTATAGTATTAATAGTAGTTAACTTATGAGGGGATCAAAGAGTTTGGACCCCCGCCATCCAATACCGTTAAGTATTGAAGGAGGTCCTACTAAATTTGACCCAGGTCCATTGCAGGACCTCTAAACGCTGAACAATGGCAAGACTCTTACCAAACCGTTCCCTTAACCCCCGACCAGGTAGCCAACATACCTCCGTATAGACCGTGGAGATATGAATGGTGTAAATCTTTTATTTTATATAGACAGTAAAATAATGCCAAGACACCACGGACAAACGATAAGGAAGAATCACCTTCAACATAAGAAACTAGTTATTAAAGTCATTAATACAAAACCAAGTAAAAAGTGCGAAAAGATTAAAAATAAAAAGTATTACACTAGACACTTGTCTTCACCAAGTGATGTAAGAGACTTAGGCAAACATGGCCTTGATTGTCAAGAACTCTTACGATCAATCTTGGATCCCGAGATGACTCACACACTCTATGATGGACAATGGATGATGGTGGTGGATGATGGTGTTATGGTGGTGGTGGGTGGTGGATGAAGTGTGAGAGAGGTGGTGTGCCAAGGGATGGTTTGAGCTTGAGCCAAGCACTCCTATTTATAGGCTGAACAGAAGCTCGGGCACGGCCCCGTGTCCAGTGGGCACGGCCCCGTGTCCACATCCTTCTCTTTCTTCATTTAATGCAGTTTGTCTTATTAGTTGACCACGCCCCCGTGTCCGCTGAGCACGACCCCGTGTGCAGAAGAATCTTTGTACTATGAAGATTTGCTTAGATTATGCGAATCTTATAGTTGACCACGGCCCCGTGTCCGCTGAGCCCGGCCCCGTGGTGGGCAATAGAAGCTTTTACCACGTTTTCTTTTCTGCTGACACTTGGGCACGCCCCCGTGCTGGCTGAGCACGGGGCGTGTTCAGTCTTCTATTATCTTGTTTTGCTTAGGAAGATGCTGTCGTGGGGTCGGGCATGTCACGTCTTGTTCCTTTTCTTGTATTTATGTTAGATTTTGATGTCTTTTTGCTTCTTTTGTTAATTTGAGCTCATTTAATCCTGAAAATACAAAAGGAAGACAAAAGCACACTTTTTCCAACATTAGTACTAAAAAAGGGTTAGTTTTATGCCACAATTGATGTAATTTATATGTTGCATTTTGCACACATCAAATACCCCCACACTTGAATCTTTGCTTGTCCTCAAGCAAAACTCTTTAATATGTGGCTATTGCACTCCCAAATGGAATGGGTAGAAAAGAAGGTTTTTGGGCTTGTCATAGAGTGTCAGGATTTCCAAGATTCTTTATTTAGTTTTATTTTTATTTTTATTTATTTACAATCCTATTCGTCATGATTTATTTAAAACTTTTCATAAGATAAATTACTTATTAGGGCATAACATGCCTCTTTAAAATTTTATTTATATACAAGTTCACATACCTCACGGGGATCACTCAACACTCGGCCGAAAATGTATTTTTGTGGATCACTCGAGAGCGGCATGGAACTTACTCCTACCATAGGCTTGCCAAGCAATCAACCCTCCTCCTTTTTAACTTATATACCTTTGTAAATATCAAGAGGACTTTGTGGGTGAAATAAAAAGGGTTAGTCCTAATGCCTCCATCATTTACTTACTCGGGTTTAAGTTGGTAAGGACCGGGAATGTATCGTCATGGCAAGTTCTAGAGTCGTAAGAACCAAGCGGCTATTCACACAAGAAACGAAAAATGAGCATTTAGTCTAATGATATGTATTTGTATGCTCAATAAAGGCTCAAAACTCACTTTTGTGGGAATGGGTTTTTATGTGATCAAGTATATATAATCAAATTTTAACTAAGTTTGCCATGCATTTTCATAATTTTCTTACGTTGGTTCTTTTTATCACGACGCTATCGGTTGTAAATTTGTAAAAATATAACCTTTTTGAGAACTTGAATTTCCCGAGTTAAACCTAGACAAGTAAAAAAATGAAAATTTTTGAAAAAAATTTGGGGTGATTAGCGGTTCCCATAGAGTTTTGTGTAAGACTTGTATTTAGGACTTGCAAGATTCAAGGTTTTAGCATCCCCCCCACACTTAAATTACACATTGTCCTCAATGTGTCCCAAAAATAAGTTTTTAGGTTGATTGAATATGTAAAAATGTGTAAAAAGCAAAAATTTTGTGTTACTGGTTACCTGGGCACGACCCCGTGTTGAGTGGACACAACCCCGTGCTCAGGTGCCAGTAACTGTAGGATCGTTTTCAGACCCGAATGAGTCGATCAGAAGAGTTTATCTCTAAACGAAAGGCGGAAACAGACGTGTAGAGTTCAATTCAGCAAGATTCACACTTAAAACTGTTGTAATATTGATTCTATAATGTTTTACAACCTGACAACACTTCGTCAGCACTTCGTTGCTCTAGCCGGAAAGTTTTTAAATGGTGAAAGTTTGAAGCCTATTTATAGACTAGGACCCTCCCGTTTGAAGGTGACATGCCACCCTTCAAACGGTCACGACACATTCAAACTTGACACTCTTCAAACTAGCAGGTCCTTCAAACTAGCAGCCTTCAAACTAGCAGGCACTCTTCAAACTTTCAGTCCGAGACTCGATATAAGACGAAGTCGACAGATGTAATGCACCAACAGACTCCCCCTCAGATGTTGACGATTCTTAAGTGTCGAGTCTTCGCATCTTAAGTCTTTATCAGTCCTCTCGAACTCTTTGAAGTGTCTGACATTGTAAGAATCCTCAAATCTTTATCTCCTTTTTCTCTTCAGCATCAACAGACTCCTCACGATCAATCTCTACCTGGATGTCTTCAGACTCCCCCTTTCAATATGCTGGGATCGCAGTATGGCATATTGAAATCACATGTACCTCAGGTATCGGAACCTGGCACTCTATCTTCAGGTTCAAGATCGAAACCTGGCTACACCTGCACATTCTTAACCCAGAAATAAATTTTCTGATAACCACTTGTAGAGCATATTTTAAAATGATTTAACATTTATAACCTCTGATGAACCACTTGCAGAAATATCATTTTCATGTTAAACATCTTAAAACAAAAACTTTCCCAAACCTGTTCGTCATGTTTAGCACTCGGAATTTTGAAAATCAGCTCTCCAACATCAGTTGTCAAAAATCTTTTTGAATTTTTCAAAAATTTATGCTAAAACACACTAAACTCTTTTTGAATTTTTGAATAGAATAAAATGCTGTAAAGAAATATTTACAGACAATATTTTTGTGAGTTTGTGCAAGAGGATCATATTAGTTTTTGAGACAAATCACCAACACCGTTAAGCTTTATACATTTTAAGTTCTAAACGATTCACTTTGATTGTCAGTATACTGATCCACTTAAATTTTCACACAAAGTTCAACTGCTTCGAGATATGAATTAATGTCTTAGAAACTTAAACTCAATCGTGTGTCCCACCTCAGAATATACTCCCGTATCCAGATCCCGATATTCAGTCTTACAGGTAATTATGACACAAATGATATCTGTAGGGGTTAATAAATTATGAAGAATCATGAGAGCTCAGGTCAGAACTACCGTTCAGCAGAGAGATCATGACTCAACTTTTGGGTGTGTCCCCTTTAGAGGATCTTTTTTACAACAGCATTGCTAAGCAATTTTATTGTCTTATCATATATGCTGAGGGTGATGCTATGTTTCAAGCATTGCGGAAAGTATTATTCAAGGACTAGGTCAGAACTTCCATTCAGCAGAAGTCCAGGAATAATACCCCAGATATCACTGAGTAAAAAGACCTAGTATATCAGAAAAAGGAATCTTTCAAACGAGATTTCGGGGGTTACCCATATATCCGAGAGATGTTTCCCCACGATATAAGCAAGTTTGAAATTTAGGTTTATATCTCGTCACAATCTACTAAATGTGCAAAAACCTACTGGCACATCATCAGTGACACCGTTTATCACATTTTTAACTTTACATTTCTTTAGCATGTCATGATAGTCCACTGATGTACTATCATTTCCTCTTTTATACAACAAAACTCATTTTTGAATTTTATCATGTTTTTGTCTTTTTCAAATTTTATAATGTTTTTGGATTTTCTGAAATTTTCTACTCCCCCTAAAATGCAAACACATTTTAGGAAATTTGAAAACCAAACTGTACAATAAAATGACAACTGATATCAAATTGCTTCAATTCGCCATCCACTTGGCATAAACAATCAGAACTCCCCCTTACCCAAAACTATTTTCTCATTATGATTTCAAAACACTTAAGTTTGTTTTAACCAAAATGATTTTTCCAGAAAATAAGTTTTGTTGATTTTACCACTTGTAAAGTTAGGGGTATGGTTCATCATTTTCTTCCATCACTTATATGTGGATTACATCAAGTTCAAACTAATGACCTTGAGTAATCACTTTGTCAGAATCAATC
Organism: Helianthus tuberosus; assembly: GCA_030545235.1. Taxonomy (NCBI): domain Eukaryota; kingdom Viridiplantae; phylum Streptophyta; class Magnoliopsida; order Asterales; family Asteraceae; genus Helianthus; species Helianthus tuberosus. The sequence continues at coordinate 127,193,124 of CM060351.1, read as the reverse complement.
TCTTACCACTTGTAAGAATATCCAAAACATATAACCACATGTAGGAATAAAACATCTACACAAACCATTTTATCAATCAAGATGCTGATTCCTGCTTCTCACTTACCAACCTGGAAGCTCCGGCAATTCCTCAATCTGTAAATTTTAACAAAATTTAAGATTCAATCACACAATCAATTACTAAGAAAGATGCCGATTCCTGATCCGCAATTACAAACTTGGGATCTCCGGCAAGTCAGGTTTTTCAATGAAAGAAAATATCCACCCAAGCCTGACCAGCCTTGGGTGTTCTCAACTCAGACTCAGTTGGGGTGTAAGTTGCTTCCTTCTTAGCATAAAACTCTTTTACCCCTTTAACCTTCCCATCGATCATTTTTCCAAAAAAATTCTTTACGTTTCCATTAAAAGCTTTCTCAACATCAAATTCATTCTTATCAGAATAAAATTGATTAGAGATCTCAACTTTCCCGACTTTTGATTTAAAATTCTCAGTACTCAATGGTGGAAAATGAACATCATCCATTGTAGGCACTGAGTTTTCTGCTTTAATCTCAATCTGTGGCTCATCTGACTTTGTGGAATCAGATTCATCGCCAGATTTTACCTCTGATTTCTTAACAACCCAAGTTTGGTTGTCAAGATTTCCCCTCTTCTTGTAAAACCTTTTCGAACACTCACCAACCTCATCTGTTGAATTCTTAAACACTTAAAATTTTTCAGTTGGTGGTTCAGCTTTGTCAACAACTACTTCTTTAAGTTTTTCTGAAACTCCCTGTTTTGTTTTTGTTGCTTGAGGACAATTCCATGCAATGTGACCAACTTCATTGCATCTGTAACAGGTTCTTGTTTCTTTCCTTTGATAAGCTCCATTCTTCATCTTTTCAGCAAGAAACTCCTGGTTTGACTGTTTCCAGAATGAGCTCTTTGCTTCTTCTTCATGGCTAGTTCCTGCAACATATGTCATTTTTGATTTAAAATCTCGAACATATTTTTCATTTTTATAGTTTTCAGGTGGAATAAAACCTAAGCCTTTCTTTTTGTAGCTACGATTTTGGTTAGGTTTCTTTTGAAAACCAGAACCAAAATTGTAACCCTTTTTCTTGTTAAAACGTTGTTGAACTCTTGAAGTGTAATTTTTAGGTTTTCCAGTAAGATTTAAATCTTTTATTTCAGAAATATTAATTTCTGCCATTTTGAAAACCTTTTTGATCATGTCAAAACGAACACTTCTTATTGGAAACTCTTTATCAAAATATAATTTGTCAGAGTCATTCAAAGTATACACAACTTCAAATGTTTCATCATTCAAATTAGATTTTGACAACAAAAACTCTTTACTGTAAACCCGTTTTCCCGACGACTTTGAACTCTTTTCGGACGAACTCGAACTCCCAATTGACTGACACGAACTTTTGGACTCGGACTTTGACTCTGACTCCTCATCCTTATCCAACACCTGATCAACCACTCTTTTTATCAGTTCTGACTCATGATCTGTATCGGACGCTGTGAACGTGACATCAATATTGTCCGGTAAAACATCGGTTATCTTAGACTCCAACTTTATATTGACTGCCTTTTTTAATTGCTCCTCATTTGGTTTTCTAGACGAATATCCTTCCCAAATCGGAGGCGGACACTTATTATAACAGACACCCTGTTTCTTACCAGTATCCTTTTTCTTCTTTGGCTTTGTTCCTTCACCTTTAAACGCTTCAAATCCTTCAACTGTTGGATAAATTCTATCAATTATGTAGTCACAACCTTTGTAACTTTGCAGCAATCTTCTGATTCTTTCATTCTCAGTTGCTTCACTATCCAACTCTTTCTTCCACTTTGCACATTCTTCTATATACAAGTTGATCTCTTTCTGCTTTGTCATCATGGTAGCATTCAACATCTTCAAAGCTTTCTCTCTTTCAGAGTTAGTCTTTTCCAGACTATTCACAGTTCTGTTCAATACATCATATGACTGTTTCAATTTTTTTACATCAAACATCAACTTTTCTTTCAACTTTTCTAACTCACTAAACCTCTAATCTTTTTCTATACATTGTTTACACGACTCTAAACAAGTAAGACATGGTTTTGTGATTTCAACGATCTTCTCGACTTCAATTATCTTTTCAACTTCCACAATCTTCTCAATCAATTTGACCTCTTTCATTTCCTTTGCAGCTTTCCTTTCTTTCAGTTTCTTCAATTTTTCTGCAAAATAAAATTCAAAAGTGTCAGAAGATAAATGAGTTTTTCCCAAATTTATCTGTTCCATCTCTTCATCACTATCACTTGTTTCTGATGAACTGTTTTCTGATGAAATAGATCCTTCATCTTCACTTTTCTCTTCATCAGATAACACTTCCATCCATTCCTTCAACATTTCTGGTTTTTGAACAATATGTGCAATAAAAGCTTTAACATTAGGATCAGCTGGAATGTACTTGTCCCAGCTAAAACCATCAGCCACTTTCTCGTCATCTTGATCCATGATGCCATAGTAAGCCTTTTTGTTTGCATCTTCGATCATTCTTCCATGTGCCGTTTGTGGATCTTTTTGTTGATGTGGTAGATGAGTGATTTGTTGATAAATGGATTGCCTATAATAATCATCTTTCAAAGACGACTCCTTTGCTCCTCTCGGCTCCTGATTCTTGCACTCTCTTTTAAAGTGGCCTTTCTCCCTGCAACGAAAACAGACAACTTTAGATTTATCAAATCCTAGATTAGAAAGGTTTGCATCCAAGAAATCATTTCTTCCTGTAACCAATCTAAACTTTTCTGCTCTCCTCAAAACACTAGCTAAAGCCCATTTAATATCCATCAGTTCCAGCTCCTCTGCATCGATTTGGTCATAATCTTCCTTGAGCATCGGATTACCAATTCTTCCGGCAATCAACCCTTCATAAGACTCTAATGCAGTGACCAATAATCCCATATGATTCTTTACAATCTCTTCAGAATAATTTTGTCCATTTTGAAGATGTAAAGCCACATTGCACTGAATTAGATGACCATTTCCAGCAGATGAACTTTGAACACTTGGAGGATTCACCGTTGAGAACCCACTAGTGTTGACTGATCCTTTACTGCTTGGTGTAGATTGATTTCCAGCACTAAATGCAGTTTGTATCTTTGGACTTGCTTCAGCAGTTTGAACATTTCCTTTATAGTACAATTTAATATCTTGTTGATGAGTAGAACTGTTCATTCTAGCAATTTTCTGCTGCTCCAGATCCTGTGCCTCCAACTTCTCTATAAACTGTGCAATCGATAACCTTCTAAACTGTCCGGAATTTTTCAATATCATCAGATATGTACCCCATTCCTGTTGTGGTAACGCATCAGCAAGCTTTTCAACCCATTCTGCTGGAGTTTTTGTAATCTTCAACTGTGACATAGTGCGTACAAGATGACAGTATCTTTCAATAAGACTCTTTGTTGTTTCACCAGGCATGCACGTAAATAGTTCAAATTCCTTTTTCAACAAAGCTGCTTTACTTTGTAGCATTTCAGTACTTCCCTCAAATTTCTTTCCAAGAGCTTCCCAAATAGAATAAGCGTTTTCATCATGTTGAAGCAACACAAATAAATCTTCTTTAACAGCTTGTTGTAACAAATTGATCATCATCTTTTCTCCTTTGTAACTCTCTCTTTCTTGCTCAGTGAATTCTGAAATGATTTTACCCACTCCTGCTGAATTCTTTGGCCTCTCATATTCAGTTTCGATGCTCTCCCAAGCTTTTAGATGATTTGCCTGAACCCAATTCTCAAACCGTTTCTTCCATCCATGATAATCTTCAATTCCCATAAGTTTCGGGGGTTTTTGCATTGTTCCGGTTTCATTCTCCATGTTCATGTTCTTAGCAATGTCACCCGGAGTAGTCGGAGATGTTGCGAATGCGTTGTAAAAATCTTCACTCATGATTCAATATCGAAGAATTTCTCAAACTAGCTTTCAAACGAATTGGTTCACCTCGTGAAATACCTGACAAACAAACAAACAACAATCAGTTTATAGATTTATCAATTAACAGAATAAGACTGGTACTCGAACTGGTGAATATTCTGTTTGGACTGAAGGTTGACACACTGTGCGGACTGCAGAGTGACAAACTGTGCGGACTGCTATGACACGGATCCAATTTAACTGACCAGACTCTTTGAAACCTTTGAACTCCAAACTGTATGACCACAACTTAAGTTCAAATGACCTGGACTCCTTGTTTGTAAGCAATTTGCAATTTAATTTTCCGATGTTTCACGAATTCATTCCGTTGGACCTTTAGAGGGCAATCAACACTTGCACATGATTGGGCCACTCAAAATCACTAAACCGACAAACAATTTTAAAGACCTGACACACTCAACAACTGATTTGACCAATTCTATAAAGCACCAAATGGATTTATGAGTTCACATGTATTCTGATAAACAATTTCTTGGGCCGATGAACCATCACATGGGCTTACAAAATGTAGATCACATGAACTGATTCTAGTTTCTCGTAAATCTATGTCTACCACATTAATCAACAACACATGCAACTGACAACTTTTAAGAAACAAAGTTCAAATCTGATTAGGCCTTGCAATAAGTCGATATTCAATTCAAATCACATGAACCGAGACAATGCAATATGGCTGCTTTCAATACACTTGTAGAACCGAGACACTTTATCAAGTTTGTAACCCCAATTCACATGCAACTTTAAACAAAAACAACATGTGACTGACAGACATCCTCGATTAATGATTCACTAAAGCTGGTAACAGCACATGCAAACCGACATAAACCACTGACACCTTGTTAGATGAATTACACAAAACGATGAACTTTCAAACGGTACACACAACTCGATGAACAATTACGTGAAGATTGAAACACTTTCAAACGGTCATAACATATTTCAAACTGTCATGTTGGCAACTTTCAAACGGCCAGGTTAGTTTCAAACGGTCAGATGTAACTTTCAAACGGTCATGTCTAGTTTCAAACGGTAATGTGCAGATTTCAAACTGTCAGGTGCAGATTTCAAACGGTCACAGTCAATTTCAAACAGTAAGGTGGCAGTTTCAAACGGGATGGGCCAGTTTCAAACAACAACCTCAAACTGGATGGCTGATTTCAAATGGGATGGACAGTTTCAAACGTCAGTTCAAACGGGATGCAATCCTCAAACGGGAAGGAACAAGCTTCGTTCAAACTGGATGCAGTTTTCAAGTCATTTTTACCATTTTTACTTCGAGTTTTGAACTGAAACTTTCAAGGGTTTGTTAAAATGCACTTTTACACATTTTGTGAAAAATTGATCCAATTTTAACCGTGAAAAATTCTTAAATTTTGAAAGAAGGTGTAGAAAAACAGAATTTATGGCTGAATTGGTATGAACTCTTCCTCCTGAGCTCTGATACCACTTGTAGGATCGTTTTCAGACCCGAATGAGTTCAGAAGAGTTTATCTCTAAACAAAAGGCGGAAACAGACGTGTAGAGTTCAATTCAGCAAGATTCACACTTAAAACTGTTGTAATATTGATTCTATAACGTTTTACAACCTGACAACACTTCGGCAGCACTTCGTTGCTCTAGCCGGAAAGTTTTTAAATGGTGAAAGTTTGAAGCCTATTTATAGACTAGGACCCTCCCGTTTGAAGGTGACATGCCACCCTTCAAACGGTCACGACACATTCAAACTTGACACTCTTCAAACTAGCAGGTCCTTCAAACTAGCAGCCTTCAAACTAGCAGGCACTCTTCAAACTTTCAGTCCGAGACTCGATATAAGACGAAGTCGACAGATGTAATGCACCAACAGTAACGAAAACTTACAGAATGTGAACACGGGCGCGTGTCTGCTGGGCACGTCCCCATGTCTGTCAAAGTCTGCAGAATTAAAACAAACAGCAGGTTCAGGGGAATGGGCACGGGGGCGTGTCGGCTGAACACGGCCCCGTGTGGACAATCTGCACGGTTGAAAAACAGGTTTCTTTCTTCGGTTCTCATATCCCAGCTTTAGTAGTACAAATACTTAGTACTCTAAGCCTTGTATGCACCTGTTTAATCAATAAACACTCCACCAAAACATAGCAAACATCCTAATTTTACCAAGTTCAACATCCATGTCAACAAAGTTAAAAGAAAAAAATAAAAGAAGAAAATAAAAGAAGTTAGGGAGAGTAAATTGTTCAAAACTTGGCACACAGGCCTCAAATTGTTCAAGATGGAAAAGGGTTAACCTGGGGGATCACCAAACAACCGCTTCTTCCTCCGCTCCTCCCGCCTACTCCATGTCCTCATCATCATCATCATCCCCTCCATGGCCCGCAATGTGGTCCCGAATGTATCCAATATCATCTTGGATATCGGATATGTTTCTCTCGATAGCTCCAACCCGGTGGTACGTGTTGCTCGCCATGTTGTAGGTGTTCCTGGTGCACATAAGGTTTTCCTGCAACAAATCATGCAAACTTTGGAAATTAGGAAAACCGCCTCCGGAGGAGGATTGGCCCGGATCACCTTGGGGTTGGTACTGATACTGATGATGTTGTGGAGCGTGAAGGACAAGTGCCTCCTGCGGGTTCCATGCATGACCTTGCATCCTTTGAAAGCTTACCGTCCCGTCTTCCGCCTCATAAATTAGGTTCATTGAGCGGCAGATGTGTATATCTACCCTACCCGACCATGGGCTTCTTTCAAATGACCTAGGTATGCGGGTGAAGTGCCTGAAGAGACGGTACACCCATCCCCCAAAGAAGATAGGAGTCGGTGCACTAGCAAGGCGGTTATGATGCATGTTTCGGAGCATGAGGAACGGAACATCGAGCGGCCTGCGGTTGTGGATGCAGTGGAGGACAACCAAAACTCTTAACCCAACGATGCCACCGCTATCATGCCTTTGACTAAGAGAGTAGCCGAGGAGCCTATGGATGTATCGGTAGAGCGGATCCCTCAACTTCGTGCTCTTAGTGCTGCTCGGATTGTAGTACCCTTCACCAATCTGAGCCCATGCAGCTTGGCGATCGTTTTCGTCTATCTCTCGTATCCCTCCGGTATTTTCCTCGTTTCCCGCATCCACTTCTGCATACAACCCGACAATCGACCCAAATTGTGCCATAGAGATCGAATACCTAGTTTCGCCACATCGGAATGCTACCCCATCATTGTCGAATGGGTCACACCTTGAGTTGAATGCGAAGGTGCTATAGAATTCCAAAGTGCATTCGTGGACGGAACGGAGTCGAGTTGTTAAAGCGACTCTTAGTGGTCCCGCGACAATGTTGTTGAAACGGTCGATTTGATTCACCATAGTTAACAGTTCTGTGCATGCTTGCCTCCGGTATTCCTCCGGCCTTGTTTGGAGTATCTCGTATCTAGCCCTAGCATCGAGCTCATTGGCGTTAAATCTTGTGAACTTCCTAGCCATCTGAAAGAATACACCAAAAGTTAGCACGAAACAGAAGTATTTTCGGACAAAACTGCAAACAGTAGGCTGGACACGACCCCGTGTTCAGCGGACACGGCCCCGTGTCCAGGCGTCTGTTACACAAAAATTCCATTTTTCGACCCGGTTTCGAAAACTTGAAAATTTTTGGTCCAATAGATGGGGTTTCCCCCGAAAATGAAACCCTAAGTGCCGTTTTTTCCAAAACGACCCGTTTACCCAATCAATTTTTATCTTTTTCGGTTCAAGAACAAGGGTTTGGGTTTTCATGAGAAATCGGGCGAATCTGTGAACAATACAAGTGGACTTACTTCCCTTAACACTAATCTAACTAAATGCAAACAGATTTAGGCAAACATTTGAGGTTCGATTCGAATGAACTTAAAGAACCCTAGATTTTTCCCCAAATTTGTGGTGTTTTAACTACATGCAAGTAACTAATATAACTACTAAAAGTGATGGAATCATACCTTGATGTTGTTAGAGTGATAGGAGACGTCGAAAATCTGCGAAAAATCGCCTGGAACCAGAGCTTTTTCGGGGAAACGGGGCGTGTAGAATGTTGTAACTGTTGTGAAAAAGGGGATATATCCTGACTGCAGCGCGGACACGGTCCCGTGTCCAGCGGACACGGCCCCGTGCCGAGCACAGTTAAATATACATATATATTTTTTAGTGCTAGTGTGAGTGCCCCTATTTCCCATAAGCTTTGGTTAGAAAACTTACCGCTTTAGATGTCGTCCCGATCGCTCGTAACTTACCAGGTATGATGTTGATGTTTTCATTCTTCCACCATTTGAAACGAGATCTCTTCCTCTTCATCCTCAATGAATCCTTGATAGAGTTTCAGCCGTTGGCCATTGACTTTGAATGGAGGCCCATTTCGAGATTTAATTTCTACTGCACCGTGTGGGAAAATATGGGTGACGGAAAAAGGTCCTGACCACCTAGACTTTAATTTACCAGGAAACAATCGAAGTTGTGAATTAAACAAAAGAACTAGATCTCCTACCCAAAATTCATTAGGTTTAATACGTTTGTCATGCAAATTTTTCATTCTTTCCTTATAAATTTCAGAGTTTGAGTATGCGTAATTCCTAAGCTCGTCTAATTCATTTAATTGACAAAATCGATTTTTACCAGCAAATTCTAAATCTAAGTTTACATTTTTGATTGCCCAGTAGGCCTTGTGTGCAATTTCTACTGGTAAGTGACAACTTTTTCCATAGACTAGCTTATATGGGGTTGTACCTATTGTTGTTTTATAAGCAGTTCGAAAAGCCCATAAAGCATCATCTAATTTATCTGCCCATTCCTTTTTATTTAACACTACGGTTTTTTCAAGTATTCTTTTTAAACCTCTATTAGTCACTTCGGCTTGTCCGTTTGTTTGAGGGTGATATGCTGTTGAGACCCGATGATAGACCCCATATCTTGTTAAAAAATTTTCAAGTTGATGGTTGCAAAAATGGGTTCCTCTATCACTTATTAATGCTTTAGGTGTGCCAAAACGAGAGAATAATTTTTTCAGAAATCTTACCACGACTCTTCCATCATTTGTTGGAAGTGCCTCGGCCTCGGCCCATTTAGACAAGTAGTCTACTGCCACAAGTATATATTTGTTTTCTTTCGATGGTGGGAAAGGTCCCATAAAGTCGAGTCCCCACACATAAAAAATTTCACAAACAAGAATGCCATTTTGTGGCATTTCGTTTTTGGAAGAAATATTACCTGTTCTTTGGCAAGCATCACAGGTCTTGACAAGACTTTGGGCGTCTTTGTAAATGGTTGGCCAATAAAATCCTGAATCAAATACCTTTCGTGCGGTACTAGCGGCACCATGATGCCCTCCGTATGGACCTTCATGACAATGGCGGAAAATTCTTCGTGCTTCGCTACCATGTACGCATCGTCGGACGAGTTGGTTGGCACACATTTTGAAAAGATATGGATCTTCCCAAAAATAGTGTTTCACATTGGCAAAGAATTTTTTTCTTTGATGATGTGGCCACCCTTTTGCGACTATACCGCTAGCTAGGTAGTTAGCATAGTCGGCGTACCATGGTTCTTCCTTATATTCCACCATTTCCAGGGACTCAGTTGGAAATTTTTCGTTAATTTGCTCGTCCCTGGTTGCTTCTAAAGCTGGGTCTTCTAAGCGCGAAAGATGATCTGCTGCAGTGTTTTCTGCTCCTCTCTTATCTCTAATTTCGATGTCAAATTCTTGGAGGAGTAGAATCCACCGAATCAAACGTGGTTTTGCATCTTGCTTTTTGAAGAGATATCGAATGGCTGCATGATCTGTATAGACTATAGTTTTAGAAAGAACAAGATAAGAACGAAATTTATCAAAAGCAAATACCACAGCTAGTAATTCTTTTTCAGTTGTTGTGTAATTTTCTTGTGCATCATTAAGTGTTTTACTAGCATAATAAATGGGGTGGAAATGCTTTTCTTTTCTTTGTCCCAAGACAGCCCCAACTGCAAAGTCACTGGCATTACACATGATTTCGAAAGGAAATTTCCAATCAGGCGCTATCATGATAGGTGCATTGACTAACATTTCCTTTAGGGTTAGAAATGCCTGATTGCAACCCTTGTCAAAGATGAAAGGGGCATCTTTTTCAAGTAATTTCGTTAGAGGCCTCGAGATTTTAGAAAAGTCTTTGATAAACCGCCTATAAAATCCGGCATGCCGTAAGAAACTTCTGATAGCTCTTACGGAGGATGGAGGTGGTAATCTAGAAGTGGTATCTATTTTGGCTCGATCCACCTCCATTCCTTCGCTTGAGATCTTGTGACCGAGTACTATTCCCTCCGTGACCATGAAATGGCATTTTTCCCAATTAAGGGCGAGGTTAGTTTCCTCACATCGGGATAGCATTCGTTCAAGGTTATCGAGGCATTGGTCGTATGAATCCCCAAAGATAGAAAAGTCCTCCATGAAGACTTCCATTGTCTTTTCTATCATGTCATGGAAAATGGCTACCATGCAACGTTGGAATGTTGCGGGGGCATTACATAGACCAAACGGCATGCGTCGATAAGCAAAAGTTCCGTAGGGACATGTGAAAGTTGTCTTCTCTTGGTCTTCGGGTGCTATCGGGATTTGAAAATAACCTGAAAAACCATCCAAGAAACAGTAAAATTTATGACCGGATAATCTTTCTAACATTTGATCAATGAAGGGTAAAGGAAAGTGATATTTTCTTGTTGCTTCATTTAATCGTCTATAATCTATACATACTCTCCATCCTGTGATGGTTCTTGTAGGTATTAATTCATTTTTTTCGTTAGTTATCACCGTCATTCCTCCTTTCTTTGGAACTACTTGGACGGGACTTACCCAAGGGCTATCGGAGATAGGATAGATAAGTCCGGCGTCAAGTAATTTGATGACTTCGTTTTTAACCACTTCTTGAACATTTGGATTTACTCGACGTTGTGGTTGTATTACTGATTTGTAGGCATCATTCATCAAAATTTTGTGTGTGCACATGGAAGGACTAATTCCTTTTATGTCTACAAGTTTCCAAGCTATTGCGTTTTTGTGTTTTTTCAAAAGACTAATTAATTTTTCTTTTTCTAAGCTATCTAATTTAGACAAAATAATTACAGGTAAATTACCATCTTTGTCTAGAAAAGCATATTACAAACCTTTTGGAAGTTCTTTGAGCTCAAGTGGTGGGTCTTTAGGAGACTCCTTATTTGGTTGCTCATTTTGGTCAAGAACTTTAAAAGTTTGTTCTATGGCGACCTCTTCTTCAACAAAGTGGTCAATCTCTTCACTTGTATCGGGTGGTTCATCTTCATCTTCAATTAGGGGGTCATTATTGCCGAAAGGATATTTCATTGACCGTTCGAGATCGACACTTCTTTTAAATGCCCCTAATTGAAGAGGTAGATTTTTGAATTTCCGGTTTTTCAAAGCTTCGTGAGTTTTTACAAATGGTCGTCCCAACACTAGAGGAGCGTCATCGAGGATGACAAAGTCGGTCGGTATTACCATTTGATTTGTTTGAACCAATACATCCTCAACTACACTGATTGATTTTATTACTTTCCGATTGGATAGAAAAATGGGTATTTGAAGTGGAGAAAAATCACTAATACTTAATTTTTCGAAAATGTAGTTAGGCATTATGTTAACACAAAGATCTTTATAAATTGTGACATTACTAATAAACGAATTTTGAAAGAAACATGGAACCGGTGTAATGTTAATTTCAAATGGGTCTTCTTTTATTAGCGACGTTTGATCATTAGTTAACTTAACACTTACCGTTTCGTCAATCCTAGTGTTAGTGTTTAACTCTTTTGAAAACTTAGCATGAGTGGGTACTAAACAATGATTTTCAAAAGAAGGTGACAAGAGATTAATTTCTTCAAAATTAGACTCGTCTTGAATTTTAACGTTGTCGGACTCACCTTTTTCGTTGTTTAACTCATGTGTCGGTTTTTCACTTATTTGTTCTTCCATTTTTACACTTTCAGTTATCTCTTCATTTTTTAATTCTTCTCTTGCGCGGGACTTCTCTTCCCTTGCGCGAGATTCTTTTATATAGCGATCGATAACTCTAAGGTGTTCTAATATCCTATCGGTTACTTCGGTTATAGAAAAAGAATCGGAATTTTCAAAGCTTGAATCCGGTTGTTCGACCCCTTGTTCCTCATAATACCCATGTGAAGTAGATGGTTCGCACCATTGTTCTTCATTGTAAGCATATGATGGATAAGGTTTAGAATTTTGTTCTTCATAATACTCATATGAGGTGGGTTGTTCACGCCATGGTTCCTCATAGTAAGTATACGAAAGTGGTGGCTCATATATTGGTTCCTCAAAGTATGAGTATGAAGGCTCATACATTGGTTCATCAAAATATGAGTATGAGGGAGGAGGTTCATACCTTTGGTCTTCATAGGATGTGTATGAAGTTGATGGCTCGTACCTGGGTTCCTCATAGTAGGTGTACGAATTGGATGGTTGATATGAGTGATTATTTTGAACCGAGTGTGTGTACGACAATTAGTGCAATAATTACTCCTATAATCATCCTCCTCATAGGTGTAGTTGTAACCTCCTGAGTATTGATCCGTAAGAATCACTCAGCAGACCACAACCAAGTCTCGAGATCAGAAAACAAAAATAAAAACGGAAACAGAGGCTGGACACGGCCCCGTGTTCAGTGGACACGGCCCCGTGTACAGAATCTGTATCTAGGCGTTTTAATTAAATTCACTGATCTAGTTGAGCACGGGGCGTGTTCGGTGAGCACGACCCGTGTTCAAGCTACTGTTACTTGGTGTTTTTATGAAAATGTGCAGCACGGCCCCGTGTTCAGTGAACACGGTCCCGTGTACAGGTTACTGTAAATGCAAAACTAAACTAAAATGCAGAAAAATGTGCGCGCATTTTAAAAAGGTTTTGAAAAACTGATTAGGCCGTCGATTTTAAGCTTTCTTAAAATCCTTGTGTCCCCGGCAACGGCGCCAAAGACTTGATGCGTGTGAAGTGTTATATATATTAGGTGTATATTTTAAGCCCCTTTAACACTTTTTTAGCCAAGTTTTAAATTTATAAAACACGATATTTTACTAACACTAAATACACATATGGGCAAGTGCACCCATCGTGAGCGTAGTATAGTGTTAGCAAGATACTGAGGTCGTCCAAGGACACAAGAGCTTTTAGTACTGGTTTATCCTCAACGTCTAATCAAATCAAAAAGTTTAGAAAAGTGTTTTAAACTAAGAAAAATAAAAACTAACTAAAAATGCTGAAAATAAAATAAAAAGAAAAACAGATAGACAAGATGAATCACTTGGTTCCGACTCGTATCTAGTGTAACCTTTGATTATTTCCGCACTTTTGCACTTATTTAAGAGATTATCTTAGTTATTGTAGTAGGCCCCTCTTTTGAAGGTGACGTTACCCTCAACCCAGTAGTTTGAGTCAGCAAGGATACAATCCTAAAGGGTCGGATTATTGAAAGATAATTAATTAAGTTATTAATGCAAATTATGGTAGGCCCCTCTTTTGGAGGTGACGTTACCCTCGACTAAGTAGTCTGAGTCAGCAGGGATACAGTCCTAAATAACCGGGTTATAGTATTAATAGTAGTTAACTTATGAGGGGATCAAAGAGTTTGGACCTCCGCCATCCAATACCGTTAAGTATTGAAGGAGGTCCTACTAAATTTGACCCAGGTCCATTGCAGGACCTCTAAACGCTGAACAATGGCAAGTCTCTTACCAAACCGTTCCCTTAACCCCCGACCAGGTAGCCAACATACCTCCATATAGACCGTGGAGATATGAATGGTGAAAATCTTTTATTTTATATAGACAGTAAAATAATGCCAAGACACCACAGACAAACGATAAGGAAGAATCACCTTCAACATAAGAAACTAGTTATTAAAGTCATTAATACAAAACCAAGTAAAAAGTGCGAAAAGATTAAAAATAAAAAGTATTACACTAGACACTTGTCTTCACCAAGTGATGTAAGAGACTTAGGCAAACATGGCCTTGATTGTCAAGAATTCTTACGATCAATCTTGGATCCCGAGATGACTCACACACTCTATGATGGACAATGGATGATGGTGGTGGATGATGGTGTTATGGTGGTGGTGGGTGGTGGATGAAGTGTGAGAGAGGTGGTGTGCCAAGGGATGGTTTGAGCTTGAGCCAAGCACTCCTATTTATAGGCTGAACAGAAGCTCGGGCACGGCCCCGTGTCCACATCCTTCTCTTTCTTCATTTAATGCAGCTTGTCTTATTAGTTGACCACGCCCCCGTGTCCGCTGAGCACGACCCCGTGTGCAGGAGAATCTTTGTACTATGAAGATTTGCTTAGATTGTGCGAATCTTATAGTTGACCACGGCCCCGTGTCCGCTGAGCACGACCCCGTGGTGGGCAATAGAAGCTTCTACCACTTTGTCTTTTCTGCTGACACTTGGGCACACCCCCGTGCTGGCTGAGCACGGGGCGTGTTCAGTCTTCTGTTATCTTGTTTTGCTTGGGAAGATGCTGTCGTGGGGTCGGGCATGTCACGTCTTGTTCCTTTTCTTGTATTTATGTTAGATTTTGATGTCTTTTTGCTTCTTTTGTTAATTTGAGCTCATTTAATCCTGAAAATACAAAAGGAAGACAAAAGCACACTTTTTCCAACATTGGCTCAAAAGACAATGACACAAAACTCTTATCGGCACCCGTATAAAAAAGAACAGATGCAGGTTGATTATTAATAAAGAACGTACCGTTCACCACATTATCGTCCGCCTGCGCCTCTTGGGCGTTTAAGTTAAAAGCTCGCCCTCGAGCCTGAGCCTGATTCTGGTTTGCATTCTTATTTTGGTTAGCCAGCCTTGGGCACCGGTTTCTGTAATGGGTCAGATCCCCACAGTTATAACAAGCACCTGGTGGGTAGTGTGGTCGTGCAGCTTGACCCTGTTGCTGAGCAGGAGGCTGAGCAACTTGTTGAGCCGGGTTCTGAACTGCCCGATTCTGAGCAAACCGACAAACATCGGCAAGATGACCTGACTTCCCACAGTTAGTACAGAAACGGAACTGATGTTGCGGCTGATGGTGACTGTTGCACCTATTACACAAAGGTGCATTCCCTGAATAGGGCTTCTTCACGGGAGGCTGTGCGGGTTGGTTGGGAGCTGCCTGGTTAGCTTGGGCAGTGACAGCATAGTTTTGGGAAGCCTTACGCTTCCTTGCCCTTTTTGATGAACCAGAATCCTTTCCATTCTTGTTTTGACCTTTCTTGCTATCTTCCTTGTCAGACGACTGTTTCTTGCCCTTGTCACCCTTCCTGTGTAATTTATTCTTCCGAATCTGCGACTCAGTCAATGTCGCTGATAACTCGATCGCCTGACGGAGTGTAGCAGGGTTACTACCAGTAATGATGTCTTGTACTGAGTCAGGTAGGCCGTCGATGTACCTTTCGATAGCCTTGTCGAGTGGGGTAACCATAGTCGGACAAAGCAGACTCAACTCCTCAAACCTATCAGTATATGCCCTGTGCTCGCCACTATCTTGTTTCAAGTCATCAAACTCCTTCTCCAACGCTCGTTGTTCATGACGAGGACAAAACTCCCTCATCATAAGAGCTCTAAGTTCAGCCCATGTCTGTGCTAGAGCAACTTCTGCACCACGGTCTCTCATTACCCCATTCCACCATGTAAGAGCCCGCTTCTGAAACACGCTCGAAGAAAACTCGACCTTGCGATTATCCGGACACTGAACATGATGGAAAGTATTCTCAATGCTTTCGAACCATTGAAGAAGCCCAGTCGCTCCTTCAGAACCACTAAACTTGAGTGGTTTAGCCGAGTTAAAATCCTTGTATTTGTATGGAGCATTGTTATTGTTGTTGGCTTGGTGCCATTGAGCAAAGAGATTTGGGAATTGAGCAGCCATTTGCTGCGCAATGATTTCTGCCAGTTCGGCAGTCGCTATCTGGTTTTCGCGTCGAGGAGGCATTCTAAAGAGGAAAACATGAAAGGAAACGAGTGAGATGATTGGATGAAGAGAATGAGATGAAACAAAATTAACAAAAGAAAAGATGGTGGTCATTTGTCCGCATTACCAAGCAAACAAACGACACACAGTGACTAATCAAAGTAAATGGATCAAAAATAATGTATCGCGAAGACATGCTCGCCTATAAGTGAACACTCATCCCAAGAATTCCCAGGTAAGCACAACTGGTCTCGCGTCTGATGAGATATATACGAAGTGCTTGCCTAGACAGAAAACCCAGAATACAGGCATTCACTCTTCCAGTTTGCACGTGTTCACATTATTTAAAACCCAAAACCTTGACGAGATTTTGAAAATTTGAAGGCACAAGGCAAAAATTTTAGTTAAACTGGAAGGGTTCAAAACCTTACAAAAGAGGGTTCAAAACCTTGTAATAAATCATCCAAAAACAGATGATTGTTTTTTCAAAAATCGTTTCGGAAAATTGGGTTCTTGTTTTGATAATCACCTAAGGATAGGTGATGTGCATGTTTTAAGATCTAAACACAAGATGACTTGTGTTAAGTTCCTAGAAAGGTTATAGTCTAGGTCAAAGAATTACTAATAACCTAATTCCCTATAACCATTGGCTCTGATACCAACTCTTCTGTCACACCCCGACCACGTATAACATACAAAACGTGGCGGAAAACGTCGGGGAGTGTTGTAACAGAATTAATTGTTTCATAACCATGGCATACAAAGTTGTATTTTATTTATCAACACAAGAGTTACATCGTTTTAAACAGGAAATAAAGAGTTTATAACATAATTAAACAAAGTCTATCTTCATTTTAAGTCTCTAAGGCACAGGTCCGCCCTAGTGTCACGATCATCATCCTATGGAAAAGCTCCTGAAAACACATGTGAAAATAGGTACGTCAGCATAAAAATGCCTGTGAGATACATAGGTTTTGTAAAAATATGATTCATGACTTGTGTTTAAGAAAATGTTTAGTCATGAACCTTGTAATTTGCTTTGTTTTGTAAATCGTTTGAAAAACAATAAGTTCAGATGATATGTATAAATAAATGTAAGGTTAAATGAATAACCATGTAAAAATGAGTTTGTGTAAGATAAGTTGTTTGTAAACAGTGTCTTGTAAAAAGTATGTTATTTGTATAAAATGTCATGTGTCATAAATTGAAATGATTTAAATAACGCTACGATATGTAATACCATACAAACACTTATATATAGGAAGTACCAGCGGCGTATCCACCATGCTTGTATCATATTACACATGCCTCGTTACTTAAATCACTTACTCAAACCAAACCACCAATGTAAATTGTTTATGTATAATCAAATGTCAAAATGTTATTGTGTAAACCATATCAAATGTCTGTGTTTAATGTAAATCATGAATTGTGTATATCAATGTCAAAATGTTTATGTCTAATGTAAATTATGTAACGTGTATCCAAAAAATGTCATGTATGGTATGTGAAATATATCAACTAAACCATATGTAAAATGCACAAAAACAAGGTATTGAAGTAAAACATGGTTTAAATCAAAGTTATGTTTTGTGGAACAAATGCATGCTATACTGATACAAACATTTATGCGGTATTGTGAAAATGCATACATCCAAGCCTTGAGACTGTGGCGATAAACCCTTAAACAAATTAAAGGTTTATCTAAGTTATGTATATCGAATTCGGTCATTCCTTCCAATCCAAACAAACCCAGGATTTCAGGAACGGGAGTTGTCAATTCCTATGGTACCACTACCTACTAACGAACGGCGTAGCTAATGTTAATGAATGTATTGTTCCATTGTAAACAACCCAAATGTCATACCAAAATGTAAACATGTGATGAAAACAACTGTACTAAGTATGCACACAATGGGCATACATAGCATGAAATGTAATGTGAAACAATGTACTAAGTATGCACACAATGGACATACATAGCATGAAATGTAATGTAAAACGATGTACTAAGTACGCACACAATGGGCATACATAGCATGTAATGTAAAACGATGTACTAAGTACGCACACAATGGGCATACATAGCATGAAATGCAATGAAATCATGTACTATAATGTACTAACGAACATAGCAGGTATATGATGTGAAAGCATGGAAAGCATGAAAGTAACAAGTAGGCACATGTGTTTCACCCCAAAACAGTTTGGAAAACAGTAAAAGAGGGGTCTATGTACTCACTTGAGATTGCTCAGAAGTCCTAAGATAACCACCAAGCAATGCTAGAGACCACGGAATCAAACGGCACCTAATATAGGTAACTATGTTAATAAACCGGACCTAAATCGGAAGATTTAGATAGAATGAGGGTTCGTAAACCAAACGAGTATGGAGACTCGTGTCATATGGTTTAACAAAGCCTACATACTAAATGAAACCTAACCTAAGTGCTTACGACCCATTACGACCCGTTTAGGAAGCTTATGCTACTTTAACGCGTCGTTCGTGTAAAACGCGTTCGGACCGCCTAACTAGTCCTATGACAAGTAACATATGCCTTGACATGTCTAATATTGTTGTCAAATCAGTTTAGATGTCAAAAGTTATGTAACATATGTTTAAAATGAATTTTGGCACCAAAGGGGTATTTTGGTAATTTACCTAAGGCATATAAACTACCTATCATACAACTACTTAAACGAAGCGACCATAAGGTATAACCTCGGAAGGTTATTCCCTATATGCTATGGTCACCTAATGTGTTTGGTTGGATCCTAATGATCGACCAAATGGTTCGGGTTCGAAGGTATAAGCGATTTATTAGATCGCTTACCCTTACGACCCTAGACAACGTGGTAATCACTAGGCATAGTCCCAAGGGACTATAACCATCGTGATTACAATCACGTTGCGAAGTTCAAATGAACTTCGCATTGACCATAAACTGGTCAACGCAGAAAGTCAAACAAAGTTTGACTTTCGGACTCGAAAAGCAATAAAAGAACGAAGGAACACTTACAAAGGGTCCCCGAATGCTAATCTAGATCAAAATAACTCAGGTATGAAACAATGGTTCCAACTTAGAGTCTTTTTGATCAGATTCTTATGAGAAATGAATGAAAATGTGATGGGTATTTATAGTTTTCGGTTCACCGTTAGATTCGTTTCTTGGAGAAGAGGGAATGATCTAGCCCGTACACTTGTCGGAAGGTTGTGGTAACTGATTTTGGCCACCACAAGTGATTAACATGTGGCACTTGACCTTTGGAAAGGGTTAAGGGCTGTTAACAGCAGCTGAAAAACGATTTTCTGCATCTGACCTATGCTTACGGACCTCAACATTATCAGTGTTGAGGACGGACCTCAACATTATCAGTGTTGAGGTCCGTAAGGACCTTGTTTGGCAGATTTACAGTTTCAGTCCCTGCAGCCTCAAAACTTGGTTTTCGATGCGTTTTTGACACGTTTAAGCCCCGTTAACCCCATTTCAAAGCTCTAAAATGAAGTTAAAGTATAGGGAACTTAAAATGTGGTAAAAAATATCTCGGATGTCGGTTCGTTTGGCCGTACGATTGCGTTGTTCGGTTAATTACGACGGAATGCGCATAAGCGCGAAAAACGATCCAAATGGCGTGACGAATGGATTTTTCTTGTGCCAAACACTAAAATAAAATATATTAGTGCTTACATAAATTTTTGGATGTCCGGATGTATTCAGAACGTAAGTTATGTGCGAAAATGCAAACTTGTGCACTTTTTGACGCTTTTAGTCCCTGAATGACCCAAAAGTTTATTTTAGCACACCGAACCCCTTAAAGCTTATTTATAAGCTATGTAAAGGATATTTATGGTATGTTTAACTTATGGTCATGTTCCGGAATGTTCATTACAGTTCAAATTGGCATACTTTCGCAGTTTGTTAAGTTTAGTCCCTGTAAGCGAATTAACTTGTTTTTGCCATACCAAAGCCTTCAAAACTTATTTCTAAGTTATGTAAAGGTTATTTAAGGTATGTTAAGTATATGTTGATGTTCCGGAGTATTTGGCGCATTAAACTGATTACGTTTACGCACCAGTTTACGTATAACTCTCCAGAAAGCGATATAGAGTTTGAAATTGAATAAAAGTCAAAACATGAAAAATGTAAAACACAACCAAACAAACATTGGGATCAAATAACATTGTTTTATTGATAATAGAACTGTTCACAATGATTACAAGCACAGATGTTACACCAATCACTACCAATGCGCACCGCCTTAACTCTCCTCTCACCCAATAAATAGTGACCATACACGTCCCTTTCACTAATTTGTCAGCTCCATCCGACCGCACACACTCAAGTCGCTCTCAATCACTTTTGATCAAGATTCAAGGCTTTTTGGTAAGCTTTTCTCTTCAAATCTTGTACAATCATCATCACTACACACTTCTACATCATCTTATCCATCAAAATCACGCATTTTCTTCTCGAAATCGCCTGATTTTGACTCCTTGAAGGTGGTTCTCCCTTGGTTGCTTATGCAAGCTGTTGAGTGACATCATCTCATCAAGATTGGTTCAGATCTAAAGGATTTCCACAATTTTAACTTAAATCACAACAAGATCTCAATACTTTTCAACTGATTTCATCTTTTCTTCAACTTTTCTTCAACTTTCTATACAAAACCGATGGAATCTGGACTCATTCAGACTCTCTACCCATCTCCTGGTTGAGAGCCGGCTTGAAAACAGATTTTCACTAAAGAGATGACCGATTAACAGGTTGAACATGAAATCCCATCAGGAACAATGAATCTGATCGAATGGGGTGATTCCCATCCGATCGAATGAGCTGAACCTTGGTGTGTTTCCGTTGTTTGACACGTCGTCACGCTGTCTCCGTTAAACCTCAAACTTTTACTTAGAAATTTTACAAGGTTTTCAAACAACAGATCGCCCACTCGAGTGGCCATCCGATCGGATGACCATTCGACCAGGTGACTTGTCCCCTAAACTATTCCTTGTTCAAAACAATTTGACCAAAATTCAAACTTTAACAATTTTCCAAATCAACACACACTCATTCGAATGGCCACCCGTTCGAATGGTCATCCACTCGGTTGACCATCCGTCCGGATGACCATCCGCTCGACTCACCATTCGACACCTATCACATTCGACACTCTGTTTACACGCTGTTCAACGCTTACGCTACTGTTCTATGCTCAGGCTAACTCATCGCTCCCTTCAATCCAATACAGTGTGTGTTTAGCAACTACGAACGCACTATGAGTATACTCGAACCCATTTTCTTTTAACGCACTTTTGGGTGTTACATACGTTCTATATCAAAACACATCAACACACAACGCAACCACTTTTAACGCTAACCGCTCCCGCATGTTATATGTGATCTATGAATGCTTGTTACTATACTTATACAGTGTTACACTATACCGCCTCTAGCAACGATAGTACTATAGTTTGGACTCAACACCTGTCGTGGACACGGGTTGCCAGGGATCACATCTCTTTACTTCACGTGTTCCCTGAACATGTGTCGCGCATACTCTACAACGCAGTCTCGTGGTAAAGTGTGAACATAGTTTGATAGTTACGTGCTTCGCCCGTTACGTGATACATGCTGGTTATGCGTAAACGATTTTACTACTATATGCTATACAAACTTGTGTACTCACATTTACATTTTATGTATTGACTTTATTTTAACGTATGTGACAGGTTGATAGGATGCTATGCTATGATGAAACAAGCTAGGGAGTCTAGAAACCCGCTAAATAAAATCTGAGTTGTCGGAATAGTATTTGTTTATGAGACTCGCTATCTGTAATGACTGTTATTGCTTTATATGTTAGTAGTATGGGATATTAACGTTATATATATTTTCATTTAATAGTTGTTATGGATTCTCTTGAACAATCTATTTCGCTCAGTGCCACGCCCCGATGTTTCCGCCATCGGTTGGGGTGTGACACAAACCCTAAAACATCATAAAATATCCCAAAAATGGAATTTCCAAGTTCACATGGATGCTTATGTTGGTTACGCACCCACGTAGACTTCTCCATGACCGTGTTATATGATTACAAGTCCGTATCATCCATCTCCTTTTAAGTAACAATAATATTAATATTGTAATCTAACAACAAATATCAAATCACTTGTTTTACGGTTGATAGGCAAAACTTAGGTGTCGTTTGGTTCGCAGAATCCTTTGGAATTAGGATGGAATTGGACTTATTCCCTTGAAATTTAATGTTTGGTTAGCACATATTGCAATTACAATTTGAACAGATTCCATCATTTATTGGAATGTAATAACCTATAGTGGAGAGTTCAAATGAGAAGAATTAAAAATTAAGAATAAAAAGAATAAAGGATACAAAGGTAATTTAAGCAAATCATTTAATGAATCTATTATTTATTTTTGTTATTCAAATTAATGAACTCTAATCATTTAATGACCCTATCTTATAAAATAGTTGTGCACCTTACACAATAAAACAATCCTGCACATGATCTTACATTTCCAATTGTTCCAACACTATTAAAACAATATTTTGGTGTAGGATACAGAATGTATAGGAGTCAAACACTTTTAAATAATTTTGCGACTCATAATAAAATATGTGTAGGACACAAAATTTTTAAATAATTTTGTCACTTCTAATAAAATTTGTGCAGGAGTCAATACATTAATGATGGTGAAGGAGCAATTTATGATTGCATTAATAAGACTTGAGCAATTCTTTAAAATATTTATTAATATTCTACATCAAAATGTCTATATTACCCTTAGTAATTAAAGTATCAATTAAAAGTCAACAAAAATGATATCTTGATTCACAACCATTGATCAAAAAAACATTAGGTCTAGATTAATTTATTTTTCCTTCTTTTAAGAAGATTCTTCTCAAATGAACTTCCCCACAACCTGTATTTCATCATCTACATCTTGTAATTCATTTAAATTCATTTTTAAATTTACCAACCAAACACAATATAAAACTTGATTAGAATTTAGTTCAATTCCATCAAATTCCAATTCCTTTACCGGACTGAACTTAGATTTATGTATTTCTGACCACAGTCCACGGAACAATTTATTAAAAATTCATCGAGTGTCCGATTTACGAAATTCCAGTGGGGTAATTACAAATGCATCGTTTGTCATCTACTGTACAAATTTCATGGTCCGATTCATCACAAAACTCAGGTTATGACCGAAAGTATAACACCCATTTATTGCTGTCAAAATTCAGCTTAAGTTGCTGTTACAAATTAACACTTTAAAAATAGTAAACGGAGTCCAAAAATTATGATTCCGGTGCCATTAGAACCGTATTTCATAATAACATATTTTAGATTCAAAATATCGGTTTTTCGTTGAATTTATGGCCTGTTTACAGCCTGATGAAGTCGGCTGGAAATCATTACTCAGCTTGCTGTTTTGTGGTTTAAATGTTACTAAACGTATTAACAAGTGTCCGAACAACGGGTTTATCAAAATTTTGACGATCAAACATCATATATGCATTAACAAACCTTAAACCAACAAGTTTTCATCTTTAAGTATCAATCATAAGTAAACTTTTAATATTTATCTATTTGTTCTTGACACTTTAGTGATTTTAAACATACTACACCCTTTGATCATAGAAACGAGATGAAACAAAATTAACAAGAGTGTAACAAAGGACTTACTACTAGCTTATAGCTAGGGTAGAATCTATTGAGAATATGATGGTGAAAAAGACTAGAACAAGCTCCTTAGAAAGTCCTTCAAGTTGCCACCTCCATAGATCACCTTCAAACTTGAATGGAACTTGTAAAAATGGAAGAGATGGATGATGATAGTGGTGGTGATGGATTTCGGTTTTGGGGGAAACCGAATGAGAGAGAGGGAGTAGTAATGTGAGAGTGTGTAAGACTTGAATTGATTGTAAGATCTCATGGCCATGCCTTATAATCATCTTCACATATTTTGGTTAGATTAGGAAGCAACAATCTAATAAAGAATTGAAATATAATCTATGGGAAGATAGGAAGTATGGCAAGTATATTTGGTGGGTCCACATGGACCAAAAATTCGGTTAGGGGGGGGGGGTCTTGTTTGCAAAATTTCAACCAAGGTGCAATTACTAGTTAGAATCCAAGTGATGTGATGGTATCTACTAGTTATTAGGTTTTCAATGGGTGTTATGACCAACGGGGATCATGACTAGCCAAAAATAATAACACAATGTATTTGGTAAATATTTGGTGTCCCGGGTAATGTCCGGTTGTTCGATCGGATACTGTTCTGTTAAGTTGTTAAATTGTTCCGTAAGGCGTCTTATACATATATTTTTGTAACACAATTAAATATGGAACGTTTAAGACATCCTGTAAAAATTTAGGAATTTTTGGAATAATTTAACTATTTTATTAAAATGTCCGAAAACAGCCGGTTTTGAATATTAATGCTGAAATGACATAAGTTGTAAATTGCGTGCCTAAATGTCAAGTATGCCATCTGTGAATGATCTAACATGTTATATGTGTTATGTGTAATATCGTATGTTTGTTATGAGTGGGGAATGGATGGGAAACTTATATGGGCATAAACCGTTAAAGTGATGCATGTTATGTGATAGATACGTGTAGGAACTTTGTGCTCTATTTGAAAACCACTAAATGACTAACTGGTAAATCATACTAGGACGTGATTGACCGACCTTGACTGTTAGCTATTTTTGAGAGTCAAACCGAGCAACCGAGGTGAGTTCACACACTTTCTAAGGCATGGGATTCCCGGTGGGTTGGGAATGGGATTTGAATAACTACTCGTACTATCATTACTACTAAACTACTTTTCACTGTCCTCGGATTAAAGGGCACGTACGTAAAACCTACGTACACTCATACTTACTACTGTCCTCGGATTTAAGGGCACGTACGTAAAACCTACGTACACTCATACTCGCTACGGTCCTTGGATCAAGAAGGGCACATACACACACGACTAGTCTACAACATGGGAAGCCCCCACTAATCATCGCAAACATATTTGGGAAATCGCGATACGGATTAATACTATCCACATGAGAAGCCCCCACTAATCTTCGCAAACATGCCTGGGAGACCGCGATACGAATTAACACGATACATGGTTTACAAAACAAACATATGATTTACGAAACGAATGCTATAACTAAACAACCAAACGTGAACTCACTCAACTTTGTTGTTGACTCGTTTTTACATGCCTTGCAGGTCATTAGGTATCTATGGAGCTTGCATCGGAGTGGGAAGAGTCGTTGTGGGACATGGACAACTGTGTGCCATACTAAACTTTTGAAACGTTTAAACTTATGACTTAGTTTTAAACATTATGCTTCCGTTATTAACCTAAAATCGGTTTACTTCCTTTTGGTCACCAATCGTATTGTGTTTGGTTTTATTTACTTAATTATGTTGTTCAATATGATTGGTGGCTTGATCCTGGTCATGTCACGCCTCCAAGCGGTGATACTCCGCATGGTGGATTTGGGGGTGTGACAGATATCTAGTTTGTGAAAAATGCCCATATAAATATGAAAAGAAATATAGCTTATTACGTGTTTTTTGTATAGTATGAAGACATCTTACATTTTAATTCTTGTTTGTGAAAACTAATTATCAGTTTTTTTTTCTTCAAAAAAAAAAAAAAAAAAAACCATTTCCCTCTTTATCAGTTTTAAAAAAAAAAAAAACTATTTCCCTCTTTTTTTAATTTTGTTTTTGACCGGCACAAACTATGTTTTTTTCTTTTTCCTTTTCCTACGTGCCGGTATATGATTGATTGTGTTACATCTATTTATATCGATCATTAAATTAAATATTTAATAATTAAATTTCGAGCAATGTGAACGGTCGCGTCAACGACTCTCCATCGGCCACAGTTAGGACGTTTACAGGTGATAGAGCAAAGGACGGCCTTCCAATGCATGATAGGCTGTCCTTTGATCTATCACCTGTAAACGTCCTAACTGTGGCCGATGGAGAGTCGTTGACGCGACCGTTCAAATTGCTCGAAATTAAGGAGGCAGTATGGGAATGTGATGGTGACCGGGCTCCCGGGCCGGACGGCTTCAATTTTATGTTTTTAAAACGGTGCCGGAATGGGCTACAAGTGAATTTTCTAAAATTGTTCGAGGAGTTCTACAACAACCCAAATTTAAATAGAAGTTGTTCCTCCTCTTTTATTGCATTGATTCCAAAAGTCAAGGACTCGTTGGGCCCATCCGAGTTCCGGCCCATAAGCCTCATTGGATGCATTAATAAAGTCATATCCAAAGTCTTGGTGAACCGGATGAAAAGGGTAATTGGTAAACTCATCTCTGTAGAACAATCAGCGTTCCTTGCGGGTGGGAACATCATCGACGGGCCGTTGATGTTGAATGAATTAGTATCTTGGCTAAAGAATATCAAAAGGGCAGGTATGTTATTCATAGTCGACATTCATAAAGCTTACGATTCGCTTAATTGGGGTTTTCTGATATCGGTCATGGAACAAATGGGATTTTCGTCTAAATGGCGTGAATGGATATTGGCAACTCTTCGCTCCGCCCGAGCGTCGGTACTGGTCAATGGCTCACCCACAATGGAGTTTGAATGTACTAGGGGTCTCCGGCAAGGAGATCCTTTATCTCCTTTTCTCTTCGTCATTGCTATGGAGGCTCTGTCCAGTATTATGAAGAGGGCATCGGAGGTCGGTCTGTTTAATGGCATTAGGTGTAATAATAATGGTACGACCCTAACTCATTTATTGTACGCGGATGATGTTGTCTTTCTTGGGGAATGGTCGGCTGCAACTGCGCTAAATATACGGAGGATATTAAGATGTTTTCACTTAACATCAGGGCTAAAAGTTAATCTAGCTAAATGTTGTCTGTATGGGGTGGGAGTGGAAGAGTCGGAAGTGGCGGGGATGGCTAATATGTTACATTGTAGAGCCGGGTGCTTTCCTTTTAAATACCTTGGCTTGTATGTGGGCGCGAATATGAATCTTGTTCGGAATTGGAAGCCAATTGTTGACATTTTCAAGAACAGGTTATCTATTTGGAAGGCTAAAAAATTGTCATATGGGGGAAGAATCACACTTTTAAAGTCAGTGTTGTCGTCACTACCGACATATTTCTTCTCTTTATACAAAGCTCCGGTCCAAGTTTTGAATCAACTAGAAAGACTTCGACGGGTTTTCTTTTGGGGCGGGACGGAAAAAGTGTCAAAGATGGCATGGATGCCTTGGGATAATGCGGTTGCACCGGTTGAGTACGGAGGATTTGGTTTCGGTACACTACGGGATGCAAATCTAGCTTTTCTTGCGAAATGGTGGTGGCGGTTTAAAACGGAAAAGGAAGGGATGTGGCGAAAAGTGGTATGGTCTATCCATCATAATTCAAGATCATGG
The DNA here is from genome assembly GCA_030545235.1 of Helianthus tuberosus. Classification (NCBI taxonomy): domain Eukaryota; kingdom Viridiplantae; phylum Streptophyta; class Magnoliopsida; order Asterales; family Asteraceae; genus Helianthus; species Helianthus tuberosus. Next base: position 127,165,771 of record CM060351.1, on the reverse strand, counting down.
AATCCAATTCCGAGTAAAATCTCTGTTGCGGGACCTTGGAAGCAAATATGCGGCATCTCGACAATTCTGGCAAGTTTGGGGGTAGAACTCTCTAAAAATATAATAGCGGTAGTCGGGGCCGGGTCGGATATAGCATTCTGGATTGATTCATGGGTGACATCAGAACCGCTTAATGTCCTTTTTCCGTTGCTTTTTTAACTGGAAAAGAACCGGTGGTGTTCGGTGGCGCAAAGACTTCGAGCGGCGACGAACGGGTTAACGATGGTGTGGGAGTGGAGACGTCAACTGCTGCACGTCGATGAGCTGTAGGAGTTTCAGCAACTAAACGCTCTCCTGCAGGGCGTACCGGTTGACTCGGGTGTTGATAATTGGGTGTGGAAGTTGGACGAAACGGGTCGGTTCAGTGTGGCTAGTATTAAACAGGCTATTGTCGAGAAGAACTGTGTGTTACCGGGTTATGTGGTCGAATGGAATAATTGGATTCCCAAAAAAGTTGGGATAGTGGCATGGCGAGCTCAAAAGGAAAGACTCCCAACAAGGGTTGCATTGTCGAGAAGGGGTATAACGGTCCAAAATCTAGAATGCGTTATATGTGGGTTGTACAATGAAACTTGTGATCATTTATTTGACTCCTGTGAATTCGCCCAAATAGTATGGCAACTTGTGTATCAATGGTGTAAAGCTCAACCTTTTATGGCATTTGGTTTCAAGGATATTCTTGAAGATCACAAATTGTTCCATGGTACAGTGAAGAGAAAAAAGGTGTTTCATGCAGTCTGCTTGATAACAATCTGGAGCCTTTGGAACATGCGAAACGAGATAGTTTTTTCGGGGAGGAGAAAGACGGTAACAAACCTGTTGGAAGAAATCAAGGCGAAAAGTTTTTTTGTCGGTCAAGAACCGAGCAAAGGCGGCGGCGTTAACATGGGAACAATGGAGTCGTTTCGATGTATTTTAGTATGTTTACTCTGTAACAAGTAATGTCCTGTTTCATTTGGTTGTAGGTATTTTAGTTTGGTGTGTGTAAAATTGGTGCTAGCCGCTAGCTAGATTATAATAAAATTCTCTTTTGTTAGCCGTTCAAAAAAAAGTAATAAAATAAAACTTAAACTAAAATGGGAAAATTTGATTGGTTGTTTTTTTGCATCAAGGATATTGGTTACCTTTTTTCATCCACCCTCATTTTCCACCCAATAGATTGTCAAAAAGTTCAAACTCACCGAAGCAACACCATTGCACCACCGAATGTGGGGTATGGGACGGGGTTGGGGCGTGGGTTGGCTAAAACGCCCAAGTCACCACTTCAGATGTGCTTGGGTTTGGGCGTGGCCCAAGTGGTGGGAGTTTAAAGCTGGGCGTGGGGCGGGCTAGCGATCTTATGTGGCCGGCTCCTATTCGCTTGTTGGCTAGGTTATAGCGGGGTATTTTTTTAATTTCTTGTATATATATTTTTTAATAAACTGCCAAGCCACGCGGTTCACCTACGCCCCGCCATACCCCATGGGTGGCTCGAACTCCACGTGTCAACTCATGCCCCCAACCCCCGCCCCACCATACCCCATGGTCTAAACATCCATCAGGGTGGAGGGAGTGGTCAATCACTCCCCATTTTCACTACCCAATAATCTCATGTCATGTCACGTCTTTATTTTCCACTCAAACACTTGCATTGGTCAAACACCCACTCAATTTAAAAAAAAATGTGATTGGTTGGTTAATGGGAACCCACCATTAAGCCTCTTTCCCTCTCACCTCTCTCCTCTTCAAACACTAGGTAAGTATACACTGATTTGGACACTCCCCACTCACTAAACAAGGGCTGGTAATGGTTCATCGCGCGACAAAGTGAGCTCCCCGCTCCACTCACCGAGAGCATACCGTCCACCCTGACCCAGGGGCGGTCAACTGTTGGGGACTCCAATATTTTGATTTTTTCTGCTCCACTATGTTTGATTCGTGTTTCATTCTTAGTTAGTTTATAATTCTTTAAACTCTCAATCTTTTAATTTTTTTTATTAAAATTTACGTAATTTATGTTGTTTAGAAATTATATACCGAAACTGTATATTATCATATTCTCATGTGTTAAGATTTTTGGCAAAAAAAAAAAAGAAAAAAAAAAGAAACCCTAGTTTAGAATAGGGTTTTAGCCCCAAAAAGTACTATGCCATGACTGATGACCACTGTTCTACCTCGTTGACACTTGCAACACTAACGACCGCCATTTCAACCTAACATAATTGAATGTCCTAAGGCTAGACGGTATGGAACCGTCCTCAGCCCGTCCTCCATCCGTCGCCGTCCCCCTCTCCATGCCGCCCCCCTCCGTCCCGTCGTCATCGTTGAGATGTCGCCGTTTGTGACGGACCAAATATGGTGGGCCCCCTTTGTTTGTGTTTGTACTAAAGACATGGTTACTTGTACATAGTGGGATGGGGTAGGATCATCTAGGATCATCCTCCATACCCTCTAGTTTTGTGGGATGGACCATCCTTGGGAGGACTATGACGTGGCGCCTACGTGACGGATCATCCTCCCTTGGAGGACCATCACCATACCCTCTAGCCTAATCATCCTGACTTTCTCTCTTCCCCGCCACAACTACCTCTACACGCCATTATCATATATGTTTTGAGTTGGTTGACTAGAATCACACATAAAGGTCTAGCGGATACATGATTACACATTTGTGAAATACACTACTTGTTAGACCAACCGTATTGGGGCGTGTTTGCCCCCTAATACCGCTGGAAACCACCCCCCACCCATTACACCCGGCGTGATGTGGCGTTTTTTGACAAAAAAAAATTGGCCCAACGTTTTTTAATAACGCTGCAAGTGGGTTTGACTGGCCAATGAGAAACTAGTTTGTTTTTTTTTTTGTTTAATGATTGGAAGGGGCGTTATTGGGCATTATTCCTACTACGCCACTTTTGCAATAACGCCCCATACTGACTGGACTGTCACGTGTCGCAAAACGCCCCATGGTGGGGGCATTATTGAGCTAAACCACTACACATGGTCTTATGCTAATATCATAAACTTATAAACATATACGATACATTTATAAAACTTAATTATTTATATGTTTATAAAATACACTCTTAAACTATCGACAAGAATGCTCAAAAGATCAAACAAGCTAAGCAAACCAATCAGATTTATTTGGAAAAAAAAAGAAGGCTCACCACCTATACAATGCTCTTGTGAATCAACTGTAAATGTTTATTTTAAGTACAAACATAAAACTAGAAAGTCAAGAATAAAGAATGTGTGGTCGACGCATGGTTCAACCACATATCAATCATGCAAAAGAGATGATCAAAATCCAAAGAATCAACTCGATAGCCGGTTCGACAATGAACTGATCATGCCATGTATGGGAAAGTTAAAACACGATAAACTTTAATTTCTCAAATCAACAACGAGACTACACATCATTGGGTATATAAGACACATCAACATTAAAAAATGTGATGCATGTTTAAGCTAAGCTTAAGATTACCTTAATGATGAGCATATTTTTATAAAGCTCTTAAATACGTCTTTTATAAATTAAGCTACATTTTAAAAAATAATTCAAAGTTTATAAGAGATGTGTTTAATGTAGAAATAGCTTAAAATAAAATGAAGGATGGAATGTTAAACAAGGTTTCTAAGATAGCATTTATAAAATAGTTTATGCGCTGGCGTATGTAGATGCTTAAGGTGCTAACTGCTAAATGGTGATTAGAGATTGTATAACTTTTACTATTAATAATTTATAAATAATAATAATAATAATAATAATAATAATAATAATAATAATAATAATAATAATAATAATAATTGAAAAAACTAGAAATAAGAAAAACTTTTAAAAGTTGATAATTACAGAAACATTAAAAGAATAAGAAAACCTTACTCCATCAGCTTAATGTAGGCAAACTTAATAAGGTTGAGTAGAGAAATGATTTAACTTATAATTTTAAATATCAAAGTTGGATAATGGATATGAACTAAACTTAATCCACCTACTTTACAAGTGAGTGTGGCCCATCTCATCTCTCTATCCTTCCAGTTTGGCATTCTTTTTTGGCCTCCTTTCATTTTCAACATATATCTATAGGTTTTCTCTACATATTTAAAAGAAACGTGAGAATGCATGTTTAATAATATATAGCTATAGGTTTTCTCTACATATTGGGTGTGAGGATGGTAGTTCCTTAGGGATAATCCATTACGTAGGCGGTCACGTCATCTGGTGTAGCGGATAAGCCCAAAGGATGAGCCTAGAGTGTGGGTGATGAGCCCCTTTATATATACAACATGCATGTATGTTTATGTGTGTGTTGGATAAGGAAAAAGGAGGATCGTCACAAGAAGCAATGGGGTGACAGAGGCGATGGGACGGACCGGGAGGAGGTAGTGGTGTCGGGCCTCGTCGTGCCGGGGACGTCCCCCATACCGTTCAGCCTTAATAGAGTTGGCAATTTTGACAGGATCCAGAACATAAAAGTAAGATAAGTTGGTTGTTGGTGTGCCAAAAAAAACCACTTAACTTATTTGGTTAAACAAGTTGACCCGTCAACATGTATATAATTTCAATGATAAAAAAAGAAATATAGTTAAAAAAGATTTAACACACCAACCCCCATTGATCCATTTAACTCTTTTATTACAAACGTCAACCTGTTTAGACCTAGAAATCCGTTTGCCTCATTTAAATTAAAAAGTCAAACAAAATGTATCGAGTTTACACAATTTTAAGTGTGGAGGGCTAGAGTTAATATCTTCGCCACAAATAAATTTACGAGTCATGCTCAGGTTTATAGTTTTTTATATACGTTTTTTAACGAAAAATGTTACTCAACTTCTAATCCCAAAACTAGACCATCATACATTCAGTTTTATTAAGCTAAAAAGTAAAGTTACCATAGAAGAACGCCAAACGCCATAAGCAATTTAGAGGATCCATTGTGTGAATGCTCATAAGCAATTTAGACCAAGGTGCGAGACAAGGAGAGGTGAAATGATACGAATCAGAAATGAACGAGTTCAAGATTGATTAACAATGGTTGAACTCAATTAACGTTCAAGAAGCTAAGGAATTGAACTAGCTTCCAAGAGTTCGTTAATGTTTTTTGTGAGAAAGAGAGACTGAAGAGAGTTTGTTATTATTTCACAAGATACCCTCAACTATTACAACTTGACACTTTTATACTAAACTTCTCAACTAATCTCTCAACCAACTTTCTAACTAACAACAACTCGCCAACTGTCTAACTAACTTCAACTAATCAATTAGTTCGTATCAATACCCTCCCGTTAAGATGATTCTTGTCCCCAAGGATCAAAATTTGGAAATTTCTGCATTAACATAGTTGCATCTTCCCATGTAGCATTTTTTGGTCCCAAATTTTCCCATTTGATTAACCACTGAACAACCACCCTATTGAACCATTTAAGAACTTTTGAGTTTATCACACTTTCAGGTTTCAATGAAGTGGGATCCACTTCTCCATCCACAATCACAGACATCGAATCAGGTGGTGGACCATAATATTTTTTGAGCATTGAAACATGCACAGTAGGATCGACAGAAGATCCAGCAGGTAACTGCAATGTATATGCCACCTCTCCAACTTTAGACAGGATCATATACGGGCCAAAAAATTTTGCTGCTAACTTCTGATTAGGCCTTTGTGCCACTGACTGCTTGTTACACCCCAACCGATGGCGGAAACATCGGGGTGCTAGCACTAAGCGTTCAGATTGCTCATGAGATTCCATAACACTATTAGTTTCAATAGATATTAATCAAGATTTCATAATAATTTGTCTAAAAGCATCAAACATCCAAATTTATCAGGTACAATCATCCAAAATAGTTTCAAGTTTCTAAATTTAACTAAGACGTGTTTCTAAGCAGCATCCTTGCAAGTTCTTAATTCACAGCATCCTATCAGCCTGCAACATGTATTAAAATAGGGTCAGTCCAAAAATGCACCGGCGAGTATACAAGTTTGAATAATAGCATAATAGTATAAAACAACTCATATCCATATGTAGTGTAACAAAAATAGTTTCAGCCATGCTAGTGTTCGCAGTCCAGCAAGTGATAGCCCAAGTATCTTTGTTGTTTTTCCAAGTCTCAAGGAAAACTAGAATCCTCCTAACAATACCCCCGAGAATAATGGGGAGGTGCATCTCCTATAGCGCTACTATTGTTAAGGTGGAACTACACACCCTAGATTAAACGTTCACATAGCACAAATAGAATACAAGAATCACAAGTTTCACATACAAGCAGGATAGAGTTTAGTTTGCAAAAGTCTCAAGTATCGTAGTTTAGTAGAACACATGTTACATCTCAAAGTTTAAAGCAAAAAGGGATCGAGTATACTCACAGTGATTGCTTAACAGTTCAACCGTTTTTGGATCAAAGGGAGCTCTCTAGGTTTAGCCTGATTAGATTGCAACGAATAAGCGTCGGACAAAACAACGAGTTTGCACAAGTGTCGGATTAACCACTGGATCGGATGGCTGTCCGATCGGATGGCCATCCGATCGGATTGCCAGTCGATTAAGTGAATAATGTGTGAGGGAATGGATGGCTATCCGATCGGGTTGCCACTCGATTCAAGTTTGAGATTCAAAGTTGCCTCGATCGGATGGCTATTCGATCGGATGGCTATCCAATCGAGCCGCCACTCGACGATCAGGACTTCAAAGTTTCAAGAGTGTTTAGGGTTAAGGGCAAGTGTCACTCGATCGGGTGGCTGTTCGATCGGATGGCTATCTGATCGGATTGCCACTCGGTCTGGTTACCTTGTCCCGTTCTTAATTTTGTAAATTCTGAGTTTCTGTTTAAACATCGACGTTATGGTACGTATTGAGACAATAGTAAACACATCGGTGTTCAGCCGATCAGATCGGGCGGGAATCACCCCTGTCCGTTTGGTCGTTAGTTCGTGATGATATTTATATCAGAATCCGTACTCCGGTCACCTTCTCCGGTAACAATCCCTTTCCAAGCCGACTCTAGACTACTAATCAAGTCTATAGTTCATTTAGATTCGGATCTCACCGTTTTAGTAAAAGTTTAAGAAAAGATGAAGATGAACATAGGTTTTAGCTTTGAAAAGTTTAGATCTAGCATAGATTTAGTGTAAAACGCATGAAATTCCTTAGATCTAAGCTAGATTCTATCAGGAATGACATCATATAGTAGTTTGTACAAACCACCATGATGACATCATCCTTAAGAACTCAGATCTAAGAGATTTCGCGGTGAAAAGTGAGATTTCAAGGGAGAATCTTGTAGAGAATGATGTGTAGATCAAAGATGTACAAGAATCTAGTGTGAAACGTATCGAAATTGCTGAGAAATCGAAGAAAAGGAGAGTGCGTGCGTCTGGGTCGAGTGAGGCTGTCACATCAGTGAAAATGGTGATGTGACAGCCTATTTATAATGTGAGGAGATGTGAAGGCAGTGTGCACGGATCGGATGGCAACTCGATCGAGTGGCCATTCGATCGGGTGGTCATCCGATCGGATGGTCATCCGATCGGATTGCCACTCGGCCAATCCATCCTTTCCGCGTTTCCGTCTTTGATTCGTTTCGCGCATTTAGATCAAGCGTTGCGTTGCGTATTTATTGGGTAATAGTATCATGTGACTAGATTTCATTATTAAAACAAGTTTCCATAGTTTTCATAGTTTCCGCCAGTGACAAGACTCCAGTCCCTCGTTCAACCAAGTCTCAAGTTTCACGAGCCTCAAGAGTCAAGCACCAAAGTATCAAGAATTAGACATTCCAAGCATATAGAATTAGGCATTCCAAGTATATAGAATTAGGCATTTCAAGTATATAGAATTAGGCATTTCAAGTATCTAGTATATAGCATAGAATTCACCAAGTACCAAAAGTATTAATGACTACATAGTTCAGGGACTAAAATTGACAATATGCAAAGTCCAGGGGCTAAACTTGCCAAAAGCCTAAAGTTTAGGGACGCAGGGCGTTCCAGTCTCCCCTCCTTTAGGAGATTTCATCCCCGAAATCTTAGAGGAAGACTGCTCGAAGAGCTGCGGATACTTGGTCTTCATCTCGCTTTTCGATTCCCAAGTGAATTCGGCGCCACGCTTTCCTTCCCATCGAACCTTGACAATGGGAATTTTGCTACGCCTCAATCGCTTGACTCCTTGATCCATGATTTCGACCGGTTTCTCCATGAAGTGTACAGCTTCGTTTATTTGCAAATCTTCGAGGGGAACCTGCAGTTCCTCGTCGGCTAGGCATTTACGTAGATTGGATACGTGAAATACTGGATGTACGTTGTTTAGTTCTTGTGGCAGGTCGAGTCTGTACGCTACCTTGCCAATCCTTTCGAGTATCTTGAAAGGACCCACATAGCGAGGAGCTAGCTTTCCCTTCTTACCAAAACGAACTACTCCCTTCCAGGGAGATACCTTGAGAAGAACTCGGTCACCAACATCAAATTCCAGAGGCTTACGCCTATTATCAGCATAGCTCTTTTGTCTGCTCCTAGCCTTAATCAAGTTATCACGGATCTGAAGAATCTTATCCGTTGTCTCTTGAATTATTTCAGGGCCTGTAAACTGCTTGTCACCAATCTCATGCCAGCTGAGAGGAGATCGGCACTTGCGGCCATACAAAGCTTTGAAAGGAGCCATCTGAATATTGGAATGATAGTTGTTGTTGTACGAGAACTCAATCAATGGTAAATGTACATCCCAGTTACCACCAAAGTCGATGACACAAGAACGGAGCATATCCTCTAGGGTTTGAATAGCGCGCTCGGTCTGTCCATCCGTTTGAGGATGAAAGGTCGTGGTAAGATTCAAATGAGTACCCATTGAAAGGTTTGCCAAAGACATGAAGTAAAATGACCATCACGGTCAGAGATTATAAAGTTTCTCCACTTTATAATCTTCGCGTATAGGAAGAAAGTGGGCGGATTTGGTCAAACGATCAACAATCACCCAGATACTGTCGTGACCAATAGGTGTTCGAGGTAACTTAGTAATAAAGTCCATAGCGATGCTATCCCATTTCCAAACTGGGATTTTAGGTTGTTCTAAGAGTCCTGAGGGACGTTGATGTTCAACCTTAACTTTTGTACAAGTAAGGCATTTAGAAACATATACAGCAATGCCCCTCTTCATGCCAGGCCACCAGTAAATTGCACACAAATCATAGTGTGACAACCCTCGAATTTACATGTAACTTACAGTTTATTAATGAGAATTAAAGTGTTTGATGAATGTGCTGAATCATTTAACTGCTTCTGATATCTGTGCTATACTTACATGTACTTGTTAATATACTAATAGTGTACATAAAGGTCACTAAATAGTCCGTCATATTTTCCTGAGTGTTGAAAATTAAAAACGTTACAAAAATATATATATAGGACGCTTTACGAATTAATTAAGCACTTTAACGGAACAGTATCGAACCGAACAACCGGACTTTACCTGGAATATAAAAATATTGCCATTAACATTGTTCATCTTTTTTTGAGCCAGTTAGGGTCCCCGAATACCCTAACACCCGCTGTAATGCACAACACGCTAGTAACCGGATTAAGTCCCTACTTAACTTAACTAATACTTAACTATTAGTTGGAATTGAACTAGGATACCCCCCCCCCCCAACCGAACTCGTCCCCTAGGGAACACACCCATGTCCTTTATGTGATTAAAATATTCATCCTTGCCTAATATCAAGGGAGCATAGTAACCCTTGGTTAATGAACTTGAAATTGTCTATAAGTAATAAGCTTAAACCATCATAACCATCACCACCAACACTTGAACAAAACACACTCTCTCCCTCTCCTTGGAGCTCTCGGCCGAAGACACCCACACCCATCCATCACCTTTTCGATTTCCTTCAACCCATTCCATACATCTACAAGTGTTAAGGAACGCGTATAAGGAACCTTGGTGCATTCGGAACGCGAAGGACCTCACCCCATCGCTTTTATCCACTCGATTTTCGACTAGAACCTTCCCTAGCCTCGAGCTAGTAGTAAGTTGCTCTAAACGCCTTCTTGATCTTGTCTAGAGTGGTTAATAAGAGATTTGTCGGTTAAAATTGTGAACATATAAAATCAAAACTAAAAAGTCTTGCTAGAATGATAAACTTGTTGGTTTAAGAGTAAATAATGATGAAACATAGTAGTACAAGGTGAATCTGAAATATATGAGTATTAGTTTGCTGTAAATAACTTATAACCTGTTGTAAATCATTATTAGAAGGAATGGTAATCATATGTGTGCGTTTTAGTAGCCGTTAGACTGAAAACAGCTTGCTGATGTGTATTTTCAGCCGCCTTTAACAGGCTGTAAACAGGTCATAAACTTAACGAAAAACCGATATTTTGAATCTAAAATATGTCATTATAAAATACGGTTCTAATGGCACCGGAATCGTAATTTTTGGACTCCGTTTACTATTTTTAAAGTGCTAATTTGTAACAGCAACTTAAGCTGAATTTTGACAGCAATAAATGGGTGTCATACTTTCAGTCATAACCTGAGTTTTGTGATGAATCGGACCATGAAATTTGTACAGTAGATGAAAAACGATTCATTTGTAATTACCCCACTGGAATTTCGTGAATCGGACACTCGATGAATTTTTAATAAATTGTTCCGTGGACTGTGGTCAGAAATACATAAATCTGAGTTCAGTCCGGAATATGAATTTTTATAAAATATTGGTAATGAACCGGACCCCGATATTTTTACACAATAAAATATGGAACGTTTAAGACATCCTGTAAAAATTTGGGAATTTTTGGAATAATTTAACTATTTTATTGAAATGTCCGAAAACAGCCGGTTTTGAATATAAATGCTGAAATGACATAAGTTGTGACTCGCGTGTCTAAATGTCGAGTATGCTATCTGTGAATGATCTAACGTGTTATACATGTTGTGTGCATTATCGTATGTTTGATTTTGAGTGGGGAATGGATGGGAATAAACCGTTAAAGTAATGCATGTTATGTGCTAGATACGTGTAGGAACTTTGTGCTCTAATTGAAAGCCACTAAATGACTAACTGATAAATCATACTAGGACGCGATTGACCGACCCTGACTGTTAGCTATATTGAGAATCTAACCGAGCAAACCGAGGTGAGTTCACACATTTTCTAAGGCATGGGATTCCCGGTGGTTTGGGAATGGGTTAAAGAATTAAAACTAAATCTACATATCCTCCTTGGGTAGGATATGTACGGCCATCCTCCATAGGTAGGATGCCATTATTAAACCTACGAATTCTCCTGGTCCAGAATACGTACGTTCGTCCTCCTTGGGTAGGACAACAACCTTAAAACTAGCTAGACAAAACTCTATCATGAAGTCCCTCAATTTATATCGGCTTAATCGCCGAGGCCAATGGCGAGCGGGTCATTAGTTAATAGCGCTATTAGGTTTAACAAACCTCACACCGTGCCAGTCGGACGGGCGTGTACTAATGGACTATGGCAGACTGTCAGTGATGATAGACACTGATATAGGGCACAACTTATTTGCGCAGCAGTCGATATCATTCCGTCTAGTAGTTCAAACGGGGAAAGCCCCCACTAATTATGGATACGGTTTGGGTAAAGAAAAAGGAAATGGTTAAACATACTTTTAACTTCGGGGTAACCCCCACGGCAAATAAGCCAACGAAAGTCAAACCACGTTTTTCAGAAACAACTTAAAACCAAACAACCAAACGTGAACTCACTCAACTTTGTTGTTGACTCGTTGTTACATGCCTTACAGGTCGCTAGGTGCTTTTGGAGCTTGCATGAGGAGAAGGTTGTTGTGGAATATGGGTTGTTATATCCCATACTTAATAATTGAACTTTATAAACCTATGGAACTTATGTTTGAATTTTAACTTACAAACTATGGACTTATGCTTTTGGATTTACTTTTATGCTTCCGCTGTTATCTTGAAAATTGGTTACCTTCTTTAGGTCACCAATCGTATTGTAGTTGGTTTCATTTACTTAATTGTGTTGTTCAATATGATTGGTGGCTCGATCCTGGTCATGTCACGCCTCCAAGCGGTGATACTCCGCATGGTGGATTTTGGGGGTGTGACAGATTGGTATCAGAGCCATTGGTTATAGTGAACTTGGTTTTTTAAAAGGGAAACGTTTTTTATAAAACCAGACTATAACCGTTACAGTGCTCAACGATCCACAACGACGCTTCGCTCCACGTGCAAGACTCGACACCATAAGTGGTATGATTTATGTTATGTTGTCGATTAGATAGTTCTCACTGTGCATTAGATAATGTGATAATTGCTATTTGAACCTTGTGTGCTTACTCTCTAATGTCGTCCCACACACTTACACACTTTCGCGACACTTTCCTCACTTACGTTGCTTCATTATGAAGATCATGAGCGGACGCGAAGGACGTATCAACCTCACTCAAGCCCAGTTGACGGCTTTGATCAACGAACGAGTTGCGGAGGCACTCGCAGCTAACCCTGCAGGAGGTATGACCTGCCATACCAACTCACCTTAGGACGTTTAGATCCTACCTTCACAAACCAACCCTCGTGCTTAACCATGCCTATTATTCTCGCACTACAGGTCAACATGCTCAACCTCCGGTGTGCACGTTCAAGACGTTCATGGACTGCCGACCTACCACTTTCAGTGGCACCGAAGGAGCAGTGGGCCTTCTTCACTGGTTTGAAAAGCTTAAGACAGTTTTCGAGATGTGCGAATGCCTCGAAGACCGTAGGGTGAAATATGCTACCGGAACACTTGAAGGAGCTGCATTAACCTGGTGGAAGGCACAGGTTCAACTACTAGGACTGGCAGTTGCTAATGCCACGCCCTGGAATAGTTTCAAAGAGCTGATCAAAGAGGAGTACTGTAGTCGGGATGACATCCACAAGCTAGAAGTGGAATTTTACAACCTGAAGATGACAGGATCTGAGATCGAGGCGTATACTAAGAGGTCAAACGAGCTGGCCATCTTGTGTCCAACCATGGTGAACCCTCCCATCAAACGAATTGAGCTCTATCTCAAGGGCCTTGTACCAGAGATTCAAAGTCACGTGACTTCAGCCAACTTGGGTACCATCCAGCAAGTCGTCAAACTGGCTCATCGTCTCACCGACCAGGCGGTGGAGCAAAACAGGCTACCCAAACGTATCAGTGCCACAGCTACTTCTGATGCACCTACCGATAACAAGCGAAAATGGGATGGGAACTCCGGAAAGGGTTCTACTTCAGTTCAGTCTCAGCAGCGAAAGACTGATGACTACCAGAGTCCTGGTCAGCAATCTTCTGGTAACCTAGGGCAGGGTGGAAACCGAGGAAACCACCCCAAGTGCAACCGGTGCAACAAGCATCACAGCGGGCAGTGCAACAAAGGTCGTTGTCAGAGATGTCAAAAGCTGGGTCATGAAGCTAAGGATTGCAGGAGCCCGCGTCCTGTGAATCAGAATCGCCAACAGCAACAAGCTCCACAGACCCATCAGCAGCAACAACAACAGGGCAATAAAGGATGCTTTCAGTGTGGCGCTGAAGGCCACTTTAAGAGAAACTGCCCCCAACTGAACCGGAATCAGAACAACAACAACCAAGGAAACGGGAACCACAATGGGAACAAGAATGGAGGCAACAATGGAGGCGGCAATGGGGGAAACAACAATGGTAATGGAGCAAGGGGTCGTGTGTTCGTGATTGGTCAGGGAGAAGCAAGGAACGATCCCAACGTTGTGATGGGTAAGTTTCTTCTGGATGACTTCTTTGTTACTGTTTTATTCGATTCGGGTGCCGATACTAGTTATGTGTCCTTAAAAGTTAGCCAAATGCTTAAGCGCATTCCAACACTCCTGAACACCAAACACGCGGTAGAGCTAGCAAATGGTAAAAGTCTTGAAGCCACACACGTAGTTAAAGGTTGTAACCTCGTCTTAGCTGGTCAGACTTTCCCTATCGATCTTGTTCCTATCACCCTTGGTAGTTTCGACGTCATTATTGGGATGGATTGGCTATCTCATCATCAAGCGGAGATTGTTTGCAAGGAGAAAATCGTCCGCATTCCTCGTTCTGGTGAAGAACCTCTCATGATTCGCGGCGACAAGAGTGGTGCTGTTGAAGGCATCATCTCTTTCCTTAAGGCCCAGAAGTGTTTGCGAAAGGGCCACACTGCCATTCTAGCACTCGTTACTGACACATCCACGGAAGAGAAGAGAATTGAAGACATCCCTATTGTGCGCGATTTTCCCGAGGTATTTCCTGAGGAATTACCTGGTCTTCCGCCTCATCGCCAAGTTGAGTTTCAAATCGAGCTAGCTCCTGGAGCAGCGCCAGTAGCTCGAGCACCATATCGTCTAGCTCCATCAGAACTCGAAGAACTGTCCACACAACTACAAGAACTCTTGGAAAAGGGTTTTATACGTCCTAGCTCTTCGCCCTGGGGAGCTCCAGTCTTGTTCGTGAAAAAGAAAGACGGTACCTTCAGGATGTGTATTGACTATCGCGAACTTAACAAGGTGACTGTGAAGAATCGTTATCCTCTTCCACGTATTGACGACTTATTCGACCAGCTGCAAGGGTCGAGCTATTACTCTAAGATTGATTTGAGATCGGGATACCATCAGCTGAGAGTCCGAGATGAGGACGTCTCCAAAACAGCATTCAGAACTCGCTACGGCCATTACGAGTTTCTGGTTATGCCATTCGGGCTGACGAATGCACCAGCGGTCTTCATGGATCTCATGAACCGAGTGTGCAAGCCTTACCTAGATAAGTTCGTTATTGTGTTCATCGACGATATCCTGATCTATTCCAAGAGTCAGGAGGAACACGAGCAACATCTACGACTTATGCTGGAACTTCTTCGAAAAGAACAGTTGTATGCCAAGTTTTCAAAATGTGACTTCTGGCTTCGCGAAGTCCACTTTCTAGGCCATGTGGTAAACAAGGATGGAATTCACGTGGATCCATCTGAGGTTGAATCGATCAAGAATTGGCCTGCACCCCATACACCAACAGAAATTCGCCAATTCTTGGGTTTGGCAGGATACTATAGAAGGTTTATCAAAGATTTCTCCAAGATTGCGCAACCTCTTACTTCACTGACCCAGAAGGGTGTCATCTATCGTTGGGGTGATCCCCAAGAGTCCGCATTTCAGCACTTGAAGGATAGACTTTGTAGCGCGCCTATCCTCTCATTGCCTGAGGGCACAGATGATTTTGTGGTTTACTGCGATGCTTCCATCCAAGGACTTGGTTGCGTGTTGATGCAACGTGACAAGGTCATTGCCTACGCATCACGCCAACTCAAGGTTCACGAAAGAAATTACACTACTCACGATCTGGAGCTGGGAGCAGTTGTTTTCGCGCTTAAGATATGGAGACATTACCTGTACGGTACTAAGTGCACCATTTACACCGATCACAGGAGTCTCGAGCATATCTTCAAGCAAAAGGAGTTAAACATGCGTCAACGCCGATGGGTTGAGCTCTTGAATGACTATGAATGCGCAATCAAGTATCACCCGGGCAAAGCCAATGTTGTGGCCGACGCCCTTAGTCGAAAGGATACCATACCTAGGCGTGTACGTGCTTTACAGCTTACCATCCAATCCAACCTCCCCTCTCAGATTCGTGATGCTCAGGTCGAAGCATTGAAGGTAGAGAACATCAGGGCTGAATCCCTACGAGGATCGAGGCAGCGGCTAGAACAAAAGGAAGACGGCGCTTACTATGTAAACGGACGCATCTGGGTTCCATTTTATGGAAACTTACGCGAGCTTGTGATGGACGAAGCGCACAAGTCTCGTTATTCGGTACATCCTGGTTCGGATAAAATGTACCACGACCTCAAGACTACGTATTGGTGGCCTGGCATGAAAGCCCACATAGCAACCTACGTCAGCAAGTGCTTGACTTGTGCGAGAGTCAAGTCTGAATATCAGAAACCATCAGGCCTACTTCAACAACCGGAGATCCCGAGATGGAAATGGGAGCAAATTTCCATGGATTTCGTTACCGGCCTGCCCAGATCTCAACGCGGAAACGATACCATTTGGGTGATCGTAGATCAACTGACCAAGTCTGCACATTTTCTGGCTATCAAAGAAACGGATAAGTTTTCTACTCTTGCAGACATTTACCTAAAGGAAGTGGTATCAAGGCACGGAGTGCCAACCTCCATCATTTCTGATCGTGACGCGCGTTTTACTTCTGAACTGTGGCAAGCAATGCACAAGTCCTTTGGCTCACGTTTAGATATGAGCACCGCTTATCACCCGCAGACGGATGGGCAATCTGAATGCACCATCCAAACCCTTGAAGACATGCTTAGGGCATGTGTAATCGATTTTGGTAATGGCTGGGAAAAGCACCTCCCGCTAGTGGAGTTTTCATACAATAACAGCTACCACACCAGCATCCAAGCCGCTCCGTTTGAGGCATTGTACGGACGCAAATTCCGATCACCTCTCTGTTGGGCAGAAGTTGGTGACAGTCAAATCACTGGCCCAGAACTTGTGGTAGACACCACCGAGAAAATTGCTCAGATACGACAGCGAATGGCGGCAGCTCGTGACCGTCAGAAAAGCTATGCTGATAAAGGAAGAAAACCACTCGAGCTCCAGGTTGGGGATCGAGTGCTACTCAAAGTCTCACCTTGGAAAGGTGTAGTCCGCTTTGGCAAACGAGGCAAACTCAATCCGCGTTATGTCGGACCATTCGAAGTCACCGAGAAAATTGGCAAAGTCGCCTACAGGTTGAATCTACCTGAAGAACTCAGCGGAGTTCACAATGTTTTCCATGTGTCGAATCTGAAAAAGTGCCTGTCAGATGAGACCCTCATAGTTCCCCTCAAGGAACTCACAATCGACGACCAGCTGCGATTCGTCGAGGAACCTGTAGAGATTACTGATCGAGATGTTAAGGTCCTCAAGCATACCAGGATACCTCTGATCCGAGTTCGTTGGAATGCTCGTCGTGGCCCAGAGTATACCTGGGAACGCGAAGACCAAATGAAACTCAAGTATCCCCAGCTGTTTAAGAAAAACGCGACCACTACTGAGGCTGAAGCTACTGCAGAATTTCGGGACGAAATTCCAAATCAACGGGGGGATGATGTGACACCCCAGGAAAATCTGGAAGACAACGCACCTTAACTAGCTTCCTCAGTAACCACGCGCTAAATTTCGGGACGAAATTCTCTTAACAGGGGGAGAATGTGACAACCCTCGAATTTACATGTAACTTACAGTTTATTAATGAGAATTAAAGTGTTTGATGAATGTGCTGAATCATTTAACTGCTTCTGATATCTGTGCTATACTTACATGTACTTGTTAATATACTAATAGAGAACAGAAAGGTCACTAAATAGTCCGTTATATTTTCCTGAGTGTTGAAAATTAAAAACGTTACAAAAATATATATATAGGACGCTTTACGAATTAATTAAGCACTTTAATGGAACAGTATCGAACCGAACAACCGGACTTTACCCGGAACATAAAAATATTGCCATTAACATTGTTTATCTTTTTTTGAGCCAGTTAGGGTCCCCGAATACCCTAACACCCGCTGTAATGCACAACACGCTAGTAACCGGATTAAGTCCCTACTTAACTTAACTAATACTTAACTATTAGTTGGAATTGAACTAGGATACCCCCCCCCCCAACCGAACTCGTCCCCTAGGGAACACACCCATGTCCTTTATGTGATTAAAATATTCATCCTTGCCTAATATCAAGGGAGCATAGTAACCCTTGGTTAATGAACTTGAAATTGTCTATAAGTAATAAGCTTAAACCATCATAACCATCACCACCAACACTTGAACAAAACACACTCTCTCCCTCTCCTTGGAGCTCTCGGCCGAAGACACCCACACCCATCCATCACCTTTTCGATTTCCTTCAACCCATTCCATACATCTACAAGTGTTAAGGAACGCGTATAAGGAACCTTGGTGCATTCGGAACGCGAAGGACCTCACCCCATCGCTTTTATCCACTCGATTTTCGACTAGAACCTTCCCTAGCCTCGAGCTAGTAGTAAGTTGCTCTAAACGCCTTCTTGATCTTGTCTAGAGTGGTTAATAAGAGATTTGTCGGTTAAAATTGTGAACATATAAAATCAAAACTAAAAAGTCTTGCTAGAATGATAAACTTGTTGGTTTAAGAGTAAATAATGATGAAACATAGTAGTACAAGGTGAATCTGAAATATATGAGTATTAGTTTGCTGTAAATAACTTATAACCTGTTGTAAATCATTATTAGAAGGAATGGTAATCATATGTGTGCGTTTTAGTAGCCGTTAGACTGAAAACAGCTTGCTGATGTGTATTTTCAGCCTCCTTTAACAGGCTGTAAACATGTCATAAACTTAACGAAAAACCGATATTTTGAATCTAAAATATGTCATTATAAAATACGGTTCTAATGGCACCGGAATCGTAATTTTTGGACTCCGTTTACTATTTTTAAAGTGTTAATTTGTAACAGCAACTTAAGCTGAATTTTGACAGCAATAAATGGGTGTCATACTTTCAGTCATAACCTGAGTTTTGTGATGAATCGGACCATGAAATTTGTACAGTAGATGAAAAACGATTCATTTGTAATTACCCCACTGGAATTTCGTGAATCGGACACTCGATGAATTTTTAATAAATTGTTCCGTGGACTGTGGTCAGAAATACATAAATCTGAGTTCAGTCCGGAATATGAATTTTTATAAAATATTGGTAATGAACCGGACCCCGATATTTTTACACAATAAAATATGGAACGTTTAAGAAATCCTGTAAAAATTTGGGAATTTTTGGAATAATTTAACTATTTTATTGAAATGTCCGAAAACAGCCGGTTTTGAATATAAATGCTGAAATGACATAAGTTGTGACTCGCGTGTCTAAATGTCGAGTATGCTATCTGTGAATGATCTAACGTGTTATACATGTTGTGTGCATTATCGTATGTTTGATTTTGAGTGGGGAATGGATGGGAATAAACCGTTAAAGTAATGCATGTTATGTGCTAGATACGTGTAGGAACTTTGTGCTCTAATTGAAAGCCACTAAATGACTAACTGATAAATCATACTAGGACGCGATTGACCGACCCTGACTGTTAGCTATATTGAGAATCTAACCGAGCAAACCGAGGTGAGTTCACACATTTTCTAAGGCATGGGATTCCCGGTGGTTTGGGAATGGGTTAAAGAATTAAAACTAAATCTACATATCCTCCTTGGGTAGGATATGTACGGCCATCCTCCATAGGTAGGATGCCATTATTAAACCTACGAATTCTCCTGGTCCAGAATACGTACGTTCGTCCTCCTTGGGTAGGACAACAACCTTAAAACTAGCTAGACAAAACTCTATCATGAAGTCCCTCAATTTATATCGGCTTAATCGCCGAGGCCAATGGCGAGCGGGTCATTAGTTAATAGCGCTATTAGGTTTTACAAACCTCACACCGTGCCAGTCGGACGGGCGTGTACTAATGGACTATGGCAGACTGTCAGTGATGATAGACACTGATATAGGGCACAACTTATTTGCGTAGCAGTCGATATCATTCCGTCTAGTAGTTCAAACGGGGAAAGCCCCCACTAATTATGGATACGGTTTGGGTAAAGAAAAAGGAAATGGTTAAACATACTTTCAACTTCGGGGTAACCCCCACGACAAATAAGCCAACGAAAGTCAAACCACGTTTTTCAGAAACAACTTAAAACCAAACAACCAAACGTGAACTCACTCAACTTTGTTGTTGACTCGTTGTTACATGCCTTACAGGTCGCTAGGTGCTTTTGGAGCTTGCATGAGGAGAAGGTTGTTGTGGAATATGGGTTGTTATATCCCATACTTAATAATTGAACTTTATAAACCTATGGAACTTATGTTTGAATTTTAACTTACAAACTATGGACTTATGCTTTTGGATTTACTTTTATGCTTCCGCTGTTATCTTGAAAATCGGTTACCTTCTTTAGGTCACCAATCGTATTGTAGTTGGTTTCATTTACTTAATTGTGTTGTTCAATATGATTGGTGGCTCGATCCTGGTCATGTCACGCCTCCAAGCGGTGATACTCCGCATGGTGGATTTTGGGGGTGTGACACATAGTACATCTTATCAGCCCCGAATGAATGGAATAATGAGATTTGTGAGCCTCATTCATGATGAGCTCACGGAGATTATCGCGATCCGGAACCCAGATGCGATTGAGGTAGTACTAGAGTCCATTCGGCTTAGTTTCAAGCTGATCAATCTTAGCGCCTTGGATTTCCACTTCTAGACTTCCTTCATTTGCTGATGAATACTGAGCTTCACGAATACACGCATGGAGATCATTAGACATACGAATAGCATTCACATGAATTTTACGACTAAGGGTATCGGCCACTACATTCGCCTTGCCAGGATGATAGCGAATTTCGCAGTCGTAGTCGTTAAGCAATTCCACCCAACGTCTCTGTCGCATGTTCTGCTCTTTTTGGTCAAAGATATGTTGAAGACTCCTATGGTCAGTGAAAACCACACACTTAGTACTATACAGGTAGTGTCGCCATATCTTTAACGCAAACACAACTGCACCGAGCTCCAGATCGTGAGTCGTATAGTTTTTCTCATGTATTTTGAGTTGACGAGAGGCATAAGCAATGACCTTGTCCCGCTACATGAGCACACATCCCAATCCACAGTTTGAGGCATCACAATATACCACGAAATCATCATTCCCATCAGGGAGAGTCAGAACAGGGGCATTACACAAAAGAGTCTTAAGAGTTTGAAAAGATTCCTCTTGTTCGGGACCCCAAACAAAAGGTCTCTCTTTCTGAGTCAACAAGGTGAGAGGGACAGCGATCTTAGAGAAATCTGAAATGAATCGGCGGTAATAGCCCGCCAATCCTAAGAAGGAACGAATCTCCGATGCCGTTTTAGGCGTGCTCCAATTCTTCTCGGCTTCGATTTTAGACGGGTCAACATGAATACCTTGCTTACTAACGACATGACCAAGAAATTGTACTTCATTAATCCAAAGCTCACACTTAGAAAATTTAGCATACAAACGTTCACCACGTAAGAGTTCAAGCATCAAGCGTAAATGACGAGCATGATCAGCTTTAGTTTTAGAATAAATGAGAATATCATCAATAAAGACTATCACAAAACAGTCAAGATAAGGTTTACAAACACGGTTCATGAGATCCATGAACACAGCGGGTGCGTTGGTCAATCCAAAAGGCATGACCACGAACTCGTAGTGTCCATAACGGGTACGAAATGCGGCTTTGGGTACATCATCTTCGAGAACTCGAAGCTAATGATAGCCCGAACGAAGATTGATTTTTGAGAAACAGGACGCGCCTTATAGTTGGTCAAATAAGTCATCGATACGAGGAAGAGGATAACGATTCTTAATGGTAAGCTTATTAAGTTCACGGTAGTCGATACACATACGGAAGGAACCATCTTTCTTCTTGACGAACAGCACGGGAGCACCCCACGGAGAGGTACTTGGATGAATAAATCCCTTGTCGAGTAGTTCTTGAAGTTGACTAGATAGCTCTTGCATCTCAGAAGGTGCAAGATGATACGGGGCCTTGGCGACAGGAGTCGCACCAGGTATAAGATCAATACGAAAATCGACAGTTCTAGGAGGTGGAAGACTAGGTAGATCCTCAGGAAAGACATCGGGGAAATCACACACCACTGGAACATCGCTTATGTTCTTCCCCTTGCTCTTTTGTTCCACCACGTGGGCCAAGAAAGCAAGGTTTTGCTTACGTAAGCATTTGCTCGCTTATGTGCATGACATCAGCCTTAGTCCTTTCGAAGGTCGGTCTCCATAGACATGCAAGATATCACCAGACGGTAGAGGTAAATGAACAAACTTCTCGTGACAAGCAATCTTGGCATGGTTCTTACACAACCAATCCATACCGATAATGACATCAAAACTGCCCAATTGCATGGGTATTAGATCAATAGTAAACACGTGGTCGTTAAGAATCAAGGAACAACCACGGAGGATAGAATCAACTAGGATAGATTTCCCATTGGCAATCTCCACCGAAAATGACTTAGGTAACATAGAGCGTGCACAGTTTAGCAAAGATTCAAATTCCACGGACACAAAACTTCTACCGGTACCAGTATCAAATAGGATCAAAGCATAAAGGTTATTCACGAGAAACGTACAATTAACGACGTCATTGTCGTTACGAGCCTGGTTAGCATTGAGATTGAACACTTGTCCACGAGCGGCTGGCTGTTATTCCTGGTTCACCTGGGGACACTGGTTACGAAGATGAGTAGTATCTCCACTGCTCCACACTTGTAGCATGCACGAACAACGTTGACTGGCTTTGGATTCTGTGGAGGAGCTGGTAGGGCTGCCTGAGTTGGGGCTTGCTGAGCTGGGTTAGCTTGATGACAATAGGGAGTCGTGTGACCATAGCGATTGCAGTTGGTGCACAAACGACATGCAGAAGCAATATGATGATGAAAATTACAAGTGGTACACTTGGGGTAAGACCCAGTGTACTGTTTCTTGACTTCCGGGGCAGTAGTGTTTTGGACGGTAGCAGCGGGAGCAGGCTTAGCGGCAGGATTCGCAGTAGGAACAATAGCATTGCATCCTGAACCCTGAGACTTTCGCCTCTTGTTCTTGCTGCCACTTGGCTGCTGGGTAACTCGAACGCAGTGGTTGTTGAGACTAGCTGCAAGATGGTAGACTTCCTCAATATGTCTGAGTTGAGCTGCTTCAATAGAATCACGCATAGCAGGAGGTAGACCATTGAGGTACTTGGTTATCATTCACTTAGAAGTAGAAACCAAGTGAGGAACAATCAAGCTGAGCTGCTTGAAACGGGTAGTATAAGCCAGATTATCGTCACCAATCTGCTTCAAGTGCCAGAACTCTTCTTCAAGCTTCAGTTGTTCATGAGGAGGGCATAATTCAAGCATCATCAATTCTCGCACCTCGGCCCATGGAAGAGCATAGGCTTCTTCATTCGATCGGATGTTTCTCTCATTTGTCCACTACTCTAACGCTCTGCCTTGAAACATTCCCGTTGCACTCCTAGTCTTTAAATGTTCAGGACACTCGCTGTTAATGAAGGTAACCTCGATGCTGTCAAACCACTCGAGCATAGCAGTCACCCCATCACTGCCTGTGAAAGACTTAGGGTTGCAAGAGATAAAATGCTTATAGGTGAACTTGGTAGACTTTTATTTCTCTGTTTTAGAGTCAACAGAAGAGGGCGGAGTGTTTGATCCTTGGATCTCAGAGACGATCTTTGGCACGACTCGAGCGATCTGGTCGGCCATGAAGGACATCATCTTTTTCTGAGACTTTTCCCTGGATCTCTTGAGAGTGTCAGAGAGCTTTCGAGAAGACATCCTAAAGACCCAACAATAGGATCATATAAGTCTAGATTAATATAGATCCACTCTCGATAGACTAAGACTCAAGATTCACACAGATACCGCAACCCACGACCTTCGCATGGCACGTTGTACGAAGTTTGGTGACATGTCAGAAACGCTTATATATAGGAAGTACCAGCGGCGTATCCACCACGCTTCGGGCATAATCGCTTCGACCTCGTGCTAGGTGTCACGTTACGTGTCGTAAAACACACTCATCATCATAGATTCACATAGATTACTCCAATAGTTTCACATAGATTCCAATAGATTCCCAGGTTTCAATAGATTCAATAGATTCATAGACTCCAATAGATTCAATAGTTTTCAATAGATTCCATAGATTCATAGATTCTAATAGATTCAATAGTTTTCAATAGTTTCACATAGATTACCATAGACAATCCACATCAACGAAATCCCGCATGGCACGTGCTACGAAAGTTTGGCAACATGATGGAAGCACTTATATATAGAAAGTACCAGCGGCGTATCCATCATGCTTCAATCATGCCACGTCCCCCTCGTCATCGGTGTCACACTTCGTTAACGACAACATTAGATTCCACTACCTTACACAACATAGATTAACCAAATAGATTCAACGTAGACTAAACTAATAGATTCGACAGAGATTACTCAAATAGATTTCTCAACTTCAACCCGAGCCTACAAAACTGTGAACTTCACTTAGCGCGTGGTACGAAGACTCGGTAACATGCCAGAAACACTTATATATAGGAAGTACCAGCGGCGTATCCACCATGCTTCGAACATGTCACGTCATCCTCGCCTTCGGCGCTAGGCTACGTTTCGCATATTGTTTCTAAACACAACACATACTTAGATTACACGTAGATTATGCCAGAGTACGCATAGATTACACATAGTTTCCTCATAGATTACTCAAGTAGTTTCCCATGGATTAGATTTCAACAAACTCATCACCGGTCTGCAAAACACTAAATTTCGCATGGCACTTAGTACGAAAGTTGGTAACACGTCTGAAACACTTATATATAGGAAGTACCAGCGGCGTATCCACCATGCTTCGGACACGTCACTTCTCCCTCGTGTTTCCATGCCATGTTACATTTAGTGTCTTACAACCACAACAATACGTAGATTCATCAGATAGATTCACATAGTATCATAGTCGATCAAGATTCACACATAGGCTATCATGATAGAATAAAGCTTCATAAATTTAGTTGATCCTGAGATTAGAGTTAACGTTGTAGATTGCGGACATACGTGCGATTTGTGAAAAAGTCTTCAAAATAAACGAAGAATCAAGATAAACGAAGAATTAAGTCTAAAACCACATGTAAAAGTCGAGAAAATCATAAAAGATAGGCTCATAAATCATAGAGTGTTCCGGGTAGAGGAACGATGACTAACCAAGGTGATTCGAACCCCTTTTGAATTTAAGCAATGCGTCTTGACTTACTTAGACAAATACGTCATCGATGTTAGGCCTACGGTATTCGTCCTTTTGGTCATTTCACGTGCCCAATTGAATGGAAGTTTCGAGACTTTGGTGAGACATAAAATCATCAAAGAGTGGGACTAGTTATCAAGGTCTGAGTTTC
The DNA here is from genome assembly GCA_030545235.1 of Helianthus tuberosus. Classification (NCBI taxonomy): domain Eukaryota; kingdom Viridiplantae; phylum Streptophyta; class Magnoliopsida; order Asterales; family Asteraceae; genus Helianthus; species Helianthus tuberosus. The sequence goes on along the minus strand of CM060351.1, from coordinate 127,140,714 downwards.
ACCTCTAACTTGACAACATCGTACCCTAACAGCGTCGGTACTTATCCGCATACAAGACCTACTAGAATAATATGGAGATTTTCCATCAAGGTTCGGATATCACTCCTATCTTGAGGGTAAATTTCGTACAAAATACAAACACTGATTAACAGGGTTTTTGATGTATCAAGTGTATATTGTGTCGGCCTTAGGAAAGGCATTGTAAACTTAGCAGGGATGTGTGCCGCTAGGAAGCAGATACGGTAGAATGCATAAGTCTTAAACAACAAATAAGAGTCAAGATTCCTAGAACTATAGACTAGGGCAAGTATTCCTACTTATCCTAATTCCCTATAGTTATGGCTCTGATACCAATCTGTCACACCCCAACTGATAGCGGAAACATCGGGGTGTGAGCACTAAGCGTTCAGATTGCTCATGAGATTCCATAACACTATTGGTTTCAATAGATATTAATCAAGATTTCATAATAATTTGTCTAAAAGCATCAAACATCCAAATTTATTAGGTACAATCATCCGAAATAGTTTCAAGCTTCTAAATTTAACTAAGATGTGTTTCTAAGCAGCATCCTAGCAAGTTCTTGATTCACAGCATCCTATCAGCCTGCAACATGTATTAAAATAGGGTCAGTACAAAAATGTACCGGCGAGTATACAAGTTTGAATAATAGCATAATAGTATAAAACAACTCATATCCATATGTAGTGTAACAAAAATAGTTTCAGCCATTCTAGTGTTCGCAGTCCAACAAGTGATAGCCCAAGTATCCCGATGCTTTGTTGTTTTCCCAAGTCTCAAGGAAAACTAGAATCCTCCTAACAATACCCCCGAGAATAATGGGGAGGTGCATCTCCTATAGCGCTACTATTGTTAAGGCAGAACTACACACCCTGGATTAAACGTTCACATAGCACAAATAGAATACAAGAATCACAAGTTTCACATACAAGCAGGATAGAGTTTAGTTTGCAAAAGTCTCAAGTATCGTAGTTTAGTAGAATACATGTTACATCCCAAAGTTTAAAGCAAAAAGGGATCGAGTATACTCACAGTGATTGCCACTCGGCCAATCCAGCCTTTCCGCGTTTCCGTCTTTGATTCGTTTCACACGTTTAGATCAAGTGTTGCGTTGCGTATTTGTTGGGTAATAGTATCACGTGACTAGATTTCATTATTAAAACAAGTTTCCATAGTTTTCATATTTTCCGCCAGTGACAAGACTCCAGTCCCTCGTTCAACCAAGTCTCAAGTTTCACAAGCCTCAAGAGTCAAGCACCAAAGTATCAAGAATTAGACATTCCAAGCATATAGAATTAGGCATTCCAAGTATATAGAATTAGGCATTTCAAGTATATAGAATTAGGCATTTCAAGTATATAGAATTAGACATTTCAAGTATCTAGTATATAGCATAGAATTCCCCAAGTACCAAAAGTATTAATGACTACATAGTTCATGGACTAAAATTGACAATATGCAAAGTCCAGGGGATAAACTTGCCAAAATCCTAAAGTTTAGGGACGCAGGGCGTTACATTGCTGCCTATAAGACTGTAACTTCAAGTATACCCAATCACCTACTTGAAAACTTCTTTCAGTTCTGCAGTTATCAGCCAGTTGTTTCATATGATGCTTTGCTTGCCTCAGATTGTGTTTAAGAATATTAATGACTTCCTCACGAATCATTAAACTTCTATCTATTGCCTCAACATTACTTTTACCAGGTATGTAGGGCAAATGCACAGGAGGAGGTTGGCCATATATAACTTCAAAAGGTGTGCACCTTATAGCAGATTTGTAAGTAGTGTTATACCAATATTCTGCCAAAGGCAACCACTTGGCCCATTCAGTAGGTTTTTCAAAACACATACACCTCAAACAATTTTCTAAGCACCTGTTTAACACTTTTGTTTGCCCATCTGTTTGGGGATGGTATGAGCTTGACATCTTCTACTCCACCCCTTGTAACACCAACAATTATCTCCAAAAAGTACTGATGAATATTTTATCACGATCTGACACAATTAACCTGTGTGGTCCATGCAACCGATAGATATGATCTAAATATATTTGTGCCACACTCACTTCTGTAAAAGGATGGTGTAAAGCTATAAAGTGTGCTCCTTTGTTAACCTATCCACCACCACCAAAACAACTTCTTTACCATAAGATTTGGGTAATCCTTTGTAACAACCCGACTTTTCGAAGTCAAAGTCAAAGTTAAGGTCAACGCCAGGTTGCTATTCAGATCTATCATCCTTGCTTAATTATTGCCTTGTACCCTCAGACTCGATTATCGATATGTGTTAATTGACGCTATTTAAGACTACGATTTATTAATATGTGAAGTAACAATGCGATAAACGTAACTAACCGCTATTCTACGAAAGCGCTATCACATCGCTACCGCATCGCAATTCGAATTGCAGTTATGGTTATTGTTCTATGTGTGTGTGTTATTATGTGCTTTACTTGTGTGTGCTTATATGTTGTGGGATGTTATTCGCAAACGCAATCGCAACTCTATCACGTCGCATCGCAACACGAAACGCATGGTACTTTTATGATTGTTAGGTTGATTATATTATTTGTGTAACTAATGTGTAATACTATCGCATCGCTTACTCGCGACTCGCTTAAACGCAACGCAATCCCCAAAGCATGAACCAGAAGTCAGAAAACTAACCCGTACGCGCTGTAACACCCCGAAATCGGGATTGGTAATTAAACCATGTTAATAATAATGAACGGGTAAAATACCGTTAGTGGTGAAAATTTACCCGGTAAATATTAGGATTTAAATAATTAAACCTAATATTAATTAAAAGGAGAATAAATGATTTGAGAAAAGTAAATTTAGAAGAAGCCTGAGTTGACGGGACTTAAAATATAACGGGTTATAACTTCCCGAACCTATTAAGTTAACTAGTAATAATTAACCTAGTTAGTAGTATGTGATTAGGTGATAACTAATGAGTTATGGCTTCATGTGATAAAAAAAAACATGAGGGACTAATGTTGCTAAGTAAGAAAGTTGTTTTATAAAAATAAAACATAAAAACACAACACACACACATAGTGTGTGTGTGCGTGGGGAACGACCAGGAGCATGACAAGAGGGTTACAAACCCTAGCTCAAACAATATCTTTGAATTGGAGGATCAATCGAAGGCCAAATTCATATTTGAATACACCCAAACGATCAGCAAGTCAAGGGGATCGTAAGGTATGTTGAATTTTTGACATTTATGAAGTTGTAAAAATTGATTAACTTTGCATGATGCGATTTTAGTATGAATCGTTGAAGCTAGGGCCGAATTAGTGAAGTATGATTGCTTAGGAACAAACCCTAAGTGGAAATTTGAAGTAGAATTGCCTTGATTAGGTGATTTGGAGCCATAAACTTGTAATTGAAGTATTTACCTTGTATGAAGTAAATGGGTTTGTGAAAATATGATGAATTCTTGAAGTAGAGTGACAAATTTGTGATAAACTTGATAATATGAGTAAGTTTATAATAAACTTGTGTTCGAAACCATCATGGGTGGTAGTAATAGCGAAGTACTTGAACAATTATGAATTCGAGTATATGAGCATACTTGTCATAAGATGGGTTTTCGTATAATAAAAAGAAATTGATGCTAAAATCATGTTGTAGATGTTTGAAATCATGCTACCTACTAGTTAGTATGTAAAATTTGATTTCATTAAGTAATCGGATGAAATTCCTACGTGGGTTCAATGAACCAAATGTGCATTTGAATATGTTGATAAGTCAATTGACTTTTAAAAAGTCAAACCGACCAATGATTAGACCGAGTGATAGATTTGACATAGAACCTGTAGGGTGGGGTAGTCATAATTGATAACGACTAATCTAACCGTCTTACGAACTATAATGATAGTTTGACGCTTAACAAGCTAGACGGAAACTTGTGGATGAAGCGGGTCAAACGGAGCGAGTACGGAAAGAAAAGCGTGGCATGGATGCAAGGTAAGTGAAACTTACACCTTTTCGTGAATATGTATTCATAAATACTTGTTTATTTTTTATAATATACGAAAACAACAAAATAATAACAGGGCGTTACAAGTTGGTAATCAGAGCTAATGGTTAAAGAGTAAAGTGTGTTCCGTTCGAGGCTTGATCGCAAATCCGGTAAGTTATATGTATATAAATGATCTAGTATATTGAAGTGTTATAAATAACACATAGGGTTATCGTGTAATACACGTTACCCAAGTAAATGATTAATATAGTTAACGAAATTAAGTATGTTGACACGTATAGTAGAAAACCTCGTATTGTAATACGAGCGTTCATTAATGTCGAAATTACTAACTTTTATAAATGTTGTAGTTGAATGACACTAGCATCTGAAGATAGCGGGAGTGTAATAAATTGCAGATTTGACAAAGAAATGGTCCAAAGTATGACAAGCGGAGTATGCTCACCAAGGACCTAAATCGTGTAACGACCGCGAACAAGGTTAATGGCAAGGAAAGCCCGTTAGGGCAAGCATTACCAGGTGCGTGTTTTACATTTATTGCACAGATAGTAATATGCAACAAATACACAGAGACTGACCGTTGCATATGTAAATTAAAAACTGGGAAAACCTGAATAGAATACCTATCCAGGATATAATTTCCAAGAAAACTAAATCGAGGCGTTACTTACATGGGGTGTAATGTGAAAATTATAAAAGGTCATGTATGTCAGGTGTTGATCGCTTACTCTGGCCAAGTAAGTAGTGAACACGTGGCACCATGAATTTTTATGATGGACATACTTACATCCAATGTAGTAAGGACGGGGCGAATGGGACGAACTAAAAAGGTACCCAAATAAATCAAATAGGCAAGATGTTTAATAAAAAGCGTAAACGCAAGTCGGACGACGGAAGCATATTACGTTAGAATAACGAGCCTGAGAGAAGGGACAAAGATTAAAGTAAATGAAAATACAAATCAACTAATGAGAACGCTAAGGCATAGGGGATAAGGTTTGACTGTCATAGGTGATGAAAGTCACGCGGACAAGTCGAACGAATTAAATAAAAAAAATAAAGGACTTGATTGAATAAAAGCAATGGGTTTCGCTAAGATGACCAAATAAATTAAAACGAAATCTTAATACATATCGGGACGGTTGTTTTGATAATGACTTCGGTAAAATACCCGATAGATGGGTAGGATTTTGAAAGTATGCGTAAACCAAGAGACGGGAACGCGAAATAGAAAGTCAAAAGACTCGGATGATTAGTCATGACTAAAAGACGATGAGAATTTGCAAACAGAAATTTTGATAACTATGTTCAACTGTTTTAAAGTTGAACGGGTTGGATAAGGAACGAAGTTTGACGTTCACAAGTGATGAAATTTCACATGAACAAGTCAAACGAGTAAAATTAAGAATAACATTTGATAATGTAAGTATGCGCGAACCGAGTAAATAAAAGCGCGGGATGTTAACAAATCTATATAAAGGTTTGGGGGTAAGCATAGAAAGGGATAACGTAAACCAGTGAAACTGGAGGGTTAAATACATTAAGATAGAGAACCCGGGTAATGGGCTGTAAAGAAATATAAGTATGAACCGGATAACGGTAAGCGAAGAACAAACCGATGTGTAAATGACGGGAGAAGTCATAGAGTCGGAAGAATAATTCGAAAGAAACACAAATGTAGCCTTAGACTACGGTCAAGGTCAAATGAAATACAAAAGCGAAAACGACTGATTCTAAACATAAAAAGGGTACCTTGACACCATGAATATATATATATATATATATATATACACACACACACTTGAACAAAGACTCGAATAAAAGATGATCTACGGGATCATCATAACTTACATGATTATAAGTAGTGTTAAAGTCTAACGGGACCAAAAAGACCTTCGGGTCACAAATAGAAAGAAACGAATTGTAGGGGTCTCACCTTAAAAGGATAAAAAGGTGAAAATCTAAATAAATAGCCTACGAGGCTAAGTGAAAGAACCTACAGGTCATATGGGTTAAGCGTGGGAAATAGTTATAATTCCCCGCATTAAATAATAATGGAAAGGAATAGATCATCGGAAGTAACATTCCTAGAAATGAGAGAAAGATGTAAGACAAAGAGGAAACGTAAACTAAAAACTTAGTTTTTAGTCAAAAGCAACGTTTTAACAAAACATAAGTGGTATGAGGTGATTTAGAAAATCTTAAAAAAAACACATAAGGCCGATGATGGCAAAATAGTATACCCGGGTGACGGGGTATGAAGTGAAGGCGATTAATTAGTCTAGCCGGTAAAAACCATTCGAAGTCAAAATAAGAATAGGAACTATGTAAAGCGCTCATCAATATAAGATTAGCGTAAAGTAAAAATATTGAAAGACTTAGTGACCGGATGATCAAATGACAACTCGGTCAAATAGACGACTAGGATAAGAAATACATGATAAAAGTTACGGCCAATTAGGCCATACACATGAAAGACGCACACGTCAATACAAATGATCACTATAGACCGAAAAGAAGGAAAACCTTGAAAACGAAGCTAAGTTCGTTTGGTTTAATCAACGAACTACATAAAGAAGGTTTCGGGGACGAAACCTCTTTAAGGGGGATAGACTTGTAACACCCCGAAATCGGGATTGGTAATTAAACCATGTTAATAATAATGAACGGGTAAAATACCGTTAGTGGTGAAAATTTATCTGGTAAATATTAGGATTTAAATAATTAAACCTAATATTAATTAAAAGGAGAATAGATGATTTGAGAAAAGTAAATTTATAAGAAGCCCGAGTTGACGGGACTTAAAATATAACGGGTTATAACTTCCCGAACCTATTAAGTTAACTAGGAATAATTAACCTAGTTAGTAGTATGTGATTAGGTGATAACTAATGAGTTATGGCTTCATGTGATAAAAAAAACAAAACATGAGGGACTAATGTTGCTAAGTAAGAAACTTGTTTTATAAAAATAAAACATAAAAACACAACACACACACATAGTGTGTGTGTGTGTGTGTGTGCGTGGGGAACGACCAGGAGCATGACAAGAGGGTTACAAACCCTAGCTCAAATGATATCTTCGAATTGGAGGATCAATCGAAGGCCAAATTCAGATTTGAATACACCCAAACGATCAGCAAGTCAAGGGGATCGTAAGGTATGTTGAATTTTTGACATTTATGAAGTTGTAAAAATTGATTAACTTTGCATGATGCGATTTTAGTATGAATCGTTGAAGCTAGGGCCGAATTAATGAAGTATGATTGCTTAGGAACAAACCCTAAGTGGAAATTTGAAGTAGAATTGCCTTGATTAGGTGATTTGGAGCCATAAACTTGTAATTGAAGTATTTACCTTGTATGAGGTAAATGGGTTCTGGTTGTGGTCGTCGCCTAAGGATAGGTGACGGTATTGTTTTATGACTAAACGCAAGTAAACTCGCGTTAGGGTCCTAAGAAGGTTATAGACTAGGTCAGAGCATTACTAATAACCTAATTCCCTATAACCATTGGCTCTGATACCATCTTTTCTGTCACACCCCGACCGCGTAAAACAACAAATCGCGGCGGAAACATCGGGGCGTGTTGCAACAGAATTAATGTTTCATAACCATGGATATCAAAAGTGTTTCGTTTTATTAAACATTGAATAATTACATCGTCTGGAAATCTAAATACACAATTTAAACATAATCTATCATTGTTATTGAGTCACTAAGGCCTTGTCCAGTCCTATGTGAGCATGCATCTTATCAATCGATATCATTCAACAATTACCTGAAACATATGTGAAAACGAGGTCAGCAAAGAAATGCTGGCGAGTACATAGGTTTTGTGAAAATAAGATTCATGACTTCTGTTTTAAGAAAATGTTTAGTCATGAACCTTGTAATTTGCTTTGTCTTTGTAAATCATTTGAAAAATATTAAGTTCAAGTGATATGTATAAGTAAGAGAATAATGCATGATTAAATGAATAACCATGTAAAATGAGTTTGTATAAGATAAGTTGTTTGTAAATAATTGTCTTGTGAAAAGTATGTTACTTGTATAAAATGTTCTATGTCTCGAACTGAAATGATTCAAATAACGCTACAATATGTAATACCATACAAACACTTATATATAGGAAGTACCAGCGGCGTATCCACCATGCTTGTATCATATTCCACACGCATTGTTACTTAATCACTTAGTCAAACCAAACCACCAAAGTAATGTTCATGCCCAATGTAAATCATGTAATATGTATAACCAAAACCCAATCGTATATCGCTTTGAAGCCAATCGTTTACCCAATCGTTAAAACATCGTGTGAAAACCAATTGTTTACCCAATCGTTAAATTCGTTTTAGGTCGTGAAACTACTTAAATGGTCGTCTCGCTAATAACATTCAAACCTTCTTGACTCGCATTAATAAACCCTTACCAAAGGATAGATTAATAATTCGCATTAATAAACCCTTACCAAAGGATAGATTAACATCTCGCATTAATAAACCCTTACCAAAGAGTAAATTAATAATTACAGATTCAGTCGCTACCCACAACACCCACACATAACTACGGGTGTAGTAACTAACGGGATTTGTCAGATCCTATGGTACCATAACCTAATACTGGTCGGCTTGATCATTGCTAATGAATGTCATTTGTTATGTAACTACAACCAACAAGTTTGTTCACTTTTTGAAATCGTTATTAGTTTTGTATAAATCGTCTTAATTGTTTTTGAAACCATCGTTATAACATCGAAAACATTTAGCACATATGAGTCACCCCAAAACAATTGAAAGCAGTAAAATAGGGGAATAATGTACTCGCCTGAGAATGCTTAGAGGTCTTGAACAACAACCAAACAAAGCTTGAGGGAGCACGGAATCAGTCGACAAATCTAAACTATATAAATAAACCGGACTTAAATCGGGAGATCGGATAGAATGAGGCTTGGTAAACCAAATGAGTATTGGAACTCATATGATATGGTTTAACAAGGCCTACATACTACATTGAGACTAACCTAAGTGCTTTCGACCCATCGCGACCCATTAAGGTAACTTATGCTACTTTAACGCGTCGTGCGCGTGAAACGCGTTCGGACCGTCTAACTAGTCCTATGACAAGTGTTATATGCCTAAACATGTTACATAATCAGTTATGTGACAAAAGTTTAGGTTACATATGCTTAATTACCAATTATACATGAAAAGGGTATTCTGGTAATTTACCTAAGGCATATAAACTACCTATCATACAACTACTTAAACGAAGCGACCATAGGGTATAACCTCGGAAGGTTATTCCCTACCTACTATGGTCACCTAATGTATTTGGTCGGATCCTAATGATCGACCAAATGGGTCGGGTTCGAGGTATAAGCGATTTATTAGATCGCTTACCCTACGACCCTAGACAACGTGGTAATCAGTAGGCATAGTCCCAAGGGACTATAACCAACGTGATTACACTCACGTTGCGAAGTTCAAACGAACTTCGCATTGACCATAACTGGTCAATGTAGAAAGTCAAACAAAGTTTGACTTTCAGACTCGAAAGACTCGAAAAGCAATAAAAGAACGAAAGAATACTTACGAAGGGTCCCCGAATGCTAATTTCGATCCGAGAATCTCAGGTATGAAACAATGGTTTCAACTTAGAGTTTCTAAGATCAAAATTCTAGTGATTATGAAGCATGGGGGGTGGGGTATTTATAGTAAAAGGTCCACCGTTAAGATCGTTTCTTGGAAAAAGTGCTTCAATCTTGGCCATACACTAGCACCCATGGTATTGTAATACCATGTGCCCAAAATACCAGCCCATAGATTCCCAAAACCATGTGCAACAAGTGGGAAGGACTAGATTCGATGTATAAGCAAACATCTTTCAGAAATGACAGTTTTGGTCCCTGTTATGTGTTTATGCCATTTCCGACACTTCTAAGGCCCGTAAAGCCAACTTTAAGGCCCTAAAATGATGTCTAAACATTTTGGACATGAAACATACTCAAAAATATGCCGGGTGTTGGTTCGTTTGGTCGTACGAACGCGATGTTCGCTTAGTTACGACGGAATGCGCATAAGCGCGAAAAACGATCCAAATGACGCAACGAATGGATTTTTGGTAATCCAAACACAAAGCATAATATAGTCATGCTTACATAAATTTTTGGATGTCCGGATGTATTCAGAACGTAAGTTATGCGCGAAAATGCAAACTTGTGCACTTTTTGACACTTTTAGTCCCTGAATGACCCAAAAGTTTATTTTAGCACACCGAACACCTCAAAGCTTATTTCTAAGATATGTAAAGGATATTTATGGTATGTTTAACTTATGTTCATGTTCCGGAATGTCTGTTACAGTTCAAATTGGCATACTTTCGCAGTTTGTCAACTTTAGTCCCTGTAAGCGATTTAACTTGATTTTGCCATACCAAAGCCTTCAAAACTTATTTCTAAGTTATGTAAAGGTTATTTAAGGTATGTTAAGCCTATGTCACTATTCCGGAGTGTTTGTTGCATTAAACTGGTTATATTTACGCATCGGTGCGCGTATAACCTTCCAGAAAGCGATTTAGAGTTTGAAATTGAACAAGAATTGATATGTGCAAATGATACACATATTTTTACAAATCTCAAGTATGAAAATATAATATTTCATTGGTTTAGTATTTGTTTGATGGCCGTGGAGGCACAGGTGTTACAGTCTCCCCTACTTTAGGAAATTTCGTCCCGAAATTTATTTAGAGGAAACTTGTGAGAGCTTGAAAACATGAAGTTGAAAAGATCGAACAATATTGATTAGGGTTCTGAACTTCTAGTAACCTTTAATAACATCATGATTGCAATGTAAGAGGGATACTTATATACAAGTATATGAAGCGTCATTGGTGCGTCCACCGTACCTCCATTACATCGTTCTCATTTCGTTATTGTTGTCACTATCGGTTCTTACACATAATAAATCTTACTGGGTTTATGTGCACTAAATTTCATAATTATGTACGCGTCCATAATCAGACAATTCCTTGCACAGTTCACACAGTCTATTTTATAGTGTGTAGGGGAAAACCAAATGAACAAACCGGTGATGAGTGTGACTAGACCGCCATAGAGTCCTTTAAATTAAATCAATAAATGATCTAAATAGACTATCAAGGAGTCTGTTCAGCTACATCACTAGATGTCGTTCTCTAACCAAATTGTGAATCAATCTTTTTGACTAGACTACTAAGAGGGTCTCTTATGAATCATGGAGTGGTACTATATAACCCAAGGGTCTTAACTACCAGGTAGAAGCCCATAAGGATTTAAGGTAGTACCTTTTGAATATCCTACTATGAATCTCTCATATGAAAACATGAAAGATTCTATGAGGATTTGAAAATCGGATCACACAAAATCATAGAGGAGAACACATAAACACATATCACATAACCACAAAATTGTTCGTTAATTTGTCTTGTAAATTGCGTACATGCATTTAAAGCACACTTGGAATCCATTCCGTGGATTTCATTTGGTACTTTAAACGTTATCAAGAATCCAACTATAAAGATAGAAAGATTCAAAAAGAAAATTCGATTTTGATTACTAGGAACCGAAGTGTTCGAATTAAGGTACATAAGGAATCCAATTAAGGACTCTGATTTGAACGATAATCATCCACAAGGATCTAATTGTAAAGATAAAAAGATCCCATATGAATTTTAGAAGTTGAAGATGTTTTGAAACCTTGCACTGGATGTGCTTAGGTCAAAACATGATGTAAAATGCTTATGAAGTTGAGATGCTTGATATGTCAAGGCGACATATGAAGCAGAATTTTGAAGGTTAAGTCAATGTATGAGGAAAATATTTTTGAAAACTATGCATGGGGTTCTTTTAAGAAAAAATGTATTTAACGTTTTTGAAACCTTATATATAATACTTTTTGAAATCATAAAGTAGGTGTATTAGGTAGATATATTTACAAAAATGTTTTAAAATCATGCGAGATGAATTTTGAAATTATGTATAAGGTTTTTGAAAGACATGAATGATGCTTTTCGAAATCATGCACTTGATCAGAAAATGTATTGTGTTAATATTGTCTTCAGACTATATGAAATATTTTGAAATTAGAAAGGTTGGTTTTGATAACATGGCCAATGTTTTTGAAATAACATAGACAATGCATCTAGAAAAATTGTTTTCAAACTATATGAAATGTTGTGAGATCATGAAGATTGTTTTGAAATACTGGTACTGTGTATGTTGAAAAATCAAAACGTAATGGGTATGAGATTTGAAAATACCCTTAGTTATCTAACCAAGGATTTAAAGGCACAGATGTGCGAAAAGCACGATTACTCATAATGTCACTTAATTTTCTGTACTTTGTTTCTTAGAGTGAAACGAGTACTTAAAATTTTTGAGGGAATCATGAGCAATCATTTGAAAGAGAGAAATCACAAGAGTAGTTTGTAAGGTACATAGTTCCTTGATGTAGGTATCATAGGAAAAGCCATACACACCTAGCAGGGGGTTGAGCTGGTTGGTTGGGGACTGCTTTACCATCGTGAGCGACCATGGCGAAGTTCTGAGAAGCCTTTCGCTTCTTTGACTTCTTAGGGAATCATTCATCCATGGTCTTTGATTCCTCGATTGGTTTCTTGTCTGGTGGTGCTATCACCTGACTAGGTCCTGCCTGTCTTGGTGACTCTTGAGTGGCTTCATCCTGGAGACGGTACATGGCAGTAGCTAATTCAACAGTCTTCAGGACTACTTCGCCTATTCGCTGAGCGAATTTTGGCTGCTTGCTCAGATATCTGGGCGTCATCGTGATGAAGAGACATTCTTGAAGAAAAAGAAAGGCATAGGGAGAAACAGGTGAAAGATTATTGGACAATCAAAACAGAATGATAATGCATGAAGATTTCGATCATTTGTTTGTTACCTAAGGCAAACAAATGAGACGGTGACTGATCAAAGTAAATGGGTCAAAAATAATGTATCGCGAAGACATGCTCGCCTATAAGTGAACACTCATCCCAAGAATTCCCAGGTAAGCACAACTGGTCTCGCGTCTGATGAGATGTATACGAAGTGCTTGCCTAGACAGAAAACCCAGAATACAGGCATTCACCCTTCCAGTTTGCACGTGTTCACATTATTTAAAACCCAAAACCTTGACGAGATTTTGAAAATTCAGAGGGGTTCAAAACCATATAACAGAGGGTTCAAAACCTTACAATAGAGGGTTCAAAACCTTACAATAGAGGGTTCAAAACCTTGTAATCAATCATCCTAGAACAGATGATTAGTTTTCAAAGCGGTTTTGAAATTTTTGTTCTGGTTGTGGTCGTCGCCTAAGGATAGGTGACGGTATTGTTTTATGACTAAACGCAAGTAAACTCGCGTTAGGGTCCTAAGAAGGTTATAGACTAGGTCAGAGCATTACTAATAACCTAATTCCCTATAACCATTGGCTCTGATACCATCTTTTCTGTCACACCCCGACCGCGTAAAACAACAAATCGCGGCGGAAACATCGGGGCGTGTTGCAACAGAATTAATGTTTCATAACCATGGATATCAAAAGTGTTTCGTTTTATTAAACATTGAATAATTACATCGTCTGGAAATCTAAATACACAATTTAAACATAATCTATCATTGTTATTGAGTCACTAAGGCCTTGTCCAGTCCTATGTGAGCATGCATCTTATCAATCGATATCATTCAACAATTACCTGAAACATATGTGAAAACGAGGTCAGCAAAGAAATGCTGGCGAGTACATAGGTTTTGTGAAAATAAGATTCATGACTTCTGTTTTAAGAAAATGTTTAGTCATGAACCTTGTAATTTGCTTTGTCTTTGTAAATCATTTGAAAAATATTAAGTTCAAGTGATATGTATAAGTAAGAGAATAATGCATGATTAAATGAATAACCATGTAAAATGAGTTTGTATAAGATAAGTTGTTTGTAAATAATTGTCTTGTGAAAAGTATGTTACTTGTATAAAATGTTCTATGTCTCGAACTGAAATGATTCAAATAACGCTACAATATGTAATACCATACAAACACTTATATATAGGAAGTACCAGCGGCGTATCCACCATGCTTGTATCATATTCCACACGCATTGTTACTTAATCACTTAGTCAAACCAAACCACCAAAGTAATGTTCATGCCCAATGTAAATCATGTAATATGTATAACCAAAACCCAATCGTATATCGCTTTGAAGCCAATCGTTTACCCAATCGTTAAAACATCGTGTGAAAACCAATTGTTTACCCAATCGTTAAATTCGTTTTAGGTCGTGAAACTACTTAAATGGTCGTCTCGCTAATAACATTCAAACCTTCTTGACTCGCATTAATAAACCCTTACCAAAGGATAGATTAATAATTCGCATTAATAAACCCTTACCAAAGGATAGATTAACATCTCGCATTAATAAACCCTTACCAAAGAGTAAATTAATAATTACAGATTCAGTCGCTACCCACAACACCCACACATAACTACGGGTGTAGTAACTAACGGGATTTGTCAGATCCTATGGTACCATAACCTAATACTGGTCGGCTTGATCATTGCTAATGAATGTCATTTGTTATGTAACTACAACCAACAAGTTTGTTCACTTTTTGAAATCGTTATTAGTTTTGTATAAATCGTCTTAATTGTTTTTGAAACCATCGTTATAACATCGAAAACATTTAGCACATATGAGTCACCCCAAAACAATTGAAAGCAGTAAAATAGGGGAATAATGTACTCGCCTGAGAATGCTTAGAGGTCTTGAACAACAACCAAACAAAGCTTGAGGGAGCACGGAATCAGTCGGCAAATCTAAACTATATAAATAAACCGGACTTAAATCGGGAGATCGGATAGAATGAGGCTTGGTAAACCAAATGAGTATTGGAACTCATATGATATGGTTTAACAAGGCCTACATACTACATTGAGACTAACCTAAGTGCTTTCGACCCATCGCGACCCATTAAGGTAACTTATGCTACTTTAACGCGTCGTGCGCGTGAAACGCGTTCGGACCGTCTAACTAGTCCTATGACAAGTGTTATATGCCTAAACATGTTACATAATCAGTTATGTGACAAAAGTTTAGGTTACATATGCTTAATTACCAATTATACATGAAAAGGGTATTCTGGTAATTTACCTAAGGCACATAAACTACCTATCATACAACTACTTAAACGAAGCGACCATAGGGTATAACCTCGGAAGGTTATTCCCTACCTACTATGGTCACCTAATGTATTTGGTCGGATCCTAATGATCGACCAAATGGGTCGGGTTCGAGGTATAAGCGATTTATTAGATCGCTTACCCTACGACCCTAGACAACGTGGTAATCAGTAGGCATAGTCCCAAGGGACTATAACCAACGTGATTACACTCACGTTGCGAAGTTCAAACGAACTTCGCATTGACCATAACTGGTAAATGTAGAAAGTCAAACAAAGTTTGACTTTCAGACTCGAAAGACTCAAAAAGCAATAAAAGAACGAAAGAATACTTACGAAGGGTCCCCGAATGCTAATTTCGATCCGAGAATCTCAGGTATGAAACAATGGTTTCAACTTAGAGTTTCTAAGATCAAAATTCTAGTGATTATGAAGCATGGGGGGTGGGGTATTTATAGTAAAAGGTCCACCGTTAAGATCGTTTCTTGGAAAAAGTGCTTCAATCTTGGCCATACACTAGCACCCATGGTATTGTAATACCATGTGCCCAAAATACCAGCCCATAGATTCCCAAAACCATGTGCAACAAGTGGGAAGGACTAGATTCGATGTATAAGCAAACATCTTTCAGAAATGACAGTTTTGGTCCCTGTTATGTGTTTATGCCATTTCCGACACTTCTAAGGCCCGTAAAGCCAACTTTAAGGCCCTAAAATGATGTCTAAACATTGTGGACATCAAACATACTCAAAAATATGCCGGGTGTTGGTTCGTTTGGTCGTACGAACGCGATGTTCGCTTAATTACGACGGAATGCGCATAAGCGCGAAAAACGATCCAAATGACGCAACGAATGGATTTTTGGTAATCCAAACACTAAAGCATAATATAGTCATGCTTACATAAATTTTTGGATGTACGGATGTATTCAGAACGTAAGTTATGCGCGAAAATGCAAACTTGTGCACTTTTTGACACTTTTAGTCCCTGAATGACCCAAAAGTTTATTTTAGCACACCGAACACCTCAAAGCTTATTTCTAAGCTATGTAAAGGATATTTATGGTATGTTTAACTTATGGTCATGTTCCGGAATGTCTGTTACAGTTCAAATTGGCATACTTTCGCAGTTTGTCAACTTTAGTCCCTGTAAGCGATTTAACTTGATTTTGCCATACCAAAGCCTTCAAAACTTATTTCTAAGTTATGTAAAGGTTATTTAAGGTATGTTAAGCCTATGTCACTATTCCGGAGTGTTTGTTGCATTAAACTGGTTATATTTACGCATCGGTGCGCGTATAACCTTCCAGAAAGCGATTTAGAGTTTGAAATTGAACAAGAATTGATATGTGCAAATGATACACATATTTTTACAAATCCCAAGTATGAAAATATAATATTTCATTGGTTTAGTATTTGTTTGATGGCCGTGGAGGCACAGGTGTTACACATAAGATGGGTTTTCGTATAATAAAAAGAAATTGATGCTAAACTCATGTTGTAGATGTTTGAAATCATGCTACCTACTAGTTAGTATGTAAAATTTGATTTCATTAAGTAATCGGATGAAATTCCTACGTGGGTTTAATGAACCAAATGTGCATTTGAATATGTTGATAAGTCAATTGACTTTTAAAAAGTCAAACCGACCAATGATTAGATCGAGTGATAGATTTGACATAGAACCTGTAGGGTGGGGTAGTCATAATTGATAATGACTAATCTAACCGTCTTACGAACTATAATGATAGTTTGACGCTTAACAAGCTAGACGGAAGCTTGTGAATGAAGCGGGTTAAACGGAGCGAGTACGAAAAGAAAAGCGTGGCATGGATGCAAAGTAAGTGAAACTTACACCTTTTTGTAGAATATGTATCTATTCTATAAGTTATAAATACAATAGGGATAATATTCGAATATGGTTACCGACGCGAAATGACACGGGTCGAAACTAAAAACTAGTGTTAGAATCCATAGTAATGGTAAAACGGGGTGGAACGGTA
Source organism: Helianthus tuberosus (assembly GCA_030545235.1). Classification (NCBI taxonomy): domain Eukaryota; kingdom Viridiplantae; phylum Streptophyta; class Magnoliopsida; order Asterales; family Asteraceae; genus Helianthus; species Helianthus tuberosus. The sequence continues at coordinate 127,123,490 of CM060351.1, read as the reverse complement.
AATTAGTCACGAAAATACTAAAATAAAATGAGTTTTCGAACGACTACTTATTAAGTAAACAGGGTCAGTATGTTGATCCGACCCAGGTACGCATAATTATGTTGTAGTTAAAAATGCTATTTTGGTCAAATAATAGGTGAGAGATTTTCGTCATAAAATAAGAGACTAGAATTGACCAAAATGCCCTTAATGGGTAAATCGGGCAAATGACCCTTAGAGGCCGTTTAGAAACTTGTATTACAATTATGTAACCTTTAGATACATGTAAGAGTTGTAGGCATAAACTTCGTAGTTCAAATGCCTAAAAATGGTCGTTTGCGTAAAATGACTAGTTGAAGGGTAAAATTGGGGAACAGGGGTTCATTATGTTAAATCCACCACAAAAATAGTTATGGTGGATTATATGTAGTTATTTAGATATGGAATTATGTAGTGTCAAAAGAAAAGAGCAAGTTTTAGACGAAATTGCTTAAATTCCCTAAACGGGTCAAATCGGTTTATGCACATAGCTTGCGTACTAGTCGCATAATTTATAAAAATTACGAACCCGAGCTAAATATTGTGTGTTAAATACAATAGAGTATGTATTTTGGTTGTTTAAGAATCAAGTTGGAGATTTTAAATACAAACGGGTCAAAATGTTGATTTTGAATAATAAGCCAATTGATTAAAAATTTGGAATTTTATTAGTTTGAATGTTGAATTTTAACTCCATATGATGGAGAATTAATTTATGAAAGCGTAGGAAAAGGAATCGCGTAAAACGGATAAGTAGAACGAAAGTTATGGCAATTATAAGTTTGTAAGTTGGTAAAAAATTGAGCTGGGCATCTGCAGCATCAGCCAAGTGACCTTTCTGTCGAAAAGAGGTCGTCGCGTCACGCGACGAAAAACTCACATCACCGTCGTGCAACGCGACAGTTCTCGCGCCCCGCGTAAGCCAGGGGTGTATCTGACGCGCCCCGCGAGGAAGTCAAGAGCTGGCAAATTTTTGTTTTCTTGTTCGATTTCATACCCGGACTTGATTTAAACACGATTATAAGCTCATATGAGTAACTATTTCATGGTTATGAAATGCAGGTTTAACTTAGGAATCCCGGATGAAGATCAAGCTCATCAAAGAACCGAACACACGAGATTTAAAGCTTCCGCACGGCGTTTCGTCGTAACTCTTAAACGACGAACTCAATTACTTTATGCTGTATTATTGTTAAATTGTAAAAGATTTAATTTAACCGTATTTTTCGTGAATATGTATTCATAAATACTTGTTTATTTTCGTATAATATACGAAAATAGCAAAATAATAACAGGGCGTTACACGCGCCGTCCGATCGAACGACCAACTGGTCGAATGGACATCCAACCGGATGACCATCTGATCGGATGGCCATCTGATCGAACAGCCTTCCGACCCACTTAAACTTCCACCGGCTTTCTCACCCTCACCTATAAATACCCCTCTTGTCACATCAACTATTCACTGATGTGACAGCTCCGTTCGACCAACGCACTCTCAAGCCCTTTTCTCTCGATTTCTCGCTATTCTTGTAAGTTTTCACTCTAAATTTGTACTTCCATCTTCATTACACACTTTCTCACCATTTTCACCATCAGATCTTACATTTTCACCATGAAATCGCCTGATTTGGGGCTGTTCTAGGGTGACGTCATCACGGGTTCTCATGAACAGTGAAGTATGACCTCATCTCGTCAAGAACGGTTCGAATCTAACAAATTTCCACATGATTTTACACTAAATTCGTCTAAATCTAAACATTTTCAAAGTGTTTCAAACTTTTCTTCAACATACTTCACTTTTACTCGAAAACCGAGGGAATCCAGATTCGTTCGGGTGTTCTACTCATTCTCTAGTGGAGAACCGGGCTGAGAATGGATTTCTACCAAAGAGACAACCAATTCACGGTTGAACATGAAACTTCATGTTGAACGGTTGAGCCTGATCAAACGGGGTGGTTCCCATCCGATCGGCTGAGCTAAACCTGGTGTTGTTTCCGTTGTTTGACACGTCGTCATACCGTCTCCGTTAAACCGCAAAACTTTCCAAACTTAACTGATTTTACAAAATTTGCAAAACGTCTAATCACCGATCGAATAGCCGTCCGATCGGACGACCATCCGATCGAATGACTATTCGACCAGGTGTTAAACTTCAAAAGTGTTGAAGCTCACTTAAACAATTTTCAAAACTTCAAAGAATATCAACTTCTACTCGAATCATCATCCGATCGAACGGCTATCCATCCGGATGACCATCCGACCGGATGACCTGATATATAGAAACACTTCACACTTTTCAAAATGCTACGACGAAAACTTCAAAGTTCAAACATTTCACAAACACACTCCATCAAACGACCCTCCGGTCTGTCCGGATGACCATCCGTCCGGACGGTCATCCGATCGGACCACTGTCCGATCACTCACCTCTTCGACGCACTGTTCATCGCTTACACTATCGTTCTCTAATCAGGCTAACCTCTCAAGCGCTCCCTTCAATCCAAGGAAGTGTTTATTTACTAAACACACTCAGTGAGTATACTCGATCCCTTTTTGCTTAATGATATTCACCAATTTATACATACTTTAGTCCCCCATTTTATTCTTTTTCGGCCATAAATTCATGAATCGGATACTTAATCATGTATACTTTTGTTTACAGGCCTAAAACAGCATGCCAAACAAGATGATAGTGAAAACGAGGACTTTCTGAGCAAAACGACAAAGCTGCGAACATTCTGTGAAGATTCTGACCTAGGCATTTGGCACGGTCGTGCAACTCATGGAACGACCGAGCGGTTCCGGCAACCAAGCTCTTCTCGGTGATGCACAGCCAGTGCAATCCAACGTGCAAGCCTTCTCGGCAATGCACGACCCTGGCACTGAACGAACGACCGTGCGTATCCGATGACTTGCACCAACCCGGAGATGCACCCCCAGTGCAGCTGCACGTGCCACCCTTACCCGGAGATGCACGATCGTGCCACCAATGGAACGGTCGTGCGGCTATGAAATCTGGTCAAGATCTGATGATGTCATGCGGTATGGTGAACAGTAACTCCAATGATTCAAAAAGTGAACGGTCGTGCACTTTATTGGCACGACCGTGCGATCGCTAAATGTTATAAAAAAAACATGCAGAAACATTCTGGTCGTAACTCTGGATATTTTGGGAGCAATTCAGGCGATTTTCAGGCTCCGGAGGCATTAGCTTTCACCCGGATTCAAGCCACATTGTGTCGACTAGCTCTGTTATCTTCCGGGTTCTTAATCTAGTGCTAGTTTATGGTTTGGTTTTCTAATCTTTCCATAATTTTGTTAATGTTTCAAGCATTTAGATTAATGTTTTATGTATTATTGTAAGCCTTTGGGTAAAAACAACAATCCCTTGCTTAATTATAACCATTAGTATGTTAATTTTGTTTGTAATGACACTTGGAAGTATTTTCTATGTTAATCTTTGATGATTAGTTTGCAACCTTGTTATTGATATTGGTTTCTTGATTATAAGTAATTATGTTGGATGATTAATGTATGGTTAGTTGAGATAGTTGAAAGATGAAGCTTAATTAATCATGTATTAGTAAACTTTGAACTTGTTTAACTTGTTTAAAATGTATGCGCCATGATACTAGAAATGGTTAGTGGTTTAATAAAATGTAATTATTGTTAATCAAGAAAGCTTTCCGTCACGTAAGGACCTTAATGGGTTAAATGGTGTTGTTATGAATTCTTGCCATGAATTGTTAGCTTAGTTAGTAGTTTAGGCCAAAATTGCTATCTTGGTGAATTTATATGCAAGATTTGTAAAATGAACTCGGTTGTGATTTAATCTAGTTTATGCTTGTCTCGGTAGTTGCATTGTGTTTATCGGTGTCACTTTCCTTGTCTAAGTGAGGTTAGAAAACTCCTAACGGATGACTAACTTATTTTTAAGAGATTTTCATAGACATTTATCAATTGCATGTTAAAGAACAATTTTAGGTGGTTAAAGTGTGTTTATCGTTTTAGCTTTCCCAATGATTGTCATGTTAGGATTCCTGAAAGGGATACTAATTGTCTTGAAAATGGAGAATTGACTAAATGTTTCTAGTCGCAAAACCGACTTAATTCACATGCTTTGGTTGTGTATAAAGCAAGGCTATTTATCTATTTTCATATTTGAAGTCTATTATATTTTTATAAGTATTTGTTTATGCTTATTTTAGTCTTTATAAAATCAAACAACTTATCTTTCTTCCGTTAATTTAATGACAAAGGTCTAGTATTATTCCTCCACCCATTTCCTTGGATCGATACTTTGTTCTTACCGATACTTTAGTACATATTTGACAGGGTACACTTGCCTCTTTCGTGTGTGTTTTGATGTTGAAGTATAAATCAATTTTATAAATTTAAAACCAAATCGTGTGTTTATTCATGATAAAAATATGTATATACGCACACACGTCACTTAACGCACTTTTGGGTGTTACATACATTACCTATATCAAATCACATCGACACACAATGCAAACACTTTTGTACGCTAACCGCTCTACATGTTATACGTGTTTTTGATGAATGCTTGTATGTTATGTTTACACAATGATTGTTTGTAACACCTCGCAAAATCATGTCCAATATAATATCGACACGTGTCATGGACTTTAAACGTTTATCGGATTGATTATGAAGGACTAAAGTTGACAACGGAGAAAGTATGTGTGTAAGAGGATCCAAAGTGTCAACATATGAAAATTTTTCCTTTCAACGACCCTACACGATATTTATACCCTTAAACGAATAAATCATGAATCGTATGAAACCGTTTGTGGAAGAAAGTGAAAGTTTACAAGACGCGAGGGCTAAATGTGTCAACATGTTTAAATTATACCTCTGAGTAACCTTTTAACGAACCCGAAGCTTTGAAACGATTAATTATGCTCCCGAGAATAAGTAAAAAAAAATTTCACAAGGTTTCGATATCGTATGAGGAAAATACGTTAACTTTCGTAATTAAGGGGTTAAAAGCGTCAACAAGGCAAAACTTATGTTTTCGGTTATCATTTAACGAAACCGGACCTAATGGTGTTTGGTTATATCTCATGGATCACAAGAATAAAAGTTAAATGGGTTAAAAGTGCTTAAAATGAAAGAATTTACGCTTTAGAAGGTCCAGGGGGTGAAAATGTCAACATTGAAAACTTGCTGATCAGGTGACCCACATGGTGGCGTCACGCCACCACCAACACCCTCTGCCGTCGCGCGACGCGACGGCCTGATCAGGACAGATTCTTTGCACAGGTGCAGGTTCAGCAGTTCTTCTACTCCAATTCAGCTTTAACTCGATTCTATGGACTCTTTGCTGGTTTTAAAAACCACCTAAACACATGTATGCCTCAGATTATACTTGGGACACTTGTAACAATCTTGGGTCCATCCAAAACCCTATATAAAGGGGCAAATTTGGAGCTCATAACTTGCACATCATAAATTTTCATACTTTCAAACTTGCTCTCAAGCTTTGGATCTTTTGAAATCACTCTCTGGAGCATCCTACTTTGGAAGGAAGCTTTATTAGTCTCAATCTTCGTACTAAGGACTCATGTAAGCGTTCTTAGCCTCTGTAAATAAGTTTTTGTTAGTGTAATGACCAAAAGTCAAAGCCTTCGTAATTAAGCTTTGACTTAGTGATTAATCACTAATGGTCCAGCCATTTTTCGAATTGAAAGTGGCTATGAGTTGGTAATTATGCGGGTAATAAACCCTTAAAAGGTCACCCTCTGATTTCCACTCTAACTTGGTCAATTGTCGGGTCAAATTTAATTATAAAAAGTCAACATAAGCTATTTTTGCAAATAAATTCATAACTGATAATGAATAAGTTATGAAACCTGTTTTAACACTAAAATAACTTGGTAAATAATGTAAGAACATGTCTAAACATGTTCAACCCGACAATTCGGAGTTTAGGCTCGATTCGGAACCGAAAGTCGCAAAAGTAGACTTTTGCTTTGACTTTCAGTTCTGACCCGATTTAGCTTAATTTAGATATGCCTTAGGGTTCCATTAGGACCAGGTTATAGGTTAGTATAACCCTCTGAGGTTATACAACGTGTTTCCTAATTAATCCGATTCATTTGCATGTTTCTGTTAATTGCTTAAATGTTGACCATTATGCCCTTTTGATAATAAAACAAGATTTTTGAAAATGCGAGAGGACAAAAACCTTTATTACTGATTTATAAACATGTCCTAAAAATTTGACATCAGTTTGAGGTGTGAATTAGGAGTTATGCTCCATATCGTAATTTGAAAGCTTTTTATTTATTAAACGGCATTTTTAGCATAAAGCCTATTTAAACCCAAATTTTGACGCCAAACCTTTTACCCACTGATGTAATATAATATTTTGGGATTTTTGAAGATTTTTATTAATTTTTAAACTTATCATAGCATATGGTTCTTGCTTTGATTCGGTGATTGTCGGTTATACCCTTTTTGCTAATAAAATGAGTTTTACATAACATTTTGATTCCAAACCTTTTGCTACTGATTTTATATGTTAAATAAAATATTTTAAGCCTTCTGAACTGATAAAAATCCCAGCTTTCCTTATATAACCTGAAAGTCGCTTAAAACCGACTTTTTACGCGTTTTAAACGCATAGTATGGATTAAAACTATTTTTGACATATAAGACTTATTTTAAGTAAATTTTTATACTTTAACAGTAAGTAATAGTTTTGAACTCAGATTTCCAAATTTGACCTTTAAAGCTTATGTGAAATGACCAAAATGCCCCTACGGTGCATAGTTTGGTTATGAATGATAAATTTCACATATATGCAATACCCTACTGATATGACTTGCAAAAATAAATATGTTTATTAATCATTTTAGACCAGAACCTGAGATTAATATTTAATCTCTTTTACAACCTTTAAAATGACCAAAATACCCATACGGGGCCTAAATTGATTTTAAATCCGTTTTGGGCATAATGGAAGGTATCCTACTGATATCACAACATATTTAAGGCATATTAACTTGTGAAACCTGTATATGACTCTTTTGGTTACCCGTTATGCATTTTTCGCGTTCGGTACGGTTTATGTGACTAGTTTGCATAGATTGACCGAAACGGGTCAAACCTTATCATTTTTGCTTCAAAATCCAGAATGTGTTTAGTTTACCCATATTATACAAGTCTTCAAACTTGTCGGGTCTAAATCACATTCTAATCCGGTCTTCGCTTAATCTTGCGTTTTGAACCGTATATCTTCCTTTAAAACTAACCGGTCTAAGTTTAAACTTAAGTAAGACCTGTTAGGAATCTAATAGGTTATTAAAACCTTCATTCCAGATTTAGGAGCCCAGTAAAAGATATTTGCACTTGCTGTTGTATACGGCTGGGATAAATTTGTATAATTTGCTCAGGTAAATACTTTTAACTTATTTTCCCTATATGGGCTTGGGATACGGTATTATAATAATACCGCTTGGTCGGGTGTGTAGTTATTTAAATCGGATTGTGATTAATATAATTACATAACCCGTTTTAATCTGTTTTGTTTGGTATATGGCCTTTGGGGGTTAATGACCATGTCTTGGATATCCTCGGCTCATTCATTGAAATGGCCATGACTTAAGCACGAGGTGTAGGCATACACCTGACAGTTGCTTATGTAGAAAAGTATCCCACAATAAGGTATTCCTTGTGGGCATTATACTTGTGGTGTGTCAGCTAGTCTTGTCCGGCTCTTCTAACCGGCCCTGACGGATGACAAACATTTAAAACTGTATATAAGATTATTTTTATAATAATTGTCCCAAGTTATAAAAGATTATTTGTGCCTTGTGTATTTAAATCAATTTTCTTAAATATTTTCAAAAGAGTTGGTTAATTGTATTTACCAGTGTAAACTGACGTATTTTCCAAAAGGTTAAGTGCAGGTACTATGCGAAATAGGTTGGCTACTCCTGAGTGAATAAATAAAGATTCTTGCAAGCTTTGTCTCTTAAAATCTGTTGAACAATAGTTCCTTCATTTTGATCCGCCTATGGATCCTTTTGCATTCCGTTTGTAATACTTATGTTACTTTCATTCGGTTTGTAATATTATTACTTTTAGACTTCCGCTGTGCATTGAACTGTGATAAATTGACTATGATGATATCAACTACGTCACGATACTCCCCACCGGGCCCACCGGTAATACGTGGAAATATCGGGGTGTGACAAGTTGGTATTAGAGCCAACATTGAGTGAATTAAACACTAGCCTTTTGTGTTTAATCTCAATGCCACAGTTGCACATTCCTTGACCTCCGAGTCTAGACATGAACTAGGAATAATCTCATCCCTAATAAGTATACATTGTTTTCGATATTTGGGCATTTCAGGAACATGTCGCCGAGTAAAGCTGCCATTGGTGGAAGCTCTCCAAACCCGAAGATTAAGAATGTTAAGCTTCGTACCACAGCTCGAATAAGCGTACGACCAGTATGGAGGAATGATCTTTTTGGACCCATTCCCAAAATCAAACCAGTTGAAACCATTAACCATACTTCGGATTCTTTACCTAAGACTTTTGAAACTTCAAATGTGAAGCCAACATCAGAGAAGTCCATACCAGCGGTCCCTGAGGCTCCCACTCCGAAGATGATACCTATGGATCCAAATAATCCATATTTCTTACCTCCAAGTCTTGGAATCCCAAACTTGGATTATAACTGCCCTAGCCCTATCCGTGATCCATATTATTTGTTAACCATAGAATCCTTGGATTCCACTTCTGCTAAGGTTCCTAATGTGGAAGAATTGGACTACCCGCCAAAACCTTCTGTACCCATAACGCACAAGGTGAACCAAGGAGGAAACTTTCAGAAATAAAGTGAAGAAGAAACTCCTTTTGTTGAAGTTCATTTCTTTAATAGTCCTTATATGGACATATTTATCTTTTAGTCCCTTCGTGGACAATGTTATTTCTTTCAAGTCCCGTTTAGGGCAATTATGTACTCCTTTTAAAATTTATTGGAATGTTTTATTTAAATTTCATTTTTATCATTATATATGAATATAATATATGAAATAAATCAAAATATCCTTCCTTTTGTAATTGATCTGCCGTTATATATTAAACAAGAATCTTAAAAGAGTAAAACCTAGCCCATGTGTCATTCTAAAGACAGGGCCATGATGGTAAAACTTATTTAAAAGATTCAAATTCTTGTTAACATCTGAAAACATGTTAGCACTCCTGGAAAATGTGATTCGATAAAATCACACAAGTCATTCTTATATTGGATTCTTCTAATTCCTTTCCTTTATTTATTATTTAAACATCCATTTGTGATGAAGTGCCTACGGGCCATGTTTATTGTCCTCTGAGACAAAAAGACAGTTTTAGTCTACGACTCTCTGTCAAGAAAAGGTAATGAACTGTGTTCAAGCCTTAATGCCCTGATCCTATAAAAATCATGGCTTATAAATTATAACTGTCCTTGTGACTAGGCCTTTTTGTGCTAATCTAATATTTTAATGAATTATAACTAAGGATAATTATAATAAAAATCCTGAATAAAGGTGACTAGCAAATTAACCAATATGGTTTATTAAACACCATGGTTAATGATTCATCAAGATGACTAGTCCATAATAGACTTCTGAATAAATTATTGTCATCATTTTTATGTAGCAATCAAGCTACATGGCAGAATCAGAAGAAATCAACAGTCACCCAATGGAGAATCATGATACTACCAGAATCAACATAACTGGTGCGGAACTTAAAGCATTGATTGACAATGCTGTTACTAAAGCCATGGACAGGCAGTTTAGAGAGTCAAGTGGTACTCGGAGCAAGACCCTAACGGTATCTCATCCAAAACCACCCTCCAAGACTCATACAGCTCGCAAGAGCGATTCTCATCATTCTTCGAATCAGAGGAGTGTCCCGTCTAAGAGAGTTGAGCTCAATCAAGAGCCACGTGTTAAAAGCTGTTCTTATAAGTATTTTGTATCCTGTAAGCCCAGGGATTTCACTGGGGAAAAAGGAGCCATTGATTGCATGACGTGGCAAGATGAGATGGATACAGTGGTAGATATTAGTGGTTGTGCAGAGCAAGACATTGTGAAGTTTGTGTCACAATCATTTAAAGGAGAAGCTCTAGCTTGGTGGAGATCCTTGATCCAGGCTACTGGGAAGAACACGTTGTATAACCTGACATGGGATCAGTTTGTTGCTCTTATCAAAGAAAATTACTGTCCTCAACATGAAGTTGAGAAAATCGAAACTGACTTCTTGACATTGGTCATGAAGATTTTAGACAGTCAGGCATATCTCATGAGCTTCAATACTATGTCTCGATTGGTTCCTTACTTGGTTACACCGGAACCAAAACGTATAGCTCATTTTATTGGAGGTTTAGCTCTGGAGATCAAGGCAAGTGTAAAAGCATCAAGACCTACTACTTTTAGGTCAGTGGCTGATTTATCGTTATCCCTTACTCTGGATGCGATCAGGCTGAGATCGCTTAAGAGTTCTGAAGAAGGAAAAAGGAAACGTGAGGATGATAACTCATGTCGTTCTGACAAGAAGCATAGGGGGAACTCAGACCACAAGAAGAATTCTAGGTCTAACAAGGGTAACCAGCAAATGGATGAGAAGCCTAAATGCAAAACCTGCCAGAAACGTCATTTCAGAAAATCCAGGTTTGAATCAAAGTCACAGTCGCAATGGAAGTCGATTGGTTGTGGGATCTGCAAGTCCAAAGAACACAAGACTTTGGATTTCAAGAAGTTGAAGGATGCGACATGTTATGGTTGCAACGAGAAGGGGCATATTAAGACAAACTGCCCAAAATATGCAAAGAAACCTGAAGAAGGTAAGAAGACCAATGCTAGGGTCTTTCAAATGAACGCTCAGGAAGCGATTCAGGATGACAACGTGATAACAAGTACCTTTCTTATCAATGATGTTTATGCAAGGGTATTATTTGATTCGGGTGCAGATAAGTCATTTGTTGATGATAAGTTTTGTAAGTTGTTAAATCTGCCTGTTAAAACCCTAAGCATAAAATATGAAGTAGAATTGGCCGATGGTACCATAGAAACTGCTTCAACTGTGTTATATGGATGTTTTATATCCATTAGGAACCACTCTTTTCCGTTATCCTTGCTTCCTTTGAAACTAGCTGGTTTCGACATAGTGATAGGCATGGATTGGTTATCTCATAACCAAGCCCAAATTGTTTGTGACAAGAAACAAGTGGTTATCAAAACTCCATATGGTGAGCCACTTACCATACAAGGATATACTCAGTATGGGTTGCCTAAGCAAGTGTCTATGCTTAAGGCATCAAGATGTTTTAAGAAGGGTTGTTTCATTTACATGGCACAAGTAACTATTGATGAACCAAAGCCCAAGGTTGAAGACATCCCTGTCATTTCTGAATATCCAGAAGTATTCCCTGAAGAACTACCTGGGTTACCTCCAGATAGGCAAGTGGAGTTCAGAATTGACATCATTCCTGGAGCAGCACCTGTTGCAAGAGCGCCTTATAGGTTAGCACCAACTGAGATGAAAGAGTTAAGGACTCAACTGGATGACTTGTTGGCAAAAGGTTTTATTCGACCTAGTTCATCTCCCTGGGGAGCACCGATTCTGTTTGTAAAGAAGAAGGATGGATCGATGCGTCTATGCATCGATTATCGAGAGCTGAATAAGGTTACAATCAAGAACAGATATCCATTGCCCAGATCGACGATCTGTTCGATCAATTGCAAGGGGCAAGTTACTTCTCCAAGATTGATTTAAGGTCAGGTTACCATCAGCTGAAGGTCAGAGATGAAGATGTGCATAAGACTGCATTCAGAACTTGTTATGGTCAATACGAGTTCTTGGTGATGCCTTTCGGGATCACTAATGCACCGATAGCGTTCATGGATCTCATGAATCGTGTTTGCAAACCCTATTTGGACAAGTTGTCATCGTCTTCATTGATGAAATTCTTATTTATTCAAAGAACCAGGCTGATCATGAGAAACACCTTCGTTGTATTCTTAAATTGCTTCAGCAAGAAAAGCTCTACGCCAAGTTTTCAAAATGTGAGTTTTGGCTTCGTGAAGTCCAATTTCTTGGACATATCGTTAGCGAGCGTGGTATCCAGGTGGATCCCGCTAAGATTGAAGGCATCATGAATTGGCAAGAGCCAAAGACGCCCATAGAGATTCGCAGCTTCTTGGGTCTGGCAGGATACTACAGGCGTTTTATTGAAAATTTCTCAAGGATTGCAGCACCCCTAACTTCATTAACTCGCAAGAATATCAAGTTTGATTGGGGTCCTAAGCAACAAGAATCCTTTGAGATTCTGAAGCAGAAGTTGAGCAATGCTCCTATGTTGACATTGCCTGAAGGGATCGAAGAATTTGTGGTTTTCTGTGACGCATCGCACACTGGCATGGGATGTGTGCTTATGTAGAAGGGCAAAGTTATTGCTTATGCTTCCTGTTAATTAAAGCTGCACGAAAAGAATTACACCATCCATGACTTGGAATTGGGTGCCGTTGTGTTTGCACTAAAACTTTGGAGGCATTATTTATATGGTACCAAGTGTGTGATCTATTATGATCATAAAAGCCTTCAACACTTGTTCAACCAGAAGGATCTGAACATGAGACAGCATCGATGGATGGAGACACTGAACGACTATGATTGTGAAATCCGATATCATCCAGGAAAGGCGAATGTATTCGCTGACGCTTTGAGCAGGAAGGAAAGGATTAAGCCCATTAGAATCAATGCCAAGAGCATTGAATTGAAGAACGGCTTGAATGAAAGATTGTTAGCCGCTCAGAAGGAAGCTGTACTAGAAGCTAACTATCCGAATGAAAAGTTGGGCATAACTGCTGAACAGTTATCGTATGGCAAGGATGGGATCCTAAGATTAAATGGACGAATATGGGTTCCAATTTATGGAGGACTTAGGGATGTGATTCTTCAAGAAGCCCATAGCTCCAAGTATTCTGTTCATCCTGACTGTGATAAAATGTACCAGGATTTGAAGGCAAATTATTGGTGGATAGGCTTGAAGAAGTCTATAGCCACTTATGTGGCCAAATGTCTGACATGTGCTCAGGTTAAAACCGAACACCAGAAGCCGTCAGGTTTGCTGCAACAGCCTGAACTTCCCACCTGGAAGTGGGAAATGGTAACTATGGATTTCATCACTAAGTTATAGTCGACAGGTTGACCAAGTCAGCCCACTTCCTACCTATTAAGGAAACACATAGCTCAGATAAGTTAGCTCAGCTGTACGTGGATGAGATTGTACCTCTTCGCGGAGTGCCAGTGTCTATTATCTCCGACAGGGATACAAGATATACATCGCATTTTTGGAAAATCTTTCAGCAATCATTAGGTACTCGATTAAACTTCAGTACTGCATATCATCCTCAGACGGATGGTCAGAGCGAGCGTACAATTCAAACACTGGAGGATATGCTAAGGGCTTGTGTTATTGATTTAGGTGGAAGTTGGGATAATCATCTTCCGTTGATTGAATTTTCATACAATAATAGCTGTCATTCGAGTATTCAAGCTGCACCTTTTGAAGCTTTGTATGGAGGAAAGTGCAGGACGCCAGTTTGTTGGGTGGAAGTTGGAGATGTCCAACTAACAGGACCTGATATAGTCCTGGAGACGATATATAAGATTGGGCAGATACGTGATCGTCTCAAAGCTGCTAGGGATAGGCAGAAAAGCTACGCAGATAAAAGGCGTAAGCCTCTAAAATTTGAGGTAGGTGACAAAGTTCTACTTAAGGTATCACCCTGGAAAGGAGTAATGCAATTTGGCAAGAAATGCAAGTTAAGCCCAAGATACATAGGACCATTCGAGATCATCGAATGTGTCGGAACAGTGGCTTACAAGTTAAACCTGCTTGAAGAGCTCAGTGGAATTCATAATGTGTTCCACATTTGCAATCTGAAGAAGTGTCTAGCTAATGATTCGCTAGTCATGACACATAAGGATGTGCATATAGATGAGAGCTTAAAGTTTATCGAAAAACCTTTGTCGATTGAAGATCGACAGGTTAAGAAGTTTCGAAAGAAGCATGTACCAATTGTGAAGGTTAAATGGGATGCCCGTAGAGGTCCCGAGTATACGTGGGAGATTGAATCCACAATGAAACAAAAGTACCCTCATTTATTTCAGTAAATCTCGAGGTCGAGATTTCTTTTAAGGGGGTGAGGATGTAACACCTCGCAAAATCATGTCCAATATAATATCGACACGTGTCATGGACTTAAACGTTTATCGGATTGATTATGAAGGACTAAAGTTGACAACAGAGAAAGTATGTGTGTAAGAGGATCCAAAGTGTCAACATATGAAAATTTTGCCTTTCAATGACCCTACACGATGTTTATACCCTTAAACGAATAAATCATGAATCGTATGAAACCGTTTGTGGAAGAAAGTGAAAGTTTACAAGACGCGAGGGTTAAATGTGTCAACATGTTTAAATTATACCTCTGAGTGACCTTTTAATGAACCTAAAGCTTTGAAACGATTAATTATGCTCCCGAGAATAAGTAATAAAAATTTCACAAGGTTTCGATATCGTATGAGGAAAATACGTTAACTTTTGTAATTAAGGGGTTAAAAGCGTCAACAAGGCAAAACTTATGTTTTCGGTTATCATTTAACGAAACCGGACCTAACGGTGTTTGGTTATATCTCATGGATCACAAGAATAAAAGTTAAATGGGTTAAAAGTGCTTAAAATGAAAGAATTTACGCTTTAGAAGGTCCAGGGGGTGAAAATGTCAACATTGAAAACTTACTGATCAGGTGACCCACATGGTGGCATCACGCCACCACCAACACCCTCTGCCGTCGAGTGATGCGACGGCCTGATCTGGACAGATTCTTTGCACAGGTGCAGGTTCAGCAGTTCTTCTTCTCCAATTCAGCTTTAACTCGATTCTATGGACTCTTTGTTGGTTTTAAAAACCACCTAAACACATGTATTGTCACACCCCTTTCTTAGGCGGAAGCACGAGGTGTGATCATGAAAGGTTCTCATTGCATACGAAAGGTAAACATACTACATGCTCGTAAAAACAACTTCAAATACTGATAACATTACATGACTGAAAACATAGTTTGATTGTTTACATCACAAGACTGCATATTGACTGAAAGTTTACAACTTTATTCATAGATAAACATAAACGACATCCACGAGCAAGAGTAATACCGCGCGCGCATCCACTTTAGTTACCTGAAATACATGTGAGTTTTTGGAAAAACGTCAACATAATGTTGGTGTGAATTCATGCAGTTCTTGTATTGAATGTTTAAATACTTGAATGAAAACATGGTATGTAACTTGTAGAATGTATCATGAATGTTTGAATGTAACTTGTAGAATGTATCATGAATGTTTGAATGTAACTTGTAGAATGTATCATGAATGTTTGAATGTAACTTGGAAAACGTATCTGTAACTGAGTACTGTGAATGTTTGTATGAATCATGTAGAATGTATCTTTAACTGAATACTATGAATGTTTGAGATCGCTAGTGGTTTGCAAGGCCACTAACATGTGTCACGACATAGGAAGCCACCAAACCTAGGCATTTTTGTCGACTTTGACTTAGACACAGAAGCACTCATTGGTAGAAGTAGGCCAAGAGTGGGGTTGCCTGAAACCCATTAGATCTAACCTTTTGTTCCGCGGTCTGAATGTATACGTTGATTAATGGTGCTTATGGTACCCTATTCGGGACATGATCTAGAATGTTTCACTTGAATGTTTTTGTACTCCATCATACCATTTGTAAACATTGTAACATTTGTAACATGTATTTCACCCCCGAAGTTATAAAACCAAAAACAGTTAAAGGAAAAGGGGGAGCATGAACTCACCACTTTGCGTTCCTGCGTCGTAAACTTCACCGGATTTGCTTATCTAGCGTCGTGACCTAAACGTGTTTTATTAACGTTAGTCACTGGACTTGTATCGCACAAGTACGAGTCACTATCTTTTATGTATTTGTTCTTGTGTTAAAAATAATTTATATTTTTAACTATGTGTCTTACTTATATTATTTTTCTCAAAAATAAATATAAGTATCTTGTATTTTTCACCCAAATTATGTACTTTGTCCAAAACTTCATTTCGTGTTCATAACTTGTCCAAGTTATTTATTCTATCAAGTAATATATTTTCATAAATATATTCTCTTGTATTTGTCTAAGTATGTTGTATTTTGTATCTTCACTCCTTATGAGTATTTAGTGTATTTTCAAGTCTTAATACACTATTACATGTAATACATACTACATACACTTAGCACAAAATTTGGTGATCAATAAATATATATATATTTTTCTCAAAAATATACATACTTAATTTCAATTTTAATCTTGAAGAAATCATCATTTCTTACCACAAAAATTAGGGAAACATTGGTAAATGTTTTTAGATACATTTTTAGGAAATAAGTTTCTCAAAACTTATATTTTTTTAAGTGTCAAAATTTATAAATTTTTTTGACATAGTTTCCCCTAAAAATGGAGGTTTCCCATGTTTTCAAAACATGTGTTTATTTTCTTTTAAAATCATCACAACAATCAACAACTTATCAAGTGCCGAAATCAAGCAAAACACACTACATCATGAGCTTGAAGTTCTTGTAAAAACTTGTAGTAACTTACCACGTTATTTAGTAGGTTTAGTTACCCTTAAAAACATGGTTGTTTGTTTGTAAATCTTATTCTTGAAGGATTTAGTCATTTACAACTTGTAGGATGATTTTTCTAAAAATATTTCTTTTGTATTTTTCTTGTTTCATAAGTGTTCATACACTTGTTCTTCTAATAAAAATAGTGTAGGTTTAAGTAAAAACCAAGATCTTCTAAAAATCATATTTTAAACTTGGTTTTCTTGGAAAATCATTCATAAATCTTGGATTTACAAGTTCACTAGTTTACTTTGTTTAAAATCATTTCTCTTTCAAGTTCATGTTTAATCAAGAAGATGGTCATCTTTGTGTAAACACATAATCATCTTTTAATCTTGCTAGGTCATGTGTTTAATCACAATCTAGCAAGCTTCATATGAAGATTAACATCCTCATCTCAAGTAAACAACTATCAAATATCATTCATGCACCAAACAATATCATTTCAACACTATTTCATCAAATTACAAGCTTTATGTTTCAAGATTCATGTGTATGTTCGTTAGTGTTCTTGAGTTAATCATCATGTTATATCTTTTAATCAAGCAAAATGGAAGTAAACAAAGATCAAAAGAGCCTTACCACTAGCTTCAAGCTAGGGAAGAAAGATGATGAAAATCGAGTGGGTAAAAGCAAACGGAAGAGGTCCTTCAACTTCTTCAAGCACCAAGCTTCTTTAGTGACCTTCCTACAACTTTGAGAGTGTATAGATTGTATAGAAGTGAGATGATGGTGGTGGTGATAGGGCTGGTTGTTCTTGGCCGCAAGAGGGAGGGGAAGAAGATGGTGGGTTGTTGTGAAGAAGGATCTCTTATGTTATATATATTGTACTTCACAAGATCTTATCATATCCCATAGAATCCAAGGAAGATCATGTGTATTAAAATGAATCTTGAGAAGATTTAAGTAGGAAAATGGGGGATCTTGAAAGATTATTGTGGGGCCACCCTTGTTGTAGCCGGGAATAATATGGGGGGGGGGGGGGCAAAGTGTAAATTTCAATTTCTAAATACATAACTAAGCAAGCTTTCAAGTATAAAGTCTATGGTTTTAGTGTGTTATTAAGTCGTAAGAGGTGTTATGGTGTTCGGGAACCATAACTAGCTCAGAAACATTAAAACAATGCTTCTAGCAAAATTTTGATGTTCCAGGTAATGTCCGGTTGTTCGGTTAGATACCGGTTCATTAAAGTGCTAAATGCACCATTTAGTGTCCTTTATGTCCCCTTTTGTAACACTTTCAATTCCCGACACTTAGGGAAATATTATGAATGATAAATCATGATTTCTGCATAACATTTATGTGTTAAAAGCTGATTTATAGCTGAATTTAATAAAATTCTGCACTTAAAGTGCGTTTCGGGTGCTTTTTAGTGCGTATTTTAGCTTTCGGAATGTCTATATGTTAACCCTTGTATGTACTCTTGGGTTTTAATGCATTCTTGTCGTTGGACCTACACCTAGGCTCCAATTCTATTGTCTAACTACTTTCTGCAGATTTGTCGACGCAATGTGTCTTACCGGTGAGTTTACTAGTATTTCTGACGCAACACTGTTCATTAATGCATAAAGTAATTCTTGTAGTATTAAATGTGCATGAATTCACAAGTATATCATGTAATCAAACAATGTTGACATTTTAGCACATAATTGCAGTCATTAAATAAAAATTAGAATGTACGGAAATTACCGGTTTGGTGCCAGTTGTCACAGTCTCCCCCCGTTAAAAGAATTTCGTCCCGAAATTAAGACTGAGCTGACTCTAGCAGGAGTCTTCTTGAACAGGTGGGGGTACTTTTCTTTAAACTGGTCTTCAAGTTCCCATGTGTACTCGGGTCCGTGCTTAGAGTTCCAACGTACTTTGACAAGCTTGACACTGCTCCTCCTGGTCTTGTTGACTTTCCAGTCGGTAACCTCAACGGGTTGTTCTGTAAATCGGAGGGTGTCATCAATATGCACTTCATCCGCAGGGATGATCACGTTTTCTTGTGTTGGACTCTACTTGAGGTTGGATACATGGAACGTATCATGTACACCATTAAGTTCTTCCGGTAACTCCAACTTGTATGCCACTATACCAATTCTTTCCAAAATCTTGAATGGTCCAATGTATCGTGGATTCAGCTTTCCACGTTTTCCGAATCTTGCTACGCCCTTCCAAGGTGAGACCTTTAGCAAAACTTTGTCTCCTACCTCGAATTCTAATGGTTTTCGTCTTCGATCAGCGTAGCTCTTTTGTCGATCTCGAGCCGCCTTAATGCGCTCTCGGATCTGCGTAATCTTGTCGGTTGTCTCTTGTACAAGTTCAGGAATAACCATGCATTTGTCTCCAGCGTCTGCCCAACATAAGGGCGAGCGGCACTTGCGGTCATACAGAGCTTCGAACGGTGTGACTTTTATGCTTGTATGATAACTGTTATTGTAGGAAAACTCAACTAAAGGTAGATGAGTACCCCAGCTGCCGCCTAGGTCCATGACACATGCGCGAAGCATATCTTCTAATGTTTGTATGGTTCATTCGCTCTGGCCATCTGTTTGCGGACGGAAGGCCGTGCTTAGATCTAATTGAGTTACAAAGGCTTCCTGAAAGGATTGCCAGATTCTTGAGACAAAGTGTCCATCTCTGTCTGAAATAATTGAGATTGGCACTCCATGATGTGCCACAATTTCTTTTAAGTATATTTCAGCAAGCTTTCCAGTGCTGTCTTTTTCTCGGATCGGTAGGAAGTGCGCAGACTTTGTTAACCGATCAACTATCACCCATATCATATCGTGCCCTCTAGGGGTCTTGGGTAATTTCGTTATGAAGTCCATTGATATCTGTTCCCACTTCCACATGTGAAGAAACACG
Organism: Helianthus tuberosus; assembly: GCA_030545235.1. Taxonomy (NCBI): domain Eukaryota; kingdom Viridiplantae; phylum Streptophyta; class Magnoliopsida; order Asterales; family Asteraceae; genus Helianthus; species Helianthus tuberosus. Next base: position 127,103,880 of record CM060351.1, on the reverse strand, counting down.
GAACTAATTATGGGACTAATCAGTTTGGTTTATGTTCCTACCATAGTGGTTAATCTTCTAATAGCTTTCTGAGCTTCGTAATGATCGTCTAATCCTGCAAAACAGAACACTGTTACTCGTTAAGAGGGGAATGTGGGGGTTTCCCTCTTAACCGGGCTCCGGCGTGAGAATAAGCGACTGCTTTGGGGAGATAATTAAGTGTTGAGAGTGAGAGTAGAGGGAATGGAATGTTTAACCTGTGAAGTGAGGTCTCTATTTATAGCCGGAGAGGTGTAAGAGGATGTGGGCTGATGGGCCTTGGGCCGGAAGGCGACAACATGGAGGATATGCTCCTTGTCTCACTGGTGTCGACCGTTAGTGGCTTCTAGGAGCTTTCTGGAGCTGGCGCAATGTGATTGGAGCCACGTGTCACTATTGTCGGCCTGGCCGCCCTTCTGCCATCAGCAGGTAAGTGGAGATCGTGGGGCAGTTGTCTCTGCCTTATGATTGGTGCCATGTAGGCGTCCTTAAGTACTTTTTGTCTCCTGCATGTCAGATAATCGTGGAGCACGATTGAGCAGGGCCAGAAGGACGTTGATTGGCTCTTTTCTTCTACCACTTGTACCTTGTGTACTATCTGGACAGCCTTGCGTTACTTCCCTGCGCGATTCTTGCTGAATATGTGACCACCTCGCGCGGGGTTTGGATGACTGAGTGCTCTTTTAGTATGCTAAGTGTTGTTATTGGAGTTTCTTGTTGTCTAGGCCTCGAGCTGCGTAAAGTAGAATACGATGTAGCTCGCGCGAGGATCATGATAAGAAGTTTGTTGAATAAGGAGTATGGTCCCGCGCGTGACCTTGACGGAGGTTTGCGCGGCTTTTTTGGGACCATACCCCTTCAAGTCCCCCCAGTCCAGTACTGCACCATGCGCATGGCAAGTGGTTGGAGCTCTGGACTTAGAAAAATAAAGTTGTAGAAAATGTTTCCTTGACGTTTGTAAACGGGGCGCGTGTAAACTCTTATTGGTTACTACGGCGCGACTACTAGGTTTGGTTCCAGGTGGGTTGCTGCCTTTGGGTGTAAGCGCGCAGGGTTATTAAGTCGTTGTTAATACTGCGCGACCCTATTAGCTGCTGCATGAAGTCTGTAGTAATTTTTGGCGGGAAAACCTTCGAAATTTGAATTCTGACAAGTTGGTGAGAAACGTCATTGACGGTGACGTTTGAGTTGACCACTTACACGGCTGTCATCAAGTTGTCTCTGATGGTTGGTCATTTCATCAGGAGAGTGAGCTCCACGCGCGCGTGGTAACTGCCACTCCGGGATTCTCGCCTTACGTGTCATCCTCTGATTGGTCACGTGCGCGGCGATCTCGGCACGTTTACCCATCGCATTAAATGCGATGGGTATATATATCCAACGAGACGGAGAAGAAACCACTTCTCCTCTTCTGTTGTATTCTCTTTCCTATTTGCTCTCAAATTTCTTTGAATCTTCAAACCTTTGAAGAACATTGTAACAGATCTTCAAATTCTTGAAGAAATACTCAAAACTTTCTTCTTTGACATCTATGGCTGAAGAACGTCAAGAAGGAAATCCCGGAGAAGAAGGTCCTATTCCCTTTCTCAGGTGGGACTTGGGCCTCTTTGAGCAGATAGTACGGGGTTTCCGGTTTCCACCGGAATGGGATGCCAGGTACCCCGGTCAGGGCCAGACAGCCGCCGACGCACCACCGGGGTATATTACGGTATTCGAAGATTTCTTTCATCAGGGCAATTTCCGGTTGCCGGCGACGAATTTTATGGCACATATTTTGCAGTTCTATGGATTTCACATCTCCCAGTTGAGTCCTCGTGGGAAGGTTAGGGTTCGGCACTTCGAGTTTCTCTGTCGATCCCATGGCATAGAGCCAACTGTGGAGAGATTTAGAGCGTTCTATCAGTTGATTCGAAACATGGGGTTTTACTCATTTGCCAGTCGAGGCGCTGCAAAGAAGATACTTCTTAACCCTCCCAAGAGTTTCCACGACTGGAAACCAAAATTCTTTTATATTCGCGAGGAGGTGATTCCGATTGCCATGACATTCCGTGCCTGGTCTGAGCCGATTGTGAAGGAAGATCTGGCGATCCCCAAGACTGAGTCTTGGTATAGGACGCTGACTGCCACCCCAAACCGAGTGTTTGGTGAGAACGTCTTGGTGGCGGCGCAGATGAGCGATCAAGGGCTGCCTGACAGCAAGGAAGTTCCCATTCTGATGATCGACGATAGAGGTTAGTAACTCTCTTAGTTGTGTCCATTTCCTGTTTCGTACTTGCGTTTACTTATATAATTTGTCGTGTAGAGGTGCATCTATATCAAGCTGCCTTTCCCACCTTTGGCGGTTCCATGGGCGTTCGCCCGCTTCAGGCTGGAGAAGAATACTGGTATGACCAGATTAAGGGTAATTTCATGTACCCCGTTGCCGATGCATTCGCTGCTCCGCCTACTGCAACCGAAGGTGCGCATATACCTAACCCTCGCCCCTTGCGCTATGTGACTTCTGCTGGGAAAGAGATTGTCTATCTTTCCAGCGAGGAGTCTGTGGGATCATCAAATGGAGAGCTAAGTTCGTGGTCTAACATCTTTGCAGGTGTGTTGCGCGACTTGGGGATTGACCCTGAAGATAAGAAGAAAAAGCCTGTGAGAAAGAAGAAGGTTATCACCTTGGATCCTGAGGTGACCAGCAAGGGAGCTGGGAGTAGTCGCGCAACCGCTAGCGCTGCTGACAAAGGTACTCTCCGCCTTCGTCAAAGTAACTTGGAGGATTACGTTATTATCAGTGATTCATTTGAAGGTTTGTTGCGTATAGGCGAGAAGAAATCTGGAGGAGCTGGTTCGAAGAGCTCCGGAAGCGCTGGTTCTCGCAATCCGGATGCTGGTGCTACTCCTTCCTCTGTTGCGCATGAGGAAGAGGAAGAAGAAGAAGAAGAAGAAGAAGAGGAGGAGGAGGCTGCTGAAAAGTTGATCAGCAGAAAAAGAAATAGAAGCGAGACCACAGCTGGTGTGGTTGCTGCGCCGAAAGCTGGTGCGGTTCCCTTGATCGGAAAAACGAGCAACTTGCGCTCCCTTTATTGGTTTTCTCCTGGTTAGTTTTCTTTAGCTTCTCATTCTTTGTTTCCTCTTTTTGACACTTCTTATCTTCTGCAGAGGCCAAGAAGAAAACGCCCGAAAAGAAAGGTGTTGTGTTGACGGAGCCTTCGGAGCCGGAGCCAAAGAGGCCTAAGATTACCATTAAACCTTCAAAGACTGCTGGAGTGGAGTCTGAGAAGGGAAAACAGGCTGCTGCGGGGGATAAGGAGAAAGTTGCTGAAGAGAAGAAGAAGGCTAAGGAGAAGAAAGCCGAGGAAGATAAGAAGAAGAAGGCTGCTGAGGAGCGCAAGAAGAAAGCTGAGGAGGATAAGAAGAAAAGAGCTGAGCAGGAGAGAGAGAAGCGCGCTGCTGAAAAGCCTATTACTGATGTTGAGAAGGAGAAGGAAAAGAAAAAGGCTCCTGAAGAGCCTATTGATGATGCTCTAAAGTATACCGGTGCTGCTTCTATCACTGTTCATGAAGAGAAGAGGAAGGAACCTGGGGTGGATAAGCCTATCCACCCTGTTCGGCCTGATGCCTCCCGTCGCTTCAAGGGAACTACGGGGGGATCAGGTCCATACGTTTCTGGTTGCGCGAGCTCTGGTGGCGTTGGGGGTTACCACCCACAAGTTATCGGGGCGAAGGATACCCTTGGTGACATCTATTATAAAACTTATACTGAAGAGGAACGTGGTAAAGCCCCCTACCAAGCTCCCTGGGGTTTGAAGCAGAAAGACACCTTTCAAGAGTTCGGCCCTTGCCGCGATTGGTTCTTAAATTCCTTCCCTCCTAGTGAGGTTAATCGGCAGAGGGCGAAGACTCATGATGGGCTGTATCGAACTTATGCGATTGGGGAGGCCAATACTCGCGCCGCCAACCACCAAATCGTTCGCGAATGGCGAACGATGGTTAGGGAACGGGCCGATTGGGAAAACTACCGCGAGCGCCTTGTGCGGCAAGTTAAGGAGTTTGAGAAGGCTAAGGCCAAGTTTGAGGAAGAGAAATTCAAGTTTGAGGCTGATAGGAAAGCGGAGAAATGGGGGCACGGGGGCCTGAAGGGCAAGCTTCGAGCTGCCGAGGATCTGTTGGCGAAGGAGAAGGCTGAATGGAAGAAGATCTACAAGAAAGACAACCAGCGCGCTTATACTGCTTGCACTAAAATTACTAAGCTCGAAGGCAAGGTTGCTGAGTTGACAACGCAAGTCGAGGATGCGCAGGTTGTGCGTGCTGCTAAGGAGCAAGCTGAGGTTCGAGAGACTTCTCTTTTCAATTTATGCTTTTGTTAGCAGAGTTAAGTGATCTTTTATCCCTTGCAGGTTGAGCTGGCTGAGGTGAAGGTGCAGCTGTCAAGCAAAGACAAGGATCTGACGGCCAAGGATGTCGAGATTGCTGAACTGAAACGCCGCCTGAACGAGCAGGTTGACAAATGCGAATCCTTGGAAATCGATCTTGAGGCGGAGAAAGTTAAGGCTGCAACTGCTGAGGAGGCCAAGCAGAGAGCTGAAGAAGCGCGTGATGTTAGTACCGCGGCCCTCAATGTAGCGCAGACTAACTATTCTGAGACTCAGGGCATCGTTGATACTCTTGTCTCTGAGGCCGAGTGGATGCGCGGCCGCGGAGTAGTGCTGGTATGCTATTCTTTTCCCTTAAAACTTTTGCTAAAAGTTGTTTTTAATACACAGTCTTCACTGTAGGTTGCCAACTCTGTCCTTAACGCTGGAGAACTGGATCGCGCTGTTGCTGCTCTGACAGATGCCGCGCGCGCAGTTGGTCATCGTGGAGGCTATCTGGAATGTGCGCAGCACGTTGAAGAGGTATTCGGACAGGAGTTTGACACTAGTCATTGCTCAGTGACTGACCAGGCTAGTGCAGAGTTGACACGTGCTGAAAATGCTTATGATCACTTATCACTGCCCGTGATGGACTTGGTCGCGAAGGCTCTAGAGCATGATGACTGGTGTCAGCGCCTTAAGGCCATTCTTGACCCACCGATAACTGTTGACTTGTCTGATGCGGAAGAAATGGCGGGCAATGATGGTGATGAGGAAGGCGATGGTGTTGGCCATAAGCACGATGATGATGATGGTGATGGCTTTGAATAGACTAGTGCTTTTAGGCTTTGTGCCTTGTAATTTTTCTTGAAGTTTTGAATGTAAACCTTTGCGCGGTCGCGCTTGTTTTAGACTGAATGAATGCTATTTGTTTTCTATATAACTGTTGCGCGGTTGCGCTTATTAAATATAATGCTTGCTTATTCTTTCCCGTTACAATTATTGCACTGTTGTTAGAAACTTTGGTTAAGTTAGCGCGAATAAATGTAAGTGTGGCTCTTGTGTGAGTGTAACTGCCCGGTCTCGCGCTATGTTCGCGGAGAACCTTGGAGGCATAACTCAAGAGCTCGTAATTTACTGGAGTGTTTTCGTGCTAATCAGAAGTTTAACATGCATTTGTAACGAAAGTCATCGTGCTGAAAGAAAAACATGTCGTATGCTTTCATTGATTAAGAAACAGGCGCTTAGGCCAACACACATTGCTTGTAACGTAAAGGTCGTTTAGCCAACATAGGGAAGTAAAAAGGCGCATGGCCAACATCAGTGAGTAAAGGCGCAAGGCCAAGAGTAATTACATATAGCATTTGCGCAGTTGTTGCGCATTCCACGTTCGTGGGATGATGTGATCATCCAGGGTGCGCAATTTGTATGCCCCTTTTCCTAGCACTTTGTGAACCAAGTATGGGCCTTCCCATTTGGGTGCTAGTTTTCCGGGGCGTTCAGCGTTCGAAGCCTCATTGTCCCTGAGGACATATTCTCCTGGAGTGAAGGTACAAATGCGGACTTTCGCATTGTAGTACCTTTCCAGCTGTGTCTTGTATTTCGCTTCTTTGATACGCGCAATCTCGCGCCTTTCTTCTAGTAGATCCAGATCGAGACGGCGCTCTGCTTCGTTATCAACCGTGTTGACTGCTGTCAAGCGCGGTGAAGGGAGTCCGACTTCCGCTGGGATAACTGCCTCTGAGCCGTATACTAGGCTGAAAGGAGTTTCGCCGGTGCTCGTCTTTGGCATGGTTCGATGAGCCCACAGGATGCTTGGGAGCTCATCTACCCAGCCTCTTCTCTTTGTGCCCAGTCGGGCTTTGATCCCCTCGACGGTACTTTTGTTAACGCTTTCCACTTGACCGTTGCCTTGAGGGTGCGCAACGGAGGAGAAGGTATGCTCGATTTTCATTTCCTTCATCCAGTTTTGAAGGTCCTCAGAAGCAAAATTGGTACCGTTGTCTGTGATTATTTTGAGTGGGAGACCAAACCTGCAAATGATGTGTTCCCAAATAAACTTGCGCACCATCATTGCAGTGGTTGAGGCGAGAGCTTTGGCCTCCACCCACTTAATAAAATAATCCACGGCCACAATTATGAACTTGACGGCGCCAGGGGCGTCTGGGAAGGGTCCCACCATATCAATTCCCCACTGTTGGAAAGGCCAAGCAGTGGATACAGGGATAAGATCGTTCTTAGGGCGCTGGGTTTTTGGATAATGTCGCTGATAGGAGTCGCATTTGCAGAACTCCTTCAGGGCGTCAACGTGCATCCCTGGCCAGTAATATCCAGCGTTCATAATCTTCGCGACAACCATGCGTGGGCCAGCATGAATGCCACAGATCCCTTCGTGAATCTCCCTGATCAAGTAATTCGCATCTTGGGGGTCCACGCAGCGCAGTAGTGGCCCCAAGAAGGACTTTTGGTATAAGGTACCACCATTCATCTCATAATGCAGAGCTTTATTTTGAATCTTTCTTGCCCCTGCCTTACTTTCAGGGAGTATTCCTTCTTGCAAGTACTGAATTATAGGGGTCATCCAAGATGGCTGCCCTATTTAGATCACATTTACCTGGCGCAGCAGGACTGATGGATTTTTTAGTACTTCAATCCTTACATCTTTTGCGAGGTGTTGAAAGGGGGTTGAAGCAAGCTTGCTCAAAGCGTCAGCTGGTTTGTTTTCGGAGCGATTGATGTGGAATACCTTGTAGGACTTGAACTGTTGAAGCAACTCTTTTGCCTGCTCTAAATATAGGGCCATGACTTCGCCCCTTGCATCGTATATACCGTTAATTTGGCTGGCTATCAAGAGTGAATCGACGTGTGCTTGTAGATTTTTAGCTCCCATTTTTATGGCGAGGCGTAGGCCTGCCAGAAATGCCTCGTACTCTGCCTCATTATTGGTATTCTTAAAATCCAACTTGATGGCGTACGTAAATTCATGTCTTTCAGGGCTCACGAGGCGCAAGCCTGCTCCTGCGCCGTCCTCGTTTGAGGCCCCATCTGTGTATAGCAACCACAACTCATCAGATGTATCTTTCAAAGGAGTCTCAACAATCTCACAATCCTAGATTTTTTCTGCTGGGACTTCCGTGATAAAGTCGGTGAGAACTTGACCTTTGATGGCTGGGCGCGGCTGTACAAGATGTTGTGGCCCCCCAGCTCGATCGCCCATTTTGCTAACCGCCCAGATGTTTCTGGCTTTTGCAATATCGTGCCAATGTGGAAATTGGTAAGTACGGTGATCACATGCCCTGTAAAGTATCTGCGCAGCCTCCGGGAGGCGTGTAACAGCGCAAGCACCAATTTCTCCATTGTGGAGTATCTTGTTTTGGGTCGGTAAGCACTCTACTGACGTAATAGATAGGCGTCTGAACTCCATTTCTTTCTACAAGTAATATCGAACCTACTGCCTTATCCGAAGAAGATAAGTACAGTATGAGCGGTTCTTTTTCGAACGGCGTGGCCAGGGTAGGGAGTTCGATCAAGCACTCCTTCATTGGCTGAAAAGCCTTCTCTGCTTCAGGGGTCCACCTGAACTCTTGTTTCTTCACACAGTTGCGCAGAGTGCGGATAAAAGGGTATGACTTCGCGGCTTGGTTTGACAGAAAACGGTTAAGCGCGGCTAGGCGGCCGGCCAACCTTTGCATCTCTTTGATTGTTCGTGGTGATGGCATCCTCTCTATCGCCTGGACCTTTTCTGGATTCACCTTAAAGCCGCCGTTTTTGACTATGAAGCCTAAGAACTTCCCCTCTTCCATACCAAAGGAACACTTGGCCGGATTCAATTTCATGTTCACGCTGCGCAATGAGTTGAATGTTTTTTCAATGTCTTTCAACATTTGGTCCTCTTCATGACTTTTAATCACCAGATCATCGATGTAAACCTCGATATGCTTCCCGATATCTCCAGCGAAGGTCTTATCCATCAGGCGTTGATACGTTGCGCCAGCATTTTTCAGGCCGAAAGGCATCTTTGTGTAGCAGAAGATTCCTAGATCGGTTCGAAAAGTTGACTTGTCTTCGTCTTCTAACTTCATTTGTACCTGATGGTACCCTTTGTAGCAATCTAAGAAGCATTTCCATCTGTATGGCGCGAGAGAGTCTATCTTTTTGTCGATCTCAGGCAAAGAGTAACAATCTTTAGGGCATGCCTTGTTGAGATCGGTATAATCAACACACATTCGCCATCCTCCGCTAGACTTCTCCACCATCACTGGGTTCGCGACCCAACTTTGATAACGTACTTCTCGCAAGATTCCAGCTTTGAGTAGTTCGCATACTTGCTCATTCATTGCCTTGCTTTCGTCTGCCCCTAAGCTGCGCCTTCTTTGGACTTTTGGCTCAACAGAGGGGTACGTGTTTAAACAATGCTCGGTAATATCACGCGGGACACCGGTCATGTCGGCCGAAGTTCAGGCGAAGATATCCATATTCCTAAACAGGAGTTGCTTGAGATGCGTTCTGATGTTTGGTGAGATTGCATGGCCTATCGTCACCGTTTGCTCTGGGTACTTGCGGTTTAACACCCATTTCTCTGGCTCGGTTGTTGAAACCTTGGCCGTTTTTGTTGGGCGCATTTCTTCTGTCGACATTACTTCTTTCTTGGCATAGATAATCGCCACCCCCGTCTTGGTTGGAAACCCTATCGCTGAGTGAGGCGTGGAGGTTACCATGTTCAATTCGCCTTGTGTTTCTCTCCCAATCAATACATCATGCCTTGATTTGACAGGCATCACCATGAAGTTTACATTTGTTGTTCTTGAATGCTTCCCGTCAGAGAGCGTGACGGGAAAGCTGATTTGGCCTAGCGGGAAGACCATTTCGTTGCAGAATCCAGACAGTGGATAATCAACTGGTTCAAGTCTTGCTTTATCCTCCTCATCAAACTGATTAAAACATTGCTCATAGATGATGTTAGCCGTGCTTCCTGGGTCGATGAACACGTACTCCGTTTCATATTGGCCGATAATACCGGTAATGACGACGGGTCGAGTGGCGCGAGGACCGCCGCGCACTACCGGGAAAATGACCTGTTGCTCTTGCCATGAGGGTTCGTAAGGGAGCTTGCCCTTCTCTTTTGCGCTGTATCTTGGCCCGTTGACCAAATGTGTTTCTAGGCGTCTGACTTTCTTGTGATTCCCCTCTTCGTGGCGCTGGAGCTGTCGAGTTTCTTTACGCACGTTTTTCACCAAGTGGCTTAACTTCCCGCTTTTTAGCGCTCTTTCGATCTCCTGACGTAAACTGTAACAGTCGTCCATCAGGTGTCCCGTATCTTTATGGAAGTCGCAGTACAGGTTAGGGTCTTGCCCCTTTTTGTTTGTTATAGGCCTTGGAGCCTTGAAATCATGATTCTCCGTCATCAGCACCTCTTTCGGTGTTTTTATGAGCGGAGTCCAGTTTTTTTCTCGGTTGTCATCCCTGACTGCTTTCCGATAACCAATGCGATCGATAGTGTCTCGCGCGTCCTCTTTGTAGCGAGACCGCTCTTCATAACGAGATCGTTCGCCATAACCGCTGCGGTGGTTGGCTTTCCACCCAGGGTTTTTGCCTTTGATTCGTCTATTGTTGTCGCGCGGATGGCCCCCCTTAGAAAATCGATCTTCAGCATAATAATTCTTGTTTGCGGCGAGTGACTCTTCAGCTTATCCCATTCTTTGGGCATCCCATCTTTCCCGGTGATAGTTCTGATGAGACTATCACAGCGAATGGCTTTCTTGAAGTGGCAACGCATGAGTTGTTCACTTACGCCATCGATTTCCAAGCACTCTTTGTTAAAGCGAGTGATGAAATCTTCTAAACCCTTGTTATCTCTGCACCAGATGTCTTCTACCTCGGCTGTGTCGCGCTGATAACATCTCTGTTGACTGAAGTGACTCAGAAACTGTGTCCTGAAATCCACCCATGACTTGATCTTTCCCGGAGGAAGGCTGTCGAACCAGGCGCGAGCAGCCCCTGTAAGCGTTTGAATAAACAAATGGCACCACATGGGCATATTCCATCCTCCCATGCAACCTACGCTTGTAAAAACTCTGACGTGATCATCGGGATCAGTCAATCCGTTAAACTTTCCAACTGTCGGCGGAAACTTTTCTCTTTTAAGGGGCGCCAGCGCGATCTTTGGAATGAACTTTGAGTGTTCTATGGCTTCAGCTGGTCAGTAGGCGAGGCGAAAGTCTTGCTCTGCCTCTTCGGTGTACCCTACGTGTTGTCTTGGTTTGTAGTATTCATGGTTCCTCTGTAAATGATTAAAGACTGAAGATTCTTCATCGTCTTGCCAAGTTGGATCATTCGGGTCAGTATCTTCCCATTCATTGTTCATGTTGCGCGGCGTGAGCCGGCTATGAACTGGGCCTCTCTGGACGTTTGACGGATAGTCATAATAGCTTTCTGTTTCTCCCCGTGTATCGCGCGTGTCCTGCAGCTTAGTCTTCTGGTAGGGGGAGGTCTGTTAGCTCTTCCTTGTATGTTTTGCTGCGGTGGTATCTGGCGCGCCCCGTGACTGGGGCCTGTTGGTGTAACCGAGGACGGTTCTGCCGTTAAGACTGCTTGTTGTGCGATCAGGGATTGATACGCCGCGTTAATGGTTGCAATGTTTTTGGCGTACCATGAGGCTGGAGTTTCCCCCTCTGGTAGCCCTAGTATCGCCGAAACGTTCTGAGGTGGAGCTGGGTTTGAAGGTCCAGCGCCGTTGTTTCCTGGAGTTACCGTCTAAGTGATGCTGGTGATGCTCCCGCGCGGTCCTCCAGTGTTAGTTACGTCGATTTCACCAATTTCTTCAATGTGTTGGGTTTGGACGTTTTGGTTGTCCACCCCCAACGCTGCATTAGAGTTTGCTCCAAAACCAACAAACTCAGGAATGATTCCTTGACCAGCCATGTTCCTACCATAGTAGTTAATCTTCTAATAGCTTTCTGAGCTTCGTAATGATCGTCTAATCCTGCAAAACAGAACACCGTTACTCGTTAAAAGGGGAATGTGGGGGTTTCCCTCTTAACCGGGCTCCGGCGTGAGAATAAGCGACTGCTTTGGGGAGATAATTAAGTGTTGAGAGTGAGAGTAGAGGGAATGGAATGTTTAACCTGTGAAGTGAGGTCTCTATTTATAGCCGGATAGGTGTAAGAGGATGTGGGCTGATGGGCCTTGGGCCGGAAGGAGACAACATGGAGGATATGCTCCTTGTCTCACTGGTGTCGACCGTTAGTGGCTTCTAGGAGCTTTCTGGAGCTGGCGCAATGTGATTGGAGCCACGTGTCACTGTTGTCGACCTGGCCGCCCTTCTGCCATCAGCAGGTAAGTGGAGATCGTGGGGCAGTTGTCTCTGCCTTATGATTGGTGCCATGTAGGCGTCCTTAAGTACTTTTTGTCTCCTGCATGTCAGATGATCGTGGAGCACGATTGAGCAGGGCCAGAAGGACGTTGATTTGCTCTTTTCTTCTGCCACTTGTACCTTGTGTACTATCTGGACAGCCTTGCGTTACTTCCCTGCGCGATTCTTGCTGGGTATGTGACCACCTCGCGCGGGGTTTGGATGACTGAGTGCTCTTTTAGTATGCTAAGTGTTGTTATTGGAGTTTCTTGTTGTCTAGGCCTCGCGCCGCGTAAAGTAGAATACGATGTAGCTCGTGCGAGGATCATGATAAGAAGTTTGTTGAATAAGGAGTATGGTCCCGCGCGCGACCTTGACGTAGGTTTGCGCGGCTTTTTTAGGACCATACCCCTTCAACATGGGAATCTTTGGTTGTTGCAGTAGCCCAGATGGTTTCTGATATTCAGCCTTAACCTTAGCACAGGTTAGGCACTTTCCAACATAAATAGCAACATCGCTTTTAAGTCTCGGCCACCAATAGTAGTCTTTCAAGTCTTGATACATTTTGTTCGATCCTGGATGGATCGAGTATCTCGACTTATGAGCTTCATTAAGGACAACTTCTCGAATGCTGCCATAGAGCGGAACCCAAACACGCTTCTTAAAGTATAGGGTTCCCTCTTCATTTGGCACCATGTATTTTAACATACCCCAGAGGTATTCAGCTTTACGGTTTTCCATCTTAAGGGCTTCTGGTTGTGCGTCACGAATACGTGCAGTGAGGTTCGTTTGAATAGTCATTTCCAATGCCCGAACCCTTAGGGTCTTAACCCTTTCCTTTCGACTTAGCGAGTCTGCTACAATGTTTGCTTTTCCAGGATGGTACTTAGTCTCACAGTCATAATCGTTCAGTAACTCAACCCATCGTCGCTGACGCATGTTTAATTCTTTCTGATCAAATATGTGTTGTAAGCTTTTGTGATCTGTGAAGATTGTACATCGAGTACCATATAGATAATATCGCCAGATTTTCAAGGCGAATACCACCGCGCCGAGTTCCAAGTCGTGCGTGGTATAGTTCCTTTCATGCACCTTCAATTGTCTTGAAGTGTAAGCGATGACTTTTTGGCGTTGCATGAGCACGCAACCCAAGCCTTGAAGTGAAGCGTCGCAGTATACCACGAAGTCTTCAGTGCCTTCTGGTAATGATAGTATTGGTGCATCGCATAGCTTATTTTTAAGTAGTTGGAAGGCTTCTTCCTGCTTGTCACCCCAGTCATACTTCTTGTCTTTCTGTGTAAGGGTTGTCAGCGGTTGAACTATCTTTGAGAAATTCTCGATGAATCGTCGGTAATAGCCCGCTAAGCCCAAAAATTGTCGAACTTCAGTTGGGGTTTTGGGAGCTTCCCAATTCTTTATGGCTTCTATCTTGGATGGGTCTACATGAATGCCCTTCTCGTTCACAACGTGACCAAGAAATTGTACTTCGCGAATCCAAAACTCGCACTTGGAGAATTTTGCTTCTCTTTCTTCAGTAGTTCCAGAATGGTTCTGAGGTGTTGCTCGTGCTCTTCTTTCATTCACGAGTAAATCAGGATATCATCGATAAATACAATCATGAATTTATCGAGATATGGTTTGCATACGCGGTTCATCAGATCCATAAAGACGGCTGGCGCGTTCGTCAGTCCGAATGGCATCACACGAAACTCGTAATGCCCATAGCGCGTTCTGAATGAAGTCTTTGGTATGCTTTCCTCTTGTATCCTTAACTGATGGTATCCAGATCGAAGATCGATCTTGGAATAGTAGCTTGATCCTTGCAACTGATCAAATAAGTCATCAATCCTCGGTAGTGGATACCGATTCTTGATTGTGAGCTTGTTCAGTTCTCTGTAATCGATACACATCCGCAGAGTTCCATCCTTCTTCTTCACGAACAATATTGGAGCTCCTCAAGGCGAGAAGCTTGGCCTTATAAATCCTTTATCCAACAACTCCTGGAGTTGTGTAGATAATTCTTGCATTTCGGATGGTGCAAGCCGATAGGGTGCCTTGGCTACAGGAGCAGCTCCTGGAACCAAGTCTATACGGAATTCGACTTGTCGTTGCGGAGGTAGTCCTGGCAGATCTTCTGGAAAAACATCAGGGAATTCCTTCACCACGGGAATATCTTCGAGTTTTGGCTCCACAGCCTTCTTATCTACAACGTGCGCTAGGAAAGCAACACATCCTTTCCTTAAGCACTTATGTGCCTTCATACAACTGATGATTCGCAGAGGCGCGTCTCGTTTTTCTCCATGTACGATGAGAGTTTCATCATTCGCCAAAGGGATGCGAATGATTTTCTCATGACAAATAACTTCAGCTTTGTTTTTGGACAACTAGTCCATTCCGACCACTACATCGAAGCTACCCAATTGAATAGGTAAGAGGTCGATGCTAAATCTTCGTTCACCAAGTTCCAATGTGCAACCTCTAACAACTTCGCCCGACTCAACAAGTTTACCATTGGCTAGTTCTATGGAATAAGGAATATCTAATCTACTAGATTCTATTCCAAACATACGTTTAAATTCCACAGACATGAAGCTATAGTCGGCACCAGTGTCAAATGGTATGGATGCAAAGTGATTGTTAACGAGAAACGTACCGGTAACCACATTAGGGTCCTCGCGTGCGTTCCTTGCTCCAATTACGAATGCTCGAGCCTGAGCATTGTTTCCCTTCGGGCAGTCTTTCATGAAATGATCGTTGCTTCCACAACTGAAGCATCCTTGTTTCTGCCCAGCTCTATTACCATTCCGGTTACCATTTCCACCATTGTTTCTATTACCCTTACCATTGCGGCCTCCAATACTTTTTCCCCAACAATCCTTGGTACGGTGGCCTGACCTCCCGCAGTTCTCGCATTTCCCAAAGCGACAATTTCCTATGTGGTGAAAGTCACAGCGGTTGCATTTGGGCAGAGTGCCCTGATACTTCTTAGTTCCTGTATCGTTTGCGGCCGCGAAGGTTTTTGCCTCCATAGGTGGGTTAGTATCACGCTTCTTGTTGTTCGAACCCTTATTGTTGCTGCGGGTGGCTTGGTTCAGATTTGAATGTTTCCTCTTCTTGTCACCAGGCGACTCAGCATGCGTCTTGGTATTTTCAGTGGGGTTCATCGATAACTTCTTCATACGAACACAATCTTCAGTAAGGCTGACAGCCAGAGTTACAGCCTCAGTGATTGTTTGAGGTTTGGCCGAAGTTACCATGCCGCGAAATTCTGAGGCCAATCCCCAAATGTAGCGTTCAACGTGCTTAAATTCAGGAGTCACCATGTAGGGAAGCACTCTAGACAGATCGTGGAACCTTCGAGTATAACCAGTGATGTCAGCACCTTCCATGGTCAAGTGCCAAAACTCCGTTTCCAATCTTTGGAGTTCAGCACGAGAGCAATACTTCTCTCTCATTTTTTCCTTCAGCTCATCCCAAGACATGCCATCCGCGGCATCATCACCCAGAGTTTGGACTTGCAAGTTCCACCAAGTCAAAGCTTCATCTACAAACAACCCAGTAGCAAAAGTGACTTGCTGATCCGCGGTACACTTGCTCATGCGGATAGTGGCTTCAGTCTTCTCTGTGCAGCGTACAAACGCCACTGCACCTCCAGTACTGTCGTAGTTCAGCGGTTTGCAGTCGAGGAACTGCTTGAAAGTGCAGCCCTGAGCTGCGTTTCCTCCAGATGAATCCCCATTCCCATTGCGTCTCGCATTGCTTGGTCCTCCACTGTCTTCAGTACGGTTCGCCTCGTACTGCGCGATAGATGCGGAGATTCTTTCTTCCAGTAGGGCGTTTAGCTCTTCAGCGGTCCTTGGCAGTGGGGGAGGAGGAGGTTGATCACGAGCGTTCACAGCTCTTCTTGGTGCCATGTTCTGAAAGAACACAACACAATAGGGTTAGACATTTGTTTGATATCGTCATACGAGACAGTAGTAGTATATATATACACAGGCATATACCACATAAGTGACATCAAACAATCCGCCAAACGTATAAAACAATTCATACAGCAACACGCATGTAACTTGTAGAATGTATCATGAATGTTTGAATGTAACTTGTAGAATGTATCATGAATGTTTGAATGTAACTTGTAGAATGTATCATGAATGTTTGAATGTAACTTGGAAAACGTATCTGTAACTGAGTACTGTGAATGTTTGTATGAATCATCTAGAATGTATCTTTAACTGAATACTATGAATGTTTGAGATCGCTAGTGGTTTGAAAGGCCACTAACATGTGTCACGACATAGGAAGCCACCAAACCTAGGCATTTTTGTCGACTTTGACTGAGACACAGAAGCACTCATTGGTAGAAGTAGGCCAAGAGTGGGGTTGCCTGAAACCCATTAGATCTAACCTTTTGATCTGCGGTCTGAATGTATACGTTGATTAATGGTGCTTATGGTACCCTATTTGGGACATGATCTAGAATGTTTCACTTGAATGTTTTTGTACTCCATCATACCATTTGTAAACATTGTAACATTTGTAACATGTATTTCACCCCCGAAGTTATAAAACCAAAAACAGTTAAAGGAAAAGGGGGAGCATGAACTCACCACTTTGCGTTCCTGCGTCGTAAACTTCACCGGATTTGCTTATCTAGCGTCGTGACCTAAACGTGTTTTATTAACGTTAGTCACTAGACTTGTATCGCACAAGTACGAGTCACTATCTTTTATGTATTTGTTCTTGTGTTAAAAATAATTTATATTTTTAACTATGTGTCTTACTTATATTATTTTTCTCAAAAATAAATATAAGTATCTTGTATTTTTCACCCGAATTATGTACTTTGTCCAAAACTTCATTTCGTGTTCATAACTTGTCCAAGTTATTTATTCTATCAAGTAATATATTTTCATAAATATATTCTCTTGTATTTGTCTAAGTATGTTGTATTTTGTATCTTCACTCCTTATGAGTATTTAGTGTATTTTCAAGTCTTAATACACTATTACATGTAATACATACTACATACACTTAGCACAAAATTTGGTGATCAATAAATATATATATTTTTCTAAAAAATATACATACTTAATTTCAATTTTAATCTTGAAGAAATCATCATTTCTTACCACAAAAATTAGGGAAACATTGGTAAATGTTTTTAGATACATTTTTAGGAAATAAGTTTCTCAAAACTTATATTTTTTTAAGTGTCAAAATTTATAAATTTTTTTGACATAGTTTCCCCTAAAAATGGAGGTTTCCCATGTTTTCAAAACATGTGTTTATTTTCTTTTAAAATCATCACAACAATCAACAACTTATCAAGTGCCGAAATCAAGCAAAACACACTACATCATGAGCTTGAAGTTCTTGTAAAAACTTGTAGTAACTTACCACGTTATTTAGTAGGTTTAGTTACCCTTAAAAACATGGTTGTTTGTTTGTAAATCTTATTCTTGAAGGATTTAGTCATTTACAACTTGTAGGATGATTTTTCTAAAAATATTTCTTTTGTATTTTTCATGTTTCATAAGTGTTCATACACCTGTTCTTCTAATAAAAATAGTGTAGGTTTAAGTAAAAACCAAGATCTTCTAAAAATCATATTTTAAACTTGGTTTTCTTGGAAAATCATTCATAAATCTTGGATTTACAAGTTCACTAGTTTACTTTGTTTAAAATCATTTCTCTTTCAAGTTCATGTTTAATCAAGAAGATGATCATCTTTGTGTAAACACATAATCATCTTTTAATCTTGCTAGGTCATGTGTTTAATCACAATCTAGCAAGCTTCATATGAAGATTAACATCCTCATCTCAAGTAAACAACTATCAAATATCATTCATGCACCAAACAATATCATTTCAACACTATTTCATCAAATTACAAGCTTTATGTTTCAAGATTCATGTGTATGTTCGTTAGTGTTCTTGAGTTAATCATCATGTTATATCTTTTAATCAAGCAAAATGGAAGTAAACAAAGATCAAAAGAGCCTTACCACTAGCTTCAAGCTAGGGAAGAAAGATGATGAAAATCGAGTGGGTAAAAGCAAACGGAAGAGGTCCTTCAACTTCTTCAAGCACCAAGCTTCTTTAGTGACCTTCCTACAACTTTGAGAGTGTATAGATTGTATAGAAGTGAGATAATGGTGGTGGTGATGGGGCTGGTTGTTCTTGGCCGCAAGAGGGAAGGGAAGAGGGGAAGAAGATGGTGGGTTGTTGTGAAGAAGGATCTCTTATGTTATATATATTGTACTTCACAAGATCTTATCATATCCCATAGAATCCAAGGAAGATCATGTGTATCAAAATGAATCTTGAGAAGATTTAAGTCGGAAAATGGGGGATCTTGAAAGATTATTGTGGGGCCACCCTTGTTGTAGCCGTGAATAATATGGGGGGTCGCAAAGTGTAAATTTCATTTTCTAAATACATAACTAAGCAAGCTTTCAAGTATAAAGTCTAGGGTTTTAGTGTGTTATTAAGTCGTAAGAGGTGTTATGGTGTTCGGGAACCATAACTAGCTCAGAAACATTAAAACAATGCTTCTAGCAAAATTTTGGTGTTCCAGGTAATGTCCGGTTGTTCGGTTAGATACCGGTTCGTTAAAGTGCTAAATTGCACCGTTTAGTGTCCTTTATGTCCCCTTTTGTAACACTTTCAATTCCCGACACTTAGGGAAATATTCTGAATGATAAATCATGATTTCTGCATAACATTTATGTGTTAAAAGCTGATTTATAGCTGAATTTAATAAAATTCTGCACTTAAAGTGCGTTTCGGGTGCTTTTTAGTGCGTATTTTAGCTTTCGGAATGTCTATATGTTAACCCTTGTATGTACTCTTGGGTTTTAATGCATTCTTGTCGTTGGACCTACACCTAGGCTCCAATTCTATTGTCTAACTGCTTTCTGCAGATTTGTCGACGCAATGTGTCTTACCGGTGAGTTTACTAGTATTTCTGACGCAACGCTGTTCATTAATGCATAAAGTAATTCTTGTAGTATTAAATGTGCATGAATTCACAAGTATATCATGTAATCAAACAATGTTGACATTTTAGCACATAATTGCAGTCATTAAATAAAAACTAGAATGTACGGTAATTACCAGTTTGGTGCCAGTTGTCACACGTATGCCTCAGTGATTAAATAAAAGCTTGGAGTTAGTGATTAATCACTAATGGTCTAGCTATTTTTCGAATTGAAAGTGGCTATGAGTTGGTAATTATGTGGATAATAAACCCTTAAAATGGCACCCTCTGATTTCCACTCTAACTTGGCCAATTGTCGGGTCAAACTTAATTATAAAAAGTCAACGGAAGCTATTTTTGCAAATAAATTCATAACTGATAATGAAGAAGTTATGAAACCTGTTTTAACACTAAAATAACTAGGTAAATAATGTAAGAACATGTCTAAACATGTTCAACCTGACAATTCGGAGTTTAGGCTCGGTTCGGAACCGAAAGTCGCAAAAGTAGACTTTTGCTTTGACTTTCAGTTCTGACCCGATTTAGCTTAATTTAGATATGCCTTAGGGTTCCATTAGGACCAGGTTATAGGTTAGTATAACCCTCTGAGGTTATACAACTTGTTTCCTAATTAATCCGATTCATTTGCATGTTTCCGTTAATTGCTTAAATGTTGACCATTATGCCCTTTTGATAATAAAACGAGATTTTTGAAAATGTGAGAGGACAAAAACCTTTATTACTGATTTATAAACATGTCCTAAAAATTTGACATCAGTTTGATGTCTGAATTAGGAGTTATGCTCCATATCGTAATTTGAAAGCTTTTTATTTATTAAATGGCATTTTTAGCATAAAGCCTATTTAAACCCAAATTTTGACACCAAACCTTTTACCCACTGATGTAATATAATATTTTTGGATTTTTGAATATTTTTATTAATTTTTAAACTGATCATAGCATAGGGTTCTTGCTTTGATTCGGTGATTGTCGGTTATACCCTTTTTGCTAATAAAATGAGTTTTACATAACATTTTGATTCCAAACCTTTTGCTACTGATTTTATATGTTAAATAAAATATTTTAAGCCTTCTGAACTGATAAAATCCCAGCTTTCCTTAAATAACCTGAAAATCGCTTAAAACCGACTTTTTACGCGTTTTAAACGCATAGTATGGATTAAAACTATTTTTGACATATAAGACTTAATACCTACTGATGTTTTAAGTAAATTTTTATACTTTAACAGTAAGTAAAAGTTTTGAACTCAGATTTCCAAATTTGACCTTTAAAGCTTATGTGAAATGACCAAAATGCCCCTACGGTGCATAGTTTGGTTATGAATGATAAATTTCACATATATGCAATACACTACTGATATGACTTGCAAAAATAAATATTTTTACTAATCCTTTTAGACCAGAACCTCATATTAATATTTAATCTCTTTTACAACCTTTAAAATGACCAAAATACCCCTACGGGGCTTAAATTGATTTTAAATCCGTTTTGGGCATAAGGGAAGGTATCCTACTGATATCACAACATATTTAAGGCATATTAACTTGTGAAACCTGTATATGACTCTTTTGGTTACCCGTTATGCATTTTTCGCGTTCGGTACAGTTTATGTGACTAGTTTGCATAGATTGACCGAAACGGGTCAAACCTTATCATTTTTTCTTCAAAATCCAGAATGTGTTTAGTTTACCCATATTATACAAGTCTTCAAAATTGTCGGGTCTAAATCACATTCTAATCCGGTCATCGCTTAATCTTGCGTGTTAAACCGTATATCTTCCTTTAAAACTAACTGGTCTAAGTTTAAACTTAAGTAAGACCTGTTAGGAATCTAATAGGTTATTAAAACCTTCGTTACAGATTTAGGAGCCCAGTAAAAGATATTTTCACTTGCTGATTGTATACGGCTGGGATAAATTTGTATAATTTGCTCAGGTAAATACTTTAACTTATTTTCCCTATACGGGCTTGGGATACGGTATTATAATAATACCGCCTGGTCGGGTTAGTAGTTATTTAAATCGGATTGTGATTAATATAATTACATAACCCGTTTTAATCTGTTTTGTTTGGTATATGGCCTGTTAGGACCGGTTTTGACTCCGAAATGATTGTGAACCGAACGTGTGACGTGCGGAATCCGTACACGAACGTGATCGAACACACGAGACGTAATATAATCGGTGATTCTATTTACAGATCTTAAATCATACAAGAACCTGAATAACGTGGATCACTTTCTCTCTCTAGCTTCTCTCTCTAACACTAGAGCTCTCCAAGTCTCCAAATGGTAAAAGTTATAATTCTAACACTTACACTCCTATTTATAGGCCAAGGGGCTTTAATGAGATTCCTCATTATTACAGAAATGCCACCTTGCCTTTTACTACATGTAACAACATAAGCACTAGAATTAAACTGTTTCTGCTACGACTTGAGATGACGGAGGCGATAGACATACTGCACTAACAGACTCCCCCTTGGATATTGCCGCAGTCAATCTCAATCATTGAGTTAAACTCGTAGCGTCTTGTCTTTCTCTCTCTCTGAGTTTTCTTGAAGCTTTAACACGTTTTCAGCAAACATAGACTCCCTCTTGCTTGAACAGAATCCCCGTGGATCTGTCTTCAGCTTCAGCTTCCTCTTTCGATAGACTCTTCAGGCTCCCCCTTTCGTCAAGCTTCCGTGCTTTGGGATCGACACCTGGCTTTCCAGTTACAAGCTCCTCTGGGATAGCTACCTAGCTCCTTGAGTGCACGCTTCCTCTTGCGTTGAGCTCGTCTTCAGACTCCCCCTTAGACTCGGCTATCGGGATCGTAGTCTGGTACAACATCTGCAATTCTCAGATATTTATAAGTAAAACATTTTGAACATCCAAGATTGAAATGGCTCTCTCAGTATAAGCTAAAATGTTTTGAAAATGAAAGCATTTTCGGTTTTCCAGGAATCGTGACCTGGCTCTATTAAACTTTCTAAATCAAGATCCTGGCTCTAAAATATAATAATATGAATGTATCCAGAATTACTTGATTCTCTCTCTCTCTAACAACAAACTTAAAAGATTTGGCAGTTTCAGCGATCAGGATCGGAAACTGGCTCTATTCAACTGATTTTAACAATATAAGCATCCAAATCCTTCACGGTTAATCATCCAAGTCCAACTTAATGACCTTGGAGATATCACAAACTGTTTTTGATATTTTTCATTTTAAACATTTCAAGTTTCAAATTAATGAACTTGATTTATTTTCAGAAACACAATCAACATACTTAGAAAAGTAAAATCAAAAACTTTTTTGTATTTTTCTGAAATATAAAGCAGTAAAGAAATATTTACAAACATATTTACAGACAATATTTTTGTTTGAGTTCGCGTCAGAGGATCATATCAGTTTATGACAAATCACTAGCACCGCTGAGCTTTAAAACACTTTAAGTTTTAAACGATTCACTTAGATTGTCAGTATACTGATCCTCTTAAGTTTTCACACAAAGTTCAATTGATTCGAGATACGAGATTAGTGTTTTAAGGACTTAAACTTATTCGCGTGTCCCACCTCAGAATATACTCCCGTATCCAGACTTCTATATTCAGTCTTACAGGTGAGTGCACACTAATGATATCTGTAAGGGGTGAATTCGAGGCCATGAGAGCTCAGGCTATTGCTTCCGCAAAATCAGAGAGATGATGGCTCGACTTTAGGTGTGTCCCCCTTGGGGATCTTCTTTTCAACAGCACATGATTAGCATTTTTCAATGTTTCATCATTTTTTATGCTGAGGGTGAGCTTTAAAAATAAAGCAGTGCAAAGTATTATACGAGGACTAGGCTATTGCTCCCGCAAAATCAGAAGTCCAGGTATAATACCCCAGATATCATCACGTACAAAGACCTAGTATGTCAGAAATAGAAAGCCCTTCAAACAAGATTTCGGGGGTTACCCATATATCCGAGAGATGTTCCCCATGAGATAAGTAAGTATATGATATTTAGGTTTATATCTCGAAAACAATCTACTAAGCGTGTAAAAACCTACTGGCATATCATCAGTGAGACCGTTTATTACATTTTAACTTTTCATTTCTTTAGCGTACTGTGATTGTCTACTGATGTACTATCATTTCCTCTTTTTACACAGAAACTCATTTTTGAATTTTCAAATGTTTTTGGCTTTTTCAAATGTTTTTGGATTTTCTGAAATTTTCTTACTCCCCCTAAAATGCAAAACCATTTAAAGAAAATTTGACAAACTGACACTGATAGCTTTGTCTCGCCATCCATTTTCTGCTTTTCGTGCACTGATTTTGCAAAAAATATAATGTACCCCCATGATTTACAACACATTGATATTTTACAGTTTGAAAACCGTTTTTCAATCTTGTGAAATTAATCATGTTTGTTCAGCCGTGAGAGTTTCGGCGTATTCAATCAACATATATATTTTTTTTAATTTTCGAATTTTTGACAAAATATAAAAACAAACATATTTTTGATTTTTTTTACAAAATAAAAACATATTTTTGGTTTTTAAATTTTTCAATTTTTAGGGTTTTATGAAATATGGTTTATTTATGTACATAAATCAAAACAAACTCCCTGTTTCAACCAACTCAGGGACCAGCAGCCTTATCCTCTCCTTGTGCTAGGCTGCTCCGACACTCTTCTTGTTGACATTCAGATTTCTTCAGAAGCACCTGCACATTCAAACTATTCAATCACTTGAACAATTTAGGCCAGGTCTGTTTGACCTTAGGCATTTCTACACAATATGCTTCATTCAACTTCGGAAAATCTTTGTCATTTTGTTCAAAGACTTTGTCAATTTTAGCATCATCTACCGAAGTCATTTGTTTCTTAACAGACCATGTTTGACCTTTAGGAGTACCTCGTTTGTAAAAATGTGACTCTTTTTGAATATTTTGATTTTGAACAACAACTTTTGGTTTCCAAAACTGGTTTTGTTTTGTTGCATCAACCGTGTTTTTCCAACTTTGTGTTGTTCTTAATTTGGGTGTCACTGGTTTCCATGTTTGTTGTGAGTCAGCCTTTGACGTTTTCGGCTTCCAAGTTTGCTTTGAATCAAACTTGGTTGACTTCTGATTCACAACATCAGACTTCTTTTTCGTTTCAACACCAACAGGTTTCATATTTGGACACTTACGAGCAAGATGTCCTATTTGATCATATTTGAAACATGTTCTCTTGGACACATCTTTGACCTGTTGTTGTTGCTTTTTCTGAGCATAGAACTCTTCATTAGAATGTCGTCTAAATTGGAGTTATTTCTGTTCTTCGGAACTTGTTCCGTGAACAAAATTCATCTTTGTATGATAATTTGGCGTTTCATTTTTATTCCAACTTTGTTTCTTCTTATAACCCAACCCAACCTTCATGTTTTTCTTTTTGTAACCAGGTTTGTTATAAAAAAATTTCTTACCTTTTCCAGCAAACTTTGGAATCTTAGACTTTTCAATTCCAACCATCTTGAAAACTTTGTCAATCTTTTCTGAAATCACATTCTGAATTGGGAATACAATATCTAAGAATAATTTGTCCGATCCAATCATCGTATAAACCAATCCTTTTGAATCATCATTCAAATTTTTCTCAGATTTTGAGTTTTTCAGATATTCTTCATGAAAACTACCTTCATTTCCATCCGGTGATTCAGATTTACCTTTATCAACTGACTCTTATTTCAACACACTTTCAACGACCTTACCTACCACCTCTGAATCACTTGAATCATCAGATTTGGAATAGGTTACGTCAATGTTATCTGGCAATTGATCCACCATGTTGAAAGCTTTTTCGACTTTCTCATCATCATAAAATGCGAACTTTTCCGGTGGTGGAACTTGATGAAACTCTGAGCCAATACCTTTCTTGTATTGCTTAGAATCTTTACCACCCGGTTTTAGATTGAAAATTCTTTCAAGAACATATGATGATGCATGATAACTATGTAACTTGTTGTTATCCTGTTCTAAATCAGCTATTTGACGCTTTAGCTTAGCAACATCCTCAATGTAAGAATTGACAACTTGTTGCTTTATTGAATATTGTCGCTTAAGCGTATCAGTTGTTTCAGAACAGTATTTCAATCTAGATTGAACAAGTTTCATTTGACTTTTCACATCTTCATATGACTCTTTGGTAATGTGATAAGCCAATTTTATTGAATCATACTCTTTCTTCATTTCTTGACATGCATTTTCCTTTTGTAAACACTCTTCTGTCATTTTCAAAACCTTTTCTTTCAAAATTTCATTTTCTTTTTCTAAATTTTTACATTTTTCTGAAAGTTTTTCATCATTGTCTTTCAAAAACTTTTCGTTTTCTAACATTTCTTTGCATTTATTTTTGAAAACTTCTTCGATTTTATTGAATTCAAGATCTCTTGTTCTGAATTTTTCATCGTTTTCAGTACAAGCACTGCACGTTTCCATGCATTTCTTGCATTGTTCAACAGTTTTTAAGATTTCAGAATCAGATTTTACCTCAGTGATTGGCACTTCGGTGTTTGCTTCCGTCTGCTTCTGATCGGCTTCACTCTTCTTCTCATCACTAGCATCAACACCAACATCAGCATTCAACCTCTCTATCTTCACTTCTTCTTTTTCTTTCTTCTTTTCTTTCTCAACCTGCTGTTCTTCAGTAACAACTTTTTTCACAACTTCTTCATTCACAACAACTTTTTCTTCAACTTTCTCTTCTTTTTCTTTCACTTCTTCAGCCACCTTCTTCAAATCGTTCACCATACATTCAACATTTTTCTTCATTCTTGCTTCATCCCTCTTCCTCAAACTTGATGTCATGGCATCTCTTATGATTTTATCCAGCCTTTTCACATATGTTTTATCTTTTTCAACATTTGAATAGTATTCGCCGGATCAAGGAATTACTAGAAGAACATCATCATGAACTATGTCCCTCCTGTGGACGACAGGTTCACCATCTCTGTTGACATAACACTCTCGTTTTTTGTCCCATCTTTTATTTCTTACAGCATTTTCATACTCTTCCTGCATTTTCTCCATTCTGCACCTAACAATGAATATTTCTCTTTCGGTTTTCTCACTCGGAATTTCTTCTCGAGTTTTCTCCTTTATTTCAGCAACAAAGGCACGATGTTTGCTTTTTGATATTGTTCTGCCATGAGCTATGAATTGATCATCAACACGATCTTCTTCTGGAAGAATCTCACTCCAATCATACCCTTCATCATCATGGATTACTGCACAAGCTCTTGACTTCTCTTTGGGATTATTTTCGATCATTTTCGGCTCTTCTTTGCTACGGTGGTAAATCATCTTTCGGTAATAATCATCATTGAAAGGTTTCTCAATTTCGTCAACTTCAGAGTTTTTGCATTCTCTTTTGAAATGACCTTTTTGCTTACATCTGAAGTAGGTCACTTTGGATTTGTCGAATCCCAGCTTTGTTGACGGACCACCTATTGATTGCTTCCCAGTAATCTCCATATACCTCTGAGCTCTTCGAATGCAACTTGCTAGACACCAGCGTATGTCAATGAGTTCCATTTCTGCTGGATCGATCTGGTCGTAGTCTTCCTTTGTCAGCTCTGAGTTTCCAATTTTTTCAGAAACTAGACCTTCGTAGGACTCTAACACAGATGCCAGAAAACTCATTTGTTGTTTTGCTGCATTGATGCTCATAGCCGGAGAATTCTTCAGTTTAAGAGCGATGTTGCAGAGAACTTCTTCAGATTCTTCAGGGCTTGCTTTTGAAGAAGATGAATGGTATCCTGGATTGTAGCTTGATGAGCTTGTTTGTGGTTCTTTCGTCTTTTCAACGCTGAATCCGGTCTTTGGTGATTCACCAACTTTCACCGAAGGTGTGCTACCTTTGTAATAAAGACCGACATTTTGATGATGCGAAGAACCGCTCATCTTGCTTTGCTTTTGTAGCTCAAGATCATGACTTTCAATCTTTTCTATTAAAGCATCAGGAGTAATTGAATCATATAAAACATCATTTTTCAAGATAAACACAAACATTTACCACTGATCAGCTTGTGGTAATGCTTCTATGATTTTATCAATTATTTCCTCTCTCGTTTTCACAATCTCAAACCTTTCGAGTTCAATTTTTAAATGACAAAAACGTTCAATCATTTGTCTCACTGTCTCTCCTTTCAAACTATCAAATAAATCAAATTCCTTTTTTATAAAGCTATTTTGTTTTTCTTGGTTTGTTTACCCCCCTCAGCTTTCACCCGTAAAGCTTCCCAAACCGATTTTGATGACCCATCATGATTTACCAAAGAAAATATATCATCTCGGATAGATTGTTGAATCAAGGCGATCATCTTCTGCTCATATGAGAATTTCCTTTTATCGTCATCTGTTAAGCTTTTGAGTGAAATTTCTTCTCTGTTGTCATTGATAGGTCGACTATATCCAAACTCTAAGCAGAACCAACTCTCGTGAGCATATGCCTTGGTCCAGTTCAGAAATCTTTCATTCCACCAAGTATAATCCTCTATATTCTCAAGCTTAGGTGGTTTCGAATAAGTTCCATAGAAATTATCATGTTTAATGTTGTCGTTAATTGATTTTGTTATTGATTTGGGTGTGACGGTTGATGTCTCAGACGATTCGGATGTAAACGCATTATAGAACGTGTTGTAGAACTCTTCAGCCATGATATGAACTTCTCGAATCACAACACCTTTTAATCACCTGATCAAGAACCTGAATCACAAACACACAAGATCAGTTCCAACACTAACAATTAACTGAATCGGAAAGGTATTCAATCGAGTGGGTTAACAAAAATCAACAGTGAGAATAATCGTGTGACAACGCTGTCCATTCGGGTGAGGTTGCTGTCCGTTCGGGTGGGGTTGCTGTCCGAACGGATGAAGTTGCTGTCCGTTTGGGTGGGGTTGCTGTCCGAACGGGTGAGGTTGCTGTCCGTTCGGGTGGGGTTGCTGTCCGAACGGATGATCTTTATGCTGTCCGAACGGATAGTTATGTTGTCCGAACGGATTATCTTGATGTTGTCCGATCGGATAGTGATGTTGTCCGAACGGATTGTGATGCAAGACGACAAAAGCTTATGTTGAAAGTGAGTGTGTTGTCCGACCGGATGGAATTGATGCTGTCCGACAGAGTGTCACCTTAAAATATGAAATTCAATCACAGCACATGCAATATGACAACTCACATGCACTTAACAATGGCCGACAACAGCAATTCAAATCTTGATCCTATTTGACCAAATTAACCGATGACATGCAATACTGAAACAAATGACGTGCAATGAAGAAATCAATTGATTTCTATTGGACCTTCATTCTTAATCAACTACGCATGCAATCAGAATATATTCTCGATAAGTACCAGACAAAACAATTAATGTTCACATGCACACTGTCTTCAATTAATGTCTTTGACTAACAAAGATAATATAGTTGACTAGAGACTCGCTCGGGGTGAGAACACTAGACTCGGATTGCCGTCCGACCGAGTGGTAATCCGGTCGGATAGGTCAACAAGTCAATGTTCAGTGAATAGGGTGAGGATGCTTTGCCTCGGATTACCGCTCGAGAAGGTGGCAATCCGACTAAGTGACGGTCAATGAAGTCAACTCTTTAATAAAATGGTACGTGTGAAATTTGACTCGGATTACAGCTCGACCGGATGGTAATCCGAGCGAGTAACAATCAAACAAAGTCAACCTTCTTTTTTAATGAGATGGAACGTGAGTCGGATGGTCATCCGGTCGGATTGCCATCCGATCGGTCAACATCAAGAACACTTTTAGCAATAACAGTTAACATGTTCACGACTTTTCGACCACAAAAATCAAGATTTCTCACAAATGGCTTAGAATTAGGATTTGAAATTTTGAAGGCTTGTAGATCAAGTGATTTCGCACAACATATCCAAAAATCAGCAATTTTTAACCGTAAAAACTCGTTTAATTTTGCGTTTTTCAGTAAGAAACATGAAGAAGATGAGAAAATGAAGAAATTTTGACAAATCTGGATGAAATTGACTCTGAATCTGATGTTTTTCCGCGCGAATCAGTGTGTTTGATCCGTGCAATCGAGCTCCTGCTCTGATACCACTTGTTAGGACCGGTTTTGACTCTGAAACGATTGCGAACCGAACGTGTGACGTGCGGAATCCGTACACGAACGTGATCGAACACACGAGACATAATATAATCGGTGATTCTATTTATAGATCTGAAATCGTACAAGAACCTGAATCACGTGGAGCACTTTCTCTCTCTAGCTTCTCTCTCTAACACTAGAGCTCTCCAAGTCTCCAAATGGCAAAAGTTATAATTCTAACACTTACACTCCTATTTATAGGCCAAGGGGCTTTAAGGAGATTCCTCATTATTACAGAAATGCCACCTTGCCTTTTACTACATGTAACAATATAAGCACTAGAATTAAAATGTTTCTGCTACGACTTGAGATGACGGAGGCGATAGACATACTGCACTAACATGGCCTTTGGGGGGTTAATGACCATGTCTTGGATATCCTCGGCTCATTCATTGAAATGGCCACGACTTAAGCACGGGGTGTAGGCATACACCTGACAGTTGCGTATGTAGAAAAGTATCCCACAATAAGGTATTCCTTGTGGGCATTATACTTGTGGTGTGTCAGTTAATCTTGTCCGGCTCTTCTAACCGGCCCTGACGGACGACAAACATTTAAAACCGTATACAAGATTATTTTTATAATAATTGTCCCAAGTTATAAAAGATTATTTGTGCCTTGTGCATTTAAATCAATTTTCTTAAATATTTTCAAAAGAGTCGGTTAATTGTATTTACCAGTGTAAATTGACGTATTTTCCAAAAGGTTAAGTGCAGGTACTATGCGAAATAGGTTGGCTACTCCTGAGTGAATAAATAAAGAGTCTTGCAAGCTTTGTCACTTAAAATCTGTTGAACAATAGTTCCTTCGTTTTGATCCGCTTGTGGATCCTTTTGCATTCCGTTTGTAATACTTATGTTACTTTCATTCGGTTTGTAATATTATTACTTTTAGACTTCCGCTGTGCATTGAACTGTGATAAATTAACTATGATGATATCAACTACATCACGATAATCCCCACCGGGCCCACCAGTAATACGTGGAAATATCGGGGTGTGACAGCCTGACACCTTAGCAACGATAGTACTATAGTTTGGACTCAGCACCTGTCGTGGACAGGGGTTGTTAAGGGTTTTACTTCACATGGTCACGGTGGTGATAATGTATTGCGCATTCTAAAACTCGCAGTCATGTCTGTGCATATGTCATTGTTGATAGCTTACTTGCTTCACACTTCTACGTGTTACATGTTGGTTATGCGTAAATCGCTTTTCGCTACTATATGCTATTAAACTTGTATGCTCACCTTTACACTATGTGTATTGACTTTATTTTAACGTATGTGACAGGTGTTTAGGATGCTATGATATGCTATGCTATGCTCTGCTTTTGTGGAATCAAGCTAGGGGAGTCTAGAAACAAACTAAATAAAATCTGAGTTGTCGGAACAATTATTTGTCTTTGAGAACAACGTCTGTAATAACTGTTTTACTTTATATGTTTGTGGTATGAGACATGAATGTTAAATATATGGTAATCAATAGTTGTTATGGATTCTCCTGGACAATCTGTTTCGCTCAGTGCCACGCCCCGATGTTTCCGTGTTAGGATCTGAGTTTCTTAGATTGTGTTGTTTAGTTAAAATGAAGATGAAACAGAGATATGAATTACAGTGGAATATGGAAATAAAATTTGATAACACAATCAATGGAAGAAAAGTTTAAGCAAACATGTTTATCATTGAATTGAATGATTGTATTTAATTACAATGTCACACCCCGACCACGTGAGACAACGAAACGTGGCGGAAACGTCGGGGAGTGTTGTAACAGAATTAATTGTTTCTAATCCATGGCAATTGAAGTTTCGTTTTATTAATCAAACAAGAGAGTTTACATCGTTTTAAACAAGATACAAAGAGTACATAACACAAATTAACTAGTTCTTGCTTCGTTTTAAGTCACTAAGGCACAAGTCTGCCTAGGTGTATCTTGATCAATCCTATGCATCAATTCCTGAAAACACATGTGAAAATAGGTACATCAGCATAAAAATGCCTGTGAGATACATAGGTTTTGTGAAAATAAGATTCATGACTTAAGTTTAAGAAAATGTTTAATAAAATTTAGCCATGGACCTTGTAAATTGATTTGTTTTTGTAAATCATTTGAAAAGCAATAAGACCAGATGATATGTATAACTAAGAGAATAATGTATGGTTAAATGAATAACCAAGTAAAATGAGTTTGTATAAGATAAGTTGTTTGTAAAACAATGTCTTGTGAAAAGTATGTTCTTTGTATAAAATGTTATATGTCTCAAATTGAAAGGATTCAAATAACACTACGATATGTAATACCATACAAACACTTATATATAGGAAGTACTAGCGGCGTATCCACCATGCTTGTATCATATTACACACGCCTCGTTACTTAAATCACTTACCCAAACCAAACCATCAAGAGGTAATGTTTAACAATTGTAGAAATGCTTAGGTATAGTCAAATGTCTATTGTCAAATGATTCACATGGTTCAATAGATACAAATGGTTCACATAATGTAATATAATGTGTTCATATGCTGGATGAGCATATGCAACAAATTGTAATGTAAAACAATGTACTAAGTATGCACACAATGGACATACATAGCATGAAATGTAATGTAAAACGATGTACTAAGTATGCACACAATGGACATACATAGCATGAAATGTAATGTAAAACGATGTACTAAGTATGCACACAATGGACATACATAGCATGAAATGTAATGTAAAACAAGTACTATAAATGTACTAATGAACATAGCAAGTATATGATGTGAAAACAGGAAAGCACGAAAGTAACAAGTAGGCACATGTGTTTCACCCCAAAACAATTTGAAAACGGTAAAAGAGGGATCTATGTACTCACTTGAGATTGCTCAATAGACTTTAGATATCCACTGTAACACCTGTGCCTCCACGGCCATCAAACAAATACCGAACCAATGAAATATTATATTTCATAGTTGGGATTTGTAAAAAAAATATGTGTATCATTTGCACATATCAATTCTTGTTCAATTTCAAACTCTAAATCGCTTTCTGGAAGGTTATACGCGCACCGATGCGTAAATATAACCAGTTTAATGCAACTAACACTCCGGAATAGTGAAATAGGCTTAACATACCTTAAATAACCTTTACATAACTTAGAAATAAGTTTTGAAGGCTTTGGTATGGCAAAATCAAGTTAATTCGCTTACAGGGACTAAACTTGACAAACTGCGAAAGTATGTCAATTTGAACTGTAACGAACATTCCGGAACATGACCATAAGTTAAACACACCTTAAATATCCTTTACATAGCTTAGAAATAGGCTTTGAGGGGTTTGGTGTGCTAAAATAAACTTTTGGGTCATTCAGGGACTAAAAGTGTCAAAAAGTGCACAAGTTTGCATTTTCGCGCATAACTTACGTTCTGAATACATCCGGACATCCAAAAATTTATGTAAGCATGACTATATTATGCTTTAGTGTTTGGCTTGCCAAAAATCCATTCGTTGCGTCATTTGGATCGTTTTTCGCGCTTATGCGCATTTCGTCGTAATTAAGCGAACATCGCGTTCGTACGACCAAACGAACCAACATCCGGCATATTTTTGAGCATGTTTCATGTCCACAATGTTTAGGAATCATTTTAGGGCCTTAAAGTTGGCTTTACGGGCCTTAGAAGTGCCGGAAATGGGCTTAAACACGTGCAGGGACTGAAACTGACATTTCTGAAACTTTGTTCTGATCTGTGACTCCTAGGCGGCCCGCCTCAGGATCTTAACATCCTCAGGCGGCCCGCGTCAGACCTTCTGACCAGGTTAAATGTTTCTAACAGCAGATTGCAGCTGTTTGATCCACCACCACACATTCTCATTTGTCTAGTCAGCTGATAAGAACCATTTTCTAGTCACCATAAGGTTCCAACACTTGTACGGTTACGATTAAGGCACGTTTTCCATGAAACGATCTTAACGGTGGACCGAATACTATAAATACCCCACCCCCCCCCCCCATGCTTCAAAATCACAAGAACTTTGATTTGAGAAACTCTAAGTTGAAACTATTGTTTCATACCTGAGATTTTTGAATCGAAGTTAGCATTCGGGGACCCTTCGTAAGTATTCTTTCGTTCTTTTATTGCTTTTCGAGTCTTTCGAGTCTGAAAGTCAAACTTTGTTTGACTTTCTACATTGACCAGTTATGGTCAATGCGAAGTTCGTTTGAACTTCGCAACGTGAGTGTAATCACGTTGGTTATAGTCCCTTGGGACTATGCCCACTGATTACCACGTTGACTAGGGTCGTAGGGTAGGCGATCTAATAAATCGCCTATACCTTCAAACCCGACCCAGTTTGGTCGATCATTAGGATCCGACCAAATACATTAGGTGACCATAGTAGGTAGGGAATAACCTTCCGAGGTTATACCCTATGGTCACATCGTTTAAGTAGTTGTATGATAGGTAGTTTATATGCCTTAGGTAAATTACCAGAATACCCTTTTCATGTATAATTGGTAATTAAGCATATGTAACCTAAACTTTTGTCACATAACTGATTATGTAACATGTTTAGGCATATAACACTTGTCGTAGAACTAGTTAGGCGGTCCGAACGCGTTTCACGCGAACGACGCGTTAAAGTAGCATAAGCTACCTAAACGGGTCGTAATGGGTCGTAAGCTATTAGGTTGGGTTTCATTTAGCATGTAGGCTTTGATAAACCATATGACACGAGTCTCTATACTCGTTTGGTTTACGAAACCTCATTCTATCCGATCTTCCGATTTAGGTCCGGTTTATTAATGTAGTTACCTATATTAGGTGCCGTTTGATTTCCGTGATCTCTAGCATTGTTTGGTTGTCACTCAAGGACTACTGAGCATTCTCAAGTGAGTACATAGACCCCTCTTTTACTGTTTTCCAAACTGTTTTGGGGTGAAACACATGTGCCTACTTGTTACTTTCAAGCTTTCCTGTTTTCACATCATATACATGCTATGTTCGTTAGTACATTATAGTACATGATTTCATTACATTTCATGCTAGGTGTGCCCATTGTGTGCATTACTTAGTACATCGTTTTACATTACATTTCATGCTAGGTGTGCCCACTGCGTGCATTACTTAGTACATCGTTTTACATTTACATTTTATGCTATGTATGTCCATTGCGTGCATACTTAGTACATCGTTTTCATCACATGCTTACATTTTGTTATGACATTTGGGTTGTTTACAATGGAACAATACATTCATTAACATTAGCTACGCCGTTCGTTAGTAGGTAGTGGTACCATAGGAATTGACAACTCCCGTTCCGGACATCCCAGGGAAAGGGGATGAAAGGAATGACCGAATTCGATATACATAAGTTAGATAAACCTTTAAGTGGTTTAAGGGTTTATCGCCTCAGTCTCAAGGCTTGGATGTATGCATTTTCACAACACCGCATAGATGTTCGTATCAGTATAGCATGCATTTACACAAAACATAACGTTGATTTAAACCGAGTTTTACTTCAATACTATGTTCTTGTGCATATGGTTTAGTTGATGCGTTTCACTAGCCATACAGATTATTTCGGTTACATATTACATGATTTACATTGATCATGCATTTCCACAAAACATGACTTTGACTTAAACCAAGTTTTACTTCAATGCTTTGTTTTGTGCATTTCATCTATGGTTTAGTTGATGCATTTTCACTAGCCATACATATCATTTTTGGTTACATATTACATGGTTTACATTTGACACATAAACACTTTTGACATTAGTTATACATTACATGATTTACATTAGACATGAACATTTTACATTGTTGGTTTGGTTTGAGTAAGTGATTAAGTAACGATGCGTGTGTAATATGATACAAGCATGGTGGATACGCCGCTGGTACTTCCTATATATAAGTGTTTGTATGGTATTACATATCGTAGTGTTATTTAAATTATTTCAGTTTGAGACATAGAACATTTTATACAAATAACATACTTTTCACAATACATTGTTTTACAAACAACTTAACTTATACAAACTCATTTTTACATGGTTATTCATTTATCCATGCATTATTCTCTTATTTATACGTATCATCTGAACTTATTGTTTTTCCAATGATTTACAAAGACAAAGCAAATTACAAGGTTCATGACTAAACATTTTCTCAAACATAAGTCATGAAACCTATTTTCACAAAACCTATGTATCTCACAGGCATTTTTATGCTGACGTACCTATTTTCACATGTGTTTTTCAGGAGCTGTTACATAAGATGATCAAGATACACATAGGCAGACTTGGGCTTTAGTGGCAATAAAAGATGCAAGACTAGTTAATTATGTTGTATTTCCTTGTTTGTTAAGACATTGTAACACTTTTAATCAATAAAACGAAACTTCAATTTCCATGGATTTGAAACAATTAATTCTGTTACAACACTCCCCGATGTTTCCGCCACGTTTTGTATGTTCCATGTGGTCGGGGTGTGACATCCACCAAGCAAAGCTAGAAGATCACGAATATCAAACGACACCTAATATAGGTATCTACATTAATAAACGGACCTATATCGGAGGATCGGATAGAATGAAGGTTCGTAAACCAAATGAGCATGGAAACTCATGTAATATGGTT
Organism: Helianthus tuberosus; assembly: GCA_030545235.1. NCBI lineage: Eukaryota > Viridiplantae > Streptophyta > Magnoliopsida > Asterales > Asteraceae > Helianthus > Helianthus tuberosus. The sequence continues at coordinate 127,068,397 of CM060351.1, read as the reverse complement.
TAACAAAGCCTACATACTAAAATGAAACCTAACCTAAGTGCTTACGACCCATTACGACCCGTTTAGGTAGCTTATGCTACTTTAACGCGTCGTTTGCGTAAAACGCGTACAGAGCGCCTAACTAGCCCTATGATAAGTAAAATATGCCTTAACATGTATAATATTGTTGCCAAATCAGTTTAGATATCAAAAGTTATGTTACATACGCTTAAAATGAATTTTGGCGTAAAAAGGGCATTTTGGTAATTTACCTAAGGCATATAAACTACCTATCATACAACTACTTAAACGAAGCGACCATAAGGTATAACCTCGGAAGGTTATTCCCTATATACTATGGTCACCTAATGTGCTTGGTCGGATCCTAATGATCGACCAAACGGGTCGGGTTCGAAAGTATAAGCGATTGTTTAGATCGCTTACCTTTATGACCCTAGACAAGCACAAAACTAAAAGTGACGAGCTAAGCATGTTAAAACATGCTTAACTAAGTTTAGAAAACAAGTTTGGTATCAAAACAAATGGTTTTGATACCTAAGAGTAGTTTGGTTACAAAATACGCAAGAATGCGCATTTTGGCCGAAACTACGACTCGTCATTGAGCCTAGATAACGTGGTAATCAGTAGGTATAGTCACTAGGGACTATAACCATCGTGATTACGCTCACGTTATGAAGTTCAAACGAACTTCGCATTGACCATAAACTGGTCAACATAGAAAGTCAAACAAAGTTTGACTTTTAACGCTAAAAGAATAAAAAGAACGAAGGAACACTTACAAAGGGTCCCCGAAAGCTAATCTCGATCCAAATAGCTCAGGTATGAAGCAAGGGCTTCAACTTAGAGCACTTTTAGATCAGATTTTGTGAGGAAGAATAGAAATTAAGGTGGGTATTTATAGGAAATGGACCACCGTTAGGATCGTTTCTCGAATACCGTGCTTACATCTCATCCGTACATGTGTTGGAACATTAAGGTAACTCAAATTGCCCCCCCCCCCCCACCATCAGGTATCAACATGTGGAAAAGGATTAGGAGTGGGTAACAGCTGTTTTAGAAGTTTCTGATCAGCTGGGAGTCCCTTACGGACCGTAAGGTTGAGGGCTTACGGTCCGTAAGCCATCAACTTTGCTGAAATGACAGTTTTGGTCCCTGCAGCCCCAAAACTTGGTTTTCGATGCATTTTTGACACATTTAAGCCCCGTTAACCCCATTTCAAAGCTCTAAAATGAAGTTAAAGTATAGGGAACTTAAGATGTGCTCAAAAATATCTCGGATGTCGGTTCGTTTGGTCGTACGGTTGCGTTGTTCGGTTAATTACGACGGAAGTCGTAACGGACGCAAAAACGATCCAAATTGCGCGACGAATGGATTTTTCTTATGCCAAACACTAAAATAAAATATTTTAGTGCTTACATAAATTTTTGGATGTCCGGATGTATTCAGAACGTAAGATATGCGCGAAAATGCAAACTTGTGCACTTTTTGACGCTTTTAGTCCCTGAATAACCCAAAAGTTTATTTTAGCACACCGAACCCCTCAAAGCCTATTTCTAAGCTATGTAAAGGATATTTAAGGTGTGTTTAACTTATGGTCATGTTCCGGAATGTCTGTTACAGTTTAAATTGGCATACTTTCGTAGTTTGTCAAATTTAGTCCATGTAAGCGAGTTAACTTGATTTCGGCATACCAAACCATCCAAAACTTATTTATAAGTTATTTAAAGGTTATCTAAGGTATGTTAAGCCTATTTCACTATTCCAAAGTGTTCATTGCCTTAAACCGGTTATATTTACGCATCAGATCGCGTATAACCTTCCAGAAAGCGATTTAAAGCTCGAAATCGAACAAGAAATGATATGTGCAAACGATACACATATTTTTACAAATCCTACATATGAAACACAATATCTCATTGATTTGGTATTTTTTTGATGGTCACGGAGGCACAGTTGTCACATACAAGACTCAATACAATTGCATGCATGCACAAGACTCCCCCTCAGCCTGAGCTCAGTGATGTAAGAGACTTAGCCAAACATGACCTTTAATTGACAAGAACTCTTACTATCAATCTTAGATCCCGAGACCACTAGACACACTCTTAGGTGGATGATGGATGATGGTGGTGGATGTGGGTGTTGTAGTGGTGGTGGAATGGTGGCAAAGTGAGAGAGTGGTGGTTTGCCAAGGGATACCTTTGAAGTGAACCAAGCACCTCTATTTATAGCCTGAACAGAAGCCCGGCCACGGCCCTGTGTCCAGCGGACACGCCCCCGTGGCCATCCTTTTCTCTTCCTTCATTAATTGCTTTTGTCAGCATAGGGCTCGACACGGCCCGTGTCCAGTGGGCACGGCCCCGTGTGCAGAAGCGTATTTGTACTACCAAGATTTTGCAAGATTCTGCGTATCTTAGCGTTGACCACGCCCCGTGCTGAGCTCGGCACGCCCCCGTGGTGGGCGTAGAAGCTTCCACAGCTTTGTTTTTTCTGCAGGTAGCTGACCACGCCCCCGTGTCCAGTGGGCATGGCCCCGTGGTGTCACACCCCAAATTCTACGTGTCACCGGTGGGCCCGGTGGGGAGTATCGTGACGTGGTTGGCAACATAATAGTCAAACAACACAATATTTAATATGCACAGCAGAAGCAATTGAAAGATATATTTCAACCGAATAAAATATTGTAATATCGTGTATCACAAACAGTTGAAAGTTTATCCACAGACGGATCGAAATAAATAGGAATAGTAGTTCAACAGACGTTAGGCATCTTAAGGTTGCGAGACTCTTTATTGATGCTAAGGAGAAAATATCCAGCCAATTACGAGTAGTACCTGCACGTAATCTTTTTGGGAAAATACGTCAGTTTACACTGGTAAATACAATCAACTGACTCATTTTAAAAAATGATTGAAAATTTATTTGGATGCACGTGGCATAAACATTTTATAACTTGTAAAAGAATTACATGTTCCTTATGCGTTCAGTAGCCCGGATCGTGCCGGGTTAAAGATCAATAGACACACCACATTATTTATTTATGCACTGACGGGTGTACGCCTACACCCCGCGCTTAAGTCGTGGCCATTTCGTAAAATGATGCCAACGATATCCGGGACATGGTCATTAACCCCCCAAAGGCTTTAAGTAAACAAAACAATTTAAACGGGCCGATCAAATTTCAGTTAACCACCATACGATGGAAGATTTAATGCCCGACCATGCGGTATTTTATATACCGTACCCCAAGCCCGTATAAGGGAAAATAAGTTAAAAGTATTTACCTGAGCAAAGTAATAATCACAATAAGCAAATGCAAGTAGCTTTTACCGGTCCTCCTAATCTGGAACGAAGGTTTATAATAACCTATTAGAATCCTAACGGGTCTTTAGTTAAGCTTAAGCTTAGACCGGTTAGTTTCAAAGATACGGTTTGTACGCACGATTAAGCGAAGACCGGATAGAATGTGATTTAGACCCGACAAGTTTGAAGACTTGCTTAATATGGGTATTTCATACACATTCTGGATTTTGAGATAAAACCGATAAGGTTTGACCCGTTTCGGCTAATTTATGCAAACTAGTTACATAAACCGAACCGAACGCGCAAGAGGCGTAACGGGTAATTATTAGAGCCATATACAGGTTTCCTAAGTTGACATGCTTCAAATATGTTGTGACATCAGTAAGATATCTTTTATTATGCCCGAAACGAATTTAAACACAAACTATGCCCCGTAAGGGTAGTTTGGTCATTTACAAGGTTGAAAAAGAGTTTAAGTATTAATCTGAGTTACAGGTCTGATGTAATCAGAAAAAATACTCAATTTAATAAGTTATAACAGTAGGGTAAAGTATATATGTGAAATTTATCAATTATAACCAAACTATGCACCGTAGGGGCATTTTGGTAATTTCACATAAGCCGTAAAGCTCAAAACTGAAGTCTGAGTTAAACAACTTTTGCTTACAGTTAAAAGATTATAATTTACCCAAAATATCAGTAGGCATCAACCCTTGTACGTTTAAAATAGTTCTAGTACATACTATGCGTTAAAAACGCTTAAAAAGGCGATTACAAGCCATTTCCGGGTTCTATACATAAAGCTGATATTTTTATTATTCCAGAAGGCTTAAAATAATTTATTTATCATATTTCATCAGTAGCAAAAGGTTTGGTGTCAATTAGATATGTAAAACTCATTTTATAGCCCGTAAGGGCAAAACCGACAATTACCGGATTAAGCCTATGACTATAAGTTATGCTCAGCCTAAAATTAATTAAAAATCTTCAAAATCCCAAAATAATATATTACATCAGTGGGTAATAAGTTTGATATCAAAAAGTTGGTTTAAATAGGCTATACGCTAATTATGCCGTTTAATCGCTAAAAAGCTTCATAATTACGCTAATGAGCATAACTCTCAATCTACACCTCAAACTGATGTCAAACTTTGGGTGCAAGTTTATAATTTAGTAACTAAGGTTTCTACTCTTTTACATTTTCAAAAATCACGTTTTAAGGTGAAAAGGGCATAATGGTCAACATATGAGCAATTAACGGAATCATGCATATTAATTGGATAACTAATGAACCAAGGTGTATAATCACAGAGGGTTATACTAGCATGTAACCTAGTCTAATTAAAGCTCTAAGGAATTTCTAAAACATGCCAAAATGGGTCAGAACTGAAGTCAAAGCAAAAGTCAAAGCTTTACGACTTTCGGTTCCGAACCGGGTCTAAACAGAAAATTGTCGGGTTGAACATGTTTAGACATGTTCTTACATTAATTACCAAGTTATATTAATGATCAAACAGGTTTTAGGGGTCCTACATTGCTAATTATGCATAAATTAGAAATTAAGCATCCTGTTGACTTTTTAATAACAAGTTTGACCCGACATTAGACCTAGTTAGAGTGGGAATCAGAGGGTGCCCTTTTAAGGGTTTATTGCCCACATAATTACCAACTTATAAATACTTTCAATTCGACTAATCACTGAACCATCAATGATTATTCGCTAAGTCAACCGTTAATTACGACGGTTTGACTTTTAAGCTAAAACTAAGCAAAAACTTAACTAAGAAAGGTTAAGCATACTTACTGAAGTCCTATGCACGATTAGTGATCACTTGAGCCTGCTTTGGAGCTCCAGAAATGATCAGAAATGCTGAAGGAAGGTGTGAAGAATTGGTTGCAACCTTGGCCCTTTATATAGTGCTCAAAAACTCATGGATTGTTGACACACAAGCCTAAGCATGGCCATGGATCACTTCCAGATGTCCCTAAGTGTCTAGGGGTTGCCTAGGGGTCGTGCAAGATGAGGAAAAACGTTTATAAGTCGGTTAGAATGCAAATGGAAGACAAGAACCCAATGTTTTCGGAACAGACGACCCCTCGCGGCACGCGTAGCCCCCCCCCCCCCCCCCCAGGGCCGTTGCGTGGCGCGAGGCCCCTTCTGATCAAATCTCCAACTTTTGATTTTTTACGCTTTGGTCCTTGGCTCTTGGGAACTTTGCTACGACTTTATTTCTTGCACTTTGAACCCTCCAAATTGACTTATAAGGCCTTTAAGATATATACCCACTTTGTTAAGTCCTCGGTTAACTTTATTGTAACCCGAAAAGTCATAACTTTCAACGTTGACGCTTTAACCCCTTGTATACGAATTTGATCACAACTTTCTCATACGATAACGAAACTTTATGAAATTTATATGGTGCATTCTAATGAGCATAATTAACCGTTACAAAGCTTCAGGTTTGTCAAAAGGTCACTCAGAGGTGTAATTTAAACATGTTGACACATTTAACCCCTGTAGTTTGTAATCTCTCACTTTCTTTCATATTTAGCTTCGTATGATCCATGATTTATTCGTTGAAGGTATGAGCATCATGTAGGGTTAATGTACAATATATTTATTCACTGTTGACATTTAGAACTCGTATATTCACATACTTTCCATGATTGTCAACTTTAATCCTTCTATAACATTCTTTCACACGTTCAATCATATGACACGTGTCAACACATTACCGGACGTGAATTTTCGAGGTGTTACATCCTCACCCCCTTAAAAGAAATCTCGACCTCGAGATTTACTGAAATAAATAAGGGTACTTTTCTTTCATTGTGGACTCAACCTCCCACGTGTACTCGGGACCTCTACGGGCATCCCATTTTACCTTTACAATAGGCACATGCTTCCTTCGAAGCTTCTTAACCTGTCGATCTTCAATCGACAATGGTTTTTCCACAAATTTTAAGCTCTCATCTATATGCACATCTGTATGTGGTATGACCAGTGATTCGTCAGCGAAACACTTCTTCAGATTGTAGATGTGGAATACATTATGAATACCACTGAGCTCTTCAGGTAAGTTTAACTTATAGGCAACTGATCCGACAGGTTCGATGACTTCGAACGGTCCTATGTATCTCGGGCTTAACTTGCCTTTCTTACCAAATCGCATCACTCCCTTCCAGGGTGATACTTTAAGCAACACTTTGTCACCTACTTCGAATTTCATAGGTTTACGCTTTGGATCTGCGTAGCTCTTCTGCCTATCTCGGGCAGCCTTGAGGCGGTCACGAATCTGGACAATCTTGTCCGTTGTTTCAAAGACTATCTCTGGACCTGACAGTTGGACATCTCCGACTTCTGCCCAACAAACGGGCGTTCTACACTTTCTACCGTATAAAGCCTTGAAAGGCGCAGCCTTGATGCTGGTATGGTAGCTATTGTTATATGAGAACTCAATCAAGGGTAGGTGGTTATCCCAACTACCACCTAAATCAATTACACATGCACGTAGCATGTCTTCCAATGTTTGGATGGTACGCTCACTCTGTCCGTCAGTCTGAGGGTGGTAAGCCGTACTGAAATTCAAACGCGTGCCCAAAGCTTGTTGGAAACTCTTCCAAAAATGTGACGTGTATCTAGTATCTCTGTCAGAGATAATAGCCACATGTACGCCATGTAGAGCTACAATCTTATCTACGTACAGTTGGGCTAACATGTCGGAGCTATAAGTCTCCTTGATGGGTAAGAAATGTGCTGACTTAGTCAGTCTATCAACTATAACCCATATCGTATCATTTCCTTTCCTTGTCTTGGGTAACTTGGTGATAAAATCCATAGTTACCATTTCCCACTTCCACGTAGGAAGTTCAGGCTGTTGTAGCAAACCTGACGGTTTCTGATGTTCTGCCTTGACTTGCGCACACGTCAAGCACTTAGCTACATAGGTGGCTATAGACTTCTTCAAGCCTATTCTTCCAGGATGAACGGAATATTTAGAGCTGTGGGCTTCCTGGAGGATAACATCTCGAAGTCCTCCATAAACTGGAACCCATATTCTTCCATTTAACCTCAGGATTCCGTCCTTGCCCTGAGATAATTGCTCTTCAGTGACTCCCATCTTTTCATTAGGATAGTTAGCTTCTAGCACAACTTCCCTCTGTGCAGCTAACAACCTTTCATTCAAACTGTTCTTGATTTCAATGCTCTTGGCATTGATTCGGATGGGTTTCACCCTTTCCTTCCTGCTTAAGGCATCAGCAACCACGTTTTCCTTGCCTGGATAGTATCGGATTTCACAATCATAATCATTCAACGTCTCCATCCATCGTCATTGCCTTATGTTTAAATCCTTTTGGTTAAACAGGTGCTGGAGGCTCTTGTGATCAGAATTGATCACAAACTTAATTCCATACAAATAGTGCCTCCATAGCTTCAGTGCAAATACAACGGCACCCAACTCCAAGTCATGGGTGGTGTAATTCTTTTCATGTACCTTTAGTTGACATGAAGCATAGGCGATAACTTTTCCTTTTCGCATAAGCACACATCCCATCCCGGTGTGTGATGCATAGCAATAAACTACAAATTCTTCGATTCCATTAGGCAATGTCAACACAGGAGCATTGCTCAACTTTTGCTTGAGAATATCGAAGGATTCTTGTTGCTTAGGACCCCAATCGAACTTAACCTTCTTCCTAGTCAAGGAAGTTAGGGGTGCAGCAATTCTTGAAAAATTTTCGATGAATCGCCTATAATATCCTGCCAATCCCAGGAAGCTACGAATTTCTGTAGGCGTCTTTGGCTCCTGCCATTTCATGACAGCTTCAACCTTAGCGGGATCAACTTGGATTCCACGCTCGCTAACCACATGTCCAAGAAATTGGACTTCACGAAGCCAGAATTCACATTTAGAGAATTTGGCATTGAGCTTCTCCTGCTGAAGTAATGCAAGAATACATCGAAGATGCTTCTCATGATCAGCCTTGTTCTTCGAGTAGATGAGGATGTCGTCTATGAAGACGATGACAAATTTGTCCAAGTATGGTTTGCAGACGCGATTCATGAGATCCATGAATGCGGCAGGTGCATTTGTGAGCCCAAAAGGCATCACTAGGAACTCGTAATGACCATAACGAGTCCTAAATGCAGTCTTGTGTACATCTTCATCTTTAACCTTCAATTGATGATAGCCTGACCTCAGATCGATCTTAGAGAAGTAGCTTGCCCCTTGCAATTGATCGAACAGATCGTTGATTCTGGGCAATGGGTACCTATTCTTGATCGTGACCTTATTAAGCTCACGGTAATCAATGCACAGACGCATCGATCCATCCTTCTTCTTGACAAATAAGATTGGCGCTCCCCAAGGAGACGAACTAGGTCTAATGAAATCTTTGGCCAGCAATTCATCTAGTTGCGTTCTTAATTCCTTCATCTCCGTTGGTGCCAACCTATAAAGTGCCCTAGCAACTGGTGCTGCCCCAGGGATGATGTCAATTCTGAACTCGACTTGCCTATCTAGTGGTAAGCCAGGTAGTTCTTCAGGAAAAACATCAGGGTATTCAGAAATGACGGGGATATCTTCCATCTTCGGTTTCGGTTCATCAATAATCACTTGTGCCATGTAGATGACGCAACCCTTCTTTAAACACTTAGAGGCCTTGAGCATAGTCACTTGCTCAGGCAGTCCATAATGGGTATCTCCCCGAATGGTAAGTGATTCACCAGACGGAGTCTTAATCCCCACTTGCTTTTTGTTGCAGACAATTTGGGCCTGGTTATGAGATAACCAATCCATACCCAAGACTATGTCAAAACCGGCTAACTTAAAGGGAAGTAGGGACAAAGGAAAATAGTGGTTCTTAATGGATATCACACATCCATCTAACACAGTTGAGACGGTTTCTATGGTGTCATCTGCTAACTCCACCTCATACTTCACACTTAGGGTTTTAATAGGTAAATTCAGTAATTTGCAAAACTTATGATCTACAAACGATTTATCAGTGCCTGAATCAAAAAGTACTCTTGCATAGACATCATTTACAAGGAAAGTACTTGTAATCACATTGTCGTCTAGAACTGCTTCCTTCGCATCCATCTTGAAGAATCTATCATTAGTCTTCTTTCCTTCGTCGTCCTTCTTTGCATATTTTGGGCAGTTGGTCTTAATGTGCCCCTTTTCATTGCAACGGTAGCATGTTGCGTCTTTTAGCTTCTTGCAATCCAAGGTCTTGTGCTCCTTGGACTTGCATATTCCACATGCAAATGTTTTCGACTGAGTCTGCGAGTTCGACTCATACCGGCACTTCCCGAAGTGATGTTTCTTGCAGACTTTGCACTTGGGCTTATCACCAGACTGATGCCCATCCTTCCTAGACTCAGACCCTTTTCTGTGGTCATTGTTTCCTCGATGCTTCTTGTTTGACCTTCGTGAAGTGTCATCTTCACGTTTCCTCTTCTCGGTATCCGAGTTCCTCAGCGATCTCTGTCGGACCACGTCCAGAGTGAGGGACAAGGATATGTCAGTTACCGATCTGAAAGTAGTCGGCCGAGATGCCTTCACGCTTGCCTTTATTTATGGGGCTAAACCTCCGATGAAACGAGCTATTCTTTTTGGTTCCGGGGTCACCAGATACGGAACCAATCGGGACATTGTGTTGAAGCTCGTGAGGTAAGCTTGGCAGTCAAGGTTCTTCATCACCAACGATAGAAAATCAGACTCTATCTTCTCCACCTCATGTTGAGGGCAGTAGTTCTCCCTGATGAGGGCAACAAATTGCTCCCATGTCATGTTGTACAATGGGATCTTCCCGGTGGCTTGAATCAACGATCTCCACCAGGCTAAGGCCTCACCCTTAAATGATTGCGACACAAACTTGACCACATCCCTCTCAGCCGCATCCGCTGATATCCGCAACGGTATCCATCTCATCTAACCACGTCATACAATCTACAGCTCCTTTCTCCCCAGTAAAATCCCTGGGTTTACATGAGACAAAATATTTGTAGGAGCAACCCTTGTCACGAGGTCCTTGATTTAGCATTATCTTCTGAGACGGGTCACTATGATGATTTGAGGAGTGACGATCGTCATCTCCTTTCTTGGGTTCATCCTTCTTGGAGGGTGGCTTTGAATGCAGTGTAGATAGGGTCCTACTTCGAGTCCCACTATATTCTTCATACTGCCGCTCTAAGGCCTTTGTAACAGCGTCGTCTACTAACGCTTTCAGTTCAGCACCCGTTATATTAATTCGGGCGTTATCATTGTTCTCCCTTGGGTGACTATTAATTTCATCTGAGTCAGCCATTTTAATTGAACTGTTGCATAAGAAAATGACAATAGTTTACTTGGGAGTTTATCATAGAATTGTCTTTTATGGCAATTCATTCACCATGGTGTACATAGACCATATTTGGTTAATTTATAATTCACATTTATTTAGGATTTTTATTACAATTTATCCTAATTATAAAAACAATAACAGTTTTATTAGTAGCATAAAAGGCCTAGTCACAAGGACATTTTTAAATTATGAGCTGTGATTTCAGAGAATCAAGGCTTTAAGGTTTGAACATAGTTCATTACCTTTTTCAGACAGGGAGTCATAGCTACCACTGTCTTTTGGCTCATGTAGAAATGAGCAAGGCCCATAGGCACTATATTACCAATGTATGGTCAAAATATGATCATCTTAATTGATGATTTAAACCCATGATTCAGAGATCATTAAGTTGGGTTAGGAATCTTTTGAAGAATCCTTATATAAGAATGACGTGTGTGATTTTAACGAATCACGTCTGCCAGGAGTGTTAACATATTTTTAGATGTTAACAGGGATCCGAATCTTTTAAATAGGTCTTACCATCTTGGCCAGGTCTTTATAATGACACTCAGGCTAGGTTTCACTCTTAGGATTCTTATTCAATATTTAATAGGCAGATTATTATCAAAAAGGAATGATTTTGATTTATTTATTTCATATATAATATTTATGCATATAATGGCAATAATGAAATTTATAAACTTGACATTCCAATAATTATTAAAAGATTACATACTGCCCTAAACGGGTCTTTTTAATAAAGCAACATACCCACGCAGGGGTCAAATTGAAATACTAGTCCACGCAGGGACTTAAACAAACAACACACCCTCGTAGGGGTTAACAAAAAAATAGATCCACGCAGGGGTCAAAACAAACAAACAAACATACCCACACAGGGGCTAATACAGCAAGACAAGCCCACACAGGGGCTCAACTAATACAAGGAAATTACATCAACAGTGGAAGGATTCAATGGTCCTTCTTGCTCTTCCCTTTTATTAGGCTTGTCAATCCTTGGAAGAAACTTTGTTGCTCCCTGCGATCTCTGTGAAAGTCTCGCTCGACTTGGTCCAATCTCTGAAGAATTTCTTCCCGCTCGGGTGGGGAAAACCATGGCGGCTGCGATTGCGTCCGAATTATAGGTCTAGCAGGTATTTGGTACCCATGGGTTGGGTACCCTACTCCCCAAAGAGCTCCATACGGTCCTTCCGGGTTAAAGGCGTTGTAATTGGCCACTACCAAGTATGGGTCGGCTTCAGTGTAATTATAGTTGATGTGAGCCGGCGGCTCAAACGGGTTGTACGCCATAGAACCAGTGTAGGCAGGAATCGGGTTATCGAAACCCATCGGTGGTGGCTACGGTGCAACTGGGTTTGAAGGTCCACCCATTTGCGGGTCTTCCTGTAGTGGCAGATAATGACTGCCACTTGAGTGTCGAGTAGAGCTGAAGTGAAAATCTCCTCCACGCGCGGACATTCGCGCGCCTGTCCTCCTACGCCTCGGCGGTTGCGGAGGTGCCTGATTAACTGGTGGCGGTGGAGGCGGTGGCGTGACTGCCACGAATCACGAATCCTCAGAGGGATCTTGCTGCTGCTGCTGATGAGGCGACGAATGATGCGAGGGTGTAAAATACCACTCGTGTTGATTAAATCGTGCCTGATAACTGTCCGGACCATGGTAGGGTGATCCATGAAAGGACGAACCATCTAAGACCTCGATAGGATGGTTCGGAGTTCCGGTTGCGGGCTCGACGGGATCGGTGTCCTCGTCCATATCCTCTGCATGATCGCCGGAGTAATGATCCTTCGGCCCTAATGGGTTAAAACCCACTGGTTCTTGTATGTAATTTGCCGGGTTAAACCGGCCCCTAAAAACAGGTGTGGGGTTACCAAAGGAATTATGCGATAGGGATCGCTGAAGAGGTATGTAAGAAGGTTGAGGGTTGTCGGGCTCATTTTCCGACTGTGGCCCATATGAGTTGTGAATGGGAGGTGTCGAACTGTGCAATACAGATCGTCTAGCTGGTTCAAACAGGTTCCTCCGGTTTTCTCTAGGGTCAGCACTCGTAGTGGTGGTAGGAGCTCGCATGTGCGAAGGTCCTGCCTCGTCGTCATTGGGGGCGGTGATTGGCCCCTTGCCTCGTCCTCTTCGTCGAAAGAATCTTGGCGGCATAATTAATCCTGTCAATACAACATGAGATAACGACAAGAATATATAAAATAAGGGACAAAACAAAACAAAGTAGAATTTGTCCTATGTTATTTGTCTAGACTCGAAAGTTTTTGAAATGTGCAATTGTGTAACTGAGATTAAACACAAAAGGCTAGTGTTTAATTCACTCAGCGTTGGCTCTGATACCAACCTGTCACACCCCAAATTCTACGTGTCACCGGTGGGCCCGGTGGGGAGTATCGTGACGTGGTTGGCAACATAATAGTCAAACAACACAATATTTAATATGCACAGCGCAAGCAATTGAAAGATATATTTCAACCGAATAAGATATTGTAATATCGTGTATCACAAACAGTTGAAAGTTTATCCACAGACGGATCGAAATAAATAGGAATAGTAGTTCAACAGACGTTAGGCATCTTAAGCTTGCGAGACTCTTTATTGATGCTAAGGAGAAAATATCCAGCCAATTACGAGTAGTACCTGCACTTAATCTTTTTGGGAAAATACGTCAGTTTACACTGGTAAATACAATCAACTGACTCATTTTAAAAAATGATTGAAAATTTATTTGGATGCACGTGGCATAAACATTTTATAACTTGGGATAATTATTTAAATATATAAACTTGTAAAAGAATTACATGTTCCTTATGCGTTCAGTAGCCCGGATCGTGCCGGGTTAAAGATCAATAGACACACCACATTATTTATTTATGCACTGACGGGTGTACGCCTACACCCCGCGCTTAAGTCGTGGCCATTTCGTAAAATGATGCCAAGGATATCCGGGACATGGTCATTAACCCCCCAAAGGCTTTAAGTAAACAAAAAAATTTAAACGGGCCGATCAAATTTCAATTAACCACCATACGATGGAAGATTTAATGCCCGACCAAGCGGTATTTTATATACCGTACCCCAAGCCCGTATAAGGGAAAATAAGTTAAAAGTATTTACATGAGCAAAGTAATAATCACAATAATCAAATGCAAGTAGCTTTTACTGGTCCTCCTAATCTGGAACGAAGGTTTATAATAACCTATTAGAATCCTAACCAGTCTTTAGTTAAGCTTAAGCTTACACCGGTTAGTTTCAAAGATACGGTTCGTACACACGATTAAGCGAAGACCGGATAGAATGTGATTTAGACCTGACAAGTTTGAAGACTTGCTTAATATGGGTATTTCATACACATTCTGGATTTTGAGATAAAACCGATAAGGTTTGACCCGTTTCGGCTAATTTATGCAAACTAGTTACATAAACCGAACCGAACGCGCAAGAGGCGTAACGGGTAATTATTAGAGCCATATACAGGTTTACTAAGTTGACATGCTTCAAATATGTTGTGACATCAGTAAGATATCTTTTATTATGCCCGAAACGAATTTAAACACCCGAAACGAATTTAAACACAAACTATGCCCCGTAAGGGTAGTTTGGTCATTTACAAGGTTGAAAAAGAGTTTAAGTATTAATCTGAGTTACAGGTCTGATGTAATCAGCAAAAATACTCAATTTAATAAGTTATAACAGTAGGGTAAAGTATATATGTGAAATTTATCAATTATAACCAAACTATGCACCGTAGGGGCATTTTGGTAATTTCACATAAGCCGTAAAGCTCAAAACTGAAGTCTGATTTAAACAACTTTTGCTTACTATTAAAATATTATAATTTACCCAAATTATCAGTAGGTATCAACCCTTGTACGTTTAAAATAGTTCTAGTACATACTATGCGTTAAAAACGCTTAAAAAGGCGATTAGAAGCCATTTTCGGGTTCTATACATAAAGCTGATATTTTTATTATTCCAGAAGGCTTAAAATAATTTATTTATCATATGTCATCAGTAGCAAAAGGTTTGGAGTCAATTAGATATGTAAAACTCATTTTATAGCCCGTAAGGGCAAAACCGACAATTACCGGATTAAGCCTATGACTATAAGTTATGCTCAGCCTAAAATTAATTAAAAATCTTCAAAAATCCCAAAATAATATATTACATCAGTGGGTAATAATTTTGATATCAAAAAGTAGGTTTAAATAGGCTATACGCTAATTATGTCGTTTAATCGCTAAAAAGCTTCATAATTACGCTAATGAGCATAACTCTCAATCTACACCTCAAACTGATGTCAAACTTTGGGTGCAAGTTTATAATTCAGTAACTAAGGTTTCTACTCTTTTACATTTTCAAAAATCACGTTTTAAGGTGAAAAGGGCATAATGGTCAACATATGAGCAATTAACGGAATCATGCATATTAATTGGATAACTAATGAACCAAGGTGTATAATCACAGAGAGTTATACTAGCATGTAACCTAGTCCAATTAAAGCTCTAAGTCATTTCTAAAACATGCCAAAATGGGTCAGAACTGAAGTCAAAGCAAAAGTCAAAGCTTTGCGACTTTCGGTTCCGAACCGGGTCTAAACAGAAAATTGTCGGGTTGAACATGTTTAGACATGTTCTTACATTAATTACCAAGTTATATTAATGATCAAACAGGTTGTATGGGTCCTACATTGCTAATTATGCATAAATTAGAAATTAAGCATCCTGTTGACTTTTTAATAACAAGTTTGACCCGACATTAGACCTAGTTAGAGTGGGAATCAGAGGGTGCCCTTTTAAGGGTTTATTGCCCACATAATTACCAACTTATAACTACTTTCAATTCGACTAATCACTGAACCATCAATGATTAATCGCTAAGTCAACCGTTAATTACGACGGTTTGACCTTTAAGCTAAAACTAAGCAAAAACTTAACTAAGAAAGGTTAAGCATACTTACTGAAGTCCTATGCACGATTAGTGATCACTTGAGCCTGCTTTGGAGCTCCAGAAATGATGAACGAAGGTGTGAAGAATTGGTTGCAACCTTGGCCCTTTATATAGTGCTCAAGAACTCATGGATTGTTGATACACAAGCCCAAGCATGGCTATGGATCACTTCCAGATGTCCCTAAGTGTCTAGGGGTCGTGCAAGATGAGGAAAAACGTTTATAAGTCGGTTAGAATGCAAATGGAAGACAAGAACCCAAAGTTTTCGGAACAGACGACCCCTCGCGGCACGCGTAGCCCCCCCCAGGGCCGTTGCGTGGCGCGAGGCCCCTTCTGATCAAATCTCCAACTTTTGATTTTTTACGCTTTGGTCCTTGGCTCTTGGGAACTTTCCTACGACTTTATTTCTTGCACTTTGAACCCTCCAAATTGACTTATAAGGGCTTTAAGACATATACCCACTTTGTTAAGTCCTCGGTTAACTTTATTGTTACCCGAAAAGTCATAACTTTCAACGTTGACGTTTTAGCCCCTTGTATACGAATTTGATCACAACTTTCTCATACGATAACGAAACTTTATGAAATTTATATCGTGCATTCTAATGAGCATAATTAACCGTTACAAAGCTTCGGGTTTGTCAAAAGGTCACTCAGAGGTGTAATTTAAACATGTTGACACATTTAACCCCTGTAGTTTGTAATCTCTCACTTTCTTTCATATTTAGCTTCGTATGATCCATGATTTATTCGTTGAAGGTATGAGCATCATGTAGGGTTAATGTACAATATATTTATTCACTGTTGACATTTAGAACTCGCATATTCACATACTTTCCATGATTATCAACTTTAATCCTTCTATAACATTCTTTCACACGTTCAATCATATGACACGTGTCAACACATTACCGGACGTGAATTTTCGAGGTGTTACACGTGGTCAGTCTTCTGTTTCTTGTTTTTTCCTTTGGGGATGCTGCCGAGGGGTCGAGCATGTCACGTTTATCCCTTTTCTTTGTATTTATGTTGGTTTTTACTGTATATTTGTTCCTTTTGCTCGTTTAAACTCATTTGGTCTTGTAAATTCAAAAGGAAGACAAAAACACACTTTTTCCAACATTAGTACTAAAAAATAGTTAGTTTTACGCCTCATTTGATGTAATTTATATGTTACATTTTGCACACATCAGTTATTATTTCACAAGATACCCTCAACTATTACAACTTGACACTTTTATACTAAACTTCCCAACTAATCTCTCAACCAACTTTCTTACTAACAACAACTCTTATACACTTGCCAACTGTCTAACTAACTTCAACTAATCAGTTAGTTCGTATCATAAAACTCAAAGAAATAGAAGAACGCCAACAAATATATGGAGCTAGAGTTCAGTTGGAATGAAGCAAAATATAAAAATATAATAGAAAGAGGAAAAAGAAGAAACAATTGAAAATAAGAAATGGATAATTAACTAATCTATATCTATAATACTATATTAAGAGAACTGAGTTTTCTACCCTTTTCGTAATTTTGTCATAGGTATAAATCTTGAAGCACCATGTACAAATGAAGCAAGCCATTTTAGAGGGGGGAAACTTAGACATTGTCCAAAGTTTTAAGACACTTTGAGGGCAATCTAGATATTTTATCCATGGAATTCATGCCCACTTATGGCTTCCATTAATTGAATTAAATTAAGAAATTAAATAAAAGTTTTATAATAATTAAAGGAAGTAATTGATTAAATTAAAGGTTAGAAATGCAACCTTTAGGATTTTCATGATTTAATAGTATGTATAAATATAAATAATCTATACTACCTTATTAATCTATTATACTATATTAAGAGAATAAGAGAACTGGGTTTTCTACCCTTTTCGTAATTTTGTCATAGATACAAATCTTGAAGCACCATGTACAAATGAAGCAAGCCATTTTAGAGGGGGGAAACTTGGACATTGTCCAAAGTTTTAAGACACTTTGAGGGCAATCTAGATATTTTATCCATGGAATTCATGCCCACTTATGGCTTCCATTAATTGAATTAAATTAAGAAATTAAATAAAAGTTTTATAATAATTAAAGGAAGTAATTGATTAAATTAAAAGTTAGAAATGCAACCTTTGGGATTTTCATGATTTAATAGTATGTATAAATATAAATAATCTATACTACCTTATTAATCTATTATACTATATTAAGAGAATAAGAGAACTGGGTTTTTTACCCTTTTCGTAATTTTGTCATAGATACAAATCTTGAAGCACCATGTACAAATGAAGCAAGCCATTTTAGAGGGGGGAAACTTGGACATTGTCCAAAGTTTTAAGACACTTTGAGGGAAATCTAGACATTTCCTCCATGAAATCCATGCCCACTTATGTCTTCCATTAATTGAATTAAATTAAGAAATTAAATAAAAATTTTATAATAATTAAATGAATTAATTGATTAAATTAAAGGTTAGAAATGCAACCTTTGGGATTTTCATGATTTAATAGTATGTATAAATATAAATAATCTATACTATCTTATTAAGAGAACTAGGATTTTTACCCTTTTGGTAATTTTACATTGTGTACACATTTTGAAGCAACATGTACAAGAGAGCCAAGCTATTTTAGAGGGGGTAAGCTTACGCATTTCCCAAAAATTTAAGACACTTTAGGGACATTTTAGTGATTTCGGCACCTTTGTAACCTATAATTAAGATAAATGTATAAAAATTTTCATCAGTACTACTCATCAATATTTTATGATTATCAGATAAATGTATAAAATTAATAATACTTTAAACATATATTAAATAACAAGTGATCAAAACCAAACTCCTCGTGGAGTTGAAAACTCAAATAAATCAATAAATAAACATATAATTGGAATTAACTCTTTTTGTCGAATGCAATGTAATTTAAATAATCCGTTTCATTTTATCAAGTGTCGTAACCGATCTTGATTAAATGGCTATCATTGAGAATCAAATAAATCGTTATAACCACTTTGATGAAAGTTTTTTTTATATATGAAAAAGAAACACACCGTCATGTGAATCAATTCAGTTTGAAATGGTTCTAAAATCATCATCGAACCAAACCTGCAAATGTTGCATCTTCTGGCAAAAGTAACCTCCATGTCCGGATAGCATCACCATCTTGTTAACTCAACGACGTTTAATCATGACATCTTCGAATTGGGGCACCGCCGCAATTGCGTGAAGTCATCTGAGCTATCACATCAGATCCAACCATAACCTTCATCTTTGCTCGCCAGTTTAACACAATCGTTAGCACTATCGTTCCCATTTTCGGGATTCAGCGGCCACCATCTTCCATTTAGTGGTTCAATTGCAGTGGTCCAAGACCAATCAGAAGTGCTCTCATCTCAGTTAAGCTGGAAAAGACAACACGACAACCAAACACAACCGTCACCTCAAGCCTTTGTCTATCCCGTCTTCTGAATGCCCATCCTTTTTGCGATCACATAAAAGATATTACACAGACCTTTTAGAATCATCAATGGGTTAGACAATTTTTGTTTTCTGTAACCGATAACTTAGTTCTATTTCAGAGAAGTCAGGTACATCAACAGCGCCCACTGCACTTCAAAACAAATAGGTACACAAATAATTTGTATTGCATGCGGTAACATTCATAATACGCAGGTACCACTGAAACAACAACCTAACAAGTCAATGATGATAACAAAGGGAAAAGTACGGCTTCCACTGAACCATCCTTAAGTGATTGTCATCAACCAAAGGATTCACCAACAAATCAAAAGAAAAACAACCCACCTGGTACACCCACAACAACTTTCACTATTCATATAGTTTACGGCGTATACACAGTCCACGTTATTTGTATTAACAAACAAATGGTTTTTTAGCAACGTCCACGCACACATACAACATAATCAAAGAAATAGAGAAGACCCATGGATCTACCGGTACGACGTCCACACCACTAAACACCCCAACTCACCAGCAAACTAACGAACAAGATGATTGGGAGGATGATGAACGGTGGACAACCAATATGGACGAAATCAAGGAGACATTCAAACCTTATTTAAATTGATCATAGTATCTCGTTCGACGTGGTTACTATGGTCCCCCGATTTAAAATAAGAAATGGATAACTAACTAATTTTTTTAATGGCAAATGCATCTCCAACTTTACACCAATAATTATCATAAATTACACTCTTTGCCTAGATTTGAACCTAAGACCTCACCTCTAAGATGTATATGCCTTTACCAGATGAGTTATTCCCACACTGACTCTTAGGCTATTGGGTGTGGATAAGGATAGTCACTCGGGGATAATCCGCCACGTAGGCGGCCACGTCATTGAGTGTGGTGGATGAGCTCCAAGGGATGGGCCAAGGGTGTGCGTGATAAGCTCTTTTATGTATGTATGTATGTATGTATGTATGTATGTATGTATGTATGTATGTAAACTAACTAAAATTACATTAACTAAATTAAAAAAAAAACATTACATTAAACTAACTAAAATTACATTAACTAAATAAAAAAAAACATTACATAAAATTAAATCTTCTAAAAAAAATAAAACCATAAAAAATTTAAAAACTACATGGCTAATTATATTTTCTTGCCATCGTCCTTGTTTTGTCTATCCATATTATGCTTTTAAAGTATGTGAGTTGGGTGAAAAATGGAATGTAAAATGGTAATATTTATAATGTATTTATTTGTTTGTTTTTTAATTAAACGCCATTATAGCTGTTAAAAAGCATGTTCCAATGGTCATCTCCAAGTCCAACGGTCATATTCAAGTGCGGTGAAGAGTCCCCGATTTGAGAGTGCCCCGCACGGTGATAGGGGACGGCGGTGGTGTTTCCCGCACGGTAAAGGGGTTCACCGCACCCTTTACCGCTTCCACCCCGTTCACCCTAATAGGGTTGACAATTTTGACAGGATCTAGAACATAAAAGTAAGATAAGTTGGTTGTTGGTGTGCAAAAAAAAAAAAAAAAAAAAACACCACTTAACTCATTTGATTAAACAAGTTGACCCGTCAACCTGTATATAACTTTAATGATTAAAAAAAAGAAATATAATTGAAAAGGCTTAACACGCAAACCCCCATTGATCCATTTAACCCTTTTATTACAAACGTCAACCTGTTTAGACCTAGAAATCCGTTTACCTCGTTTAAATTAAAAAAGTCAAACAAAATGTATCGAGTTTACACAATTTCAAGCGTGGAGAGCTAGAGTTAATATCTTTGCCACAAACAAATTTACGAGTCATGCCCAGGTTTATTGATTCAACCCACTAAAAAAACCATTATCCTGACACCGTAAAGTTTTTAACAAATGTTACTCGAATTCTAATCCTAAACTATACCATCATACATCTAGTTTATTACGTTAAAAAAGTATAGTTTTTTTCATTTTTTTTTCTTTTTCTTCTTTTTTTATATAGATTTTTCATATGGTGTTGGAAATTAATAGAGTTGCAAAATTCGATCAAGTAACCAGCCACTTGTAATGGAATATTCCTATTCGCCTGTGAAATAACGCATACTTTCCCTTTTATATTCTTCCTTCCTTGTTTCATCTCCATCAGTAAGCAATCATGGGGGGCGACAACAAATCAACAACTGCTTGTCAGCCTTTATCTCTCACCAACGTTAACACCCTCTTAGATTCAGTCGAATGTTTCCTCTTCGATTGCGACGGTTTGTTTTCACTTTCCCATTTCAATTTTTCACCCTCTTAGCTTCAGTAGCTTCTTAATTATTTGTTAATTAATACAACTGGGTCTGGATCATAGTATTAAATTACATAAATACACATATTTTCTTAATTAGGTGTAATTTGGAAGGGGGATACACTCATTGATGGAGTTCCACAAACATTGGAGATGCTTAGGTCAAAGGTAAATCTAATTTAGGGGTACACTTGTTGGCATAGTTGTTAACGGAGAATAGCGACAAGGTGTCTGTATGCTACATAGCGAATAACGATTAATAACGTGCGATACATTAGAATTTTTTTTTTTAAACTTTTATATGTTTATTATATCAAAATACCCTGGTATATATGCTATTTTATATGTATATTTGACAAAAACCTAAAGTCCGCTATTTTGTAGCTATATTTTAATTGCTATTTGTATTAAATAAAACAAAAAAAATAAAGTGTCGCTATTCTCGTTATCCATCGCTGCAACCCTAATAGCGACACAATACCTGCGATCGCTACGATCGCTATTGACAACTATGGTTGTTGGGGATGTTTTTTAATGAGGTTGGTTGGTTATTGTAGGGGAAGAAGTTGGTTTTTGTGACCAATAATTCAACAAAGTCTAGGAAACAATATGCTCACAAGTTTCAGTCCCTTGGAATCCAAGTTACTGAGGTTTGTCACTTTCGGTTACGCGCTTTTTGGACCCTGCCAAGCTCGTACCTAAAAATAAGCTTGTTAATAAAGGAGCCCGATCCCGAGCTTCACTTATCGAGCTCGAGCAGGCTCGCTAGTTTAATCGAGCTTAATGTTTTTATGTTTATATATATTATATTATATTATATTAAATTAAATACATATTTATATGTTAATTATTATTGTATATAAAGTTACGGTAAAAATGACTAAATAATATATATTTTGTCATATTTATACACTAATAATAAATATGTAAAATTAATTAATAGCGAGCCAAACTCAAGCTTGAAAAACTACTAACAAGCCGAGCTCGAGCTTTAGAAATAAAGCTCGCCCCGAATTGAGCCAAGTTTGAGCTATCGTAAATCAAACATACTCAAGTCTAGTCTAGTCGAGTTCGGGCTCTGCTCGACTTGTTTACACCCCTATGCGCTTTCGTAAAGATAAACTGTATAATATAAAGTTATGCAATAGTGACACTGTAAGTGCTTTTGCAGGAGGAGATATTCTCTTCATCATTTGCTGCTGCAATGTACTTGAAAGTCAATGAATTTCCTCCAGAGAAGAAGGTCGATATAAACAAGTTCTTATATAGTTAGTTATGTTACAGTAATATATTTCTTTGTTTATGATGTTTTGACTAAAGTATGTTCCGATACAGGTGTATGTAATTGGTGGAGAGGGTATACTAGAAGAGCTGAAACTTGCTGGTTTTACCGGGCTGGGTGGTCCCGTAAGCTTCCTCCCTTGGTTTAAAAAGGCGCGCCTCATGCACATTTGGGTCAAAATTGGGGTCTGTAGGAGGGTGATATGTAAAACAACCAAAGGGATTAAAAGATTATGAGTGGTTTGGTTTACTTGCTTTAAAGAATAAAATATAAAATAGATGAGACATATGCAACTTTTGGTTGTACATAAAGCTTGTTTTGTTGTAAATAGAGTTGCGCCTCGCGTATGTGAAGCTCCCCCTCTTATTTTTAATTTCAGATATATAAGTGTTACATGTTTTTGCAGGAAGATGCAAAAAAGACTGTGCAGCTTAAAGCGAACACTCTATTCGAGCACGATAAGAGTGTAATGTAACAAGTTGCTGTATACTTGTTTCTTTCTTTTATTACCTGTACAATGCTAACTTTTTAATTAATAATGTCAGGTTGGAGCGGTTGTGGTTGGACTTGACCCGTATTTGAATTATTATAAACTACAGTAAGATACCTCATTTACTAGTTCTTTCTTTGATAGTTTGATTCAAATGTTTCGGTTGCAACTAAAATGCTTCAAAATTGACGTGCAGGTATGGAACTCTTTGCATTCGTGAGAATCCGGGGTGCATTTTCATTGCTACCAACCGTGATGCCACTGGCAATATGACTGATCTGCAAGAATGGCCAGGTAAGCGCCCGCATAGCAACTACAATCACATGATCTTGGTTTTAAAAAGCGCGCCTGAGGCACGAGATGAGATGGAAACGTAGTGTCTCATGCACATGTGGGTCAATATTGGTCAAAATTTGGGTATGTAGGAGGCCGACATTAGGGGTGTTCATCGAATCGAATAACGAATTTTCAAATTACTCGAATTGAATTTTTCAAATATGTTTTTTTTTCTTAAATTCGAATTCGATTAAAACTGGTAAATTCGATTTGAATGCGTGCTCAAATTGAAATGTCAATTCGTATTCGATTCGAATTCGGATAAATCCGTTTTGATTCAAATTCATTTAAAATATGTAAATTCGTTATGGGCTATTTGGGCTTGGCAATGGGCTATTTTATGATTTAGATTAAATTATACTATAGCCCAAATTAAAGTTATACGTGTGTATTATATATATATATATATATAGGGCCAAGATCATTTCAGAACCATAAATATTTACAGAACTCGCAGAACTCCTAATAAACAATCCTTTTATTTATATATTTTTATGTTTAGGACAATTTTATCATTTATTATGTGTATTTTTACGATTATATGCATGTTAAGAGTAATTTTATCATTTTTTATATGTAATTTTATAATTACGCATATGTAAACTGGTTTTTTTACATATATGTAATTAGTTATGACACATATATATAATTTTGGCAATTAAACATATGTAACTACTTTTAACATGTATGTAATCAAAGAAATACATATAATAGATGATAAAAAGATCCTAAATACAAAAACTTATATATAAAATGATTGTTTATTAGGAGTTTTGAAAGTTCTGTAGTTATTTAGAGTTCTGAAATGAACCCAACCCTATATATATATATATATATATATATATATATATATATAGGTAAAGAGTACTGTACAATATTGCTTATCGTACATTACGTACGCTTCAATCTCAGCCGTCAGATCATCTTCCCGCATTTTAAAATCGCATGTTTTTTTTTATAACAATTTCGCATGTGATAATTTTTGATGAATTCGCATGTTGTTTTTTTGTACCAATTTCGCATGTGTTAATTTTGATGAAATAGCATGTTGTTTTTTTTATAACAATTTCGCATGTGATATTTTTGATGAATTCGCATGTTTTTTTGTACCAATTTTCGCATGTGATAATTTTGATGAAATAGCATGTTGTTTTTTTATAACAATTTCGCATGTGGTATTTGATGAAATCGCATGTGTATAATCTGTGTGTGTGTTACTGTTCATCTTCTTCGATTGTTGGTCGATCATTGTTAGTCTTCTTCCATTTTACCCTTACAACTCCCAAATCAGTAGTTCTTATTATCGATATCGCACCAAAAGTAACGAAGGGAGGTTGGGGAAGAAGAATTTCAGGTTTTTGAATTTGATTTAGGGTTTGATTTTGAACTATCATCGGTCAATTACAGAGATTTATGACCTCGCAATGACATTTTTAACCTTCCTGGTATGATTTAGATATATTAAAATGATTAATTTAATCATTTAAATTAGTTTTGCCCGCGTTTGATCGATTAAAGATCGTACGGCTGAGGGCATCGCGTACATAATGTAGGATAAAAGGTATTGTACGTTAACCGGCCTCTATATATATATATATAATTAATAAATATGTATAATTGGAATTTGAATTCGAATTTCGAATCGAAATTAAAATTATAAATGCGTACTCTATTCGTATTCGATTTACTAGACTCGAATTTGAATTCTTGATAATCGAATCGAATTGAGTCGAATTTTGAGTTTTTCGAATCCGAATCAAATTCTGAACACCCATAGCCGACATAAAATAAATTCAAAGGGATGAAGAAATCATGAATGATTTAATTGATTAAAAGGCTGATATGTAAAAGATATAAGAGAGATGCAGCATCTGGTTGTATACTTGTATATAGAGCAACGCCTCGTGTCTTGGCTTTCGGGACCTTGATGCCTTAGAGCGCCTTGCGCTTTTTACAACCAAATTCAGAATATATGTTAACCTATAGCTGTACTGTATATTGTATCCATGATTAAATATCTTTATGGATTTTGTTATTTTCCAGGGGCTGGATGTATGGTTGCTGCAGTCTGCGGGTCAACACAGAAAGAGCCTATTGTAGTCGGAAAACCTTCAACGTTTCTGATGGACTTTTTACAAAAACAGTATGTATTGAACTCTAAAAATCAGCAATTTTTTTAAGAGTAAATTACTATTTTGGCCCCTGAGGTTTAGTCAGTTTAACTCTATCGGCCCAAAAAGGAATCTGTTGACACATCAGGCCCTGAGGTTGCATTTTGTAACGGTTTTAGCCCTTAACACTAGCTCTGTTGCTTTTTTATGTTAAGTGTAAGAATATTTGTGTAATTGTATATTTAAACGAGTTTTATTAAATAATAATCGTAAAAATAACAAAAATAACAATAAAAAGTTTAAAAAATAAAATACGAACAAATACGTTTTTAATATATAAAAATAAGAAAAATCGTTTTACAGAGAAAGAAGAATGGGATTGTGGTTTGGTTTTTGCTAATTCGAGTAATTACAGAAAGAGTAAATTGCCAAAATCGTCCTTAAGGTTTGGGTATGTTTGTCATTTTCATCCAAAACAACTTTTCTGTACCATATAGTCCTTCACTTTTGGGATTTTTTGTCATTTTCATCCAAACGTCTGACTTTTTTGCCAAAATCGTCCCTGAGATTTGGGATTTTTTGTCATTTTCATCCAAATGTTTGATAGAAAAAATAAAGCAAATTAGATGTTTGGATGAAAATGGCAAAAAATCCCAAAAGTGAAGGACTATATTGTACAAAAAAGTTGTTTTGGATGAAAATGGCAAACATGCCAAAACCTCAAGGACGATTTTGGCAATTTACTCTTACAGAAATAACCCCTTAAATATTAAAAACTAACTTTATAATTTACATAAACAACCCTTGAGATGTAAAAGGACCAAAACCCCCCTAAACTTATCAGAGAAAAGTAACATAGTTAGTGTTAGGGGCCAAAATCGTTACAAAATACAACCTCAAGGTCTAATATGTCAAAAGATTTCTTTTTGAGCCGAAAGGGTTAAACTTGCTAAACCTCAGGGGCCAAAATACTAATTTACTCTTTTCTTTATGATGTGCATGGTGGGTGATAGATTAGATACCACCTTTTCTTTTTATTGAAGGGCTAAAAATTGGTTCCTTAAGTTTCTAATTGTTTATGGTATATGTAAGTTGACTTGAATCTTGGTGTTGCAGATACAAGATTCCTACGGATAAAATGTGCATGGTGGGTGATAGATTAGATACCGACATTTTATTTGGACAAAATGCTGGATGCAAAACGCTACTCGTTCTTTCAGGTAGCTATAAATTTATACGTTTATAACCGTTTAGTTATATAATTTTGTTTTCTATATAGCTTTAGACGTTGATGATTATTGCAGGTGTGACAAGCAAGTCAATGCTCCAAGACCCCTCGAATCATATCCAACCAGATATTTACACAAACCAAATTTCTGACATTTTTGATCTATTAAATTCATAAATAACACCATGCGATGGAGTTAAACAAATAATTGTACCAGGCGTGTTTCTACTGAAATTGGTGATAACCGAAAGCATTGGCCTAATAAATTTCCATTCAAGAAGACAATTGTGAGATTTATAGCATTGTAATTGGTGCTACAAAGATGGAATATTTGTGTGGTTTATGGGTTAACAACCATGTTTGATCACACAATGCATAATGTATTCATTTGTTTAGGATATTGGTTGTTGGTTACTGGGTACCTAGTGTCAATGGTTGACCCAACCAATGTTGAAACAATTCAAACATAAATAGTAATACAATACAATGGACCATTATCTATCATGCTAGCACATTGGTAACTTGATATTGCTTCTTACTACTATCAGGCGTTTGATTTGTTGGAATTCAATGAAACTGGAATATGAATTCTATTCCCTGCCCGTTTGGTTTGGTTTGGTTTGCGTAATCTGTTAAATTTGGAATCTTAGAGCATTCACATCCATACCATCAAATTATGTGTGTGGAGTTTTTATAATATAAAGAGTATAAAAAGTGGTTGTGAGTGGAGGGGAGAAAAAATGTTACTGTTCATCTGTATATTTGGGGGACACTATTCACCACTGATAATTTTTTAATATATTTTGAAAGTGGTTGTGAGTGCAAGAGAAAATGTAGTGTTTTTTTTAGTGTAATTTAGGGTGAAAATATAGTGGAATGGATGTGAATGCTCTTAGAGATAACATGTTCGGTTGGTAAGGAATTGGAATTGGAATTGAAAAGAATTTTCTCAAATTTCAACGGAACTTAACATTCCTTTCCTTGTATATATTATGAAGAAATTCAAAGTCCTTAACCGCGTCACTAACGACGCCACTACAGCCACCACCATTGTCGCTGTTTTATTTTTACATATTATCTTATCAACTAAATGCACTATATTATAATTCATTTAATAGATTCCAATTCCTGTATTGTTTCTAATCATATTTTCTTGATTTTGATTCTCAATTAAAAAACCTGTTTAGTAATGTCATTTAGCATTTTATGTGCAATAACATGTTTATAGTGACTGGATAATCTGTTTTTTTTTTTTTTTTTTTTATATTTTGTTCTAAAATCACATTAATTTTAATTGCAACTATAATATACTTTGATTATTATTTGTTTTGTATATCTACTCACTTGGCTTAGACATGCTTTTGTGCACATGGTATTAGTGAAATTGGGAGGAAAGCGAGAAGAACTTTGTTAGCAATTAGTGAGTTTGATTTGTTTCTTTATTTCTTTTTTGGTACTGAACCATTGTTATTATTGCTATGATTTGATGTTTACTAGTTATATGCAATAGTGATAAAAGTCTAGGTTGTTGTATCCAATTACATCCTTTTAAGTGGCTTTTTGTTTAAGTGGATGCTGAGTGAGGGTGTTGAGTGAGTTGGTTTCGTGGGATAGGAAGGAGAGTGGCAACGGAAAGGATAGAACAGAAGAGGATCATTGTAGATTGAAATAAAAGAGACGATACAGAAAGGGTAACCTTTCAAAAAAAATAAAATACAGAAAGGGTATGGGAGGATCACTACACTTTTTTGAATTCTTTCATCATTTTATTTTCTTGACAGACATTTGTTATCCCCATTTGTTTATCTTTATTATTTAGTTTAATTTAATTATTATTATTATTATTATTATTATTATTATTATTATTATTATTATTATTATTATTATTATTATTGTTCATGGAGACAATTGCACATTTCCTCTTAAAATGCTTCACAATTGCATTTTTACCCAACCCAAACTAAAAATTGCATATTTCCCCTTCTTTATCTAAATTACAAAATTGCCCCTTTCAAAATTGAGAATATATTATCAAATTATTCACACCAGATGCAAAATCTCGACTTTTCAGTTTCAATCAACTACCCAACTATTCAAGTTCAATCGGCGATTGGAAGTGTTCACTCTTGGTTGGATTCCAGATTTCGATTTGTCCGATTCCAGGTTTGGTGTTCTCTCTTGGTTCGATCCACATTCTCTTCTACTTCTTTGGTGTTCGATTCCGCGTTTGGTGTTCATTGGGTGTCCGATTCACCTTGAATGGAGCGCTTGTTCTTTGGTGTTCGATTCCAAAATGTTTGATGTATTTTGTGGGTGAATGGCTCAATCACCAACACTTGCATAATTGATGCGTATTAGTTAGTTGTAATTTGTTATTCTATTGTTACCGTAAAGTTCTAGGATTGAATTGAAATTTGAACTTAATCCTGTTTTAGGGCATGTTTGGCTAAGCTTTTCCACCCAACTTATTGACGGCATGTTTGGCTAAGCTTTTCAAAACAACTTATTGGCTTATTGACTTATCAAAAAGCCAATAAGTTGTTTGTGTGTTTGGCTAAGCCAAAAGTCCTTTTAGAAATGGTTTTTTGCAAAGAAGAAAAAGGAGGTTTCAAGAAGTCACAATATTGTGACTTTTTGGCCAGCTTTTAACTTTTCAAACTACAAATTACCAATATACCCCTTCTTTACCCCCTTGAAGGGGTATGGTCCCAAAAAGCCGCGCAAACCTCCGTCAAGGTTGCGCGCAGGACCATACTCCTTATGCAGCAAATTTCTTATCGCTAACGTCGTGCGGGCCACATCAACATTCTTTGATGCGGCGCGAGGTCTAAGCAATAGGAAGCTCCATTTTCAACACTTAGTATTCAGAATGAGCATGCAGTAACCTATACTCCTGCGCGGGGTAGTTACGTGCTCAGCAAGAATCGCGCAGGGAAGCAACGCCAGGTTGTTTCAGATAGTACACAAGGTACAAGTAAAGAGCCAATCAGCGTCCTTCTGGCCCTGCTCAATCGTGCTCCACGATCGTCTGACATGCAGGAAACAAAAAGTACTTAAGGACGCCTACATGGCACCAATCACGGGGCAGAGACAACTGTCCCACGATCTCCACTTACCTGCTGATGGCAGAAGGGCGGCCAGGCCGACAACGGTGACACGTGGCTCCAATCACATTGCACCAACTCCAGAAAGCTCTGAGAGGCCACTAACGGTTGACACCAGTGAGACAAGGAGCATATCCTCTATGTTGTCACCTTCAGGCCCATCAGCCCATATCCTCTTATACCTCTCCGGCTATAAATAGAGACCTCACTTCACAGGTTAAACATTCCATTCCCTCTACTCTCACTCTTAATACTCAATTATCTCCCCAAAGCAGTTGCTTATTCTCACGCCGGAGCCCGGTTAAGAGGGAAACCCCCATATTCCCCTCTTAACGAGTAACGGTGTTCTGTTTTGCAGGACTTAGACGATCATTACGAAGCTCAAAAAGCCATTAGAAGATTAACCACTATGGTAGGAACATAAACCAAACTGATTAGTCCCATAATTAGTTCAGTGTTTCTTCATTGGCGCCCACCGGTTTTCTACAAATCACTTCCATCTTCTTTTTCTGAGTATTCGTTGGTTTTTCTTCCTTCGATCATGGCTGGTCAAGGAATCATTCCTGAGTTTGTCGGTTTCGGAACAAACTCTAATGCAGCGTTGGGGGATGACAATCAAAACGTCCAACCCCAACACATTGAAGAAATTGGCGAAATCGAAGTAACCAATACTGGGGGACCGCGCGGGAGCATCACCCGCATCACTCAGACGGTAACCCCAGGAAACAACGACGCTGGACCTTCAAACCCAGCTCCACCTCAGAACGTTTCGGCGTTATTAGGGCTACCAGAGGGCGAAACTCCAGCCTCATGGTACGCCAAAAATATTGCAACCATTAACGCGGCGTATCAATCTCTGATCGCACAACAAGCAGTCTTAACGGCAGAACCGTCCTTGGTTACCCCCCAGGGACAGAGTCAGGGGGCGTGCCAGATACCCCCACAGCAAAACATGCAAGGTAGAGCTAATAGACCTCCCCCTACCAGAAGACTAAGCGTGCACGACACGCGTGATACACGGGGAGAAACAGAAAGCTATTATGATTACCCGTCACACGTCTAAAGAGGCCCAGTTCATAGCTGGCTCACGCCGCGTAACATGAACAATGAATGGGAAGATACTGACCCGAACGATCCAACTTGGCAAGATGATGAGGGTTCGTCAGTCTTCAATCGCTTGCAAAGGAACCATGAATACTACAAACCAAGACAACACGTAGGGTATACCGAAGAGGCAGAGCAAGACTTTCGCCTCGCCTATCGACCAGCTGAAGCCGTAGAACATTCAAAGTTCATTCCAAAGATCGCGCTGGCGCCTCTTAAAAGAGAGAAGTTACCTCCGACAATTGGAAAATTTAACGGATTGACTGATCCCGATGATCACGTCAGAGTTTTCACAAGCGTGGGTTGCATGGGTGGATGGAATATGCCCATGTGGTGCCATCTGTTTATTCAAACGCTTACAGGGGCTGCTCGCGCCTGGTTCGACAGCCTTCCTCTAGGAAAGATCAAGTCATGGGTGGATTTCAGGACACAGTTTTTGAGTCACTTCAGTCAACAGAGGCGTTACCAGCGCGACACAGCCGAGGTAGAGGACATCTGGCACAGAGATAACGAGGGTTTGGAGGATTTCATCACTCGCTTCAACAAAGAGTGCTTGAAAATCGGTGGCGTAAGTGAACAACTCATGCGTTGCCACTTCAAGAAAGCCATTCGCTGTGATAGTCTCATTAGAACTATCACTGGGAAAGATGGGATGCCCAAAGAATGGGATAAGCTCATGGAAGCCGCAAAAATAGTCACTCGCCGCAAACAAGAATTATTATGCTGAAGATCGATTTTCTAAGGGGGGCCATTCGCGCGACAACAATAGACGAAACAAAGGCAAAAACCCTGGGTGGAAAGCCAACCACTCCAGCGGTTATGGCGAACGATCTCGTTATGAAGAGCGGTCTCGCTACAAAGAGGACGCGCGAGACACTATTGATCGCATTGGTTATCGGAAAGCAGTCAGGGATGACAACCGAGAAAAGCACTGGACTCCGCTCATAAAAATACTGAAGGAGGTGCTGATGACGGAGAATCATGATTTCAAGACTCCAAGGCCTATGACAAACAAGAAGGGGCAAGACCCCAACCTGTACTGCGACTTCCACAAAGATACAGGGCACCTGACAGATGACTGTTACAGTTTACGTCAAGAGATCGAAAGAGCGCTAAAAAGCGGGAAGCTAAGCCACCTGGTGAAAAACGTGCGCAAAGAAACTCGGCAGATTCAACGCCATGAGGAGGGGAACCACAAGAAAGTCCGACGCCTAGAAACCCATATGGTCAATGGACCAAGATACAGCGCAAAGGAGAAAGGCAAGCGCCCTTATGAACCCTTATGGCAAGAGCAACAGGTCATTTTCCCAGTAGTGCGCGGCGGCCCTCGTGCCACTCGACCCGTCGTCATTACCGGCCATTATGAAACAGAGTATGTCTTCATTGAACCAGGGAGTACGGCTGATATCATCTATGAGCAGTGTTTTAATCAGTTTGATGAGGATGACAAAGCGAGACTTGAGCCAGTTGATTATCCACTGTCTGGATTTTACAACGAAATGGTCTTCCCGCTAGGCCAAATCAGCTTCCCCGTCACGCTCTCTGACGGGAAGCATTCAAGAACAACAAATGTAAACTTCATGGTAATGCCTGTCAAGTCAAGGCATGATGTGTTAATTGGGAGAGAAACCCAAGGCGAACTGAACATGGTAACTTCCACGCCCCACTCAGCAATAGGGTTTCCAACCAAGACAGGGGTGGCGATTATCTATGCCAAGAAAGAAGTAATGTCCACAGAAGAGATGCGCCCAACAAAAGCGGCGAAGGTTTCAACAACCGATCCAGAGAAATGGGATGGGTGTTAAACCGCAAGTACCCAGAGCAAACGGTGACGATAGGCCATGCAATCTCACCAAATATCAGAACGCATCTCAAGCAACTCCTGTTCAAGAATATGGATATCTTCGCCTGGACTCAGGCCGACATGACCGGTGTCCCGCACGACATTACCGAGCATTGTTTAAACACCTACCCCTCTGTTGAGCCGAAAGTCCAAAGAAGGCGCAGCTTAGGGGCAGACAAAACCAAAGCAATGAATGAGCAAGTATGCGAACTACTCAAAGCTGGTATCTTGCGAGAAGTACGTTATCAAAGTTGGGTCGCGAACCCTGTAATGGTGGAGAAGTCTAGTGGAGGATGGCGAATGTGCGTTGATTATACCGATCTCAACAAGGCGTGCCCTAAAGATTGCTACTCTTTGCCTGAGATCGACAAAAAGATAGACTCTCTCGCGCCATATAGATGGAAATGCTTCTTGGATTGCTACAAGGGATACCATCAGGTCTAAATGAAGCTTGAAGACGAAGACAAGATAGCTTTTCGAACCGATCTTGGGATCTTTTGTTATACAAAGATGCCATTCGGCCTCAAAAACGCTGGCGCCACATATCAACGCCTGATGGATAAGACCTTCGCTGGAGATATTGGGAAGCATATCGAGGTTTACATCGACGATCTGGTGATCAAAAGTCCCGAAGAGGACCAAATGTTGAAAGACATCGAAAAAACATTCAACTCGTTGCGCAGCGTGAATATGAAATTGAATCAAGCCAAATGTTCTTTTGGTATGGAAGAAGGGAAATTCTTAGGCTTCATAGTCACAAACGGCGGATTTAAGGTGAATCCAGAAAAGGTCCAGGCGATAGAGCGGATGCCATCACCACGAACAATCAAAGAGATGCAAAGGTTGGCCGGCCGCCTAGCCCCGCTTAACCGTTTTCTGTCAAACCACGCCGCGAAGTCATACCCTTTTATCAACACTCTGCGCAACTGTGTGAAGAAACAAGAGTTCAGGTGGACCCCTGAAGCAGAGGCCGCTTTTCAACAAATGAAGGAGTGTTTGATCGAACTCCCTACCCTGACCACGCCGTTCGAAAAAGAACCACTCGTGCTGTACTTATCTTCTTCGGATAAGGCAGTAGGGTCGGTACTACTTGTGGAGAGAAACAGAGTACAGACTCCAATTTATTACGTCAGTAGGGTGCTTACTGATCCAGAAACAAGATACTCCACAATGGAGAAATTGGTGCTTGCGCTGCTACACGCCTCTCGGAGGCTGCGCAGATACTTTACAGGCCATGTGATCACCGTACTTACCAATTTCCACATTGGCACAATATTGCAAAAGCCAGAAACATCTGGGCGACTAGCAAAGTGGGCGATCGAGCTGGGGGGCCACAACATTTTGTACAGGCCGCGCCCAGCCATCAAGGGCCAGGTCCTTGCCGACTTTATCATAGAAGTCCCAGCAGAGAAAATCAAGGATTGCGAGATTGTTGAAACTCCCTTGAAAGATACATCTGATGAGTAGTGGTTGCTGTACACCGATGGGGCCTCAAACGAAGACGACGCAGGAGCAGGATTGCGCCTCGTGAGCCCTGAAAGACATGAATTTACATACGCCATCAAGTTGGATTTTAAGAATACCAACAACGAGGCGGAGTACGAGGCATTTCTGGCAGGCTTACGCCTCGCCATAAAAATGGGAGCTAAGAATCTTCAATCGCATGTTGATTCACTTTTGATCGCCAGTCAAATCAATGGAATCTATGATGCAAAGGGCGAAGTTATGGCCTTATATTTGGATCAGGCGAAAGAACTGCTTCAGAAATTCAAGTCATACAAGGTAGTACACATCAATCGTTTCGAAAAGAAACCAGCTGACGCCTTGAGCAAGCTTGTTTCAACTTCATTCCAACATCTCGCCAAAGATGTAAGGATTGAAGTACTTAAAAATCCATCAGTCCTGCTGCGCCAGGTAAATGTGATCGAAGTAGGGCAGCCATCTTGGATGACCCCTATAATTCAGTATCTGCAAGAAGGGGTACTCCCGGAGAGCAAAGCAGAGGCAAGGAAGATTCAAAACAAGGCCCTGCATTATGAGATGAACGGTGGTATCCTATACCGAAAGTCCTTGGGGCCCTTATTGCGCTGCGTGGACCCCCAGGACGCCAATTACTTGATCAGAGAGATTCACGAAGGAATCTGTGGCATCCATGCAGGACCGCGCATGGTTGTCGCGAAGATTATGAACGCTGGATATTATTGGCCAGGGATGCATGTCGACGCCCTGAAGGAGCTGCGCAAATGCGACTCCTGTCAGCGGCACTCTCCAAAAACCCTGCGCCCAAAGAATGATCTCATTCCCGTATCCACTGCTTGGCCTTTTCAGCAGTGGGGAATTGATATGGTGGGACCCGTCCCAGACGCTCCTGGCGCCGTCAAGTTCATAATCGTGGCCGTCGATTATTTTACTAAGTGGGTGGAGGCCAAAGCTCTCACCTCAACCACTGTAATGATGGTGCGCAAGTTTATTTGGGAGCACATCATTTGCAGGTTTGGCCTCCCACTCAAAATCGTCACAGACATCGGTACTAATTTTGCTTCTGAGGACCTTCAAAATTGGATGAAGGAAATGAAAATCGAGCATACCTTCTTCTCCGTTGCGCACCCTCAAGGCAACGGTCAAGTGGAAAGCGTTAACAAAAGTATCGTCGAGGGGATAAAAGCCCGACTAGGCACGAAGCGAAGAGGCTGGGTAGATGAGCTCCCAAGCATCCTGTGGGCTCATCGAACCATGCCGAAGACAAGCACCGGCGAAACTCCTTTTAGCCTAGTATACGGCTCAGAGGCAGTTATCCCGGCGGAAGTCGGACTCCCCTCACCACGTTTGACAGCAGTCAGCACGGTTGACAACGAAACAGAGCGCCGTCTCGATTTGGATCTCCTGGAAGAAAGACGTGAGATTGCGCGTATTAAAGAAGCGAAGTACAAGACACAACTGGAAAGGTACTACAATGCGAGAGTCCGCATTTGTACCTTAGCTCCAGGAGAATACGTCTTCCGAGACAACGAAGCTTCAAACGCTGAACGCCCAGGAAAACTAGCACCCAAATGGGAAGGCCCATACTTGGTTCACGAAGTGCTAGGAAAAGGGGCATACAAATTGCGCACCCTGGATGGACACATCATCCCGCGCACATGGAATGCACAACAACTGCGCAAGTGCTATATGTAACTACTCTAGGCCACGCGCCATTTCTCTCATGTCGGCCACCCGCCTAATTAATTTCCTACGTTGGCTAAACGCCCTTTATGTTTCTTACCTGCAATGTATGATTGGCCTAAGCGCCTGTTTACCAATTAATGAAAGCATATGACATGTTTTCTTTTATCACCTTGCTTCTTGAGTTACAAATGCATGTTAAACTTTTGATTAGCACGAAAACACTTCAGTGAATTACGAGCTCTTGAGTTATGCCTCCTAGGCCCGCCGCGAACACAGCGCGAGACCAGAGCTACACTTACATTTATTCGCGCTAACTTAACCAAAGTTTCTAACAACAGTGCAATAATTGTAACGGAACAGAATAAACATGAGCATCATATTAAATTAAGCGCAAACGCGCATCGGTTACATAAAACGCATCATTCATTTAACCCAAAGAAAGCGCGACCGCGCAAGAGCTTATGTCCAAAACCTAAACAAAAATTACAAGGCACAAAGCCTGTCAACGCTACCTATTCGAATCCATCACCATCATCATCGTCGTCATGCTTATTGCCTTCACCATAATCACCATCGTTTCCACCATCATCACCAGCTGGTTCCTCTTCATCCGATAGCTCAACGGTCTCTGGTGGGTCAAGGATGGTCTTTAACCGTTGACACCAATCGTCATGTTTCAGCGCGTCTACAACCAGGTCCATCAAAGGCAATGATAGATGGTCATAAGCATGTTCAGCGCGCGTTAACTCAGCATCAGCTTGGTCAGTCACTGAGCAATGACTAGCGTCAAACTCCTGTCCGAAAACCGCTGTAGCATGCTGCGCACACTCCAAATAACCACCACGGTGACCAACCGCGCGCGAAGCGTCTATCAAAGTAGCAACAGCTTTATCTAGTTCCCCAGCATTCAAGATGGAGTTGGCCATCTACAGCAAACGCAATACATAAGACAACAGGTTTTAATGAATTAAAACAAAGTTAAGAGAAACCATACCAGAACTATTCCTCGGCCGCGTAGCCACTCAGCTTCAGAGACCAGAGTATCAACGATACCTTGAGCTTCGGAATAGTTGTTTTTCGCCACATTGAGAGCAGTTGTGTTAATGTCTCGTGCCTCCTCAGCTTTTTGTTTGGCCTCTTCAGCAGTGGCAGCTTTAACCTTCTCAGCTTCAAGGTCGATTTCCAAGGACTCCCCTTTGTCAACTTGCTCTTGCAAGCGGCGTTTCAACTCAGCAATTTCGGTATCCTTGGTAATCAAATCCTTGTCCCCACTTGACAGCTGCACTTTCACTTCAGCCAGCTCAACCTGCAAGGGATAAAAGACTCAGTCAACCTGCTAAACAAAAATGTAAATTGAAAGAGAAGTGTATCGAACCTCAGCCTGCTCCTTAGCAGCTTGCGCATCTTCAACCTTCGCTGTCAGCTCAGCAACCTTGCCTTCAAGTTCAGTAATCTTATTGCGAGCTGCGAAGGCGCGTTGGTTGTCCTTCTCACAGATTTTCTTCCACTATGCCTTCTCCTTCGCCAGCAAATCTTCAGCAGCGCGAAGCTTACCCCTAAGGCCTTCACGGCCCCATTCCTCCGACTTCCGGTCAGCTTCGAATTTTGCCTTCTCCTCATCAAAAGCAGCTTTCGACTTTTCAAAGTCATTAACACGCCTCAATATCCGCTCGCGGTATTTCTCCCAATCTTCCCTCTCCCTAACCATGGTTCGCCACTCGCGAACAATTTCTTGGTTAGCAGCACGAGTGTTGGCCTCACCAATAACATAGGCGTGATACAACCCGCTGTAGGTTCGCGCCCTTTGACGGTCAACCTCACCAGGAGGAAGGGAATTCAGAAGCCAGTCGCGGCAAGGCGCGAACTCGAGAAAAGTATCTTTTTGCTTTAAACCCCATGGCGGTTGGTGCGGAGCGTTACCACGGCTCTCTTCCGTATACGACTTGTAATAAATATCCCCCAAAGTATCCCGAGGGCCTATTGGAGAGCGCGGCGGCGCACCGTGTTTTCCCACACTCGCGCCTCCTGCAGTAGAAATTCCAACAGACTTGTCGGCAGCGGTCTTCTCTTTCTCCTTAGTTTTCTCTTT
This sequence comes from Helianthus tuberosus, assembly GCA_030545235.1. Classification (NCBI taxonomy): domain Eukaryota; kingdom Viridiplantae; phylum Streptophyta; class Magnoliopsida; order Asterales; family Asteraceae; genus Helianthus; species Helianthus tuberosus. The sequence continues at coordinate 127,030,297 of CM060351.1, read as the reverse complement.
TTCCTTCTCTCTTTCAGCAGCCCTTTTCTCCTTCTCCTGCTCAGCTCGCCTCTTCTTCTCCTCATCAGCTTTTTTCTTCTCCTCCTCAGCCTTCTTCCGTTGGTCTTCATCAGCTTTCTTCCTGCGCTCCTCATCAACTTTCCTCCTATCTTCCTCAGACTTACTCTTCCCCGTCGCAGCAGCTCTCTCCTTCTCGACCTCGACAGCATGTTTTGCCTTATCAGACTCCACCACAGTTTTTAAAGGTTTAACGGTAACCTTAGGCCTCTTATGCGCCGGCTTTGAAGGCTCCGTAAACACAACACCCTTCTTTTTAGGGGTCTTCTTCTTGGTCTCTGCAGAAGATCAAGTGTCAAAAAGAGGAAGCAACATAAAGAAGAGGGTAAGAACCTACCAGGAGAAAACTTGTATAAAGAGCGAAGGTTGCTCCGCTTCCCAATCAAAGGAACCTCACCACCCTGCGGCGCAGTGGAAGCACCAGCGGTGGTCTCACTCCTATTTCTTTTCCTGCTGATTAAATTTGCAGCAGCCTCCTCTTCCGCTTCTTCTTCCTCTTCTTCATCATGCGCAACAGAGGAAGGAGTCGCACCAGCATCTGGGTTGCGAGAACCCCCGCTCCTGGAGCTCTTAGAACCAGCTCCTCCAGACTTCTTCTCGCCTATACGCGACAAACCTTCAAATGAATCACTGATAATAACGTAATCCTCCAAGTTACTTTGACGAAGGCGGAGAGTACCTTTGTCAGTAGCGCTAGCGGTTGCGCGACTACTCCCAGCTCCCTTGCGGGTCACCTCAGGATCCAGGGTGATAACCTTCTTCTTTCTCACAGGTTTGTTCTTCTTATCTTCAGGGTCAATCCCCAAGTCGCGCAACACACCTGCAAAGACGTTAGACCACGAACTCAGCTCTCCATTTGAGGATCCCACAGACTCCTCGCTGGAAAGATAGACAATCTCTTTCCCAGCAGAAGTCACAGAGCGCAAGGGACGAGGGTTAGGTATATGCGCACCTTCGGTTGCAGTAGGCGGAGAGGCGAATGCACCAGCAACTGGATACATGAAATTACCCTTAATCTGTTCATACCAATATTCTTCTCCAGCCTGGAGCGGGCGCACACCCATGGAACCACCAAAGGTGGGAAAGGCAGCTTGATACAGATGCGCCTCTACACATTAAATTACATACATAAAACACAAGTTACGAAACACGAAATCAACAAAACTAAGGAAATTACTAACCTCTATCGTCGAACATCAAAATAGGAACTTCCTCGCTGGCAGGCAGCCATTGATCGCTCATCCGCGCCGCTACCAGGACGTTCTCACCAAACACTCGGTTTGGGGTGGCAGTAAGCTTCTGGTACCAAGCTTCATTCTTGGGAATCGCCAGATCCTCCTTCACAATCGGCTCAGACCAAGCGCGGAAGGTCATGGCGATGGGGATCACCTCCTCACGAATATAAAAAAGATTCGGTTTCCAGTCATGGAAGCTCTTAGGAGGGTTAAGGAGTATCTTCTTCGCAGCCCCTCGACTGGCAAACGAGAAGAACCCCATGTTCCGGATAAGCTGGTAGAATGCCCTGAACCTCTCAACCGTCGGCTCGACATCATGAGATCGACATAAAAACTCGAAGTGTCGAACCCTAACCATCCCAGGAGGACTCAACTGGGAGATGTGGAATCCATAGAACTGCAAGATATGTGCCATGAAGTTCGTCGCCGGCAACCGGAAGTTGCCCTGATGGAAGAAATCCTCATACAACGTGATATACCCCCGGTGGTGCGTCGGCGGCCGTCTGATTCTGACCGGGGTACTTGGCATCCCATTCCGGTGGGAACCAGAAACCCCGTACTATCTGTTCAAAAAGTCCTAAGTCCCACTGGAGAACGGGAACATGGCCTTCTTCTCCGGGATTATCCTCTTGATGTTCTTCAGCCATAGATAACAAAGAAGAAAGTTTGAATATTTCTTCAAGAAACTTGAAGATCTGCTACTATGTTCTTCAAAAGTTTGAAGATTCAAAGGAATTCGAGAGCAAATAGGAAAGAGAATACAACAGAAGACGAAAAGTGATTTCTTCTCTCCATCTCATCGGATATATATACCCATCGCATTTAATGCGATGGGTAAACGTGCCGGGATCGCCGCGCACGTGACCAATCAGAAGACGACACGTAAGGCTAGAATCCCGGAGTGACGGTTACCACGCGCGCGTGGAGCTCACTCTCCTGACGAGATGACCAACCGTCAGAGACAACTTGATGACAGCCGTGTAAGTGGTCAACTCAAACGTCACCATCAACGACGTTTCTCACCAACTTGTCAGATTTCAAATTTCAAGGGATTTCCCGCCCAAAACTACTACAAACTTAATGAAGAAGTTACCCAAGGCACGCTCCATAGCAACACAAAGCAAAAAATCATCACCTGCCAGATATGTAGTCGCGCCGTAACAAATGTCAAACATTTGCACGCGCGCGCCTACCAACCAAAAAACAAGCATTCTCTGCAACTCTTTTTTCTAAGTCCAGAGCTCCAACCACTTGCCTCGCGCATGGTGCAGCACTGGACTGGGGGGACTTGAAGGGGTATGGTCCCAAAAAGCCGCGCAAACCTCCGTCAAGGTTGCGCGCAGGACCATACTCCTTATGCAGCAAATTTCTTATCGCTAACATCGCGCGGGCTACATCAACATTCTTTGATGCGGCGCGAGGTCTAAGCAATAGGAAGCTCCATTTTCAACACTTAGTATTCAGAATGAGCATGCAGTAACCTATACTCCTGCGCGGGGTAGTTACGTGCTCAGCAAGAATCGCGCAGGGAAGCAACGCCAGGCTGTTTCAGATAGTACACAAGGTACAAGTAAAGAGCCAATCAGCGTCCTTCTGGCCCTGCTCAATCGTGCTCCATGATCGTCTGACATGCAGGAAACAAAAAGTACTTAAGGACGCCTACATGGCACCAATCACGGGGCAGAGACAACTGTCCCACGATCTCCACTTACCTGCTGATGGCAGAAGGGCGGCCAGGCCGACAACGGTGACACGTGGCTCCAATCACATTGCGCCAACTCCAGAAAGCTCTGAGAGGCCACTAACGGTCGACACCAGTGAGACAAGGAGCATATCCTCTATGTTGTCGCCTTCAGGCCCAAGGCCCATCAGCCCATATCCTCTTATACCTCTCCGGCTATAAATAGAGACCTCACTTCACAGGTTAAACATTCCATTCCCTCTACTCTCACTCTTAATACTCAATTATCTCCCCAAAGCAGTCGCTTATTCTCACGCCGGAGCCCGGTTAAGAGGGAAACCCCCATATTCCCCTCTTAACGAGTAACGGTGTTCTGTTTTGCAGGACTTAGACGATCATTACGAAGCTCAGAAAGCCATTAGAAGATTAACCACTATGGTAGGAACATAAACCAAACTGATTAGTCCCATAATTAGTTCAGTGTTTCTTAACCCCTTATATCTAAAAGAATGCTCATTTTAGTCATTTTACATCAATAAGCTAATCCAAACACTTTTTTTAAAAACTCCTTTTCAAAAAGTCATTTTCCAAAAGTCCTTTTTAACTATAATAAGCTTAGCCAAACATGCCCTTAGTGTTTGGCAAATATAAAAGTCCTTTTTAAAATGACTTTTTGAAAGGAAGGAAAATGAGTTTTTGAGAAGTTAAGATGTTGTGACTTCTTGATCAGCTTATAACTTTTCAAACATCAAATTACCAAATTACCCCTTATTTAACACTCCCTTATATTTGAGAAGTTAATATGTTGTCCCTTTTAGTCATTTTACATCAATAAGCTAAGCCAAACACTTTTTAAAAAACAACTTATTGACTTATTGGCTTTTCCCACCCTATAAGCTAATCCATACACTTTTTTTAAAAACTCCTTTTCAAAGAGTTATAGCATTCACATCCAAAGAACTAAATTGTGAGTGTAGGGTTTTTAAAATATAAAGAGTATAAAAAATGGTTGTGAGTGGAGGAGAGAGAAAATGTTACTGTTCATCTGTATATTTGGGGGGACACTGTTCACACACTATAATTTTTTAATATATATTGAAAGTGGTTGTGAGTGAAGGAGAGAGAAAAATGTAATGATAAAGGTATAAAAATATTATTTAATTGAAAAGGAGAGAGAAAAAATATTTGTTTTTAGTGGAAATATATTGATATAGGAGTTGTTTTTTAGTGGAATGTATGTATAATTTTAGGGGGCTGGGTGTGAATGCTCTAAAAGTCAATAAGTCCTTTTCCTAAAAGTCATTTTTAAGTTAAAAAAGCTTAGCCAAACATGCCCTTAGTTGGGTGTAATTTGCTATATTCTGTTATTGTAAAATTTTTACGATTGAAATTTGAACTTGAATTCAGTTTTAGTTTGTTGTAATTTGTTATGTTTTTTTACTGTAAAATTCTAGCATTTTAAATTTAAAGTTGAATTATGTTTTAGTTACATGTAATTTGTTATTATCTGTTACTGTAAAATTCTAGGGTTTTAACCTTGAATGGATGCATATGGTAAAAGCTTAAAAACAAGGGAGATAAGTATGGCCGAGAATAGAAAAGGTGAAGTGGTTGCGTAATGGATGCATATTATAGATGCAGATTCCAGAATATTTGATGTATTTTGAGGGTGAATGGCTTAATCACCAACACTTGCATAATAGACACTGATGACGGGGGTAGCCCAAGACTAAATAAAATGACTAAATACATAAACGCTCAAAGGGTTAATGGTTCAATGGTTAAAATGCTGTGAGGAGGGGAAAAGCAATGCGAAAACAGTAGCTAGTCACATCCAGGGATTGCTTCACCAACCCACAGCCGCAAAAGCAATGCAGGTCTGCAGAGCACACGCTATTATCCAGGGGTCAAAAGGCTTCAACCCCCGAAAGGGTAAGCCCCTCGCTGCAAGCAAGGACACTAGTCAAATGAATGCCTCTTTGGGAGATGTCTTCTCCTATATAATTGACACTTCGTTTACTGAGTTGGGACATTCTTGGCCAGGCCTGTTTCCTTAAACTCTGGTCATTCACATCGAGTACTTGCTTTATGCGAGTTACTCACTTTCACATCCAACACACACATTCCGTTTGCTCCCACATCCAAATCTGAGTACACTTCAGAGGAGGATCATCAGCAAACAACAACAATAAACTAGTGAACCTCCTTCCACGTCTTGCAAATGTGGGGGGACAAAGTTAAACCCTTCAACCCTTTTGCCTAACCATCCCAGCTACTATCCTTGGTCTCTTATTTGTTGCATCAACAAGTTGGCGCCCACCGTGGGGCTACGCCGCTATTTCTCCTCAAAAAGACCTAGTAGTGTAGCTCTCTTCACTTAAAATCACCATGTCTGAAAGTGGATCCCCGGGTGAAGTAAATCAGATCCCAAACATCTCTACCCCGGGTAGCAGCCAAGCTCATGTGGCTATACCAACTTCTTTCTCAACTCCGGGGAGCACACCCGAGTTCATCACCTTCAACACACCAACTCCGTCCAGATCCGGAGTTCCTTCTCCCAATGTCGGTGTCTCTGACACCCCGGCGCATGTTGAACTTACCCCCGAGGGGGTTGCCAACAATTTCCTGGAATTGAGGTCTCTCCTCAACCAGCATGTGAATAGAGAAAGAGAAAAGGGGGTGAGAATCCACCTAGATTATGACGAGCCAGAACCAACGTTGTCTCCTTGTCACACCCCGATATTTCCACATATGTCTGGTGGGCCCGGTGGGGAGTATCGTGACGTAGTTGATATCATCATAGTCAATACACACAATATAATAGCACAGCGGAAGTCTGGGTGAATAAACTATTACAAACCATATTGTCTGAGTGTTCGAGTATATGAAAGTACAGACTGGAATGTAATAAGATCCACAGGCGGATCAAAAATAATTACAAAGAAACAAAATAACAGACTGCAGGCATCTTATGGACTTGCAAGATCCTCTAAAGACACCCTTTAGCTCCAGCCTATTTCGAGAGGTACCTGTCAATCAGTCTTTAAGAAAATACGTCAGTTTACACTGGTAAATACAATTAACTGACTCTTTTGAAAAGGTTTAAAAATTAATTTGAATGCACGTGGCACAAAATCTTTTATAACTTGGGACAATTATTTAAACATAATCTTGTATACAGATTTATATGTTTGTCATACAATTGGGGCCGGTTGGAAGCCGGTCATGATTAACCGACTCACCACTTGTAGAACCCACAAAGGAGTTATCCCCAACATGTGGGTTTATATTTAGCATTTGCATCTGTCAGGTGTATGCCTACACCCCGTGCATAGGTCGTGGCCATTTTTAAATAAATGAGCCGAGGATATCCAGGACACGGTCGTTAACCCCCAATGCTTATGTTATCAAACAAGACAGATTAACACGGGTTATGTAATTTATTAATCACAATCCGATTAAACGATTTCATACCCGACCAAGTGGTATTATTATAATACCATATCCCAAGCCCGTATAGGGAAAATAAGTTAAAAGTATTTACCTGATGCTAGCAGTAAAGATCTTAAAGCTTTTCGAAGGCACCTTCTACCGGAAGCTATTTAATCTGTATAGAAGGTTTATTAACCTATTAGGATGCTAACGGGTCTTTACTTTAGTCAAGGACTTAGACCGGCTAGCTAGAAAGAAACCTTACGGTTCTAAACGCTAGATTAAGCGGAGACCGGAATAGAATGAGATTTAGACCCGACAAGCTTGGATACTTGTATAATATGGGTAAACTAAACACATTCTGGAATTTGAGAACTTAATGAAAAGGTTTGACCCGTTTCGACTATTTTATGTAAACTAGTCACATAAGCCGATCCGAACGCGTATATGCGTAACGGGTAACCAAATAAATTATATACAGGTCTTAATCATTATTATGCTCAAAATATGTTTATATATCAGTAAGATATTAACATATATGCCCAAAAATTTATTTAAACCAAAATAAATCCCATAAGGGCATTTTGGTAATTTTAATGTCCATAAAAGAGTTTAATTATGCAACTGAGTTTCAGACCTGATTAAATCAGTAAAAATATGTATTTTAATAACTTATATTAGTAAGATACTTTCTATATGTAAAAATTACATTATTTAGCCAAACTATGTCCCATAGGGGCATTTTAGTAATTTTACATAGGCTTTAAAGGTAAAAATATACTTCTGAGTTTAGAAACTTTAGCTTACTGTATATTTATATAAATTAACTTAAAACATCAGTGGGTAATGAGTTTTATATGTCCAATATAGTTTTGACCCATACTACGTACTAAAAACGCTTAAAAGGCGGTTTAAAAGGGTTATTCGGGTTAAAATAGTAAATCTGAGTTTTTTATCAGTTTACAAAGTTCAAAATACTTTATTTATTATATAAAATCAGTAGCAAAAGGTTTGGCACTAAAAAGTTATGTAAAACTCATTTTATGCATGAAAAGGGTAAAACCAGCATTTACCGAAATTAAGCTATAATCCTATATTATGCTTAGTCTAAAAATAATTAAAAATCTTTAAAATTCCCAAAATATTATTTTACACCAGTAGGTATGAAGTTTGGTGTCAAAAATCGGGTTTAGATAGGCTTCATACTAACTACGCCATTTAATTACTAAAAAGACCCTTAATTACGTTATTGAGCATAACTCCCATTTTAGACCTCCAATTGGTATCAATTCTTTAGGACATGTCTAAATATCAGTAGCAAAGGTTTTAATCCAATCACATTGTTAAAAATCTCAGTTGTAAGTAAAAAGGGCGTTTATGGCATTATTAAGCATAATTACGATCAAGTGCATATAATTCAAACCATTAGGTACCATGTAATATAACTCCAGGGGGTTATACTACTAAGTAATGTGGTCCTAATGGAAGCTTAAAACATAGGTGAATTAAGCTTAAATGGTTCAGAACTGAAAGTCAAAGCAAAGTCAAGCTTTTGTGACTTTCGGTTAATAATTGACCTTTGACTATTAATTGTCGGGTTAGCACTGATAAAACATGCTTTAATATTAATTATCAAGTTATTAGAATGTTAAATATAATTTAGAACCTTTGGTTTATTAATTTTAATCATATTTACGCATTCTGCCCAGTTTGACTTTTTGTCAAACTACTTTGACCCGACAATTGACCAGTCAAACGAGATAATTAGGAGATGCCCTTTTAAGGGTTAATCACCTACACTAATGTGGTCTTAAAACCACTTTCAATTTGATCAGTGGTTAAGCCACATGTAATTAAAACGAAAGTCAAACTAATTTTACGCTAAGTTTGACTTAAGAGTAATTAAGCTAAATTAGACAACTAAACAAGTAATTAGAAGCTTACTTAAGGTCCTAGCAAACTTTTCTACACTTGATTATCCTCTTCAATCTGCTGGAAGCTCCAGAGCAAGTCCCACAATGAAATGTTGCAAATGTGTGTCAAGAACACAAGAATAGGCTTCCTTTATATAGTGAATTCCTTGGATTTAGATCATCTCCAGGTGTAATAGGAAGCTCCAAGATTGACCCAAGTGTCCTAGCTACTCATTTACACCGACTTACAACTCCCTAGGTCGTTACAAACTAGGTTAAGGCGGTGGAACAGGCAAACCCGTAACTGCAGGTTGTTTTCTGATGCTGGGGACCTCACGCGGCCCGCTTCAGGTTATGCTTGTCTTCAGGCGGGCCGCCTGGGACTGTGTTACTGGCAAAACAAGTTTCTAAACTGGCAGAATCAGTCCCTTGACCTTTTTAACCCGTTTTAACATGATTTTTGGCAAAGGAGACCCTTGTAATTATTTTCTTGGGGCCCAAGGATATATAAACAAACTCCGTTAGGCTCGGGTTCGTTAAATATCACTATGAAAGCAAGTTTCGTCAAGTTTACATTTTTGGCCCAAAGTCTTGAAATCACGCTTAACGATATCGAAACCACATGAAATTCATACCACTTATTCTTAAGAGTATATTTGAATATTTCGAAGCCTCGGTTTCGTTAAAAGGTCACTCAGAGGTCAGAACTGACATGTTGACACGTTTAACCCTTGTAATTTAATAATCTCCCGATTATTTTCATAAACAGCTTCTCATATCCAATCAATCACTCATTCAAGAATATATTTATCGTGTAAGGTCATTCAGAGGCACAAGTTTGGCATGTTGACACTTTTAGTCCCGGTGGTTTCATAGTTTCGTTATTCGGCAACTTTGGCCTCTCAAACGAAATCTTTCGCACCTTTGGAGTTTATGACACGTGTCTATATATAATTGGACACGTTTTTTCCGTGGTGTTACATCCTCACCCCCTTAAAAGAAATCTCGACCCCGAGATTTACTGAAATAAGTAAGGGTATTTCTGCTTCATAGTGGACTCGACTTCCCATGTATACTCGGGACCTCTACGGGCTTCCCATTTGACCTTTACTATAGGTACTTGTTTTCTTCGGAGCCTTTTAACCTGTCGATCCTCGATCGATATAGGTTTTTCAACAAATCTCAAACTTTCATCAATTTGAACGTCCTTATGAGACATTGTTAGAGATTCATCGGCTAGGCATTTCTTGAGATTACAAATGTGAAACACATTATGAATCCCACTTAGCCTTCCGGTAAGTTCAGCTTATAAGCTACACTACCGACACATTCGATAATCTCGAATGGTCCAATATACCTAGGGCTCAACTTACCCTTTTTACCAAAACGCATCACACCTTTCCAGGGTGATACTTTCAGTAAAACTTTATCGCCTATTTCAAATTTTAGAGACCTTCGCTTCCCATTAGCATAGCTTTTCTGCCTATCTCTGGCAGCTTTTAAACGGTCTCGAATCTGGACAATCCTGTCCGTTGTTTCAAGGACTATTTCAGGTCCTGACAACTGAGCTTCTCCTACTTCTGCCCAACAGACAGGCGTTCTGCATCTCCTACCATACAATGCCTCAAAAGGTGCAGCCTGAATGCTGGTATGGTAGCTATTATTATAGGAGAACTCGATTAAGGGTAGATGATCATCCCAACTACCTCCTAAATCAATGACGCATGCTCGCAGCATGTCTTCCAATGTTTGAATTGTACGCTCACTTTGTCCATCCGTCTGAGGATGGTAGGCGGTACTAAAGTTCAAACGTGTGCCCAAGGATTGTTGGAAACTTTTCCAAAAATGAGAAGTGTATCTAGTATCTCTATCCGAGATAATAGCCACCGGTACTCCATGTAGAGCCACAATCTTGTCTACATATAACTGGGCTAATTTATCAGAGCTATGAGTCTCTTTAATGGGTAGAAAGTGTGCTGACTTGGTCAGTCTATCCACAATAACCCATATTGTGTCATTTCCGTGCTTCGTTTTAGGTAACTTGGTTATGAAGTCCATAGTTACCATTTCCCACTTCCATGTGGGAAGTTCTGGTTGTTGAAGCAGACCAGATGGTTTTTGATGTTCAGCTTTAATCTGAGCACAAGTCAAGCACTTAGCTATATAGGTAGCAATAGATTTCTTCAAACCTATCCACCAATAATTAGCCTTTAAATCATGATACATCTTGTCACCACCCGGGTGAACTGAGTATTTGGAATTGTGGGCTTCCTGGAGGATTACCTCTCGAAGTCCTCCATGAATAGGAACCCAAATTCTTTCATTCATCCTAAGGATTCCATCCTTCCCAGGTGTTAACTGGTCGAAAATCTTACCTAAATTTTCATTTGGAAGGTTATCTTCAAAAACGGCGTCCTTCTGTGCAGCTAATAGTCTTTCATTCAGACTATTCTTCAACTCAATGCTCTTGGCATTGATCCTAATTGGCTTAACATTTTCCTTTCGGCTTAGAGCATCCGCGACCACATTTGCTTTACCAGGATGGTAGCGAATCTCGCAATCATAGTCGTTTAAGGTTTCCATCCAACGACGTTGTCTCATATTGAGTTCTTTTTTATTGAACAAATGTTGGAGACTTTTGTGATCAGAAAATATCACACATTTAGTTCCATATAAATAATGTCTCCACAACTTAAGTGCGAATACAACGGCACCCAACTCCAGATCGTGGGTGGTGTAATTTTTCTCATGCACTTTCAGTTGTCGTGATGCGTAGGCAATCACCTTGCCTCGCTGCATGAGCACACAACCCATACCGGTGTGTGAAGCATCACAGTATACGACAAAGTCTTCAATTCCATCAGGTAAAGTTAGTACCGGAGCATTGCTCAACCTTTGCTTAAGAATCTCGAAGGATTCTTGTTGTTTTGGACCCCAATCAAACTTAACTTTCTTACGGTTCAAGGAAGTTAATGGTGAGGCTATCCTTGAGAAGTTTTCAATGAATCTCCTATAATAACCTGCTAACCCTAGAAAGCTGCGGATTTCAGTTGGAGTCTTGGGCGTATCCCAATTCATAACAGCTTCTACTTTGGCAGGATCCACCTGGATGCCTTTCTCACTAACGACATGTCCAAGAAATTGGACTTGGCGAAGCCAAAACTCGCACTTGGAGAATTTAGCATACAACTTCTCCTGTCGCAGTAACCCTAAAATGCACCGAAGATGCTTCTCGTGATCATCCTTATTACGAGAATAGATAAGTATATCATCTATGAAGACGATGACAAACTTGTCTAAGTATGGTTTGCAGACTCTATTCATGAGGTCCATGAATGCTGCTGGAGCGTTAGTGAGCCCAAAGGGCATCACTAAAAATTCGAAGTGTCCATACCTCGTCCTGAATGCCGTCTTAGATACATCTTCAGTTCTAACCTTAAGTTGATGATACCCGGATCTCAAATCAATTTTTGAAAAGAAGCTCGCTCCTTGGAGCTGATCAAATAAATCATCGATCCTGGGTAAAGGATAACGATTCTTAATTGTTACCTTGTTTAGCTCACGGTAATCAATGCAAAGGCGCATTGATCCGTCCTTCTTCTTCACAAATAATATCGGAGCTCCCCAAGGGGAAGAACTAGGTTGTATAAAACCTTTTTCCAATAGTTCATCTAATTGGGTTCTGAGCTCTTTCATTTTCGTAGGCGCTAGGCGATAAGGAGCTCGTGCTATAGGTGCTGATCCTGGTATAATGTCTATCCTGAACTCTACTTGCCTCTCAGGAGGTAATCCAGGTAATTCGTCAGGAAAGACATCAGGGTATTCAGAGATAATCGGAATGTCTTCAATTTTAGGCTTAGGTTCATTCACAGTCACTTGCGCCATGTAAATGACACGTCCACTTTTCATACACTGCGCTAACTTAAGAATAGACATATTGCTAGGCAATCCATATTGAGTATCTCCCTGAATGGCGACCGATTCACCAGAAGGGGTTTTGATAATGACTAGCTTTTTATCACAGGCAATTTGGGCTTGGTTATGCGACAACCAATCCATGCCTAAAACTATATCAAACCCAGCCAATTTCATTGGCAAGAGAGATAGCGGGATAGAGTGATTCTTAATGGATATGGAACATCCATTAAGAAGAGTGGAAACTGTTTCTAAGGTACCATCAGCAAGTTCTACCTCGTATTTTATGTCTAGAGTCTTAATAGGCAGATTCAATGACTTACAGAATTTATGGTCTACAAAAGACTTATCAGCACCGGAATCAAATAAGACTCTAGCATAATTATTATTTACGAGGAAGGTACCTGTTATGACATTCTCGTCATTCACTGCTTCCTTTGCTTGCAACTGAAAAACTCTTGCATTGTTTTTCTTTGCTTCCTCGGTCTTCTTTGCATTCTTGGGGCAATTGGTTTTGATGTGCCCCTTTTCATTACAACCGTAGCAGGTTGCATCCTTTATATTTCGGCACTCAACAGACTTGTGCCCTTTCTTTTTGCAGATCCCACAAGGTTTAGCTTGTGGATCTTGATTGCATTTCCCGAAATGCCTTTTGTTACAAGTCTTAGATCTAGGCTTGTCACTCGACTGCCCCTTTTTGGAACTAGAGTTCCCTTTGCTCTTTTTGTTCGACTGAGGCGACTTGTCTTCCTCTCGCTTCCTCTTCCCTTCATCGTTTGCCCTCTTCGCCCTACTCCTCACAATATCCAAAGTGAGGGATAAGGATAGATCCACAGCGGATCTATAGGTGGCTGGCTTTGAGGCCCTAACATTTCCCTTCACTTCAGGGGCCAAGCCACCAATAAAACGTGCGATGCGTTTGGGTTCTGGAGTGACTAAGTATGGTACCAACCTTGACATGGAGTTGAAACTAGTCACATAGGACCTACAGTCTAGATCCTTCATTACTAAGGTGAGGAAATCTGATTCTATCCTCTCAACTTCGTGTTGAGGGCAGTAAGTGTCCTTTACAAGATCTACAAACTTCTCCCATGAAAGATTATACAAGTGAACCTTCCCAGTAGACTGTACTAGGGCTTTCCTCCACGTAAGGGCATCACCTTTGAAAGATTGTGATACAAACATCACCACATCCTCCTTAGCACACCCGCTAATGTCTATTACGGTTTCCATCTCATCTAACCATTTCATACAATCAATCGCTCCTTTTTCTCCGGTGAAATCCCGGGGTTTACAAGAGACAAAATACTTGTAGGTACAACCTTTAGCGTACCTAGAAGTTGGCTTGAGGACTAACTGCTTCTTGGGTTTATCACCCTGGTTAGTTGAGTGCAGAGGCTCACTTTTCTTATTAGAGTGGGGCTAAGAATGGGATTTCGAATGAGTTTGAGACCTAACGATACTAGGCTCTTTAAACTTAGCATCCACCGCTTGAGAAACTGCTGCGGTGATCATTGCCTGCAGATCAGCACCAGTGATATTAATTCTGGTTTTGTCGCCTTCTGAAGGATGACTGCTTGCTTCGTCCGAGCCAGCCATTTCTGAGTACTATATCAAACATAGATGATATATTTAATTTACATATTAGGTCATCATATTGATGAGTAGATGATCATGGTATTATTAAACCATATAAACCATTAAAATAATAATCATAGAGATATTCATATTATACAAAGTTCGTCTTAAGGGACATTTAAATAGCTTAGAAAAGCTTGTCACACGGACGATTTACTATAACCAAAGATCCTCTGGATCAATGATTATTTAAGGGTCGAACAGAGTTCATCGCCTTTTTGACAAGAAATTCACAAATAGAACTTTCATTGTCTTCATTACACCTTTGCTTATATGCATACATCTCTAATGGATGTGTGGTGTATACATCTTATAGATGTTTATTAGCCATGATTCATGATGATCATATAGGCTAATAATAATAGTGACATGGAAAAATCCAAATTTTAGGAAGATTGTGTGATTTCTCGTATCGCACAATGCAAGATTGTTAACATGTTTTCAGATGTTAACAGGGAGTCATATCTTAAAAAGGTTGTACCATCATAGCCAATTAATATTTCTGGCTAGGTTATACCTCTAAGAGTTTCTTAGACGGATTTAAATAAAATTTTAAATAAAGTAGTATGGCATACTAAATTACATATTAAAACCAAAATAACTGCATTAAAATCACGATACGGTTACAACGTTGCCCAAAAAGGGACTTTGAGAAAACAACACAAATTTCCCATACAGGGGTTATTGAAAAACATTGCCCACGCAGGGGCATACTGAAAAACATTGCCCACGCAGGGGCATACGGAAACAGAAATAAGTCCGCGCAGGGACTTGATACATGAAAACGAAACAAACGTCCTCGCAGGGACTTTATTACAAAACAAGCAAAACAACCCAAACATCACCCTATTTCTTCTTACCCTTGAGAAGGTTCATAAGGCCCTTAACAAAACCATTATGCTTTTTCTTATTTTCGTGAGCCTTATGTTCAACCCTCTCCAACCTCTCTAAAATCTCCTGAGTTTGCTGCTGCTGATACGGAGGAGGTTGATGGTATGGCGGGTATTGAGAATCCTGCGGTGGGTATCCAGTAGGATAGTGTGGTGGGTAGGAAGAAGGGAAATGATGATAATATTGGGCAGCTGAAAGATACGGATCCTGAGTCCCATAGTCGGATGGGTATCCAGACGGGTTATACCCAGATGATCCTGGGTAGGTCGGGATAGGGTTGTCAAAACCTGACGGTGGTTGAAGTGGTGCGTGTGAAACTGGCGGAAGGTTATCTTCCGTCACCGTGCATGACGACTCACCCAACTGAGGGTTTTCTGGGATAGCAGGATACGAGCTTGATCCACGAGGAGATGAAAACCTTGGTCCCCCACGAACCGACATCCTAGCATTTCTCCCTCGTCTAGGAGGCGCGGGAGGTTGTTGAGGTGGATCCTCAACTGGCAAGGGTGGTGGGGTAACAGCCCTAAGCTGTGGTTCATCCAAGGGTGGCTGGCTCGGTGAGCTATGGTATGAAGGCGTGAAATACCAGTCGTACTGGCCCATCTTCTCCTGGAACGAGTCAGGCCCATTGTATGGTGATCCCACAAATGGAGATCCGCTAGAGATACTAATCGGGTGCCCTGGTGTACCAGTTTGCAAATCCGGGTCTGGGTCGTCATCCATCTCCATCTCTTGTGAAAAATGATCCTCAGGTCCTAAAGGGTTATAGCCCAAAAAGTCATTAATGTAAGCGTTAGGATTGAATTGTGAAGGTGAGTAAGTGGAATCTGATTGGTGGAAAGGTTGAGATTGGTAAGAGTGGTATGATTGGTTGGATTGATGGGTTCCTAACGAAAGGGGAGAATGATGAGGTTCGTTCAGATTGGGCATCCCAAAATAAGGAGGGTCTGCCGGTGAGGATCCCAACGAGACAGAATGTCTCGCTGGTTCAGGGTTATGGCTCCAATTATCCTTGGAGTCGGAACCGGTAAGTGAATCGGATGGAGTGCGCCTGTGAGAAGGTCCGGAGCTACTAGAGGGTCCTCCACGCATAGGTCCCTTGCCTCGTCCCCTTAGTCTTGGAGGCATTTTCCTGTCAAAACAAGTAAATATAATAAAGCAATAAAAGGAAGGTTAAGAGTAAAATCCTAGGTCATTTGCCTAGACTCGAGAGTCTAAGGAATGTGCTTATTGTGTCATTGAGATTAAACACAAAAGGCTAGTGTTTAATTCACTCAATGTTGGCTCTGATACCAACCTGTCACACCCCGATATTTCCACATATGTCTGGTGGGCCCGGTGGGGAGTATCGTGACGTAATTGATATCATCATAGTCAATACACGCAATATAATAGCACAGCGGAAGTCTGGGTGAATAAACTATTACAAACCATACTGTCTGAGTGTTCGAGTATATGAAAGTACAGACTGGAATGTAATAAGATCCACAGGCGGATCAAAAATAATTACAAAGAAACAAAATAACAGACTGCAGGCATCTTATGGACTTGCAAGATCCTCTAAAGACACCCTTTAGCTCCAGCCTATTTCGAGAGGTACCTGTCAATCAGTCTTTAAGAAAATACGTCAGTTTACACTGGTAAATACAATTAACTGACTCTTTTGAAAAGGTTTAAAAATTGATTTGAATGCACGTGGCACAAAATCTTTTATAACTTGGGACAATTATTTAAACATAATCTTGTATACAGATTTATATGTTTGTCATACAATTGGGGCCGGTTGGAAGCCGGTCATGATTAACCGACTCACCACTTGTAGAACCCACAAAGGAGTTATCCCCAACATGTGGGTTTATATTTAGCATTTGCATCTGTCAGGTGTATGCCTACACCCCGTGCATAGGTCGTGGCCATTTTTAAATAAATGAGCCGAGGATATCCAGGACACGGTCGTTAACCCCCAATGCTTATGTTATCAAACAAGACAGATTAAAACGGGTTATGTAATTTATTAATCACCATCCGATTAAACGATTTCATACCCGACCAAGTGGTATTATTATAATACCATATCCCAAGCCCGTATAGGGAAAATAAGTTAAAAGTATTTACCTGATGCTAGCAGTAAAGATCTTAAAGCTTTTCGAAGGCACCTTCTACCGGAAGCTATTTAATCTGTATAGAAGGTTTATTAACCTATTAGGATGCTAACGGGTCTTTACTTTAGTCAAGGACTTAGACCGGCTAGCTAGAAAGAAACCTTACGGTTCTAAACGCTAGATTAAGCGGAGACCGGAATAGAATGAGATTTAGACCCGACAAGCTTGGATACTTGTATAATATGGGTAAACTAAACACATTCTGGAATTTGAGAACTTAATGAAAAGGTTTGACCCGTTTCGACTATTTTATGTAAACTAGTCACATAAGCCGATCCGAACGCGTATATGCGTAACGGGTAACCAAATAAATTATATACAGGTCTTAATCATTATTATGCTCAAAATATGTTTATATATCAGTAAGATATTAACATATATGCCCAAAAATTTATTTAAACCAAAATAAATCCCATAAGGGCATTTTGGTAATTTTAATGTCCATAAAAGAGTTTAATTATGCAACTGAGTTTCAGACCTGATTAAATCAGTAAAAATATGTATTTTAATAACTTATATTAGTAAGATACTTTCTATATGTAAAAATTACATTATTTAGCCAAACTATGTCCCATAGGGGCATTTTAGTAATTTTACATAGGCTTTAAAGGTAAAAATATACTTCTGAGTTTAGAAACTTTAGCTTACTGTATATTTATATAAATTAACTTAAAACATCAGTGGGTAATGAGTTTTATATGTCCAATATAGTTTTGACCCATACTACGTACTAAAAACGCTTAAAAGGCGGTTTAAAAGGGTTATTCGGGTTAAAATAGTAAATCTGAGTTTTTGATCAGTTTACAAAGTTCAAAATACTTTATTTATTAAATAAAATCAGTAGCAAAAGGTTTGGCACTAAAAAGTTATGTAAAACTCATTTTATGCATGAAAAGGGTAAAACCAGCATTTACCGAAATTAAGCTATAATCCTATATTATGCTCAGTCTAAAAATAATTAAAAATCTTTAAAATTCCCAAAATATTATTTTACACCAGTAGGTATGAAGTTTGGTGTCAAAAATCGGGTTTAGATAGGCTTCATACTAACTACGCCATTTAATTACTAAAAAGACCCTTAATTACGTTATTGAGCATAACTCCCATTTTAGACCTCCAATTGGTATCAATTCTTTAGGACATGTCTAAATATCAGTAGCAAAGGTTTTAATCCAATCACATTGTTAAAAATCTCAGCTGTAAGTAAAAAAGGCGTTAATGGCATTATTAAGCATAATTACGATCAAGTGCATATAATTCAAACCATTAGGTACCATGTAATATAACTCCAGGGGTTATACTACTAAGTAATGTGGTCCTAATGGAAGCTTAAAACATAGGTGAATTAAGCTTAAATGGTTCAGAACTGAAAGTCAAAGCAAAGTCAAGCTTTTGTGACTTTCGGTTAATAATTGACCTTTGACTTTTAATTGTCGGGTTAGGACTGATAAAACATGCTTTAATATTAATTATCAAGTTATTAGAATGTTAAATATAATTTAGAACCTTTGGTTTATTAATTTTAATCATATTTACACATTCTGCCCAGTTTGACTTTTTGTCAAACTACTTTGACCCGACAATTGACCAGTCAAACGAGATAATTAGGAGATGCCCTTTTAAGGGTTAATCACCTACACTAATGTGGTCTTAAAACCACTTTCAATTTGATCAGTGGTTAAGCCACATGTAATTAAAACGAAAGTCAAACTAATTTTACGCTAAGTTTGACTTAAGAGTAATTAAGCTAAATTAGACAACTAAACAAGTAATTAGAAGCTTACTTAAGGTCCTAGCAAACTTTTCTACACTTGATTATCCTCTTCAATCTGCTGGAAGCTCCAGAGCAAGTCCCACAATGAAATGTTGCAAATGTGTGTCAAGAACACAAGAATAGGCTTCCTTTATATAGTGAATTCCTTGGATTTAGATCATCTCCAGGTGTAATAGGAAGCTCCAAGATTGACCCAAGTGTCCTAGCTACTCATTTACACCGACTTACAACTCCCTAGGTCATTACAAACTAGGTTAAGGCGGTGGAACAGGCAAACCCATAACTGCAGGTTGTTTTCTGATGCTGGGGACCTCACGCGGCCCGCTTCAGGTTACGCTTGTCTTCAGGCGGGCCGCCTGGGACTGTGTTACTGGCAAAACAAGTTTCTAAACTGGCAGAATCAGTCCCTTGACGTTTTTAACCCGTTTTAACATGATTTTTGGCAAAGGAGACCCTTGTAATTATTTTCTTGGGGCCCAAGGATATATAAACAAACTCCGTTAGGCTCGGGTTCGTTAAATATCACTATGAAAGCAAGTTTCGTCAAGTTTACATTTTTGGCCCAAAGTCTTGAAATCACGCTTAACGATATCGAAACCACATGAAATTCATACCACTTATTCTTAAGAGTATATTTGAATATTTCGAAGTCTCGGTTTCGTTAAAAGGTCACTCAGAGGTCAGAATTGACATGTTGACACGTTTAACCCTTGTAATTTAATAATCTCCCGATTATTTTCATAAACGGCTTCTCATATCCAATCAATCACTCATTCAAGAATATATTTATCGTGTAAGGTCATTCAGAGGCACAAGTTTGGCATGTTGACACTTTTAGTCCCTGTGGTTTCATAGTTTCGTTATTCGGCAACTTTGGCCTCTCAAACGAAATCTTTCGCACCTTTGGAGTTTATGACACGTGTCTATATATAATTGGACACGTTTTTTCCGTGGTGTTACACTCCTGGACCACCTCCCCTTCCTTTTACAACTAGAAATGAGGCTGGTCCCAGTAATCCTTCGAACCCTCACCCTTACCTGTCAAAAATGACAAATCCCACAGTGCATCTCATCTTCTCTTCCCAACCGATTACTAGTGGTGCTCCTTTGGGACATGAGCTAACCCTTGACCAGCTCCTACAGTCCCCAGTAACAAGCTTTCCAGCATCCACAACAACCACGTGGGAGCAAGCTCTGTCCGTGCTCCCTTTGGCACGGAGTGCTGCTATGAACACTCCCCTTGGAATAAGCTGCTCAGTTGCACCTGGAAGCCTACAAGGCTTCAACCTCATGCCCAACATGATGACCCAGATGATGGCCAACTTCCCGTGGCAACACTTTATCAATCAGGTGCTAGCCACTCAGGGAAATAACGGCAATGGCAATAATGTGGATGCAAGGGCTGAAGAAGACTTGGCTAAACCATATAAGCCAAGTAACCTTTCATGCTTTTCACAACAAATAGCTGATTATGATTTCCAAGCAAAGATCAAGATGGCATCCCACATCAGGACGTATGATGGGACTGAAGATCCTGAAGACCATCTTCAGATCTTTACCGATGCAGCGAGAATAGAGAAATGGTCAAACGCTGAATGTTGCCTAATGTTCATGCAAACCCTTGTAGGATCAGCCAGAATCTGGTTCAACGACTTACCTGCTCGAAGCGTTCGAAGCTTTGACGACCTCAGCAAGGGTTTTCTGGCCAATTTCTCCCAACAAAGGCGATATGTTAAAGACGCAACAGTAATCTTCCAGATAAAACAACGTGATGACGAAAGTCTTCGTGCGTTCATTGAACGATACAAGAAGGAAGGTCTGACTTATGTAGGGGCAGATGAGAAAATGAGAGTGGCCGGTTTCATGAATGCCATCACCTCTAAATATCTCATAAGAGATTTCAACAAATCCTTGCCCAAGACCTTGGAAGAAGCTCTCGAAAGGGCTGAAGCCCACATCCAGGGAGAGGAGGTGGTAGACATTAAAGAACAAAGAAAAAGGGGATCCAGCTGGCGAAGCAACAGTCCAGCTAGAAAAAGGGGAAACTTCAGCTCCTATGACAGGCGGTCAAATGGTTCAGACCCTCGAAGGTCTGAAGGCCGGAACCCTGCAAGCAGAGAGAAAGGCATAAGTTTCACACCCCTCACGAAGACCCCTCGGGAAATCCTCGCAACGGAAGAAGTCAAGCAGAACTTTCGACCTCCTAGGCCTCTCCCTAAAAGCAAGAAAAATGAGAACTCCACACAATACTGTGAGTTTCATGAAGAAAAAGGTCACCACACCAATGATTGCTTCCAACTCAAGAAAAGAATTGAAGAAGTTGTTAAGTCCGGAGAACTCGCTCATTTGGTAAAGGGAGTCCGGGACAAAATGGCTGAAGGAAAAGGTAAGGAAGTCAATATGGTGGATTTCGAGGGAAGGGTTCCTCATAAAAGACAGTGGTTGGAAGCTTGGGAGCTTCAGTGTGTCTGTTTCCCCCCAACGGAGAAAGACCCTCTCTCTAGCCCTCTTGTGGTAGAAGCTACTGTCGGAACGTTGCAAACACACAGGGCATACATAGACACTGGGGCAGCTACTGAAATCATGTTTGAAAAATTCTTCAACCGATTGAGTAATGAAGAACGTTCAAGGCTTCAACCCTCTGGAACCTCCATAAAAGGCATCGCCGATATACCCCTCAAGCCTTTAGGGCAACTGACACTTAATGTTCGTTTCAGTGAAGGTTTGAAAGAAAGAACCCAACCACTCACCTTTGTTGTTATTAACATCCCCTCAAGTTATGATGTGATCATTGGAAGGCCAGGACAGTATGCATTCTACATGGTCGTGTCTATTGGCCATGGCACAGTCAAATTTCCCACCGAAAGGGGTATAGCAACCCTTCAACCCTCTCAAGAAGCATACCTAGTTGAAGGTGAAAGTTCCAAAAGCGAAGAAGACAAGCAAAGGCTAATCATAAATCCTAAGTACCCTGAACAGAGAATAAGGGTCAATCCAAGCCTTTCACAAGAAACCCTTTCGTATCTCAAAAAGCTATGACAGGGATACCTCGGGACATTGCCGAGCACGAGTTAAGAATACCACCGGATGTCAAGCCTGTGGTCCAAAAGAAAAGAAGCCTGGCACCCGAGAGGAGTCTGGCAGCCTGCCAAGAGGTTGAAAAGCTTGTATCAGCCGGGATTCTCCGAGAAGTCAAGTACCAATCATGGGTTGCAAACCCGGTTATGGTCAAGAAACCCGACAACTCTTGGAGGATGTGCATAGATTTCAAGGATCTTAACAAGGCTTGTCCTAAGGATTGCTATCCACTACCGGAAATTGATCTCAAGGTTGACTCCCTCACCGGTTACTCGTTCAAATGCTTTCTCGACGCATACAAAGGTTACCACCAAATCCTCATGAAGGAAGAGGATGAGGAAAAAACAGCCTTTCGCACGGACAAGGGGATCTTTTGTTAACAAAAGATGCCTTTTGGCCTCAAAAATGCCGGTGCAACCTACCAACGTCTCGTTGACAAAGCCTTTGGTAGCCAAATTGGTAAGAACATGGAGGCATATGTCGATGACTTGGTAATTAAAAGCAAGACGGAGTATCAAATGCTCAACGATATTCAAGAAACTTTCAAAAATCTCAGAAAGGTTAACATGAAGCTTAATCCGGAAAAATGCTCATTTGGATTCGAAGAAGGAAAATTCTTGGGTCACATTGTTGGGAAACAAAGCATCAAAGCCAACCCAAACAAAGTGAAAGCCGTCCTCGAAACCAAACCACCAAAAACCAGGAAAGAAGTCGAAAGTTTAAACGGGAAGCTTGCAGCCTTGAAGCGTTTTACCTCCAAGCTGGCTGAAAGGTCTCTACCCTTCTACAAAACGCTCAAGAATTGCTCTGATAAGAAGAACTTCAAATGGACCGATGAGGCTGAAGAAGCCTTCAACCAGATGAAACAACATCTTGCTTCCTTACCCGACATCGCAGCTCCTAAAACAGGGGAACCAATTCCAGTCTATTTATCAATTGCTGAAGAGGCCATAAGTGCAGTCCTCATCATCGAACGGGACAAAGCTCAGGTACCCGTCTATTTCTTCAGTAAAACTCTAAAATTGGCTGAAACCAAATACCCCCCCCCCCTTGAAAAGCTTGCCTTAGCCCTAGTTCAAACAGCTAGAAGGCTTCGAAGGTATTTCCAAGCACACCCTATACAAGTGGTCACTTACCAACCTATTAAGAATGTGCTTGAAAAACCAGAAAATTCGGGAAGACTGGCCAAATGGGCAGTGGAACAAGGTGAACATAACATCACCTACGTCCCACGAAAAGCTATCAAAGCCCAAGTCTTGGCCGATTTCATCGTGGAAATCCCGAACCAAGCAATCACTAAAGTGAACACTACCACCACTGAACCTTCCAACCCTGAAGCCTGGAAGCTTTTTACCGATGGGGCTTCAAGTGTTGAAGGGTCAGGGGCAGGGCTAATTTTGATCAACCCAGAAGGGTTGGAATTCACGTATGCTCTCCGTTTTGATTTTCAGACCACCAATAACGAGGCTGAATACGAGGCACTAATAGCTGGCCTAAGGCTGGCTAAAGAAATGAAGGTTGAAAAGCTTGAAGTGTTCACAGATTCGTTGCTGGTCTCAAGCCAAGTGAATGATAGCTACATAGCTAAAGAACCCAACATGAAAAAATACAGAGAAAAATCCAAGGAACTGATGAGTACCTTCCAAGCATGCAACATCAAACAGATCCCCAGATCTCAAAACAAAAAGGTTGATGCCCTAAGTAAGCTTGCATCTCTCACTTTCGCCCACCTTACCAAGAAGGTGCTGGTAGAAGTGTTGAAGGCTCCATCGATCAACGAATTGGAAGTTCAAGATGTAGTTACTGAAGAAGATCCAAACTGGATGACTCCCATCAAAAAGTTCCTTAAAAATGGTGAATTGCCCAATGATCAAGTAGAAGCTAAAAGGGTTGAGATCAAGGCAAGGCAATACGTACTACAAGGAGAAACCCTTTACAAAAAGGGTTACCTAGATCCCTTGCTAAGATGTGTCGGTCCTGAGCAAAGTAAGTATTTGATCAAAGAACTTCACGAAGGCATATGTGGAGCTCACTTTGGAGCTAGGTCGGTGGTTGCAAAACTCATGAACCTTGGATATTTCTGGCCCTCAATGCATCGTGATACAGCTGAACAGTTAAGGAAATGTGATGCTTGCCAGATTCATGCACCAATCCCAAAGAGTCCCAAGCATGACTTGGTCCTGATAACCTCGGCATGGCCATTCCATAAATGGGGAATGTACATTGTTGGTCCATTTCCCCCAAGCAAGGGTGGAGTAAAATTCTTGCTAGTGGCAATAGATTATTTCACCAAATGGCCCGAGGTCAAACCACTTGCTAAGATCACGGGAAAGCAGGTCATTGACTTTGTTTGGGAGAATATCATTTGCCGTTATGGATTACCGGGGGTACTTGTCACTGATAACGGAAGGCAATTTGCTGAGAAGCCTTTCAGCGTTTGATGCAAGGAATACAAAATCAACCAGGTTTTTAGCTCAGTGGCTTATCCGCAATCAAACGGTCAGGTTGAAAGGACGAATAGAAGCATAGTGGAAGGTATCAAGACAAGATTGGGAAGATACGAAAGCAACTGGCTGGAAGAATTGCCTAGTGTCCTATGGGCAATTAGAACAACCGAAAAAACAAGCCATAAGAAAACACCCTATAGCTTGGTATTTGGGTCCGAGGACGTGATCCCCGCTGAGATAGGAGTTGTAACCCAGCGAATTGTCAACATGGATCCCGAAATAAACCAAAAAGAGACCATGTTGAATTTACAACTCCTAGAGGAAGCACGAGATCAAGCTGCAATCCAAGAAGCCAAATACAAGCAGCAAATGGAAGCCTATTACAACAAGAAAGTCAAGAACGAACCTTTCAAGCCAGGAGACCTGGTCCTCAGAAACAATGAAGCTAGCAAAAAAGAAAATCAAGGAAAGCTTGGCCCGAAATGGGAAGGTCCATACACCATCCTTGAAGCACACAAGGGCGGATCATACAAGCTAGCGGATCCAGAAGGCAAAAGGCTTCCAAGGCATTGGAATGGCAAAACCCTTAAAAGGTTCCATGTTTAGACAGGAAAGTTTGGTTTGTGTCAAAATGTATTTCGAACAACACTATGAATACCTTTTGTAAAAAGCAAGTATTGCTTGAATGAATGACGTTGTTTTATCAAACTTGTCTTTCTATCCTAAGATCAGGTTGAGAACCTAGCAAAAAAATCCATGGCAAGGGCCATGTAAGGGGATGAGCTCCCAGGCCACATCGCTCAATAGGTTCAAGGGTTGAATGGGCCTATATAAGGGGTGAGTTCCTAAATCAATACAACTCCATGAGACTTGTTAAGAAAAAATAAAATTGTCTCATAGACGGGTTTGAACAGCCTACAACAAATGTTCCCTAAGCCTTAAAAATATAATCAACAAACAGGCTTACAAGAGTCAAATGAAAAACAAAGAAATGATAAAAAAGGATAGGTGCTACGTCTTCTTGTTAAAAATACCAAGGCTAAGTGTCTGCAGCACTGAACCCTTTAAGGTATAAAAAACATAAGGGAAGCACAAACTCGACAAAGACAAAGTTACAAAAAGACAAATAAAATCTAGACAAAAAATTATAAAGGTACAAACCAAGTCAGGTCACAAGACTAAGAAGCCTGCAAGGCTTCAAGCCACCCGGGTAACATCTCGAAACCTCAAAGGCTTCAACCCACTAACAGATAGCCAAAAGGCTTGGAAGGTTAAAGCCAAACAAACTGCCTTAACGAAAAAGGCACAAGTATAAAAACATAATACAAGGAAAATAGTTAAACATCATACCATATCAAAGAAAGCCCTAAAAGACTTTCAAACACAAGTTAGGGCAAGTCCTAGTAACTTGCAAACTTAACTACTATTCAAACGGCCATACAGGCCTTAAACACAACCAACAGGAACCTTAAGGGTTCCTGAAAACCTAATATTGTTCAAGTTAACATTACAAACCATAAATTGTTTTTAGTGCTAAGAAAGCTACGAATCAAGCATCAGCAGAGGACTTGGAAACCCCGGAACCTTCACCTTTGGCCTTTTTTGTTTTCTTCAGCTTTTTAGCCTTCACACCTCCATCACCACCTACCGCCGAAGCCTCTAAGCTTGCATCCTTTGGAGCATCCGGTTGACCTGAAAGGGTGTCATCACTATCTCCCGAGT
This sequence comes from Helianthus tuberosus, assembly GCA_030545235.1. Lineage (NCBI taxonomy): Eukaryota > Viridiplantae > Streptophyta > Magnoliopsida > Asterales > Asteraceae > Helianthus > Helianthus tuberosus. The sequence continues at coordinate 127,004,352 of CM060351.1, read as the reverse complement.
AGGATCTCTTCCTTGAAAGAGAACCCAAGATCTCAGCACAGACCTTTTCATTAAGGCCTTCCGGTTTTAAGTCCTGCAACACAGTAAGAGGCTTACCAAAACAAGCAGAAACTTGGTGGACATAAGGGTAGGTTAGTCTCTCCATTTGCTCAACGGAGCCTTTAAAAACATCGGAAGCATCAGGACGAAACAGGGGAGATTGTTCCAAAGGATGGCCGGATTCATGTGTCACACCCTGGCTTTGCGGAAGCGTGGTTAACTTTGGTGTGACTTCTTAATACCATAGCGTAATCATAACAAAGCTATATGAATTTAAAAACCATGCAAGTCATCATTAAGTTGAGAAATCAACATACAATACCATTGTTTTAAACATACGACCAAACCATGTTCAGTAAACATTACAACTTATAACAAACATAAACGAGGGTTAAGGATTGTGTCTTGTCCAGGTAAGAGAACACAACCCCTAATCCTTGATGACTTCATGAAGATTGCAGCGGAAAACGTTCATACCGTGCCAGAATCCGTTTAATTTCCTGAAATACATGTGAGTTGAAAAATCAACAATAATGTTGAGCGAGTTCATGTGCAAGTGAGTAAGTAAAACACTTGTAAGTATAAAAGTTTCCTGGTATGTAGCAGTGTAAGAGGACTTGTGATCACCAATGGTTTGCAAGGCCATTAGCATGTTGTGAAATGCAAGTAAGTAAGACACAACCTAGCCGATTTTTGCGTTGGGCAACCAAGTCACTCCAGGTCCGTTGTGGTTAGCCTCCGAGAGGTCCGTTTGGCCTAGAGCTGGGCTCGCTACACCCAGATAGATCTACCGCTCGAGTCCCTCGGTGTTCTAACTACCCATTCACATGATCTAAACCTCCTTACGTTATTCATACCGTGTATAAAGTACTTGTAAACAAAGTAACATGTATTTCACCCCCGCAGTTAAGAAAACTGAAAACAGTTAGAGAAAAGGGGGACATGAACTCACAGTGGATGCGTAACTCTATCAAGCGTCTCTGAAGCAGTAATCTGTGCAACGACCTACAAGTGCTAATTCTATTAGACGGACGGCCGTGCTTTTAGCTTTACAGTTTATGTTTGCGGGAAATAGTTAGACAACTATTTCGTGTTACATTTTGTACATGCCTGATAGTTATTTTCCTTCCCAAGGATGGGGGATACAATACATGTGCGTAAGTTACGTTTTAACAGTCTTGTGGTAATGTAATTACCGGTGTAACTTATATGTTTGTGGAAGCGTTCGCAAAGTTTTGGAATCATTAACGCTTGTAAATATTATTTTTACTCTAAAATAATATTTATGTATTTCACAAAATAATCATGAACAGTGTTGTGACAAATATATTTATCACGTTAATCTTTGTGAAAATCCCACCTCCGAATATTTAGTAAAATATAGTGCTGGCGAAATTTATGTTTTGAAAACATGTCCAAAGATAGTTCTAACACTTGTGGTGTAAAAAGTCTAAGTGTTAGGTTTTCAGAAATTTCGCCAGAGTTTCCTCTGTAACTGGAGGTGGCCACGCTTTCAAGCGTATCATTTTCTTTTAACAATCAATTCAACAATCTTCTTTATTCAATCAAACAATTTCCAACACATCAACTAGCCAATAAATATGTAAATCGCATAGTCGCATGAACTTGTAGTTTTTCCGAATCTATATTATAAATCCCATTTATATATGTAGATCTTTATATAAAGTACTTTCAATCTTGTAAAAACCTCGTTTTTAGAGAATCCGTCTTTTACAACTTCTAGTTATTTTTCTCAAAAATAGTTATTTTGTCGAAACATGCGTCACACAAGTGTGTTGTAAGATCCGTTTCTTTAAAATACATGGTTCTTAAATGTGTGGTCCTTTGAAGATTCCACTTGCGGATACGTAGATCCGCTAGTTTTAAACACCCTTTTACCGGTTAAAACACTTTTACACAAGTAAAATATTTCTTTACAAGTTCATGTCTCTAAAATGTGGTAGTGTTTCACTTTTAACCCTTGTATCTTTCAAAAACAAGCTTATGTGATGATACATGATTTTACAAAGTCGGGTTAAACGAAAATCCGAGCTACCACATTATAGATCGGGTCTAGATAAACACAAATTTCAAGTCCTACGACTTTTACACAAGACATGTGCTATTAACCTCCATTTTTATAGTTTTAGTAGACTTTAAAGTTCCAAAACGCATGTTAACGATATTTCACCGATAAAATTCCTTTTAACCACTTCAAACAAGCTTAAATATGAGTTTTATGTGATATACCTCTAGCTCGGGGCTAGGGAAGAATCGTGACGAAAAGCGCGTGGATAAAAGCTATCGGTTGAGGTCCTTCGTGTTCCGCTTGCACCAAAGCTTCTAATGCGCGACCCTTGATATGTGTATGTTGTTGGAATGTAAAAATCAAAGTTTGAAATTATGATGGTGGGTATGAGGGAGTTCGGCCGAAGGTTTAGAGAACAAGAGAGTATGAAATGTGGTGTTGATGGAATGTGATTATCTCATGAGTTAGTGGGCCATTTATAAACAATATAAGTATTATTAACCAATGAGTAAAGTGTCTTAGGGATATTAGACAAACCTAGATTTAAATAATCAATTTGTACAATCATGTCCCCCATGCAAGGGGACGGTTAGGGATATGGGGGGGGTAGTTCGATTGTAAGTGGGTGTTTAGGGGTTTAGTTAGGGTAAACCACGTTAAGTTAAGTGTTAAACTCCGTTAGTTGTATGTTGCGTGTTATGACGGGTGTTAGGGTAATCAGGGACCCTAACTGGCTCAGAAAAATAATCATAGTGAAAATGTTAATATTTTCATGTTCCGGGTAAAGTCCGGGTGTCCGGTTGGATAGTAATCCGTTAAAGTGTTACAAAAGACTTTAAAGTGTCGTCATTACACTTTTAGTGACACAATTTGTTTTCCCGACACTTTAGAAAGTGTCTAGTAATATTTTCTCATTTTCTGGCACTTTACTAGTCAGCTAGAAGCCGGTTAAATTGTTAAAGTGCTGTGTTTGGTACTTAAAGTACGTTTTTGGCACATCCGAAACAGTGTATCTTATCCCCTAGAGACGCGGTAACACAACCCTTATATCCTACACTCACTACCAGTGTAGCCAAAATATATGAGGCTCTTAACAGGCCTTGAGGCAGTATTTGCCTGATGCTGGTTATATCAGCATGTTCACTGTGTATCCGTTTGGTGCTACTGTGCTTTTTGTGCATCATGTTTGTCACTAGGGTTCAGCACGTAAGTAATGTAGTGACAGCAATTAAAGTATGATGCAAGTAAGTGCATGTATCAGTATGCAGGTAGCAGTTTATCAGCTAGGTTCAATCAAGCACAGTAATCAAGTAGTAATTAATCATTAATTAAGTTGTACGGATACCTGGTTTAGTGCGGGTTGTCACATCATGAAGCTTATAACCAGCAATGAGGCCTTGGTGTTTCCCCAGGTTGAGCAGCTTAGTATAAACTTCACCAAGGGCAGAGTTGAACTCCTTGGAATGTAAAAGGTAAGTAACAACCTGCTGGAAACCTTGCTCAATTAACCACTGATTGTCAGCGGTAGAACGAGCAACTGAAGCTTTCAACCCCTCCTTCTCCTTACCAAAAGCCTGCTGCTGAACAAACAAAGCTACCCGGTCAGCCTTAAGTTTCAACCGATCAGCCTCAAAGCTCTTTTTCAAGTCACTCATCTCAATTTCATGCATCCTAGTCAAATCACTAACCTTCTTGTCCCACGGGGCTTCTTTCTCGGTAAAACTAGCTATCTCCTTTTTCATCGCGGCCATGGAAGATTTCATTTTATCCTTCTTCTTAGAAAATTCTTCATATTCCTGCATCCTCTGACGAAAAACGAGCAATCCCTTGAGGAAGCATAGCAGCAAGGTTGCAAGTACTCAAAATCATGCAGGACAACATCAAGTCATCATCCATCCCAACAATGGTCTTGTGAACTGAAGGAGGAGCAATGTGACTCAGAGCATCTTCACAAACAGCAGCATCTTTAAAGCTGTCATCATTCTTCACCGACCAAGTAGGCACATAAACCTCTTCCGGATCCAACCCTTCAACGTCCTTGCTTGAAGAACCCAGAACAGGGTAGCAACAACCTTTTTGCCTGAAACCATTTTACCATGAACAACCAATTCTTTATCCTTCTCAGCACCCGCTTCACCACCTTGATCTTTCGAAACTTCAATATCATCACTCAAATCCACTGGTTCAGTAGAAGTGGATTGAGGACCAGCTTTCAACAACCGACAGGAAGATCGACGGGTTGAAGACTTGGGAGCATTGGACTTAGAAAAACCCTTGACATTGGCAGTACTAACATAACCCGAGCCCTCAAACCTTTGATCAACAGTCCTAACCACAACATTCTCACCAGGAACAGATGGAACATCCCCAAACACAACATCAGAGGTGTCGTCACTCTTAATAAAATCCAAAGCAGACATGACTGCAAAAAACAAAACAAAAGCACATAAGTCATAAGTCAAGAAAAATGCAAAAAGGGTAAAAAAGGAAAATGCATACCCATGCCACTTCTCATAAGAACAGGATCCCGATCAACATTCCCCCAAATTTTACTAACCCCTAAAAGAACTAGTAAATGTTCAGGAAAGGGACGAACCCTCGAAGGGCATTCCCGGATGGCTTTAAGAAAAACATCATTCAACTCAGATTCAGAAGGCTCCGGATCATTAAGAACGGCATCCGGTCGCCTCCACACCATCTTGAATGGGACAATAGTATCGGAAACCCAGAAAAAGCGATCCTTCCAAGTCCCAAGTGTTGTAACCATAGACGAAATAAGGCAGGAAACAACCTTGGATGTTTCAAAGGTGAACCAATTGCCATTTTTGGCCAAACGAAAAAACCGGCGAAAAAGTAACAAGGAAGGATCATATCCAAGGGCACGGCACAAAACCTCAAAATGCAAAACCCTAGCCATACCCTTCGGATGAACTTGCCCAAAAGAAACCCGATAATACTCTAACAAATTCAAAACAAAAAAAGAAAAGGGATAACGAAGATTCGAAAACTCAAAGTGACGGCAGTAAAGAGCAATCGAACCAGGGGTTGGTTTATCAACAGGGACATCACAAGCAGGAGCAGTTGGGTTAAACTTCTTATCAATACCATATTCCACACAAAACAAGTCTACCTCCTCTTGTGTTAATCGGGAAAAGGATTTTGCTAAATCCTTACGAGCATCCATTTTTTGAAATATGAAGAATGTAAGGAAAATACAAAGGAAATTGAAACTAACCTTGAAAGTGGAAAGAAAACGCAGGAGAAGAACTTGAAGGAATTATGTAGAAAGTGAATATGATATGCAAATATAAAACAAAATAACCTAAAATAGGGGTAATAATGGCAAACAGTAACTACTGCAAAACCGCCACCCTATGAACTGCCATACATCAATCAAATCAATTGTCAGTTATTTAAAATTCAAATATTAACTTCCTACAACCCTTCAAACCTTCAAGCATCGAACCCTTGAAGCCTTTAAGCAAGAAAATACACGTATAAAAGTCAGAAGTCTTTGAGCTCATTCCCCAAAAACCTCTGACTTGGGGGGCTGATGACGGGGGTAGCCCAAGACTAAATAAAATGACTAAATACATAAACGCTCAAAGGGTTAATGGTTCAATGGTTAAAAAGCTGTGAGGAGGGGAAAAGCAATGCGAAAACAGTAGCTAGTCACATCCAGGGATTGCTTCACCAACCCACAGCCGCAAAAGCAATGCAGGTCTGCAGAGCACACGCTATTATCCAGGGGTCAAAAGGCTTCAACCCCCGAAAGGGTAAGCCCCTCGCTGCAAGCAAGGACACTAGTCAAATGAATGCCTCTTTGGGAGATGTCTTCTCCTATATAATTGACACTTCATTTACTGAGTTGGGACATTCTTGGCCATGCCTGTTTCCTTAAACTCTGGTCATTCACATTGAGTACTTGCTTTATGCGAGTTACTCACTTTCACATCCAACACACACATTCTGTTTGCTCCCACATCCAAATCTGAGTACACTTCAGAGGAGGATCATCAGCAAACAACAACAATAAACTAGTGAACCTCCTTCCACGTCTTGCAAACGTGGGGGGACCCCACGACCTGCGTTAGGCAAAGTTAAACCCTTCAACCCTTTTGCCTAACCAGCCCAACTACTATCCTTGGTCTCTTATTTGTTGCATCAACAGACACCAACAAAAAAATGCAAAAATTCGGCATCGCAAAATCAGCCATCAACAAGTAAATGGGGAAAAAGAACAAAAACATGTAAAAGTAACTAATCAAAGTTGAGCAATTTACCTTTTTGGTACCCAAATGGTCAAAACTTTGTCATTTGTCTTTTTCATTTTTGGATATTGTTACATGGAATTTTTGTGGTTGTTCTTTTGGGGTGATTTTTTGGTACCGTAATGGATTAACGTTTTGGCATTTTGTTTTTTATTTAGATGATTGTCAATTGTATTTTTTATGATTGTTACTCTAGTTCGTTAGAAAAAATATTGAAAAAAAACAACTTAATGAAAAAATGCAAGTAGTGAAAAAAGACAAAAACTAGTAAAAAAAGAGTAAATATGCAATTTTCTAAAGTTTAATAAAATGAAGGGTAAAATAGTCTTTCTATAATTTAATTTTAATAAATTAAATTAAAATGGGTAAATTTTCAATTTTACTAGTTAATAGAGGGGAAATATGCAATTTAATTTTTGGCTCGGGTATATATGACATTTCAAAGTTTTTTAAGGGGAAATATGCAAAAAAACTCGTGTTCATGAGATCTTTTGATTATCAACCACACATTAACCATGGCAAAACAGCCCGTTCACTTACTTGTATGGTTTCAAAATTTTAACGCGTCACAAAATCGCCACTGGCAAACTTCATTTTATATATTTAAACGCAATCTTCAGTATACTCATTTATACCGAAAGAATTGTAGCCTAATGCAATAACTAACACTGTGTTCCCCAGTCTCATTTAACATGGGGAGGGGGAGGAAAATGAATTAAGAGAGAAAAGGAAGGGAAAGATGTGATTTTTTTCGTGTTCCCGAGTTTAATGAAAAGTAAAGTAAAAGAGAAGAAATCAAGCATTTTATGTGTTCCGAGTTAGGAGGAAAAGAAAAGAAAGAAACAATTTTACCATTATACCCTTTAAACATAAAACATTTTAATTAGATATGAGGGAGGATAAATATATTAACAAATTTTCTTCCCTTTTCTCTCATTTCCCCTCCCCTTCTATCCTTAAAAAATCTCAGGAACACGGTTTTTTCACATTTTCATCTCCTTTCTTTCCCCTCCCCCTGTTAAATGAGACTCGAGAACAAAGTGTAATGGTAATGGATCCACCTCTGTAGAAATGCATGATGATGGTTATGGTAGAGATTTGGTAAGCCTCTACATTCAACAAGTAATGTCAAACCATTTAACGAAAAAACATAAGAGCATCCACAATGCTAGCGGCGAACCCATAGTTTATTTCTAGGGGTGCCATAGGAGGGTTTTAGCATATGTTTAACTGGTGCGATCAAGATTTTTGCCTACATAATACAGTAATTTTTTTATAAGAGAGGAAGGGACACTCAAGGGTAGGTACCTAGCGGCCTAGCCCCAACCAACACCCGTCATGTCAAATTTGACTCAAAATACCCATTAGCTAGTAAACACTACGCATGTCATAAACTATTTGTAAGAACTAGGTTCACTTTTTTATTAAAATATATTACAAATTACAAATTAAATAATAAATAATAACGAGACTCTCGTTATTTGTGGGAAATTCGACTAGTACAATATCGATTACAAAAACTAAATAAATGAATATAAAATACAATATAATTGTACCAATCTTGATTCAAGCAAGCGTTTTTGGAAGAACTTCAACCGCACCGTCTTGTACGAACCTCCACTGCAAAAATGAACAAACTGTCGTTGACGGTTTTAGTTGAGGATCGTGTTTGACACAGGGCCCTTAAACAAGATTTCGCGCCTCCTCTCAGACGGTTCTGTCTCCCAGGGTACAACAACCGAAACAGTATGTGTACTGTCGGAGATGACTCTCATGCCCGAGATAGCACCGGGTAACATGGTGTTCTTAAAGTAGAAAAAATTAAGTTGTGTAAAATAATTTAGAGAAAGCTCTTCTCTAAATTTCCATAGAACAAAGATGAATTTGTTGTGTATATTTCTATGAAATCCCATATTCATATATACACACACATATAGAGATTGATCTCATTAAACTAGTCATAAACAAGAGATTAATCTTGTCATAACTAAAACCATTAATCTTGTAACAAACAAGATAATTAATATAGTTTTAATCTCTAATTAAAGGGGTTTAAGTGGTTAGTTAAAACTGTCATTTTCATTTATGACACGAATTAAACGAGTTGTAACAGCTAGTTTGACCAAGTCCAACCAATTGCTCTGTTACCGCTGCAGACATGCACAAGCGCCTGAAGTGGCTCTCCAGTCCGTGTGCCACACTGTATGGAACCCGTGTATGCGTACGACATGCAGACCAGTGTGCCTAGTTACTACTACAAATTTGCGCGCGTTTGTTCTGGCTCGCTAGCCCCCACGTCACGCTAAGTGGACATGTGCGTCTTCGGAATCCGCTACGCACCAGGCCTTGAGCCATTAACGCTCGCGCGCCCTTGCACTACCCGTCGCACGCCTGAGAGGCTTGCACCACATCATCCGCTTAAGTCATCCACTGGTGCGCCAAGCGCCTAAGGAGCTCGTGTCGTATCAACATGCGACATGCATTGGCATCTGCCTACGCAACCCAAGGGTGCGCCATAAGCGGAACAACCATGTATTTGACCACGCACTCATGGGCAAAAATACAAAGGCGGTGTGCGAAGTTCAAAGTGCACCACATTAGGCTTATAGCCCACGTCACGCACGCATATGTGTGGGTGCGATGCCCTTTAGGTCCCCACTAGTGTTTGCCTCTAAGAAAACAATTTACAAGGAGTGCTCCTCCGTATATACCACTTTAACTTTTGTCATCCCACCTATGTGGGACAAGGAACAAATCTCAATCCATTTTTCTCATCTTTGTTTGTTCCAAACATACAACTTTAAGCTTCGACATCTCATTTATCTTAGCTCTATTTGGACATAGTTTGAACACAAACGCATAAATATTTATTTATACAACACATATATAAATATTATTGATGTCCAAAATATTTAGTGAAAACTCATTTTCACTAAATTTCCAACAATCCCCCACATAAATGGAGATCGATTAAAACACCCAAAATTCCCCGATAAACCCTCGACAGTCGAGTATTGCAGGATAGGTAGGTTTTGCCTTTGAACCTTCCTTTGTGAAGCATGCTTAGCCTACTAGGGTTTTGTAGACTTGATGTCCTTGAACAACCCCCATTTGTGTAAACGACAATATACATTCACACAATACTTTCCCTATCCGAGCCATCCCCTCATTATCGTGTCCTATTATGGTCCTGGAACACTAGCCTGGTTCTGCGAGAGCTCTAGGATTGTGCACCCCACAATGCCATTCGAAGTGACCCTACTTCTCTCTCACATAGGTGATTCCTTTGAATCATTAAAAGCATTATGGCTTACTATGATTTTCACAAATCAATTAGCCATATATTATGGTTAGCCTCACAACAATGTCACTGAATATTATAGGAATGGACTAGGACGTATCTAAACACCTTTTTTATAATTTTAGGGGGATATATGTCTTAACTTTTATCGAGATATTTTATTGATTGAATACTTGAATGAATTTCATTACGATGAGAAAGGAATAAATAGACGTTTACAATTACGGAAAGAGAAATCATTGGCTGTAAATTAGCTGTGGAATTTGGTATAAAAAATTAGAGGGATATGATGCAATTAGATCACCGATCTCACTGATCCCCAATTTAACATTTCCATTTTAACACTCCCCCTCAAGTTGAATGGTGGGATCTCCAAAATTCAACTTGCTTAGGCATTTGTGAAGAGTTCTTTCATTAACAGCCTTTGTTAAGATATCAGCGAGTTGATCTTATGACCGAACGAACAGCAAAGTGATGATCCCTGCTTCCAATTTTTCTTTGATAAAATGTCGATCAACTTCTATATGCTTCGTTCGATCATGTTGCACCGGATTTTCTGAAATCTGAATAGCTGCTTCATTATCGCTCCAAATTTTGCTAGTCTCTTGTGGAGGGTACCCTATCTCTGTTAAGAGTCTTCTAATCCAAAGGACTTCAGCAACGCCTCTCGTAATTCCTCGGAACTCGGCTTCGGCACTTGAAAGAGCAACCACTTTTTGTTTCTTACTTCTCCACGTGACAAGATTTCCACCAACCAGAGTAAAGTAACCTGATGTGGATCTTCGGTCACCTTTATCCCCAGCCTAATCTGCATCGGTGTATAATTGAGTTTCGAGGTGCCCGTTTGGTTTGAATAAGATTCCATGCCCTGTCGTTCCCTTGAGATACCTTATAATTCTTAAGACTGCTTCCATGTGATCCTTTTGGGGTTGATGCATGAACTGACTGACTACTCCCACAGTATACGCTATATCGGGTCGTGTGTGTGATAAGTAAATCAGTTTGCCTACGATTCGTTGGTATCTTCCTTTGTTAGCTAGATCTGCTCTTTCATCCATGTACAACTTCTGGTTTGCAATCATCGGAGTGTCTGCTGGTTTGGAATCTACCATGCCTGTTTCTGCTAACAGATCAAGAACATACTTTTTCTGGCACATAAAGATCCCATGTTTTGACCTTAAAACTTCAATCCCAAGGAAATATTTGAGTCTCCCTAGGTCTTTCATCTCAAATTCTGTGAATAAGTTCTTCCTTAGTTGGGATATTTCTTCTTTGTCATCCCCCGTAATGATCATATCATCCACATAAATTATTAAACAGGTTGTAAGACCGCATCTTTTTTGAGAAATAGTGTATGATCCGAATTACTTTGTGTGAACCCATAGTTTTTCATGGCTATGGTGAATTTCCCAAACCACGCCCTGGGAGATTGTTTCAAACCATAGAGGGATTTCTTTAGAAGACACACTTCCCTTTCCCCAAATTCGTCTGTGAATCCATGTGAAGCTTCCATATAGACTTCCTCTTTTAATTCTCCATAAAAGAAAGCATTCTTCACATCAAACTGGTGCAGGGGCCACCCTTTATTTGCAGCTACGGAACAAAGAACTCTGATCGTATTTATTTTTGCAACTGGGGAAAAGGTTTCAGAGTAATCAATTCCGTATGTTTGTGTATAGCCTTTTACTACCAGCATCGCTTTGTATCTTTCAATTGTACCATCGAGCTTGTATTTAATTGTAAAAACCCACGGACACCCGACAGCTTTCTTCCCGGGAGGCAAGACACGTTTTTCCCATGTGTTATTTTTTGTGAGGGTCTCCATTTCCTCATCCATTGCTTTCTTCCATGGTTCTGACTTTAAGGCATGTTCTGTATTAGCAGGGATCTCATCAGAGTACATAGATGCAACAAAGGCCTTAGCTTCCTCGGATAGGTTTCCTTTGGCTATGTTAGCCATTGGATACCTACTTCCTCTGGGCTCTTTTTCTGGGGAATATCTTTTCGGTGGGACTCCCTGATTTACTCTTGGTGGCAGTACATATCTTTCTGATGTTTCTTCTTGTGTAGGAGAGTCCTCTTATTCTTGCACAAGTTCAGTATGTTCTATTGGAGTATCTTCTTGAGTGATAAAGATCTCTTGTTCCTGTACATTCTCATCTTGTACATTCTCATCTTGCCCTGATGTGTTAGTTTCAATGGGATTGGGTATAGGAGAAGAATGAGTATTACTTACCTCGGGTATCAGGCCAGGAGCAGCTTGGGTGACACTGATGTTTGAGTCTTTAGGTTGTGTGGAGAGATGAGACTCATCTGGGGTACTGTAGCTCCCTCCTTCTCCATATGCAACATATCTCAAACAACTCAGTGTGTCAAGACACTCCCTCTCCCCCTGACTACTGTGTTGGGAGGCATAATAGTACTTAGTTTCAAGAAAATCACAGTTCATAGTCGTGAACATGTGACAGGTTTTTGGGTTATAACAACGGTATCATTTTTTAGTTATTCCATATCCAACAAAGACACATTTTTCAGCACATGGATCAATTTTAGTTCTGTGTGATTTTGGTATGTGAACAAAAACGGTGCACCCAAAAAATTCGTGGTTCAAGAGTAAGAACGGACGGAGGGTTGGTGTATTCTGTAAGGACTTGCAATGGGGTTTTTAATTTCAGAATGTGAGTGGGAAGTCGGTTAATGAGATACGCAGCTGTAACGAGAGCTTCTGGCCAAAAAAACTTTGGAACTCGGGATTCTATTAGAAGGGCCCGAGTTATTTCTAATACGATACGGTTTTTTCATTCTGCGACACCATTTTGTTCTGGAGTGTGGGGACAGGTGGTTTGATGGATAATCCCTTTGTTTCATTTCAGAGTTAACAAATTCTCTTCCATTGTCGGATCTAAAGACCTGAATATTTTTATGAAATTGGGTTTGGACCATGGTGTAGAAAATGATAAATTTATCAAGAACTTCAGATTTATTTTTTAATGGATACACCCAGGTCATTCGTGTACAATCATCCACGAATATAACGAAAAAACGAAAGTTCTTACCCCCAATAACTGGAGCAGGACCCCACACATCTGAGTGGATTAATGAAAAGGGTGAGTCAACCCTTGTATTATTAGGTTTAAATGTTTTACGATGACTTTTGGCTAACACACAAGTTTCACAATGTGACTTACAATTGGAAGGGAATAACTTAGGAAATAGCATATGCAAATACCCAGTAGATGGATGCCCTAGTCTTCTATGCCATAGCCATGCTTCTCGTTCTATCGTTCCATGAGAAAGCATTACAGCACCATTTTGAGTCACCTCATCCACGTAATACAACCCTTGTCTCTCAGTGCCACGCCCAATGATCGCTCCCGTCCTGATATCCTGTAAGATACAAAAGGTAGGTTGCATAAGAACTGAGCAATTTAACTCCTTTGTTACATGGCTTATTGACAAGATTTTGTGTGATAAGGAGGGTACATAGAGACAGTTTGAAAGCTTAAGTGTTGGTGAAATTTCAATAGTTCCACCATTTTTTACAATCATCTTCTCTCCATTTGCCGTGTGTATAAATGACTTCATCGGCTTAGTTGATGTGGCAAAATCTGATAAATCATAAGTCATGGTATCTGTTGCTCCACAATCAAATATCCATGACAATTCTTGTCTCATATTGTAATTTTGAGCCATACTAGCCACACCACCACTAATGGATTCCTTTTTGCAATTTTTGAAACTCTCCTTTATAAAGTGAATAAAAGATGTGTTTTCTAATATTTTAGAATCTTTAGGGGTTGTTTTGGAAATATTGAACAAATTAGATGGGGATTTCGAGACATTGTGTCTCTCATCCCCTGTACCTTCATTCATAAAAGAGGAGTCACCTCCTTCATTACTGATGGAATGGTTTTCTGCAACTTCAGTGGGTTCTTTTCTCACCACTTTTATGCTTTTCTCTAATATGTCATCCAATAACTTCTGTGCCTTGATTTGGTAGAGTTTAATGTTCTTGGTTTCTGCTCGACTGGGAGAACCGCCGGAGGTTGTGGTTGTTCCGTTGGCCATCGCGGAGCTGTTTGATGGAGCGGTGGATGTGATGGGGTTTATGGCGGCTCTCCCCTCAGCGTCGCCGTCTTCCTCCCCACTGCTGCTAGAATCGACGCCCATTTCGGCGGAGCAGGGTTTTGGGTTTAGTGTTGTAGGTTTGGGCTGTTGATTGACGCTATTCTTCAACAAGTTTGTGAGTTGTAATGATAAATCGGAACCCGAGCTACCGTCTCCGGACATGGTAGCTCAGATGGGTTATCAATTTGAGAATGGGACAGAAAGAAAATCAAGAGGTATATGATGAGCAATCCTGCTCTGATACCATCTTAACTTTTATCGAGATATTTTATTGATTGAATACTTGAATGAATTTCATTACAATGAGAAAGGAATAAATAGACGTTTACAATTACGGAAAGAGAAATCATTGGCTGTAAATTAGCTGTGGAATTTGGTATAAAAAATTAGAGGGATATGATGCAATTAGATCACCGATCTCGCTGATCCCCGATTTAACCTTTCCTTTTTAACAATATGAACATATACACTAGCTTATATATAAACATATATACTAGCTATGCCCCCACAGTGACTACCCTTTGGTTCATGATTAAGTTGTCCTATTGAACCTAGATCTTGGAATCTCCAGTCAGCTAGGTTAGGTTTTCCTCATGTCCCTTTTTCTATGGGCTTTAGTCTCATTCCACAACTTGATATCTTATCAACCCACTGGTTTGTTGGATCCAAAATTATTTTTTGACTTCGCTAAGTCAACAACGATAATTTAAATTGCGATCATTTGTTTTAACATGTTCTTGACTTGCTAGTCACTTTTGCCTTTTAGTCGATTTGTAAGACTTATAACTCGTGATCTCAACTTGGATCTAGTTATGTACCTTGTCTTTAGATTGACATGAAACTCAATTCATGGCTAGACACGTTTTCATCATGCCTTTGGTGTGTCATGACTGACATCTTACTAGATTTGAATCAAACCAATTGGCATTCAAGTCTAATCAACTCGATTGACTCCATATAACCATTGTGTACTCCACATGGTCACGTGTTTGCAATATTTATTTGGATTGCTAAAATCCTTATTGTCAAACCTCCGACATTCAAATGCAAGTCACCCTCCACATTTAAGTGTAATTGGATAGCATCCAAATGGGGTTATGAAAGGTTCTCCCTTTCATTTTGAGTTTGAGAAAACTTCTCAACTACCATTTCTACATACCCTAAAGGGTTTGTTTCTTAAATGGCTTCTCCCCCCACATTGCTTGCATTTTAATTAAGTTTGAGTAATATTACTCTTGATGACTTTTTAGACCCGCGTGATAGGATAAAATTATCCATATCTTTTTGTCAATGCAGTCATCCAATTATATTACTCTACTCAGATTAATATTGCTCCTAAGAGCTTCTGAGGTATATGAATTCTTCACATATGAGACCGGATGGAATCGTTATAAATGATCCATTTATTTGGTCTTCCCAAATTATCCCTTTGGAGTAAAATGAAGTTATATTTATAGTTTTGTTTTAGCACAAAATTCGTTCTTATGTCATCACATATTTTGAATGTTTCAAGTTAATTTAATCTCCCTCGAGCATATAAATTAACAAGTATTAGTCTAGCATGCTTTAGACCACAATACTCTAGCATGTGAATAGAATATGCATCATTCCGATTCTTCACAGCCTTAAGAGATAACGCATTATCTCTTCCCAACATTCTTTTCTTAGTTTAGACACAATAAT
Organism: Helianthus tuberosus; assembly: GCA_030545235.1. Taxonomy (NCBI): domain Eukaryota; kingdom Viridiplantae; phylum Streptophyta; class Magnoliopsida; order Asterales; family Asteraceae; genus Helianthus; species Helianthus tuberosus. Next base: position 126,988,901 of record CM060351.1, on the reverse strand, counting down.
GAAATTTATTTATCCATTCCGAAACCATTGGTTTTAGGAAGGTCTCAAAACCATCGTTAACTCCATCCATTAGGACCATAACTCGTTCGGCTTTAATCTCCAAGGCTTCACCATTGACTTCCTAAGGACTTAAAGATAAGTCTTAATCCAAGTCACTTTGATGAACGATCTTTGTATAAAATCACTCCAGTGTTGAGATATAGTCAATTAGATTGACTCTCAACAACAAGGCATTCACGTATGCCTATAGTGATATATACATTTAAGTTGTTGTTTTGTTAATACCATGTATTGGATACTCTCCCAAATTGATGACCAACCCTCCACATAGTTTAAACAACATTGATGGTGGTAGAAGCATCTACAAGTCCATCACTATTGTAAATTTCCCTTAATAAATTTTCTAAATTTATTAAAACCATTTACAATAATAACATATATTTCTTGCATATGTCATATTCTTTGAAAACTTACATGTGCATTTCCATGTTGATGCTCTCAACATTAGATGACATATCTCGTTTTCGTGTATTTCATCTCAAACCATTCACCATGTTTATTACGACGTCGTTATGCGTTTGATGTTTGATTTGTGACTTATTACATAAGTCATGATTACAACCCGCTTGTTGTGTATGTGTAAATTACTTCTTACACTTTGCTTTAAACATATGTATCCTTTCTTATTTTGACAAAAAAAATAGTAGTCCAAAAACATATACTTGCATATCTTTTATTATATTTAAATCATTTGTTTATGTAAAATAAGCCCAAACGATAGTGTACCATTATCTATATTAATTGAAAGTGTCTAGTGGTCATATTTTATTAATTTGTTATTATTATTATATATATTTTATTAGTATATTATAATAATTAATAATTATTATAGTTAATTAATTTATTTTACACCTATACTATATATACTATACGTTTTTAGTCTGTTTAAATTTTTAATAATTTGTTTTTATTCTATTACTTGCATTCTTTTGTTTAAAAGAAAATTAAATATGAAGTTGTGTTTGATTTTTTTCTCAACATTCCTATATAATTTTCATGAAAAACGCAGTTTATTCGAAATATGGTCTTTTTGGTATCCGGTCTATATCAAGTGTCGGTGTCATAGCGGTACCATGGTGAACGATACCGACACTGATGGAGCCACGTTGATACTCATATCGGTATTATCGGAACCGACATTGATATATACTTACTAAAATATATGCTTTTTACACGTTTAGTTTTATATTATTTAATTTTTTCTGATATTTCACATTCAACGTATTTTTGTATAAAGTAGAATATCTGACTTTGTTTAAAAAAAAAATCTCGCCAGCCAAACGATACAGACATTGGTACTGCTATAGTTATTATTGGAACCTACACCGGTATTCGTTTCTTTCTGATTTTCAATGTATATCACACTCTTTTGGACATACTTTAAGCCGAGTGTCGGTACTATAAAGATATGTACTGTAACAAAATGAACCGAACCGGCCGAATTCCCGCCGCATTGCGCGGACAAATCCACCTAGTTTATAATAAAATAAAAGTTGAGAAATATAAAACGGAAACACTAAAGATGTCTAAACATCAAATGCCAAAGTGTTATTATCTTCAACACTTTTGACCGAAATAAACGCAGTTATATCGTTCCGTGTCATGTTTTGAAGTACTCCATCATCTTGAAACTCTAAACTTGAATAATCACAAGTTGTCCAAAATATAAAGTTGTTTACAATTAACTACTCGCAAATAGTTGAGCAACTTATTATATCTATAACAAAATCGAGTTGTTTTTCACTAAATAGTCTTTCCGAGACTATTATATGGTTGAAGACGTTATACTTCTTGTGGAAGTATCGAAACACTTATAATTCGGCAAGATATGTTTTATTCGTTCAAAACATTTCTTGTTTTTACAAGTGTTTTAATATTAAACTATATATTTATGTTTTGATTACGAATCAAGACAATAAACCTTATAATAGTTTATTAAATAAAACAATTTCAAACTCGCTCGTTTAAAAATAAAACAAATACACATCGTTTTAATAATTGGTTTATCATATTCAAACCATTTCTAACCGTTGTTAGATAATTACGATTACCAATCGTTAAAATGAGTGGTTTGTATGATAACCAATTCTAATATGCTAATTAGAATTTAAATGTTTAACAAACATTCAAAATATTCGGTTTTTATAAAGTAAATCGTTTCTAACGCGCTCGTTAGAAATAAAATGAATATATTTATTCACTTTTAGTTTATTTAAATGAACGTTTTCTAACACGCTCGTTAGAAATAAACACAAATCTTTTGTAACACGCTCGTTAGAAAATATATTAAACGAATACAAATCATGTTAAATAATTTATTATAGTTAACCCCGTTCTAACCCGCTCGTTAGAAATTAACGATTGCAAATCGTTAAAAGGTTTCTAGCACGCTCGTTAGAACTAAACGATTTGTTTTGAAGTTTATAAAATAAACTATTTCCAATACGCTCATTAAAAATAAACAAATACGAAGTCATTTTAACATTTATGTAAGTAATCCGTTTCTAACTTGCTTGTTAGAAATTTGATAATTTAAGTGAAACCGTTATAAGGTTTATTATTATCCAAAATAAGTGTCTCCAACACGCTTATTGGTAATTATTTGGAAAAAATAATCTTTTCTAACACGCTCGTTAGAAAATCTAAATGTATTTAAACTATTGTTTCTAACACGCCCGTTTAAGCATCCAACCGTCTTTGAAACATTGTTCCTAACACGCTCGTTAGAACATACAGATGTTTTAGAGGTTATTATTATACAAAATAATTATACATAAATGTATTAAGACTTGTAATTTTATAAAATAATTACTTTCAAATACACTCATTAGAAAATATATATGTTTCAAGACATTTGAAACCAATATTATTTTACCAAATTACACGTAACCATCTCCTTAGAGAATTTCCATCGTTCATACACATTATATGAGTTTATAAAAATTACCAATTTCTAATTCACTCATTAGAAAAATTAGTATTCCAACCATTCGAAATACATATTAATTTTTGTATAAAATTCATGTTATCTAAACACGAACAAAATCCATTCCAAAACTTGAATCAAATTGTACGGTTTTATAACACGGTATTCGGATAAAAGATTATACTCCAATCATCAAAATTAATCCAACTCATTGTACTAAATAAATATTTCCCAAAAAATTATAATATTATAGCAAAATCTCAATTAAAATTTTAACTTTCGTGAACCTAAATCCTCGTAGAGAAGGGATTTAAGATTGTAGCAACAATCTTCACGGAAGTCTGTTTTAAGATTGTAAGAACTAGGTTCACTTTTTATTAAATATATTACAAAATAAATAATAAGTAATGTCGAGACTCTCGTTATTTGTGGGAATTTCGACTAGTACAATACCGGTTACAAAAACTAAATAAACGAATATAAATTACAATACATATATACCAATCTTGATTCAAGCAAGTGTCCTTGGAAGAACTTCAACCGCACTGTCTTGTAGGAACCTCCGCTGCAAGAATGAACAAACTGTCATTGATGGTTTTGGTTGAGGATCGTGTTTGACACGGGACCCTTAAAACAGATTACGCGCCTCCTCTCAGACGGTTCTGTCTCCCAGGGTACAACAACCGGAACAGTATGTGTACTACCTGTAACACCCCGTGTTTTCGAAAGTCAAAGTCAAAGTCAAGGTCAAAGTCAACGACCGGTTTCACGCGACTTGACTTGTAGTGAATTTCTTTTATATGTTTATTTTAGTTGTATTATGTGGAGTAAGTGTCAATAATCACAATAATCGACGTATGATTCGCTATTTAATCAACTTACGACTATGAACTATAGGAAGTAACAATGCGATAAAGTTAACTAAACGATAATCAAACTATGCTAATCTAATCAAATCGACATCGAATCGAACTCGCAACTTGAATTACGCATTTTGGTTATTGTCTTACGTGTGTGTGTGCCTTATGTGTTACTTGTGCATGTTTAATTATGTTATGTGTGGTAATCAATCGAAAACGCAATCGAACTCGAATCGCAATCGAAACGCAATCGAACTCAATCGAAATCGAACTATGATAATTAGTGGAGGAGAGATAGTGCGAGATATGAATGGTTGGGATTAAAAGTAATTTGAATAGGAAACTCTATCGCATCCGCATCGATCGCAATCGAAATCGAAACAGCAAAAATCGTCGCGCCGAACACCCGAACCCAGTGCCATCCGGGCGGATAAGCCATCCGACCGGGCTGTCACTTGATCTGGTGCCAGATGCCATCCGACCGAGATGACATCCGACCGGATTGTCATCCGGGCGAGATGCCATCCGACCGACCTACCCTTTCCTCTTTTGGAACTCTATAAATACCCATGTCACTTTCATTCTTTCTACTTTTGGAAACTCTCTGTCCGAACAGCTCGTGCTCCTCACCTTTTCTTCGATTTCTCTCGATTCCGGTAAGATCTCATCCTAAATCTTGTACTTTCTTGATCTACACGCACTCCTACACCTTCCTATCTTTTAAATCTTAACTTTTAACCGTGAAATCACTAGATTTGAGGTGTTCTAGGATGACGTCATCATGGTGTTCTTATGAACTCCATGTTTTGACCTCAATCCACCAAGAACAACTTAGATCTAATCGATTTCCACACGAATAGACAAAGATCTTGCATATATCTAAACATAATCATAGTGAAAAAGGATTGAAAGATGGTTTCTAACTTTCTTTCAACTCTTTTACACTCAATGCACTCAAAACCGATATAATCAGGCCTTGTTCTAGTCTCCTACTCATTCTTAGTGTTGTACTAGTTCAAGATCTGGATTCTACTCACGAGACCACCGATTTCGGGTTAAACAAGAACAACCGTCTTGAACCGGTAACTGGCCGAACTAGGGTGATTCTTGGTCGATCGGGTCACTTGGGTCAAGATGGGGTTCTGTTGGTTAACACGTGGTCAAAACGTCTCGATAAAATGACAAACAATCAAAACGACCAAGTGAAAGACGAACGGAACAACCCAGACGGAGTGCTATCTGACCGGACTACTGTCCGAACGGATAAGCTATCCGAGCGACCGGCTGTCCGACCGACTGCACCATGGGTCCCACACTTGACCAACTTTATCTGAAGTTTAAGTATTGAACGAATTGCTATCCGATCGGACTACCATCCGACCGAATTACTCTTCGGATCATGAGATACTTGGACTTTAAACACTTAAACAATTTTCAACATGTTCAATGCACTAAGGATGTCACCCGACCGGACTGCTGTCCGATCGAGTGACAACCTGCTGTGGATTTGTTCTCACTGAGTAACCTCGCCACTCGAGTCACCGTCCGAGCGGATTGTCGTCCGCACGGCTGACCGTCCGATCGACCGACCTGAAAGGTAGAGATACTTCAATGTTTTCAAAATGCTACAACGAAAACTTCAAAGGACAAGCCATCATACACAAACACATCCTTCCCAAAGGAAGAAACAATCCACTCGAAAAGTCATCCGACCGGACAACCTGTCCGACCGGATGACCATCCGAACAGATTGTCATCCACACGACTGGACCATCCGACCGAACTGTTGTCCGAACCACTTACGTCATGCATCGTTTTACGCGTCACTTATCGTTATGCTATCAATCTGTTCAAGCTAACTTTACTCTCTAGCGCTCCCTTCAATCCATCAACGCTGTGAGTATACTCGATCCCTTTTTGCTTTACGCACTTTTGGGTGTTACATATGTTACGAATATTCAAATCACAACAAACACACTACTCAATACTATTTGAACGCTAACCGTTAATGCATGTTATACGTGGCTTATGAATGCTTGTTTGTTATGTTTACACATTGATACGTGGTCGAAAACCGGTGATCGTTTGTGTTTAAGTTTGGGTTTTTACTCAACTTTTAATCATGAAAAGCCTACTTTTGATTAGATATATGTTTTGCAGGTCTAGCGAAGTTTAAGGTGCTTTTTGGGAGCTTTAAGGGCCACCGCGACGAAAAACGGACCACCGGGACGCGAGACGGGTCAACCGGGAGTTGGGACTAAATTTCAAGGACTAAAATTGTCATAAGATGAAAGGTTGTTTAAAAATAGTCCATAAATTTCAAGGGACTACTATTGTCAAAGTGTTGGAAGTTAATTAATTCCATGGATCCATGTTACAAATCACGACAAAAGAAAAGAATAAAAGAATTCACATGTTTTATCCCACTGTTATGAAGGACGAATAAGAAAAAAAAAGCTGTATATATTAGTTATTATAGTTGGATTGGGCTGCCATATTATAATAAGAGAAGGAATCATATTTAAGGCCAATTAAGAAAGGCAAACGACGGTTACGGACCGAAAAAAACCGCACGAGGGGAAGGCAGCCATCTTGGCTGTAGGATTCTTGGCTAGTGGGCACGCAGACCAAGAAAGGGAAAAGAGGATTTTGGGTTGACGATTTTGAACGCGATGCGCGGCTAATCTCCTAGCGTTCGCCCCGGTGTAGACATTGTAAGAATTCTAGGGTTTCGACATTTTGTATTTGATTTGATTCCGTGACAATTTGTGTTTGACTATTTGAAGTTTATGATAATTGTCTTACGTTTGTATTGAATTCATGAATTGTCGAGTGAGTAATGAAATTTGACTTTGCGAAACGAATATGCGTAATTATGCCTTATCATAGATAGGATTTACATGTTCTTGGTAACGAAGTGTAGTGCGGTCCGTTGTCTATGACGTTGATAGCTCTTGACACCTAAGCCACGTAATACTAAATCCGTTAATAATCAAATGCAACTAAATTAAGTCTAACGTGTAGAAACTCTAGGTCTTGCAGTTGTCGAACCGGGTGTGACCCTTGTTTCTAACTTGTTATTTTTCCTCATTCTAATTAGTGGTTTCTAATAATTTTTCTAAACAAACTAAAAATAAAAATTAGCAAGCTTCATAATTATTTTGCATATTTTTTTGTAAATAACTTTAGCTAATCGAACAACTAGTGCGATACTGACCACATGCTCTTCGTGGATACGATACCCGACTTACCCTAGCTACCTAGGTTTAATTGGGTTTTTGACTGATCGGGACGACACGGTCACGTCAAAATGGCGCCGTTGCCGGGGAGCTAGTGCGCTTAGTATTTCATTGCTTGTTCGATTTTAGTTTAGTTTATTTTCTTTCCTTTTTCTTGTATATTTGTGATTTTACTTTGGGTGGTCGAGTTTGTTTGTGCAGGTACATGTTTTGCAGGTATCATCTTTCAATATGAATTGGGTAGATGATGATCCGTGTGAGTGTTGCGGAAGCGGAGAGCATTATTTAGAGGATTGCGCTGTCTTCTACGAAAAAGTTCAAGCCAACAAGGATCGGGAAGACTACCTCAGCGGATTGTATGAATATAGGAGGGCGGATTATGAAGATTTCAATGGTCCATCCTCATATTATCCATACGATAATCCACCACCACCACATTATCAAGAGTACTACTATGAACCCGAATTGCCCCATTTCTCAAGTTACCAGGAGGTGTATGATGATTATTATAATGAATACCCTCAACCGGCATACGAGGAACCTCAAGACTCAATAAGTTCCAAATTTGATGCCCTCATGAATGCTATGAGTGCCCTTACTAATTCACATCAAGAGTTCAAAGCCGAAATAAAGAAAGAGTTTGAAGTAAGGGATAAAGCCCATGAAGCATTGGTGGTGCAAGTGGGTCAATTAGCGGAGGAATTAGCCCAAATTAAACGCGAGCGGGAGGTTTTGGCTAATGGTACATTGGTGGATGGTGATGTGGTGGAAGAGGTTATGGAACTTCCGGAGCAAGTAATTGAATGTTCGAACCGACCGGAAGATGTGACACCGCAAGACGAATCGGATTCGAAGGAAGCTCACGTTCATATTCATCCTTCTTCCAAACTTATCACTCCAACCAACAAAGTTGGGGATGCGGGTTTGTGCATAAGGATTCGAAGGGTGGCATTGCAAGACATTGGCCATGTTGTTAAGAAACGACCTCGAAGTTGTACAGTGCGTATGCTGAATATAATAAAAAGAGTATGGATTCGGCATGCTAATTACCGAGCGTATGTTGGAAACTCGGTAGGCAAATGTGCACTTCGACCACCATGAGAGGTAAATCAGGTATGATTGTTGTAGAGTTTGTATTATTATTATTTTTTTGTAGTTAAATGAACGTTGTGGGTGTGTTCCCTATATAACCCTCACGAGACCTACTCGTCCTCCCGAGCTATCGGAAGGTTTAACAGGGCTTGTTGCATACGCTAAATGCAACCGTGATTCCTACGAAAGTGAGTTAGGTTTGTTGTTATTGTACATTATTATTTTTCCACATAAATCAAAGTGAATTAATGTATGACTTGGTAATATTTTCATAAAAGTGGTAGAACTAGGTAGCTAATAAATTTTAATGGTTGTGAGAAGCATGCTTCTACACAAGGGTTAGAATTTGTAGGTACATGATGTTCGAGGGACGACCGTTTTATGAAGAGAAGAAGAATATATGAGCATCTAGCGACAAAAATCAGGTGCATACGTTTCTTTTTACTTTTGATTTTTAGTTAGCAAATAAGTGGATTGTAAATTGTATTTTATTTTCCGGGGTGAAATTTTGGGGAGGTTAGCTGTGTCACATCCTTTGTGCGATTTAAAAAACTCTAGTTCTCACACATTGATGACAATGTTTGCCTCAAGTGTGGGGATGGGGGAGTTAGTAAAAGTTTTCAATTTTTGACCCGTTCATCTAAACACTACACATTGAGGACAATGTTTACCTCAAGTGTGGGGATGGGGGGAAATTTTCAAAAAAATTTCAAAAATGTCTTTGTTTGAAGCAATCTAAAAAGCACAAGTAACTAAGTCATCGAGGGATGTCACAACCCATTTGGTCTTTTGTCATGGTCAAGTTCAAATTAATAGTATGACGAGTATTTAGCGGGTGGTTATTTGGGAATAATCCGCCTAAGAAACTAGCACATTATGCATGTCACATACCATACCCTTTATATGTGAGGTGTTGAACCACTTTTACATCATAGAATTACATATTTATGTTTCTTTGTTTGAGTGGACCATTAGTCACGTATTGTAGAACTTGCAACTTTTGATACGTTTGAGACCATAGAACGAATACAAGCACGAGAATGATTAAGGCATTAGGTAAACCTTTTCCTTTAAAACCTTTTATCCTTCCTTACCCAAATAAATCCCCTAGTCGCCCACTTTGAGCCTAAACCTTTCGTTTGACAACCAGTTTAGCCCATAACCGTTAAACCTTTTCTTTTAAACCCGTGTGATGAAAATTCGATTGTAGGATTATTTGTTTGTATAGTTGTGTTTGCAAAAAAAAATCAGAAAATGTTATGAAAAAAAAAAAGAATGAAAAAGCGTTGAGAAAAACACAAAAAGATGTGTTAGTAGTTGTTGAATAAAAGGCGAAAGTTGTTGCCTCATAGTTGATGTTTATATTTAGTTTGTTTAGCTTAGTAGTTTGTAATAAAAATTGAATTTTCATCACCTTAGCCATTTTAAATATCCTACTTCCTACCCTTAGCCTAGCCCCGTTACCACCCTTACAAAGACCTTTTGACTTGTGCTTAGTATTTGTGTTCGGTGGTGGAGAATGATTGAGTTGCAAGCCTATGCGGGTACGTTTTCTAATCGGTTTTGAGTGATTACTTTGTAAAAAGTGCTAATAAATCATGAAAATTAGTCAACTTGTAAACCGAGGGGAGTGAACATTGTGAGGGATATGCATGAAATGCGAGTTTCACGGGCGGGTTAATCTTGGATAACCACTTTTACATGATTAATCATTTATTGCTAAATATGTCAAAAATTGTAAAAAGTTTGAACTGGGCATGACAATAGACCTTAACCTAGTCTCGGGAATGGGGAGTGCATTTTTTGTTCGACCCACGTGAAAGTGAAAGACAGATTTGCTTGAGGGCAAGCAAACGACAATTGTGGGGATGTGATACGTGGTCGAAAACCGGTGATCGTTTGTGTTTAAGTTTGGGTTTTTACTCAACTTTTAATCATGAAAAGCCTACTTTTGATTAGATATATGTTTTGCAGGTCTAGCGAAGTTTAAGGTGCTTTTTGGGAGCTTTAAGGGCCACCGCGACGAAAAACGGACCACCGGGACGCGAGACGGGTCAACCGGGAGTTGGGACTAAATTTCAAGGACTAAAATTGTCATAAGATGAAAGGTTGTTTAAAAATAGTCCATAAATTTCAAGGGACTACTATTGTCAAAGTGTTGGAAGTTAATTAATTCCATGGATCCATGTTACAAATCACGACAAAAGAAAAGAATAAAAGAATTCAAATGTTTTATCCCACTGTTATGAAGGACGAATAAGAAAAAAAAAGCTGTATATATTAGTTATTATAGTTGGATTGGGCTGCCATATTATAATAAGAGAAGGAATCATATTTAAGGCCAATTAAGAAAGGCAAACGGCGGTTACGGACGGAAAAAAAACGCACGAGGGGAAGGCAGCCATCTTGGCTGTGGGATTCTTGGCTAGTGGGCACGCAGACCAAGAAAGGGAAAAGAGGATTTTGGGTTGACGATTTTGAACGCGATGCGCGGCTAATCTCCTAGCGTTCGCCCCGGTGTAGACATTGTAAGAATTCTAGGGTTTCGACATTTTGTATTTGATTTGATTCCGTGACAATTTGTGTTTGACTATTTGAAGTTTATGATAATTGTCTTACGTTTGTATTGAATTCATGAATTGTTGAGTGAGTAATGAAATTTGACTTTGTGAAACGAATATGCGTAATTATGCCTTATCATAGATAGGATTTACATGTTCTTGGTAACGAAGTGTAGTGCGGTCCGTTGTCTATGACGTTGATAGCTCTTGACACCTAAGCCACGTAATACTAAATCCGTTAATAATCAAATGCAACTAAATTAAGTCTAACGTGTAGAAACTCTAGGTCTTGCAGTTGTCGAACCGGGTGTGACCCTTGTTTCTAACTTGTTATTTTTCCTCATTCTAATTAGTGGTTTCTAATAATTTTTCTAAACAAACTAAAAATAAAAATTAGCAAGCTTCATAATTATTTTGCATATTTGTTTGTAAATAACTTTAGCTAATCGAACAACTAGTGCGATACTGACCACATGCTCTTCGTGGATACGATACCCGACTTACCCTAGCTACCTAGGTTTAATTGGGTTTTTGACTGATCGGGACGACACGGTCACGTCACACATGGAATGCTGTCTACCTGCCTTAGCAATGATAGTACTATAGTTTGGACTCAGCACCTATTCGCAGGGGTTGTTAAGGATAATTACTTGCATGGATTACGGTGGTAATCATGTATTGCGAACTGCCTCAAGCAGTCAACCCGCAGTCATTGGTATCGATGGATCTATGTCGATAACTAACGTGCTTCATTTCACTATGTGTACGTGCTGGTTATGCGTAAATGAATATCGAACTCTATATGCTATTATCAAACTTGTATGCTCACCTTTACATTATATATATTGACTTTATTTTAACGTATTTGACAGGTGCTTAGGGTGCACATCTGCTAGGAAATCGAGGCTAGAATAAGGCTCTAGAGGCCAACAAATAGTTGTCTGTACTAATTAAATCAAGAGTCTCTAGAAGCAGATGAACAATTGCTCTATTTGAAAATCTGAGTTGTCGGAATAGAACTATTTGCCTAGATTTTGTCTGTAATAATTTGTTTACCTTTTGAGACATGGTATGGGACATGTTACTTTAAATTGATTGGTAATGATAATTGTTATGGAAACTTCTGGACAATCTGTTTCGCTCAGTGCCATGCCCCGATGTTTCCGCCATCGGTTGGGGTATGACAGATTGGTATCAGAGCCATAACTATAGGAAATTAGGCAAGACTCGACCTAGTCCGGGTCGATGTCTTAGAGACCTAGTCTATAGCTAGGAACCAACAGACCAACTTGTGCATATCCGTTAGAGATTATGTATATGTTTACCACTATTTCTCGCTATTCTCGCTTATGCTACACTATCACTGCCCTCGAATTTTCAGCTATGAATGAGCAATTAAGTCGAGATTAGGTGAGAAAACCGCGAACTCTCGAATAAGTTGCTTGATTAACCCGTATTTTATTTACAAACGGGGAGAATTATGCCAAATCAGGAGTGAAATCCACAATTTGATGAATAATCTCCTCTATTTTATCAAAAACAGGAACGAAGTTGTTAAGCTAGGGGTGAAACCCTAACCTTGACGACTTTTTCCGACTATTACTTGGTTTTACAAAACTCTCACCAAAGTTTTGACAGATTCCAAGGACTCAAGTGCTTAAACAACCGAAAGGATGTGTGCCATTCACCGCATGACGGTGATAGAGCACAGTCTATTAGGTCAACAAGGACTTGTTGTGCATCCTTGTGAATAGTCGAACCACTTTGGTTAGTCAATGTCTAATAGCCGCAGACGATCTATTTCTCGATTTTCATGTGTTTCGATTCTGAGCCCGCAACTGCTGACTCTGATGATTCGTTGATTTTATGTGCTTTTATGTGAAATTGCCTGCTTATATGTTTAAATTTTGGAGATCTACTCGATTTTTGCTTTCACTTCGATCGACACACACGACTCGCACTGCATTTCTATCTCAAACGCCGACAAATCGCTAAACTATGGACAACCTACTACTATGATATTCGCTTATACTATACTACTCGACAAGTTATTCGCGACCGCTATATTCGAACAATCACAGACTTTGAATGATAGGTTTCTGTATTCTGACTGCATCTGGTGACTAAATGCGTATGTGCTTCTGTGATTCTGTGCCCTACGTGCTTATGTGCTCTTGTGTTTGTATGAATCTGTGATTATGTGATACATGTTACATTGCGTGTTCCTAAGCTTTAGTAAGTATTAAACGTGTGAGGTGAGATTCGATTATGATGTGTCTGAGACCTATGATGATGTCTGTTGCAGACAATGTCAACTGGACCATCATCCCGTCACACACCACTTTCTCGTCAAGAAAAGAGAGACAAACGTTTTGCTGCTATCATCGCTAAATAAGTAGCAAAAGCCGTGAGTGATGTCTACGAGAACGTCAGCAAATCATCCGAGGATTCGAGAACCGAAACTCCTAAAGCTACCCCCAAAGCTGTCTTCAATTTCAAGCAGTTCAAGTCTTGTGGGCCAAAGGAATTCACTGGCGAGGAAGGCCCTACAGTGTTGTTCCAATGGTTTGATTCCATTGAGGTCACTCTACGATAGAGCGGTTGCCCAGACGATCTCCGCACTCTAAATGCTACCGGCGTCTTCCAGTCCCGCGCACTAGATTGGTGGATGGCCGAGAGAAACAAACGAGGGAACGATGCAGCCTACGGTCTGTCGTGGGACGAACTCAAGGAGGTCATGCTGGAAGAATTATGCCCTCCTCATGAACGCCAAAAGTTAGAAGATGAATTCTGGCACATAAAGCAGAAGGAATGTGAAAATGCTGCTCTCACTGCTCGCTTCAAACAGCTCAGCATCATCTGCCCTGACCAAGTCAAGACTCCAGACATGGCAATCAAGAAGTATATCCGAGCCCTGCCTGACTGTGTTGCAGATTTCGTGCAAGCGGCTAAGACTAAGACGATCGAAGAGACTTACCTACTGGCCACTGAAATCAACGACAAGCGGGTCAAGGCTGGTGTCTGGGATAAAACTTCAAAGCACCTGCATCAAGCTACCACCACCGCACCAACTGCTGAAATCACCACCGCATCAAGCAACAAGAGGAAGAACAAGCGAAAAAACAGCTCCAGCAACAAGAACTGTGCGATCACTGCCGCACCGATACAAGCTGTACCAGCCCAACAGCGTCAAGTAGCGGCGCCTGTGGCAAATGCACCGCCTGCTAAGCGTGCATATACTGGGCCACACCCGCTTTGCCCTACTTGTACCTACCACCACCCGACTACCATCGCTTGCCGTTTTTGTGCGCATTGCAATATGTACGGCCATTTCACTACCAACTGTCGTGCTCGACAAGCTCCTGCTCATCAAGCTCTACTCACTGCCCCTCAGGGTCAACAAGCTCCTCCGGCACCCGCGGTCAACGCCAGAGCCTGCTTCGCATGTGGCGACCCTAACCATTTCACCAACATGTGCCCAAACAGGGTTGTGAAACAAGAGCCCCAGCAGCAGCAGCAACAACAGCAACAAGCAGCACGCGCACGAACTTTCAACATCATCGTGCGCCAAGCCCAAGCCGAGAATAACGTGGTCAATGGTACGTTCCTTGTGAATGGTATTTATGCTTCATGTTTATTTGATACTGGAGCCGATAATTGCTTTGTGTCGTTCGAATTCGAGAAGCTCCTTAGTCGTAGGCGCTCCCAACTCTCCTCGACGTTCGACGTTGAAGTCGCTACCGGAAGAACTGTTGCCGTTAATTCTGTTCTCCATGATTGTACTCTTGAGCTCAACAATCACATCTTCCCAATCGACCTTATTCCGATGCAACTCGGAAGTTTTGATGTCATAGTAGGCATGGACTTTCTTCGTGAAAACCATGCCGAAGTTGTGTGCTTCGATAAGATGATTCGATTCTCGCTCGCGAATGGTGATCTATTGTGTGTTTATGGCGAAACTGCTTCAAAAGGTCTCAAACTCATGTCATGTGTCCAAGCTAGCAAGTATCTCCGCAAGGAATACAGAGCTTTATTGGCTAACATTGTAGTAGCGGAGAAGGAAAAGAAAGGAAAGACAGAAGTGAAAGACGTTCCTGTGGTTCGTGAATTCCCTAATGTGTTTCCCGATGACCTTCCAGGTTTACCGCCAAGTCGTGATATCGACTTTCGTATCGACCTCATTCCTGGAGCCAACCCTATTGCCGAAGCTCCTTACCGACTCGCACCGTCCGAAATGTGCGAACTATCGAACCAACTCCACGAATTACTTGAGAAAGGCTTCATTCGCCCGAGCACCTCTCCTTGGGGCGGCCAATCCTTTTCGTCAAAAAGAAGGATGGGTCGTTCAGGATGTGTATCGACTATCGGGAATTGAATAAGTTGACTATCAAGAACCGCTATCCCCTACCTCGCATTGATGATTTGTTTGATCAGCTACAAGGTGCTACGTGTTTCTCGAAGATCGATCTACGCTCAGGTTATCACCAACTACGCATTCAAGAGGAAGATATACCCAAAACCGCGTTTCGCACTCGATATGGCCACTATGAATTCGTTGTTATGCCCTTTGGTTTAACCAACGCACCCGCGGTTTTCATGGACCTGATGAATCGCGTGTGTAAACCATATCTCGACCGTTTCGTCATCGTATTCATCGACGATGTCTTGATCTTTTCCAAATCGAAAGCCGAACACGCGCAACATCTACGTTTGGTTCTCGAGCTACTCCAGGGGAATCAACTCTATGCCAAGTTCTCCAAGTGCGAATTCTGGTTGGAGGAGGTTCAATTTCTGGGTCACATCGTAAATAGTCAAGGTATTCTCGTCGATCCTGCGAAGATTGAAGCCGTTAAGAGTTGGATTACACCTAAGAACCCGTCCGAAGTCCGTTCTTTTCTCGGGCTATTATCGACGATTTATCGAAGGGTTCTCAAAGATCGCAGTGCCGCTTACCGCTCTCACGCATAAAGACAAGCCTTTTATTTGGGGAACTGAACAAGAGTCTGCTTTCCAAACCCTCAAGCACATGCTTTGCAATGCTCCTGTTCTCACATTGCCCGACGGAAACGACAATTTCATTGTCTATTGTGACGCTTCCAACCTTGGTCTTGGTTGCGTCCTTATGCAGCGGGACAAGGTTATAGCTTACGCATCTCGTCAGCTCAAAATCCACGAGAAGAACTATACAACCCATGATCTCGAGCTAGGCGCGGTTGTTTTTGCGTTAAAGATTTGGCGACACTACCTGTATGGTACCAAGTGTACAATCTTCACCGATCATAGGAGCCTACAACATATCTTTAATCAGAAGGAACTTAATATGCGTCAACGCCGATGGGTAGAACTTCTTAACGATTACGACTGTGAGATTCGTTATCACCCAGGCAAAGTAAATGTTGTTGCCGACGCACTCAGCAGACGGAGCTATCTGCTTAGCACTCGTAACGTCCAAGCCCAATACGACCTCGAAACCCTCATCCGCGAAGCTCAGCATGCATGTTTTAATGAACGCACTCTGAAGAAGGAAAGAATCTATCACGACGGAGCCCAGCTTGTGAGTAAATCAAATGGGATATTCCACTTTCTGGACCGAATTTGGATCCCCAAACGGACTGATTTGCGACAGATACTGATCGACGAAGCCCACAAATCCCGGTATTCTATTCATCCCGGTGCCGACAAAATGTACCAGGACCTTCGCTACAAGTACTGGTGGCCTGGCATGAAAAGGGATATTGCTCTCTATGTTGGAAAGTGCCTGACTTTTGCAAGGGTTAAGGCCGAACACCAAAGACCCTCTGGCTTACTCGAACAACCACCGATCCCTATGTGGAAGTGGGAGAGTATAGCTATGGACTTCATAACAAAGCTTCCACACACCTCATCAGGTCACGACAGCATCTGGGTTGTTGTTGACCGGCTGACCAAATCAGCTCACTTTTTGCCAATACGGGAAGACTACAAGGTAGAACGATTAGCCCGAATCTACACCGATGAGATCATTTGTAATCATGGGACGCCTCGCGACATCATCTCTGAACGTGATGCTCGGTTTACCTCGCGACTGTGGGAAACGTTTCAAACGGCTCTCGGTACATCGCTTAATCTAAGTACCGCATTCCACCCTCAAACCGACGGTCAGACTGAAAGAACGATTCGTAGTCTTGAAGACATGCTCCGTTCGTGTGTCATAGACTTCGGTGGTAATTGGGATAAATACCTGCCGCTAGTCTAATTCTCGTATAACAACAGTTATCATTCCAGCATTCAAATGGCACCATTCAAGGCTTTATACGGAAGAAAATGTCGATCGCCTATTGTATGGCACGAGATCGGTCACTCGCAATTAACCGGTCCCGAACTATTACAAGAAACGACTGACAAAGTCCTCCAAATTCGAGACAACTTGTTGAAAGCTCGAAGTAGACAAAAAAGTTACGCCGATAGACGACGCAAGCCCCTTGAATTTGACGTTGGCGACTACGTACTCCTAAAGGTATCACCTTGGAAGGGTGTGGTCAGATTCGGCAAGAAAGGGAAATTAGCGCCTCGATATGTTAGACCTTTTAAGATTCTGGAAAGGATCGGAAAAGTCGCCTACAGACTCGAACTACCAGAGGAACTTAGTAACGTCCACCCGACTTTTCACGTGTCAAACCTCCGAAAGTGCCTGGCTGAGCATGATTTAATTATACCACTCGACGACCTTCAAGTAAACGAAACACTACACTTCATGGAGAAGCCTGTCGAAATCATGGATCGCCAAACCAAGCAGCTCAGACGCTCGCGCATTCCTATTGTAAAGGTCCGATGGGAAGGCAAACGAGGCACAGAGTTCACTTGGGAACTCGAAAGCGACATGAAGGCGAAGTTGTAGGATCGTTTTGTGACCCAAACGAGTCAATCAGAAGAGTTCTTATCAATTCAAGAGGCGAAAACAGATGAATTGACTTGGAAAACAGCTTATTTCACACTTAAATGTCTTGTTTTATTGAAATAACAAGTTTCCAGATCAGTAGACACGTCGGCAGCACTTCGGTACCGGAATTCAAAAAGTTACAAATGATTTTGCATGTGGAGTATTTATACTATTCCTAATTTCGCTTGAAACAGCTTCAAACGAAATTAATTCCAAGCGAAATCTAATTTCGCACGAAATTACCTATGTGACACTTTCATGCGAAATTACCTAAAATCCCTATTTTCTCAAATTACGTGCCCTAATCAAACATCCTTAATACAAGACTCGATACAAGACGAAGTCGACAGACGTATGCACCAACAGACTCCCCCTCGGATGTTAACGAGTCTTCAGTGTCGAGTCTTCACAGTCTTCAGTCTTTATCAGTCTTTGGGCTTCTTTTCTCAGTCTTCTCTCTTCTTCTCTCTCTTTTACCAAGATCTGAAACTAGCTCTTACATCCTCTTGATCAGATCTCTTGATTCCTTAAGCTCTACATCAAAAGACTCCCCCTTAAAGATTGCTTGGATCAAAATCTTGCTTTCATAGGTTCTAGAATCGCAACCTGACTCTTTCATAGCCATAACCTGCACATTCTCTACCTCAAAATAAATTTTACAATTTTAAAATTTTGACAAATTATAAACTTTTTCAAAAGACACCAACTAAGAAATAGTTTTACAATTTTAACCTCTGATAAACCACTTGTATACAAAATATTCAAATTTTTCATTTCAAACAAGCTTCTTCATTCCAAACAAACTTTCCCAACCCTGTTGTTCATCATGTTTAGCACTCTGAATTTTGAAAATCAGCTTTGCAACATCAGTTGTCGAAAATCTTTTTGAATTTTCAAAAATTTATGCTAAAACACACTAAAATCTTTTTGGATTTTTGATATTAAAGAAATGCAGTAAAGAAATATTTACAAACAATATTTTTGTGAGTTTGTGTAAGAGGATCATATCAGTTTTTGAGACAAATCACCAACACTGTTAAGCTTTAAACATTTAAAGTTCTAAACGATTCACTTAGATTGTCAGTATACTGATCCACTTAAATTTTCACACAAAGTTCAATTGTTTCGAGATACGAGATTAATGTTTTAGAGACTTAAACTTATTTGCGTGTCCCACCTCAGAATATACTCCCGTATCCAGATCCCAATATTCAGTCTTACAGGTGAGTATACCTAGATGATATCTGTAAAGGGTTAAATGCGAGGGCCGTGAGAGCTCAGGCTATTGCTTTCGCAAAATCAGAGAGATGACGGCTTCGACTTTTGGTGGGTTCCCTTTAGAGAATCTTTTCTTCAACAGCACATGATTAGCATTTTGCAATGTTTCATCATTTTTATGCTGAGGGTAGGCTATATTTCAAGCAAGCGTAAAGTATTCTCCGGGGACTAGGCCATTGCTTCCACAAAATCAGAAGTCCCGGGATAATACCCCAGATATCACTAAGCATAAAGACCTAGTATCTCAGAAAGAGGGACCTTTCAAACAAGATTTCGGGGGTTACCCATATATCCGAGAGATGTTCCCCACGATATAAGCAAGTTTGAAATTTAGATTTATATCTTGTCACAATTTACTAAATGTGCAAAAACCTACTGGCACATCATCAGTGAGACCGTTTATCACTATTTAACTTTCCAATTCTTTAGCGTGTTGTGATAGTCCACTGATGTACTATCATTTCCTCTTTTTCACAACAAAACTCGTTTTTGATTTTATCATGTTTTTTATTTTTCAAATTTTCAAATGTTTTTGATTTTCTGAAAATTTCTTACTCCCCCTAAAATTCAAAATCATTTAAAGGAAATTTGAAAACAAACTGTACAAGGTAAATTGACAACTGATATCGAATCACTTCAATTCGCCATCCACTTGACATAAACAATCAGGACTCCCCCTTACAACAAACTATTTTCCCATTATGATATCAAAACACTTAAGTTTATTTTAATCAAATGGTTTTTCCGGAAAATAAGTTTTGTTTTCATCATAAACCACTTGTAGGTTAGGGGATCTCATCACATTGTTCTTTCATTTTCAACCTTTTGAAAAATATAACAATTTTAAGTTTAATCAACAAACACCACTTGTAGAAAATCAAGTACAACTTAATGTCCCTGATTTACCACTTGTAAGTCGAAATATCACAAACGTGAATTTCTCAAGAAAGATGCCGATTCCTGCTCCATGATTACCAACTTGGGAGCTCCGGCAAGTCAGGATTTTAGTTAGAAAATGCTGTCACCCAAGCCTGACCAGCCTTGGGTGAATTTAATTCAACTCTATCCCAACCTCCTTTTGATCTATAAAAATCTTTTGCACTTTTAACCTTCCCATCAACCATCTTCCCAAAGATATGTTTGACTTTTCCATTGAAAACCTTTTCAGCATCAAATTTTTCTTTACTAGCAAAGAATTGATCTGAAATCTCAAACCTACCTTTTGATTTCAGATTTTCTGCCCGCAATGGTGGAAAATTTTCATCGTTCAACTCAGGAACGGAATTCTCAACATGTTTCTCAACCAATGACTCCTCTGATTTTATGGAATCAAATTCATTGTCAGAACTACTCTCAGATTTTACAACCCATCTTTGTTTGTTCAAATTAACTTTTTTTTTGTAAAAATGTTTTGAAGTTTCACCAACTTCAAAATTTGTTGGTTGTTTCTTTTCATCAATATGTATTTCTTCCAATCTTGAGTTAAAAGAAACTCCCTGTTTTGTGTTGTTGGACTGTTGACAGTTCTAAGTAATGTGTCCAATCTTGTGACATTTGAAACACATTCTTCTCTCAACTCTTTGCTCAGTTCTCATCATCATATTCTTTTTCTTCTCAGCAAGAAACTCTTGATTTGACTGTCTCCAGAATTGTTTCTTTTCTTCCTCTACTGAATTTTCACTTGAAACAAATTAAATTTTTGTTTTATAAGTTTTCTTATTTCTATGATTTTCCGGGGAAATGAAACCTAAACCCTGCTTTTTGAAATTACCATTATGGTTTGGTTTCTTTCGATAACCTGAACCAGAACTGTAACCCTTTTTCTTGTTCAATCTCTGTTGAACTCTTGAAGTGTACTTTTTAGGTTTTTCAGCAAGATTTAAATCTTTTATTTCAGAAATTTTAATTTCTGTTAATTTGAAAACCTATTTGATTTGTTTAGTTTTGACACTTCTTATTGGAAATTCCTCATCAGAATATAATTTGTCCGAATCAATCAAAGTATATGCCACTTTGATTAGTTCGTCATTCAAATTAGATTTTGACAAAAGAAATTCTTTATTATAAACCCTTTTAACCGGTGAACTCGGACTCTTTTCTGACGAACTCGAACTTTCAGATTTTGACTCCGACTTTGACTCTTCATCCATATCCAACACCTGATCGACCACTTTCTTTAACAACTCAGACTCATGATCAGTGTTAGACGCTGTGAATGTGACATCAATATTGTCTGGTAACTCATCAATGGTTTCAGACTTTAACTTTATGTTGAGAGCCTTATTTAAACGTTCCTCATTTGGCTTTCTGGGAGAATAACTATTCCAAATCGGGGGCGGACACTTGTTATACTTGACACTCTGTTTCTTACCAGTATCCGTATCTTCTGTCTTTTTATCTTGAAACGCTTCAAGACCTACAACAGTAGGATAAACTCGATCAATCAAATAATCACATGTTGTATAACTCAACAACAAATGTTTGATTCTTTCACTCTCAATTTTTTCAAATTCCAAATCCTGCTTTAGCTTTGCACAGTCTTCAATATACTCATTGATGACTTTCTGCTTTGTCATTAAAGTGGAACTCATCATTGTCATAGCAGCATCAACTTCTGAATTTGTCTTTTTCAAACCATCAACAGTTCTGTTCAGTACGTTATAAGATTCCTTCACATACTTCACATCAGACAATAAATTTTCTTTCATCTTTTCTAATTCATCGATCTTCTTATCCTTCTCATAATAATGTTTGCATGACTCCAAACATTTCAGACAAGGTTTAATGACCTCAACTATCTTTTTAACCTCGACAATCTTCTCAATTTCAACAATTTTTTCTACTTCGACGACTTTCTCAACTTCGACGAGTTTTTCAACTTCGACAATTTTCTCAATTATCTTTTCTACTTCAACAATCTTTTCAATTACTTTTTCTTCATCAACTTCTGTTTTTATCTCACACTCTTCATTTTCAACTTTCTTTGTTAAAATTTCTGCAACTTCAGCTTTCTCGGCTTCTAGTTTTTCTTTTTCTTCAGCAATTCTTTTTGCTTCCAATTATCTCTTCAATCTAGCATCCTTCTTTTCATTCAACATCTCGATCTTATCTGCAAAAAACAAATTAAAACTAAATGAGTCTAAACTTTTTCTTGCATTATTAATGTACTCTTCCTCGTCATCAGTATCATCATCACTTTCTGATGATCTAAAGATCTTCGTTCTTTTGATTCCTTGTTCTTCTAAGATTCCTGCAACAAGTCCTGAACCTGGTGGAATGTATTTATCCCAGCTAAATCCCTCTGCAACCTTTTCATCATCTTGGTCAATTATACCATAACAAGCTCTTTTCTCTTCAATGGTACGTGCATGTGCAGTTTGTGGTTGTTGAGCAATCTGATGAAAATTTGATTTTTGATAATAATTGTTTTTCCAGACTGATCTTGTCTTCCATTTGCTTCTTTGTTTTTGCACTCACGCTTAAAATGACCTTTTTCTTTGCAACGAAAACAAGTGACCTTTGATTTGTCAAACCCTATCGGAGATGCACTCATTTCTCTAAAATCATCTCTTCCGGTGACTTGTGTAAATTTTTCTGCTCTTCTAACTGCACTGGCTAGACACCACTTGATATCCATCAACTCAAGTTCCTCCGCATCAATTTGGTTATAATCCTCTTTGGTAAGCATCGGATTTCCAATTCTACCAGCAATAGAACTTTCATATGATTCTAACATAGCAACGAGTGATGCCATGTGTTGCTTAGCTATTTCCGGAGAAAGATTTTGACCATTTTGAATGTTCAAGGTAACATTGCACTGCAGATTTGTAGAATTCTTTTGTTGAGGACTTGGTATTGTAAAATTTGGATCAAAGCTTGAATATGAAGACAAAGATCCACCACTTTGAGTCACAGTACTTCCCTTTGTTCCAGAAGAACTATCAGCACTGAAACCAGTTTGAATCTTTGGGCTTGGAGTAACTTCAAATTTGTTTCCTCTGTAGTATAAACTCACATCTTGTTGAGCATTTGGATTAGACATGATAACAGTTTTCTGGATATCCAACTTATGCTCTTCAATCTTCTGAATAAACTGTGCCAGATTCATATTTTCAGATTTTCTCATGTGTTTTAGGATCAACAAATAAGTTCCCCATTTCTGCTGTGGTAATGCATCGGCTAGTTTATCAACCCGTTCATCGTCGTCTTTCTTTATTTCCAATCTTCCCATTTCCAAAACCAAATGACAATATCTTTCAATGGTCTTTTTTGTTGTTTCACCTTCTAAGGCTACAAACATATCAAATGATTTCTTCAGTAAAGCCCTTTTGTTCTTGATCATATCTGCACTTCCTTTAAACTTTTGAATCAATGCAGTCCAAATTGATCTTGCAGTACCTTCATGTTGGAGTAAAACAAAGATATCGTCTTTAACTGCTTGTTGAAGAATACTGATCATCATTTTTTCACTTGTATATTTCAATTTTTCAACATCTGAATAATCACAGAAAGCCTTTTCAATCCCACGTTCATTTTTCGGTTTTTCATAATTTTTCTCTAATGAACACCATGCATCAAACTTATAAGCTTGCACCCAGTTTTCAAATCGATTTTGCCATCCTCTAAAATCTTCAATGTACATAAGCTTCGGCGGTTTTTGATAAGTTCCCGTCTTATTCTCACTGTAAAGAGTTTCGGCAGCTGTAACTGGAGCAATTGGTGTAGCAAACGCATTGTAGAATTCCTCTTCCATGATTCTGTAATCTGCATCACAAAGTCAAACCAGTTTAAAATTAACAAGATTCACACGAAATATGAATTCAAACGAAATCACTTGGAGCGAAATTATCAAACTCAAGCGAAATCAGAATTGATGCGGAATAAGGTCTTTCAAACGAAATATCTATTCCACGCGAAAATACTCACACGAAATTACGATTTGATACGAAATAAGGTAATTTCGTATGAAATAAGGTAATTTCAAACGAAATCACACTTTGGAGCGGAATTAAAACTAATTTCGTGTGGAATTAGGTAATTTTGTGTGGAACGGCTCAAACGAAATTACACTTAGAAGCTAAATTATGAATTTCAAGCGAAATTATGTAATTTCGTTTGAAATCAAGCTGTAATTCCGTACGGAATTATGCTGACGTCATCATTTTCGATCTGTGTTTCAAGCGAAATTACTAATTTTACCACTTTTAGATCAAATTTAAGTCCAATTCTTTCAAGGATTCATTAAAACAATGTTTCGCATAACATGTATGAAATTCAATCCATTTTGACCAAAATTTCACGGTCAATTTTGAAAAGAAGGTGTAGAAGTCAGATTTTTGAAGAAAACAATCTGATTTTGGTAAGAACTCTTCCTCCTGAGCTCTGATACCACTTGTAGGATCGTTTTGTGACCCCAAACGAGTCAATCAGAAGAGTTCTTATCAATTCAAGAGGCGGAAACAGATGAATTGACTTGGAAAACAGCTTATTTCACACTTAAATGTCTTGTTTTATTGAAATAACAAGTTTCCAGATCAGTAGACACGTCGGCAGCACTTCGGTACCGGAATTCAAAAAGTTACAAATGATTTCGCATGTCGAGTATTTATACTATTCCTAATTTCGCTTGAAACAGCTTCAAACGAAATTAATTCCAAGCGAAATCTAATTTCGCACGGAATTACCTATGTGACACTTTCATGAGAAATTACCTAAAATCCCTATTTTCTCAAATTACGTGCCCTAATCTAACATCCTTAATACAAGACTCGATACAAGACGAAGTCGACAGACGTATGCACCAACAGAAGTACCCGCAGTTGTTTGTTACGGCTTCGGCCTAATTTCGGGACGAAATTCCCTAAACAAGGGGAGGCTGTAACACCCCGTGTTTTCGAAAGTCAAAGTCAAAGTCAAGGTCAAAGTCAACGACCGGTTTCGCGCGACTTGACTTGTAGTGAATTTCTTTTATATGTTTATTTTAGTTGTATTATGTGGAGTAAGTGTCAATAATCACAATAATCGACGTATGATTCGCTATTTAATCAACTTACGACTATGAACTATAGGAAGTAACAATGCGATAAAGTTAACTAAACGATAATCAAACTATGCTAATCAAATCGACATCTGTCACACCCTCCAAAAACCCAACCCCGCCTTGGAGGCGTGACATGCCCAGGATCATAGCCACCAATCATATTGAACAAAGCATGTAAGTAATTTTTATAAAATCCAACACAATACAATTGGTGTCAAAACATAGTTTGAGTTTACAGAGGAAGCACAAAACATAAGTTTAATATTAATTGAAAATGTTTTCCCACAACGACCACGCCTCCTCGTGCAAGCTCCTTAAGCTAGGGACCTAACGACCTGCAAGGCATGTAACAACGAGTCAACAACAAAGTTGAGTGAATTCACGGTTTCTGTTCTCTGGCTTACTAGCCCGTAGGAGTATCCCGAAGTTTTGTTTTGTTGTCCTACCCAGGACGAACGTACGTTATTCTGCACTCTGGAGAATTCGTATGTATCGCGGTCTCCCAGACATGTGTGCGAAGATTAGTGGAGTGGCATCCTACCTACTGAGGATGGCCGTGCCTTGTAGAAAATATGTGAACTCACCTTGATTTAACAAGCTTCCTGATTCTAACTCTTCTGAGAATCAGCATCTACTTTGATTGTAAGGGTATGGGGTAGAGTTTAGCCTATTGATAAGCCTAATAACCTAATTTGCACACGAAACTAGGTAAGTAACTAATACAGCATTTACGATAACTCACGAGATCAAACCCTCACAACGAATGACAAAGTGCGATACTTAAACATCCATCGAATTAACGACTAATGACAAAGTATCACCCTAATGTGGGCAGCACTTAAACATCCATTGGATTATTGATCGATCAGAAAATGAATCGTAATAGCGATCGAGTTAATACCCTGTTTTGCGGCGTCGATTAGTGATTCGTGTGTGTTAATTGTAGTAATCAGAAGATAACTCAACGTACAAATTGAATTTCTCCGTCGTTTCAACACCAGAAATCAAGTGCCAATGTCCTCTATTTATACCCGAAATTTGACTTGGCTTGCGCACCGTAACCCTCATTTTCTTACGGTCCGTAACAACCCTTGCGCACCGTAACACTAATTTCCTTACGGTGCGTAAGGAACACCTAAGCACTATAGGTTTGCCACGTTTGGGACTAGGCCTGCTGAGTCAACAGTTTCTTAAAATTCTATTTCGACAACGAATTAAATGGATAATCGTTAATAGAAAATACCCCCCCCCCTGAGTTTTAGGGGCCCTAATCCTGATTCTGATTGTTCTGGAAATTGTAGGGTTTCTGCAGAATCACTTGGGTTTCTCAATTAGGGTTTCCTATTAGACAATAAATCATAAGAAATAATAGTTTTTAATGAGGGTTGTTACAACATTGAATCGAACTCGCAACTCGAATTACTCATTTTGTTTATTGTCTTACGTGTGTGTGTGCCTTATGTGTTACTTGTGCATGTTTAATTATGTTATGTGTGGTAATCAATCGAAAACGCAATCGAACTCGAATCGCAATCGAAACGCAATCGAACTCAATCGAAATCAAACTATGATAATTAGTGGAGGAGAGATAGTGCGAGATATGAATGGTTGGGATTAAAAGTAATTTGAATAGGAAACTCTATCGCATCCGACCGGGCTGTCACTTGATCTGGTGCCAGATGCCATCCGACCGAGATGACATCTGACCGGATTGTCATCCGGGCGAGATGCCATCCGACCGACCTACCCTTTCCTCTTTTGGAACTCTATAAATACCCATGTCACTTTCATTCTTTCTACTTTTGGAAACTCTCTGTCCGAACAGCTCGTGCTCCTTACCTTTTCTTCGATTTCTCTCGATTCCGGTAAGATCTCGTCCTAAATCTTGTACTTTCTTGATCTACACGCACTCCTACACCTTCCTATCTTTTAAATCTTAACTTTTAACCGTGAAATCACTAGATTTGAGGTGTTCTAGGATGACATCATCATTGTGTTCTTATGAACTCCATGTTTTAACCTCAATCCACCAAGAACAACTTAGATCTAATCGATTTCCACACGAATAAACAAAGCTCTTGCATAGATCTAAACATAATCATAGTGAAAAAGGATTGAAAGATGGTTTCTAACTTTCTTTCAACTCTTTTACACTCAATGCACTCAAAACTGATAGAATCGGACCTTGTTCTAGTCTCCTACTCATTCTTAGTGTTGTACTAGTTCAAGATCTGGATTCTACTCATGAGACCACCGATTTCGGGTTAAACAAGAACAACCGTCTTGAACCGGTAACTAACCGAACTAGGGTGATTCCTGGTCGATCGGGTCACTTGGATCAAGATGGCGTTCTGTTGGTTAACACGTGGTCAAAACGTCTCGATAAAACGACAAACAATCAAAACAACCAGGTGAAAGACAAACGGAACAACCCAGACGGAGTGCTATCCGACCGGACTACTGTCCGAACGGATAAGCTATCCGAGCGACCGGCTGTCCGAGCGACTGCACCATGGGTCCCACACTTGACCAACTTCATCTGAAGTTTAAGTATTGAACGAATTGCTATCCGATCGGACTACCATCCGACCGAATTACTCTTCGGATCATGAGATACTTGGACTTTAAACACTTAAACAATTTTCAACATGTTCAATGCACTAAGGATGTCACCCGACCGGACTGCTGCCCAATCGAGTGACAACCTGCTGTGGATTTGTTCTCACTGAGTAACCTCGCCACTCGAGTCTCCGTCCGACCAGATAAATCATCCGAGCGGATTGTCGTCCGCACGGCTGACCGTCCGATCGGCCGACCTGAAAGGTAGAGATACTTCAATGTTTTCAAAATACTACAACGAAAACTTCAAAGGACAAGCCATCATACACAAACACATCCTTCCCAAAGGAAGAAACAATCCACTGAATAGTCATCCGACCGGACAACCTGTCCGACCGGATGACCATCCGAACAGATTGTCATCCACACGACTGGACCATCCGGTCGGATTACCATCCGACCGAACTGTTGTCTGAACCACTTACGTCATGCATCGTTTTACGCGTCACTTATCGTTAAGCTATCAATCTGTTCTGGCTAACTTTACTCTCTAGCGCTCCCTTCAATCCATCAACGCTGTGAGTATACTCGATCCCTTTTTGCTTTACGCACTTTTGGGTGTTACATACGTTACGAATATTCAAATCACAACAAACACACTACTCAATACTATTTGAACGCTAACCATTAATGCATGTTATACGTGGCTTATGAATGCTTGTTTGTTATGTTTACACATGGAATGTTGTATACCTGCCTTAGCAACGATGGTACTATAGTTTGGACTCAGCACCTGTTCGCAGGGGTTGTTAAGGACAATTACTTGCATGGATTACTGTGGTAATCATGTATTGTGAACTGCCTCAGACAGTCAACCCGCAGTCATTGGTATCGATGGATCTATGTCGATAACTAACGTGCTTCATTTCACTATGTGTACGTGCTGGTTATGCGTAAACGAATTTCGAACTCTATATGCTATTATCAAACTTGTATGCTCACCTTTACATTATATGTATTGACTTTATTTTAACGTATGTGACAGGTGCGCATCTGCTAGGAAATCGAGGCTAGAATAAGGCTCAAGAGGCCAACAAATAGTTGTCTGTACTAATTAAATCAAGAGTCTCTAGAAGCAGATAAACAATTGCTCTATTTGAAAATCTGAGTTGTCGGAATAGAACTATTTGCCTAGATTTTGTCTGTAATAATTTGTTTACCTTTTGAGACATGGTATGGGACATGTTACTTTAAATTGATTGGTAATGATAATTGTTATGGAAACTTCTGGACAATCTGTTTCGCTCAGTGCCATGCCCCGATGTTTCCGCCATCGGTTGGGGTGTGACACTGCCAAAGATGACTTTCATGCCCGAGATAGCACCGGGTAACATGGTGTTCTTAAATAGAAAAATTTAAGTTGTGTAAAACAATTTAGAGAAAGCTCTTCTCTAAATTTCCATGGAACAAAGATGAATTTGTTGTGTATATTTCTATGAAATCCCATGTTCATATATATACACACATATAGAGATTAATCTCCTTAAACTAGTCATAAATAAGACATTAATCTTGTCATAACTAAAACCATTAATCTTGTAATAAACAAGATAATTAATATAGTTTTAATCTCTAATTAAAGGGATTTAAGTGGTTAGTCAAAACTGTCATTTTCATTTATGACACGAATTAAACGAATTGTAACAGCTAGTTTGACCAGGTCCAACCAATTGCTCGGTTACCGCTGCAGACATGCATGTGCGCCTGAAGTGGCTCTCCAGTCCGTGTGCCACACTGTATGGAACTCGCGTATGCGCACGACATGCAGACCAGTGCGCCTAGTTACTACTACAAATCTGCGCGCGGTTGTTCTGGCTCGCTAGCCCCCGCGTCATGCTAAGTGGACATGTGCGTCTTCGGAATCCGCTACGCACCAGGCCTTGCGCCATTCCCACTCGTGCGCCCTTGCACTACCCGTCGCACGCTTGAGTGGCCTGCGCCACATCATCCACCTAAGTCACCCACTGGTGCGCCAATGATGTACGCCATGCGCCTAAGGAGCTCGCGTCGTATCGACATGCGACATGCCTTGGCATCCGCCTACGCCACCCAAGGGTGTGCCATAAGCGGACCCACCATGTATCTGACCAAGCGCTCATGGGCAAAAATACAAAGGTGGTGTGCGAAGTTCAAAGTGCACCACATTGGGCTTATAGCCCACTTCACGCGCGCATATGTGCAAGTGTCATGCACCCTTTGGCTCCCCACTAGTGTTTGCCTCTAAGGAAACAATTTACAAGGAGTGCTCCTCCGTATATACCACTTTAAGTTTTTCATCCCACCTATGTGGGACAAGGTGACAAATCTCAATCCATTTTCCCATCTTTGTTTGTTCCAAACATACAACTTTAAGCTTCGATATCTCATTCATCTTAGCTCTATTTGGACATAGTTTGAACAAAAACCCATAAATAATTATTTATACAACACATATATAAATATTATTGATGTCCAAAATATTTAGTGAAAAACTCATTTTCACTAAATTTCCAACACTGTTTTATTTTTATTTTTTTTAATTTAAAAAAGTTAAATGCCCCAACCCACCCACCAATCCCTAGGCAACCTACTAGCTTAACCAACCCGCCTTACCTACCTTTGAGGGCGACGACAGTGTTCTGGAATGGGTTCGAACCTGTGAAGTGCCCCGAGGCCCCTAAGGGGCGACCACCCCAGCCATGACAATAGGTCCACCATTACACAACGCTATGGAATTTCAGACGCTCTTGTTTTCTATGTCATCTAGGGCTGTTCACGAGCCGATCCAAATTGAGCGGACCTATGCTCGTGCTTGGCTCCTTTACAACCGAGCAAAATCCGAATGATCATATTCGAGCGTGTAATTTTCCGAGCAAGCGGGGAGCGAGAAGCGAGCGACGAGTAAATTGGACAACCGTAGATTTAGCATGTTTCCTTCGATGTATCCGTTATCGGGTCACGACTAAGGTCCAACTATCCGAGGATGACACTAAGATTAACGTTGGATCATCCGAGGATGAGGCTCTGGTTAAGGCAGATGAGGCGATGAATATACAATAAAGAACAATTGTCGCCTTGTGGCGTATGGTGAGAGCGAGAGACGATTGATGAGAGAAAGATGTTAAGTATTGTCGATTCACGAGTTAGAGTTTTAGTTTTAAAGTTGGTGTTAAATTTTTTTATTGGTTTGATTAGGCTAGTCTGTGATGAAACAGTGGTTAACCGGGGAGGTTAATTCACTGGTCTCGTCAAGGAGGGTTAATCCCTTCGTTTCGAGGATCGGCGGCTGGATCGTCCGCTAACCCGTCTCCTGCACAAGAAAACACATCGTGACTCGTAAAAAGGAGGATGGGGTGGGGGTGCTCCTTGTTACCACTATCTGGTGTGAGAATCAGTATTTGCTTAAGAGCAAAGTGTGTGTTTGTAGTAAGTGTGAGAGAGAGTAGGAAAACCGTACCTCAAACCTGGTCCGGGATGGGTATATATAGACGAAGAGTGAAGGAGGGTAATTGAGTTGCTAGACTGACAACGCGCAACCTATTGCAGGTATGTCAGACGCGTAGGTCACGGAGGTGATGCCACATCCTGCTGTGGCTGTTAGTCTGTTCGCCAGCGTTGCATACATGTGCGCTGGACAGGTGGATGTTTTTCAGTGCCACTTGCTGTTTTGGACAGTTAACTCAAAGTGTCAGTCCCACTTGCGTTGTTAACAGGAAGCGGTGCTGGGGCGCATCGCTATGTGCGGTGACAGCGGTTGTTTCCGCGTCCCTTGTCGTGACAAAAATATCTATAGGGTGCGGTGCTGAGCCGTATCGCTATGTGCGGTAACTGCGGTTGTTACCGCATCCCTTGTTTTGACGAAAACAGTCGTTTTCATACACATGGTAAGTCTTCTCATCACTAGACCGATTGGAACAGTTAACTGCCTTCGCGTGTTCCCGTACAAACGCAGATAAGTCCTAGTTGATGGGAGTATTTGATAAGTGTGATGGTCACTCACGTCCGCTTTGGTGCGAGATCTGGGACCATTCCCCTTCAAGTCCCCCCAGTCCAGTGTTGTTTCCTCATGCAAGTTGCAGGTGGGAGGAATACTGGATTATTTGGTCGACTGGGTACCTTTGAAATAGGTTTGGAGAAGATTCTAGGCCTGGCCCTTCGCTCCTGCTTCAAGTAAATCAATTCTTGGATTGAGTATTACTTGTGTAGATAGGTGGGTAGAGTTGTGTGACGCCTCTTTCGGACCGGTGAGCAAGTTCAGGCTGATGCTGAAACATCACCTGGTAGTTGTGGGCTGGTAGTGTGGTCTACCTTTTTCTGATGTCATCAAACATGATTGCCACCTGTTGGTGTGCTGAACCAACCTTTGAGACGGTGACGGACGATGAGTATGAACTCATCGTTACCCGCAACTCCAGTTGTAACCTTTGCGGTTGCTGATGCAATGTTCTTGGTGCCTGATGTGCGTAGTGCGTGGTATGTTTTTATGTATATTATAAGCCCTTTTTAACACTTTAGTCAAGTTTTAAATTTATAAAACACGATATTTACTAACACTAAACACACATATGGGCAAGTGCACCCATCGTGAGCGTAGTATAGTGTTGGTAAGATACCGAGGTCGTGCAAGGACGCAAGAGCTTTTAGTACCGGTTTATCCTCAACGTCTAATTAAATCAAAAATTTAGAAAAAGGTTTTAAAACAAGAAAATAAAACTAACTAAAATGATGAAAATAAAAACAAAAATAAAACAGATAGACAAGATAAATCACTTGGATCCGACTCGCCTTTAGTGTAACCTTTGATTACTTTCGCACTTTTGCACTTTTTAAGAGATTATCTTAGTTATAGTAGTAGGCCCCTCTTTTGAAGGTGACGTTACCCTCAACCCAGTAGTTTGAGTCAGCAAGGATACAATCCTAAAGGGTTGGATTATTGAAAGATAATTAATTAAGTTATTAATGCATAATGTTGTAGGCCCCTCTTTTGAAGGTGACGTTACCCTGGGCTAAATAGTTTGAGTCAGCAGGGATACAATCCTAAGTAGCCGGGTTAATGTTTTAATAGTAGTTTACATATGAGGGGATCAAGGAGTTTGGACCCCCGCCATCCAATACCAGTGGGTATTGAAGGAGGTCCTACTAAACTTGACCCAGGTCCTTGCAGGATCTATCCACTAAACAAGGCAAGACGCTTACCAAACCATTCCCTTAACCCCCGACCAGGTAGCCAACATATCTCCATATAGACCGTGGAGATATGAATGGTGAAAATCTTTTATTTATAAAGATAGTAAAATAATGCTAAGACACCACGGACAAATGATAAGGAAGTTTCACCTTCAACATAAGAAACTAGTTATTAAAGTCATTAATACATAACCAAATAAAAAGTGCGAAAAGATTAAAAATAAAAACTATTACACTAAATGCTTGTCTTCACCAAGTGACGTAAGAGACATAGGCAAACATGGCCTTTGATTGTCAAGAACTGTTACGATCAATCTTGGATCCCGAGACTACTCACACACTCTATGATGGATGATGGATGATGGTGGTGGATGTGGGTTGTGATGGTGGTGGTGGGTGGGTGAAGTGTGAGAGAGGTGGTTTGCCAAGGGATGGTTTGCAAGTGAGCCAAGCACCCCTATTTATAGCCGGCACAGAAGCCCAGACACGGCCCCGTGTCCACCCATCTTCTCTTTCTTCATTAATTGCAGTTTGTCTGCATTAGTTGACCACGCCCCCGTGTCCGCTGGGCACGACCCCGTGTGCAGAAGCGAATCTGTACTATCAAGATTTGCCTAGATTCTGCGAATCTTAGCGTTGACCACGGCCCCGTGTCCGCTGGCCATGTCACACCCCAACCGATGGCGGAATCATCGGGGCGCGGCACTAGGCGAATCAGATTGATCAGGAGAATCCATAACAACTATTTTGTGACAATAATTAATGTGTTCATTATCCCATACTAATAAACAATTATAATCACATTCGTCGTCACAGATTACATGTTCTCTCGAACAATACAAATCCGACAACCTAGGTTTTAGTTGAGTTTCTAGACTTCCTAGCTTGATTTGAAATAGCCTGCGATCTAACCTGCAACATACGTTAAAATAATGTCAATACAAAAGTATTGGCGAGTATACAGGTTTGATATGTAATAGCATAATAGATTAAAACTTCTGTGAATTTCCTACATACATAAACGGGATACACGACATATATACTCACAAAACTGATACTACCAGCTAAGTCCTCGAGCTTCGATCGCGATTCTAAACTAGACCCCGTCGGGCGCAATAGTACTATACTAGTCATGGTGGGACGTCACGAGTATAAGTCCTAGCACATATGTAACTAGCATCACGTATAACTATGCACATTGGTCATTCGCAAGTGATAAATAGTTTAAGCATTTGATATGATTTGATTTGATAGCAACGTATGTTACACCTAAAAGTGCAAAAGCAAAAAGGGTTCAAGTATACTCACAGCGCGTATTTAGCGAGAACACAACTTGATTGGATCGGTTGAGAGTGCGTCTGAGTTAGCCTAAACATTGAATGGTATCGTAAGCGATGCACAGTGTGCTAAAACGCGAAGTGTCGAGTAATCGGCCTAGTGGCAATTCGATCGGATGTCAATCCGGTCGGATGAGCTTATTCGGTCGGATGACGATGCCTGGTCGGATGACCATTACCGGTCGGATGACCATACCTGGTCGGATGACTATCTCCGGTCGGATGAGCTTACTTGGTCGGATGACTATATCCGGTCGGATGACTATCTCCGGTCGGATGACCATCTCCGGTCGGATGACTATCTTCGGTCGGATGACCATCTCCGGTCGGATGACCTGATCTTGTCGGATGACCTGATCCGGTCGGATGACCTGATCTGGTCGGATGAGCTTATCCGGGCGGATGAGGTTATCCGGTCGGATGGTCCGACATTAAAATTTGTGGACAGTTCGTTCCAATCGTTCCGGTCAACTGTACTTGATGGTTTTTGGAAAGAATACGAGTGGTTTGACTGATCTGGTGTGACCTCGTGTTAAACAAATAAAATTCCATCAGTTCCGACCCGTTCTAACGGCCGGGAATCACCCCGTTCCATCAGATCTGGCCGTTCTTGATGGTTTTTCCATGTTTAACCCGAAATCGCACAGTACTTTGATTAGGTTCATAGATTTTAGGTGAGATTGTTTTAAAAACATGGGGAAATCACTCAGATCTGAGTTGTTTATGGTAAAATGAGGTCATACTTCGAAGTTCATATGAACTCTTGATAACATCATCTTTAAACACCTCAAATCCATAGATTTCACAGTGAAAAGTTGAGTTTTAAAAGATAGAATGGCGTAGAATTGAGTGTAGATCATAGAAGTACAAGATTTAGGTTGAGATCTTACCGGAATCGCGAGGAATCGAGAGAATAAGGTCCAAGAGCGTGCTGGTCGAGTGGGAGCTGTCACATCACTGTTCAAGTGAAGTGACAGGCTATTTATAGGCAAGAGAGAAGAGTGGAGGTGATTTGGTGATCCGGGTCGGATGGCCTATCCGTTCGGATGGCCCATCCGTGCGGATGGCCTATCCTATTGGATATTTGGCGCGACGAGCTTCATTGTTTCGAGCGTTGCGATAGTTTTGGTTACACATTTCCTATATTTAATTATTATTTTCATTATATATATAATTAATCACACAAGGTCGTATATACGTATCCATACTTTCAGATATTTGGTGCGGTAATCGAGTTGCGCATGGTCGCGGGTGCGCTTTCGAGTTTGCGATGTGTTGTGCCACAATGACTGACGGGGTACTACTTGCTCGTATTGCCATCATCGTCACGACGGCTAGAGCTATAGTACTCACCCGAGAGTCTTTGTTAGCGTTAATTGTTTGCGTTGCGACACATCACGGCCATCGAGGAGGGTAGAATAGGTCCTCACTCAAAGTCATCATGAGTGTTAGTATTTGCGATGCGATGTAGCGTTAACATATGCGAAAATATGTGATTATAATGTGAAATAGCGATGTATGCGATATAGTTACATTATGATCCGAATCTCTGGTGCTAGGCGTAACGAGTAGTAACAATGCACGAAAGTGCGGGTTGTTACAGTCTCCCCTACTTTAGGAAATTCCGTCCCGAAATTAATCCATCAGGTAGACTTTTAAGAGTTGATCCCGTATGAGTAGCGATACAGCGAGTTAATCGGGTGAGAGTTGACAAGCGTGAGCGTTTCGAGTAAGAGAGAGATCGACCGCAATAGCGAAAAGGTGACGTAATGACAAAAGTAATATCCCACGAATTGGCGTTCCCAAAAGTGTATCGAGGAGTTTGTTGAGTCGATGCAAATGAAGTTTAAGGAAGAATCTTGAAAAATTTTCCTACAACGTAGGGTCAAGCTGAATATGTTAGCCAACATTGCAGGCAGATTTAAGTTTAAACATTTAAAAGAACTTGGAAGGAAAACACAGTTTAAGATGACTTCCTTATGACATGGTTTCAAGCTGAACGCGATGTTGAACCAATGTCTCAAGAAAGTCTTGTTTTGATATTGCAAAAGGTTTTAAGGAAAAATTGGACTCATGAAAGCTTCCCTTGGGCATGGAGTTAAGCTGAGTCGATGTTACCTCCACGCTGTGAGGAAATTTCACTTGTCCAATGGTCTTAATAAAAAATTTTACAAAATAAGTTTTACAAAAAGGTAGTTGACACCGAGCCCTACTTGGCACTTTCCCACGAAAGTTCGTTAATATGGTTAAACACTTATATATCGGAAGTACCAGCGGCGTATCCACCATGTTTTTGCTCATATTACTTCCGTTTCGTGGGGCGGTGTCAGGTGTGCCGACAGGACACAGATAGAATTGCGTTCCCTTGGTCCAAGCGATAGGAGGTCGGACCAAGTCGATGATAGTATCGAATAGACTGGGCGGCGAGATTGATTGCGAACATAGCGATGACGGCGCATGCGAGTAGCTTGATGACACGAAACATCGAAGTAGCGTGTCTGATAGGCGACGAGCGATAAGCGGTAAGCGAATAGTACGATTTCGATTAGATTCCACGATAAAACCCACATGGCATGTTTCCACGAGAGTTTGCTAATATGGCGAAACACCATGTTTGACCATATTAGTTTTGTCCCGTGAAGCGATGTCATGCATACTAACACTACACTGATTGCGATGAATACCAAGCGATGAGCGATGATTGATAAGCGATAAGCGACACGCGATAAATGATAGTGACAACTGTCGAGCAGTAAGCGACGATTGTTGCGTTGCGAGCGATGGAGGTATGCGTGATTAATGCGATTCGATTGAGTTGAACACACCACAAACATTAACCCCACATGGCCTTTTTCCACGAAAGTCTGCTAATACGGTTTAAAACACCACCATGTTCAGCCCTATTAGCTTTGTCTCGTGAAGCGAGGTCGTGTGTGCTAACATAACACAGATAACACGAACAGCGAGAAGCGATAGCGATAGGCGATAAGAGTATCGAAGCGATGAGGTAGGCACGTAGTGCGTTAAAGCGAAAAGCGGCGAGTGATTTGCGATACTCGTCTAGCGATCCACGATAAGAGATCCACACCAAGCGATACCCAGTAAGTGATAAGCGATAGAGCGATTCACACATAATAAGCGATGCATAACAAGTGGTACACTCACATAAGCGGTTAAGCGAGAACACACCAAAAGCGATAACGGTTCCCACAATAAGCGATAACCAGCGGTAGAGATCGCGAGGTACGCACAATATGCGATTGCGATTCACATATTAGGCGATAGCGATTGCGAGATAGATTTTAGCGATAAAGCGATTTAATTAGCTTCGGATAGAATCACAAGTTTTTAACTATCGTTGCGCCCCACATGGCACCTTTCCACGAAAGTTTGCTAATATGGCTAAAACACTTATATATAGGAAGTACCAGCGGCGTATCCACCATGTTTTATCCATACTAGATCCGTTTCGTGAATCGATGTCATGCGTGCCAACATACACAAGTAGCGAAAAGCATTAGAAGCGATAAGCGATGCGAGTATAAAAGCGATGCGAAAAATCGAGTTTTGTTCCGAATATGCGTTGTGTTGCGACGCATCACGGCTATCGAGGAGGGTAGAATAGGTCCTCACTCAACGGCATCGTGAGCGTTAGCGTGCGTGATGCGATTAATTACGACAGACTTATGACCAGTCTTGCGTTGATGCGATCCGGTTGTTACGCCTTGCGATTGAGTGTAGTGTGTTGAAAATAACCACAATAGTATAATAGGTCTAATAACGTTCAACTTCACGTGGCACTTTCCTCACGAAACTTCGGTAGTATGATAAAGCACACCTTGCTTGACCCCTACTACTTACATCCCGTGATTTGGTGTCACATTTTGTCGAGACGCTTATGGCACCTTAGAATTCACTATGATCTCCGTGCACTGACCAAAATAATCCCGTGTGCACCCGTGATTAGTCGTTCCTTGCACGTTCAACGTACCTTATTCTAAGAGTGCAGTGAGGGTAAAACACATTATCTCGTGATATAGTATATAGTATGTGTGTGAATCTAGTCTAACTGCGAAACACGAGAGAGAATTGCGAATCAATGTTGCGCATAGAGACAACATCAATTAGTAGGGACAATTTCACACATGAAATTACGTCGAAAATGTGTTCATTACAACACTATCCTACGTCTGTCTGATGTCGAAAACTTTTGCTGGAGCTGCGGTTGTTGTACTCAAGTTCTTGATCCGGTGCAGCAGTTGCGGGTGAAGTGACCGTAGCGGTTGCAGTTATTGCAATAGCGACAGTCAGCTCCGACCTGGTGATCGTAGGTACATAAGTAACACTGGGGATGAGCTCCAGTGTAAGCTCGTTTTGGAAACACCGGAACTGCTTGAAGAGGCTTCGGTTGCAGCAGTTCGGTTGTTGATGAGTTCGGGCTTGAAATCTTTCGTTTGCGGCTGGATTTGTCGGTGTCTTGCGAAGAGGTGTCGTCGTTGGATGATTTTTCAGGGGACTCGTTTGCAGAATCTTCGGCCGAGTCGTCGGAAGAACCGTCAGCAGCTTCGTCAGAAGAATCGTTGGCAGATTCGTCCAAAGATTCGTCGACAGGATCGTCTGAAGAATTAATGACGGTTGCTTGATAAGTTTGCTTGACAGGATTCTTGGAGAAAAACCCTTCCATGAGTCGTTTGTTGTTGATTTCTGCGGCTAAGCGGTAGGCTTCTTCGATGGTAGTAGGTCTTGCAGCTTTGACAAAATCACCCACACATTCAGGCAAGCCACGAATGTACTTCGCGATGGCTTTTTTCTGGAGTGTTGACTTGACTTGGGCAGATTATGCTGAGCTGTTTGAACCTTGCAGTGTAGCCAGCATTGTTACCTTTGAATTGCTCGATTTCCCAAAATTCGTTTTCCAACTTCTGGACTTTGTGGGGAGGGCAGTACTCTTCCTTCATGAGCTCTTTCAACTCATTCCAGGAGAGAGAATAGGCTGCGTGAATCCCACGTTTGTTGCGTTCGGCGGTCCACCAGTCGAGTGCTCGCGATTGAAATACTCCGGTAGCGCAAATGGTTTGGAAATGCTCGGGGCACCCACTCTGACGAAGGGTCACCTCGACAGAATCAAACCACTGGAGTAGCTGAGAGACACCTCCTTCACCTGTGAAGACCATTGGATCATAGGCTTTGAAGTGTTTGTAGAGAAAAGTAGACTGAGGCGCTTATGTCTTGACGTCTTCCAAAGTTCGAGAGTTGCTAAGAGAGTGCACTTGAGTGACAATCTGAGGAATGACCTTAGCCACTTCCCTGACCACAAGTGAAGCAATCCTCTTTTCGTCCCTTCGTTTGGCTCGTCTCCTGGCTGACATTCTCGAAGCAGAGTTGTTGGAAGGCATCTAGGCAGAGAGACTTGGAGTGAGATTTGATCATAATGATTTTTTTTAAGTTTTGCGATTTGAGTGCGTTCAAAACTTGTTGCAGGTTTTATAGTATTACGTATTCACATAGGAGCCACATAGGAGACACAAGATTCCTAAGTTCTCACACAAGTGTTTCGTTTGTATATATGTATATCGTTGTGACATTTACTTAGATGCGTATAGATAATGCGAGGGCGCGATGAAATGAGAGGGCGAATTGTTAAACTTTCGTTTTGTTGCGTACATTCGGTTTTCGTTTTAGATTGCGATGGCTGTGCGTGTCGTGCGTTCATAAAGCGGGAAGCGTAAATCGATAAATCGAGAAATCATTAAAGCATAAAATTCAAATCGTAAATACGTAAGCGTAAAACCAACGGATTCGTAGGCTAGAAAATTCGATAGAATGCCCTGGGTGTTTAGGCGTCGACTGACCAAAGTCATCCAACTATACCTTACGAGTTCGTGCACGCGTGTTGACCTAGTAGACTATGCTTCCACTGGGATGCAGCTCATGGCATTCGTCCTTCTATTCATCACACGGCTCGAGTCATTTGGTATAGCCGAGTCTTTGGTGAGAGCTTTTCAAAAACCATTCGAGGAGTGGAACGAGAAGTTAAGGTATGGGTTTCACCCCTGACTTAACAACTTCGCTCCTAGCTGTGGTTGTGCTCTCCGAATAAATTTGGGAGTCCCACTAGATTTGGAAATGGAGACTTTCGTTGAGTTATGGATGTCACTCCTATCTTGACGAAAAGTTCTCGTGCTAGAAAAATGCGCTGAGGGAGCGATCTCATCGAGAGTTCTTGGTTTTCACACCTGGTCTCCACTGGATCACTCGGTTTCGTTATGCGAGTATTTTCGAAAACGTGTGCATTGTGTCAGCCTTAGGAAAGGCTAAGTAGTATTTCACCCTTAGGAAAGGCTTCTCCGTCTGAAGCTGTAGTACGTGGTGTTCACACAAAGTTGTAGTTTTTAGCGATTTCGATCGAGAGTATCAAGTAGGCCCATACAAACCCTACTGGGTTCGCACGAGTCGGCTGTTGGTACTTAGACTATAGACTAGGTCATTTCTAAGACAACAACCCAGACTAGGTCGTGTCTTTCCTAATTCCCTATAGTTATGGCTCTGATACCAATCTGTCACACCCCAACCGATGGCGGAATCATAGGGGTGCGGAACTAGGTGAATTAGATTGCTCAGGAGAATCCATAACAACTATTTTGTG
The DNA here is from genome assembly GCA_030545235.1 of Helianthus tuberosus. Lineage (NCBI taxonomy): Eukaryota > Viridiplantae > Streptophyta > Magnoliopsida > Asterales > Asteraceae > Helianthus > Helianthus tuberosus. Next base: position 126,948,158 of record CM060351.1, on the reverse strand, counting down.
ACAATAATTAATGCGTTCATTATACCATACTAATAAACAATCAAAATCGCATTCGTTCTATAGCCACTTTTGGTTTAGGAAATTATGATTAGTTTTCCTTGAAGTGGCTTTCCGCACCTTGTCCTATCGTGCGAGGGGGGGCATAGTGCGGTGTTGTGGTCCACCATCTTTGTGATGTCGAGTCGTGGCTTTTCCGTAGCCACCGTTTCCATAGTTACAGATCGGCCGCAGCACCTCGTGAGTGTCTGCGGTTTGTAATAGAAGACTCGCTTTAAAAGAGTGTTGCACTCGATGTGGCTCTTGAAGGTTCAGGAACGTTAGTTGTTGAGGTGCGGTCGCTCCTCATAACCATCATCCCCTTGGTGAGAAGCTGTTTATATCCCCTCTGTGGTTGTGAACCGGAGACAAGGGATTTGAAGCTTGAAGAGGCTCTAAGGAGTACTGCTTTGCATGTTCCTGAGATGCGGTTTTCGCAGTCCAAAGAACATTGCTGGTTCTGAGTATCTGACACACCTGCTCGGGGCGCGCGTGTGTGTGAGCTCTCCGTATATTCCACGTGTAGAACAAAAGCTAGAAAGAGCTTTATTATTCCCCTTTAATAACTATATATATATTCAGGGGGTGTGTAAAGAGACATGCTGTATGGGTTGCGGAATGAGATACCAGATAAACCGCATGCCGTGTAGATGAATCTGTCTTCATTTTATCGTTTTACTGTAGACGTTGTAGACCGCACGTGCGAGTTGGTGGAAGTTGGTGAGATTTAGCTGGCATGTGCTGATATGAAAGGATGTTTGCACTGCCCGAGGCAATAAATGCACTGTAGCAGAAGTGCAAAAGGTCGTTTGTTGTCAGGCGCATGGGCGGCCACGCGCGCGCGGTAACCGTTAGAGAACCGTCGTCTGACACATGGCGGTCTGCGATAGGCGCAGAAACCGGACGTCTGTTCGGTTACCGTGATCGCATTAATTGCGATGGGTATAAAATGGGAAACCTTTTAGGGTTTCCCCTCATTTGTTCGATTTCAAAAATTTTCCGGCGAGATTTTCCGTTTTTCTTTGTCTTCTCCGATCAAAACTTTGATTTTTCTGGTGAGAGTTTCGAAGTTTCTTCTTCCTCTTATTCATTGTTATTTGTTGTTATGGCTAGTCCGTCTAGACCATCTTCTCCATCCCCTGCAAATCCTGATCCACCGTCGTCGCTGGCGGAGGAAGAGGAGACGGAGGTTAATGCTCCTGGAAAGTTCTTACCAGTTCTGAAGTGGAAAGAGTTGGAATTTGTTAATCTGATGACAGATATCCAAATGCCGATAGCCTATGGGGTAAAGTATCCCCAAGAAGGCAAAACGACCGATGATGCTCCTGCCAGTTATGTCAGTATGTTTGCCGATTGGTTTGAAATCTGCAATCTCCGTCTTCCACTGATGGTTTTCATGGTGGATTTGTTGGAGAACTACAATATTCACATTTCCCAACTGAGTCCTCTGTGCATGGTACGTGCTCGTCACTTCGAGAATTGTTTCCGTGCCCAGAATGTTGAGCCTTTGGTAGAAGACTTCCGACGTTTCTACCAGATGACGGAAATGTTTGTCTTCTTTTCTTTCTGCCTACGGAAGGGTGCCCCCAAGCTTATGACCGCACCAAGTGGAAGGCCAAATTTTTCTACGTGAAGGTGGCTGCGGTTACTGCTAGATTGCATTTTATGAATGTGACCGATAATATTGCAACGAAGCAGTTGAATACCCCTGAACAGGGGAAACAAGCCTGGCTTCAGCACCTGCGCCTTATTCCTTCCAAAAAATTGGGGAACAAGGAGCTGCAATGTTTGCGGATGATGTTGCGGGGTAGGCTGGGACAGGCGATGAGGCCTGTATTGAAGGAGAAAAATGAAGATAAGTGCCTGTTTGTTTTGCTCTTTCTATGGTACCACTTTGATTGCTTTAATGATTGAATAAGTGACTTTGTTGTAGTGGTTCCTTTATGGAGACTTTCCTGCCCGGATTTCGAGGGGAAGATTGAAGTTGTTGAGTGCGGTCCGGGTGGGTCCCTGATGTAGCCACACTAAATGCCTTGTTACCGCAAGGCAAAGGTATAGTATTTCTGCCTGCCCGCATTATTCTTCTTGTTGTATGCATAGTTTATGATAGATTGTATTAACCGCATGTAATCTTGGGGTGCTGGGAGATCCCGATGCCACGGGTGTTCCGTCCGCACCTTTTGTGGTTGTGATTGACAAGCAGAAGAGAAAAAAGAAGACGCATACCCCTGTTATCATTCCACCACTGGTACAGGGTGCATCAGGTACCTTCCGCCATCAATTTCGCAAATCTGAAGATTACGTGATAGTGTCTGACACTCTTGAGGGCTTGGGTGTTCCAGGTGTTTCCACTCGCGCGGGTGGCGCGACTGCGGGTGCTAAGCCTCGTGCTGGTGTTAAGAGGAAAGAGGATACTGCCGCTGCTGGTGGTGAGAAGCCACCGAAACTTCGAAAGACTAGGGCGGCGGTACTTCCAAAACATAAGCTTGCGGGCTCTGTTGGTAAGTGTTTACATGTTTTGCAAATTTGTACAAAAACTTTGTCTGATACGTTGTGTTTTTTTTTTTGTAGAAACTGTAAAGGTACCAACCCCGAAGCCTACTCCCCCCGTTTCTCCGCCGAAAGTTGCGATTCAAGTGGAGGAGAAGAAAACTACGAAGGGGCCCAAAGTTGAAATCTTGAGTAGCGAAGGGACCCCTCCTGCCCATAATGTAGAGCAGTTTTTTAGGAAGACCGGGGGTGATCCAGTTGCTGATACTTTAGATGCATCAGACAATTTGATCGACCTGCGCTGTGGTGGTGGAGATAAGGGGGTAAAAAGCTATAGTCCCCTGTTTATGAAAATGTTTCAAGCTCTGGTGCCGTGGGCAAGTGGGTTGAAGAACAACCTCCGATTCAGCCACACGAGACGGAGTTGGATTATTACTATCGCTCCTACTCGGCGGGGAATAGCTTTGATGTCCACTATCCCCCTGGGGGTATTTTACAGGGGGATGAGATAATGAACGATCCCTCGGTTTGTGGGGAAGCTCTGAGGAAGTTTGGGACCCCTGCTGAGACCATACGGGCACGGGGCTTTGGTCGTCAGAGCTTGCAGAACCAGCTTGCCTCCTCGCTTGTTGGGGGCTCCATATTCGCGAATGCGATTTTGGAGGACTATTCTTCCCTGGCTTGCAGGGAAGAAGAAACCACCCGGCTAAGGGAAGAAGCTGTTGGTTTGATGAAGACTGCACAAGCGGCTGAGGAGCGCTTGAACAAGCAGAAAGCTGAGTTTGAGACTTTGAAGAAGACTGAAGAGTGGGCCGCTTCCTCCGACCTTAAACAGGTTCGTTCTCTTTCCAACCTTCTTGCTGAAGAGCGCAAGCTTTGGAAAGAAGCTTGTGCTAGAGAGTATGAAAATTTTTTCCGTCTTCGTCAGGAGTTGAATAATTTGAAGGAGCGAACGCCAATCTTGTCAAGGAGAAAACCGCAGTTGAGGCGGCCATGAAGGAAACTGAAGCACGCGGTGCTGCTGCACTGAAAGAGGCAGAAGCGCGTGTTGTGGCTGCGGTGAAGGAGCTTGTAGATGCAAATGCTGATCGCTCCAAGTTGGGCAAGATTGTAGAGGATCTGAAGGTATGACCTTATCATTTCCTGAGTTGTTTTCTGATTTGGACAACTGTTGGAGACTGCCTCTTCATACTTGTGTATTTTTCTTTGTAAACATGAAGAAGTAAAGACTCGAGAGACGATCCTTGCGGATGTGAATCTCCGTGTTACAGAGGCTGAGGCGCGGGCTAGGCAGGCTGAGGAGGATAGAGATGGGTTGGCTATCTCAAATGCCCAACTCACTATTGACCGCGCTTGGATGCGACAGTTTGGTATTGCGCATGTAAGTGCCTTGTGTCTGTTTATTCCTTGTGTTTTCCTTAGTAATTCTTTTCATGTTATATGATTAGATTGTGGAGTCCAACCTTGATGCCCCTAGGAACACGGCTGCGGTTGCTGATGTAAATGAGCGCGCGTGTGAGACTGGGTTCAAGGCTGGCTATAATTAATGCCTCAAGGATGTGAATTCGTTCTTCTCAAGCAAATTTACCGATGAACGGTGTGCGTTTCACGGCGTGTATACTGAAGTTGCTTTCTCTGCGGCCGTAGATGCGTATAACAGTCTGGTTATTCCTGCCCTTGATCAGATTGAAGCATGTTTGGAGGTGGATGACTATGTTGACCGTTTACGCATGCTATTTGCACCAAGGAAAGAGGGTGAAGGCACCAACGGTGGAAATGTAGAATAGGTTGGGCCTGCGTGCCTTGTTGCCTTCTTTCTTTTGTTTGTAAATTTGCTGAAATAATGTAAAGGTTGCCTTTTATGTACTTGGTAGGTGCATAAGTATTTTGAATATATAACTGTTTTTGGCTCAAAGTTTGTACGTAAATGGCATTTACTGTTTGACTTTGTGTGAGCTCGAGTGAGTTACCATTATGTAAGGCCAATGTTTAAGGCACATGTAAATGATAGTAAGTCGAGAGTTTGCCTTTTGCATGTCTAGATGACACGCAAGTAAGTTAATGTGTGACTAAGTTGGCCTTAGAGCGCGAGTTAGTCGATCGCCTTTCATTATTTCCGTTCCACTGGTTGGCAACGCGTGAAATGATAAGTATACTGTACACTATTGTCGTGTAAGTAGTAGTCATTTCTAGTTGTTATCCCGTTAGGGTCTAGGAAATGTGTCCAGGTTTGAAAAAACCTTAAGTGTGTTGTTCCATGCATCCAGCCAGATGTGGTGCAACGTTTGCTCTTGTTCTATTACAATATTTGTGTGTGACCGCCACTTTGTATAGGTATTGTAAATGAAGATTTTGCCAATCTGTTTTTGTAGATACCACAAAGTGTAACACGCATTTGAAATAGAATTAAGAGATAAACAATGTTGTAGCAACCGTTTGTTTATTAATGAACAGATGGCATACGGTCCATTAAGTACATGGGGAAATGTAAATCACAGTCTTACATATAGCAGCGTCTAAGCTGCTGTGCGTTCCAAGTCCTTGCAATAATGTCACCTTTTAATGTCTACAGTTTGTACGCATCTTTACCCAAGACCTCGTGAATGAGGTAAGGGCCCGCCCATTTGGGGGCAAGTTTGCATGGGCGCTCTTTGTTAGAGGCTTCATTATCGCGAAGGACATAGTCTCCTGGGTTGAAGGTGCAGATTCGTACGCGCGCATTGTAGTATTTTTCTAACTTGGTTTTGTACTTAACCTCATTGATGGCTGCGTTTTTGCGCCTTTCCTCTAAGAGGTCTAAGTCAAGCCTGTGCTCCCTGTTGTTGTCAATTTTGTTAACAGCCAGCATTCTTGGTGAAGGGAGACCAATTTTGGCTGGGATCAACGCTTCAGAGCCATAGACCAGGCTGAAGGGTGTATCGCCATTGCTTGTCTATGGGTTGGTCCTATGTGCCCATAGGATACTTGGAAGTTCATCGACCCAACCTCGTCTGGCTGTTCACAACCGTGCCTTTATTCCTTCGACTAAACTTTTGTTGATGCTTTCTACCTAGCCGTTCCCTTGGGGGTGTGCCACGGAAGAGAAGATGTGTTCGATGTTTAGTTCTTTCAGCCATTTTTGGAAATCGTCAACAGCAAAGTTAGTGCCGTTGTCAGTTACGATCCACATTGGTAAACCGAAATGGCAGATAATGTGTTCCCAGACAAACTTTCGTGTGATCATAGCGGTAGTGGAGGCTAGGGTTTTGCTTCCACCCATTTGGTGAAATAATCGAATGCCACTATGATAAATTTAACTGCACCTGGTGCGTCTGGAAAAAGGTCCCACCACGTCTATAGCCCATTTCTAAAAAGGCCAAGCGGTGGTGACTGGAATCAGGTTGTTCTTTGGGCGCAATGTTTTGGGTGCGTGTCGTTTACAGTTGAAGCACTTGCGCAAGATCTTAACAGCATCCAGATGCATGTCGGGCCAATAATACCCAACATTCATGATTTTGGCCACTACCATGCGTAGTCCTGCGTGAATGCCACATATTCCTTCGTGTATTTCTCGGACTAGATATGTGGCGTCTTGAGGGTCGACGCATCATAGAAGTGGCCCCAGGTATGACTTGCAGTATAAGATACCGTCCCCCATTTGATAGTGACACGCTTTGTATTGCAATTTGCGTCCTTTCGCTTTTTTCTGGGGTGATGCCTGATTGCAGGTATCTTATAATTGGTGTCATCCAGGACGTTGTCCCGTATTGGATGACGTTGACCTGGCGCAAGGGTACTCAAAGGTTCTTGAGAACTTCAATACGTATATCCTTTGCAAGGTGCTGGAAGCTGGTTGATGCCAATTTGGAAAGAGCATCAGCTGGTTTGTTTTCACTCCAATTGATATGTACTATGTTGAAGGAGGTGAATTGTGATGCTGGCTGCTTGGTTTGTTAGAGGTAGAGGATCATGATGTCTCCTTTTGCAGCGTATTCCCCGTTAACTTGCCCCGCAACTAGTAATGAATCGACGTTCGCTTCCAGATATCATACGCCGAGTTTGACTGCCAGCCGTAGCCCTGCGAGCAATGCCTCGTATTCAGCCTCGTTATTTGTACTTTTGAAGTCGAGGCGTTTGGCGTAAGTAAGCTCTTGACCGTCATGGCTGATGAGCCGCAGAAGCGCATCCACGTTGTCCTCATTGGACGCACCATCAGTATATAGTGCCCAAACATCTGTCGGGGATGGCAGAGGTGTAGGATTTTTGTTCTTCCTCGCATTCTTGGATGCGATTCGCTGGTACTTCCGTGGCGAAGTCAGCTAAAACTTGCCCTTTGATTTCCGGGCGTGGCTTATAAACTAGGCTGTGCCCACCTAGTTCAATAGCCCACTTGGCAAGTCGTCCATAGATTTCGGGCTTGGAGAGGATTTGCCCGATCCTGTAATTGGTTAAGACAATGATGACATGACCTCCAAAGTATCGGCGCAGTCGCCTAGAGGCATGTACCAATGCTAGGACCAATTTCTCCATGATCGAGTATCTTGTCTCTGGGTCGTTGAGCATCTTGCTGACGTAGTAGATTGGTGTTTGGACCCCCTCTCGGTCCACTATGAGTACCACGCCCACTATGAGTAGATTGGTGCACCCATCGTGAGCGTAGTATAGCGTTGGTAAGATTCCGAGGTCGTCCAAGGACACAAGAGCTTTAAGTATCGGTTTATCCTCAACGTCTAATCAAACTAAAATTTTTTGAGAAAAGGTTTTAAACATAAAAAATAAAAACTAAAAATGCTGAAAATAAAAATAAAATAAAAACAGATAGACAAGATGAATCACTTGGATCTTACTCGCCTTTAATGTATCCTTTGATGATTTCCGCACTTTTGCACTTTTTAAGAGATTATCTTAGTTATAGTAGTAGGCCCCTCTTTTGAAGGTGACGTTACCCTCAACCTAGTGGTTTGAGACAGCAAGGATACAATCCCAAAGGGTCGGAATATTGAAAGATAATTAATTAAGTTATTAATGCGAAAAGTGGTAGGCCCCTCTTTTGAAGGTGACGTTACCCTCGGCTAAGTGGTTTGAGTCAACAGGGATACAATCCCAAGTAGTCGGTTTAATGTATTAATAGTAGTTTACATATAAGGGGATCAAGCCATTCGCACCCCCGCCATCCAATACCAGTGGGTATTGAAGGAGGTCCTAGTAAGCTTGACCCAGGTCCTTGCAGGATCTATACACTGAACAAGGCAAGAACCTTACTAAACCATTCCCTTAACCCCCGACCAGGTAGCCAACATATCTCTATATAGACCGTAGAGATATGAATGGTGAAAATCTTTTACTTTATATAGACAGTAAAGTAATGCCAAGACACCACGGACAATTGATAAAGAAGTTTCACCTTCAACATAAGAAACTAGTTATTAAAGTCATTAATACAAAACCAAATAAAAAGTGCGAAAAGATTAAAAATCAAAAGTAATATATTAAAATGCTTGTCTTCACCAAGTGATGTATGAGACTTAGCCAAACATGGCCTTTGATAAACAAGAGATCTAACGATCAATCTTGGATCCTGAGACTACTACACACACTCTAAGGTGGATGATGGATGATGGTGGTGGATGTGGGTGTTGTAGTGGTGGTGGAGTGGTGGCAAAGTGGGAGAGAAGTGGTTTGCCAAGGGATGCCTTTGAAGTGAGCCAAGCACCCCTATTTATAGCCTGAACAGAAGCCCGGCCACCGCCCCGTGTCCGCTGGACACGCCCCCGTGGTCATCTCCTTTCTCTTCCTTCATTAATTGCAATTGTCTACATTAGGCTCCACACGACCCCGTGTTCGCTGGGCATGACCTCGTGTGCAGAAGCGTATCTGTACTATCAATATTTGCAAGATTCTGCAAATCTTAGCGTTGACCACGCCTCGTGCTGAGCTGGGCACGCCCCCGTGGTGGGCATAGAAGCTTCCACAGCTTTGTCCATTTCTACAGACATCTGACCACGCCCCCGTGTCCAGTGGGCACGGGCCGTGGTCAGCCTTCTGTTTCTTGTTTTTGCTTGTGGAGATGTTGTCGAGGGGTCGGGCATGCCACGTTTATTCCTTTTCTTTGTATTTATGTTAACTTTTGCTGCATATTGTTCCTTTTGTTCGTTTAAGCTCATTTGGTCCTGGAAATACAAAAGGAAGACAAAAACACACTTTTTCCAACATTAGTACTAAAAAAGGTTAGTTTTATGCCTCATTTGATGTAATTTATATGTTGCATTTTACACACATCAGCAGTCCATTGCAACTGTTCTTTCTTTAGGCAGTTGCGCAAGGTGCTGATAAAGGGATAGGATTTTGTTGCGTGATTGGCCAAGAACCTATTTAGCGCGGCCAGTCGGCCGACCAACCTTAGCATCTCCTTTATCGTGGAAGGCGATGGCATGTGCTTGATCGCCTGAACCTTTTTCGGGTTAACTTTGAATCCATCTTTTGTCACGATGAATCCAAGGAATTTGCCTTCATCCATTCCAAACGAGCATTTCCCTGGATTGGGCTTCATGTTAATGCCTCGCAGAGTTTGGAATGTCCTTTCGATGTCTTGGAGCATGGTGTTTTCTTCCATGCTCATGACGACAAGGTCGTCCATATAAATCTCGACACTCTTGCTAATCTGATCACCAAAAGTGTCGTTCATCAGTTTTTGGTAGGTTGCGCCTGCATTATGCAACCCAAATGGCATCTTCGTATAGCAATAATTTTCCATAGGGGTGCGGAATGCCGTTTTGTCTTCATTTTCGATTGCCATTTGTACCTGATGGTACCCTTTGTAGCAATCAAGGAAACACTCCATCGGAATGGCGCGAGATTGTCGACATTTTCGTTAATCTCTGGAAGTGAGTAGCAGTCTTTGGGGCAAGCTTTGTTGAGATCTTTGTAATCGACGCACATTCGCCAGCCCCCGCTTGCCTTCTCTACTATAACTGGATTTGCCAACCAGGTTTGGTATTTGACTTCCCGCAGGATCCCTGCGGAGAGCAGTTCCTTGACCTTCTCATTCATTGCGTTGTTTTTTGCGGGTCCCAAGTTACATTTTGCCTGGACCACGAGCTTGATACCTGGTAGGGTATGCAAGAAATGTTACGCTACTTCGCGTGGGACTCCTGTCATGTCTGAAGGGGTCCAGGTGAAGATGTCTTTGTTCCTGAAGAGTACCTGCTTCAGGCGCGCTTTTGTTTTGGTGGATAAGGCGTGACCCAAAGTGACCGTTTGTTCGGGGTACTTTGCATTAAGTACCCACTTTTCCGGTTCGGTGGTGGGTGTCAACCTTGCCGCCTTGGCTAGACGTAGCTCGTCCGTGGACATGACTTCTCTGCGGGCGTAGATTATCGCGATCCCCGTTTCGGTTGGGAAGCCGGTAGCAGAGTGGGTAACAGATGTTATCATGTTGAAGTCGCCATGTGATTCTTTGTCGAGAAGCACGTCATATCGGGAGGTGTGGGGTAAAACCATGAAATTTACCTCCTCGATCCGCGTGTGCTTACCGTTGGTAAGGCGCACTGGAAATGTAATTTGGCCGAGGGGGAACACTGTTTCCCCTGCAAACCCGGCCAACGGGTAATCCACCGGCTGCAACCGATCTTTGTCCTCTTGATCGAACTGGTTGAAGCATTGCTCGTATATTATATCGGAGGTGCTGCCCGGGTCTATGAATAAACGCTCGGTGCAGTAGTGAGCTAGGTAGCCGGTGATTACGACGGCGCGCCTGTCGCGCGGTCCGCCTCGAAACTTGGGGAAAACGACTTGTTCGTCACGCCAGTCGTCATCCCCCTCCTTGCCGCCTTGCGCGACTGTCTGTGGCCCCCACTAATCATGTGGGCAGTTGCCACATACATGGCTTTCTTGCCACTGGAGGTGCCCTTGTCATTTGGAGTGATGCGCTTTATTTGCTTTGGCGCATTCGGCAACAAGTGTTGCAGCTTTACCTCCTTTAGAGCCCGTTCAATCTCCAAGCGGAGATTGATGCAATTGTTTGTGGAGTGACCCGAGTCTTTATGATATTCGCAATATAGGGTCGTGGCTTGCCCTTTTTTAGACTTCATTGGTAGGGCCGGTCACAAGTATTGTTCCTCTGCAAGAAGAACGTCCCTTGGCGACTTTGTGAGCTCGGTCCAATTGTGCTCCCGAGGCTCTTTCTTTGATGCCCGTTGATCTCTCTGGGCATTTATTGTTGCCCTGGCGTCGGACTGGGACCCGCGCGGGGCATATGGTTTGGAATCGTGGTCGCGGTTCCACACATCCTGGTTGCGTTTGTTTGTTGTTGTGCCTGGGCTCTTGGCGGGAGGGGACGGGCTTTGATGGTGCCGGGTCTTAGAGACCGCGTTGTTTGGGCATATGTCTTAACTGCCGCCATGACGTCGTCCCACTTTTCTGGCAAGTCGTCCCTGCCCGATATGGTCATAATCATTTCGTTATGTTTGACTGCTCGGACGAAATAACCGCGGGCCAGTTGGTCCGTTACCCCGCCGATTTCGAGGCATACCTTGTTGTAGCGGGTAACAAGGCTTCCAAGCCTTCGTTCTCCCCGTGCCAGATGTTCATGACGTCTACAGGGTCGCGTTTGTGATGTCTTTGCTGGCTGAAATGGGCAAGAAATTTTTCTTGCAGGTCCTCAAATGAGGCCAGTGATCCCGCTAGCAAAGAAGCGAACCAGGCCCTCACGATTCCGGTGAGGGTCTGGGCAAATAAATGGGACCAGACTTACCAGCTGCCCATGACTCCTGCGCCAATAAAGGCATTCATATGGTCGTCGGGGTCCGACGAACCATTGTACTTGCCCACTGTGAGTGGGAGTTTGATCCTGGTGAGTGGGGCCGAGGAAATCTCCTTTGCGAACTTGGAGCTGCCAGCAGCGGACCTTGGCCGGTATGCTGAACCTTAATCGTGCTTTGCGGCGCGATCGTATGTTGTGCGAGGTTGTGCGGGGGTATAGTAATTGTAGTCCCCAGACTAGCTGTAAGCCCATTGGGAATCCTCGCAGTATGTGTGGTCGTTTGGGTTGGTTCGGTCGTATCCCTCGTTAGAATGCGGTCCCAGACGGCTATGTATGCCGGACCCTGGGCGAGCAGCTGATTCTCGCATGTGTTCTCCGTGCGGGCAAGGCGGTCGCGCACCGTTGCTCTGGCCCGGGACCCGTATGTTGAATCGTCTTCGTTTAGCGTGTGGACACTTGCGTAGTTAGGTTCATACGGCCCGCGCCTATCCCAGGATGCGGGATGTGTTGGTGTCCGGCCCTCGTATTGTAAAACACGAGCTGCGGATGTAAATGGCGCTGGTGTGGGCCCTCCAGGTGCTTGCGTACTTGAGCAAGCTCGGGTGTAGGATGCATTTAGAGCAGCCTGTTGTTGTAAGAACTAGGTGTGAAGATCCACTCCTGGTGGCAAAACTGAAGCGTACTGTGAAAAGTCCGACACGAACACGGGGGGAGTGCCCCTTGTGCGGATGTGCCGACATGGCCTATTGGTTGGGCAGGGGGAGTGTTCCTCGTTTGCCCTGTGTTTGTTGGGGTAATGTTTTCCCCCCGTAGCATTATTTTGACGATCAGACATGATCTTCAAGAAAGAAGAGATGAAAAAAGTGTTAAGAGTAGCGGTGGGCGCAAATGATGAAACAGTGGTTAACCGGGGAGGTTAATTCACTGGTCTCATCAAGTAGGGTTAATCCCTTCTTTCCGAGTATCGGCGGCTGAATCGTCCGCTAAACTGTCTCCTGCACAAGGAAACACGTTGTGACTCGTAACAATGAGGATGGGGTGGGGGTGCTCCTTGTTATCACTCTCCGACATGAGAATCAGTATTTGCTTCAGAGCAAAGTGTGTGTTTGTAGTAAGTGTGAGAGAGAGCAGGAAAACCGTACCTCAAACCTGGTCCGGGATGGGTATATATAGCCGAAGAGTAAAGAAGGGTAATTGAGTGGCTAGACTGACAACGCGCAGCCCTTTGCAGGTATGTCAGGCGCGTAGGTCACGGAGGTGATGCCACGTCCTGCCGTGGCTGTCAGTCTGTTCGCCAACGTTGCATACATGTGGGCTGGACAGGTGGCTGTTTGTAAGTGCCACTTGCTGTTTTGGACACTTAAGTCAAAGTATCAGTCCCACTTGCATCGTTAACAGGATGCGGTGTTGGGCCGCATCGCTTGACCGCGGTTGTTTCCGCGTCCCATGTCGTGATGAAAATATCTATAGGGTGCGGTGCTGAGGCACATCGCTGTGTGCGGTAACTGCTGTTGTTACCGCATCCCTTGTTGTGACGAAAACAGTCGTTTTCATACAAAAGGTAAGTCTTCTCATCACTAGACCGATTGGAACAGTTAACTGCGTTCGCGCGTGCCCGTACGGACGTAGATAAGTCCTTGTTGATGGGAGTATTTGATAAGTGTGATGGTCACTCGCGTCCGCTTTGGTGCGAGATCCGGGACCATACCCCTTCAGTATGGATAAATATAATTGTATATTTGCGTATAGTGGTCCAAATCTAATAAAGCGGTATGTATAAAATATGAACATACATGTAATTTGTGTGTGCATATATAATTATATATGTAATAAATTAATAAAAATTAATTCGAGCTGAGCCGAGCCGAGCGGACATTTGCTCATGCTTGGCTCGTTTGCAAACCGAACTAAACCGAGCAAGCATATTCCAAACATTTTTCGAACGATCGGCAAGCGATAAGCGACAAACAATTTTAACAATCCTAATTTTCATCTCTCTTTCAAGATCGTGTGGAATTACTATATATAACATTTTTGGTGTGTGGAATTCCAAATACACCATGTACACTCTTAGCTACAAGAATATATATACACAAAAGTAACAAATTTTACTGTTTTTTTCCTCAAAAAATACAAAATGGGTGGGGCCTACAAGTCGTCCTGATTTGTAGTTTTAGCTAATCTTTACAACACGTGACGTGTCTACAATCTCTCATCCTACCAAAAGGTCACCATACCATACCTTTAGCTCAAGAAGAGAGAGAAAGCTTCAGAGCTTCACATTGACGATCACAAAAGCTCAAATCTTTCAAGTAAAAATTCAATCTTTTTTCTCAAACATTTCTTCTTTTTGGTTTATAATCACTACACATTTCATAATCCAGATGGGTCTTCCTCCCCATGAAGCAATCAACCAGTTTAAGGAGTTAATGGACCAAGGTTTCTTCATACCTCATCTTTCTTCTTTGAGTTTAAAGATTTACTAAATTTGACATTTGTGACATTTTTCTTGCAGTTGATGAGCCTCTTAAAAGAACATTTAAGGTTCTGCTCATGTTTCCCTTTATAACCCTTTTAGATCTATGATTATTTTGTTAAATTCTAGTGTTAGATGTGTGTAGATTTATGTAGTTGAACTTTTTTTTGGAGGAAAGTTGGTTGATGTGCAAATGCTGGTGGTTAAAGAAAGTGTTGTAAAGTTTAGATCTTTAATCTTGTAGTTTTTGAGTTGGGTTTGGACTGATGACCCTATTTTTTCATTTATTTATTTTTTTGATTTGATGACCCAATTGGAAGCTTAAGCTAGGTGTCACAGATGAACATATTCTAAGGGTTATTATTTATATAAATAATGACTATTTAGGCATTTAAATTGATGCTTCAGTTGAAAGCTTGAATTAGTTCTAACTGATGAACAGTGTACAAGAATCTTTGTATAAATGATGAATCTTTAGGCAGTTAATTACACTTGGTAAGTTAAGTTTCCAAGAGTTGGATTTGAAATGATGACTCAATTGGAAGCTTGAATTAGTTAAAGAAATTTTTATATGAATGACGGATCTCATGTTCATGGTTGCATTCTGTTTCGGGCTTACTTGAGTATTATTTGTTCAGAATGTTCATCAGGGATATGTAGTCGAAACTTTGGAGAGATTTCTTAAAGCAAGAGAGGGAAATGTTACAAAAGCCCACAAGATGGTTTGATCTATGATCCTTTACGCTTCACAGTACCGATTTTTCGTGTGATTATGAGTGATGTGTTTGTGTGAATTACAGTTGGTGGATAGCTTACAGTGGAGGCTGCAAAATGGGATAGATGACATTTTAGCTGCAAGTGCCTTTACCCTGATCACCGTCGACACTTAAACTAGTTTAATCTTCAAACGGGTGTTTGGGTTAGCTTATTTTGGAGCAACTTATGACTTATTGACTTATAAAAGTTAATTAGTTGTTTTTTGAGTGTTTGGGTTATAGCTTATTTTAGAGAGTTTTGTGTGTATGAGAAGTCATTTCTGAGAAGTTAGAATTTCTAACTTCTCACTTATGACTTATATAAGTTAATAAGTCATTTTGAGAAGGAATCCCAAACACCCCCTAAATATTTGTTTGGATACACGTTTTGGAACTGATTATTCCATACTTCAAAACGTGCATCTAAACGCCTCCGTTTTTGCTTAATAATATAGTGACCCGAGGGTTTTCATATGCAGAAACCGATTATTCCTGCTAATTTCTACAGAGGAGTTCGTGATTCGCAGCTGATAGGACTGTCTGGTTACACAAGAGAGGTTACATATATTCACTTTTTTTCTTATTTATTTTTTTTTGCATTATTCTCACTTATTTCTGTTTATTACAGGGCCTTCCCGTGTTTGCTATCGGTGCAGGCCTCAGCACATTCGACAAAGCATCTGTAAGACTTTGTTTAAAGTTAAACGACTCGAGAATTTAATTAATTATATTAATTAGAAATCTAACGATGTATTTTTATCTAAATTATAATTTGCAGATCCATTATTATGTGCAATCACACATTCAAATAAATGAATATCGAGATCGTGTGATACTGGTAAGAAGAATATCAATGATTTATTAGGTTTTACTTTTCCTCATTAGCATGGGTGTGAATTTTGTAACACGGGTAGGGTTCAGATCAACTTGGCGGGTTGAACTGTTTATTTCATAGTTATGTTATAAAATAAAAATAGGCCAAATGTAAAGGTTAAAAGAGAAATTAACATCACATTTTATAATTTAAAACCTAGTTCTTTCATACACATTTTTATTTTTGGTTGTATACTTGTTAAAATGAGTATTAATACAATAAAAAATTAAGAAACTATTTTTTTCGGGTTAAACGAGCTGCTAACTTTCACTTTCGAATTCGTTATAGCCGGCTGCAACTAAAAGGAATGGAAAGTATATTGGCAAGTGTGTGAAGGTTTTAGATATGAGTGGCCTAAAGCTTTCTGCGCTGAACCAGATTAAGGTACATTTATTAAAACATATTATTTATAAATATATTCTTAAAAAGCTTAAAACAAATATTAGTTAACGAACATTGATGTTTTGGCACTGCAGCTGCTGACAACAATCTCTACTGTTGATGATCTCAACTACCCAGAGAAAACGATCACATATTATATAGTAAACGTCCCCTACATATTCTCAGCTTGTTGGAAGGTCGGCTCGATTCAGTTAACTCCGTTATTATTAAAGAACAATAACCATTATGCTAATTATGAATTTTGGCACATGCAGGTTGTGAAACCGCTGTTGCAAGAGAGAACAAAGTTAAAAGTACGAGTGTTGCAAGGTGGGGGTCGTGACGAGCTGTTAAAGGTAAATACATGGCAGTTGATTTGAATGTCATAGATTAAGGGTGGCAGTTTCTGACATGACACCTAAATAATCGGATTTTGAGTTGTCATGTCTTAACCCTTTTAATAAATGGGGCGTGTTTGGTTTGATCTTTTTAATTGAAAAGGTTGACCCGCCAACGCATTTACAATCTGTTTAACCCATTTATTACAACCCACTAACCTGATTAACATGTTTACAACTTGATTACTACCTTGACCCATTTAGATAAATGGGTTAAACGGGTTGTGTTTAAGGTACATGCTTATTAATTGTGTCTGGGTTAGAAATGTTTTTCGACACAAA
Organism: Helianthus tuberosus; assembly: GCA_030545235.1. Taxonomy (NCBI): domain Eukaryota; kingdom Viridiplantae; phylum Streptophyta; class Magnoliopsida; order Asterales; family Asteraceae; genus Helianthus; species Helianthus tuberosus. Next base: position 126,931,726 of record CM060351.1, on the reverse strand, counting down.
TAAATGTATGGGTGTGTTTGGGTTGAACAATTCAACACGCCAACCCAACATGATTATTGATCACCAATATTTCTGCTGTGCAGATAATGGACTACCCTTCACTCCCTCATTTCTGCCGAAGAGATGGGTCTGGATCCGGGTCCGGTTCTGGGTCAGGAGCGGGCAATTCGAATGATAATTGCTACTCATTGGACCATCCATTTCATCAAGAACTTTACAACTACATGAGGGAACTATCAGGGATTGATGAACCAAAAGAGCCAACAAAGCAAGGATCGATCCACGTGGAAGTGCCGATGGGGGACCACGAAGGCGTAGAGTTACACAGAACGTTGGAATCGGAGCTGATGAAGCTCAGAACCCGAAAGAGCCTCTCTGGGTCTTTAGAGAAAGTCAAGATCAGTGATTAAAGATATAATTATGAAGACGAGTGATTAGTAGTGTGACTATGTGGTGTTGTTTAGTCATTAGTTGCTCATTGTGAGGATGTATTTGTATTAGATCTACACGCATCATGTATCATCTATGGTCCATTTAGGTAGTAGGAGTTGCAATAGAGATGCTTTAGTAATGGACATAAATAGAAGGTTCATGTTAACTAACTCTGTAATGTATCAATCCTGTATGTGTTTTAGTAAGTGGTTTAGTCTTTTGGGCTGCTGAACTACTGATTTTACACGTGTTAGGGAGATGAGGCACATCGTTCCTAAAAAGCAATGAGGTGGTGATTTTCGCTGAGATCCAATTCGCGCATCTGCCAGCTTGAGTTGAAGCGGTTGTGCATAAAGCTTTCTCATCATACCTAGAGCTTTTTTGTATTACTTTATTTTAGTATTTTAGTAACTAAAAACTCTTTAACACCATACCAAACGCCTCACATGAAGCTCGCCTTTTAGGACCTAAATGCGTTGACGTGGCTCACGTCCTTTTGAACTAAAGGCCAAACAGGTCAAGCCCAAACTGACATGTACCCGTTTAAGGCTAAACTCAAACCAGTAAGTTCAAACATTAAGATGGAAGCAAAAGCTATCTATATCACATTAATGATAATACAGTCATTAGAGTATACATTAAGAAGCTAAAATCTACATATGCAAACAAAAGATGTAAAGTCATTAGCCCAAAACATGTGAACTATATCTGTACATTCCACAGCCTGTAAAACATACTTCACTGCACATACAGGTTGGTCTAGATTAATATACGCTGCACATTAACTTAACCTTTCTGTTTACCGGTGTCATGAATGCCACCATTTTCAGTCATCAAAACCTATTTTCTTTCTTCTGTTTTCCTACCTCGAGACTTCCATACACCCTGCATCCACAACAAAATCACATTCGTAACATGAAATTTAGCAGATTATAATATTAATATAAAAAAGGATGAAGATGGGTACAAGAGGCATATCATCGGATAATTCTGCTTCGTCGTCATCTTCTTGAATGGATCCTGACACATCAGCAACATTTTCAGATTCGCTCTGCACAGAATCAGGATCACTGAACCTGTTCTCTGCATTTTTATCGCGAGCTCTATCACTTGCATCGTCCTCTTCTACACAAGTAAATAAATACCATAAAAAAACTATGCAAAATAGAAGTCAAAAGGTAAAATTACTGTCAAGATATTTACCTGAGTCCAAATTATCAACTTTTGAAAAAGTGAAATCCTCATGTTCACGTTCAGAGTCTGCCGTATTATCAAGTTCATCTGTTCTTTCTACTTCCAAATATTCAAGTTTCTTCCGTCTTACCTTCGTATTCTTTCTAGGGGTTCTTTTGCTTCTTACCATGGATGACGGATGCCTGTCATTTTCATACCTAATGTTTACAATTAACATAATTTCCTCAAGAAAAAGAAAAAAAATATACATATCAATTTCTCAGAAAACAAGAAACAAGTACTCACATGTCACTTGATTCCTTCTTTCCCTTAGAATTATCCACAACTTTAATTTTCTTCTTAGAGGACCTACATGCGTAACAGTCGAGACGGACCAAAATCAAGTCATTTGCTAAAATGAAGATTGTAAGCTAAATATTAAAAAAAAAAAAAAAAAAAAGTTGGCCGTACTCACCCTTTTTTAGGACGTGGACTCTTGGATGATTTATTCCGCTGTAGAGGTGAATTAAAAATAACATATCATAAATCAATCAAGGCAATTACATATATACCCGTGAAAACTTACATGATATCATCATATTTACCCAACGAAGAAAAGAAGCATCCATTCAAAATACCAAAAATTTCAATCACCCATTTCACTAATACAATTTATATTATGACCATTGTACCCTTATATTTCTCCTAACACTCCAAACTCTCATATCCTAATGCACCCTTATATTTCTCCTAACACTCTAAACTCTCATATCCTAATGCAAGTTTTAAGAGAATGGTATAAATGTAACAAATTTGCATATGGGTATATTTGACATTCTGTTTTGAAGGGTATACTTGAAATTGTCCCCACTTTATACGTACAATGTTGACAAAATAAAGATAAGAGATAACACTTGCCTTTGTAGGCTTGGGAGTGTTTCTAACAAGCACCCACCGCTCCTTGTCCAATCGTAGCACTTCAACATCACCATCATTGTATAACACCTTCAGCATAATACAAGTTTGTGGGAAATCAAATGAATAAACACATTTAAAATTAATATCACATTTGATAAACTGTGATAACAGAACTATGCAACTTACCACATGTCTTTTCTTTTCATGGTCATAAGACTTCACCAATCCTTCATAAAACCTAAAAACAGTAATTTAGAAAGTGAATGTGTAACGATTATCTTTTTTACTAGATACGAAAAAGAAACTCACTCTCTATCCTTAGGCCACCAAACTTTTATCCGTCTGCCAATCAAGTCTGTCGTGTGTTGACTGTGTTCACTTTCCCCTTCCTTTGATGTGCACTAAAGAGAAGAATAAATCATGTCAGAAACAACAATTCATGATATTAAAAATAGTAAAGTACACGGATGGCACCTATGGTTTACCAAGATTTTAGATTTGCTCCCTTTTCAAAAGTATATGATGGTCCCTGTGGTTTGCACTTTGTAACGCATTAAGTCCCCAGCTTTTTCCAAAAGTACATGGATGGTCCCTGTGGTTTGCACTTTGTTATGCATTTAGTCCCTAACTTGGACCCGCTGAAACCTTTAGATTTTTTGGTTGGGGATTAAATGTGTTGCAAAGTGCAAACCACATGGATCATTCGTGTACTTCTGAAAAGCCAGGGACCAAAACCAAAATCTTGGTAAACCACGGGGACCATCCGCGTACTTTACTCTATTAAAAACTGAAAAAGTCAAAGGTCAACAAACCTTCGCTAATCCTGCAACACTTGCTCGTTTCCGCTTCCTCACAGATCCTGATTTTTTATTATTAGCATCGTTATTAACATGCTTTTCAGGATTCTGCATGAAGCAATAAAACATTAGCAGTTAAAATGATAATAATATGTTTTTTATTTTTAAAAAAATTACCTCTACGTCACTGCCATCAGTTTTCCCATCTTCTTTTGTATGTATATGGTCTTCTAAATCACTCATTTTGATGTTATCAAAAGCTGACAACACATTTGACTTCTTACGTTTGGCTACCGCAACACTTATTGTTTGGTTAGGTATTCTTTTCCTCTTATGCTTTTCATCAGATTTATTTATTTCATGACCATTTGACACACCTAATTTATGCAAATCTATTTCTCTCACCATACCCAAGTTATCATCATTGTTTTTATTATCTTTATTGCTATTATTTTGTACAGAAGTCGGTGTAGATCCATTTTTAACGGACTTTCTGTCCTTTGTTCCTCTAGCTTTTAGCCTTTCCAGTATTATTCCTAAAGGAACCTCCTTCCCACTTGTTTCTTCAATGTCCAGTATATCATCCTCAATAATTTTTGAGGTCGCCTGAACAAGAATAAATGCATAATTATCACTATCTTGTTAATTTGTAAAGAGTAGATTGTATTTTACATCCTTTAAGTTTGAGCCAAATTGCAGGCGGCGTCCTTTAACTAACAAAATTACACTGGATATCCTTTATGTTATTGTTTCTCATCAGGCGGTGTCCTTTTACCCTTACCCAGTTAGTTTTTTCTATTAACTCTTAACACGTGCCACTCACATGAAGGCATAATGGTCATTTTCACTTATTTTGTTGTTAATATACATATATTTATTTAATTTTGTTTTAGTTATTAAGTGAAAGTGACCACTATGCCCTCATGTGAGTGGCATGTGTTAAGAGTTAACATAAAATATTAACCGGGTTAGGGCAAAAGGACACCGCCTGATGAGAAACAGTAACATAAAGGACATACAGTGTAATTTCGTTCAAGGACCCCGCCTGTAATTTGGCTCCAAGTTAAAGGAAGCAAAATGCAATTTACTCATTTGTAAATGATCATTATGTGAAAATAACATACACTTTCATTGGATTCCATGTTGAGCGACTCAAAGTGCGCAACAGCACTAGCTTCACCCAACCATGTATGGCCTTCAGTCACATGTTTCTTGTCTTCTTTCTCCTGTTCTTTTTTATCGATTTCTGACTCCTTTTCTTTTTCTTTGTCTTTCTCAGTCTCGTTTTCTTCTTTCTTATCATGTGATACGTATAGCCCCTGAGGTACACGAACATGTACCAATGGCTCCTCAAGATCTTCTTGCTTTTGGGCTAAGCGTTTGGTGATTAAGAAGCAGAGGTCGCAAATTGCATACGAGTTCTGAATATGTATAGAAGTTAATAATTTATAACTATGTAACTATTTTATATACATAAATGCATCTGTTTAATTATGTATGTATGTACCTTTGACATGTTTGTATCTATAGCATCTTCAGAGCTCCGGATGCTTTGAAGAATAGAAAGTACGGAAATAACCTCTTCCTTCTTTAGACTATTACTGGGCTTCCCGTCTTCATGGAAATTTGTCAACATAGAAAGAAATAAATACAATTTCCTGGAAATTTAAACATGTTATCATTCAACCAATCAGATTCAATAAATAAGCAGTTGACAAAATATGGTAATGTAATAAGAGTCAATGGGAGGGTAAAAGTTTTTTGACCTGACCCGAAACCCGACACAAAAAAACACCTCCGGGTCACACGACCCGTTTAAAAAAACGGGTTGGTTCAAGTTGAGCCGTATAAAAACGGGTTGACCCGTTAACCCATTTAACTATTTAGAAAAAAAAAACTTTTGTATTTTTGTTTTTGTTTTTTCCATTTTCATTTTACATGGTTAGTCATAATAATGTTAGTTTTGGCACACTATATTATTTACTTGTCACGCTCATAACCGCCATTAAACTATTTATCGATAAGCCACTTAAAACCGATATATTACAAAGGATTACACGCCAATATACCAAATACACTGACATGAATACGTAACCTAAGCTGAGCCCTACGAGCCTGTTACGTTATTGAACCTAACTTTATTTTTACAATCATGCATGTATCATACCTGTATATTGGTTCATATGCTTTGAGATCCTTGCATTGATCAATATTTGGAAAAGAAGGATGATGGGCAAGTGCATGGATCAAATAGAGAAGAATGGATTCTGGACGAACAACAGAAAATTTTCCATCACTTTGCACCGAAACTTGTCTTGCTTTTCCTTGCCGGCACATCTGAATGATGTCATTCAGATTACGGTTTTCCTGCAAATATAAGTTTAATAACAAAATAGTAAAAATGACTATTTTGTACGCTTCAAACATTATAATTTTGTAAAAGATCCAGCAAGAACAACCTCAGATTTCTCTTCTTGAACTGATTGCTGAGAGCCTAGATCTAGTAAGAAACCACAAGCGTATTTAGGGTCCAAACTTCGGTCCTTAATGTATTGATGAACTTTTTTGAGAAATAATCTCTTAACTTCAGGGAATTCAAACTACAAGTGTCATCAGAAAAGAGAAAAACAAATAGTAAGAGGTAAAGCTAGCTACCGATAAGTGGGTGTAAAAAAGAGTGAATTCGGGTTTTTTTTTGTCTGGGTAATTGGGTCAATTCAGATCAAATATAAAATAATAGCTACAAATCAAATATGGTCGAAGTAACTGGCTATATGGGTCAAGCGTCTAAAGTGTATTCAAAAGCTTGCAGTGCTCTAACTCATTATATTTTACAAAAGCTGCATTGTGATTATAATAACACTGTGTTTTAATTATATTTAATAATACATTAATTGTTTACAAAATTCCAAACAATTTACCTCTGAAGTTCTCAAGGTGTGGTAGAATACATCAACGGGAATCTTCTTATCCCAATGCCTTGATAACCGAAGAATAGCCTTGGCTGCAGCTAGCTTTAAATGGGCCTTATCGACACGACTGTGGAGGGTGGGAAAAATAGTATCTAAAAGATTAGAATATAAAAATAACTAGCGAATGTATAAGATTTCAGTGACCAAAAGCACCTTGATTCGATATCTTTTGAGATTTCCCCAAAAGAAAGTATGTTGTTGAGATCTTTTATAAGTTCACCAATCCCAACACAAAGATGTGCATCTTTCACTGGCAAATAACTCTTTACCAGAGTCTTGATGCCAAATATCTAAACGGCAAAATTTGGTCAAAAAAGCATGAGAAACTTAAAACATCCATCAAAATTAGAAATTTAGAATTTTCAATTATAATATATATACTAACCTTCAATGAACACACTTCACTTTTATCATCCCAAGATTCTTTTGTTTTATCACTTGTTTTCTAAGACATAGTTAAAGAAACTTTAGAGTAACGTACACGGATGGTCCCTCGGTTTTAACAAAATTTTGGATTTGGTCCCAATCTTTTCCAAAGTACACGGATGGTCCACACAGTTTGCACTTTGTAACGCATTTGGTCTCCGGCTTTTTTCCAAAAGTACATGGATGGTCCCTGTGGTTTGTACTTTGTAACGCATTTAGTCCCTAACTTGGACCTGCTGAAACCTTTAGATTTGTTGGCTAGGGACTAAATGCGTTACAATGTGCAAACCACAAGGACCATCCGTGTACTTTTGAAAAGCTAGTGATCAAATCCAAAATTTTGGTAAACCACAAGGACCATGTGTGTACTTTACTCCAAACTTTACTACTCATAATAAATAACGAGTAGAAGATAGCAACTGGATTCAAATATTCAATACCTCACTGTACCCTAATATGTCTTTCTTTATGAAGTTTCGAATTTTGGTCTCTTGAGTTTCAAAAACAGGCCTCGCAGTCTGTGCAATGCAACCGAGAGATTGTAGCACCGAAGACAAATGCTCCTTCTTCTCTAGCATATCCACAAGTTTCTGTACATTTTCCAAAAAAAAGATTAAATAAGTATAATCGAGGCATGTTTAGAATAAATATCGAAAGTAATTTCAAATCAGAACCTTGTATAATACAGATAATGATTTGAGCTCATCATCCTTTGTTATGGCAACTAATGCATGCACGGCATGCTTGGCGAGCCGCCTACTACCTTCTAAGCATAATCTCTCTAAAAATAGATCTAATGAACTGAAAAGGAATAATAACATTTAGAAAGACATAAATAAGGAACGTGATATGCTTCACAAAAAAGTTCATGTTTTTTCATAAAGTAAAATGCCATCTTCATCCCTGAGGTTTGGTCAGTTTTGCGACTTTTGTCCAAAGGTTTGTTTTTCCGCATATGGATCCAAAAGGTTTGAAATCTTGCCATTTTCATCTGGCTCGTTAACTCCATCCATTTTTCTCTGTCAGGTCAGGGGTATTTTCATCTTTTTTGTTAACTTAAAGGGCAGTTCGGTCTTTTTCACTTTATGTACAAGCATTCAAAACAAAACAAAGTAGATAAAGAGACGGAAATACCCCTGACTTAACAGAGAAAAATGGATGGAGTTAAGGAGCCAGATGAAAATGGCAAGATTTCAAACCTTTTGGATCCAGTTGCAGAAAACAAACCTTTGGACGAAAGTCGCAAAACTGGCCAAACCTCAGGGACGAAAATGGCATTTTACTCTTTTTCATACCTAGATGATTTTCCTGATTGTTCCCTAATCACGCCACCAGCTTTTGCGAGAACATACAAAATGCCTTCTTTTATTACTTCATTATCATCTTCGAGAAGATGGACCAAATCTTTTTCAGTCCTACTAAGTAATAAAGGACTAAAGGATGCAAGAATCTGAAAATACATAACATATTTATGTCAAGATTGTTGAAATAAACAGCAAACATTTTACCATAAAAGCTAAAGAAGTTTTACCACAAGTATATTCATGCAAGACTGTGTCAGTAGTCTGTTTCCGGAAGATTTCTGTAGGTCCACCTCTAGAAGAATATCTTTAACATAATCCTTGTTAAACAGTATATACGAGCACTTTATAGACAGAATGCTTAAAATTCCATAAAGTGGATGCTTCTGGCCAACTATCTTGAGTAATGCATCCTATAAATCAAAATAAGAATGTTACATGTATCATACACACGAGTCAATATCGTATTTTACTGGACGTTTTCATGTCAGTATACGAGTTGCGTGTTTAAGTGGAAAACGACTAACAAAAAACTACTTTACAACTAACTCCTTCACTTTCGGCTAGTTTCTTACCCGAGATTTGGAACTTTGAAGAGAACTAGTGGTGGGATCAAGTAATGTAGTCAATATTTTCCAAACATTAGCATCCTTTAGTTGGTGAAGAAGCAAGAAATCTGACTCGGCTTTTGTGGGGTCCGTGAAACAGCGAGACATAAAGCGAAAGCAGACCATGACTTTCTTCTTGACCTCTAAAGCATCACTTTCCTAAATCGTAAAAGAAAAAGAAAATCTTTTAGTTACAACTTACAAATAAAATGTAGTTTTGTCCTGTCTGTGGTTGTCGGTTAATGAAAGACCAAACCTTATGCATCTTCCTAAGAGAAAGATACTTTCGTAACTCGAACTGTAACCTGCAATCCAATTGAAAAAAAAGAAATCGATTATTGTAAGTGGATGTATTTATCAAAGGATTTTTTGTTATCGTAACAAACCTTTGTTTTTGCTCCAGTATTTTCTCCAAAGCTTTTATCTCAACCTTATCAAATTTTGAAAATAGTCTGACCCATGTTCTAACCTTGTCTTTAACAGAAAATTCAGCTGGGAAGAGAGACGTGCATAGAATGCATTCAACCGTGTCTGATCTGAAACTCAGAAAATGTTTTTAATAGTCAACCAGTGGGTTACCTCCCGCGCTCCGCAGCGGGTTCGAAACGTAGATAAAATAAGCAAATTGCGAGAGTTAAAGTTGTTTGATGTATTAGTAAAGGGGCTAAACATGTCATTATTAAAGTTGAGGGGCTAAAGTTGTTTGATATAGTTAAGAAGCTAAACATGTAATTATTAAAGTTGGGGGCTAAACATGTAATTATTAAAGTTGAGGGGCTAAACATGTCATTATTAAAGTTGAGGGGCTAAGTTGTTTGATGTTGACAAAACAGCATATATGTATAATATATAATATGCTATCATAATTAGCAAAAAATAAACAACTAAAAAGGTATAACATACCTAAAATCTTTATCATAAAAACATCTTAAGATTCGTCCTGGGATCCAATTATAACCATCACTCATTCGCTTGGTGCAGCTCATGCGGTATATATCAGATAGCCTCTCCATGGTATACTTTTTCACAAGAAGCTGTAATTAAAACAATTACTTTATATCAACATACTGTTTAGAGTCAAGTACACGGATGGTCCCTGTGGTTAACCAAAATTTTGGATTTAGTCCTTAGTTTTTTAAAAGTACACGGATGGTCCCTGTGGTTTGCACTTTGTAACGTATTTAGTCCCCAACCTTTGCCAAAAGTACATGGATGGTTCTTGTGGTATGCACTTTATAACGCATTTAGTCACTGAACGTTGAGGACTAAATGTGTTACAAAGTACAAACCACAGGGACCATGCGTGTACTTTTGGCAAAAGTTGGGGACTAAATACGTTACAAAGTGCAAAACACAGGGACCATCTGTGTAGTTTTAAAAAACTAGGGACTATATACTTTACTCTACTGTTTAATTGAAATGCATTCATAATTAGAAAATACAAATGATAATTACAGATTTGTCACGAAGTCGGTCAGCTACAAGCTTTACGGTGTTGGGTGATATAGAAGATAATTCATGACATGCTATGTCTGAAACTACTGCAACCACTTTTTGGCGGATGCTTTCATCATAATCCAACAGGCGGTCACAGAGGGCAGCTACCAAATTTGAGATAAAAAGTAGAGTTATGTTAAGTAACATTGTAACTGAATGATGAAAGTGAAATAATATAAGATAAATCAAAACTTACCGATAAATTGAGGAGATTCTGATCTGGAAGGATTGGATAACATACAGAGCTTGACGTGTTCAAGAACCGACATTCGAACTTCAACAACTTTGTCTGTCAACCTCTTCAAAAAATCTATAACGATTGGATGAAACGTGTCGGGAATGCTACATCCTGGGATTGAAAAAAGGTCCCCCGCTAGTTTGACCGCTTTTAACCGAACGTCTAGTTTATCTGTCTGTAAATCTCATCACTTTACTCACCAAAACTTATAAACAATTGTTTGAAACGGAATGACATCGATATTAAATTATGTTTAGATTCTTAGGTGGCGTTTAGTTTGTACTTTGTAGTCAGGACTCAGGAATCAATACGGCTACGGGTTTGATAACTGGTGTAAATCGAGAAAAATATGAGTAAATGTAAATTGAGGGGGGAAGAGTTGTGATTACCAGGAGCTCTCCACTTAAGTAGGGAATGATTCCCGCTAAAGCCTGGGGAGCACAACGGTAGATATCATAGATGATTTCATGGTGATCAATCTGCAGAGAAATTGCAGAAGTAGAGGCTTCTCCTGACATTGATTTTACAATGAAATGTTTAATGCCTGGTTCAAGTTTTCCGGCACACTGCGCTATAACACTCATAGCAAGCTTCCTTGCAGCCATAGTTATTGCCTATTGTTATCAAAGTTACAAATTAAACCCTTGGTAGAAATGATATGCATGTAAATGTAGTGTATATATATTAATTATGAAAGAAGATGGCTTACTTTCTTATTTCGGCCTAAGACACGCAAGATAATGAGCAAAAGGTCTTGGTTAATGTCTTCACTCTCTTCCAAAAGAGCCACCATGATTGTCTTCATTGATGTAATAACAGTCTCAGAATGCCCATCACTGCATATGTTAAATAATAACAAAAATGAATTTCCCATTTGATTATCAAAAATGAATATTATGTTACAAAAATGAAAACCTGGCAACAGCAAAAAATGTTGTGAACATTTCGTTGATTAAATCATCACATTCAAGATCCAACATCACAACGCATGATCTATATTTAGCTACGGTTTCCAAGATAGTAACTCTTCTCCCATACGATGGGCCTTTGGTATCTCTTAGCCCACTAAATGTGCTTACAATCAAATGGAAGACATCCTGAAGCACAAATGCACAACGTAATAGCCGTTAGAACGGTTAGATGATGATTTATGCAACTAAAAGTATTTCCCAAGAGGAAAATCATACCTTTAACACGTCATCATCATATGGTGCTTCAGGAGCGGTCACTCTGGTTATTTCACATGTACAGGCGGCAGCAAGAAGCTTAACTTCTTTGTCATGATGTTTTAGAAATTCTGGCTTTACAATTGCGTTTACGAAAGGTTGCATAGATTTTAATACTTCCTTTCCTGGTGATTGCTCTAACTCAGATAAAGATGCCGCAGCTTGCTGCAGTAAACCAAAGCATATGCATTATGTTTATACTTTATACCATCCATCAAACATCAGTACATCACATCATTTCAGTTTTTTGCCCATTTTTTAAAATTTTATAATTCAAGAATGTCCTTGGTACTGGTAAACGTCCAGATATTTCCCTGAGTGACTATGTTTCTATAATTGGCAATATGTGATCTTATATAGGCAATGACTTCTATTTTGTGTTTTTTAGCAATCTTAAATTTCTAAAACTAGGGGATCAAGCCAACTAAACCTAAACATCAAGTATCCAACACTGACCCTCAAAAGCACAGACCTAAAAAGCATAATTAAATCAGCCATTATCAACATTATGAATGATAGAAGCTGCAAACATTTTACAACCTCCACTATTTATCTTCCTCAGCCCTTCAACCCCAACCCTAATTCAAATCAGATTCTACAAAAAATTTCAACTTACTTACGAATTATCCCCCAAAAAATAGAAAAATTTTCCAAACAGATACAGCAAAACCACAAAAAATATCATTTCTGTTTTCTGTGCTAAAGGCACCACAAACTCACAAAGCAACGTTTTATATTGAATGAAAACTCTTAGGTAGTGTTCGTTTCACATAATGGAATGAAATCCGAATGGAATTGGAATGTAGATTTCATTCCTTATGTGGTTCGTTTCAACAAAAGAATGAACTGGAATTGGAATTGGAATTGAAATTGAATCTAAATCACTTTAAATCACTACTTGAAGGATTTCAAGAGATTTAGATTCAATTCCAATTCCTTCTTTTGTTGAAACAAACAACATAAGGAACGAAATCCACATTCCTCCATTATGTGAGACCATAGTTGTTAAAAGCCATCGCCTCTTGTGCCTAGGCCCAATTTCCTAGCAAGGCGAGGTAATTGCACCTTAAGTCAAGGCACTTGCGCTTTAATTCTTCAGGTGATGGTTCATGCGCATTCCAGCGAGATTCCTAGATTCTGGAGAGTTTCCGGCCAAATTCTCTAAATTCTGGCAAGATTCCGGCTAGATTTCTATTTTATCTAACGAAAACTATTTTTCTACACTAATAAGCTGGCATTTATAACTTTTAGTACTAAACAGGCGATATAAAATGTTATATAATAGCTTTAGTTTTATTTTATTTGAAGAATCGTATTAATTTTCTTTTATATAAAAATGTTAAGTTTTTTTGCTGTGCGCTTTTTTTCTCAGGCCCACGTTTTTGCGCCTTGCGGCTAGGCCCCAGACCTATGCGCCTAACGCCTTTAATAACTATGTGTGAGACGAACACCACCAAAAAGTGGAATAATGAATAGTCTAATTACAGGCCCAAACATATCATAAACTTAAATATATTCCCCACTCTCTGAAACTGAACCCTAATTTAAAGAAAATTCACACAAAATTTCCAGAATATCCTCAAACAATTATTCATTCTCCAACAAACGAGCTGCAAAACTCAAACAATCAATCCACACACAACCAACACGAACTCAAATTTCACCAAAATTCGAACCAATCGAATCAAACTCACAACAAATTCCACAACAACAAAACCTAAAACAAACGAGAATCTACAACAAATGAAGGATTTCAAAATGCAGTGAGGAGAAGGAACCTTTAGGAGTTTGACGAGAGCGTCTTTGTTGGCAGGTGGATTGTCGAGTTTGGATCCAACATCCTCCAGTATCTTTTGGAGCTTTTCGGACATTGTTTGGTGTAGAGATATGTGAATTTTGAGGTGGAAATTAGGGTTCTAAATCGCCATGAAAGGGTTTTCTCGAACAAGAAGGGGGAAACCAGTGAGAATTTGAAGAAGAAATTATCCACGCGATAGAACAGAGCTTCAACTCGAACTCTTTAGATCTCGATGACGCTAGTCACAGTTTTTTTACAACTTGTTTATTATCATTAAATTATTTCTTTTGAACGGCAAATTAATTAATATATATATGCAATAAAAAAAACATTAAGAATAAATAATTACGGGGCGTTTGGCTAAGCTTTTCCACGCCTCCTTATAACTTATTTACTTTTACAAAATGCTATAAGGAGAAAAAGTGTTTGGCAAACTCAAAAAAACTTTTTTAAAATGACTTCTTGTATAGTGAGGAAAAATCAGTTTTGAAAAGTTAGAACATTGTGACTTTTTGAAGCTTTTTATAACTTTTCATAGAACATTGTGACTTTTTTGAGCTCCTCATTTTACATGAATAAGCTAAGTCAAACACTTTATTTTAAAAACAACTTATTGACTATTGGTTTTTCCCACCACATAAGTTAATCCAAACACTTTTTAAAAAACTCCTTTTCAAAAATTCATATAAGTCCTTTTAATAAAAGTCATTTTTGAGTTAAATAAGCTTAGCCAAACACCCCTACATATTATCTAATTTAAATTTGGATTTCAATAAATGACACATGACATTTTCTTCTTAAACCTTTAAATTCTATTTATATTTTATTAAAAAAATACTTTTTATCCTTATTATTATTATTATTATTATTATTATTATTATTATTATTATTATTATTAAGAGTAACACATGGTAAAGATTAAAAAAACAAACAAGGAGTGGCATTTTAGTCAAACACGAATTAGTCTCATGAAACCCTAGAAAAAAAAACTCAGTTCGAAAATAAAACATAGCCCGTCTTTGTCTTTCATAATTCATCTCACCCACACCACCACCACTCATCGCCCACCACCGCCACTCCATCGCCATCGCCACCACAACCGTCACCTCACCCTCACCGTCGTTAATCAGAGTTCTTTTGTAAGTTGTGTTTTTTTTTTCATTGCGTTTTAGGTTATCAAACCTCAATTGTGTTTTTCACCTTATTATGTTCTAGTTAGAGTTCTTCTTTTCATTTTTGTTCTTTTGGATGTTAAAACAGAGGCATGACCATGTTCAAATATAAAAATGACCATGTGAAACCCATTGCATTTTAGACCTGGAGTGTACGTTTTTAGAACCTGAAGTGCAAAGAACATGATCATGCTAAAAGAGAAGCATGATCATGTTGGAACTGGGAGTCCAGGATCCGGCAGGTTTGACGGAGTTTTGGCCCCGAGATAACCAGTTCGGTAGACTATTATTGATAAAAAAAAAGTATAAGCAGAATAGACACCGAACAGGTTAATTTAAACTGGTTTCTTATTCAATGATTTAAAGTTACATACCCATCGCATAGATAGTGATGTAACCCATTTGGGGTCGTTTGTACAGAGAGATGGTGACATAGATAGTGATGTAACCCATCGCATACAAGCTGGCTGGTGTAGATGGAGGGCAGCCAGTGGGGTATTGTGCGATAGGAGGTTCCCAACTAAACTAAAGGGAAAATTTTACAGTGTAGCAGTTAGGCCCGCTATGCTATATGGAACAGACTGTTGGGCTATCAAGAAGACACAAGCGCGCAAGATGGAGGTAGCAGAGATGAGGATGCTGAGGTGGATGTGTGGTCACACGAGATTAGATCGTATAAGAAATGAGGTTTTTAGGAAAAGATTAGGGGTGGCTAGTATATCGAATAAGATTAAGGAGGGGAGATTGAGATGTTTTGGGCATGTGAAGCGGAGACAAACGACGGCACTAGTTAGAGTAGTGGAAACTCTTACTGTGGAGGGGAGGAGAGGAAGAGGAGACCCAAACTGACATGGGATGAGCAGATTAGGCAAGATTTACTAGAGTTGCATCTTTCTGAGGACATGGTCCAAGATAGGACTGGATGGAGACGTAGGATTAGGGTTAAGGAATTTTAGGGGATATTGCAGAAAGGTCTTAGGTGTATTTTAGGGACGTAGTGTGACAACCCGGAAATTTCGATCATTTCTTATCACGTTTTGGTCACACGTTGTAACTATGTACTCGAGATGTGAAGTTAATAAGATGCTTTATATGTCTGAATGATAAACGTTAAGTGTGGTGTGTTGAAACTGAATCACGGCCCAAACCCCCACACGTGGTGTTTCGACTCTCGGCCCAATGCGAAGCCAAGGCTGGTGTAGGATCGTTGTACGACCTGAATGAGTCGATCAGAAGAGTTGTTTATCCGAATCAAAGGCGGAATCAATGGCACGGACGCTTGATTCAATTTAAATGTCTCTTGTATTGAATTGATAGTATTACAGCACCTGGAGACGATTCGGCAGCACTTCATTACCGAACACAAGAAGTAATTCCGTTTCAAATGACACGAATATGCTCCTATATATAGTGAGTCAAATTCCGTTTGAAATGGACAAGACATGTTCAAGTGGAATTAACAATGTTAATTCCGTTTGAACTTGCCATTGGCAGTTTCAAGCGGAATTACTAGAAAACTCACAAAACTCAGTTTCTAGCACCCGAGCACTGGTTATCCTATCCTATTACATTACATGACTCGATACAAGACGAAGTCAATAGACATAGTGCACTAACAGACTCCCCCTTGGATGTTGACGAAGTCTTCAGTGTCGAGTCTTTATCATGACAAATCTTCAGTCTTGATCAGTCTTCATGCTCTTTCCAAATTGTCTAACACTGTAAGCATCCTTCAATCTTTATCTTCTTTGATCAGCTTCTATCTTGAATGTTGTATCAGAATCTGTCTCTGGCTTTAACATTAACAGCTTCTTCAGACTCCCCCTTTCGTCAAGCTTCCGTGCTTTAGGGATCGACACCTTTCTTTCAGGTTACAAGCTCCCCCTTGCTTTGCGCTCGTCTTCAGACTCCCCCTTAGACTCAGCTTTCGGGATCGTAGTCTGGAATCTCATCTGCAATCACTCAGACATTTATAAGTAACAACATTTTGAACTTCCAGGATTAAAAACCTGGTTCTTTCAAACTTTCTAAACCACTCCTCCTATCAACAATATTTATAGATTTGGCTGCAATAAGAATCCAACATCGAACACTGGCTCTTTTACAAATTTTAACAATCTAAGAATCCAAATCCCTCACAGTTAATCATCCAAGTCCAAACTAATGACCTTGGAGATATCACAAACTGTTTTTGATTTTTGTTAAAAATTTCAAGTCTCAAATTAATGAACTTGTTTTATTTTCAGAAACACAATCAGCTTACTTAGATTTTGACACTCAGCATTTCAGACATCGGTTGTCGAAAATAAAACAGAATCAAAATCTTTTTGTATTTTCTGAAATATAAAGCAGTAACGAAATATTTACAAACATATTTACACACAATATTTTTGTTTGAGTTTGCGTCAGAGGATCATATCAGTTTTTGACAAGTCACAAGTACCGTTGAGCTTAGTTACACAATAAGAATTAAACAATTCACTTAGATTGTCGATATACTGATCCACTTAAATTTTCACACAAATTTCAACTGATTCAGGATATGAATTAGGTGTATTAAGAACTTAAACTCATTTATGTGTCCCACCTCTTGAATATACTCCCGTATCCAGATCCCAATATTCAGTCTTACAGGTGAGTATACCTAGATGATATCTGTAAGGGGTTAAATTGCGAAGAACCGTGAGAGCTCAGGTCAGAACTTCCGTTCAGCAGAGAGATGACGGCTTCGACTTTTGGTGTGTCCCCTTTAGAGGATCTTTTCTTCAACAGCACATGATTAGCATTTTTCAATGTTTCATCATTTTTTTATACTGAGGGCAGCGCTATATTTCAAGCAAGCAGAAAGTATTATACGGGGACTAGGCCATTGCTTCCGCAAAATCAGAAGTCCCGGGATAATACCCCAGATATCACTAAGCATAAAGACCTGGTATCTCAGAAAGAGGGGTCCTTCAAACGAGATTTCAGGGGTTACCTATATATCCAAGTAGTGTTCCCCACGAAATAAGCAAGTTTGAATTTAAGTTTATATCCCGAAAAAGTTTACTAAATGTATAAAAACCTATCGGCATATCATCAGTGAGACTGTTTAACGCTATATAATCAATACATTTCTTTAGCATACTGTAACTATCTACTGATATACTATCATTTCCTCTTTTTACACAAAAACTCAATTTTGAATTTTATCATGTTTTTGGCTTTTTCAAATTTTCAAATGTTTTTGTATTTTCTAACAACAATACTCCCCCTAAAATGCAAAATCATTTAAAGAAAATTTGACAACCAATACTGATAGCTTTGTCTCGCCATCCATTTTCTGCTTTTCGTGCTCTGTTTTGCAGAAAATCTAACATATAAAGTATCAATTACCCCCATGATTTACAACACATTGATATTTATAGTTTGAAAACCTTTTTCCAATCTTGTGAAATTAATCATGTTTGTTCAGCCGTGAGGGTTTCGGCGTATTCAATCAACATATTTTTGATTTTTTTATGAATATTTGACAAATTTAAAAACAACATATTTTTGGTTTTTCAAAAATTTTCAATTTTTAGGGTTTTTGAAATATTGTTTATTTATATACAGAAAACGAACAAACTCCCTGTTCAACCAAACCAGGGTTCGGCAGCCTCCTCTTCCCATTGTGCCAAGCTGCTCCGAATACTATTTTCACAATCTTCAGTTTTCTTGAGCACCTGCACATTCAGACTACTTGATTACTTGAACAATTTAGTCCAGGTCTGTTGAACCTTAGGCATTTCAACACAATATGTATCATGCAGTTTCGGAAAATCTTTGTCATCAAAGACTTTTTCAACTTTGATTTCAACTTTTTCATCATTTACCGAAATCATTTGTTTCTTTACACTCCATGTTTGACCTTTAGGAGTA
Source organism: Helianthus tuberosus (assembly GCA_030545235.1). Taxonomy (NCBI): domain Eukaryota; kingdom Viridiplantae; phylum Streptophyta; class Magnoliopsida; order Asterales; family Asteraceae; genus Helianthus; species Helianthus tuberosus. Next base: position 126,913,268 of record CM060351.1, on the reverse strand, counting down.
CCTCTTTTGTAAAAATGTGACTCTTTTTGAACATTTTGTTTTTGAACAACAACTTTTGGTTTCCAAAACTGATTTGGTTTTGTCATATCAACAGATGTTTTCCAACTCTGTGTTGTTCTAAATCTGGATGTGTGAGAATTCCAGGTTTGTCTTGAATCGAACCTATTCGGGTTTGATTTCCAAGTTTGGTTCGAAACAAACTTGTTTGTGTTATACCTCCAAGTTTGTTTTGAATCAAATTTGGTCGACCTTTGTTTCATATTCTCAGATTTCTGTTTCTCAACATTTTCAGACTTCTTTTTATCAACATCCACAGGTTTCGGATTTGGACACTTGCGTGCAAGATGTCCTATTTGATCACATTTGAAACATGTTCTCTTTGAAACATCTTTAACCTGTGGTTGTTGCTTTTTCTTTTGAGCATAGAACTCTTCATTATACTGTCGTCTAAATTTGAGTTCTTTCTCTTCTTCTGAACTTGTTCCATGAACAAAATTCATCTTTGTCTGATAACTTGATGATTCATTTTTATTTTGATTTTGTTTCTTTTTATAACCCAACCCAGCCTTCATATTTTTCTTCTTGTAACCAGGTTTGTTATTGTTGGTGCACACATCTGTCGTCTTCGTCTTATATCGAGTCTCGGGTTCGTTGTGGATTTGATCAAGCATGTTGTCATCATCTTTGATGATGACATCATAGAGATGACATCACATATTATAAGATCACATGAAAACAACATGCACATATCATATCAGAATGTTGGTTTCTCTTGAAGACAAATTCTTGAAGGCTTTCGCTTGAAATAATTGAATTAGTGTGTTTCGCTTGAACTTGTAAACTTGAGAGATTCGCTTGAAACTTTATTAGGTAGGTTTCGCTTGAAGTGTCAAGTATGGTTTCAAGCGAAAGCAAGAAGTCTATAAATAGGGTTGTGTTCATGTCATTTGGAACGGATTTCAGATTCAATACCGAGGTGTTGCCGGTATTTCTCGTGAATGTAATTGCTGTTAAATCAATATACAAGAGGTTTAAAGTAATATTCAAGCTGTTTCAACGTCAGTTTTTATTTTCCGCATCTGAAACTGATAAAATCTCTTCCGAACGACTCATTCGGGTCAAAAATCGATCCTACAAGTGGTATCAGAGCTCAGGAGGAAGAGATCTTGCCAAAACAGCCTGTTTTCATCACTTTTTCTGATTTCTACACCATTCTTTTTCAAAATTAAAATTTTTTCACGGTTAAAATCGGCTCAAATTCACACATATTATGCGAAATCATGTTTTAACAAATCCTGGAAAGTTTCAGAACTAAAATCGGCTTAAAACTGGTTAAAATCATAGTTTCGCTTGAAATCTGTTCGATTTTTGCTGACGTCATTGACTGTTCAAGCGAACATTACATCGTGAGTCCGCTTGAATCTGGCCTCTCGCTTGAAATACGTGTTGAGTCCGCTTGAATCTGGCCTCTCGCTTGAAATACGTGTTGAGTCCGCTTGAATCTGGCCTCTCGCTTGAAATACGTGTTGAGTCCGCTTGAATCTGGCCTCTCGCTTGAAAAGTGCTTCGTGTATTGTGTAAATCATTAAACGAGGATGTCAGAAATTTGGAAAAGATACCACATGCTTGTGTCGGTTTGCATGTGAAAGATATTAAAGTGTGTCAGTTGGTTTCGTTCAAAATTTGCATGTGAGCTTTTGTAAGTTGTCAGCCATGTTCAAGAAGTGATATGCATTAAGTGTTGTTTGATTAAAGTATTTGGTCCAATCAAAGAGTTTTGAAAGAGTAAAGTTGTCGGCCATCAATTTGTGGGAAACAGTTTGTATGTTTTGAAAAAGAAATTGTTTGCTACTTTTAATTGAGAGATCCAAGAAAGTTATGTTGATAAAGTGTGTGTCTACATATGTGATCGGTCCAGTAATATTGATTTGTTATAAAGGTGTCAGCCCACTAAATTCATCAGACTCTTGCATGTGATAAGTCATATTCTCGGCCCAATCATCATTTAAAGCTTGTCAGCCCATTTGAATCCATACACATTCATTCAACAAATTTGATCAAGCCCATTTATTCAGTGATCTTACATCAACAACATTGAAACGTGTTTACGAATCATCGACACGAGTTCTAGATCGATTCAAACAACACACACAATCACATATTCAGTTCGTTTAAACTGATTGTTTGTTTGTTTGTTTCAGGTATATTTTTACGAGGTAAACCAGTTAGTTTGAAAACTTGTTTGAAGAATTCTTCGATATCGAATCATGAGTGAAGATTTTTACAACGCGTTTGCTACTCCGGCTTCCATTGCTCAGAATATGAACTTAGAAAACGAGACCGGAACATTACAAAAGCCCCCGAAACTGATGAGCATAGAAGAGTACTACAGATGGAAAGACAGATTCGAAAACTGGGTTCAAGCTAACCATCTCAGATCTTGGGAGTGCATTCTGAAGAAATATGTATTACCATGTACTGATCTGCAAGTTGAGAAAGCAATATCTGAGTTTAGTGATCAAGAACGTGATATGTATAGAGCTAAAAAAATGATGATCAGTCTGCTTCAGCAAGCAATCAAAGAAGACATCTTTATACTGCTTCAACATGACAAGACATCAAAATCAATATGGGATGCTCTTCGAATCAAGTTTGAGGGTAGTGAAAATATGATCAAGAGCAAGAAAGCACTGCTCAAGAAATAATTTGATCTGTTTACAAGTCTACCGGGTGAAGATACAAAGAAGCTAATTGAAAGATACTGCCACTTAGTACGATCCATGTCAATGCTGAGTATAAAAAAAGGATCGTGAAGAATGGGTAGACAAGTTAGTTGACGCTTTACCACAAAAGGAATGGGGCACATACTTGATGATTTTGAAAAACACTGGGGTTTATGATGGGTTAACGATTTCTCAGTTTATCGAGAAGATTGAGGGTCAAGATTTGGAACAGCAGAAGATCGCAAGGATGAACAGTCCAAGTGGTCAACAGGATGTAAAAATGTATTACAAAGGCAGTGTTCCAGAAGTTGAAAGAAGCCCGAAAATTCAAACTGCATTTAGTGCTGGAGATTCATCTGAAAAAGTTGATCAAAGTTCTAAAAGTAGAAGTGGTTTCTCTTCATACCCGAGTGTCAATCCAAAAGATACTACATCAAGCTTTCATTCTCAAAGCACAAAGACTGGAAATGGTTATGTGATACAATGCAATATTGCTTTGAATCTTCCTGATGGTCAAAGTTTTTCAGAAGAGGTTGCTAAAGATCACATGGCGTTGCTTGGTTCCGTGCTACTATCTTATGAAGGTTTGGTTGCAGGGCGGATCGGGAATCCTATGCTCACAAAGGAGGATTACGATCAGATAGACGCCGAAGAAATGGAACTAATGGACATCAAATGGTGTCTAGCTAGTGTTCTTAGAAGAGCTGAAAAATTCAAGCTGATTACTGGAAGAAATGACTTTCTTGATGCACATGTATCTACTTTGGGTTTTGACAAATCTAAAGTTACTTGTTTTCGATGTAGGGAGAAAGGACATTTCAAGAGGGAATGCAAGAATAGAGAGGCAAATGATCCAAAGAATCCGTTCGGAAAAGATGACTACTACCGGAAAGCTATATATCAACAGGTTGGTCAGCAACAACATCAAGAACCACAGGTGGCTCATGGTAGAAAAGTGATCGAGGATTCAAAGAGAGCATGTTTGGTGGATTTTAACTAGAATAAATACATATCGCCCGAAAGCAAAGCATGCCTAATCAATCAAGATGATGAAAGATTACCAGAAGGATTTAGCTGGGATATGTTTATGGATGAAAAAGGAGAGTTTAAAGCATTCATTGCTAAGATTGTGAAAGAACCAGATATGTTTACCACATGGATGAAGTCTATTGGTGAGACTGTGAAGAATGTGGAGGAGGAGTCTGTTGCATCAGAAGAAGGATCACAAAGTGCAGATGAAAGTTCACAGAGTGATGAAAGTTCAGAAAAGGAAGTTGTTTTTGATCAAACACCAGTTGATTCTGGTTCTTCGGATGATAATTCTGACAAATCAGTAGAGTTTGATCAAACACCAACTGATGACAGTAGTGATGATGAAGAAGAACGACATATTAATGTTGCTAAAACTCATCTCTCTCCTGAAAGTTTTCATTTTTATTTTGCAGATCGCTTGGAGAAACTGAAGGAGAAACGGGCTGCAAAAGAACAAAAAGTAATGAAGTCTGAAAGTGTTGTTGAGAAGAATGTTGAGACTGAGCAGGTAGTTGAAGCAGAAAAAGTGATTGAAGCTGAGAAAGTTGTTGAATTTGAGAAGTTAATAGAAGTTGAAAAGATTGTGGAAGTCATCAAGCCTTGCACAAAGTGTTTGGAACCTTACAAGGAATGTGCAGCAAAAGATGAAAAGTTGGCTGAGCTTGAAAAGATGAAAGAGCAATTACTGTTCAATCTAAATTACGTAAAAGAATCTTATGATGTATTGAACAAAACAGTAACTGGTCTTCAAAAGACTAACTCTGAGAGAGAAGATGCATTGCAAATGCTGAATGCTGTGATGATGACAAAGCAAAAAGCTATAAATTTCTACATCGAAGAAAGTGCAAAGTGGAAGCAAGAGTTGGAGACCGAGAAAATTGAAAATGAGAGAATCAGACGTTTATTACAAAGTTACTCTAGTTCTGATTATCTTATTGATCGAATCTATCCAACTGTTGCAGGTTTTGAAGTCTTTAAAGATGATGAGAAGTCTAAGAAGAAGGATACTGGTAAGAAACCGAGTGCTAGCTATAACAAGTCTCCGCCTCCGATCTGGGAAGGTTATTCTCCCAGAAAACCCAATGAGGAGCAAGTTCAAAAGGCACTCGATATAAAACTAAAGTCTGATATAACCGATGAATTACCAGAAAACATTGACGTGGTTTTTACATCGTCTGACACTGATCATGAGTCTGAGTTAATAAAAAGGTGGTCGATCAGGTGTTGGATACTGATGAGGAGTCTGAGTCAAAGTCTGAGTCTGGAGGTTCAAGTTCGTCGGTTAACAGTCCAAAGTCGTCGGTTAAAAGGGCTTACAGTAAAGAGTTTTTGTTATCAAAATCTAATTTGAATGATGAAACATTTGAAGTAGCATACACTTTAAATGATTCTGACAAATTATATTCTGACAAAGAGTTTCCAATAAGAAGTGTTAGATTTGAAATGATCAAAAAGGTTTTCAAAATGACAGAAATTAAGATTTCTGAAATAAAAGATTTAAATCTTACTGGAAAACCTAAAAAATACACTTCAAGAATACAACAACGATTAAACAAGAAAAAGGGTTACAATTCTGGTTCTGGTTTTCAAAAGAAACCAAACCATAATGGTAGCTACAAAAAGAAAGGATTAGGTTTTATTCCACCTAAAAATTATAAAAATGAGAAAAATTCTAAAACAAAAACAGAATTTGTTTCAGGAGGAAGTGCAGAAGAAGAACAGAAGAAACCGTTCTGGAAACAATCAAACCAGGAGTTTCTTGCTGAGAAGAAACGGAATGGAACTGGAGTGTTTCATCCAAAAGAGACTCGAGCTTGTTTCAAATGCAATGAAGCTGGTCACATTGCATGGAACTGTCCGAAAAATGCTAAGACTAAACAGGGAGTTTCTGAAAAACTGAAAGAAATAGTTGTTGATGTTGAACCACCAACCGAAAAATTCAAAATGTTTGAAAATTCAACTTATGAGGTTGGTGAATGTTCTAAAAAGAATTTCTACAAAAAGAAAGCAAAAGATAACCAAATGTGGGTTGTCAAAAAGGGTGATGTAAAAGTTGGCAATGATTCTGGTTCTACAAAGCCAGAAGAGCCACAAGGTGAGGTGAAAGAAGTACCTTCAGTGAATGATGATGAATTTCCATCACTGACGTTTGAAAAGATTAAGCAAAAGGTTGGTAAGGTTGAAATTTCAAATCAATTCTTTTCTGATAAAAAGGAATTTGATATTGAAAAAGTTTTTAATGGAAATGTTAAGAAAATTTTTGGGAAAATGCTTGATGGGAAAGTAAAAGGGATTAAATATTTTTACGCATCAAAGAAAGCAACTTTTAACCCAACTGAACAAGATCTAAAGGAGCTAAAAACACCCAAGGTTGGTCAGACTTGGGTGGAAATTCTTTTCCCTTGAACATCTGACTTTGCCGGAGATCCCAAGTTTGTAATCGCGGATCAGGAATTGGCATCTTTCTTAGTAATTGATTGTGTGTTTGAATCTTAAAAATAGTTGAATTTTTACAGGATAAGTGTGAATTGTCGGAGCTTCCAGGTAGGTAAATGTGAAGCAGGAATCGGCATCGTTATTGGTAAAATGATTTTGGTGTAGATGTGGTATTCCTACAAAGTTGGTTGATGAAGTTTTACACCTACAAGTGGTAAATCAAGGACATTAAGTTGTACTTGTTTTTCCTACAAATGGTTAATCAAGGTTATTAGGTTGAACTTGATTGGACCATACTTACAAGTGGTATTTGAAGGACAATATGATGAACCAAACCCCTAACTTACAAATGGTAAAATCAACAAAACTTATTTTTCGGAAAAATCATTTTGGTTAAAACAAACTTAAGTGTTTTGAAATCATAATGAGAAAATAGTTTTGTGTAAGGGGGAGTTTGACGGGTGGTCCGTTGGACAACCCTTAATCATGTTAAAAGACGAATTAATCCTTCACTTAATCATGTAATTATCTTGAATTAGATAACTACGATTGCTTATGTTTCAGGTGCGGTTCAGGAGCTAAAACGGGATAAAACGCAGCTTTGGACGGTTTGGAGTTGAACGGGTCGTGCGCGGAACGAATGAAGAAGCAAAGCACAACATTCAGGGTGCCACCGTAAATTACGGTGCCACCGTAATTTACGGTGGACCTGAAATTTGCACAAGGCCTCCACCGTAAAACAGTTTAATCTCACCGTAACAAAAGTTGGTCCACCGTAACTTACGGTGATACCGTAATTTACGGTGGACATGGCGAGGAAATCCGTAACTGCTCAATAAAACAGTTTTTATGGTGTCTTTTGGTATTATCTCATCATTGGACAGTTTCTTAGCAACTAGGGGGCGATTTTGGCTGTTCTTGCTTGGTTCCAAACAATTCTAAACGATTAGTTTGTGTTTTCGATTCGTATGAACATTGAACTTATTGCTATGATGATTCACCAAGCTATGTGTGGCTAAACTTATGGTGATCATCCTGAATTGAAGGTTTGTCTATGACTTTTGTGTTTGGATTCGTATTTCTAGAATAATAGACTTGCAATGTTTGTTTGTTTATTATGGTGTGTGAATGTTTGTTTGTAAATTGTTGATTGATGTTATAATCATATTCTAAACCGTACGTTCTTGGTGTCGTTGACAATCGAGATATCACGGGAGGGATTAGGGTTGGATATTAATCAATTGGTCATCGGGAAACAACCTCGCGTTTTCATAATCCGAGTACTTAGTTCTCTTTTATCACAACAAACATTTATACATGAATCATGTCTATGTGATTCTTTCTAGTGAATTCAACACAGTTGTCAAAAGCAAACCGGAAGTTTAGGATGATCGCTTTCTCCTAATCTGTTTTACAACCAACCTTTGATTTGAAGTTATTTAGTTAATTTAGTTTTAAAATCAAACAATCCAAATTATTGATCTTTACTTTTTGCAAATTAGATTAATTTTTGTTTAAGTGCAAAGCTATATAATCGACATATTTTCCACATACTCCCTGGGTTCGATACCCATTTACCACTATCTATAGTTGTTATTGGGATTAAATTTGCGTGACCACGACATCACGTCAAATTTTGGCGCCGTTGCCGGGGAGTTGTGCGCAACGTGTGTCAGTTTGTTAGTTTTGCTTTGTTATTTTCGGGTTTACACTGGTGTGTTTAGTGTGCAGGTTCTACAGGTGCATGCATACTAGAGGCTCTCACAAAGCATCACCATTGTCATTTGATCCGGAGATCGAAAGAACATTAAGGCAAAATCGTGTTTTAGTAAGAGAAAACAGAATTGTTGGTTCACCTACATCACCCATCACACCACGAAACATCATGCAAGAATCTCAATTACCACCCACAACGGGTCAAACGACCTCATCATTTATACCTACTTCCACACACCCATCACCAAACACAACCATACCTAATACCACTACAATTCCTACTCCACCTCATGATACTACACCAACCAACACCACACAACCGATTACTACTCAAGTCGAACCCAATCTTACCTTTAGCCCATCTACTACGATTCCACCACTCACTCATTTCTTCCCAGTTTCAGGGCAATCATCCTCAACCTATACAGTACCACAAGGTTCAACTGTTGTCCATACTACCTCTACATTTAGACCATCAAACCAGTCAGGTTTTCAATACTCGACCATTCCATTTGGGCAAACTTCGGGTATAGGGGGAGATGGATATGAAGAAGGATACGAAGATTTTGAAGGCTATGATGAAGACGGGTATGCTTATGGGAGTTATGGTGATCAAGGAGAGTTCGGTTATGTGCAAAGCCAATCTCAAGGAATGGCAAGTGTAGGTGGAATGCAACAACAACAACTCCTACCACAACATATTCGGCCAAGACCACAAGGGCTACAAGTGCAACGCCCTATTCCATTGCAACAAGTTCGACCGCAAAACGTACAACCACAATTCCAAAGGCCGATTCAACACCAACCGATGCCACAACAACAATTTCAACCACATGTACCACAAGGGCCTATACCAAGGCTAATGGGTCCTGTTCGACCAAGGGTTAGGTTGGGGGTGCCAAGAAGGCATCTTAGAGAACATGCGAGAGGAATTGAAGCGCATTTTAGGCCGATAATCACTCAAAATCCCTCACCAGTAGTTATTCCTCATAATGATCAAGGGAGGACCTTTGAAGTGAGAACAAACTCTTTGCAAAGTTTGCCGAAATATAAAGGGCTAGCAACGGAGGAACCGTATTTCCATTTGGAGGCCTATGACTCAATTTGCAATACTCTTGGGAGTCAAGGTTTTTCGGCCGACGATGTCAAGTTAGTTTTGTTTCAGTTTTCTTTAGAGGACAAGGCAAAGAAGTGGTTCTACACTTTGCCTTCGGCATCTATTTATACTTGGGCGGAAATGCAACAAATTTTCTTAGACGAATTTTACACCGCCCAAAAGACTAATGATGCTAGAAAGGGGTTGAGGAGTTTTCAACAACAACATGGTGAAATGTTCCATGAGGCATTTGAGCGTTTTAATATGATGATTAAAAATTGCCCTCACCATGGGATTGAACTTTGGGAGTTGATGAATGCCTTCCACGAGGGGTTGAGTGTCGAAGATGCTCGTGATTTAATGTCCATTACCGGTGGGACTTTTGGTACAAACTACGAGAACGATGATTGGGAGTTTTTGGAAAACATGGCAATTACATCAAAAAGAAAAGCTCAAGCATCGAGGAGAGCGCGACCGACCATTGCCCGACCTCAAGTGCACGCAATAGATGATGGTAATGTTCAAACCACTAACCAAATTTATGATGTTTGTGCATTGTGTAATGAAATAGGTCATGCGGCTGAAAATTGCCAAGGAATGGTGGAAGGGCAATATGAAGAAGTTCATGCAGTTCAAGGTCAAGGAGGGGGTGGTAGAAATTACAACAACATGAATTCGAATACTTACCACCCCGGGTTGAGGAACCACCCAAATTTTCGGTATGGGAACCCTTCAAATCAAGCTAACCCGAACTTTCAAGGTAGCCACGGTAACTTTGGTTCGCGCCAACCTTACAACAATCAAAGTGGGTATCGAGGTGGGAACAACCAAGGGTATCAAAAGCAGTATCAAGCGGGTCAAGAACAAGGGGGTCTTCGGGTGGAAATGAGATGATGGAAATGCTTAAAAGCATGCAAGCGGAGATGCAAAACCGGAACCAACTCGATGAAGTTCGAATGCAAAAGGATGAGGTTTCGTGACAAAAGTATCCAATCACTAACAACCCAAATGGGTCAATTGGCAACCGATGTGGCGGAGTTGAAGAAAAACAAGGGTCAACTTCCTAGCGACACCAAGGTAAATCCATCACACGGTTCGTCAAGAGGTAATGTTAATGTTCATCATGTTAGTGTTTTAAGAAGTGGGAAAGAATTTAAAGCCAATTTGTCACCCGAATTGGTTGAGGGGGTAGTTGAGGACATCACGGGTAATGATAGTGATGATGAAGTTTCACCGGTTAAACCTAAGGAAAAAAATGTTAACAAACCGGGGTTGGGTGAAAACGAAAAGAATGAAAAAGTTGAGGGTGAACCGAGTCAAGTCCCGTTTCCATCAGCCTTACTTGACCCGGGTAGAAAAAAATTTATTGCACCAAGAGGTCCCCAAAAAGAAGAGTTGTGGGACATGTTTAAACAAGTTAAAATTAACCTTCCACTACTTGATGCAATTAAACAAGTACCCGCTTATGCTAAATTCCTTAAGGAATTATGCACCCAAAAGAGGCAACAAAAGAAGAAAATGCCTAAGTGGGTGGACTTAACCGAGCAAGTAAGTGCAGTTTTAAATGGGGAGCTTCCTCCTAAGCTCCAAGATCCGGGCACGCCATTGATTAATATACAAGTTGGTAATTTTCAAATGGCTAAGGCGTTGCTAGATCTTGGAGCCGGAGTAAGTATTTTACCGGGGGGCTTATATGACCAATATGACTTTGGTCCGTTAGAAAGGGTGGAGACAACGGTTGTTTTGGCCGATTTGTCTCATAAGCTACCTCGAGGAATGGTTCTAAATGTAATTGTTAAAATTGATGAATTTTATTACCCGGTTGACTTTTTAGTCTTGGACTACTCATCGGCGGACCCAAAGCAACAACAAAACGTAATTTTGGGTCGGCCATTTTTGAGCACCGCACATGCAGTAATCGATTGTAGATTTGGTACAGTCGATATGACTTTTGGAAATCGGAAAATGCGTTTGAATGTTTTTACTAACAATTCTAATGCTAATGGTGTTGATGAGTGTTTCATGGCAGATATAGTTGACGGATGCAACCCGCATGAGTATGAGGAGGATGGTTTGGATGTTTGCCTGTGTGATTTTTCTGAACAGGTACATGCTTATGCACTCCGGGTTGAAGAGGAAAAACAGGATGCCATGGCTTTGAAGGAAGGTCGACCACCATGGACGCATCAATTTGAAGGTTTACCGGCGGAGATAAATTCGGGTACTAAACCATCGTTAGAGGAACCGCCAAAGTTGGAACTTAAAGATTTGCCGAGTCACTTGAAGTATGCGTTTTTAGGGGATAATGACACTTTACCGGTCATTATTGCCTCTAATTTAGAGTTGGCACAAGAGCAAGCGTTGTTGGAAGTCTTGAAAGAAAACAAGGGAGCTATTGGATGGACAATTGCCGATCTCAAAGGAATTAGTCCATCAATTGTCATGCACAAGATTATTACCACCGAAGATGCCAAACCGACACGAGAAGCTCAAAGGAGATTGAATCCGAACCTAAGGGAGGTAGTAAAAAAGGAGGTAATCAAATGGTTGGATGCGGGAATCATCTATCCAATTTCGGATAGTGCTTGGGTGAGTCCCACCCAAGTTGTGCCTAAGAAGGCCGGCATTCAAGTAGTCAAAGATGAAAATGGTGAACAAATTGCCACCCGACCGGTTACCGGGTGGCGTGTATGTATTGACTACCGAAAATTGAATGCCGCCACTTCTAAGGACCATTTCCCGTTGCCTTTTATTGACCAAATCATTGAAAAATTATTGGGTCAAAAGTACTACTGTTTTTTGGATGGGTATTCGGGTTACAATCAAATAGCAATACACCCGGATGATCAACACAAGACCACTTTCACTTGTCCATATGGCACTTTTGCCTTTCGGCGAATGCCATTTGGCTTGTGCAATGCACCGGTAACTTTCCAACGATGTATGATGAGTATCTTTTCGGACATGGTTGGAGAGTCGCTTGAAGTGTTTATGGATGACTTCTCAATCTTTGGCACTAGTTTTGAATCTTGTCTCAACGAATTACAAAAAGTTTTAAAAAGATGCGTTGAGAAAAATTTAGTGCTTAGTTGGGAGAAAAGTCACTTTATGGTGCAAGAGGGCATTGTGTTGGGTCACGTCATTTTGGAAAGGGGAATGGAGGTGGATAAGGCAAAAATAAGGGTAATAGCATCTTTGCCACCTCCGAAAAATGTTAAGGGTGTAAGGTCATTTTTGGGACACGCGGGGTTCTATAGACGTTTCATAAAAGGTTTTAGTGTTATCACCAAACCTTTATGCAACTTGTTTTTAAAAGATGTCCCATTTGATTTTACTAACGAGTGTATGCAAGCTTTCACTGTTTTGAAGGAATACTTGGTTAAAGCTCCTATTTTGCAACCACCGGATTGGTCAAAGCCGTTCGAGATAATGTGTGATGCAAGTGACACCACTATTGGTGCAGTTTTGGGTCAACGGGTTGATAGAAAGCCGGTGGTGATTTACTATGCAAGCAAAACTTTATCCGAAGCGCAACTCAATTACACCACAACCGAAAAGGAGTTATTAGCGGTGGTGTATGCTTTGGATAAGTTTCGTGCTTATATTTGGGGGAGCAAGGTGGTGGTTTATTCGGATCATAGTGCGGTCCGATATTTGATGGAGAAAAAGGATGCGAAGCCCCGCTTAATTCGTGGGTGTTGTTATTACAAGAGTTCGATTTAGAGATCTGAGACAAAAAGGGAAGTGAGAACGTAGTGGCGGATCACTTGTCTCGGATTCCGGTGGAAGGGATCGACGATGATTGTGAAATAAATGAAACGTTTCCCGATGAGAAACTCTTAGCCGTTTCCACCTTTGTTGCACCGTGGTATGCTCATTATGTAAATTATTTAGCCACGGGGGCCATCCCAAGTCATTGGACCAAAAAGCGACGACAACAATTTATGGTCCAAGTGATGCAATACATTTGGGATGAACCGGATCTTTTCATGATTGGGCCGGATCAAGTTATTCGGAGGTGTGTGCCCGAGACGGAAGTGTTGGAAATTCTGACCCATGCTCATTCATCCGCATGTGGAGGTCACTTTAGTGGGCACAAAACAGGCTACCGGGTTCTCTCATGTGGGTTTTATTGGCCCACAATTTTCAAGGATGCATGTGAATTCGCTAGAAACTGTGTAAATTGCCAAAAGATGGGAAGTATATCGAAGAGAGATGAGATGCCATTACAACCAATCTTGGTTGTAGAGATATTTGATGTATGGGGTATAGATTTTATGGGTCCTTTCCCGAATTCAAATGGTTTTCTATACATTTTGGTAGCGGTGGATTACGTCTCAAAGTGGATTGAAGCTATTGCAACACGCACAAACGACCATTCGGTTGTTTGTAAATTTGTTCAATCCAACATCTTCTCTCGTTTTGGCATTCCGCGTGTTATTATAAGCGATGGTGGTTCGCATTTCAAGAACTTCAATTTTGGGAAATTGCTGAAGAGGTATAGCGTGAATCACCGGATTGCCACACCTTACCATCCGCAAACGAGTGGACAAGTCGAAGTATCCAACCGTCAAATTAAAGAAATTCTCATGAAGACGGTTAGAACGGATAGGAAGGATTGGTCGAGTAAGTTAGACGATGCATTGTGGGCATACCGAACGGCCTACAAGACTCCAATTGGCACAACGCCTTACCGGATGGTGTATGGAAAGGGTTGTCACTTGCCAATGGAGTTAGCGCATCGGGCACATTGGGCAATTAAGACGGTAAACGCGGATTATGACGAGGCGGGAAAGTTGAGAAAGTTGCAATTAAGCGAGATAGAAGAGATTCGAGATGAGGCGTATGAATGTGCATCGGCTTTTAAAGATAAACTCAAGAAGGTACATGATGCAAAATTGAGAAAGAAAACGTTTGAAGTGGGTCAAAAAGTTTGGTTGTACAACTCAAGACTTAAGATGTTTGCGGGCAAGCTTAAAAGTAAATGGATGGGCCCGTATGTTGTTCGGCGAGTTGGGAGGTTTGGTGATGTAGATATCCAAGATGAGCAAACGCTAAAACAACAAACGGTGAACGGTCACCGGTTAAAGCCATACTTGGAGGGGAACGACATCAACAACTTGGAGCTTGATAAAGCAGGCTACATTTTACGCCCGGTCGATGAGGAACAACCGTGAGAGGCCCAGGTTTGGTAGTGTAAATAGTAGCTTTTCATTTTGTTTTGTTTTGTATAGTTTGCATGTTTACCGTATTCGCTTGAATCTTGTGTTTGAAACAAGTGTGGGGACATTCGGGTCACGAATTGCTCTAACATTGTGTTGAGGACAACACGGGACTTTCGAGGGGGTAGGGTGATTTTTACACGTTTTTAAAAAAAAATAAAAAACATAAAAAAAAATCAAAAAAACTGAAAAAAATATAAAAAATACACTTAAAATCACGTTTTTCAGCAATCCAGAAATGCCCAGACATCACCGTAATTTACGGTATTACCGTAATTTACGGTGAGAGTAAAACTCATTTGGTTGTTACGATGAAATGCCCCTGAGTTACGGTAGAAATTTGGTTCCAGGCTTCACCGTAATTTACGGTGCCACCGTAAATTACGGTGGACCTGGAAGTCAGATGGGTTGTTTTGGTTTCTGTATATAAAAAAAAATATTTTGTAACAATTAGGTCACGTGAGTACTTCCCAGCCACACGAATTCCTTCACTTTTCTTCTCCAAACATTATCATCTATCACTTTCATCAAGACCCACAAGAATCACCAACCTTCTTCAACCTTCAATTACTCCCAACTTTCTCAATTCTTAACCAAATCACGTGAAATTGAGGTCTAACTTGGCTAATTTTTCACGCACTTTCTGATTTTGGGAAGAGATTAGTGAAAAAACGAAGTTTTCGGGTTCGAATTCTAAACCCTAAGTCCGAAATTTTTTGGGGGTTTTTGGAGTTTTTGTTTCACAAGCATTCTAGCATCTTCAAGTAAAGGTATGGAAGTTTATTTGTTGTATTTTGATGATACATTGTGAAGATTGAGGTTGTTTGTGTTATTTGCTCATACCCACTTGCTTGTTCTTGGATTTTGTCATAAAATTAGTTAATTGAACATTGTTATGGTTTGTAGATGTAGGATTGATAGTAAAGTAGTGAACTTTTGGGAATTTCTACAATGTAGAGACACCATGCCCAATTTTTTGAAAAATTTATAAACTCTTGGTTCACTAACATCTACAACCATAGTAACAAGCAAGTGTGGGGATACTTTGGAGAAAAGAGTCTAATTTTGTTTTGTTTGGTTGTGTTGCTTGCCTTAATGTGTGTAGGAAAATGGTTAGGACAAAGGAAAAAGCTGGAGCAAGTTCGTCTTCTTCGTCTAAAGATAAGGGCAAGCGGCCGGAATAACAACCGAAAAAGAGACAATATTTGGGTCGAGTTGATGAAAGTGAAAGTGAGGAAGAGATGGAGTTGGACCCGGCTGAAAAGCCAAAATGGGAGTCGGGTCCATTGGATGACCAAGCAGGGGAGTGGCAACCGACACTCTACCATGATAGTATGAATAGATTGAAAAACAAGGCTGCCGCATTTATTTGCGAGAGAGAAGTTAATGAGGTTCAATTTAGCCCGTTTGGTGTGTTTGCTAAATTTCGCGCTCTAGGATGGGAGGGGGCGCTTAGTTGCTATGATAAGGATAAAAACAACTTGTTCATAACCAAAATACAAGAATGGATGGCAACTCTCAAGTGCAACACATATGAAAAGCCATCACAAATGAAGCTAACGGGTATGGTGCATGGGATTCCGGTAGAGATGTCTTTTAACACATTGAAGAAATTGGGAAAGTACGACAGTTTATCGGCTAGTGATTACATGATACCTACTCTTGATGACCTTCTGGTTAAACCGGAGAAGCATGCTCGATGGAATGATATGTTGGCGGCATTATTTTTGCCCGGTACTTACAGTGGTATTCTGTACCGGAGGAACTTAAAAATAGAAGCTAAATTGTTGCTAGCAATCTGTATTCTCAATGTCATTCCGCGAAGGGGGGACAAGGAGCAAGTGAGGTACCCGGAAGTACCCGTCCTCTATTCGCTACTTCATGGGTCTCCGCGTTTTCCGATTCGATATCTAATCATAAACCACTTATGGATTTGCCGAAACAAGTTAGGAAGAGATATCGTCCCGTATTGCCGAATAATCACGGGATTGATGAAACAGCAAAAGGCAATAACGTCTGAAGATAGAGGGGCAACAAAAAGGCATCAGCCTTTTACATTAGATAAGTTGGGGATTGGTTGGACGTACACGCAGTCGGAGCGGTATCATAAACTTAAGTCGGAGGGGCAGCGATGGAGAGCACTGAAGGTGGGTGCAAAAGATCTTTTACCGGGTGAGCCGGAAAGTGATGAGGAAGCAACTCCAAGTGGTGACGAGGATTATGCGAACGAGCCGCATGGTGGTGAGAATGTAGGTCAAGGGGGTTATGGTAGAGGTTATGGTGGTGCATTTTTCGATTATACGGAGTAGTCCTATGTGCCGGGTTGGGCTTATGAAGGCACAATGCAAGAAGTGATCGAGAATCAACGTCCTCCGGCACCCATTTTTGAGACATGGTCGGGATCGGAGCGGACGTTATTTGATCGAAACACGATGATGAGTGCAAGCATAGAGCGGTCCTTGAAACAAAACCTTGATCGTCAAGAGGCATGGAATCGCACACACGCGTATTCCCATGAAGTAGAAATGAATAATCGATACCATGATGACCAAGAAAGGAGAATGCACGCCGATTGGCACGCCGGGCGGCCGGTGGTTGTGGATCCACAACATGTGGATTATGCGTCTCTACCACCTTATGATGGTAGTGTTTCGTATCCGACCCCGCCGCTCCATCATTCACAATGGATCGATCCGCGCCAACAAGAGGGAGCTCAACAACAAGGTGGGAGTAGTAGCGGTTCATTTGCATTTGGAGAATGGAATGACATGATGTCTTCCATTTTTGGACCTCCGGGGCCCCGCTATTACTAGTCAGGTTGTGTTTCTTCCTTGTATATCTTGTGAATATTTAATTAGTTTGATATGTTTATGGTTGGGCGGTTGGGTGGTGTATGATTGTGTTGTTTTGTTTGGGTTGGTGCGAGTGGGTGGTGTCATGTTTTAAAAAGAAGAAAAACATAAAAAAATATAAAATGAAAAAAATCCAAAAAGAAATTTGTGGTTTGAGTTGAAGAGCTTTCAGTTGATGTGAAAGAGTTTTAAGCGATCAAAGCCTCCTAAAACCATACATTGGGGTCAATGTATCCCAAGTGTGGGGATGGGGGGAATTTTTTTGAAGATTTTGAATTTTTTTTTTTAAATCAAGCGAAACGATGTGAGAATTTGAACACCCTAGATTAACCCCAATTAATGCACCGGCAACCCTTGATACCTTTTATTCTTGGTGAGAGTTGAAGCCACACATTTGTAAATAAATAATTATTATCTTTGATGAGAGTGGCTACGGGTGGGGGTGCATTAGAACTTGTGCCTTGATACGGTTTGAATCTTTAGTTGGACATGAATGCGAAAAGGATGAGGGCATATAGGTAGCCTCGTCTTTAGTGTGTGCGAGTGTGGGATTTGGGGGGTTGGACCTCATAAGTTATATATATGAGCATGGTTGCGAGAGGGGCGGGGGTTTGGACATTTAGTTGCCCAATTTTGTGCCTAAAAGCCAATCATTTGTTACCCCTAGCTAGTTACCTAAAAAGTTACCCACTTGACCCGGTCTTATAGTGTTAGTAGTAGTAGTTTTAGTAGTATGATGTAGATATGTTTGACGCTTTATTGTATGTTTGCTTGAAAAAAAAATCAGATAAGAAAAAAGAAAGAAAAAAGGAGAAAAAGCAATGAAAAATGAAAAAGAATTGATGTTTAGTTATCTTGTATATAGTAGTTTAGTTTGGTAGTTGTTTGTTTGTTTTTGTGTAACAAAAAGACCGGGTTAAGTTTTCGCTACTTCATATATATTCCATTTCCTACCTATACACCTAGCCACGTTACAACCTTGAAAGTCCCTTTGATTTGCATTCATGTTTGACACATTTTAGGAGAAAAATTGATTTAGGTACAAGCCTATAGTTGTGCAACCGCCCGTTAGCCTTTGTGTGTCTAGCTCATATTGCTAGTGTCTACTTGTTACCGAGAGGAGAGATTCAGCGAGGGGTGTGTTATTTTGGGTGTTAAAAAGGGGTTAGTAAATGGACTACATGTTTCTGTTTGGTTTACATTGATCGCTTGTTTTGAAAATGGTGTGATGAGTTGCTTGGGACAAGCAACGGTTAAGTGTGGGGATGTGACGGGTGGTCCGTTGGACAACCCTTAATCATGTTAAAAGACGAATTAATCCTTCACTTAATCATGTAATTATCTTGAATTAGATAACTACGGTTGCTTATGTTTCAGGTGCGGTTCGGGAGCTAAAACGGGATAAAACGCAGCTTTGGACGGTTTGGAGTTGAACGGGTCGTGCGCGGAACGAATGAAGAAGCAAAGCACAACATTCAGGGTGCCACCGTAAATTACGGTGCCACCGTAATTTACGGTGGACCTGAAATTTGCACAAGGCCTCCACCGTAAAACAGTTTAATCTCACCGTAACAAAAGTTGGTCCACCGTAACTTACGGTGATACCGTAATTTACGGTGGACATGGCGAGGAAATCCGTAACTGCTCAATAAAACAGTTTTTATGGTGTCTTTTGGTATTATCTCATCATTGGACAGTTTCTTAGCAACTAGGGGGCGATTTTGGCTGTTCTTGCTTGGTTCCAAACAATTCTAAACGATTAGTTTGTGTTTTCGATTCGTATGAACATTGAACTTATTGCTATGATGATTCACCAAGCTATGTGTGGCTAAACTTATGGTGATCATCCTGAATTGAAGGTTTGTCTATGACTTTTGTGTTTGGATTCGTATTTCTAGAATAATAGACTTGCAATGTTTGTTTGTTTATTATGGTGTGTGAATGTTTGTTTGTAAATTGTTGATTGATGTTATAATCATATTCTAAACCGTACGTTCTTGGTGTCGTTGACAATCGAGATATCACGGGAGGGATTAGGGTTGGATATTAATCAATTGGTCATCGGGAAACAACCTCGCGTTTTCATAATCCGAGTACTTAGTTCTCTTTTATCACAACAAACATTTATACATGAATCATGTCTATGTGATTCTTTCTAGTGAATTCAACACAGTTGTCAAAAGCAAACCGGAAGTTTAGGATGATCGCTTTCTCCTAATCTGTTTTACAACCAACCTTTGATTTGAAGTTATTTAGTTAATTTAGTTTTAAAATCAAACAATCCAAATTATTGATCTTTACTTTCTGCAAATTAGGTTAATTTTAGTTTAAGTGCAAAGCTATATAATCGACATATTTTCCACATACTCCCTGAGTTCGATACCCATTTACCACTATCTATAGTTGTTATTGGGATTAAATTTGCGTGTCCACGACATCACGTCAGAGTTCTGATTGTTTATGCCTAGTGGATGGTGAATTGATGCGATTTGATATCGGTTGTCAAGTTTTTGTATAGTTTGTTTTCAAATTTCTGTTAATGTGTTTGCATTTTAGGTGGAGTAGAAATTTCTGAAAATCCAAAAACATTAGAAAATTTGAAAAAGACAAAAACATGATAAAATAAAAAATGAGTTTTTGTGTCATAGAAGAGGAAATGATAGTACATCAGTAGACAGTTACAGTATGCTAAAGAATTGTATTGTTTAAATAGCGTTAAACGGTCTCACTGATGATATGCCGATAGGTTTTTACACATTTAGTAAGCTTTTTCAGGATATAAACTTAAATTCAAACTTGCTTATTTTGTGGGGAACACTACTTGGATATATAGGTAACCCCTGAAATCTTGTTTGAAAGGTCCCTCTTTCTGAGATACTAGGTCTTTATGCTTAGTGATATCTGGGGTATTATTCCGGGACTTCTGCTGAATGGAAGTTCTGATCTAGTCCTCGAATAATACTTTCCGCATGCTTGAAATATAGCGCCGCCCTCAGCAAATTGATGAAACAATAAAATTGATAGTCATTGCTGTTGTAAACAAAAGATCCTCTAAAGGGGACACACCAAAAGTCGAGCCGTCATCTTTCTGCTGAACGGAAGTTCTGACCTGAGCTCTCATGGTTTCGTACTATAATTTATTCCCTTACAGATATCATCTGTGGTATACTCACCTGTAAGACTGAATATTGGGATCTGGATACGGGAGTATATTCAAGAGGTGGGACACATGAATGAGTTTAAGTTCTTAAAACACCTAACTCATATCCTGAATCAGTTGAAATTTGTGTAAGAATTTAAGTGGATCAGTATATCGGCAATCTAAGTGAATTGTTTAATTCTTAATGTGTAATTAAGCTCAACGGTACTTGTGACTTGTCAAAAACTGATATGATCCTCTTACACAATCTCACAAAAATATTGTCTGTAAATATTTCTTTACTGCATTTCTTAATATCTCAAAATCCAAAAAGATTTTCAGTGTGTTTTAGCATAATTTTTGAAAAATCCAAAAAGATTTTCGACAACTGATGTTGGAGAGCTGATTTTCAAAATTCCAAGTGCTAGACATGATGAACAAATGGTTTGGGAGAATGTGTGTTGAAAAGAAAAATGATTAATTTTTGCAAATGGTTCATCAAAATTTATCATTGATAAATCATTCTGGTTTAATTTGAGAGAGAATCTGGATTGATAAATTTGTCAAATGTTAAATTTGTGAAATTTACTTCTGGGTTAAGAATGTGCAGGTGTAGCCAGGTTTCGATCTTGAACCTGATGATAGAGAGACAGGTTCCGATACCTGAGGACTTTGTAATTTCAACAATGCCAGACTGCGATCCCAGTATATCGAAAGGGGGAGTCTGAAGACATCTGAGTAGAGATTGTTCGTGGGAAGTTTGCTAGAGAGAGAAGGATTTGGAGTGAGACAAGAGCTAGGACAAGATTTTGGAAGTTCAAAGACTGATAAAGACCGAAGATTATGCAGACTCGACATTTAAGACTCGTCAACATCTGAGGGGGAGTCTGTTGGTGCACACATCTGTCGTCTTCGTCTTATATCGAGTCTCGGGTTCGTTGTGGATTTGATCAAGCATGTTGTCATCATCTTTGATGATGACATCATAGAGATGACATCACATATTATAAGGTCACATGAAAACAACATGCACATATCATATCAGAATGTTGGTTTCGCTTGAAGACAAATTATTGAAGGCTTTCGCTTGAAACAATTGAATTAGTGTGTTTCGCTTGAACTTGTAAACTTGAGAGATTCGCTTGAAACTTTATTAGGTAGGTTTCGCTTGAAGTGTCAAGTATGGTTTCAAGCGAAAGCAGGAAGTCTATAAATAGGGTTGTGTTCATGTCATTTGGAACGGATTTCAGATTCAATACCGAGGTGCTGCCGGTCTTTCTCGTGAATGTAATTGCTGTTAAATCAATATACAAGAGGTTTAAAGTGATATTCAAGCTGTTTCGACGTCAGTTTCTTATTTTCCGCATTTGAAACTGATAAAATCTCTTCCGAACGACTCATTCTGGTCAAAAATCGATCCTACAGTTATAAAAAGTTCTCTGACCTTTTCCAGCAAACTTTGGAATCTCAGACTTTTCAATCTCAACCATTTTGAAAACTTTATCAACATTTTCTGAAATCACATTCTGAATTGGGAATACAACATCTCCTAAGAATAATTTGTCTGATCCAATCATGGTATACACCAATCCTTTTGAATCATCATTCAAATTTTTCTCGGATTTTGTGTTTTTCAGATATCCATCATGAAAATTATCTTCATTTTCATCCTGTGATTCAGATTTACCTGTATCAACAGACTCTTCTTTTAACACACTTTCAACGACCTTACCTACCACCTCTGAATCACTAGAATCATCAGATTTGGAATAGGTTATGTCAATGTTATCTGGCAATTGATCTACCATGTTGAAAGCTTTTTCGACCTTTTCATCATCATAAAATGCAAACTTTTCCGGTGGTGGAACTTGATGAAACTCTGAGCCAATACCTTTCTTGTTTTGCTCAGAATCTTTTCCATCCGGTTTTATGTTGAAAATTCTTTCAAGCACATATGACGACACGTGATAACTTTTTAACTTGTTGTTATCCTGTTCTAAATCAGCAATCTGACGCTTTAGCTTAGCAACATCCTCAATGTAAGAGTTAACAACACCTTGTTTTATTTCATACATTCGCTTAAGCTCTTTAGTTGTTTCAGAAAAATAATTCATTCTTGATTGAGCAAATTTCATTTCATCTTTCACTTTTTCATATGACTCTTTTGTAATGTGATACGCCAATTTTATAGAATCATATTCTTTCTTCATTTCTTGACAAACAATTTCTTTTTGTTCACATTCTCCTGTCTTTTTCAAAACATTTTCTTTTTCTAATTTTTTACATTTTTCCAAAAGTTTTTCATCATTATCTTTCAAAATCTTTTCATGTTCTAACATTTCTTTGCATTTATTTTTGAAAACTTCTTCAATTTTATTGAATTCAAGATTTCTTATTTTGAATTGTTTACCTTTTTCAGTACAAGCACTACACATTTCCATGCATTTCTTGCACTGTTCAACGATTTTGATTTGAGTTTCAGAATCAAAATTTACCTCAGTGATTGACACCTCGGTGTTCTCTGCTGCATTTGTCTGATCAGCATCTTTTTGTTTTTCTTTAACACCAACTTCACCAGCAACTAAACTCTCATTCTTTACTTCTTCTTCTGCTTTCTTCACATCTTCTCCAACCTGCTGTTTATCAGTAACAGCTTCTTTCACAACTTCCACACTTGCAACAACTTCTTCTTTCACTTCTTCAACAATCTTCACATCTTCCTCAGCAACTTTCTTCAAATCATCAACCAAATTCTCAATATTCTTCTTCATTCTCTCTTCATCCCTCTTCCTCAAACACGATGTCATGGCATATCTTATTTCCTTTTCATGCCTTTTTGCATAAGTGTCATCTTTTAATACATTCTATAGTATTCGGCAGATGAAGGAATTATGAGAAGAACATCTTCAAAAATTATATCTTTCTTCGGAACAACAGGTTCACCTTCTCTGTTGAAAAAGCACTCTTTCTTCTTATCCCATCTCTTACTGATGACAGCGTTCTCATACTCTTCTTACATTTCATTCATTCTGTTCAAAGCAATGTTTCTTTCACGATAAGTTTTCTCACTCAGAATCTCTTCTCTGGTTTTCTCTTTGACCTCAGTAACAACATTTTCTTCTTTGTTTTCCTCTTTTATTTCAGCAACAAAAACATAATGGTTGTTCTTTGATATAGATTTGCCATGAGCTATTTTTCGAATATCAACATGATCTTCTTCTGGAAGAATCTGACTCCAGTCATATCCTTCATCATCATGGATCACAGCACACGCTCTTGACTTATCTCTGGGTTTGTCTTCAATCATTTTTGGCTCTTCTTTGCTTCGGTGGTAGATTGCCTTTCGGTAATAATCGTCACTGAATGGATGTTCATTTCCACCAACTGCAGAATTGTTGCATTCTCTCTTGAAATGACCTTTTTGCTTACATCTGAAGCAGGTCACCTTGGACTTATCAAATCCAAGTTTTGTTGATGCACCACCAAGACACTGTTTCCCAGTAATCTCCATGTATCTCTAAGCTCTGCGGATGCAACTTGCCAAACACCAGCGAATGTCTATGAGCTCCATTTCTTCTGGATCAATCTGGTCGTAATCTTCTTTTGTCAATTCAGATTTTCCTATTTTGCCTGCAACTAGACCTTCATATGATTCCAGAACTGATGGAAGAAAGCTCATTTGCTGCTTAGCTGCATTAATGCTCATTGTCGGAGAATTCTTCAATTTGAGAACAATGTTACAGAGAACTTCTTCACATTCTTCAACACTTGATTTAGATGAAGATGAATGATAACCCGGATTGTAACTTGATGAGCTTTTCTGTGGTTCTGTTGTCCTCTCACCACTGAATGCAGTCTTTGGTGACTCTCCAACTTTCACCGAAGGTAAATTACCTTTGTAATAGAGAATAACATTCTGTTGATGTGAAGAACTGCTCATCTTGTTCTGTTTCTGCAATTCAAGCTCATGAGTTTCAATTTTTTCAATTAATGTATCAAGAGAAATTGTTTCATACAAAGCATCATTTTTCAAAATAAAAACAAACGTTTGCCACTGATCAGCTCGTGGTAACGCTTCTATGACTTTATCAATAATTTCCTCTCTTGTTTTCACATTCTCAAACCTTTCGAGTTCAATTTTTAGGTGACAAAATCTTTCTATCATTTGCCTTACTGACTCTCCTTTAATGCTATCAAACAGATCGAATTCTTTCTTTAACAAAGCAATTTTGTTCTTTTTAATCTGTTTTCCCCCCTCAGCTTTAACTCGTAAAGCTTCCCAAACAAATTTTGATGACCCGTCATGGTTAAGCAATGCAAAAATGTCGTTTCTAATTGCCGACTGGGTCAAAGCAATCATTCTCTGTTCAGACGAAAATTCCTTTTTGTCCTCAATGCCTAATTTCTTCATAGGAATTTCCTCTCCTTTGTCATCTTTTGGTCTCTCATATCCAAACTCTAGACAGAACCAGCTCTCGTGTGCATACGCTTTTGCCCAGTTGAGAAACCGTTCTTTCCACCAAGTATAATCTTCAATATTATCCAGCTTGGGTGGTTTGGAATGAGTTCCATAAAAGTTGTCGTGATTTATGTTTTCATTGACCACTTTTGTAATTGACTTTGGTGTGACAGTTGATGTTTCTGAGGATTCGGATGTGAACGCATTGTAGAACATGTTGTAAAATTCTTCAGCCATGATTTGAAATTCTTGAATTTCCTGGAGACAAAACAATCAAACAAACATAATCAGTTTAAACAATAACAAACAATTTGAAACAGACTGACACTCGGTTGACGCGAAATGATCTTGACGCGAAAAATCCACTTTCAAACGGAATAAGGATCTCAAGCGGAATAAGATTTCAAACGAAATCACTTTTGGAGCGAAATCACTTGTTCAAACGGAATAGCAGCTTTCAAGCGGAATCCCTAGATGACACTTCAAACGAAATTAGAACTTCAAACGGAATCCGGACTTTCAAGCGGAATAACTGATTCCGTTTGAACCTTTCAAACGGAATTACCCTTTGAAGCGGAATTAACACACAATTTCAAGCGGAATACCACTTTGAAATGAAATCACCTGATTTCGTGTGAACCCTCTCAAGCGAAATTACTGTTTCAAGCGGAATCAGGTGCTGATTTCAAACGAAATCATGATTATTTCAAACGGAATAACGATGCTCGTTCAAACGGAATTACGTTTTTGGTCCAATTTTGTCACTTTTAAGCCGAACTTAGGTCTGATTCTCTCAAGGCTTTGTTAAAACACTGTTTCGCATGTAATGTGTGAAATTCAGTCCATTTTGACCGTGAAATCTTGTCTAATTTGAAAAAGAAGGTGTAGAAGTCAGAAAACAGATGCAATCAAGCTGAACTCTTCTTCCTGAGCTCTGATACCACTTGTAGGATCGTTGTACGACCTGAATGAGTCGATCAGAAGAGTTGTTTATCCGAATCAAAGGCGGAATCAATGACACGGACGCTCGATTCAATTTAAATGTCTCTTGTATTGAATTGATAGTATTACAGCACCTGGAGACGATTCGGCAGCACTTCGTTACCGAACACAAGAAGTAATTCCATTTCAAATGACACGGATATGCTCCTATATATAGTGAGTCTAATTCCGTTTGAAATGGACAAGACATGTTCAAGCGGAATTAACAATGTTAATTCCGTTTGAACTTGCCATTGGCAGTTTCAAGCGGAATTACTAGAAAACTCACAAAACTCAGTTTCTAGCACCCGAGCACTGGTTATCCTATCCTATTACATTACATGACTCGATACAAGACGAAGTTAATAGACATAGTGCACTAACAGCTGGGCTCGGCCCATTTAGGCCGCATACCCTATTTTGTTTAGAGCCTGTGTTCCCCATGGTGGCAAACACACAAGATTGTACTAAACCCTATTTCTTTCTTTCTCTCTCACTCGAAACCGACGACGGCAACACTCCTTCTTCTTCGAAGCTTTTCTCGGATCGTGTCTCTATTGTTCTAGCATCCTTACACACTCCTTACCTCTCGGTTAGTATGTTGATACTTCTTGTTGTTCTCGGCTGCGTTATACTTGTTGGTTTTGATTATGATTATGGGTGTCAATATTGAAAGTGATCTTGAATGTGATCTGTATTGTTGTTGTGACCATATGAATGATTACGTTACTTGATTCGATTAGATAATTGACTGAAATATGTTCACCGATGTGTTAGTTTGATGAATGAAATATTGAAACTGCATATGAACTGGTAGATTCAATTTAATGTACTGATGATATCGATTGTCAAATATGGTTTTTACATGCTCATTAGGTTTGTGCATAATTAGGAATTTCATGGATTTATCATGATGATGATTTAGTTGATGCGTTGAAGTAGTTAGGACATTAGGGTTTGCAGGTGCGCCATAGCAATCTGATGTTACTTCACGACGAAACATGGTGTTTCGCCACACACACCTCCACGACGAAAGATGGAGTTTCGCCACACACACCTCCACGACGAAACATGGTGTTTCGCCACACACACACTTCCACGACGAAACATAGTGTTTCGCCACACACACACCTGCATATCGCACAGGCCCTTGGGCCTTATAGATTCAGTTTGGGTCGCACATTACCTAGGCCTCACATACGAATTGGGTTGCACAGTTCCTTGGATTTACATTGGGCCGCACACTGGCCCATAAACTAGAAATCAGTCGCACAAGCTCATGTAATCGCACAATTTGTATTGGGTCGCACAATTGGACACCGATCGCACAACTATAGGATTTATGTGTTAATTTGATTATGTGTTACTATGTTGCATAATTAACTGATAGATTATATGAGGCCCAAGAATGTATGATGAATGTTAAAGAATTGTCAACCTGTATTTGGACTTGGCTGTGTAAACAAACAGTATGGGATTCAAACATCTATTTTATGACACTATGATGCGGGTTATGGTTTGCTGAGTTGCATGAACAAATGTTACAACTTGCATGATATTATGTGGTGTTATAACTTGTGTAATGTGAATGCGGAATATGTAATTCATGTGTATACGAAACTGATTTGTCATTGGTAACCACATTAGGATTTGGTTGATTAATATGGAATAAGTAATATTACATACCGAGCAATCAAATGTGAGTTCACTTCTCTCACAACAAGCATGCGTCCGGTGGGGACAATCAAACTGACAAAACTTGTAAACGGATTTTCATAGACCCATATCCTTGTAGGGGATATGAGGCGGTTTTCAAATACCCACATCCTTGTAGGGGATGTGAGGCGGATTTCACAAGCGCATATCCTTGCAGGGGATATGCATCGGTTTTCAGTAAACGTTGATGTTGGATAATACACTCACTTTCTATCACTTAAGTCCCATCATACTATCGGGTTAGTTGCTTGTAGGGCAACAGGGTTATTAGTTGATAGCGCTATTAGGTTTGGCACCCTCACAACGTACCTGGATAGGACGGGCGTGAACTAATAACTTTAAATCATGACCAATGTTTGATAGAGCATTGGAGAAGGGCAAAAAGGGCCGTCTGCGGTATTGAGTTATTATCAACATAACATAACACGAATCAGTAATCGGTAA
Organism: Helianthus tuberosus; assembly: GCA_030545235.1. Lineage (NCBI taxonomy): Eukaryota > Viridiplantae > Streptophyta > Magnoliopsida > Asterales > Asteraceae > Helianthus > Helianthus tuberosus. The sequence goes on along the minus strand of CM060351.1, from coordinate 126,885,452 downwards.
CGAACGGTTTAACAAATCAGTAAACTCACCAGCGTTGTCTAATACACGTTTTTCTGCATGCTTGCAGGCCTTTAGGTACATGTTGTGGGAACTTGCCGTCTGGGATGCTGGAGTGGTCATGGGTCAAGTTACAAGGAATCACAAGACAAGTTTAATGGCTTTTATACGCTTGGGTTACGAAATTGTTAACTATTGTATTATGCTTCCGCTGATTAATAAATAATGTTTTATAACGCTTTATTCTAATAAATGAAAGTTTAATTGAATTATTGTTACAAGTTCAATGTGATTGGTGGCTAGATCCTGGTACGTCACACGCCTCGCGGGGGTTTCCGCATGTGGTATTTTGGGGGTGTGACAGTTTGGTATCAGAGCCACTGGTTATAGTGAACTTGGTTTTAAAAATGCTTTTATAAAACCAGACTATAACCGAACAGTTCTGAACACGTGAATACAACCATGGCACTCAGCTCCAGATTGCAAGGTTCGTCTTTTCATCTGTGGTATACATTACATGAGTAGTGTACATTTGTTTATGATGTAGCATACAAACACACCCTCGTCACTATAGAATGATCACATGAATTGCTTGCTTACATCATGATGCGTGGGTAGCATGTCATATTCCTTAGATTCTTGTGATCTTATCGTCTTGATAACCTCTGTTTGGCATTCGAGTTTGAAGAACCATTTGACACGAGTTAGGAGGAACTGAGATGAGCATGCAAATCACAATATTATTGTGGGTGCACACATAATAATAATGTGGGGTGCATGCGAGTCCCAGTGAGCCTTAACAAGTGAAGGAGAGGTTCTGTTCTGTTATTTGATCGATGAGAAACGTGACAAATCTATAGGAGTCATAGCAGTGATTGCCTCCTACTTGAACATGATCTTTTCATTCCTCTCTGAATCCTTATGAATCTCGATGCTATCAAGTATCACGTGAACACCCATCTGAACGCTTAGCGGACTGTGTAGAATGTTAGGTGCTTGTACGAACGTCCCTGAGTTGGATGTCGCAGCGTCAAATGATTGGTCTATACCTCTCTCACTTTTCTTCGTTTGCTGGAACTCAATGAATTGACGCCTTAGATCCAGAAGTGTGATTACTTCTGCAACACTCTCGCAATATACCGTGTAGTGCTTAATCAACATGCAAGATTGATGGACAAGAGGATGAGCATAGTACCTTACCGACCTCAGTATTTGGACGACCCTGATTACCGGAAACGAACACCGGCAAATTGACTTCAATCGAATCCTTAACCCTAGTCAGCAACTTATGGGAGTTAACTTTTACTAAAATCAATCGGGACATAACCGATGACAACTGACTATAGTGTGAAATGTGTAATTGTCAGCATAATGAGTAGCGCCTTAGGACGTGACATGGAAAGTGACAGGATGGACCTTGCCGGTGAAAGATTGTAGGGTTCCGTTTCAAGCAACGACATTAGAGACAACAGTCACGGTAACATCAAGTTACTCGTAATCGTAGCCTACAATATGGAAATGGAGGCGTCTACGACGTGGATTGACTGTCGTTAAGTCAAAATGTCAACAACCAAGGGAACAATGACAGTATTGGGAATCCTCGAGATTGTAACAGCAACACTGGTAGTGGTACTCGTGGAAGGACGTTTAGGATTGGCGTAGGCAACGCTAGGCATTATAGCAACATGGTAGCTTGTATGGATGGCTAATCGCTTCGTCTTTGTTCTATTTAACCCTGATGCTTCTTGAACCTGAACCTGTTGTGGAATTGACTGATGGCAAGACAATGGAAACCTCATATGTTCGTTGGGATGCAAACTCGACCTTGTGGGACAAGCGTTCGACATCGACCTTCCTTCTACTACCCTTGATAGTTTTGATGCAGTAGTTAGTGTGGATTGGTTATCCAGAGATCGCGTAGATATACCCTGTGAGGAGAAAATTTTGCGTATCCTTCTCCCTGGTGGAGGATCGTTGTCTGTTCTAAAGCGTCAGAGTGGTACAAGGGTTAGCGCCATTCCAGCTATGAAGGCCCAGAAGTGTCTATGGAGGGACTACCCCGCTACGTTAGCAACCGTTACTGATGTTAAGGCTAAGGAAAAGAGGATCGAGGATCCACCAATTGTTCGTGATTCTTCTCGGTGTGCTACTCGAGGAACTTTCGGGTTTACCTTTCACAACTGTTAGGTAGAATCTCAGTTTGATCTCACGCCAGAGGAAGCCGTGATTACTCGTGCTCCTTACCATCTTGCACCAGGAGGGTTGCAGGAGCTGCCTAATTAACTACAGGAACTGTTGAACAGGAGTTTTGTCAGACCTAGTTTTTCGCTTTGGGGAGCCCTAGTTATATCCGTGAAGATAAGCCTCTTCGTATGTGTACCGATTATCGAGAACTCAATAAGGAGACAGTCGAGAACCGTTTGCCACGACCATGTATTGACTACCTGTCGACCAGTTGCGGGGGTCAAGCTCCCATTAGAGGATTGACTAACGGACGAACTATCATCAGATGGAAGTTCAAGGGGAGAATGTTCCTAAAACGGCATATCAAACGCAATGCGGCCATTGCGATTTTGTATTCCATGACCTTTGGGTTAATCAACACACCAGCAGCTTTATGAATCACATGAATCGACCGTGTTTATTGATGACATTTTGAATCATTTATGGGAGAAAGGAACATCATGGGCGGCATTTGTATCTTATTTTAGAGCTCCTGAGGGAGGAGCCACTCCGCGCGAAGTCTTGTTAAATGTAACTTCTGGATTTGAGAGGTACCTTTTTGGACATATAATCAACGAAGTGGGAATACACATGGACCTCGCTAAGACCCGTTTTGGTTAGAAACTGATCGACACCAAAGATTCCTGCAGGGATACAACAATTCTTTGGTTTCGCTTGATACTATCGCAGATTCATCGAGGGATTTTCGAAAATTACGCCGCTGTAACCTCTTTAACACAGCCGGGTGCTGTGTTCGCGGAAGACAAAATAGGGGGGGCATCTTTTCAACTTTCGAATCCCAACTCTGCAATACACTGAGCATCGTCTTTACCCGAGGGTGCGGGTGATTTAGTGGTATATCATGACGGTTCGAATCAGAGTCCCAGTTACACGCCGATGCAACACGAGAAGGTGATAGCTTACGTAACAGACTTACGAGAAGAATTGCACGAGTCACAACCGGCGGTGGAAGTCATAGTCTTTGGATTTAAATTGGAGGCATTACTTGGACGATACCAAATGCATTACTTAGATCGATCACAAGAGCCTCCCGTGTAGCCTGGTTTTGAAAAGAGCTAAACATGTAATGGCATCACTGGATGGAACCTTTGAATGACTTCGACTACGGAACCTAAACGCGTACGAGCTTGCAGCTCACCATCGACTCTAGCCTATCCGATCAGAGTTGCTCTGTTCAAACTGGAGAACTGAAGGAAGAGAATTTTCAAGTTAAACCCATGCGGGGCATGGAGAAGCAACCGTTGGCAGGTCGGACGATATTCGCTACCTCATGGAACGAATGTGGGTCCTGTAGGGAACTCGTGTTGAGCAAAGCACACCGGCCTCAAAATTCTAGTCGTCTGGGTTTGGATGAGAGATATTAGGACCTATAAAATCATGTACTGGTGATCGGGATTGAAGGCCCACCTAGCTATGTATGTGAATCATGTTTGACTTGTGGGAAAGTCGAGGTATATCAGCAACCAGAAACACCCATATGGAAATGAGAACCAGCTGCCATGGATTCTATCACTAGTCTACTTACAACTCGAAATGGAAGCAATATGTCACACCCCTTTCTAAGGCGGAAGCACGAGGTGTGATCAAGAAAGGTTTTCATTGCATACGATTGGTAAACATACTACATGCTCATAAAAATAACTTCAAACGTCATTACCATTACATAACGGAAACATAGTTTAAGTGTTTACATCACGAAACAACATATTGTCTAAAAGTTTACAACTTATTTAAGACAAACATAAACGACATCCACGAGCATGAGTAAGACCGCGTGCACATCCACTTTTAGTTACCTGAAATACATGTGGGTTTTGGAAAAACGTCAACATAATGTTGGTGTGAATTCATGCAGTTCTTGTATTGAACGTTTGTATACTTTGTATGAAAAACATGGTATGTATCTTGTATAAATCAAGTGTTCATGTATAAATTAAGTAGTCCTGAATGTATCAAGGTGTTAATGGGTTGCAAGGCCATTAACATGTGACACGACATAGGAAGCAACCAAACCATATGCATTTTTCTGGTTGTCGATTCACGACGGAGACACAAAAACACTACTCGGTACTAGTTATCACCGAGAGTGGGGCTGCCCTTGTACCCATTAGATCTAACCTTTTGTTCTATGGTCTAAGTATGTACATGATTAATGGTGCTTATAGTACCCTATTCGTGACATGATTTCTCGTATCATTTCTCAAAACGCATCATACTTGGTACTAGTTATCACCAAGAGTGCTTCTTGTTTTTATATCATACCATTTATAAACATTGTAATATTTGTAACATGTATTTCACCCCCGAAGTTATAAAACTGAAAACAGTTAAAAGAAAAGGGGGAGCATGAACTCACAACTTTGCGTTCCTGCGTCGTAAACTTCACCGGATTTGCTTTATCTAGCGTCATGACCTAAACGTGTTTTATTAACGTTAGTCACTAGACTTGTATCGCACAAGTACAAGTCACTATTTTTGTATATGTTTTCTTGTGTTAAAAATAATTTATATTTTTAACTTTGTATCTTACTTATATTATGTTCTCGAAAATAATATAAGTATCTTGTATTTTGCACTTTGCATCCGAATTATGTATCTTTGTTCAAAACTTCATTTCATGTTCGTAACTTGTCCAAGTTATTTATTCTATCAAGTAATATATTTTCATAAATATATTTTCTTGTATTTGTCTAAGTATGTTGTATGTGTATTTTTGTGCTTTTACTTCTTATGAGTATTTAGTGTATTTTCAAGTCCTAATACACTATTACATGTGATACATACTACATATATTTAGCACAAAATTTAGTGATCAATAAATATATATATTTTTCTCATAAATATACATACTTAATATCAATTTTAGTCTTGAAGAAATCATCACTTCTTAACACAACAATTAGGGAAACCTTGGTAAATGTTTTTAGATACATTTTTAGGGAATAAGTTTCTCAAAAACTTATATTTTTCTAAGTGTCAAAATTTATAGAAATTTTGACAGAGTTTCCCCTAAAAATGGAGGTTTCCTATGTTTTCAAAACATGTGTTTATTTTCTTTTAAATCATCATCAAACATCAACAACTTATTCTACACTTATCAAGTGCCAAAATCAAATAAATCTCACTACATCATGAACTTGAAGTTTTGTAAAAACTTGTAGTAACTTACCATGTTATTTAGTAGGTTTAGTTACCCCTAAAAACATGGTTATTTGTTTGTAAATCACTCTCTTGAAAGATTTAGACATTTACAACTTGTCGTATGATTTTTCTAAAAATATTCCTTTTGTATTTTTCTTGTTTCATAAGTGTTTATACACTTGTTTTTCTAAAAAAAAAATAGAGTAGGTTTAAGTAAAAACCAAGATCTTCCAAAAATCATATTTTAAACTTGGTTTTCTTGGAAAATCATTCATATATCTTGGATCTATAAGTTTACTAGCTCACTTTGTTTATTACTTTACAAGAAATCATTTTTACTCATCAAGTTCATGTTCTTACAAGAAGATGATTATTTCATGTCGTTACATAATCGTCTCCTAACTTGCTAGATCATGTGTTTAATCACCATCTAGCAAGCTTCATGTAATTATCATCATCAATATCTCAAATAAACAACAACAACAAACATCACACATAAGCAAAACATCACTATTTCATCAAGATTCATCATGTATATAAGCTTTATGTTCAAGTTTCATGTGCATGTCTTTTAGTGTTCTTATGATAATCAACATAACAAGTCTTTTAACCACTAAGAATAGAAGTAAATGAGAGTGTTCAAGATGCTTACAACTAGCTTAAAGCTAGGGAAGAACAATGATGAAGATTGAGTGGTTAAAAGCAAATGGTTAAGGTCCTTCAAGATCCGAGTCCACCAAGCTCCGTTGGTGACCTTCTAGCACCATGAAATAACCTTGGATTGGGTGGTTGATAGCCGAAAATGGTGGTGGTGTTGAGGGGGTGTTCGGCCGAAGGTATTGAGAGGGAGAGAGTGAGAGTGAGGTGGTGAGGAAGATGAATGAATGCTCTTGTGATCTCATAGTACTTATAATATCTTCCACCATATCTTACTAAATCATATAATATCAAAATAAATCTTTCCAAATCCAAATAAAATCATAACATATCTAAGCAAGATATTTGAGATTTGGTGGGGTCCCATGACCGGCCACACTAAAGGGGGGGAGGGGGGTAAAATGAAACTTCCAACTTCTAATTTCATTTGTAAGTTAAGTTCCAAGTATATAGTCTAGGGATTTAGTGTGTTACTATGTTATAAGGGGTGTTATGGTGTTCGGGGACCATAACTAGCTCAGAAACATTAAAACAATGCTTCTAGTAATATTTTTATGTTCCGGGTAATGTCCGGTTGTTCGGTTAGATACCGGTTTGTTAAAGTGCTAAATTGCACCGTTTAGTGTCTTTTAAGTACCCTTTTGTAACCCTTTCAATTCCCGACCCTTAGGGAAGTATCCTGAATCAATTTGTCGTATTTTTGCATGAAACAATCTTGTTATATTGCTGAATTTTGTTTAATTGTATGAATTTCAGCATTTAAAGTGTGTTTCGGGTGCTTTTTAGTGCGTATTTTAGTCTCCGGAAGGTCTATATGTTAACCCTTGCATGTACTCTTGGATTTTAATGTATTCTTGTCATTGGACCTACACCTAGGCTCCGATTCTAATGTCTGACTGCTTTCTGCAAAATTGCTGACATATTGTGTCTTTACCGGTGAGTTTACTAGTATTTCTGACGCAACGCTCTCGTTAACGCATAAAGCAATATTTTGTAGTATAAAACGTGCATGAATTCACTTGTGTAGTATGTGATCAGATAATGTTGACATTAAAGCACATAATTGCAGTCATTAAATAATAATTAAAGTGTACGGAAATTACCGGTTTGGTGCCAGTTGTCACAGTCTCCCCCCGTTAGAAGAATTTCGTCCCGAAATTCAGGCTGAACCAACTCTCGCAGGAGTCTTCTTGAACAGGTGGGGGTACTTTTCTTTGAACTGGTCTTCGCGTTCCCATGTGTACTCGGGTCCGTGCTTAGAGTTCCAACGTACTTTGACAAGTTTGACAGTGCTCCTCCTGCTCTTGTTGACTTTCTAGTCTGTAACCTCAACGGGTTGTTCTGTAATTCGGAGGGTGTCATCAATATGCACTTCATCCGCAGGGATGATCACGTTTTCTTGTGTTGGACTCATCTTGAGGTTGGATACATGGAACGGATCATGTACTCCATTAAGTTCTTCCGGTAACTCCAACTTGTATGCCACGGTACCAATTCTTTCCAAAATCCTGAATGGTCCGATGTATCGTGGATTCAGCTTTCCACGCTTTCCAAATCTGACTACGCCCTTCCAAGGTGAGACCTTTAACAATACTTTGTCTCCCACCTCGAATTCTAATGGTTTCTGTCTTCGATCAGCGTAGCTCTTTTGTCGATCTCGAGCCGCCTTAATGCGCTCTCGAATCTGCATAATCTTGTCGGTTGTCTCTTGTACAAGTTCAGGACCAACCATTCGCTTGTCTCCCGTGTCTGCCCAACATAAGGGCGATCGGTACTTGCGGCCATACAGAGCTTCGAACGGTGCGGCTTTTATACTTGTATGATAACTGTTATTATAGGAAAACTCAACTAAAGGTAGATGAGTATCCCAGCTGCCGACTAGGTCCATAACACATGCGCGAAGCATATCTTCTAACGTTTGTGTAGTCCGTTTGCTCTGGCCGTCTGTTTGTGGGTGGAAGGCTGTGCTTAGATCTAGCTGAGATCTAAAGGCTTCCTGAAAGGATTGCCAGATTCTTGAGACAAAGCGTCCATCCCTGTCTGAAATAATTGAGATTGGCACTCCATGACGTGCCACGATTTCCTTTAGGTATATTTCGGCGAGCTTTTCAGTGCTATCTTTTTCTTTGATCGGTAGGAAGTGGGCAGACTTCGTTAACCGATCGACTATCACCCATATCATATCCTGCCCTCTAGGGGTCTTGGGTAATTTCGTTATGAAGTCCATCGAGATTTGCTCCCACTTCCACATGGGTATCTCTGGTTGTTGTAGTAGGCCGGACGGTTTCTGATATTCAGCCTTAACCTTAGCACAGGTTAGGCATTTCCCAACATAAACAGCAACGTCGCTCTTGAGTCTCGGCCACCAATAGTATTCTTTTAAGTCTTGATACATCTTGTCCGATCCTGGATGGATCGAGTATCTCGATTTATGCGCTTCATCAAGGATGACTTCTCGAATACCACCATAGAGCGGTACCCAAATACGTTCCTTAAAGTATAAGGCTCCCTCTTCATTTGGCACCATATATTTCAACATACCCCAGAGGTATTCAGCTTTACGGTTTTCCATCTTAAGGGCTTCTTGTTGTGCGTCACGTATACGTGCTGTGAGGTTTGTTTGAATAGTCAGTTTCAATGCTCGAACCCTTAGGGTCTTAACCCTCTCTTTTCGGCTTAATGCGTCTGCTACAACGTTTGCTTTTCCAGGATGGTACTTAATCTCACAGTCATAATCGTTTAGCAGCTCGACCCATCGTCGCTGGCGCGTGTTCAATTCCTTCTGATCAAGTATGTGTTGTAAGCTTTTGTGATCCGTGAAGATTGTACATCGTGTACCATATAAATAGTGTCGCCAGATCTTCAAGGCGAATACCACCGCGCCGAGTTCCAAGTCGTGGGTGGTATAGTTTCTTTCATGTACCTTCAATTGTCTTGATGCATAAGCGATGACTTTTCCTTGATTCTATTAACGACCGCCCTTGTGCCTAAGTTGCATGAACTTATCCATAAACGTTGCCGTAATCTTGTCTATGGTCTCGCCGTAATCTTATCCATAAACGTTGCCGTAATCTTGTCTATGGTCTCGCCCTTGTCGTGGGTGGTATTGCAAAACTTCATCTTATCCATAAACGTTGCCGTAATCTTGTCTATGGTCTCGCCCTTGTGCCTAAGTTGCATGAACTCTTCCTTGATTCTATTAACGACCGCCTTGGGGCTATGATGTTTAAGAAATGGCGTCTTAAACTCCTCCCATGTCATGACCTTCGCCGCTTCATTACCAATCTCTCTCTTTTTGTTATCCCACCAATCTTTCGCTTGACCCCTTAATTGACCCGTACCATAGGCTACGTAGTCATCTTCATCACAATGGGTCCTCTCGAATACCCCTTCAATATCACTTAGCCATCGTTGGCAAACTATTGGGTCAACCTCCCCATTATATATTAGTGGTTTACACGCCATGAATTCCTTGTATGAACAAGGCTTTCGTTCTCCGGGCTTTTCCTTTGCTAGGTTAGAACTATCTTCCAATTTCTTGATTCTCTCGTCTACTATCGATAGAACCGTGTTTTGGATTTTATCAATAAAGCCCGACAAACTATTTTCGATCTCCTTTCCAACCTCTTCGGCAATCACTTTTCTCGTTTGTTCGGTGACTCTTGGCACCACATTATCATTACCTCCATCCGCCATCTCTATTACTGAAATGTTTACATTAATTGTTAAACATTTCATTTATAACATATGATTTACTTGTTTTGATTTAATCAAGTTCATAACTTGATATAACCGTTCTTGTTTCATGCATTTCCTGTGTTTGAGTGAGCTTACACACTCTTTTCATGCATATTCGTTCATGATTTATTTCTATATTCTCTAAATCTACTTAAAACGATTAACTCTTACCGGATGCTTGATCAAGCTTGAACCGAATACTTTATTGACAACATTGAACTCTGATTACCAACTTGTAAGACCCGGCTTAATATAACTAGTTTAATGATATAAAACTTGCATTTAGTACAAAAATTTAGAGTTTACAAAAACTTTCATGATTTTAAGACCATACATGATCATAATATTCAAGTTATAACCCTACTAATCAAATATTCATGACAGAACTACAAGTGTTTACATATTCTTAAAACAAAATAGATCAAGTGCGGAAGCTTCGATTTGTGTGTTCGGTTCGGAGGCATTTGCTTGATCATCATTCACGTACTTACATTACCTAGAAACTGAAAATTTGGATAAACATTAGTATTAAATTCCTTGGAAATTAACATAATCGAAACTATGTTCAAAAACATATTCGAGTAACTAAGAATACAAAATTCAGCATTCATGACTGGGCGCTACCGTAACTTACGGTAACCACCGTAAGTTACGGTGGCAACTGGGTAACAGTGGTCTGCCGTAAGGCAGTAGAAAGCCACCGTATCATTTTACTTACTACCGTAAGTTACGGTAGCTACCGTAACTTACGGTAGCTGCTGCACATTCTTTCTTGTTTTGCAGTTTTGTCGATTCTTTTCCTACGTCACCGTAATTTAATTTCAAACACGTTTATCACATGACTAAGGCTAATTACACATATCTAGATTTTACCAACTATGGCGTTTCGTTTCCCTCTCGAGGGATTGCTTACGCAATAACCTACATGCTTGTTTCCACGGTTTCAAACTTGCCTTTTAATACTACTTGACATGCTTAAGTTTCCAAACTTTAATTCCCGTATTAGGGGTTAAATTTCACAACTAGTTTAGCGTGTCCGCTACACGGCTTACGCTTTGTTTATAACCATTCATCAGTGATGGTAACTAACTTCCAAGTTTACTACTCAACTTGTTTTGATCTGTTTGGATGCCGAAATTAAGGCCACCATTCAAGACATTTTAAAAATCCATTTTTTATCACTTGTTTTGACCCGTCTTAATCATCTAAAGCACTTCGTCACTTCCGTGACTTAACGGGTTTTCTTGTTTAGCTATTTTTCAACACGACGGACTAAACTAAATAAATGACATGACATAACGAAACCATAGGTCGCGTACCTTTAGAGCACACCTTTCCCACGCGTATTCCCTCCGGCTTGTCCGCTTGAGGGTCCGGACTCCTTGCCTAGAGAATTCAATATACAATTGGTTTAGAACTCTTTACATGATTATTATCGCATCATTATAAACAATAATCAAATCTGCGTTTTCATCCTATTTTTAACATTTAAATCCCCACTTAGGCATTTCAACAAACACCTAGCGGGTCAGATTTTCACATAATCATCACCAAGTTCATTACTTGTAATTATCATCTAATTTCACTTCAATTAGTCAACTTTACACATATCTTAACATCAATATTTCTGAAATTACTTCTTAAATTCAGATTGTGCTAGAACAAAAGTTATAATTTTAGCATTTATTAAGTTTCTTCAAGCTCATCAATCACCTACAATGGTGATTATGAAACCCTACAAGTATCATGCAAGGTTTTCAGAAGGATCCTCTAGGGTTTAACTCTAGACATCATATTACTTCAAGATTCATCCATGCATGACATATTAAAGCTCAATTTCAGTTTCTCACAATTAACCTAGAATTTATGGTGAATCAAAACATCACAATTTTACATACCTTGTGATCCTTTCAACTAGGTGATCATGAATTTGTGCTCGAAATTTGATTTAGACTTGATTTAGGCTTCTAATTTTGAGCTTTTGTGAGGATTTGGGTTTGAAAAGAAAACCCTGGTCGCCCCCCTCTTGTTCTGTTCGACCAGGGTTTTACTAACTTCCTTTTGGCGCGCAGGTGTTACTTGCTGACTTTCCTCTAAACTCTTTGTAAGACCAGTGCGCTGCCGCGCAAGGTCTAAAGAGGGCTAAAGATACAGTTGTGGTATGGTCCCATGTTCTTATCACGAGGTTTTTGGGACCTTACCCCTTCAGAAGGTGAGTTCACATATTCAAATTTAAACAATTTGATCCAAATGAAAACTTTCTAATTATGTGTTTATTGTAAAACATCCATATAATTTTTAGAAAGTCCATTTACTTCCTTAATAAAATCCATGGGTCATCCGTCGTAAGTTTAAAAACCCGGTATTAAGGCATTTTCCCAAGTTTTATATATTAAATTCATAGCGTCAACGTTCAGACTCGTATGTTAGCTAGACAATACGAACTATATATTTACCATGCAGGGATAATCAATGCTAGACAATAACCAGAATTTAAATTCGTCGTTTGACTTGACACGGGGCGACCGATCACGACGGGGTTGTCAACCCGATAGATCTACCAACAATTCATCGCGTATAATACTTAATCGATTAAACGACATCATTGGCGCAGGGTCCATATTGAGACCATATATGATGTCTGCCTCACGTACAATATATATATATCTTACTAATATGACAAATTTAATATACGATGTTGTACGAATCCCCTGAAATCCCCACCGAAATGTAAGCCTATGCTGTTACTTACTCTCTTGAGACCAAGCAATATTCGTTCCAACCATGCCATTGTTTCCCCCCAAACATATATTCATCAAAAACGTTTTATCTCGAAATGTATAATTTATCAAACTCCATATATTTTCAGCGAAAATATATAATTTATATTAAAAGGTATGTTTTAATCCAAAAACATTATTAAACCCTTTTTGGCGTGTTCGACCCCCAAAATATATACAAAGCAGTTAAAGAGGGGTTTAGTGACACTCACCTTTCGGTGCGTATTTTTAAATAGCGCAATCCCAGAGATTGATTTCTACACGTCCTATTATATATAGAAACGATTTTTAAATCAATATATATATATATATATATCACAAAAATCCTAAGTTTCTCCGTTTCTTAGAATTGTCACATAACTTTGAGATTTTCTCGAAAAGTTATCGTTTTTGATTATGTTGGCACGTTAATATATATATGAGTTCATATATATATATATTTTTTTTAAGATTTTGCGACTTGAACGATTTTATTGGTGACCGTTATCATGCAAATCCATTAACACTCCCGTTTATACGTAATATATCTACGATTTGCGCGTCGTAATATATATACATAAATGTTCACGTAAATTAGTATCGAAACACGCGTAATTTTGTTAACTTATCTATTTTGTCATTTTAAGGCAAGTATACATAAAATATCTTATATGTACCAATTTTCATGCTCGACAAACAAGTTACACATTTAAAGCGATTTTTACCATTTCTATTACATAAAACGCACAAGTATACATGCATAATCTAAATTTCCAATATCATGTTAAAAATTAACATATTTTCACATTCACGTGTTTAAATCACATAACACATCTTAACACATAAGGTTCACCCAAAAATTACCCATACTAGTGTTCATTGAAAAATGCGTATTTTAGCGATTCGGTAAAATTTTCGGGCGTCGGAAGTCACGTATGACTAACCAAACACCAAGTAAACTTAAAATTAGTTAAAATACTTGTTTTTAAACTAAAAATATCAGCTTACTTACTGATATAAATCATTTTTATAAAAATCATTTGAAAAGCCGATTTTTGACCGTTTTAACGCATAGTTTTGCGTTAAACATTACTATAATCATCCCAACTCAGAATGACTTGATATTTTAACACAATACATGTTATTTACTGATTAAAATAGTGGTTATAATCAGATTAGTTCAGTTTTTGTGTAAGTCACATAAATCATGCGATTTCACGTATTTTACAACTCCTAAAGCACCAAGTACAACATGCAAGACTAGTAAGCATCATGACAAAGTTATGTGTCACTAAACACTTTAAAATAACTTTATTTTGGTGTCTATAATCTGATTAAAACTAATTTTTATTAAATCTTACTCATGTGATCATTTCATGCGTTCTCATCATCATATAGGTTCTCATATGTGCATCTAATGCACTCATACAACATCATTATCATCACTTATGATCTAATCATACTCTAGAACTCACTAACATCATGTTCTTACAAATATTACACATATCACCAAGATTATTCAAATCATTCATATTCATTCATGCTTATATCTTTCACATTTAAGATTATATGACAACTTTTATAAGCATGCATACATATATACATACATATATATACGAAATACATACATACATATACTTCCAAAAATTTACTTTTCAACATATCACTTTCAAATCTTAAATCATTTTAGAACATTCTTGTATGACACCTAAAAATTCCTTCATGCATCATACTTTTCAAGAAATCAAAAAAATCATGAAACCTTTCATCAAAATCAAAATACAACATATACACATACACTCACACACATTCACGGCCATATATACATATATGTATACACCCATTTTTATTTTATTCAAAACCCATTTGTTTTTAGTTTTCAAGTTAGTGTTTAGATTCAAGAACAAGAGAAACTTTCACTATCATCTTCATCACTATCAATCAAGAACAAGATTTAAAAGGAAATATATTATACCTTCAAGATTCTGAGTGGGTTTTAAGATTTATGATGATGTGAAGCCTTGTTCTTGCTCAAACCTCCTTGAAATCACTTCTAAACCTTCTTGTAAGCTTGAAATCACTTTGAAATGGACATGATTCTTCAAGATTTGAATTTGAAAATGAAATGGTAGTATGGTAAGGGGTGTTCAGACGTGAGTGTTCAAGAGAGAGAGAGAGAGATTTTGAATGTGTGTCTTGGAATGTGGAAGTGTATAGATGCATGCAAAGGGTCTTAATCATCACATTCCATTCTCTAGGTATGACAAATGTCCAAAATGCAAGATTCAAGAGAATGTGGGCAGCCCACATTGCCGCCACACATCCCCTCTCACACACACATTTCTCATATATATATATATATACATACATATGTATCTTAATTAGTTCAAACACTGGTATTTTACTGAATACCGGGTATTTTATCTAGCGTTTTAATCCCGTTTTAGTGCGTTTTAAATTATTTTTTATCACTTAATAAAAATAATCACATAAAATTATTACTGAAATAATTACCAGTTGCCTTGACTGGCTATGTTGACGGTATTTTCTTTTATGCACGCAGTATCGCGCGGTACGCGCTCAAACTCGAAAAATAGAGCTTCTTAGCGTTTTAATTTATTTTTCCTCACGGATATGATTAAAATTACTATTCTAATCATAACAGACTATTTTTAGGATTTTAACACTGATCGGGTGGTCACCGACGTTCGTTTCGCATTTTATTCGTTGCGCTTTATGCGTTTATTTTATCGTTTCCAACATAATTTTCAGAAACATTTGGATTTACCTACACATTAAATATCATACATAAATATCATAATCAGTCACATACAGCCTTTTTATATGTTCACTACACATATTACTATCGTACGGTACGACCTAAAAAGCCGGGTGTCACAGTCTCCCCCTGTTTAGGGAATTTCGTCCCCGAAATTCTACTTCACAGGTTTCGTTTTCGCACTCGGGGGGAAGAGATGAGGATATTTCTGTTGCATTTGGTCCTGTCATTCCCAGGTGAACTCGGGTCCACGCTTAGAATCCCAACTGACCTTGACCAGCTTAATCCTACTCTTCCTGAGTTTCTGGGTTTTCCAATCTAGAATTTCCACCGGTTCCTCGATAAACCTCAGTTTATCGTCCACACGGACCTCTCCTGGGGGTATAATTAATGTCTCATCGGACAGACACTTTTTCTGGTTGGAGACATGAAATACATGATGAACTCCACTCAGTTCCTGTGGCAGCTTGAGCCTATACGCGACTGGTCCAACTCGAGATGTGATTTCGAAAGGACCTATATAACGCGGGCTCACCTTTCCCCCTTTCCCAAACCTCACAACGCCCTTCCATGGCGATACCTTCAACATGACCCTATCACCGACTTGAAACTCCAGCGGCTTCCTTCGGTTATCTGCATAACTCTTCTGTCGATCCGCAGCAGCTTTCAACCTATTATTAATTTGGACGACTTTGTCTGTAGTCTCTTGGATAAGCTCGGGTCCGGTCAAATGCTTCTCGCCGACTTCAGCCCAACAGAGTGGTGATCGACACTTTCTTCCATACTGGGCTTCAAACGGAGCGGCCTTAATACTAGCGTGGTAACTATTGTTGTAAGAAAACTCTGCCAAAGGCAAGTGAGTATCCCATATTCCACCGAAATCAATCACACACGCTCTCAACGTATCCTCCAACGTCTGAATGTTCCTCTCGCTCTGACCATCTGTTTGAGGATGATATGCAGTACTCATATCCAAACGAGAACCCAACGATTCTTGGAGAGTGATGTGTGTAAAATGCAACATGTAAATTACATCAAATGAGGCATAAAACTAACCCTTTTTAGTACTAATGTTGGAAAAAGTGTGCTTTTGTCTTCCTTTTGTATTTTCAGGATTAAATGAGCGTAAGTGAACAAAAGAAGCAAAAATGCAGCTAAATCTAACATAAATACAAGAAAAGGAATAAACGTGGCATGCCCTACCCCTCGACAGCATCTTCCCAAGCAAAAACAAGAGATCAGAAGGTTGAACACGCCGTGCCCAGCGGACACGGGGGCATGCTCACGTGTCTGGAGAAAAGACAAAGTTGTAGAAGCTTCTATTTCCCGACACGGGGGCGTGCCCAGCTCAACACGGCCGTGGTCAACGCTAAGTTTCGCAGAATCCAAGCAAATCTTGATAGTATAGATACGCTTCTGCACACGGGGCCGTGCCCAGCGGACACGGGGGCGTGTGGAGCTAATACAGACAAACTGCAATTAATGAAGAAAGAGAAAGTGGATGGACACGGGGCCGTGCCGAGTGGACACGGGGCCGTGTCCGGGCTTCTGTGCACGCTATAAATAGAGGTGCTTGGTTCACTTCAAAAGCATCCCTTGGCAAACCACCTCTCTCCCACTTCACCCACACTCCACCACCATCACAATACCCACATCCACCACCATCATCCATCATCCATCATAGAGTGTGTGTAGTAGTCTCGGGATCCAAGATTGATAGTAAGAGTTCTTGACAATCAAAGGCCATGTTTTCCTAAGTCTCTTACATCACTTGGTGAAGACAAGCATTTAGTGTAATACTTTTGTTTTTTAATCTTTTCGCACTTTTTATTTGGTTTTGTATTAATGACTTTAATAACTAGTTTCTTATCTTGAAGGTGAAACTTCCTTATCATTTGTCCGTGGTGTCTTGGCATTATTTTACTGTCTATATAAAATAAAAGATTTACACCATTCATATCTCTACGGTCTATATAGAGATATGTTGGCTACCTGGTCGGCGGTTAAGGGAATGGTTTGGTAAGGTTCTTGCCTTGTTCAGTGTGTAGATCCTGCAAGGACCTGGGTCAAGCTTACTAGACCTCCTTCAATACCCACTTGTATTGGATGGCGGGGGTGCGAATGGCTTAATCCCCTCATATGTAAACTACTATTAATACATTAACCCGGCTACTTGGGATTGTATCCCTGCTGACTCAAACCACTTAGCCAAGGGTAACGTCACCTTTAAAAGAGGGGCCTACCACATTACGCATCTCGGTATCCTACCAACGCTATACTACGCTCACGATGGGTGCACTTGTCACACCCCCAAAATACCACCTAAGGAATGTCCCTGTTAGGCATGTGACGTACCAATAACGAGCCACTAATTACATTGAACGCATACAAGTTTCAAAATAAAATCCTTAATTATTAATATAAAATACCATCAACGAGTTTAAATGAAAACCAACATGTTCAGCGAAAGCAAATAGTACACCAATGTTAAAATGTTTCAAAAACCAATGCATGATATCAATAGTTTAACCACATGAATCCCTCTAGTCGACCCATGACCACTCCAGCTACTCCAGACAGCAAGTTCCCAAATCCAAGATATCTAACGACCTGCAAGCATGCAGACAAATGTGTCAGACGACGCTGGTGAGTTCAAAGTTTTGTTAACGTGTTTAGTTACCAGGTATGTGTATAAAACATTTCAACAGTTCAAAAGTTCAATAATTTGATTTGATGTTGTTATTAACTCGATTACCGCAGATGGCTACAAGATGTATTTGCCCAACCCAATGTCTCTATCAAAACATTGGTCATGCTTTAAGGAAATTAGTTCACGCCCGTCCTCCCCGGTACGGTGTGAGGGTGCCAAACCTAATAGCGCTATCAACTAATAACCTCGTTGCCTCCCCGGTAACTATTGGTACATGTAAGGGGTCCTATGTGATAGATAATGAGTGTAATAACAAACAACCCATTAACCTGATGTTCCTCCCCGGAACGTTACCCGATGTCCCTCCCCAGGATGCATGCTTGGAAAAGAGCAGTGAACTCACCTTTGGTTTGCTCGGTAAGACTAGTTACTTGACCACACTCAGTTATTCAAAGCCTAAAAGGTTCATGTATATATAGCAATCAGTTTGCATCCATGTTGATCACGTTGTCACACAAGAAGCCACGATAAAACATGTACAATGTATCCTTGGTTTATTTACTACTCATCAGTTAAACATATCATGCAATCTTACACATAATTAACACACGTATCCATAACAGGCTCGGCTCCCTACCACAGCCCAAGACTTAATACTCGAAGGGTGCGGCCCAACGAATTGACTGATCAACAAATCCAATGCACATAATTCAATATACCAGTTATCATATATCGACAATATCATGTTACGAGTTCGAGGTTATCATACCAAAGAAATCAGTTTAATATATCATATCCCTAAATCTTGGTTAATCACCCTATTTGCTCAAACATCAATTACCGATATGCCGCTGATACCACATCCGGTCATATTATGCTTATTAATTACATCACACAAACCCCCTTTAAAACTTCATGATAAAAATTGTACACGCAACAGTTTAGTTATATGAATTCTATATTATCCAAGCAATCGGTTAAGATTATATGAATTTTATATTCATCACAGTCCACTTATCAAAGCATAATCATCTAGTAACATGTAAACAATTAATCCACTTAGTCATCAAATACTGACGTAATCAGTAATCATAGTCATGATTCGGTACCACTAGGCATGCAAGACAAAGAGATTTAAAGATTTGATTCAAACATAAAGATATTACACACTAACCGAATCTTGACCCGTCATTAATATTAACATAATATTAATCATAACAATCATGTGCACCTAGTATTAATACCTGTGACTAATCTGACAACCCTAATAGGATATGCACATGGCTTGATTTGATCAATACTACAAACACACACTCATGAGCCGCCATTATCTTATTCAAGGTTATCCCACTTTGTTAAATCATTACCATCAAACAACAACTTTAAATTCAAACCTTACACTCAAACCGTGCATGTAATCCCTATAACATCGATGATTCATGTATGAACATAAACAACAATATCAATCATGTAACGATACAACTAAGCACAACGAGAAGGTTGTCACACCCTGCTAGTTGCGGAAACGTGTTGCGTGTGACGTAAGAAAGGTAATCATTGCATCCAATCATGTATCACCGGCTCAAGACTTGTTTCCTGAAATACATGTAGTTTTAAAAAGTCAACAAAAGTTGAGCGAGTTCATGCAGTTTTTGTTATCATATGTAATCGTAGTATTCATGAAAATGAGATCTCGTAATCGTAGTATTCATGAAAATGAAATCTGGTAATCGTAGTATTCATGAAAATGAAATCTTGTAAGCGTAGTATTCATGAAAATGAAATCTTGTAATCATGGTATTCAAGAAAATGAAATCTTGTAATCATGGTATTCATGAAAATGAAATCTTGTAATCATAGTATTCATGAAAATGAAATCTTGTACTCATAGTATTCATGAAAATGAAATCTTGTACTCATGGTATGTTCTGATTCATTCATGGAGTCTGTTAAGGATCTATCAGTGGGTAGCGAGCCCCCTGACATAATGTACCATAAGCAAATAACCAAACCGAGAACACTTTGTCATCATTGGGATCACAAAAGCACTCCAGGGTATACCAACTAGGAGTGGGGCGTGCCTCAAGCCCAATAGATCTACACCTTTTGCACCTTGGTCACTAAGTGATTAATGGTTACTAATGTTGTTTCCCTACTTATGCACATTGATCATGTCATCTACTCCGTAACTAACATACCAATAGTTTTAGCATGTATTTCCCCTCGATGTTTTTGAAAACAAAACATTGAAAACAGTGAAAGGAGGGACATGAACTCACAAGTTTGCATTCCGTGTATTATGATATCGAAGTGAGCGTCCGTACGTGTCAATAACCTACATGTGTACTAATCTCGTTAGACACTAGGTCTTTCGGACCTCGTACAAGTTGTTCATCTTGAATTCTTTATTATGTTCTCGTTTGTCATCTTTGGAACAACTTTGTATTTTAGAGCGTTAATAGTTTACTCGCTCGATTGTTATGTGTATACATATATTCTATACATATTGAATTCATAAGCGAACGGCTTCGAACCTATGTCATTGGGCTTAACCCACGTTTCATTGTTATTGGGCCTAGCCCTAGTTTTCTTGTTATTGGGCCTAGCCCTAGTTTTTAATGTCATTGGGCCTAGCCCTAGTTTTTAACGTCATTGGGCCTAGCCCTAGTTTTAGTAATTTGGGTCTAGCCCAAATCTAATCCTAGTGAGTCCATTAAATATACTCTTGCAATTTTTACCAAAAATTCACCAAGCATGTAACTTAATAAGTTCGTTTTTCACATGAAAATAATTGGTAATTTTTATAGTTTTCGACTTTCCGGATTCTTGTTTTTGACCACTTAGTTATGCGTTCGCTTTAGTGTCTAAAAAAAATATGTTATTTTTAGACTCAACATTGTAGTAACTTGTTTACGATGTTGATACGCCTAAATTGTCGTCATCAAGTGTTATGTATTTCCATTTCGGCCATTTTATTTAATTGTCCGATTTTACTAGCATTTCTTGGACCAAGTAGGAACATGCATGTGTATTTATTTTGGTCACCCTTTAGGTATCTAATACATACACATATATAGCACACATTGCAATCACTTAGCAAGTTTCCGAAAATATATAATTTTTCTTACCAAAAATTATATTTACACATTGTTATATTTTTACCCATTTATTTTTGTAAAAATATAAGTTTAAGTTCATAAGAACTTCTTGAATATTTAAACCTTAAATATTCCCATCAAAGTTTCCATAATGACGTTTAAGACCACTAATCGCGTTTAACATTGTTAATTACCCTTTAATCCCCTCTTTAATCGCGATTAGATTTTTAGAAAAATTCGCCATAGTTTCCCCTAAACTATGACGTTTCCCACGTTTCCAAAACGCGTTTAAACCATGTTTAAACCCATAATCATAATCAATTTCCAAATCAAGTTTCATTACACCAACTTTGAATGCATGATTCATGCTCTTTTCCTCTTTATTTCCATGAACTTTTATAAGTATATTTTTAACAACTTGGTTAAAAATAATGAAATCTTCACATATTTATTAGGACCTTAAAGATACCATTTTCATTATATTTTCTAATCAAAATCTCCTCTTTAAACCACTTATTATATTTTCTAATCAAAATCTCTTCTTTAAACCACTTTGTTTTTAGAACTTTTAGGATGATCATAATAAGAATCATGGTGGTTATTCTTTATAAAAGTCACTTATGTGTAATAAATCATTTTTAAGTTGTAGTAAAGTTCATGGATCATGAGGTTGATGATCTTGTTTAGATTTAAACATTACCATGTTTAAATCATCATTTATATTATTAATCAAACAAGATCGCCCACTTAAAACAACTTACTTTAACATAATCAACATAAATTATGCTAACTAGCAATCACAAATCTAATAAATCAACACATAATATAGTTATATTTAGTGTTTATTAGCTTTGAGGTTAGGGTTTTTGGTGTGATTTTTATTAATCTTTTTGATGATCAACTTGTACTTCCATAATCTATACATAATAATGAACTTAAATAGAGTGTTTAGGAGCCTTACAACTTTGCAAGAGTTTGAGTGATGTTTAGAAGAAAATAAAGCTTCCAAATATGAGAAATGAGCTCCTAATATGCTTCCTAGCTTGTAATCTTCTTAAGCCATCTTGAAAAAGTTTATAGATGCTTTGTAATATAATATTTAGAGTTGAAAAATGGTGATGTTGGTGGTGGTTAACTTGGCCGAGAGTGGAGGGGGGAAAAAGAATGGTTTTTGGTTTCTAGAAGTGTTGTAGAAAGATTAGGAATTTGTGATGAAGATAATTGTTATATCTTGCAATCCTTTTTAGTCAAAATTGTGATCATCCATGCCATGCCCTAACATCATCATGCCTAGTGTGTCTTAGGGAGGTATGGCCGAACATATTGAGGGTTATGGTGGTTATACCATATTTCCTTTTTTTTTTAAACAAATATAACATGTGACATTTTATTAATGTTGTAGATATTTTAGTCATTTGTTTAAGTATGCTAATTAAGGTAGTAAAGTAGTTTAGGGTTTCAAACAAAGTCTAATTGGTTTATTAGTTTAGTGGTTATTAATTTTGGATGGTAAAAATACCACTATTTCGCTCGTCGGTTCGATAACGGGTGATATACGAAAGGTGAAATATAGTACCGGGAGCCATGGTTTTAATTTACCATCGATGCTATGGTGTTTATTCAAGGCGTTTATGACGCCAAAATATTGCTAACTAGCTCGCTAGCATTTTCGTTTGCTGGTTTCGTGACAAAAATGTCACCTACTAGTTCGCCGGTTCGCTAGCGAACTATTTAAGCGCAAAGCGATGTAATACCGGAACTTGTGATTACGAACATTCCGTTGATATCATCTTATTGTTTTAGTGTGTTTTTCATTAATTGACATTATTCCGAAGTCCCGGAAATGCTTTGTTATAGGTTCGGACGCGTTAAAAATGCTATATTTTAAGCCGAAACGGACATTTTTGAGATTAGGGCGTTATACCGGAAAGTCTTGTTTCTTTGCAAGACGTGTTTTCATAATAATGTTTTCTTGTATAAATGGACTCAGTTATGTTATCCGAGTGTCGTTTTTCAGTGTTTCGGTCTGATTTCACGGTGTGCTGGCATGAATAGTGTAACCGTGAATAGTGCACGTGGCACTTTCTACCAACACTTTTAGGACATTGTTTGCTTGGGTTCGCAATGTGGCGAAAACCAACATATGTTTTAGCATTGTTTTCCTTGTCCTAACTCTGTTATCTAGTTTACGACACCGTTACGTAATCAAATTATGCTAAATGCATGAGATTAAGAAATATAAATAGTGATTAGATTGTACGGAATCACCAGTTATTTGCCAGTTGTCACAAAGGTTTGATTTGAAATATAATGAGATTATACTAACCTGGGGTGAGGAGGGGTGTTTGAGCACAAGATGCTTCAGAAGAGGGGGGGGGGGGTCTCTTGCCGCACACACTTGGGAGGGGTAGGGTTTTGTTGTGTTTTATTTATCAAGTTACGTACATACACATTACATGTGTATGCATATATATTCTAAAGTTATTAGCCGGCCCCAACACATAATTCATTTGGGCTCTATCCGGCCCAACATAGGTCCAATGTACGAAGGTGTGGTATTTGGGCTTCGGTGTGCGCGTATATATATATATATATATATATATATATATATATAAGGACTCCCATAGGCCGGCCCAATCTATAAACCTTGATTGGGCTCGAACAGTTCAGCCCAGGGTAACCCGTGTGTGTGTGTGTGTGTGTGTGTTTCGAGTAGGTTGTAGGTTTGTTGCCCAATATGCCTCGTGTAGCTCGCGACCCAAATAGTTTAGTCCCCCATCTTAACTAAACGACACCTAGAAACATTTAACGGTTCCTTGTAGTTAATTAGTCACACACACGTACACATACTCAAACACGTTATACATTTAGCAATTACATTACAGTCAAAAGTGTTTATTAATTTGCATCATCGCAAGGGACCTGAAAGAGAAATAATAAGAAAACAGGATCACATGACCTTGGAAGTTCGGGTTGTCACAGCACTTGCCCATTAGTGTTAGTAGAATATCATGTTTTATAAATTTAAAACTTGACTAAAGTGTTAAAAAGGGCTAAAAAATATATATATAACACACCGCACACATCAAGTTTTTGGCGCCGTTGCCGGGGACACAAGGATTTTAAGAAAGTTAGGAATCAACGGCCTAATTGTTTTTCTTATTTTTCTGTTTTTTTATAGGATTTTTCTTAAATTTTTCAGCTTCTACAGAGCTCAGCACGGGTCGTGCACTCGTGCCCGTTGAACACGCCCCGTGCCCAATCTTTGGTACTGGAAATCCTGTTTTAAGTCAGACTGTAGCTGAAGACGGGGCCGTGCCCAATAAACACACCCCATGCCCAAGTATCAGATACTGAAAACAGAACCGTAAGATCCCGACGGTTGGTAATTTCTGACACAAACATGAGCGATACTGCTTTTTTTTTTTACTTTCGCTCATCTTATGGTACGTGGTGTCAAATATGTGGCGGAACTCATGAAGATTTAAAATGTTATTTTTTAAATTACACTCCCCACTATATAGACCCATCGTTTTCCTGTAGCCTTAAGAGGGGCGAGAGTAAAAATAATCCCTATCTCTCCCTAGAATGCTCTCAATCATCTATTCTAAATGAAATGATTCTTGATGAATAATTTCAAATGGAAGATCTAATTCTTAATTGGATAAAAGAGCTTGAGATGGACATAACTAATTCATCTCAAGACAACACCCAAGAAGAACTATTGAGATTGCATTCGGATAAAAACAACATCGTCGTTCCCAAAATCACCTCTGACTCTTGCGAAGACTTGAGCGATAGTCGTCCCTGTGTCGATTGTGCCGTGAAGGACTCCCCATCGATTTCCGTCGATGCATACATAGACCTGAGCGATTCGACATACACCTTCTTTAACGAGAGCCCAGATAAGGTTTGGACTTGTCCACCTACATTTAGCATAGGAATCTCCCTTTCCGATAACCTCTTGCGTTCTCGTCTAAAACTAGGGCAACTTAGGTATCTCAGGCACTTCGGTGTTGTTCCGTCCAGCAAGGAACCACCCGATCTGGATAAATTCCTTAAAATAGACAAAACTTCAATAGCTTCTAGGCACGGGGCCGTGTCCAGGTCAGCACGCCCCCGTGTCCACCAAAAGATTCTCGTCTGACTTTCGGTCAGAATACGGGCAAAAAGTGTCAGAATCACGTCTGCACACGGGGCCGTGTCCAGCGTGATGTCGTTTTCTATAAATGCAGCAAGATTCCTGCACATTTGGACCATTCCAAATACAGAGATTTGGTAGGATCTTCACACATACCATACTAGGTATATTCTAAAGAAGGTTCTCAACCACCATCTTGTCTTTTCTACTTTTGTCCATTGCCTTCTTCTTCATCTTCTTCTCAAAACCTCCATTAAAGCTTAAAACTTCCATATTTTCAAGCTTTATTGTGATGTTTGTTAGGTTTTTATTTAGGGGATCTTGTCAAAAATAAGTTTTACAACGTTGTTTTAAGTTATTTCTGCTTAAAAATGCTTCAAAAGTAAGAAAATTAATTTAAAACTCCAGGATTCCTTGATTTAAAAACCTGCAGAGAGGTGAACACGGGGCCGTGTTCGAAGTACTGTTTCATTAAAATGAACTATTTTCGGTTTGTTTTCGTAGAATGTCAAGCCAGAACAGTGGGACCTCCTCAGCACATTCAAGAAACAGTCGTAGGGAACGAAGGCCTTCTATCGAAGCAACTCTTGTACGCTATGTAATGCCACTACGAGAAGCTCTCGACGAAATGACATCTGTATAAGAAGTCCTAATCGACCGTATTAATTATGTCACGGTGGGGCTGGAAAACAGTTTTCAAGAAATCAACCTCTTGCACCAGAGGTTGAACATTCTTGTAACACCTCCCATGGAATCAATCCTTCCCCAAGAGGATTGGAACTTAGCACTTGGAGTAATTAACCCCACCGGATGGGATGACATTCCCGCGGAACCTCCTTTTGAAAACCTACAAGAAGTTCCGGTGGAAGTCACACCCCCTCAAAACAATGATGCCAATGAGCCCGCCTTTCTTCTCCCTCGGGAAATAGAAGAATGACTCAACGACGTGTGAGGGGCCATACCCGGAAAAGAAGTTCTTCATGCCGCATTCAACCGAGAAAATTATCTTTTTCGGAAATTTTGCTCTTAAAATAAACTATAGGCTAGGACTTCTTTGTGGTGTTAAATTTCTTGTGTTTCTTGACCTATCTATCTATCTAAGTTTTTAGTTTTTATTTTCTTAGGACCTTATGTAACTCTCTCTTTAATGAATGATGGTTTTTAATTATTTGGTGTTTGGATGATGTTGTAATGGATAAAACACACTCGGGATGGTGAAGGATACTAAGGGAAGCTTGAACCCACACCCCATGCACAAAAACAGAGCCACCCATCATTTTTTCTTCATTACAGCAAGTTCAGCACAGGGCCGTGCTCAGCCAACACGGCCCATGCTCAAGGGTCTGCAGAAAAACGCCTAGTTCAGGTAACTGGACACGGGGCGTGTTCGCTGAACACGCCCCCGTGCCCAGCCTTCTGTTACTTTCTGATACTTGCAATCTGAACACGGGGCCGTGCCCGGTCACCACGGGCCCGTGTCCAGACGCCCAGTAACATAAATTTTTATTTTTAACACCCTTTTTACACATTTAATCAACCTAAAAACTTATTTTTGGGACACATTGATGACAATGTATAATTTAAGTGTGGGGGGATGCTAAAACCTTGAATTTTGCAAGTTCTAATTACAAGTCTTACACAAAACTATATTGGAACCGCTAAACACCCCAAATTGTTTCAAAAACTTTTCATTTTTTTTACTTGTCTTGGTTTAAGTTGGGAATAAAAAGTTCTAAAAAGGTTATATTTTTACAAATTTACAACCGATAGCGTCGTGATAAAAAGAACCAACATAAGAAAATTATGATACGGCATGACAAATCTAGTTAAAATTTGATTATATATACTTGATCACATTAAAAACCCATTCCCACAAAAGGTGAGTTTTGAGCCTTTATCGAACATACAAATATACATCTTTAAATTAAATGCTCATTTTTCGTTTCTTGTGTGAATAGCCGCATGGTTTCTTACGACTCTAGAACTTGCCATGATGATGCATTCCCGGTCCTTATCAACTTAAACCTAAGTAAGTAAATGATGGAGGCATTAGGACTAACCCTTTTTTCTTTTCAACACCATTATTTTTCATTTTTTTACCACCTACCCAAAAATCCCCCTAGTTAACCCCCTTGAGCCTAAACCTTTTCATTTCTAAACCCACAAAACAAACACCCATTACCCACAAAAAAAACCCTTTTTCATTTTAAACCCTTTATTTTAGTAAAAAGCTCGATCTTCATGTGACATTCCTTATAAAAAAAAATGAAGTCTAGCAATAAACAAACAAGTTCATCAAAAGAAACTTTGTTTGAAAATGCTTCGTTTGAATAAAAAGTCACAAAAATAAAAAGTTTTACGACGACCGACGTTTTTTACGCCTTTCGCCCTTTTCTACTAACCACTAACCCAAAACCACCTACCTTTAACCCAAGCCTAACCCTTTCTCAAGTCCTCTTGATATTTACAAAGGTTTTTAATTAAAAATGAGGAGGATTGATTGCTTGGCAAGCATATGGTAGAAGTAAGTTCCATGCCGGTCTCGAGTGTTTCACAAAAATACATCTTCGGCCGAGTGTTGAGTGATCTCCCGTGAGGTATGTGAACTTGTATATAAATAGAATTTTAAAGAGGCATGTTATGCCCAAATAAGTAATTTCTCTTGTGAAACGTTCAAAATAAATCATAACGAATAGGATTGTAAATAGCTTAAAAATAAAACCTAATAAAGATCTTGGAATCCCGACACTTAAGACAAGCCCAAAACTTCTCTTTTACCCATTCCATTTGGGTGTGTAAGCCACATTAAAAAGAGTTTTGCTTGAGGACAAGCAAAGATTCAAGTGTGGGGGTATTTGATGTATGTAAAATGCAACATATAAATAACATCAAATGAGGCATAAAACTAACCCTTTTTAGTACTAATGTTGGAAAAAGTGTGCTTTTTTCTTCCTTTTGTATTTTCAGGATTAAATGAGCGTAAATAAACAAAAGAAACAAAAATGCAGCTAAATCTAACATAAGTACAAGAAAAGGAATAAACGTGGCATGCTCGACCCCTCGACAGCATCTTCCCAAGCAAAAACAAGAGATCAGAAGGCTGAATACGCCCCGTGCCCAGCGGACACGGGGGCGTGCTCACGTGTCTGCAGAAAAGACAAAGTTGTAGAAGCTTCTATTTCCCGACACGGGGGCGTGCCCAGCTCAACACGGCCGTGGTCAACGCTAAGATTCACAGAATCCAAGCAAATCTTGATAGTACAGATACGCTTCTGTACACGGGGCCGTGCCCAGTGGACACGGGGGCGTGTGGAGCTAATACAGACAAACTGCAATTAATGAAGAAAGAGAAAGTGGATGGACACGGGGCCGTGCCCAGTGGACACGGGGCCGTGCCCAGTGGACACGGGGCCGTGTACGGGCTTCTGTGCAGGCTATAAATAGAGGTGCTTGGTTCATTTCAAAAGCATCCCTTGGCAAACCACCTCTCTCCCACTTCACCCACACTCCACCACCATCATCCATCATCCATCATAGAGTGTGTGTAGTAGTCTCGGGATCCAAGATTGATAGTAAGAGTTCTTGACAATCAAAGGCCATGTTTTCCTAAGTCTCTTACATCACTTGGTGAAGACAAGCATTTAGTGTAATACTTTTGTTTTTTTAATCTTTTCGCACTTTTTATTTGGTTTTGTATTAATGACTTTAATAACTAGTTTCTTATGTTGAAGGTGAAACTTCCTTATCATTTTTCCGTGGTGTCTTGGCATTATTTTACTGTCTATATAAAATAAAAGATTTACACCATTCATATCTCTACGGTCTATATAGAGATATGTTGGCTACCTGGTCGGGGGTTAAGGGAATGGTTTGGTAAGGTTCTTGCCTTGTTCAGTGTGTAGATCCTGCAAGGACCTGGGTCAAGCTTACTAGGACCTCCTTCAATACCCACTGGTATTGGATGGCAGGGGTGCGAATGGCTTGATCCCCTCATATGTAAACTACTATTAATACATTAACCCGGCTACTTGGAATTGTATCCCTGCTAACTCAAACCACTTAGCCGAGGGTAACGTCACCTTCAAAAGAGGGGCCTACCACATTACGCATTAATAACTTAATTAATTATCTTTCAATAATCCAACCCTTTAGGATTGTATCCTTGCTGACTCAAACTACTGGGTTGAGGGTAACGTCACCTTCAAAAGAGGGGCCTACTACTATAACTAAGATAATCTCTTAAAAAGTGCAAAAGTGCGGAAAACATCAAAGGTTACACTAAAGGCGAGTCGGATCCAAGTGATTTATCTTGTCTATCTGTTTTTATTTTCAGCATTTTTTGTTTTTATTTTCATGTTTAAAACCTTTTTCTAAAATTTTGATTTGATTAGACGTTGAGGATAAACCGGTACTAAAAGCTATTGTGCCCTTGGACGACATAGGTATCTTACCAACGCTATACTACGCTCACGATGGGTGCACTTGCCCATATGTGTGTTTAGTGTTAGTAGAATATCGTGTTTTATAAATTTAAAACTTGACTAAAGTGTTAAAAAGGGCTAAAAAATATATAAAAATATATAACACACCGCACACATTAGAGAGGTCGCCAAAACCTGGAGTCAAATCGTCCGTCTCTATCCGAAATGATTGACACTGGTACTCCATGACGGGCTACAATCTCGTTAAGGTACAACTACGATATCTTCTCCGTACTGTCTGTTTCCTTAAGCGCCAAGGAATGAGCAGACTTTGTCAATCGATCCACAATTACCCAGATCATATTTTGTCCACGCGACGTACGGGGTAACTTGGTGATAAAGTCCATCGTAAGATGTTCCCATTTCCACTTAGGAATCTCTGGTTGCTGCAGAAGCCCAGACGGCTTCTGATGCTCAGCCTTAACTTTAGAGCACGTCAGACATTTACTCACGTAGATTGCAATGTCTCTCTTCATCTTCGGCCACCAATAAAACTCCTTAATGTCCTAATACATTTTGGTAGAACCTGGGTGAATGGAATACTTGGATTTATGAGCTTCGTTCATAACCAATTCACGAAGGTTACCTCTAAGCGGAACCCAGCCTCGGTTCATGAAGTACATTACTTCATCCGCTTTTGGTATCAGTTTACATTCTAAGCCCTTCAAACCTTCTCTTCTCAGACCTTCATCCTTCAAAGCTTCTCGTTGTGCATTACGAATTCGATTGGTCAAACTCGTTTGTATGGTCAAACCCAAAGCACGCACACGTAGAGGCTTCTCCCGTTCCTTTCTGCTGAGCGCATCTGCAACAACGTTTGCTTTTCCTGGGTGATAATGGATATCACATTTGTAATCGTTGAGTAACTCTACCCATCGTCGTTGTCTCATGTTGAGCTCCTTCTGATCGGGGATGTGCTGGAGGCTCTTATGGTCCATGTATATCGTACACTTCGTGCCATACAAGTAGTGTCTCTAGATCTTCAGGGCAAACACAATGGCTCCAAGCTCCAAATCATATGTTGTGTAGTTCTTCTTGTGCACTTTTAATTGTCTGGATGCATAGGCTATCACTTTGTCTCTTTGCATTAGAACGCATCCAAGACCCAAACGTGAAGCATCACAGTATACAATGAAATCATTACTTCCTTCAGGAAGGGAAAGAATAGGTGCACTGCAGAGCTTTTCCTTCAACGTCTGAAAAGCTTCCTCTTGTTTCTCCGTCCAATCAAACTTCCTCTCCTTCTGGGTTAATAGCGTCAACGGCTACGCTATTCTGGAGAAATTCTCAATGAATCTCCGGTAATACCCAGCAAGCCCTAAGAATTGTCGCACCTCCGATGGAGTCTTTGGTGCTTCCCAATTCTTAAATGCTTCGATCTTAGACGGATCCACATGTATACCTCTCTCATTTATGACATGTCCGAGAAAATGAACCTCCCGAATCCAGAATTCACATTTTGAGAACTTGGCATACAACTTCTTTTCCTTCAACAACTCCAAAATCAACTTCAAGTGATGCTCATGATCTTCTTTGGTTCACGAATATATAAGTATATCGTCGATGAATACTATCACGAATTTATCCAAGTAGTGTTTGCATACCCTGTTCATGAGATCCATGAACACAGTTGGCGCATTAGTTAGGCCAAAAGGCATGACTAGGAACTCGTAATGGCCATATCGTGTTCGAAAAGCTGTCTTCGGAATATCTTCATCAGCAACCTTCAATTGATGATACCCTGAACGCAGATCTATCTTTGAGTAGTAGCTGCGTCCCTGTAACTGGTCGAACAAATCGTCAATCCTCGGTAAAGGGTACCGATTCTTGATAGTCAACTTGTTCAGCTCCCTGTAATCGATACACATCCTGAAGGATCCAACCTTCTTCTTCTTCACGAACAAAACAGGTGCACCCCATGGCG
Organism: Helianthus tuberosus; assembly: GCA_030545235.1. Lineage (NCBI taxonomy): Eukaryota > Viridiplantae > Streptophyta > Magnoliopsida > Asterales > Asteraceae > Helianthus > Helianthus tuberosus. The sequence goes on along the minus strand of CM060351.1, from coordinate 126,853,843 downwards.
AAAAACTCGGTCGAATGAAACCTTTGTCTAGTAGCTCTTGAAGCTGATTCAACATCTCTTTCATTTCAGACGGTGCCAATCTATAAGGAGATTTTGCAATCGGTGCAGCACCAGGTACCAGATCGATTCGGAACTCGATCTGTCTCATAGGGGGTAATCCAGGTAAGTCTTCAGGAAAAACTTCTGGATAGTCACGAACAATAGCAATCTCTTCGATCTTCCTACATTCGGCCTTCGTATCCACCACGTTGACTAAGAACGCAGGATAACCTTTCCGCAACATCTTGAGCATCTTCATAACACTAACGACACTCGACACACGACTTGATCGATCTCCGTGGACAACTATCGCTTCACCACCACCAGGACGAGGTATCCGCACTTGCTTCTCCGAGCAAATAATCTCCGCTTTGTTTTTGGACAGCCAATCCATTCCCACAACTACGTCGAAGCTTCCCAGCTCTACTGGTAATAAATTGATACTAAAACTATGACCATTTAACTGAATACTACAGTCGCGAATGACTTCGCTAGTTTCTGTCAGTTTACCATTTGCTAGTTCTATCGAGTACTTCATACTTAGCTTACTTGCAGGTGAACACAAAAATGGTTCAAAGTTTTTCGAGACAAAACTCAAGTCAGCCCCGGTATCAAAGAGTACGAACGCAGAATGGCTATTGATAAAGAACATACCAGTGACAACAGCAGGATCGACACGTACCTTCCCAGCGTTTAGCTCGAATGCTCTACCCCTGGCATTCTGACCTTTCGCCTTAGGACAATCCTTCTTGAAATGTCCCTGCTCCCCGCACTGAAAGCATCCCTCAAGCTTCGTTCCTTCCAGAGTACTTTTTGGCAAAGCACTCGCGGGCAATATGTCCATTTCGTCCGCATCTGTGACATTTTTTCTGCTCTTCCTCGCGAGTCTTTCTCTCGGAACCACTTCGGCTATCTCTGGCGTTATCCTTTCTGGAGCTGCTAGAACTGGCTACATACACCTTCCTCGAACTGCGTTTCCTGTCGCGCTTCTCGTCAGTTTCCTTCCTCGAGCTCTTGGACTTGCGTTTCTTTGAATCTTCTATCTTAGTCTCAGAATGCCCCGACCGTTCAGATTTCGCGTCTGCTTTGTCCTTGCCCGATGACTTCCCGGTTTCCTCCTTTTTATCAAGACCAGTTTTGTGAGCAGCGTTATCGGCTAACGATTTTGCCAATGTAGTAGCCTCTAGGTAGGTGGTAGGTTTCGCGGATGTAACCATGCTGCGAATTCGTGGCGACAATCCCCGGATATACCTCTCTACCTTTACGTATTCGGGAGTAACCATTCATGGAACTAACCTCGCCAAGTCGTTAAAATGAGAAGTGTAAGCTCTGACGTTCAGACCTTCCATGGTTAGATTCCAGAAGTCGGTCTCGATTTTCTGAATTTCACTGCGCGGGCAGTATTCTTTCACGAGCATCTCTTTAAGTTCGTTCCAGGTTAGACCGTAGGCAGTGTCTTCACCCAAAATTTGAACTTGTGAGTTCCACCAAGACAGCGCTTCATCAAGAAAAGAACAAGAAGCATATCTCACCCGTTGATTAGCAGCACAACCACTGATTGCCATGACAGATTCCATCTTCTCAATCCATCGGGTGATATCTAAGGGTCCTTCGGCACCGGTAAATGATCGTGGGTTACAGCCCTGGAATGTTTTATATATACATCCGTGCACTATTCAATAACGTTAATGAAAATCAGGAATACATTACAATGATATCATAACACATGAACTACTAAAACTTTCCGATCATATTTTACCTGGAGGGTTTCCATTATGTGCCCCATCAAAACCTTGCCCGTGTGCACCACGTCCACGTCCCTGACCATTATTTTGGTTAGCATTGAGCTGTTCCATGGCAGTATTAACGTGTTGGGCTATGAGTTGAGCCAACTCTTCCGTTGTGGTAGGTAATCCAGGACCCTGTCTTGCTTTTGGCGGCATTTCGTCGTTTCTATTATTACAACAATACTATTCACATAAGACGATAACCAAAAATAATTCGATCATTAAATGTTAGTGGACTAAACATTGCGCATGTATAATATCCACATATTAATGAGAAGAACTTTTAAACCAAAAGTAAATCATCGATATTCATTATAGAAATTATTTAAACTTGTTTTTAGTACAAACCGACTATCCTTGGCATGTCTACGTCGACACCCATAACAAGTTCACACAAAATTCCCACATAATATCCAAAAATGAAACTGGCACGCAGGCCCCAAACAAGAAGAGTATAAAAAATGTCTAACAATACAACCTATCAAAACAAACAATAACGAACATCAACGCTTCAAACCTAGAAATTCTAACATCTCCTTGACAAGTTTCTCTAGATCCACTACCCTCCAATGCCTCTGGTCTCTCGCAATATCATCTAAAACCTTCAACTCCTCGTGTCCATCCATCTGTCCCTCGAGGCCCTTCGCCTTACCCTTGGCTGAGTCTAGATCTCTATGGAGAGCGGTGAGCTGTCGATCACAGTGACAATATCGGTCTATCCTATCTCCTTTCTGCTTCTTGGAAGCAGATACCGTCTCAGCACATGATGTAGATGCGATATCCCCAGCAGGCATAGTCCTCTTCCTACGACGATAATAAACCAGAAGAGGCGTAGTAGGAGCGCGTGCCTCTAAGACAGGTAAAGAAGACTCAGACAAAATAGGTGGAGGGATCTCAGCAACAGGCTCAATCACAGCAGCAAGTGGGACGACTAATGGCTCTAACGGTCGAGCCGTAACAATAGTGGCGTCCACCACTGGTGCGATACTGAGAGATCCTCCGACATTAGTGACACCTCTAATCACATCACCGATAACTGGTACAATGCCAGATGATCATCCCGTCTCATGGATCGAGAGAGGAACATCATCATCATCATCATCTATCCACCCGTTGCTAATGAAAGCGTATCGGGGGTCTACCTGGCTGGCAAAGGCAGCAGGGTCGACATGGAAAGATGAGGTAAGCTCGGTAGTACCAACCATCTGTGGAGTCGTGATAGGTATCTCTGGTAGAATAGATCTGGGTGAAGTCTCGAAATCTGGCTCGTAACCTGAGTCGTGGATCTCGATGACCTCGTGTTCGTGCGACTTCTGTGACACACATATAGCCGTACAAGTAAGCGCGTGATTAAAATGAACAGTAACACATAAGGCCAAATAAACAGAAAATCACATATGCATATAAACACATAATGGTTTTCATACATGATAAATTTTTCTATGTTTATTTAAAAATTTTGGCTTCGAGAATTTTGGACTTTATATCTCAAAATTCTTCGGTTGAAGTTTAGTGTTTTCTCCCGAAAACATCAAGTTCGCTAACAACCATTGGCTCTGATACCAACTTCTGTCACACCCCAAAAACGTCGCAACGGAATTTAAAACGTAGTGGTGACGGAAGTTGGTGCCCATTTATATCTTGTTGAACGATGCACTTATTTGTTGGACATATTGACTTATTTTAAAACATAAGTTATTAAACATTACATTTTAAAAACCACGACACAACCACATAAGTTAAGTTGTCTTTGATCCTCGCGGATCTTATTACATTCGTCCCAGAAAGTTTAAAAAGTTAGTCCAACATTTTTAAGTAACACAACATGCATCATCAAACACAAGGTACGCCATGATTCCCGAAGCCAAACTCAAGTACATGTAGAACACGTTTAAAATCAAGTGTCAACACAAAGGAAGGTGAGTTCACATATTCAAATTTAAACAATTTGATCCAAAGGAAAACTTTCTAAATATGTGTTTATTGTAAAACATCCATATAATTTTTAGAAAGTCCATTTACTTCTTAAAAAAATCCATGGGTCATCGGTCGTAAGTTAAAAAACCCGACATTAAGGCGTTTTCCCAAGTTTTATATATTAAATTCATAGCATCAACGTTCAGACTCGTATGTTAGCTAGACAATACGAACTATATATTTACCATGCAGGGATAATCAATGCTAGACAATAACCAGAATTTAAATTCGTCGTTTGACTTGACACGGGGCGACCGGTCACGACGGGGTTGTCAACCCGATAGATCTACCAACAATTCATCGCGTACAATACTTAATCGATTAAATGACATCATTGGCGCATGGTCCATATTGAGACCATATATGATGTCTACCTCACGTACAATATATATATCTTACTAATATGATAAATTTAATATACGATGCTGTATGAATCCCCTGAAATCCCCACCGAAATGTAAGCTTATGCTTTTACTTACTCTCTTGAGACCAAGCAATATTCGTTCCAACCATACCATTGTTTTTCCCCCAAACATATATTCATAAAAAAAACGTTTTATCTTGAAACGTATAATTTATCAAACTCCATATATTTTCAGCGAAAATATATAATTTATATTAAAATGTATGTTTAAATCCAAAAACATTATTAAACCCTTTTTGGCGTGTTATACCCCTAAAATATATACAAAGCAGTAAAAAAGGGGTTTAGTGACACTCACCTTTGGGTGCGTATTTTTAAATAGCGCAATCCCAGAGATTGATTTCTACACGTCCTATTATATATAGGAACGATTTTTAAATCAATATATATATATATATATATATACCACAAAAATCCTAAGTTTCTCCGTTTCTTAGAATTGTCACATAACTTTGAGATTTTCTCGAAAAGTTATCGTTTTTTATTATGTTGGCACGTTAACATATATATGAGTTCATATATATATATTTTTAAGATTTTGCGACTTGAACGATTTTATTGGTGATTGTTATCATGTAAATCCATTAACACTCCCGTTTATACGTAATATATCTACGATTTGCGCGTCGTAATATATATACATAAACGTTCACGTAAATTAGTATCGAAACACGCGTAATTTTGTTAACTTATCTATTTTGTCATTTTTAAGGCAAGTATACATAAAATATCTTATATGTACCAATTTTCATGCTCGACAAACAAGTTACACATTTAACGCGATTTTTACCGTTTCTATTACATAAAACGCACAAGTATACATGCATAATCTAAATTTCCAATATCATGTTAAAACATAACATATTTTCACATTCACATGTTTAAATCACATAACACATCTTAACACATAAGGTTCACCCAAAAATTACCCATACTAGTGTTCATTGAAAAATGCGTATTTTAGCGATTCGCTAACATTTTCGGGCGCCGGAAGTCACGTATGACTAACCAAACACCAAGTAAACTTAAAATTAGTTAAAATACTTGTTTTTAAACTAAAAATATCAGTTTACTTACTGATCTAAATCAGTTTTATAAAAATCATTCGAAACGCCGATTTTTGACCGTTTTAACGCATAGTTTTGCGGTAAACATTACTATAATCATCCCAACTCGGAATGACTTGATATTTTAATAAAATACATGTTATTTACTGATTAAAATAGTGGTTATAATCAAATTAGTGCAGTTTTTGTGTAAGTCACATAAATCATGCGATTTCACGTATTTTACAACTCCTAAAGCACCAAGTACAACATGCAAGACTAGTAAGCATCATGACAAAGTTATGTGTCACTAAACACTTTAAAATAACTTTATTTTGGTGTCTATAATCTGATTAAAACTAATTTTTATTAAATCTTACTCATGTGATCATTTCATGCGTTCTCATCATCATATAGGTTCTCATATGTGCATCTAATGCACTCATACAACATCATTATCATCACTTATGATCTAATCATACTCTAGAACTCACTAACATCATGTTCTTACAAATATTACACATATCACCAAGATTATTCAAATCATTCATATTCATTCATGCTTATATCTTTCACATTTAAGATTACATGACAACTTTTATAAGCATGCATACATATATACATACATATATATATATACAAAATACATACATACATATACTTCCAAAAATTTACTTTTCAACATATCACTTTCAAATCTTAAATCATTTTAGAACATTCTTGTATGACACCTAAAAATTCCTTCATGCATCATACTTTTCAAGAAATCAAGAAACCTTTCCTCAAAATCAAAATACAACATATACACATACACTCACACACATTCACGGCCATATATACATATATGTATACACCCATTTTTATTTTATTCAAAACCCATTTGCTTTTAGTTTTCAAGTTAGTGTTTAGATTCTAGAACAAGAGAAACTTTCACTATCATCTTCATCACTATGAATCAAGAACAAGATTTAAAAGAAAATATGTTATACCTTCAAGATTCTTAGTGGGTTTTAAGATTTATGATGATGTGAAGCCTTGTTCTTGCTCAAACCTCCTTGAAATCACTTCTAAACCTTCTTGTAAGCTTGAAATCACTTTGAAATGGACATGATTCTTCAAGATTTGAATTTGAAAATGAAATGGTAGTGTGGTAAGGGGTGTTCGGCCGTGCGTGTTCAAGAGAGAGAGAGAGAGAGTGATTTTGAATGTGTGTCTTGGAATGTGGAAGTGTATAGATGCATGCAAAGGGCCTTAATCATCACATTCCATTCTCTAGGTATGACAAATGTCCAAAATGCAAGATTCAATAGAATGTGAGCAGCCCACATTGCCGCCACACATCCCCTCTCTCACACACATTTCTCATATATATATATATATATATATACATATACATATGTACCTAAATTAGTTCAAACACTGGTATTTTACTGAATACCGGGTATTTTATCTAGCATTTTAATCCCGTTTTAGTGCGTTTTAAATTATTTTTATCACTTAATAAAAATAATCACAAAAAATTATTACTGAAATAATTAACAGTTGCCTTGACTAGCTGTGTTGATGGTATTTTGTTTTATGCGCGCAGTATCGCGCGGTACGCGCTCAAACTCGAAAAATAGAGTTTCTTAGCGTTTTGATTTTTTTTCCTCACGGATATGATTAAAATTACTATTCTAATCATAACAGACTATTTTTAGGATTTTAAAACTGATCGGGTGGTCACCGACGTTCGTTTCGCATTTTATTCGTTACGCGTTAAGCGTTTATTTTATCGTTGCCAACATAATTTTCATAAACATTTGGATTTACCAACACATTAAATATCATAATCAGTCACACACAACCTTTTTATATGTTCACTACACATATTACTATCGTGGGAGAGTAGTGGTTTGCCAAAGGATGTCGTTGAAGTGAGCCAAGCACCCCTATTTATAGCCTGAACAGAAGCCCGGCCACGGCCCCGTGTCCAGCGGACACGCCCCCGTGGCCATCCTTTTCTCTTCCTTCATTAAATGCATTTGTCAGCATAGGGCTCCACACGGCCCGTGTTTAGTGGGCACGGCCCCGTGGGCAGAAGCGTATATGTACTACTAATATTTTGCAAGATTATGCATATCTTAGCGTTGACCACGCCCCGTGCTGAGCTGGGCACGCCCCCGTGGTGGGCGTAGAAGCTTCCACAGCTTTGTCTTTTCTGCAGGCGCCTGACCACGCCCCCGTGTCCAGTGGGCACGGCCCCGTGGTCAGTCTTCTGTTTCTTGTTTTTGCTTTTGCTTTTGCTTTTGGGGATGCTGCCGAGGGGTCGGGCATGTTGCGTTTATTCCTTTTCTTTGTATTTATGTTGGTTTTTACTGTATATTTGTTCCTTTTGCTCGTTTAAGCTCATTTGGTCATGTAAATTCAAAAGGAAGACAAAAACACACTTTTTCCAACATTAGTACTAAAAAAGGGTTAGTTTTATGCCTCATTTGATGTAATTTTTATGTTGCATTTTGCACACATCAAATACCCCCACACTTGAATCTTTGCTTGTCCTCAAGCAAAACTCTTTAATATTTGGCTTACACACCCAAATGGAATGGGTAGAAGAGAAGTTTTGGGCTTGTCTTTGAGTGTCGGGAATCCAAGATCTTTATTAGGTTTTCTTTTTATTCTTTTTACAATCCTATTCGTTATGATTTATTTAGAACATTTCATAAGAAAAATTACTTATTTGGGCATAACATGCCTCTTTAAAATTGCATTTATATACAAGTTCACATACCTCACGGGAGATCATTCAACACTCGGCCAAAGATGTATTTTTGTGAAACACTCGAGACCTGCATGGAACTTACTTCTACCATATGCTTGCCAAGCAATCAATCCTCCTCCTTTTTAACTATGAACCTTTGTAAATACCAAGAGAACTTTGGAAAGGGTTAGGCTTGGGCTAAGGGTAGGTGGTTTTTGGTTAGTGGTTAGTAAAAAGGGCTAAAAGCGTAAAAAGCGCCGGTCGTCGTAAAACTTTTTGTTTTTGTGACTTTTATTCAAACTAAGCATTTTCAAACAAAGTTTCTTTGAGGAACTTGTTTGTTTATTACTAGACTTTCATTTTTTTAATAAAGAAACGTTACAAGATAACCAAGCTTTTTACTAAAATAAAGGGGTTGAAAAGAAAAAGCTTTTGGTGGGTAAAGGGTGTTTGTTTTGTAGGTTTTGAAATGAAAAGGTTTAGGCTCAAAAGGGTTAACTATGGGGATTTTGGGTATGTGATAAAAAAAAATGAAAAATAATGGTGTTGAAAGGAAAATGGGTTAGTCCTAATGCCTCCATCATTTACTTACTTGGGTTTAAGTTGGTAAGGACCGGGAATGTATCGTCGTGGCAAGTTCTAGAGTCGTAAGAACCAAGCGGCTATTCACACAAGAAACGAAAAAATGAGCATTTAGTTTAAAGATATATGCTTGTATGCTCAATAAAGGCTCAAAATTCACTTGTTGTGGGAATGGGTTTATAATGTGATCAAGTATATATAATCAACTTTTAATTATATTTGTCATGCCTTTTTATAATTTTCTTATATTGGTTCTTTTTATCACGACGCTATCGGTTGTAAATTTGTAAAAATATAACCTTTTTAGAACTTGTTATTCCCAAATTAAACCAAGACAAGTAAAAAAATGATTTTTTTTTGAAAAAAATTGGGGTGATTAGCGGTTCCAATAGAGTTTTATGTAAGGCTTGTCATTAGGACTTGCAAAATTCAAGGTTTTAGCATCCCCCCACACTTAAATTACACATTGTCCTCAATGTGTCCCAAAAATAAGTTTTTAGGCTGATTGAATGTGTAAAAAGGTGTTGAAAAACAAAATTTTATGTTACTGGGCGTCTGGCCACGGCCCCGTGGTCAGATCGCCAGTACCAAAATTTAACAGAAGGCTGGGCACGAGACGTGTTCAGTGAGCACGACCCCATGTCCAGTTACCTGAACTGGGCAAATTTCTGCAGAGCCTTGGGCACGGGGCGTGTTGGGCTGAGCACGGCCCTGTGCTGAACTTGCTGTAATGCTGGAAAATTGTCGGGAGGCTCTGTTTTTGTGCATGGGGTGTGGTTTTAACGTTCCCTTGGTAACCTCCACCTTTTCGAATGTGTTTAACCATTACAACATCATCCAAACATCATTCAATAATTTTAAATCATCATCCATTAAAAAGTGCGAGATACATAGTTCCTAAAAATTTAAAAGTACACACTAAAAACTAAGGTAGATAAGTAGGTCCTAGAATGCAAGAAATTTTAAACCACAAAGAAGTTCTAACCTAGATGTTTTTATTATAAGAGCAACAAAATCCCGAAAAATGAATCTTTCGGTTGAATAATGCTTTTAGAACTTCTTTCCGGAGAGTGCCACTCACACATCGTTAAGCCACTCCTCTATCTCCCGGGGGAGAAGGAAAGCGGGCTCATTATCTTCCTCATGTGGAGGAGATGCGACTTCAACCGGAACCTCTTGTAAGGCATCTAGAGGAGGTTCCGGGGGAATGTCGTCCCATCCGGTGGGATTGATAACTTCTTGTGCCAAGTTCCAATCTTCTTGTGGGAAAATTGGTTCCATAGGCGGCATTGCAAGAATTTTCAACCTTTGGTGCAAAAGGTTGATTTCTTGGAAGCTACTCTCTAGTCCCACCGTTAGATAGTTGATACGGTCAATTAGGACTTCCTCCACGGATGTCATCTCATCGAGTGCCTCTCTTAGCGCCATTACGTAACGCACAAGGGTTGCTTCTATCGATGGCCTTCTTTCCCTATGACTGTTCCTCGAGTGAGCTGAAGAGGTTCCGCTATTCTGGCTCGACATTCTAAGAAAACAAGTCGAAAAGTTCAAAATAATGAAACAGTAACTCCGGCCACGGCCCCGTGACCACCATTCTGCAGATTTTTGAACTTAGGAATCTTATAGTTTTAAATTATTTTTCTGAAGTTTGAGACATTTCTGAACATAAATAACTTAAAACAGTGTTGTAAAACTTATTTTTAATAAGATTCCTTGGTTAAAAACCTAGCAAATATCACAATAAAGCTTGAAGCCATGGAAGTTTCAAGCTTTAATGGAGGTTGAGTAGTTTTGGAGAAGAAGGTAAGAGACAAAAGTGGCAAAGACAAGATGGTTGTTGAGAAATCTTCTTTGGAATATACCTTTTAAGGTATGTGTGAAGATCCCAGCAAATCTTGGTCTTTGGAATGGGTCCAAATGTGCAGGAATCATGCTGACTTTATAGAAAACGATAGCACGCTGACCACGGCCCCGTATTGGCTGGACACAGCCCCGTGGTCAGACAAGACTCTGACACATTTTGTCCGTATTCTGAACACGGGGCGTGTTGGCCTGGACACGACCCCATGGTCAATTTTGAGGTGGGCACGGGGCGTGTTGACCTGGACACGGCCCCGTGGCTAGAGTGTTTTATAAAGTTTCGTCTTATTTTAAGGATTTTATTCGGATCGGGCGGTTCCTTACTGGAGGGAACAACACCGAAGTGCCTAAGGTACCTTAATTGCTCTTGATTTAGACAAGAACGCAAGAGGTTATCGGAAAGGGTAAAACCTAAACTAAATACCGGTGGGCGAAACCGACCTTTATTCCCCTTATCTGGGCTCTCGTTAAAGAAGGTGTATGTCGAATCGCTCAGGTCTATGAACGCATCGGCGGAGACCGATGGAGAGTCCTTCACAGCACAATCGACACAGGGACGACTATCGCTCATGCCCTCACAAGAGTTAGAGGTGCTTTCGGAAACTACGATGTTGTTAGAATCCGAATGCGTCCCCAATAATTCTCCTCGACTTTCGTCTTGTGATGAATAACTTGCTTTCATCTCAAGCTCTTTTAATATTTGGAGAATTATTTCTTCGAGCTGACATAATTCTTCGAAAATTATGTCATCCAAAAGAAATGGTTGAGAGCACTCGGGGGAGAGATAGGGATCGTTTTTACTTTCGCCCATCTTAAGGTTACAGGGAAACGATGGGTCTAAATAGTGGGGAGTGTAATTTAGAAAATAACATTCTAAATCTTTATGTGATCCACCACATATTTGACACCACTCACCGTAAGAAGAGCGAAAGTAAAAAGAATCAATATCACTCATGTTTGTGTCAGAAATTACCAACCGTCGGGATCTTACGGTTCTGTTTTTAGTAACTGGGGTTTGGACACGGGGGCGTGTTCAGTGGGCACGACCCCGTGTTCAGCTACTGTCTGACTTAAACAGGATTGCCAGTAACAAAGATTGGGCACGGGGGCGTGTTCAGTGGGCACGACCCCGTGCTGAAGTTTGCAGAAGCTGGAAAATTAAGAATAATCCTAAAAAATATAGAAATAAGTATAAATGATTAGGCCGTTGATTCCTAACTTTCTTAAAATCCTTGTGTCCCCGACAACGGCGCCAAAAACTTGGTGCGTGCCGAGTGCGATATATTTTTATTGATATTTTAAGCCCTTTTTACACATTAGTCAAGTTTTAAATTTATAAAACACGATATTCTACTAACACTAAACACACACTTGGGCAAGTGCACCCATCGTGAGCGTAGTATAGCGTTGGTAAGATACCGAGGTCGTCCAAGGACACAAGAGCTTTTAATACCGGTTTATCCTCAACGTCTAATCAATCTAAATTTTTTTTGAGAAAAGGTTTTAAACATGAAAATAAAACTAAAAATGCAGAAATAAAAATAAAATAAAACAGATAGACAAGATGAATCACTTGGATCCGACTCGCCTTTTAAGTATCCTTTGATGATTTTTGCATTTTCGGACTTTTTAAGAGATTATCTTAGTTATAGTAGTAGGCCCCACTTTTGAAGGTGACGTTACCCTCAACCTAGTGGTTTGAGTCAGCAAGGATACAATCCCAAAGGGTCGGAATATTGAAAGATAATTAATTAAGTTATTAATGCGAAAAGTGGTAGGCCCCTCTTTTGAAGGTGACGTAACCCTCGGCTAAGTGGTTTGAGTCAGCAGGGATACAATCCCAAGTAGCCGGTTTAATGTATTAATAGTAGTTTACATATGAGGGGATCAAGCCATTCGCACCCCCGCCATCCAATACCAGTGGGTATTGAAGGAGGTCATAGTAAGCTTGACCCAGGTCCTTGCAGGATCTATACACTGAACAAGGCAAGAACCTTACTAAACCATTCCCTTAACCCCCGACCAGGTAGCTAACATACCTCTATATAGACCGTAGAGATATGAATGGTGTAAATCTTTTACTTTATATAGACAGTAAAGTAATGCCAAGACACAACGGACAAATGATAAAGAAAATTCACATTCAACATAAGAAACTAGTTATTAAAGTCATTAATACAAAACCAAATAAAAAGTTCCAAAAGATTAAAAATTAAAAGTAATACATAAAAGACTTGTCTTCACCAAGTGATGTAAGAGGCTTAGCCAAACATGGCCTTTGATTGACAAGAACTCTTACGATCAATCTTGGATCCCGAGACTACTACACACTCTAAAGGTGGATGATGGATGATGGTGGTGGGTGTTGGTGGTGTAGTGGTGGTGGAGTGGTGGCAAAGTGGGAGAGTAGTGGTTTGCCAAGGGATGCCTTTGAAGTGAGCCAAGCACCCCTATTTATAGCCTAAACAGAAGCCCGGCCACGGCCCCGTGTCCAGCGGACACGCCCTCGCGGCCATCCTTTTCTCTTCCTTCATTAAATGCATTTGTCAGCATAGGGCTCCACACGGCCCGTGTTCAGTGGGCACGGCCCCGTGGGCAGAAGCGTATCTGTACTACTAATATTTTGCAAGATTCTACGTATCTTAGCGTTGACCACGCCCCGTGCTGAGCTGGGCACGCCCCCGTGGTGGGCGTAGAAGCTTCCACAGCTTTGTCTTTTCTGCAGGCGCCTGACCACGCCCCCGTGGTCAGTCTTCTGTTTCTTGTTTTTGCTTTTGCTTTTGGGGATGCTGCTGAGGGGTCGGGCATGTCACGTTTATTCCTTTCCTTTGTATTTATGTTGGTTTTTGCTGTATATTTGTATTTTTGCGTTTAAGCTCATTTGGTACTGTAAATTCAAAAGGAAGACAAAAACACACTTTTTCCAACATTAGTACTAAAAAAGGGTTAGTTTTATGCCTCATTTGATGTAATTTTTATGTTGCATTTTGCACACATCATAGAGCGTGTGTTGAATATTGTATAGAATAGTGAAAAGTTGGACACGATTTAGTAATTGTCAAGGTCCATCCGGACGGATGGACAACATGTTAGTCCATTCGTAAATCCCCATCCGAATAGGTTTTGTAACTGTCAAGTCCATCCGGATGGATGGATCCATCCGAACGAATGGACAATAGCTCATTCGGATGAATAGGCTTTGCCTATAAATAGGGAGTTGGGGTTCCCATTTGGACAAGCTTTTGGTTCCCAGAGAGGGGAGATGTTGTCCAACTGGTTTCACGGGTATGTAACTGTTATATATGAATAGAAACAAGATTATAAGTGACTGTTCGGTGTCGTTTCTATCTTCTACTCGTTTGTTATCACCGAACCGATCATCTCGGGACCAAAGCTCCGTCAAACTCGACGTTTCCTGGAATATCACAACCAAAAACCATTCAAACCGACAAGCTTATATTTTGACCATATCCACCTCTCCCATTTCTAACCCGTCTTAGGTCTTGTTTGGCTAAGCTTATTTAACCCAAAAATGACTTTTTGTTAAAAGTACTTATTGACTTATGACTTTTTGAAAAGAGTTTTTAAAAAAGTGTTTGGTTAGTTTATGGGGTGGGAAAAGCCAATAAGTCAATAAGTTGTTTTTTAAAAAGTGTTTGGCTTAACTTATTCATGTAAAATGACTAAAAGGGGTGGGAAAAGCCAATAAGTCATAAGCAACTTCAAAAAGTCACTCCTTATTAACTTTTCAAAACTAACTTTTCCTCCCTATACAAAAAGTCATTTTGAAAAGTGCTTGTGAGTTTGCGAAACACTTTTTCTTCTTATTAAATTTTTGTAAAAGTCAATAAGTTATAAGGAGGTGTTGAAAAGCTTAGCCAAACACCCCCTTAGTCACGATTCTCTTTCACCCATAAACGCTTTAAATTTATAAAGCGTTTTTGGGGTGAGTTAAAACCGAGATTCTTGGAGTTAATGCATCAATTCTACACGTTGGGTAACATTAATCATGGATGCAACACTTCGTTCTTTACTTTGATCCCGAAAGTGCAAGACCCTCAAAAGTTGGTGGACTATAGACCCATCTCCCTCATTGGGGTCGTATACAAGGTTATTGCTAAAACACTCGCCAATCGACTTAAAGGGGTCATGAATATGGTGTCGTCCCCAACCCAATCATCTTTCATCGAGAAACGAAATATTTTTGACGGGCCATTAATAGTGAATGAAGTCATTTCTTGGGCGAAAAGACAAAAGTAGGAGATTATGTTATTTAAAGTAGACTTCGACAAAGCGTATGATTCGGTGAATTGGAGGCTACTCTTAGATAACATGTATATGATGGGGTTCCCTAAAGATGTATGAGGTGGATAAATGCATGTCTTAAGTCGAGTAAAGCGTCGGTGCTCGTTAATTGTTCCCGTACGGATGAGTTTTACCTCAAGAGAGGCCTTCACCAAGGTGACCCACTCCCACCTTTCCTTTTTGTTTTAGCTCTTGAGGTGCTCGAGGTCTTTATGAAGCGAGCGACTTCTTTGGGTTTGTTTAACGGGGTTCAACTTCCTAACGGAGGTCCGAACCTTACACATTTATGTTATGGCGACGACGTTATTTTCATGGGTACATGGTCTAAGAAGAATGTTCTTAACCTTCGAAGGATTCTTAGATGCCTTTACTTGGTTATGGGTTTAAAAGTCAACCTCTCAAAGAGTAGCTTAATGGGGGTTGGGGTGGAGCGTCACAAGGTGGAGAACATGGCAACCGTCATTCGGTGTAAAACGGGGTCCGTGCCATTTAAGTTTCTTGGCCTTCCTATTGGGGATAACATGAAGCGTATTAGTCCTTGGAAACCTATCATTGATAAATTTGCAAAACGGTTGTCTAGTTGGAAGGCGAAGACCCTATCTTTGGGGGGTAGAATCACTCTTGCGAAAGCGGTTCTTGGTAACCTCCCTTCCTACTTCCTTTCGATTTTTAAGGCGCCGGTGAAGGTTTTAAAGACTTTGGAAGGATTAAGGAGGGACCTTGTGTGGGGAAAAACGGGGTCGTAGTGCAAAATGAGGTGGGTCGCATGGAACAAAATTCAAGCTCCTAGAAGATTTGGCGGCTTGGGGTTGGGAGAGATGAGAAGTTTGAATTGGGCTTTACTAATGAAATGGAGATGGAGGTTTAAAAGCGATCCGAATCAATCTTGGGCTCGAGTCGTAACGGCCATCCATGGGGATCACGGGGAGGTGGACCAGGTCCCTCTAAAAATCGGTTTAACTGGGCTTGGAAAGATATTGTTTTTGTGGCAAAAGACCTTCACAAAGCTGGGATTGATAACCCCGAATTACTGGGGCTCGACGAAAAAAACAACACTTTTTCAGTTGCACAATTAAGAGGGGAAGTGGCTGAGAGAATTGGGGAGAAAGTGGAGCTGGGCAAAGTAAAATGGAACAAAGGGGTCCCTCATAAGGTGGGTTACTTTGTTTGGAAACTGTCTTTAGGTTATATTGCTTCTAAGGCAACCTTGGGTTCGCGGGGAACCCCGATTACCGATTTATCATGTAAGCTCTGCGGGTATGGTGAGGAGACTGCAAATCACATCGCAGCCTCTTGTGTTTTTGTGAGATCAATTTGGTGGCACATAAGCGTTTGGATGAAGACACCGGTCAACACGCATGCCTCGTCTTTCCAAGACTTGCTGGAAGGACTACACAACATGAAAGGTTCGTCAATCTGGAAACAAGTTTTGGAGATGGTTTTTGCTACAGCTGTATGGAAAATATGGAAGGCTCGGAACGGCTTACTTTTCGAAAACAGGCCTTTTATTGTCTCTAAGGTCGTGGAAGAGATAAAAGAGGAATCCTTCGTTTGGCTTAAAAATAGAACCCGGTTCAGCGATATCAAGTGGGAGAGATGGAGAGATTTCAATATCCGTGATTTCATCTTGTAATTTTCTGTCTTTTGTTTTCGGGTCATCCAGTTTCTTGCTGGCCCCCTGTTCTATTTTATGCTTTATATAAAATAGCTGCGGTTCCAAAAAAAACCACTTCGACCCGTCTCCAACTTCCAAACCATAAATCATCAAAACTAAACCATAAATCAAACCATGGATTAGGATCAAATACAAAGGCTCTTAATTGTAAGAAAGATAAGAAGGCTTTTAAAAAAAACCCACTACAAAAAAAAACCTAAACACCCACCACCAGCCAAAAACCTAAACCCCCACCCCCCAATCACTCAACCACAAAAAAAAAAAAAAAAAAATTTGCCGAGTGGAGGGGGGGGGGGGGGTAGGTTTTTGGGTAGTGGTAGGTGTTTAGGATTTTTTTTTTTAGGTTTTTGGGAGGTGGGTGGTTAGGTTTTTTTTTTTTTTTTTGCCGGGGGGGGGGGGGGGGGTTAGGTTTTTGGGTGGTGGTGGGTGGGGATGGGTGTTTAGGTTTTGGGTGGTGGTGTAGTGAGTTTAGGTTTTAGGTTATTAGACACTTGTCACTCTATAAATCCTTTTACACTTCTTAATTTTTACAATTACTAGTTTTTTAGAATAAATTAACCTATCAAACCATATATATTTCACACCAGCTAAACCGACACATTTGCTTTGGTTTACACATTTCATCACTTGACACTTGCTTTGTTTTTTTTTTTTGCTTTGGTTCCAAAAAAAAAAAAAACCACTTCGACCCATCTCCAACTTCCAAACCATAAATCATCAAAACTAAACCATAAATCAAACCATGGATTAGGATCAAATACAAAGGCTCTTAATTGTAAGAAAGGTACGAAGCCTTCTAAAAAAAGCCCACTACAAAAAAAAAAAAAAAAAAAACCTAAACACCGACCACCAGCCAAAAGCCTACCCCCCCCCCCCCCCCCCCCAAATCACTCAACCCAAAAATAAATAAATAAATAAATTGCCGAGTGGGGGTAGGTTTTTGGGTAGTGGTAGGTGTTTAGGGGTGTTTAGGTTTTTGGGTGGTGGTGGGTGGGGATGGGTGTTTAGATTTTGAGTGATGGTGTAGTAGGTTTAGGTTTTAGGTTATTAGACACTTGTCACTTTATAAATCATTTTTACCCTTCTTAATTTTTACAATTACTAGTTTTTTTAAATAAATTAACCTATCAAACCACATATATCTCACACCAGCTAGACCAACACACTTGCTTTGGTTTACACATTTCATCAGTTTACAGTACCACAACTTACCGATTTCTCCCCAAACCCGCATCAATTCTATGTTTCCTCACCACTAATCGTTCTTTATCTCATCTCCGCCCAAACTTATTCCATAAAAAAGGTCAATTTCCCAAACCCACTTTTCAAAATCAAATCTTTATTCACACTTTAATTTGGGCTCTTTTAGCATAACTGAACTTGGGTTTTCTTGATTTTGTGTGTATGTTTTGTTTGGTTTGGTTTGTGTTCAGGCAGATACAGCAGCAGTTTCGGGATCCGTTTGAATGTAAGATCAGTATCGGGTTCAGCGGGTTCTTCTTCGGCTCCATCGAATGTATTGTCGGTGCGAACGGTGGGTGGTGTGTTGATTGGTAAAGAGGATGAACATGGAGGTGTGATTGTGGAGATGGATACTGAGCCTGTTGATCCAGTTGTGTTTGTTTCTTTGCTTAAAGCATCAATGCTGCAGTGGAAACAACAGGTTGTTCCTGTTTTGATGAATTGTGTGTAGTAAAATGAGTTGGCTTGTGTTTGGTTATATATTTGCATACCGAAATGACATGGGGTGGTTGAATTACAATATTACATTGTTGAGAATGCAAGCTGTTATACTTTTAGGAAATTAACACAACTTGACCCGTGTTGAGAAATTTGATGACCAACTATGTACATACATGTTAATGATGAATACAATGTAGATATTGAAAGGTTTTTGTTACTTTGATGTTTATCCATGTTAGAAAGGTGGTTATATTATCCTATATATAGGTTGGTTTCATTATGTATGTTTTTCTTAGGAGATGAGTGGATAGAGATGAGAATCTCAAGGAGGAGTGTCCGTGGTGACTGGTGAGTGTGAGGGTATTTAAGAATATTGAGAGCGTCTTTGTTTCGGTATTATGATGTAAGCATGGGAGTTCAAGAGTTTTGAGTGTGTCTGTTCTTGTAATACTCTGTGTGTGTGTGTGTGGGGGGGGGGGGGGGGTATGCACGGGTGCTGAGAGTTGGAAAGCCCCGGTTCTTGGTTTTGAGCTTGAGGTGAGCAGGGCCTCGAAGCGACACTTCATGCACACGTGGGTCAAAATTAGGACCGTTGCTACGGAAATTTCAAGAATAGTGATTTTTGGGAGGCTGGTATGATGAAACGACCAAAAGGATGAAATGGTTATGAATAGTTTATAGGCTTATACGTAAAAATGACTAAAGAGATGCAACTTTTAGTTGTACAAAAAGATTATTTGGTCGTACATATAGAGCAACGCCTCACATACATGAAGCTCTTGCATTGTGCCTCACACCTCGGCTTTCAGGATCTAAACTCCTCGGAGCACCTCTCAATAGTTAGTTTTTTTATGGGTGATGAGAGTAGCATTCAAGAATGTTGAACATGTCTCGACTCTTGTGATTCTATAAGCTCGAGAGTCTTATTTCAAGTATTCAAGAATGTTAAGAATTGTACCACTGTCATTCTTGATAGATGACGGTGACTATTCTTGCTGTTAGACCATCACTTGAAAAGTAACAAGAGTATTCTTCTATTGGGCATATTATCATTTGTGAGTCTTGTTAATTTGACATTGAATCATAAATTTCATGACTGGCATTATAGCTAATAAAATCTGATATTGATCACGGATACGTGCGTTAGTATGACTAATTATGCATGACTCATGATCTCTCTTTATGTTACCATTTGTTATGATTTCTTTTGGTTAAAATAACATCTTTAACATTTGTTTAGGGTAAAAAGGGTGTTTGGATCAAATTGCCAATCGAGCTTGTCAATCTCATCGAGCCTGCAGTTCAAGTAAGGTTTTTTTTTTTTTTTAATTTACAGACGCTTTCTTTTTGGTAGATAGTTATTCCATCTTAACTTGTATGCAGGAAGGCTTTTATTATCACCACGCTGAACCAACTCACTTGATGCTTGTGCATTGGATTCCTAAAACAATAAATACTTTGCCAGCAAATGCAAGTCATCGAGTGGGCATTGGTGCTTTTGTGATGAATGAAAATGGAGAGGTACTTCCTGCACTTGATCAATATCCATATATTATATAAATTTGTATTTTTCTATGATGCACATGTGATAGGAAGCTGATCCAAAAGTTGGCAGACTTGTGTTTGAACCAAGTGTATGAAAGCACGTTAGCTATAAAATGACCCAACTTATAACTTTTGATATGCCTAGAGTTACGGGCCCATAAAATATGTACAAAACGGAGTAACGGCTGGATGCTGTGAAAAGTGGCCATGGGAGCTTTCGCTCTGTGTCAATATGTGAACTTTATCGTAATTTTTCTGTGTTTGTAGGTTTTGGTAGTGCAAGAGAAGAGTGGAAAGTTCCAAGGAACTGGCATATGGAAGTTTCCTACCGGAGTAGTTGATGAGGTATGTCTATTTTAGTAAATTACTCATCATGTACCCAATAATACTTCAATATTTTGGAAGGAACGTTTTTACAGGGTGAAGATATTTGTGATGCAGCGGTTAGAGAAGTAAAAGAAGAGACCGGGGTAAGTTGCAAGCACTTCATCTCTTGTTGTTGCTTGGATTTGTTGGTGACAATATTTGGGTTATGTTTATATCTTAAATGGGTCATATAAAATAAGGAAGCAGACAAGTAAACACGTCAGTACGTCAAATGGGTTGAAAGTCGCCCAAAATCTTTCTTTTGAAGATACAACCCTTTAAATCGTTTATTTGGATTATCACTGTGTCAAAATCATATCAATTTTCACTCTTAATAACATGAGATTTCACTTCAAAAGACAAAATTCACGCGATTGGACTTGTGATAATTAACTGGATGTTTTTGATGGTTCAGATCGACGCAAAATTCGTGGAAGTATTAGCATTCAGGTAAGGAAATGACTACAACTAATTTGGAAATCACTAGATTTTCCTAGGGGTGTGGCAATTCTTGACACAACCCCAAACATGACAAAAAAAAAAAAAAAAAAAAAAAAAAAAAAAAAAAAATTCAGGTTTTGGGTTTGTGATATATAAACCTGTTTTATAAACGGGTCTTGTTCGGGTTGATCTATGTCGATCGGCCAACCCGTCGAACCCATTTATTACAACGCTCCAACCTGTTTAACATGTTTACAAACCTGTTTGTTAAACAGGTCGTGTTCGGGTTACACCATTTTAAGGGGTTGTTTGTTTACCTCTTAATGAGGCTCTTACTGGTTCAGCACTTAATGGTTCAGACTGTTTGTTTTGCGAGCAGATGTCTGAATGGTTCAGACATTTGCTTCTGAATGGTTAAGTATTATACTGAGTCTGAATGGTTAAGACCTCTAATCTGAATTGGTCAGACATTTGCCTTTGATCGGTTAAGCATTATACTAGCTCTTAATGGTTCAGACCATAGTCACATAATTCGCTAGGTTACCCACGATCTACGATCCAGTTCGCACGATCCAATTCGCGGTACATTCACGATCCCGGATCGACCCGGATCGCGATTTCGAAGTTGAAATTGGCGTTCCCACCTCCAGAATTCAATCGTATTACATGCTTTTGGGATCGCGATCTTCCAGAATTCGAAACACGTATGAAAATCCATTGGAACATCGAACCGAACTAGAATTGGAAAGTTGGCAGTGTCGTCTTTCTCCAAGATGCAGCCATCAACCGCTTTCGTTGTTGCCGGAATAACTGGCAGAAGCAACGGAAGCTCTGGTTACACTTAATCACTTATGGAAGATGAGAAGATGAGAAGGGAGAAAGAATGTGCAGCGCCGCTCTCATCGTTTTATATTTTTAGGGTTTTAAATCAACTTTACTTTTT
Organism: Helianthus tuberosus; assembly: GCA_030545235.1. Classification (NCBI taxonomy): domain Eukaryota; kingdom Viridiplantae; phylum Streptophyta; class Magnoliopsida; order Asterales; family Asteraceae; genus Helianthus; species Helianthus tuberosus. The sequence continues at coordinate 126,832,430 of CM060351.1, read as the reverse complement.
TATCACTTTACACCCTCTAGTTTCATTCATTATACTTTTAGAACTAATTTATAAGAAGAGTTTAGTAAAAAGTTGTTATTTCTCCATTAACCCCCTTTATCTTGATTAGTTTACGTTTAGTCCTTTAGCTTATAAGTTTATAAAAATAGCACGTAGTTTAACCGGTATGGTACATCGTACCACATTATATGGTACATCGTACCGGAGCGATCTGAAATGAGCCTACCCTCCCTCGTACCGAATTCTAGGGACCTAGCGAATTGCGATCCCGTTCCCCGTTCCCGTACCGGAGCGTACCACGATCCATGTGACTATGGTTCAGACCTCTTACTGGTTCAACACTTAATGGTTCAGACCTCTTACTGATTCAGCACTTAACCATTCAGAAGTTGCCAAACAGCCCCCAAATGTTTGGGTTAGGCTTTGACATGAATAAATACATGGGTTGTGTTCGGGTTTCACGATTCAACCCATAAACCCGATAAGATTGATACCTCTAGATTTTCCCGATTGTTTCTTTAACATGAAAAACGTATGTTTGCGAAACAAAATTTCATCTGTGATCATGTAATTCGCCCTACGTTTTGCAGACAAAGCCATAAATCATTCTTTGAAAAGTCAGATTTATTCTTCATGTGCATGCTGCAACCTTTATCCTTCAACATCCAGAAGCAAGAAAGAGAAATAGAGGCAGCTCAGGTTAGCTTCTACGGCTTAAAGGACTTGTAAGTCATGATGGATGAAACCATCTTTAACATTTTGTAAATCGTATGGTTATTTTACGCGCAGTGGATGGCGTTTGAGGATTACGCAGCCCAACCCTTTGTTCAAAAGCATGATCTTCTTAAGAATATGGTGAAGATATGCAGAGCAAAGAGAGATGGAGAGTATACTGGTTTCTCTCCTGTGCCTACAATCACAACTTTCCTCAATAAAAGAAGCAACCTTTACTTGAACACCAAAGATCTTAAGTCGTAGTTGACATCTCATTCGCCTTCTTCTTTGTAATCGACACATAGCTTGATACTAGGCTTGTAAACGAATCATTCAGTGAAACATTCGTTAACCACTTGGTGGGAAGTTATGTTAACGAATATGAACAAATTCTTTTGCTCATTTAATTAAACGAACAAATGAGCACATGTCTTGTTTGTTCATTTATGTTCGTGAACGTTCGTTTATTTAAATTTAAGGTCGTACGTTTACATATTCACTTAAACTTTCAAGGCCTGTTACAAATTAGTCTAATTTTATGAAATTACAATATCACTCTTTTAAATTTAGTCTATTTTTATTAAAACTTTAGGCTTGGGCTCAACCGATTGATGTTCACGCTGACTGTTAATTGGTGTTTGCTCAGTTATGTTCATCCATCTATGTTCAGTTATGTTCTCCCGTTTATGTTTTGCGTTCGTTTATACCATTAACGAACGAACATAAATGAATACGTTCATTTTCTTAACGAACGAACGCTAACAAGATAACTATGTTTGTTTTATTGTTCATGCCCGATCGTTTGTTTGGTTAAAGATTACCTAATAAAGACGGAGGCTGAGCACATAAGCTCTTGGTGTAGAATTCCAAATATTTATGCCTTTTCGGTTAGAGACTTGCTAAGGTTGCACTGCACAATCCAGAAAAATGAAAATCAAAGGGACGTGATTTTAGTTGTTGGTGTATATGGAAGGCTAGGAATGATGCAATTTTCTCAAATAAGAAGGCAAGCCCAGATCAAAAAACTGGTTGTAAATGATTCGGAACTTAGAATAGGCCGTTTAAACTTTGTTATTATATTAAAATGTGTAGTTATTGTATATGTTATGTTTATGAACTATCTTTATCATTATAAAAATTCCCAAAAAAAAAACTAACAAAGTTAAGGATGAGCATTTCGTTACCGGTTCTGAAAAATACTGGTACAAATTGGTACCACACCGAAAGAAATTTGGTACCCATTTTATGGTGTTTTCGTGATCAGTACTTTCGGTTCGATACCGGTATTTTACCGATTTTACCTTCAAATACCGTACCATACAGAGCATTGTCGGTATCGGTACCCAGTTTTGGCAATTTTCGGGATCGGTATTTTTCGGTATCGGTACCAAGCTCGTCCCTAAAAAAAGAAGTTGAATAAAATTAAAAAAAAAATCGGTTCAAATCGTCAAAATCAAGCTATCAAACCACAGATCGCTAAAATCGGCACGATCTAACCAACCAACTGACTGGGCAGGTTTGGTAAACCGTTTTTGAAACTGTAATTAGCGGTTCTTAGTGAGACGTGGATTAAAATTACAAGGAACACAAAAAAGATGGTTAGAGTAGGCTTGACCATGTGTGTGTTGGGATTGCAAGAATACCAAGGTTGGTTAGCTACCTAACAGTCTCTCTTTATGTGGTTTTCCTCTTCTCCAATACATGTATGAATCCCTTTATTGGTTACAAAATTTCTACAATACCTACCACTAATGCTAAGGAGTTAATAACTCCAAATGACTAAAACACCCTTTCCACATAAATATGGTCAACATGTGCCTACATTTTTAGCATTAGGGTGGCTTATTATGGTCCACCTCAGTTGGCTTGACTCTTTGAGGAATAAAATCTGACATATTGGTAACTTTGGTGGATCTTTCAAGCCAAACCAACCTAAACATTGATCTGTTTGGTTTAACGGTACGGCTCACGGTTAAAAAGAACGTACAAAAGCAGTGGCGGAACTAACCTATTAAATCAGGGGTATCCCAATTTTTTTTACCGTGCAATCATACAATATTAAAAGAAAACAACAATAAATAAAGTAAAATAAATACCTAATAGATTTGTCCATTAACCAATGAACAATGAGCCTCTTTCCGTTTTATTATCGTTTTGGGTTTGGGCTAATGGGCTAGGTTTATCAATTACCCAAACATAAGCATAAGCTAGTTCTAGTTTTCTAAACGATAAACAATAAATTCAAAAATAACTTTTAAATCGTATAAAAAGAATTGGATTTAACTAAAATAAAGTATCCAATTTTTTTGGATAGGGGTATCCTAGAATTGTTTTAGATGTATCCTTTGTATAAAATCGAAGAAAAAAATTACACTGCATATACGAAATTGAGCCGTAGCCTGTGCTACGGCTACTATAATAGTGGTTCCGCCCCTATACAAAAGTTAAGTTTAAGACCTGATGTAAATCAACGGGCAGAATTGTGTAAACGATGTAATATTAATATAAAAGGAAGGTCGGGTTTGGTCCAAACGACGAGTTTGATGCTTGAAACAGTACCCCCCCCCCCCCCTATTATGTTGAACTCTATGTTGTGGTATCTAAGTTGAATAGATTAAATCAACAAAATACCAATTTATATAAAAAAAAGCACATAATATAATACTTAGTACATGCTTTTAATGTATACTAATGAGTAAAAATAAAGGAACATCAAAGTATCACAATCTTTTGATTTTCATTAAAAACTTGACAACCCAACTCTCTCTCTCTCTCTCTCTCTCTCATGTGTAGTTAGATGGTATTTGTCTTGAAGTAAGTATATTACCTATCCAAATTGGGTGCAAGGCAATGGTCAAAGGTTTAAGTAGGTATACAACCACAAGAATGTTGACAAAAAATAATTTATTTATAACTCCTCTATATTATAAGTCTAGAAACATAACTTTAATTAACCCCATGCACAAGCATAGCATTAATGGTGTATATATATAAAAAACCTACAAGGCAGGCTGGTAGGTTTTCATTGTCTCACCCATAGCTTTGCTCCTAAGTTATTTCTTATGTATCCACAAATGCAAAACATGACAATCAGTTTTCAAGAAAACACTAATATCATGAGAATCCTGTTATTCATCTTCTTCGGTTTTCTCGGGGCTCATAAAACGCTCGCTAGACATGTAACTGAAAACCCGTTGGTGGAGCTTTCTAGTGCTGATGACTTGAGAAGGGTGGCGGGGTATGGTGACGAGAAGCTCTCAACAGTGGTGGTTAGTGGCTCGATACTATGTGATGTTTGTTTGGATAAAAATTCTCCTCTTCAATCCCATCCCATCCCTGGTATGTATTTGTAACACGTAGAGTTTTCGGTTTTGATCCATTTACTCATGAACGGGTGTGTTAATGTTTTTTTTACATAGATGTTGAAACAACCATTTTCAACCACACCCGCAAACAAAATTAGAAAAAAAGGCGGTTACCTAAAAGAATTTCATGCTCGTTGCCTTAAAGAAACTTTTCTTGAAATATTATGGTTACTGAAAGAAAATTCTAACGGTTTTCTGTCTTAAACCTTTTGAAGGACATCTGCCCTTGCGTAAGCTACGCTTTACATGGTCTGAGTGGTTAGCATGGTATTGGTAGGCCAATGAGTTTTCCGGTTTTATGGTCATGGAAAATTTTAAAATAGTTACCCTTTTATGAGCTGACTTTTAAAAAGTTCAAAAAATACAAATGTATAAAAGTGTTTCATGCCAACCAAATCTGGCCCAACCCATCCACTTTACGACCCTGGTATAATCCGGCCCAACCCACCCGTTATACGACCCCCTGACTCGTTATCCTACGTGTACCAAAGACTCTTGTGTACTAACAAACCATATATATATTGGAATATCAGGAGCGTCAATGGCGGTTTCTTGTGATACTGGCAAGAAGACTAGTAAATCTGAACGAGTAACAGGCACAACCGATGAATACGGGGACTTCCTCATCGATCTTCCTTCTCATCTCCATGCACTTCCAGATATGGAAAACAGATGCATAGTGAGAATTATCGACCTACCAAAGAGCTCGCCCTGCTACCAAGCTTTTACGGGTCAACACCGAAAAATAACGTTTTCATCAGTCGGGAATGGTATTCGTGCGTACACCGCTCATGAGTTTCATCTGACACCTAAATATTCACATCCATGCATGAATGAACAAGAAACATTCTAAATATCATCATCATTGCCGTCGTCGTCATCGCCATCAATGAAGACCTGAATGTAATGGCCACTGCTCATTCAAGTAGGCGCTACAGTCATAACAATGAGTTCTGGAGCTTGATCATGTTGCAATTGCTAATATTTTCTTTCTTTTTCTTTTATGTGTCTGTGTGTTTGCAGGCAAGTCCTGTCCAAGAGAGAGGGTGTACATATTATATTAAATTGAACATAATGAAACAATTTATATGTATTTGATACGAAAATACAATCTTTGTACATAGAAACAACATCTAACAAGGCTGTAGACCGTATAACCGGAAAGAAAATTGAACTGAAATGTGATTTCAGGTGGAAAACTTAAATTCATCAGGAATCTTCAGATTTCGGGGCTGACTGGATGTAGTTTGCCACATCAGCACAGCATTTCAGTTTATCTGCTTCGTCATCTGGGATTTCAATGGAGAATTCTTGCTCAAACGCCATCACGAGCTCCACCCTGTCCAGGCTGTCAAGGCTCAAATCTTTTGAAAAATCTGCTGATTCAGTAACCTGTTTAAGGTTATACACAAAATTAATGTAGGTTATATGGGAAATTAATCAAATTATTGCGTATAGATATTCATATAATGCTTGACTTCAATATTAATACGAATGTTTTTATGATAACCGTGAGAACCCGTCACTGGAAAACTCACGGGCCCCACCAATACCCTGTTAATCAACCGGGACCAGGTAAAACGTCAACTTTATTTCCTTAAAAGGATGGAGTAGCAAAACAACAATCTTGAAACACAATCAAACCATACAACATTATAATATATGTAACATCAAAAAAGCATAAGTACCTTAGCAGCATCAATCTTGTCAAACTTCTTCACCAGCCCGATCACTCGGGCCATTACCTGATCATGATTCGACCCGGCTAACGTGCAAAGTAGCCGCTGAACGCTGCTAGTCGCATACACATCTTGCATCAACGCAAATTGTCTTCTAGAAACCGTAACCCTCAAACGCGTCAACACGGAATCTCTTAAACTTTGCATATTAATCTGACTTCTGAAATATTAACTGCAGCAAAGATGAATGAAGCCAATAACTCAGCATCCAAAGGCACAACAATAACTAACAGGCCATGGATGATTCAGTAACTTTACATTTTTTTCAATATTTTTTTTTTACTTTGTTATTTGAGTAAATTACAAAAATCGTCCTTTATGTATGTCACTTATTGCAAACTGTGTCCTTTATCTTCAATAATTAAAAAAAACGTACTCGATGTTTGCAAACCCTTGCAAGTTATGTCCTTTAGCACTAACTCAGTTATTTTTTTGTGGTTAAATCTGACCAAATGGACCCCACATGAGGGTATTTTGGTCATTTTCTTCTCATGTGAGGTCTATTTGGTCAGAATTAACCACAAAACTACCCTTATGTGGGGTCCATTTGGCCAGATTTAACCACAAAAAATTAACTGAGTTAGTGCTAAAGGACATAACTTGCAAGGGTTTGCAAACATTGAGTACGTTTTTTGTAATTATTGAAGACAAAGGACACAGTTTGCAATAAGTGACATACATAAAGGACGATTTTTGTAATTTACCCTTGTTATTTTTTTACCCAAATTCTCAAAGATGAAGCTGTCTACAACAACAGATAATAAAAATCCGCACTCACAAAAAAAAAAAAAAAACAATTAACAATTAAAACAGCATTAATTAAGAAACTTAGGTCATTTGCGTAAAGTTGAAGTGATGCTTTTATATTAACAATACTAGTGGGAATGCCCGCGCGTTGCGGCGGGTGTCTCAATTGATATCATATTTAATTATGACATCTATAACAAATGTTGACGTTAGAGCATAAAGTTTGTTACTTACAAAACTTAACCTGTCACTGAATTCTTTTGTAATTCCATAGGCCTCATTGCCATTTAATCAGCCCTGATCCATTTTAAATACAAACCTCAATTTATCCAATGAATTAGTTAAACCTTAATGGATTAAATAAAAACATTAGTGTCTTAATCATGGGCTGAAATAAAAACAAATTCACCTTAAAGGATTAGAAGATTAATTAAAACCATATTATTTTTCAACTAAATTAGATATAAAAGCCATTTAATTCATTGACTTTTATTTGTTTCACTATCCTGGGATGCAAATAAAAACTTTTCTTTTATTAATTATTTCATTTCCATAACCATTTACTTCTAACTTAATAGTGGGGAACCCAATGATCTTCTCACTACCTTTGCCTTATCATGAAATTTGGGCTAAAGACAAAACTTCTCTCTGTGATCCATATATTTTTATTCATCTAAATAGGGATCAAAATCTATGTCTCATGAATATAAAAGCTCACCGATTAATTAAATCAATTTCATGGAATTCATTTACTAAAATTTAGATTTATGAAATTAACTATATATTATAAAAATAACCTTAAACTTAGACTTTGATAATATACAATATATATAAGGTGGTGTGCGTATCTTTTAATTATGAAAAGAAGCACAAGAGTCAAAACCCATATGATCCAAGATAAATAAAAGGGAAACTAAGATGATTGCATGTTTCATGATAGTATCAAAATTCAAAACCAATCATAAGTGCACTGGCAAATGAAAGGAAAGAAAAGAGAAAAAGGAATGGAACAATTTTCTGGTTTGTTTTTCATAACCTCAAAAGAAAGACGTATATAAAAATCAAAAGAATATAACTAACCACTAATTTCTTTGACCCACTATTTGACTTATTCCCATGCAATAAAAAAACATGACCACGTATTGCATGAAAGTAGTTAAACATTTGCAACTACTTAAAACGGAAGTAAAAAACATTAAGATGCAACGTGATGCTTCATTTTGAAGACCAGATCATCTGGTTGGAAATATCTGAACAAACCAGAGCTGAAGCCTGAGATGGTGGGATAATTCCATTTATATAAAAGGTAAACCAAATAGCGTCTTTGTTCTGGCCGATTATGATGAACGACGAAGGTATGATCGGGGGCGACAACTACACTGATCCTCTCACGTCTCTTGTCATGGTGGTAGTATAATAGGTTCGCGGTGGCAGATCGTCAGTAGAGACTGAGAGGATGGTGGCATGTGTAGAATGAGAAGGCAATTGGAAACCGGAATCGTTGCCTTCAATATATCACAGGGACCGCAATCACGGATGATAAGTCGGTGGTGATAGAGATACATTTAATTTGGAAAGCCATGGGCTTTGGTTAGTTTCGCGTTCGCCACCGGTGGCCGAACAACCATGGTTTAAAAAAACGGCCGAGGCGTACGTACTGAGGCGCGCCTCAGTTCGGAACGGAAGGAAAACGCATATGAGGCGGCGCCTCAGGTTCAGATATTAAACGGACGCCTCAGTTGAGTGAGGCGGGAAAAAACGGCCGAGGCGGTACGAATATGGCGAGGTGTACGTTTTTTTTAGGCGGTATAAATGATGGATTAGGGTTTATTTTAGGCGCCAAAAGCAAAAAAAAAAAAAAAAAAAAGTTTAAAAGCGGAGCTGCATTCGTGTCCGCAGGACGTGCGGGCATGCACGAGTTCAATTAAATTTCAATTCAGAAACTCATTTTTTGCAACCCCCCCCCCCCCCCCCCCCCCTGCGCGCGGGTAGGACTTGTGGTAAAACATGTCATAAAGCTACAATGGAGTAGTAAAGACTTTACCTTATAAACAACCACTCACTTTGTCCCCACACCGATGTGGGACAAAGTATTTACCACCTTTAGAGACTTTCATTCACACACCCAACATATAAGCCTTTGCTACTAACTATTAGTTTTTGTTAAAGGAATCATGTTAATAATATTGCTGCTGTTAATAATCGTTTTATTATCTCTGTTAATATTGCTGCTGTTAATTTACTTGCTGTTAGTGTACGCTCAAAGGAATCCTGTTAATAATATTGCTGATTTGAATCTTCTTTTATGTTTTTAACTGCTGATTTGATGAGAAAAGTCATTTTTTGATGTTAAGTATTTATTATTTTATGATATATATAATTTTAATATTTATTTATTAATACCGCCTCAGCCTTACGCCTCGTTCCGCCTCAATACTTACGCCTCGTGAGGCGAAGGGAAAACGCCTCGATACTCGTTTCCGTTTTTTTAAACCTTGCGAACAACATGATGTGACAGAGAAGGCCGCGAGAGAGAGGGAGAATTAGGCATTCATGAGTACAGGAATCAAGAGTGATATTTATATACAAGACGAGTGTGCCAATTCTAGAGTTTGTAATTTATGATCAATCATGGCATTCAAGGCCATTCATTGGTCCGTCGGTTACAATCATTATGGAGGGCGATTCAATGGAATATGCATTGGTTTCACAATAAAGTAGAAAGGATCATTTCAAGTTCTCAATGATGGAAATTAATGGCTGGATGGTTACTAATGTTTGTATAGGAACACTTCATGCATTATTTACAAGAACTTAAGAGTTCCTTATAATTAATTTATGAAGATAATTAGTTTCATTTTTAAAACTTTTATTTAATTCTTAATTTAATTCAATTAATGGAAGACATAAGTGGGCATGGATTCCAAGGATCAAATGTCTAAATTGCCCTCAAAGTGTCTTAAAACTTTGGACAATGTCCAAGTTTCCCCCTCTAAAATGGTTTGCTTCATTTGTACATGGTGCTACAAGATTTGTACCTAGGCAAAATTACGAAAATGGTAGAAAACCTAGTTCTCTTAATATAGTATTATAGATATAGATTAATTCACCATTAATATCCTGAATATTAAATTATTAACAGATGAAATTGGTGATTGCGAAACATTCAAAATATCAATAGACTGAACATCAGTTAATAAATTGAGGTCTGATTGGTGTAAAGTGAACTAAGTATCGATCATTAACAGCATGTAAGTAGGTTAAATATTATGAATGTATAGTCATTGTACAGTTTATAAAGTTGTTGAAGATTCATTAATGAAAACTGTAAATAAAGAGAGATACGTGACCTTTTCTGGTTGTGCGAATAAGGCGGACGACGACGGCGACGGCGGACGGTGGTGGCAGCGGAAGCAGAACCCTGGCGGAAGCAATAGCTGGTCTTATGTAAGAAGGGCCCAAAAAGATAAAAAGAATGGGCCTGTTTTAGGGGGTGTTTGGCCTAGCTTTTTTATCTAAGCTTATAGCTTTTTTAGCTTATTTTTACAAAAATAAGCACTAATGGGTGTTTGGTTTAGCTTTTTAAGCTTATGCTTATTAGCTTATATAAGCTAATTCCAAGAAGCTTATGGGAACATGGTTTTTTAGCTTATTTGAATAAGCTTATTTGAAGAAGATGTTTTTTTACTCATTACACACAATGATATTATACCCCTTCCCATAATACAAAATAACTTAACAAACAACTAAATATTAATTATTAATTATCAACTTCTAGAATATAAGCTAATCCAAACACTTAAAAATAGCTTATCAAATGAAAGAAAATAAGTATAAGCTACTTTAAAATATAAGCATAAGCAAAAAAAATAAAAGCTAGGCCAAACACCCCCTTAAAATGATTGGGCCAAAGAATAAAATAAAGAGTTAAATTCAACTTATGTTTTGATATTTTAAAGAGTTAAATGCTTGGTTGGTCCCTGTGGTTTGCGAAAATTACAGATTTGGTCCTAAGGGTTTACTAATTACACAATTGGTCCCAGTGGTTGTAATTTTTAAACACGGGTGGTCCTTAACACTAGCCTATGTTAAGTTTTTCAGTTAAATATGTGTGAAATTACTAGATTACCCCTGAACAACTAAAAAAAGACTAAAAAAATATAGGCTCACCCCTCATCTTCTTCTGTCCTCCATCTCTCTATCTCTCTCTAACCCACCACCACCTCCACCTTCAACCCACCATCACTACCACCTCCTCCACCTACACCTTCAACCCATAGGGATTGACGAGGCATTTAACTCAAAATTCAATCAACATGTAACAATATATAAGCCGAGCCAAGATGAAAACCGGCTCAAGCAGAAACCGAAAACAGCCAGTAAACAACCAGTGAAAAGAAAGAAAAACAATAAGCCGTACACACTATCTTATTCATTTATAGGTCATTCCAATGGCAGTTAGTAAACATTTAGTGTGTGTGTGTGTGTGTTACTGTGTGTACTTTCTCTTCTTCTTCTTCATTACTCTAAACCCACATGCTCTATTTTATTCCACCACCAAAAACCCTTAATTTATTTACAAATTTCTTCATAAACTCAAACCCATCATACTTCATGCATTTGGTCCCCTAAAACCCAACAGTTTCCCCCAAATTTCGATCATTTTGTGTTTGATTTCCCCCAAAATCCTACACACTCTGTTTTCAGGTAATTGTTGTTTGATTGTTGATTATTTTGTTTCAACGTGTTTAATTTTGTGTGCCAGTCTTTATTAATAGTTGTATTGATCTGCTAATTGATTTTGAAATTGTGTGGGTTTTTATTTTTTTATTTTGTGTGGGTAGTTTCTTAATTGATTTGATGATTTTTCGTAAGCTTTAAGAATAAACTGAATGTTGCTAAATTGATTTTGAAATTGTTTAGGTGGTGTTGTGGTGGATGTGGTGGTGGTCGGTTGAAGGTGACTGTGACGGTGGAGGTAATGGTGGTCGATTGATGGTGGTGGTGGTGGTGGTGGTGGGTTGAAGGTGTCGGCAGAGGTGTGGTGATGGGTTTAAGGTGGCGATAGAGGTTGAGGTGGTCGGTTGACGGTGGGGGTGTAGGTGGTGGTGGTGGGTTGAGGGTGACGGTGGAGGTGAAGGTGGTGGGTTGACGGTGTAGGTGGTGGTGGTGGGTCTTAGAGAGAGAGAAAGAGGAGAGGAAGAAGAAGATCATGGGTGGATCCATTTTTTTTTTTTTTTGAGTGTGCAGGGGCAATCTAGTAATTTCACACATATTTAACTGAAAAACTTAACATAGGTTAGTGTTAGGGACCACCCGTGTTTAAAAATTGTAACCACTGGGACCAAGTGTGTAATTAATAAACCCTTAGGACCAAGTCTTCAATTTTCACAAACTATAGGGACCAACCAGACATTTAACTCTATTTTAAATGATTATAGTTTGATCACGTTTATAATTAATGATGATCACAGTTTAATTAGGATTACATTTAAAGATGTAGAATATTTGATTAGTACAATTGCATTAGGATTATAATTTAATTAGGATTACAGTTTAATTAGTCCAGTTTGATCATGCATTTGAGTTTTTTTTTTGAACGGCAAACCACTATTTATCTATATAAATAGAGCCATCAAGCCGCTGGAAAGTAAACAACACGAGCCAAACAGCTGACCAATTACAACAAATTCAAAACATTAAATTCAGACCAACATTCCCAAGACGTAGCTGGGCGTTTGGATCTATAACTAACCCAAACCATAGAATCTTCCTTAATTCGCTGCACAATCTCCTGAATCGAAATAAATTTATCTTCAAACACTTTCGCATTCCGGGCGTACCAGATTCTCCAAAACGTGGCCAACATAGCAGTGTTCATGAGTTTCTTCCAGACCTTGGACCCTGGCGCTTTATTCATCTCTTCGATAATATCCGAAACCGTCGACAAGTTGTTCGGCATAGGTACCCCGATCCACACAAAGAAGTTCCACCAGACTCCTCTAGCTAAGAGACAATTGACGAAGCAATGGTTTGCGTCCTCGATCCCGTACCCGCATCTTTCACAATTAAGATTAGGCAAATTCACACCTCTATTGCTTAATTCTTTTTTAGTAGGCACTTTCCCAAGGCTGACTCTCCATGCTAAGAAATTACTCTTAGACGTTGCCCAAGAGTTCCAATAGAAAGGAGTGTGTTGTTGGTTTTGTACCCCCAACATGTCGATTTGCTTCCTGATGCTTTTCACAGAATAATCAACCCCTTGGTCATTATCCCAAAACCACATGTCCCTGCATTTATTAATGTTTTTCTGCTGCAATAATCTCATCAAGTCACTTAGATGTTCCCACTCACTAACACTTTGAGGATTCTTTTCCCATTTCCAACCCCAGCGCACACTACTTCCAACTAGGCAAACGTATGAGGCGACGCTAGCATTTTTATTTGCAGCAAGCCTATATAAATCTGGGAACATAATCATCAAAGGTTCCTGCGACGCCCATCTATCCTTCCAGAACCGAGTATTCTCACCATTACCCACTTCGACACGAATTTTTTCCTCGATGTTTATACCCAATTTCATCAAAGTCGCCTTAATGTCACCAATATTATTCCACACCCCTGGAATAGATTTCTTAACAGGTATCAACTGGTCATTATTTTTTTATGGTGAAGAGCTCTCACGACTTCAGCCCAGAGTTGTTTGGGATCATTTTTGTAACGCCATCACCATTTGGTGACCATGGCGACGTTAAACTCAGTTATGCCGCCAATCCCAACTCCTCCTAAAGCTTTAGGTTTTAAAAACCTCTCCCATTTAATCCATCTAATTTTCTGAGCTCTCCCCGTTTTCCCCCAAACAAAATCCCTTCTAATACCTTCCAATTTCCTGATAACATTTTTGGGGGTAGGAAAAATAGATAGATAATACGACGGAAGGCTACCGAGGACAGACTTGGCCAAAGTAACTCTTCCGGCTAGAGAAAGATGTTTTGCTTTCCAACACGAAAGTTTCTTTTTAAACTTCTCGATTATTGGGGACCAAAACGTGGCTCTTTTCATATTTGCTCCGATAGGAATCCCCAAATAAGTGAATGGAAAAGTGCCAACTTTGCAATTTAAATAAAGAGCCATTTTCTTTATTTCTTCCGCTTTCACCCCTACCCCAAACAATTGGCACTTCTGATGGTTCACCCTGAGACTGGATACTACTTAGCAACCGGTTTAGATTCACCACGTTTTGTTTCGTCCATTCTCCAATAAATAAAACGTCATCTGCGTAGCATAAATGAGAGAGGATCGGGCCGTCATTTGGAAGTTTGAATCCCTAAAAAAGACCCATTTTAACTGCTCTATTAATGAACATCACCAGAACCTCCATAGCAAGGATGAACAGGAATGGGGAGATCGGGTCGCCTTGTCTTAGGCCACGCTTAAAAGAGAATTCACTTGTTGGCGATCCGTTAACAAGGACCGACCCCCCTACTCGAGACGAGGCACCCTTTGATCCAATTTACCCACTGGTTCGGAAAGTTCATGCAAACCATAACTTTGAAGAGGAATTTCCAGTTGATGGTTTCGTACGCGCGTTGGAAATCAACCTTAAAAACCATCAGCTTCCGTTTATTCTTTTTAGCCCAAGCGACCATTTCACTTACCACAAGGGGACTGTCTAAGATATACCGACCTCCAACAAAGGCAGACTGCGTTGGGGATATAAGGTCATTAATAACCCCTTTAAGGCGACAGGTAAGAACCTTAGAAACAATTTTGTATATCGACCCGACTAATGAGATGGGGCGGTAGTCGGTACTAAGTTGAGGATCATTGTTTTTGGGAATTAAAGCGATAAAGGAGGCGTTGCAACCTTTGCTTAGCTCATCTGTAACATAAAAGTCTTCCATCATTCTAACGGTTGCCGGCTTGAGAGCATTCCAGTGTCTTTTAAAAAAAAACTAAACGTGAAACCGTCTGGCCAGGGGCCTTGCCTCCATCACACCCCTGATAGCGTTAAAAATTTCATCTATAGAGAAAGGTTCAGTTAGCATTACACCTTGAGAGGCCGAAAGTTTAGGAAGCCCCAGATCTGTAAAAGTTGGTCTCCTCCGAATTGGTTCAGCAAACTGTTTCATAAACCCTCTCCTGAATTCTTCTTTGACAACCATGGGTTCAGTTATCCACGACCCATTTACTAACAGCCCATTGATCCTTCTTTTTGCCAAATTCAGATTTACGGTTTTGTGGAAGTATGCAGTATTGTCATCCCCATTTTTGATCCAATTTACCCGAGCTTTTTGATGTAGATCTTTCGCTTTGGTAGCTTCAAGTTTGCTAAGTTTAAGTCTTAATTCCACCCTTAACTTGCTCTCGAGAGACTGTTGAGTTTCGCCACTTCTGCCATGGTATCCAAATCTTCCAAGGCTTTATTCAAAACAATAAAACTATTCTCTTCAACCACCTTAACTTATCCCCTCCACTTCTTTATCTCAACTTTAATATTTCCCAAAATCTTAGCCAAACATAAGTCACCTTTTATACCCAACTCAGCACCTACCACATTTCTGTTAACGATGTCTTCGAGGTCTCCCGCCCCTAGCCAACTATTGTAGAATTTAAAAGGGGGCGGGCCAAAGTCATTATTAACACACAAGAGGAGTAAGGGACAGTGGTCTGAAAGACCTTTATTCATAACCCGCAACGTTGCCAGAGGCCATTTGCACATAAAGTTGTCACACACGAAAAAACGGTCAAGTTTACTTAATTTTACCTCCAGGTGGTTTGAGATGTAAGTGAAGTTTCCGCCCGTCATATGGTATTCTTGCCATCCAGAATTGCATATGAAATCATTGAACGTCGTAGACGCACCGACATCAAACTTCGAATTAATCCTTTCTTCCTTATATCTCTCACATCGTTGAAGTCCCCGAAGACAACCCAAAGACCCGGGCGTCGAGATTTCAAACCCGCAATATCATCCCATAGAGCTTTCCTTTTGTTCACGTCGTTGCGAGCGTAAATGTTTACGAGGTTTACAATCACCTCGATACCTTTGATATGCTCGGAAACTAAAAGGTAGTATCTATTCTTCTCCACACTCACCACTGAGAAAACCCCAGGATCCCAAAGACAGGCGATACCCCCCGATCTCCCAGTAGCTTCTACTAAGGTAGCCTCCATCGGGGATCGGTCCCAGAACCTTCTCCAAAATGACAAAGAAAGATCGGTTTGGTGAGTCTCTTGTAAACCCAGGAAGGAGAATTAGTCTCCCTCTTTAGTCTTCTTACCCAATCGGGTTTACCTGCCCTGACAACCCCCCTAATATTTAAGGAAACAATATTCATTGAACAAACATTGTCTCCCTCTCCCCTTTAACGAGCTTTCTAACCTGATTCGAGAAATCGCCCAGCTGAACCCCTAAGCATTATAATACAGTTTTGGGGGTTAACTAGGATTAGGAGTTTGATCTGGGCATTAGCATTTCAGTTTTGGAATTAGGATTAGGAGTCATAATCACAACATTGATGATAGTTTTTGTCACACCCTAACCGATGACAGAAATATCGGAGCAAGACGAAAACGAGATTATAAGAGACTTCATAACGACTATTTGTGACATGTATTTAAAATAATCAAAATTTAATTTCATAATGACTATTTGTGACATGTATTTTGTACTAGTTTCTGTTTCTTTTCATTTGGTAATATTTCAACACTCTTGAGCATCTTGCTTAAGGTGTTTTATTTTAATGAAGAACCCGCCTTTATCTAAAAAAACATGTTACAAAACAACTCCTTATACAAAAAAAGAACCTCAATAAAATAGATTTCCTAAATATCAACAAACCCGAATATTCTAAAATACAACCTAAGCATGTTACAAAACAACTCCTAATACAAAATAAAAAAAAAATAAAAAAGTACAACCTTGCTCAAAACTCCAAATAGTAATACAAATACAAACGTTTCAAAGTCTACTTAAACAATTTACATCAAATAATTACCCCAAAGTTGGTGTTTTAACATGTCTGTTCCCCTTATTTTATTTCGTATCACTACAACTAGAAAACCTGGCACCCAGTGACATTAATTCCCGGCGCGGTCGGGCAAGTCGCCAAAGGACAGTGATCCAGCTTCGCCCCCCACCACTTCAAATCGACACCCTCGTTTTGTAGAGCAAAGAACAACAACACCCCCATGAACGCGGTCCCTGCATCAAGCGCAGCCGACAAGACATAATTGTACTTCTGCCACCATTGTTTTCGGTACTTGAACACGAAATAGTTAAAAATCATTCCAGTGACCAGCCAGCTGGCGATATTTGTCGGGGTTGCAGGCGGCATTCCTGCGAAACCGTAAGATATAACAGGTATGTTGATCAATGGGATCCATTTCTTTTCTGGGAAAATCTTGCTCATTATCCACACTGGTACGGGCAAAAACGCCCCAATCAGGAACAACCATACAAGGTTTCTGTACAAACCGTGGGGCCCGAATAGTCTTTCGGGCCCAATAAGTCCCCATATAACTGAAGCGTCAAATGTAACCTTGAACTTTGGGCATGTCCATGGGCTATCGGGATGAAGTCCTTCAATGTCGCACAAGTTTTCGATATTCTCCAACATCCACCAAGATACCGCAAGATTTACCGTCCCAGCAACAAGAGTTCCCACCAGCTGACAATATATAGTAAGGCTGTTAAATGGGTTGTATTCGTAAGTTGGCAGAACCCGTCAACAAACATAAATTTGACATGAACTTGAACCGAAACACCGTTCAGACATATGAACCCCAAGACCGCATGAGTTTTAAGTGGTTGACACGTCACACGTACACAACCCGTTTAATCCCAAATTTTAATTTTAATATTTTTTTTTGCATACAAATACTCACTAATTACAAATTTACAACAAAACAGAAATGTATATAAAATAATCACATTTAAACTTTAAATTATAAAACTTGATGCTCTCCTCTTTTTTATCTTTTAAAAATTGGGAAAATTTCACAGAATAGTAACCAAGTTTTAAAAGTGTTCTAATTAGGTCACTGGCGTCGTTTTTGTCACAATTAGATAACTTAACATTCAAATCGAGCCATGTCTTTTTTTCCACGTGTCAAGAAAAAAATGGAGCATAAGATGCTGGGGTAGAATTATTTTAATATATGAAATTATATTTATTAAAAATAAAAACCATTTAATTACATTAAAAATTAAAAAAACAAGTTACAATCCACGTTATCACTCGATGTTAGCATCAAATAAAAGAGAAAAAAGAAACAAAAATCCACATCACCATGGTTACGTATGAAATGGATGAAAAAACCCTTAATTTTAAGGGGAAATGGACTGTATCACCCTTAACTATGCAAAATTGGCCAATAGCACGCCCAACTTTCAACTTGGCTTCCACCACCCTCTACTCGACAACTTGGTGTCACTGTCACCCCTTCGTTAACTAAACACTAACTCAGTTAGTTTTTTTATCCTACGTGGCTAAATTTTGATGATGTGGCTTTTTTTTATGACGTGTCATGCTGAGGTGGCCAATTATTTTTAAAGAAATCTATATTTTAATTATAATTAATATATAAATCTCATTTTAAAAGATCCAAGGCAGCTCTTCTTCTTCTTCCCAAAGATGCACAAACCTTCAAACCCTAATTCCTCTTAAAACTGCAAATCCCCCAACCAATTCCTCTTCAATCTCTGCAATTTTGACCAAAGAACAACAGTCAAACCCACCGATGCTACTGACGAGAGCAATAGAGAGAAACAGACCGAGCATGATCGATTACGATACCTCAACGTCTCCATCTTCATCGTTTGATGATCAATCGGCTCACAGATATGCCATCACTTGATATTTCGACGTTATCGGACCGAATGAACTTCTGAATTGAAGGAACTGAAGGTGAATTTGACACGATTTGCAGGTTGTTGCAGCGGCTCGAGGTGGGAGTGGTTGCCGGAGGTTGTTGCAGAGCAAAATCAATCGGAGATTTGAATTGATTGAAATCTGAGTATTTTGTTCATGATGTTTGAGGTTCAGTATCTGAACTTGATTCGTGTTTGATTGAATTACAAATTATTTGAGCATGATGTTTGAGTTCAGATCTGAAATTGATTCTTGTTTGATTGAGAGAACAGATGGCGAAAAGAAAAGATTTTGAAGTGTTCATAGATTGTTTGATTTAGTTCAGATCTGATTCTTGTTTGATTGAGTTCAGATCTGAACTGATTCTTGTTTGTTTGAGTAGTATGACAAAAATGAGCAGTGCACAAATGCAAATGCAAATGGTAAATTGGTAGTTTGGTTAGAATATTGTGAGTGGAATTTGGTGCGTTTGAAAAGAGATGAAGAATGTGAGTGTTGTTGAGAGAAAGAAAACCAAGAAAATATGCATTCCCCAGCTTTCATGGTTGGGCTTTTTCTTCTTCATTTTTCTTTGATTCTTTGTGCAGTAGCAGCACTTTGGTTTACGTGTGTAAAAAGGGTATTTTACATGTCTTTGAACTGATTCTTGGTCTGATTCTTGTTTGTTTGAGTTCAGATCTGAAACTGATTCTGTTTGATAATCTGTTTTGGTTTAGCAATCAAAGAAAAGATTTTGAAGTGTTGATTATCATAAACAGAACATCCATATGTGTATCAGTTTGTATTGAGTTAGGTTTTTATATTATGTTTATAGAGATGTTAAATGGTGAGTCCACGTAGGCTGTCCACCTCATCATCCCCATGACACGTAGGATTAAAAACCTAACTGAGTTAGTGATTTTTTAATGAAGGGGTGACAGTGACACCAAGTTGTCGAGTAGAGGGGGTGGTGGGAGCCAAGTTGAAAGTTGGGCGTGCTATTGGCCAATTTTGCATAGTTTAGGGTGATACAGTCCATTTCCCCAAATTTTAATGAAGAATGAATGTTGAGTGACCTGATTGGAACACTTTTGAAACTTGAGTGACCTAATTGGAACACTTTTGAAACTTGGTTACTATTAATTACATTATAAAATACATTTTAAAAAATAGGTATAAAACTAAACGGGTGAAGCCGGATATGACACGTTGGTTAAACGTGAATGGCATTTAACCCGAACCCGTTTAGATAAAAGCGGAACCCAAATCCATAAATATTGTATAAGGTTTGTGTCGTGTCAGAAATTCGGTTCCTTAAATCTGTTGGGTAATCAGGTAGCAGCAATGAAACAAAACAAACCAAACCTTGTGCTGTGAACATGCATTTAGGTGGGATCTTCATGTAGTGCCCAAGCTTCAGATCAGATAAGAAAGAAAGAGCATGAACTGTACTAATTCTTCCATAGATCTTGAAAAGCAAGTTAGCAATTGGTTTTCCCGGCAAAATATACCCGAATATGAACTGTGCTATGATATCATATCCAGGTTGCTGCATCACATCTCCAATGAAACTAAAAAGTTGAGTATATGAATTGATTGATTATGTCTAATAGCAATAGGGTACATAATATTACACTTGAATACCTTCAAGATATGATATGATTTTTATGTAACTAGTCTAATACTATAACCGGCGAAAAGGAAATGGTTATACCTGGTTGGTAGTTAGCTTGAATGACCCCAATGGGGAGAGTGACGATGAACGCCAGAGCGAAAGCAAACAGAAAACCCCACCATGGAAGCTGCACATCGTCCTTGTAGACGAAACACATGATCAGCGATAACACGATGCTTCCGATCAGGTAATACCAGATACCCACCATTGTGGTACTTGTTTGTAATTCTTCATCAATTTCGCATGAATGTCGAGTTTCACGTTTTGGACCGCAGATTTACTCTGCTTCCATATATCCCTACCAGAATCACGACATTCAATCAACAAAATCAATAAACTGTATGGTTGTTCCAAAACCTTGTGGCTCACTTGAAGCTCGCTCGATAAAAGGTCTTGAAATTGATTTTTTTGGACCGCAGAGTTACTTTTGCCACTTCAGTCCAAAAATTAATTTTTTGTATATGGGTCCATGAGGTTACATTTTTATTGCCATTTTCATCTAATTGGCAAACTGGATTAGAATTTTCTGTTAACTTTTCCCCCTTTTGTCGTTTCCTCGTTTAAATTAGGGGTATAATCGTCATTTTATGCCATAATATATTTTAATAAATGAGGAAAACGACAAAAAATGAGAGAAGTTAACAGAAAATTCTAACCTAATTTGCTAATTGAATGAAAATGACAACAAAAATGAAACCTCAGGGACCTAGATAGAAACAATTTCATTTTTGGATTGAAGTGGCAAAAGTGACCTAAACTCATGGACCGTTCTCGCATTTTACTCTCTAGATTATGTGCATGTTATATATATATATATATATATTGTTTTCAATATACAATATGTGTAAAGACTACAAAAATAAAATCCTTTCATAATAAATACGAACTCAACATTTGGACTTGTTATAATAAGAGTCCAAACCTTTTTTTTTTCTAACATATAACGTATAAATATACAAATAACATAAAGTGTATATTAATTACGTACCCGCCATGAAACAAGGCAACATGCGTGAGTGTCGCGGTGAATCTGGCGAATCCTGATCCTATCGAAAGGGCAAACAACGGGCTCAGATACAGTTTGCTGTAATTCTCGTAAGCAGCAACGTTTAGGGTCGAACTGTGGGGTCAAGATTCGAGTGGTGTCATACTCGTGCCCGGTCCTAGTGAACAACTTCTTGGAGAAAATCGGGAATTTGCGTGCATCGAAGGTGTCATACTTCCAGTAACAAATGGGGACAATGATGTAGATAAACATAATAAAGCCGACGCCAATATTGACGATGGAGGACCAGGGTGTGACTAAGGGACTACCATGGTAAGCTGAAATGCCGGCCCAATCAAGCGTGAAGGCTCCTACGCCCAGCCCGTTGTAACCCGAGCCAATTTGTTGTGCGGTTATGTTGTGTGGCCAGACCCAGCAGACCCATGAGAAGAAGGTCAAGATGGGAAAAATATACCCGGGAAGTGCATAATATGCAAAGCTTAAAACTAAGAAGATCATGAAAAACCGCATCCTTGTCATGCCTTGTGCTTTTGATTCCTTTTCATGCAATGCTCTGAAATTATTCAGTTATAACTAACTATTAGTTTTGAGTTTCGAGTCTTGATTAGATGTTATGATTCGGTTTTGATGGTTTTTAGGTTTAACTGTGACTTGGACGGTTTTTAGACTAAAGTAAAACAGGTAGAAAACCGAAATCAAAACAAACTCTTACTTTTGATTAGACTTGTATTGGTGACGTGTAAACTGTTGAGCCTTTTGTGAGCTTAAGATTGACTAGTTAAAAGCTTGAATCGAGCTGAGATTAAAAGAGCTCAAGCTTACATTAAAGATAGCTTGAGCCTGAGCTTCACATAGTGATACTTTAACTATTGCTTGCCAACCTAAAAAAGCTTTAAAAAGCCCATTATTTGTATAACTTTACATGATATATTAAATAGATATATATAGTTTTTGTTATTATATTTAATAATTAAATAATATATATTTTATGTTATATATAAAAGTTATAGTTTTAAAGACTTATAAATATATGTAGGGTAGGGATATTGTAACTTAATTCAGAAGTGTGAGAAGTGTATTATAACACTATATATAACACTATATAACACCATATAAACACCGTATATCACTATGTAACACCATATAACACTATGTAACACTATATAACACCATATAAACACCGTATATCACTATACATCTATCATAGACATGCTATTAGACAAAATATGGTGTTATATTTGTTATATAGTGTTATATAGTGTTATATAGTGTTATACGGTGTTATACGGTGTTATACGGTGCTTATATGGTGTTATATAGTGTTATAATACACTTCTCACACTTCTGGATTAATGTATAGGATCCTCTACCAATACATGTAAACAAAATTATTATTATTGTGCCGAGCTTAAGCTTGAAGTTTAATCACGAGATGAGATCATGCATCCGAAACAAGCCAAGCCAGAGGTCAAGCTCTTTTAAGTTAAAAGAATCGAGCTTGACCTTACAGGCTATTGTGGATCAAACAAACGAATTTACTGACCTACTCTTATGGCTATTGCGGATCAAACAACCACTACACATAGTCTTATATTGCGTGTCCGTTTAAATGTAAAACGGTTTTTACTCTTTAAACCAATCCTCAAACAAAACCATTCAACTTAGTTTGGATGGAAAAAAACAAGCAGTTTTAAAAAGTAAAAAAGAGAACCGTGAAACCAAACAGTTGACTCGTTGGTTTTGTTCGATTTAAACCGGACCACACGCTACCCTCAATGAGTGGATATAGGTAAATCAGAATATGACATTTGATAAGGAGTGGTAGACAGAAAAAAACTAGTGATCACTATTCCATCTTGTTTTTATTCTTATTCTCACAAACAAGATATCCAGAAACGTAATCAACTTTTTCATTATTCCACATGTTTGTTTTTCAAAAGAGTTTGAAATTCATGAATTGGAACAAACATATGACGTTGAAATGCAATCAACTTTCCCATTATTCCAAAAGGTCACTTCTCAACTAAAAAAGAATATTTATTTATACACTTAGATATTCTCATATAATTGAATCGTTTTGAACTGGTGGGCTTACTGGTCCATTTGTCAAATTAAACCGAAGATTTTCGAGTCGGTTGACACAACCAGTTTTAAAAACCAGAAAACCTTATAAATAATTTAAACAAGGATTAGGATCAAATACAAAAGATCCTAATTGTAAGAAGTGTAAGAATAATTTATAAAGTGACAAGTGTCCAATAACGTAAAAAAATACACTACACAAAAAAAAAAAAAAAAAAAAAAAAAACTTAAACATCCACCACCACCAAAAAACCTAAACCCCCCCCCCCCCCCCCCCTCCCCTCACCCACCACCAAAATTATATATATATATATATATATATATATATATATATATATATGGGGAAATGGACTGTATCACCCTAAACTATCGCCAAAATTGGCCAATACCACGCCCAACTTTCAATTTGGCTCCCACCACCCTCTACTTAACATTTAGGTGGCAGTGTCCCCTTCGTTAAATAATCACTAACTCAGTTAGGTTTCTAATCCTATGTGGCAAGGAACTTGTGAGGTGGACAGCCTACGTGAACTCACCCTAAACATAATAAAAACCCTAATTCAACACAAAACCATATTCTCCAAATTGCAGAGGACAAGTTACAGGAATCCTCAAATCACCGACATCTGCACATCACTCTTCAACCGACAACGTTGCAGGATCCAAAGTCACTATAGCATGATTCGATATGCACAATATCCTCTTGTAGCGTCCACACCACGGGTGCTTAACCACAAGATACCTCGCTAGATACTCCGGCTCTTCTAATGACGACGGCGGTGGCAACGGAGGTTGCACAGCCGGCGTCGATGGGCTTGTCGATGCCTCCGGTGGCTGATGGTGCGCGTGATAGGTTGTGTGGCGAAAAGCAAAGTCCATTTGTGGTAAATATTGTAAAGAATACGGTTTAGGAGGGTTAGGTCTAAGAAATGACCATAGTCCCGTACTGGCCGCAGCCGACGGTCGTTGCCGGGACTGATTAGCACCCAGTTCTTCTACAAAAGTCCCTGGATGTTGGAATAAGTAGTAACTTTAAACCCTAGGTATTGTAACATTGAAGTCTAGCACAAATTAGATACATATAATCAATTGTATGTGTATAATAAACTGGTTTAACTGAATTTACTACGAACTAACCCTAAAAAACATGAAATACCAGATCAAAACCTCAATTACTCAACCGATGAATCGCAATTTCGTTCAGGAACTTCACAGCAACTCGTTCAGAACAAAATCGGAATATAACAACGACCAAACTGCTGTAATAGATGTGATTGATTTGAATTCGTTAAAGGTGTAGTGAGGACTAGGGTTTGGGGATTTGTGAGAGTGATTGGGGATTAATATGGAAATCGGTTGATCAGAAAGATAGATGAGAGAGAAATTGAGGAGGAAATGAACGATTTCTTTGCAGCTGGATCGTTGTTGAAGATAGGTGAGTCCACCTCACAAGTCCCTTGCCATGTAGGCTGTCCACCTCACAAGTTCCTTGCCACATAGGATTAGAAACCTAACTGAGTTAGTGATTATTTAACGAAGGGGTGACACTGCCACCTAAATGTTAAGTAGAGGGTGGTGGGAGCCAACTTGAAAGTTGGGCGTGGTATTGGCCAATTTTGCATAGTTTAGGGTGATACAGTCCATTTCCCCTATATATATGGGGGTTTAGGTTTTTGGGTGGTGGTGGGGGTGGGTGTTTAGTTTTTTTTTTTTTAGGTTTTTTTTAGGTTTTTTTTTTTTTTTTTTGGGGGGGGGGGGGGGGGGGGGGGGTTAGGTTTTTGGGTGGTGGTGGGGTGGCGTGGGGTGGGGGTGGGTGTTTAGGTTTTGGGTGGTGATGTAGTGGGTTTAATTTTAGGTTATTAAACATTTGTCACTCTATAAATCCTTCTTACAATTAGAAACTTTTGTAGAATAACTTGACCCATTTAAACAAATACATAAAAAATTTAAAACAAAGTGACAAACTTTTGGCAAAAAAGGTCAAAGTCTAACAAGACATTATTCAAACAGTCCGACTGGTAACAAACCAGTTTAAATGGGCCGGACTCAACCTGACCAATTATCTATATCTACAAAACCAACGTGTGGAATAGGGTTAGTGTGGCAGCACTCTCCTATTGGTCTATTGGTCTGTGTATGTTACTATTTTATCCGCATTTCAAATTATGAAATTGTCCCATGTTTAAGGTTACGATTTTTTCCCTGGTTAAAAATAACAATATTGTCATCGTTTTAGCTTTTGGCAAATTACGATTTTTACCCTAGCCCAAAATTACAATTTTGCCCTTAGTTAAAAATTATAGTATTTGCATCATCTTAGTTTTTTTAAAGGTGTGGGGGAATGGTGACAGGCTGTTGCCTGACACTCCCCCATTGGCCCGGGTATGATACGATTTTACCCCTAGTTAAAAATTATGAATTTGCCCCTGTTCAAACTTACGATATTGCCCCTAGTTAATGTAAGGTCGCCTACGTACTTCGAACACACAAATCACAGTATTGTCATCGCTTTAGCTTTTGACAAATTACGATTATACCCCAACCAAAAATTACAATTTTACCCCATTTCAAAATTACAGTATTGCCATCGTTTTAGTTATTTTTTTGCAAAACTCTAGAAGTATTTTGTTTTAATTGTTGGCTCGATTTAATTTTTTTCGTGTCAAGCAGCTGCCAAACAATCGCTCATTAGTCCTGACAAATTACAGTTTTGACCCGAGTTTAAAATTACAGTTTTAACCCGAGCTTAAAATTATAGTCATACCATCGTTTTATTTATTTTTTTTTTCTAGCAAAAACTATGGTAACTATCTAGTCCGGTTGCTAAAGAGAGATGGACAAAACACAAACCTAAACAGAGAAACCTGAGCAAGGTTTGAGGGCCACCACATCTCCACCGGATCAACCAGATACCTTCTCAACATCCCCGCCCATCCATATCCCAATATCTGTCATAAATTCAAAAATTAACAAACCAAAACGGGCTAATTCAATCCACAAACGAACGAACGAACGTACCTGAGTGGTTAGCACAATAATCAACCCACAAAGAAAGCTCAGGCTCTGTCTATAATAAGCTTTCATGACTGTAATCGCTCCGATCGAATACGCATCACCGCCACCCTGGGACACACCGCAATTGGCGAAAACAGTGATGATCACATGCTCTTTCATGTTAAACGGACCTGGGTTCAGACTAAAACTCCGCCCCAACAACTTATACTCTTTCGTTGGCAAGGTTGCCGCCATGAACTTTCCGATCGGTAAAACCGCAATTTGCATCAGAATTGCTGATATTGCTAACGGTTGAGTTCGGTATATGAAGAAGGTGTTTAGGAATATTAGAACTATGCATGACCCTACACCCAGTGTCCATGCTCGAAACGTCATCACCGGTAGGGATGTGTCGTCGGTTTCCGGCACCACCAACGCCACCTCCTCCACGGTGCACTCGGCTGTATTTTGTGTGTCGCCGGTGTCATTCTTAGTGGCCATTGTTGTATTATTGATATTCCAAGATATTGGTGTTTATAGGATGGAGAATTAGAAAGAGAGAGAGAAAAATGTGAAGTTACAATATTACCCTTACCATAAGATATTTTATATTTTGTAATTTTTTTTTGAGTATATTTAAATTAAGAAAAAGGAAATAGAGTTTTGGAGTCTGGTATCGGATAGAGGTAAGGTGCGTCTACATCCCACCCTTTTTAAACCCCTGTAAATGATTTATTATTTGTGAGATTTACTCGGTACAGTTGTTATTGTATGAATTTTCTTTAGATCTTTTCAAAAGGGACGCTTGTGAGGCATGAAGAAGTGCGTGTTTGGAAAGGGAAGAAGAGAGAAGGCCGGTCAATAGAGGGGCGGAACTAGGTGAATTGAAAAAAAAATTTAGTTTATTTTTAGGCAAAAAACAGACCGCACCCTCTGAAAATATGTTTGAACCACTCATCCGCACCCTCAGCAAATAATTTTTGGGTCTGCCAATGAATAGACAATGCTGAGGTGGTGTACGTGTCCTCTCTGGCTAGAGACTGTCTTGGACTTGGTTGTTTGTTGTTATACATTCTAAGAGCATTTACATCCAACCCACTAAAATATGTGAGTGGAGTTTTTATAATATAAAAAGTATAAAAAGTGGTTGTGAGTGAAGGAGAGAGAAAATGTTACTGTTCATCTGTATATTTGGGGGGACACTGTTTACCCCCTATAATTTTTTAATATATTTTGAAAGTGGTTGTGAATGGAGGAGTGAGAAAATGTAATGATAAAGTTATAAAAAATATTATTTAATTAAAAAGGAGAGAAAAAATGTAGTGTTTTTTAGTGTAATTTAGGGTGAAAATATAGTGGAGTGGATGTGAATGCTCTAACAAGTACTTTTAATGAGAAAAATAAATGGTAAAATTATATACAAGGCAAGGGCAGATAAGACTTTTCATAGCAAGGTCAATGGAGTTAAACAAGGTAAAAATTAAGGGTAAATTACTTTTTGAGTCCCTGTGTTTTGGTGGTTTTAACTAGTTGAGTCCAAAATTAAAAAGTTTAACGACCTGAGTCCCTATAAGCATTTTCCTTAACCATTTGAGTCCAAATTTCTAACACCATCCATTTTTTCTGTTAGTTTTCTATTAAAAGACTAAAATGCCCCCATCTTCTTCAGTACCTTTATAAAAACCTAAAACCCCCTCTGTTGCAACTCAGGCGTTATACACTCTCTGTTTTCTCTCGAGTACACACCGGTGACCGGAGATCGGAGCTCTGCAACTTCATTATCTCTTCCTCATCTCTTCCTCTTTCTTCATTATCTCTCTCTCTCTGAGATCTGCAACTTCATCTTTACACTCTCTCTCTATAAACACCACCAACAACCATACACCACCATCACAACAAGAATCCACCACCATACACCGCCTCTGGCCCCGCCTCCGTCGTCACCATCAGATCCGCCGCCACCATTCCACTGCCGAAAACACCACCAACATTAAAACCCCAACACCACCATCCCACTGCTGCCACCTCCGAACACCACACCATCCCCTCGCCGCCACTCCACCGTGAAGATTTGAAGCTTAAACCTACACCACCGCCGCCTTACTACTGCAGATTCCCCACCATCCCCTTGAAAGTTGATCAATTTCCTTTTCAATTCCTCCCAAAACTCCCAAACAAAGATGGGGGTTCCAGTTCGAACAGCAACAGGGACGATGGGTGTCGATAATCTGAGTGAGAAAGCAGCAAAGATGAGAGAATCACTGAAGCAGAGTCAAACAATCACAGAAAATATGGTTTCTATTTTGGGTTCTTTTGATCACCGTTTGTCTGCTCTTGAAACCGCCATGCGAACCACTCAGGTTTCTGATCTGTTCTCTAATCTAGGATAATTATGCTTGAATTTGAAGTGATTTGAAGTTGTTTGTGTTGGGAATTTTGGATTTGAAGTTGGGTACATCTCCAGTGACCTGCAAATAGAGTTCTGATTACAACTGAATCAATAAATCACAAAAACCTAGAAGTGTCCATCTGGGGGACGATCTGGAGGTTGTGGAGGTTGATCCCCAATTCAAATGAACAAGGCAGTGGATCTGGGGGACGATCTGGAGGTTGTGGAGGGACTGAAGGTGGGATTTGACCACTTGCTGAAGAGGTTGTGGTGGTGGTGCAGTGGTGGTGCGATGGTGTTAACGGTGGTGGTAGGGTTAGAGAGAAAGAGATGAGGGAATGTGAAATGTCTGTGCGTGGGTATAAGAATATATATAATTTATTTTATATATAATATTAAAATATTTATGCATTAAAGACTTGTTCTTTATACTCTTGTGCATATAAAACTTGTACTTTGTGTGTAAATGACCAAATTACCCTTGCAGTTAACAAACTTGTTGGATGGAGTTAGAAAATTGGACTCAAATGGTTAAGGAAAATGCTTATAGGGACTCAGGTCGTTAAACTTTTTTGATTTTGGACTCAACTAGTTAAAACCACCAAAACACAGGGACTCAAAAAGTAATTTACCCAAAAATTAATAAATAAAAATAGTTTAAAGTGGGTGGGCATGTGTTGTTACTTTCCAAAGGATGTGAAAATCACACGATTTAGGCCTCTCTAACACACTTTCTCGCACTATATATACAAAAGTGCGTCCTATGTGTCCATATGGGACCCACTCACTTTCATCCACGTATGATTATTTTGCCACGTAGATGGAGACACGTTGGGCATGCATGAGCATTTTCATGTTCTTTTTTTGTGAAACGCATCATGTGTGTGTGTAGAGCAATTTGCTAGGTCAAATAAATGCAAGCTAGCTTTTCATATGCAAAAAGGTGATTGTAATTCGTTAATTTGTATGTACACTAGTAAGTGCTTGTCTTTATACTAGTGGAGCTCATTCTAATCAATTCATTAACAAAAAATATTATTTTAATCAATTTATTAACAAATAGTTAGTTTGTGTTAGATATAATATAATGACAAAAGATCAGATATAAATAATTTTAACGTACAAAACGTACGAACTAAAGGTTTTGCTGAATTAACGTGGTGACAGTTTCGTAATTATTTACTCCTAGAGTAATTATCAAAATTACTCTACAAATGATCTTGAAGGGCAATTTTGATCTTGTAGAGTAATTTTGTAAAATGTTCTTGTAGCATAATTTTGATCTTGTAGAGTATCATAATTACTCTACAAATGATTTTGTAGAGTAATTTTGAATTATATGTTGTTTGATAAACTTGCAGATTAATTTTGATACACTTGTAGAGTAATTTTGATTCAGATTAATTTTGATACACTTGTAGAGTAATTTTGATAATTACCCTACAAGATCAAAATTACTCTACAAGATCATTTGTAGAGTAATTTTGATAATTATCCTACAAGCAAATAATTACGAAAATGTCACCGCGTTTTTTTGGCTTTTTCATGCCTTTCGTACGTCTTGTACGATAAGGCACTTTGTACGTGAACTTAACTGATAATATAATAGAGTAAGATTATTGAGATTCTAAATGTGATGTTTAGCATTTTACGAACTTATGATACTAATCTTAAAGTGGTGAATATACGGTCGTAAGACCTTATTATTTGATCTTTTGTGGCTAGGTCATATTAATAAATTAAAACCGCAAATGTGCTTGCGTATTTAAGAAAAGAAACGTGGTAACCGATCTAATGTCTTATGAGAGTGTGTTGTTGGCTAGTTTAAAGATTTAGAGTCAAGTTGGAAGAGAAAAAAAGGATTTATTTGTTAGTACATTATAGAGTTTTCGGGTTTGAGTGTTTACTGATTTATAACAAGAGAGTGATTTATGGAATATTTCATTTTACCTTGATATATACTATATAAAAATTCATATCATTCCTTGTTTTAATATGCCTTATGATTAATTAGGTTATGATAGTCATATGAAACTTGAATGCAATAAAAACTTGATTAATAATTGTAGAGAAATATGTGACATCAGACTTCAAGACCCTTACATCAAGTATGCCTCCTTAAATAATTGAGGTGTTTTTGAGACATTTACCAATTCTTACATACCCTACTTCTATTATGTTGATTGATTTTGAGACATTTATCAATTCTTACATACCCTACTTCTATTATGTTGATTGACAACCTTAATGTTGATCCACACAATCATTCACACTCTATTGGTCAAGCATTCACACTATCCTTTAAAATCATGGAAATTTTACTAGTAATTCATATAATTATAACTCTGATATTAATCTGTCATACCTCAACTGATGGCGGAAACATCAGAGTGAGACGAAAATAAGATTGTTCGAGACTTCATAACGTGCTAATGTGACAGTATTTAAACAAACCAAATTTCATTTCATACGAAAAGGAATACTTTGTCTTGAAAAGGGAAAGTACAACATTTTGCAACTTAAATATAAAAAACATAAGTAATACAAACAAAGAATTTAAGTGCATTTTTAAATCCATCCTAAACAGGTTTCTTCAAGCGTCATCATACGTTTTCTGCAACATGTATTAAAATAAATTCAACACAAGGTTGGCGAGTATTGATGACCTATCGTTGGGGTCATGCACAAACCTAAATAACCTAGTAGCTAGGATAAGTCAGGTATCGAATCCACAAGGAGCATGTGGTCAGTATTACACACGCTTAGTTCGAATATTTATACTAAAAATAAATAAATTTAAAACTGAATTTGTTTTTTTATTGATTTATAAAATAACTAAACAAAACTTATATTAGGTTTGAGAACAATATATGAGAAAAATGACCGATCTCCAAGTTTCAGTATCTAGGTTTACACAAATCTAGTTAATTAATTGGACACTACATAGACATAGTGTTGGAAAATCAGTTAACATGGCAATCAAAGATTGTTTTTGTCATCAAACTATACGGCTCAATTACCCAATTTATTAGTGTCAAGTCAACTTGCTTTAGTCACCCAACCCGCTTCTAGGTTTTGTCATCAACCGAACGTAATTGTAAAGAGAAAACTCAAAACACACACAAAATGTTTAAATTAACTAATACGTCAATGCTTTAAATGTTTGTCATCACAAATAAAATGAGATCCAATATATAAACTAAACTAAGTTTTCACCCGTGAAGACTCACGGTTCGGACAATTTAAATGATGTAACAACGAAGTAAAATTTATTTAAAATGTACAATGTCGTATTTGTAAGATTAATATCTTTATCAACAATTACAAGTTTGAGTAAAACTTTACTTTTAACTATGGACAATGACACGTATAACTAACCATGTCAATTGGCTGCTTATCTAAAATACAAACCAGCTTTGGATAATGGTTATATTTGTGTTTCAACCCGTGTATCAATAAATATTTGAGTAAATTACAAAAATCGTCCTTTATGTATGCTACTTATTGCAAACTGTGTCTTTTATCTTTAATAAGTACAAAAACCGTACTCAATGTTTGCAAACCCTTGCACATTATGTCCTTTAGCTCTAACTCAGTTAGTTTTTATGGTTAAATATGACCAAATGGACCCCAAATGAGGGTGTTTTGGTCATTTTATCCAAAATACTAAAATAAATAATATATATATATATATATATATATATATATATATGGACCCTTCTCTCTCACAACACACACATACACATCAGCTCTCTCTCTCACCAGCACCACCAGACCGACCACCACCGCCCAAGGCTACCCGCCCGGCTTGGGTCGTCTGTTACGTCCCAGCCACGATGTCGATTCTCTGCATCCTTTCGTCCCCAAAAGCATTCCCGTTTCTAGTCCCATATCTCCTCTTCGAAAACACAATGTCGGTAACCAAATTCAACACCATGATATCGGGCCTGTTCCTGCTAGGAAGCGTGTACGAGTGGGTTGTAACCAAGAAATCCGGCAGGTCCTCCGAAGGTTAGTCGAGTCGAAAGAGATCCAACAAGCCGGGTGTAAGACCCTTGCTATTATTAAGAAGTTTTTGTTTAATCTTACGAAAATAAACGAGTAATTATGAATACATACACTTTGAAAATACGGGTAAATTAAAACTTTTACAACTTTAAAGCAAATACAACATAAAGTAATTGAGTTCGTCTTTTAGAATAATGACGACGCAACACGTGGAAGCTCTTTTTCGTGTGTGCTCGGTTCTTGTATGGCGCTTGATCTCCATCCGGGAACCCATGATATTTACCTGTGATCAAAACCAACTTAAAAGTTAGTTTTGATGCTTAAATAATAGTTTAAACATGTTCTAAATATCAACAACAATTAAAAATCAATTTGTCGCCAGCTCTGTAGGTCTGTCGCGGGCCGCGACAGACTCAACTTAATTCCTCGCGGGCTGCCACAACCTATGACGGGGCGCGACCGCTTGGTTCTTCTCCGTCGCGGGGCGCGACAGACCCATTTCGACAGAATGTTATTCTTGGTTGCTGCATATTTGCTCAGCTATGTTTTTAAGAAAATTTCCAACTTCAAATTAGCATAACTTTTGATCTAGACTTCCGTTTTGTGTGATTCTTTTTCCTACATGTCCGTAATTAAAATACAGACCCGTTTGCCATCATTGTTGGTATTAGAAGCCAGTTTATAAGCAAATAGTCTATAAATCCCTTTTTCTATTGTTTGACCCGTTTAGTTTAAGTTACATTACATGAATGTTGTCAAAGGTCGTCTCTAACATTTCCAACCCATCCCGAGCTTATCAAACATTAGCGTTTTCACTCCCATTATGGGGTTCGCATACGTATTTACATTCACCAAATTATTTATATCTTTCTAATCACTTAATCCACATTTAACTTCTTAATCTATTTGACCCATTTAGGGGACTTTTAAGTATCTAAGCATCAAACTCGCTATTTTCTTTTCGCACCTCGTCTTTCCATGCTAATTAACTACTTATCTTCCACTACAACTATTTTTGTGGTGGATTTAACATAAGGAACCCAAAATCTCAATTTTACCCTTCAGCTAGTCCTTTTTCGCAAATGACTATTTCTAGGCATTCGACCCACAAATGTTTTTGCCTAGAACTTTTATACGCATCTAAGGGTTACAAAGTCATAATATAAGCTCCTAAACAACCTCTAAGGGTCGTTTGCCCGGTTTACCCATCAAGGGTCTTTTTGGTCAATTTTAATCCTTCATTTTACAATGAAGGACTTCCACTAAATATTTGAACAACATTGCATTTTTTACTATTAGTCTATATATGCGTACCTGGCCCGGGTCAACAAATGGACCCAATTTATACCTCACTTCAATTATCCCATATTCTATGGAGACGCAATTATCCAAATTGCTAATCGCTTCTGTTAACATAAAACTTGACAATCACATTAGTCGATATTGTCAAATGGTGTTATCACCACCATTTGACCCGTTTGGCCTATATGGCCAAACATTGCATAAATTAAAAACATGGTGTTTTATTTCTAATTTATACATCCGACCCATTTTGGATTTTACCCCCAAATCATTTTTCTCACAAATTCTTTTCTTACACGCTCAACCCATTTTGGCTTACGCCATGTGTATACTTTTAACTTCGATTTACATTAGTCGACACTTGACCAAATTTCCATTTTTACCCTTTTTCTCATTATTAGATTACACTATAAGGTAATCTTAACGAAAACTCATAAATTCTTAGTCATTACATGACTAATTACCGTTTCGCCCTTTTTACCATAAACCATGGTCTTTGTCATTTATGTTTATTCCGACCCGTATCATTACGCGTCGGAAACCATATTTCGAATAATACCTATATCGTATTTATAACTTATAGAATGTATAGGTATTCTACAAAAAGTGTAAGATTCACTTACCTTGCATCCATGCCACACTTTTCTTTCCGTACTTGCTCCGTTTGACCCGCTTCATCCACAATTTTCCACCTAGCTTGTTAAGCGTCAAACTATCATCATATTTCGTAAGATGGTTAGTTTAGTCATTGTCGATCACGACTATTCCATCTTACATATTTTCTATCAAAATTATTATTCGATCTTATTAATGGTCGGTTTGATTTTTAAAAAGTCAAATGCCTATTAGTATATAAAATGCACATTCAAGTTTATCAACTAGTTTAGGCATTTCTCAATTATCCGGTAGGCGTTATCTTTTGGTCACCGTTTTAACCAAAGTTCTAACCAAATTTATTATATTTCCAACACTTTAACTAGTTTAAGCGATTATCATGACTAGTTTATTCATTTATTTTTGTAAGAACTAAGGGTTCTCCTGTATAAGTGAGACCCGTTTCATCATACTATTTAGCATCCATCCGAACTCTTAATAAAATCAAGTTCTTCATACGATCTAGTACATAACACGATTTCATTCATCTATTTACATGAACAAACTTACTAATTTCATCACAACATTCAAGACCCATTTCAAGTCATATATGAGCATTCACTCAAACTTATAAATTGTTCGAGTATTTTGCTCCAACTATCAAATATGATGATTCTAAGCACATGCATATCATCATTTTTACTATTTAGGCAAAAACCCACTTAGCTCATACTTGATTAATTGACTAATCACTAGTTTATGGTACAATTCTACAAGTTTGCATCTAGGGTTTGTTCCTAAACATAGATTCAACCCAATATCACTCATATATACAACATTCATCACAGAATCTTTTATTTTGGGTGTTCATCATAAATTCAAAATATCACCAAACACTAAAATTCAACATACCTCATGATCCCCGTGTCTTGGTGATCGTTTATACGCGTTTATTCATGAATTTAAGCTCCAATTTCCCTTCCAATTTGGTGATTTAAAGAAAACCTAGGGGTTTCCCCTTGTTTGCTCGCCTGGAGGTCGACACCCACACACACACTATGTGTGTGTTGTGTTTTATTTAATTTTATTAAATGAAACTTTGTTTCCTTTTTAACTATTTTGACCCCTCAAGTTTTGTTTTTATAAAATGTTTAACTATTTCAAGTTTCCTTTATTATTCTAACAACACATAACTAACTTGGTTAATATTCCTAGTCACTTAGTGGGTTCAAGAAATCATAGCCCGTTTTATTTTAAGTCCCGTTAACTCGGGCCTTCTATATACTTTGTTTTCTCAAAGTATTTATCCTCCTTTTTAATTAACATCAAGTTTATTTATTTAAATCCTAATATTTACCGGGTTAATTTTTTTACCAATATCGGTATTTTACCCGTCTTTACTATTAACGTGGTTTGATTACCAAACCCGTTTTTGGGGTGTTACAAGTCTACCCCCCTTAAAGGGGTTTCGTACCCGAAACCTTATTTATGTATTTCATTGGTTTAATCAAACAAACCAGGTTTCGTTTTCAACGCACGCATTTCTTTCGGTCAAAAGTTTTTATTTATATTGACACGTATGTCTTTCATGTGTAAGGCCTCGTGGGCCGTTACTTTCATCTTATGTCCCTTATCTTTATTGATTACTTATCTCGGCGTTTAGACTCATTAGTCACTGGTTACCTTACACCCCATTACTTGGGTATATATCCACTTTGCCTTCTCAAGGCTTACAACTTTTATTTTCTTATTTCGTAGTTCACGCCATAACGTGGTTATATTCCATATTAGTTTTCTTGACTGTGATCATATCACGTCATTTTAAGTTTATATAAACTTTTCTTTATCGAAAATCTTCTTTTCGAATATATTGTTTCGCACCTATTCTTTTAGTGTTTTCCGTTTTCCAATTCCTCTCATAATATTTATATTTGTTAAAATGTTATCTCTCACCAAACTGAATTTTTAGTTTAACGTTTTCTCTTCAACTCATATCAATTTCTCACATCAGGAAATTTACGTCCAAGGATTTATCCCCTTCCGTTGTCATTTCGGTAATGACTTCGCCCTTTTTGTGACGTAACACAATTTAAATAATTGTGGATTCTTTTGTTAGTTTTTCCCGTTTAAATGTATTAGTGAAATTCTTCACTTTTGTCAACCATATTTTTCACAATCTCTTCGCTTTAACCCTTTCAATTAACTTAGCGAAACCCATCGTTTTTATACTAACTTTACCTCCCGTTATTATTTTACGCAGGGAGTTACAACCAGTTTCCTCGTTTTACACTATTGACCCATAGGTTCTTTCACATAGCCTTGCATACTTTTTCCTTAGATTTCCACCTTCTAAGGTAAAACCCCATCAGTTCTTTTCTTTCTATTCGTGACCCGAGGGTCTTTTTGTCCCGTAGATTTAACATTAATTATAATCTCGTAGGTTATGATGATCCCGTAGATCATCTTTTATTCGAGTCTTTATTCAACTGTATATATATATATATATATATATATGACGTCAAGGCACCCCTTTTTATGTTTAGAATTATTTACTTTTGCCTTTTGGATTTCATTTGACCTTGGTCGTAGTCTAAGGCCACATTTTTTTTGGATTATCTTTCCGACTTTATGACTTCTAACGTCATTTACATGTCGGTTTGTCCTACACTTACTGTTACCCGGTTCTTACCTATACTTCTTTACGACCTGTTACCCGGGTTCTTTATCTTAGTGTTCTTAACATTCTTGTTTCGCTAGTTTGCGTTTTTCCTATCTACATTCCTTTACGACCCATCACATAGGTTCATTAATATTTCGCGCCTCCATTATTCGGTTTGCACTTACTTGCACTACCAAGCTTTTATACTTTATTTATCTCGTTTGACTTATTCGTGTGAGGTTTCATCACTTATGAACGTCAAACTTCATTCTTTATCGACCCATTCAACTTTAAAATAGTTGAACGTAGTTATCAAAATTTCTGTTTGCAAATTCTCATCGTCTTTTAGTCATGACTCTTAATCCGAGTCTTTTAACTTTCTATTTCGCTTTCTCCTCTCTTGGTTTACGCATAGTTTCAAAATCCTACCCATCTATCGGGTATCTTACCGAAGTCACTATCAAAGTAACCGTCCCGGTATGTATTAAGACTTCGTTTTAATTCATTTGGTCGTCTTAGCAAAATCCGTCGCTTTTATTTGATCAAGTTCTTTATTCTTTATTTAATTCGTTTGACTTGTCCGTGTGAATTTCATCGCTTGCGACAGTCAAACTTTTATCTCTATGCTTTAGCATTCTCATTAGTTGGTTTGTATTTTCATTTACTTTAATCTTTGTCCCTTCTCTCGGGCTCGTTATTCTAACGTAATACACTTCCGTCATCCGACTTGCGTTTACGTTTACTATCAAACATCTTACTTATTTGATTCATTTGGGTATCTTTTTGATTCGTCCCATTCACCCCGTCCTTACTACATCGGATGTAAATGTGTTTATCATAAGAAGTTCATGACATCTTGTGTTCACTACTTACTTGGCCAGAGTAAGCGATCAACACATGACACACATGACCTTTTTGTAATTTTCACATTACACCCTATGTAAGTAACGTCTCTGTTTATTTTCATATGTTTGGTTTCAGTTGGTAAAACTTTATTTAATTGTTATTTAACAATTACTAGTTTTACCCGTTTTATTCTTTTAACATATAAAATGTTTTCCTTTTTACCTAGCTATTATATCATCACATTCGTTAATGTGATCGCTACTTTTTCTCAATAGTATTATATTGAGAATTATTCACTTGGATATTTATTCCCGTCCAAGTTTTTCACATAAACTATTTCTATTATTGTCTTGTTATTCACAATTGTGAATAACGCATGTTTCTATTTGTTTTCACTTAGAAACATCATCCTGAATAGATATCCTATTTAGGTTTTCCAAGTTTTATCCTACATATGCAACCGTCATTCTCTACGTGTTTGTTGCATATTGCTATTTGTGCGATTAAATGTAAAACGTACACCTGGTAATGCTTGCCCCGACGGGCTTTCTTGCCATTTCTCTTATTCGCGATTGTTACGTGATTTGGTCATTGATGAGCATGCTCTACTTGTCATACTTCGGACCATTCCTCTATCATATCTGTCACTTGTTACACTCTCGCCATCTTCAGATGCGAGTTTCCTTCAATTAAAACATTTACAAGGATTAGTAATGTCGACTTCGATAAATGCCCGTATCATAATACAAGGCTTTTCTACTATACGTGTCAACGCACGTAATTTCATTAAATATATCGATCCTTGATCGACTTAATTGGGGTAACTTATATTACATGATAATCCTATGTGTTATTCACAACACTTTAATTATACTAAACCATTACTATATACATGTACTTATTGGATTTGCGATCAAGCCTCGAACCAGACACTTTATTCTTTTAACCTTGAGCTCTGATTACCAACTTGTAAGACCCTTGCTATTATTAAGCGGGTTTCGTTTAATCTTACGAAAATAAACGAGTAATTATGAATACATACACTTTGAAAATACGGGTAAATTAAAACTTTTACAACTTTAAAGCAAATACAACATAAAGTAATTGAGTTCGTCTTTTAGAATAATGACGACGCAACACGCGGAAGCTCTTTTTCGTGTGTGTTCGGTTCTTGTATGGCGCTTGATCTTCATCCGGGAACCCATGATATTTACCTGTGATCAAAACCAACTTAAAAGTTAGTTACCTGTGATCACAACCTATGGCAGGGAGCGACCGCTTGGTGCTTCTCCGTCGCGGGGTGCGACGGACCCATTTCAATAGAATGTTGTTCTTGGTTGCTGGATATTTGCCCAGCTATGTTTCTAAGAAAATTTCCAACTTCAAATTAGCATAACTTTTGATCTAGACCTCTGTTTTGTGTGATTCTTTTTCCTACGTGTCCGTAACTAAAATACGGACCCGTTTGCCATCATTGTTCGTATTAGAACCCAGTTTATAAGCAAATAGTCTATAAATCCCTTTTTCTATTGTTTGACCCATTTAGTTTAAGTTACATTACATGAATGTTGTCAAAGGTCGTCTCTAACATTTCCTACCCATCCTGGGCTTATCAAGCATTAGCATTTTCACTCCCATTACGGGGTTCGCGTACGTATTTACATTCACCAAATTATTTGTATCTTTCTAATCACTTAATCCACATTTAACTTCTTAATTTATTTTGACCCATTTAGGGGACTTTTAAATATCTAAGCATCAAACTCGCTATTTTCTTTTCGCACCTCGTCTTTCCATGCTAATTAACTACTTATCTTCCACCACAACTATTTTTGTGGTGGATTTAACATAAGGAACCCAAAATCCCAATTTTACCCTTCGGCTAGTCCTTTTTCGCAAATGACTATTTCTAGGCATTCGACCCACAAATGTTTTTGCCTAGAACTTTTATACGCATCTAAGGGTTCCAAAGTCATAATATAGGCTCCTAAACAACCTCTAAGGGTCGTTTGCCCGATTTACCCATCAAGGGCCTTTTTGGTCAATTTTAATCCTTCATTTTACAATGAAGGACTTCCACTAAATATTTGACCAACATTGCATTTTTAACTATAAGTCTATATATGCATACCTGGCCCTGGTCAACAAATGGACCCAATTTATACATCACTTCAATTATCCCATATTCTATGGCGACGCAATTATCCAAATTTCTAATTGCTTCTGTTAACATAAAACTTGACAATCACATTAGTCGATATTGTCTAATGGTGTTATCACCACCATTTGACCCGTTTGGCCTATATGGCCAAACGTTGCATAAATTAAAAACATGGTTTTTGATTTCTAATTTATACATCCGACCCATTTTGAATTTTACCATCAATTCCTTTTTCTCACAAATTCTTTTTGTTGGACCCAGTTTGACCTTAACAACTTCTTTTCACGTAATATGGCAAGTGATTTCAGTAGATGTGAAAAAGATGTGCGGAAATGGAAATCAGACTTTCAGAGACAAGACCTACATAATTATCAAGTTTATATCACTTTGAAACAAAATGGTTTACAAGGTGATTGTAAGATTATTATCTAATACAAACGAATCTTGAATTATGTGGGTGAGAGGGCAATGGAGTTTTGTAGTATGTGTGAATGCTAGGCTTCAAACTCAATTGACTTCTGCTGGTTGAGCCTTCTATTTATAAGTCCTGCAAAAAGTAGCCATTTGACATATTCATTGAATCTAATAGTCAAGTTGCCTTTGTAATCATGATATCCAATAATGTCAAGTTGCTTCGGTTATTGTGGCAGGATAGAGCTGATTTTTAGACAAGTGGGGTATTCATCAGAATTTATGATAAACCACTTCATCAGAAATTCTGGTGAACAAATCATCAGAAAACCTGATGATCAGAATCGTCAGAAACTGATGATATTTCATCAGAAATATCATCAGATCCATCAGAAATGACCTTCTCTGATAGTCAAATTCAGCTCTTGATCAACTTGTGATTCTTTGAAGTAGATGCTGTGCATTTCAGTTGTCCCATCTGATCTTCTTCTTCTTGTTGTGATCT
This sequence comes from Helianthus tuberosus, assembly GCA_030545235.1. Taxonomy (NCBI): domain Eukaryota; kingdom Viridiplantae; phylum Streptophyta; class Magnoliopsida; order Asterales; family Asteraceae; genus Helianthus; species Helianthus tuberosus. Next base: position 126,791,378 of record CM060351.1, on the reverse strand, counting down.
TCAGGACTGTTGTCTTCTTCATAGATCCAGTTGATTGTGATTTTCTTCAATACTTACAAATAAAGTTTCCTAACAGTTTCCCCCTAAGTATTGTAAGAAAAAGAACTATCTCTATATCTAACATAAACAACTTTCAACTGCTTCTTGAAAGAAAAATTCAAAACAACTAAGTTCAGAAACATAGAACATAATCAAACCAACCATTGTTCAAAACGGACAAAAATAAAATATTGTTCAAAAACATAAATTTAATCTCATCAATTCATTAATTGATCTTCACTCCACTTCTGTATTTGTCTCCTGGTTTCAGCCTTTTCTTGTGATCAATTGCCTTTTGAGTTTCCTTGTACATCTCTTTGTACCATCCTCTTGATTCCATCCAGCTTTCAATGCAATCTTCAATTGTTTTTCTCAGTTGTTCATTGTTCTTTCCCTTCTTTTTGAGCTGCTCTTTTTTTTCATTCATGCAGTTCCTTATATATTTCAGAGTTTGATTTTAATACCTGCATATTTCACTGATTCTGAACAGAGCTTTCTCATCATTAGCATCTTTGAAGACTACACACATTTCTGGTTTGTTAAATATTGCTCCAGTTCTCACAAGTTTAGAAGGAATTTCAGCTGGAATTATGGTGTTGGGAGGAGGTATTAATACCTTGTTGTTGTACTCAAAATTGATATATAGATCAAAGTATGCCAATGCAGCCCTTTTGTATAACTTTGCTCCTGCACTTTTGAGGCTATCAAGGGCTCTTCTGATCACAACTGAACTACTTTTCTCTTTATCAATGATATTCTTCATTTTAACTATGCCCATTGGGTGAATATCATCAGCCAGATTTGCATCAGTAACCTTTTGTTCACTGTTATCTTTTCTGATCAAGGTATACTTGTTTTGTCCTTCATTACCTAGGATGCCTCCTCCAGTGGTTAAAGTATTGATTCTTTTAATAGATACTATTGGATTGGTCATGAGTTTGTGCAGAATTTCCCAGCCTTCATTGTTTTTGATTTCAACAATACCTTTACTCAATGGCGAGAGTGGCCTTTTTGGGTTGTCTTCTGGACCTTTCCAGTAGTAGTGTTTTAGATGTTCTTCAGGGTACATAATTGTGTGTAAATCACCTTTTAGCACCTCCATCTCTTTGATGTACCCATCCGAATCTTCTATCATCTCTTTTCTTGGCCTTTTTGAGGAGGTCACTTCATGTTCCATTCTTCTCTTCTCTTTTGTATCCATCTTTATACTGAACTCTGTTTCTCCTGTGAGAGCTGTGGAAGAAGACTGAATTGGAACAGGTTCTTTCTGTTGGACCCTTGAACTATCTGGCTTTGGGATGTTTGGTGGAGGACCCATGAGTAACTTTTGTTTATCTGGAGGTGGACCCATGGGCTGCTTCTGTTTTTGAGCTGTTGAAGTTTCTGTTTGTTTGGTTTGATCTTGTTGAATGGTTTCTGGTTGTTGTTGAGGAGTTTCTGATTCTCCTGCTTGTCTCTCTTGTGGAATTGGGGCTTTCAGTTCATGAAGATCAACTTTTGTAAGCCTGGCAACATTATACTGCAACCTCTTTACTAATAGATGAACATTAGCAAGAGTTTGAGTATATGTTTCTTCTTGCTTCTTCATTTTCTGATACTCCAGATTTTCTTGATTTCTCTGTGCAGTTAATTCCACCATCAGCTTCTCAAAAGCCTCAGCCATGCTACTGTTGTTGGCTCTGAGGAACTGTATTTCTTCAAGAATTCTTCCTGAACTTGAGCTTTCTCCTGCAGTTGCAACCTCAGCCATCTTTTTCTTGATATCTTGCAGTTCTTTGAGAGCTTTCTCGAATTCTGATGAGCTCTCTCTGTTTTCTGATGACTCTTGTAGTTTGTTGAGGGCTGCAGCATTGTCTTCTGTTTGCTTCTGCATAGCTTTGACAGTTTCTGATAAAACTTTGATATCTGTCTTTTGAATTCTTATTTCTTCCAGTATCAGATCAAGTTTTCCTTCTGTGGCTGTTTTCTCAGTAGCAATTGTGTCTTCAAGTTCCTTGTGAAGTTGTTTAGGGGACATAGATTGATGTCCTTGGTAAATGGGAGAAACAACAGATGTTCCTCTTCTAACACCAGCAGAAAACACATTCTCTGCTGTTCTGAGGTTAAGAGGATTGGAAAATTCCAAATTCTCTGTATCCTCATCAGAAAATTGAAACACATTCAAGTTCTGGTTTTCCTCATATCCTTGAACATTTTCAGGTTCTCCATGAGTTGTTGAGAAACTTCTAATTTTCTCACCCAGGCTTCCTTGATCAGTTGACTTATCTCCACCTGTTGTTACCACATTTTCTTTTTCAGAATCTGATTCAAAAAATGGGTCCTTGGTTTCACTCACATTTTGTTTTGCAGAAATAGTGCCTCTATGTAAAATTTCATGTTTTCCTTGAATTGATTCATCAGAATCACTCTCAGAGAAATGAAATAAGTTTAGTTTAGAGTGTTGTGCACTTGTTTCTCCCATATGTGAGATTTCAGCATGATGTTCTTCTGCAACAGGACTCATGTTCACATCTTTATCAGTTGGGTGAGGATCTGATTCACCCTGCTATTCCATTCTTGGTGTGCTTGATTCTTGTGCATCATGCTCTATGGGGGACACACTTTCAAAAACTTCTTTGTTTTCTGGCCTTTTGTTCAACATCTTCAAGTATTCTGCTCTGTATGGTGAATCTTTTGGTATCAGATTCATCACTTTTTCTGACAGAACAGGCACATCATAATCTGAGTTCCAAGATCCTACAGCAGTCCAAGGTCTCATAATTTCTGTACTCCACATATTTTCTGATGCCGGAATTTCTAGGTTCCTTTCAGAAAATGCATCAGAAATTATGATTGATAGAAATCTAAGAAAAGGTAGATGTGTATCCATCCTTCCAGTATTAGTCAGAATTGATCTTCTGATTAGAATAAATATTTCTGTTCCAAAATCAATGTTCAACCCATTAATGAGACTAAACATGATTGTTAGAATATTCATATTTATCTGATCTGTACCTCCAATCTTTGACGATAGACACTTGTTCGGAATTTCCATTAAAACTTGCCAGAAGGCAGGTAGCTTGTTTCTCTTGAATTCATTGATTTTTGAAATCTTTGTCTTATAACCCATTACAGCATCAAGTTGTGAGAACATATCTTCTTTTTCTAGTGCTTCTTCATAGCTTTGGTTTAAGGGTAGTTCCAAACATTCTCTTATTTTCTCTGGTGAGATTGTAATAAAGATATTTCCCCACACATGTGCTGTTAGCTCGATTTGATTTGAGACTTTGAGAGTTTTTACAACTTGTTGTATGAGTTCTTCCGGTACCTCTCTGGTCTTTGTGAGAGCTTGAGCTATCGGGCATCTGGTTAGAAATTCAACGAGAATTTGACACTTTATATCATACTCTTCAATGTTGTCATTCATTGCTTCATTGTTGCTCTTTAATGGAAGAAATTCAGCTTCGGTGATGAAAGGAACATAGTGTTCAATTGGTGGCATGTTGATGTTGATAGCTGCCATTGAGAATTTGGGTTCTCTGTTTCGGAAAAGGGTTTTAGGGTTTTGAGGTTGAAGGTTGAAGATGGAAGTCTCTGTTTTTGAATGAGGTATTTATAGTGTATTGAGACAGAGATTTTTTGAGTGTTTTTCGTAGGTTGTTTGTATTCAAGGTGGTTAATGACACCTTAATGATGTTTTAATCCTTTAAGGAAACAACCGTTTTTATAAAACCTTTGGTTTATCTCTAATTTAATGTAAATCCTTTAAAGAAACTTAGAGATTCCAATGATTTACGGATAAACACTAATGTCCAACTTGCACCTTTTCTCCATGTGGGACCCCTTTTGTTTCAAAAAGGTCCAATAGAAACCTTTTCTGAGTTTGTGTATCTTCCTAGGTTTTCCTCTTGATGATATATATCAGAAAATTTTTGAGTAAAACTTTTGGGGTTTGGATTTTCTTGATATATCATCAGAATGATTTTGATTCATTTACAGAGAATGAATCATCAGATTTTTTTTAAGATGAGAGGGAATGAGTAGAGTTCCGAGATTTCTACTTACATTGCTGTTCTGCAGTTCTGAACTCCACACCTTTGTTCTGATATACAGGAAGTGTTTTTCACACAGCTTGTTCCAGTCCTCAGAATTTTTTTTTGAAAGAAACTTATTTTAAAAAGTTAGATGGTTATAAGTTTCTTTGAATCTGGTTAAAGACAGTTCTTTTCTGATGTTTCTATCTGTTGATTTGTCAGACTTCCTTGTTGCTTTGAGAATTTTCTGGTGACTGAACAGATTCTGATGTCTTAATAGGAGAAATTACCAGATTTTCTGATTGAGCTTCAGGTTTTATGAGTTTCATTAATTCCTATCAGATTTCATATGATTTCCACCAGATTTTCCTTGTTTTTATCAGACATGTTGTTTTAGTTCCCCCTAGATCTATTGACATGTTTTTGTTGTTAAATTTTTTGAGTAAAAAGAAATTAAAGCAAACTTGATATAAAAAAAAACATTAAGCACACAACAGAAAAAAAAAAAAAAAAACAAACAACAACTCCTCCTCCTCCTCCTCCAGCACGTTGTACATGCACTTCACATATAACCAAAGACTGGTTATTCGACCGGTGTGATTCGTTGATGGCACCAGGGTAGGATCACTTATGTTTTCTTGAAGTGTCAGCTCGGCCCTTGGATAGCAGCTCCTTACTCCTCCGAATCCAGCTGACTTGTAATCACCTTGGTTACGAATCGAGGGTAGATCAGAAAAGGTTGACGGTCGTGAATGTTTGCTACTAGGTCTCTCATGAGAAACTTAGCAAAGTTGTAAGGATTTTCCTGTACAACAGCATGAATCACTTCCATCATCCTATGGGACAGCTCGTTGAAGTGTCCAATCTTCTTGGAGAAGCAGACATTGGGCTGTGTTACCAAAAACTAGAAAGGTGGTATAAACCCAGATTTACTAACCGCCCTTGACGAGTTGTATGTATGATAGCCCATTTCAGTCAAGGTTTGTTGCACATCTGCCTTATCCAGGAATTGGTTTTCATGATCATTACCCAGTCAGAGGACATTTCTGAGTGTTTCCTCCTTTAGGGTAATTTTTACCCCCATAACCTCACTCACTATCCATATGGAAGTACCACTAAAAATAATTTCAGAGTTCCACCAGAACTCTTGAAGAAGTTTTGGATAAATGGTGACATGTGTTGATACGACAAAGCCCAAAGGACTTCGCATGGTCATATTATACACATACCTGCAATCAATGTTGTAGAAGGCGCTAGGCGCTAGTCGGGCGGTGAGGTACAGCCTAGGGATTAATCGGAATGGGATTTTTATATGTATTTTTTCAAAATTATATATATATACCCAATAATATAAAAATAATACTTCAAAATTCACATAAATACTTCAAGTTTCAGATAGTATGGTTCGATTTTGACCGATTTTGACCAATTCTGACTGCCTAGGACCGCCTAGGACCGATTTTGTCCGATTAATGTAGTCCGATTAATCCGATTTTTGACCGCCTAGGACCGACTTTGACCGATTACGACCGCCTACGACCGACTTTGACCGATTACCGATTAATTCACCGACTAGCTTATAATTAATCAGTTGGTGACCGCCTAGCGCCTAGGCGGCGATTAATCGGCCGCCTAGGCCGATTTCTGCAACAGTGCCTGCAATCCTCCCATGCAGGTCCTTCCAAGATAGATCTTAATCTAAGATTATGATGTCGGTGAAAGGGGAGAGGGAATTGAGTTGCTTTCATTGATTTTGGGCGACCCATTTTAAAAGAAGAGATTTCTGATGAAGAGCTTTTGAAGAGATGATTTTGGTGTGAAGAAAGTCCTTTTCAGGTTAATATTTATAGATGAAAGTGATAGTTCCTCATAAATGATATTAACAGCAAAAGGTTTTATTTTTCATCTCTTCAATTAAGACGATATCTGTTGCAGAGAATGTGACAGTCTACTAAGCCCTTTATGTGAGTAAGCATTAAATAGCTAGGCGGCTACTTTCATAGCTCCTAATCATTTTAGTGCCTATGTATCTCTTAAATTTCTTATGAAAAAATGACGTCGCATGCATTGGCAGTGTAAATAAAATTCAATAATCTGAAAATTTTTTTCTAGTGACAGTTGATTTTCTTAGTTATATAGAATTTTATCTTAATGCATGTTACATTTCCCTTTTTTTGTTTTTTTTTAATTTAAAAGAAAAGAAAGAAAGAAAAAAAAAATACAAAAACAGACTATACACAGAAATGAATATATACAAAGTGTGGGATATGCATGAAGAAGGAAGTTTATGATGATTACTAATCATTCTGATGTTTCAACATGGTTTCTGATTTTATATCAGAATTTCTGGTGATTTCACCAGATATTCTGATATTTCTTCAGATTTTCTGATAAATCATCATTTATTGATGATTCATCCGATTTTCTGATTTTCCATCAGATTGATGGATTTCTTTGTCAGAAACCAGTTGATTTGTTCTTTGATTATCAGAATTTTGATGTTCATCAATTTGGTTTTCAATTTATGTCCTTGTGTTTTCTGAAAAATCTTCATCATTTAAATTAACCATGCCAAGTTTGCTAATAAAAAAATTGTGTCTCTTTTCATCAAGAGGTTTTGTAAAGATATCAGCAATTTGGTTTTTAGTTGGAACAAAATACATTTCTATGTTACCTTTCTCCACATGATCTTTTATGAAGTGATATTTAACATCTATGTGTTTGGTTCTTGAGTGATGAACTGGAAGATCTAAAGAGGAAGTTAGATCTAAATATAGCAATGATCCTATCATCCCTCTATAGGTTTTAATATCCACACTTATTCCATCTTTATCAGAATCCAACTTGTTCCTTGTAACCATGGGAGTTTTTGAAACAGAGCAGTTTTCAAGTGAGTATTTTTGTAAAATTGTTTTCACATATTTTGATTGACTCAAAAATATTCCATCAATTCTTTATTTTACTTGTAAGCCCAAGAAAAAGGTTAACTCACCCATCATACTCATTTCAAAGTGGCTGGTCATTAATTTTTGAAACTTTTTACAGTATTTTTCATTTGTTGATCCAAATATAATGTCATCAACATATATTTGGACCAACAAAGTATGACCTTTGTATGTTTTAAGAAAAAGTGTTGTGTCAATAGTACCTTTAGTGAAACCAGAGTTGAGTAAGAAGTTTGATAGTGTTTCATACCAGGCTCTAGGTGCTTGCTTCAAACCATATAAGACTTTGTTTAATCTGTAAACATGATTTTGAAATTTTGGATCAACAAAGCCTTCTGGTTGCTGCACATAAACTTCTTCCTCAATTTTACCATTCAGGAAGGCTGATTTTACATCCATTTGATAGACTTTGAAATCTTTGGATGCAGCATAAGCAAGAAAAATTCTTACAGCATCTAATCTAGCTACTGGTGCAAAAGTTTCATCATAATCAATACCTTCTTGTTGACAATAACCTTTGACCACTAACCTTGCTTTGTTCCTGGTGATTATGCCATTTTCATCAGATTTATTCCTGCATACCCATTTTGAGCCTATGACAGATTTGTCGTTTGGCTTGGGTACCAGATCCCATACCTTGCTCCTTTCAAATTGATCAAGCTCTTCTTGCATAGCTTGAATCCAGTCTGGGTCACTTAGAGCTTCTTTGACAGATTTGGGTTCTACCTTGCTTAAGAACCCAGCAAATGCACACTCATGTGCAGTTGCAGATCTTGTTCTCACACCATCTGCAGGGTTGCCAATGATGTCAGAATGAACATGTCCTTTGATCCATCTTAACTTGTTGTGAAAAGTTGTTGGTTCTGATGGATTTGAAGTTTCCCCTTGAACAGGTGCCTCATTTGTGTGTAAAGTATCAGAATTCTGAGTTTCTGATGTACTACACATTTGTTCTGCATGGTTAGTACATGAAGAATCTATTAATTTGTTTTTGAAAGAATTATTATGTTCTAAGAAATCTTCAGTTATCATTTCAAAGAGATGTTCATAATTTTCTTGTTTGTCAGAAAAAAATTATTTATTTCATGTATTCATCAGAAACCTCTGTTTCTGATGAGTCATCAAATGAAACATACAGACTTTCTCTGATTGTCCTTGTGTTGAGAATAAAAATTCTATATGCTTTTGAGGACAAAGAATAACCAAGAAAGATACCTTTTTCTGTCAAAATTTTCAAGGTTTTCAAAATCATTGAAAACAAAACATCTACAACCAAATGTATGCAAAAATTTTACACTTGGAATTCTTCCATTGATAATGTTGTAAGGTGTTTTGTTGTGCCTTTTGTTGATTATGGTTCTGTTTTGGGTAAAACATGCATTTGCTATAGCTTCTGCCCAAAAATGAGTGGGCAACTTAGCATAAGCAAGCATAGTTCTGGCAGCTTCTACCAAGGTCCTATTTTTTCTTTCAACCACCCCATTCTGTCGAGGTGTTCTAGGAGCAGAAAAATCATGAGAGATTCCTTTACTTACTAGAAAATTCTCAATTTTTGAATTCTTAAACTCTGTTCCATTGTCCGATCTGATCCTTCTGACTGTTAGTTTTAACAGATTTTCAATTTTCTTGATAAAATTAATGATCAGATCAGGAGTTTCACTTTTCTTTCTTAAAAATTCTACCCATGTGTACCTGGAAAAGTCATCTACTATTACTAGTATGTATTTCTTTCCAGAAAAACTTTCTGTACTTATGGGTCCACACAAATCCATGTGTAAAAGTTCCAAATTTTGTGAAATAGAAGACTCAGAAATTAATTTATGTGAGCTTCTTTTGGATTTTCCCATTTCACATGCTTCACAAATTTTATCCTTCTTTGAGGATATCAAAGGTAATCCTTTTAACAGACCTTTGCTTGCTAGTTTGCTTAGGTTTTTGAAGTTTAAGTGAGCTAGCCTTTTATGCCATAACCAACTACTACCCTTATTGATTTTTGAAAATAAACATAATTTTGGATGTTCACTTTCTTCTTTGAAATCAAAATAGTAAATTGATTTTCTTATTCTTTTTTCCACTTAAATAGATTTTATTATCATCTATACCTATTAAAAAGCATTTTTCTGGTAAAAAGGTTACCTGAAAACCTTTGTTACATAATTGACCACAACTTAGCAAATTGTACTTTAAGCCTTCAACATAGGCTGCTTTCTCTATGATCAAACATCCATACCTTATGCATCCATATCCCATGATCCTCCCTTTTACTCCATTTCCAAAATTTACCATTCTACCCAACTTTGGAACAAAGTTGCCGAGTAAGCTCCTGTCCCCAGTCATGTGCTTGGAGCTTCCTGAATCGCAGTACCAGATCTGCTGCACATGATGGTCCTGAAATGGAATGATTAGAGGGTTTTTGGTACCTAGGCTTGCTTGGGTACTTTTTCTGAAGAGATTTTAAACAGATTATTTTCTCTTGTTGGTTTTTCATCAGAAATTCTGTTATATGCTGAGCCATAAACAGATTTTACATTTTTCTTTTGAAGATGGTGTTGAACAAGCTTCAGTATGTCAACACACATACAAGATTTATCAGAGTTTTCTGATATTCTTTCTTGTGATGGAATGAGTGGATAATTTTGAAAAGATAAGTGAACTGCTTCTGGAGTCTTTAAAGATTCTTGACTGCATTCACTTATGTTTGCTTTGAAGTTTGGTTTTTCAAAAGAGTATTCAGAACAGGTTGACTTACAAGATTCAGAATCAGATTCTGATGAAAATTTATCAGAAATCTGATGAGTTGCTTTTACAAAGACAGTGGGTTTACTTCCTCTTGATTTTTTGTATCCAAAACCCTCTCCTTTGTTCTTTGGTGTGGACTCAATGAAATTTATGAATTCTTTGGCTTGTTGAAAACCTCTTACATTAATTTCTTTATCATTGATTTTCTTGTAAAGATCTTTTCTTTCATTTTCATAGAACTCAATTTTAGCTCTTTGATCTAAACTTTCTTCTATAAGTAATTGGTTTTCAAGAATGATTTTATTCATGGTCCTTTGCAACTCATCAGATTTTCTAATATCTGATTGATGTTTTTCTTGCAGATTTAGAAAATCTGACATGAGCTTGTTTAGCTTGTGTTCAAGATCAAGACTGTCTAAATTTACCTTTTGTTCTGATGTTTTTGGTAGGCCTTCAGAAAGTGCCATGAGGCAGAAATTTGCCAATTCTTCTTCTTCATCATCAGAAGAATCATCAGATAACCATGTATCTGTTCCTGCAATTAAGCTGACTTGTTGCTGGTTCTTTGCTTCTTCTAGCTTTTTCTCATAATAAGCAACATCCTTGAGCTTCTTGGTCTTGCATTCTGATGCATAGTGACCTCTCTGCTTGCACTTGTAACACACAACTTCAGCCTTCCCTTTATCCTTAGATCTAACTTCCTCTTTAGATCTTCCATCCATCCTCCCTCTGTCACTTTTATGGTATCTCTGGCTTCCTCCCCTCAACCTCTGCTCAAATGTTTTGGTGAGCAGTGCTATTGCTTTAGTAAAAGCTGAAAAATCTGATGATGTATCAGAAATTTCAAGATTTTGGCTGTTTGATGGTCGTGGATCATTGGCAGGTGTTGTTCTTTGTGAGTTTGAGATAAGAGCTAAAGATCCCCCTCTTTGAATGGTTTCTTCAAATATTTCTTCCTCTCTGGGGATCAAGATGGTGTATAAGTCATGGAGACTCATGTTTCCTAGTTCTAAGGTTGAGGACAAAGTCATGGTTAGACTTCTCCATTCTCTAGGAAGAGCATCAAGAAATTTTATGTTTCTTTCATCATTTGATTTTGTTATACCAAATTTCTTTAGCTCGTTTAAAAGTTTTGTAAATCTTTGATATGTATCATTTAATCTTTCATTTGGTAAACTTTTAAATCTCTCATATGATGAGACATTGTTTGTTCTCTTGTTTCTTCTCATCCTTTCTCCTCCTTCACAAAGATTTTCCAACTGATCCCATATTTCCTTGGCTGATGCACATGCATCAACTTGTGAAAATATGTCATTGGGGATGGCCATTATTAAAAGTGACTTTGCCCTTTCATCCCCAGCCACCAGTTCCTTGTCTTCTGCACTCCAGTTTATTTCACTTTTGGGAGCACGGGAGGCAGGGATTGCTGGTGATTGGTCAGTTGCTAGAATAGCTGGTATTTCAGTCATTGGTATATGTGGACCCCTTTCAATGGATTGAAACAGAGCTCGGTCATGACCATTGAGGAAATTGACCATCCTGATTTTCCATTGGGGGTATTCCTCTCTGACCAGAGTCAGAGGTTTAGACATAGAACCAATGTTAAAAGCATTATTCCAGGATTGAAAGCTGGCCATATTTAGAGAAAAGAAGATGAGCGATTGATCATTTGAAAATAGTTTATTCAATCTTCTCTGATACCAATTGTTGGACCCAGTTTGGCCTTAACAACTTCTTTTCACGTAATATGGCAAGTGATTTTAGTAGATGTGAAAAAGATGTGCGGAAATGGAAATCAGACTTTCAGAGACAAGACCTACAGAATTATCTAGTTTATATCACTTTGAAACAAAATGGTTTACAAGGTGATTGTAAGATTATTATCTAATACAAATGAATCTTGAATTCTGCGGGTGAGAGGGCAATGGAGTTTTGTAGTATGTGTGAATGCTAGGCTTCAAACTCAATTGACTTCTGCTGGTTGAGCCTTCTATTTATAGAAGGCTGGGTGAATGAATAAACAATAGTTTATTCATGCAATAAGTCCTGCAAAAAGTAGCCATTTGACATATTCATTGAATCCAATAGTCAAGTTGCCTTTGTAATCATGATATCCAATAATGTCAAGTTGCTTCGGTTATTGTGGCATGATAGAGCTGATTTTTAGACAAGTGGGGTATTCATCAGAATTTCTGATAAACCACTTCATCAGAAATTCTGGTGAACAAATCATCAGAAAACCTGATGATCAGAATCGTCAGAAACTGATGATATTTCATCAGAAATATCATCAGATCCATCAGAAATGACCTTCTCTGATAGTCAAATTCAGCTCTTGATCAACTTGTGATTCTTTGAAGTAGATGCTGTGCATTTCAGTTGTCCCATCTGATCTTCTTCTTCTTGTTGTGATCTTCAGGACTGTTGTCTTCTTCATAGATCCAGTTGATTGTGATTTTCTTCAATACTTACAAATAAAGTTTCCTAACACTTTTCTTACTCGCTCAACCCATTTTGGCTTACGCCATGGGTATACTTTTAACTTCGATTTACATTAGTCGACACTTGACCAAATTTCCATTTTATCCCTTTTTCTCATTATTATATTACACTATAAGGTAATCTTAACGAAAACTCATAAATTCTTATTCATTACACGACTAATCTACCGTTTCGCCCTTTTTACCATAAACCATGGTCTTTATCATTTATGTTTGTTCCGACCCGTATCATTACGCGTCGGAAACCATATTTCGAATAATACCTATATCGTATTTATAACTTATAGAATATATAGGTATTCTACAAAGAAGTGTAAGATTCACTTACCTTGCATCCATACCACGCTTTTCTTTCCGTACTTGCTCCGTTTGACCCGCTTCATCCACAAGCTTCCACCTAGCTTGTTAAGCGTCAAACTATCATCATATTTCGTAAGATGGTTAGTTTAGTCATTGTCGACCACGACTATTCCATCTTACGTATTTTCTATCAAAATTATCATTCGATCTTATTAATGGTCGGTTTGACTTTTAAAAAGTCAAATGCCTATTAGTATATAAAATGCACATTCAAGTTTATCAACTAGTTTAGGCATTTCTCAATTATCCGGTAGGCGTTATCTTTTGGTCACCGTTTTAACCAAAGTTCTAACCAAATTTATTATATTTCCAACACTTTAACTAGTTTAAGCGATTATCATGACTAGTTTATTCATTTATTTTTGTAAGAACTAAGGGTTCTCCTTTATAAGTGAGACATGTTTCATCATACTATTTAGCATCCATGATCTAGTACATAACACGATTTCATTCATCTATTTACATGAACAAACTTACTAATTTCATCACAACATTCAAGACCCATTTCAAGTCATATATGAGCATTCACTCAAACTTATAAATTGTTCAAGTATTTTGCTCCAACTATCAAATATGATGATTCTAAGCACATGTATATCATCATTTTTACTATTTAGTCAAAAACCCACTTAGCTCATACTTGATTAATTGACTAATCACTAGTTTATGGTACAATTCTACAAGTTTGCATCCAGGGTTGGTTTCTAGACATAGATTCAACCCAATATCACTCATATATACAACATTCATCACAAAATCTTTGATTTTGGGTGTTCATCATAAATTCAAAATATCATCAAACATTAAAATTCAACATACCTCATGATCCCCATGTCTTGGTGATCGTTTATACACGTTTATTCATGAATTTAAGCTCTAATTTCCCTTCCAATTTGGTGCTTTCAGGAAAAACTAGGGTTTTCCCCTTGTTTGCTCGCCTGGAGGTCGACACCCACACACACACTATGTGTGTGTTGTGTTTTATTTAATTTTATTAAATAAAACTTTGTTTCCTTTTTAACAACTTTGACCCCTCAAGTTTTGTTTTTATAAAAGGTTTAACTATTTCAAGTTTCCTTTAGTATTCTAACAACACATAACTAACTAGGTTAATATTCATAGTCACTTAGTGGGTTCGGGAAGTCATAACCCGTTTTATTTTAAGTCCCGTTAACTCGGGCCTTCTATATACTTTTTTTCTCAAAGTATTAATCCTCCTTTTTAATTAACATCAAGTTTATTTATTTAAATCCTAATATTTACCGGGTTAATTTTTTTTACCAATAACGGTATTTTACCCGTCTTTACTATTAACGTCGTTTAATTACCAAACCCGTTGTTGGGGTGTTACACCGGGTCGGAACCCGATCTCGAGAAACTCGAAGCTGAGTTGAAAGAAAAGGAGAAAAAGATGAAGCATAATAGGATCTATACAAAGGAGTTGATGCTGGCGTTTTTGTTACTAACGGTTGTGACAACCCTCAAATTACATGTATCCGTACGATTAATTAATGTTAACTAAAGTGCTTGATGACTGTGCTGAATTACTTGACTGCTTTCTGATTACTGTGTCATACTTACATGTGCTTGTTAACATACTAGTCTTGTACAAAAAGTTGACTAATTAGTCCTGTATGCTTTCCTAAGTGTTGGGAATTAAAAGTGTTACAAAAAGATATATATAGGACACTATATGGAATAACTTAGCACCTTAACGGAACGGTATCCAACCGAACAACCGGACATTACCCGGAACACTAAAATATTGCAAGAAACATTGTTCTTATTTTTCTGAGCTAGTTATGGTTCCCGAGCACACTAGCACATTGCATAAAGCATGGTACACACTAAACATTAGATCTTACACTCTAACCTTCCACTAAGTGATTCATTTACCATTCAATTTTCAATTTACCCCCCCCCCATATACATAACCGTCCCTAAGGGGACCCACCACCACAAGATTTGATTAAATCTTCACAAATCTTTCCTAATTCCCCATACAATCTTTCATGGGATTTTGTGGGATCTTGATTTGATATTGTTTATATGTTGGACTCTGTATGCCCAAGACACATAATAAATTGATGTGGCTAGTACGTTATGATCCAAGTCGAGTCATACCCAATAACAAGCTAGACAAACACTTATATTATTTATTTGTGATATGATCAAACAAATAAATATTAACACTTACAATATTTAGAAATTGGTTTTCTAAATAATCACACTTGAGAAACCAATAAATTATGTGGATAATTTATTTTGAGAGAATATTTTATTTTGTTATTTAATAGGTTAAATGACATTATAAAAGATTATATAAAGTCTTGCAAACATAGTGTTATATTTTATAAAAGTTATAAAATTAAACAAGACTTTATTTGTTATAAAAAAAAAATTGGATTTTAAAAAAAAAAAAAACCCTAAGGGGCCGTCCACTATGGTGGTCTTCCCAAGACCCATGTTGGTCCAATGCTATGACATGCAATTTTGCATGTGTAAGAGTTTTTGATTGGGTCTTGGTTTTGACAATATTCTCTCTAGTATTTTAAATAAAATGGATGACCAAAAATGAAGAAGTAGAGCTGAATTTTTGCTCTCTAATTTTCGGCTATAAGAGGGTTCTTTCAAGTGTTCAAATTTTGATCTTCAAGTGTTAAATCCTAGCTAAACTTGTGGTGTTTGTTGGAAGCTTGGGGTATACAAGCTTGAGGTCTTCTACTCTTGAAGACAACCATTTCAAGAAGCATCATCCGTTTCATAATCCTTGCACTTCAAGAAGGTAGTTTTCTAAACATCCTATGGTTGTGTTTGATAGTATACATTTCATATATGGATCCGGGTTTTGGGATTTTGCATATAAATGGTTTTATATCTTATAAAAGTAACATGTTTTAAACTTATTTTCCGCTGCGTTTTTATTTCATATGGATGAAATTACTTTGATGAACATGTTAAAATCCCATCAATGGTATCAGAGCCGCTTATATGAGTGCATACTTCAATAGATTAAAAATTTCGGGTTTGAAGAAAACCCTATGGCCGAAAATTTTAACATGGTTAACCCTTTGTTTTTCAAGATTATTTTCTTACATGTATAAGAGAATCTTGAAAAATTTATTTCATATGGATGATTTGTTTGTTTGGACAAAACTTAACTTTTCGGTTTTTTGAAAATAGCCGAAAATGTTTATAAAAGGGAACCATTTTTTTATGCTTCTTGAAATTAATATATATATATTTGGATATATATTTTGGTGCATATGACCTAGCCATAACCTTGTGTTGAATGATTGTGTTGTGATTTATTATTTCAATGGGTTGTAATAATTATTATTTTGTTCTTCCATTAGAAGATATGTAATTTATTTATTTTCATTTGGTATGTAAAATAAATAGATTAGGTGCATTTTATTTTACTAGAAAAAATGTATTAGGATATATTTTGTAAAAGAAGATGCACACAAAATGCGGTTTTGGTTTGGACCATAATATTCGGTCCAAAGAACTTCATCGTTCTCAACGGGATTTTAACCCGATAACCAAAACACATTTTTGAAGTCCAAAGGAGTTTGGAGCTGAAAATAAAAGACTTTTGGAAGCTCAAAGAAGGTGGAGAAATCACAACACAAGAAGGAGACTTGAAGCATTTGGATGCCGGATCAAGTGAGAGTTCATCGACACATTACTTGTGTCATTTTCACCCTTTAGGAAGGACCTTTTGACACACTTGTTTCGGCTAACAAGTGTTGTCAAAATAGTTGGCTATGGTTATGCACCTATTGTTATGCTTGTGTGGTTGTTTATTTTGTTGTTTAGATGATATGTAGATATGCATGACTTAACAAACCAATAATCAACAACAAGCGTAAAATTGGTTCTTAACAAAGTCATTAAAATGTTTAATAAAGGTTTTATTAAAAATTAATGATTTTATAATAAAATAGGTTTTATTAAATAGAACCATGAAAATTTGTTTTCACCAAAGTACCATTGATTTGAATGCATGCAAATATATGGTACATAATATTTTCTAAACTAGAATTTTGAAATATTAAAAACCCTTTTATAAAACAAGTCAAACACCATCCTTTTATACAACACTCGAAACACTTGGGAACTCTTATTGTGGGATAAAGGTCACCTAACCACATTTGAGGGAACTTGTATGTTCGAGGTGGGTTTACCATGTTTGTGGGATAAAGGTCACCTAACCACTTATGTGTATAAACTCACACGTGTGTGTAAGTTGGACGACTTGATTTGGAAACCATGAACTTAGGGTCACCAAAGCATGGGGAACAAAGGTGTTGATGGGATTAAACATGCCAACTAAACATAAAGATGTTTAACCGATCCCATATGGCTAGAAGTTGCAAAGAGTTGCAATTGTCAAACGTTGACTACCTTGTTAATTTAAATAGAGGGATAAAGGTCACCTAACCAATATTTAAATGTAACGTTGGATTCTAGATTTTAATTATTAATTGTCTTTAAGACACAAAAGGGTATTAATGATTAAAATAATATCAAAAATACTAAAATTGAACTTGTTAAATTTTGTAGATGGCCGCTAACAATGCAAACCCGATTAACCAAACCGTCCGAAACCTGTCACTAAGAACCATCCTTGAAAAGGATTGTCTCAACCATAACAACTTCATGGATTGGTTTCGAAACTTGAGAATCGTTCTCAAGCAAGAGAAGATATCCTATGTGTTGGACGATCCTATTCCCGATGAACCTAACGTGGAAGATGTGGAAGCCTACAACGATTGGGTTAAGTATACCGAGGACTCCATGCAAGCATCATGCCTCATGTTGGGAACTATGATTCCCGAAATTCAAAAGGATTTTGAACACCACGGGGCATACGACATGATTACCCAGTTAAAGGAAATGTTCCTACAACAAACAAGGGTAGAACGCTTCGAAACTGTTCGGGCGCTTCATGCATGTCGAATGGAGGAAACCCAATCGGTATCATCTTATGTTCTCAAGATGAAAAGCCACATTGATCGCCTCGAACTGCTAAATTGTCCCGTCTCTAAAGAGTTGGCTACGGATTTGATCCTCAACTCTTTAACAAAGAAATTTGAGAGTTTTGTAATGAATTACAACATGAATGGATGGGACAAGAGCATTGGTGAACTTCATGCAATGCTCAAGACGGCCGAAGCAAGTATGGGCAAAAAGGCTTTACCCGTCCTAGCGATCAATGAAGGAGGCAACAAGAAGAGGCCCCACCCCGACTCTAAAGCAACCTATGCTAAAAGAAAGGGACACGTCAAAGGAAAAGGGAAGGGAAAAGCTAAAGCAGAACCCACCAAACCGAAGGAGAAGAAGCAAAAGGTTGCTACAAATGACCCATGTTTTGAATGTGGTGAGATAGGACATTGGAAGAGAAATTGTCCAACCTATCTCAAGGAGTTGAAAAACAAGAGGGATGCAGGGCAAACCTCAGGTACTATCTTTATGATACATGTTGAGCTTAATGTTATTTCTTCTAACACATGGGTACTAGATACCGGATGTGGAACTCATATTTGCAATTCGTTGCAGGGGTTCAGAAGAAGTAGACATTACAAGAAGGGAGACAGTAGTCTCTTTATGGGCAACGGAGCAAAAGTTGAAGTCGAAGCTCAAGGAGACTACGTTTTAAAGCTTCCAAGTGGTTTGGAAGTAATTTTGAAGAATGTTTTATATGCTCCTAGTTTGACTAGGAACATAATTTCTGTTTCCCTTTTAAAACAATCTGGTTTCAATTTCGAATTTGTTAACTATGATATTTATGTTTCTAAGAATGATGTGTTTTATTTTAAAGCTATGTCTTTAAATGGTATTTATGAATTAGATCATGATAACGCATCATATGATAGCTCAATGTACCAAGTAACCAACAAGAAACTCAAAATGGATTTGAGTGATTCCTATCTTTGGCATTGTCGCCTTGGACATATAAGCAAGAATCGCATGCATACACTTCAGAAAAATGGTCTTCTGAATACAAATGAAGATAATTCATTTGATGTATGCGAATCTTGTTTACAAGGCAAAATGACCAAGACACCCTTTAGTGGAACTTTTGAAAGGGCAAAAGACTTACTAGGCATCATACATTCAGATGTATGTGGTCCTTTTAAGCCGATGACTAGGAATGGTGAAAGATACTTCATTACCTTTACCGACGACTATAGTCGTTATGGATATGTGTACTTACTAAGACACAAGGATGAAGCATTTGAAATGTTCAAAGACTTCAAAAGTGAAGTAGAAAATCAACTCAAGAAAACAATTAAAGTCCTTCGTACCGATAGAGGAGGTGAATACCTAAGTGGTGCTTTTCAAGATCATCTTAGAAGTTGTGGAATCATTTCACAACTTACTCCACCAGGAACACCACAACACAATGGTGTGTCCGAAAGGAGAAATCGAACTCTATTAGATATGGTTCGATCTATGATGGCTAGAAGCACATTACCTCTATCATTTTGGGGTTACGCTTTGCTCTCCGCAGTTCGTATACTAAATATGGCCCCAACCAAGAAAGTAGAAAGGACACCTTTTGAAATATGGCATGGAAACCCTCCATCATTATCATTCTTAAGGGTCTGGGGTTGTGAAGCTTATGTTAAGCAATACACTCCAAATAAATTGGAAGTCCGATCTACTAAGTGTATCTTTGTAGGATATCCTAAAGATGATATAGGATATTATTTCTACGATCCAACCGAGCAAAAGGTATTTGTTGCTCGAAAGGGTAAGTTCTTAGAAGCTAAATTCCTTATGGAAGGAACTAGTAGTAGAACGGTGGAACTTGAGGAGGATCAAGAACCACAAGACGATACACGTTTGGTTGATACTAGCACTCAACAAGAGGTTGTTGAAAATGATCAAGAGGTTGATCAGAACACACAAAATGTTCGCAGATCTGGTAGAATTAGTAATCCACCTGAAAGATATGGATTTTTCATGGATGGATGCTACGTGGTAGATTCAAATGAACCAACCACATACCATGATGCAATGTCAAAATCCGATTGTGACAAATGGCTTGAAGCCATGAACATAGAAATGCAATCCATGTATGACAACCAAGTTTGGGAATTGGTTGTGCCACCATTCAACTCCAAAGTAATTGGAAGTAAGTGGGTTTTCAAGAAGAAAACGGATATGCATGGTAACTTGGATACTTATAAAGCAAGACTTGTAGCAAAAGGTTTCACTCAAACTCAAGGGATTGATTATGATGAGACCTTCTCGCCTGTGGCGATGCTAAAGTCAATCAGGATATTATTTGCCATAGCTGCATATTATGACTATGAGATCTGGCAATTGGATGTCAAAACGGCTTTTCTTAATGGATATCTTGATGAAGATGTCTATATGGTTCAGCCAGAAGGTTTTGTCGATCCAAAGCATCCTGACAAAGTGTGCAAGTTGAAGAAATCAATCTATGGATTGAAACAAGCATCTAGAAGTTGGAATCATCGTTTTGATGAAGAAATTAAGAATTTTGGATTCATCAAGAACGGTGATGAAGCTTGTGTGTATAAGAAAGCTAGTGGGAGCATCATCACTTTCTTAGTACTGTATGTCGATGACATTCTACTATTTGGGAACGACATTCCAACCATGGAAGGTGTAAAAGCTTGGCTTGGAAGTTGTTTTTCCATTAAGGATCTTGGTGAAGTCGCCTACATTATGGGAATAAAGGTCTATAGGGATAGATCAAGGCGCTTGATAGGTTTAAACCAAAGTGCATACATTGACAAAGTCTTGAATAGGTTCCAAATGGAGAACTCTAAGAGAGGTTTTGTACCTATTCAAAAGGGGACAATATTGAACACATCTCAATGTCCAAGCTCAAAGGATGAGCAAGAGAAAATGAAAAGAATCCCATATGCGTCAGCTATAGGATCCATCATGTATGCAATGATATGCACCAGACCGGACGTTGCATGCGCCTTGAGCATGACGAGTAGATACCAGCAGAATCCAGGTAACAGTCATTGGATGGCTGTTAAAAGCATATTGAAATATCTTAGGAGGACTAAGGATATGTTCTTAATATATGGATCTGGTGAGGAGGAGCTCGTTGTAAAGGGTTACACGGACGCGAGTTTCCAAACCGATCGAAGTGATTCTCGATCGCAATCGGGGTATGTCTTCATTTTAAATGGCGGAGCAGTCTCTTGGAAGAGCTCAAAACAAGACGTGGTAGCATTGTCCACTACAGAATCAGAATACATCGCCGCTTCATTGGCAGCCCAGGAAGCTGCATGGCTGAAGAAATTTATAGCCGACCTAGGGGTGGTCCCTACCATTCAGGACCCCCTAGAGATCTTTTGTGATAACGAGGGTGCGATTGCTCAAATCAAGGAACCTCGTGCGCACCAAAAGACTAGACATATCGAGCGGAGATTCAACTACATAAGGGATGAAGTTGAAAAGGGAAAGATATGTATCCGCCAAGTTCACACAGATCAAAACATTGCGGATCCACTCACGAAGCTCCTTGACAGGGGAAAACATGAGGGTCATACATGTTCCTTAGGACTTCGATATTCTAGTGATTGGATTTGATCTAATTTTGTATTTGGATATTGAAACGATTATTAATTTAACTCTTTTATGGTATTTTGAGTTATGTTTCATATTAGCATGTTTAAAACCGTGAATAAGTTAATTATTCTAAATGTCCATAGTCGATCATAATTGTGGGAACAAATATGAATGTAAGACTATTATGAACTTGGATTGGTGGATATTCATTAGATATGAATATAGAGCAAAGTGTTGCTGCCAAAGTTCATAGATATTTGTGGGATACAAATATTGGACTGACTCGCTCTCAAATATTACTGCATGGAATCATTTGTGATTGATCATAAGTAAATTTTGAGTAAAGGCGAATATCATAGTATCCTCTGACCTGAGATACATATTGGGTCTTGATATTCACCAAATATTATGCCTTGACTTATTTCTTCGCTGTCAGTAATATGACAGTACATAAGGTGTCACACCTTGTCTTTTGCGGAAGCGTATGATGTGTGACTAGCTTGTTATCATTGCATTCAATCGTAATAAACAACTACATGATCAAAACGATGTTCATCCATTTATGAAAATTTAAGTATTACAAATACTTGTTATTTAAGTTTTCAAAACACGACCTTTGACAAGGTTACAATTCAACAAAAGTGGATGACATCTAAACTTGTAGTCTACTTCTAGTTATGACACTTGCGCCCAAGATCCATCCTGTCACCTGAAATACATGTAATTTTGGAAAACATCAACATAAAGTTGAGCGAGTTCATGCGTCTTGTATATCTTGTATGAAAACATAGTTTGTAACCTTTACAAATCAAGTATTCATTTTATAAATCACGTTTTCTTGTGTACACCACGTACTAAATGAGTGTTTGTGCAAGGACATTAAGGCATGTGAGGACATAGGGAGCTTTAGTATTTTCTCCTTTCACTGTGTCGATTTTCCCTCGACTGTGTCGATTAACCTCGACTGCGTCAATTTTCCTTGACTGTGTCGATTACCCTCGACTGTGTCGATTAACCTCGACTGTGTCGATTTCCCTCGACTGGGACACCGAAGCACTCAAGTGGTCACATAAGGACCCTGAGTGGGGCTCGGCCGTACCCGTTAGATCTAACCCTCGTCCCTAATTAAGTATTAATGGCATCTCAATATCTAGTTTAAGCTCACATGATCTAGTATTTTCTAGGCTTTTCGTAAAGCTCATCATATTGCGCTCACCACGAGTGCTTCTCGTATTATTTTGTATTCTCAAATCATATTGCACTCGGTACTCGTTTTCACCAAGAGTGCTTCTCGTATTTTTACCATTTGTAAAAATTGTAATATTTGTAACATGTATTTCACCCCCGAGAGTTATAAAACCAAAAACAGTTAAAGAAAAGGGGGAGCATGAACTCACAACTTTGCGTTCCTGTGCGTCGTAAACTTCACCGGATTTGCTTAATTAACGTCGTAACCTATACGCGTTTTCTTAACGTTAGTCACTAGACTTGCGTCGCACAAGTACAGACACTCTCTTTTGTGCATAATTTCTTGTGTTAAAAATATTTTATATTTTTAACTAAATGTCTTACTTATATTATTTTCTCAAAAATTAATATAAGTATCTCGTGTTTTGCACTTTGCACCCGAATTATGTATCTGATATGTTGCATGTGTATTTTTATGTTTATACTCCTCATGAGTGTTTAGTGTATTTTTAAGTCCTAATACACTAGCACGTATAACACATACTATATACACTTAGCACAAAAGTTGGTGATAAAATAATATATATTTTTCTCTCAAAAAGATACATACTTATATCCATTTTTATTCTTGAAGAAATCCTCATTTCTTATCACCAAAAATTAGGGAAACCTTGGTAATACTTTTAAATACATTTTTAGGGAATAAGTTTCTCAAAAACTTATATTTTTCTAAGTGTCAAAATTTATAAAAATTTTGACAGAGTTTCCCCTAAAAATGGAGGTTTCCCATGTTTTCAAAACATGTGTTTATTTTCTTTTAAATTGTCAACAATCATCAACAACAATTATCAACAATAATCATCAACAATAACCACTAATTTCTCCATTTCATGAACTTGAATATTTACAAAAATGTGTAGTAACTTACTAGCACATTTAGTAAGTCTTGTTATCTTTAAAAATAAGTTTAGTTTCTTAAAAACTTTATTTTTAAAGAATATGAAGTTTCACAACTTCTAGTCGGTTTTTACGAAAATTATTTCTTTGTTAAAACTTTTGTTACACAAGTGTCCACACACTTGTTTGTTCATGAAAACACCTCTACTTCATGAAAGATCCGGTTTTAAAACATGGTTTTGTCTTACAGTTGGTCTTTCGAAAATACCACTTGTAGATCTTTAGATCTACTAGTTTAGAACTTCATTTCATAAGATAAATTGTTTTTACACAAGTTCATGCTTAGTGTGTAGTAGAGTTTCATCATTTAACCCTTTTCATTCTTAACATATTCTATGTCATGTTTCATGAACATGACTAATCCGGGTTAGATGATGATCCGAGCTACCACAACATAGATCGTCACTAAATAATCACCACAAAACAAGTCTTACAAGTTTTACACAACATTTATGCTTTTAACCAACATATTCATCATTTATGTAGACTTTTAGTATGCACTCTTGTAAGTTCATAAATTTTAACCGACAAAGTTTATTTTAACCACTTTAGAATAGATCAAGAAGGTGTTTTAGAACACTTACTACTAGCTCAAGGCTAGGGAAGAACTATGATGAAGATCAAGTGGTTAAAAGCAAACGAGCGAGGTCCTTCAAGATCCGTTGCTTGCAACCTTCCTAAATAGGCTCGAGACACCTTGGAACAAACTTGGAAATGTTGTAGGATGAATGAAAGTGGGAGGGTGTATGGATGGTGGTGTGGCCGTAGGTTGTGGGGGAAAGAAGAAGGTGTTTTGTGTTGGTGGGTTATGGAAGAAATGAAGGTATAAGACTAGGGGTTAACACTTATACTTTCCAACATTATTTTACCCATAGTATATTATGTTTCCTTAGTACAAGCCATATCTTCCAAGCAATCCTCATAAGATCATGGAAGATCAAATAAAATATCATAAATAGGCCATGTGGCCGTGAGCTAGGTGTGTGTGGGGGGTCTAATTGCAAGTTTTAATCATCTAGTTAGGTTATAGTTCAAAGGCAAGTATGTAATTAGTTATGATGGTTACTAGATATTTTAGTGAGTGTTATGGTGTTAGGGGACCATAACTGGCTCAGAAATAAATAGACAATACTTCTAGCATTATTTTGGTGTTCCGGGTAATATCCGGTTGTTCGGTTAGATACCGATTCGTTAAAGTGCTAAATCGCGCCTTTTAGTGTCTAATAAGTATCTTTTCGTAACACTTTCGATTCCCGACACTTAGGGAAGTATTCTGGATGATAAAACGAAATTTCCGCATAATATTCATATGATTAAATGCTGAATTGAGCTGAATTAAACGAAATTATGCACTTAAAGTGCGTTTCGGGTGCTTTTTAGTGCTTATTTTTGCTTTCGCAATGTCTATAAATTAAACCCTTACATGTACTCTTGGGTTTTAATGTACTTTTGTCGTCGGACCTACACCTAGGCCTCAATTCTAATGTCTGACTGCTTTCTGCAGTTCTGTTGACACGATGTGTCTTACCGGTGAGTTTACTAATATTTCTGACGCAACGCTCTCGTTTATGCATACAGCTATATTTTGTAGCACAAAATGTGCATGAATTCACTTGCATGGAATTCAGAAATTTATTTGTCTGGTAACTAGATCATGTACAGTCATTAAAGCACAAATTACTGTTCATTTCGTGTACGGAATGTACGGAAAAGTGACGGTTGTCACAGTCTCCCCCCGTTAAAAGAATTTTGTCCCGAAATTCAAGCGATGCCATTGGTCGCAGGGGAGTTGTGAAACCAATATGGTCACTTAGATTCATGATTTGTCTTCATGTTCCCATGAAATCTCTGGGTCATGTCATGAATTCTATCATACTCAAGTAGATCAATCATGACTTTTCTGTGTCTTGTGGACTCTTGGTCTCTAACCTCAACAGGTTTCTATCGTATCACGGACTCTTGGTCCAAAACCTTAACAGGTTTCTATTGTAATTCTTGTCGTTTGTCATTGTCGTGAATCTTATTTGTGGGAACAACGACTGTTCCTTAAGTCAGACTCCTCTACAGACTAGACACATGAATGTGTCGCGATCACTATTGATCTTTTTCTGGGAGCTTCATCTTGTGAGCAATGGTTCTGATCCCCACACCGGGGATTCTACCTTTTCATTTTTCAACTCACACTACGCCTTCTCTAGGCGAGGCTCTCATTTAAGTCATACTTCTTGCCTCAAATTCTTACGATTTCTGCCGCTCATTGGCGTAATCTTTCTGAATTCTACGGGCTGTCCTGATATGATTACATATCTGAAGGATCTTGCCTCTAGTTTTCCTGGGCCATCTCGGGCCAGTTGATTGTTTACCTTCGGTCTCCGTTCAACATGACGGGAATTTACTCAATATGTTCCGTCTAAAGCTTTACACGAAGCAGTTTAGACGACGGTGTGATAGATACCGTTTTAGGAAAACTCCACAAAGGGCAAGTGAGTGTTCCGGCTTTTCATCAAGGTTTATCACACAAGAACATATTGTGTTCATACAGTCTGCATTGTTCAGCAGCTCAGTTCATATTCGAGTTCTTACGATCATCGGTGTGTTGCAACCCTTGTGATCAATAAAGATCGTGCAACGTTTTCTTTCAGGTAATGACGTCCAGTTGCGGCGCGCAATCACTGTATCTATATCAAGATCTCTTCTCGTGATTCCTTAATCAATGTGCCGCGTGCGCAAAGGTTGTGGTCTCGTTGCATCGACGTACAATCGAGACTTTGTCGAGAGACGTCACATAATTGCAACTCTAGCTCCTTAGCTCTTGGTTGCAGGGTTGGCATGAATTTCGTTCTTGGTTATGGTTCTCACCTTGCGAATTTGAAATCCGCTTTTTGTCATTATTGCACGTAACTGTGCTTTCTCTAAGAGTTGCAAGGTAAATTGCGGCTGTTGCTCACGACCTTCCTTGGTCGTTGGCCATATAAGAATGTAGTCAATAAGTATATGACTTATCCAGGTATGGCTCACACGTTCGATTCATGAGGTCCATGAATATATTGTCGATGCATGTGTCAAGCCAAATGATACGACAAGGATCTTGTAATGCTCGAAGCAAGTCCTACAGGTCGTTTTAGGGATATTTCCACTTGTATTCACAGTGGAGGACCTCTTGTCCTCAAGTTGATCCTTGGCAAAGGATTCTGATTCTCAATTTTCTGAAGTTTATGTAAAGTGGAGACTACCAACTTTCTCCTTGTCTCCTTAACTAAGGATGTTATGTCCTTAATTTCCTCTATCTAGCAGCTCTTGCAGTTATATCAGAGGTTCATGCTTCGCTGGTGAAGCTAGTCGGTATGGCGTCATTCGTCACTGGTGCTGCTCCTGGCACGCGATTTATCCTGAACTCTTCTCGTCGCTACGGAGAGGCGTTCCTGGCAAGTCTTCCGAAAAGCTACTGGGACTTCCTCCATCACGGGGATGTTCTCAGGCTCTGCAGTCTATTCGGAGGCATTTCTATGCCTCTTCGACCAATGAGGGATGTCGTAGATCTGCCGCCTTGTGGGGTCTGGCATCCTTGCACCTATTGCAGGAAAGTTGGGTTTCATCATCCGCATGAGGGATGCGTCTGATTTTCTCATATCGAACAACTTCAGCTGTATACTTGGATTTCTGATCCATGCTGACTATCATATTATGACATCGCGAGTCAATGGTAACAGAAGGTTCCGACTTTCTGAGTCCCTAAATGCAATCCTTAATTGCTTCGACTGTTTAAACTAGCCTTCTTTATGTCCATTTCTAAGGAATACAGGACGTATGTCTCACTAGGCCAAGCGGTTTCTTAAGTTCTAAGCATGCAAGGTTGAAGTTGATGCCAGTATTAAAAATAGATGCATAAGGTTGGTTATTAGGGAACGTACCCGTAACCGCATCTGGATCCTGGCGTGCTTCACGAGTTTCGATCGTGAAAACCCTTCCTTGCTTGTTTCTTCCTAGGGCAATCTTTCCTAAAGTGCCCTGCTTCACCACATTTGTAGCAACCTGGTATTTTCTTATTTCTTCCATCTGGGTCCTTCGCCCAACAGGCATCCTTGCTGTGCCCTTCTTTTCCACACTTTCCGCACGTAGGCCTTAGACATCGACCTTCATGGTGAAAAGTGCATTCCCCGTATCTCGGCTTAGTCCCCGAGTATATTTTACCACCAGCCTTATTAGTGGCTCCATCAGTTTTCCTTCCAGGTGGCGGGTTCACTTTCTTTCTTTTGCCTGTTTTAGAGCTTCCATAGCGGGCTTGGGTGCTTATCCTTAGATTCGAAGACTTCCTCTTCTTATTGCCTGATGACTCCACATGAGTCTCTTTCTTGTTATCCTCAGATTCTGAAAATTTTCCCGCACGTAGAGCTTCTTCAGTAAGGGTGACACTCATATCGATAGCCTCTGCAATGGTTTAGGGCTTTGAGGTAGTAACCATGCTCCTGATCTGAGGTGCAAGTCCCCAAATGAATCGTTCAACCCTTTTGAATTCCGGTCTGACTAAGTAGGGGACGACCCTAGACAAGTCGTGAAATAGTTGGACGTATTCAGGAATCTTCGGTCCATCCATTTTCAAGTTCCAGAACTCCACCTCAATCTTCTGGATTTCAGCCCTAGAACAGTATTTCTTTTCCATCATTTCCTTGAGCTCGTCCCAGCTTAGTGCATAAGCAGCATCCGCACCAAGGGTTTGAACCTGAAGGTTCCACCAGGAGAGTGCGCCATCCACGAATAACCCTGAGATATAGGTAACACTCTGTTGGGGCGAACAGTTACTCATTCTTAGAATGGAGTCAGTCTTTTCTGCCCAACGAACAAATGCAACGGCACCTCCTGTGCCATCAAAATTTAATGGCTTGCAGTCTAGGAACTGTTTATAGGTGCAGCCAGTTGGAGGGTTATTTCCATTAGTGCCATCGCTGTGCTTAGAGCGGAGGGCTTCATGTCGAGCAATCGCCTGTGAGATGCATTCTTGCAGCTCGGCTTCTGTTCTTGGTAGCGTACTGGTGTTTGTGTCTCGCCTGGGCGGCATTCTCTTCTGCCAAAGAGGTATGAAGTAGGTTAGACAACATTCCAATTGTCTATGAGATACATAGCACCATAAGCCACCCAATTTCACACGTATATATAATCAGTGTATAAGCGAGGAAACAGTTATTGCTGTCACACCCCGACCGCGTAAAACAACAAATCGCGGCGGAAACATCGGGGCGTGTTGCAACAGAATTAATGTTTCATAACCATGGAAATTTAAGTTTCGTTTTATTGATTAAAAGTGTTACAATGCCTTAATCAAACAAGGAAATACAACATAATTAACTAGTCTTGCATCTTTTATTGTCACTAAAGCCCAAGTCTGCCTATGTGTATCTTGATCATCTTATGCAACAGTTCCTGAAAAACACATGTGAAAATAGGTACGTCAGCATAAAAATGCCTGTGAGATACATAGGTTTTGTGAAAATAAGATTCATGACTTATGTTTGAGAAAATGTTTAGTCATGAACCTTGTTATTTGCTTTGTCTTTTAAATCATTTGAAAAACGATAAGATCAGATGATAAGTATAAATAAATGTAAGGTTAAATGAATAACCAAGTAAAATATGTTTGCATAAGATAAGTTGTTTATAAATCAATGTCTTGTGAAAAGTATGTTATTTGTATGAAATGTTCTATGTCTCAAACTGAAATGATTCAAATAACGTTACGACATGTAATACCATACAAACACTTATATATAGGAAGTACCAGCGGCGTATCCACCATGCTTGTATCATATTACACACGCATCGTTACTTAATCACTTAATCAAACCAAACCAAACAATGTAAAATGTTTATGTCAAGATGTAAATCATGTCAAAATGTCTATGTCAAATATCCATGTCAAATGTCTATGTCAAATATCCATGTCAAATGTCTATGTCAAATATCCATGTCAAATGTCTATGTCAAATATCCATGTCAAATGTCTATGTCAAATATCCATGTCAAATGTCTATGTCAAATATCCCTGTCAAATGTCTATGTCAAAATGTCATGTATGGCAAGTGAAATGTCTCAACTAAACCATATGCACAAGAACAAAGTATTGAAGTAAAACTTGGTTTAAATCAAAGCTATGTTTTGTGTTAATGCATGCAAATATTTAATATGAACATTTATGCGGTATTGTGAATATGCATACATCCAAGCCTGGCGACTGTGGTGATAAACCCTTTAAACAAATTAAAGGTCTATCTGTCTTATATCAACGAATTCGGTCATTCCTTTCATCCCCTTTCCCTGGGACGTCCGGAACGGGAGTTGTCAATTCCTATGGTACCACTACCTACTAACGAACGGCATGATCGGTGTTAATGAATGTATTGTCCCATGTAAACAAACCAAATGTCATACCAAAAATGTAAGCATGTGATGAAAAACAATGTACTAAGTATGCACGCAATGGACATAAATAGCATAAAATGTAAATGTAAAACGATGTACTAAGTATGAACTAAATGGACATACATAGCATAAAATGTAATGAAATCATGTACTATAATGTACTAACGAACATAGCAGTATATGATGTGAAAACAGGAAAGCATGAAAGTAACAAGTAGGCACATGTGTTCCACCCCAAAACAGTTTGGAAAAACAGTAAAAGAGGGGTCTATGTACTCACTTGAGATTGCTCAGTTGTATAAAGATAACCACCAAGTAATGCTATAGATCTCGGAATCAAACGGCACCTAATATAGGTAACTATGTTAATAAACCGGACCTAACTCGGAAGACTGGGTAGCATTAGGGTTCGTAAACCAAATGAGTGTCGGAACTCACGTGATATGGTTTAACAAAGCCTACATGCTAAATGAAACTTAACATAATTGTATACGACCCATTTCGACCCGTTTAGGAAGCTTATGCTACTTTAACGCGTCGTGCGCGTGAAACGCGTTCGGACCGCCTAACTAGTCCTATGACAAGTGTTATATGCCTAAACATGTTACATAATCAGTTATGTGACAAAAGTTTAGGTTACATATGCTTAATTACCAATTATACATGAAAAGGGTATTCTGGTAATTTACCTAAGGCATATAAACTACCTATCATACAACTACTTAAACGATGTGACCATAGGGTATAACCTCGGAAGGTTATTCCCTACCTACTATGGTCACCTAATGTATTTGGTCGGATCCTAATGATCGACCAAACTGGGTCGGGTTCGAAGGTATAAGCGATTTATTAGATCGCTTACCCTACGACCCTAAACAACGTGGTAATCAGTAGGCATAGTCCCAAGGGACTATAACCAACGTGATTACACTCACGTTGCGAAGTTCAAACGAACTTCGCATTGACCATTACTGGTCAACGCTGAAAGTCAAACAAAGTTTGACTTTCTGACTCGAAAAGCAGTAAAATAAGGAAAAGAACGAAAGAATACTTACGAAGGGTCCTCGAATGCTAATCCCGATCCAAGAACTCAGGTATGAAACAATGGTTTCAACTTAGAGCTCTCAAAATCAGAATTCTAGTGAGAAATGCAATGGGGGTGGATGGGTATATATAGTTTTCGGGTAACCGTTAGGATCGTTTCATGGAAAACGTGCCATGATCCCATCCGTACAAGTGTCGGAAAGTTGTGGTGGCTTAAATTGGTCCTTATCAGCTGATTAGGCAAGTGTTGAGTGTGTGGTTGTGGTTAAAACAGCTGCAAACAGGCTGTTAATACACTGCATCTGGTCTGCAGGTTGCCTTACGGACCTCAAAGCTGCCAATGTTGAGGTCCGTATGGTAACAACTTTGGCAGATTTACAATTTTGGTCCCTGCAGTGCAATCAGCCCATTTTCGACACGTTTAAGGCCCGTTAACCCCATTTCAAAGCTCTAAAATGAAGTTAAAGTATAGGGAACTTAAAATGTGTTCAAAAATATCTCGGATGTCGGTTCGTTTGGTCGTACGAACGCGATGTTCGCTTAATTACGACGGAATGCGCACAAGCGCGAAAAACGAACCAAATGACGCGACGAATGGATTTTTCTTAAGGCGAACACTAAAATAAAATGTAGTCATGCTTACATAAATTTTTGGATGTCCAGATGTATTCAGAACGTAAGTTATGCGCGAAAATGCAAACTTGTGCACTTTTTGACACTTTTAGTCCCTGAATGACACAAAAGTTTATTTTAGCATACCGAACACCTCAAAGCCTATTTCTAAGCTATGTGAAGGATATTTATGGTATGTTTAACTTATGGTCATGTTCCGGAATGTCTGTTACAGTTCAAATTGGCATACTTTCGCAGTTTGTCAACTTTAGTCCCTGTAAGCGAATTAACTTGGTTTTGCCATACCAAAGCCTTCAAAACTTATTTCTAAGTTATGTAAAGGTTATTTAAGGTATGTTAAGCCTATTTCACTATTACGGAGTGTTTGTTGCATTAAACTGGTTATATCTACGCATCGGTGCGCGTATAACCTTCCAGAAAGTGAATTTAGAGTTTGGAATTGAACGAGAATTGATATGTGCAAAATGATACACATGTTTTTACAAATCCCAAGTATGAAATATAATATTTCATTGGTTCGGTATTTGTTTGATGGCCGTGGAGGCACAGGTGTTACAGTCTCCCCTACTTTAGGAAATTTCGTCCCGAAATTTATTTAGAGGAAACTTGTGAGAGTTTAAAACATGAAGTTGAAAAGATCAAACAACATTGGTTAGGGTTCTTGAACTTCTAGTAACCTTAATAACATTATGTTTGCAATGTAAGAGGGACACTTATATACAAGTATATGAAGCGTCATTGGTGCGTCCACCATGCCTCCATTACATCGTTCTCATTTTGTTATTGTTGTCACTATCGGTTCCTTCACATAATAAATCTTACTGGATTTCTGTGCACTAAATTTCATAATTATGTACGCGTCCATAATCAGACAATTCCTTGCACAGTTCACACAGTCTATTTTATAATGCGTAGGGTAAAACCAAATGAACAATCCTGTGATGAGTGTGACTAGACCGCCATAGAGTCCTTTTGACTAAATCAATAAATGATCTAAATAGACTATCAAGGAGTCTGTCCAGCTACATCACTAGATGTCATTCTTTAACCAGATTACGAATCAATCTTTTGACTAGACCACTAAAAAGGGTCTGGAGTGGTACTATATAATCCAAGGGTCTTAACTATTACATAGAAGCCCATTAAGGATTTAAGGTAGTACCTTTGAATATCCTTCTACGAATCCCTCATATGAAGATATGAAAGATTCTACGAGGATTTGGATAAAGAATATCCAGAGTATTAAAAACACAAAAAATGCATAAAAGAAAACATAGGATGAATAAACACATAGTCACATAACCACAAAGATTGTTTGTAAATTTGTCTTGTTGACAGAGCACATGCATTTAAAGTACAATAGGAATCCATCTCGTGGATTTCATTTGGTACTTTAAACATTATCAAGAATCTAACTATAAAGATAGAAAGATTCAAAAAGAAAATTCGATTTCGATTATTAGGAACCGAAGTGTTCGAATTAAGGTACATAAGGAATCCAATTAAGGACTCTGATTTGAATGATAATCATCCACAAGGATCTAATTGTAAAGATAAAAAGATCCCATATGAATTTTAGAAGTTGAAGATGTTTTGAAACCTTGCACTGGATGTGCTTAGGTCAAAACATGATGTAAAATGCTTATGAAGTTGAGATGCTTGATATGTCAAGGCGACATATGAAGCAGAATTTTGAAGGTTAAGTCAATGTATGAGGAAAAATATTTTTGAAAACTATGCATAGGGTTCTTTTAAGAAAATTGTGTTTAACGTTTTTGAAACCTCATATATAATATTTTTGAAATCATAAAGTAGGTGTATTAGGTAGATATATTTACAAAAATGTTTTAAAATCATGCGAGATGAATTTTGAAATTATGTATAAGGTTTTTGAAAGACATGCTTTTCGAAATCATGCACTTGATCAGAAAATGTATTGTGTTAATATTGTCTTCAGACTATATGAAATATTTTGAAATTAGAAAGGTTGGTTTTGATAACATGGCCAATGTTTTTGAAATAACATAGACAATGCATCTAGAAAAATTGTTTTCAAACTATATGAAATGTTTTGAGATCATGAAGATTGTTTTGAAATACTGGTACTGTGTATGTTGAAAAATCAAAACGTAATGGGTATGAGATTTGAAAATACCCTTAGTTATCTAACCAAGGATTTAAAGGCACAGATGTGCGAAAAGCACGATTATTCATAATGTCACTTAATTTTCTGTACTTTGTTTCTTGGAGTGAAACGAGTACTTAGAACTTTCGAGGAAATTATGAGCGATCACTTGAAAGAGAGAATCACAAGAGTAGTTTGTAAGGAACATAGTTCCTTAATGCAGGTATCATAGGAAAAACAAACACACATGTAATTATACTTGTATATCAGAATTTGTGAACAACGATTTATTTATAAACAAAACAGATTTTTTCACATTACAAGGAAACAAAAGAACAAAAGCATAAGACAGCAACATCTTCTAGTCCGCCAACTGCTCATCCGTGGGTGGGATTTGCATTAGCAAGCTTTGGGCATTTGTTCCTGAAATGGCTCGTATCGCCACAGTTGTAGCAAGTACCACGCGGAAAACGAGCTTGAGCTGGGTTGACTTGGGGTTGAGTTAGACCACCTTGGTTCGGGTTACATCGACAAACACTTGCCAGGTGACCAACTCTTCCACATGATACACACCGATGACACTGTAAGTGAGCTAGGTGATGCCCCTTACATTTGTTGCATAATGGTGCCGTTCCAAAGTACGGCTTCCTAGCTGGTGGCCTTGCCACTTGGCTAGGTCCCGCTTGATTAGGTGTAACCGCTGCGGGTTTCCTTGAAGCCTTACGCTTCCTTGATTTTGGTGCTGGCTTGACTTCTGCTTCCTTCAGTGGCTCTTGAGTGGCTTCATTGTCGAGACGAGAGGCTTCATTGTTGAGACGAGCCATGGCAATGCCTAGATCCACAGTCTTCTGAATCACTTCGCCTATTTGTTGGACAAATTTGGCTGTTCGCTCATTCGTTTGACCAGTGCCAAGAGGAATAGACATTCTAGAAGAAAATGAAAGACAGAGGAAGAAACGAGTGAAAGGTTATTGGATAATCAATACAGAATGGTAACGAATGAAAATTGTGATCATTTGTTTGTTACCTAAGGCAAACAAATGAGATGGTGACAAATCAAAGTAAATAGGTCAAAAATAATGTATCGCGAAGACATGCTCGCCTATAAGTGAACACTCATCCCAAGAATTCCCAGGTAAGCACAACTGGTCTCGCGTCTGATGAGATGTATACGAAGTGCTTGCCTAGACAGAAAACCCAGAATACAGGCATTCACCCTTCCAGTTTGCACATGTTCACATTATTTAAAACCCAAAACCTTGACGAAGTTTTGAAAACTCAAAGGGGTTCAAAACCATATAATAGAGAGTTCAAAACCTTACAATAGAGGGTTCAAAACCTAGTAATCAATCATCCTAGAACAGATGATTAGTTTTCAAAGCGGTTTGGAAATTTATGTTTTTGTTGCGGTTGTCGCCTAAGGATAGGCGACAGTATTGTTTTATGACTAAACGCAAGTAAACTCGCGTTAGGGTCCTAAGAAGGTTATAGACTAGGTCAAAGCATTACTAATTACTAATAACCTAATTCCCTATAACCATTGGCTCTGATACCATCTTTTCTGTCACACCCCGACCGCGTAAAACAACAAATCGCGGCGGAAACATCGGGGCGTGTTGCAACAGAATTAATGTTTCATAACCATGGAAATTTAAGTTTCGTTTTATTGATTAAAAGTGTTACAATGCCTTAATCAAACAAGGAAATACAACATAATTAACTAGTCTTGCATCTTTTATTGTCACTAAAGCCCAAGTCTGCCTATGTGTATCTTGATCATCTTATGCAACAGTTCCTGAAAAACACATGTGAAAATAGGTACGTCAGCATAAAAATGCCTGTGAGATACATAGGTTTTGTGAAAATAAGATTCATGACTTATGTTTGAGAAAATGTTTAGTCATGAACCTTGTTATTTGCTTTGTCTTTTAAATCATTTGAAAAACGATAAGATCAGATGATAAGTATAAATAAATGTAAGGTTAAATGAATAACCAAGTAAAATATGTTTGCATAAGATAAGTTGTTTATAAATCAATGTCTTGTGAAAAGTATGTTATTTGTATGAAATGTTCTATGTCTCAAACTGAAATGATTCAAATAACGTTACGACATGTAATACCATACAAACACTTATATATAGGAAGTACCAGCGGCGTATCCACCATGCTTGTATCATATTACACACGCATCGTTACTTAATCACTTAATCAAACCAAACCAAACAATGTAAAATGTTTATGTCAAGATGTAAATCATGTCAAAATGTCTATGTCAAATATCCATGTCAAATGTCTATGTCAAATATCCATGTCAAATGTCTATGTCAAATATCCATGTCAAATGTCTATGTCAAATATCCATGTCAAATGTCTATGTCAAATATCCATGTCAAATGTCTATGTCAAATATCCCTGTCAAATGTCTATGTCAAAATGTCATGTATGGCAAGTGAAATGTCTCAACTAAACCATATGCACAAGAACAAAGTATTGAAGTAAAACTTGGTTTAAATCAAAGCTATGTTTTGTGTTAATGCATGCAAATATTTAATATGAACATTTATGCGGTATTGTGAATATGCATACATCCAAGCCTGGCGACTGTGGTGATAAACCCTTTAAACAAATTAAAGGTCTATCTGTCTTATATCAACGAATTCGGTCATTCCTTTCATCCCCTTTCCCTGGGACGTCCGGAACGGGAGTTGTCAATTCCTATGGTACCACTACCTACTAACGAACGGCATGATCGGTGTTAATGAATGTATTGTCCCATGTAAACAAACCAAATGTCATACCAAAAATGTAAGCATGTGATGAAAAACAATGTACTAAGTATGCACGCAATGGACATAAATAGCATAAAATGTAAATGTAAAACGATGTACTAAGTATGAACTAAATGGACATACATAGCATAAAATGTAATGAAATCATGTACTATAATGTACTAACGAACATAGCAGTATATGATGTGAAAACAGGAAAGCATGAAAGTAACAAGTAGGCACATGTGTTCCACCCCAAAACAGTTTGGAAAAACAGTAAAAGAGGGGTCTATGTACTCACTTGAGATTGCTCAGTTGTATAAAGATAACCACCAAGTAATGCTATAGATCTCGGAATCAAACGGCACCTAATATAGGTAACTATGTTAATAAACCGGACCTAACTCGGAAGACTGGGTAGCATTAGGGTTCGTAAACCAAATGAGTGTCGGAACTCACGTGATATGGTTTAACAAAGCCTACATGCTAAATGAAACTTAACATAATTGTATACGACCCATTTCGACCCGTTTAGGAAGCTTATGCTACTTTAACGCGTCGTGCGCGTGAAACGCGTTCGGACCGCCTAACTAGTCCTATGACAAGTGTTATATGCCTAAACATGTTACATAATCAGTTATGTGACAAAAGTTTAGGTTACATATGCTTAATTACCAATTATACATGAAAAGGGTATTCTGGTAATTTACCTAAGGCATATAAACTACCTATCATACAACTACTTAAACGATGTGACCATAGGGTATAACCTCGGAAGGTTATTCCCTACCTACTATGGTCACCTAATGTATTTGGTCGGATCCTAATGATCGACCAAACTGGGTCGGGTTCGAAGGTATAAGCGATTTATTAGATCGCTTACCCTACGACCCTAAACAACGTGGTAATCAGTAGGCATAGTCCCAAGGGACTATAACCAACGTGATTACACTCACGTTGCGAAGTTCAAACGAACTTCGCATTGACCATTACTGGTCAACGCTGAAAGTCAAACAAAGTTTGACTTTCTGACTCGAAAAGCAGTAAAATAAGGAAAAGAACGAAAGAATACTTACGAAGGGTCCCCGAATGCTAATCCCGATCCAAGAACTCAGGTATGAAACAATGGTTTCAACTTAGAGCTCTCAAAATCAGAATTCTAGTGAGAAATGCAATGGGGGTGGATGGGTATATATAGTTTTCGGGTAACCGTTAGGATCGTTTCATGGAAAACGTGCCATGATCCCATCCGTACAAGTGTCGGAAAGTTGTGGTGGCTTAAATTGGTCCTTATCAGCTGATTAGGCAAGTGTTGAGTGTGTGGTTGTGGTTAAAACAGCTGCAAACAGGCTGTTAATACACTGCATCTGGTCTGCAGGTTGCCTTACGGACCTCAAAGCTGCCAATGTTGAGGTCCGTATGGTAACAACTTTGGCAGATTTACAATTTTGGTCCCTGCAGTGCAATCAGCCCATTTTCGACACGTTTAAGGCCCGTTAACCCCATTTCAAAGCTCTAAAATGAAGTTAAAGTATAGGGAACTTAAAATGTGTTCAAAAATATCTCGGATGTCGGTTCGTTTGGTCGTACGAACGCGATGTTCGCTTAATTACGACGGAATGCGCACAAGCGCGAAAAACGAACCAAATGACGCGACGAATGGATTTTTCTTAAGGCGAACACTAAAATAAAATGTAGTCATGCTTACATAAATTTTTGGATGTCCAGATGTATTCAGAACGTAAGTTATGCGCGAAAATGCAAACTTGTGCACATTTTGACACTTTTAGTCCCTGAATGACACAAAAGTTTATTTTAGCATACCGAACACCTCAAAGCCTATTTCTAAGCTATGTGAAGGATATTTATGGTATGTTTAACTTATGGTCATGTTCCGGAATGTCTGTTACAGTTCAAATTGGCATACTTTCGCAGTTTGTCAACTTTAGTCCCTGTAAGCGAATTAACTTGGTTTTGCCATACCAAAGCCTTCAAAACTTATTTCCAAGTTATGTAAAGGTTATTTAAGGTATGTTAAGCCTATTTCACTATTACAGAGTGTTTGTTGCATTAAACTGGTTATATCTACGCATCGGTGCGCGTATAACCTTCCAGAAAGTGAATTTAGAGTTTGGAATTGAACGAGAATTGATATGTGCAAAATGATACACATGTTTTTACAAATCCCAAGTATGAAATATAATATTTCATTGGTTCGGTATTTGTTTGATGGCCGTGGAGGCACAGGTGTTACAATTGAGCCTTCACATAGGCTTGCCAACTTGGCTTATTGTTTGAAATGAACTCGAGGCTACATCGCCTTGGTCATTCAAGTTTTAGTTATTTCCTGCTACATTGGTTTAGCTTTACTGGTGCGTATATTTCCCCTTTGATGGGGTTGTTTGTGTATAGGTGATAGGAAGTGTATCGTCACTGATTCTTCCTGAATGTCATTCCACTTCTCTTGCTTATACATCGTCTTCACAAACGTCTCGTATGCAGGTAGAAGTGTCAGTCACGAAGTAGGCTAAGACAAGCTTCTTACTTTCTAACGTGCTAAAGCACTGATCTATGTGTTGTTCTACCAGATGAAGGTGAGGACACCTATAGATTAATTTTGTATGGTTTTCATTAGCTTGACCCGCAGAGTCCACCAGGATTTCTGTGCACTACAAGTCGTTATTACGTGGGCCCCCGTAATAATAAATTGTCTTTCACAGTTACCCCAAATTTTCTTTCGTCCAAGCAGATGATCAATCAAGGAGGGGACACTACTGTCCTTATACCTCTTGTCATGGAAAGGACCATTGCGGTGGTCCACGCGCTAACATTCGTTATCGTTACGCGCGTATAGGCACGATGATTAGATGGAATAGGAATAGAGAGAATTCCTAGTAGTTGGAGGGGCACCTTCGAGATGAATACTTCATCTTCCTTTTCTGGTCAAGTATGTCGTCAATCTTGCTTCACATAAGCCGCAGGGATCTCGTCCCGTTGATTGAGAATTTGATCAAGGTTGCCGCTTCTGCCTCGTCGTCATCACCGTAGTTAGGCATCTTCACGATCGAGGGGGAAGAGCAGCCATCTCCTACGGAAGCAAGCTCAGCATCTTGTTTGGTAATCACTCCCAGCCATGAGCTTTGCAAAGGACGCGAGGTCGGTAGCTTCATCGTGCGAGTCACGTACAGTAATAGGAGTCGGAGTCGAAAGTATATTTATTCACGTCAATAATCATTCCGTACACTTATTTGTATGTATGTATATCAATAACATATATGCTACTTAGCTTAATCAAGCATTTTAATGCATTATATCACGTATAACTCTCGTTTTTGGGGGTCATTTTGTTTTTGGCAAGTCTAACTCGTGTAGACTACGCTTTGATTGGCACCTTATTTTAAAGGTATTCCTCACTAATGTCCTTGCCTTGTATTTTCTTTGTAAAGTGTCTGACTCGTGGATCTTGGCGCTTTTATGAATGCAATGAAAACCTTTTTGAAAAATGTTTTCGTGAGAGAACTCTAGTGATTGTAGTCTAGACTCGAGAAAGAATCCTAGTTCACTACAATCGAAGCTCTGATACCAAACTGTCACACCCTGTCTTTTGCGGAAGCGTATGATGTGTGACTAGCTTGTTATCATTGCATTCAATCGTAATAAACAACTACATGATCAAAACGATGTTCATCCATTTATGAAAATTTAAGTATTACAAATACTTGTTATTTAAGTTTTCAAAACACGACCTTTGACAAGGTTACAATTCAACAAAAGTGGATGACATCTAAACTTGTAGTCTACTTCTAGTTATGACACTTGCGCCCAAGATCCATCCTGTCACCTGAAATACATGTAATTTTGGAAAACATCAACATAAAGTTGAGCGAGTTCATGCGTCTTGTATATCTTGTATGAAAACATAGTTTGTAACCTTTACAAATCAAGTATTCATTTTATAAATCACATTTTCTTGTGTACACCACGTACTAAATGAGTGTTTGTGCAAGGATATTAAGGCATGTGAGGACATAGGGAGCTTTAGTATTTTCTCCTTTCACTGTGTCGATTTTCCCTCGACTGTGTCGATTAACCTCGACTGCGTCAATTTTCCTTGACTGTGTCGATTACCCTCGACTGTGTCGATTAACCTCGACTGTGTCGATTTCCCTCGACTGGGACACCGAAGCACTCAAGTGGTCACATAAGGACCCTGAGTGGGGCTCGGCCGTACCCGTTAGATCTAACCCTCGTCCCTAATTAAGTATTAATGGCATCTCAATATCTAGTTTAAGCTCACATGATCTAGTATTTTCTAGGCTTTTCGTAAAGCTCATCATATTGCGCTCACCACGAGTGCTTCTCGTATTCTTTTGTATTCTCAAATCATATTGCACTCGGTACTCGTTTTCACCAAGAGTGCTTCTCGTATTTTTACCATTTGTAAAAATTGTAATA
Source organism: Helianthus tuberosus (assembly GCA_030545235.1). Lineage (NCBI taxonomy): Eukaryota > Viridiplantae > Streptophyta > Magnoliopsida > Asterales > Asteraceae > Helianthus > Helianthus tuberosus. Next base: position 126,750,627 of record CM060351.1, on the reverse strand, counting down.
TTTGTAACATGTATTTCACCCCCGAGAGTTATAAAACCAAAAACAGTTAAAGAAAAGGGGGAGCATGAACTCACAACTTTGCGTTCCTGTGCGTCGTAAACTTCACCCGATTTGCTTAATTAACGTCGTAACCTATACGCGTTTTCTTAACGTTAGTCACTAGACTTGCGTCGCACAAGTACAGACACTCTCTTTTGTGCATAATTTCTTGTGTTAAAAATATTTTATATTTTTAACTAAATGTCTTACTTATATTATTTTCTCAAAAATTAATATAAGTATCTCGTGTTTTGCACTTTGCACCCGAATTATGTATCTGATATGTTGCATGTGTATTTTTATGTTTATACTCCTCATGAGTGTTTAGTGTATTTTTAAGTCCTAATACACTAGCACGTATAACACATACTATATACACTTAGCACAAAAGTTGGTGATAAAATAATATATATTTTTCTCTCAAAAAGATACATACTTATATCCATTTTTATTCTTGAAGAAATCCTCATTTCTTATCACCAAAAATTAGGGAAACCTTGGTAATACTTTTAAATACATTTTTAGGGAATAAGTTTCTCAAAAACTTATATTTTTCTAAGTGTCAAAATTTATAAAAATTTTGACAGAGTTTCCCCTAAAAATGGAGGTTTCCCATGTTTTCAAAACATGTGTTTATTTTCTTTTAAATTGTCAACAATCATCAACAACAATTATCAACAATAATCATCAACAATAACCACTAATTTCTCCATTTCATGAACTTGAATATTTACAAAAATGTGTAGTAACTTACTAGCACATTTAGTAAGTCTTGTTATCTTTAAAAATAAGTTTAGTTTCTTAAAAACTTTATTTTTAAAGAATATGAAGTTTCACAACTTCTAGTCGGTTTTTACGAAAATTATTTCTTTGTTAAAACTTTTGTTACACAAGTGTCCACACACTTGTTTGTTCATAAAAACACCTCTACTTCATGAAAGATCCGGTTTTAAAACATGGTTTTGTCTTACAGTTGGTCTTTCGAAAATACCACTTGTAGATCTTTAGATCTACTAGTTTAGAACTTCATTTCATAAGATAAATTGTTTTTACACAAGTTCATGCTTAGTGTGTAGTAGAGTTTCATCATTTAACCCTTTTCATTCTTAACATATTCTATGTCATGTTTCATGAACATGACTAATCCGGGTTAGATGATGATCCGAGCTACCACAACATAGATCGTCACTAAATAATCACCACAAAACAAGTCTTACAAGTTTTACACAACATTTATGCTTTTAACCAACATATTCATCATTTATGTAGACTTTTAGTATGCACTCTTGTAAGTTCATAAATTTTAACCGACAAAGTTTATTTTAACCACTTTAGAATAGATCAAGAAGGTGTTTTAGAACACTTACTACTAGCTCAAGGCTAGGGAAGAACTATGATGAAGATCAAGTGGTTAAAAGCAAACGAGCGAGGTCCTTCAAGATCCGTTGCTTGCAACCTTCCTAAATAGGCTCGAGACACCTTGGAACAAACTTGGAAATGTTGTAGGATGAATGAAAGTGGGAGGGTGTATGGATGGTGGTGTGGCCGTAGGTTGTGGGGGAAAGAAGAAGGTGTTTTGTGTTGGTGGGTTATGGAAGAAATGAAGGTATAAGACTAGGGGTTAACACTTATACTTTCCAACATTATTTTACCCATAGTATATTATGTTTCCTTAGTACAAGCCATATCTTCCAAGCAATCCTCATAAGATCATGGAAGATCAAATAAAATATCATAAATAGGCCATGTGGCCGTGAGCTAGGTGTGTGTGGGGGGTCTAATTGCAAGTTTTAATCATCTAGTTAGGTTATAGTTCAAAGGCAAGTATGTAATTAGTTATGATGGTTACTAGATATTTTAGTGAGTGTTATGGTGTTAGGGGACCATAACTGGCTCAGAAATAAATAGACAATACTTCTAGCATTATTTTGGTGTTCCGGGTAATATCCGGTTGTTCGGTTAGATACCGATTCGTTAAAGTGCTAAATCGCGCCTTTTAGTGTCTAATAAGTATCTTTTCGTAACACTTTCGATTCCCGACACTTAGGGAAGTATTCTGGATGATAAAACGAAATTTCCGCATAATATTCATATGATTAAATGCTGAATTGAGCTGAATTAAACGAAATTATGCACTTAAAGTGCGTTTCGGGTGCTTTTTAGTGCTTATTTTTGCTTTCGCAATGTCTATAAATTAAACCCTTACATGTACTCTTGGGTTTTAATGTACTTTTGTCGTCGGACCTACACCTAGGCCTCAATTCTAATGTCTGACTGCTTTCTGCAGTTCTGTTGACACGATGTGTCTTACCGGTGAGTTTACTAATATTTCTGACGCAACGCTCTCGTTTATGCATACAGCTATATTTTGTAGCACAAAATGTGCATGAATTCACTTGCATGGAATTCAGAAATTTATTTGTCTGGTAACTAGATCATGTACAGTCATTAAAGCACAAATTACTGTTCATTTCGTGTACGGAATGTACGGAAAAGTGACGGTTGTCACATAAGGCTGAGCTCAGGTGTGGTACAAGGTGATTGTGAGAGACGTATGTAGTCAAGAAGGGATTTGTTTCTCTTATTCGTTGAGAGTAAGATGTCTAAGGCCTGCTAAAGTTAAATCAAACAGAGAGTGATCACTCTATGTCTCTGGATTTAACATGATATCTGTAACGAAAGGATAAATGATAGATTCACCTAAATCATGTTCAAGTAAGGGACTTGAAAGGGATGATGTTATTGAATGGCAAATATAGTCATACGTATTGGGGGTAGTAAACCGTAGTTAGGCGTCATTTACTGCTTGCATCAATCTTCTATGTATCTTGTGCAAGTGGGAGATTGTTGGACTCTGTATGCCCAAGACACATAATAAATTGATGTGGCTAGTACGTTATGATCCAAGTCGAGTCATACCCAATAACAAGCTAGACAAACACTTATATTATTTATTTGTGATATGATCAAACAAATAAATATTAACACTTACAATATTTAGAAATTGGTTTTCTAAATAATTACACTTGAGAAACCAATAAATTATGTGGATAATTTATTTTGAGAGAATATTTTATTTTGTTATTTAATAGGTTAAATGACATTATAAAAGATTATATAAAGTCTTGCAAACATAGTGTTATATTTTATAAAAGTTATAAAATTAAACAAGACTTTATTTGTTATAAAAAAATTGGATTTTTTTTAAAAAAAAACCCTAAGGGGCCGTCCACTATGGTGGTCTTCCCAAGACCCATGTTGGTCCAATGCTATGACATGCAATTTTGCATGTGTAAGAGTTTTTGATTGGGTCTTGGTTTTGACAATATTCTCTCTAGTATTTTAAATAAAATGGATGACCAAAAATGAAGAAGTAGAGCTGAATTTTTGCTCTCTAATTTTCGGCCATAAGAGGGTTCTTTCAAGTGTTCAAATTTTGATCTTCAAGTGTTAAATCCTAGCTAAACTTGTGGTGTTTGTTGGAAGCTTGGGGTATACAAGCTTGAGGTCTTCTACTCTTGAAGACAACCATTTCAAGAAGCATCATCCGTTTCATAATCCTTGCACTTCAAGAAGGTAGTTTTCTAAACATCCTATGGTTGTGTTTGATAGTATACATTTCATATATGGATCCGGGTTTTGGGATTTTGCATATAAATGGTTTTATATCTTATAAAAGTAACATGTTTTAAACTTATTTTCCGCTGCGTTTTTATTTCATATGGATGAAATTACTTTGATGAACATGTTAAAATCCCATCATTATAACCTTTGGATAAAAGGATTTGGAGAATTATAAACACCTATCATCTTCAACTAATCACCAACTCATATCACTCCTCTCTCCCTCACTAAGCTCTCGGCCAAACATCCCATACATAACACCACCATTTTCAATTTTCATTCAAGCATTTCAAGTGTACTTCAAGGTGTTAGAAGGTGAATTAGGAGGTTCGGTGTTCTCGGAACTTGAAGGACCACCTTCATTTGCTTTTATCCTCTACATTTCCAAGCTTGTTTCTTCCCTATCTTTAAGCTAGTTGTAAGATCCTTTTTTCACTCTTGTTACTTCCTATTTTTAGTGGTTAAAGATAATATTATGTTGATTCTTACAAGAACACTAAAGATCATGAACTTAAAACTTGAACATAAGCTTTACATAAGATGAAATAATGCTAGAATGATGTTATTTTGAATATGTGTGATATTACTTGGTGATTACTAGCAATATGATGATTGATCATCATATGGAACTTGTTAAAGCATGATTAAAAACATGGTTTAACAAGTTAGAGGTGATTATGTGCTTGTATGAAATAATCATCTTCCAGTCTACACATGAACTTGAAAGAAAAATGATTTTTCTTGAAAAATAATAAACCAAGTGAACTAGTGATCTTGTAGATCTAAAACTTGTGAATTATTTTCCTAAATAAACCAAGTTTAAAAGACGGTTTTCGAAAGATCATGATCCTTACACTATTTTGGAAATAAAGTAAGTATATGGATACTAGTGACACATGAAAATGTTGAAAATAAATATTTTTGTAAAATATGTTCACAAGTTGTGAACACTTAAAAATCCCTAGAATGAGATTTTAAATAAAGTAGACACACTTTGGAGGGTAACTAAACCCACTAAACGCCATACCAAGTTACTACGCGTTTTTTTGAAACATCAAGTTCATGTTGGTTTGTAAATAGAATAGTTTGCTCTTGGTGAATTGTTGTTGCCTACGCATCACGCCAGCTTAAAGTTCACGACTTGGTTGCGTGTTGATGCAACGTGACAAGGTCATTGCCTACGCATCACGCCAGCTTAAAGTTCACGAAAGGAACTACACTACGCACGACTTGGAATTGGGAGCAGTTGTTTTCGCACTTAAGATACGGAGACATTACCTGTACGGTACCAAGTGCACCATTTACACCGATCACAGTAGTATTGAGCATATCTTCAAGCAAAAGGAATTAAACATGCGACAACGTCGATGGGTCGAGCTCTTGAACGATTACGAATGTGCGATCAAGTACCATCCGAGCAAAGCCAATGTTGTGGCCGACGCCCTCAGTCGAAAGGATACTATACCTAAGCGTGTACGTGCGTTACAGCTTACCATTCATGTCACACCCCCAAAATCCACCTGCGGAGTATCACCGCTTGGAGGCGTGACTGACCAGGATCCAGCCACCAATCATATTGAACAAGCAGGTAAGTAATTATAAAAATCCAACCAATACAATTGGTGTCCAAACAAAACATAGTTTAAGTTCCAAGCGGAAGCATAACGATTAAATCCAAAACAAGATATGAGTTCAAATATTTCAATGTTTAACATGGCACACAATTGTCCATGTCCCACAACGACTCCTCCCCATGCAAGCTCCAGCTAAGTACCTATTGACCTGCAAAGCATGTAGTAACGAGTCAACAACAAAGTTGAGCGAGTTCACAGTTGGGTGTTTGTTTTAAGTTGTTCCAAAAACGGTTTCCTTTAACTGGCATCCCTGCCGTGGGGGTTAACCCATAGTTGAAAACGTGTTTAGTTTAATCCTGTTTACTCTGGCAATCCAGCCGTGGGGGCTACCCTTTGTTAAATTATCTGGCTCTACGGCCGTGGGGGCTACCCCATGTATATACTACTAGACTCGTTACCATATCGACTGCTGACTGTAGTCATGTTTATGTGCCCTGAACTGTTAATGTCTATTATCATTGACGTGCCCAGATCCATTAGTTCACGCCCGTCCTCTGCGGCACTGTGTGAGGCTTGTCAGACCTAAATAGCGCTATCTAACTAATGACCCGCTCGCCATTGGCCCGGCGATTAAGTCGATATAAAAAGGAGGGACTTCGTGATAGAGTTTTGGTCTAGTGAAAACTGTCCAAGAGGACGAGGAATTATATTCCTGAACCCGTACTGTCCTACCCAAGAAAGGACGAGGAATCCATATTCCTTAACCCAATCCCAACCCCTGGGAATCCCATGCTTTGTAGAAAGTGTGAACTCACCTTAGGTTAGCTCGGCAGATAAGTAAAATGGTCACTTGAGCTATGTGTGGTCAACCACGTCCTAACATGGTTACCATACGAGTCAGGTATAGGTTCAAGTAGTGCACATAAGTTTACACGGAACTAATAAGTCAATAACACGTAATGATCATCGCATACGCACTGAACATGTTAAGCAATTTAGTTAACTCATAAAGCTCAAAGTTCAACTAGTGCGATCCAACATAAACCCGGCCCAAACTATAAATAGGCCCAACAACTTGGACGGCCCAATAAACTAAACAACATTTAACTTGTGCGATCCATATAGTCTTGTGCGATTACAAATGACTTGTGCGACTGAATCCTACTTGTGCGACCAAGACTGACTTGTGCGATCAGCTTTGTTACCCAGCCCAACAGTCTACGGCCCAACAGACTAACCCAATGTTGTGTTGTGCGATTTATTACCCTTGTGCGATTGTAACCATATTGTGCGACTGATCCATATTGTGTGATCGCACAAGTGTGTGTGTGGTGCCAATTAATGCCGTGAATTATTGGCAATTTGTTACAAGTTTCCATTATTCAGTTACAAGTTTCTATCATTACTTCCCTAATTCTCGCAAACATTATTCATTAACAGTTTCTCTCTTCATGAAGATCAAACAACATAATTATTATGATCACAATCTAGCAATACATTCAATCATATTATCAAATCAGTGATTTTCGAATACTAACAGGCAATCCGAGTTCTCGTGTAACGTTAAACCGGTAATACAACGCACATAAATTTACAAATCATGATTCCAATAGCATATACTCAATTCCTAAATATTCATGCGAGTCATTACTTGGTGGCACACATATATGCTATTATTCGATTCCAATTATTGGCACACCCATAAACTCCCACATGTCCACTGACAATCCCTATGCTAACAAGAACAACTAGCCGATTATGATGAGGTGATCACATGCACACTAGCCGACAATTTCCTATGCCAACACATGCAAAACCTTAAATTTGGCTGCACCTACCGATTGCCTTCCCTCTAATCATACATGTATGACTTTAACAAATTACACATTCATAAGGAACTTCACATGTCTACTGTCATAATCATATGTCTACTGACATTAATCATGCACTATCTTATTATATGCAATATATTATTACAATCGGTCCAATAGTAGACATTCAAAAGTATTATCCATTCTATCACAAAAACATGTTACGGCTACAATTATAACATAATCATCGATTCTATCATTCATAACAGATCATAAATGAATTCATAACCAAAGATTGATTCCATAATAGTCATATATTATGAACACAGCACGCAACTTCATGCATTAAAATAACCAGAACCATCCACAACCGGAATTAAATCACGAAAATCTAATTACTTATTCATCAATCATCACATTAATACACGGCTGAAACGATTAAAGAACACAAGCCAAAACCAACTAGAGACTAACCAGGAGTTTGTATGCCAACAAGTGTGTGATTGAGATGAAAGGAGGGTGCCGCAATCCGAATCTTTGATGGTGATGAGGCTGCCGTCGAGTGGAAGAGGGAGAGAAGATGAGAGCTAGGGTTTGGTGTATTTCTTTGTGTTTGTAACTTGTGAGGAGCAAAACCCCACTAATGGGCATGTGTATACGTATAAGAGAATAAGGGGAAAGTGGGCCGAATCCATGCTTGGGCTGTCACTTGGTCACAAGTTCCTATCATAATAGGCAAACATGATTTGGGCCGAGGAAGGTGTGTGGCCTGGTTAGATGTGTGTGCGGCCCAAGGGTTTTGTGCGGTTGGAGAAGTGTTGTGCAATCAAACATATATATATCCACATACAATCACATAATATCACAAGAATCATAACATTCTATTGAAATCAGACGCATCAATTATTCAAGTAGGGTTCTTACAAGTTACTTCTAAATACAAAGGAAGGTTCAAAAATACGGGTTGTCACAATTCACTCTAGTCTTCCTGCTTAGATACGAGATGCTCAGGTTGAAGCATTAAAAGCAGAGAACATCAGGGCTGAGTCCTTACGAGGATCAAGGAAACGGTTAGAACAAAAGGAAGATGGCGCTTACTACGAAACAGGGCGCATCTGGGTTCCACTCTATGGTAATCTACGTGAGCTTGTGATGGATGAAGCACACAAGTCTCGTTACTCAGTACATCCTGGTTCGGATAAGATGTACCACGATCTTAAGACTACGTATTGGTGGCCTAGTATGAAAGCCAACATAGCAACCTACGTCAGTAAATGTTTGACTTGTGCGAGAGTCAAGATTGAATATCAGAAACCATCAGGCCTACTCCAACAACCAGAGATCCCGACATGGAAGTGGGAGCAAATTTCTTTGGATTTCGTTACTGGCCTGCCTAGATCCCAACGCAGAAATGGCACTATTTGGGTGATAGTGGATCGATTGACCAAGTCTGCACATTTTCTGGCTATCAAGGAAACGGATAAGTTCTCTACTCTAGCAGACATCTACCTAAAGGAAGTAGTATCAAGGCACGGAGTGCCAACCTCCATCATTCCTGATCGTGACTAACGTTTTACATCTGAACTGTGGCAAGCTATGCACAAGTCCTTTGGTCCTCGATTAGATATGGGCACAGCATATCATCCACAGACGGATGGGCAATCTGAATGCACCATCCAAACCCTTGAAGACATGCTTCGAGCATGTGTAATCGACTTTGGTAATGGCTGGGAAAAACACCTCCCGTTAGTGGAGTTTTCGTATAACAACAGTTACCACACCAGTATCCAGGCCGCTCCGTTCGAGGCATTGTACGGACGGAAGTGCCGATCACCTCTTTGCTGGGCAGAGGTTGGCGACAGTCAAATCACAGGCCCGGAACTTGTAGTAGATACAACCGAGAAGATTGCTCAGATACGACAACAAATGGCGGCAGCTCGTGACTGTCAGAAAAGCTATGCTGATAAGCGAAGAAAGCCACTCGAGTTCCAGGTTGGGGATCGGGTGTAGTGCGTTTTGGAAAGTGAGGCAAGCTCAATCCGCGTTATGTCGGACCGTTCGAAATCATTGAGAAAATTGGCAAAGTCGCTTATAAGCTGAATCTACCTGAAGAACTCAGCGGAGTTCACAACGTATTCCATGTGTCGAATCTGAAGAAGTGTATGTCAGATGAGACCCTCATAGTTCCCTTAAAGGAGCTCACAATCGACGACCAGTTGCGATTCGTCGAGGAACCAGTTGAAATCATTGATCGAGACGTTAAGATTCTCAAGCGTACCAGAATACCTCTTGTCCGAGTTCGTTGGAATCCCCGTCGTGGCCCAGAGTATACCTGGGAACGAGAAGACCAAATGAAACTCAAGTATCCCCAACTGTTTAAGAAAAACGCAACCACTACTGAGGCTGAAGCTACTGCAGAATTTCGGGACGAAATTCCAAACCAACGGGGGGATGATGTGACACCCCAGGAAAACCAGGAAACCAACGCAACTTAACTAGCTTCCTCAGTAACCACGTGCTAAATTTCGGGACGAAATTTTCTTAACAGGGGGAGAATGTGACAACCCTCAAATTACATGTATCCGTACGATTAATTAATGTTAACTAAAGTGCTTGATGACTGTGCTGAATTACTTGACTGCTTTCTGATTACTGTGTCATACTTACATGTGCTTGTTAACATACTAGTCTTGTACAGAAAGTTGACTAAATAGTCCTGTATGCTTTCCTAAGTGTTGGGAATTAAAAGTGTTACAAAAAGATATATATAGGTCACTATATGGAATAACTTAGCACCTTAACGGAACGGTATCCAACCAAACAACCGGACAATACCCGGAACACTAAAATATTGCAAGAAACATTGTTCTTATTTTTCTGAGTTAGTTATGGTTCCCGAGCACACTAGCACATTGCATAAAGCATGGTACACACTAAACATTAGATCTTACACTTTAACCTTCCACTAAGTGATTCATTTACCATTCAATTTTCAATTTACCCCCCCCCCCATATACATAACCGTCCCTAAGGGGACCCACCACCACAAGATTTGATTAAATCTTCATAAATCTTTCCTATTTCCCCATACAATCTTTCATGGGATTTTGTGGGATCTTGTCACACCCCGATTTTCCACGTGTCACCGGTGGGCCCGGTAGGGGAGTATCGTGACGTGGTTGGCAACATAATAGTCAAACAACACAATATTTAAATGCACAGCGGAAGCAAAGTATAGATTTAATTCAACCAAACGATATTGTAATATTAAGTATCACAAATAGTCGAATATAAATCCACAGGTAGATCAAAATAAAAGGAAACAAATGTTCAACAGTTTATGACATCCAAGCTGGCGAGACTTAATGTGGATGCTAGGAGACAAGCCAGCCTATTTCGCGTAGTACCTGCACTTAACCTTTTTAAGAAAATACGTCAGTTTACACTGGTAAATACAATCAACCGACTCATTTTGAAAAGAGTTTAAGAAAATGCATTTAAGGCACAAGGCACAAATAATATTTTATAACTTGGGATAATTATTTAAATATAATACTTGTAAACGAATTACATGTTTCTTATGCGTTCAGTAGTCCGATCCGTAGACCGGATTAAAGATCAATAGACACACCACTTTATATAATGAGACACTGACAGGTGTACGCCTACACCTGAGTGCTAAGGTCGTGGCCATTTCGTAAAATGATGCCAGGGATATCCGGGACATGGTCATTAACCCCCCAAAGGCTTTAAGAAAACAAAACATTTCAAAACGTAGTATATCAATGATTTAACCTCTATTCGATTAAAGATTCAATGCCGGACCAAGCGGTATTTTATATACCGTACCCCAAGCCCGTATAGGGAAAATAAGTTAAAAGTATTTACCTGAGTAAGTATTGATCAAAATCAGCGAGTGCAAGTATCTTTTACTGGTTCTCCTAATCTGGAACGAAGGTTTATAATAACCTATTAGAATCCTAACGGGTCTTTAGTTAAGCTTACGCTTAGACCGATTAGTTTTAAAGATACGGTTCGTACGCACGATTAAGCGAAGACCGGATAGAATGTGATTTAGACCCGACAAGTTTGAAGACTTTCTTAATATGGGTATATGATACACATTCTGGATTTTGAGATTAAACCGATAAGGTTTGACCCGTTTCGGCTAATTTATGTAAACTAGTTACATAAACCGAACCGAACGCGCATGAAGCGTAACGGGTATCCGTAAGAGTCCTAAACAGGTTTCCTAAGTTAACATACCTTAAATAAGTTGTGACATCAGTAGGATATCACCCATGACGCCCCAAACGAGTTTAATCTCTTAATAAGCCCCGTAGGGGTATTTTGGTCATTTTGAAGATTATAAAAGGGTTTAATTAGACACCTGTGATCCGGGTCTGAGTTGATCAGTAAAATAGCTTATTTTAACAGGTTATAACCTTCGGTAATAAGTCTTATATACTAAAATAGTTTTAAACCCAAACTATGCGTTAAATACGCGTATAAAGTCGTTTTAAGCGATGTACGGGTTAAAATACTATTCTGAGTTTTCTGATCAAATAAACAGGCTCAAAATACTCCATTTATTATTTAAAATCAATAGCAATTGGATTGGCGTTAAAAGGATTTGTAAAACTCATTTTATGGCCGAAAAGGGTATTTTTGGTATTAACCGAATCAAGGCGATAAACCTAGCTTATGATCAGTTTAAAAATAATTAAAAATCTTTAAAAATCCCAAAATATTATATCACATCAGTGGGTAAAAGGTTTGATGTCAAAAATTGGGTTTAGATAGGCTTTACGCTAATGACGCCGTTTAATTACTTAAAAGCATTCAAATTACGTCATTAAGCATAACTCCTAATCTAGACCTCCAACTGATGTGAAATTTTAGGTACAAGTTTAATAATCAGTAACTAAGATTATGGCACTTTCACATTTCCAAAAATCTCGTTTTATGGACATAAGGGCATTACGGTCAATATTTAGGCAATTAACGGAAATGTCGGACGATTAGGGATTCGAGTGGTATAAACGCAGAGGCTTATACACACATGTAACTAGGTCCTAATGGAACTTTAAGGCATGTCTAAACCTATATAAATCGGGTCAGAACTGAGGTCAAAGCAAAAGTCAAACTTTTGCGTCTCTCGGTTCCGAATCGGTTCAAAACATAAAGTTGTCGAATCAAACAAGCTTAGACAAGTTATTATACTTATTTTCAAGTTATATGACTGATAAAACAGATTACACGCCTTTTATATTGCTAATTACGCGTTAATTCCAAAATACTAATTCTGTTGACTTTTTCGGACAACCTTTGACTCGATAAACGACCTGGTTAGGATTCGAATCAGTGAGTGCCCTTTTAGGGGTTTATTACCCATATAAATACCAACTTATAACAACCTTCGATTCGACAAATCACTGGACCGATTGTGATTTATCACTAAGTCAAACCGTAGTTACGACGGTTTGATTTCTAGGCTTTTAACTAAGTATAAATGAATTAGGAAGGGTTAAACATACTTACACACAACTAATGGACGAATTAGAATGCTTGTGGCCTGCTTGAATGCTCTGGAAATGCTCAGGAGTTGATGAATGATCAATGTAGTAACATGTGGGTCTTATAAACAACTTCAAACATTCTTAGATGATCAACACATAAGTCTAGGGGTGTTGCATTATCATCCACAAGTGCCCTATAGGCTAGAAACCATCTTAGGCAGCCCAAGGTTTCGAAAAAATGAGATTGGAGTCGGTTACATGCATCAACAGGCAGCTGCCTGTTTTTTCTGCACCTGCAGGTCGGACGCGGCCCGCTTGGGCTTTTGTGGATCCTGATGCGGGTCGCCTGGCCCATCCGGATCAAGTAAACATGTTCCTTTCAATTGCATTTTGGTCCTTAGTCCCCCGAAAGGTCGTTTTCATGATGTTTCTTGCATTTTAAGGCTTTGATAATTATATATAGGGGCTTTAATACTTATACCCACTTTGTCAAGTCCTCGGGTAACTTTGTGATCACCCGAAAAGCCCTAAATTTCAATGTTGACGATTCTAACCCTCACACACGAATTTTATCACAACTTGCTCATACGATAACGAAACTTGGTGAAATTTTTATGGTACATTCTAGTGAGCATAATTAATCGTTACAAGGCTTCGGGTTTGCTAAAAGGTCACTCAGAGGTATAACTTAACATGTTGACACATTTAACCCCTGTAGTTTGTAATCTCTCACTTTCTTTCACAATTCGCTTCGTATGATCCATGATCTATTCGTTTAAGGTTATAAACATCATGTAGGGTTATTGCAAAGTATATTTATTCATTGTTGACACTTTGAACCCTTCTATTTACACAGTTTCACTGTTTGTCAACTTTAGTCCTTCAAGAACATTCTTTCACACGTTCAAACCTATGACACGTGTCAACACATTATAGGACGTAAATTTTCGAGGTGTTACATCCTCACCCCCTTAAAATAAATCTCGACCCGAGATTTACTGAAATAAGTAAGGGTATTTTTCTTTCATGGTGGACTCAACCTCCCACGTATACTCGGGACCTCTACGGGCATCCCATTTGACCTTTACAAAAGGTATATGCTTCCTTCGAAGCTTCCTCACCTGTCGATCTTCGATCGACAAAGGTTTTTCCACAAATTTCAAGCTCTCATCAATATGCACATCTGTATAGGGTATAACCACTGATTCGTCAGCGAAACACTTCTTCAGATTGCAGATGTGGAACACATTGTGTATACTACTGAGCTCTTCAGGTAAGTGTAACTTGTAGGCAACTGACCCGACACGTTCGATAACCTCGAAAGGTCCTATGTATCTCGGGCTTAGTTTGCCTTTCTTACCAAACCGCATCACTCCTTTCCAGGGTGACACTTTAAGTAGGACTTTGTCACCTACTTCGAAGTGAAAATCCTTACGATTTGGATCAGCGTAAATCTTCTGCCTATTCCGGGCAGCTTGGAGATTGTTACGAATCTGGACAATCTTGTCCGTCGTTTCGAACACGATCTCTGGTCCTGATAACTGGACTTCTCCAACTTCCGCCCAACAAACAGGCGATCTACACTTTCTACCGTATAATGCCTCAAAAGGCGCAGCCTTTATGCTGGTATGGTAGCTATTGTTGTAGGAGAATTCGATCAATGGCAGGTTCTTATCCCAGCTACCTCCCAAATCGATCGCGCATGCACGTAGCATGTCTTCCAACGTTTGAATAGTACGCTCACTCTGACCGTCTGTCTGTGGATGGTAAGCCGTACTAAAGTTCAAACGTGTGCCCAAAGATTGTTGGAAGCTTTTCCAAAAATGCGACGTGTACCTAGTATCTCGGTCAGAGATAATAGCTACAGGTATGCCATGTAAGGCTACAATCTTATCAACGTACAGTTGGGCTAACATATCGGAGCTGTAGGTCTCCTTAATGGGTAGGAAATGTGCTGACTTAGTCAGTCGATCAACTATCACCCAGATGGTGTCATTTCCTTTCCTTGTCTTAGGTAACTTGGTGATAAAATCCATAGTTACCATTTCCCACTTCCAAGTAGGAAGTTCAGGTTGTTGCAGTAAACCTGACGGTTTTTGATGTTCTGCCTTGACTTGCGCACATGTCAAGCATTTGGCTACATGAGTGGCTACAGACTTTTTCAAGCCTATCCACCAATAGTTTGCCCTAAGATCCTGGTACATTTTATCAGCTCCAGGATGAACAGAGTATTTAGAGTTGTGGGCTTCCTGGAGGATAACATCACGGAGTCCCCCATAAATCGGAACCCATATTCGTCCATTTAATCTAAGAATTCCATCCTTACTAAGAGATAACTGTTCTTCAGTTACTCCCAGCTTTTCATTAGGATAGTTAGCTTCCAACACAGCTTCCTTCTGTGCAGCTAACAACCTTTCTATCAAATTGTTCTTTATTTCCATGCGCTTGGCATTGATTCGGATGGGTTTCACCTTCTCTTTCCGACTTAAGGCATCGGCGACTACATTCGCCTTGCCGGGACGGTATCTTATTTCACAATCGTAATCATTCAGAGTTTCCATCCAACGGCGTTGCCACATGTTCAAGTCCTTCTGGTTGAACAGATGTTGAAGGCTTTTGTGATCAGAATAGATCACACATTTGATTCCATATAAGTAGTGCCTCCACAGTTTTAGTGCGAATACTACGGCACCCAACTCCAAATCGTGGGTGGTGTAATTCTTTTCGTGCACCTTTAACTGACGTGAAGCATAGACAATGACTTTGCCTTTCTGCATAAGCACACATCCCATCCCGGTGTGTGATGCATCACAATAAACTACAAACTCCTCTATTCCATCAGGCAATGTCAGTACTGGAGCATTGCTCAATTTTTGTTTCAGAATATCGAAGGATTCCTGCTTCTTAAGACCCCAATCAAACTTAATCTTCTTACGTGTCAGCGAAGTCAGGGGTGCAGCAATCCTTGAGAAGTTTTCAATGAATCGCCTATAGTATCCTGCCAACCCTAGAAAGCTACGTATTTCTGTAGGCGTCTTCGGCTCGTGCCAATTCATGACAGCTTCCACTTTAGCGGGATCTACTTGGTTACCACGCTCACTAACAACATGTCCAAGAAATTGGACTGCTCGAAGCCAGAATTCACACTTTGAGAACTTGGCATAGAGCTTCTCTTTATTAAGTAGTTCCAGAATGCAGTGAAGATGCTTTTCATGGTCAGCTTGGCTCTTCGAGTAAATGAGGATGTCATCGATGAAGACGATGACAAATTTGTCTAAGTAAGGCTTGCAGACGCGATTCATGAGATCCATGAATGCGGCCGGTGCATTAGTGAGCCCAAAAGGCATCACTAGGAACTCGTAGTGACCATAACGAGTCCTAAATGCTGTTTTGTGCACATCTTCATCTCTAACCTTCAATTGATGGTAGCCTGACCTCAAGTCAATCTTCGAGAAGAAACTTGCCCCTTGAAGTTGATCGAACAGATCGTCGATTCTGGGTAAAGGATACATATTCTTGATAGTAACCTTATTAAGCTCACGGTAGTCGATGCACAGTCGCATCGATCCATCCTTCTTCTTGACAAATAAAACTGGTGCTCCCCAAGGAGACGAACTAGGTTTGATGAAACCTTTGGCTAGTAAACCATCTAGCTGCGTCCTCAATTCCTTCATCTCTGTTGGTGCCAACCTATAAGGTGCCCTTGCAACTGGTGCTGATCCAGGAATAATGTCAATTCTGAATTCTACTTGCCTATCTGGTGGCAACCCAGGTAGTTCTTCAGGAAATACTTCGGGGTATTCAGAAATGACTGGGATATCTCCAATCTTGGGTTTCGGCTCATCAATAATCACCTGTGCCATGTAGATGACACAGCCCTTCTTCAAACACTTAGAGTCTTTGAGTATAGACATTTTCTCGGGCAGCCCATACTGGGTATCTCCCTGGATAGTAAGTGATTCACCAGACGAAGTCTTGATCCTCACTTGCTTCTTATTGCAAATAATTTGGGCCTGGTTATGAGATAACCAGTCCATACCCAAAACTATGTCGAATCCGGCTAGTTTTAAAGGAAGTAAGGACAAAGGAAAAGAGTGATTCTTAATGGATATGAAACATCCATCTAATAAGGTTGAAGCGGTTTCTAAAGTGCCTTCTGCTAGTTCCACCTCATACTTCACACTTAAAGTTCTAACAGGTAGTTTCAACAATTCACAAAACTTATTATCTACAAACGACTTATCAGCGCCTGAATCAAATAACACTCTAGCATAAACATCATTTACGAGAAAGGTACCTGTTATCACGTTGTCGTCCTTGACGGCTTCCTTAGCATCCATTCTGAAGACCCTCGCATTGGTCTTCTTCCCCTCTTCATTCTTCCTTGTAAATTTTGGGCAGTTGGATTTGATATGCCCCTTTTCATTGCAACTATAACACGTTGCATCCTTTATCTTCTTGCACTCCTGTAAGGATCGTGTTCGCGATCTAAACGAGTCGGTTCAGAGGAATTCTATCAAATACAGGTGCGGAAAACAAGTATTTGACTTGTAAACAGCTGAATCTTCACTTTAACACTGATTATATTGATAATCAATCACGAATACAATCAGTTCTCACACCGGCAGCACCTCGGTATGTAATCACTCAAATGTTACTTCTGATTTCGCTTGACCTAGACCTCCTATATATAGAGATTGGGATTTCGCTTCAGCATGACTCAAGCGAAATCTTAACATGTTGATTTCGCTTGAGCTGCTTCAAGCGAAATCCTTTACATACACAAATCTTCAAGCGAAATCTTACTAAATCTATCACATTTTCTCGTTCTACGTGCCCTGATCTCATCTATCTAGAGTAAGACTCGATACAAGACGAAGTCGGCAGATGTAGTGCACCAACAGACTCCCCCTCAGATGTTGACGAGTCGACTATCGAATCACACCAATGCTGTGTCTTCACATCTTCATTCTTGATCAGTCTTTGGGCTTTTCTCTCTCAATCTTCTTTTCCAAAATCACCTTGCTCTATCAGACTCCCCCTCACAATTTGCTGGTATTCATTTGTTCTTCAGCAATATCTGCTTTAGGATCAATGTCTGACTCCAATGTTGTTTACAAGATCATTGTCTGGCTTTTATCTAATTCTCTTGATCAGATCTCTTGTTTCCTTAAGTTCATCAGCATCAGCAGCTAGCAAACTTTAGATTCATGATCAGAGTCTGACTTTTGTAAACTTTGAATGAATTAACCTGGCTCACCTGTAACAATCTTAACCCAGAAATAAATTTTCTAAATTTAACAATTTAAATGCACTAACAATCTGATATAATCAGATAACTCTCTCTCATATCACAAACCAATGATGAACCAAATGTAGGTTTTAAAATATCAAATTGTAAAAATTTTAACAAACCTTTTTATACTTTAAGATTCACTCCCCCTCACAACCAAGTCATCATGTTTAGCACTTGAAATTTTGACAATCAGCTTTCCAATATCAGTTATCGAAAATCTTTTTGAATTTTTCAAAATTTTATGCTAAAACACACTAAAAATCTTTTTGGATTTTTGATTATAAAGGAATGCACTAAAGAAATATTTACAAACAATATTTTTGTGAGTTTGTGCAAGAGGATCATATCAGTTTATGAAACATATCACTAACACCGTTAAGCTTCATTTCATTTTAAGTTCTAAACAATTTACCTAGATTGTCAGTATATTGATCCACTTAAATTTTCACACAAAGTTCAACTGATCAGAGATATGATGTTAATGTTTTAAGCAACTTAAACTTATCCGTGTGTCCCACTACTTGAATATACTCCCGTATCCAGATCCCAATATTCAGTCTTACAGGTGAGTATACCACAGATGATATCTGTCAGGGGAATAAATTATAGTACGAGGGCCGTGAGAGCTCAGGTCGATACTCCCGTATACGCAGAGAGATGACGGCTTCGACTTTCGGTGTGTCCCCTTTAGAGGATCTTTTGCATTACAACAGCAGCGACTATCAATTTTATTGTTTCATCAGCTTGCTGAGGGCGATGCTATGTTTCAAGCATATGCAGAAAGCATTATCCGGGGACTAGGTCAGAAATTTCTTTCAGCAGAAGTCCCGGGATAATACCCCAGATATCACTGAGCATAAAGACCTAGTATCTCAGAATAAGGGACCTTTCAAACAAGATTTCAGGGGTTACCTATATATCCAAGTTTGTGTTAACCCACAGAACAAGCAAGTTTGAAATTTATGTTTATATCTCGTCACAATCTACTAAATGTGCAAAAACCTACTGACATATCCACAGTAAGATTGTTTATTACATTTTACTTTACAATTCTTTAGCGTGCCGTGATAGTCCACTGATGTACTATCATTTCCTCTTATTCGCAACAAAAACTCATTTTTGAATTTTATCATGTTTTTGTCTTTTTCAAATTTTCAAATGTTTTTGGATTTTCTGAAATTCTACTCCCCCTAAAATGCAAACACATTTTAGGAAATTTGAAAATAAACTGTACAATAAAGTTGACAACTGATATCGAATCGCATCAAATCGCCATTCACTAGGCATAAACAATCAGAACTCCCCCTATCACAAAACTATTATCTCATTTAGATTTCAAAACACTTAAGTTTGTTTTAATCAAAATGATTTTTCCGGAAAATAAGTTTTGATGATATAATCGTTTATAAATTCGGGGTGTGGTTCATCACATTGTCTTTCAAAATACCAATTGTAAGTATGGTCCAATCAAGTTCAACTTAATGACCTTGATTAACCTTTTTCATGTAAGCATTTTCTATACCAATTGTAAAAATTACCACATGTAGGAATGTTACGTCTACATCACCATTTTACCAATCATAATGCCGATTCCTGCTTCGCACTTACCAACCTGGAAGCTCCGGCGTAGTCCTTCAATCTGTAAACATTCAAACACTATCAAAATCTTTCAACCAAAATCTTCAAACATTTGAAAGATGCCGATTCCTGATCCACGATATAAACTTGGGATCTCCGGCAAGTCCTAAGACTTTAAGGAAAGCAAACTTCCACCCAAGTCTTCTTAGACTTGGTGGCTTCCAATTCTTGTGCAGTAGGGTTGTAAGTTGCCTTTTTAGTTGCATAAAAATCTTTAACCCCCTTTACTTTCCCATCAAGCATTTTCTTGAAAATTTTCTTAACATTTTCATTGAATGTTTTTTCAATATCAAAATCTGAGCTTTCAACTTTATCAACCATTTGTTTAATCTCTTCCACACTCAATGATTTAATATCAACATCATTCATCAAATCTTTGATCTCATCTTGTGACTCCTCTGATTTTGTGGAATCAGAATCATCGCCAGATTGTACATCTGATTTTTTAACAATCCATTTTTGATTGTCTTTTGCACTCTTTTTGTACAATTTTTTAGAATTTTCACCAACTTCATTCTTTGAATTTTCAAAAATTTTGAAGTTTGTAGTTGGTGAATCATTCTTTTCAACCATTTTTTCTTTAATTTTTTCAGAGACTCCCTGTTTTTTGTTGA
Organism: Helianthus tuberosus; assembly: GCA_030545235.1. Classification (NCBI taxonomy): domain Eukaryota; kingdom Viridiplantae; phylum Streptophyta; class Magnoliopsida; order Asterales; family Asteraceae; genus Helianthus; species Helianthus tuberosus. The sequence goes on along the minus strand of CM060351.1, from coordinate 126,730,512 downwards.
CTTTGTTTGGACAATTGTGAGCAATGTGTCCAACAACTTGACATTGAAAACAAGTTCTTGTGTCTCTGGTTTGAAAAACTCCAGTTGGATGAAAAACTCCAGTTCCTATCCTTTTCCTTTCAGCAAGGAACTCTTGATTTGATTTTTCCAAAGATAAGCTATTTGACTCCTCTTCATAGCTTTTTCCTGCAACATATGTCATTTTTGATTTAAAATCTCTAACATATTTTTCATTTTTACGATTTTCAGGTGGAGTAAAACCAAGACCTTTCTTTTTGTAACTACAATTTTGATTTGTTTTCTTTTGAAAACTAGAATCAGAATTGTAATTCTTTTTTCCTTTTTTCTTGTTTAACCTTTGTTGAACTCTAGAAGTGTATTTTTTAGGTTTTTCAATAGATTTTAGATCCTTAATTTCAGAAAAATTAATTTCTGTCATTTTGAAAACCTTTTTAATCATGTCAAAACGAACACTTCCAATCGGAAACTCTTTGTCAGAGTATAATTTGTCCGAATCATTTAAAGTATATGCAACTTCAAATGTTTCATCATCCAAATTTGCTTTTGATAACAAAAATTCTTTACTATAAGACCGTTTTTCCGATGACTTTGAACTGTTGACTGACGAACTTGAACTCCCAGACTCAAACTTTGACTCAGATACCTCCTCAGTATCCAACACCTGATCGACCACCTTTTTGATTAACTCAGACTCATGATCAGTATCAGACGTGGTAAACGTGATATCAATGTTATCTGGTAAAACGTCAGTTGTCTCGGATTTTAACTTTATATTGACTGCTTTTTCGACTTGCTCCTCATTTGGTTTTCTAGGAGAATACCCTTCCCAGATAGGAGGCGGACACTTGTTATATTTAATAGTCGATTTCTTACCAGTCTCATTCTTTTGCTTCTCATTCTGAAATGCTTCAAAACCTGCAACAGTAGGATAAACTCGATCAATAACATAATCAGAACAAGAATAACTCAGTAATAATCTTCTGATCCTTTCATTCTCGATCTTTTCTTTCTCCAACTCTTGCTTTAGACTAGCATTTTCTTCAATGTAATGATTAATAGCCTTTTGCTTTGTCATCAATGTAGCATTCGTCATCGTTAAAGCCTTTTCTCTTTCAGAATTCGTTGTTTGAAGACTTGTCACTGTTCTGTTCAACACGCTATACGATTCTTTCACATAGCTGATGTCAGATAGTAACTTTTCTATCAGTCTTTCTCTATCAAACAGAATCACATCTTTTTCTTCACAACTTTTGCAAATTTCCAAACATTTTTTGCAAGGCTTTTCAACTTCAACAATTTTCTCAATCTCAATTGTTTTTACCACTTCAATTACTTTTTCTTCACCAGTTACCTTCTCAGTTTCAGTCACTTTTTCTTCATCTACAATTTTAACTTCTTCAGTTTGAACAACAGTTTCAATCTTTTCATCTTGTTGTTGTTCTTTTGCAGCTTGTTTCTCCTTCAGTTTCTCCATGTGATCTGCAAAATAGAAATGAAAACTTTCAGGAGAAAGATGATTTTTAGCAATATTAATATGTTTCTCTTCTTCATCATTACTGCTACTCTCAATCAGTGTTTGATTAAACTCTATAGATTTTTCAGAATCATCATCTGAAATACCAGAATCAGATGGTGTTTGATCAAATACAATTTCCTTTTCTGAAGTATCCTCATTTTGCACACTCTCATCTGTACTTAGTGAGTCAGAATCAGCACTTTCTGAACTTTCTTCAGATGTACTCGATTGATCTTTCACTTTTTCACCAATTGATCTCATCCAAGTAGCAAACAAATCTGGTTCTCTAACAATCTTTGCAATGAAAGCTTTGAAATCCCCTTTTTCATCAACAAACATATCCCAGCTAAATCCTTCAGGTAGTTGTTCATCAATTTGGTTCACTATACATGCTGTGCTGTTAGAAGAAATGTAGTTGCTCCAGTTGAAATCTACCAAACATCCTTTCTTTGAATCTTCAATTTTTCTACCATGAGCCGTCTGTAATTCTTGTGTCTGACCAACTTGCTGATAAATGGCTTTTCGGTAGTAATCATCTTTCCCAAATGGATTCTGAGCACCACTAACTTCTCTATTCTTGCACTCCCGCTTAAAATGACCTTTTTCTCTGCACCTGAAACAAGTAACTTTAGATTTATCAAAACCTAAAGTAGAAACACAAGCATCAAGAAAGTCATTTCTCCTAGTAATTGTTTTGAACTTTTCAGCACGTCTAAGAACACTTGCAAGACACCATTTAATATCCATTAGTTCCATCTCTTCAGCATCTATTTGGTCGTAATCCTCTTTAGTAAGCATAGGATTTCCAATTTGACCAGCCACTAAACCTTCATATGAGATAAGCACAGAACCAAGTAATGCCATATGATCTTTCGCAATGTCTTCAGAAAAACTTTGACCTTCTGGAAGATTTAGAGCTATGTTACATTGAATCACACAACCATTTCCCATCTTTGTGCTTTGAGACTGAAAACTTTCTGATGGGCTTTTCGGATTAACACTCGGATACAATAAAAAACCACTGTTGCTTTTGTTTGAGTTTTGATCAGTCTTTTCTGTAGAATCTCCAACACTATAAGCAGTCTGAATTTTCGGACTTCTCTCAGCTTCTGAAGTCGGAACACTACCCTTGTAATACATCTTTACATCCTGTTGACCACTTGGATTATTCATCCTTGCGATCTTCTGCTGTTCTAAATCCTGACTTTCAATCTTTTCAATGAACTGAGAGATTGACAACCCTTCATAAACTCCGGTATTTTTCAGTATCATCAAATATGTTCCCCACTCTTTCTGAGGTAAAGCATCGGCTAGCTTATCCACCCATTCCTCATCTTCTTTGTTGATGTTCATCATTGACATTGTTCGAACTAAGTGACAATAACGTTCAATGAGTTTCTTTGTATCTTCTCCGGGCAAACTTGTGAACAAGTCAAACTCCTTTTTTAGCAATGCCTTTTTGCTTTTAATCATGTTTGCACTACCTTCAACTTTGACTTTCAAAGCATCCCAGATTGACTTTGATGTTTTGTCATGTTGAAGTAGTATAAAGATGTCTTCTTTGATAGCTTGTTGAAGCAAACTGATCATCATTTTTTCAGCTCGATACATTTCCCGTTCTTCATTACCAAACTCTGAAATCTGTTTTACTGTCTCCATTTCAGTACGTGGTAGCATATATTTTTTCAGAATACATTCCCATGATCTCAAATGATTTGCTTGCACCCAGTTTTCGAAACGATCTTTCCATCCATAGTATTCTTCAATGCACATTAGCTTCGGGGGTTTCTGAGTAGTCCCCGTTTCATTTTCTGAATTCATGTTCTGAGCAATGGAAGATGAACTAGGTGATGTTGCAAATGCGTTGTGGAAATCGTTATCCATGTTTCAATTACTTTCAAGCGAACTGGTCAATTCGTAGCTTTCAAGCGAACTGATCAACTGAACTTTCTTCAAGCAAAATAATTTGTCAAACTGGTTGAAGCGAGACCTTTGAAGCGAAATTGTTCAAGCGAAACTTTCAAGTAAACACTTTCTGAAGCGAAATCCTGAAGCGAAATACTTGAAGCGAATAAGAACCCTGAAGCGAGATCCTTGAAGCGAAAACAGATAAACTTTGAAGCGAACTGAAAAGTGTCGCTTGAAAGTTCAAGCGAAATCGTCCAACACAAACTTTGTTCTTCAAGCGAAATCCATTCGGATATCAATTTTGATCACTTTTAGGTTGAATTTGGCTGTGAAACTTTCAAGGGTTTGTTATCTTGTACTATTAAACAATCCGTGAGAAATTGAATAGTTTTTGACCGTGAAAAAATTCTTAACTGATGAAAAGAAGGTGTAGAAATACGAGAATGATGTCAATTTCAGCTGAAATCCTGCAGAACTCCTCAACTGGCTCTGATACCAATTGTAAGGATCGTGTTCGCGATCTAAACGAGTCGGTTCAGAGGAATTCTATCAAATACAGGTGCGGAAAACAAGTATTTGACTTGTAAACAGCTGAATCTTCACTTTAACACTGATTATATTGATAATCAATCACGAATACAATCAGTTCTCACACCGGCAGCACCTCGGTATGTAATCACTCAAATGTTACTTCTGATTTCGCTTGACCTAGACCTCCTATATATAGAGATTGGGATTTCGCTTCAGCATGACTCAAGCGAAATCTTAACATGTTGATTTCGCTTGAGCTGCTTCAAGCGAAATCCTTTACATACACAAATCTTCAAGCGAAATCTTACTAAATCTATCACATTTTCTCGTTCTACGTGCCCTGATCTCATCTATCTAGAGTAAGACTCGATACAAGACGAAGTCGACAGATGTAGTGCACCAACAACTCCAGGGTCTTATGTTCCGTAGACTTGCAAATCCCACAAGGCCTCGGCTGATATTGGGATTTTGAGTCAAGTCTGCACCTTCCAAAGTGGTGCTTCTTGCAAGTTTTACATCTGGGTTTTTCACCCGACTGCTGACCATCCTTCTTAAATCCTGACCCCTTCTTTTGGTCATTGCTACCCTTCTGCTTCTTGTCTGAACGCCGTGAGTTGTCATCCTCACGCTTTCTTTTCTCGGTATCCGTTTTCCTCAGTGACCTCAGCCTGACAGCATCTGAGGTCAGAGACAACGATATGTCCGTTACTGACCGAAAAGTGGTTGGTCTGGAGGCCTTTACACTTGCTTTGATCTCCGGTTCCAAACCCCCGATAAAACGAGCTATACGTTTAGGCTCCGGAGTTACCAAGTAGGGAACCAACCTTGACAAAGTATTGAAAGTGGTAAGGTAGGCCTGACAGTCCAGGTTTTTCATGACCAGTGACAGGAAGTCAGATTCAATTCTCTCAACCTCATGTTGAGGGCAGAAGTTTTCTTTGATTAGTGCCATGAACTGTTCCCAAGTCATGTTGTATAACGGGACTTTCCCTGTGGCTTGGATCAAAGATCTCCACCAGGCTAATGCTTCTCCTTTGAAAGACTGTGAGACAAACTTCACAATATCCCTATTATGGCAACCACTAATATCCACCACAGTATCCATTTCATCCATCCACGTCATGCAATCAACAACTCCTTTTTCCCCATTGAAGTCCCTGGGTTTGCACGACACGAAGTATTTATAGGTGCAACCCCTATTACGAGGTTCTTGGTTCTGTACGACTCTTTGGGATGGATTACTCCTTTGATTCGAGGAGTGGTGAGAATTACTGTTGTGGGCAGTGTGGGTCCTGGAGGGTGTTCTAGTGTGTGATGCAGAATGGGTCCTCGTATGGGTACCACTTGATCCATGGTGTTGTCTACCCATAGCTCTATTAACCGCATTATCTATCATTGCTTGTAAATCTGCACCCGCTACGTTTACACGGGCATTATCATTCATTATCCCTGGGTGACTGTTGACCTCGTTTGAGTCTGCCATGTATCTTGAACTGTAACACATTGGCAATAATTTATTGGTGAGTTTATTATAGAATTGTCTTTTATGGCAATTTTATTAACCGTGGTAAACATAGACCATATCGGGTTAATTTATTACTCACATAAATTTAGGATTTCTAATATAATTTATCCTATTTATAAAACGATAATAGTTTTATTAGCACATAAGGCCTAGTCACAGGGACAATATAGATTATAAGCTATGATTTCAGAGAATCAAAGCATGAAGGTTTGAACAAAGTTCATTACCTTTATCAGACAGGGTCACAGACTAATACTGTCTTTTGTCTCATATGAAAATGAGAAGGGCCCGTAGGCATTCCATTACCAATGGATGGTAAAAAGAACTGATCATATTTATTAATGATTTAACCCATGATTCAGAGATCATTTATTTGAGTTTAGAATCTTTAAAAAGATCCATATGTAATAATAACACGTGTGTTTTTAACGAATCATGTCTGCCAGGAGTGTTAACATGTTTTCAGATGTTAACAGGGATTTGAATCCTTTTTACATAGGTCTTACCATCTTGGCCCGGTCTTATAATGACCCGTCGACTAGGTTTCACTCTTAAGGATTCTTTATTTGATAATTAATAGACAGATCATTTGTAAAAAAAATGATGTTACAAGATTTATTTCATGTTTAATATATAAATGCATAGATGACAGAAATAAAATTTTCAAACTTAACATGCCATTATAATTTACAGGTAGTACATTTCTGCCCTAAACGGGACTTTTCACAGAAATACTTGCCCACGTAGGAGCTACACTGATAATACATGTCCTCACAGGGACGGTCTACAAAAGTAAATGTCCACGCAGGGACTACTAGAGACAAGTCCTCGTAGGGACTAAGTACAAAGATAGATGTCCACGCAGGGACTACATACACACACAAATAAATGTCCACGCAGGGACTTGATTTAAACAAGGAAATACAACAATATATATATGGGGATTTAACGATCCCGTTTCTTCTTTCCCTTAAGCAAGTTTGCCAAGCCACTCATAAATCCCTCATTCTTCCTACGTTCCTTCTGGAAGTCTCGCTCCACTTTGGCCAGTCTTCGACGGAGTTCCTCCTGCTCAGGAGGAGGAGCCCGTGGTGGCTGGTACTGTGGTGGCGGCTGAACAGGTGCTTGATACCCCCGAGCTGGGTATCCCATTCCCCAAGGGGGTCCATATGGTCCCTCAGGATTATTATGGGCTAGGTAGCTTGATGCCACGTTGTAAGGATCATCAGCATAGTTATAACCATGGTATGCTGGTGGTCCATATGGGTTGTAAGCTGCCGGAGCCGTATAAGCAGGGATTGGGTGGCCAAAACCCGGTGATGGCGGTACGATAGGTGCCGAATTCACCTCCAAAACTGGAACAGAAGGTCCACCCATCTGTGGGACTTCATAAGTAGGCGGGTAATGGCTGCCGCTAGAGTGTTGAGGGGTGTTGAGACGAAAATCAACTTCTCGTGCTGAGATCCGTGCGCCAGTCCTCCTACGTCTTGGTGGCTCTGGAGGCTCTAGATGCACTGGCGGCGGTGGAGGCGGTGGCGTGACTGCCTCATTACGTGGATCCCCAGAGGGCTCTTGCTGCTGCAGTGGCGGCTGCTGGTGAGGTGATGAGTGTTCAGATGGTGTATAGTACCACTCACACCGTTCGAACCGTGCCATGTGACTATCCGGACCCTGGTATGGTGTTCCGTGAAATGACGAACCGTCTGAGATCACGAAAGGATGGTTCAAGGATCCGGTTGAAGCCTCGACGGGATCTGTGTCCTCGTCCATATCTTGATCACCCGAAAAGTGATCCTCTGGTCCTAGTGGGTTAAAGCCCACGTGCTCTGGTAGGTACTCTGCTGGGTTAAACTGACCCTGAAAAACAGGAGTAGGGTCGCCAAAGAAATGTTGCGGGTTGTGGGGTTCGTTCTCTGACTAAGGCCCATAAGAGTCATGATATGGAGGTGTTGAGGCGTGCGAAAAAGATCGTCTGGCAGAGTCTTCATATGTCCTCCATAGCTCCCTCGTTTCGTCATTCCTTGTAGAAGTAGAAGAAGTTCGTCGATATGAAGGCCCTGCCTCATGGTCGTTAGGGGCGCTAGCTGGCTCCTTTCCTCGACCACCTCGTCTAAATCTTGGCGGCATTATTGTACCTGTTAAAATACACAAGGTAATAACAAGGAAAAATAAAGGACAAAATTTAAATAAATAAAAAAAAAATTGAACAATTTGGATTATTCCTAAGTTCTTTGTCTAGACTCGAAGATTTAGGAATGTGCAATTGTGTAACTGAGATTAAACACAAAAGGCTAGTGTTTAATTCACTCAGAGTTGGCTCTGATACCAACCTGTCACACCCCGATTTTCCACGTGTCACCGGTGGGCCCGGTAGGGGAGTATCGTGACGTGGTTGGCAACATAATAGTCAAACAACACAATATTTAAATGCACAGCGGAAGCAAAGTATAGATTTAATTCAACCAAACTATATTGTAATAGTAAGTATCACAAATAGTCGAATATAAATCCACAGGTAGATCAAAATAAAAGGAAACAAATGTTCAACAGTTTATGACATCCAAGCTGGCGAGACTTAATGTGGATGCTAGGAGACAAGCCAGCCTATTTCGCGTAGTACCTGCACTTAACCTTTTTAAGAAAATACGTCAGTTTACACTGGTAAATACAATCAACCGACTCATTTTGAAAAGAGTTTAAGAAAATGCATTTAAGGCACAAGGCACGAATAATATTTTATAACTTGGGATAATTATTTAAATATAATACTTGTAAACGAATTACATGTTTCTTATGCGTTCAGTAGTCCGATCCGTAGACCGGATTAAAGATCAATAGACACACCACTTTATATAATGAGACACTGACAGGTGTACGCCTACACCTGAGTGCTAAGGTCGTGGCCATTTCGTAAAATGATGCCAGGGATATCCGGGACATGGTCATTAACCCCCCAAAGGCTTTAAGCAAACAAAACATTTCAAAACGTAGCATATCAATGATTTAACCTCTATTCGATTAAAGATTCAATGCCGGACCAAGCGGTATTTTATATACCGTACCCCAAGCCCGTATAGGGAAAATAAGTTAAAAGTATTTACCTGAGTAAGTATTGATCAAAATCAGCGAGTGCAAGTATCTTTTACTGGTTCTCCTAATCTGGAACGAAGGTTTATAATAACCTATTAGAATCCTAACGGGTCTTTAGTTAAGCTTACGCTTAGACCGATTAGTTTTAAAGATACGGTTCGTACGCACGATTAAGCGAAGACCGGATAGAATGTGATTTAGACCCGACAAGTTTGAAGACTTGCTTAATATGGGTATATGATACACATTCTGGATTTTGAGATAAAACCGATAAGGTTTGACCCGTTTCGGCTAATTTATGTAAACTAGTTACATAAACCGAACCGAACGCGCATGAAGCGTAACGGGTATCCGTAAGAGTCCTAAACAGGTTTCCTAAGTTAACATACCTTAAATAAGTTGTGACATCAGTAGGATATCACCCATGACGCCCCAAACGAGTTTAATCTCTTAATAAGCCCCGTAGGGGTATTTTGGTCATTTTGAAGATTATAAAAGGGTTTAATTAGACACCTGTGATCCGGGTCTGAGTTGATCAGTAAAATAGATTATTTTAACAGGTTATAACCTTCGGTAATAAGTCTTATATACTAAAATAGTTTTAAACCCAAACTATGCGTTAAATACGCGTATAAAGTCGTTTTAAGCGATGTACGGGTTAAAATACTATTCTGAGTTTTCTGATCAAATAAACAGGCTCAAAATACTCCATTTATTATTTAAAATCAATAGCAATTGGATTGGCGTTAAAAGGATTTGTAAAACTCATTTTATGGCCGAAAAGGGTATTTTTGGTATTAACCGAATCAAGGCGATAAACCTAGCTTATGATCAGTTTAAAAATAATTAAAAATCTTTAAAAATCCCAAAATATTATATCACATCAGTGGGTAAAAGGTTTGATGTCAAAAATTGGGTTTAGATAGGCTTTACGCTAATGACGCCGTTTAATTACTTAAAAGCATTCAAATTACGTCATTAAGCATAACTCCTAATCTAGACCTCCAACTGATGTGAAATTTTAGGTACAAGTTTAATAATCAGTAACTAAGATTATGGCACTTTCACATTTCCAAAAATCTCGTTTTATGGACATAAGGGCATTACGGTCAATATTTAGGCAATTAACGGAAATGTCGGACGATTAGGGATTCGAGTGGTATAAACGCAGAGGCTTATACACACATGTAACTAGGTCCTAATGGAACTTTAAGGCATGTCTAAACCTATATAAATCGGGTCAGAACTGAGGTCAAAGAAAAAGTCAAACTTTTGCGTCTCTCGGTTCCGAATCGGTTCAAAACATAAAGTTGTCGAATCAAACAAGCTTAGACAAGTTATTATACTTATTTTCAAGTTATATGACTGATAAAACAGATTACACGCCTTTTATATTGCTAATTACGCGTTAATTCCAAAATACTAATTCTGTTGACTTTTTCGGACAACCTTTGACTCGATAAACGACCTGGTTAGGATTCGAATCAGTGAGTGCCCTTTTAGGGGTTTATTACCCATATAAATACCAACTTATAACAACCTTCGATTCGACAAATCTCTGGACCGATTGTGATTTATCACTAAGTCAAACCGTAGTTACGACGGTTTGATTTCTAGGCTTTTAACTAAGTATAAATGAATTAGGAAGGGTTAAACATACTTACACACAACTAATGGACGAATTAGAATGCTTGTGGCCTGCTTGAATGCTCTGGAAATGCTCAGGAGTTGATGAATGATCAATGTAGTAACATGTGGGTCTTATAAACAACTTCAAACATTCTTAGATGATCAACACATAAGTCTAGGGGTGTTGCATTATCATCCACAAGTGCCCTATAGGCTAGAAACCATCTTAGGCAGCCCAAGGTTTCGAAAAAATGAGATTGGAGTCGGTTACATGCATCAACAGGCAGCTGCCTGTTTTTTCTGCACCTGCAGGTCGGACGCGGCCCGCTTGGGCTTTTGTGGATCCTGATGCGGGCCGCCTGGCCCATCCGGATCAAGTAAACATGTTCCTTTCAATTGCATTTTGGTCCTTAGTCCCCCGAAAGGTCGTTTTCATGATGTTTCTTGCATTTTAAGGCTTTGATAATTATATATAGGGGCTTTAATACTTATACCCACTTTGTCAAGTCCTCGGGTAACTTTGTGATCACCCGAAAAGCCCTAAATTTCAATGTTGACGATTCTAACCCTCACACACGAATTTTATCACAACTTGCTCATACGATAACGAAACTTGGTGAAATTTTTATGGTACATTCTAGTGAGCATAATTAATCGTTACAAGGCTTCGGGTTTGCTAAAAGGTCACTCAGAGGTATAACTTAACATGTTGACACATTTAACCCCTGTAGTTTGTAATCTCTCACTTTCTTTCACAATTCGCTTCGTATGATCCATGATCTATTCGTTTAAGGTTATAAACATCATGTAGGGTTATTGCAAAGTATATTTATTCATTGTTGACACTTTGAACCCTTCTATTTACACAGTTTCACTGTTTGTCAACTTTAGTCCTTCAAGAACATTCTTTCACACGTTCAAACCTATGACACGTGTCAACACATTATAGGACGTAAATTTTCGAGGTGTTACAGATCTTGATTTGATATTGTTAGTACTAAAGGAAACATTATAACCTTTGGATAAAAGGATTTGGAGAATTATAAACACCTATCATCTTCAACTAATCACCAACTCATATCACTCCTCTCTCCCTCACTAAGCTCTCGGCCAAACATCCCATACACAACACCACCATTTTCAATTTTCATTCAAGCATTTCAAGTGTACTTCAAGGTGTTAGAAGGTGAATTAGGAGGTTCGGTGTTCTCGGAACTTGAAGGACCACCTTCGTTTGCTTTTATCCTCTACATTTCCAAGCTTGTTTCTTCCCTAGCTTTAAGCTAGTTGTAAGATCCTTTTTTCACTCTTGTTACTTCCTATTTTTAGTGGTTAAAGATAATATTATGTTGATTCTTGTAAGAACACTAAAGATCATGAACTTAAAACTTGAACATAAGCTTTACAAAAGATGAAATAATGCTAGAATGATGTTATTTTGAATATGTGTGATATTACTTTGTGATTACTAGCAATATGATGATTGATCATCATATGGAACTTGTTAAAGCATGATTAAAAATATGGTTTAACAAGTTAGAGGTGATTATGTGCTTGTATGAAATAATAATCTTCCAGTCTACACATGAACTTGAAAGAAAAATGATTTGTCTTGAAAAATAATAAACCAAGTGAACTAGTGATCTTGTAGATCTAAAACTTGTGAATGATTTTCCTAAATAAACCAAGTTTAAAAGACGGTTTTCGAAAGATCATGATCCTTACACTATTTTGGAAATAAAGTAAGTATATGGATACTAGTGACACATGAAAATGTTGAAAATAAATATTTTTGTAAAATATGTTCACAAGTTGTGAACACCTAAAAATCCCGAGAATGAGATTTTAAATAAAGTAGACACACTTTGGAGGGTAACTAAACCCACTAAACGCCATACCAAGTTACTACGCGTTTTTATGAAACATCAAGTTCATGTTGGTTTGTAAATAGAATAGTTTGCTCTTGGTGAATTGTTGTTGATTGTTGAATGATTTTTGGAAAAGAAAATGATATGCTTATTAGCATGGACACCTCTATTTACAAAGGAAACTCTGGCGAAATTTTCTAAAAATTCAAAAACTTAGAAATTATTTTTCTAACATGTTCACAAATACGTTTTAACTTTGCTTTTCAAAATAAACTTCGCCATGAGTTTTGTTACCAAAAATACAAAGTATCGGAGGTTGATTTTTACGAGTAAAATGGTTAAATATATATTTAAAATATATATTTTATACTAGAACACTTGTGTGAATACTTGTTTATTTTGTGAGATAGTTATATTATTTTAGGGTAAAATAATATAACTTAACAAAGTACATTGACGTTAGAATTGTGTGGTACGTGATAGAAGTAATGAGTAGATAAACCGTACGTAGGATACGTGTTATGCATGAGAAACTGATTGTTATCTGTACCTTATTAGGACGTGCTTGATTTCTGATTATTAAAGTAACTAATCTAACCGAGCAAACCAAGGTGAGTTCACACTTTCTACAAGGCATGGGATTCCCGGTGGTTTGGGAATGGGTTAAGAAACTAAAATGGAACCTACATATCCTCCTTGGGTAGGATATGTACCACCATCCTCCATAGGTAGGATGCCAATATTGATCCTGCGTATTCTCCTTGGGTAGAATACGTACGTTCGTCCTCCTTGGGTAGGACAACAACCTTAAACTACTAGCCAAAACTCTATCACCTAATTCCCTCATTTTATATCTACTTAATCGCCGAGGCCGATGGCGAGCGGGTCATTAGTTAATAGCGCTATTAGGTTTAACAAACCTCACACCGTGCTGTTCGGACGGGCGTGTACTAATGGACTATGGCAAACTGTCAATGATGATAGACATTGACGTAGGGCACAACTTACTTTCGTTAGCAGTCGATATCGTAACGGTCTAGTGGTTCACATGGGGTAGCCCCCACTAATTATGGGTATGGTTTGGGAAAGAAGGAATTGGTTAATCATATTTTCAACTATGGGGTAACCCCCACGACAAGTAAGCCAACTAATCAAAAACTATGTTTTTGAAACAACTTAAAACGAACACCCAACTGTGAACTCGCTCAACTTTATTGTTGACTCGTTGTTACATGCCTTGCAGGTCGTTAGGTATCTATGGAGCTTGCACGAGGAGACGTGGTTGTTGTGGGACATGGACTGTTGAGTTCCATGCTAAACATTTAAACTTATGAACTTATTACTTATGTTTTGGGTTTTACCTTTACTGCTTCCGCTGTTTAATTTAAACTTGGTTAACTAGCTTATGATCACCAATTATATCGCGTGGTTGGATTTTATCTATTTTAAATACATTGTTCAATATGATTGGTGGCTGGATCCTGGTCAGTCACGCCTCCATGCGGTGATACTCCGCTTGTGGATTTTGGGGGTGTGACAACGGCTTCTGTGAGAAGTCTTTTATCGGCTCAAGGTATCCATTTCTACTTCTTGTTGTTTCAAGGGTTGTCGTTTTTACTCGTGGGGTTCGATTTGATCGGTGTGCAGAGAGGTGTAATCGTGATATCCAATTTGAGGAAAATCATAAATTAGGGTTTTTTTTTCTTGGGCTTTAAGGTCAGGGAGGAGGTTGTTTAGGTCGGGTCATGGTGGTATGTGGATGGTGGTGTTGGTGGTTGCAGGTAGGGTGTGGTGGCAGGTGGGTGTTGGTGGATGGTGGTGTTGGTGACTGTAGGTGGGGTGTGGTGCAGGTGGGTGTTTAGGTCGGGTCATGGTGGCATGTGGATGGTGGTGTTGGTGGTTGTAGGTAGGGTGTGGTGGCAGGTGGGTGTTGGTGGATGGTGGTGTTGGTGACTGTAGGTGGGGTGTGGTGCAGGTGGGTGTTGGAGATGATTATTTACTTTAGTATTTTGGGTAAAATGACCAAAACACCCTCATGTGGGCTTCATTTGGTCATATTTAACCATAAAACTAACTGAGTTAGGGCTAAAGGACATAATGTGCAAGGGTTTGCAAACATCGAGTACGGGTTTTGTACTTATTAAAGATAAAGGACACAGTTTGCAATAAGTAGCATACATAAAGGACGATTTTTGTAATTTACTCTTCTCTAAAATATTTTAAGAAAATTAAAACATTACAAAGTTAAAGAAATATATATTAGATATTACCAAATATAATTAGTCATCAAAAAATTAATTATCAATTAGACATCAAATGCAATTATCAATTCGACATCAAATGCAGTTAGTTTATACGAAAATGGAAAAGTTTGCCTTTTTTTTTTCAAGGTTCCTTCCCTCACAATTTTGATTTTTTGGGTCACAATTTTCATTATGTGAGGTAAATTTGTCACATTCCATGTTTAATGAATGGATTATATTTTTATTAGAAATAGGTCAAATCATATAAACTGGCTAAAGTAGGAGACAGTGAAATAGGATGAACATAGCAACAATTTTATTAAATAAACAATATTTAATTTACCCATCAAACTGCTTTATTGTACAACTGATTTGATGTTAACTTAATGCATTCATTGAATCTTTGATGATAAAAAACAGACAAATGCATCTATTTTGGGATCCCTTCCTTGAAAACATAAAGAATGTTATGTATATTTTGTTTGTCTTTATACATTGTTCAAGCTACTTTCCAAACATTTTGTCAAGTAGAAATAGCATCTTCAAGTTAGGCAATTAATTCAGGAGTTTCCGTCAAATTCATCCTGATGTCTGCAAATGTTATGATGCCATATACACCAAAGGATGTCAGTCACAAAACAATAAAAGATAACTAATTTGCTATCAAGATGACATTAAAAATTTGCTTTGACCCATTTGGGATACAAGTCAACCCAAACTGACCCAGAAGTAAAATTTATAATTATCTACATGATAAATGAGAACAAACATATAACCTACAAGCATACTCATCGTGCACAATGCAACTTCTGCAAAGGATAAATGGATGAGACCCACATTTTTTCGAATGCTACTTTTCCTTTTTTACCCCTGGTTGAGAATTTATTTATTGGCTCATGGGCCATGGCACAACACTTATATCACATGGAAGTAAAGATAAGATATCTGCATATTAATGAGCCATTATTACATTGCTGCAAAAATTAGACACGCGGATATTAATCATGTCTTAAACTGAGCCTAATAAATCAATTCAACTACCTATAAAGCTTTTTTAGATTATGTAGAAAACTATTGAAGAATGATAACAATTAGTATCAGTCTAATGTTTCAAAGCTTTTTTTATGATTTTCGTATTAATATGTAAAACAGTTGGAAAACATAGAATTGTTAAATTTATCAGACACGAGATCGAGGAAATTATTTATAATTATTTATTATTAATGATTAATCCATAGAGCAAACTTTTGAACTAAATTGGTTAGAAAAATAAAAAACAAATTATCAACAAACAAGCGGATAAAGAGACGGAAAGTGTGTCTAAATTCAAACCGGTATTACCGAAAAAACCAGTACTGATACCCTATAGTAATGATTATTGAAAACCCAAAAAGTGAGTACCGATACCAATACCGATTTTGTTCGATCGGTACCAGCTCGATATCGTATCAGTTGGGACCGCAAATGGGTGGAAATGTTTATTCTTTAGCAACCAAGAGCAAAGAAGTATTGATAAAATACTTGTAAACCATCATTTTCAAAATTACAGGTTCAACTTTTTTTAAGAAACGGGTCAACATGTATTCATTATAACCGGTCAAATACATGAAATAAAATAATAACACCAAAAATGAATTGGGACTAAAATAGCCTAACATCAACCTTTTAAAGTGACACAATTGTTATTTTTATAATGTAACTTTTGTAGCAATATCTAATCCATTAACTGTGCATTGGCATGTAAAGCCCATAACATGTTCCTTAACTCATGAGTCCCCCATCTCAGCCACATCAATATATAATCATAGGAACATCTAAAGATACGGTTAAATCTAAAGAAAAGAACACACACATACGATAAAGTTAAATCTAAAGAAACGAAGACACCCATACAAAAAGTATGTTACAGTAGAACACCATGCTTTTAATTAGTTAAAATGAAATTGAACTCTTGTAACACATAACTTTGGTAATGGACAACTAATAAAAAAGATCACATCATCATATAAGGTTTTGTTAGAAACTCAACCATTTTCACCTTAAAGTTTTAGATGAATTCAAAGAAACACCTGGATAAGTTTACCTGCAGATTGCCCTTCTCCAGTAGCAGCACTAAAAAAGGCCAACATCACTCATGGCCATTTGATACTAAAATCAATCATTCATGCCATTTGAATCTTGTATAAGTGTCAAAATAGTTGGTTTTTGTAATGGGTCAAAATGGGTTGTTTATATTTCAGTCGAAATAAATCAAAGTGACCAGCAACCACCTTTTTTCTAATTATAAATAATGAATAAAATTTTTAAAATAAAATCAAATGAATTAAACATGTATATCATTTATTTTATAAAACTTTATAAAATAAACACTTTATTGGATGCGTTAGTACTGGAAAATAATTTAAAACCATCATAAAAATGGAAGTTGCTCCCAAAAATGTCATATAATAATATAGAACATATATGTATACAATGCTATATGCCTCACCAAGAAGTTACAAGCGGACAATCCAAGTTATGGGACTGCACCGGTCCCCCCATCATGCCCTAATATCTGTATGATATCGGCATTACCCTTTGCAACTCCAGAAGCCACAGTGCCAATACCAACTTCTGCCACAAGCTTGACGGATACTTTAGACTTAGGATTGATTTGCTCACATAAAATCTTACGACTCGTCATTCTCAACTTTTATAGATTTATATTAATAATGTATTATTAATTATCATTTTAACCTGATGAAGGTCGAATATCAATTGAGCAAGATCTTCAATGGAGTAAATGTCATGATGTGGAGGTGGAGAAATAAGAGGGACTCCAGTTGACCACCTTCACCTGGTTTTGCACCTTGAGCGATTTTGATTCTATTTGGTCAGCATTGACCAAAAAACGTTGGAGTCACACCGAACCGCCCTAATGCAACCTTGAGATATACAGGTATTTAATTAGTCATTTTATCGTTTTTATAATACAAGAGAAAAAACTAGTAATATTTTGTTACCTATTTGAAGGCACTTGTAGCAGTATCTCCGTTTTGACGACCTTTAAGATGTGGCAGTGTAGGAGAGTATCCATCGACAACGTCAGAAAGTGGGGTCTAACGAATGGGATCCTGGATTAAGTTACTACATATGTCAGAACCTTATAACGTAATAATGAGGTGACAATTTTGAGTTCAACACACTTAAAAAAGGGTCGATTTTAGTTTTGTTTTATTTCAAACAGGTCAACAGGTTATGGGTCAAATATATTATTTAACTAAAAGGGAAATAGACCTAACGGGTTGAAAATAAAAAATCAAAATAGTGTTTGGATTTAGAAAAAAAATATCAAACCATTAAAAAAATGATAAAAAACTAAAAAAGACAATCAAAAAGCAATAAAAGATGGATTGCATTACAAAAACTAAAGTATATAAAAGATGATAATTACCTCACCAACTTCTCCAGAATTTGATTTCATGCCTATCCTATTCGTTGCAATGGCAATTACTTGATGGGTTTCCCTAGAAATATTTCCTAGAGACATGCCACCTATACAAAACCCCTTAACAATAGATGCTGCAGATTCCACCATTCCCATTGGAATCAAAGCTTGGTCACTCTTAAATTCAAATAAATAGCGGATAACCTATGGTGAAGAATTCATGTAATAGCTCAAATCAGTAGGGTTACGTGTGAGTTGATTGTTAAAATCGTAAAAATGTGTAAATTTAGACAACCAAAACCAGCAAGGGGCTGGCGGCAGGCTGGCATACAAACAACATAAACAACAATATTTTCCACTTATTCCAATCTAACTCCTCACCTTTTTATCTATTCTTAATCCAATAGTAGTTCGTGGATTTGATTCCACTAAGCATTCTTTACACCTTAATTGGAACATTTGAAAAAAAATGTCATTGTTCCTTGCTCTTCAAATACTACAAACACGTCACCAAGATAACCGCTAAAGTGCATTTTTCTTTTTCTTGTTTCCATGTAATCTACATCCAAGCCGGCTGACATAATAATATAAATCCAAATTTAATGAAATGCAACAAATAAACATAATTCAGTATTTAAATGTTATTTACTTAGCAATTATTGGGATATTGCTTACCCTCCTTCTAGATGTTCTTTAAATATCTTGTCAAAAGCACGACAAAGTTCCAAGATGGTGTAAAGTTGAGCATGAATTTAAGATGTGAATTTAGGTTAAATGGAGAGACATAATGGTAAAATGTTGAAAATAGAAGTTGCTTACTCTAGCATCAATTGCAATTGGTCTCCCATGATGTTCTAACTCTACTTCCATCTCATCAATACCTTTGTTTATTAGTGAAATGATGCCTGGTATTTTTGCTTTGATTATAGATTCCAAATGTTGCACTTACAAACATTTTATATAACCAGGAGCAAAATGTAACGCTTCGCATTTTGTACTTTCCTTATTAAGAAAGTGTAATCGTATTTCTATTTTTGGAAACTTGTAATTGTATCGTATTCGTATTTCATTTCCCAACGTTGTAATCCGAGGCTTTGATCATAATTAAACTCCATTATTTTTATACTTATAAATTATATATACTTGTATCATACGTTGCAATCTTAATTACAGGCTTATACACGAAAATCTATACTTGGAATACTTGAAACATCGATTATATGTGCATTATACTTATATATTACACTTTTATGCTTGAAATACTAAAACCGGCTAGAATAAGTGAAACTGGCCCAACATAACTCCCTCGTGCGGACTACCCTCTCAAACAGATGTAGACCCCTTCGTGCGAACGTACTCCTTCGTACGGACCAGCCTACTCTCGCACGGATGTGCCTTCCTTCGTGCGAACCTACGCTCCTATCCACAACAATAACAAGGAGGAAGAGAAAGACTCGAAGATCTGAGCCACTCATCTTTTCTCCGAATCCGACAAACGGTACTAGGAAAGGTTACTACAAAATGGAGCCGAAATTGGGAACCAAAGGGCTAGTATACAAAATATCGAAAAACAAGGAAGCCAACTTGCCCAAAATTTCTCCGAAAGACCATAAGGTGCCTTGCCTAGCAACACTGAACTAAACCCAAAAGCACAAGTAAACGTCATCACTTTGCGAAACCAGAAGGTAGGACCCAATAATGAAACCACTTCACCTCAAAACACTCCACAAACTAACCAAACCACAAACAAACCCTTAACCAACAACCAAGAAAACACTTAACCCCAAAACACCGAACCAACCAAACCACCACTGGTGCCCTACCCCGGTTGTTTACTTCGCCAAAAGACCGACGAGCAATTTACAAGTTTGTAAACCTCCTAAAACAACTTCACAACAATCTTTCTTTTGTCGAAGTCCTCACATAAATGCCAAAATACTCCAAATTCATGAGTGACTTCCTCACCCACAAAAGGAAAATTGAATTAATCCAACAAGTTAACCTAAGTGAAGAATGCTCGGCAGTACTCCTCAACAAACTCCCTCAAAAGAAGATTGATTCCGGAAGCTTTACAATTCCTTGCTCCTTTGGAGGATCGCCAATAAGCAATGCGCTTGCCGACCTAGGAGCTAGCATTAGCCTAATGCTGCCTCCATGTTCAAATGACTCGGACTAGGGATGCCGCATCCTACAAGGATGAGCATCCAACTTGCGGATAGGTCGGTAAAGTGCCCTCAAGGTGTCATAGAGAATGTTTTGGTTAAGGTCAGATAATTTGTTTTTCCGACCGACTTTGTGATCATCGACATGGAGGAAGACACCGAGATCCCACTCATACTAGGAAGACCATTCCTTGCCACCACACGAGCCGTGGTAGATGTGAGTGATGGAACTCTAACATTGAGGGTTGGCGACAAGGAAGTAAATTTCAAAGTGGGACAACGCATGGAGGATGATCCGGTCAACTATATCAAGGCAATAGACTCGAGCTTGGACTATGCTCTCAGCCGGTGCAACTCAGGATGCGAGTCATCCCACTCAGGTAACATTTGACCAACTTTGGGTCTAGCCAAGGACCCTTATAAACATGGTGCACCATGGAGGCATTCCATGAACTATGGATAAATAAAAAGTAGTTTACTTAAACATACGTGTTCCATTTTCAAAAGAATGTCTTCCTTTTGAAGAACAATCATGTTTAAGATTTGTTCGTAGTTATTGCATTTGTTTTAAGTTTTTTATTTGTAGGAATAAAACACACTCCAAAGGGGATTGGAACTAGCCAGAGGATCTTGAACCAGTAACCCAATAAACGAATCAAAAGATCCTTTAGCTTGAAATCTTCAAACAGTAAGCGCAGCACGGGGTCGTGTGTGGTAAGCACGCCCTCGTGTCTCTTAACCGTTGAAACATTTTTTTGTCTCTGGACCTCTCACACGGGGCCGTGCCTCTTGGGCACGTCCGTGCCTACCATCTGTAAGTTTTTCAAAATTTCACGATACTGGCACTTTGACATGGGGCCGTGCCCCTA
This sequence comes from Helianthus tuberosus, assembly GCA_030545235.1. Lineage (NCBI taxonomy): Eukaryota > Viridiplantae > Streptophyta > Magnoliopsida > Asterales > Asteraceae > Helianthus > Helianthus tuberosus. The sequence continues at coordinate 126,709,723 of CM060351.1, read as the reverse complement.
GCACGCCCCCGTGCCCATTGCCCAGTTTCTAAAAATTGTTGTTTTAACCCAGTTTTACACATTTAATCATTTTCAATCCATTTTTGGACACATTGAGGGCAATGTGTAATTTAAGTGTGAGGGAGGGACGGGGGACTTGAATCTTTTTGTCCTACACAAAACTCAACTTGGAATCGCTAAACACCCCAAATCTTTTTCAATTTTTTTTATTTTCTTTGTCTTGTCTTAGTTAAAGTTGGAAAACCAATGTTCTAAAAATATTGGTTTTACGAATTTACAATCAATATTGTCGTGATAAGAAGAACCATGTAAGAAAAATTTATGAAAGGCATGATAATCCTTTTTAAATTTTGATTGTATATACATTTTCACACTTTTAACCCTTATCCCACAAATAGTGAGTTTTGAGCCTTTACCGAGCATACAACACCATATTTTTATTAAATGCTCACTTTTTATTTCTTGTGTGATAGCCCGTATGGTTCTTATAAATCTAGAACTTGCCAAGACAATGCATCCCCGGTCCTTACCGACTAATCCAAGTAAGTAAATGATTGAGGAAACTATAACCCTTTTTCATTTAAACCTTATCTTATTTTTTTTTATCTCCCCACCAAGACCAAAAATCCCATAGTTAACCCCTTCGAGCCTAAACCTTTCGTTTCAAAACCTGCAAAAATATATTTTGCATCACCCATCACCCATAAACTTTTTTACTTTTACACCCTTTATTTTAGTAAAAATTCGGTTCTTTTGAAAAATGAAAAAGTTGACTTAGTTATCTTGTGTATAGTTATTTATTTTACTAAAAAAATCCCTAGTTGCTTGAAATAATTAAGCAAAGTCCCAAATATCTTTGTTGAAGTTTATAGTTTGTATAGTTGGTTTAAAAAGTCACAAATAAACTAATATTTTATGCCTTTCGCCACTTTCCTAACAATATTCCCCACCCCTAGCCAAAACATACCCTTTTAACGTCCTTTTGATACTTACAAAGGTTATGTGAGAATGGAGGAGGTTTGATTTCTTGTCAAGCCTATGGTTGGAGTAAGTTCTACACCGGGACCGAGCGTTTTACTTATACATTTTCGACACCTCAGAACCACAGACTCCCCTTTTCATCTAGATTCATCAGCTCCCCCTTTCATCAAGCTCTCTCTTCAGCTCCCCCTTGCTTTGAGCTTCCATAATTTGTACCTAGCTCAATATCTGCTCATTTGACAATTAAAAACATTCATAAGAACTATTATCAATTTCAGAATAAAAGACCTGACTCTCTCTAAACTTTATTTGACAATGAGTAAATTCATTTTAGTCCCTGAGTTTTGTCCAACTTTGCCATTTTAGTCCAAATAGTTTTTTTTTCGCCTCTGGGTCCCTGACTTTTCCCTTTTGTTGCCATTTTGATCACATACACTAACTCCATCCAAAAACTCCATCTTTAACCAGGGGTATTTTGGGGATTTTCATTTTAAATGTTTTCAATTGCCATTTTGATCCAATTCCAAAAAATAAAAAAAATAAAAAAAATCCAAAAAATTCCAAAAAATTCTAAAAAATCATAAAGATTCTAAAAAATCCAAGAAATTCTAAAAAATCCAAAAAATCCGTTTTGGCGCGAACCGTTTCGACCCGTACCGTTTCGAACCGAACCGTGCCGTATCGAACCGAACCGTTTCGAGCTGAACCGTTTCGAACCGAACCGTTTCGAGCTGAACCGTTTCGACACGAACCGTTTCGACCTGTACCGTTTCGACCCGAACCGTTTCGACCTGAACCGTTTCGACGCGAACCGTTTTGACCCGTACCGTTTCGAAGCCGAACCGTTTCAAGCCGAACCGTTTCAAGCCGAACCGTTTCGACCCGTACCGTTCCGAACCGTACCGTTTCGAACCGAACCGTGCCGTATCGAACCGAACCGTTTTGACCCGTACCATTTCGAACCCGAACCGTTTCGAGCTGAACCGTTTTGACGCGAATCGTTTCGACCCGTACCGTTTCGAACCGTACCGTTTCGACGCGAACCGTTTCGGCGCGAACCGTTTCAAACCCGGTTCAGCTCGAAACGGTACGGTACGGGTCGAAACGGTTCAGCTCGAAACGGTACGGTACGGGTCGAAACGGTTCAGCTCGAAACGGTACGGTTCGAAACGGTACGGGTCAAAACGGTTCGCGTCGAAACGGTTCGGCTCGAAACGGTTCGGCTCGAAACGGTTCGGCTCGAAACGGTTCGGCTCGAAACGGTTCGGCTCGAAACGGTACGGGTCGAAACGGTTCGGCTCGAAACGGTTCGGCTTGAAACGGTACGGGTCGAAACGGTTCGGCTTGAAACGGTTCGGCTTGAAACGGTTCGGCTTTGAAACGGTTCGGCTTCGAAACGGTACGGGTCGAAACGGTTCGGGTCGAAACGGTACGGGTCGAAACGGTTCGCGTCGAAACGGTTCGGGTTCGAAACGGTTCGCGCCGAAACGGAGTTTTTTGGATTTTTTAGAATTTTTTGGATTTTTTAGAATTTTTATGATTTTTATGATTTTTTAGAATTTTTTGGAATTTTTTTGATTTTTTGAAATTTTTGGAATTGGATCAAAATGGCAATTGAAAACATTTAAAATGAAAATCCCCAAAATACCCCTGGTTAAAGATGGAGTTTTTGGATGGAGTTAGCGTATGTGATCAAAATGGCAACAAAAGGGAAAAGTCAGGGACCCAGAGGCGAAAAAAAAACTATTTGGACTAAAATGGCAAATTTGGACAAAACTCAGGGACTAAAATGGCAATTTACTCTTTGACAATTAAAGCTTATTTGGTATTTTCCCAAGATTGATAATTTAGCTCCAAACACAGATATTTTGACAGTTAAAACTCTTTTGAGGTTTCCAGGATAACCCAGCTCTACTCCCCCTATCAAATAACTTTATATTTGATGTTAAAGCATCCAACTTCCTAAAATCCTCACAGATACTCAAATTCAACTTAATGACTTTGATTTATCTGATTATCTACCAAGTCCAAATTAATGACCTTGGAGACAATAGCAAACTGTTTTTGATTTTTCATTTAAAAACCTCATGTTTCAAATTAATGAACTTTTTATTTTTTGAGACATGTTCAACATACTTAGATTTTGAAACTCAGCTTTTAGATATCGGTTGCCAAAACATAAAGTGAAACAAAATCTTTTTGTATTTTACAATGTTTACGCTAAAACACACAGAAAATTTTTGTGATTTTAATTGACATGAAATGCAATAATGAAATATTTACAAACATATTTTTGTTGAGTTTGCATTAGAGGATCATATCAGTTTATGACAAATAACTATCACCGTTGATCTATATAAACTTTAAGTTTTAAACGATTCACTTAGATTGTCAGTATACTGATCCACTTAAATTTTCACACAAACTTCAACTGATTCAAGATACGAAATTAGTGTGTTAAAAACTTAATCTTAATCGCGTGTCCCACCTCAAAATATGCTCCCGTATCAAGATTCCCTAGATTCAGTCTTACAGGTGAATATACCTAATTGATATCTGTCTCTGGGTTAGTGCGAGGCCTTGAGAGCGCAGGTTAGAACTTCCGTTCAGACAAAGATATGAAGGCTCGATTTAAGGTGTGTTCCACTTAGGAATCTTCTTTATAACTGCACTTGATATATATCTTTCGATATTTTCTTAATTTTTATGTAGAGGGAAAGTTTTAAGCGCAAAAGCATTATACAAGGTCTAGGCCATTGCTGACGCAAAACCAGAAGACCAGGTATAGTACCCTAGATATCAATCAGTATAAAGACCTAATATCTCAGAATCAGGCAATCTCTCAAATGAAATTTCGGAGTACTAAGTCCATATACCCGAGAGATGTTCCCCACGAGATAAGAAAGTTATTTATTTATGTTTATATCTCGAAATCAATTTACTAAGTGTGTAAAAACCTACTGGCATATCATCAGTGAGATCGTTTATCACATTTTGACTTTCCATTTCTTTAGCATGTCGTGATTGTCTACTGATGTACTATCATTTCCTCTTTTACACAAAACTCTTTTGAATTTTATCATGTTTTTGAACGTTTTCAAATTTTCAAATGTTTTTGTATTTTTAAAATTTTTACTTCCCCTAAAATCCAAAACATTTTAAAGAAAACTTGACAACCCGATTTAGATAGCTTATCTCGCCATCCATTTTCTGCTTCACATTCTCTGTTTATCACACACACACCCCCATAATTTACAAAACATTGATTTTAACATTTTGAAACCATTTTTGTTTGTTCAGCCGTGAGGGTTTTGGTGTATTCCTTCAACATTTTTAAAATTTTTGATTTTAACAATTTAAATCAAACAATTTTTTCATTTTTTTATTTTTTATTTTTTATTTATTATAATTATAAACCAACACTTCATGTTTTCATCCACAGGAATCCTCCTCCTGTGCTAGGCTGCTCCGCTATCCATGTTGACTTTCTGTTGAACTCTGGAACACCTGCATATACAATCAATTCAATTACTTAAATAATGCAACCCATGCCTGTTTGACCTTGGGTATTTTGACACAGTACGAATCATTCAGTTTCAGAAAATCTTTGTCGTTTTTCACAAAAAACCTTTTCATTCTTGATCTCAACCTTTTTGATTGAATCGATTTTCCTTTTTCCATCCACAAAAGTACTTTGTTTCTTAACCACCCAAATTTGTCCTTTTGAAACATTCCGTTCATAAAATCTTAAATCATTTTGAACATTTCGTTTTGACAAATCAATCTTTGATTTCGAAATTTGTTTTGGCTTTGATATATTAACTTTTGGTTTCCAAATCTGTTTTGGCTCGATTATGGGTGACTTCTGTTTCTCAAAGTCAGATTTATTTTTCTCTTTTTCAACATCAACAGGCTTCAGATTCGGACATTTGTGACCAACGTGTCCGATTTGTTGACATTTAATACATGTTTTCTTCGAAATATCTTTGGCCTGTTGCTGTTTCTTTTTCTGAGCATAGAATTCGTCATTAGTCTGTCGACTAAATTGGATTTCATTCTTTTCTTTAGAACTTATTCCGTGAATAAAGTTCATCTTTTTCTAAAATTTTGTCTTTTCAAATCTTTTCTTTTGATTTTGTTTCTTTTTATAACCCAACACAGCCTTTGTGTTTTTCTTTTTGTAATTTGGTTTGTTATAAAAAGTTTTCTTACTCTCTTTATCGGCAAATTTTTCAATTTCAGATTTCTTGATTTCTACCAATTTAAAAACTTTGTCAATCTTTTCTACAATCACATTTTGAATTGGAGCTTCAATATCTGAGAATAATTTGTCCGATCCAACCATATAATATGCCAATCTTATTGAATCATCATTCACATTTGCCTCAGATTTTGAATTCTTAAAATAATTTTTATGAAAACTTTCCTCATTTTCAACTTGTGATTCGGAATTATCATTTTTGGTAGAATCTTCTTTCAGAACGCTTTCAACAACCTTACTTACCACCTCTGAATCAGCAACATCATCAGATTTAGAGTAAGTAACATCAATATTTTCAGGCAATTGGTCAACCATATTTATTGCTTTTTCCACCTTTTCGTCATTATAGAATGTATAATTTGTCTGCAACGGTGGTGGCACCTGTTGATGTTCAGAAACTGTGTGTAGCTGACGCTATCCAAAGACCAAAACATTGCAAGATATTTGAAGATAAAGTTACACTATGAAGCTATTGTCAAGGGGGAGTCTGTTGGTGCATATTCTGTGACAACAACTTAATCGTTTAAGTATTTAGTCTTTGGATATTTTGTATTGGGCTTAGCATTATTGGTTAGGGAGTTTTTTATGGTATTGGGCTTGGAGAATGGCCAAGGCCTAATCCAAACCCCAGTATGCAAACATGAAGTATATAAGCATGTTGTGCATTAGGGTTTATTTAGGAGAGGAAGAGGAGAAGAGAGTTTTTAGTGAGAAATCTACAGAGAGTGGCCGAGGGATTTCTTCAGGGTCTTGAATTGATTGTAAACTTAGTGTTGGATAATCAATAGAAGACCGGATTGAAAGTATTGCATCGTGTTCTTCTTCTACTCGTTTCTGTTAAAATCCGATCTAGAGGATTCTGCACACTAGGTTAGATCGAGGATTCTGTGACGATCTATACGGATTAGGGGACCTAAAATAAGAAGACCTTGTTGAGCTTGACTCTAGTCCAACTTTGTGAAATGACTTGAGAGGTGTAGTATAAGTGGGAGCCCTCGGGCGAAAGTGAAATACCACTACTTTTAACGTTATTTTACTTATTCCGTGAATCAGAAGCGGGGCAACGCCCCTATTTTTGGATCCAATGCCCGCCTTGGTGGGTCGATCTGGGCGGAAGATATTGTCAAGGGGGATTTTGTTGGTGCATATTTATGATAACAACTTTTAGATTTCGTCTTTGGATATCTTGTAATTAGTAAAACGATAAACGGTTAGCGGGTTTAGCTTTGTATTAGTTAATTAAGAGTGATTGGGCCAAACCCAAACCCATATTAGGGGATGGTAGGCGAAATGGGCCTAGCCCATGACCTAGCCCATATGCAAAGCTTGTCCTATATAAACAAAGCTTAATATTAGGGTTTAGGCTAATCACCTTAATCACTTTTAGAGAGAATTCGTGAGAGACAAAGGCTTAGACGAATTTAGAGATCTAGATTAATTGTAATTGTTTGAAGATAATCAATAAAGATCGGGTTTATAGTGAATTTTTGACTCCCCCTTTGACAATAGCTTCATAGTGTAACTTTATCTTCAAACATTGTTGGTGCACGAATGTCTAAAGCCTACGTCTTAGTCTTAGTCTTAGTTATTCATGTATAGGGTCTAGATATGTTAATTATGTAATGTATAGGGGGTTAATGTGTAAAATTGGATTTGTAATGTTCTGATTTCGCTCATATGACACATGGTCATATAAGCGAAATCCCATCCCCTATATATAGTATAGTTGCTTTCTCATTTTGTACGTTCATGTCTCCCGTGTAGCCGAACTGCTGCTCGTGTATTTTGTGAAAGATTAATGAGAAAACTGTTTTAAAGTGATCTACTTCTGTTTCTACTCCATTTCTGCTTTGATTCATGCAGATTTTGTATTTCCGCTGCATTTTCGGTAGTATCTAGCTCTGATTGACTCACACGACTGTCAATAAAGGTCGTGAGCTAGTTTACCCGAATCAAAGCATTTTTCTAGCACATTTTGAGTTTCTGGACTTTCCGACGGACAAAATGAACTGAAATTTGAACACATAGTGTAAAATTGTCTAATAACAAATCCTTGAGAAATTCAGACCTAAAATCAGCTTAAAAGTGACCTAAAATGGCTCGTGAATAGGTTTCGCTCTTGTGTACTTGAGTGATTTCGCTGATACAGTATAAGCGAAATCAGGGGTTTCGCTCGTGTGGCTTCGCTCATAGTGTCATTTTTGTGGTTTCGCTCTTGAGGTTTTGCTTATAAGGTCATAACCTGATTTCGCTCATAAGGCCTTTATCAGATTTCGCTTTTGTGAGCATTAGATGATTTCGCTCATTGTTACACTTAGTGTCTGATTTCGCTTATAAGGCCTGTTTTAGTGTAAAAATCATTTTTTGAGCGTTTAGTCCATTTCGTATGTGATCAAGTGTTGGAAACTCAGTCTGTGTGAAACGTTTTTCGATAAAAACAACCTGTTTGTGAAAAAGTTAAACATTTTTCGAAATTTGTTACTAAAAAATGGAAAACCAAGATTTCTACAACTTCTTCGCCGGCAGTGGTATGGCAGCAGGACAAACCTCGGGTAGTCTTATGCAAAACGTCAACATGGAGAACGAATTGGGAACAATGCAAAAGCCTCCCAAGTTGATGAACATAGATGAATATGCAGGATGGTCAAGCAGATTTAAGAACTGGGTTCAGGCTAACCACTTTGAATGTTGGATGAAGATAGAAGCAAAGTATGTTCCACCGGTTGATGGGAGAGGTCAGGCAAAGGGTATTGGAAGTTTGACAGAGTCAGAGCAGATTGATTTCAAAGCCGAGAAAAAGATGATTAGTATCCTTCAGCAGGCTATCAAAGAGGAGATTTTAGTGTTATTACAGCATGAAGACAACGCTCAATCTATGTGGAATGCATTGAAAGTGAAGTTTCAAGGTAGTGTGTCAATGATCAAGAATAAGAAGGCTTTATTAAAGAAGGAGTTTGATATATTTACCGGCATGAAGGGTGAAACAACAAAACAACTGATCGATAGATATTGCCATTTAGTACTTGAGATGAAGAGATTAGAAATTGTAAAGAACAATGAAGAATTGATTGATAAGTTGTCTGATGCATTACCTTATGAAGAGTGGGGCACTTATCTGATGATGTTGAAAAATAATTCAGATTTTGCGAATCTGAATCTTAGTGGATTCATAGAAAAGATTGAAGCTCAAGAGTTGGAATTGCTAAAAATTAGAAAGATGAACTCAATGAATGTTCAACAAGATGTATCTTTGTACTACAGAGGAAGTACTCCAGTTACAACAAATCAGAGCCCAAAGATACAAACTGGTTTTAGTGCTGGCACAAGTTCAAGTGCTTCGTCAAATACTCAACAAACAAACAAGCCGTCACCATTTTCGAGTTTTGATCCAAACTTTAAAGCTACTGAGCAGCCATCACCTCAAAGTTCGTCCAGTTCAAACAATCAGGCATATGTTTCTGGGATCCAATGCAACATTGCAGTTAATATCAAGAATGGGAATGAATTCACTGAATCAGCTGCGAAATAACACATTGCATTGTTGGCTTCCGTGTTAGAGTCGTATGAGTCTCTGGTAGCGGGTAAGATCGGGAATCCGGACATGACCAAAGAAGATTACGATCAGATTGACCCGGAGGAACTTGAGTTAATAGATATTAAGTGGGGGATGGCTAGTCTTGTGAGGAGAGCACAACGCTTTATGGAAATCACTGGCAGAAACAGCCTTTCTGGACCTGATCAGAAGCTAGGTTTCGACAAGTCTAAAGTAACCTGTTTCAAGTGCAAAGAAAGAGGCCATTTCAAAAGAGAGTGTCCGAACCGAGAAGTAAATAATCATCAAAATCCGTTCACAAATGATTATTATAAGCAGGCAATCTATCACCGACCAAATCAGCAACCTGTAGTTCAAAGACCTCAAATCGAGAACAAACCAGAGAAAGCTCTCATAGTGAATCAGGATGACGAGAAAGTTGCTGAGGGATTCAGTTGGGATAAATACATCCCTGGAAGTGATGGACATGCTATGATGGCTGAGATAGTTGAAGTGATCGAAAGTGTTGTTGAATCTGAAGTGGTTGTTGAAGATGTTTCTGTGGATAATGTGGTTGACATTGAGGAGTTAGATGCAGAAGTTCATTACTCTCAATCTGAGCAGGAGGTATTAGCCAGTTCTTTGAGATCTATCATGCCTCCTAAAATTTTTGAATCTTTTGCAGGTTTCTTTGAAGAACCGACGACTGGATTGTGTCCAAGATATGAGGAGAAGAAAGAATTTGTTGAAGAAATGATCGATGTGACAAAGGAAATGACCGAAGACATTTTGAAAGAATTTGCTGACAAGGCTCTCATGGCGAAACTGAGAGAGGTAGACACAGAACTTGTGAAACCCGAGTCTGTCGGTACCGAGTCAGTTCAAAAGGAGTCGGATAAGGAGTCGGGAATTGAGGAGACCAAAACTAAGAAAGTGTCTGAGTCAGAGTTCAAAGATGTCGGTAAACAGGAAGTGAAAACTACTCATGAAGCAGAAATTGTTGAGAAAGTGGATTCAATGTCTGAAACTCCATGCCAAAAGTGTTTACAATCGTGCATGGAGTGTCTTGAAAAAGACACTAAGTTTCAGGAATTGAAACAACATGTTGACATGTTAAAATTTGATCTAGGACAAGTCAAAGAAGCATATGATACATTAGCCAGATCAGTTAAAATGATTAAAAAGGAAAGTGTCGAAAATGATAAAGCCACAAAACTAGCAAAAGCAACACTTTTTGATAAACAAGTGGAAGTCAATTTTCATATTGATACAATCGCATCATTAAAGAAAGAATTGGAATTGACTAAAATTGAAAATGAGCGAATCGATAAGAAATTAATGAGCTATGTTGCATCGTCCTATGTTCTTGAACAAATTGTTCCACAACAGCTCAATGCTGCACCGGTCTTTAAAAGTGTTCCACCCCCAATGTGGAATCATTATACTAAAAAATATCCAGATGGGGTGGAATCTGCATTAAATCTCAAGTTGAAAACAATTGAGGATGAATTGCCAGAGAGCATTGATGTTACATTCTCTGCATCCGACACGGACAACGAGTCACAGGTCATCAAGACTGTTGTCGATCAGGTGTTAGATGAAGAGAGTGATAACTCTGAGGTTGAAGTTATGAAATCTCATTCTGAGAAGTCTGTTACTGATTCTGAAGACGAGGATAATTTTTTAGATCATTTTATACCAAAATCAGACAAGAGTACGAATGATGATCCGATTATGGTGGTTTATACTATGATTGGAACGGACAAGCTTTATTTTGATTTCGAGTATCCTCTTCAGAACGTTAAGATTGAAAATGTCGAGAAAGTTTACAAATTGGTTGAAATTGACATTGATGTGGTAAACAACAAAGAATTCTTTTCGAAACCTAAAAAGTCATTTGTTATAACACGTTTCAACAACTCGGGGAAAAAGGAGTGGGAAGGAAATGGTAACAACTTTAAAAACAAAGGAATTGGTTTTGAGAAAAAGATGGATAAGAAGGTTGTCAAGTCAAAGGATAAAATGAATGATATATTTGTTGTTGGACCAAGTGTGGATGATGAAAAAGAGTACATTTTTAGTCAAAAGGCCATTGACGATTTCAATGTGGCGAAGAAACTGAAAGAAGAGTCGTTCAAATCAACTTTTGTCGAGTATGACAAAAGAATTTGCTATCGCTGCAATGAGATTGGACATATGGCAAAACAATGCAAGAAAATTTTTGAAAAACCTGTCGTAAAACCTGTTGTTCGAAAACCTCGACCTAAGTCACCAGTTGACAAAAAGGGTAAAAAACCAATGGTTTCACCAATCCGCATCTTGAAGAGGGGTGAATCATTGAAGTCGGAAGATAATCCAAAATCGACATTCGAGATTGGCGAATCTTCAAAGTCACAAAAGACTTCAAAGATTTATCCGAAAACAAAAATTTTTGAAACTCAATCATGGGTGGTTAAACCAAAACAATCAGTTGAGGTGAAGAAAATGGAGAATGAGTTAAAGTTTGAATCAAAAGTCTTTAATCCCAATGTTTTAAATATTTTTGGAAAAATGGTTGACAGAAAAGTCAAAGGGGTAAAGGAATTTTATGAATCAAAAGTGGTTGCTAATGATAATCATGAATTTGAATTTGAGCTTGATAAGTTTCTTGCAGAGTTTCCCCCGATCACAAATGAAGTAAAACCAAAAGTAAAAACTGATGTTCCGAATGTCACGTTTAACTTTCCAAAGATTGATGAGAAATGTGATATAGTGTTTGGAAGTGTCTCAACAGTTAAGAAGCCATGGGCATCATTGTTTGAATGAGTTGCTCTAATGTTTGCAGGGGCTGCCCAAGTCTATAATTTCAAAATGGATAATGGACAGCGGGGCCTCAAGACATATGACGGGGATGCTAGCATTGCTTTACGACGTTAAATCAATCAATGGAGGTTACGTGGGTTTTGCAGGAAACCAAGGAGGAAGGATTGTCGGTCAAGGAACATTAAAAAATGGAGTAATTTCGTTCGAGAAAGTTAACTACATAATTGAATTGGAAAACAATTTACTCAGTATTTCACAAATTTGTGATAATTCTTTTACTGTACATTTCACTAAAAATGAATGTCTTGTTTTAAAACCTGGTTTCAAAATTCCGGAAGAGATGGTGTTGTTGCGAGCTCCACGAGTAAATGATTTGTACATTCTTGATATGAGTGTCGCAACAACAACAGATTATCAAAAACAATGTTTTGTGTCAAAAACCAAAGCCACTGAAAAGGATTCGATAATGTGGCATCGAAAGATGGGCCACATTCATATTAGAAAAATGAATTTTCTTGTATCAAATGATTTAGTTGAAGGTGTAAATTTGAGAAACTTTCCTTTGAATGATGACTGTGTAGCTTGCAAGAAAGGAAAGCAGATCAGGAAGTCACACCCACAAAAGATGCTGAATTCAATCAGAGTACCGGTTGAGAGACTCCACATGGATCTCTTCGGGCCGGTCAATGTAAAAAGTATCAGTGGTGATTTGTATTGCTTGGTAGTCACTGATGATTATACGAGGTTTTCGTGGGTGGTGTGCATGGAAAGAAAGGATCAGACGTTTGAGTCGCTGATGATTCTGTTCAAAAAGATGGAGACATTGTACAAGGTACCAATCCGAAGAATCCGAAGTGATAATGGGACGGAGTTCAAGAATAACCGCATGCTCGAGTTCTGTAACGAGAAGGGAATTCTTCATGAATTCAGTGCACCATATACTCCACAGCAGAATGGTGTAGCTGAGAGAAAGAACCGTACTCTAATTGAAACTGCTCGAACCATGTTGGCCGATTCAAAACTACCGATCTATTTCTGGAGTGAAGCTGTGGCAGCGGCATGCTATACCTTGAATCGAGTGCTTACAGTGAAGAAATACAAAAAGACGTGCTTTGAACTTCTTCACAGATATAAGCCTAATCTAAAATTTCTAGAGCCGTTCGGATCACCGTGTACCTTCATAGATCAAGATGGAAAGTTTGGTGCGAAGAGTAATGAAGGTTTCTTTGTGGGATACGCAAGTCCCTTAAAAAGAGTGTTCGTTCCATTCTTGAAGAAGGTAATTGAAGTTCATCATGTGGATTGTCAGAAACACACGGCGTCACCTCAACTTCCCGGAAACAGATTGTTGTTCGATTATGATAAACTCTAGGAGTCGTTCCAACTACCTACAGAGCCGAGTGAAGAGGAACTTATTTACTTGTACCAACAACAGCAATCATATTTTCAAGATCAGGTGCCTAGACCGTTGGTGGTTTCTCAACCAGAAGAGGATACAAATGCTCCTACAACTGGTGCAAACGATCACGAGGCAGGTCCGAGTGGAATAGCTCATGACGACCCAGTAGAACCAGCTCCATCATTTGATCAGTCTGATGACTCAGATTCGGAGAACGGTCCGATATTTGATGAGGATCCAAATGTTGCATCAACTGAAGCTGAGGATCACACCGGTGATCTAGATATCTCGATTCAACAATCGGAAGTTGTTGTGCCTGACACCATCATGCCACGGACATTATCTTACCATCCTTCAGATCAGATTATAGGAGATCTTCAAAGTGGTGTCAAAACAAGAGATCAACTCAATCGTGCACTTACATGTTTTTATACATCTGTTGCTCCTTTACAAGAGGAATTCTCACTGAAATGTTTTATTTCGCAGATCGATCCCAGAACGTATAAAGAAGCGTTGACTGAAGATAGCTGGGTGAATGCAATGCAGGAGGAGCTGCAACAATTCGAGAAGTTGGGAGTGTGGAGACTAGTAGACCTCCCTGAGAATCAAAAGTTGATTAAAACAAAGTGGGTTTTCAAATGTAAGAGAGACGATAGAGGTGTCGTGGTCCGGAACAAAGCGCGATTAGTGGTACAAGGCTTTAGTCAGCAAGAAGGAATCGATTATGTCGAGGTTTACGCACCTGTTACTCGACTTGAAGCTATTCGGATCTTCCTGGCGTTTGCGTCATGGAAAGATTTCAAAGTGTACCAGCTGGATGTTAAATCTGCCTTCCTGTACGGAAAGATTAAAGAAGAGGTATATGTGGGACAACCACCGGGGTTCACTGATCCACAACACAAGAACAAGGTATATCTGCTGGATAAGGCGCTCTACGGTTTACACCAGGCCCCAAGAGCCTGGTATGAGACGCTTTCCCAACATCTTTTGGACAACGGGTTCATTAGAGGGATAGTGGATAGCACATTGTTCACCAAGGAAGTTGTAGGCCATCTCCTAATTGTGCAGATCTACGTTGACGATATCATTTTCGGTTCGACCAACGACGACTTGTGTAAAGAATTTGAGTTGGTGATGAAAAAGAAATTCGAAATGAGTTCGATGGGGGAGATGAAGTTCTTCCTCGGGCTGCAGGTGGAGCAAATGTCCGATGGAATCTTCATTCATCAAACGAAGTATGTGAAGGACGTGCTTGACAAGTTCGACATGACAGATTGCAGTCCTGCGTCAACCCCCCTTGCACAGAATCACGGGATTTGTCCAGATGAAAATGGAGTGAAAATGGAAGAGACATTGTACCGATCAATCATTGGATCTCTGATGTATCTCACGTCTTCCCGTCCAGACATCATGTACCCGACGTGCCTTTGTGCCAGATATCAGTCGAATCCAAAGCAGTCACACCTGACCATTGTGAAACGTATCTTACGGTATTTGAAAGGCTGCCCAAGCATCGGCTTGTGGTATCCTCGATCGGGTGACTTTACTTTATCTGGTTTCGCTGATTCTGACTTTGGAAGCTGCAAGCAAAACGCAAAGTCCACCACTGCTGGGTGTCAGTTCTTCGGAACTCGACTCGTTACCTGGCAGTGTAAGAAACAAACCGCAGTAGCGCTCTCTACATGCGAGGCTGAATACGTTTCAGCCTCCAGCTGTTGCTCGCAGATCCTTTGGATCCAACAGCAGATGCGCGACTACGGGTTGCAGTTCTTAGATACTCCAATCTATGTGGACAATGAAGCAGCTATTAACATCACTAAAAATCCAGTTCACCATTCAAAAACGAAACATATTGAGATCCGTCACCATTTTATCCGTGATTGTCACGAGAAAAAGTTAATTCGGATTGAACATTTGCACACCGATGATCAGAAAGCGGATTTTTATACTAAACCTTTTGACAAAAAGAGATTTTATTATCTTTTGAAATTGAACGGGATGAAAAATCTGAAATCTGGGAGGGTAATTGAATGTGAAGCCGAGTTGGGCAGCGATCTGATGTGAACCATGTCGTGTTGTCAAATTTGTTTGTACAGTTTGTTTTCTGCTTTTCGATAAAAACAAAAACACAAAAATATGTTTTTCTTTTTAGGGGGAGAAAGGTTGCAGAAAAATACAAAAACATGATAAAATTAGAAAAACCAAAAACATTTGAAAAAGTAAAAATGAGTTTGTGTAAAAAGGGGAAATGATAGTACATCAGCTAGACAGGTGCAGTACGCTAAAGAAATGTAATGATAAATATGTTAAGCAGTCTTGTAGATGATATGCCGATAGGTTTTTACACATTCAGTAAATTTGTTCGGGATATAAACATAAATTTTACTTGCTTTTGTGTGGGGAACATCTCTCGGATATATGGGTAACCCCCGAAATCTTGTTTGAAAGGTCTCTCTTTCTGAGATACTAGGTCTTTATACTCAGTGATATCTAGGGTATTATTCCGGGACTTCTGCTGAATGGAAGTTCTGACCTAGTCCTCGAATAATACTTTCCGCAATGCTTGAAACATAGCATCACCCTCAGCACATATTGATGAGACAATAAAATTGATTATCAATGCTGTTGTAAAAAAAAAAAATCCTCTAAAGGGGACACACCTCAAAGTCAAACCAGTCTCTCTGCTGAACGGAAGTTCTGACCTGAGCTATCACGGTTTCATAATTTATTCCCCTTACATATATCATCTGTGGTATACTCACCTGTAAGACTAAATATTGGGATCTGGATACGGGAGTATATTCTGAGGTGGGACACATATAAAAGTTTAAGTCTTAAAACATTAATTCAGTATCCTGAACAGATTGAGAAATGTGTGAAAATTTAAAATGGATCAGTATATCGACAATCAATGCAAACTATTTAATATTGAAAATGTAATCAAGCTTAACGGTACTTGTATCTCGTCGGCAGCTGATATGATCCCCTAACGCGCTCACAAAAAAAGATTGTGTGTACAGTTTTCAGTTTATCCAGTTAAAAATCCAAAAAGATTTTAGTTTCTTATTTTATTTTCGACAACTGACATTGGGAATCGGATGATCAAAGCTTAGTGCAGATCATGTCAGTGTTTGATGAGGGCTGGGTAAGTTGGAGATGCTAAACAATGATTGGTACAGTGTTTGACAGTTGAAAAGTGTATGAAAGTTCAAAATGTTCAAAAGTTCATTCATTTGAACTATTTTCAGAATGAAATATCTGCGTACTTCATAATTCGTTCAACCAAGGTCATTAACTTGGACTTGGTTGACTGGGTGTGTTGGTGTTTAATCAGAAAAAGTGTTAAAATGTTAAATTTTGGAAAATCATGATCTGATTTCGCTCATATGTCACTCAAAAGGGTATTAATGCTGATAACAAATGGAACTCAAAGTGGTGGAAGCTTGAAGAAAAAGTAAAGTTGAAGGTTGCAAAGGAAAAGAAAGAACGTGAAGAACGAGATCGTATGATGCGAGGCAAGTTTATGAGAGAACAGGAAGCAGAAATATTGAAGATTGCAATCGAGAATGAGAAGATTAGAAAAGCTTTACTGAAAAAGTCTAAGCCGCGTGAAGAAACTTTCAAGTCACTCTGAAGACCCAAAGACAAGACTGAAGACTCCGGCTGTATCCAAGGGGGAGTTTGTTGGTGCACGAATGTCTAAAGCCTACGTCTTAGTCTTAGTTATTCATGTATAGGGTATAAATATGTTAATTATGTAATGTATAGGGGGTTAATGTGTAAAATTGGATTTGTAATGTTCTGATTTCGCTCATATGACACATGGTCATATAAGCGAAATCACAGCAATCTGATTTCGCTCATATGACACATGGTCATATAAGCGAAATCCCATCCCCTATATATAGTATAGTTGCTTTCTCATTTTGTACGTTCATGTCTCCCGTGTAGCCGAACTGCTGCTCGTGTATTTTGTGAAAGATTAATGAGAAAACTGTTTTAAAGTGATCTACTTCTGTTTCTACTCCATTTCTGCTTTGATTCATGCCGATTTTGTATTTCCGCTGCATTTTCGGTAGTATCTAGCTCTGATTGACTCACACGACTGTCAATAACGGTCCTACAAACATCTTGCAATGTTTTGGTCTTTGGATAGCGTCAGCTACACACAGTTTCTGAACATCAACAGACTCCCCCTTAGTTGATGCTTCCAATCTCCAAAAATTTCATTCATTGTAGATCCGTTGAACTAGCAATCTTCGGTTAAGAAGTAAACTTCAACTCTTCCATATCTCTCACAACAATGTAGTAGAAGGATCCTACCATGCATCTTCACACATTCCTCACTTCACTCTCAATATGCACTTTACTTGTATTCTACCCTTCATTTTGATACTGCATCAATCTGTTTAGTAACACATCAAGTATCTCGAAAAACCATTAGCCTTTTTCACATTCAAGATAAACCAATATTTTATCTTATCATGCAAAAACAACAATCTGTCAGTTCAAAATGGAAGTCTCTTAAAAAGAAATCGTTTTGGTATTTTTGATATTTTTCAAAACAAGCTAAACAAACTGAAAAATATATACAATACGTCTTTTTGTGAGAATCATGTGCAAGAAGATCATATCAACAAAATCAAACTGTTTTCACACTATTAGATAATTCTTTATATAATTTTTGTGAAAAGCAGTCCAAGACGATTACCAGTATGTTTGTCCACTTAAACAAAATGCATGAACATTTCAAGTTCCATTACCGTGTGATACGTTAAGGTAATATTATACTGAAATACTAGTGTGTCCCACTTCAGGACATACCCCCGCGATCAAGGTATATACAAAGATTCCTCATAGTAGGTGAGTATACCGAATTCATCCGTTTTGTTTTACAATGATAGATAATTGGTGATCAGGTCAGTACTTCCATACAGCAAAGAGACCAATATCTAACAAGGGCTAAGACAATACCAATTTCCGGTACGATTTATGCATTTTGAACATTTTGAATGACTCTCTAGGAGAGCTTCTTCATTTATGGGTTTTGGCATTTTTTTAGCTCTTTTAAGATATCCTGGTTGTGCCTAGGTCAGCATGTATCTGGATGCACCAGAAGGACAACCCTGATACCCCCGGATGAAATGACAGTATAATGACCCAAAACCTCAGATTTTGGCAATCTATCAACGCAAGATTTAAGGTCATTAAACCATACGCCACTGATGTGTTCCCCACTCATACTCAGTTCGTTAGGTTTATATCATATTGGTAAGTTGATTATTTAATGCTTTTTGTCTACTAGTACATCATATAATGAAGCTGCTATCACACTTAAGCAATTTACATCAGTTTGAGTGTGACAATCTGACTTGCTGATTGTTTTGGTCAAAAATTACCTAAGTAATTAATTGATCAAATTAGTTAAGTGAGGTAGTGTGCTAGATGTATTTGTGAAAAATATATGCTGATTAAGTTGTTAACAAAAACAGTTTTCAGCATATGGCTCAGGATATCGAGCTGTATCTACAATCAAACAATGACCAATAAGGTAAAGGTTGGCACGGGATGTACGAGGAAATCCCTTGATCAATCTAGATCGCCGGCATAAAACCTCGGGAGCTGACAATCGCAGCTGCCTTGTTCTTCTTATTACTTCAAATATCAGGATACAGTGCAGGATATGATACGGATCAACTAGGTGTTACAATGCGATTTGAATACAAGTGTAAGTGTATTGTGAGTGATTGCAGCTAGAGAGCAAGAGTGTTCGAAAAGAATGTGTGTGTTCTATCTGATCCGATCAATCCTATTTATAGTAAAACCAAACTAACAAAGAGCCTATAAATCTGGGATATAGCGAATATTTCCTTTGTGAACGTTATAGTCCACGTCTTCCGGCTTCAACGTTCCTATTTCAACAGATTAGTCTGAGTCTTCGGGAGAACAAGTCCACTGGGACGTTACAGGCTTGCTTCATTAATCTGCACGTGAATTAGTTAGTCATTACCAGGATACTGTGTCAGGATGTTACCAATATCCTGATCCGGTATCCTGATCACAACAAAAGAAACATAGTCAAAATATTATTCAGCATATATGAGCAGAAAACCACCCATAACAATTGTCCCCAAAATATATCTGTTGGTATACCAATTCCAAGGGATATATTTTAAAAATCTTTTCTCATGAATCGAGGTAATTAAGATGAAACGATGGTTGAAGTGACAAGCTGCAACTTCCAACGCGTTTTGTACTCAATGGCTATCCATTTAGCCCCTATATCTTCTCTCTTCCTCGTTGATAACCCTTCATCCTTTCCAGAAATCTCAGGTATTTTCTCTCTTCTCTTCTTTCGAAATTCTTATTGTTTATCTTGCTTTATGGCTACCATAACTCGATCATATTCCGGTGATTCACCTTCATCGTTCGTCAACCAGAACTTAATCAGTCACCCCGGGAAGGAGGTATGCTCCTTTAATAACGTCGATATTGCCGCATTACGGAACTCCGATGCTTTTCCCGATAAGGTAATCATCTGTCCTTTCGACCGAAGCATCCGATCAGATGTTTCATCTGATGAATGGATCTGCTTCTTAGCGTATCCATTCTCTCTTGGCCTTCGATATCCCTTTCCAGAATTCATCATGGAATTTTTTCGAACCACCGGTCTCTGTTTCGCCAAAACAATGCCCATGGTCTTGAGGGTACTCCTTACTCTCAACTAGATCAAGACCTTTCATGTCCATGACCTTTGTATTGAAGACCTTCCTATCGCTTATCGTCTCTGATCACTCGACAACAGCTGTTTCTTGCTTTTTTCAACCTCCAGCAACCCCCTTATCCTCAAAGCCAGTAGAAACGAGGATGGGTGGCAACGTAAATTTTTCTTTGTTAAACGAGACTCCATTGATGAAGGAAATAGCCTTCTAGTGAAATGGTTGACTTCCGGTAGGGTTTAGGGTTTAAAATATCCCCCAAAAATATATCCTGATGATGTATCCTACACTAACATTCTAATGTTTTTATGCAGCAAACTTCAAGGAATTGGCTCCACCTACTGAAAAGTCCCAAGAAAAAATCAAGAGAATTTATCAATTGCCTGACAGTGATAGATCTTTTTCATCGCATCTTCCAAGTTCAAGCCAGTACTCTTCATCTGAAATGTCTGGTAAGGATCAAAATTTTCCACACACATATATATTTAGTTAAATAAAGTACGAGCAAAGGTTTGGATTTTCCCTGTTATGCAGCACCAGTCAAGATTCCAGAGACCTTCGAGCTTGAAGAGCTAGACAGCTATTCCGACCCCGCCCAGATGAAGAAGGAACCCAGCAAACCTTCTACCGCTTCTAAATCAGTGACCAGTTCCATAGCAACAGCCGTACCCAAACCTTCTCCTATCGTGAAAACGCGTGCCTCAAGCTCCCACAAAAGGAAGAAGCCAGATTCCCCAGTTGCCTCCGACGTCTTTCTATATGAGAATCATGGATTTACAGAATCCAGCAAGTTCATGATCGGCTTTCTTAACCAGGTAAGTATCCTTACCTAATATCCTACACATATATGTTGGTTATATATTTCGACTACACATATTGATACCTGTTTGCCCGATTGAAGGGTCTTGAGCGGTTGGTGCATTTGTGTGAAGACTCATGTGGACTGGTTAAGATGTTGGAGATCAAGTTGAAGAAGGCAGAGACGAATGTCGTAGACCAAGCAACCATTACCGCCGCCAAGTCTAAACATTACGAGGACAAGTATAAGGCAATGACCCAGGAGCATCAGGCCACCATCAAGAAGATCACCCAAGAGGCCCAGGCCAAATACAACGCAGCTCAGGTTCAGCACGAACAGGACTTGGCTTCTTATCGGGAAAGTCTTAAGGGCTCCGTCGTTATCTCTCTCCTCCAAGCCATGTTGAAAATGGCCTACGAAGCCAAGACCATGGGCCTTGAATGCCCTTCATGGAATGTTGAAGCTTGGGAGGCGAAGTTGAGGGATCGCGGTGGCAATCCCGTGGAGCATCCTGTGAAACCTGCTGTTGAGGAGCCCGCTAAGGTGGCTGAGGAGGCGGTCAATGCTGATGTAGATGCTGGGGATGATGCTGGAGCGGATGCTGGAGGAGATGCTGCCGGTGAAGAAGGTGCTGCTCCTTGAAAGCAGTGAAGTGGGCAATGATGGATATTGTTGCCGAGGCCGGAGCCCACTTTCTAAACTTGTTGGTTGTCGTTGTTGAACAATTTATATTTCCTATCTTTTAAACAATTTTAATTTCCTGCATGTAGACAATAGGATGGCCAAAGGTGGAGGGATCCTGAGTTTCAGGACGAAGCCCTTGGCCATCAGTATGGTTTATCTTGAACACTTTTTTAACAATTGAAGGTGGAGGTATCTTGGGTTCCAACAAGAAGCCTTTAATTGTTAAGTAAATATGGTAGTAAACTAATCGTGCTTTTGGTGGATGGGTCTCGGTTTGAGACGAAGCCAAAAGCACCATCTTTTGCTATGTTAATAATATAACCTTTTTATGACCTTATCTATTGATGTCCTTTTCAATTTTCAATCTAAGTATCATATTTCAAACAGTCCGACCAAATACGCTGAAATATATCCTGAGAATATATCTTGAGAATATATCCTGAGAATATATCCTAATCAGGATACTCCTAAATGTTATAACCAAACTTTTGTTAAACATAGTTTCAGAAATTTAGACAAGGCTTTTAAAGGAGCAAAAAGGAAAGATTATACCAGATACAGAGTACAATCCTATCCTTAAACTTCCATCCTTCTGCAAGCTTCCCATTGAAGATGTCCCCAGTCTGGGAAATTTAATGGACTAGGCCCTAGCCTGATCCTTGGAGCTTTTCACAATGCCTTAGTAGGAATGTCCCCTGTTCATGTCATTGTCAAATACTTAGGAACTCTTGTGATCACAACTGATTTCACACTTATGTATAACCTCAGTATCACAGGGGATAAACCATAAGTATCCTGGAGATAGATCCTCAAGATTCTGGGGATAAACCCTGAGCATACTGGGGAAAATCCTAAATTTTCGTGTGCTACAGGTGGGAGTGTATAAACTCCAAGACTTAGAAAGGTGAAAACCTTTAAACCTTAGAGAGTATGAAAATACCCTTTCGCGAGAGAGGGTGATCAATCCTCATATACCTTTAGGATCCAGGATATAACCAAAAATAACGAAATTGTCAGCCACTTTTACATGGACTGGTCCCGCTATCTTGAACTATCCCTGGATAACTTGCGCTCCAGGCGGGGTGTTTAAACCCAATTCGAGAGAAAGGTGAATACCTTTAAACCCGTGAAGGGATCAGGATCCCTTAAACGTGAGAGAGGGGGCCAATCCTCAAATCTTTCGAATTATTCTGATTGTATATCCCGGAGTCATATCCCGAAGCATATTCTGCAAAACAACCTTAAACTAAGGTGGGTGTTAGCCTGGCCAACACCCATCCGATGCTTAAGTCAGTATTGGGTTCAAATAGAATTATATTTAAAAGAGATAGAATTCATACCATCTTGAGTTAGAAATTAAATTCTAAACTCATTTGAAATAGGTTTTGAGGTGTAGCATTCTAGGATCTTGGTAGTATACCCCCCTCCATATTCTTAAGCCGGTATGCTCCTTTTCCGGATTCCGATTCAATCTCATAAGGTCCTTCCCACTTAGGAGCTAACTTTCCATCAGCAAGATTAATAGTATTCTGAAAAGCCTTCCTTAATACCGAATCTCCAACTTGAAATCTTCTAGTCCTTAGGTTCTTGTTGTATGCTCTGGATATCCTGTGTTGGTATACCACCATTATCAACTTTGCCGCATCCCTTGTCTCATCAATAGTATCCAATTCTTGACACAGGGCTTCAGGAGTCTTCTTAGGATCTCGGAGGTTGGATCTTGCTGTAGGTATCACCATCTCTGTCGGGATTACTGCCTCTGCTCCGAATACTAAGGAAAATGGGGTTTGCCCAGTTGCACTTTTCACTGTTGTCTTATCGGCTCATAAAACAAAGGGTAATTCTTCTGCCCATCTTCCTTTTTTAGCTCCTAGTCTCTTCTTTAAATTGTTGACAATTATCTTATTCGAGGATTCTGCTTGTCCATTCGCTTGAGGATGTACCGGTGTAGATGTGATCATTTTAATTCCCCAACTCTTACAAAAATCGGTTGTTCTCTTACTGATAAACTGAGAGCTATTGTCACAAATTATCTCAGCTGGTACCCCAAACCTGGTCAGGATATTCCTTTTTATGAAGGATACTACTTTTTGGTCTCTGACTTGAACAAATGCTTCAGCTTCAACCCATTTAGAGAAATAATCAGTCATTGCCAGCATAAAGACTTTTCCTCCTGGAGCTTTTGGCAATTTTCCCACTATGTCCATCCCCCACTTCATGAATGGCCAAGGGGAAGCAATAGGATATAGGGTTCAGCAGGTTGATGTAATATATTACTGTGCCTTTGACATGCATCACATCTTCGAGCATATTCTGCAGCATCTTTCCTCATCGTCGGCCAATAGTATCCTATTCTTAACACCTTTGAGAATAATGATCTGCCCCCAGTATGGTTACCACAATCCCCCTCGTGTATATCCTGAAGCACTTCTTTAGTTTCGGGATCTTCCAAGCATCTCAGGTATGGTCCTGCAAGAGATTTCTTATACAAAACATCGTTTATAATAGTGAATCGCGATACCTTCATTCTAAAGGCCTTAGGATTCTCATCCTTTGGGATGTGTCCTTCTTTGAGATATCTCATGATTGGAGCCGTCCAGGACTTAGGATCCTTCTCAGGATATTCATCATCAGGATCCTGGATACTTACTACTTCCTTATCCTGAGATTTGAGAAGATCCACTGCAGGATATAGGATATCTAGTATTGGTATTTGGGTTCCCACCGGTATCCTGACTGATGATCCTAGATTTGCCAAGGCATCTACTTCAGCATTATCCTCTCTTGGTACCTGTTGGTGTCATGAAAGTAGTATCCTCCTGGTCTGAAGGTTCCATTTGTATTTGCTGGAATCCTGAGGATGCATCCATGAAGGTTAACATCTCATGACCGGCAGTTGCATCCATCATCGAGTCGATATGAGGCAGAGGGAACGGGTCTTTAGGACACGCTTTGTTCAAGTCCGTATAATCTACACAAACTCTCCATTTCCCATTTTTCTTTTGAACCAAAACTACATTTGCTAGCCATTTGGGAAATTTGACTTCCCTAATCATTTTGCTTTTTAATAATCTTTTAACCTCTTCCTGAATGATCGCGTTCCGTTCAGGAGCAAACTTCCTTCGTTTCTGTTGGACAGGCTTGAAAGACCTGTCAATTCCGAGCTTGTGAGTTATAATATCCTTGGAAATACCTGTCATATCCTCATGTTTCCATGCGAATGTTGACATCCTGCATTTCAAAAAGTTAGTCAATTGATCTTCAATATCCTGAGGGATATTGGTTCCTACGAACACCGAGATATCTGGATTATCCTGATCCAGGATAATTTTCTTAACATCCTGCTCTGAAGCCTCCATGATATCCTGGGCTCGCATCTTTAATTGCTATCCTGCTTTAGGCTTTGTTGAGGATTTCATTGAAGAAGAATAACACTCCTTCGCTTCTTTTTGATCACTTTCCACCTTGACAACCCCCAAGGGGTAGGGATCTTGATACACTGATGATAGGTCGATGGCACAACTTTCATATCATGGATCCATGGCCTGCCCAATATATATTGTAGCAGGATATGGAGTCCATGACACAGAAGCGCTGCATTGAGTTGACTCCTTCAACATAAACTGGCAGCCTTATCTCTCCCACAGTATTCCTGGCCTCTCCACTGAACCCGACAAGTATAGTAGATTTTGAAGTGATATCCATTGGGGAAACATTCATCCTTTTCAGCATTTCTAGCTGAATAATGTTGACAGAGCTGCCATTATCCACCAGTATCATCCGCACAAAGTGATTAGCAACATATAAAGTTATTACCAAACCGTCATGATGGGGATCCTGGACAGTATCCCTGTCATCACTGTCAAACGTTATCACTTTATCGGTTATGAGGGTTGTCATCTTGGTCGGCTTATCTCCCCTTTCTGCCTTAGCCTCCTTTGCATGTCTCTTTGCTGCAGAATAAGAGGTCCCACAGATATCGGATCCTCCTGAAATAAAGTTAATTATCTTGGCATCCGTAGGAGGTGATGCTGCTCGTTCAGGATCTTTCTCAGTATCCTGACCCTTATTCTTCTTTCTCCCTAGGAGATCCTTCAGATATCCTTTGCTCAGGAGATAAATTATTTCCTTCCTTAGAGCAATGCAATCCTCCGTAACATGTCCAAAATCCTCATGGAAGGCACACCACTTGGACTTATCCTTCCAATCAGCTTTTTGTTGGTTCTTCCTAGGCCACCTCGCTTTGTCTCCTAAACCCTGCATAGCATACATCAGTTCAGGTATATTAACAGAAAAACAATATTCTGATAACTCATGATACTCCTCAGGATCCTCGTCTTCAACAACATTCACTTTCTTGATGTCATTTCTGCCATATGGCTTAGAGCGATATGGTTTGTATGAGGATTCTGACTTCCTGTTAGTTGATTCATAGGTTGAGGATGAATTCATCCTCTCTTGCATCTTTTTGTCATCCTCCAGCCGAATGTATCTTAAAGCCCTGTTTCAAGCCTTATCCAGGTTCCTGCAAGGATTCATTACAAGATCCTGGTAAAATTGGGAATCCTTTTACAAACCCATTTTGAATGCTTGCACAGCTGTTGCAACATCAAGGTGTGGGATATCCAGAGATTCCCTGCTAAACTTGTTCACATAATCCCTCAAGGATTCCTGAGGTCCTTGAGTTATCCTGTAGAGATCACTGGTTAGTTTTTCAAAACTTCGACTGTAAGAAAATTGACTATTAAACAAATTGACTAAATGGGCAAACGATGTAATTGAATGAGGTGGAACATTTAAGAGCCATTTTAAGGCCGATCCTGTCAAAGTAGAACCAAAACACTTGCAGAGGCATGCTTCCTTGAGATCTAGGGGGATAGGATTAATTTCCATCCTTTCCCTATACTGAGCAATATGCTCTTCAGGATCCGTAGTTCCGTCATAGAGCTTCATGTTGGGGGTTTGAAATCTTTTTGGGATTTCAGCATCACAAATTAGATATGCAAACCGGGATATCCTGTGGCTGTCTTGGGATACTTCTGGAATTGGCTGGACCACCCTAGGTACACTGGATATCATGTCCTTCAATTTCTGAAGCTCCCTAGAAAATGCTGATGTCATACCTGCATCCTGCAAAGACCCAAGACCATTAGTAACAAGAGTATTAGTATTATTAGACACGTTACCAGTCTGAGGATTCTGGCCATATCCTGAAGCATATCCTGAGCTTTTCACAGTTGACACCCTGACCAAAGAGGGTATCTCGGGAGTATGATTCTGAGTATGGCTAGGCA
Organism: Helianthus tuberosus; assembly: GCA_030545235.1. Taxonomy (NCBI): domain Eukaryota; kingdom Viridiplantae; phylum Streptophyta; class Magnoliopsida; order Asterales; family Asteraceae; genus Helianthus; species Helianthus tuberosus. The sequence goes on along the minus strand of CM060351.1, from coordinate 126,683,252 downwards.
CAATATTGCCCCTGTTATCCTCGGTATACACTGCCGAACTGAAGTTCAAAGCCCTGGGCTGCACGGGAGTGACGGTATCCTCAGCAGGCCTGCTTGAGCTGGATTTCAAGAGTTGTATCTCTCTCATCAGCATCTGGTTGGTCTCCTGCTGTTGCTTCATCTGATCCTGTATACTGCCAAACAAAGTCAGAATTTCATCATTAGAAGCCAAAATAGGAGTACCCCCTGAGACAGCAGATCCTTGAACATTCCGAGTGGGGATAACATCCTGAGCCACATGAGTTTCTGTTCCTCTTGAAAGATCATGAGGCTGTGAAGAGGCTTGCATCCTCGGAGGTGGTGGAAGCACCGAACCAATTTTTACATAGGTTGTGGCAGACACAGTAGAAGAGCTCATGTTTGATCTTGATGCCATTGAAAATAGTGTGGCAAAAAGTTTTGAAAACAGAAAACCAAGTACTGATTTAGAAAAAGCTTTTAGTAGAAATAGCACCACTTGCCCCACGGTGGGCGCCAAATTGTTTTGGTCAAAAATTACCTAAGTAATTAAGTGATCAAATTAGTTAAGTGAGGTAGTGTGCTAGATGTATTTGTGAAAAATATATGCTGATTAAGTTGTTAACAAAAACAGTTTTCAGGATACGGCTCAGGATATCGAGCTGTATCTACAGTCAAACAATGAGCAATAAGGTAAAGGTTGACACGGGATGTACGAGGAAAGCCCTTGATCAATCTAGATCACCGGCATAAAACCTCGGGAGCTGACAATCGCAGCTGCTTTGTTCTTCTTATTACTTCAAATATCAGGATACAGTGCAGGATATGATACGGATCAACTAGGTGTTACAATGCCATTTGAATACAAGTGTAAGTGTATTGTGAGTGATTGCAGCTAGAGAGCAAGAGTGTTCGAAACGAATGTGTGTGTTCTATCTGATCCGATCAATCCTATTTATAGTAAAACCAAACTAACAAACTAGCCTATAAATCTGGGATATAGCGAATATTCCCTTTGTGAACGTTATAGTCCATGTCTTCCGGCTTCAACGTTCCTATTTCAACAGATTAGTCCGAGTCTTCGGGAGAACAAGTCCACTCGAACGTTACAGGCTTGCTTCATTAATCTGCACGTTAATTAGTTAGTCATTACCAGGATACTGTGTCAGGATGTTACCAATATCCTGATCCGGTATCCTGATCACAACAAAAGAAACATAGTCAGAATATTATTCAGGATATATGAGCAGAAAACCACCCATAACACTGATGTACTGTCATTTCTTCTCATTCACACAGTGATAACTCATTTTTATTTTCTATTTTTTTTTTGTTTTTGTTTTTGTATTTTTAAAATTTTTAACTTAAACTTACTCCCCCTAAACACATGCACTAACTAAACTCTTTTTCGCTTAGGGAAATTTCTCCCCCTAAATTTTTGTTTTTATGGAGTAAGTTTTAAAAACATAAATTTAAACCACAAACAAACTCCCACTTTAGTCTGACAATAAGTTTTTCAATTTTGAAGTTTAGAAAAATCAAAACAAACACTAAAGTAAATAGTTCGTTACCAATTTTAACCTACTATTCACCTCAGATGCTTTACATGAATAACCACTGTTGAACACATCAAACAGTTCTTCTTGGTCATCTTGCACATTCTCAACAACTCAGTTAGAGTTGAGAACCCAAACCTTACCGGTTTTGGGTCGACCATAAACATCCATGTATGATGCTTCCATCCAATATCCATCACACCCTACAGGTGTCTGGGATGTCATCCCTGTTGTTGAACAAGATTAATAATTTCCACTAGGTCTTTGGTCACGAGAGTTCCAATAAACTCTCGAATTTCCCGACCTTTGAAAATCATTATCTTGATACCTTCTTATACCATTATCATACCATGAATTCTGAAAAAATTTTGGATGTTGTTGAACATTTGAGTTACTAAAACCCCTATGTTCATTTCTTCTTTAAAAATTTCGATTACCAGAAGTTTGGTATCAGTTTTGATATCCAAAATTCTATTTTGAGACTGATTTAATTGACCATTAAATTGGCGAAATTGTGGAGAAATACTTCTTGGTCTATCAAATCTTCTCGAAGTTGAGGGTTTTGATTGATATCTCGGTTGATTTGTCTTACTACTTGGTTTTACATTATTATTTGAACCAACATGTTTCCCATCCTGAACCTCATCAACTTTTTGCTTACCTTTCTTCAAAGGACAACAACTCGACACATGTCCTTTGTTGTGACATTTAAAACAGGATCTTTTCTTATAACCTTTCTTTTTATTCGATCCCTTTTTAAATGTTTTGAACTTTTCGTCTTCAGTATCCTCATCCAATTTATGAGGTGCATTGTTAGACCCAACATATTCTTTCAAAGAAACTAGACTATTTGGCAAGTCCACAGCTATCGGAACCACTACTCCTTGTGCAGTGGGTACAAAATCAATTAGCTCATCTTCATTTGGTAAAAAGGAGTAGTCTTGATTTTTAGAAGATGAAGCTTTACTAAACCCCACTCCTGTTTTGTCATTACTCTTTTTCAAATTTTCTTGAATATGAGTCCTGACTAGTGACGATTTTCCAAATTTGTCTAACTTTCCTGAAGTTCTACAATTTTGGTTTGCGCATCAACGAATTCTGTGCAGTTTTCCGAAAGCTCGTTAGTCTTTTCTTTCACAGTTTCATGAGCCAAATCAATGATCTGTGATCGTTCATTGACTTTGCTTGTTAAATTGCTGATTTCCTATTCATTTGATTTGAGTTTATTAAAGCAATTTGACTCTCTATTAATCAAAAGAACATTTGACTCTTTTAACTTTTCTAAAAAAGCTAACATAGTTTTGTTTTGCTCCGATAGTTTGTTAACTTTACCCTGTAGTTCAGTGCAATTAAGACATGTATAACTTGCAGATTCTGATGATACCTTCACCTTTACTGTAAGTCTATTCACATCATTCAAGCCCTTTGAAACTTCTGCATCCTTCTTCTCAGCAGTTTCCTTATCAGCTTCATTCTTTTCATCTACCTCAGCAGCTACTTCTCCAATCTTCACAGCTGCAAACTCAGCTACCAATGCTTGATCGCATGTATTCAATCTTGAAGAGATCTGATAACGTTATTCCAAAGCTTTCCACAGCTCTCTAGAAGTCCCATACCTATTAAATGTATGTTTTATTCCAAATGGCAGGGACATCTTTATCGCTGCTAAAGCTTTCTTCTCAGCATCAAACAACCGTTTCCCAGATTCATCCATCTTCTCATAAGAGATCACTAGAATTCTCTCGTCAACTCGTCGTGTCCCATCAATCATACAACTCCACATTTTAGTATCTTCACTTTTCACAAATACCTCAAACTTCTCTTTCCAATCAACATATTGTGAAACTTGTGTCAGTTGTGGCGGAACATTTATAGTTTCATCTTTATGTTCCATTTTACCCATCCTAAACACGCAGTTAAAGGTATCAAAAGGATTTTGGTAAATCTGATTCAAAATCCAAGTTAAACCTCTCTAACAGGCCCTTTCAGAGATTTATATCAAAACCCCATTCGCTAAAACGATAAAAAATGTCCGAAAAATGTAATCACCAAATTTTACGTGCAAACTCGTCTCGTTATTGCGAACAAAAAATGCCTTGTTTTTTTTTATCACACGAGTCTAACAATCCAAGATCTTGATCCGAAATGATCCTGTTATCCGAGATGGTCCGAGATGAGTTCGAGATGCAGTTTGATGATCCGAGATGCAACCTTCTTATCCGAGATGAACTCACTTGATCCGAGATGGTCTGAGATTAAACACTGTTGATACGAGATGCCCAACTTCTGATCCGAGATGAACTGTTTTGATCCGAGATGAGCAACCTTTCTATCCAAGACGAGCCCTGTTATTCGAGATCCTCAGTTGATGATCCGAAATCCTTCAGTTTCGATCCGGGATGCAAGTTTTCTGGTCCGAAATGCAAGCCTTTTGATCCGAGATGCAACTCTTGTAATCCGAGATGATCCGAGATGCTTTAGTGATGATCTGAGATGCAAGATTTCTATCCGAGATGGATCAAAATGCTTACTGTTTATCCGAGATGCACTAGCAGAACCCTAAACTTCACAACCAGCCGTAAAAAGACACGTCCAAAAACCCAAATTTTCTGCAGAAATGATTCTGAACCAAGCCAAACAAGAGCCTAACACTCTGATACCAATTTTAGGTCCCTTAATCCGTATGGATCATCACAGAATTGTCGATCTAACCTAGAGTGAGGAATCCTCTAGATCGGATTTTAACAGAAACGAGTAGAAGAAGAACATGATGCAATACTTTCAATCTAGTCTTCTATTGATTATCCAACACTAACTTTACAATCAATTCAAGACGCACAAGAAATCCCTCAGCCACTCTCTGTAGATTTCTCACTAAAAACTCTCTTCTCCTCTTCCTCTCCTCTATAAACCCTAGTGCACAACATGCTTATATACTTCATGTTTACATACTGGGATTTGGACTGGGCCTTGGCCATTCTCCAAGCTCAATACCATGAAAAACTCCCTAACCAATAATGCTAAGCCCAATACAGAATATCCAAACACTAAATACTTAGACTATTAAGTTGTTGTCATATAATATGCACCAACACTACCTGATGATATTCTGAAAATGCGTTCGAGTATATATGAAGAAGCATGATAACTTTAAAGTTTATTAATTTTCTTTTCCTTTTCAGCCAATTCTATTTTAAGTTCAGCAAGTTCATCAATATATTGATTTAAAACCAGTTGTTTTCCTTTATACTGGCTTCAAGATATTTTGCCGTTTCAGAATATTTTGAAACTCTTTCTTCAAGACATTTAACTAGACTTTTCAAAGTTTCATATGCTTCTTTTGTTCTATGTTGTGAGTATTTCATCACATCATATTCTTTTTTCATTTCTTGAACTACATTTTCTTTTTGTAAATATTCATTATTGTTTACTGAACACTTTTGTTTTAAAATTTCATTTTCTTTTTCAAGAACATTACATTTTTGTGTCAGCTCCTTTTCTTTTTGTTTTAAAATCCTTTCAATTTCAAACATTACATTTTTCTTTGAAAACATTTTCAATTTTAGCAAATTCAATGTTTCTGGATCTTAAGTTTTCATCCTTTTCAGTACAGACATTTCATGTTTCCATGCATTTCCTACACTGTGCTTCATTTTGATTTTTAGATTTATCATCAATTTCATCATTATTACCCATTGATTTAACCTTGCTTGGTGACTCAGTAGATTCAGTTTAAGTTTTTACCTCTGTCTGATCTGCCATCGTTGTTTTGTTGGTCGTCTTCTTCAAAATTTCATCCATCATCTTTTGGCTCTCATCAATGATCTCCTCCACATTCTTCTTCAAAGTCTCATCCGACTTTTCTACACTCGCACTGATCACCCTTTTGTGTGCTTCTTTACTTCTTCCTCATAATTTTTATCTTCTTTTATCTCTGAAGAAAATTCTTCTACAGTAGGAATAGCTGCATCCAGCGCTTCAAAATCCACCATCTTTGGATCCACTGCCGGATTCCCTTAAGGATCTAAATAAGATTTCCTCTCTTCATCCCATCTCTTGGAATTTTTTGCTTCTATGAAAACATCATACACTTCACTCAACCTCATACGCGCATGACGTTCCTCTCGACTCTGTCTCACCTCAGCAACCAATCCAACCTTCTCTTTCAAAGTATATTTATTCCAATTGAACCCCTCATCTTCCTGCATAACCACCAGAGCTTGATTTCTTTCTTTAGAAGACCCTTCAGTGATCTGTGATTGATTGGTCTTTGGCGGCTGTTCATTGTTGCGATGGTAGATTGCTTTCTAATAGTAATCTTCATGAAATGGATTGACGTTTTCATTCACCTCCCAGTTTGAGCATTCTCTCTTGAAGTGTCCTTTCTGTTTACATTTAAAGCATGTAACCTTGGATTTATCAAATCCCAGTTTTGTTAAAGGACCTTCAAGACATGATCTGCCAGTAATTTCCATAAATATTTGAGCTCTTCTTATTACACTCGCCATGCACCATCTGATGTGAATAAGCTCCATCTCTTCTGGATCGATCTAATCGTAGTCTTCCTTGGTCATGTTCGGGTTTCCAATTTTACCTGCGACCAAACTTTCATAAGATTCCAGAATTGATACTAAAAATATCATCTGTTGCTTGGCAAACTCTGCACTCAAACTCTGAGAATTGTTCAGATTTAATGCAATGTTACACTGAACCACATTTGGGTTAGAGTTGTTTGGTGCTGAAGATGATTCAGTTTTTACATTTGAACCTGAGTAACCAAAACCACAACTTGAAGAACTACTTTTTGATGAATCTTTTGAAGTTTCTGCACTATATGCGGTGCCAATCTTTGATGATTGATTGTTTGATAATAAGTTTCCGCGATAATATAGATTCACGTTCTGTTGAAAGTTTGAGCTGTTTATTTTGCTTTGCTTTTGTAGTTCCAGCTCATGACCTTCCAGCTTTTCAATCAACCAATCAAGACTCATCTTATCAGTTTCCACACCATTTTTGAGAATCATGATAAATGTTTGCCAATCATCTTCTTTGGGTAACGCCTCAATCAGTTTATCGATGATTTCCTCATTGTCCTTTTTAATTTCGAATCTTTTCAATTCAAGTTTCAAATAACAGAAGCGTTCTATCATTTATCGGACATTCTCTCCCTTCATATAAATGAACAAATCAAACTCTTTCTTAAGTAGTGATCTTTTGTTTTTGTTTATCTCTTTTCCACTTTCAGCTTTAACTTTCAGTGCCTCCCACAAGGATTTTGACGTTTCGTCATGTTGAAGCAAAGAAAGAATATCTTCTCTAACTGATTGTTGTAACAGTGTAATCATTCTTTGTTCATTAGAGAACTCCTTTTTATCAGCATCTTTATATTCGTTCATTGGTATTATTTCATTCTTAACATTTGTTGGTTTTTCATATCCAAATTTTAACATCATCCAACAATCATAAGCATACGCTTTAACCCATATCTCAATTCTATCTTTTCACCAGTTATAATCTTCTATGTTCATTAGTTTAGGTGGTTTTTGATGATTTCTGTACATATTATCAAAGTTCAAACTTTCGGAAATAGCATTTGAGATGCTCTTTGGTGTGGATGTAGTTTCAGATGTGAAAGCATTGTAAAATTCGTTATAAAATTCCTCTTCGATGATTTTGGAATGCTTGAGAATCACCTGCAAACAATCAACAAACAATTAAACACCTTTAAAAAAGTCAAACAACTTAAAACCCTGATTCGCGAAGATGAAAAATAGTTGATCCGTGCGGATTGACAGTTCTTGGTTCTTGCTGACTGACTAATCTTGGTTCGTGCGGACAGACAATATGGGTTCGTGCGAACTCAAAGGATCAAATCCACTCACACAACAAACCCTAGATCCGTGCAAATATGGCAAGACAGATCCGTGTGAACTTGTTTGAAGTTGATCTGTGCGAACTGAGTTACCTAGATCCGCACGAATTCAACCTGCGCACAACCAGCTAAGTTTTTTTATATTTTCAATGATTTTTTGATGAAAATGTTTGAATTTAGATCTGAAACTTTCAAGGGTTGTTTAAAACGTGATTTCGCACAACACGTTCAAAAATCAGCCAGTTTTAACCGTGGATTCGACGTGAATTCGTGTTTTAAGCTTGAAAAAGAAGCATAGAAGAAGAATGAGTAGAAAATGATGAAATTCAGCTCTGATTTTTCTTGAATCTTCTTGTTTCTTGTATCTTCAGTCCTTGTAATCAATCTCCTGCTCTGATACCACTTGTGTGAACGTGTTAGGATCGATTCCGATGTTCTTGATTGTACAATTGATTGCTAAGATTTCGTATCTTGTGCGGAATCCAAGTACGAGAGTGGATTGAACAAGAACAAGTAATTATAATATGATTTCTATTGATTGAATGACAATACAAAACCACGAAATCACTTTGACAGAGTTTCCCCTCTCTGACACTCAAAGTTACAAATGAACAAGACCTAAGACTCCTATATATAGTGTAACCAAGTCCGCAACAAACATAACTACGGATGGACTTATCTTACGCGGATGAACACTATATGCGGATGGACATGTGCGTTTGCACGGATGAAGATGAAACCCGAATTGTGCACAGGTTCGTGCGAACCTATGTGCGTGGATCCATGCAGATCAGTTCATTATGTTACACCCACATATACTTCAATACCTAGTCTTATCTGTTCTATTCTATAAGCTACGACTTGATACATTTGACGTTGAAGCACGTGATTGACGAAAGCACATAGTGCATTCATAGTTTCTAACTATAAACAAACATGCTTGGCTCACTTCCAACTCATCCCTTGGCAAACCACTTATCTCCCACTTGCCACCATTCCACCACCACTACAACACTATCATCCACCACATTCCTCCATTGTCTACATTTAGAGTATGTATAGTAGTCTCAGGATCCAAGATTAATCGTAAGAGTTCTTGTCATACAAAGGCCATGTCTGGCTAATCTCTTACATAACTTGGTGAAGTCAAATCTTTTATGTATTACTTTTGATTTCCATGTTTTGGCTACTTTTTATTTGGGTTTGTATTAATGAATTAAAAAAATAGTTTTTTTTATATTAAAAGTGAACTTTACTCTATCATTTCTTCATGTTTTGTTGATTCACTCATTTGTGTCTTTACGGTCTATATAAAGCGCATTACATGCTTGGAGGGTGGTTTGGGTAAAGTTCTTGCCTCTTTCAGTGTATAGATCCTTCAAGGACTTATTAAAGTTTATTAGGACTCCTCTTGAGGCAGATAGCATCAAATAGGGGGAAGTAAGAACGGCTTGAATCCCCTATAAATAAACTACTATTAAAACTTTAAATCGGCCTTGCGGGACTGGTTCCCTGCTGACTCAGACCGATATAGCCGAGTGTAGTGTTGCCTCCAAAAGAGAGACATGCCACATTTTGCATTAGTAACTTACTTAATTATCTTTCAAAAATCCGGCCTTACGGGTCTGTATTCCTGCTGACTCAGACCAATAAGGCTGAGGGTAGTGTTGCCTTCAAAAGAGGGACATGGCACAATAACTAAGATAATCTCTAAAAAGCCCTAAGTGCAAAAATCATCAAAGGATACGTAAAAGAGGAGTCGGAACCAAGTGATTCTATGTTGTTATTTTTTTTACCAACTTTTTATTTTTACTTCTTTTCTATTTTAAACTAACTCACATCTTTTCTCAAAATTTTGGTTAGATTAGACGTTGACGATATTCCAGTATTAAAAGCTCTTGTGTCCTTTTACCGCTTCAGTCCAAAAATGAAATCTTTTTTGTCTGAGTCCCTGAGGTTTCTTTTTTTGTTGCCATTTCCATCCAAAGTACTAACTCGGTTAAAATGTATCATTAACTCTCATGGATGACTTTGGCAATTCTCAAACCTATGGGACGATTTTGGCATTTTCCCATTTATTCTTTTGTTTTTTAATTTTATATATTTTATTTTTATCTTTAAATAAAAAATTAAAATAAATATAAATAAAATATACATACATACATACACACATATATATACATATACATACACATACACATTTATATAATTACACACTTATTTTTTTTTAATTTTCTTTTTTACCTTTAAATAAAATATAATAATAAATTAATGATGTTTGGTACGACGGGTCGACGAAGGAAGATGAGGTACGAGTGCCGAGATAGAGGGGGTGGTTGTGGCGGCAGCAGTGGTGTTGGTGGTGATGGAGGTGGAGAAGAGAGAGGGATAGAAGAGAAAAAGTGTGTATGGTGTGTGTAAACAATGGCTGAGCTTGAATAAAAAATCAGTTGAAGTCGGACTCTTAAAAATCCAAATCGGTGGGGGTTGGACTCGTAAAAAAACCACTATTTTACATTATAGAAAAATCCAGAAATTTTCGGTAAAATTATCACTACGAGCGAAAAACCTGTGAGGCCGGGCTACCTCTGGCACAAATAAAGTTTTGCCAATGTGTGTGTATATATAATATTATAAATATTTATGATATGTTTTATGTATAATTTATTATTTTAAAGGTAAAAAATAAAATTAAAAAAATAAAATAAAAGAATAAATGGGTAAATTGTCAAAGCCGTCCCAAAGGGTTTGAGAATTACGAAAATCGTCCATGACTTAACAATACATTTTAATTGAGTTAGTGATTTAGATGGAAATAACAAAAAAAAAAAAATGAAACATCAGGATCCATATATAAAAAGTTTTATTTTTGGAACAAAAGTAACTTAAACTCACTCAGGGATCATTTTGTCAATTTTTTTCAATTAATTATTTCCGTGTATGTTACAAGAACTCTGAAAAGGAATAAAAATAAGATGATAGGGTGGGTTGTCATTGTCGAATAGTGGGTCTTCACGAGTCCTGGCTAAATTTCCACACCCCTACATGAAGAAACACTGAACTAATTTTAGGGTTAATTAGTTTGGTTTATGTTTCTACCATAGTGGTTAATCTTCTTATAACTTTCTGAGCTCCTTAATGATCCGATAATCCTGCAAAACAGAGCACCGTTAGCTCGTTAAGAGGGGAATATGGGGGTTTCCCTCTTAACAAGGCTCCGGCGTGAGAATAAGTAACTGTTTTGAGGAGGTAAATGTGTGTTAAGAGTGAGAGTAGAGGGAATAGAATGTTTAACCTGTGAACTGAGGTCTCTATTTATAGCCGGAGAGGTGTAAGAGGAGATGGGCTGATGGGCCTTGGGCCGGAAGGCGACAACTTAGAGGATATGCTCTTTGTCTCACTGGTGACGACCGTTAGTGGCTTCTAGAAGTTCTCCGGTGCTGGCGCACCATGATTGGAGCCACGTGTCAATGTTGTCGGCCTAGCCGTCCTTCTGCCATCAGCAGGTAAGTGGAGATCGTGGGGCAGGTGTCGCCGCCCCCTGATTGGTGCCACATAGGCGTCCTTGTGTACTTTCTGTCTCCTGCACGTCAGACGATTGTCGAGCATGATAGAGCACGGACTGAAGGGCGCGGATTGGCTCCTTTCTTCTGCCACTTGTACCATTTGCACCTTCTGAAGTTGCCTTGCGGTACAGTTCCCGCGCGACCCTTGTTAAGCACGTAACTAGCCCGCACGGGGTTATAGGAGCTGGAGGCTCTTATTCAGAATGCTAAGTGTTGAAATTAGTGTTCTTTCTGTGTAGACCTCGCTCGAGGTCAATCCATGTTGAAGTAACCCGCGCGAGGTTGAGATTAAACATCTTGCTGAATAAGGAGTATGGTCCTGCGCGCGACATGCATGAAGGTCTGAGCGGCTTTTTGGGACCATACCCCTTCAAGTCCCCCCAGTCCAGTGCTGCACCATGCGCGAAGCAAGTGGTTGGAGCTCTGGACTTAGAAAAAGAAAAGTACTAAAGAAAAATGCTTGCTTTGGGTTGGTAGACGCGCGCGTGTAAATGGTTGCCAGTTGCTACGGCGCGACTACCATAGCTGACTGTGGGTGATTCTCCGCTTTTGAGTGTAAGCGCGCAGGTTCATTGAATATTGTGCGGCCTGAATAACTTCTGCTTGAAGTTTGTAGCAATTTTAGGCGGGAAAAGCCTAGAATTTTGAATTCTGACAGGTTGGTGCAAATGTCGTTGAAGGCGACGTTTGATTTGACTGCTGACACGGTTATGATGACGATGTTCCTGACGGTTCGGATTTCCGTCAGGTGAGTAAGGGCCACGCGCGCGTGGTAACTGTCACTCCGGGAATCTCACCTTACGTGGCAGCTTCTGATAGGCTACGCGCGCGGTGAATCCGACATGTTTACCCATCGCATTAAATGCAATGGGTATATATATCCGATGAGGGGTGAAAAGATCATATTCCTTCTTCTGTTGCTATCCTTTCTCTCTATTTGTCTTTTTTGTATCTTCAAATCTTCAAGTTCTCAGTAGCAGATCTTCAAGATCTTTAGCAGATCTTCAAGTTTTTTAGCATAAATTCGAAATTTTCTGGAATATTCGAAATTTCTTCTTGAATATCCATGGCTGAAGAAAATCCCCAAGAAGAAAACCCTGGTGAAGAAGGTCCCCTTCGTGTCCTCAAATGGGACCTGGGTTTGTTTGAACAGATTACAAGAAGCTTCCGGTTTCCACCGGAGTGGGATGCCAGATATCTCGGTCAAAACCAGACTGCTGCTGATGCACCACCGGGATATATTACACTTTTTGAAGACTTTTTCTTACAGGGTAATTTCCGGCTGTCGGCGACGTAGTTCATGGCCCATATACTTCAGTATTATGGGTTCCACATTTCTCAGATGAGTCCACCTGGAATGGTGAGGGTGCGACACTTCGAATTTTATGCCGATCCCATGGTGTCGAGTCGAGGTGGAAAGGTTTAGGGCGTTTTATCAGCTCATTAGGAACATGGGCTTCTACTCTTTTGGCAACCGGGGGTCGGCCAAGAAGATACTTCTGAATCCACCTAAGAGTTTCCATGATTGGAAACAGAAGTTCTTCTTTATTAGGGAGGAGGTAATGCCTATTGCAATGATCTTCCGCCCGCTGGATGTGATTGAGAAGGAGGAGTTGCCGATCCCGAAGGGGGAAGCCTAGTACTTAAAGCTGACCGTGACGCCAAATCGGATCTTTAGTGAGAACTTTCTTGTTGCGGCACGGATGACCGACCAGTGGCCATCGGAGAGCAATGAAGTTCCAGTGTTGAAGTTTCAAGATAGAGGTTCGTTATCCTTCTCTAACATCTATTGCCATTCAGTTGCGCTTAATTGTTCGGTTTTAATGCAGAGGCATAACTCTATCAAGCTGCTTTCCCCACATTTGGTGGATCCATGGGGGTGCGCCCGCTGGGGCCAGGTGAGCAGTATTGGTATGACCGCATCAAAGGTCAATTTATGTATCCTCCAGCTGGAGCTTTCGCCAATCCTCCTACTGTGACAGAAGGTGCGCATCTTCCCAATCCCAGACCCTTGCGTGCTGTGACTTCTGCTGGGAAAGAAATTCTTTATCTTTCCAGCGAGGAGTCAGTAGGGTCTTCCAATAGGGAGCTAAGTTCGTGGTCTAACATCTTTGCAGGTGTGTTGCGCGACCTTGGGATTGACCCAGAAGAGAAGAAGAAGAAGCCGAACAAGAGGAAGAAAGGTGTTGAAGTGACCAGCAAGAAAGGCGGGAGTAGCCGCGCGACAGCTGGTGCTTCTGATAAAGGTACTCTACGCTTTCGTCAGAGTAACTTGGAGGATTACGTTATTATCAGTGACTCACTTGAAGGTTTATCGCGTATAGGCGAGAAGAAGACCAGCGCCGCTGGTTCAAAAAGCTCGGGGAGCGCGGGTTCTCGGAACCCAGATGCTGGAGCTACTCCGTCTTCCATTGCGCTTGATGAAGAGGAGGAGGAAGAAGAGGAAGAGGAGCCTGCTGAGAAGTTGATAAGCAGGAAAAGGAGTAGGGAGGAGACCACAGCTGGTGCGTCAGTTGCGCAGAAAGCTGGTGGAGCCCCCGTAATCGGAAAACAGAGTAATCTGCGCTCTCCTTATAAATTTTCTCCTGGTTAGTTTCTTGACTATCTTGTTTTCTTTGTTGTTACTTCTTTTTAACACTTGGTTTCTGTAGAGGCCAAAAAGAAGACCCCTGAAAAGAAAGGTGCTGTGTTTAAGGATCCCCAAGAGCCGGCGCAGAAAAAGACCAAGGTTACAATCAAGCCTTTCAAGACTGCTGGGGTAGAGTCTGAGAAGGAGAAAAAGAAGGCTGCTGAGTAGCCTGTTGACAAGGTTGCTGAGAAGGAGAAGGAGAGAGAGCAAAAGAAGGCTTCTGAAAATCCTACTGATGATCCTAAGGAGACCGGGGCCGCTGCTACAACTGCACATGAAAAAGCACAGGGTCCGGAGGTCGTCCATATCACGGGGCTTGACTAGCCCCTTCAGCATGTTAAAGTAACTTCTATTACTGGGAGATCAGGTTCTGCTATTCATAAGGAAAAAACCGTTGCTGCAGGTGGTGCGAGCTCTGGTGGCGCTGGGAGGGTCTATACCGCAGTCTCCCATCGGCCCTAACGATACTGTGGGCGATATTTATTATAAAACCTACACAGAGGAGGCTCGCGGCGATGCTCCCCACCGAGCTCCATGGGGTTTGAAGCAGAAGGATACCTTCTTGGAGTTTGGTGCGTGTCGTGACTGGTTCCTGAATTCCTTCCCTCCTGGTGAGGTTAACTGTCAAAGGGCGCGAAATCACGATGGGCTATACCAAGCCTATGTCATTGGGGAGGCAAATACTCGCGCCGCCAATCATCAAATCGTACGTGAGTGGCGTACGATGGTTAAGGAGAGGGCTGATTGGGAGAAGTATCGTGAGCTCCTTGTGAGGCAAGTTAAAGAGTTCGAGAAGGCTAATGCTACTTTTTCCAAAGAAAAGGCTAAGTTTGAGTCAAATAGGAAATCGAAGGAGTGGGGCCGTGAAGGCCTTAGGGGCAAGCTTGGTGCTGCTGAAGATCTCTTGGCGAAGGAACGTGCTGATTGGAAGAAAATTTGTGAGAAAGATAATCAGCGTATGTATGCAGCTCGCGCCAGGATTACCAAACTCGAGGGTCAAGTAGCTGAATTGACAAGGAAGGTCGAGGATGGGCAAACCGATAAGGAACGTGTTGAGGTTCGATCAGTGTTGACCCTTTTTGCCTTTATGCTTTTTGTTTGTCAAGTTATCTAAGTCTGTTTATTCTTTGTAGGCTGAGCTGAAAGCACAGGTATCTAGTAAGGATAAGGACCTGGCGGCTAAGGACGTCGAGATTGCAGAGTTAAAATGTCATTTGCAAGAGCAAACTGACAAAAGTGAGTCCTTAGAGATCGACCTCGAAGCTGAGAGAGTCAAGGCTGCTACTGCTGAGGAGGCCAAGAAGAAAGCTGAGGAGGCGCGAGATGTGAGTACATCAGCCCTCAACGTAGCATAAAATAATTACTCCGAGGTTCAAGGCATCGTTGATACGCTGGCTTCTGAGGCTGAGTGGATGCGTGGCAGGGGGGTAGTCCTGGTACAGTTCTCCTTTTTAACTTAAGATTTATTTGTTAAAACTTCTTTCTTATCCATTGCCTTTGTTGTAGATGGCCAACTCTATCCTGAATGCTTCCGAGCTTGACGGAGCTGTTGCTACTCTCATAGATGCCTCGCGCGCGGTTGGTCACCGTGGAGGTTATCTAGAGTGTGCGCAGCATGTTGAAGAGGCGTTAGGACAAGAGTTTGATGTTAGCCACTGCTCAATGACCGATCAGGCTGATGCTGCATTAGCCCTTGCTGAAAAGGCTTATGATCATTTATCACTGCCTGTGATGGATTTGGTCGCAAAGGCACTGGAGCATGACGACTGGTGCCAACGGTTAAAGCAGATTCTCGACCCTCCAGTGACCTTGGAGCTGTCTGATGAGGAACCAGCTGGTGATGATGGTGATGGTGATGGCGATGGTCATGACGATGATGACGATGGTGACGGTTATGAGTAGGTAGTGTTGGTAGTCTTCGTGCCTTGTAATTTTCTTTTTAGACATTGAATGTAACTTGACACATGGTCGCGCTATTTTGAAATGAATCAATGATGTTTTTGTTTATTTCTTATGTGCTCATTGCGCGGTGCGCCTTTTAGAATATAGCATTGTGTTTGCTATTAATCTTGAAGTTACAATTATTGCACTGTTGTTTGAAACTTTGGTTAAATTAGCGCGAATGAATGTAAGTGTGGCTCTTGTGTGAGCGTAACTGCCCGGTCTCGCACTATGTTCACGGAGGACCTTGGAGGCATAACTCAAGAGCTCGTAATTTACTGAAGTGTTTTCGTGCTAATCAAAAGTTTAACATGCATTTGTAACGTAGAAGTCAATCATGACAAAAGAAAAACATAAGGCATATGCTTTCATTAAGTAGGAAACAGGCGCTTAGGCCATCATACATCGTGGAAATAAGATAAAGGGCGTATAGCCAACATAGGAAATTAAGAAAGGTGCGTGGCCAACATAAGTGGATAAAGGTGCAAGGCCGAGATCAGTCACATATAACACTTACGCAATTGTTGCGCGTTCCACGTGCGCGGGATGATGTGTCCATCCAGAGTGCGCAATTTGTATGCCCCCTTCCCTAGCACCTCGTGTATTAAGTATCGACCTTCCCATTTGGGTGCTAGCTTTCCGGGGCGTTCAGCGTTTGAAGCTTTGTTGTCTCTGAAGACATATTCTCCTGGAGTGAAGGTATAAATGTGTACTCTCGCATTGTAGTACCTCTCCAATTGTGTCTTATACTTGGCTTCTTTGATTCGCGCGTCTCTTCGAGGAAATCCAAGTCAAGACGACGCTCTGCCTCGTTATCGATTGTGTAGACTGCTGTCAAGCGCGACGAGGGGACGCCAACTTCAGCTGGGATAACCGCCTCAGAACCATAAACTAGGCTAAAAGGGGTTTCGCCAGTACTTGTTTTCGGCATGGTTCGATGAGCCCACAGGATGCTCGGGAACTCATCTACCCAGCCTCTTCTCTTCGTGCCCAGTCGGGCCTTTATCCCGTCGACAATACTTTTGTTGACACTTTCTACTTGGCCGTTGCCTTGATGGTGCGCAACGGAAGAGAAAGTGTGTTCGATCTTCATTTCTTTCATCCACTTTTGGAGGTCGTCAGACGTGAAATTGGTGCCATTGTCGGTTACAATCTTGAGTGGGAGGCCAAACCTGCAAATGATGTGTTCCCATATAAACTTGCGCACCATCATTGCAGTAGTTGAGGCGAGAGCTTTGGCCTCCACCCATTTAGTGAAATAATCGACGGCCACGATTATGTACTTGACGGCACCGGGAGCTTCGGGGAAAGGTCCCACCATATCAATTCCCCACTGCTGGAAAGGCCAAGCAGTGGATACAGGGATAAGATCGTTTTTTGGGCGCAGGGTCTTTGGGGAATGCCTTTGACAGGAGTCGCATTTGCGCAATTCCTTTAGAGCGTCGACGTGCATCCCTGGCCAGTAGTATCCAGTGTTCATTATTTTCACGACGACCATGCGTGACGTGGATCTCACTGATCAAGTAATTTGCATCTTGGGGGTCCACACAGCGCAAAAGTGGCCCCAAGAAGGATTTTCGGTATAAGATACCACCATTCATCTCATAGTGCAAGGCCTTGTTCAGTATCTTCCTTGCCTCTGCTTTGTTTTCCGGGAGTATTCCTTCTTGCAAATACTAGATTATAGGGGTCATCCAAGATGGTTGCCCTATCTCGATCACATTCACTTGTCGCAGCAAAACCGACGGGTTTTTTAGGACTTCAATTCTTACATCTTTGGTGAGATGTTGAAAAGAAGTTGAAGCGAGCTTGCTCAAGGCGTTTGCTAGTTTGCTCTCTGAGTGATTGATGTGCACTGCTTTGCATGACTTGAATTGTTGAAGGAACTCCTTTGCTTGGTCTAAATATAAAGCCATAACTTCTCCCTTTGCATAATATAATCCGTTGATTTGACTGGCGATCAGGAGTGAGTCAACATGCGCTTGTAGATTTTGAGCTCCCATTTTTATGGCGAGGCGTAAGCCTGCCAAGAATGCCTCATATTCCGCCTCGTTGTTGGTATTCTTGAAATCCAACTTGATGGCATATGTGAACTCATGTTTCTCAGGGCTAACAAGGCGCAATCCAGCTCCTGCGCCATATTCGTTTGAGGCCCCATCAGTGTATAACAACCATAACCCATCGGACGTGTCTTTTATGGGAGTGTCAACAACCTCACAATCTTTGATTTTATCCTCTGGGACTTCTGTGATGAAGTCCGCTAGAACTTGACACTTGATGGCTGGGCGTGGCCTGTACAAAATGTTGTGGCCCCCCAGCTCAATTGCCCACTTTGCTAGGCGACCTTACGTCTCTT
This sequence comes from Helianthus tuberosus, assembly GCA_030545235.1. Lineage (NCBI taxonomy): Eukaryota > Viridiplantae > Streptophyta > Magnoliopsida > Asterales > Asteraceae > Helianthus > Helianthus tuberosus. The sequence continues at coordinate 126,665,335 of CM060351.1, read as the reverse complement.
GCTTTTGCAATATTGTGCCGATGTGAAAGTTAGTGAGTACCGTGATCACATGCCCTGTAAAATATCTGTGCAGCCTCCTGGAGGCATGTAGCAGCGCAAGCACTAACTTTTCCATTGTTGAATATCTCGTTTCTGGATCTCTAAGGACCCTACTGACATAATAAATTGGAGTTTTAACTCCATCTCTCTCCACCAGCAATACCGACCCAACTGTCTTATCCGAAGAAAACAAGTACAAGATGAGTGGTTCCTTTTCGAACGGCGCGGTCAGGGTAGGGAGTTTGATCAAACATTCTTTCATTTACTGAAAAGCGACTTCTGCTTCTGGCGTCCATTTGAATTCTTGCTTCTTCACGCAGTTGCGCAGAGTACTGATAAAAGGATATGACTTTGCAGCGTGGTTTGACAGAAATCGGTTAAGCGCGGCTAGGCGGCCGGCCAACCTTTGCATCTCTTTGATCGTTCGCGGTGATGGCATCCGCTCTATGGCTTGAACCTTTTATGGATTAACTTTAAAACCGCCATTTGTAACCACGAAGCCCAAGAATTTTCCTTCCTCCATACCAAAGGAACATTTGGCTGGATTTAACTTCATATTCACGCTTCTAAGAGAGTTGAATGTCTTCTCTATATCCTTTAACATTTGGTCCTCCTCAGGGCTTTTGATCACGAGATCGTCGATGTAAACCTTGATATGTTTCCCAGTATCTTTAGCAAAGATTTTATCCATCAGACGCTGGTATGTTGCGCCAGCGTTTTTGAGGCCGAACGACATCTTTGTGTAACAGAAGATCCCGAGGTCGGTCCGAAAAGCTGTTTTGTCTTCGTCCTCAAGCTTCATTTGAACTTGATGATACCCCTTGTAACAATCCAAGAAACATTTCCATCTGTACGGTGCGAGAGAGTCTATCTTTTTGTCGATCGCAGGCAAAGAATAGCAATCTTTGGGGCATGCCTTGTTGAGATCGGTATAATCGACGCACATTCTCCATCCTCCATTAGACTTCTCCACCGTCACGGGGTTTGCAACCCAACTTTGATATCGCACCTCTCGCAGTATGCCTGCTTTTAGCAATTCACGGACTTGCTCATTCATGGCTTTGGTTTTATCCTCTCCTAGGCTGCGCCTTCTTTGAACTTTTGGCTCGACTGAGGGATAGGTGTTCAAACAGTGTTCAGTGACATCGCGCGGGACACCGGTCATGTCTGCCGGAGTTCAGGCAAAAATGTCCATGTTCCTGAACAATAGTTGCTTGAGGTGCGTTCTGATGTTTGGTGAGATTGCGTGGCCAATCGTCACTGTTTGCTCTGGGTATTTGCGGTTTAGAACCCATTTTTCTGGCTCGATTGTTGAAATTTTCGCCGCCTTGGCTGGGCGCACATCCTCAGCTGACATCACTTCCTTCTTTGCATAGATAATCGCCACCCCCGTCTCGGTCGGAAACCCGATGGCTGAGTGGGGTGTGGAGGTAACCATGTTTAGCTCTCCTTGGGTTTCTCTCCCAATTAAAACATCATGCCTCGATTTGACAGGCATCACCATGAAGTTGACATTTGTGGTTCTTGAATGCTTCCCGTCAGATAACGTGACGGGGAAGCTGATTTGGCCTAACGGGAAGACCATTTCGTTATAAAATCCTGACAGAGGATAATCAACCGACTCAAGGCTCGCTTTATCTTCATCGTCAAACTGATTAAAGCATTGCTCATAGATGATGTTAGCTATGCTTCCCGGGTCAATGAATATGTATTCTGTTTCATAATGACCGATAATACCGGTAGTGACAACGGGGCGTGTGGCGCGAGGACCCCGACGTACTACCGGGAAGATGACCTTTTGCTCTTGCCATGCGGGTTCGTAAGGGCGTTTGCCTTTATCTCTTGCGCCGTATCTTGATCCGTTGACCATGTGAGTTTCCAGGCGCCTGACCTTCTTTTGGTTCCCATCATCATGGCGCTGGATCTGGCGTGTTTCTTTGCGCACGTTTTTCACCAGGTGGCTTAACTTTCCGCTTTTTAGCGCTCTCTCGATCTCTTGTCATAAGCTGATACAGTCATCTGTCAGATGACCTGTATCCTTGTGAAAATTGCAGTACAGGTTCGGGTCTTACCCCTTCTTGTTTGTCATAGGCCTTGGAGCCTTGAAATCATGATTCTCTGTCATTAGCACCTCTTTTGGTGTTTTTGTGAGTGGAGTCCAGTGCTTTTCTCGGTTATCATCCCTGACTGCCTTTCGATACCCAATTCTGTTAATTGTTTCCCGCGCGTCCTCTTTGTAGAGCGATCTTTCCTCATAACCACTTGATTTTCCAGCTTTCCAATCATGACTTTTGCTCTTGTTGCGCTTGTCGTAGTCACGCGAGCTTTTCTTGGAAAAGCGATCTTCGGTGTATGAGCTCTTGGCTCCAGCTAGCGATTCTTCGGTTTGCGCTACTATTTTTGCGGCTTCCATCACCTTGTCCCATTCTTTGGGCATACCGTCTTTTCCGGTGATAGTTCTGATGAGACTATCGCAACGAATGGATTTCTTGAAGTGAGCGCGCATGAGCTGTTCGCCTACACCGCCGATTTCCAGACATTCTTTGTTAAAACGAGTGATGAAGTCTTCCAAACCTTCATTTTCCCTGCGCCAGATGTATGTTACCTCAGACGTATCTCGTTGATAGCGTCTTTGCTGGCTGAAGTGGTTGACAAACTGTGTTCTGAAATCAACCCATGAACTGATTTTTCCAGGCGGAAGGCTGTCGAACCAGGCGCGAGCAGCCCCAGTAAGCGTCTGGATAAACAAATGGCACCAGATTGGCATATTCCATCCTCCCATACAACCAACACTTGTGAATACTCTGACATGATCGTCAGGATCAGTTAAACCATTGAATTTTCCCACTGTTGGGGGTAGCTTTTCTCTTGAAAGTGGTGCCAAAGCTATCTTTGGGATAAACTTCGAGTGTTCTGCAGCTTCAGCTGGTCTATAGGCGAGGCTGAAGTCTCGCTCTGCTTCTTCGCTGTATGGAATGCGCTGTCTTGACTTGTAATTTTCGTGATTCCGCTGCAAACGGTTGAAGACTGAGGATCCTTCGTCATCTTGCCAAGTTGGGTTATTTGGGTCTGTGTCATCCCACTCGTTATTCATATTGCGCGGCCCGAGCCGGCTATGAATTGGACCCCTTTGAACGTTTGACGGATGGTCATAATAGCTTTCTGTCTCTCCCCGTGTGTCGCGCGTGCCATGCACGCTTGGTCTTCTTAGGGGATGAGGCCTGTTAATTCTTCCTTGAAAGTTTTGTTGTGGGGGTATCTGGCGCGCCCCCTGACTCGGACCCGGAGGTGTAACCAAAGATGGTTCTGTTTGTAAGACTGCTTGCTGTGCGCTCAAACATTGATACGCCGCATTGATGGTAGCAATTTGTTTGGCATACCAAGAGGCTGGAGTTTCGCCTTTTGGCAGCCCTAATAGCGCCGAAATGTTCTGAGGTGGAGCTGGGTTTGAAGGGCCAGCGACGTGACTTACTGGGGTTACCGTTTGAGTGATGCGAGTGGCACTCTCGCGAGGTCCCCCAGTGTTGGTTACTTCGATTTCACCGATTTCTTCTACATGTTGGACTTGGACATTTTGATTGTCCTCCCCCAACACTGCGTTAGAGTTTGTTCCAAAACCAAAATCAGGAATGATTCCTTGACCAGCCATGATCGAAGGAAAAACATCTTAGAAAACTCAGAAAAAGAAGATGAAAGTGATTTGCAAAAAATCGGTGGGCGCCAATGAAGAAACACTGAACTAATTTTAGGGTTAATTAGTTTGGTTTATGTTTCTACCATAGTGGTTAATCTTCTTATAACTTTTTGAGGAGGTAAATGTGTGTTAAGAGTGAGAGTAGAGGGAATAGAATGTTTAACCTGTGAACTGAGGTCTCTATTTATAGCCGGAGAGGTGTAAGAGGAGATGGGCTGATGGGCCTTGGGCTGGAAGGCGACAACTTAGAGGATATGCTCTTTGTCTCACTGGTGACGACCGTTAGTGCCTTCTAGAAGTTCTCTGGTGCTGGCGCACCATGATTGGAGCCACGTGTCACTGTTGTCGGCCTAGCCGTCCTTCTGCCATCAGCAGGTAAGTGGAGATCGTGGGGCAGGTGTTGCCGCCCCCTGATTGGTGCCACATAGGCGTCCTTGTGTACTTTCTGTCTCCTGCACGTCAGATGATCGTGGAGCACGATAGAGCACAGGCTGAAGGGGGCGGATTGGCTCCTTTCTTCTGCCACTAGTACCATTTGTACCTTCTGAAGTTGCCTTGCGCTATAGTTCCCGCGCGACCCTTGTTGAGCACGTAACTAGCCCGCGCAGGTTTATAGGAGCTGGAGGCTCTTATTCAGAATGCTAAGTGTTGAAATTGGTGTTCTTTCTGTGTAGACCTTGCGCGAGGTCAATCCATGTTGAAGTAACCCGCGCGAGATTGAGATTAAACATCTTGCTCAATAAGGAGTATGGTCCTACACGCGACCTGCATGAAGGTCTGCGCGGCTTTTTGAAACCATATCTCTTCACTACATTATTAAAGTTGATTTCTCTATTCATCTAGTTACAAGTCTCCAAATTTCAATTCCAAACGTGAGAATAGTTTACATGATCCATTAGATTAATTCCACATACTATAGATCAGAGTAATTTTAAAGACAAATATGTTCTTATCTATCAATGAGCATAGAAACTGCCGGTGAAGTTCAATTTGAAAACCGGGGGTGTATAAAAATTTCGACAAAAGATCCTTTAGTAGTTTGTCGATAATTAACAATGTTGTGTAATTTTGAAATTTTTTACCTTCTCTAGGCCAGTTTCGAAGGCCGCTTGTTGATTTTCAACATATCAATGACATATATTTAGACTGTGGGGTATGGTGGGGCGGGGGTTTGGGGCATGGGTTAACACGTAGAGTTCGAGTCCCCCGCTGGTGAGTGACGTGTCCGTGGGGTATGGCGGGGCGTGGCTAGCCCGCGTGGCTTGGCCAAGTTTATTAAAATAAAAAAAAAACCGAAAATTAAAAAATACACACAACATTTAAAAAAAAACCTAAAATTTTATTAAAATCTCCTAAAAATTACAAAATTCTACCAAAAAAAAAAAAGATTACAAAAAAAAAAAAAACCTAAAGTGTTTGGTAGATTTCGAAAAGGGCGAGTTTGTCAAACAGCTTCCGCTCCTTGCCCCGGAACTCGATGTTGACCACCGCCACCCGGTATTCGTGACTTATCTCACCGCCCAGGACTCGATGTTGTCAAACAGCTTTGGCGCCATTTGTGTTGGCACGCGTTTAAATTGTGCCGGTCGTTTCCCACGTTGTGCTGGTAGCTAGCGAAAGCTTCCGGCCAGTAACGGGTCTCACCGGGTTGGCGACCCTTAATCGCGTCCACGACGCTCGTGACAAGGACTAGCTCTTCCTCGTGCTTCCAAGAGGCCATCGATCAAGTGTTTGTGGGTAGCGGTTCGGGTAGGTGACTTGGGTTGGGGTAGCGATGTGGACAGCCGGTGGGGTTGGGGGTTATATAGCGATGTGGACAGGTGGGTGGGTGAACCGTTTGGCTTGGCCAAACGGATATATTTTAAAATTTAAACATGGCCCGCTATGACCTAGCCAACAAGCGAATAGGAGCCGGGCACGTAGGATCGCTAGGCATGCCCAACGCCCGGGCTGAAACTCTCGCCCAAGGGGCCACGCCCAAACCCAAGCCCACCCGGGGTGGTGACTTAGGTGTTTTCAGCCAACCCACGCCCCAACCCCGCCCCATACCCCATAGTCTTATAAAACTACTTTTTTCCTTGTCGAGTAAGATGTCTATTTTAATTGTGACCGGTTAGTGTTTTTCGGTTAAATGTCGATCAACTTAAAAACATAGTTTACATTTTTTTTAGATTTAACTGCTTTTGATTCTTTGGTGATCACCGAGAGAGTGGGTCGTCGGACAAGTTTTCTTATGTTAAAGTCTTCTTTCGATATGTGCAAGACATCACTTTCGTGCATAAGAAACCGAGAGTCTACACGCTTGATGTTGAAGTTAGACTACTTTTCCTTATAATTCTAGTAGATGCTGTAATTTAATTCTCAATCGGGTAGGTAGGATTAGAGTAAAGTTTATTTCGTGTCCTCATATTGTACTACTTTTTCATAAATTTAGTTGTTAAAAAAATACAATATGATTGTTTTTTTTTATTTTTTAACTAGTAATATGACCCGCGGGCTATCTACCGCGGACCCGTTGCAAAAGTCAAATGGGTTCCTCCAAATGTTATGTTATGTCATGTTTCGACGTATTCGATTCAACTCAATGTAACCTATATAAGCATCGTGGCTGAATCAAAACACAAAGTAAATCGAGTTTATACCGTACAATTATAATGTATTATATGTGACATGACTCATACGTAGGAAACATACCAAAAAAATCATAAAACGTGTATAAATGAATAACTGACATTTGTAATTAAAAAGAACTTATTATAGCTTAAAAAGAGAAACAACAAAAGGAAAAAAAAGACATTAAACAATAAGTGTTGCAAAGTGAAATGACAAAAGTCGGGAGGTGTAAAAATCGAATTTGATTTTCGGTATAGATATGTGATAATATAATAGTAATTTTAGTTGTCGTGTATTGCGAGAGGGTCGAAATATAGAATAACTCAAATTTATACCCTACAATGAAAATGTATTATATATAAACTCACTCGGTTTGGAACAAAATTTACATGGAAACGTAGGCCAACTGAAAACGTACATAAAATAAGCACGGAAATGTATTATATTTGAGTTGATTCGTTTTTATGTGTAGTAGTCTAGAGGCTAAAGTTGACATTTTTAAAGTTTTGAGTGTAGTAAATTACAAAAGAAAAAACAATGGATGATGGTGTAAATATGTAAAAAGGGAGCGATCATAAATAAAAAGGGAGCGATCATAAATAGAAAGTCCACCGATTTTCATATTTAAGATAGATAGAAGTCTAGGGGCTAAAGTTGACATTTTTAAAGTTTTGAGTGTAGTAAATTACAAAAGAAAAAGCAATGGATAATGGTGTAAATATGTAAAAAGGGAGCTATCATAAATAAAAAGGGAGCGATCATAAATAGAAAGTCCACCGACTTTCATATTTATGATAGATAGAATAGAATATGTAGGTTATTTTTATTTTTTTTAACAAACTAATGGTTGGTGGTCCATTGGTAAAAACGGAAAACCTTTAAACACTTTGAGATGAGAGTTTTTAGGTTCAAGTCTCATAAATAACAAGAAATAAAAGATATTTTCGTTCAAAAAAAATCTTTAAAATTAACAACATGAAAGGAAAAAAAATACTGAAAGATTTTTAAGACTAGCACATAACAATTTATTATACAATAAAAAAATGAACTTTGTAAAATACACTTATATTGTTTTATAATTATACTTAGTAATTGTTGTAAAACAACGGTATCTATTAGGAATCAATATACACGATAAACATAAGAACATAGATCATGTAGAGAAAGAAATATGAAGAATGAGATAATTCTTATTGACATTGAATATATCATCCCAAATACAAAGGACCTCTATATATAGGTCAAATCTAATACTAATAAAAAAGTATAGATAATGTCACATGACATTCTCATACTAAACTAAAACCTACTTAAAACCAGATGACATTCTCTTCTTCAATTCACATTTATTATTAATTAATTAATTAATTAATTAATTAATACAAACCAATAAAAAATTCCTTAACAACTTAATACTAATAAATATTTTATATATACTTAGATATTAATTATTTAATTTTGACTTATCTAAAATATATAGTTAGTTATTAGTAAAAGTTCTACTTATAATAAACAATTTCTTATAATGTCAATGTGACAACACCTTATTCTTTAAAAAAAGGATTTCTTTACAATAAATTATTATTTTATATTATAATAATAAAAAGATAAAGAATAGGTTAATTTGATATTTGAAAACCGGTTTACTTCCATGCTTTGAAAACACTTTTAATGTTATTAGACATGTGTATCAAACGTGTTTAAGGATAGAATATCTTTATAATAATTTTGATACAAGTCTATACTCACTGGATGTCCTAAATGAAGTTATATTTTTAGGCTTACCAAACCATTAATAATTAACAAAGGTCAATGTTCCAGTGACGTTATCAAGAAATATTCATTGAAAGAATAGTTTATGTAACGAACTCGACAATAGGTCCTATCACTAGGTGACTAGGTTATTAAGGCACTCATATTATCCTCCGGAAGTACTAATAACACTTGAACATTTATACCTTGATTTCGTTTAATACCGCAAAATAGAAAGATTCTTTTTATATTGAAAAGAGATAGATTCCTCTCGCCCAATGTTTTGCCATGACGATAAATAAAAGTATAGGACAATTTCTATGTAAAGTTTGTTTGTTTCTAAGAGAATTGGTTTTTACACATGACCAACTGTTGCATTATCTACAGTAAAAAAATCACTTATGTAAATTTACAAAGAGAATATAAAATTAAATAATTTACAAATTTATATCCTTAAACCCGTATAGTACACGGGTCTAATAATCTAGTTATTAATACAAGAGTAAATAAGAGACGGGACTTAAGAACGTGGAGAGTCACTATAAATAATTTCTTCATAACACTCCCCCTTGACTATCCACGTGATAAATGAAAATAAAATATAAACTTTTAATACGCTTGGTTATCAACTTGATACGTTTGGAGATGCTGGCTCTTTAAAAACCTTGCCACGAAAACCCAGTGGGACAAAAATTTAACTAAGGGAAAAAGAGTGCAGCACGTATCGTCTCCCCCTGATACTTCTAGATCATGTACGTTGCCTCATCAAAAACCTTACTAAGAAAAACCCAATGGGATAAAACTTAGTGAAGGGAAAAAGAGTGGAACTTCTGTAAAACTGTGAGTGCATAATGTCTATCACTTCCGCCAATCCCGAATCGTAGCAGAAAACAGATCAAAACATGGTTTTATATTGTTATATATAGGGGAAAGTCAATTTAGTAGCAAGGTGACATTATTGTAATTAATGAGACTTTCTTTAGTGCCTTGCCTATAATAGGAGGCTTAGATAGTTCATTAAGAACTTTTGCAACATTTGAAGCTTTGAAGGTCTAGAGAGAGAAACTAGTGTTCAAGGTGATTCATGGTTTTGTATATTGTTATATCATCAATCGAATCATCGTTTATTACGTTCTTGTGTCGATCCACACACGTACATGGATTCCGCACGTGATACGTGTTCGCAATCGTGTTGGGAGTTCAAAATCGATCCGGAAACGAATCCACAAATGGTATCAGAGCGGGAGATCGATTGCATGGATCAGAGATACAATATTTCACAAAACTTCATCAGTTTTGGAGCTGAATTTGCATCAGATTTGTCATTTTTTTCATCTACTCAATTTCTTAACTTTTTGGAACTAAAAATCTCAAATTTTCGGTGATTTCACGGTTAAAATTGAATGAATTTTTGATAATGTATGCGAAAACATGTGTTAGATAAACCTTCAAAATTTCAGATTTTAATTCAAAGGTTTTTTTGGATGAATTTTATAAAAAACTGACTAAAAAAATGTTTTTCGCTGTTGAGTTTGGCCATCCGTCCGGATAGGCCCAAGCCCATTCGTTCGGATGGAATGAATTAACCTAGTTGTTCATTTAAAAGTCCATCCGTGTAAAACAATTAAGTCTATCTGGACTTAAACACCCATCTGACCCATTTTGTCCATTCAGTGAAAATAAAGAAAAGTCCATTCGGAATGAATAATCTGGTTAACCGTGAAACTTTATTATTTTCGGTCCAATAGGATAAGCATATCTGGAACAGTGTTTCATCCGGCACAATATTCTATGTTCATCCGTTCTTTTATTACCTTCATATGGGTGAATTAGTTAAAAGGTATTGTTATCATTACATTTGGCCGACTGAGATATCATCCATCTGGTTAAAGATTCTCATCCGGAAACCTTCATCCGATAATTAAATATCATCCGGCCGATAAGAGTGTCTAGTTTTCTGATTGTTGCTCATCCGGGAGTAGCAGGTTTTCCATCCAGACAACAGAATATAGTCCATCCGCTGATAAACTCCCATCCGTGAAGATAGTCCATCCGGGTGTATCATCTTCATCCGGGTGACTGTATCCATCCGGGCGTATCATCTTCATCCGGGCGAATAACGATCGGTGTCCATCTGTTAAACTGAAAGCACCATCCGGATGTATGAGCAAGTGTCTATTCGTTGTTTCTTCATCCGAACGAATGTGAAAGCAATTGTCCATTCGTTGTTTTTTTTTTCATTCGGGCGAAAACAAAATACAAGTATTCAATTCGGTGTTATATGAATCCAGTGTTCACAGTTACAAGTCAAGATTGTTTGGTATTAATGATTCAATTGCATTGATTGGTCATATAAATCAGAGAGTGTTCACAAATTGATCTGATATTGGTTGCAATGTTGTTAGATAATTAATGTGAATCAGTTAACTAATTTGGTATAATTGTCAATCCATTGTTTTGTTGAAACTAAATACATTTGTTTGATCGAAAACAAAATATGGTTTTCAGTTGATTACCAAGGAAAAGTTTCATTTGCAGGTTTATTTGTTAATAATTGCAGATCGATTTGTTAAATTTGTTTGAATAGAACTCCATCCGGATGAACTTCATCCGGAAGAAACGGATTTGTAGGTTACATATTCACAAAGAATCAGTTTGTGACAGATACTCATATTCAGGCTTGTGAATCATAAACAAAATTTGTTTCAAAACAGTTCACTCACGGTTATACATTCGCAGATTTGTAAACCCGTTTGCAGCAGTGTATTGGTGTTTTAGTCTCAGAATTTGATCCATAAGTATTCATCCGTAAGTCCATCCGCTGGAATCAGGCCATCCGTAAGCCTATTCGTAAATCTCAAGTTCATTCGGTTAAGGTTCATTCGGACTTGTTCAGCTTATTTGGCTCATTAGTTCACTAGTTCATTAAACAAGTCCATCCGATCCGAAGTAGTTAAACAACGTCTATCCGGGAATCTTGTTAATTCGATCAAAATCCGTGTGTTGTCAGCTTCCATATTCACAGATCCATATGTTGATTCTAAAAATTTCAAATATTAACGCAAAATTAGGATTGTTAAATATTTGAGTTTTATATCTGGTCAATTGTGTGTTTAACTGTTTGAAGGTGATATACAAGGGTTGAAAATCAAGGTTGATTCGAAGATGTCAAACATGGACGAAGAGTTCTATAATACGTTTTACAACGAATTTACATCCGAAGCGACACCCACAACGAAAAGCGTATCAAACATGATTTCAGAAAGTTTAACCTTCGATAACGTGTACGGAAACCATCAAAAGCCACCAAAACTGATGAATATAGAGGATTATCATTGGTGGAGTACCAGATTTGAAAACTGGGTGAAAGCGTATGCGTATGATAGTTGGATCATGTTAAATTTTGGATATGAAAAACCAGTGAATGATAAAAATGAATTACTTACAATTAAACAATTTTCAGATACTGATAAAAAGGACCACTCTAACGAACTAAAAATGGTAACACTACTACAACAATCTGTTAGAGAGGATATTATGTTTTTACTTCAACATGGTGAAACATACAAGTCGATGTGGGAAGCATTGAAGCTGAAAGCCGAAGGAGGTAAGGATATCAAAAAAAAAAAAAAAAAATCTCTGCTGAATTAGAAATTTGATTTATTCGGCGGCATGAAAGGAGAATTGTAACATCCGTGCTTGCAATCATTGTGAACAGTTCTATTATCAATAAAACAATGTTATTTGATCCCAATGTTTGTTTGGTTGTGTTTTACATTTTTCATGTTTTGACTTTTATGTAACTTCAAACTCTATATCGCTTTCTGGAGAGTTATACGCAAACTGGTGCGTAAACGTAATCAGTTTAATGCGACAAATACTCCGGAACATCACCATATACTTAACATACCTTAAATAACCTTTACATAACTTAGAAATAAGTTTTAAAGGCTTTGGTATGGCAAAAACAAGTTAATTCGACTACAGGGACTAAACTTGACAAACTGCGAAAGTATGCCAATTTGAACTGTAACGAACATTCCGGAACATGACCATAAGTTAAACATACCATAAGTATCCTTTACATAGCTTGGAAATAGGCTTTGAGAGGTTCGGTATGCTAAAATAAACTTTTGGGTCATTCAGGGACTAAAAGTGTCAAAAAGTGCACAAGTTTGCACTTTCGCGCATAACTTACGTTCTGAATACATCTAGACATCCAAAAATTTATGTAAGCACTAAAATATTTTATTTTAGTGTTTGGCATAAGAAAAATCCATTCGTCACGCAATTTAGATCGTTTCTCGCGCTTATGCGCATTCCGTCGTAATTAACCGAACATCGCGTTCGTACGACCAAACGAACTAACATCCGACATATTTTTGAGCATGTTTCATGTCCACAATGTTTAGGTATCCTTGTGGATCCTTGAAAATGATTTAACGAGCCTTAAACACGTCGGAAATGGCCTTAATACGCAACGGGGACTGAAAGGTGAGCATTTGAAAGTGTTTGCTGATCAGGGGACCCCTAGCGCGACGCCTAGCACCCCTAGCGTCATGCTAGGCCCCTTCTGATCAGCAAAGGTCATTTTTAACACAAGTTGGCAGCTCCTAACACTTCCCAAAGGTCAAGTGCCACATGTTAAACTCTTATGGTGGCCAAATTCAGTAACCACAACATTCCAACAAGTGTAGGGGTGTGATCATTCCCTCTTCTCCAAGAAACGATCCTAACGGTGGACCGAAATCTATAAATACCCATCACATTTCACTTCATTTCTCATAAGAATCTGATCATTTGTGCTCTAAGTTGAAACCTTTGTTTCATACCTGAGCTATTTTGATCTAGATTAGCATTCGGGGACCCTTCGTAAGTGTTCCTTCGTTCTTTTATTGCTTTTCGAGTCTGAAAGTCAAACTTTATTTTACTTTCTGCATTGACCAGTTTATGGTCGATGCGAAGTTCGTTGAACTTCATAACGTGAGCGTGATCACGATGGTTATAGTCCCTAGTGACTATACCTACTGATTACCACGTTATCTAGGCTCAGTGACGAGCCGTAGTTTCGGTCAGAATACGTATTCTTGCGTATTTTGTAACCAAACTACTCTTAGGTATCACAACCGTTTGTTGTGATACCAAACCTATTTTCTAAACTTAGTTAAGCATGTTTTAACATGCTTAGCTCGTCACTTTTAGTTTAGTGCTTATATAGGGTCGTCAGGTAAGCGATCAAAACAATCGCTTATACTTTCGAACCCGAATCGTTTGGTCGATCATTAGGATCCGACCAAGCACGTTAGGTGACCATAGTATATAGGGAATAACCTTCCGAGGTTATACCTTATGGTCGCTTCGGTTAAGTAGTTGTATGATAGGTAGTATATATGCCTTAGGTAAATTACCAAAATGCCCTTTTGACGCCAAAATTCATTTTAAGCATATGTAACATAACTTTTGACATCTAAACTGATTTGACAACAATATTAGACATGTTAAGGCATATGTTACTTGTCATAGGACTAGTTAGGCGGTCCGAACGCGTTTTACGCGAACGACGCGTTAACGTAGCATAAGCTACCGAAACGGGTTGTAATGGGTCGTAAGCACTTAGGTTAGGTTTCATTTAGTATGTAGGCTTTGTTAAACCGTATGACACGAGTCTCTACACTCGTTTGGTTTACGAACCCTCATTCTATCCGATCTTCCGATTTAGGTCCGGTTTATTAATGTAGTTACCTATATTAGGTGCCGTTTGATATCCGTGATCTCTAGCATTGCTTGGTGGTTATCTTAGGACTTCTGAGCAATCTCAAGTGAGTACATAGACCCCTCTTTTACTGTTTTTCAAACTGTTTTGGGGTGAAACACATGTGCCTAGTTGTTACTTTCGTGCTTTCCTGTTTTCACATCATATACCTGCTATGTTTGTTAGTACATTATAGTACATGATTTCATTACATTTCATGCTATGTATGTCCATTGTGTGCATACTTAGTACATTGTTTTACATTACATTTCTGCTATGTATGTTAACTGATAGCATGCTAGCACATTGATTTACATGACTTTTCTGCTTTATATGTTAACTTAGCATACTTAGTACATTGTTTTCATATAACATGTTCACTTTTGCTATGACATTTGGTTTGCACAAACGAGACTATTATACGTTCATTAACATTAGCTACGCCGCTCGGTAGTAAGTACTGGTACCATAGGACTTGACAAATCCCATTCCTGACATCCCGGGTTTGTTTGGATGTAAGGAATGACTGAATCCGAAAACATTTCTTTTGATAACCTTGACTGAAAGGGTTATCCGACTGTCTCAAGGCTTGAATGTATGCGTTAAGTTACCACATAAATGTTTGTATCAATGTAACATGTATTACTTTGCGAAACATAATTTTTTGATATATTCAAATTACTTTGTTTTGTACATTTCTACATTTGGATTATGTGACAATACTTTACTTATAATACATAACATTTGTTACACATTACTTGACTATGTTTGGACTTATAAACATTTGACATGGCTTATACAAGGACTTTTGACTATTGGTTTAAACATAGACTTTATACATTGGTGGTTTGTTTAAGTGATTTAAGTAACGACGCATGTGTAATACGATACAAGCATGGTGGATACGCCGCTAGTACTTCCTATATATAAGTGTTTGTATGGTATTACATATTGTAGCATTATTTAAATCATTTCAATTTAGACATATGGCATTTTATACAAATAACATACTTTTCACAAAGACATTGTTTTACAAAACAACTTATCTTATACAAATTCATTTTACATGGTTATTCATTTAACCATACATTATTCTCTTATTTATACATATCATCTGAACTTATTGTTTTTCAAACGAGTTACAAAACAAATCAAATTACAAGGTTCATGGCTAAACTTTATTAAACAATTTCTTAAACTTAAGTCATGAATCCTATTTTCGCAAACCTATGTATCTCACAGGCATTTTTATGCTGACGTACCTATTTTCACATGTGTTTTCAGGTGCTTTTCCGTAGGATGATGATCATGACACTAGGGCGGACCTGTGCCTTAGAGACTTAAAATGAAGATAGACTATGTTTAATTATGTTATAAACTCTTTGTTTCCTGTTTAAGACAATGAAACTCTTGTTTAATAAATAAAATACAACTTTGTATGCCATGGTTATGAAACAATTAATTCTGTTACAACACTCCCCGACGTTTTCCGCCACGTTTTGTATGTTATACGTGGTCAGGGTGTGACAGAAGAGTTGGTATCAGAGCCAATGGTTATAGGGAATTAGGTTATTAGTAATGCTTTGACCTAGACTATAACCTTTCTAGGACCCTAACACAAGTTATCTTGTGTTTAGATTTTAAAACATGTACATCACCTATCCTTAGGTGATTATCAAAACAAAAACCAAATTTTCCGAAACGATTTTTGAAAAACAATCTTCTGTTTTTGAATGATTTATTACAAGGTTTTGAACCCTCTTTTGTAAGGTTTTGAACCCTTCCAGTTTGACTAAATATTTGGCCTTGTGCCTTCAAATTTTCAAAATCTCGTCAACGTTTTGGGTTTTAAATAATGTGAACACGTGCAAACTGGAAGAGTGAATGCCTGTATTCTGGGTTTTCTGTCTAGGCAAGCACTTCGTATACATCTCATCAGACGCGAGACCAGTTGTGCTTACCTGGGAATTCTTGGGATGAGTGTTCACTTATAGGCGAGCATGTCTTCGTGATACATTATTTTTGATCCATTTACTTTGATTAGTCACTGTGCGTCGTCTGTTTGCTTGGTAATGCAGACAAATGACCACCATCTTTGCTTTTGTTAATTTTGTTTCATCTCATTCTTTTCATCCAATCATCTCACTCGTTTCCTTTCATGTTTTCCTCTTTTAGAATGCCTCCTCGACGCGAAAACCAAATAGCGACTGCCGAACTGGCAGAAATCATTGCGCAGCAGATGGCTGCTCAATTCCCAAATCTCTTTGCTCAATGGCAACAAGCCAACAACAACAACAATGCTCCATGCAAATACAAGGATTTTAACTCGGCTAAACCACTCAAGTTTAGTGGTTCTGAAGGAGCGACCGGGCTTCTTCAATGGTTTGAGAGCATTGAGAATACTTTCCGCCACGTGCAGTGTCCGGATAATCGCAAGGTCGAGTTTTCTTCGAGCGTGTTTCAGAAGAGGGCTCTCACATGGTGGAATGGGGTTATGAGAGATCGGGGTGCAGAAGTTGCTCTAGCGCAAACTTGGGCTGAACTTAGGGCCCTTATGATGAGGGAATTCTGTCCTCGTCATGAACAGCGAGCGTTGGAGAAAGAGTTTGAGGACTTGAAACAAGACAGTGGCGAGCACAGGGCTTATACTGATAGGTTTGAAGAGTTGAGTCTGCTTTGCCCAACTATGGTTACCCCACTCGACAAGGCTATCGAAAGATACATCGACGGCCTACCTGACTCAGTACAAGACATCATTACTGGTAGTAACCCTGCCACACTCCGTCAGGCGATCGAGTTATCAGCGACATTGACTGAGTCGCAGATTCGAAAGGGGAAGCTGCACAAAAAGGGTGACAAGGGTAAAAAGCAGGTGTCTGATAAGGAAGATATCAAGAAAAGTCAAAACAAGAAGGGAAAGAATTCTGGAGTGTCTAGGAAGCGGAAGGCTTCCCAAAACTATGCTGTTACTGCACAAGCTCAAGCTGCACCAAATCAGCCTGCGCAACCACTAGCCAAGAAGCCTTATCTTGGCAATGCACCTTTGTGCAACCGGTGTAACGGCCATCATCAACCACACCTCCAGTGTCGTCAGTGCACCAACTGCGGAAGGCCTGGTCATCTTGCTGCCACCTGCCGCATTCCTATTAACCAGAACCAGGCAGTTCAGAACCAAGCCCAACAAGTTGCTCAGCCTCTTGCTCAGCAACAAGGTCAAGCAGCACGACCTCATTTTCCTCCTAGTTTGTGCTACAATTGTGGGGATCTGACCCACTACAGGAACCGGTGCCCAAGGCTAGTCAACCAAAATCAGAATCAGAACCAAAATCAGGCTCAGGCTCTAGGGCGAGCTTTTAACTTGAATGCCCAAGAGGCGCAGGCGGACGATAATGTGGTGAACGGTACGTTCTTTATTAATAATCAGCCTGCATCTGTTCTTTTTGATTCGGGTGCCGACAAGAGTTTTATGTCATTGTCTTTTGAGCCATTACTTCGCGTGTCTAGAACAAAACTAGGTAAACCTTTGACAGTAGAAGTTGCTAGTGGTGAACCCATTGTTCTTGATTCTGTTCTTCACAACTGCCAGTTGAATCATAACGACCATCTTTTTCCTATTGACCTCACGCCTATGCAACTTGGAAGCTTCGACGTCATAGTGGGTATGGATTGGTTATCTAAGCATCACGCTGAGATAGTTTGTTCTGAGAAGATTGTTCGTGTGCCGCTTTCGACAGGCGAGATCCTACAGGTTCAAGGTGAGAAACCGTCTGGTGGTCTCAAACTCATGTCTTGTTTTAAAGCTCGGAAGCATCTGCGGAAGAACTATGTGGCCTTCTTAGCACATGTTACAGCAGATAAAGGCAAGGGTAAGTCTATTTCAGATATTCCTGTCGTTCGGGATTATTCTGAAGTTTTCCCTGAAGAGTTACCTGGTCTACCTCCAGCACGCCAAGTCGAGTTCCGCATTGATCTCGTACCTGGTGCAAATCCCATTGCCAGAGCCCCATATCGTCTTGCACCGTCTGAGATGCAAGAGTTGTCTAAGCAGCTTCAGGAGCTCTCTGACAAAGGTTTTATCCGTCCTAGCTTTTCACCCTGGGGTGCTCCCGTTCTTTTTGTCAAGAAGAAGGATGGATCTTTTAGGATGTGTATCGATTATCGTGAGCTTAACAAGCTTACCATCAAGAATCGATATCCCCTACCGCGCATAGACGACCTCTTTGATCAGTTACAGGGCACTTCTTATTTTTCAAAGATTGATCTACGTTCCGGATATCATCAACTTCGGGTGCATGAAGAAGATATTCCCAAGACAGCGTTCCGTACTCGTTATGGGCATTATGAATTCATAGTCATGCCATTCGGTTTGACCAATGCTCCTGCTGTTTTCATGGACTTAATGAATAGGGTCTGCAAACCTTATTTGGATCAGTTCGTCATTGTTTTTATTGACGACATCTTGATTTATTCTAAGACACGAGCTGATCACGAGCAACATCTTCGTCTTACTCTGGAACTCCTAAAGAAAGAGCAACTTTTCGCCAAATTCTCCAAGTGTGAATTCTGGCTTAAAGAAGTTCAATTTTTGGGGCATATCATCAACGAACAAGGTATCCATGTAGATCCCTCCAAGATCAGTGCGATTAAGGATTGGGATACGCCTACTACTCCCACTGAGGTTCGTTCTTTTCTTGGTCTGGCGGGTTATTACCGCCGCTTCATTGAGAACTTCTCAAAGACTGCAGTTCCTCTAACTGCTTTAACTCAGAAGAACAAGCCCTTTGATTGGGGATTCAAACAAGAGGAAGTTTTTCAACACTTGAAGCAGAAGCTTTGCAACGCGCCTGTTCTGACTTTGCCTGAGGGCAATGATGATTTCGTTGTTTATTGCGATGCATCTAAACTGGGTCTTGGCTGTGTTCTTATGCAAAGGAACAAAGTCATAGCATATGCATCGAGACAGTTGAAGATACATGAGAAGAACTACACCACTCATGATCTTGAGTTGGGTGCAGTTGTTTTCGCTCTAAAGATCTGGAGACACTATTTGTACGGTACAAAATGTGTGGTTTTCACGGACCACAAAAGTCTTCAGCATATCTTCAACCAGAAAGAACTCAACATGAGGCAACGACGTTGGGTTGAGCTTTTAAACGACTATGACTGCGAAATTCGCTACCATCCTGGTAAGGCGAATGTCGTAGCTGATGCATTGAGTCGTAAGGAACGTACTAAGTTTCATTGTGTACGTGTTCAATCTGTTATTCAAGCTCAATCCGATATCCAACCACGCATTTCTCAGGCTCAACAATCTTGTGTTTCACAAGGTTTAATGGATACGGAATTTCCCTATCACATAACGCCTGCTTTGGAACTGAAGGACAATGGATCGTATTACTTCATGGACCGTTTGTGGGTCCCAAGCCAGGATGATCTTCGTACCTTGCTTATAGATGAAGCCCATAAGTCTCGTTATTCTATTCATCCGGGCTCAGATAAGATGTATAAGGATCTTCGTATTCATTATTGGTGGCCTGGTATGAAGAAAGACATTGCCTTATACGTATCAAAATGCCTTACTTGTCTTAAGGTTAAGGCTGAACATCAGCGTCCTTCTGGTTTGTTGGAGCAACCAGAGATCCCAGTTTGGAAATGGGAAAACATTACTATGGATCTTGTTATTAAACTTCCGTGCACAAAGAAAGGTCATGATGCCATCTGGGTAGTTGTTGATCGTCTTACTAAGTTAGCGCATTTCTTGCCAATCCGTGAGGATTTTCCTGCTGACAGACTTGCTCAAATCTATGTGGATGAAATTGTAGCTCGACATGGTGTTCCTTTGAACATCATTTCTGACAGAGATGCTCGTTTCACTTCTCATTTTTGGAGAACCATGCAATCTGCTATGGGGACCCAACTTAATCTGAGCACAGCTTATCATCCCAAAACGGATGGTCAATCTGAAAGAACAATCCAGACTCTGGAGGATATGCTTAGAGCTTGTGTGATCGATTTTGGTGGTAGTTGGGATTCACATCTTAAGTTGATTGAATTCTCCTACAACAATAGTTATCACACCAGCATCAAAATGGCTCCTTTCGAGGCTCTCTATGGTCGAAAATGTCGTTCACCAGTTTGCTGGAATGAGATCGGCGAGGCTCAACTTACTGGACCTGCCCTCATTTTAGAAACTACTGACAAGATCAAGAAAGTTCGTGATAACCTTCAGGCAGCTAGAAGCCGTCAGAAGAGTTACGCGGACCCAAAACGCAAGGCCTTGGAATTTCAAGTCGGTGATCGAGTATTACTTAAGGTCTCACCTTGGAAAGGTGTGATCAGATTTGGAAAGAAAGGAAAACTTGCACCTAGATACGTTGGACCATTCAAGATCGTCGAAAGAATCGGAAAGGTAGCCTACAGACTTGAGTTACCTCCTGAACTTGGAAATGTTCATCCAACTTTTCACGTGTCCAATCTCAAGAGGTGTCTAGCTGATGAGAACCTCCACATACCGCTTGACGAAATTCGTGTTGGTAAAACACTGAAATTTGTTGAGAAGCCAGTGGAAATCATGGAACGTGAAGTCAAGTGGCTTAAACGCAAGCGCATTCCTTTGGTCAAAGTTCGCTGGGAAGCTAAACGTGGACCCGAGTTTACTCGGGAACGCGAAGATCAAATGAAGACGAAATATCCGCATCTTTTCTCACGAGTTTCCTCTAAATAAATTTCGGGACGAAATTTCCACAAGTAGGGGAGACTGTAACATCCGTGCTTGCAATCATTGTGAACAGTTCTATTATCAATAAAACAATGTTATTTGATCCCAATGTTTATTTGGTTGTGTTTTACATTTTTCATGTTTTGACTTTTATGTAACTTCAAACTCTATATCGCTTTCTTGAGAGTTATACGCAAACTGGTGCGTAAACGTAATCAGTTTAATGCGAAAAATACTCCGGAACATCAACATATACTTAACATACCTTAAATAACCTTTACATAACTTAGAAATAAGTTTTAAAGGCTTTGGTATGGCAAAAACAAGTTAATTCGACTACAGGGACTAAACTTGACAAACTGCGAAAGTATGCCAATTTGAACTGTAACGAACATTCCGGAACATGACCATAAGTTAAACATACCATAAGTATCCTTTACATAGCTTGGAAATAGGCTTTGAGAGGTTCGGTATGCTAAAATAAACTTTTGGGTCATTCAGGGACTAAAAGTGTCAAAAAGTGCACAAGTTTGCACTTTCGCGCATAACTTACGTTCTGAATACATCTAGACATCCAAAAATTTATGTAAGCACTAAAATATTTTATTTTAGTGTTTGGCATAAGAAAAATCCATTCGTCATGCAATTTAGATCGTTTCTCGCGCTTATGCGCATTCCGTCGTAATTAACCGAACATCGCGTTCGTACGACCAAACGAACTAACATCCGACATATTTTTGAGCATGTTTCATGTCCACAATGTTTAGGTATCCTTGTGGAGCCTTGAAAATGATTTAACGAGCCTTAAACACGTCGGAAATGGCCTTAATACGCAACGGGGACTGAAAGGTGAGCATTTGAAAGTGTTTGCTGATCAGGGGACCCCTAGCGCGACGCCTAGCACCCCTAGCGTCATGCTAGGCCCCTTCTGATCAGCAAAGGTCATTTTTAACACAAGTTGGCAGCTCCTAACACTTCCCAAAGGTCAAGTGCCACATGTTAAACTCTTATGGTGGCCAAATTCAGTAACCACAACATTCCAACAAGTGTAGGGGTGTGATCATTCCCTCTTCTCCAAGAAACGATCCTAACGGTGGACCGAAATCTATAAATACCCATCACATTTCACTTCATTTCTCATAAGAATCTGATCATTTGTGCTCTAAGTTGAAACCTTTGTTTCATACCTGAGCTATTTTGATCTAGATTAGCATTCGGGGACCCTTCGTAAGTGTTCCTTCGTTCTTTTATTGCTTTTCGAGTCTGAAAGTCAAACTTTGTTTGACTTTCTGCATTGACCAGTTTATGGTCGATGCGAAGTTCGTTGAACTTCATAACATGAGCGTGATCACGATGGTTATAGTCCCTAGTGACTATACCTACTGATTACCACGTTATCTAGGCTCAGTGACGAGCCGTAGTTTCGGTCAGAATACGTATTCTTGCGTATTTTGTAACCAAACTACTCTTAGGTATCACAACCGTTTGTTGTGATACCAAACCTGTTTTCTAAACTTAGTTAAGCATGTTTTAACATGCTTAGCTCGTCACTTTTAGTTTAGTGCTTATATAGGGTCGTCAGGTAAGCGATCAAAACAATCGCTTATACTTTCGAACCTGACTCGTTTGGTCGATCATTAGGATCCGACCAAGCACGTTAGGTGACCATAGTATATAGGGAATAACCTTCCGAGGTTATACCTTATGGTCGCTTCGGTTAAGTAGTTGTATGATAGGTAGTATATATGCCTTAGGTAAATTACCAAAATGCCCTTTTGACGCCAAAATTCATTTTAAGCATATGTAACATAACTTTTGACATCTAAACTGATTTGACAACAATATTAGACATGTTAAGGCATATGTTACTTGTCATAGGACTAGTTAGGCGGTCCGAACGCGTTTTACGCGAACGACGCGTTAACGTAGCTTAAGCTACCTAAACGGGTTGTAATGGGTCGTAAGCACTTAGGTTAGGTTTCATTTAGTATGTAGGCTTTGTTAAACCGTATGACACGATTCTCTACACTCGTTTGGTTTACGAACCCTCATTCTATCCGATCTTCCGATTTAGGTCCGGTTTATTAATGTAGTTACCTATATTAGGTGCCGTTTGATATCCGTGATCTCTAGCATTGCTTGGTGGTTATCTTAGGACTTCTGAGCAATCTCAAGTGAGTACATAGACCCCTCTTTTACTGTTTTTCAAACTGTTTTGGGGTGAAACACATGTGCCTACTTGTTACTTTCGTGCTTTCCTGTTTTCACATCATATACCTGCTATGTTTGTTAGTACATTATAGTACATGATTTCATTACATTTCATGCTATGTATGTCCATTGTGTGCATACTTAGTACATTGTTTTACATTACATTTCTGCTATGTATGTTAACTGATAGCATGCTAGCACATTGATTTACATGACTTTTCTGCTTTATATGTTAACTTAGCATACTTAGTACATTGTTTTCATATAACATGTTCACTTTTGCTATGACATTTGGTTTGCACAAACGAGACTATTATACGTTCATTAACATTAGCTACGCCGCTCGGTAGTAAGTACTGGTACCATAGGACTTGACAAATCCCATTCCTGACATCCCGGGTTTGTTTGGATGTAAGGAATGACTGAATCCGAAAACATTTCTTTTGATAACCTTGACTGAAAGGGTTATCCGACTGTCTCAAGGCTTGAATGTATGCGTTAACTTACCACATAAATGTTTGTATCAATGTAACATGTATTACTTTGCGAAACATAATTTTTTGATATATTCAAATTACTTTGTTTTGTACATTTCTACTAGCCAAGAAGCCTTATCTTGGCAATGCACCTTTGTGCAACCGGTGTAACGGCCATCATCAACCACACCTCCAGTGTCGTCAGTGCACCAACTGCGGAAGGCCTGGTCATCTTGCTGCCACCTGCCGCATTCCTATTAACCAGAACCAGGCAGTTCAGAACCAAGCCCAACAAGTTGCTCAGCCTCTTGCTCAGCAACAAGGTCAAGCAGCACGACCTCATTTTCCTCCTGGTTCATGCTACAATTGTGGGGATCTGACCCACTACAGGAACCGGTGCCCAAGGCTAGTCAACCAAAATCAGAATCAGAACCAAAATCAGGCTCAGGCTCGAGGGCGAGCTTTTAACTTGAATGCCCAAGAGGCGCAGGCGGACGATAATGTGGTGAACGGTACGTTCTTTATTAATAATCAGCCTGCATCTGCTCTTTTTGATTCGGGTGCCGACAAGAGTTTTATGTCATTGTCTTTTGAGCCATTACTTCGCGTGTCTAGAACAAAACTAGGTAAACCTTTGACAGTAGAAGTTGCTAGTGGTGAACCCATTGTTCTTGATTCTGTTCTTCACAACTGCCAGTTGAATCTTAACGACCATCTTTTTCCTATTGACCTCACGCCTATGCAACTTGGAAGCTTCGACGTCATAGTGGGTATGGATTGGTTATCTAAGCATCACGCTGAGATAGTTTGTTCTGAGAAGATTGTTCGTGTGCCGCTTTCGACAGGCGAGATCCTACAGGTTCAAGGTGAGAAACCGTCTGGTGGTCTCAAACTCATGTCTTGTTTTAAAGCTCGGAAGTATCTGCGGAAGAACTATGTGGCCTTCTTAGCACATGTTACAGCAGATAAAGGCAAGGGTAAGTCTATTTCAGATATTCCTGTCGTTCGGGATTATTCTGAAGTTTTCCCTGAAGAGTTACCTGGTCTACCTCCAGCACGCCAAGTCGAGTTCCGCATTGATCTCGTACCTGGTGCAAATCCCATTGCCAGAGCCCCATATCGTCTTGCACCGTCTGAGATGCAAGAGTTGTCTAAGCAGCTTCAGGAGCTCTCTGACAAAGGTTTTATCCGTCCTAGCTTTTCACCCTGGGGTGCTCCCGTTCTTTTTGTCAAGAAGAAGGATGGATCTTTTAGGATGTGTATCGATTATCGTGAGCTTAACAAGCTTACCATCAAGAATCGATATCCCCTACCGCGCATAGACGACCTCTTTGATCAGTTACAGGGCACTTCTTATTTTTCAAAGATTGATCTACGTTCCGGATATCATCAACTTCGGGTGCATGAAGAAGATATTCCCAAGACAGCGTTCCGTACTCGTTATGGGCATTATGAATTCATAGTCATGCCATTCGGTTTGACCAATGCTCCTGCTGTTTTCATGGACTTAATGAATAGGGTCTGCAAACCTTATTTGGATCAGTTCGTCAATGTTTTTATTGACGACATCTTGATTTATTCTAAGACGCGAGCTGATCACGAGCAACATCTTCGTCTTACTCTGGAACTCCTAAAGAAAGAGCAACTTTTCGCCAAATTCTCCAAGTGTGAATTCTGGCTTAAAGAAGTTCAATTTTTGGGGTATATCATCAACGAACAAGGTATCCATGTAGATCCCTCCAAGATCAGTGCGATTAAGGATTGGGATACGCCTACTACTCCCACTGAGGTTCGTTCTTTTCTTGGTCTGGCGGGTTATTACCGCCGCTTCATTGAGAACTTCTCAAAGACTGCAGTTCCTCTAACTGCTTTAACTCAGAAGAACAAGCCCTTTGATTGGGGATTCAAACAAGAGGAAGCTTTTCAACACTTGAAGCAGAAGCTTTGCAACGCGCCTGTTCTGACTTTGCCTGAGGGCAATGATGATTTCGTTGTTTATTGCGATGCATCTAAACTGGGTCTTGGCTGTGTTCTTATGCAAAGGAACAAAGTCATAGCATATGCATCGAGACAGTTGAAGATACATGAGAAGAACTACACCACTCATGATCTTGAGTTGGGTGCAGTTGTTTTCGCTCTAAAGATCTGGAGACACTATTTGTACGGTACAAAATGTGTGGTTTTCACGGACCACAAAAGTCTTCAGCATATCTTCAACCAGAAAGAACTCAACATGAGGCAACGACGTTGGGTTGAGCTTTTAAACGACTATGACTGCGAAATTCGCTACCATCCTGGTAAGGCGAATGTCGTAGCTGATGCATTGAGTCGTAAGGAACGTACTAAGTTTCATTGTGTACGTGTTCAATCTGTTATTGAAGCTCAATCCGATATCCAACCACGCATTTCTCAGGCTCAACAATCTTGTGTTTCACAAGGTTTAATGGATACGGAATTTCCCTATCACATAACGCCTGCTTTGGAACTGAAGGACAATGGATCGTATTACTTCATGGACCGTTTGTGGGTCCCAAGCCAGGATGATCTTCGTACCTTGCTTATGGATGAAGCCCATAAGTCTCGTTATTCTATTCATCCGGGCTCAGATAAGATGTATAAGGATCTTCGTATTCATTATTGGTGGCTTGGTATGAAGAAAGACATTGCCTTATACGTATCAAAATGCCTTACTTGTCTTAAGGTTAAGGCTGAACATCAGCGTCCTTCTGGTTTGTTGGAGCAACCAGAGATCCCAGTTTGGAAATGGGAAAACATTACTATGGATCTTGTTATTAAACTTCCGCGCACAAAGAAAGGTCATGATGCCATCTGGGTAGTTGTTGATCGTCTTACTAAGTCAGCGCATTTCTTGCCAATCCGTGAGGATTTTCCTGCTGACAGACTTGCTCAAATCTATGTGGATGAAATTGTAGCTCGACATGGTGTTCCTTTGAACATCATTTCTGACAGAGATGCTCGTTTCACTTCTCATTTTTGGAGAACCATGCAATCTGCTATGGGGACCCAACTTAATCTGAGCACAGCTTATCATCCGAAAACGGATGGTCAATCTGAAAGAACAATCCAGACTCTGGAGGATATGCTTAGAGCTTGTGTGATCGATTTTGGTGGTAGTTGGGATTCACATCTTAAGTTGATTGAATTCTCCTACAACAATAGTTATCACACCAGCATCAAAATGGCTCCTTTCGAGGCTCTCTATGGTCGAAAATGTCGTTCACCAGTTTGCTGGAATGAGATCGGCGAGGCTCAACTTACTGGACCTGCCCTCATTTTAGAAACTACTGACAAGATCAAGAAAGTTCGTGATAACCTTCAGGCAGCTAGAAGCCGTCAGAAGAGTTACGCGGACCCAAAACGCAAGGCCTTGGAATTTCAAGTCGGTGATCGAGTATTACTTAAGGTCTCACCTTGGAAAGGTGTGATCAGATTTGGAAAGAAAGGAAAACTTGCACCTAGATACGTTGGACCATTCAAGATCGTCGAAAGAATCGGAAAGGTAGCCTACAGACTTGAGTTACCTCCTGAACTTGGAAATGTTCATCCAACTTTTCACGTGTCCAATCTCAAGAGGTGTCTAGCTGATGAGAACCTCCACATACCGCTTGACGAAATTCGTGTTGGTAAAACACTGAAATTTGTTGAGAAGCCAGTGGAAATCATGGAACGTGAAGTCAAGTGGCTTAAACGCAAGCGCATTCCTTTGGTCAAAGTTCGCTGGGAAGCTAAACGTGGACCCGAGTTTACTCGGGAACGCGAAGATCAAATGAAGACGAAATATCCGCATCTTTTCTCACGAGTTTCCTCTAAATAAATTTCGGGACGAAATTTCCACAAGTAGGGGAGACTGTAACATCCGTGCTTGCAATCATTGTGAACAGTTCTATTATCAATAAAACAATGTTATTTGATCCCAATGTTTGTTTGGTTGTGTTTTACATTTTTCATGTTTTGACTTTTATGTAACTTCAAACTCTATATCGCTTTCTTGAGAGTTATACGCAAACTGGTGCGTAAACGTAATCAGTTTAATGCGAAAAATACTCCGGAACATCAACATATACTTAACATACCTTAAATAACCTTTACATAACTTTGAAATAAGTTTTAAAGGCTTTGGTATGGCAAAAACAAGTTAATTCGACTACAGGGACTAAACTTGACAAACTGCGAAAGTATGCCAATTTGAACTGTAACGAACATTCCGGAACATGACCATAAGTTAAACATACCATAAGTATCCTTTACATAGCTTGGAAATAGGCTTTGAGAGGTTCGGTATGCTAAAATAAACTTTTGGGTCATTCAGGGACTAAAAGTGTCAAAAAGTGCACAAGTTTGCACTTTCGCGCATAACTTACGTTCTGAATACATCTAGACATCCAAAAATTTATGTAAGCACTAAAATATTTTATTTTAGTGTTTGGCATAAGAAAAATCCATTCGTCACGCAATTTAGATCGTTTCTCGCGCTTATGCGCATTCCGTCGTAATTAACCGAACATCGCGTTCGTACGAACAAACGAACTAACATCCGACATATTTTTGAGCATGTTTCATGTCCACAATAATTAGGTATCCTTCTGGAGCCTTGAAAATGATTTAACGAGCCTTAAACACGTCGGAAATGGCCTTAATACGCAACGGGGACTGAAAGGTGAGCATTTGAAAGTGTTTGCTGATCAGGGGACCCCTAGCGCGACGCCTAGCACCCCTAGCGTCATGCTAGGCCCCTTCTGATCAGCAAAGGTCATTTTTAACACAAGTTGGCAGCTCCTAACACTTCCCAAAGGTCAAGTGCCACATGTTAAACTCTTATGGTGGCCAAATTCAGTAACCACAACATTCCAACAAGTGTAGGGGTGTGATCATTCCCTCTTCTCCAAGAAACGAGCATAACCGTGGACCGAAATCTATAAATACCCATCACATTTCACTTCATTTCTCACAAGAATCTGATCATTTGTGCTCTAAGTTGAAACCTTTGTTTCATACCTGAGCTATTTTGATCTAGATTAGCATTCGGGGACCCTTCGTAAGTGTTCCTTCGTTCTTTTATTGCTTTTCGAGTCTGAAAGTCAAACTTTGTTTGACTTTCTGCATTGACCAGTTTATGGTCAATGCGAAGTTCGTTGAACTTCATAACGTGAGCGTGATCACGATGGTTATAGTCCCTAGTGACTATACCTACTGATTACCACGTTATCTAGGCTCAGTGACGAGCCGTAGTTTCGGTTAGAATACGTATTCTTGCGTATTTTGTAACCAAACTACTCTTAGGTATCACAACCGTTTGTTGTGATACCAAACCTGTTTTCTAAACTTAGGTAAGCATGTTTTAACATGCTTAGCTCGTCACTTTTAGTTTAGTGCTTATATAGGGTCGTCAGGTAAGCGATCAAAACAATCGCTTATACTTTCGAACCCGACTCGTTTGGTCGATCATTAGGATCCGACCAAGCACGTTAGGTGACCATAGTATATAGGGAATAACCTTCCGAGGTTATACCTTATGGTCGCTTCGGTTAAGTAGTTGTATGATTGGTAGTATATATGCCTTAGGTAAATTACCAAAATGCCCATTTGACGCCAAAATTCATTTTAAGCATATGTAACATAACTTTTGACATCTAAACTGATTTGACAACAATATTAGACATGTTAAGGCATATGTTACTTGTCATAGGACTAGTTAGGCGGTCCGAACGCGTTTTACGCGAACGACGCGTTAACGTAGCATAAGCTACCTAAACGGGTTGTAATGGGTCGTAAGCACTTAGGTTAGGTTTCATTTAGTATGTAGGCTTTGTTAAACCGTATGACACGAGTCTCTACACTCGTTTGGTTTACGAACCCTCATTCTATCCGATCTTCCGTTTTAGGTCCGGTTTATTAATGTAGTTACCTATATTAGGTGTCGTTTGATATCCGTGATCTCTAGCATTGCTTGGTGGTTATCTTAGGACTTCTGAGCAATCTCAAGTGAGTACATAGACCCCTCTTTTACTGTTTTTCAAACTGTTTTGGGGTGAAACACATGTGCCTACTTGTTACTTTCGTGCTTTCCTGTTTTCACATCATATACCTGCTATGTTTGTTAGTACATTATAGTACATGATTTCATTACATTTCATGCTATGTATGTCCATTGTGTGCATACTTAGTACATTGTTTTACATTACATTTCTGCTATGTATGTTAACTGATAGCATGCTAGCACATTGATTTACATGACTTTTCTGCTTTATATGTTAACTTAGCATACTTAGTACATTGTTTTCATATAACATGTTCACTTTTGCTATGACATTTGGTTTGCACAAACGAGACTATTATACGTTCATTAACATTAGCTACGCCGCTCGGTAGTAAGTACTGGTACCATAGGACTTGACAAATCCCATTCCTGACATCCCGGGTTTGTTTGGATGTAAGGAATGACTGAATCCGAAAACATTTCTTTTGATAACCTTGACTGAAAGGGTTATCCGACTGTCTCAAGGCTTGAATGTATGCGTTAACTTACCACATAAATGTTTGTATCAATGTAACATGTATTACTTTGCGTAACATAACTTTTTGATATATTCAAATTACTTTGTTTTGTACATTTCTACATTTGGATTATGTGACAATACTTTACTTATAATACATAACATTTGTTACACATTACTTGACTACGTTTGGACTTATAAACATTTGACATGGCTTATACAAGGACCTTTGACTATTGGTTTAAACATAGACTTTATACATTGGTGGTTTGTTTAAGTGATTTAAGTAACGAGGCATGTGTAATACGATACAAGCATGGTGGATACGCCGCTAGTACTTCCTATATATAAGTGTTTGTATGGTATTACATATTGTAGCGTTATTTAAATCATTTCAATTTAGACATATAACATTTTATACAAATAACATACTTTTCACAAGACATTGTTTTACAAAACAACTTATCTTATACAAATTCATTTTACATGGTTATTCATTTAACCATACATTATTCTCTTATTTATACATATCATCTGAACTTATTGTTTTTCAAACGAGTTACAAAACAAATCAAATTACAAGGTTCATGGCTAAACTTTATTAAACAATTTCTTAAACTTAAGTCATGAATCCTATTTTCGCAAACCTATGTATCTCACAGGCATTTTTATGCTGACGTACCTATTTTCACATGTGTTTTCAGGTGCTTTTCCGTAGGATGATGATCATGACACTAGGGCGGACCTGTGCCTTAGAGACTTAAAATGAAGATAGACTATGTTTAATTATGTTATAAACTCTTTGTTTCCTGTTTAAGACAATGAAACTCTTGTTTAATAAATAAAATACAACTTTGTATGCCATGGTTATGAAACAATTAATTTTGTTACAACACTCCCCGACGTTTTCCGCCACGTTTTGTATGTTATACGTGGTCGGGGTGTGACAAGAATCTGTCCGAAAAATGATAGAAAGATTCTGTCATTTGAAAATTGAGCTGGAGAGGTTTGGAATTAAGAATGATAGGAAAGAGATTATCGACAAATTAATGGAGGCGTTACCGCAAGTTGATGATTGGAAAGCTTTTGTGATTGTGTTGAAAAATGATGCAAAGTTTGATGAAATTACTATGGATGGTTTGATTGAAAAACTGGAAGGACATGATCTAGAGTTACAAAAACAAAACAAAATGTCCAGTTCCAGTTATCAACAGAATGTTGATCTGTACTACCAGAAAAGTATGTTGCTGAACAATCAGGCACCAAAGATTGATACATCGTTTAGTACTGACAACGCTGGTGCTTCTTCAAGGAATAAATCTCCGAGCTGTGATTCTGGATATCATTCATCTTCTGCATCATCTAAATCAAGTCCAAATCAGAATTGGAAAGATTCTCCAAATTTGAATACTGATTTCGCTAAACAGCATATAAGTTTCTTGGCTTCTATTCTGGAATCTTACGAAAGCTTGGTCGCAGGAAAAATCAGAAATGCAAATATGACAAAGGAGGATTACGACCAGGTTGATCCGGAAGAGATAGAGCTCATGGATATTCGATGGTGTATGGCTAGCATTATTAGGAGAGCTCAACGGTTCATGGAGATCACTGGTAGGAAATTTCTTGACGGTCCAGACATGAAGATAGGTTTTGATAAAGCTAAAGTCACTTGTTTCAAGTGCAAACAAAAGGGGCACTTCAAAAGAGAATGTTACAATAACAAAGCAGATGCTAGTGTGAATCCTTTTCACGAAGACTACTACAAGAAAGCCATCTATCATCGCAACAATGAGCAACCGTCAAGAACAAATCAAAAGCAGATTGTGGAAGGGTCATCAAAAGAGAGGAAACAGGTTTGTGTGAGGATTCAGGATGACGAGGGGTTTAACTAGAGTAAGTATATTCCAAAAGAGAAAAATGATTTGGTTACTGAGTTCAGACAGAGCCGAGAGGAACGCCAAGCACGAATGTATCTGAGTGAGGTGTATGTGGCTTTCATAGAAGCAAAGCGAGAAAACATATGGAGTAAAGAGAAAGAATGTTTTCTTGATCCTAAAGGAAATCCAACAGTTGATCCTCAAAAGGTATATTTTGAAGCACTTGTTGCGGCGATTCCAACTGTGGGAGTTTGGATTAAAGGGCTCGAAGAGAATCCTAATTACAGGAAAGAAGTAGATGAAGGCATAAAGAAGGTGATATATGCCATTGTAGAAAAGAAGAAGAAAACTGTTGAAGAGATCGTTGATGAAAGCAAGAAGCTGAAAGAAGAAATTCTGAAGAAGACGATCGACAACACATTAGAAGAAGATCACGTTGAGGTAACAACTCAAACTGAAACTATTAAGTCCTCTAATAATGCTAAGTCAATTGATAAAATTGATGAAATTGAAAATAAAACTGATGAACAATGCAAGAAATGCATGGAAACGTGTAGTGCCTGTATTGAAAAGGATAGAAATTTGAGATGCAGAGACATTGAGTTCACTAAAATAGAAAGAATTTTTAAAGAAAAATGTAACAAAATTCTTGAAAATGAAAAGTTTTTGAAAGAAAAAGAAAAAGAAAAAGAGCTAACACAAAAATGTGAAATTCTTGAAAAAGAAAACAAAATTTTGAAACAAAAATGTTCAAATGATTGCAACGAATGTGTTCAAAAAGATAACATTATTCAAGAATTGCAAAAAGAATACGATGGAATGAAATTGTCATATCATACGGTAAAAGAAGGGGGGGGGTATGAAACTTTGAAGAGTAAAGTCAAAAGTCTGGATGATAGATTGTCTGCATGTCAGAAAACAACTAAACTTGTTGAAGCCAGATATGAAGGAAAACAACTGGTTTTAAATCAATATATTGATGAAGTTGCTAAACTTAAACAAGAATTGGCTGAAAAAGAAAAGGTTGTTAATAAAATTCAAAGTTATCATGCTTCTTCATACATTCTGGAACGTATTTTCAACATCACACCAGATGGAAAAGAGTCTGAAAAGAACAAAAAGGGAATTGGGTCAGAATATCATCAGGTTCCACCACCGTTGGAGAATAATTATACATTCTATGTCACACCCCGACCGCGTAAAACAATAAACCGCGGCGGAAACGTCGGGGAGTGGAGCGACAAAATTATTGTTTCACAACCATGGCATTTAAAGTTTAGTTTTATTTAGAATTAAAGTGATTACATTGTCTTAAAACAAAGATAACATAACATAAGTTAAACTATTCTTGCATCTTTTAAGTCACTAAGGCCCGAGTCTGCCTAAATGTGTCACAATCCATATCATGCATTAGCTCCTGAAAACACATGTGAAAATAGGTATGTCAGCATAAAAATGTCTGTGAGATACATAGGTTTTGTTGATGCAGGATCCATGACTTGTAGTTAAAAGAAATGTTTAACAAAAAGTAGTCATTAACAATATAAAAATGTTTTCTTTTATAAATCATACGAAAATCGATAAGAAAATCAGATTATATAAAAGAATAATGCATGGTTAAATAAATAACCAAGTAAACATGAGTTTGTATAAAATTTGTCATTCGTAAATCAATGTCTTGTGAAAATATGTCGATTGTATAAAATGTATCATGTTTTTGTTAAAATGATTTAGATAACGCTACGATATGTAATATCATAAAAGCACTTATATATAGGAAGTACCAGCGGCGTATCCACCATGCTTTTATCATATTACACACGTCTCGTTATATAAACCACTTACCAATAACCAACCAAAATGTTTTGTTTAAACCAATGTCAAGATGTTTATGTGTAAACAATGTCCAAGCATCAAATGTAAACTATGTCATGTATAATCAAATGTAATGTATGGCAAGTAAAAAGTATTTACTCTAACAAGTTAAAGGTTTATCAATTATGTATATCGGATTCTGTCGTTCCCTACGTCCAAACAAACCTAGGATTCCAGGAATGGGAGTTGTCAATTATGTATGGCAAGTAAAAAGTATAATGTCAATGTGTAATCAAATGTCATGTATGGTGAATAAAAAGTATTTACTCAATCCCATAGGTAAAATGTACAAAACAATGTATTTGAATAAATCATAGTTTAAGTCAAAAGTTATGTTTTGCAAAATCAATGCTTTACTGATACAAACATTTATGCAGTAATGTTTATCGCATACATTCAAGCCTTGCGACTGTCGGACCAACCATTAACAAGTTAAAGGTTTATCAATTATGTATATCAGATTCTGTCGTTCCTTACGTCCAAACAAACCTAGGATTCCAGGAATGGGAGTTGTCAATTCCTATGGTACCACTACATACTACCGAGCGGCGTGATCAGTGTTAATGAATGTATTTTTGTCCCGTTAAACAAACCAAATTTCATACCAAATGTAAGCATGTTATGTAAGAATCATGTACTAAGTATGCTAAGTAAACATACGAAGCAGAAATGTCATGTAAATCATTGTGCTAGCATGCTCAGTAAACATACATAGCAGAAATGTAATGTAAAACAATGCGTCCATATGCTAGGTAAACATATGTAACAAAATTGTTTATGAAATCAATGTGCTAGCATGCTCAGTCAACATACATAGCAAAGCATAAATGAAATCATGTACTATATGCGTACTAACGAACATAGCAAGTATATGTCATGAAAGCACGAAAAGCACGAAAGTAACAAGTAGGCACATGTGTATCACCCCAAATATTTTAAAGCAGTAAAAGAGGGGAACTATGTACTCACTTGATATTGCTTAATAGTCTTGGAATAATAATCAAATAACGCTTGAAGGATCACGGAATCAATCGGCACCTAATGTCACACCCCGACCACATAAAACAACAAAACATGGCGGAAACGTCGGGGAGTGTTGTAATAGAATCATTGTTTCACAACCATGGAATAAATAATTTCGTTTTATTGAATAAATGAACTCATTGTTTTAATACAATCAAATAAGTACAACTATTATCTTTCAAATTTTAAAGTCGCTAAGGCACGAGTCCATCCTAAGTATAGCTTGCACCAACAATCATCACATAACAGCACCTGAAACATGTGTAAAAATAGGTACGTCAGCCTAAAAATGCCTGTGAGATACATAGGTTTTATTGTAATTAGGATTCATGACTTATGAGTTTAAAGAAAATGTTTTAATAAAAGTAGTCATGATCCTTGTAAAAGGTTTTCTTTTATAAATCATACTAAAATTTATAAGAAATCAGATGATATAAAATAATAATACATAGGAAATTAAATAATTAAATAAAATGAGTTTGTATAAAATATATTGTTTGAAAAACAATATTTTGATAAAAAGGTTGATAGTATATATAAAAATATACTTTGGTTTTAAGAAAGTCGATTAAGTAATATATTAAAATATATTTCAGTTCCAAAATCATTAACCCAAGTGTACTAAATAACGCCACGGTATGTAATGTGATGAAAACACTTATATATAAGAAGTACCAGCGGTGTATCTACCATGTTTTCATCACATTATACCCGTCCCGTTATCTAAACACTAACCAAAAACCAGTCGTCAAATAAATAGTATATTAAATATACTTTAGTTGTTAAAAATAATAACTTTCGGTAGTATATCAAAAGAATACTTTGGATTTATAAATAACATATTAATTTATGTTTTGGATTTTGAAAATAACATATCAAACTATGTTTTAATGATAAACAAATATATGTTGGTTTTGTACAATATCACATATGAGAGTATATCAAACTATACTTTTGGGAGTATAACTAAATATACAAAAATAATGTGACTTAAGAATTCATTCAGACCTAGTGCATCAAAATACACCTTTGAGACTATAGAGATGCCACAAAGGCAATCCCTATTTGGATGGAGAAACAAATTGGTTTCAGACATTCCATGACAAAAGGAATTGTGACACCTATGTCACTGCACCCGTCAAACAAATACCAAATCAATGAAATATGGTGTTTCATACTTGGGATTTGTAAAAATATGTGTATCGTTTTCACATATCAATTCTTGTTCGATTTCGAGCTTTAAATCGCTTTCTGGAAGGTTATACGCGATCTGATGCGTAAATATAACCAGTTTAATGAAACAAACACTCCGGAACAGTGACATAGGCTTAACATACCTTAAATAACCCTTACATAACTTAGAAATAAGTTTCGGAAGGTTTGGTATGCCGAAATCATGTTTATCCGAACTAAAGAACTATTTACGACAAAACTGCGAAACTAACGTTAGTGACCGCCCGGATAATATTTAAATCCCAAAAATACCCTGTTATGATTAAATTTTTTTTTAATCAGGTCCGTGTTGAAAAATAAATTAATACGCTTAAAAACGTTATTTTTCAAGTTTAAGCGCGTACCGTGTGTTTCTGCGCGACACAGTGCTTCTACTGCAAAACGCAGACAACACAGCCAGTCCTGGCAACTGAAATTTATTTCAGCAATATTTTGGCAGGTTTATTTTTATAGAATAATAAAAATAATTTAGAACGCCATCAACCGGGATTTAAACGCTAGATAAAATACCCGGTATCCAGTTAAACAACCGTTTTAGCCTACTTATGGCATATTTATATAAAAAACTTACACTTTAACCCCTCCCCCATACAATATTCGGTCATATCTAATGTGGCCCCACCAAATTTTTGTAAGATCCTACAAAATATTTCTTTTGATCCTTGGTGACACTTGTCTTGCATGCTACCTCTTTATATCTTTTCACATCTCCTACATAATCTACAATATCACTCAACCTCCTACAACACTCAAACTCCCTTCTCTCTCTCCCACCCAAACCGTTCCCAACTCTCTCTCTCCTCCATCTTCATCTTCTTCATGACTTCAAGTCTTATTCTTCATGTTCATGTCCCTTTCTAGCAACCTTCAAGTTTGTGTGAAGATCTAAGGTGATTACAAGGTGTTGTCAAGAGATTACAAGCTTCCTATCATCAAAATCTCATCCTACAACCTACTTGAATCTTGAAGGTATAACATTATGTTTAAATCATACTTTTGATTCTTGGTTGTTCTTGATGATTGAAGTTTCTCTTGAATCTTGGGATTTTCACTAAACTTGAAATCTAACAATGAAATGGGTCTTGAAACAAGTAAATGGTGATGTACATATATGTATATATAACCGTACATATATGTGTGTATATGAGTTTTTCTTTGAGTTTGAGTTTAGTTCTTGTTAAGTACTTGTTTATGTTATTACATGTTCTTGAATGGTAGGAAAAATGCAAGTATTTGGTGATTTATGTAAGTTATGTTAAAAATAAATTACATCAGCAAATACATCTGAATATATCACATATTTTATGCATCTAAACCCATATAAAATGATGTTGCTATGGTAGTATGCTTTAGGCACTTGTACATAAAGATACATGTTGATGTAAAGCTCAAGAAATAGTAAAAAGGGGATGTATGACAAAAATGTTTTAGATCAGGTTACAAACGCTAAAAATAATATTATTTGATGTATTATGATGGCATGAAACTTTGACATAGGTTTTATAGCTTTGCATGTTGTACATATAGCTTAAAAAGCGGTAAATTAGGTGAAATTTGCATGATTTATGTGCTTTGTGTAAGACCTGCACTATCATGAGTATAACCATTATTTTATTCAGTAAATAACATGGGTTGTTTCAAAATTTCAAGTCGTTTCGATTTGGAATGGTTCGGGTAATGTTTGATGCAAAACTATGCGGTAAAACGGTCGAAAATCGCCTTTTCGGAGGACTTTTATAAAACTGTTTTAGATCAGTAACCAAACTGATATTTTTGATATAAAAATAAGTATTTTAACTTAAATTAAGTTTACTTGGTGTTTGGTTAGTCATACGTGACTTCCGATGCCCAAAAATGGTACCGAATCGCTAAAATAAGCATTTTTCGACATACACTAGAATGGGTTGTTCATGGGTTATTTTATGTGTCTTACAATATGTGTATAATAACGTGTTAGTGTTGACAAGGTTATAAGTATTACGCTCAAGTCCATATATACAAATACACCAAAATAATAAAAAATAATAACTTTTAGAGAAATCTCAAAGTTATGTGAAAATTCCAAGTATCGGAGGAACTCATGTATTTTTTTGTGAGTTTTGATTATTAAATCATTCTTATCTAATTTAGGACGAATAAACAATTTGAGGGATTGTGTTAACATATAAAAACGCACCCAATGGT
Source organism: Helianthus tuberosus (assembly GCA_030545235.1). Lineage (NCBI taxonomy): Eukaryota > Viridiplantae > Streptophyta > Magnoliopsida > Asterales > Asteraceae > Helianthus > Helianthus tuberosus. The sequence continues at coordinate 126,627,373 of CM060351.1, read as the reverse complement.
GAGTACATAGACCCCTCTCTTACTGTTTTTCAAACGTTTTGGGGTGAAACACATGTGCCTACTTGTTACTTTCGTGCTTTCCTGTTTTCACATCATATACTTGTTTTGCTCATTAGTACATTTATAGTACATGATTTACATTACATTAGTTGCATATGTTTACTCAACATATGGACACATTGTTTTACATTGCATTTTGTTGCATATACTTATCCAGCATATGAACACATTATATTACATTTTGAACCGTTTGTAACTATTTGACTATTTGAACCGTTTGTAACCATTTGGTTATATGAACCATTTGTAACTGTTGAACCGTGTGAACCGTATTCGACCATACATAAACATTTCTACAATTGTTAAGCATTTCATCTTGGTGGCTGTTTGGGTAAGTGATTTAAGTAACGAGGCGACGAGTAATACGATAGAAACATGGTGGATACGCCGCTGGTACTTCCTATATATAAGTGCTTTTATGGTATTACATATCGTAGCGTTATTTAAACCATTTCAGTTTAGACATATTACATTTACAACTCATTTTCACATAAACATCGTTTTACAAATAACTTAATCTATACAAACTCATCTTACTTGGTTATTCACTTAACCATACCTTATTCTTTTGTATATATATATCATCTGATTTGTTCATCGCTTTTCAAATGATTCATGAAAGAATACACTCAACAAGATTCATGACTACTCTTTATTAAACAATTTCTTTAAACTCAAGTCATGAATCCTATTTTCACAAAACCTATGTATCTCATAGGCATTTTTATGCTGACGTACCTATTTTCACATGTGTTTCAGGGTATGATGCGTAGGAATTATCAAGATACACCTAGGCAGACTTGGACTTTAGCAACAATAAAAGATGCAAGACAAGTTAATTATGTTATATCCCTTGTTTGTTAAGACATTGTAACCCTCTTAATCAATAAAACAAAATTTCAATTTTCCATGTGTTATGAAACAATGATTCTGTTACAACACTCCCCGACGATTCCGCCACATTTTGTTGTTTTTACGTGGTCGGGGTGTGACAGAAGAGTTGGTATCAGAGCTCATGGTTATAGGGAATTAGGTTATTAGTAATGCTTTGACCTAGTCTATAACCTTCCTAGGACCCTAACGCGAGTTTACTTGCCTTTAGTCATAAAACAATACCGTCACCTATCCTTAGGTTACGACCACAACAAGAACATAAATTTCAAAACCGCTTTGAAAACTAATCATCTGTTCTAGGATGATTGATTACTAGGTTTTGAACCCTCTAAGTATTCCAAATCTGGTCAAGGTTTGGGTCTTATAATGTGAACACGTGCAAACTGGAAGGGTGAATGCCTGTACCCTGAGTTTTCTGTCTAAGGCTAGAGTGTTCGTACAAATCCGCAGTATCGGACCAGTCACTCTTACCTGGGAACTCTTGGGGTGAGTATTCACTTATAGGCGAGCATGTCTTCAGTGATACATTAATATGACCCGTCTACTTTGATTCATCATCGTCTCATTTGTTTGCCTTAGGTAACAAACAAATGATCTCAATTTTTATGCGTTTCCATTCTGTTTTGACTAGCCGATAACCTTTCACTTGTTTCTTCCTATGTCTTTCATTTTCTTCTAGAATGTCTCTTCCTCTCAGCAACGGTCAAATGTCCGAGCAAACAGCCAAATTTGCCCAGCAAATAGGCGAAGTGATTTTGAAGACTGGGGATTTAGGCATTGCCATGTCTCGTCTCAACAATGAAGCCACTCAAGAGTCACCAAAGGAGGCAGAAGTCAAGCCTGCACCAAAATCAAGGAAGCGTAAGGCTTCAAGGAGACCCGCAGCAGTTGCACCTAATCAAGCGGGACCTAACCAAGTGGCAAGGCTACCAACTAGGAAGCCGTACTTTGGAACTGCCCCATGGTGCAAACGATGCAACCGTCATCATTCAAACCCCATACCCTGCTCCAAATGTACCTACTGTGGACGGTGGGGACATTTGGTTAACATATGCCGCTTTGCTATCCAAAACCAAGCTGTTGCAAATCTTGCTGCTACCCAACTCTAAGCCAACCCTACTCAAGCTCGTTTTCCGTCTGGTACTTGCTACAACTTTGGCGAGACAAGCCATTTCAAGAACAAATGCCCAAAGATTGTCAATGCAAATCCAACCCTTGGATGAGCATTTGGCCGATTAGAAGAAGCTGCTGCTTTAAATAATTTGAATGTGTTGCTTTTGTTTCTTTTGTTGAACTCGGAAATAAGGTGTTCAGTTTATGAATAAATTGTTGTTCACAATCCTGCTGTACAAGTGTAGTTACATGTGTGTATGGCATTTCCCCATGATACCTACATCAAGTAACTATGTTCTTTACAAACTACTCTTGTGATTCTCTCTTTTCAAGTGATCGCTCATGATTTCCTCGAGAAATTTTAAGTACTCGTTTCATTCTAGGAGACAAAGTACAAGAAATAAAGCGAAATTATGAGTAATCGTGCTTTTTGCACATCTGTGCCTTTGAATCCTTGGTTAGATAACTAAGGATGTTTTCAAATCTCATACCCATTACGTTCTGATTTTTTTTCAACATGCATAACATAAGTTTTCAAAAACAACCTGCATGATTTCAAAATATTTCATATAGTTTGAAAACAATTTTATGTAATATATCAAGTGCACGATTTCAAAAGCATCACTCATGTTTTCAAAAAACCTTATACATGTTTCAAAATTCAACTCATGATTTTAAAACATTTTTATAAATATACTTACCTAATACATCTACTTTATGATTTCAAAAGTATTATGTAAGATTTCAAAAACATTAAACACGTTTTTAAAAGAAACCCCATGCCTAGTTTTCAAAAACATTTTTCTCATACATTAACTTATCCTTCAAGTTCTACTTCTTATGTCGCCTTGACATATCTAGCATCTCAACTTCATAAGCATTTTTACTTCATGTTTTGACTTAAGCACGTCCAGTGCAAGGTTTCAAAACATCTTCAACTTCTAAAATCCATATGGGATCTTTTATCTCCACAATTAGACCCTTGTGGATGATTATCATACAAATCAGAGTCCTTAATTGGATTCCTTGTGTACCTAAATTCGAACATTTCGGTTCCTTATAATCGAAATCGAATTTTCTTCTTTCTATCTTTATAGTTAGATTCTTGATAATGTTTAAAGTACCAAATGAAATCCACGGAATGGATTCCTAGCGTGCCTTAAATACAAGTGCTCTGTTAGCAGAACAAATTAAAAAAATGATAAAAATTTAGAAATCAAGTTAAACAATTTTGTGATTATGTGTTTATGTATTTTGTGTTTTCTTTTATGTATTTAGTGTTTTTGTATACTCTGGATATTCGTTATCCAAATCCTCGTAGAATCTTTCATGTCTTCACATGAGGGATTCGTAGTAGGATATTCAAAAAGATTGATTCAGAATCTGGTTAAGAATGACATGTGCTGAGATAGCTGAACAGACTCCTTGGTAGTCTATTTAAAATCATTTAATGATTTAATTAAAAGGACCCTATGGTGGTCTAGTCACAATCATCACCGGCTCGTTCATTGTTTTCTTCCCCTAAACATTACAAAACAAACTGTGCGGACTGTGCAAGGAATTACGTAATTATGGATGCATACATAATTATGGAATTTAGTGCACAAAAATCACATCAAGTTCTGTCCTATATCTAGAGATAACCTTATTCATTTCCAATTCTGAGGAAGCAACCGTTGAAAATGGCTCCGTCCGTTCATTTTCGTTTCTGAAGAATATCCGTTGAGGAAATGAATATCCGTTTGTTTAATCCTTCATTTCCAGTTCTGAAGAATACCCGTTGAGGAAAATGAATTATCCATTCATTTTCGTTCTGAAGAATATCCGTTGAGGAAATGAATATCCGTTGTTTATCCTTCATTTCCAGTTCTGAAGAATACCCGTTGAGGAAAATGAATTATCCATTCATATTTTCGTTCTGAAGAATATCCGTTGAGGAAATGAATATCCGTTTGTTTAATCCTTCATTTCCAGTTCTGAAGAATACCCGTTGAGGAAAATGAATTATCCATTCATTTTCGTTCTAAAGAATATCCATTGAGGAAATGAATATCCGTTGTTTATCCTCCATTTCCAATTCTGAAGAACCCGTTGAGGAAAATGAATCATCCGTTCATTTTTGTTTCTGAAGAATATCCATCGAGAGAAATGAATATTGAATTTCTAAGAATACTTTACATGACACTTAAACAAAGAGCTAAATCCTTGCGAGATCTTTCTATCTTAATAGTTAGAATCTTAAAGGATACTCTCATAACTGTGAATTAATTTAGTCAACCTCTCATCCCTGCTTCCTGCAATGATTAAGGAAGTATCCGTTAGGGGATGGGCATCATAGGTATAACAACCCATTCCCACTTCCTGCAAGATCTGAAGGAGTATCCTTTAGGGAATGATAATGTTGTGCCTTACATGGAAGTCCTTAATGGGTTATTCAATTCAAATGAATATAACCCTGGATTCCGCACAAGACAATTATTTAACACAGCGTCACACACAGACTCCTACGAATAAATTTCGGGACGAAATTTCCTAAAGTAGGGGAGACTGTGACACTGTCACTGCACCCGTCAAACAAATACCAAATCAATGAAATATGGTTTTTCATACTTGGGATTTGTAAAAATATGTGTATCGTTTGCACATATCAATTCTTGTTCGATTTCGAGCTTTAAATCGCTTTCTGGAAGGTTATACGCGATCTGATGCGTAAATATAACCAGTTTAATGAAACAAACACTCCGGAACTGTGACATAGGCTTAACATACCTTAAATAACCCTTACATAACTTAGAAATAAGTTTCGGAAGGTTTGGTATGCCGAAATCATGTTTATCCGAACTAAAGAACTATTTACGACAAAACTGCGAAACTAACGTTAGTGACCGCCCGGATAATATTTAAATCCCAAAAATACTCTGTTATGATTAAAATTTTATTTTAATCAGGTTCGTGTTGAAAAATAAATTAATACGCTTAAAAACGTTATTTTTCAAGTTTAAGCGCGTACCGTGTGTTTCTGCGCGACACAGTGCTTCTACTGCAAAACGCAGACAACACAGCCAGTCCTGGCAACTGAAATTTATTTCAGCAATATTTTGGCAGGTTTATTTTTATAGAATAATAAAAATAATTTAGAACGCCATAAACCGGGATTTAAACGCTAGATAAAATACCCGGTATCCAGTTAAACACCCGTTTTAGCCTACTTATGGCATATTTATATAAAAAACTTACACTTTAACCCCTCCCCCATAAAATATTCGGTCATATCTAATGTGGCCCCACCAAATTTTTGTAAGATCCTACAAAATATTCTTTTGATCCTTGGTGACACTTGTCTTGCATGCTACCTCTTTATATCTTTTCACATCTCCTACATAATCTACAAGATCACTCAACCTCCTACAACACTCAAACTCCCTTCTCTCTCTCCCACCCAAACCGTTCCCAACTCTCTCTCTCCTCCATCTTCATCTTCTTCATGACTTCAAGTCTTATTCTTCATGTTCATGTCCCTTTCTAGCAACCTTCAAGTTTGTGTGAAGATCTAAGGTGATTACAAGGTGTTGTCAAGAGATTACAAGCTTCCTATCATCAAAATCTCATCCTACAACCTACTTGAATCTTGAAGGTATAACATTATGTTTAAATCATACTTTTGATTCTTGGTTGTTCTTGATGATTGAAGTTTCTCTTGAATCTTGGGATTTTCACTAAACTTGAAATCTAACAATGAAATGGGTCTTGAAACAAGTAAAAATTGTGATGTACATATATGTATATATAACCGTACATATATGTGTGTATATGACTTTTTCTTTGAGTTTGAGTTTAGTTCTTGTTAAGTACTTGTTTATGTTATTACATGTTCTTGAATGGTGGGAAAAATGCAAGTATTTGGTGATTTATGTAAGATATGTTAAAAATAAATTACATCAGCAAATACATCTGAATATATCACATATTTTATGCATCTAAACCCATATAAAATGATGTTGCTATGGTAGTATGCTTTAGGCACTTGTACATAAAGATACATGTTGATGTAAAGCTCAAGAAATAGTAAAAAGGGGATGTATGACAAAAATGTTTTAGATCAGGTTACAAACGCTAAAAATAATATTATTTGATGTATTATGATGGCATGAAACATTGACATAGGTTTGATAGCTTTGCATGTTGTACATATAGCTTAAAAAGCTGTAAATTAGGTGAAATTTGCATGATTTATGTGCTTTGTGTAAGACCTGCACTATCATGAGTATAACCATTATTTTATTCAGTAAATAACATGGGTTGTGTCAAAATTTCAAGTCGTTTCGATTTGGAATGGTTCGGGTAATGTTTGATGCAAAACTATGCGGTAAAACGGTCGAAAATCGCCTTTTCGGAGGACTTTTATAAAACTGTTTTAGATCAGTAACCAAACTGATATTTTTGATATAAAAATAAGTATTTTAACTTATATTAAGTTTACTTGGTGTTTGGTTAGTCATACGTGACTTCCGACGCCCAAAAATGGTACCGAATCGCTAAAATAAGCATTTTTCGACATACACTAGAATGGGTTGTTCATGGGTTATTTTATGTGTCTTACAATATGTGTATAATAACGTGTTAGTGTTGACAAGGTTATAAGTATTACGCTCAAGTCCATATATACAAATACACCAAAATAATCAAAAATAATAACTTTTAGAGAAATCTCAAAGTTATGTGAAAATTCCAAGTATCGGAGAAACTCATGTATTTTTTTGTGAGTTTTGATTATTAAATCATTCTTATCTAATTTAGGACGAATAAACAATTTGAGGGATTGTGTTAACATATAAAAACACACCCAAAGGTGAGTACATAGACCCCTCTCTTACTGTTTTTCAAACGTTTTGGGGTGAAACACATGTGCCTACTTGTTACTTTCGTGCTTTCCTGTTTTCACATCATATACTTGTTTTGCTCATTAGTACATTTATAGTACATGATTTACATTACATTAGTTGCATATGTTTACTCAACATATGGACACATTGTTTTACATTGCATTTTGTTGCATATACTCATCCAGCATATGAACACATTATATTACATTTTGAACCGTTTGTAACTATTTGACTATTTGAACCGTTTGTAACCATTTGGTTATATGAATCGTTTGTAACTGTTGAACCGTGTGAACCGTATTCGACCATACATAAACATTTCTACAATTGTTAAGCATTTCATCTTGGTGGCTGTTTGGGTAAGTGATTTAAGTAACGAGGCGACGAGTAATACGATAGAAACATGGTGGATACGCCGCTGGTACTTCCTATATATAAGTGCTTTTATGGTATTACATATCGTAGCGTTATTTAAACCATTTCAGTTTAGACATATTACATTTACAACTCATTTTCACATAAACATCGTTTTACAAATAACTTAATCTATACAAACTCATCTTACTTGGTTATTCACTTAACCATACCTTATTATTTTGTATATATATATCATCTGATTTGTTCATCGCTTTTCAAATGATTTATGAAAGAAAACACTCAACAAGATTCATGACTACTCTTTATTAAACAATTTCTTTAAACTCAAGTCATGAATCCTATTTTCACAAAACCTATGTATCTCACAGGCATTTTTATGCTGACGTACCTATTTTCACCTGTGTTTCAGGGTATGATGCGTAGGATTTATCAAGATACACCTAGGCAGACTTGGACTTTAGCAACAATAAAAGATGCAAGACAAGTTAATTATGTTATATCTCTTGTTTGTTAAGACATTGTAACCCTCTTAATCAATAAAACAAAATTTCAATTTTCTATGTGTTATGAAACAAAGATTCTGTTACAACACTCCCCGACGATTCCGCCACGTTTTGTTGTTTTTACGTGGTCGGGGTGTGACAGGAATGGGGTGTCAAATCCTATAGCGCTATATCATACTACCAACCGGTCTGGTGAACAAAAATAAGTACTATCCAACGATTAATTTTATAATCTTAAAGAAAAATTAGCGTTTAAACCATAAATAACCATTCAGTTTGTAAAAAGATAAGTACTAATGTTAGTGCACAATGTCTATTGACTTTGTCTTGTATCGAGTCATATAATGTAATAGGATAGGATAACCAGTGCTCGAGGTGCTAGAAACTGAGTTTAGTGGATATTATGCTAATTCCGCTTGAAACTGACACATGCAAGTTCAAGCGAAATTAACATTGTTAATTCCGCTTGAACGTGACTTGGTCCATTTCAAGCGGAATCACCAATCTATATATAGGGAGCATGTCTGTTTCATTTGAAGCGGAATTAGATCTTGTGTTTGGTAATGAAGTGCTGCCAAATTGTCTCCAGGTGCTGTAATTCTATCAATATCAATATAAGAGACATTTAAATTGAATCGAGCGTCCGTGTCATTGATTCCGCCTTTGATTCGGATAAACAACTCTTCTGATCGACTCAGTCAGGTCGTACAACGATCCTACTAGTGGTATCAGAGCTCAGGAGGAAGAGTTTAGCTTGATATCATCAGTTTTCTTATTTCTGCACCTTCTTTTTCAAATTGGACAAAATTTAACGGTCAAAATGGATTGAATTTTTCACAGTACAAGCAAAACATTGTTTTAACAAAGCCTTGAGAGAATCAAACCTTAATACGGCTTAAAAGAGACAAAAATGGACCAGAATTCTAATTCCGCTTGAACGAGCTTCGTAATGCCGCTTGAAAAGTCCACCTGATCTCGCTTCAAAACGTAATTCTGTTTGAAATTTACGGGAGATTCCGCTTGAATCAGTAATTTCGTTTGAAAAGAATCAGCTATTCCGCTTCAATGAGTAATTTCGTTTGAAAGTCGTGATTTTGTTTGAAAAGTCATCCATGCGATTTCGCTTGAAAAGTCATCCAAGTGATTCCATTTGAAAGTGGTTATTTCATTTGAACAAGTGATTCCGCTCCAAAAGTGATTTCGCTTGAAATCATTATTTCGTTTGAAAGTGGAAATTTTGTGTCGAGATCATTTCACGTCAACCGAGTGTCAGTCTGTTTTCAAGTTGTTTAGTATTGTTTATACTGATTGTGTTTGTTTGATTGTTGTTGTCTCCAGGTAATTCAAGAAGCTTTCATCATGGCTGAAGAATTTTTCAACACTTTCTACAATGCGTTTACCTAGGATACAGTGGAAGCTTCAAATGTTACACCTAAAGCAATAACAAAAACTATCAAAGAAAACATTAAACATGACAATTTTTATGGAACTTATTCGAAACCACCCAAGCTTGATAATATTGAGGACTATGTCTGGTGGAAAGAAAGGTTTATCAACTAAACTAAAGCGTATGCACATGAAAGTTGGTTTTGCTTGGAGTTTGGCTATGATAAACCTACTGATGACAAAGGAGAAGAAATCCCAATCAAAAGCTTCTCAGAGGAAGACAAAAAGCAATTCTCATATGAACAGAAGATGATCGCCTTGATTCAACAGTCGATTCGACATGATAAATTTTCGTTGTTGATTCATGATGGGTCTTCAAAGTGTGTGTGGGAAGCTTTAAAGGTTAAAGCTGAGGGGGGTAAACAAATTCAGAAAAAAAAATTGCATTGTTAAAAAAGGAATTTGATTTGTTTGATAGTTTAAAAGGAGAGACTGTTAGGCAAATGATTGAGCGTTTTTGTCACCTAAAAATTGAACTTGAAAGGTTTAAGATTGTGAAAACCAGAGAAGAAATAATTGACAAAGTGATTGAAGCGTTACCACGAGCTGATCAGTGGCAAACATTTGTGTTTGTTTTGAAAAATGATGCTTTATATAACATAATTTCTCTTGATGTTTTGTTAGAAAAAATTGAGAGTCATGATCTTGAGTTTCAAAAGCAAAGCAAGATGAGCAGTTCGTCACATCATCAGAATGTTGGTCTGTATTACAAAGGTAATTTACCTTCGGTAAAAGCTGATAGTTCACCAAAGACAACATTCAGTAGTGAGAAGATGAAAGAACCACAAACAACCTCATCAAGCTACAATTCTGGATATCATTCATCTTCAAAAGCAAGTCCTGAAGATTCTGAGGAGACACTCTGCAACATTGCTCTCAAATTGAAAAATTCTCCTACAATGAGCATCAATGCAGCTAAACAGCAAATGAGTTTTCTTGCATCTGTTCTGGGGTCGTATGAAGGTCTAGTTGCAGGCAAAATTGGAAACTCAGAGTTAACCAAAGAAGACTATGCCCAGATTGATCCGAAAGAGATGGAACTCATTGACATCCGTTGGTGTTTGGCAAGTTGCATTCGTAGAGCTCAAAGATACATGGAGATTACCGGGAAGCAATCTTTAGGTGGTCCGTCAACAAAGCTTGGATTTGACAAATCCAAAGTGACCTTCTTCATATGTAAGCAAAAAGGTCATTTCAAGAGAGAATGCACTAATTCTGCAGCTGGAGGAAATGAACGTCCTTTCAATGATGATTATTATCGAAAGGCGATCTACCATCGAAGCAAAGAAGAGCCGAAAATGATTGAAGATAAACCCAAGTCAAGGGCTTGTGCAGTTTTTCATGATGATGAAGGATATGACTGGAGTCAGATATGTCCAGAAGAAGATTGTCTTGATTATCGATTTAAAATTAGAACAAAGGAAGATTCAGAAACTCCTTTAAAGAAACATGATCATTATGCCTTTGTTGCTGAAATAAAAGAAGAAAACAAAGAAGAAAATGTTGTTGCTGAGGTTAAAGAGAAAACTCGAGAAGAGATTCTAAGTGAGAAAACTGAGAGAGAAATTTTCATTACTGGATTCAAAATGGAGAAGATGCAGGAAGAATATGAAAATGATGTTCGAAACAAGAGATGGGATAAGAAACAAGAATGTGTCGTCAACAAAGAAGGAGAACCAGTTGTTCCCAGAAGTGACATAGTTCATGATGATGTTCTTCTAGTAATTCCTCGATCCGGTGAATATTATTCAAATATTGAAAAAGACAAAACATATGTAAAAAGGTTGGATAAAATCATCAGAGATGCTATGACAACAAAACTGAGGAAGAGGAATGAAGAAAGAATGAAGAAGAATATTGAGAATCTGGTTGCTGATTTGAAGAAGGTCCCTGAGGAGGTCGAGGTTGAAGAAGTTAAAATTGAAGCTACTAAATAGGAAGGTATGAATGTAGCTGAGAAAGAAAAGTTGGAAGAAAAAGTTGTTGAGAAAGAAGCTGTTACTGAAGAACAGCAAGTTGAAGAAACTGAACTGAAGGTTGATAGTTTTGCTGATGTTGTTGGTGATGTTGGTGTTGATATTGAAGCTGTTGATGAGAAGCAGTAGAAAGAAGATGATCAGACAGAAACTAAAGAAAACACTGAGGTGCCAATCACTAAGGTAAATTCTGATTCTGAAATTGAAATTAAAATAATTGAACAGTGCAAGAAATGCATGGAAACGTGCAGTGCTTGTACTGAAAAATATGAAAAGTTCAGAACAAGAGATCTTGAGTTCACAAAAATTGAAACTATTTTAAAAAATAAATGCAAAGAAATGTTAGAAAACGAAAAAGTTTTGAAAGGTAATGATGAAAAACTTTCGGAAAAATGTAAAAAGTTAGAAAAAGAAAATGAAGTTTTGAAAGAAAATGTTTTGAAAAAGACAGAAGAATGTGATCAAAAAGAGAATGCTTTTCAGGAAATGAAAAAGGAATACGATTCAATAAAATTGGCTTATCACATTACAAAAGAATCATATGAAAAAGTGAAAAGTGAAATGAAGCTTATTCAATCAAGATTAAAATATTGTTCTGAAACAACTGATACGTATAAGCGAAATTATGAAATAAAGCAACAAGTTGTTAATTCTTACATTGAGGATGTTGCTAAGCTAAAGCGTCAGATTGCTGATTTAGAACAGGATAATAACAAGTTAAAAAGTTATCACGCGTCGTCATATGTGCTTGAACGCATTTTCAGTATAAAACCGGAGGATGGTGAGTCTGAGCAAAACAAGAAAGGCATTGGCTCAGAGTTTCATCAAGTTCCACCACCGGAAAAGTTTGTGTTTTATTATGATGAAAAGGTCGAAAAAGCTTTCAACATGGTAGATCAATTGCCAGATAACATTGACATAATCTATTCCAAATCTGATGATTCTAGTGATTCAGAGGTGGTAGGTAAGGTCGTTGAAAGTGTGTTGAAAGAAGAGTCAGTTGATATAGGTAAATCTGAATCACAGGATGAAAATGAAGGTAATTTTCATGATGGATACCTGAAAAACTCAAAATCCGAGAAAAATTTGAATGATGATTCAAAAGGATTGGTGTATACCATGATTGGATCGGACAGATTATTCTTAGATGTTGTATTCCCGATTCAGAACGTGATTTCAGAAAAGATTGATAAAGTTTTCAAAATGATTGAGATTGAAAAGTCTGAGATTCCAAAGTTTGCAGGAAAAGGTCACAAAACTTTTTATAATAAACCTTGTTACAAGAAGAAAAAAAAACATGAAGGCTGGGTTGGGTTATAAGAAGAAGCAGAATTGGAAGAAAAGTGAAACACAAAATTTTCAGGAAAAAATGAATTTTGTTCAAGGAAAAAGTTTTGAAGAAGAAAAAGAACTTCAATTTAGATGTCAGTCTAATGAAGAGTTTATGCTCAAAAGAAAAAGAAACAACCACAGGTCAAAGATGTTTCAAAAAGAACATGTTTTAAGTGTGATCAAATTGGACATCTTGCACGAAAGTGTCCAAATCTGAAACCTGTGGATGTTGATAAAAAGAAGTCTGAAAATGTTGAGAAACAGAAATCTGAGAATGTGAAACCAAGGTCGACCAGATTTGACTCAAAACAAACTTGGAGGTATAACACAAACAAGTTTGCTTCGAATCAAAATTGGAAATCAGACTCGAATAAGTTGGATTCAAGACAGACCTGGAATTCTCACACACCCAGATTCAGAACAACTCAAAGTTGGAAAACGTCAGTTGATATGACAAAACCGAACAAATTTTGGAAACCTAAAGTTGTTCAAAATCAAAAAGTTCAAAAAGAGTCACATTTTTACAAAAGAGGTACTCCGAAAGGTCAAACATGGAGTGTTAAGAAACAAGTGACTTCGGAAAAAGATGAGAAAGTTGAAGTCAAAGTTGAAAAAGTCTTTGATGACAAAGATTTTCCAAAACTGCATGATACATATTGTGTTGAAATGCCTAAGGTTCAACAGACCTGGGCTAAATTGTTCAAGTAATCAAGTAGTTTGTATGTGAAGGTGCTCAACAAAACCGAAGATTGTGAGAATGGAAGTTGGAGCAGCCTGGCACAACAGGAGGAAAAGGCTGCTGAACCCTGGTTTAGTTGAAACAGGGAGTTTGCTTGTTTTTCTGTACATAAATAAACAATATTTCAAAAACCCTAAAAATTGAAAAATTTAAAAACCAAAAATATGTTTTTATTTTGTCAAAATTTTGAAAAATAAAAAATATGTTTGTTTTTAAATTTGTCAAAAATTCAAAAATTCCAAAAATATGTTGATTGAATACGCCGAAACCCTCACGGCTGAACAAACATGATTAATTTCACAAGATTGAAAAATGGTTTTCAAACTGTAAATATCAATGTGTTGTAAATCATGGGGGTATGTTAGATTTTCTGCAAATCAGGACATATGAAGCAGAAAATGGATGGCGAGACAAAGCTATCAGTATTGGTTGTCAAATTTTCTTTAAATGATTTTGGATTTTAGGGGGAGTAATATTGTTGTTAGAAAATACAAAAACATTTGAAAATTTGAAAAAGCCAAAAACATGATAAAATTCAAAAATTGAGTTTTTGTGTAAAAAGAGGAAATGATAGTACATCAGTAGACAGTTACAGTATGCTAAAGATTTGTAATGTTTAAATAGTGTTAAACAGTCTCACTGATGATATGCCGATAGGTTTTTATACACTTAGTAAACTTTTTCGGGATATAAACCTAAATTCAAACTTGCTTATTTCATGGGGAACACTACTTGGATATATAGGTAACCCCTGAAATCTCGTTTGAATGACCCCTCTTTCTGAGATACTAGGTCTTTATGCTTAGTGATATCTGGGGTATTATCCCGGGACTTCTGATAATGCGGAAGCAATGGCCTAGTCCCCGTATAATACTTTTCGCTTGCTTGAAATATAGCGCCGCCCTCAGCAAAAATGATGAAATAATAAAATTGATAATCATTGCTGTTGAAGAAAAGATCCTCTAAAGGGGACACACCAAAAGTCGAAGCCGTCATCTCTCTGCTGAACGGAAGTTCTGACCTGGGCTCTCATGGTTCTTCGCAATTTAACCCCTTACAGATATCATCTAGGTATACTCACCTGTAAGACTGAATATTGGGATCTGAATACGGGAGTATATTCAAGAGGTGGGACACATGAATGAGTTTAAGTTCTTAAAATACCTAATTCGTATCCTGAATCAGTTGAAATTTGTGTGAAAATTTAAATGGATCAGTATATCGACAATCTAAGTGAATTGTTTAATTCTTAACGTGTAACTAAGCTCAACGGTACTTGTGACTTGTCAAAAACTGATATGATCCTCTAACACAAACTCAAACAAAAATATTGTCTGTATATATGTTTGTACATATTTCTTTATTGCTTTATATTTCAGAAAATACAAAAAGATTTTTGATTCTGCTTTATTTTCGACAACCGATGTCTGAAATGCTGAGTTTCAAAATCTAAGTAAGCTGATTGTGTTTCTGAAAATAAAACAAGTTCATTAATTTGAAACTTGAATTTTTAACAAAAATCAAAAACAGTTTGTGATATCTCCAAGGTCATTAGTTTGGACTTGGATGATTAACTGTGAGGGATTTGGATGCTTATATTGGTAAAAAGTCAGTTTCTGATTTTGTTCGCTGAAACTGCAAAATTATGAAATTTGTTAATAGAGGAAATTGAATTGCCAGGTTACGATTTCTGGAAGTTCAAAATGCTGTTACTTATAAATGTATGAGTGTTGCAGATATTGTACCAGACTATGATCCTGATAGCTAAAGTCTAAGGGGGATTATGAAGACGAGCTCAAAGCAAGGGGGAGCTTGTAACCAGAAAGCAAGGTGTCGATCCCTAAAGCACGGAAGCTTGACGAAAGGGGGAGCCTAAAGATTTGAAGAAAGATTGATTGATGCTTACAGTGTTAGACAATTTGGATAGAGCATGAAGACTGATCAAGACTGAAGATGTGTCATGATAAAGATTCGACACTGAAGACTTCGTCAACATCCAAGGGGGAGTCTGTTAGTGCACTATGTCTATTGACTTCGTCTTGTATCGAGTCATATAATGTAATAGGATAGGATAACCAGTGCTCGAGGTGCTAGAAACTGAGTTTAGTGGATATTATGCTAATTCCGCTTGAAACTGACACAGGCAAGTTCAAGCGAAATTAACATTGTTAATTCCGCTTGAACGTGACTTGGTCCATTTCAAGCGGAATCACCACTCTATATATAGGGAGCATGTCCGTTTCATTTGAAGCGGAATTAGATCTTGTGTTTGGTAACGAAGTGCTGCCAAATTGTCTCCAGGTGCTGTAATTCTATCAATATCAATATAAGAGACATTTAAATTGAATCGAGCGTCTGTGTCATTGATTCCGCCTTTGATTCGGATAAACAACTCTTCTGATCGACTCAGTCAGGTCGTACAACGATCCTACAACTAATATGTATAATCAATTATACTTTTGAAAACAAGAACATAACAAATAGTTACACATATTTCACCCCAAAACATTTGAAAACAGTAAAAGAGGGGACTATGTACTCACCTGAGAGTGCTTACAAGTCTTGAACAACTACCAAGCAAGCTAGAGGGAGCACGAAATCAAACGGCGCCTAATATAGGTAACTACATAAACAAACCGGACCTAAATCGGAAGATCGGAATAGGATGAGGTCTCGTAAACCAAATGAGTGTGGGAACTCATATGATATGGTTTAACAAGGCCTACATACTAAAATGAAACCTAACCTAAGTGCTTTCGACCCATCGCGACCCATTAAGGTAGTTTACGCTACTTTAACGCGTCGTGCGCGCAAATGCGCGTTCGAGATGTCTAACTAGTCCTATGACAAGTATTATATGCCAAAACATGTTTAAATATGTTACATAATCAGTTACGTGACAAAAGTTTAGGTTACATATGCTTAATTACCAATTACGCATGAAAAGGGCATTTTGGTAATTTACCTAAGGCATATAAACTACCTATCATACAACTACTTAAACTAGGTGACCATAAGGTATAACCTCGGAAGGTTATTCCCTATACAACTATGGTCACTAAGCATGTTTGGTCGGATCCTAATGATCGACCAAACGGGTCGTGTTTAAAGTCTAAGCGGGTGTTTAGTCCGCTTGACTTACGACTATACACAAGCACTAAACAAAAAAGTGACGAGCTAAACATGTCGAAACATGTTTAGTTAAGTTAGAAAACAGGTTTGGTATCAAAACAAACGGTTTTGATACCTAAAAGTAGTTTGGTTACAAAATACGCAAGAATGCGCATTTTGGCCGAAACTACGACTCGCCACTAATGCTAGATAACGTGGTAATCAGTAGGTATAGTCACTGGGGACTATAACCATCGTGATTACGCTCACGTTATGAAGTTCAAACGAACTTCGCATTGACCATAAACTGGTCAATGCAGAAAGTCAAACTTGGTTTGACTTTCAGACTCGAAAAGCGATAAAAGAACGAAAGAATACTTACAAAGGGTCCCCGCAAGTTTGATTTTCCAAGTATTCTCAGGTATGAAGTGTGTGACACTTCAACTTAGAGAAATCTCAGAAATCAAGTGGGTTTAGAATGAAATGGGTGAGGGTATATATAGTTTTTGTAGAACCGTTAGGATCGTTTCTTGAAAACCGAGCTTCAATCCAAGCCATACACTTGCACCCATTGATTTCTAAAACCATGGGCACCTCCAAAAGAGCCCATAGAGTCATAAAAACCATGTGCAAGAGCTGGAATGAGCTGGAAATAGCTGGAATCACTTTCTGCTGGTCTGGTGCTGCCTTACAGACCGTATAGGCTATGGACCGTATGGTGCTTGTTTGCTAGCAGTAAGTTTCAGCAATTGGCAGAACAGGCCCCTGTGTGTCCAAACTTGATTTTCATGCATTTTTGACACGTTTAAGCCCCGTTAACCTCATTTCAAGTCTCTAAAATGAAGTTAAAGTATAGGGAACTTGAAATGTGTTCAAAAATATCTTGGATGTAGGTTCGTTTGACCATACGGTTGCGTTGTTCGGTTAATTGCGACGAAAGTCGTAACGGACGCAAAAACGATCCAAATTGCGCGACGAATGGAATTTTATCATATCAAACACTAAAATAAAATACTTTAATGCTTACATAAATTTTTGGATGTCCGGATATATTCAGAACGTAAGGTATGTGCGAAAATGCAAACTTGTGCACTTTTTGACTTTTTTAGTCCCTATTGATCAAGAAAGTTTATTTTTGCGCACCAAACACCTCAAAGCCTATTTCTAAGCCATGTAAAGGATATTTAGGGAATATTTAACTTATGATCAAGTTCTGGAAATGTTTGTTACAGTACACATCGGCATACTTTCGTAGTTTGTCGAATTTAGTCCTTGTAAGCGAATAAACTTGATTTCGACACACCAAACCATCCAAAACTTATTTCTAAGTTATGTAAAGGTTATTTAGGGTATGTTAAGCCTATTTCACTATTACGGAGTGTTTGTTGCATTAAACTGGTTATATTTACGCATCAGTGCACGTATAACCCTTCAGAAAGCGATTTAAAGCTTGAAATTGAACAAGAATTGATATGTACAAACGATACACATATTTTTACAAATCCCAAGTATGAAATACAATATTTCATTGGTTTGGAATTTGTTTGATGGTTGAAGTGAAACAGGTGTCACAGTCTCCCCTACTTTAGGAAATTTCGTCCCGAAATTTAATTTTAGGGGAAACTTGTGAGGACAACTGTGATGGTTTCGCTTTCGAACGAATCCTTCGAACCCTAAGTAAAACTCTAGGCCATGTTAGGATTCTTAGCGAAATTGTCAACTATCAGAGTGAAGTCCTTGTAGTAACAAAACATGGAGTTTCGAACTACGGACAGAAGAATGTTTCTTATGAAGACTCATCATAGGAAACTTGGTGTGTGCTTAAAATCAGAATTGGGGAGTGTAAGATAAAATGACATCGGTCAAAGTCCAGGACTTCTCCCGTAACATTATTCTTGTCACTATAGGTCTTAACACATGACAAAACTTGCTGTGGTTTCTGTGCACTGAATTCCATAATTATGTATGCATCCATAATTACGTAATTCCTTGCACAGTCCGCACAGTTCATTTCATAATGCGTAGGGTAAAAATCAATTGAATAAACATGAAGCGATTTGACTGGATCACCAAAGGATCTTTTCAATTAGATCAACGAACGATCTTTATAACTAGATCAACACATGATCTTCTTAACTAGACCGTCGTACGATTTCTTTAAATAGACCACTTAAGGGATCTTTTCAATTATATCATCACATGATATTCCTAACCAGATTTTCAAATCAATCTGTTTAACTAGACCACTTAAGGGGTCCAGTTATAGAATAGTACTTCATAACCCAAGGGACTTAACTTCAACGTAAAAGTCCATTAAGGATTCAAGATAGTACCTTTGGATATCCTACTATGAATCCCTCATATGTGATATGGAAGATTCTACGAGGATTTGGATGGATCACATAAAAACACAAAACGTATAAGAAAACACATAAGCACATAATCACATAATTGTTTAACTTGATTATTAATTTGTTATCTTTAGACACGGGCATTTAAAGCACACCAGGAATCAAATCCGTGGATTTCATTTGGCACTTTAAACATATTCAAGAATCTAACTATGGAGATAGAAAGATCTTTAATAGGAATTTGGTTTTGTTTCTTAAAAGAAACGAGCATTTAAGATTCTTGTGGAGATCATAAGTGATCATAAAAATGATAAAACCACGCGAGTAGTTTGTCTTGGTGTTGGCATCATAAGGTTGTATCGAACATTCACGCAATCGTATCAGTTTTGCAAAATAAAAATTGAAGCAAACAATTTTATTTATAAACAACTGAAATGTCTTTAAACGTCAAAAGATAACAACCAAGGAATTACAAAAGACTAATTGTTCACTGCTGCATCATTGTTCACGTTTGCCTCATTGATGTTAAACACTCGTCCACGCGCTGGAGGTATGTTAACAAGTCTTGGGAAATTGTTTCTGTAGTGATTAAGTTCACCACAGTTATAACATGACCCAGGTGGGAACCGTGCTTGAACAGCAGCAGGGTTTGCAGCAGCTTGATTTGCATAATGGCAGACATTGATCAAATGTCCCAACCGCCCACAGTGGGTACATTTGTGACACTGCTCTTGCTCTAGGTGATGACGGTTGAATTTGTTGCACAAAGGTGCGGTACCAACATAGTTTTGCCTTTTGCGAGGTTGTGCTGGCTGGTTTGGTGCAACCTGTTTGTCTTGAGCAGTTATAGCGCAGTTTTGAGAGGCTTTGCGCTTCTTCTTCTTGGATACCTCAGCCTGTTTTTCCTTTGGCTCAGCTTGAGCAGTCTTGTCAGATGGTCTTGGGTCGCCTTTTCGAAAAAGCTTACCCTTCCTGATGTGGGATTCAGTTAGGGTGGCAGACAATTCAATGGCTTGTCTGACAGTAGTAGGGTTACTGCCAGTAACGATATCCTGAACTAGGTCAGGAAGACCATCAATATATTTCTCGATCGCCTTATCCACAGGCGTAAAACCACAGCAGGACACAACAGGCTCAATTCTTCATAACGGTCAGTATAAGCTCGATGCTCACCACTGTCTTGCTTTAAGTCATCAAATTCCCTTTCTAAAGCTCTCAATTCATGACGAGGACAAAACTCCTTCATCATAAGAGCCCTAAGCTCAGCCCAAGTCTGTGCTAATGCCACCTCAGCACCACGGTCCCTCATAACTCCGTTCCACCATGTAAGAGCCTTCTTCTGAAACACACTGGAGGCAAACTCGACTTTCCGATTTTCAAGACACTGAACGTGACGAAACGTACTCTTAATGCCCTCGAACCACTGTAGGAGCCCAGTTGCTCCTTCAGAACCACTAAACTTGAGTGGGTTAGCTGAATTGAAGCTTTTGAAATTGCATGGAGTATTCTGGTTATTGTTGGCTTGATTCACTTGAGAAATAATATCGGGGAGTACAGCAGCCATATGCTGTGCCATAATATGTGCCATTTCGGCATTTGGGAGCGGATTTTCATGTCGATGAGGCATTCTAAAAGGGGAAACAGGAAGGAAAACAAGTGAGAGGATTAGACGAAAAGAATGAGATGAAACAAATTTGATGAAAGCAAAGATGGTGGTCATTTGTTTGTTACTACAAAGCAACAAACGACACACGGTGATTAATCAAAGTAAATGGGTCAAAAATAATGTATCGCGAAGACATGCTCGCCTAGAAGTGGACACTCACCCCAAGAGTTCCCAGGTAAGAGTGACTGGTCCAATATTACGGATTTGTACGAATACTCTAGCCTTAGACAGAAAACTCAGGGTAGAGGCACCCACCCTTCCAGTTTGCACGTGTTCACATTATTTAGACCAAATTTTGACGGGATTTTGAAAACTTAAAGGGTTCAAAACCTTATAATAAATCATCCTAGAACAGATGATTGGTTTTCAAAACGGAAACAAAATTTGTGATCTTACTGTGGTTGTCACCTAAAGATAGGCGACGGTATTGTTTTAAAACTAAACAAAAGATAACTTGTGTTAGGGTCCTAGGAAGGTTATAGTCTAGGTCAAAGCATTACTAATAACCTAATTCCCTATAACCATTGGCTCTGATACCAACTTTTCTGTCACACCCCGACCACGTAAAACAACAAAACATGGCGGAAATGTCGGGGAGTGTTGTAACAGAATCATTGTTTCACAACCATGGAATAAATAATTTCGTTTTATTGAATAAATGAACTCATTGTTTTAATACAGTCAAATAAGTACAACTATTATCTTTCAAATTTTAAAGTCGCTAAGGCACGAGTCCATCCTAAGTATAGCATGCACCAACAATCATCACATAACAGCACCTGAAACATGTGTACAAATAGGTACGTCAGCTTAAAAATGCCTGTGAGATACATAGGTTTTATTTTAATTAGGATTCATGACTTATGAGTTTAAAGAAAATGTTTTAATAAAAGTAGTCATGATCCTTGTAAAAGGTTTTCTTTTATAAATCATACTAAAATTTATAAGAAATCAGATGATATAAAATAATAATACATAGGAAATTAAATAATTAAATAAAATGACTTTGTATAAAATATATTGTTTGAAAAACAATATTTTGATAAAAAGGTTGATAGTATAGATAAAAATATACTTTGGTTTTAAGAAAGTCGATTAAGTAATATATTAAAATATATTTCAGTTCCAAAATCATTAACCCAAGTGTACTAAATAACGCCACGGTATGTAATGTGATGAAAACACTTATATATAAGAAGTACCAGCGGCGTATATACCATGTTTTCATCACATTATACCCGTCCCGTTATCTAAACACTAACCAAAAACCAGTCGGCAAATAAATAGTATATTAAATATACTTTAGTTATAAAAAACAATAACTTTCGGTAGTATATCAAAAGTATACTTTGAATTTATAAATAACATATTAATTTATGTTTTGGATTTTGAAAATAACATATCAAACTATGTTTTAATGATAAACAAATATATGTTGGTGTTGTACAATATCACATATGAGAGTATATCTGTAGGATCGTTGTCTGACCCAAAATGAGTCGATCAGAGGTGTTCTACTCAAAATGAAAGGCGGAAACAGACATTATGAGTTGAATTCAGCAAGATATTCACTTAATCTGTCTTGTATATTGATTCTGATACTATTACAGTTCTGTAGACACTTCGACAGAGCTTCGCCGTCGGAAAACATACACACAAGAATACCTCAAACGGAATTAGGCAACAACTATATAAAGGTCAGGTGATTCCGCTTGAACATGTCTCAAGAGGAATTACATTGAAGCGAGATTAAGTTCAAATGAAATTAACCTAGTGATTTCGCTTGAAACCATGTGTCACTTTCAAGCGGAATTACACTAATTAATTTCGCTTGAACTAGCCCTTTGACCTATTTTCTCATTTTCCGAGCCCTGATTAATCTAATACAATGTAAGACTCGATACAAGACGAGGTCGACAGACGCATGCACCAACAGACTCCCCCTCGAATGTTGACAAGTCTTAAGTGTCGAGTCTTCAACGTCTTCAGTCTTTATCAGTCTGATCGTTCTCTGAAGTATCTGACAGTAAGCATCCTCAAACTTTTCTCTTCTCTTTCTTCATCAGCACCATCATACTCCTCTCCAACAAATAATCTCTACTCGGATGTCTTCAGACTCTCTCTTTCGATTTGCTGGAATCGAAGTCTGGCTTTTCGAAATAACAAAATCCTCAGGTATCAGTGTCACACCCCGACCACGTAAAACATCAAATCGTGGCGGAAACGTCGGGGAGTGTTGTAACAGAATTATTGTTTCACAACCATGGCATACAAAGTTATATTTTTATTTATCAAACAAGCGAGTTACATTGTCTTTTAAACGAAGGAAACAAAGTACACAACATCAACTAAACTAATCTTGCTTCCTTTATTGTCACTAAGGCCCGAGTCCACCCTAGTGTATCCCGATCAAACCTATGCACCTGCTCCAGAAACACATGTGAAAATAGGTACGTCAGCATAAAAATGCCTGTGAGATACATAGGTTTTGTGAAAATAGGATTCATGACTTGGGTTTTAAAAGAAAGGTTTAATAAAAATTAGTCATGAATC
The DNA here is from genome assembly GCA_030545235.1 of Helianthus tuberosus. Classification (NCBI taxonomy): domain Eukaryota; kingdom Viridiplantae; phylum Streptophyta; class Magnoliopsida; order Asterales; family Asteraceae; genus Helianthus; species Helianthus tuberosus. The sequence continues at coordinate 126,604,368 of CM060351.1, read as the reverse complement.
TTGTTAAGTGTTTTCTTTTATAAATCATATAAAAACTTGATAAGAAATCGGATTATATAAATGAAAGGTGTATGGTTAATGAAATAACCAAGTAAAATGAGTTTATATAAAATAAACTGTCTTGTAAAACAATGTCTTGTGAAAAATATGTTATTTGTGTAAAATGTAATATGTCTATACTGAAATGATATAAATAACGCTACGATATGTAATATTATACAAACACTTATATATAGGAAGTACCAGCGGCGTATCCACCATATTTGTATCATATTACACATGCCTCGTTACTCAAACCATTTACCCAAACCAACCACCAACATAAATTGTTCATGTATAAATCAATTGTCAAGTGTTATTGTGTAACCCATATCAAAATGTCCATGTCTAATGTAAATCACCAAATGTGTATATCAATGTCAAAATGTTTATATTTAATGTAAATCATATAATGTTATCCAAAAATATCATGTATGGCATGTGAAATATATAAACTAAACCATAGGTAAAATGCACAAAAACAGGGTATTGAATTTCACATAGTTTAAGTCAAAGTTTTGTTTTGTGGAACAAATGCATGCTATATTGATACAAACATCTATGCGGTATTGTTATAATGCATACATCCAAGCCTTGTGACTGTGGTGATAGACCTTTAAACAAATTAAAGGTTTATCTAAGTTATTTGTATCGAATTCGGTCATTCCTTCCATCCAAACATACCTAGGATGTCAGGAACGGGAGTTGTCAATTCCTATGGTACCACTACCTACTAACGAACGGCGTAGCTAATGTTAATGAATGTATATTGTCCCATTTGAACAACCCAAATGTCATACCAAAATGTAAGCATGTGAAAACAATGCACTAAGTATGTAATCAAACGAACATACATAGCGTGAAATGTAATGTAAAACAATGTACTAAGTATGCACACAATGGGCATACACAGCATGAAATGTAATGTAGAACAATGTACTAAATATGCACACAATGGGCATACATAGCATGAAATGTAACTCGATCGCCTGACGGAGTGTGGTAGGGTTACTACCAGTAATGATGTCTTGTACTGAGTCAGGTAGACCATCGATGTACCTTTCGATAGCCTTGTCGAGTGGGGTAACCATTGTTGGGCATAGCAGACTCAACTCCTCAAACCTATCAGTATACGCCCGATGCTCACCACTATCTTGTTTCAAGTCATCGAACTCTCTCTCCAAAGCTCGCTGTTCATGACGAGGACAAAACTCCCTCATCATAAGGGCCCTAAGTTCGGCCCAAGTTTGTGCTAGAGCAACTTCTGCTCCACGGTCTCTCATAACCCCGTTCCACCATGTGAGAGCCCTCTTCTGAAACACACTCGAAGAAAACTCGACCTTGCGATTATCCGGACACTGAACATGACGAAATGTGATCTCCGTGCTCTCGAACCGCTGAAGGAGCCCAGTTGCTCCTTCCATACCACTAAACTTGAGTGGTTTAGCCGAGTTAAAACTCTTGAAATTGCAAGGAGCATTGTTGTTGTTGTTGGCTTGGTTCAATTGAGCAAAGAGGTTCGGGAATTGAGCAGCCATTTGCTGCGCAATGATTTCTGCCAGTTCGGCAGTCGCTATCTGATTTTCGCGTCGAGGAGGCATTCTAAAAGAGGAAACATGAAAGGAAACGAGTGAGATGTTTGGGTGAAAAGAATGATATGATGCAAAAACTGATAATGGAAAAGATGGTGGTCATTTGTTTGTTACCACAAGGTAAACAAACGACACATTGTGACTAATCAAAGTAAATGGGTGAAAAATAATGCATCGCGAAGACATGCTCGCCTATAAGTGAACACTCACCCCAAGAGTTCCCAGGTAAGAGTGACTGGTCCGATTATGTGGATTTGTACGAACACTCTAGCCTTAGACAGAAAACCCAGGGTACAGGCATTCACTCTTCCAGTTTGCACGTGTTCACACTATCTAAAAACCCAAAACTTTGACGAGATTTTGAAAATTTGGAAGGCAGAAGGCCAAAAATCAAACTGGAAGGGTTCAAAACCTTACAACATAGGGTTCAAAACCTAGTAATCAATCATCCTAGAACAGATGATTAGTTTTCAAAGCGGATTCGAACTTGATGTTCCCGTTGTGGTTATCACCTAAGGATAGGTGAAGTGCATGTTTTAAAATCTAAACACAAGATAACTTGTGTTGGGGTCCTAGAAAGGTTATAGTCTAGGTTAAAGCATTACTAATAACCTAATTCCCTATAACCATTGGCTCTGATACCAACTCTTCTGTCACACCCCGACCACGTAAAACATCAAATCGTGGTGGAAACGTCGGGGAGTGTTGTAACAGAATTATTGTTTCACAACCATGGCATACAAAGTTATATTTTTATTTATCAAACAAGCGAGTTACATTGTCTTTTAAACGAAGGAAACAAAGTACACAACATCAACTAAACTAATCTTGCTTCCTTTATTATCACTAAGGCCCGAGTCCACCCTAGTGTATCCCGATCAAACCTATGCACCTGCTCCTGAAACACATGTGAAAATAGGTACGTCAGCATAAAAATGCCTGTGAGATACATAGGTTTTGTGAAAATAGGATTCATGACTTGGGTTTTAAAAGAAAGGTTTAATAAAAATTAGTCATGAATCTTGTTAAGTGTTTTCTTTTATAAATCATATAAAAACTTGATAACAAATCGGATTATATAAAAGAAAGGTGTATGGTTAATGAAATAACCAAGTAAAATGAGTTTATATAAAATAAACTGTCTTGTAAAACAATGTCTTGTGAAAAATATGTTATTTGTGTAAAATGTAATATGTCTATACTGAAATGATTTAAATAACGCTACGATATGTAATATTATACAAACACTTATATATAGGAAGTACCAGCGGCGTATCCACCATGTTTGTATCATATTACACACGCCTCGTTACTCAAACCATTTACCCAAACCAACCACCAACGTAAATTGTTCATGTATAAATCAATTGTCAAGTGTTATTGTGTAACCCATATCAAAATGTCCATGTCTAATGTAAATCACCAAATGTGTATATCAATGTCAAAATTTTTATATTTAATGTAAATCATATAATGTTATCCAAAAATATCATGTATGGCATGTGAAATATATCAACTAAACCATAGGTAAAATGCACAAAAACAGGGTATTGAATTTCACATAGTTTAAGTCAAAGTTATGTTTTGTGGAGCAAATGCATGCTATACTGATACAGACATCTATGCGGTATTGTTATAATGCATACATCCAAGCCTTGTGACTGTGGTGATAGACCTTTAAACAAATTAAAGGTTTATCTAAGTTATGTGTATCGAATTCGGTCATTCCTTCCATCCAAACATACCTAGGATGTCAGGAACGGGAGTTGTCAATTCCTATGGTACCACTACCTACTAACGAACGGCGTAGCTAATGTTAATGAATGTATATTGTCCCATTTGAACAACCCAAATGTCATACCAAAATGTAAGCATGTGAAAACAATGCACTAAGTATGTAATCAAATGAACATACATAGTGTGAAATGTAATGTAAAACAATGTACTAAGTATGCACATAATGGACATACACAGCATGAAATGTAATGTAGAACAATGTACTAAATATGCACACAATGGGCATACATAGCATGAAATGTAACTTGGTCGCCTGACGGAGTGTGGTAGGGTTACTACCAGTAATGATGTCTTGTACTGAGTCAGGTAGACCATCGATGTACCTTTCGATAGCCTTGTCGAGTGGGGTAACCATTGTTGGGCATAGTAGACTCAACTCCTCAAACCTATCAGTATACGCCCGATGCTCACTAATATCTTGTTTCAAGTCATCGAACTCTCTCTCCAAAGCTCGCTGTTCATGACGAGGACAAAACTCCCTCATCATAAGGGCCCTATGTTCGGCCCAAGTTTGTGCTAGAGCAACTTCTGCTCCACGGTCCCGTTCCACCATGTGAGAGCCCTCTTCTGAAACACACTCGAAGAAAACTCGACCTTGCGATTATCCGGACACTGAACATGACGAAATGTGATCTCCGTGCTCTCGAACCGCTGAAGGAGCCCAGTTGCTCCTTCCATACCACTAAACTTGAGTGGTTTAGCCGAGTTAAAACTCTTGAAATTGCAAGGAGCATTGTTGTTGTTGTTGGCTTGGTTCCATTGAGCAAAGAGGTTCGGGAATTGAGCAGCCATTTGCTGCGTAATGATTTCTGCCAGTTCGGCAGTCGCTATCTGATTTTCGCGTCGAGGAGGCATTCTAAAAGAGGAAACATGAAAGGAAAGGAGTGAGATGTTTGGGTGAAAAGAATGAGATGATGCAAAAACTGATAATGGAAAAGATGGTGGTCATTTGTTTGTTACCACAAGGTAAACAAATGACACATTGTGACTAATCAAAGTAAATGGGTGAAAAATAATGCATCGCGAAGACATGCTCGCCTATAAGTGAACACTCACCCCAAGAGTTCCCAGGTAAGAGTGACTGGTCCGATTATGTGGATTTGTACGAACACTCTAGACTTAGACAGAAAACCCAGGGTACAGGCATTCACTCTTCCAGTTTGCACGTGTTCACACTATCTAAAAACCCAAAACTTTGACGAGATTTTGAAAATTTGGAAGGCAGAAGGCCAAAAATCAAACTGGAAGGGTTCAAAACCTTACAACATAGGGTTCAAAACCTAGTAATCAATCATCCTAGAACAGATGATTAGTTTTCAAAGCGGATTCGAACTTGATGTTCCCGTTGTGGTTATCACCTAAGGATAGGTGAAGTGCATGTTTTAAAATCTAAACACAAGATAACTTGTGTTGGGGTCCTAGAAAGGTTATAGTCTAGGTCAAAGCATTACTAATAACCTAATTCCCTATAACCATTGGCTCTGATACCAACTCTTCTGTCACACCCCGACCACGTAAAACATCAAATCGTGGCGGAAACGTCGGGGAGTGTTGTAACAGAATTATTGTTTCACAACCATGGCATACAAAGTTATATTTTTATTTATCAAACAAGCGAGTTACATTGTCTTTTAAACGAAGGAAACAAAGTACACAACATCAACTAAACTAATCTTGCTTCCTTTATTATCACTAAGGCCCGAGTCCACCCTAGTGTATCCCGATCAAACCTATGCACCTGCTCCTGAAACACATGTGAAAATAGGTACGTCAGCATAAAAATGCCTGTGAGATACATAGGTTTTGTGAAAATAGGATTCATGACTTGGGTTTTAAAAGAAAGGTTTAATAAAAATTAGTCATGAATCTTGTTAAGTGTTTTCTTTTATAAATCATATAAAAACTTGATAACAAATCGGATTATATAAAAGAAAGGTGTATGGTTAATGAAATAACCAAGTAAAATGAGTTTATATAAAATAAACTGTCTTGTAAAACAATGTCTTGTGAAAAATATGTTATTTGTGTAAAATGTAATATGTCTATACTGAAATGATTTAAATAACGCTACGATATGTAATATTATACAAACACTTATATATAGGAAGTACCAGCGGCGTATCCACCATGTTTGTATCATATTACACACGCCTCGTTACTCAAACCATTTACCCAAACCAACCACCAACGTAAATTGTTCATGTATAAATCAATTGTCAAGTGTTATTGTGTAACCCATATCAAAATGTCCATGTCTAATGTAAATCACCAAATGTGTATATCAATGTCAAAATTTTTATATTTAATGTAAATCATATAATGTTATCCAAAAATATCATGTATGGCATGTGAAATATATCAACTAAACCATAGGTAAAATGCACAAAAACAGGGTATTGAATTTCACATAGTTTAAGTCAAAGTTATGTTTTGTGGAACAAATGCATGCTATACTGATACAGACATCTATGCGGTATTGTTATAATGCATACATCCAAGCCTTGTGACTGTGGTGATAGACCTTTAAACAAATTAAAGGTTTATCTAAGTTATGTGTATCGAATTCGGTCATTCCTTCCATCCAAACATACCTAGGATGTCAGGAACGGGAGTTGTCAATTCCTATGGTACCACTACCTACTAACGAACGGCGTAGCTAATGTTAATGAATGTATATTGTCCCATTTGAACAACCCAAATGTCATACCAAAATGTAAGCATGTGAAAACAATGCACTAAGTATGTAATCAAATGAACATACATAGTGTGAAATGTAATGTAAAACAATGTACTAAGTATGCACATAATGGACATACACAGCATGAAATGTAATGTAGAACAATGTACTAAATATGCACACAATGGGCATACATAGCATGAAATGTAACTTGGTCGCCTGACGGAGTGTGGTAGGGTTACTACCAGTAATGATGTCTTGTACTGAGTCAGGTAGACCATCGATGTACCTTTCGATAGCCTTGTCGAGTGGGGTAACCATTGTTGGGCATAGTAGACTCAACTCCTCAAACCTATCAGTATACGCCCGATGCTCACCAATATCTTGTTTCAAGTCATCGAACTCTCTCTCCAAAGCTCGCTGTTCATGACGAGGACAAAACTCCCTCATCATAAGGGCCCTATGTTCGGCCCAAGTTTGTGCTAGAGCAACTTCTGCTCCACGGTCCCGTTCCACCATGTGAGAGCCCTCTTCTGAAACACACTCGAAGAAAACTCGACCTTGCGATTATCCGGACACTGAACATGACGAAATGTGCTCTCCGTGCTTTCGAACCACTGAAGGAGCCCAGTTGCTCCTTCCATACCACTAAACTTGAGTGGTTTAGCCGAGTTAAAACTCTTGAAATTGCAAGGAGCATTGTTGTTGTTGTTGGCTTGGTTCCATTGAGCAAAGAGGTTCGGGAATTGAGCAGCCATTTGCTGCGCAATGATTTCTGCATGTTCGGCAGTCGCTATCTGATTTTCGCGTCGAGGAGGCATTCTAAAAGAGGAAACATGAAAGGAAAGGAGTGAGATGTTTGGGTGAAAAGAATGAGATGATGCAAAAACTGATAATGGCAAAGATGGTGGTCATTTGTTTGTTACCACAAGGTAAACAAATGACACATTGTGACTAATCAAAGTAAATGGGTGAAAAATAATGCATCGCGAAGACATGCTCGCCTATAAGTGAACACTCACCCCAAGAGTTCCCAGGTCAGAGTGACTGGTCCGATTATGTGGATTTGTACGAACACTCTAGCCTTAGACAGAAAACCCAGGGTACAGGCATTCACTCTTCCAGTTTGCACGTGTTCACACTATCTAAAAACCCAAAACTTTGACGAGATTTTGAAAATTTGGAAGGCAGAAGGCCAAAAATCAAACTGGAAGGGTTCAAAACCTAGTAATCAATCATCCTAGAACAGATGATTAGTTTTCAAAGCGGATTCGAACTTGATGTTCCCGTTGTGGTTATCACCTAAGGATAGGTGAAGTGCATGTTTTAAAATCTAAACACAAGATAACTTGTGTTGGGGTCCTAGAAAGGTTATAGTCTAGGTCAAAGCATTACTAATAACCTAATTCCCTATAACCATTGGCTCTGATACCAACTCTTCTGTCACACCCCGACCACGTAAAACATCAAATCGTGGCGGAAACGTCGGGGAGTGTTGTAACAGAATTATTATTTCACAACCATGGCATACAAAGTTATATTTTTATTTATCAAACAAGCGAGTTACATTGTCTTTTAAACGAAGGAAACAAAGTACACAACATCAACTAAACTAATCTTGCTTCCTTTATTGTCACTAAGGCCCGAGTCCACCCTAGTGTATCCCGATCAAACCTATGCACCTGCTCCTGAAACACATGTGAAAATAGGTACGTCAGCATAAAAATGCCTGTGAGATACATAGGTTTTGTGAAAATAGGATTCATGACTTGGGTTTTAAAAGAAAGGTTTAATAAAAATTAGTCATGAATCTTGTTAAGTGTTTTCTTTTATAAATCATATAAAAACTTGATAAGAAATCGGAATATCTAAAAGAAAGGTGTATGGTTAATGAAATAACCAAGTAAAATGAGTTTATATAAAATAAACTGTCTTGTAAAACAATGTCTTGTGAAAAATATGTTATTTGTGTAAAATGTAATATGTCTATACTGAAATGATTTAAATAACGCTACGATATGTAATATTATACAAACACTTATATATAGGAAGTACCAGCGGCGTATCCACCATGTTTGTATCATATTACACACGCCTCGTTACTCAAACCATTTACCCAAACCAACCACCAACGTAAATTGTTCATGTATAAATCAATTGTCAAGTGTTATTGTGTAACCCATATCAAAATGTCCAAGTCTAATGTAAATCACCAAATGTGTATATCAATGTCAAAATGTTTATATTTAATGTAAATCATATAATGTTATCCAAAAATATCATGTGTGGCATGTGAAATATATCAACTAAACCATAGGTAAAATGCACAAAAACAGGGTATTGAATTACACATAGTTTAAGTCAAAGTTATGTTTTGTGGAACAAATGCATGCTATACTGATACAAACATCTATGCGGTATTGTTATAATGCATACATCCAAGCCTTGTGACTGTGGTGATAGACCTTTAAACAAATTAAAGGTTTATCTAAGTTATGTGTATCGAATTCGGTCATTCCTTCCATCCAAACATACCTAGGATGTCAGGAACGGGAGTTGTCAATTCCTATGGTACCACTACCTACTAACGAACGGCGTAGCTAATGTTAATGAATGTATATTGTCCCATTTGAACAACCCAAATGTCATACCAAAATGTAAGCATGTGAAAACAATGCACTAAGTATGTAATCAAACGAACATACATAGCGTGAAATGTAATGTAAAACAATGTACTAAGTATGCACACAATGGGCATACACAGCATGAAATGTAATGTAGAACAATGTACTAAATATGCACACAATGGGCATACATAGCATGAAATGTAACTCGATCGCCTGACGGAGTGTGGTAGGGTTACTACCAGTAATGATGTCTTGTACTGAGTCAGGTAGACCATCGATGTACCTTTCGATAGCCTTGTCGAGTGGGGAAACCATTGTTGGGCATAACAGACTCAACTCCTCAAACCTATCAGTATACGCCCGATGCTCACCACTATCTTGTTTCAAGTCATCGAACTCTCTCTCCAAAGCTCGCTGTTCATGACGAGGACAAAACTCCCTCATCATAAGGGCCCTAAGTTCGGCCCAAGTTTGTGCTAGAGCAACTTCTGCTCCACGGTCTCTCATAACCCCGTTCCACCATGTGAGAGCCCTCTTCTGAAACACACTCGAAGAAAACTCGACCTTGCGATTATCCGGACACTGAACATGATGAAATGTGATCTCCGTGCTCTCGAACCGCTGAAGGAGCCCAGTTACTCCTTCCATACCACTAAACTTGAGTGGTTTAGCCGAGTTAAAACTCTTGAAATTGCAAGGAGCATTGTTGTTGTTGTTGGCTTGGTTCAATTGAGCAAAGAGGTTCGGGAATTGAGCAGCCATTTGCTGCACAATGATTTCTGCCAGTTCGGCAGTCGCTATCTGATTTTCGCGTCGAGGAGGCATTCTAAAAGAGGAAACATGAAAGGAAACGAGTGAGACGTTTGGGTGAAAAGAATGATATGATGCAAAAACTGATAATGGAAAAGATGGTGGTCATTTGTTTGTTACCACAAGGTAAACAAATGACACATTGTGACTAATCAAAGTAAATGGGTGAAAAATAATGCATCGCGAAGACATGCTCGCCTATAAGTGAACACTCACCCCAAGAGTTCCCAGGTAAGAGTGACTGGTCCGATTATGTGGATTTGTACGAACACTCTAGCCTTAGACAGAAAACCCAGGGTACAGGCATTCACTCTTCCAGTTTGCACGTGTTCACACTATCTAAAAACCCAAAACTTTGACGAGATTTTGAAAATTTGGAAGGCAGAAGGCCAAAAATCAAACTGGAAGGGTTCAAAACCTTACAACATAGGGTTCAAAACCTAGTAATCAATCATCCTAGAACAGATGATTAGTTTTCAAAGCGGATTCGAACTTGATGTTCCCGTTGTGGTTATCACCTAAGGATAGGTGAAGTGCATGTTTTAAAATCTAAACACAAGATAACTTGTGTTGGGGTCCTAGAAAGGTTATAGTCTAGGTCAAAGCATTACTAATAACCTAATTCCCTATAACCATTGGCTCTGATACCAACTCTTCTGTCACACCCCGACCACGTAAAACATCAAATCGTGGTGGAGACGTCGGGGAGTGTTGTAACAGAATTATTGTTTCACAACCATGGCATACAAAGTTATATTTTTATTTATCAAACAAGCGAGTTACATTGTCTTTTAAACGAAGGAAACAAAGTACACAACATCAACTAAACTAATCTTGCTTCCTTTATTATCACTAAGGCCCGAGTCCACCCTAGTGTATCCCGATCAAACCTATGCACCTGCTCCTGAAACACATGTGAAAATAGGTACGTCAGCATAAAAATGCCTGTGAGATACATAGGTTTTGTGAAAATAGGATTCATGACTTGGGTTTTAAAAGAAAGGTTTAATAAAAATTAGTCATGAATCTTGTTAAGTGTTTTCTTTTATAAATCATATAAAAACTTGATAACAAATCGGATTATATAAAAGAAAGGTGTATGGTTAATGAAATAACCAAGTAAAATGAGTTTATATAAAATAAACTGTCTTGTAAAACAATGTCTTGTGAAAAATATGTTATTTGTGTAAAATGTAATATGTCTATACTGAAATGATTTAAATAACGCTACGATATGTAATATTATACAAACACTTATATATAGGAAGTACCAGCGGCGTATCCACCATGTTTGTATCATATTACACACGCCTCGTTACTCAAACCATTTACCCAAACCAACCACCAACGTAAATTGTTCATGTATAAATCAATTGTCAAGTGTTATTGTGTAACCCATATCAAAATGTCCATGTCTAATGTAAATCACCAAATGTGTATATCAATGTCAAAATGTTTATATTTAATGTAAATCATATAATGTTATCCAAAAATATCATGTATGGCATGTGAAATATATCAACTAAACCATAGGTAAAATGCACAAAAACAGGGTATTGAATTTCACATAGTTTAAGTCAAAGTTATGTTTTGTGGAACAAATGCATGCTATACTGATACAGACATCTATGCGGTATTGTTATAATGCATACATCCAAGCCTTGTGACTGTGGTGATAGACCTTTAAACAAATTAAAGGTTTATCTAAGTTATGTGTATCGAATTCGGTCATTCCTTCCATCCAAACATACCTAGGATGTCAGGAACGGGAGTTGTCAATTCCTATGGTACCACTACCTACTAACGAACGGCGTAGCTAATGTTAATGAATGTATATTGTCCCATTTGAACAACCCAAATGTCATACCAAAATGTAAGCATGTGAAAACAATGCACTAAGTATGTAATCAAATGAACATACATAGTGTGAAATGTAATGTAAAACAATGTACTAAGTATGCACATAATGGACATACACAGCATGAAATGTAATGTAGAACAATGTACTAAATATGCACACAATGGGCATACATAGCATGAAATGTAACTTGATCGCCTGACGGAGTGTGGTAGGGTTACTACCAGTAATGATGTCTTGTACTGAGTCAGGTAGACCATCGATGTACCTTTCGATAGCCTTGTCGAGTGGGGTAACCATTGTTGGGCATAGTAGACTCAACTCCTCAAACCTATCAGTATACGCCCGATGCTCACCAATATCTTGTTTCAAGTCATCGAACTCTCTCTCCAAAGCTCGCTGTTCATGACGAGGACAAAACTCCCTCATCATAAGGGCCCTATGTTCGGCCCAAGTTTGTGCTAGAGCAACTTCTGCTCCACGGTCCCGTTCCACCATGTGAGAGCCCTCTTCTGAAACACACTCGAAGAAAACTCGACCTTGCGATTATCCGGACACTGAACATGACGAAATGTGCTCTCCGTGCTCTCGAACCACTAAAGGAGCCCAGTTGCTCCTTCCATACCACTAAACTTGAGTGGTTTAGCCGAGTTAAAACTCTTGAAATAGCAAGGAGCATTGTTGTTGTTGTTGGCTTGGTTGCATTGAGCAAAGAGGTTCGGGAATTGAGCAGCCATTTGCTGCGCAATGATTTCTGCCAGTTCGGCAGTCGCTATCTGATTTTCGCGTCGAGGAGGCATTCTAAAAGAGGAAACATGAAAGGAAAGGAGTGAGATGTTTGGGTGAAAAGAATGAGATGATGCAAAAACTGATAATGGCAAAGATGGTGGTCATTTGTTTGTTACCACAAGGTAAACAAATGACACATTGTGACTAATCAAAGTAAATGGGTGAAAAATAATGCATCGCGAAGACATGCTCGCCTATAAGTGAACACTCACCCCAAGAGTTCCCAGGTCAGAGTGACTGGTCCGATTATGTGGATTTGTACGAACACTCTAGCCTTAGACAGAAAACCCAGGGTACAGGCATTCACTCTTCCAGTTTGCACGTGTTCACACTATCTAAAAACCCAAAACTTTGACGAGATTTTGAAAATTTGGAAGGCAGAAGGCCAAAAATCAAACTGGAAGGGTTCAAAACCTAGTAATCAATCATCCTAGAACAGATGATTAGTTTTCAAAGCGGATTCGAACTTGATGTTCCCGTTGTGGTTATCACCTAAGGATAGGTGAAGTGCATGTTTTAAAATCTAAACACAAGATAACTTGTGTTGGGGTCCTAGAAAGGTTATAGTCTAGGTCAAAGCATTACTAATAACCTAATTCCCTATAACCATTGGCTCTGATACCAACTCTTCTGTCACACCCCGACCACGTAAAACATCAAATCGTGGCGGAAACGTCGGGGAGTGTTGTAACAGAATTATTATTTCACAACCATGGCATACAAAGTTATATTTTTATTTATCAAACAAGCGAGTTACATTGTCTTTTAAACGAAGGAAACAAAGTACACAACATCAACTAAACTAATCTTGCTTCCTTTATTGTCACTAAGGCCCGAGTCCACCCTAGTGTATCCCGATCAAACCTATGCACCTGCTCCTGAAACACATGTGAAAATAGGTACGTCAGCATAAAAATGCCTGTGAGATACATAGGTTTTGTGAAAATAGGATTCATGACTTGGGTTTTAAAAGAAAGGTTTAATAAAAATTAGTCATGAATCTTGTTAAGTGTTTTCTTTTATAAATCATATAAAAACTTGATAAGAAATCGGAATATCTAAAAGAAAGGTGTATGGTTAATGAAATAACCAAGTAAAATGAGTTTATATAAAATAAACTGTCTTGTAAAACAATGTCTTGTGAAAAATATGTTATTTGTGTAAAATGTAATATGTCATACTGAAATGATTTAAATAACGCTACGATATGTAATATTATACAAACACTTATATATAGGAAGTACCAGCGGCGTATCCACCATGTTTGTATCATATTACACACGCCTCGTTACTCAAACCATTTACCCAAACCAACCACCAACGTAAATTGTTCATGTATAAATCAATTGTCAAGTGTTATCGTGTAACCCATATCAAAGTGTCCATGTCTAATGTAAATCACCAAATGTGTATATCAATGTCAAAATGTTTATATTTAATGTAAATCATATAATGTTATCCAAAAATATCATGTGTGGCATGTGAAATATATCAACTAAACCATAGGTAAAATGCACAAAAACAGGGTATTGAATTACACATAGTTTAAGTAAAAGTTATGTTTTGTGGAACAAATGCATGCTATACTGATACAAACATCTATGCGGTATTGTTATAATGCATACATCCAAGCCTTGTGACTGTGGTGATAGACCTTTAAACAAATTAAAGGTTTATCTAAGTTATGTGTATCGAATTCGGTCATTCCTTCCATCCAAACATACCTAGGATGTCAGGAACGGGAGTTGTCAATTCCTATGGTACCACTACCTACTAACGAACGGCGTAGCTAATGTTAATGAATGTATATTGTCCCATTTGAACAACCCAAATGTCATACCAAAATGTAAGCATGTGAAAACAATGCACTAAGTATGTAATCAAACGAACATACATAGCGTGAAATGTAATGTAAAACAATGTACTAAGTATGCACACAATGGACATACACAGTATGAAATGTAATGTAGAACAATGTACTAAATATGCACACAATGGGCATACATAGCATGAAATGTAATGTAAAACAATGTACTAAATATGCACACAATGGGCATACATAGCATGAAATGTAATGTAAAACAATGTACTAAATATGCACACAATGGGCATACATAGCATGAAGTGTAATGTAAAACAATGTACTAAATATGCACACAATGGGCATACATAGCATGAAATGTAATGTAAAACAATGTACTAAATATGCACACAATGGGCATACATAGCACGAGATGTAATGTAAAACAATGTACTAAATATGCACACAATGGGCATACATAGCATGAACACAATGAAATCATGTACTATAAGTGTACTATTGAACATAACAAGCATATGATATGAAAACATGGAAAAGCATGAAAGTAACAAGTAGGCACATGTGTTTCACCCCAAAATGTTTGGAAAACAGTAAAAGAGGGGTCTATGTACTCACCTGAGATTGCTTAGAAGTCCTAAGATAACCACCAAGCAATGCTAGAGATCACGGATATCAAACGGCACCTAATATAGGTAACTATGTTAATAAACCGGACCTATATCGGAGGATCGGATAGAATGAGGGTTCGTAAACCAAACGAGTATGGGAACTCATGTAATGTGGTTTAACCAAGCCTACATACTAAAATGAAACCTAACCTAAGTGCTTACGACCCATTACGACCCGTTTAGGTAGCTTATGCTACTTTAACGCGTCGTTCGCGTAAAACGCGTTCGGAACGCCTAACTAGTCCTATGATAAGTAAAATATGCCTTAACATGTCTAATATTGTTACCAAATCAGTTTAGATACCAAAAGTTATGTTACATATGCTTAAAATGGATTTTGGCGTAAAAAGGGCATTTTGGTAATTTACCTAAGGCATATAAACTACCTATCATACAACTACTTAAACGAAGCGACCATAAGGTATAACCTCGGAAGGTTATTCCCTATATACTATGGTCACCTAATGTGTTTGGTCGGATCCTAATGATCGACCAAATGGGTCGGGTTCGAAGGTCTAAGCGATTTATTAGATCGCTTACCCTTACGACCCTAGACAACGTGGTAATCACTAGGCATAGTCACAAGGGACTATAACCATCGTGATTACGCTCATGTTGCGAAGTTCAAACGAACTTCGCATTGACCATAAACTGGTCAATGCAGAAAGTAAAAAAAAGTTTGACTTTCGGACTCGAAAAGCAATAAAAGAACGAAGGAATACTTACAAAGGGTCCCCGAAAGCTAATCTTGATTCAAGTAGCTCAGGTATGAAACAATGGTTTCAACTTAGAGCTTCTCAAATCAGATTCTTGTGGGTTTTGCAATGGGGATGGATGGGTATTTATAGGATTCTTCGAACCGTTAGGATCGTTTCTCGAATAACGTGATCGAATCTCATCCGTACATGTGTTGGAATGTTGTGGTAACTCATTTTGCCCCCACCACAAGAGTTTGACATGTGGCATTGGCCTTTTGGGGGGTTAAAAGGCTGTTAACAGCAGTCAAAAAACGATTTTCTGCATCTGACCCATGCTTACAGACCGTAAGGTCCTGAGTGTTGAGGTCCGTAAGGACCTTGCAGACCAGAAAGTTTGAAAAATGGTAGAACAGGCCCCTGCAGCTCCAAACTTGGTTTTCGATGCATTTTTGACACGTTTAAGCCCTGTTAAGCCAACGTTAAGGCCTTAAAATGATTCCTAAACATTGTGGACATGAAACATGCTCAAAAATATGCCGGATGTCGGTTCGTTTGGTCGTACGATCGCGATGTTCGGTTAATTACGACGGAATGCGCATAAGCGCGAAAAACGATTCAAATTGCGCGACGAATGGATTTTTCTCATGCCAAACACTAAAATAAAATATTTTAGTGCTTACATAAATTTTTGGATGTCCAGATGTATTCAGAACGTAAGTTATGCGCGAAAGTGCAAACTTATGCACTTTTTGACGCTTTTAGTCCCTAAATGACCCAAAAGTTTATTTTAGCACACCGAACCCCTCAAAGCCTATTTCTAAGCTATGTAAAGGATATTTATGGTATGTTTAACTTATGGTCATGTTCCGGAATGTCTGTTACAGTTCAAATTGGCATACTTTCGCAGTTTGTCAAATTTAGTCCCTGTAGGCGAATTAACTTGTTTTTGCCATACCAAAGCCTTCAAAACTTATTTCTAAGTTATGTAAAGGTTATTTAAGGTATGTTAAGTATATGTTGATGTTCCGGAGTATTTTTCGCATTAAACTGATTACGTTTACGCACCAGTTTGCGTATAACTCTCCAGAAAGCGATATAGAGTTTGAAATTGAATAAAAGTCAAAACATGAAAAATGTAAAACACAACCAAACAAACATTGGGATCAAATAACTTTGTTTTATTGATAACCGAACTGTTCACAATGATTTCAAGCACATATGTTACAATCAGAACCTGGCTCTCTTTCACTCAGAGACCTGCACATTCTCTACCCAAAGTAAATTTCACAAATTTAACAATTTACAAATTTATCTATCCAAACTCCCCTTCAAATTTATCCAGAAAGATTTAACAATGTTACAAACTGATGAACCAATTGTAAGTAAATATTCAAACTTTTCAAAGTTTTCTCATTTAAACACACATTCCCCCTTACGAAATGCTCATCATGTTTAGCACTTGGAATTTTGAAAATCAGCTCTCCAACATCAGTTGTCGAAAATCTTTTTGTATTTTTAAAAAGTTATGCTAAAACACACTGAAAATCTTTTTGGAATTTTTGAAAGTAAATGAAATGCCATAACGAACTATTTACAGACAATATTTTTGTGAGTTTGTGTAAGAGGATCATATCAGTTTTTAACAAGTCACAAGTACCGTTGAGCTTAGTTACACATTAAGAATTAAACAATTCACTTAGATTGCCGATATACTGAGCCACTTAAATTTTCACACAAATTTCAACTGATTCAAGATATGAATTAGATGTATTAAGGACTTAAACTCATTCATGTGTCCCACCTCTTGAATATACTCCCGTATCCAGATCCCAATATTCAGTCTTACAGGTGAGTATACCACAGATGATATCTGTAAGGGGTTAAATTGCGAAACCGTGAGAGCTCAGGTCAGAACTTCCGTTCAGCAGAGAGATGACGGCTCGACTTTTGGTGGGTCCCCTTTAGAGGATCTTTTTTACAACAGCAATGATTATCAATTTTATTGTTTCATCATTTTTGCTGAGGGCGGCGCTATATTTCAAGCAAGCGGTAAAGTATTCTCCGGGGACTAGGCCATTGCTTCCACAAAATTAGAAGTCCCGGGATAATACCCCAGATATCACTGGGCATAAAGACCTAGTATCTCAGAAAGAGGGACCTTTCAAACAAGATTTCGGGGGTTACCCATATATCCAAGTAGTGTTCCCCACAAAATAAGCAAGTTTGAATTTAAGTTTATATCCCGAAAAAGCTTACTAAATGTGTAAAAACCTATCGGCATATCATCAGTGAGACCGTTTAACGCTATTTAAACATACATTTCTTTAGCATACTGAAACTTTCCACTGATGTACTATCATTTCCTCTTCTTTGACACCAAAACTCATTTTGAATTTTATCATGTTTTTGTCATTTTCAAATTTTCTAATGTTTTTGGTTTTCTGAAATTCTTACTCCCCCTAAAATGCAAACATATTTAAGAAAATTTGAAAACAAACTGTACAAGAAAATTGACAACCGATATCGAATCGCTTCAAATCGCCATCCACTTGGCATAAACAATCAGAACTCCCCCTTACAACAAAATATTTTCTCATTATGATTTCAAAACACTTAAGTTTGTTTTAACCAAAATGATTTTTTCGGAAAATAAGTTTTGTTGATTTTACCACTTGTAGGTTAGGGATTCATCATATTGTTCTCCAATCATTTGTAGAAAATCAAGTACAACTTAATGTCCCTGATTTACCACTTATAAATCGAAATATCATTTCACAACCATCATCCAAAACTGTGATATTTATCAAGAAAGATGCCGATACCTGCTCCACACTTACCAACCTGGGAGCTCCGACATATCAGGATTTTTACTTGTGAAAAACTGCCATCCAAGCCTGACCAAACTTGGATGTTTCCTCTTCAACTTCACTAGGGTAAAATGTTGCTTTCTTTGTTTCATAAAATTCCTTTACCCCTTTCACCTTACCCTCAACCATTTTTAAAAAAATCTTTTTCACATTTCCATTAAACGCTTTCTCGACATCAAATTCTTTCTTCTCAGAATAGAACTGATTCGAGATTTCAACCTTCCCAACTTTTGATTTAAAATTTTCAGCCCTCAATGGTGGAAAATGAACATCATCCATTGGAGGTACTGAGTTTTCCTCTTTAACCTCAACCTGTGGCTCATCTGACTTTGTGGAATCAGATTCATCGCCAAGTTTCTCAACAAACTTCTTAACAACCCACATTTGGTTGTCATGCTTAGCTCTCTTTTTATAAAAATGAGTCTTTGAACATTCACCAACTTCATATGTTGAATTTTCAAAAATTTTGAATTTTTCAGTTGGTGGTTCAATTTCTTCAACAACTTTTTCTTTGAGTTTTTTAGAGACTTCCTGTTTTGTCTTTCTTGCTTGAGAACAGTTCCATGCAATGTGTCCAACTTCATTGCATTTGTAACAGGTTCTTGTCTCCTTTCTCTGATTAGCTCCATTCTTCATATTCTCTTGCTTCTTGGCAAGGAATTCTCTGTTTGATTGTTTCCAGAATGAGCTTTTTGATTCCTCTTCACAGCTTGTCCCTGAAACAAATTTTGTATTTGTTTTAAAAGTTTTTTCATTTTTATAATTTTCCGGTGGAATAAATCCAAGACATTTCTTTTTGAAATTACCGTTATGGTTTGATTTCTTTTGAAAACCAGAACCAGAACCGTAACCTTTTTTTCTTGTTTAAACGTTGTTGAACTCTTGAAGTGTATTTTATAGGTTTTTCAGTAAGATTTACATCTTTTATTTCAGAAATATTGATTTCTGTTAGTTTGAAAACCTTTTTGATCTTTTCAAATTTAACACTTCTTATTGAAAATCCTCATCAGAATATAATTTGTCTGAATCAATCAATGTATATGCCACTTTGGTTGCTTCGTCATTCAAATTAGATTTTGATAACAAGAATTCTTTATTGTAAACCCGTTTAACCGACAACTTTTGACTGTTGACTAATGATGATTCTGTCCTTTTTGACTCAGACTTTAACTCCGACTCCTCATCTGTATCCAACACCTGATCGACCACCTTTTTTATTAACTCAGACTCATGATCAGTGTCAGACGATGTAAAAACTACGTCAATGTTTTCTGGTAATTCATCGGTTATATCGGACTTTAACTTTATATTGATTGCCTTTTCGACTTGCTCCTCATTCGGTTTTCTAGGAGAATACCCTTCCCAAATTGTAGGCGGACACTTGTTATAACTAACACTCTGTTTCTTACCAGTATCCTTCTTCTTTGGCTTCTCATCTTTAAATGCTTCAAAACCTGCAACAGTTGGATAAATTCAATCAATGAGATAATCAGAACTAGAATAACTCTGTAATAAACGTCTGATTCTCTCATTCTCAATCTTTTCTGTCTCCAACTCTTGTTGCAACTTTGCACACTCTTCAATGTAATGATTTATAGCTTTTTGTTTCGACATCATCACAGCATTCATCATGGTCAACGCATCTTCTCTTTCTGAGTTAGTCTTTTGTAGACCAGTTACTGTTTTATTTAGCACATCGTAAGATTCTTTCACGTAGTTGAGATTGAACAATAATTGTTCTTTCATCTTTTCTTGCTCATTCAGTTTCTCATCCTTTTCTGCACATTGCTTGCAAGATTCCAAACACTTTAAGCAAGGCTTGATGACTTCCACAATTTTTTCAACTTCGATGATTTTCTCCACTTCAACAACTTTTTCAGCTTCAATTACCTTCTCATCTTTAACTTCTTCTTTTTGAACAGTCTCTTCCTTTTTATCAACACTTTCACACTTCATTTTCTTTTGTTCTTTTACTGCTCGTCTCTCTTTCAGTTTCTCCAAGCGATCTGCAAAATAAAATTGAAAACTTTCAGGAGATAGATGAGTTTTTGCAACATTAATGTCTTTCTTCCTCATCATCACCACTGTCATCAGTTGGTGATTGATCAAAACCTATTGTCTTCTCAGAACTATCATCTGAAGAACTAGATTCAGATGGGGTTTGATCAAAATCTAATGTCTTTTCAGAACTATCATCTGAAGAACCAGAATCAGATGATGTTTGATCAAAAACAGTTGCTTTTTCTGAACTTTCATAGGATGAAACAGATTCTTCTTCTTGATTCTTCACATGAACACCAATCACTTTCATCCTTTCTGTAAACAAATTAGGTTCTTGAACTATCTTTGCAATGAAAGCTTTAAACTCCCCGTTCTTATCTACAAACTTATCCCAGCTGAATCCTGGAGCCATTTTCTCATCGTCTTGATCAATGATTCCATAATAAGCTTTCTTGTTTGCATCTTCAATCATTTTCCCATGAGCAGTTTGTGAATCTTTTTGTTGATGCGGTTGATGAGCAACCTGTTGATAAATGGCTTTTCGATAGTAATCATCTTTTCCAAAAGGATTCTTTGTTCCGCTCGCTTCCTGATTTTTGCATTCTCTTTTGAAATGACCTTTCTCCCTGCATCGAAAACAAGTAACTTTAGATTTATCAAAAGCTAAAGTACACACATGTGCATCCAAAAAATCATTTCTTTCTGTGATCATTTTAAACTTTTCTGCTCTTCTCAAAACACTAGCTAGACACCATTTGATGTCCATGAGCTCCATCTCTTCAGCGTCTATCTGATCGTAATCCTCTTTCGTCACCATAGGATTTCCGATCCTTCCTGCAACCAAGCCTTCATAGGATTGTAGCACAGTTGCAAGTAATGCCATATGATCTTTTGCAATTTCTTCAGAAAAACTTTGACCATCTGGAAGATTCAATGCAATGTTGCACTGTATCACACAACCATTTCCACTTTTTGAACTTTGAGAATGAAAACTTGAAGTTGAACTCTTTGGATTAACGCTCGGATATGAAGAAAAACCACTGCTACTATTTGTATTTTGATCAACAGCTCCAGATGATTCTCCAGCACTAAAAGCAGTTTGAATCTTTGGACTCATTTCAACCTCTTGAACATTGCCTTTGTAATACATTTTCACATCTTGTTGACCACTCGGATTACTCATTCTCGCAATCTTTTGTTGTTCAAGATCTTGACCCTCAATCTTCTCGATGAACTGAGAAATCGTCAAACCATCATATACTCCGGTGTTCTTTAAGATCATAAAAAATGTACCCCATTCTTTTTAAGGTAAAGCATCAGCTAATTTGTCGACCCATTCCTCTCGTTCTTTGGTTATGCTCAACAATGACATAGAACGCACTAAGTGGCAATATCTTTCAATCAATTTCTTTGTATCTTCCCCTGGCAGACTTGTGAATAGATCAAATTCTTTCTTAAGCAATGACTTTTTACTTTTTATCATCTTATCACTTCCCTCAAACTTGATTTTAAGAGCATCCCAAATTGATTTTGAAGTTTTGTCATGCTGAAGCAATACAAAGATGTCTTCTTTAATAGCTTGCTGAAGTAGACTAATCATCATCTTTTCAGCTCTATACATGTCTCGTTCTTTATCAGTGAATTCAGAAATTTCTTTCTCAACCTGTAGATCAGTACGTGGTAGTACATATTTTTTCAAAATACACTCCCAAGATCTCAAATGATTAGCTTGAACCCAGTTTTCAAATCGATCTTTCCAACCGTAATACTCCTCAATGCTCATTAGCTTCGGGGGTTTTTGTGTAGTTCCAGTCTCATTTTCCAAGTTCATGTTTTGAGCAATGGTAGCCGGAGTAGTCGGGGATGTTGTAAATGCGTTGTAAAATTATTCACTCATGATTCGGTATCACGTTTATCAAGACAAATACTTTCAAACGAAATTAGTTTTCAAACGAGATCACTTCCAAGCGAGATTAACCTTTCAAACGAGATAACCCTTCAAGCGAGATTACCTGCACAACACTTCAAACGGAATTAAACTTTCAAGCGGGATTAGAATTTCAAGCGAAATCAGACACTCCAAACAGAAAAACAGATTTCGTTTGAAATTTCAAGCGGAATAACAACTTTCAAGCGGAATTACTTATTTCGTTTGGAATGCTCAAACGGAATTAGTTATTTCGCTTGAAATGGCCTCAACTTTTCAAGCGGAATTAAGTAACTCGTTCAAACAGAATTAGAACTTTGGTCCATTTTTGTCACTTTTAAGCTGAATTTTGGTCTAATTCTCTCAAGGCTTTGTTAAAACACAATTTCGCTTATGTTGTGAAAAATTCAGGCCATTTTAACCGTTAAAACTGATTCAATTCAGAAAAGAAGGTGTAGAATTAAGAAAATGAGATGAAATCAGGCTGAAATCTGCAGAACTCCTCCTCCTGAGCTCTGATACCACATGTAGGATCGTTGTCTGACCCAAAGTGAGTCGATCAGAGGTGTTCTACTCAAAATGAAAGGCGGAAACAGACATTATGACTTGAATTCAGCAAGATATTCACTTAATCTGTCTTGTATATTGATTCTGATACTATTACAGTTCTGTAGACACTTCGACAGAGCTTCGCCGTTGGAAAACATACACACAAGAATACCTCAAACGGAATTAGGCAACAACTATATATAGGGCAGGTGATTCTGCTTGAACATGTCTCAAGCGGAATTACATTGAAGCGAGATTAAGTTCAAACGAAATTAACCTAGTGATTTCGCTTGAAACCATGTGTCACTTTCAAGCGGAATTACACTAAATAATTTCGCTTGAACTAGCCCTTTGACCTATTTTCTCGTTTTCCGAGCCCTGATTAATCTAATACAATGTAAGACTCGATACAAGACAAAGTCGACAGACGCATGCACCAACAGACTCCCCCTCGAATGTTGACAAGTCTTAAGTGTCGAGTCTTCAACGTCTTCAGTCTTTATCAGTCTGATCGTTCTCTGAAGTATCTGACAGTAAGCATCCTCACACTTTTCTCTTCTCTTTCTTCATCAGCACCATCATACTCCTCTCCAACAAATAATCTCTACTCGGATGTCTTCAGACTCTCTCTTTCAATTTGCTGGAATCGCAGTCTGGCTTTTCGAAATAACAAAATCCTCAGGTATCAGAACCTGGCTCTCTTTCACTCAGAGACCTGCACATTCTCTACCCAAGGTAAATTTCACAAATTTAACAATTTACAAATTCATCTATCCAAACTCCCCTTCAAATTTATCCAGAAAGATTTAACAATGTTACAAACTGATGAACCAATTGTAAGTAAATATTCAAACTTTTCAAAGTTTTCTCATTTAAACACACACTCCCCCTTACGAAATGCTCATCATGTTTAGCACTTGGAATTTTGAAAATCAGCTCTCCAACATCAGTTGTCGAAAATCTTTTTATATTTTTAAAAAATTATGCTAAAACACATGAAAATCTTTTTGGAATTGTTGAAAGTAAATGAAATGCAATAACGAACTATTTACAGACAATATTTTTGTGAGTTTGTGTAAGAGGATCATATTAGTTTTTAACAAGTCACAAGTACCGTTGAGCTTAGTTACACATTAAAAATTAAACAATTCACTTAGATTGCCGATATACTGATCCACTTAAATTTTCACACAAATTTCAACTGATTCAAGATATGAATTAGATGTATTAAGGACTTAAACTCATTCATGTGTCCCACCTCTTGAATATACTCCCGTATCCAGATCCCAATATTCAGTCTTACAGGTGAGTATACCACAGATGATATCTGTAAGGGGTTAAATTGCGAAACCGTGAGAGCTCAGGTCAGAACTTCCGTTCAGCAGAGAGATGACGGCTAGACTTTTGGTGGGTCCCCTTTAGAGGATCTTTTTTACAACATCAATGATTATCAATTTTATTGTTTCATTATTTTTGCTGAGGGCGCCGCTATATTTCAAGCAAGCGCTAAAGTATTCTCCGGGGACTAGGCCATTGCTTCCACAAAATCAGAAGTCCCGGGATAAAACCCCAGATATCACTAAGCATAAAGACCTAGTATCTCAGAAAGAGGGACCTTTCAAACAAGATTTCGGGGGTTACCCATATATCCAAGTAGTGTTCCCCACAAAATAAGCAAGTTTGAATTTAAGTTTATATCCCGAAAAAGCTTACTAAATGTGTAAAAACAAATCGGCATATCATCAGTGAGACTGTTTAACGCTATTTAAACATTACATTTCTTTAGCATACTGAAACTTTCCACTGATGTACTATCATTTCCTCTTCTTTGACACCAAAACTCATTTTGAATTTTATCATGTTTTTGTCATTTTCAAATTTTCTAATGTTTTTGGATTTTCTGAAATTCTTACTCCCCCTAAAATGCAAACATATTTAAGAAAATTTGAAAACAAATTGTACAAGAAAATTGACAACCGATATCGAATCGCTTCAAATCGCCATCCACTTGGCATAAACAATCAGAACTCCCCCTTACAACAAAATATTTTCTCATTATGATTTCAAAACACTTAAGTTTGTTTTAACCAAAATGATTTTTCCGGAAAATAAGTTTTGTTGATTTTACCACTTGTAGGTTAGGGATTCATCATATTGTTCTCCAATCATTTGTAGAAAATCAAGTACAACTTAATGTCCCTGATAAGTACTATCCAACGATTAATTTTATAATCTTTAAGAAAAATTAGCGTTTAAACCATAAATAACCATTCAGTTTGTAAAAAGATAAGTACTAATATGTATAATAATTATACTTTTGAAAACAAGAACATAACAAATAGTTACACATATTTCACCCCAAAACATTTGAAAACAGTAAAAGAGGGGACTATGTACTCACCTGAGAGTGCTTAGAAGTCTTGAACAACTACCAAGCAAGCTAGAGGGAGCACGGAATCAAACGGCGCCTAATATAGGTAACTACATAAACAAACCGGACCTAAATCGGAAGATCGGAATAGGATGAGGTCTCGTAAACCAAATTAGTGTGGGAGCTCATATGATATGGTTTAACAAGGCCTACATACTAAAATGAAACCTAACCTAAGTGCTTTCGACCCATCGCGACCCATTATGGTAGTTTACGCTACTTTAACGCGTCATGCGCGCAAATGCGTGTTCGAGACGTCTAACTAGTCCTATGACAAGTATTATATGCCAAAACATGTTTAAATATGTTACATAATCAGTTACGTGACAAAAGTTTAGGTTACATATGCTTAATTACCAATTACGCATAAAAAGGGCATTTTGGTAATTTACCTATGGCATATAAACTACCTATCATACAACTACTTAAACTAGGTGACCATAAGGTATAACCTCGGAAGGTTATTCCCTATACAACTATGGTCACTAAGCATGTTTGGTAGGATCCTAATGATCGACCAAACGGGTCGTGTTCGAAAGTCTAAGCGGGTGTTTAGTCCGCTTGACTTACGACTCTACACAAGCACTAAACTAAAAAGTGACGAGCTAAACATCTCGAAACATGTTTAGTTAAGTTAGAAAACAGGTTTGGTATCAGAACAAACGGTTTTGATACCTAAAAGTAGTTTGGTTACAAAATACGCAAGAATGCGCATTTTGGCCGAAACTACAACTCGCCACTAATCCTAGATAACGTGGTAATCAGTAGGTATAGTCACTAGGGACTATAACCATCGTGATTACGCTCACGTTATGAAGTTCAAACGAACTTTGCATTGACCATAAACTGGTCAATGCAGAAAGTCAAACTTGGTTTGACTTTCAGACTCGAAAAGCGATAAAAGAACGAAAGAATACTTACAAAGGGTCCCCGCAAGTTTGATTTTCCAAGTATTCTCAGGTATGAAGTGTGTGACACTTCAACTTAGAGAAATCTCAGAAATCAAGTGGGTTTGAATGAAATAGTGAGAGTATATATAGTTTTCGTAGAACCGTTAGGATCGTTTCTTGAAAACCGAGCTTCAATCCAAGCCATACACTTGCACCCACTGATTTCTAAAACCATGGGCACCTCCAAAAGAGCCCATAGAGTCATAAAAACCATGTGCAAGAGCTGGAATGAGCTGGAAATAGCTGGAATCACT
Source organism: Helianthus tuberosus (assembly GCA_030545235.1). NCBI lineage: Eukaryota > Viridiplantae > Streptophyta > Magnoliopsida > Asterales > Asteraceae > Helianthus > Helianthus tuberosus. Next base: position 126,578,012 of record CM060351.1, on the reverse strand, counting down.
TTCTACTGGTCTGGTGCTGCCTTACGGACCGTATAGGTCCCCACACAGACCGTATGGTGCTTGTTTGCTGGCAGAAAGTTTCAGCAATTGGCTGAACAGGCCCCTGTGTGTCCAAACTTGATTTTCATGCATTTTTGACACGTTTAAGCCCCGTTAACCTCATTTCAAGGCTCTAAAATGAAGTTAAAGTATAGGGAACGTGAAATGTGTTCAAAAATATCTTGGATGTCAGTTCGTTTGACCGTACGGTTGCGTTGTTCGGTTAATTACGACGGAAGTCGTAACGGACGCAAAAACGATCCAAATTGCGCGACGAATGGAATTTTATCATACCAAACACTAAAATAAAATATTTTAATGCTTACATAAATTTTTGGATGTGCGGATATATTCAGAACGTAAGGTATGTGCGAAAATGCAAACTTGTGCACTTTTTGACGCTTTTAGTCCCTATTGATCAAGAAAGTTTATTTTTGCGTACCAAACACCTCAAAGCCTATTTCTAAGCCATGTAAAGGATATTTAGAGCATATTTAACTTATGATAAAGTTGCGGAAATGTTTGTTACAGTACACATCGGCATACTTTCGCAGTTTGTCGAATTTAGTCCTTGTAAGCGAATAAACTTGATTTCGACACACCAAACCATCCAAAACTTATTTCTAAGTTATGTAAAGGTTATTTAAGGTATGTTAAGCCTATTTCACTATTCCGGAGTGTTTGTTGCATTAAACTGGTTATATTTACGCATCAGTGCGCGTATAACCCTCCAGAAAGCGATTTAAAGCTTGAAATCGAACAAGAATTGATATGTGCAAACGATACACATATTTTTACAAATCCCAAGTATGAAATACAATATTTCATTGGTTTGGCATTTGTTTGATGGTTGAAGTGACACAGGTGTCACACCTAATATAGGTAACTATGTTAATAAACCGAACCTAAATCGGAAGATCGGATAGAATGAGGTCTCGTAAACCAAATGGGTATTGGAACTCATATGATATGGTTTAACAAAGCCTACATTCTAAGTTGGAACCTATCCTAAGTGCTTATGACCCGTTACGATTCATTAAGGTAGTTTACGCTTCTTTAACGTGTCGTTCGCACAAAAGCGCGTCCGGACCGCCTAACTAGTCCTATGACAAGTATTATATGCCTTAACATGTCTAATAATATTGCATAATCAGTTTAGATGTAAAAGTTTAGGTTACATATGCTTAAAATGAAATTATGCGTAAAAAGGGCATTTTGGTCATTTTCCTAAGGCATATAAACTACCTATCATATAACTAACTAAACGAAGTGACCATAAGGTATAACCTTGGAAGGTTATTCCCTATACAACTATGGTCACAAAACATGTTTGGTCGGATCCTAATGATCGACCAAACGGGTCGGGTTCAAAAGTCTAAGCGGTTGTTTAGACCGCTTAACTTACGACCCTAAATAAGCACTAAACTAAAAGTGACGAGTTAAACATGTTAAAACATGTTTAACTAAGTTAGAAAACAAGAACGTGGTAATCAGTAGGTATAGTCACAAGGGACTATAACCATCGTGATTACGCTCACGTTGCAAAGTTCATACGAACTTTGTGTTGACCAATTCATGGTCAAAGCAGAAAGTCAAACACTGTTTGACTTTCATGCTTGAAATGCATAACCAAGCATGAAAGAAACTTACAAAGGGTCCAAGCTAGGAAGAATTGAACTAAAAATACTCAGGTATGAAGCTTTCAACAAGTGAGAGCTTCAACTTAGAGCAGATTAGATCAAATGAGCAAGGAACAAGAATGAAAACCCAAGACTATTTATAGAAATCTTGAACCAACAAGATCATTCCATGTGTTTTGAGACTTAATCTTGGCCTTACACTTGTTGCCCATTGTTTTAAATACTAGGGGAGCACAAAAACAAGCCCATAGTATGCTAAATCAATGGTTAAAATCAATGGGAACAAGCTGTATAGCCAGATTCAATGTTTCTGTTTGCAGAGTCTGTCACGCCCCGCGTAATATGCAGCCTGGGCTTACGCGGCCCGCGAGGAAGTTTCAGGTTTTGTCAGTTTTGGTCCCTGCAAGCACAAAACTTAGATTTTGATGCATTTAAGCCACGTTAACCCCATTTCAAGGCTCTACAATGAAGTTAAAGTATAGGGGACATGAAATATGCTTGAAAATATCACGGATGTTGGTTCGTTTGGTCGTACGGTCACGTTATTCAGTTAATTACGACGAAACACGAACGGACGCGAAAAACGATCCAAATTACGCGACGAATGGTATTTTTGAATTCTAATCAGTTAAATAAAATATTTTAATGATAACAAAAATTTTTGGATGTCCGGATATGTTCAGAATGTAAGTTATGCGCGTAAATGCAAACTTATGCAATTTTTGACACTTTTAGTCCCTATTTGATCAAATAAGTTTATTTTCGCATACCAAACCCCTCAAAGCCTATTTCTAAGCTATGTAAAGGATATTTATGGTATGTTTAACTTATGATCATGTTCTGGAATGTACGTTTCTATATGAATCGGCAGACTTTCACAGTTTGTCGCAAACAGTCCCTGCGTTCGAATAAACTTGTTTTTGCCACACCAAACCCTTTAAAACTTATTAATAAGTTATGTAAAGGTTATTTAAGGTATGTTAAGCATATGTTGCTATTCTGGAGTGTATGTCACGTAAAATTGATTACATTTACGCATCAGTTTGCGTATAACTTTCTAGAAAGCGATTTAGAGTTTAAAATCGAACAAAATCAAAACGTGCAAAATGTCAAACATAAATAAACAAATATTGGGATCAAATCACATTGTTTTATTGATAATTGATCTATTCAGATTTTGTACAATGATTACACAAGTACATATGTCACATTGTATGATAACGAGAAGGTGGATAAAGCAATTAACATGGTTGACCAATTACCTGACAACATCGATGTGACTTACACCAAATCTCATGATCTTGGTGATTCAGAGGTAGTAGGTAAGGTTGTTGAAAGCGTTTTGAGAGATGAGTCTACCAACAATGGTAAGTCCGAATCACATGATGAAGATGAGGAGAGTTTTCACAAAAATTATCTTAAAAATTCAAAATCTGAGAAAGATGCGAATGATGATCCAAAAGGATTGTCATATACCATGATTGGATTGGACAAATTATTCTCAGATATTGAATTTCCGATTCAAAATGTGATTTCGGATAAGATTGATAAAGTGTTCAAACTAGTAGAAATTGAAAAATCTGAAATAGCAAGATTTACTGGGAAAAGCAAGAAAACTTTTTATAACAAACCTAGTTACAAAAAGAAAAACACAAAGGAAGGGTTGGGTTATAAAAAGAAACAAAATCAAAAGAAACAATTTGGAAAGACAAATCTTCATAAACAGACGAACTTTGTTCACGGAACAAGTTCAGAAGAAGAGAAAACACTCCAATTTAGTCAACAGACTAATGAAGAGTTCTATACTCAAAAGAAATAACAACAACAGGCTAAAGATGTTTCCAAGAGAACATGCTTTAAGCGTGATCAAATTGGACATCTTGGTCACAAGTGTCCAAATCTGAGGCCTGTTGATGTTGAAAAGAAAAGGAAAGTTGGATCTAAACAAACTTGGAAACCGAAAGCAACGACACCCATAGTTGTGTCACAATAGATTTGGAAACAGAAAGTAAATGTTTCAGAACCAAAACAAATCTGGAAACCAAAAATTGATTTGACTAAACAAAACAGTCAAAATGATTCACGATTCTATCAAAGGAATGATTCAACAGGTCAAATTTGGGTGGCAAAGAAACAAACGACTTCTGTGAATACAAATCAGAAAATTGATTCAACTAAGAAGGTTGAAAATAAAAATGAAAAAGTCTTTGTTAAAAATGACAAAGATTTTTCGAAATTGAACAATTCTTATTGTGTGACAATACCCAAGGTCAAACAGGCCTGGGTTGCTCTGTTCAAGTAATTGAATGCATTAAATGTGCAGGTGCTCCAGAAGGAAACTGAATGCCCAGATGAAGAGCGGAGCAGCCTGGCCTAGGAGGCTGCATGTCCCTGCAACTGAAAAACAGGGAGTTTGTTTGTTTTTGTTCATAAATAAACCATAAATTAAAAACCCTAAAAATAGAAAAAATTGAAAAACCAAAAATATGTTTTTATTTTGTAAAAAAATTGTTATTTGAATATGCCGAAACCCTCATGACTGAACAAACATGATTAGTTCACAAGCGATTATATGGTTTTAACATTGTTAAAAATCAGTGTGTTGTAAATCATGGGGGTACTTTATGCAAGACAGAGTATGTAAAGCAGAAAATGGATGGCGAGATGAAGCTATCTACATTGGGTTATCAAATTTTCTTTAAATGTTTTGGATTTTAGGGGGAGTAAAAATTTTGAAAATACAAAAACATTTGAAAAAGCCAAAAACATGATAAAATTCAAAATAATTTGTTGTGTAAAAAGAGGAAATGATAGTACATCAGTAAGACAGTCACAGTACGCTAAAGAAATGGAAAGTCAAATGTGATAAACGGTCTCACTGATGATGTACCAGTAGGTTTTTATACATTTAGTAGATTGATTTCGAGATATAAACCTAAATATCAATAATTTTCTTATCTCATGTGGAACATCTCTCGGATATATGGATAACCTCTGAAATCTCGTTTGAGAGGTTGCCTGATTCTGAGATACTAGGTCTTTATACTGTTTGATATCTAGGGTATTATATCTGGTCTTCTGATTTTGCGTCAGCAATGGCCTATACCTCGTATAATACTTTGCGCGCTTAAAGCTTACCCCCTGCATAAAAAGTTGAGAAAATATCGAAAGATATAAATCAAGTGCAGTTGTAAAGAAAATCCCTAAGTGGGACTCACCTTAAGTCGAGCCTTCATCTCTTTGATTGAACGGCAGTTCATACCTGAGCTCTCAAGGTCTCGCACTAACGCAGAGTACATATATCAATATAGTATATTCTCCTGTAAGACAGAATCTAGGGAATCTTAATACGGAGTATATTCTGAGGTGGGACACGCGAATAAGTTAAGTTCTTAAAACACTAAATCTCATATCTCGGAACAGTTGAAGTTTGTGTGGAAATTTTAGTGGATCAGTATACTGACAGTCTAAGTGAATCGTTTAGAACTTAAAGTGTTTATAGCTCAACGGTGCTATTGATTTGTCATAAACTAATATGATCCTCTGACGCAAACTCAAACAAAAATATCGTCTGTAAATATTTCTTTACTACTTTATGTTAAAGAAAAATCACAAAAAGATTTTCAGAGTGTTTTAGCATAAACTTTGAAAAAATTCAAAAAGATTTTGTTTCTGCTTTATTTTGATAACCGATGTTTGAAAGCCGAGTTTCAAAATCCGAGTATGCTGATCATGTCTCTGAAAATAAATTTCATTAATTTGAAACTTGAGGTCTTATTTGAAACAAAAATTCAAAAATAGTTTGTGAAATCTCCAAGGTCATTAATTTGGACTTGGATGAATATCTGTGAGCTTTTTGGATGCTTAACTGTCAAATATAGAGTTGTATGACAGGGGAAGTAGAGTTGGATAATTCTGGGAGTCTACATATTTATATATATTTATTTAGTGCCAGGTTATAATTCAAAAAGCTTTCACTGTTAAATATTTGTGATTTTCAGATGTAAAAGCCAGATTATGATCTCGATAGCTGAGGCTAAGAGGGAGTCTGAAGACAAGCTCAAAGCAAGGGGGAGCTTGTAATCAAAGAGCCAGGTGTCGATCCTAAAAGAATGAAAGCTTAATGAAAGGGGGGCCTGGAGAAAGAGTCAACCGAACGGGGGAGCTAATTCAGAACGCAGAATCAAGAAGAGATTGAAGAGGGGGTCTATGGTGTTGAAGATTGTTAAAGCTTCTAGAAGACTCAGAGAGAAAGAAAACATAAAAAGCTACGAGATTGACTGCAGTAATATCCAAGGGGGAGTCTGTGAGTGCATAATGTCTATCACTTCCGTCAATCCCGAATCGTAGTAGAAAACTGATCAAAACATGCTTTTATATTGTTATATATAGGGGAAAGCCAATTTAGTAGCAAGGTGGCATTATTGTAATTAATGAGACTTTCTTTAGTGCCTTGCCTATAAATAGGAGGCTTAGATAGTTCATTTAGAATTTTTGCAACATTTGAAGCTTTAAAGCTCTAGAGAGAGAAACTAGTGTTAAAGGTGATTCACGGTTTTGTATATTATTATATCATCAATCGAATCATCGTTTATTACGTTCTTGTGTTGATCCACACACATACATGGATTCCGCACGTGATACGTGTTCTTCAGAATCGTGTCGGGAGTTCAAAATCGATCCGGAAACAAATCCACAAAAACTCCCCCTCATTATGATATGTATCATTTAAGTAACATGTGTCAATCTTCTATGAAACTTGCTGAAAACTTTTGTAATAAGTAATTTGTCGCTTGATCTCTTATGTACAATCCTTAATGAACATTGATGTATGATCTTCATGTGAAACTTTAATTGCCTCCTATTGTAAGCATATACCATAAGATCCATGAATGTGTTTTGTTATAATCCCTAAATTTACAAAACTAACCAAACCTGTTGATGGGTTAGTAAAATATGAACACATATCTTTTGTACCTTAGGATATAGAGGATGTGTGTTTTACCCATTACATTATCTCCTCACTGTTCACCAGTTATATCTTGTCAGTAAATTTCTTGATATATATTCATCTATAACTAGCAAGATATATTAATACAATTTGTATTTAACTATGGTACTTTGGACAAGGATCTTTACTTCTTTGACAGAAGATGATAAGAGTCATTTTCTATATCAACTATTTGGACATCAATAAATGTACTTACACTGTAAACTTTGTCCATATGAAAATGTCCTCCATCTTCTACATGTATTATGATTGATGGATAATAATACAATTGCTTGTTCTACATATTGAGCCATAAATTTGCAATACCATCTTTAATTTGCAAATTCTTAGTTTAAATATTTGAGCCCATTTTGATGTACCATATTCAATGACATCATCAACATATACAATGATACTTGTAAACCTCATAGTTCTTTTAATGAAAAATAAATAGACTAACTGCGCCATATGTATTTCTCGTTTTCTAAGCTCACCAGTGAGTCGATCATAATTGACTCAACTATTTTAGTCCATACAAATCTTGTAAGCTTTGTAGAAAATTTCTTGAGGTTTTCATATCAATGCTTTGATATATACAATCTATCACAAACTTTTTTCCATCTTTGACTATATAGTTGTATGTGTACACTCTTCAGGAGTTGTCATCTAAACTTTCTCGTTTAACTCATTAATTTTATATTATATCTTCAAAATCTAAATTATACCATCTCTTTGTTTATTAAGATATCACAATCACTGGGTACAATTTCTTCTATGTATGTATATTGGTGCACAAGAAATACATTCTTAAGATGTTTCAATTAACTTATAAGCACTCAACTGCTTTTTGACACCCGTGAGGAGTTCTAGTTATATTCAACTCAATAACATATTCAAACCACATAACGTATTCATATATGAATTTATATATAGAAGTTGTAATGTTCTTAAGAACTTACTTTACATGACTTACATAATTCAAAATCCTTTAGGACTTTCATGTAGCTTTTAGTATCAAGTGATACATAACATTCATAAGACGCATATCAATTTTGTTTTTAGATTACCAGACGAAATACTGGAAATTCATTGCATCCACCACTAGAGAATGTGCATCTCTATAATCAATCATGTGTCATTGTGAAAATCCTTGTGTCACCAGTTTTGCCTTATCGCATTTAATTTGATTTTCACGTGAATCGCATAAAAGACCCATTTGTATCTAACATATTTTATGACTTCAGTTGTTGTACGTACTATTGGTCCAGAAACTTTCCATTTCGTTAGAGAATTCAACTCTGCCTAATTTGCGTCTTTCTATTTTTTGGCCAATCATTTATATGTTTTTATTTGTAGGTAGATCTTAAATCTTGATCTTCGTCATTTCATCATTTCAAGCGCTATATTATATACCAAAGTATAACAACGTCGATTTTGTTTTGATTCCATACACTTCTAGACATAATATAATTCACTAAGAGCTCCTTATTTTTAAGTACCTAAAGTTCTTCTGTAACCATTATTTATAATGTCTCTTTAAGAGACCTTTTTACTATAACCTCGACTTGACCATCTTTGATACAACCTGAGTTTTCAAAAGCTAAATAAATGTTTTATTTGTTTTTATTTATACATGTGTTATTAGTTATAAATTGTTTTTGTTAATACATGTGTTATTAGTTATAAATTAATTAAGAATTATGGTATTAATATTGTTATCTTTTTGAAGTTTAAACGGACAAAGGATCTTTAAAAGATTTTTGAGATATAAAATGTAACTAAATGATTTTTTTTAATACTGATTTTATCTATTAGTTAGATAATCCGTTCATAGAAATTAAAGATATCTTTTGGTTTTATTTGAATATAGAATTCACTTATAAAATAGTTAATATAAATATGGAAGTTTAAAGGTAAATTGTTTTACTAAATTGTTAGATTATTGAAAAAAAACTCACAATTAATATAAACTAGCAATAACACCCGCGCGCGTTGCGGCACGGTACATCACAAACATCGAATGGATTAGTCCAAACGTTATGTGATGCGTTAAACATATGAAAACACGCATTTCGACGTATCTGATTGAACTCAATGTAACCTATATAAGCATTACAATTGGATCAAACATAAAGTAAGTCAAAATTATACCGTACAATTATAACGTATTATATGTGACCCGAGTCATACAGAGAAAATGTAATGGGTATAATGGAAAAGTTGACACGTATAATCAAAAGAGATGAATTAGAGCTTTTGAAAAAATGAAAAAAAAGAAACCACAATTTGATTTCACTCGGTTCGAAACAAAATTTACTAAACATCACCTGACTCATTTCTTAAAAAAGTTTACGTCAAAACATACACCAACTCAAATATATACCGAAACGTACATAAAAATATGCACGTAAAAAATGTTTTTAAACGAAACGTATTATATTTGACTTGACTCGTTTTCAGAAAAAGTTTATGTCGACACGTAGAGCAAATCGAATTTATACCGGTACGTACATTAAAATATGCACATGAAAAAATAGGTTTTCTTAAGTAAAGGAGGTATAACGGTAAACTAGAAACAAATTATTAGTAAAAAACTTAATAGGTTAAATACGTACGTAAAATTATGCCAAGTAGTACTAATGCCAAACCACTGTCACCGAACACCAACATCAGTAGAGCTTGAAAAAATAAATAAATAAAAAAAGTAAAACATAACAACGAATAAAAAACATACGTAAATCGTTGAACCACGCACGCTCGTTGTGGCGTGTTAATGCGAAACAATATGACAAAAACGTGAAACATAGAAAAGAATAACTAAGTCGATCTAGGATCTGCGTTGCGACGAACTTGTCAAACAGAGAAAAATAGACGTGTTACGACGGGCCTATCAAACAGGAAAAAATAGGCGAAAAAACGTTGAACCCCACACGCATGTTGTTGCGTGTTGACTCGCAAAATTTAGAACGAAACGTAAAACGAAAAACTTGCGAAAAATGAAAAGTATGAGGAGACCAAAGTTGAAAATAAAAAAAGTATTGGGGTTAATTTAAAAAATTAAAAAGCTTTGGATTAAAACTAAAAAAATGTGACAACCGTCAAATTTGCATGCATCCGTACAATTAATTAATATTGATTTATGCTTAATAACTGTGCTTAATTACAACTGATGACTTAAACTGTTTTCTGATTTCTGTAACATACATACGTGTGCATCACATATTACATACTGTCACTTCATTTCACATACAGACTTTGGTGACATACTTGATGCATAAAGCACAGTTAGCACAGTGAGCGGATAACTCAGAAATATACTGACAGTGCCAATACATAGACATACCATGTTTTGAGGCCCAGTATGAGCCAGAGACAAAGTACTACACAAGTGTGGAGTGTAGAGAAGTAAGGACCATAAAACTGCGTCACTAGGTGATAGTTTGAGTGCCGGAAAGTGCCTAATACACACTTTAAGTGCAGAATTCTGCATTTTCAGCAAAAATTCAGCATTTAACATGCTAGTAAGGTGCAAAAATATGACAGAATGGTCCTGTATGCTTTCCTAAGTGCCGGGAATTAAAAGTGTTACAAAAATATATATAAAAGACACTTTACGGTATAACTTAACACTTTAACGGAACGGTATCTAACCGAACAACCGGACATTACCCGGAACACAAAAATATTGTTATAAGCATTGTTTTTATTTTTCTGAGCTAGCTATGGTTCCCGAGCACTCTAACATATTACATAATGTGCCATACACTTAAAACACTAGACTTTTCACTTAATCTCCAATTATTATTCACTCTACCATCAAAGTTACACATAACCCCCCCCCCCCCCCGTTTCATTCCTACGGTTATGGGATGGCCCACCTCAATCTTACAAGATTTCTTTTCTTGATTCACCTTGATCTCTTTCTTGATTCTATGAGATCTTGATAGATATTGTAGGATTTATGAAGATCTTGCAATATAAAATAAACCTACTTATCATTCAAATTTTACAATTTACCCCCCCCCCCCCATTACCCATTTATGGTGATCAAAGGGACCCACCCAAATATATCTCATTGGATATTACTTCAATATTTTATTTAGATTTTACTTGTTGTAGTGAACAAAATATTAGAAATGGGATTATAAGTATGGAGAAGGATATCAAAGATCATTACATATCTTTCTCAAGATCACACCATTTTCTCACTCACTCTCCTCTCTCCCTCTCGGCCTCACTATAACCGCCACCACCACCACCATATCACCACCATATTCTTCCATTTTCAAGCTTGATTCAAGTATAAGAAGGTGTCTTGAGAAGATGGAAGCTTGAGGAACTTGAAGGAACTTCATTACTTGCTTTATCACACCACTTTTCACCATCTTTTTCACTAGAGTTCTTCCCTAGCCTTTAAGCTAGTTGTAAGTCTTTGATTAACCTTGTTTACTTCCATTTTAAGTAGTTAAAAGTTATAGTATGCTGAAATTTACAAGAACACTAAAAGGGTTTAAACAAGAAACATGAACATAAAGCTTTACATAAGGATGAAACATAAAGAAATGTTATGAGTAGGATGTTGTTATGAATATGTTGTTAATTTCTTAGTGATTCTTGGTTATGTGAAGTTAATCACCATATGGAGCTTGTTAAATGATGTTTAGAAGCATGATTTAATAAGACTAGGAGGTGATTATGTGATACATGAAATAATCATCTTCTAGTTTAAGCATGAACTTGAAAGAAAATGATTTTCTTGAAAAATAAGTGAACAAAGTAAGTTGATGATCATGTAGATCCGAGTTCTACAAAAGACTTTTCTAAATAAACCAAGTTCAAGAATCGATTTTTGGAAAATCATGACTTTTACATACACTTACACCATTTTTGGAAATGAAATAAGTGTAAAAACCTTTTATTTACAAGAAGAGTTCAAAAGGTTAATTTTTGTAAAAATTGTTTACAACTTGTAAACACTAAACTCTTTTAAGAAAATGATTTTTAAAGAAATAAATACACTTTGAAAGGTAACTAAAACCACAAAACGCATTACCAAGTTACTACGTGTTTACGGGATGTATCAAGTTCATGATCAATATGAAACGCATATCGTTTTGCTCTTGGTGATGTAAAATTGTTTAAGGAGTGATTGTTGGTTGATTTTGAAAAGAAAATGATATGTATAATAGCATGGACACCTCCGTTTTTAGGGGAAAATATGGCGAAATTTTCTAAAAATATAAACACTTGGGAATTATTTTCTAACAAGTGTTTACAAATATGTTTTAAACATTGTCTTTCAAAATGAAATTCGCCATAAGTTTGTTACAAAATTTCAAAGTGTCGGAGGTGGGTTTTCGTAAATAAAAGCGGATAAATATGTATTTAAAATATATATTTTATACTAAAACGCTTGTGTGAATATTTGTTTGATTTTTGAACTAGATTATATTATTTTAGGGCAAAATAATATAACATATCAAAACACCATTACCTTTACAACTTCAGAATAATACCAAAAATTACAAGGAATAAATATTTAAGTTACACGCTTGTTATTGTGGAACCAAACGCTAAAACGTAACTTACGAATTATTCCGGAAAATACTTTTACGAATATATTTTTGGGTAAATATTATTTTGGATACAAGGAGTGAAAATATATTATCTTTGGGAAAAATATATATTTTGGGAATACATTATTTTTGACAAATATGTTAAATATATTTTCTAAGTGGGACTTAAAAATATAATTCGAAACTACAAAATACATGTATAAATACCCCCATCCTTGGGAAGCAAATACAGAATTAAAATATTTGAGAAGTATGAATACGAAATAGTTGTCTAACTATTAATTCAAGACCTAAAAATATAATGCAAGTTAAAATAATTATTATTATTTTAACAAGAAGTTATAACTTGGAATAATTCTGAAGAAACGTAACTCAAAAACATTGATACTAAACTAAGGCACAGCCGTTCGTCTGATAGACATTAGTACGTTGTAGGTTGTCGTGTAGCTGATCAAGTTTGAGTTACGGTACTGAAGACGCAATACTGTGAGTTCATGTCCCCCTTTTCTTTTAACTGTTTTCAGTTTTATACTTTGGGGTGAAATACATTTTACAATTATACAGACATTTTTATACATGTTATGGTTAGCTTAAGGAGGGTTACTACTTAGATCATGTGAGTGGGTAGGCGGATACTTAAGGCCATTAATCCTCATTGTAGGACCGAGGGACATGAGTGATAGATCTATTCGGGTGTAGCGAGCCCCACTCCTGAGTCCGCTGAGTGGACCATGAGGTGACTATGTGTTACCGACGAAATCTGCTAGGTTTGAGTCTTCCTGTATCACTTCACACATATCAATGGCCTTGCAAACCATTGGTGATCTCTTTTTCCTTATTGCTACATACCAGGGACTTTCATACATACAGACATATTTCAAAGGTTTATTCATACACATACACATATACACATGAACTCGCTCAACTTTTGTTGATGTTTTCAAACTACATGTATTTCAGGGAACTAAACGGATCTGGCAGGTGTATGCATGTGTCTACAAGCTGCCTGTTAAATAAAGGATGTAATCCGTGGTCGTAGAGTTTAAAAGATGTATCCTATTCCTGGACGGGATACATGTTTCTAAACTCAGGATTATTTAAAGTCTTTTGTTGAGTCCATGGGAACTCATTTGAACATGTTATGGTTTGTAACTAATTGGCGTTAATATTTTCAAGACAATGGTATTGTGGTATTTTCTAAACTTTATTAATGGATGAAAATCTTTTGGTTTTATCATATAGCATTGTTATGATTGATTGCTATGGTATTAAGAAGTCACACCAAATAACCACGCTTCCGCAAAAGTCAGGGTGTGACAGCTTGGTATCAGAGCCTCGATCATAGCGAACTAGGATTCTTTCTCGATTCTAGACTATGATCATTAGGGCTCTCACAAAAATGTTTTCAAACATTTTTACATCGCATACACTAAACGTCCAGATCCAGGGAACAAACATTTTTACAAACAAAAGGCACAAATACACATTTCAAAACTTATATTTATAATTCAGTCTTAGAGACTGAGGGAAATTTGGTCTTAGAGACCAGGGAGTCAGTCTTAGAGACTGGGGAAATTTGGTCTTAGAGACCAGGGAGTCAGTCTTAGAGACTAGGGGAAATTTGGTCTTAGAGACCAGGGATTTAGTCTTAGAGACTGGGAGGTTTGGTCTTAGAGACTAGGGAATCAGTCTTAGAGACTGGGGAGGTTCAGTCTTAGAGACTGGGTGTTTAGTCTTAGAGACTGGGTGTTTAGTTTGAGAGACTGGATGTTTAGCCTGAGAGACTGGGTGATTAGCCTGAGAGACTAGGTGATTAGTCTGAGAGACTAGGAAGAATAATGTGAATACATGACTACATGCTAAATTACTTTTATTTGCATACGCTAATTGCTAGTCAGCATTATGGTTATATGTGCTATGACTAATATGTACCGGCACACATGTCACTTTGATTAAAAAGCGATATTTTGTGGGACGTGATGACCCTATGGCCACCACCACAAATAATGAGAATTGCCCCTGCGCCGAGGACGTTTACGCCAAACACTGAGAGTGACCCTGACATACTGACCAAAGGCGAGGACGACTTGCAGCCATCCGCGATACCAGATTTTGGCGACGATTTACCCTAGCTGATGACTTCTCCGACAAGAATCCTCCTGTCACTCTTGTTCCAGTCCATGACCACTTCACCACTGGTCATCCCAATGGTGAGCACACCATGGCTCCGATCCTTGACAATACACCTCATGTGGACCTTTCCTTCCAGAGGGTGGCTACTCGACGAATAATCGATGACGTTGACATGACTATTGATGGTCCTCCTGACGACATCCATGGGGATGGAAAGTTAGATGAGAACGTTATTACAAATTTCACATCTGAGACCTCTGTTATCAAGCTATCCTCTGCGCCTAGAATACACTCGATTTCAGACTCCTTTGAGTCTGTGATATCTGCAGCCTTACAGATGGCTGGATTACAGCCCTTGCTACTGACTCGGAATACGACACCGCTATGACTGCTGCACTATCACCTGCTCGGAATCCCACACCTTCACACGACCCAGAGCCTGCTCCTAAGAACAACTCCAGTCCCCTTTGGGTCAGTCGGACGTTGCACCTGTTGATTTTGAGCAAATTCTTGATCTCGACCATGTTCCTTTTACCAGACATTGCACCCCTTATACCTGACCCAGTACCTGCACCTGAAGACCTTCTTATTGGTTGAGACGTTTGTTCTTGCACCGACATGCCTATCGCTTTCTTTCAGGACCTAACCGCACCCTGGAAAGGTACCCCAGGTCAGCACCCGCATGACGATCTTTTTGCTACATCAGCGTTTTTCCCCGACCTCACAGGCCGCACCGTTTGCTACTTTCACCTCTACATCGCTGGATGAGCCATTTCGATGGTTCTTATCATACACTACGCTAATATTAGACCCTTACACTATGGAGGCTACACCAAGGATGAATTGCTCCTATAACATCAGCTACATTTTGAGAATATGAGTCGCAGAATGTTGGAGCTTGAGCTGACACCACGTCCTCCACCCTGTCTATTGCCAGCATACTTTGATCCTCCACATTTATCAAGAGCGGCATAACAGATAATTACTACGACGTGTACACAAGCCCGAGGAGGAAGTCCACACATGTTAACACTTTACTTTTCTTTCCTCCTCCACCTCAGACACCGGTATAGTGGTTTCTGGATTATGCGGATTGCATTACATTTGGGTAAAGACACTAATGATAAGCCGGGATTGTGGAGACTTTTAAAGACCACTTCAGACTATATGATTTTGATACACTGATATACTTGTTGGGCAAGGGTAGGGTGACCCTGTGTCCCTATTGATGTGATACATTTTGAAAGACGATACAATTGTGGTCGGAGAATAATGAGAGCCCAATCATCATAAAACATGCGACAATACTTTGTGGCCAATGACCAACGAAAGCTCAATCACTATGTCTTCGTTAAGCACGATTGTTAATCCATATATGTGTGCTATAATTATAATGCTACACGCTTGCTTATTATGCTCTCATTAAACATAATTACCAAATTACTTGGTTATGCTATGATTATGCTATTGCTTGATTGGATGATATAAAAATCAAATACGTGTATGTACATATGACCTCGAAACGACTATATGCATCCCCTGAACAAATATAACCTGACCTAACCAGTCTCCGTTTTAGAGGATGTCGATACAAGGGGACGTCAATATCAACAACCCTCCGCCAACAACAGCGGCAGAACTACAAGAGCGCATCTCACAGGCTATTGCACAACTCGAGGCCCTTCGCTCCGAACACAGCGAAGGCTGCACCTACAAGTAGTTCTTAGACCACAAACCTCAAGAATTCGATGGCACCGGGGGTGCCTTAGCCTTCGTGTGCTGGGTTGAGAAGACGGATTTTGTATTACGATTGAGCAAATGTGCCCCAGAACATCAAGTCACGTACATAGCTGGACTATTTATAGATGGGGCTCTGTCATGGTGGAACCTTCATGTTCAGACAATAGGCGAGACCGCTACGTATGCTTTGACGTGGGACGAACTGAAAGAACTGATGCGTAAGATATATTTCTCAAGGGCAGAAGCCCAAAAGTTAGAGACTGAACTATGGAACTTGAAAATGGAAGGACCCAAGATAGCTGGGTATGTGCAGAGATTTAACGATTTATCACAAGTTGCTACGCTCCTGGTGGGACCAGAGTTTAAGAGAGTCGAACGTTTCATAGGGGGATTGGCACCTCAGATTCTAAGCCTGGTAACAACATCTAAACCTTCAACGATCACCGATGCTATCGACATAAGCGTGGCGCTCACTGAAGAAGCGGTTAGACTAGAAAATTTTCCATCATGGAAGAGAAAGAGGAGACTCTTGTAGAGTCATCTGGAGATAACAAGAGGAAGCTCGCAAATTTCAAAAAGATTACTCGGGAAAGTAACAAGAAGAAGGCCAAAAAGGGAAAAGACTACATGGGTATCCTACCTAAGTGCGACAATTGTTTACGTTATCATGTCGGGCGATGTAAATATGGAAAATGTGATAACTGTGGTAAGAGGGGGCATCCCAAGGAAACTTGTAGGCAAGATACTAAAAATACAAATGGAGGCCAAGATGGTAGCGAGAATCACGGAGGAAACAACGACAATGACAATTATCAAGGCAGAACGAGTGTCAAACAGAAACGTGCTCAAGGTTGTCTTAACTGTGGGAGCAAAAAGCATTTCAGAAAATATTACCCTAAAAATAATCATGCACAAGAATGAAAGCTCAACACCGGAGCTAGGGAGGCAAGCCAGAAATTCAAGCGAGGATATCGGTACGTCCCATATTACTCAACGTTATGCATCTGTATTGCCAAATATTGTTGCAAATTTTACGCTTCGCATCTCTAGAGTTTGAGAGTATACTTGGTTTAGTAGCAAGTAACTAGATAACCCGCGCTCAATAGAGCTAACTAATGGGAAGCTAGTGGAAGTCAACGAAATACTTGGAATCGGCAAGATAGGACCCGGAGAGCGTGGACTTACGCTTGAACTACTGCCAGTTGAGTTGGAAAGCTTCGACGAGATAACCTGGATGGGTTGGTGATCGAATGATCGAGCGGAGATTGGTATCCGCATCCCGATGGCGAACGAAGAAACAATCGTGACTCATGAAGCAGGATACGCCTCTACAAATTACTAAATGCTGGGAGGCACGAAAGTTGTTGCGTAAAGGATGTGTTGTTTTCTTGGCTCATGTCGAGGACAAGGGAGCCGAAGAACTAAAACTCGAAGATACCCCTGTGATAAGGAAATATCTTGAAGTCTTCCCCGAAGACTCACCAGAATTATCTCCTCAACGATTAGTCGAATCTCGCATCAATTTAATTCCAAGCGCCGCACCTGTAGTCGATGCACCGTAGCGACTTACATCCTCGGAGATACAAGGATTGTCAGTGTAACCTCAGTAGTTGATAGAGAAGGAAGATAACAGACCAAGGTTCCCGTTTTGGGTAACCCCAGTTCTGCTCATCAAGAAGAAGGACGATGATTTTCAAATGAGCATCAACTACCAGGAGCCGAACGAGCTAACCCACGAGAGTCGGTGACTCTTGCTAAGGATTAACGAATTACTTACTTAACTAACTGTGGGGATCCAACTACTATTTCACGACTAATCGATGATCGAGTGTCGTTAGCAGTGAATTCAGGAAGAAAGTATACCGAGGGAAAATTGTGGAACAATAACTTGTCTTAAACGTACACGAAAATGGTGTTTCCTACACAATGCACAAAACAGAGTTACACAGAATACGAAACCTTGAGAATCTAGAAAACATATACTTAGGACCTTTGGGAACCCAGGTCCAAACTCGTTAAGGGTTGTTACCTAGGAACCATATCTGTTAACTCGAGCAAGCACCACTACCCTGACATATATGCTGATTCAGTTAACCAAACAGAAAGTGTTCAAATTCCTTTTGTTGAAATCTTCACTTTCGCTTCTAGCGAGTAGATGTTTGCATCTCTACTCCCCTTAATGGTAGTTGCATCACGTTAATTTCCTTCGCTGAGAGCGAACACACATTGGCTCCAAATACTTGGACATTCCTTCATTTTAGCAGATACACATTGCTTCATTTCTTGAGAACTTATATGTTATGAATGCACCTTTTGCTACGCATGCGCCTTTATTTCAAACACTTCATTGAAGTTCGAATATTATGTTGCTAAATCTAATTACTGGTTTGTGAATTCGAATGACCTACATTATTGTAATTATTGGCTCTGTTGTTATCAAGTCAACACACTTTCTCGAAACTCCTTTTATTTCGAGTTACATTCATGGTTTATCTTTGCAACCATGCCGAGATTTCCTTTGTTAATACATATGTTTATTGTCAATTTACGCTGAAACCAAGTTCAATTGCTTGAACTTATCCACTTTGCATATTCAATTTAAGACGCCATATGATGTATTGGGAACATCATATTCAAATATTTTTGCAAAGGTTCTTTCGTTTCGAGTTGTAGTAGATTTGATTGGTCTACGACTGTTTGTTGGTTTCAATACCTTGTGGAGATGATTTCACAAAATTGAGCTTGCGCTAATTTGGTTACTCACTTCATACACGGATTTAAATTATTTATTTGCTCAAAATCCATCTCGTTTATCACGATTAAAGCAGTCTCAACACAGTTGTGTGTTAAGGCAGTGGTACATAGATTCATTTCATAACATAATGTACCTCCTAACGATTCTTTCATTGTCTATCGAATACCTTGCGATACTTAATACTTTTTCACCTTCGATCAAAAATAGTGGCTCTTTGATATTCCGTATTTAACTGAAAACTATATGACATTGTGTAAATCAAATCTTCAGATTGTCTCAGTACACTTTCATTTGATTTCACCCACGGTGAACTTTTTCAGTCACCACTATTATTGAATCTCGTCATTTCGACACCTTGTGGTGTCATTAGCTTGTGCTAATCATGGTCAACTGTTTCACACAAAACTACATATACTTTTGTCAACTTGTCATATAAACATTTCTGATGCAACTACCAATTAAGACAATGATACACCAGATTCGCTTGTACTTCATTCGGTGTATTTTTGCAATTCGAGAATGTCAACACACTAATCCTTACCATTTATTTATTCGAAAGTTGACAGGTCATTTTCATCTCCAAGTTGTTGATTTTAAGTTCTTATAGCGGATGCTATGGTCTGTGAAAGTTTGCATACTGTGACCGGTCGTTTGAGAACCCTATTAGTCAAAACTCCTCTTTTGTGGAACCCCTGTAACTGGATTACATTAGACTATACGCCAATACGTCTTGTATCTTTAACAGCAAATCCTGAAACACATAATTTTTAACTGCTGGGTTCTGATTATAGTAAGATATCCTTGGATTCGCCTGGATTGAATAAGTTTTGATTCGGTTTTGGGTTACCTACCTCAGTATTATTCGTACACATACACGCACAATGTAACCCTAAGGAGTTAAGGTAGTACAAATTTCGAGGACGAAATTTTCTTAACAGGGGGAGAATGTGACAACCGTCAAATTTGCATGCATCCGTACAATTAATTAATATTGATTTATGCTTAATAACTGTGCTTAATTACAACTGATGAGTTAAACTGTTTTCTGATTTCTGTAACATACATACGTGTGCATCACATATTACATACTGTCACTTCATTTCACATACAGACTTTGGTGACATACTTGATGCACAAAGCACAATTAGCACAGTGAGCGGATAACTCAGAAATATACTGACAGTGCCAATACATAGACATACCATGTTTTGAGGCCCAGTATGAGCCAGAGACAAAGTACTACACAAGTGTGGAGTGTAGAGAAGTAAGGACCATAAAACTGCGTCACTAGGTGATAGTTTGAGTGCCGGAAAGTGCCTAATACACACTTTAAGTGCAGAATTCTGCATTTTCAGCAAAAATTCAGCATTTAACATGCTAGTAAGGTGAAAAAATATGACAGAATGGTCCTGTATGCTTTCCTAAGTGCCGGGAATTAAAAGTGTTACAAAAATATATATAAAAGACACTTTACGGTATAACTTAACACTTTAACGGAACGGTATCTAACCGAACAACCGGACATTACCCGGAAAACAAAAATATTGTTATAAGCATTGTTTTTATTTTTCTGAGCTAGCTATGGTTCCCGAGCACTCTAACATATTACATAATGTGCCATACACTTAAAACACTAGACTTTTCACTTAATCTCCAATTATTATTCACTCTACCATCAAAGTTACACATAACCCCCCCCCCCTTTCATTCCTACGGTTATGGGATGGCCCACCTCAATCTTACAAGATTTCTTTTCTTGATTCACCTTGATCTCTTTCTTGATTCTATGAGATCTTGCTAGATATTGTAGGATTTATGAAGATCTTGCAATATAAAATAAACCGACTTATCATTCAAATTTTACAATTTACCCCCCCCCCCCCATTACCCATTTACGGTCACCAAAGGGACCCACCCAAATCACCAACATATCTCATTGGATATTACTTCAATATTTTATTTAGATTTTACTTGTTGTAGTGAACAAAATATTAGAAATGGGATTATAAGTATGGAGAAGGATATCAAAGATCATTACATATCTTTCTCAAGATCACACCACTCTCTCACTCACTCTCCTCTCTCCCTATCGGCCTCACTATAACCGCCACCACCACCACCATATCACCACCATATTCTTCCATTTTCAAGCTTGATTCAAGTATAAGAAGGTGTCTTGAGAAGATGGAAGCTTGAGGAACTTGAAGGAACTTCATTACTAGCTTTATCACACCACTTTTCACCATCTTTTTCACTAGAGTTCTTCCCTAGCCTTTGAGCTAGTTGTAAGTCTTTGATTAACCTTGTTTACTTCCATTTTAAGTAGTTAAAAGTTATAGTATGTTGAAATTTACAAGAACACTAAAAGGGTTTAAACAAGAAACATGAACATAAAGCTTTACATAAGGATGAAACATAAAGAAATGTTATGAGTAGGATGTTGTTATGAATATGTTGTTAAAAATATGATATGTATAATAGCATGGACACCTCCGTTTTTAGGGGAAACTATGGCGAAATTTTCTAAAAATATAAACACTTGGGAATTATTTTCTAACAAGTGTTTACAAATATGTTTTAAACATTGTCTTTCAAAATGAAATTCGCCATAAGTTTGTTACAAAATTTCAAAGTGTCGGAGGTGGGTTTTCGTAAATACTTTTACTTTTACGAATATGTTTTAAACATTGTCTTTCAAAACGAATTATTCCGGAAAATACTTTTACGAATATATTTTTGGGTAAATATTATTTTGGATACAAGGAGTGAAAATATATTATCTTTGGGAAAAATATATATTTTGGGAATACATTATTTTTGACAAATATGTTAAATATATTTTCTAAGTGGGACTTAAAAATATAATTCGAAACTACAAAATACATGTATAAATACCCCCATCCTTGGGAAGGAAATACAGAATTAAAATACTTGAGAAGTATGAATACGAAATAGTTGTCTAACTATTAATTCATGACCTAAAAATATAATGCAAGTTAAAATAATTATTATTATTTTAACAAGAAGTTATAACTTGGAATAATTCAGAAGAAACGTAACTCAAAAACATTGATACTAAACTAAGGCACGGCCGTTCGTCTGATAGACATTAGTACGTTGTAGGTTGTCGTGTAGCTGATCAAGTTTGAGTTACGGTACTGAAGACGCAATATTGTGAGTTCATGTCCCCCTTTTCTTTTAACTGTTTTCAGTTTTATACTTCGGGGGTGAAATACATGTTACAATTATACAGACAATTTTATACATGGTATGGTTAGCTTAAGGAGGGTTACTACTTAGATCATGTGAGTGGGTAAACTGATACTTAAGGCCATTAATCCTCGTTGTAGGACTGAGGGACATGAGTGATAGATCTATTCGGGTGTAGCGAGCCCCACTCCTGAGTCCGTTGAGTGGACCATGAGGTGACTATGTCTTACCAACGAAATCTGCTAGGTTTGAGTCTTCCTGCATCACTTCACACATATCAATGGCCTTGCAAACCATTGGTGATCTCTTTTTCCTTATTGCTACATACCAGGGACTTTCATACATACAGACATATTTCAAAGGTTTATTCATACACATACACATATACACATGAACTCGCTCAACTTTTGTTGATGTTTTCAAACTACATGTATTTCAGGGAACTAAACGGATCTGGCAGGTATATGCATGTGTCTACAAGCTGCGTGTTAAATAAAAGATGTCATCCGTGGTCGTAGAGTTTAAAAGATGTATCCTATTCCTGGACGGGATACATGTTTCTAAACTCAGGATTATTTAAAGTCTTTTATTGAGTCCATGGGAACTCATTTGAACATGTTATGGTTTGTAACTAATTGGCGTCAATATTTTCAAGACAATGGTATTGTGGTATTTTCTAAACTTTATTAATGGATGAAAATCTTTTGGTTTTATCATATAGCATTGTTATGATTGATTGCTATGGTATTAAGAAGTCACACCAAATAACCACGCTTCCGCAAAAGTCAGGGTGTGACAAAAAGCAAAGGGGATAAAATGTGAAAGATAAAAACAATTAGGTTGAAAGTGAAAAATGCAAAAACATTTTTGAAAAACTCCCAATACATATGTTACATGTATATGAAGCATAAAAATGTTTCTAATTTATATTTTGGAAATATGAAAGTTTAAAGGTAAATTGTTTTACTAAATTGTTAGATTATTGAAAGAAAACCTCAAACAATTATATTTCAAATTTGGACCCACTAACCTATCGTTCCTATTTTAAACCCATTATGAAAAACCTATAATTGATAAGATTTGTGGTATTTATATATATGGAAACTAAAATATGAGAATGGAGCAGATCCCAATTGAAGAATTCTATTCCTATCGCGGACATTGAATTTTAAATTATAAATAGTCATAATTCTTAATGATCCCACACACACTTCATGTTCTCTTACTAATTTTTGTCCCCGTCTGTGTTGCAGGACATTAAGCCGAATATTTCTGTTTCATAACATATACGTTTGTGTTTCGGTTACGTGTACATACTACTCATAACACGATCTCAAAAAAAATTACATCGAGTCGACTCATTAAAACAAAACACTACCATACTTTTGCTAAAAAAACTAAAACGATGGAAAGACTATATTAAACTGGGAGCAAAAGTGTAATTTTTCAGGACAAATGAGCCTGACACGAATAAAAATTACACCAAGTCAACTAATTAAAACAAAACCCTACCATAGTTTTGTAAAGCAAAAAAGAGAAAAAAAAAACTAAAAAGATGACATAACTATAATTTTACACCAGGAGCAAAATAGTAACTTGACAGGAAAAAAAAAGCAAAAACGATGGAAAAGCTGTAAATTTGAATTGGGGGGCAAAATCATAATTTAGCTGAGAGGAAGAAAAAACAAAACAATGGCAAAACTGTAAATTTAAATAGGGCAAATCGTAATTTGGCTGGACCATTGGGGAAGTGCCAGGCAGCTGCTTGGCACTATTCCCCTACATGAGATTTGTAGTGTACAAAAATGCCTCCCCGTATTATTTGTGTTAGGATCCAAGTTTGAATTGTTGTGAATGTTTAAGATTAATAATGAATGAAGATAAACAAATATGGAAATAATGCAGCGGAAGAATAAACTTTAAATCACAACAATGGAAGATTTGCTTTCATTATCATGCTTTTCATTGAAAGATCGTAATTACAATGATTCATGTATGCATGAGAATTACAAACTCACCCTTAGCCTGATCACTCTAATATGTTTGTACAAAATGTCAAGAAGAAGTGATAATAGAACAATACATGCACTGTTCTATTTATAGAACAAATCAAACATATGAGGAATCTAAGCTGACGTCACCTAGACAGTGACATCTAACAACCTAATAACCTCTAACATCTGCTAATTCTAAACACGGTTACTTTGAAAAATCTGATGGGCAGCATCTGTTGAGTAATCCGCTGTTGACCTTTAACCTATGTTGAGCTTCAGCAGACCTTGCTTCTTCAGACCTTGTCTTCATCAGCAATGGATGATCAAACCTTTGCTTTCAGTAGACTTTGTCTTCCAGTAGAGGTTCACTATGGCAGACCTTTGTTATCAACAGACTTTAACTTCAACAAACTTTCTCTTTGGCAGAATTTAGCTTTAGCAGACTTTAGGTGTAGAAGATTTTGATGTCTTTGCCCTTGGGGGGAGTATGTCTTCTAAGCACTGTTTATTGTTGATCAGATGATGTATATTATTTTGGATTTCAATGTCACACCCCTCCAGAGGCGGAAGCGCAAGGTGTGATCGTGATTGATTCTCATTGCATACGATAAGTAAACATACTACATGATATAAAAACAAATTCCAATTTACTATTCAATGTTTCAACATTCAAAACATAAGTTAACTTAAGAGTTTACATCTCATCAACAGACAAATGTTTAAAAAGTTTACAACATCATTTCAAATTAAAAGAACAAGCTTTTGCTTCCTATATCTCCGCAAGGAGGCGGGATATAGCAAACAAATCCATCAAAAGGTGGCAAAGGAGCGTAGACACATAACATCTTGAACATAAACCTAACTTCTTGAACATAAGCCCGCATAGCTTCCACTAATTTCCTGAAATACATGTAAGTTTAAAATCGTCAACAAAGTTGGTGAGGATTCATGCAGTTTGTATAAAATGTAGGAGTTGTATTTGTATAAAGTATGGTATGTAAATGTAAGGGAAAATATTTTGAGTTATAATGCGTAAGGAAATCAAGATCGCAAATGTTTCACGAGGACATTAACATGTGTGACGACATAGGAAGCATCCAAACCTAGGCGACTTTTATCCATCGATTCACAGCTGTGACCCAAAAGCACTCTATGGCAAATGCGGGGGCCAAGAGTGAGGTTGCCAATACCTGCTAGATCTAACCTTTGCTCTTCAGTCTAAACTTAGATTGATGGTTCTTACGTATACCCTGTTTGTAACATGATCTAATGTATCATTTCTTAGTTTTCTTTAGCACACCATTGTACATGTATTTTCACCAAAGTTTAGAAAACAAGAAAATGTTTAAAAGTGGGGACATGAACTCACAGGTTTGCATCTTCAGCGTCTAAGTTCACCGGTGTCTGCTTCGTAAATGACGTAACCTATAAATGTTCTACGTATGTTAATCACCTGAACTTGTAATTCACTACGTACAAGTTACCATCTTGTCTTATGTATTTGTTGTGTTCTAGATGTATATGTTCATAAATTATTAATATATATTTTACAATATATATAGTTTTGTATTTGTTATTTGTAAATATATACGTTTTTATTCCCAAAAAAATATATTTGCATATGTAGAATTTGAAAAAAGATATATATTAAAAATAATATATATTTTTAACTTATCCAAATATATGATACTTATATTATTTTTCAAATTAAATATGAGTAAAATGGTAAATAATATTTCCAATATTATTTTGGTATAAGTATACTTAGGAAAGTATACTTGTATTTAAGTATAAATACATATGTATTTTGCATTAATTGTCAAAAATCAATTATTATGATTTTTAATACTTTCCAGAATTATATTTCTTAAAAATAATATATTTTTAAGGTTTGTTTGTAACATATATATATATTTTATCATGCTTATTATATATATATATATATATATATATATATATTTGTCACTTGTCCGATTTTGCATAATTTCTATTAATTGTAGTAATGCTATATATTTGTCCATAAATGTATATATTTGTCCAAATTTTGTCCAAGTGTCCAAGTCCAAGAATTTGTAAGGAATATATTTATATAATTATATATTTTGGTATTTGTCCATATACCCATTTATGGGTAATTTTGTATATATTATTTATAAATATTTCCTTGTATATTTTTATGTGTATTTTGGTGTTTATACTCCTTGGGAGTATTTGTTGTATTTTTATGTTCCTAAACATACACTAATATATATATTACACATAATATACACATAGCACATAATTTTTGTGACTACTAAATATATATATTTTCCTAAGAATATATATACTTATACTTGTTTTAATTGTTGAAGAAAACTTTATTTTCTTAACTTGTATTTTGTATAAAAATTAGGGAAAACCTTTGTTAAATATTCTTGAACAATTTTTTGTAGAAAATGTTTCACCAAACTTTATATTTTTCTGAGTGTCAAAATATAAAATTTTGACATAGTTTCCCCTAAAAATGGAGGTTTTCCCATGTTTTAAAACATGTGTTTATTTTCTTTTATCTATCAAAATTTAAGATTCAACAATTTAGCAAGTACAGATCACTAAAAATCATCATTACTTTTTATGTGATGAACTTGAAATTTCATAAATATTTGTAGTAATTTAGATTAATGCACTAAACATATAGATCTACTTAAATCAAAGCTTCTTTGTAAACTTTAATGAAACTTTATTTTGTAAAATTGATCATCCATGAGTTTAGTGGTTTCAAGATTATGAGAAATCCATTTTAAAACCATTTTCAAGCTCATTTTAAAGATCTTCATGTTCATCATCAAGTTTTCTTCATGGATCTTTCAAGATCCATGCTTAAACTTGTTAGATCTAAGCTTCTAACAAGCTTACATATGATGGATCTAACCAAAAACACAAGATCAACAACAACAACTTCATAACATACATCAAACAACAAATAAAACACTTGTTTTTCTTTAGATTATGTTAGTTCTTCATGTGTTCATCTTTTAAAGTTTAGATTTCTTGATGGTGTAGCTTGTACATACTACTAACATGAAGTAAAATGGAGTTTATGATGCTGACCTGATAGTCCAGGAAACGTCGAGTTTGACGGAGCTTTGGTCCCGAGATGATCATTTCGGTGATAAGAAATGAGTAGAAGATAGAGAAAGACACCGAACAGTCACTTATAATCTGGTTTCTATTGATAATATGAAAGTTACATACCTGTGAAACCAGCTGGACAACATCTTCCCTCTGGGAACCAAAAGCTTGTCCGAATGGGAACCCCACATCCCTATTTATTGGCAACAACCTATCCGTCCGAATGAGCCTATGTTCGTCCGTCCGGATGGACTTTAACATTATAACACCTATTCGGATGGGGTTTGGACTGACCTGTTGTCCATCCGTCTGGATGGGCTCCATCCGTTCGGATGGACCTTGACAATTCTAAACGTTTTCCAACTTTCACTATTTTATACAACATTCAACACACGCTCTATCTAGCTATTCACACAGTGGCAGACATACAAAATATGCACCAACAGATTCCCCGTTGGTTGTCACTGTCGAATCGTCACTTTGAAAACCTTGAGCCGTGTTTGAATATTCCACAACTTCACATATTCTGCAACTTCAATCAGGCATCTTGAAATCTTCAATAGATTCCCCTTGATTGATGATTCAGGTTTGCTTTTGACAGTATTTGAACAAATTCCCCCTGAAATGAATCTTCAGGTCTTTGTTGCACAGTTCACGACTCCTCCTCAGATTTGTTAAACTGCAATCTTCACGAACAATCTCCAACTTGAAACTAACAATGCAGCAATCTCTATTTCAGCTTTAGCCACATCTGAGTTCAGTTTTTGATATGACATTTAAGCACCACGATCTCGCATTCCGCTTGCTCGATCTAAGTATTGTACAAAAACCCAACCGACAATTGATAGAAACTTCAAATACCCCACTGGTTAACGTCAAATCTGTGAGTACCCCTAAAAATCTGAAATCCCGTTTTCCGTGATCAACGTTCAGCACCTTTTAGAATGATAGATCCCTGTGTAAACGATAATCTCCACAATCAGCAAATATTCATTGGATAACAAATCATCTGGTAATGTATACTGATCTTCGATGCATTCGTCCACAATCAGATTCATCCTCTCGGATAATCTCGATCTCAGAAGCTATCATCCACAATCAGCTTCACATTCCTGAATAATTCTAAAGTCGGAACCACCCGAATATTGTTGCAGTGTCACGAATTTCAAAAATGCCAGAATTTCAATATATGACATTGAAATTTTTTTATTCCCCCTCATTTTTGCAAATTCTTACGTCTTTCCACTGAATTCCCCCTCAAATTGAGCAATTCAGTCCTTTTTTCATCTCTGAAAAACTCGACTATATGAAGAATATAACAATTTCGCCACCAAAAGTCAGTTTTTCATCTATGCGGATTTAACATTTTGGCCCATAAATAGTCAGATACCCTGGATGATAAACATACTACACCAGTATCATGACTACCCCACTAATTCTTTAATCCGTGATTTCATCATCATATTTGACTTTGGAATGAATAGTCTTGTTAAACCTGAGTGTCCAAGAAGTTCGTAAAATCTGACAAATAAGTTCATCCGCCCGGATGTGTGTTTCTCCATCCGTTCGGATGTGTGTTTCCCCATCCATCTGGATGTGCCAGAGTCCATATGTCCAGATGGGCTCCATCCGTCCGGATGGGTGCATTCACTGCGATAATCTAAACTTCTTTAAGAACACTTCGAACCACATATTTCGATCCAGAATCTTTGTTACCTTGAATTTTATGATGAAATTTCACAGGATTGATCGAAAATCAATTCCGAATATAATGATGTCTTCAATTTTGAATTCCATCCGTGAATTGACCTTCAATTTGTTGTTTTTCTATGTTTTAACGTCAAAACTCACTACACATCCAAAATTATTGAGCGTAGGTGATTCAATCAATTGTTAGATCGATTGAATCAGTACCGTAGCTCTGATACCACTTGATAGTCCAGGAAACATCGAGTTTGAGGGAGCTTTGGTCCCGAGATGATCGGCTCGGTGATAAGAAAAGAGTAGAAGATAGAAAATAACACCGAACAGTCACATATAATCTGGTTTCTATTGATAATATGAAAGTTACACACCCGTGAAACCAGCTGGACAACATCTTCCCTCTGGGAACCAAAAGCTTGTCCAAATGGGAACCCCACATCCTTATTTATAAGCAACAACCTATCCGTCCGAATGAGCCTATGTCCATCCGTCCGGATGGACTTTAACATTATAACACCTATTCAGATGGGGTTTGGACTAACCTGTTGTCCATCCGTCCGGATGGACCTTGACAATTCTAAACCTTGTCCAACTTTCACTATTCTATAAAATATTCAACACACGCTCTATCTAACTATTCGCACAGTGGCAGACATACAAAATATGCACCAACATGACCAGTAGGTATTGTGGCTAGGGAAGTGGCAAGAAGAAGATGAAGAAGAAAAGTGATGAAAAAGTGGTGGTTAAAAGCTCCTAATGGTGGTCCTTGAGCTTCCAATGCTTCACACTTTCTTAGATAGTCTTCTAGCACCATTGAGTAACCTTGGAATGGCTTGAATGATGAAGAAAAATGGAGGTTGTGTTGGTGATGGTGTGGCCGTGAGGTGTGGCTGAAGAGAGGAGAGGATGGAGTTTGAATTTTGTGGAAATGAGAAAGTGAAGATGATGTTGGGTGTTTGGTGTTTTATAATCTTCAAATAACATCATCTTCCACTAAATAACATCTTTAACCTCTAAACCACAAACCAAGTTAGGAGACAACATGAGGGCATGTGGGGCCCTCATGTTGACCGTCCACATCTCAAGGGAGGGGGTAAATTGTAAAGTTTGGAAGTAAGGGGTGTAAATATGTAAGTTAGAAGGTTAAGTGTGATGTTAAGTATGTTTAAGTGTTTTTATGTGTTCTATGATCATAACTAGCTTTAAAACACTAAAACTATGCTTCTACTTTATTTTTGGTGTTTTGGGTAGTGTCCGGTTAATTGTTCGGTTGTCGGTTTGTTAATGTGCTAAATTGTGTAATTTACAAGGTATGAAGTACCTTTTGTGACACGGTTTAATTCCTGACACATTTCAAGTTATTCTAGATGTTTAATCATTATTTCTGCATGTTATTTTGGCTTATAAGTGCTGAATTTTGTTGAAAAGTGCATAATTGTGTTTAAAGTGCATTTCGGACAGTTTTTAGTGCTTATTTAAGCTTCCGGAAAGTGTTAATGTAAGCCCTTGTTCACCCTCTTGGGTTTTAATGTATTTTTGATGTCGGACCTACATCTAAGTCCTAAATCTATCGTTTGACTGAATACTGAAGCTGTGCTGACACAGCTTGTCTAACAGGTGAGTTTACTAATTGTTTTGACGCAATGCTTAAAGTATTGCACAATGCGATAAATGAAATATGTAACATGCATGATTTCAAATGTATAACATGCAAGCATATAATGTTGACGTTTAAAATACATAAACGCAGAAAATAAATAATTATTAAAATAGTACGAAAATTACCGGTTTTGTGCCGATTGTCACAGTCTCCATCCGTTAAAAGAATTCCGTCCCGAAATTCAAGCGGTGTTATCCCTTGTTGGGGTTTCCTCGAACAGGTGGGGGTACTTGGCTTTAAATTAATCCGCGCGTTCCCAAGTATAATCAGGCCCGTGTTGAGAGTTCCAACAGACTTTGACCAGTTTAATGCGACTTCTCCTCGTTTTCTGGACCTTCCAGTCCATCACCTCAACAGGTTCTTCTGTGAATCGGAGCTTGTCGTCAATGTGCACCTCATCTGAAGGGATGATAACTATTTCCTGTGTTGGACTCTTCTTGAGGTTCGACACATGGAACGTATCATGTACGCCATTAAGTTCCTCCGATAGCTCCAATTTGTATGCAACGGTACCAATCTTTTCCAAGATCTTAAATGGTCCAATATACCATGGATTCAACTTCCCACGCTTCCAGAATCTTGCTACACCCTTCCAAGGTGAGACTTTTAACAAACCCTTGTCTCATACCTCGAAAGCTAACGACTTTTATCTTCGGTCGGCGTAGCTCTTTTGTCGATCATGAGCCGCCTTGATACGGTCTCGGATCTGAAAGATTTTGTCAGTCGTTTCCCGGACTAGTTCGGGACAGATCAATTGTCTGTCTCTAGTTTCCGCCCAACATAGCGGAGAGTGGCACTTGCGACCGTAAAGAGCTTCGAACGGTGCGGCTTTTATGCTCGTGTGATAGCTGTTATTATAGGAAAACTCGACCAAGGGTAGGTAAGTATCCCAACCGCCACCTAAATCCATTACACATGCACGAAGCATGTCCTCGAGTGTTTGTATGGTTCGTTCGCTCTGGCCGTCGGTTTGCGGATGAAAGGCCGTGCTTAGATCCAAGTGAGATCCAAAGGCCTCTTGAAAAGATTGCTAAATCCTTGATACCAAGCGACCATCTCTGTCTGAAATTATTGAAATAGGCACTCCATGACGTGCCACAATTTCTTTGAGATACAGTTCGGCAAGGCTTCCAGTACTATCCTTCTCCCGTATTGGTGGAAGTGCGCAGACTTGGTCAATCGATCGATTATTATTCATATCATATCATGTCCTTTGGGGTCCTGGGTAATTTTTTTATGAAATCCATCTATATTTGCTCCCACTTCCAAACGGGGATCTCGGGTTGTTGAAGCAAGCCCGAGGGTTTCTGGTAGTCGGCTTTAACCTTAGCATAGGTTAGGCATTTTCCAACGTAAGCAGCGACGTCATTCTTAAGATTAGGCCACCAATAATACTCTTTCAAGTCTTGATACATCTTGTCCGATCCTGGATGGATCGAGTATCTTGACTTATGGGCCTCATTAAAGATAACCTCCCGAATACCGCCAAAAAGTGTAACCCAAATGCATCCCATGAAGTATAAGGTTCCATCTTCTTTTGGCACCAACTGTTCTCCATACCCCGGAGAAATTCAGCCTTGATATTCTCTTCCTTGAGTGCTTCTTGTTACGCATCATGGATACGCGTAGTGAGGTTCGTCTGAATTGTCATCTTCAAAGCTCGAACCCTTCATGTCTCAACTCATTCTTTTCGACTCAAGGTGTCCGCTACCATGTTCTCCTTTGCTGGCGTTGGTTGTTGAGGTAAGACCGACTCGAGAAGAACGACATGCTCGAATGAAGTTGAGTATGGTGTATAATGTTTTCATGGAAGCAAAGCATGCAAATAGATAGGATGATGAGAGGAAGTGCTATCTTGATCTTGAAGGGAATCCGGCAGTTGTCCCTTGTCACACCCCGACCACGTAAAACAACAAATCGTGCCGGAAACGTCAGGGAGTGTTGTAACAGAATTATTGTTTCACAACCATGGAATACAAAAAGTTTCGTTTTATTTATTCATCAAGTAATTTACATTGTTTTAACACGAAACAAACAAGTTACATATCGACTATCACTGTTATTATGTCACTAAGGCCTCGTCCAGATCCTATGTGACTCATGCATCCTAGCAATCAACATCAAGCAACAACACCTGAAACATATGTAAAAACAAAGTCAGCAAAGAAATGCTGGCGAGCACATAGGTTTTATGAGAGTGTCAGATTCATGGCTAGTTTACATGTTGCAATAACTTATTTAAAACCTTGTTTTGAAAAATGTATAGTATTACAACATAATTAACCAACTCAAATCAAGCGGGTTATAATTTATAAAACCTCGTAGCCATGATTATTAACCCAAAAACATTTGTTTTAGTAAACCAAATTGTAAAACATTTCGTATTAACTCGTTTAATAAAACTTGTATGGTTTATATCCTTTCGAAAACATCGTTATGTGACATCGTTTCAAAATCGTTTACCCAAGTGAACTAAATAACGCCACGGTATGTAATATGTTGAAAACACTTATATATAAGAAGTATCAGCGGCGTATCTACCATGTTTTCACCACATTACACCCGTCCCGTTATCTAAACACTTAACCAAAAACCAATTGTTTATCCAACTTGTTTAACTTGTTCAATTTGTTTCAAATCGTTAACTCGTTTAAATCGTTTCCAAATCGTTTAACTCGTTTAAGTCGTTTAAATCATCCTCGTTTTAATTGTGAAAACTATTTATGGTCGTCCCGCTAATAACATTCAAACCTTCGTGACTCGACTATCTCGCTTTTCGCATTAACAAACCACCAAAGGGTAAATTAATAATCACAGATTCAGTCGTTACCCACCTAACCCACACATAACCATGGGTGCAGTCTGATAACGGGATTTGTCAGATCCTATGGTACCATAACCTAATACTGGTCAGTTCGGCCAAAATTAATGAATGTCATTCATTATGTAACTACAACCAACAAGTTCGTTCACATTATCAAAATCGTTATTAGTTTAGTATAAACCATCTTAATCGTTTTTGAAATCATCGTTAAAATATCGAAAATTGTTTTGATACATATGAATCACCCCAAAACAATTGAAAACAGTACAATAGGGAAACTATGTACTCACATGAAGTGCAAAGTATCCTCAATTAATAGAACTTCAACAAACTCAAGTAAACCAGAGAAATCAAGCAGCACCTAGTAATCGAATCACTAGTAAATAATTTGACACCTCAATCGGAAGATCGGATAGAATGAGGTCTTGTAAACCAAATGAGTGTTGGAACTCATGTGATATGGTTTAACAAAGTCTACATTCTAGATCGGAACCTAACCTAAGTGCTTTCGACCCATTACGACCCATTAAGGTAGCTTATGCTACTTTAACGCGTCGTGCGCGCAAATGCGCGTTCGAGACGTCTATCTAGTCCTATGACAAGTATTATATGCCTAAACATGTTTAAATATGTTTCATAATCAGTTACGTGACAAAAGTTTATGTTACATATGCTAAATTATCAATTATGCATGAAAAGGGCATTTTGGTCATTTACCTAAGGCATATAAACTACTTATCATATAACTAATTAAACCTAAGTGACCATAAGGTATAACCTCGGAAGGTTATTCCCTATGCAACTATGGTCACTAAACATGCTTGGTCGGATCCTAATGATCGACCAAACGGGTCGAGTTTGAAAGTTTAAGCGGGTGTTTAGTCCGCTTGACTTACGACTCTACACAAGCACTAATCTAAAAGTGACGAGCTAAACATGTTAATACATGTTTAGTTTAGTTAAAAAACAGGTTTTGATATCAAAACAAACGGTTTTGATACCCAAGAGTAGTTTGGTTACAAAATACGCGTAAATACGCATTTTGGCCAAAACTACGACTCGTCACTACACCTAGTCAACGTCGTAATCAGTAGGTATAGTCACAAGGGACTATAACCATCGTGATTATGCTCACATTGCAAAGTTCAAATGAACTTTGTGTTGACCATTGACTAGTCAAAGCTGAAAGTCAAACTCTGTTTGACTTTCATGCTTGAAAAACGAAACAAGAACGAAAGAGGACTTACAAAGGGTCCAAGAATGGAAAATCTAGATCAACTTGCTCAGGTATGAGGTGCTAAGCCTCAACTTAGAGCAAATAGATCAGATTTGTGTGAAGATTGCAAAGAACTATGGTGGGTATTTATAGGAAATGGACTACCGTTAGGATCGTTTATCGGGAAATGAGCTTCGATCATGGTCGTACACCTCATACCCATTGATTTGTAATACTAGGGGTGCCCCTAAAAGCAGCAAATGGTATAGAAAAAGTTACAAAAAAGACCCCCAAGTTCAATCCTATTGCTGAAAAATGCTAAAATTCAAGTTTCTGTCCAGATCAGGTGCTCGCACCGCGCCACGGGGTAGACAGTTGGTGCTCGCGCAGCGCCACCAAGTGCCAGATTTAGAAAAGTTTAAAAAATGGCAGAAATGGTCCCTGCACATGTTTAAGGCCTATTTTGATGCGTTTAAACCCCGTTAACCTCATTTCAAGGCTCTAAAATGAAGTTAAAGTATAGGGAACATGAAACATGCTCAAAAACATCTCGGATGTCGGTT
Source organism: Helianthus tuberosus (assembly GCA_030545235.1). Classification (NCBI taxonomy): domain Eukaryota; kingdom Viridiplantae; phylum Streptophyta; class Magnoliopsida; order Asterales; family Asteraceae; genus Helianthus; species Helianthus tuberosus. The sequence continues at coordinate 126,542,854 of CM060351.1, read as the reverse complement.
CGTTTGGTTGTACGGTTGCGTTATTCGGTTAATTACGACGGAAGTCGTAACTAACGCAAAAACGATCCAAATTAAGCGACGAATGGAATTTTATCAAGCCAATCACTAAAATAAAATATTATAATGATTACATAAATTTTTGGATGTCCGGATATATTCAGAACGTAAGATATGAGCGAAAATGCAAACTTATGCACTTTTTGACGCTTTTAGTCCCTATTGATCAATAAAGTTTATTTTAGCATACCGAACCCCTCAAAGCCTATTTCTAAGCTATGTAAAGGATATTTAGGGTATGTTTAACTTATGATCAAGTTTCGGAATGTTCGTTACTATACAAATCGGTATAGTTTCGTAGTTTGACACAACTAGTCCCTGCGATCGAACAAACCTGATTTCAACAAACCAAACCATCCAAAACTTATTTCTAAGTTATGTGGAGGTTATTTAAGGTATGTTAAGCCTATGTCACTATTCCGGAGTGTTTGTTGCGTTAAAATGACTGCGTTTACGCACCAGTTTGCGTATAACCTTCCAAAAAGCGATTTAAAGCTTGAAATCGGAATCGAATCAAATTGTAAATTCATTAAATACAATTACACACATAATAACACCAAAACGCATATAATAACACCAAAGAACATTGTTTTATTGATAATTGACATTTTTTTTATATTATACATCGATTACAAAGCACAGTTGTCACAGTCTCCCCTACTTCAGGAAATTTCGTCCCGAAATTTTAACTAGAGGAAGCTTGTGAAAAAAAATGCGGATATTTCGTCTTCATCTGGTCCTCACATTCCCAAGTAAACTCTGGGCCACGTTTGGACTCCCAACGAACCTTGACCAATCGAATCCGTTTGTTCTTCAACTGTTTGAATGCACGCTTCACTATCTCCACGGGTTTCTCGACAAAGTGCATCGTTTCATCGATTCGGATCTCGTCGAGAGGAATGTGAAGATCAGCATCAGCTAAACACTTTCGCAAATTGGACACGTGAAAAGTTGGATGAATATTTCCAAGCTCTGGAGGTAGCTCTAGTCGATAGGCAACCTTTCCAATTCTTTCCACAATCTTAAATGGTCCAACATATCGAGGTGCAAGTTTTCCTTTCTTTCCAAATCTCACCACTCCTTTCCAAGGTGACACCTTGAGTAGGACACGGTCTCCGACTTGAAATTCTAAGGGCTTGCATCGCATATCTGCATAACTCTTTTGACGGCTTCGAGCTGTCACAAGATTATCGTGGATTTTCTTGATTTTGTCTGTTGTTTCTAGAATGAGCTCAGGTCCAGTAAGCTGAGCTTCATTGATCTCATTCCAACAGACAGGTGAACGACATTTTCGACCGTAGAGAGCTTCGAATGGTGCCATATTAATGCTAGCATGATGACTATAGTTGTAAGAGAACTCGATCAATGGAAGATGAGAATCCCAATTACTACCAAAGTCTATTACGCATGCTCTAAGCATATCCTCCAAAGTTTGAATCGTTCTCTCAGATTGACCATCTGTTTGGGGATGATAAGCAGTGCTTAGATTCAGTTGGGTTCCCAAAGCAGATTGCATGGTCTTCCAAAAATGAGATGAAAACCGAGCATCACGATCGGAAATGATATCCAAAGGAACACCATGTCGTGATACAATCTCATCAACATAAATCTTTGCAAGTTTATCACCAGATAGATCCTCGCGAATCGGAATAAAATGAGCTGATTTCATTAAACGATTGATAACAACCCAAATAGCATCATGACCTTTAGACGTACACGGTAACTTAGTGATGAGATCCATTGCAATGTTCTCCCACTTCCAAACCGGTATCTCTGGTTGTACAAGCAAACCAGAAGGTCATTGATGTTCAGCCTTGACTTTGAGACAAGTCAGGCATTTTGATACATACAAGGCAACATCCTTTTTCATACCAGGCCACCAATACTGAGTACGAAGATCCTTGTACATTTTATAAGCACCAGGATGGATAGAATATCAAGATTTGTGAGATTCGTCCATTACCAAAGTGCGGAGATCGTCTTGTTTCAGAATCCACAAACGATCCTTGAAATAAAGCAAACTATCGTCTTTCCTTTCGAGTTTAAGCTCCAGTTGAAGCGGTAGCTCATATTTCAATAAACCGTTGATCACACAAGATCGTTGAGCTTCAAGGACACGAGATTGAATATCAGATAGAGTTCGAACAGAATGAAGCTTGACTTGCTCCTTTCGACTTAGCGCATCGGCCACAACATTCTCCTTACCAGGATGGTAGCGAATTTCGCAATCGTAATAGATCAAGAGCTCAACCCATCGTCGTTGCCTCATATTCAATTCCTTCTGATTGAGAATATGCTGGAGACTTTTGTGATCTGTGAAAACTACACACTTTGTACCATAAAGATAGTGTCTCCAGATTTTAAGCATGAAAACCACAGCTCCTAACTCAAGATCATGAGTCGTATAGTTCTTCTCGTGAACTTTCAATTGTCTAGACGCATAAGCTATAACTTTACCTCGTTGCATAAGAACACAACCAAGGCCTAAATTTGATGCGTCACAGTAGACAACAAAATCATCGTTTCCTTCGGGTAAAGACAAAATAGGAGCATCACATAGCTTCCGTTTCAGCGTTTGGAACGCTTCTTCTTGTTTGGGTCCCCACTCAAAAGGCTTATTCTTTTGAGTCAAAGCAGCGAGTGGAACCGCAATCTTCGAGAAATTCGAAATGAAACGTCGATAATATCTAGCAAGACCAAGAAAAGATCGAATCTCTGTAGGTGTCGTCGGTGTATTCCAATCCTTAATAGCATCTATTTTGGATGGATCTACATGAATACCCTGTTCGTTGACTATATGACCCAAAAACTGAACTTCTTTAAGCCAGAATTCACACTTAGAGAATTTAGCAAAAAGTTGTTCCTTCTTTAGGAGTTCTAATGTCAAACGAAGATGTTACTCGTGATCGGCTCGAGACTTCGAATAAATGAGAATATCATCGATGAACACAATGATGAACTTGTCTAAATAAGGTTTACAGACCCTATTCATTAAGTCCATAAAGATAGCTGGGCCATTCGTCAAACTAAAAGGCATGACAGTGAACTCGTAATGCCCAAATCTTGTGCGGAAAGCAGTTTTGGGAATATCTTCTTCGAGAACACGAAGTTGATGATACCCAGAATGCAGATCGATCTTGGAAAAGCATGAAGCACCTAGCAGCTGGTCGAAGAGATCATCAATTCGAGGTAAGGGATATCGATTCTTGATGGTAAGCTTTTTAAGCTCACGATAATCGATACACATTCAAAAAGATCCATCTTTCTTTTTCACAAAGAGGACAGGAGCGCCCCATGGTGAAAAGCTCGGACGGATGAATCCTTTATCACATAACTCTTGAAGCTGTTTCGATAACTCTTGCATCTCCGATGGTGTAAGACGATAAGGTGCTTTCGCAATCGGGTTGGCATTAGGTACAAGGTCAATATGAAACTCGACTTGAAGAACTGGAGGCAAACCAGGTAGTTCATCAAGAAACACCTCTGGATAATCCCGAACAATCGGAATATCATGAATACTCTTGCTCTTGCCTTTCTCCTCGGTGACAGGTGCCAGAAAAGCAACATATCCTTTTCGCAAATAACTTTCGGCTTTTGTACACGACATAAGCTTCCATCCACCTAAAGGTTTCTCGCCACGAACTTCTAGAACATTGCCAGACGGAAGAGGAATACGAACAATCTTATCGAAACAAACCACCTCAGCATGATGTTTGGTTAACCAATCCATCCCCACGATAATATCAAAACTCCCAAGTTGCATCGGTGTGAGGTCAATAGGAAAAAAGATGGTTATCAAGGTTTAACTGACAATCACGAATGACAGAATTGAGAACAAGAGGTTTACCAGTAGCAACTTCGACAGATAAGGGTTTCCTCAGTTTAGTTCTAGGTATCGCAAGTAAAGGCTCAAAAGATAACGAAACAAAACTTCTATCGGCACCAGAATAAAAAAGAATAGATGCAGGTCGATTGTTAACAAGAAACGTACCATTGACCACCTCGTTGTCAACCCTCGCTTCGTTGGCATTCAAGTTGTACGCTCGTCCGCGAGCGGGATTCACATTCGCATTGACATTGACATTTTCATTTGCATTTGGATTCGCATTTGCATTCACCAACCTTGGACAGTTGTTGTGGAAGTGACCAAACTCTCCACAATTGAAACATGAACCCGGTGGGAATCTAGCAGCATCCCCTGAACCTGTGCTGGAACCTGAGCAACCTGATTCTGACCTAGATGACAAATGTTGGCCAGATGTCCAAGTTTACCACACGTTGTGCATTGCTTACAAGCTTGTTGTCCAACATGAAGACCGTTGCAGCAAGCACAATGAGGTGCGGTACCAGCATATACTTTCTTCGCAGGCGGTTGAGCCGGTGGGTTCTGAGGGTTCTGAGCTGTTACTGTAAAATTCTGAGCACCCTTTCGCTTTCTCGACTTCTTCGATGACTCACCTTTCTTACTCTTACCCTTTTCCTTGACAGAATCGGTCGACTTCTTCTTATCACCCTTGCGGGTAAGTTTACCCTTCCTGACTTGAGACTCAGTCAGGGTAGCAGACAACTCGATCGCGTGATGAACAGTAGTAGGATTAATGCCAGTCATAATATCCTGTATGGAATCGGGTAAACCATCGATATACCTCTCTATCGCTTTCTCCAACGGGGTAACCATAGTAGGACACAAAATACTGAGCTCCTCAAAACGATCCGTATACGCACGGTGTTCTCCCCCATCTTTCTTTAGATCGTCAAACTCTCATTCCAATGCTCGAACCTCGTGACGGGGACAAAACTCTTTTATCATGATAGCTCGAAACTCTTCCCATGTTTGTGCTATTTCCACTTCAGCACCCCTATCGCGCATTACTCCGTTCCACCACGTAAGAGCACGCTTCTCAAACACACTTGATGCAAATTCAACCTTACACCCATTCGGACATTGCACATGTCTGAATGTGCTCTCGATACTTTCGAACCATTGAAGTTGCTCCTTGTGACCCAGAAAACTTCAACGGCTTAGCAGAATTGAAATTCTTGAAATTACACTGAGCATTATTGTTGTTATTGTTGTTGTTATATAATTCATGGATTTGGGTCACAACGCCTGGAAGCACAGCAGCCATATGCTGAGAGACAAGGGTTGCGACTTCTTCAGCAGTAAAAGATTGTGCATCACATCGAGGAGGCATTGTCTAAAAGGAAATATGAGAAACGGGTGAGGTTGATAATTAGGTAAAACAAAAGAGGTATTGAAAATATCAACAAAACACAAGGAAGGCGATCATTTGTTCGTTACCTCGAACAAACAAACGACACACAGTGACTAATCAAAGTAAATGGGTCAAAATAACGTATTGCGAAGACATGCTCGCCTATAAGTGAACACTCACCCCAAGAGTTCCCAGGTAAGAGTGACTGGTCCGATTATGTGGATTTGTATGAACACTCTAGCCTTAGACAGAAAACTCAGGGTACAGGCATTCACTCTTCCAGTTTGCACGTGTTCACATTATTTAGACCCAAACTTTGACGAGATTTTGAAAACTCAAAAGGCACCAAGCCAAATATGAGTCAATTTGGAAGGGTTCAAAACCTAGTAATCAATCATCCTAGAACGGATGATTAATTTTTGAAGCAGATTCGAATTTGTGTTCTCGTTGTGGTTATCACCTAAGGGTAGGTGACGATTTTGTTTTAAAATCTAAACGCAAATTTCCTTGCGTTAGGGTCCTAGAAAGTAATAGTCTAGGTCAAAGCATTGCTAATAACCTAATTCCCTATAACCATTGGCTCTGATACTAACTCTTCTGTCACACCCCGACCACGTAAAACAACAAATCGTGGCGGAAACGTCGGGGAGTGTTGTAACAGAATTATTGTTTCACAACCATGGAATACAAAAAGTTTCGTTTTATTTATTCATCAAGTAATTTACATTGTTTTGACACGAAACAAACAAGTTACATATCGACTATCACTGTTATTATGTCACTAATGCCTCGTCTAGATCCTATGTGACTTATGCATCCTAGCAATCAACATCAAGCAACAACACCTGAAACATATGTAAAAACAAAGTCAACAAAGAAATGCTGGCGAGCACATAGGTTTTATAAGAGTGTCGGATTCATGGCTAGTTTACATGTTGCAATACCTTATTAAAAACCTTGTTTTGAAAAGAGTATAATATTGCAACGAAATTAACCAACTCAAATCAAGCGGGTTATAATTTATAAAACCCCGTAGCCATGATTCTTAACCCAAAAACATTTGTTTTAGTAAACCAAATTGTAAAACATTTCGTATTAACTCGTTTAATAAAACTTGTATGGTTTATATCCTTTCGAAAACATCGTTATGTGACATCGTTTCAAAATCGTTTACCCAATTGAACTAAATAACGCCACGGTATGTAATATGTTGAAAACACTTATATATAAGAAGTACCAGCGGCGTATCTACCATGTTTTCACCACATTACACCCGTCCCGTTATCTAAACACTTAACCAAAAACCAATCGTTTATCCAACTTGTTTAACTTGTTTAATTTGTTTCAAATCGTTAACTCGTTTAAATCGTTTCCAAATCGTTTAACTCGTTTAAGTCGTTTAAATCATCCTCGTTTTAATTGTGGAAACTATTTATGGTCGTCTCGCTACTAACATTCAAACCTTCGTGACTCGACTATCTCGCTTCTCACATTAACAAACCACCAAAGGGTAAATTAATAATCACAGATTCAGTCGTTACCCACCTAACCCACACATAACCATGGGTGCAGTCTGATAACGGGATTTGTCAGATCCTATGGTACCATAACCTAATACTGGTCGGTTCAGCCAAAATTAATGAATGTCATTCGTTATGTAACTACAACCAACAAGTTCGTTCACATTATCAAAATCGTTATTAGTTTAGTATAAACCATCTTAATCGTTTTTGAAATCATCGTTAAAATATAGAAAATCGTTTTGATACATATGAATCACCCCAAAACAATTGAAAACAATAAAATAGGGGAACTATGTACTCACATGAAGTGCAAAGTATCCTCAATCAATAGAACTTCAACAAACTCAAGTAAACCAGAGAAATCAAGCAGCACCTAGTAATCGAATCACTAGTAAATAATTTGACACCTCAATCGGAAGATCGGATAGAATGAGGTCTTGTAAACCAAATGAGTGTTGGAAGTCATGTGATATGGTTTAACAAAGTCTACATTCTAGATCGGAACCTAACCTAAGTGCTTTCGACCCATTACGACCCATTAAAGTAGCTTATGCTACTTTAACGCGTCGTGCACGCAAATGCGCGTTCGAGACGTCTAACTAGTCCTATGACAAGTATTATATGCCTAAACATGTTTAAATATGTTGCATAATCAGTTACGTGACAAAAGTTTATGTTACATATGCTTAATTATCAATTATGCATGAAAAGGGCATTTTGGTCATTTACCTAAGGCATATAAACTACTTATCATATAACTAATTAAACCTAAGTGACCATAAGGTATAACCTCGGAAGGTTATTCCCTATGCAACTATGGTCACTAAACATGCTTGGTCGGATCCTAATGATCGACCAAACGGGTCGAGTTTGAAAGTCTAAGAGGGTGTTTAGTCCGCTTGACTTACGACTCTACACAAGCACTAATCTAAAAGTGACGATCTAAACATGTTAATACATGTTTAGTTTAGTTAGAAAACAGGTTTTGATATCAAAACAAATGGTTTTGATACCCAAGAGTAGTTTGGTTACAAAATACGTATAAATACGCATTTTGGCCGAAACTACGACTCGTCACTACGCCTAGTCAACGTCGTAATCAGTAGGTATAGTCACAAGGGACTATAACCATCGTGATTACGCTCACATTGCAAAGTTCAAATAAACTTTGTGTTGACCATTGACTGGTCAAAGCTGAAAGTCAAACTCTGTTTGACTTTCATGCTTGAAAAACGAAACAAGAACGAAAGAGGACTTACAAAGGGTCCAAGAATGGAAAATCTAGATCAACTTGCTCAGGTATGAGGTGCTAAGCCTCAACTTAGAGCAAATAGATCAGATTTGTGTGAAGATTGCAAAGAACTATGGTGGGTATTTATAGGAAATGGACCACCGTTAGGATCGTTTATCGGGAAATGAGCTTTGATCATGGCCGTACACCTCATGCCCATTGATTTGTAATACTAGGGGTGCCCCCAAAAGCAGCAAATGGTATAGAAAAAGTTACAAAAAAGACCCCAAAGTTCAATCCTATTGCTGAAAAATGCTAAAATTCAAGTTTCTATCCAGATCAGGTGCTCGCGCCGTGCCACAGGGAAGACAGTTGGTGCTCGCACAGCGCCACCAAGTGCAAGATTCAGAAAAGTTTCAAAAATGGCAGAAATGGTCCCTGCACATGTTTAAGGCCTATTTTGATGCGTTTAAACCCCGTTAACCTCATTTCAAGGCTCTAAAATGAAGTTAAAGTATAGGGAACATGAAACATGCTCAAAAACATCTCGGATGTCTGTTCGTTTGGTCGTACAGTTGCGTTATTCGGTTAATTACGACGGAAGTCGTAACGGACGCAAAAACGATCCAAATTAAGCGACGAATGAAATTTTATCAAGCCAATCACTAAAATAAAATATTTTAATGATTACATAAATTTTGGATGTCCGGATATATTCAGAACGTAAGATATGCGCGAAAATGCAAACTTATGCACTTTTTGACGCTTTTAGTCCCTATTGATCAATAAAGTTTATTTTAGCATACCGAACCCTTCAAAGCCTATTTCTAAGCTATATAAAGGATATTTAGGATATGTTTAACTTATGATCAAGTTCCGGAATGTTCGTTACTATACAAATCGGTATAGTTTCGTAGTTTGACACAACTAGTCCCTGCGATCGAACAAACTTGATTTCAACACACCAGACCATCCAAAACTTATTTCTAAGTTATGTGGAGGTTATTTAAGGTATGTTAAGCCTATGTCACTATTCCGGAGTGTTTGTTGCGTTAAACTGACTGCGTTTACGCACCAGTTTGCGTATAACCTTCCAGAAAGCGATTTTAAGCTTGAAATCGGAATCGAATCAAATTGTAAATTCATTAAATACAATTACACACATAATAACACCAAAACGCATATAATAACACCAAAGCACATTGTTTTATTGATAATTGTCATTGTTTTATATTATACATCGATTACAGAGCACAGTTGTCACATTCCTGTTGTGGTAGATTTTGAATCGCTTGTTGCTGCTATTCCAACTGCAGGAGTATTTTATAGAAGGATCCAAGAAGATGAGAATTATGAGAAAGAAGTAGAAGAGGGCATAAGAAGGGTGATCTATGCAAGTGTTGAGAAGAAGAAGAGTGTTGAAGAAATTATTGACGAGAGCCAAAAGTTGAAGGATGAGATTCTGAAAAAGACGACCGACAACACAACAGTGGCAGATCAAGTTGAGGTAACAAATCAAACTAAATCTACTGAGTCGTCTGATAAGGCTAAGTCAACTGATAATAATAATGAAACTAATAATAAATCTGAACACAAAACTGAAATGTAGTGTAGTGCAGGAAATGCATGGAAACATGCAGTGACTGTACTGAGAAGGATGAAAATTTATGGTCCAGAAACATTGAATTTACAAAAATAGAAAATGTTTTTAAAGAAAAATGTAAAGAAATGTTTGAAATTGAAAAATTTTTGAAACAAAAAGAAGAGGAGCTGACACAGAAATGTGATGATCTTGAAAAAGAAAATAAAGTTTTAAAACAAAAATGTTCAGCAGATTGCAACGAGTGTTTACAAAAAGATAATTTTATTCAAGAGTTGAAAAAAGAATGCGATGGAATGAAATTGTCATATCATACTATAAAAAGAAGCTTTTGTAACTTTGAAAAGTGAAGAAAAAAGTATGGAAAGAAGACTTTCAAAATATATTGAAACGACAAGATTTCTTAAAGCTAATTATGAAATAAACAAAGGGTTTTAAATCAATATATTGATGAACTTGTTGAAGTCAAACGAGAATTAGCTGAGAAAGAAAAGAAAGTCAATAACTTCAAAGTTATCGTGCTTCTTCGCATATTCTCGAACGTATTTTCAATATCACACTAGATGATCATGATTCTGAAAAGAACAAAAAGGGAATTGGGTCAGAATTTCATCAGGTGCCACCACCATTGGAGAACAATTATACATTCTATGATGACGAGAAAGTGGCAAAAGCTATAAACATAGTTGACCAATTTCTTGACAACATTGATGTGTCTTACTCCAAATCTGATGATCTTGGTGATTCAGAGGTGGTAGGTAAGGTTGTTGAAAGCGTTCTGAAAGAGGATTCTACCAAAAATGACAAGTTTGAATCACATGATGAAGACGAGTAAAGTTTTCATAAAAATTATCTAAAGAATTCAAAATCTGAGACAAATGCGAATGATGATCCGATAATCTTGGTATATTATATGGTTGGATCGGACAAATTATTCTCAGATGTTGAATTTCTGATTCAAAATGTGATTACGGAAAGAATTGACAAAGTTTTTAAATTGGTAGAAATCGAGAAAGCTGAAATTGCAAAATTTGCCGGAAAAGCGAGCAAGAAAACTTTTTATAACAAACCTGGTTACAAAAAGAAAAACACAAAGGCTGGGTTAGGTTATAAAAAGAAACAAAATCAAAAGAAAAGGACTGAAAAGTCAAAACTTCAGAAGAAAATGAAAATTTTTCACGGAACAAGTTCAGAAGAAGAGAAAGAACTTCGATTTAGTCGACAGACTAATGAAGAGTTCTATGCTCAGAAAATGAAACAACAACAGGCCAAATACGTTTCAAAGAAAACATGCTTTAAATGTCAACAAATTGGGCATGTTGGTCGCAAATGTCCGAATCTGAAGCCTGTTGATGTTGAGAAAAAGAAAGTTGAGGTTGAGAAACATAAGTCAACCAAGTTTGAGTCAAAACAAACTTGGAAGCCAAAGACACCCAAATTTGAGTCAAAACAGATTTGGAAACCAAAAGCTGATATTTCAAAGCCAAAACAAACTTGGATACCAAAAACATCCAAGTTGAATCAAAATCAAAACAAATCTGGAAACCTAAAACTGATCTGTCAAAATGAAACATTCAAATGATCCAAGATTTTATAAAAGGAATGTTTTAAATGGACAAATTTGGGTGGTCAAGAAAAAAATGCTTCTGTTAATGAGAAACGGAAAATCAATTCGACCAAGAAGGTTGAAAATAAGACCAAAAAAGTTTTGGTGAAAAATGACAAAGATTTTCTGAAGTTGAATGATTCGTATTGTGTCACAATACCCAAGGTCGAACAGACCTGGGTTGCATTATTCAAGTAATTGAATTAATTGAATGTGTAGGTGCTCCAAAAGTCAGTTGAATGTCAAGAAGTGCAACGGAGCAGCCTGGCACAGGAGGAGGAGGAGGATCCCTGTGGTTGAGTTCAGGGAGTATTTGTTTGTTAATAATAATATATAAAACATATAAAAATTAAAAATCCTAAAAATTAGAAAAACAGAAAACTTAAAAATTTTTGTTTTTAAATTGTCAAAAATTTATAAATTTAAAAAAAAATGTTAAGTGAATACGCCGAAACCCTCACGGCTGAACAAACATGACAAAATTGGAAAAATAGTTTTCAAACTGTTAAATATCAATGTGTTGTAAATCATGGGGGTGCTTTATACTAGATAGAGCATGTAAAGCAGAAAAGGGATGGCGAGATGAAGTTATCTGCATCGGTTTGTCAAATTTTCTTTAAAGAGTAGAAATTTTGAAAAGGCTAAAAACATGAAAAAATGCAAAAGATTTTTATGTAAAAAGAGGAAATGATAGTACATCAGTAAGACAATCACATCATGCTAAAGAAATGGAAAGTCAAAATGTGATAGACGGTCTCACTGATGATATGCCAATAAGTTTTTATACATTTAGTAAATTTATTTCGAGATATAAACATAAAATCAATAACTATCTTATCTCGTGGGGAACATCTCTCGGATATATGGACTTATTACTCCAAAATTTTGTTTGAGAGATTGCCTGAGTCCGAGATATTAGGTCTTTAATTGTCAAATATTCCTGAATTAGAGCCAGGTTACCAATCCTGGATGACCTAAAAAGCTTTAATTGTCAAAATATTTGTGTTAAGAGCTAGGTTTCTAATCCTGGACATCTCAAATAAATTTAATTGTCAAATGAATTTTGTGAGAGTCAGGTGTTTGATTCTAAAATTGTTAGAAATTCTCCCAAATGATTCGAATTACCATATAATCAGTCTTTCATAGAGCCAGGTTTCTCGATCCTAGAATGGCTAGATATTTTTACAAGTGTTTTGAATTGATAATGAGCCAAGTTGAGATCCCGACAGCTCAACGCAAGGGGGAGCTGGAGAGAGAGTCTATTGAAATGGGGATCTAAGGATTCATAACTCAAATCCAAGGGGAATCTATTAAAGCAAAGGGGAGTCTGTGGTGCTGAATCCGTCAAAGCTTGCTTAAGACTCAGAGGGAATGAATATGCTACGAGATTGATTGCAACAATATCCAAGGGGGAGTCTGTGAGTGCATATGTCTATTGCTTTCGTCAATCAAGTATCGTAGCTGAACGAATGATCAAGACATGGTTTAGAAGTGTTAAAGAATAACATACATATGAACATCAATGTACGAAAGTAGTTCCGCACCAACATTGTAGGTCCGCACCAAATCCAGATCTGCACAAGATGTCCATGCGCATAAGGGACTTGATCCGTAGTTGTTGTGTTGATCTGCACATATGTATCTAAGGATGGACCTTGCCTATATATACTAGCGTTAGTCTTGTTCATTTGTAACTTTTGGTGATAAAGTGGGGAAACTCTGCCAAATTGTTTTTGTGGTATTGTACTGAATATCAATCAATAGAAAACAACATTTAATTAGCTTGTTCTTGTCTGATCCACTCTCATACTTGGATTCCGCACAAGATACGAGATCTACGCAGTCAACGGTGTATCAGAATCGATCCTAACACGAACTCACACAAGACATTTTTCTTCCAATTCCATCCTTCGGGTTCTTTTTCTCTTTCTCATCAGTGCTTCTTTTCCTCTTTACAGCTGGTCTACCCGACATTCGTCTCTCTTTTGGAGGAAAATGTGACAACTATGCTCTGTAATCGATGTACAATGTAAAACAATGTCAATTATCAATAAAACAATGTGTTTTGGTGTTATTATATGTATTTTGGTGTTATTATGTGTGTATTTGTGTTTGATGATTTTACGATTTGATTCGATTCCGATTTCAAGCTCTAAATCGCTTTCTGGAATGTTATACGCAAACTGGTGCGTAAACGTACTCAGTTTAACGTGAAAAACACTCCGGAATAGTGACATAGGCTTAACATACCTTAAATAACCTTTACATAACTTAGAAATAAGTTTTGGATGGTTTGGTGTGTCGAAATCAAGTTTGTTCGATCACAGGGACTATTTGTGTCAAACTGCGAAACTATACTGATTTGTTCAGTAACGAACATTCCAGAACTTGATCATAAGTTAAACATACCCTAAATATCCTTTACATAGCTTATAAATAGGATTTGAGGGGTTCGGTATGCTAAAATAAACTTTATTGATCAATAGGGACTAAAAGCGTCAAAAAGTGCATAAGTTTGCATTTTCGCGCATATCTTACGTTCTGAATATATCCGGACATCCAAAAATTTATGTAATCATTAAAATATTTTATTTTAGTGATTGGCATGATAAAATTCCATTCTTCGCGTAATTTGGATCGTTTTTGCGTCCGTTACGACTTCCGTCTTAATTACCCGAATAACGCAACCGTACAACCAAACGAACCGACATCCGAGATGTTTTTGAGCATATTTTAAGTTCCCAATACTTTAACATCATTTTAGAGCTTTGAAATGAGGTTAACGGGGCTTAAACGTGTCAAATATGCATCAAAATACAAGTTTTTCAAGTTCAGGGACCAAATGTGACAATCTGCCAAAGTAGTCCTGGCGGGCCGCGTAAGCTGAGAAGCATTCCTACGCGGTACATGACAGCCTATCAGATCAGAAACATTGAATCTGGACTTTGAGCTGGTTTTGATGGTTTTTAACCACTGATTTGGGATACGTTGGGCTAGATTTTGATGGTTTTAAGTGTTCCCATGGTTTTGAATACCATGTGCCCACTTGTAAGGCCAAGATCGAAGCACGTTTTGCGAGAAATGATCCTAACGGTTTACCGAAATCTATATAAACCCATGCTCTCATTTCATTTCTGCTCACACATTGGTTGAACCTGCTCTAAGTTGAAGTTATTACTTCATACCTGAGTTGTTTGAATCAAAACTTTTTAGCTTGGACCCTTTGTAAGTATTCTTTCGTGTTTTTATTGCTTTTCAAGCACGAAAGTCAAACAGTGTTTGACTTTCTGCTTTGACCAGGTTATGGTAAACACAAAGTTCGTTTGAACTTTGCAACGTGAGCGTAATCACGATGGTTATAGTCCCTAGTGACTATACCTACTGATTACCACGTTGATTAGGTATAGTGACGAGTCATAGTTTCGGTCAAAATGCGTATTTTGCAACCAAACTATTCTTGGGTATCAAGACCCTTTGTTTTGATATCAAAACCTGTTTTCTAACTTAGTTAAACATGTTTCAACATGTTTAACTCGTCACTTTTAGTTTAGTGCTTGTGTAGAGTCGTAAGTCAAGCGGTCTAAACCACCGCTTAGACTTTCGAGCTCGACCCATTTGGTCGATCGTTAGGATCCGACCAAGCATATTTAGTGACCATAGTTGTATAGGGAATAACCTTCCGAGGTTATACCTTATGGCCACTTAGTTTAAGTAGTTGTATGATAGGTAGTTTATATGCCTTAGGAAAATGACCAAAATGCCATTTTCATGCATAATTGGATTTTAAGCATATGTAACATAAACTTTTGTCACTTAACTGATTATGCAACATGTGTAGGCATATAATACTTACCTTAGGACTAGTTAGACGTCTCGAACGCGCATTTGCGCGAACGACGCGTTAAAGTAGCGTAAGCTACCTTAATGAATCGTAACGGGTCGAAAGCACTTAGGATAGGTTTCGATCTAGAATGTAGGCTTTTTTAAACCATATCACATGAGTTCCAATACTCATTTGGGTTACGAAACCTCATTCTGTCCGATCTTCCGATTTAGGTGTCGATTATTTGACTAGTGATTCGATTATTAGGTGCTACTTGATTTCTCTGTGTTGCTTGAGCTTTGTTGTGACACCCTAGGAAAAACCAGGAAACCACGCAACCTAACTAGCTTCCTCAGTAACTACGTGCTAAATTTCGGGACAAAATTTCTTTCAAGTTGGGGATGATGTGACAACCCGAACTTTCACGGTTAGTAACGTTTGATCTTGTAATCTTAATTTCTGGTAATTCTCTCCTTTCCACGCATTGTTGCATTAAATGTCTTATTTAACTTCTTATTATGATAAACTCGTCAATTGTGAATCGTTGTGGTTTCAACTAAGCGTATGGTTGGATTCGATTATGTGTTTGATGTTACTTAAGAGCCACGCATGAAATTGGGCCACCGCATAAACATTGGGCTGAGTGTCGGTCGGACCACACTCACACACACACCTTAGCCCTCTATGTATCTCGGCCCACCAAGAAGCCCAATCCTTTAGTAAAACTAAAGTGGGAATTCGGCAGCCCACTTGACCCTCCGATTTTATATATATATTGGTTTCATGCATTTTTTTATGAATACGTGAAACAAACCCTAGCCCATCCCTTTGAATTCGGTATTCAGCGACTGGAAACCCTACCCCCTCTCCCGATCTTGCAAACAGCAGACGATCCCTCCTCTATTCGAAATCTTTAGAGCTTATCTCTGTGCTTGATTTCATTTGCATCACTCGGGATTAATTGATCAAATTGGAGTACGTATTTTAATCTTACCGAGCAAATCAAGGTGAGTTCACACTTTCTATAAGGCATGGGGATTCCCGGTAGTTTGGGAATGGGATTAAGAAGCTAAGATGAAACCTGTATATTCACCACTACTAGACTACTTACCTCCGTCCTCGGATTGGGAAGGACGCCTACACTAAACCTGCGTATTCTCGGATTGGGAAGAATACGTACCTCCGTCCTCGGATTGGGAAGGATGCCTACACTAAACCTGCGTATTCTCGGATTGGGAAGAATACGTACCTCCGTCCTCGGATTGGGAAGGACGCCTACATTTAACCTGCGTATTCTCGGTTGGGTAGAATACGTACCTTCGTCCTCGGATTGGGAAGGACGCCAATATATATATAACTAGTCTAGTGGTTCACAACATGGGGTAGCCCCCACTAATTATGGTTTGGAAAACAAGGAAAGTTGGTTAACCTGTAGTTGCAAACAAACTCATGATTTTTTAAACTACTTTAAAACGAACACCAACTGTGAACTCACTCAACTTTTTTGTTAACTTGTTGTTACATGCCTTGCAGGTCGTTAGGTATCTATGGAACTTGCACGAGCAGGAGGAGTCGTTGTGGGACATGGACCGTTGTGTGCCATGTTAACATTTAAACTTATTGAATTTATGTTTTGGTTTTACGTTTATGCTTCCGCTGTTTAACTTGACTTTGGTTAACTTGTTTTTGAACACCAATTATATTATGTGGTTGAACTTTTATTTAATTTACTATATTGTTCAATATGATTGGTGGCTTGATCCTGGTCATGTCACGCCCCCTGCGGTGATACTCCGCTTTTGGATTTTGGGTGTGTGACATTTGTTGAGTTCTTTTGACTGAGGATACTTTGCACTTCAAGTGAGTACATAGTTCCCCTATTTTACTGTTTTCGATTGTTTTGGGGTGATTCATATGTGTTAAATGATTTCGAGGTTTAAACGATGGTTTCAAAAGCGATTAAAATAGTTTATATGAAACTAATAATGATTTTGATAATGTGAACGAATTGTTGGTTGTAATTACATAACGAATGACATTCATTAACATTGATCAAGCCGACCAGTATTAGGTTATGGTACCATAGGATCTGACAAATCCCGTTATCAGACTGCACCCATGGTTATGTGTGGGTGTAACGCCTCACATTTTCGTATTTTTATATTTTTAGAAAATTCAAGTTCGTTTTCTCTTGTTAGAAAATTCGTATTCGCCTTATATTTTTAGAATCACGGTCGAATTCAGATAAAAAAACGGAATAAAAAAAACGACAAACGAACGCGTCAATATCAACCGCCGACACTAATTTTCCTACCTTCAACCCTAAACTAATTCTATACGACATTCTAGGAAGTTCGGGTTTTTGATAACGGGTCTCATAGAAGGTTACGAGCCACTCAAACACAGAGATTGGGCTTGTGGGCCTTGGGCCCAAGCCCAAAGCCCACTAATTAAACCCTAAGTATAAAACACTAGCAATCCCTAAACTCCTTCTCATTTTCTTTTCCTTCACCAGCCGTTTTCCCCTAGTTCATTCCCTCTTTTTTTTGGTCTGCACCTGACCTACAAGCACCCACACACAAAAAATCAAGATACTATCTATCCCTCACACAAGAGTACCTCGATGGGTCTCCAGCTACTTCTCTGGCTGGTGTTATTCCGTCAAACACACATCTCGACACCACCCTCTCATCACTCTGTTACAACGACATCTCACTGAAGCTTCAAGCTTTTCGCCGGAGTTCGGAGTTACGACTGGAGGACAACCGAAGCCACGGCTAAAACATTTCGATACCTCATTTCTCTCGCACACTCTCTCTCGTTAATATAGCCCTTGCCGGAACGTGAAGATAACACCGGATATTCTTGGAGCTTATGACGGAACTCAATCCGTCACCGTTACGCTGCTACACGGATCCATACCAACTTACCGAAACCATCGCCGGGATAACAAAGCCGCTTGAACCGTAGCTTTCAACTGCCGTTTCGGTATACAATTCTTATTCTTTTGTTTTTGTTAACTTTCTGTTATGATACAATGAATCCTCAATTCCAAATGAATTGAAAAGGCTAGAAACCACATAACAAGTTTACGTTTATGTTTTGTAAAGAAGAAGATGAATAGATGATGCTGTATATTTTGGTTAAACTAAAATAAAAATACAAATTATTCAGGTTGTGAAATGTTGTTTAAAAGAAACCGAGTTCGATACCCAGCCACCCTATAAATGCGTTGTTGTTTTTTTATGCAAATAAGGTGACAAGTATATTCTTGGTTGTTGTAAATGGTTCATACATTCATATTCTTCTAGACACACACATTGTGGATATTATTTAAATCAGCCTATCCATTTGAGATTTGAATACTACCACGTGAATATATATGTATCTATACATATATTCATATATTAAAAAAAATAGTATAGTTTTAATATTTTAATATGCTATTACATATTCATATATATTTAAAAGAAATCAGTACTATTTATTTTAGTATATAATAACTAGTGTTATTAAGTATTTTGAAATTAGTATTAATAAAATCATTAAATTCAATAATAATTTAAATAATTAACAATTATTATATTCTTTTATAATATTAACGAGTTCGTTATGTATTATTTAGGATAACCATTTCGTTCTTTTGGATTCTCTAATCTTTACTCGTGCGTTATTTCAAGGAAACTCCATACGCAACCAATGTGAGCATACTCGATCCCTTTTTTTTCGCTTTACTATTTTGGGGACAATACATGTACTTAAAAATCATTCATACAACTTACGTGTTATACTTGCAGTCTTATGTGTTTTACTTGTAATCTTACGTGTTATACTTGCAAATCATATGTGTTATAAAATGTACATCGCGCATAATGTTTACATTAATCTAGTATATTAGTTACGCATGCGAAGTTGATTAAAATGCTTTCTTATCTATATTTACATCCAAAACTTGTATGCTCGCCAATGCTTTTTGTATTGAACTATGCTTTAACATGTATTGCAGGTTGACGATATAAATAAAGATGCCCGGAATCTAGTAGGATTTGCCTAGAAACGCATTTAAACTTTATTGCTTATTATATTGTATTTTACTTCCAAACTTGATGGATTTGGTATCCAAATCATGTACTACATTACATAAATGGAATAACGGTTTATTATTTGACTATTTGTTGTAAATGATTTAAACTTGTTGTATATTATTTCAAGTGATGTAAAATCAATAAATGAATACTTGTCATCAATAACGTTATGAAGCCTCTTGCAATCTACACACTTCGTCTCATCCCGATGTTTCCGCCATCGGTTGGGGTGTGACAGATTGGTATCAGAGCCATAACTATAGGGAATTAGGAAAATTGCCATGCTTTTGACCTAATCTATAGTTTAAGTACCCATACTTGACCATTCTTGTTTAATGCTTATAACACTCAAA
Source organism: Helianthus tuberosus (assembly GCA_030545235.1). Taxonomy (NCBI): domain Eukaryota; kingdom Viridiplantae; phylum Streptophyta; class Magnoliopsida; order Asterales; family Asteraceae; genus Helianthus; species Helianthus tuberosus. The sequence goes on along the minus strand of CM060351.1, from coordinate 126,523,360 downwards.
TTCTCCCTACTTTGCTTCTTTCTATTTATTTCGTCATAATTATATGATTCGTTCATCTTAAGACATTATACGCAAATTACACGTTAAGGACTTGAAGACACTCATACTCCACAAATGAAACAACTCATCAAAATACGGGTGATTCCCGCCTTTGGTGACGAATTTCAATCCATCTGTCATGTTATTTTGCACGAAATTTACCATCAAGTCAGGAGTGACATCCATATATCTTGATGGGAATTTCCACTTCATATTCTAGTGGATCCCTGTTGACGACTCGAGATTATATCTTGTTTCGTTCAATAAACCACATTTTGGGGACGAAATTGTCAAGCTAGGATTGATATCCACACCTTGATGACTGGTTCCATTCTTCGATTTTCAATGTTTCGTAGTTTTGATCAAATTAGGGACATGTATTAACCGGAAGGGTAAAATACCGTTAATTGTCTATCGAAGAGAGTATTTTATCTATTAGACCAAAACATGTCTCCCTAATTCGGAAGGACTTGCGATCCACTTTGGAATAGTCGAAGTTTCTAAACCCGAAGCACTCCAATACTTATCAAGCCTCTCTTTTATATTAACTTAACTTTTATGTGATTTAATACTTGTTACCTAATCATCGTTTTTACACAATAAATTAATACACGCATACTGATACGTTATACATGATTCGGGATTATTGGACATTCTTTATGTGATGAACTGGTCGTTAGCTTCGTAAGAAGCCACACCTTAATGTATATAGTGCTTGTGAAGCACTATAGGAGTAGCGTACCGCCACATGGATTTGTGGTTACGTTAAGTTAAACTTTTACGGCCTTTATAGCAACGAAATGATGACATGTGCTATAAAGATGATACTAGCGGACACGTTGGTTCGATTTGTTCGAGCTTCACCTTAACATATATAGTGCTTGTGAAGCACTATAGGAGTAGTGCACCGCCTCATGAACTTGGGTTCATGTTAAGTTAAACTTTTACGGATCTTTTCAAAGCAACGAAATGATGACATGTGCTATGATTAGATGACACTTGCGTTAAACATTGGGTTGACATTTTGTCATTAACTTCGGATGAAGCCTCACCTTAACATATATAACGCTTGTGCAGCGCTATAGGAGTAACGCCCGCCGCATGGACTTGCGGTCATGTTAAGACATTCATACATACTTGCGGACACGATGGTTTGACCAGTGAGATCACATGCCAGTAATGCGTTAATCTAGTTAACTAAATATCTCGTGTGGACTATTCAAAGACTTTAATCATACTCATACTTATAACCTCTCTCATACTTAAATACCAATCATGCTTACATACTTAAAATCCTATACGCTATCATTATCACTCGTAATATGTTAATATACCCTGACCCGTACACTACTAGTACAAACTATGCGGATCATGCACAAACCAAAATAATCACGGATGCATACGGGATTATATTGGTAGGCGCATGAAAACCATAGTAGATTCTACTGTGTAACATAACACGGAACGTAACATGACAACGAATAGCGAAACGGACGTAATATGGTATGAACATGGTGGATACGCCGCTGGTACTTCCTATATATAAGTGTTCCAACCATATTACCAAACTTTCGTAAGAACGTGCCATGAGAAATTCGTTGTTTCCCCATGCCTCATTGAATACAAACTTTAATCACACACCACCTATTTCTCGGTTATACCCAAAACATACTTCGAAAATGCCATCTTTCCTCCAAAGTCTTGCTCTGGAATAAATTTCGGGACGAAATTTCCTAAAGTAGGGGAGACTGTAACGCCTCACATTTTCGTATTTTTATATTTTTAGAAAATTCAAGTTTGTTTTCTATTTTTAGAAAATTCGTATTCGCCGTATATTTTTAGAATCACGGTCGAAATCGGATAAAAAACGGATAAAAAACGACAAACGAACGCGTCAATATCAACCGCCGACACTAATTTTCCTACTTTCAACCCTAAACTAATTCTATACGACATTCTAGGAAGTTCGGGTTTTTTATAACGGGTCTCATAGGAGGTTACGAGCCACTCAAACACAGAGATTGGGCTTGTGGGCCTTGGGCCCAAGCCCAAGCCCAAAGCCCACTAATTAAACCGTAAGTATAAAACACTAGCAATCCCTAAACTCCTTCTCATTTTCTTTTCCTTCACCAGCCGTTTTCCCCTAGTTCATTCCCTCTTTTTTTTGGTCTGCACCTGACCTACAAGCACCCACACACAAAAAATCAAGATACTATCTATCCCTCACACAAGAGTACCTCGATGGGTCTCCAGCTACTTCTCTGGCTGGTGTTATTCCGTCAAACACACATCTCGACACCACCCTCTCATCACTCTGTTACAACGACATCTCACTGAAGCTTCAAGCTTTTCGCCGGAGTTCGGAGTTACGACTGGAGGACAACCGAAGCCACGGCTAAAACATTCTGATACCTCATTTCTCTCGCACACTCTCTCTCGTTAATATAGCCCTTGCCGGAACGTGAAGATGACACCGGATATTCTTGGAGCTTATGACGGAACTCAATCCGTCACCGTTTCACCGCTACACGGATCCATACCAACTTACCGAAACCATCACCGGGATACCAAAGCCGCTTGAACCGTAGCTTTCAACTGCCGTTTCGGTATACAATTCTTATTCTTTTGTTTTTGTTAACTTTCTGTTATGATACAATGAATCCTCAATTCCAAATGAATTCAAAAGCCTAGAAACCACATAACAAGTTTACGTTCATGTTTTGTAAAGAAGAAGATGAATAGATGATGCTGTATATTTTGGTTAAACTAAAATAAAAATACAAATTATTCAGGTTGTGAAATGTTGTTTAAAAGAAACCGAGTTCGATACCCAGCCACCCTATAAATGCGTTGTTGTTTTTTTTATGCAAATAAGGTGACAAGTATATTCTTGGTTGTTGTAAATGGTTCATACATTCATATTCTTCTAGACATACACATTGTGGATATTAATTAAATCAGGCCATCCATTTGAGATTTGAATACTACCACGTGAATATATATGTATCTATTCATATATTCATATATTCAAAAAAATAGTATAGTTTTAATATTTTAATATGCTATTACATATTCATATATATTTAAAAGAAATCAGTACTATTTATTTTAGTATATAATAACTAGTGTTATTAAGTATTTTGAAATTAGTATCAACAAAATCATTAAATTCAATAATAATTTAAATAATTAACAATTATTATATTCTTTTATAATATTAACGAGTTCGTTATGTATTATTTAGGATAACCATTTCGTTCTTTTGGATTCTCCAATCTTTACTCGTGCGTTATTTCAAGGAAACTCCATACACAACCAATGTGAGCATACTCGATCCCCTTTTTTTCGCTTTACTATTTTGGAGACAATACATGTACTTAAAAATCATTCATACGACTTACATGTTATACTTGCAGTCTTATGTGTTTTACTTGTAATCTTATCTGTTATACTTGCAAATCATATGTGTTATAAAATGTAGATCGCGCGTAATGTTTACATTAATCTAGTATATTAGTTACGCATGTGAAGTTGATTAAAATGCTTTCTTATCTATATTTACATCCAAAACTTGTATGCTCGCCAATGCGTTTTGTATTGAACTATGCTTTAACATGTAATGCAGGTTGACGATATAAATAAACATGCCCGGAATCTAGTAGGATTTGCCTAGAAACACATTTAAACTTTAATGCTTATTATATTGTATTTTACTTCCAAACTTGATGGATTTGGTATCCAAATCATGTACTACATTACATAAATGAAATAACGGTTTATTATTTGACTATTTGTTGTAAATGATTTAAACTTGTATATTATTTCAAGTGATGTAAAATCAATAAATGAATACTTGTCATCAATAACGTTATAAAGCCTCTTGCAATCTACACACTTCGTCTCATCCCGATGTTTTCGCCATCGGTTGGGGTGTGACAGTGGGGGTTGTGTGGGTAACGACTAAATCTGTGATTGTTAACTTACCCTTTGGTGGTTTGTTAATTCGAGTTGAACGAGGGACGAGTTGCGAAGGTTTGGATGTTATTAGCGAGACGACCAAAAGTAGTTTTCACAATTAAAACAAGAACGATTTTGGGTCGAGTTAAATGATTTGAAACGATTGGTACAAGATAAACGATTTGAACAAACGATTGGTTTTGGGTGGTGATTAGGTAATGGGATGGGTGTAGCATGATAAAAGCATGGTAGATACGCCGCTGATTTGAAACAAGATGGGGGAGAACACCGTGCGTATACGGATCATTATGAAGAGCTGAGTTTGTGGTGTCCCGCTATGGTTTCCCCGTTGGAGAAAGCAATAGAGAGGTATATCGATGGTTTGCCCAATTCTGTGCATGACATTGTGACTGGCAGTAATCCTACTACTGTCCGTCAAGCGATCGAATTTGCTGCTACTCTGACCGAGTCTCAGGTCAGAAAGGGTAAATTGACCCGTAAGGGTGACAAGAAGAAGTCAGCTGATTCCACACAAGACAAGGGTAAAGGTAAGGGTAAGAAGAAAGGTGAGTCTTCTAAGAAGTCGAGGAAGCGCAAGGCTTCCTAGAACTTTGCAGTTACTACACAGAACCCTCAGAACCCACCAACACTGCCTCCCGCAAAGAAGCAATATGCTGGTACTGCACCTCACTGTGCTCGATGCAATGGTCATCATGCTACCCAACAGGCATGTAAACAGTGCACTACGTGTGGTAAACTTGGGCATCTGGCCAACATCTGTCGTTTGGGTCATAATCAAGCTGCTCAGATTCCAACACAGGCTCAAGGGAATGCTGCTAGATTCCCACCTGGTTCGTGTTACAACTGCGGAGAAATGGGTCATTTCCGCAACAACTGCCCAAGGTTGGTGAATGCGAATGCAAATCAGAACGCAAACGCAAATGTGAATCCCACTCATGGACGAGCATACAATCTGAATGCCAAGGCGGCTCGTGCTAACAACGAGGTTGTTAACGGTACGTTCCTTGTTAACCATCAACCTGCTTCTGTTCTTTTCGATTCTGGTGCCGATAGAAGTTTTGTTTCTTTATCATTTGAGCCTTTACTTGCGATACCTAGAACTAAACTGAGGAAACCCTTATCTGTTGAAGTTGCTACTGGTAAACCCATCGTACTCGATTCTGTTATTCGCAATTGTCAATTGAACCTCGATAACCATCTTTTTCCTATTGACCTCACACCGATGCAACTTGGGAGTTTCGATATCATCATAGGGATGGATTGGTTAACTAAACATCATGCTGAGGTGGTTTGTTTCGATAAAATCGTTCGTATTCCTCTTTCGTCTGGTGAAGTCCTAGAGGTTCGTGGCGAGAAACCGTCTGGTGGTTTGAAGCTGATGTCGTGTATGAAAGCCCAAAGTTATTTACGAAAAGGATATGTTGCTTTTCTGGCACATGTCACCGAGGAGAATGGCAAGAGCAAGCGTATTCAAGATGTTTCGATTGTTCAAGATTATCCCGAGGTATTTCTTGATGAACTGCCTGGTTTGCCTCCAGTTTGTCAAGTCGAGTTTCATATTGATCTTGTACCCAATGCCAACCCGATTGCGAAAACACCTTATCGTCTTGCGCCATCGGAGATGCAAGAGTTATCGAAACAGCTTCAAGAGTTATCTGATAAAGGATTCATCCGTCCGAGCTTTTCGCCCTGGGATGCTCCAGTCCTGTTTGTGAAAAAGAAAGATGGATCTTTTCGAATGTGTATCGATTATCGTGAGCTTAACAAGCTTACCATCAAGAATCGATATCCCCTACCTCGAATTGATGATCTTTTTGATCAGCTGCAAGGTGCTTCATGTTTCTCCAAGATCGATCTGCGTTCTGGGTATCATCAACTTCGTGTACTCGAAGAAGATAGTCCCAAAACTGCCTTCCGTACGAGATATGGGCATTACGAGTTCACTGTTATGCCTTTTGGTTTGACGGATGCCCCAGCTATCTTCATGGACTTAATGAATATGGCCTGTAAACCTTATTTAGATAAGTTCATCATTGTGTTCATCGACGATATTCTCATTTATTCGAAGTCACGAGCCGATCACGAGCAACACCTTCGTTTGACACTGGAACTCCTAAAGAAGGAACAACTTTTTGCTAAATTCTCCAAGTGTGAATTTTGGCTTAAAGAAGTTCAGTTTTTGGGTCATATAGTCAACGAGCTGGGTATTCATGTGGATCCATCCAAAATTGCTGCAATTAAGGATTGGAATACGCCAACGACACCTACAGAGATCCCATCTTTTCTTGGTCTCGTTGGTTATTATCGTCGCTTCATTTCAAACTTCTCGAAGACTGAGGTTCCACTCACTTCTTTGATTAAGAAGAATAAGCCTTTTGAGTGGGGACCCAAGCAAGAAGAAGCGTTCCAAACGCTGAAACAGAAGCTCTGTGATGCTCCTGTTCTATCTCTGCCTGATGGAAATGATGATTTCGTTGTCTATTGTGACGCGTCGAATCTAGGCCTTGGTTGTGTCCTTATGCAACGAGGAAAAGTTATAGCTTATGCGTGTAGACAGCTGAAAATTCACGAGAAGAACTACACAACTCATGATCTTGAGTTAGGTGCTGTGGTTTTTGCTCTTAAAATTTGGAGGCAATATCTTTATGGCACGAAGTGTTTGGTTTTCACAGACCACACAAGTCTCCAGCACATTCTTAATCAGAAGGAGCTGACCATGAGGCAACGACGGTGAGTTGAGCTCTTGAGCGATTACGATTGCAAAATTCGCTACCATCCTGGTAAGGCGAATGTCGTAGCCGATGCGCTTAGTCGAAAGGAGCGAGTCAAGCTTCATTCTGTTCAAACTCTATCCGATATTCAATCTCGCGTCCTTCAAGCTCAACGATCTTGTGAGATCAAAGGCTTATTGAAATATGAGCTACCGCTTCAACTCGAGCTTAAACTCGAAACGGAAGGCGATGGGTTACTCTATTTCAAGGATCGTTTGTGGATTCCGAAGCAAGATGATCTCCGCACTTTAGTGATGGATGAATCTCATAAGTCTCGATATTCTATCCACCCTGGTGCTGATAAAATGTACAAGGATCTTCGTATTCAGTATTGGTGGCCTGGTATGAAAAAGGATGTTGCCTTGTATGTATCGAAATACCTAACTTGTCGCAAAGTCAAGGCTGAACATCAACGACCTTCTGGTTTGCTTGTACAACCAGAGATACCGGTTTGTAAGTGGGAGAACATTGCTATGGATCTCATCACTAAGTTACAACGTACATCTAAAGGTCAGGATGCTATATAGGTTGTTATCGATCGATTGACGAAGTCAGCTCATTTTATACCGATTCGCGAGGATGTATCTGCTGATAAACTTGCAAAGATTAATGTTGATGAGATTGTATCTCGACATGGTGTTCCTTTGGATATCATATCTGATCGTGATGCTCGATTTTCATCTCATTTTTGGAAGACCATGCAATCTGCTATGGGAACTCAACTAAATATAAGCACTGCTTATCATCCCCAAACAGATGGACAATCTGAGAGGACAATTCAAACTTTGGAGGATATGCTTAGAGCATGCGTGATAGACTTTGGTGGTAATTGAGATTCTCATCTTCCATTGATTGAGTTCTCTTACAACAATAGTTATCATGCTAGCATTAATATGGCACCGTTCGAAGCTTTATATGGTCGAAAATGTCGTTCACCTGTCTGTTGGAATGAGATCGGTGAAGCTCAGCTTACTGGACCTGAGCTCATTCTAGAAACGACAGAATAAATCAAGAAAATTCACGATAATCTTGTGACAGCTAGAAGTCGTCAAAAGAGTTATGCGGATGTGCGACGCAAGCCCTTAGAATTTCAAGTCGGAGATCGTGTCCTACTCAAGGTGTCACCTTGGAAGGGAGTGGTGAGATTTGGAAAGAAAGGAAAACTTGCACCTCGATATGTTGGACCATTTAAGATTGTGGAAAAAGTTGGAAAAGTTGCCTATCGATTAGAGCTACCTCCAGAGCTTGGGAATATTCACCCAACATTCCATGTGTCCAATTTTCTAAAATCTTTGGTCGATGCTGGTCTTCATATTCCACTCGACGAGATTCAAGTTGATGAGACTATGCACTTTGTCGAGAAACCTGTGGAGATAATTGACCGTGCAGTCAAACAGTTGAAGAACAAACGAATTCGATTGGTCAAAGTTCGTTGGGAATCCAAACGTGGCCCAGAGTTTACTTGGGAACGTGAGGAACAAATGAAGTCAAAATATCCGCAATTGTTCTCACAAGTTTCCTCTAGTTAAAATTTCGGGACGAAATTTCCTAAAGTATGGGAGACTGTGACAACTGTGCTCTGTAATCGATGTACAATGTAATACAATGGCAATTATCAATAAAACAATGTGTTTTGGTGTTATTATATGTATTGTGGTGTTATTATGTGTGTATTTGTGTTTGATGATTTTACGATTTGATTCGATTCCGATTTCAAGCTTTAAATCGCTTTCTGGAAGGTTATACGCAAACTGGTGCGTAAACGTAGTCACTTTAATGTGAAAAACACTCCGGAATAGTGACATAGTCTTAACATACCTTAAATAACCTTTACATAACTTAGAAATAAGTTTTGGATGGTTTGGTGTGTCAAAATCAAGTTTGTTCGATCGCAGGGACTATTTGTGTCAAACTGCGAAACTATACTGATTTGTTCAGTAACGAACGTTCCGGAACTTGATCATAAGTTAACCATACCATAAATATCCTTTACATAGCTTAGAAATGGGCTTTGAGGGGTTCGGTATGCTAAAATAAACTTTATTGATCAATAGGGACTAAAAGCGTCAAAAAGTGCATAAGTTTGCATTTTCGCGCATATCTTACGTTCTGAATATATCCGAACATCCAAAAATTTATGTAATCATTAAAATAATTTATTTTAGTGATTGGCATGATAAAATTCTATTCATCGCGTAATTTGGATCGTTTTTGCGTCCGTTACGACTTCCGTCGTTATTACCCGAATAACGCAACCGTATGACCAAACGAACCGAAATATGATATGTTTTTGAGCATATTTTAAGTTCCCTATACTTTAACATCATTTTAGAGCTTTGAAATGAGGTTAACGGGGCTTAAACATGTCAAATATGCATCAAAATACAAGTTTTTCAAGTTCAGGGACTAAATTTGATAATCTGCCTAAGTAGTCCTGGCGGGCCGCGTAAGCTGAGAAGTATTCCTACGCGGGGCGCGATAGCCTATCCGATCAGAAACATTGAATCTGGACTTTGAGCTGGTTTTGATGGTTTTTAACCACTGATTTGGGATACTTTGGGCTAGATTTTGATGGTTTTAAGTGTTACCATGGTTTTGAATACCATGTGCCCACTTGTAAGGCCAAGATCGAAGCACGTTTTGCGAGAAATGATCCTAACGGTTTACCGAAATCTATATAAACCCATGCTCTCATTTCATTTCTGCTCACACTTTGGTTCAACCTGCTCTAAGTTGAAGTTATTACTTCATACCTGAGTTGTTTGAATCAAAACTTTTTAGCTTGGACCCTTTGTAAGTATTCTTTCATGCTTTTATTGCTTTTCAAGCACGAAAGTCAAACAGTGTTTGACTTTCTGCTTTGACCAGGGTATGGTCAACACAAAGTTTGTTTGAACTTTGCAACGTGAGCGTAATCACGATGGTTATAGTCCCTAGTGACTATACCTACTGATTACCACGTTGATTAGGTATAGTGACGAGTCATAGTTTCGGTCAAAATGCGTATTTATGCATATTTTGCAACCAAACTATTCTTGGGTATCAAGACCCTTTGTTTTGATATCAAAACCTGTTTTCTAACTTAGTTAAACATGTTTCAACATGTTTAAATCGTCACTTTTAGTTTAGTGCTTGTGTAGAGTCGTAAGTCAAGCGGTCTGAACCACCGCTTAGACTTTCGAGCTCAACCCGTTTGGTCGATCATTAGGATCCGACCAAGCATGTTTAGTGACCATAGTTGTATAGGGAATAACCTTCCGAGGTTATACCTTATGGTCACTTAGTTTAAGTAGTTGTATGATAGGTAGTTTATATGCCTTAGGAAAATGACCAAAATGCCTTTTTCATGCATAATTGGATTTTAAGCATATGTAACATAAACTTTTGTCACTTAACTGATTATGCAACATGTTTAGGCATATAATACTTGTCATAGGACTAGTTAGACGTCTCGAACGCGCATTTGCGCGAACGACGCGTTAAAGTAACGTAAGCTACCTTAATGAATCGTAACGGGTCGAAAGCACTTAGGATAGGTTTTGATCTAGAATGTAGGCTTTGTTAAACCATATCACATGAGTTCCAATACTCATTTGGGTTACGAAACCTCATTCTATCCAATCTTCCGATTTAGGTGTTGATTATTTGACTAGTGATTCGATTATTAGGTGCTACTTGATTTCTTTGTTTTGCTTGAGCTTTGTTGAGTTCTTTTGACTGAGGATACTTTGCACTTCAAGTGAGTACATAGTTCCCCTATTTTACTGTTTTCGATTGTTTTGGGGTGATTCATATGTGTTAAATGATTTCAAGGTTTAAACGATGGTTTCAAAAGCGATTAAAATAGTTTATTTTAAACTAATAACGACTTCGATAATGTGAACGAACTTGTTGGTTGTAATTACATAACGAATGACATTCATTAACATTGATCAAGTCGACCAGTATTAGGTTATGGTACCATAGGATCTGACAAATCCCGTTATCAGACTGCACCCATGGTTATGTGTGGGGGTTGTGTGGGTAACGACTGAATCTGTGATTGTTAACTTACCCTTTGGTGGTTTGTTAATTCGAGTTGAACGAGGGACGAGTTGCGAAGGTTTGGATGCTATTAGCGAGATGACCAAAAGTAGTTTTCACAATTAAAACAAGAACGATTTTGGGACGAGTTAAACGATTTGAAACAATTTTGGAAACGATTTGAACAAACGATTGGTTTTGGGTGGTGATTAGGTAATGGGATGGGTGTAACATGATAAAAGCATGCTAGATACGCCGCTGGTACTTCTTATATATAAGTGTTTTTATCATATTACATTCCGTGTCATTATCTAGTTCAATTAGGCAAACGATTTTGAAACGATGTCACATAACGATGTTTTCTAAATGATATAAACCATATGAGTTTTATTAACGAGTTTTTACGAGATGTTTTACAATTTGGTTTACTAAAACAAATGTTTTGGGGTTAAGAATCATGGCTACGAGATTTTATAAACTTTAACCCACTTGATTTGAGTTGGTTAATTATGTTGTAATACTATACACTTTTCAAAACAAGGTTTTAAATAAGTTATTGCAACATGTAAACTAGCCATGAATCCGACACTCTCATAAAACCTATGTGCTTGCCAGCATTTCTTTGCTGACTTTGTTTTTACATATGTTTCAGGTGTTGTTGAATGATTGCTAGGATGCATGTTCACATAGGATCTGGACGAGGCCTTAATGACATAATAACAACGATAGACGATGTGTAACTTGTTTGTTTAACTTTAAGACAATGTTAATGTTTAATATTATCAATAAAACGAAACTTTTGTATCCATGGTTGTGAAACAATAATTCTGTTGCAACACTCCCTGACGTTTCCGCCGCGGTTTCGTTGTTTTAACGCAGTCGGGGTGTGACAGTAAATGTTTTATATCATCAGTTTTTTGGCAAAAATATACTTCCTCTCAGTAGTTTGATTGGATATTTATATGCTTCTCTAAACATGTCCTTTTTAAGCCAAGAACTAACAAAAGCTTTTGGGTCCTTGTTAACGAAGGACAACGCTGCCACTATATGAACACAAGGTATGCCTGACAACTGCCATAATCTACAACTACAAGTTTTTTCATCAAGGTTCGCCACGCATGCATATTTTTCACTTCTCACTTCAAATACGGTGTTATCACTTGGAACTACCTTCCAATACCTATCGAAAAATGTAAAAAAATAATAAAAAATACCAAAAATGTAATCATCCAATACCTTCAGCGATGTTACTCCCTGAATTAGTTTCTAATATCTCGGCTTTATAATCCGAAAGTCTAGCATAATGTTCTTTTAAACCACCTTCATAATCATCCAAAACCTTTTTTTTTGCTCTACTACATTTACCAATACTCACTTTGCATTCAAATTTTCTCATGATATCGGTCTGCATTTGCCTTAAACTAATATCCGGATCTTCAACTATTTGTTTGAAATACCGTTTTGCAATCCAAGAATATGTAACAAGAGAGCCCAAACAATACTTTCTTGTGCATGTGTGTTTCTCGATTAGTGTTTTTACTTGGAATGAATCCTCGTCTATAAACCTTGAGGCCCAAAGCCTAAATGGACACGTCCTGACTTTCTTCTTTTTTCCTGCATGTCCTCTTCATCTTCAGTTTTTTCTTCCTTACATACCACCAGCAACCTACGATAGTCATTGACTGTAAACTCTAATTGATAACCATTTGATACTCCATAGTCAATTAAACTCTCCTTTAGTTGTGTAGGACTCTTAAATTTCATTCCTAAAATAGGTTTGGTCAATCTCCAATTAATTGTTGGATCGTAACTCGGATATACAACATCACGCTCCATATTTTCAACACCATCACTGTCATAATCCTTTTCATTTGCACTCCAATCTTCAGCGGAACTGGTGTCACACCCCAACCGATGGCGGAAACATCGGGGCATGGCACTGAGCGAAACAGATTGTCCAGAAGTTTCCATAACAACTATCATTACGAATTAATTAAACAACATGTCCCACACCATGTCTTAAAAGATAACATAATTATTACAGACAATATCTAGTCAAATTGTTCTGTTCCGACAACTCAGATTTCAAATACAGATAATTGTTTATTGGTTTCTAGACCTTTCCTAGCCTCGATTTCACAGCAAGCAAAGCAATTAAGCATCCTAAGCACCTGTCACATACGTTAAAGTAAAAGTCAATAGACATAGTGTAAAGGTGAGCATACAAGTTTGATAATAGCATATAGAGTTCGAATTCGTTACGCATAACCAGCACGTACACAGTGTAAAATGAGGCATGTTAGTTATCGACATGAACCTATCAATACCAATGACTGCGAGTTGACTACCCAAAGCAGTTCGTATTGCATGATCACCCCTGTGACCCATGTAATTAATTGTCCTTAACAACCCCTGAGTGAACAGGTGATGAGTCCAAACAAATAGTACTACCGTTGCTAAGGCAGGTAGACAACATTCCATGTGTAAACATAACAAACAAGCATTCATTAAGTCACATATAACATGCGGTAACGGTTAGCGTTTAAAGTATTGTGTAGTGTGTTCGATGTGATTTAGTATAAGTAACGTATGTAACACCCAAAAGTGCGTAAAGCAAAAAGGGATCGAGTATACTCACAGCGATTGAAGTAATGGATTGAAGGGAGCGCTTAGAGCGGATAATAGCTTGAACAGTTATTGATAACATAACCGAAAGTCGGCGCGTAAAAAGGAATGAAGTGTCAGTGAGTCGAACAGCAGTTCGATCGGTTGGTAGTCCGATCGGACAACCGGTCGTTCGAGTGATAGTCTGCTCGGATGGTCATCCAATCGGGTGACCTTTCGAGTGGATTGTTACGTCCTTTGGGAAGGATGTGTTTGTGTATGATGGCTTGACTTTTGAAGCTTTTGTTGTAGCATTTTGAAAACATAGAAGTATCTCTACCTTTCAGGTCGATCGATCGAATGACCGTTCGATCGGACGACAATCCCATTGGTTAGACATTCTAGCGAGAACAAGTTCACAGCAGGTTGTCACTCGATTGGACGGTTGTTCGATCGGGTGGCAACATAAGTGCATTGAACGTGTTGAAAATTTGTTTAAGTATGAAGTTCCAAAACATCACATAGTCGGATGGTCGGTCGATCGGGTGGTAACCCGATCGGACGGCAATCCGTTCGGGGTTCCAAAACCTTTGAAGTTTGAATAATGGTCAAGTGTGGGGCCAGGATGCAAGTCCATCGGGTGACCGGTCGTTCGGGTGGCTGTCCGTTCGAACAGCAGTCCGATCGGATGACACTCCGTCCTGGTCGACCTGTTCGTCTCCTTCCTTGGTCATTCTAGTAGTTTGTCGTTTTATCGAGATGATTTGATAACACATTAGACAACAGAAACCTCGTCACGACTTAGTAAACTGATCAGTCAGGTACTCTCGTGGATAGAATCCAGATCTTAAACCAACGCATCAACATGCAAGAGTGGAAGGTTAGAACAAGCTCTGATTCTATCGGTTTTGAGGCATTGAGTGTAAAAGAGTTGAAAAAAAGTTAGAAACCATCTTTCAATCCTTTTTCACCTTGAATATGTTTAGATCTATGCAAGATCTTTGTTTGTTTGTATGGAAATCGTTCAGATCTAAGTTGTTCTTGGTGGATTGAAGCCAAAACATGAAGTTCCTAAGAACACCATGATGACATCATCCTAGAACACCTCAAATCTAGTGATTTCACGGTTAGAAGTTAAGATTCAAAAGATAGAAAGGTGTAGGAGTGCGTGTAGATTAAGGAAGTACAAGATTTAGGACGAGATCTTACCGGAATAGCAAGAAATCGGAGAAAAGGTGAGCAAGAATGCTGGTCGAACGAGAGTTGCCAAAAATGGTAAGGTTGATGTTGAAAGGAGGGTATTTATAGGGTTTCCCAAAAAGGAAAGGGTGGAGTGTGGCTGGTCGATCGGTTAGCAGCCCGATCGAACAGCTGGTCGATCGAGCGGCTGGTCACCTGGTCAAATGGCCACTTGTTTCGAGTGTTTGGGCGACGAGTCATGCTGTTTTGATTGCGATTACGAGCGTTGTGATGCGATAGAATTTCCTAGTCAAATTACTTTTAATCCCAACTACTATATCTACATACAAGCATCCTTATTTCATATTCGTTTAGCGTTTGCGATTCGATTGCGATTGAGTTTCGATTGTGTTTCTATTGATCACCACAACATATTATAAATAAACATGCACAAGCAACACATAAGGCACACACACGTATAACAATAACCATAATGCGTAATTCGAGTTGCGAGTGCGATTGCGATAAGCGGTAAATCGATTAAACATGCGATAAACAGCGATTACTATGCGATTTTTAATAGATACTTCACATAATACAACTAAAGTGATAAATAAAATGGACTAATTACAAGCCAAAGAAGTCAAAACAGGATTGAGCAAGGAGTGACAGATCGCAATTAGCAATCTTTTCTTCCTTTGACTTCAATATTGACTTTTACTTTGACTTTCGAAACACGAGGTGTTACAGCCTCCCCTAGTTGAGGGAATTTCGTCCCGAAATTAGGCCGAAGCCGTAACAAATAACTGCAGGTACTTCGCCTTCATGTCGCTTTCGAGTTCCCAAGTGAACTCTTCGCCTCGTTTGCCTTCCCATCGGACTTTCACAATGGGAATGCGCGAGCGCCTTAGCTGCTTGGTTTGGCGATCCTTGATTTCGATAGGCTTCTCCACGAAGTGTAGTCTTTCGTTTACTTGGAGGTCATCAAGAGGTACAATTAAATCATGCTCAGCCAGGCACTTTCGAAGGTTTGACACATGGAAAGTCGGGTGGACATTACTAAGTTCCTCCTGTAGTTCGAGTCTGTAGGCGACTTTTCCGATCCTTTCCAGAATCTTAAAAGGTCCAACATATCGAGGCGCTAGTTTCCCTTTCTTGCCAAATCTGACCACACGCTTCCAAGGTGATACCTTTAGGAGTACGTAGTCGCCAACGTCAAATTCAAGGGGCTTGCGTCGTCTATCGGCGTAACTTTTCTGACGACTCCGAGCTTTCAGCAAGTTGTCTCTTATTTGGAGGACTTTGTCGGTTGTTTCTTGCAATAGCTCAGGACCGGTTAATTGCGAGTGACCGATCTCGTGCCACACAATAGGCGATCGACATTTTTTTCCGTATAAAGCCTTGAATGGTGCCATTTGAATGCTGGAATAATAACTGTTGTTATACGAGAATTCGACCAACGGTAGGCAAGCATCCCAATTACCACCGAAATCTATGACACACGAACGGAGCATGTCTTCAAGAGTACGAATCGTTCTTTCAGTCTAACCGTCGGTTTGAGGGTGGAATGCGGTACTTAGGTTAAGCGTAGTACCGAGAGCCGCTTGAAACGTTTCCCACAGTCGCGAGGTAAACCGAGCATCACGGTCAGAGATGATGTCGCGAGGCGTCCCATGTCGACAAATGACCTCATTGGTGTAGATTCGGGCTAATTTTTCTACCTTGTAGTCTTCCCGTATTGGCAAAAAGTGAGCAGATTTGGTCAAACGGTCAACAACAACCCAGATGCTATCGTGACCTGATGGCGTGCGCGGAAGTTTCGTTATAAAATCCATGGTTATACTTTCCCACTTCCACATAGGGATCGGGGGTTGTTCGAGTAAGCTAGAGGATCTTTGGTGCTCGGCCTTGACCTTCGAGCAAGTCAGGCACTTTCCAACGTAGAGAGCGATATCCCTTTTCATGCCCGGCCACCAGTACTTGTAGCGAAGGTCCTGGTACATCTTGTCGGCACCGGGGTGAATAGAATACCAGGATTTGTGGGCTTCGTCCGTCAAAATCTGTCGTAAATTGGTCCGCTTAGGGATCTAAATTCGGTCTAGAAAGTGGAATATCCCATTCGATTAATTCACAAGTTGGGCTCCATATTGGTAGATTATTTCCTTCTTCAGAGTGCGTTCATTGAAACATGCATGCTGAGCTTCGCGGATGAGGGTTTCGAGATCGTATTGGGCTTGGGTATTACGGATGCTGAGCAAATAACTCCGTCTGCTGAGAGCGTCGGCAACGACATTTGCTTTGCCAGGATGATAATAAATCTCACAGTCGTAGTCGTTAAGAAGTTCCACCCATTGGCGTTGACGCATATTAAGTTCCTTCTGGTCAAAGATATGTTGTAGGCTCCTATGATCGGTGAAGATCATACACTTGGTACCATACAGGTAGTGTCGCCAAATCTATAATGCAAAAACAACTGCGCTTAGCTCGAGATCATTGGTTGTATAGTTCTTCTCGTTGATTTTGAGCTGACGAGATGTGTAAGCAATGACCTTGTCCCGTTGCATGAGGACACAACCGAGACCAAGGTTCGAGGCACCACAATAGACAATGAAGTCGTCGTTTTCATCGGGTAAAGTGAGAATAGGAGCATTGCAAAGCATGTGCTTGAGGGTTTGGAAAGCAGACTCTTGTTCGGTTCCCCAAACAAAAGGTTTGTCTTTATGCGTGAGAGCGGTAAGCGGTACAACGATCTTTGAGAATCCTTCGATGAATCGTCAATAATAGCCCGCTAGTCTGAGAAAAGAACGGATTTCAGACGGGTTCTTAGGTGTAATCTAACTCTTAACTACTTCAATCTTCGCGGGATCGACGTGAATACCTTGACTATTGACAATGTGGCCAAGAAATTGAACCTCCTCCAGCCAGAATTCACACTTGGAGAACTTGGCGTAGAGTTGATTTCCCTGGAGTAGCTCGAGAACCAAACGTAGATATTGCACGTGTTCGGATTTCGATTTGGAATAGATCAAGACATCGTCGATGAATACGATGACGAAACGGTCGAGATAAGGTTTACACACCCGATTCATCAGATCCATGAAAACCGCGGGTGCGTTGGTTAAACCAAAAGGCATAACAACGAACTCATAGTGGCCGTATCGAGTGCGAAAAGCGGTTTTTGGGTATATCCTCCTCTTGAATGCATAGCTGGTGATAGCCTGAGCGTAGATCGATCTTTGAGAAACACGTAGCACCTTGTAGCTGATCGAACAAATCATCAATGCGAGGCAGGCGATAACGATTCTTGATGGTCAACTTATTCAATTCCCGATAGTCGATCCACATCCTGAACGACCCATCCTTCTTTTTGACGAAAAGGACCGGTGCGCCCCAGGGAGAGGTGCTCGGGCGAATGAAGCCTTTATCAAGTAATTCCTGGAGTTGGTTCGAGAGTTCATGCATTTCGGATGGAGCGAGTCGGTAAGGGGCTTTGGCGACAGGGTTGGCTCTAGGAATGAGGTCGATACGAAAGTCGATATCACGACTTGGCGGAAGTCCGGGAAGATTGTCAGGAAACAAATTAGGAAATTCGCGAACCACATGAACATCTTTCACTTCTGTCTTTCCTTTCTTTTCCTTCTCCGCTACTACAATGTTAGCCAAGAAAGCTCTGTATTCCTTGCGGAGATACTTGCTAGCTTGGACACACGACATGAGTTTGAGACCTTTCGAAGCAGTTTCGCCATAAACACATAATACATCACCATTCGCGAGCGAGAATCGACTCATCTTATCGAAGCACACAACTTCAGCATGGTTTTCGCGAAGAAAGTCCATGCCTACTATGATGTCAAAACTTCTGAGTTGCATCGGAATAAGGTCGATTGGGAAGATGTGATTGTTGAGTTCAAGAGTACAATCACGAAAAACAGAATTTACAGCGACAGTTCTTCCGGTAGTGACTTCAACATCGAACGTTGAGGGGAGATGGGAGCGCTTACGACTAAGGAGCTTCTCGAATTCAAACGACACAAAGCAATTATCGGCTCCAGTATCAAACAAACACGATGCATAAATAAAATTCACAAGGAACGTACCATTGACCACGTTGTTGTCAACTTGGGCTTGGCGCACATTGATGTTGAAAGTTCTGGCGCGTGCGGCTTGTTGCTGCTGTTGAGGCTGCTGCTGCTGGGGCTTTTGTTTCACAACACTGTTCGGGCACATGTTCGTGAAGTGGTTGGGATCACCACACGCGAAGCAGACTCTGGCGTTGATCGCGGGGGCCTAAGCCGCTTGTTGGCCTTGCGGAGCTGGAAGCAGAGCTTGATGAGCAGTGGCTTGAATTGGTGATTGGCGGGGACCAGTACGGCAGTTGGAAGTAAAGTGGCCGTACATATTCCAGTGCACACAAAATCGGCAAGCGATACCCACCAGGTGATGATAAGAACATGTTGGGCAGGCAGGGTGGGGACCAGTGTATGCACGCTTTGCAGGCGGTGCATAGATAACTGGTGCTGATCGGTGCTGAGACTGCTGCTGGGCCGGTAAGGCTTGTAGTGGAGCAGCAGTGGTAGTGACAATACAGTTCTTGTTGCTGGAGCTGCTGTTGTTGTTCTTCTTCTTGCGGCGTGAGGACTTTGATGATCGAGCGGCGGCGGTTTCAGCGGTTGGTGCGGTGGTGACTTGATGCAGGTTCTTTGAAGTTTTATCCTAAAAACCAGCTTTTACTCGCTTGTCGTTGATTTCAGCGGCAAGCAAGTAAGTTTCTTCGATCGTTGCTGTCTTTGCGGCATGCACAAAATCTGCAACACAGTCTGGTAGAGCCCGGATGTACTTCTTGATTATCATGTCGGTAGTCTTCACTTGATAGGGACAGATGATACTGCGCTGCTTAATGCGAGCAGTCAGAGCTGCGTTCTCTCCAGCCTTCTGCTTGATATGCCAGAATTCATCCTCCAGCTTTTGGCATTCATGGGGAGGGCAGAATTCATCCATCATAATGGCTTTCAGCTATTCCCACGTCAGCTCATAGGCTGCATCATTTCCGCGTTTGTTCCTCTCGGCCATCCACCAGTCTAATGCGCGAGACTGGAAAACGCCGGTAGCGTTTAGAGTACGAAGATTTTCAGGGCATCCACTCTGGCGCAGAGTGACTTTGACGAAATCGAACCATTGAAACATAGCCGTTGGGCCATCTTCGCCAGTAAATTCCTTTGGACCACAAGCTTTGAACTGATTGAAGCTGAAAGCAGTCTTGGGAGTAGCTTTAGGAGCTTCGGTTCTGGACTCCTCAGATGATTTGTTCACATTCTCATAGATTTCACTCACAATCTGAGGAACTACCTTTGCTACTTGCTTAGCGACGAGAGCAGCAATGCGTTTCTCTCTCTGTTCTTGAAGAGTGATTCGTGGGTGGCGGGGTCCAGATGAGGGTCCAGTCGACATTGTCTGCAACAGACATCGTCACGGGTCTCAAACACGACATAATCGAATCTCACCTCACACGTCTAATATTACTAAAGCTCGGAACACAGAGAAACATGTATCACATAAACACATAGGCACATAATCACATATCCACATAAGCACAGAAACACATAAACACGTAAGGCACAGAATCACAGAAGCACATAAGCACATAGAGCAGTCGGAAAACAGAAACCTATCATTCAAAGCCTACGCTCGCAGACTTTTTGTTGCGAGGGTTTGCGTACAGCGATTATCATAGCGTATAGTATAGTATAAGCATATAACATAGCATAAGGTCGTCCATGATTTAGCAATTTGTCAGCGTTTTGAGATAGATGAGCAGTGCGAGCCGTGTGTGTCGACCAATGCGAATGTCGAAAATCGAATAAATCACCAGAAATCGAAACATATAAACAGATAAATACACACATAAACACATAAAATCGACAAGTATCAGAGTCAGCAGTTGCGGGCTCAGAATCGAAACGTATAAAAATCAAGAAATGGATTGTCTGCGGCTGATAGACATTGACTACCCAAAGTGGTTCAACTATACACAAGCAGCAAGAACCCAATCGATTTCAAACTAATCTTATCAATAGGCGACGCATATTAAGAAAGAGGATCAGTTTTTAAGGATTTTCAACAAAACTACGTAGTTTTGAGGGTTTCGCATCTAAGTTTAGATGTTTAACAGGCACATATTCACTTTCCCCAAATTCAAAACATTTAAAGAAAATTTGACAACCCGATGCAGATAGCTTCATCTCGCCATCCATTTTCTGCTTCACATGCTCTGTTTTGCAGAAAGTACCCCCATGATTTACAACACACTGATTTTTAACAATGTTAAAATCATTTAATCATTTGTGAAATAATCATGTTTGTTCAGCTGTGAGGGTTTCGGCATATTCAATCAACATATTTTTTCAAATTTTTGATTTTTAACAAATTTAAAAACAAACATATTTTTTTTTCATTTTTCAATTTTTAACAAATTAAAACACATTTTTGGTTTTTCAATTTTTCAATTTTTAGAGTTTTTAAAATATGGTTTATTTATGTATAGAAACGAATAAACTCCCAGTTTGTCAGTTGCAGGGATCTTCAGCCTCCCGTGCCAGGCTGCGCCTCTCCTTGGTTTGACATTTATTTGTTTTCAGGAGCACCTGCACATTCAAATAAGTCAATTACTTAAACAAAGCAACCCAAGACTGCTTTGACTTAGGTAGCTGAACATATATTTTCCCAGGTAGAACTGGAAAATTTCGTTCATTTTTCTCAAAAGCATTCTCCTTATTTTTTCTCATCATCAGAAACCTTTTGTTGCCTGACCACCCAAATTTGCCCTTTTGAAACATTCCTTTGATACAATTTTGAATCATTTTGAATGTTTTGTTTTGATACAACATCTTTTGGTTTCCAAAACTGGTTTGGTTTTGTCATATCAACAGTTGTTTTCCAACTTTGTGTTGTCCGAAATCTGGGTGTCACTGGTTTCCAAGTTTGTTGTTATTCAGCCTTTTATCTTTTCGGCTTCCAAGTTTGTTTTGATTCAAACTTGGTTGACTTTTGATTCCCAACATCAAAGTTCTTTTTCTCAACACCAACAGGTTTAAAATTTGGACACTTGCGACCAATATGTCCAGTTTGATCACATTTAAAACATGTTCTTTTTTAAAAATCTTTGGCCTATTGTTGTTGCTTTTTCTGAGCATAGAACTCATCATTAGACTGTCTCCTAAATTGGAGTTCTTTCTCTTCCTCAGAACTTGTTCCATAAACAAAGTTCGTCTTCTCTTGATAATTTGTCTTTTCGAATCGTTTCTTTTGATATTGTTTCTTTTTATAACCCAACCCAACCTTCATGTTTTTATTTTTGTAATCAGTTTTGTTATAAAAAGACTTCTTGCTCTTCTCAGCAAATTTTGAAATTTCAGACTTTTCAATTTCTATAAATTTGAACACTTTGTCAATCTTTTCCGAAATCACATTCTAAATCGGAACTTCAATATCTGAGAATAATTTGTCCGATCCAATCATGTTATATGCCAATCCTATCAGATCATCATTCACATTTTTCTCAAATTTTGAATTTTTAAGATAACTTTCATGAAAACTTCCGTCATTTTCATCATGTGATTCGACTTATCTATTTTGGTAGAATCATCTTGCAAAACACTTTCAACAACCTTACCTACCACCTCTGAATCACCAGTATCATCAGAGTTGGAATAGGTTATGTTAATATTTTTGGCAATTGATCAACCATGTTGAAAGCTTTTTCCACCTTCTCGTCATCATAGAATGTGAACTTTTTCTTACACGGTGATGGAACTTGATGATATTCTGAACCAATTCCTTTCTTGTTTCTTTCAGAATCTTTAACATCCGTTTTAGGTTGAAAATACGTTCAAGAACATATGATGAAGCGTGATAACTATGCAACTTGTTATTATCTTGTTCTAAATCAGCCATTTTACGTTTAAGCTCAACAACTTCTTCAAGATTGAACAAGTTTCATTTGGCTTTTCACTGCCTCATATGATACTTTTGTAATATGATATGCCAATTTTATTGAATCATATTCCTTTTTCATTTCTAGAAATGCATTTTATTTTTCAACACATTCTTCTATCATTGCTGAACACTTTTGTTTCAAAATCTCATTTTTTTTCCAAAACTTTACATTTTTGTGTCAGCTTTTCATCGGTATCTATCAAAACCTTTTCTTTTTCAAACATCTCTTTGCATTTATCTTTGAAAACTCTTTCAATTTTAGTAAACTCCATGTCTCTAGTTCTTAATTTTTCATCTTTTTCAGTACAAGCACTGCACATTTTCATGCATTTCTTGCATTGTTCAACAGTTTTATTTAATACTTAAAAAGATTCAGGTTTAGTTATTACCTCAATAGTTGGCACCTCGGCTTCTTTTGCCGTCTGCTTCTGATCTTCTTTCTTCTCCCGTTTTTCTTCAGCAACAACTTCACCAACCAATTTCTCCAGCTCCTCATCAACTTTCTCCTGTTTCTCTTTACCAGCTTCTTCTTCTTTCTTCACCTCTTCATCCTTCTTTTCGTCACTGCCTTCCTCTGCAGTCTTCTTCAACTCATCCACCAGCTTCTCACCACTGTTCTTCATTCTCTCTTCGTCTCTCTTCTTCAAACTTACTGTCATTACATCTCTGATTATCTTATCCAGCTTTTTTAGATAATCTTTATCTGCTTCTATCTTAGAATAATATTCGCCGGATAGAGGAATGACTGCAAGTACATCATTATAAACCACTTTGTTTGAATCAACAACTGGATCTCCTTTGTGATTGATGTAGCATTCTCTTTCCTTGTCCCATCTACCAAACCTCCTAGCTTCATCGTACTCTTTTTGCATCTCATCAATTCTATAATCTGCAAACCTTCTTTCTCTGTATGTTTTCTCTTCAAGAATTTCCTCTTTCGTTTTTACTTCAGCCACCATTGCAAACTTTTCTTTTGGTAAATATTTGCTCCAGTTGAACCCTTCATCATCATGAATCATCACCATAGCTTGTTTCCGATCCCTAGATGATCCTTCAGCAATCTGCTTTTGAACCGGCTTAGACGATTGATCACTGTTTTGATGATAAACAGCTTTCTTATAGTAATCATCATGAAACGGATTAACATGATCTGCTACTTCCCGGTTGACACACTCTCTTTTGAAATAACCTTTCTGCTTACATCGAAAGCATGTAACATTTGACTTGTCAAACCCTAGTTTTGTGTTTAAACCTTCAAAACATTGCCTGCCTGTTATCTCCATAAACCGTTGTGCTCTTCTAATGCCACTAGCCAAACACCATCTGATGTCAATGAGTTCTATCACTTCTGGATCTATCTGGTCATAATCTTCTTTTGTCATTTTGGGGTTTCCAATTCTTCCCACCACCAGACTCTTATATGATTCCAGAATCGATGCTAAGAAACTCATTTGTTGTTTAGCAGCATTGATACTCATTGTCAGAGAATTTTTCAGCTTCAAAGCAATGTTACAATGAATCTCATCAGGTTTCTACTGCATTTGATGCTTTTTGAAGAAGAATGATAAACTGGATCATAACTTGATGAACTCTTCTGTGAATCCTTTTACTTTTTGACACTAAAAGCTGTACCAGGCTTAGACGATTGATTAGTTGAAGGCAAACTTCCTCTGTAGTAAAGGCTCACATTCTGCTGGTAAGTTGAACTGCTGATTTTATTCTGCTTTTGCAATTCCAGCTCATGTCCCTCAATTCTCTCTATCAAATTATCTAGGGTGAAATCATCAAACCTTGAATCATTTTTCAAAATCATGACAAAAGTCTGCCAGTCATCATGTGGTAACGCTTCAATCATTTTGTCAATGATTTCTTCCCTAGTTTTTGTAATTCCAAACCTCTCAAGTTCAATCTTTAAATGACAAAATCTCTCAATCATTTATCTCACATTCTCTGCTTTCATACATTCAACAAATCAAATTCTTTTTTTAATAACGAAATTTTATTTTTCTTGATTTGTTTTCCTTCCTCAGCTTTCACATGTAACGCTTCCCACACAGATTTTGATGAACCATCATGATTCAGTAATGCAAAGATATCATCTCTAATTGACTGTTGAATTAAAGCAATCATTCTTTGTTCGTCAGAAAATGTTTGTTTATCTTCTTTACTAAAATATGTAAATGGAATTTCTTCATTTCTGTCATTTACCGGTCTTTTATATCTAAATTCTAGACAAAACCAACAATCATGTGCGTAAGCTTTTACCTAGTTAATAAACCTTTCTTTCCACCAGTTATAATCTTCAGTGTTATTAAGTTTCAGTGGTTTATTGTGAGTTATGTAAAAATTTTCATGTTTTAAATTTTCAGTAATTGCTTTCGAAACAATTTTCGGTGCGGTTGTTGTCGTTTCAGATGAATCGGAAGTAAATGCATTGTAAAACTCGTTGTAAAATTCGTCAGCCATGATTACCTGCAAACACACAATCAAACACTTGATCAAATTTGAAAGACAAACATTATAAGGTATTTGACTATCTTTGGTTCGGATGAACTTGTCCGGATGGACTTTGATCCGGATGGACTTTGGTTTCCGGATGAACAAATCTCCGGATGGACATTTTTTGGATGGACAGTTCCGGATGTACTTTATCCAGATGTACAAATCTCCGGATGGACAATTTCTGGATGGGCACGAACAAGCCTATACGTCCGGATGAACAAGAAACCTTGAACAATTTTGCTACTGAAAATTCTATCCGTCCGGATGAACAAGTCTATCCTTCCGGATGAATGATGATGTCAGCAAACTTAGTTCCGTGGTTCATGTTTTTTTCCAGATTTTAATGAGTTTTAGTTTGAATTATGAACTGAAACTTTGTAGGATTGTTCAAAAACGTTTTTCACACAACATATTCAACATTCAGCCAATTCTAACCATGAAAACGTTGTGAATCTGAGTTTTAAGTTCAAAAAGAAATGTAGAAGATGAGTAGAAGAAGATGAAGCAATTTGTCTCTGAATCTGATGTAGTTGTTTGAATCTTCGTGTCTTCAATCCGTGCAAACAAACACCCGCTCTGATACCACTTGTGAATTCGACTTCTGGATCGATTCCTTGACCGTTGAATGCATACGAACACATTGTGACAACTGGCATAAAACCGGTAATTTCTGTACTATTTTATTTATTATATATTATCTGCAATTATGTGCTTAAACGTCAACATTATGTGTTTGCTTGCTTTACATAAGAATTCATGCATGTTTTATACTTCAAATATCGCATTGTGCATTACATTAAGCGTTGCGTCAGAAAAACTAGTAAACTCACCGGTAAGACACGCTGTGTCAGCATTTCCGTAGAAAGCAGTCGGACAGTATATTTAGGGCCTAGGAGTAGGTCCAACATAAAAAACACATTAAAACCCAAGTGTGGATACAAGGGTTAATATATACACTTTCCGGAAGCTAAAATAAGCACTAAAAGACACCCGAAACTCACTTTAAATGCCGAATTCTGCAGAATTCAGCAATAATTCAGCAATTTAACACTAAAATACTTTGCAGAATTAATGTTTTAGTATCCAGAATAACTAGTAAAGTGTCCGGAATTAAATCTGTCATAAAGGTGCTTCATATCTAGTAAAACTACGCAATTTAGCACTTTAATGAACCGATAACAGAACGAATAACCGTACACTATCCAAAACATCAAAACTAGACTAGAAACATTGTTTTTATGATACAAAGCTAGTATTGGTGATAAACCATCTTAAAAATCATAAAAACACATAAACACACTTAATATTACTTAAACCTTCTAGTTTACATCTTTCACCCTAAACTTCCAAGATTTTGCACTTCCCCCCCCCCCCCTATTGCAACCGACCCAAGTGGCCCCACATTTCTTTTCCATTAAAATATTTACATGGTAGTTTAGATATGGGACAAGAGAACTAATGAGTAAACATGTGTTGGAAAGGTTTTATAAAGAATCATTAGTGACTTAAACATTATCTACTTCATTTCAAAATCACCGTCTTCTTCCTCCTTCCTCCTCTTGCTCTCGGCCTCATTCCCACACACATACACTTTCATTTTCAATCATCTTCCAAGCAATCCAAGGTAGTATTAAGGTGTAAGAAGATCATCAAGGAAGGTGTCAAGTGCTAGAAGTTTAAGGACCACTTGGAGGAGCTTTTAACCACCTATCTTCTTCAATCTTCATCTTCATCTTTGTTGAGCCACTTCCCAAGCCATTAGTGTGACAACTGTCAAAATTCCGGGTGTCCGTACAATTATTAAGTAAGGATTAGTGCTTAATGATTGTGCTGAATTACAATTAATGACTTGAATTACTTTCTGATTATTGCCATATACATACATGTGTATCATACATTGTCTAATGTCATATCATTACTGCATGAAAGCTATATACTGCCTCAAATGATGCATTAAGTGTAGTTAGCGCAGTTATCTGATAAATCCGGAAAATGCTGATAGAACTCAGCGCATAAATAGACAGTGCATTGAGACTTAGAATGAGCCAGAAACCAAGTAATACACTAGTGTAGTGTGTAGGAAAGTAAGGATCACAAAACTGCCTTCCTAGTGATAGTTGAAGTGCCGTAAAGTGCCTAAAACTTACATAAACTGCAGAATTCTGCAGAAAATCAGCAAATTCAGCATTTAAACATAATTACATCATGCAGAAACAAGCTAAATGGTCCTGAATACTTTCCTAAGTGTCGGAATTCAAAAGTGTCACAAAAGGTAACATAAAGCACACTAAACTGCAAAGTTTAGCACTCTAACGAACCAGTAACCAACCGAACAACCGGACACTACCCGAAACATCAAATTTACACTAGAAGCATTGTTTTAACATTTCCAAGCTAGTTATGATCCCCGAACGTCATAACACCTCCTAAAAATATCTAATAACTAGAACATGTAACTAATACTTGGATTTAAACTAGATTGTAACTAAACTAGTTAAAACCTAATCTAGACCCCCCCACCTAGTTCACAGCCATACATGGCCCCACCACCTTGATTTTATTTAGATTAAATATTAGATTGTGTTTCTGCATTTTGGACATAAGAACCATTAGTTAAAGTATGAAAATGGATTATAAGTAGACACTTGAGAACATGACCCTCATTCTTACACACACTTAAACACACACTCTTCTCTCCCTCTCCCTTGCTTACCTTCGGCCGAGAATAACCACCACAACACCACCATCATCGCTTCACTTTCATTCAAACCTACATACACTCAAGGGAGCTAGAACACGTATTATGAAGCTTGGAGCCTTTGGAAGTTAAAGGACCTCCCCCATTTGCTTTTATCCACTTGTTTTCTACTCTTGAATCATCCCTAGCCTTGAGCTAGTGGTAAGAACCTTGTACACTCGATTTTACTTCCATTTGTTTTAGTGGTTAAAGAAGAATCATAATCAAAATCTTAAAGAACACTAAAGAACATAAGAAGTAAACATAAACATGAGCATATTTAATGAAGAAATCTTGATGAATATGAGTTGTTATGCTTGTTGATCATTGATTGTTTGTAGAAATGATGTTGATCCTCCTAAGATCTTGCTAGATCATGACTAAAAACATAATCTAGCAAGATGAGAAAGTAGAAATGTTGTAGGATGATAGATCATCCACACATGAATAATGAACTTGAAAGAATACTTTGATTTCTTGAAAAATAATGATCTAAGTAAGTTATTAATCATATAGATCTAAAGATTTATGAATGGTTTTTCAAAGGAACCAAGCTAAAAATATGAGTTTCATTTAATCTTGGTTCTTACAAAAACAAACTCTATTTTTAGTGGTTAAACAAATGTAGAAACACTTGTGAAACAAGAAAATTTCATAAGGAAACATTTTAGAAAATGTGACAAGGAGGAAGGTTAACATACATTACGGCTTAACGTACATCACATACGACAGGTAATTACGCATGTTCATTTTAAAATCACGCACGTTATAACTCAAAAATCCAAAATCATGCATGTTGAAACACAATAATCATGCATATTGAAAACATTAATCACGCATGTTATACAACAAATCACGCACGTTGTTGTACGTGAAGTACGTTAAGCCGTAATGTACGATATACTTTTTCAGAAGTTGTAAACATCTAATTTCTTTAAAAATGAAGTTTTTAAAGAATCAATCACACTTTAAAGGATAACAAGGCTTACTAACAACACTAGTAAGTTACTACAAATTTTTACAAATATTCAAGTTCATGAAGTAGTGGTTATTACTTGTTTTTGGCAAAATTGGTAAGTAAAGGTTGTTTGTTGATGATTATGAATTGATTGTAATGATTTTTACAAAAGAAAATGATATGCTTGAAAGCATGGAAACCTCCATTTTTAGGGGAAACTATGGCAAAATTTTCTAAAATTCTAAACACTTAGAAAAATGTTTATTAACCTACACTTACAAGTGTATTTTAAACCATAAGTTGTTACAAAAACTTTGCCATAATTTTTGGTTACAAAAATACAAATATTGGAGGTTGATTTTCGTCAATAAAAGTGACTAAATATGTATTTAGGAAATATATATTTAGAAGACACCATGTGTGTGATTATTTGTATATTTTGTGTATTAGTTATATTATTTTAGGACATGAAATAATATAACATACCAAAATACCAAGAATCACAATCCAAAATATTACCAAAATTCCAAGGAATAAATATACACATTTACACAATAATATTGGTGAAACCGAACTAAAGAATAAGACTTACAAAATATTCCGGAAAATTTAGTCACAAAGTATATTTTGGACACCAAGGAAATGAAAATACGATTTTTACAATTACTACAAAAATATCTCATATTTTGACAATGAAAAATATATTATTTTTGACAAGTATGAAATATATATTTTTCTTGAAATTTTTAGAAGATATATTATTTTTAAGAAATATATATTTTCTCACACAAACATGAAATACAATATTTCCACAATAAATATGAAACATATCATTTTTGGAGAAAAATGAGTTTATATATATATTTTCCAAGTTGGGCTTGAAAATATATTAATCTTTGGAATTTATAATAGAATACAAGTATTTTTGCCAAAGAAAATAAAATTAAATTATAAATAATTTTTCTAAGTAATGGTTATTACAATATATATTTTGGAAATATATATTGGTGGACTTTTATTAAAGATAATATCCCGGAAGAATTAATACGAAAGTAAGTATAAGAATACAAGTACAAAAACACCCATCCTTGGGGAGGAAATACATGGATAAACACCCGAAGAGTATCAAGTCAAACATATGTTATTCCAAAATTTATAAATATAATTTAAGTTGAAATATTAATTATTTTAACAAATAATTATATAACTTGAAATAACATCGAAGACACAAAAGAAATGTAACTCAAAGACAATAATACTAAGTCAAGGCACGACCCGTTCGTCTAATAAATTAGTACGTTGTAGGTAGTCGTGTTCACCGAAGTAGCTTGAGTTACGATTGTTGAAGACGCAATACTGTGAGTTCATGTTCCCCCTTTTCTTTTAACTGTTTTCGGTTTTATAACTTCGGGAGTGAGATACATGTTACTAAATGTTTACAAACAAATACAAATGGTATGGTTATATAAGGAAAATACTGTTAGATCATGTGAAAGGGTAGTGTGACAACCCGAGTTTTCAAGGTCTTTCCTCTACACGTTACTTGTTTACAGTCATGTTTTCATAACCTGCTTGCATTGTAACTTGTTCATGTTTGATATATGGTTGGTGTATTATATTATAGTTGGTGAATGATAAACTGTGGTTAGTTGGACATATGTTAGTGTGTGTTATCCTTATGCGATGAAACTTAGGGAGTTTCGTCATAACTCTTGCCCGACAAAACATGGGGGTTTCGCCAACATCTTGCTCGATGAAACTTAGGAGTTTCGTCATGCACATATCGACGAAACTTTAGAGTTTCGCCATAGCAGGCGTCGGCCCAGGGAGGTTTCGGCCCAACTCCTCGTTATATTAAAACTCTTTGTCTATCAGTTACGTAAATTACCCAAACCCTATCCCTCTCTCTCTCTCTGTTAACCGACGGCAATTATCATTCACCTTCCCTCTCGAAGTTCTTGCTTATCTCATCCTGCAACCGGTTAGTATATGATTAGATTACCCGATTCGATCTGCTTGATTCATGATCGATGATTGTTATGTATTGTGAACATAAGGGTTTATTAGAAACCGTGCTTTCATGTGTTATCCATTAGGGTTTTGGTATTAGGCTGCTAGATGTGTAACGATTATGAGGGGTAATGGGTTCAATGATTGATATATGTTCATGCTTGTGTTATGTTTCGCCTGGTCTGTGTTATGTATAGATAGCATGATAGATTGATATGGGATGATGTATGATTAGTATATAATATGCTTTAAAGTTTGACAAAACTATTACTTGAATTGATTCAAATGATGCTAGCCACATGATAGTAATGATGTTATGATTATGTGAACTGTTAATGTCTTATTTGAGAATTGGTTGATGATGTTGAAACCGTCTCTGATGATTAGAGTTCTAGAGAATGAAAAAAAATGTAACAACGTAAATCTGTAACTGATTTATCAACTATTGAAGGGTGACGAAATGTCAGGGGTGATGAAACATCATGAGTGACGAAACCCTATAGGTTTCGCCACATTACACCTCGACGAAACCCTATTGGTTTCGCCATAATACATCTCGGCGAAACTCTACAAGTTTCACCGTAGGAGTTTCACCGCCCTGTAAGAAAAATCAACAGATTGTAGTTTGGAACACTGAAGAGAATGAATAACTACGTTGTAAGCTGTTATTGTTAATGGTAAAGACTGATTTTGCATGGGATTAAATAACTGTTATGTGATTGTGACTCTAAATGCACACTGTGATTATGAACTTATATGTGTACCATGTGAACATGAGCTGATTACTTATGTATGCATACTATAGGCTTTGACTGAATTTTTGTGAACAAGTAGTTAACCATACCGAGCAAACCGAGGTGAGTTCACACTTTCTATAAGACATGGGATTCCCGGTGGTTAGGAATGGGTTAAGAAACTAAAATGGAACATGCATATTCTCCTCAAGTAGAATATGTACCTCCATCCTCGTTGAGAAGGATGACAACATTTAACCTGCGTATTCTCCTTGGGTATATTACGTAGCTCCGTCCTCGGTTGGGAAGGACAACAACAAATAACTTACTAGACAAAACTCTATCATGAAGTCCCTCATTTTTATATCGACTTAATCGCCGGGCCAATGGCGAGCGGGTCATTAGTTAATAGCGCTATTAGGGTTGACAATCCTCACACCGTGCCGGGAGGACGGGCGTGTACTAATGGATCTGGGCACTTAGTCAATGATGATAGACATTGACGTAGGGTACAACTTTCTCAGTCAGTTGTCGATATGGTAACGGTCTAGTGGTTAACATGGGGTAGCCCCCACTGGTTATGGTTTGGGAAACAAGGAACTAATTAACTACTGGTTTTCAAATGAACTTATGGTTTTTGAAACAACTTTAAACTGGACAACCAACTGTGAACTCACTCAACTTTGTTGTTGACTCGTTGTTACATGCCTTGCAGGTCGATAGGTATTTAGCAGGAGCTTGCATGGTTGGTGTCATTGTGGAGCATGGACATTGTGTGTTAATGATAAACTTAAACACTTTTAACTTATGATTTGGGTTTTGAACTATTTGCTTCCGCTGATGACTTAGACTTGTTAAATTATTTTTGAACACCAATTATATTGTGTGGTTGGACTTTTATTTACTTTACTATATTGTTCAATATGATTGGTGGCTTGATCCTGGTCAGTCACGCCTCCTGTGGTGATACTCCGCTTGTGGATTTTGGGGGTGTGACAGATTGGTATCAGAGCCATTGGTTATAGTGAACTCGGTTTTAAAAAGGGGAAAAACTTTTTAACAAAACCAGACTATAACCTATACAGTGTTCAACGATCCACAACGACACTTCGCTCCACGTGCAAGACTCAACACTATACGTGATATGGTTTATGTTTATGTTACCTGTTTATTAGTTTGCATAATGCATTGTTCATGGTATGCTTAGTCAACGTGACGACTATTGTTTGAGACCCTGTGTGCTTACTCTCTTCTGTCATCCCATACTTATGCATTTTCGCGACCCTTCTCTCACTTGTGCTTTCTTTGATGTGAAGATCATGAGTGGACGTTTGAACTTAACTCAAGCCCAGCTGACGGTTCTAATCAACGAACGAGTGGCTGAGGCACTCGCAGCAGCTCCTGCAGGAAGTATAACCTGCCATACCGACCTATCTTAGGATGTTTAGATCCTACTCTCACGAACCAACTTTTGTGCTTAACCTTGTCTTTTCTTTCTCGCGCGACAGGTCAGCATGCTCAGCCTCCCGTGTGTACCTTCAAGACCTTTATGGACTGTCGACCTAGTACCTTCAGTGGTACAGAAGGAGCTGTAGGTCTTCTCCACTGGTTAGAGAAGATCGAGTCTGTCTTTGAGATGTGTGAATGCCCTGAGGCTCGTAGGGTAAAATTTGCTACTGGAACACTCGAAGGTGTTGCATTGACATGGTGGAACACGCAAGTGCAAATGCTAGGGTTGGCAGCTGCTAATGCCACCCCTGGAACTACTTCAAAGATCTGATCAAGGAGGAGTAATGTCATCGCGACGACATTCACAAGCTGGAAATAGAGTTTTATAACTTGAAGATGACGGGGTCTGAAATAGAGGCGTATACGAAGAGATCGAACAAACTGGTTGCCTTGTGTCCTACTATGGTGGATCCTCCTATCAAGCATATCGAGCTGTACCTCAAGGGTCTAGTGCCATAGATTCAGAGCCATGTGACTGCGGCTAACCTTGGTACCATCCAGCAAGTTATACGACTAGCCCATCGTCTCACTGATCAGGCAGTTGAGCAGAACAAGCTGCCCAAGAGTATTAGTGCTACAGCTACATCAGATGCTCCTAGCGACAAGAAGCGTAAATGGGATGGAAATTCAAGCAAAGTTCTACTTCTGTTCAGTCTCAGTCTTAACAGCGAAGGACTGATGACTACAAGAGCCCTAATCAGCAGTCTTCTGGGAATAAGGGTCAGGGTGGATACAGGGGAAATCACCCTAAGTGCAATCGATGTAATTTACACCACAACGGGCCATGCAACAAGGGTCGTTGTCAGAGATGTAACAAGCTTGGTCATATAGCCAAGGATTGTAGGAGCCCGCACCCTGCGAATCAGAATCGTCAACAGCAGCCACAAGCTCCACAGAACCAGCAGCAGCAGCAGCAACAGCAGGGTAATAAGGGATGTTTTCAGTGTGGTGCTGAGGGTCACTTCAAGAGACACTATCCACAGTTGAATCAGAATCAGAACAACCATAACAACCAAGGAAATGGGAACAACAATGGGGGTAACAATAATGGCAATGATGCCAGGGGACGTGTTTTTGTGATTGGACAGGGTGATGCAAGGAACGATCCCAATGTTGTGACGGGTAAGTTCCTACTAGACGACTTCTATGTTACTGTTTTATTTGATTCGGGTGCTGATACTAGTTACGTGTCCTTAAAAGTTAGTCAGATGCTTAAGCGTACTCCAACACTTTTGAACACCAAGCACATTGTAGAACTAGCAAACGGTAAAAGTTTAGAGGCCACACACATAGTTAAGGGTTGTAACCTTGTTCTTGCTGATCATACCTTCTCTATCGACCTCCTTCCTATCGTTCTGGGTAGTTTTGACGTTGTCATTGGGATGGATTGGTTATCTCAACATCAAGCGGAAATTCTTTGCAAGGAGAAAATTGTCCGCATCCCTCGCTCTGGTGAAGAACCCCTCATGATTCGAGGTGACAAGAGTGGTGCAGTAGTAGGCATCATCTCTTTCCTTAAGGCCCAGAAGTGTTTGCGAAAGGGCCACACTGCTATTCTAGCCCTCGTTACTGACACCTCCACGAAAGAGAAGAAGATAGAAGACATTCCTATTGTACGCGACTTTCCTGAGGTATTTCTTGAGGAATTACCTGGTCTTCCACCTCATCGTCAAGTCGAATTTCAAATCGAGCTAGCTCCTGGAGCAGCACCCATAGCTTGTGCACCTTATCAATTAGCCCCATCAGAATTAGAGGAACTGTCTACACAATTACAAGAACTCTTGAACAAGGGTTTCATTCGTCCTAGCTCTTCGCCCTGGGGATCTACAGTATTGTTTGTGAAGAATAAAAACGGTACCTTCCGTATGTGTATTGACTATCGCGAACTCAACAAGGTGACCGTGAAGAATCGTTATCCTCTTCCATGTATTGATGACCTGTTCGACCAGTTGCAAGGGTCGAGCTTCTACTCAAAGATTGATCTGTGATCGGGCTATCATCAGCTGAGAGTCCGAGACGAGGACATCTCCAAAACGGCATTCAGGACTCGTTACGGGAACTACGAGTTTCTGGTTATGCCTTTCGGATTGACAAACGCACCTGCGGTCTTCATAGATCTCATGAACCGAGTGTGCAAACCTTACCTGGATAAATTCATCATTGTTTTCATCGATGACATCCTGATCTATTCTAAGAGCCAGGAGGAACACGAGCATCACCTACGACTCATTTTGGAACTTCTTCGAGTAGAGTAGTTGTACGCTAAGTTTTCGAAATGTGACTTTTGGCTTCGTGAAGTCCATTTCCTAGGCCATGTGGTAAATGAGGATGGGATTCATGTGGATCCATCCAAGGTTGACTCGATTAAGAACTGGCCTGCACCCCGTACACCAACTGAGATCCGCCAATTCTTGGGTTTGGCGGGTTACTACAGAAGATTTATCAAGGATTTCTCAAAGATTACGCAACCTCTCACTTCACTAACTCAGAAGGGTGTTACCTATCGTTGGGGTGATACACAGGAATCCGCGTTTCGGCACTTAAAGAAGTGACTATGTAGCGCACCCATTCTCTCGTTACCTGAAGGCACCGATGATTTCGTGGTTTATTGCGACGCGTAAATCCAAGGACTTGGTTGTGTGTTGATGCAACGGGATAAAGTCATTGCTTATGCATCGCGCCAACTCAAGGTTCACGAAAGGAACTACACTACACATGATCTGGAGCTGGGAGCAGTTGTTTTTGCACTCAAGATATGGAGGCATTACCTGTACGGTACCAAGTGCACCATTTACACCGATCACAGGAGTCTCCAACATATCTTCGATCAGAAGGAGTTGAACATGCGACAGCGTCGATGGGTCGAACTTTTGAATGATTACGAATGCGCGATCAAGTAACATCCGGGTAAAGCCAATGTTGTGGCTGATGCCCTCAGTCGGAAGGAGACTAAACCCAAACGTGTGCGTGCGTTACAGCTTACCATCCACTCTAGTCTTCCCCCTCAGATACGAGATGCTCAGATTGAAGCATTGAAAGAAGAGAACATCAGGGCTGAGTCCCTACGGGGATCGAAGAAACGGTTAGAACAAAAAGAAGACAGCGCTTATTACGTGACAGGGCGCATCTGGGTTCCACTCTATGGTAATCTACGTGAGCTTGTGATGGATGAAGCACACAAGTCTCATTACTCGGTATATCCTGGTTCGGATAAGATGTACCACGATCTCCAGACTATGTATTGGTGGCCTGGTATGAAAGCCAACATAGCAACCTACGTTAATAAGTGCTTGACTTGTGCGAGGGTCAAAATCGAGTACCAGAAACCATCAGGCCTACTTCAAAAACCAGAGATACCAACATGGAAATGGGAGCAAATTTCCATGGATTTCGTTACTGGCTTGCCTAGATCTCAACGTGAAAATGATACCATTTGGGTGATCGTGGATCGACTGACAAAGTCTGCACATTTCCTGGCTATCAAGGAAACGGATAAGTTTTCTACTATAGCAGATATCTACCTAAAGGAAGTAGTTTCGAGGCACGGGGTGCCGACCTCCATCATTTCTGATCATGACTCACGTTTTACATCTGAATTGTGGCAAGCAATGCACAAGTCCTTTGGCTCTCGATTAGACATGAGCACGGCGTATCATCCTCAGACGGATGAGCAGTCTGAGCGCACCATCCAAACCCTTGAAGACATGCTTCAAGCGTGTGTAATCGACTTTGGTAATGGATGGGAAAGACACCTCCCGTTAGTGGAGTTTTTGTATAACAACAGTTACCACACAATATCCAGGCTGCTCCGTTTGAGGCATTGTACGGACGTAAGTGTCGATCACCTCTTTGTTGGGCAGAGATTGGAGACAGCCAAATCACTGGCCTAGAACTCGTCGTAGACACAACAGAGAAGATCGCTCAGATACGACAACAAATGGCGGTAGCTCGTGACCGTCAGAAAAGCTACGCTGATAAGCGAAGGAAGCCACTCGAGTTCCAGGTTGGGGATCGAGTACTACTTAAAGTCTCACCTTGGAAAGGTGTAGTACGTTTTGGTAAACGAGACAAAATCAACCCGCGATATGTCAGACCTTTCGAAATCATAGAGAAAATAGGCAAGGTGGCCTACAAACTGAACCTACCTAAAGAACTCAGCGGAGTCCACAACGTATTCCACGTGTCAAATCTGAAGAAGTGTCTGTCAGATGAGACCCTCATAGTTCCTCTCAAGGAGCTCACTATCGACGATCAGCTGCGATTCATTGAGGAACTAGTAAAGATTACTGACCGAGACGTTAAGGTTCTCAAGCGCATCAGAATACCTCTTGTTCGAGGTCGTTGGAACTCCCGTCGTGGCCCAGAGTTCACCTGGGAACGAGAAGACCAAACGAAACACAAGTATCCCTAGTTGTTCGAGAAAAGTACAACCACTACTGAGGCTGAAGCTACTGCGGAATTTCGGGACGAAATTCCAAAGCAACGGGGGGATGATGTGACACCCCAGGAAAACTAGGAAAACACGCAACATAACTAGCTTCCTCAGTAACCACGTGCTAAATTTCGGGACGAAATTTCTTTTAAGCTGGGGATGATGTGACAATTTGAGTTTTCAAGGTCTTTCCTCTACACGTTACTTGTTTACAATCATGTTTTCATAACCTGCTTGCATTGTAACTTGTTCATGTTTGATATATGGTTGGTGTATTATATTATAGTTGGTGAATGATAAACTGTGGTTAGTTGGACATATGTTAATGTGTGTTGTCCTTATGCGACGAAACTTAGGGAGTTTCGCCATAACTCTTGCCCGACAAAACATGGGGGTTTCGCCAACATCTTGCTCAACGAAACTTAGGAGTTTCGTCATGCACATATCGATGAAACTTTAGAGTTTTGCCATAGCAGGTGTCACACCCTGTCTTTTGCAGAAGCGTATGATGTGTGACTGGTTTAATATCATTGCATTCAATCATAATAAACAACTACATGATTAAAACGATGTTCATCCATTCATAAAATTTGAGTATTACAAACACTTGTTATTTAAGTTTTAAAACACAACCTCCGTCTAGGTTACAAATCAACTAAAGTGGATGTCATCTAAACTTGGAGTTTACTTCTTGTTACGACACTTGCGCCCAAGATCCATCCTGTTACCTGAAATACATGTAATTTTGGAAAACATCAACATAAAGTTGAGCGAGTTCATGCGTCTTGTTTGTGTACTGTAATTCTTGTGAATCTTTGAGAAACTCCTTTGTAAACAGGTATGAAAAGTGTGTATGAACATGAATGTTTTACAAGGACTTTAAGGCATAGGAAGCACTCGTACTGGCTCCTTTAAGGCATGTGAGGTCATAGGGAGCATTAGTTTTGGCTCCTTTAAGGCATGGGGAGTACTTGTTATGACTCCTTGTATGTGTTGATTTCCCTCGACTGTGTCGATTTCCCTCGACTGTGTCGATTAATCTCGACTGGGACTCCGAAGCACTTCTAGGTACTAGTTTTGACCATGAGTGGGGTTCGGCCGTACCCGTTAGATCTAACCCTCGTCCCTAATTATGTATTAATGGCATTTCTATATTTAGTCTATGCTCACATGATCTAGTATTTCATAGGCATTTCTTATAACGCATCATACTTGGTACTCGTTCTCACCAAGAGTGCTTCTTGTTTTTGTATCATACCATTTGTAAACATTGTAACATTTGTAACATGTATTTCACCCCCGAGAGTTATAAAACCAAAAACAATTAAAGAAAAGGGGGAGCATGAACTCACAACTTTGTGTTCCTGCGTCGTAAACTTCACCGGATTTGCTTAATTAACGTCGTGACCTATACGTGTTTTCTTAACGTTAGTCACTAAGCTTGTATCGCACAAGTACATTCACTATCTTTTGTGTACGTATATATATATATATATATTCTAAATATATATGTCTACCCATTTTTATGTACAAAACCATCCTCCGATACTTTGTATTTTGTTACAAAAATTATGGCGAGGTTTTTATTCGAAAAGCATAGTTTAGAATACACTAGCAAACATTTGTCTAGAAAATATTTACTAAGTGTTAGGATTTTCAGAAACTTTCGCCATGGTCTCCTTTGTAAATGGAGGTGTCCATGCTAAGTAGCATATCATTTTCTTTAACACATAACTCGTTAGGTCGTTCTCAAATAACCAACCCGACATTTAGACATGCACAGTACATTTTATATCATTTCAGTTTTAATATACAAAACGGGGCTCCGTGATTTCCAATAAGGTGATCGGGCGAACAACAACAACAAAGACAAAAAGGGAAAAGGATACTTGGGTACTCTCCCTAAGTGCGACAACTGTCTACCACATCATATTGGGCGATGTAGGTATAGGAAATGTGAAACTTATGGGAGAATTGGTCATCTTAAGGAGACGTGTTGGTATGGTGCTGGATATGGAAAAGAAGGCCAAGATGGTAGCGGAAATCGCAAGGGAAACAACAACCATCAAGGCGGAAAAGGGCGACAATCAAGAACGTGGTCAAGGGTGTTTTAACTACGGTGACGTGGGGTACTTTTGGAAGGATTTCTCAAGGGAGATTAACCAAGACCGTGAAGGAGCGTTCAACATTGGAGCTCGTGGAGCATGCCAGGGTCCAGGCGCGGCTACTGGTTCGTTCCCTACTAACCAACACTTGGCATCTGTGTTGTTTAATACTAGTAACGGCTATAGCTTCGTACCTCTAGGGCCTAAGAGTATACTTGGTTAAGTAGCAAACAAGTTAGACATCCTATACTTGATAAAACTAGCTAATGGGAGGCTAGTAGAAGCCAAAGGAGTAATTAGGGACTGCGTTGTAGAGCTTGAAGAATGTGAGTTTCGATATATCTTCTGCCAGTAAGTTGGAAAGCTTCGACTTCATAGATGGGATGGATTGATTGCCAAGTGCCCGTGTAGAGATTGCGTACCAGGAGAAGACTATCCGCACCCCGATGGCAAATGAAGAGACGATCCTGATTCGTGAAGATAAGCAGGATGCGCCCCTATAGATTGCCAATTGTTTGAAGGAACGGAAGTTTTACAGGTTTATTGCCTCCTTAACTCATGTCGTGGACTAGGAAGCCGAAGAACCGAAGCTCGAAGATATCTCTGTGGAAGGGAATATCCTAAAGTCTTCCCAGAAGACTTGCCAGAAATATCCCCTCAATAACAAGTCAAATTTCACATTGCCTTGGTTCTAGGCGTCACGCCTGTAGCTAAGACACCTTATCGACTTATAATTTCAGAGATGCAAGGATTGTCAGCGCAGCTTCAGGAGTTGCTGAAGAAGGAAGTTAACAGACCAAGCTTCTCGTCTTGGGGAAACTCCAGTTTTGCTCGTCAAGAAGAAGGACGATAGCTTTCGTATGTGCATCAACTACCAGGAGCGTAGGTCCGAACTCGTTAAAGGTTATCGCTTAGGAAACCACGTCTATTAACTCAGGCAAACCCTATCATTTCGTCGTGCAAGCTATCTTAGTTAACCAAACGGGTAAAGTACTCAAATTTCTTTCATTGAAGTTTCCACTTTTGCTTCTGGGGAGTAGATTCTTGCGTCTCTATTTGCTTCAGTACTAGATCATTTCATATGATGCACATGCAATTGTTGGTCACGCATGTAGCTCCCTTCTAGTGGTCGTTTCATCAAAGTTACAAAGATTATTTCGTTATATCTGATTATTGCCTTGTGACTCGGATATTCTGCATTAATGTGAGTATCAACTCCTTGATATTGAGAAAACAAAACCTTCTTGAAATTTTATTTCTTTTCAGTTACATACATGGCTTATCCTTGCAACAATGTCGAAATTCCCTTGTCAATACATACGTTTGTTGTCAGATTTCGCTAAAATCAAGTTCAATTGCTTGAACTTGTCCATTTAGCGTATTCAATTCAAGACACCATATGATGTATTGAGAGCATCATATTCGAATTCATTTTTGCGAGAGTTTCATTCGTTCCAAGTCGTAGTAGACTTGTTTGTTCTACGGCTCCATTAAGTCGTTTGTTGATTTCGACACCTTATGGGGATGTTTTCACTAGATTGAAGCTTGCGCTAATCTCGTTTACACATCTCATACACAGATTTAATTGTTTATTTGTTGATTTGCTCTAAATCCGTTCTGTTTCATCAAGATTGAAGTAGTCTTAACACAGTTGTGTGTCAAGACAATGGTACATAAGATTCATTTTATATTCCAGTGTACCTCCTAACGGTTCTTTCATTATCAATCGAATGCCTTGCAGTGTTTATCGCTTTTTCATCTTCGATCAAAAACAGTAGTTCTTTGGTGTTCCATATTCAATTGAAAAATTCTGCGATGCCGTTTGAATCACATTTTCAGGTTCGCTTCATTACACTTTCATTTGATTTCAAACACGGTGAACTTGTTCGGTCACCGCTATTATTGAATTATGTCAATTACGACACCTTGTGGTATCGTTACAAACTTGTAGCTTGTGCTAGTCATGGTCAACCGTTTCACACGGAACTACACGTACTTTTGTTTGACCTGTCATTCAAACATTCTTAATACAACTATGTATTAAGACAATGATACCCCAAGTTCGATTGTATTTCATTCAGTGTATTCTTACAATTCAATACTGTCAACACACCAATTTTATTCATTCATTTGTTCGAAAGTTGACGGATCATTTTCATGTTACTGTTACATTTGAGCTTACTGATTTTGAGTTCGTCTAGCGGATGTTATTGTTTCTAAAATTCGTTTGCATATTGTAAACAATCTGTTGAAATTCTATTGGTCAGAACTCCTCTTTTATTGGACCCCTGTGATGTAAGTGACACCAGATGTTACATCTATACCACTCGTATCCCTTGATGTCAAATTCTGAGAGACATACCTTTTAACCATTGGATTCTTAATATAGTAAGATGTTCTTGGATTCACCTGATTCAATAGGTTTTGATTCGGTGTTGTGATTAGTTACTGTGGTGTTATTCATATCCATACATGCATGACGTAACCCTAAGGAGTTAAGGTAGTATAAAATTGGAGGACGAAATTTTCTTAACAGGGGGAGAATGTGACAACTGTCAAAATTCCGGGTGTCCGTACAATTATTAAATAAGGATTAGTGCTTAATGATTGTGCTGAATTACAATTAATGACTTGAATTGCTTTCTGATTATTGCCATATGCATACATGTGTATCATACATTGTCTAATGTCATAGCATTACTGCATGAAAGCTATACTGCCTCAAATGATGCATTAAGTGTAGTTAGCGCAGTTATCTGATAAATCAGGAAAATGCTGATGTAACTCAGCGCATAGACAGACAGTGCATTGAGACTTAGAATGAGCCAGAAACCAAGTATTACACTAGTGTAGTGTGTAGGAAAGTAAGGATCACAAAACTGCCTTCCTAGTGATAGTTGAAGTGCCGTAAAGTGCCTAAAACTTACATAAACTGCAGAATTCTGCAGAAAATCAGCAAATTCAGCATTTAAACATAATTACATCATGCAGAAACAAGCTAAATGGTCCTGAATACTTTCCTAAGTGTCGGAATTCAAAAGTGTCACAAAAGGTAACATAAAGCACACTAAACTGCAAAGTTTAGCACTCTAACGAACCAGTAACCAACCGAACAACCGGACACTACCCGAAACATCAAATTTACACTAGAAGCATTGTTTTAACATTTCCAAGCTAGTTATGATCCCCGAACGTCATAACACCTCCTAAAAATATCTAATAACTAGAACATGTAACTAATACTTGGATTTAAACTAGATTGTAACTAAACTAGTTGAAACCTAATCTAGACCCCCCCCCACCTAGTTCACAGCCATACATGGCCCCACCACCTTGATTTTATTTAGATTAAATATTAGATTGTGTTTCTGCATTTTGGACATAAGAACCATTAGTTAAAGTATGAAAATGGATTATAAGTAGACACATGAGAACATGACCCTCATTCTTACACACACTTAAAACACACTCTTCTCTCCCTCTCCCTTGCTTACCTTCGGCCGAGAATAACCACCACAACACCACCATCATCGCTTCACTTTCATTCAAACCTACATACACTCAAGGGTGCTAGAAGACGTATTATGAAGCTTGGAGCCTTTGGAAGTTAAAGGACCTCCCCCATTTGCTTTTATCCACTTGTTTTCTACTCTTGAATCATCCCTAACCTTGAGCTAGTGGTAAGAACCTTGTACACTCCATTTTACTTCCATTTTTTTAGTGGTTAAAGAAGAGTCATAATCAAAATATTAAAGAACACTAAAGAACATAAGAAGTAAACATAAACATGAGCATATTTAATGAAGAAATCTTGATGAATATGAGTTGTTATGCTTGTTGATCATTGATTGTTTGTAGAAATGATGTTGATCATCATAAGATCTTGCTAGATCATGATTAAAAACATAATCTAGCAAGATGAGAAAGTAGAAATGTTGTAGGATGATAGATCATCCACACATGAATCATGAACTTGAAAGAATACTTTGATTTCTTGAAAAATAATGATCAAAGTAAGTTATTAATCATATAGATCTAAAGATTTATGAATGGTTTTTCAAAGGAACCAAGCTAAAAATATGAGTTTCATTTAATCTTGGTTCTTACAAAAACAAACTCTATTTTTAGTGGTTAAAGAAATGTAGAAACACTTGTGAAACAAGAAAATTTCATAAGGAAACATTTTAGAAAATGTGACAAGAAGTTGTAAACATCTAACTTCTTTAAAAATGAAGTTTTTA
The DNA here is from genome assembly GCA_030545235.1 of Helianthus tuberosus. Taxonomy (NCBI): domain Eukaryota; kingdom Viridiplantae; phylum Streptophyta; class Magnoliopsida; order Asterales; family Asteraceae; genus Helianthus; species Helianthus tuberosus. Next base: position 126,479,546 of record CM060351.1, on the reverse strand, counting down.
AAGAATCAATCACACTTTAAAGGATAACAAGGCTTACTAACAACACTAGTAAGTTGCTACAAATTTTTACAAATATTGAAGTTCATGAAGTAGATGAAGTAGTGGTTATTACTTGTTTTTGGAAAAATTGGTAAGTAAAGGTTGTTTGTTGATGATTATGAATTGATTGTAATGATTTTTACAAAAGAAAATGATATTCTTGAAAGCATGGAAACCTCCATTTTTAGGGGAAACTATGGCAAAATTTTCTAAAATTCTAAACACTTAGGAAAATGTTTATTAACCTACACTTACAAGTGTATTTTAAACCATAAGTTGTTACAAAAACTTTGCCATAATTTTTGGTTACAAAAATACAAATATTGGAGGTTAATTTTCCTCTATAAAAGTGACTAAATATGTATTTAGGAAATATATATTTAGAAGACACCATGTGTGTGATTATTTGTATATTTTGTGTATTAGTTATATTATTTTAGGACATGAAATAATATAACACACCAAAATACCAAGAATCACAATCCAAAATATTACCAAAATTCCAAGGAATAAATATACACATTTACACAAGAATATTGGTGAAACCGAACTAAAGAAAAAGACTTACAAAATATTCCGGAAAATTTAATCACAAAGTATATTTTGGTAAATAATATTTTGGACACCAAGGTAATGAAAATAAGATTTTTACAATTACTACAAAAATATCTCATATATTGACAATGAAAAATATATTATTTTTAAGAAATATACATTTCCTCACACAAACATGAAATACAATATTTCCACAATAAATATGAAACATATCATTTTTTGAGAAAAATGAGTTTATATATATATTTTCCAAGTTGGGCTTGAAAATATATTAATCTTTGGAATTTATAATAGAATACAAGTATTTTTGCCAAAGAAAAAAAATAAATTATAAATAATTTTTCTAAGTAATGGTTATTACAATATATATTTTGGAAATATATATTGGTGGACTTTTATTAAACATAATATCCCGAAAGAATTAATACGAAAGTAAGTATAAGAATACAAGTACAAAAACACCCATCCTAGGGGAAGAAATACATGTATAAACACCCGAAGAGTATCAAGTCAAACATATGTTATTCCAAAATTTATAAATATAATTTAAGTTGAAATATTAATTATTTTAACAAATAATTATATAACTTGAAATAACGTCGAAGGCACAAAAGAAACGTAACTCAAAGACAATAATACTAAGTCAATGCACGAACCGTTCGTCTAATAAATTAGTACGTTGTAGGTAGTCGTGTTCACCGAAGTAGCTTGAGTTACGATTGTTGAAGACGCAAGACTGTGAGTTCATGTTCCCCCTTTTCTTTTAACTGTTTTCGGTTTTATAACTTTGGGGGTGAGATACATGTTACTAAATGTTTACAAACAAATACAAATGGTATGGTTAGCTAAGGAAAATACTCTTAGATCATGTGAAAGGGTAGGCGCACTCTTAAGACCATTAATCCTCATTTTAGGACCGAGGGACATGAGTGATAGATCTATCTGGGTGTAGCAAGCCCACACCCATGTGGACAGGGTGGCCCGTGAGGTGACTATGTCTTACAGCCGGAGGCCCGGTACAAATCTGCTAGGTTTGATCCTTCCTACGTCGTTTCACACATGTTAATGTATTAGCTACACATTAATTGATCTGTTCCTTGTCGCTTCATACCCGTTTACATATACATACTTACATACATACAAACTTACAAATGGTTCCAAGGATTATTCGTACACACATACAAATCACATGAACTCGCTCAACTTTTGTTGATGTTTACAAAATACATGTATTTCGGGTAATTAAGTATGGATCTGGCAGGCGTTTGGATGTTTCAAGTGAAGTTAAGAATAAAAGGTGTCGTCCTATGTCTGAGGATTTGGATTGTGTGTCTTATCCTAGATAAGGCACAACTCCCAAAGCCCAGTTTTTTTTAATTAATGTCTTTTGTCGAGTCTTTGTGAACTCTAAGAATAAGTTGCATGGTTTGTACTCGAATTTGATGTCTAAGTTTTAAACAATGTTATTATGTTTTAAACTAAATTAATGGATAATCACCTTCTGTGACAACCGGTAGTTTACGCCCTTAATTACGTAATTTACAGGTGATTGACGCGATAATGAATAGTGTTTAAGGCGTAGATGAACTCTTTTCGGCCCGTGGAGTGCCCAGGAACGTTTATTCGACTGTACAGTGTGCGTATGACGATCTGCGAAGAGATTGCTGAATATTAAATGATAACAAAACAAAACCGTACAAAATACTGACAACGCCGACAAATACGGATTTTCTACGAATAGTTTATATTTATGAATTTAATGTTGTGAATTTATTGAGCTCTCGTACATCGCAAAACGAACCGACAAAGAAACGGAAGCATCGGACACGCGAGCAACCTTTAAAACTTAAATTTTATGATATGTTTAGCTTCGTAGTTTAATCTTAATAACCGTAGTCGAAACCGGATCGAAAAACGGTTTTAAAAGCGACAAACGACGCGAATTTACGCTATTCATACCATAACCGACGATCAAACGCGCAAATAACGACTACCGATAGTATTTTACGAGTTTTAAATACTAAGATTATAATTTACGAAGTTACGAAAAAGGTCGGGTTTTGATAGTGGGTCTCGTAGAGAATTTCGGGCCACTTAAACACGCAATATTGGGCTTGTGGGCGTTAGGCCCAAGCCCAAAGCCCATTACACATGACCTGCATATAAAAGGGGTCTACACCCCCCTTAACCTTCATTTTTGTGCAGACAATCAACAACTCACACACACACACTCATCGTTCTCTCTCACACTCCGGCGACCGGAGCAGAATCCGGCCGGCCGGCGCTGGTTTCCAGCACCTCAACTCCCCTCAAATACAACCACACCTCCGACGCCCTCTGTTCTCCCTCCTTCTACCCGATAACACCCCCTCCCCTTCTCGTCGGTTAAAAAGACACCACCACCCGACGGTGGTGGTGATCGGCGGCTGCGGAGTATCAGCGAGAGAGAGAGAGAGAGACGAGAAGAAAGAGACGGAGATGGATCAAGAAAGAGAGAGAGAGAAAGAACCGGCGGTCCGATGGTCGGCGACATTATCCGGCGGTCGGCGTCATTGTCTGGTGGTCTTTGTTATTATCCTACGAGCTTTACGGTAAACCCTCTCCCAGCTTTCTGTTCGTCTCCTTTTCTTTATGTTTGTGCTCGATGATGATGACTGTTGTTGATGGCAGTCGGATTCTCTCCTCCGGAGTGGCGGCGGTGACTGACCTCCGCCTTGAGCGACGACTGGAGACACCACAGAGCAGTGGTGGTGGCTGGGTTATGCCATCTGTTTATTTATTTATTTATTTTATTTCTTTCGTTGCTCCTTGATTGATCAAGTTACGAGTAAAATCCAGCAGGTTCTGGGTCAGATTTTTTACGGATGCGGGTGTTGCATCGGCTCGGGTCACTTTACAATTTCGGGTGCGGTTCGGTGCAAGTCAACTCAGCTCGGTTTGGTTGACTCGGTCAAACCGAGTCAACTCAGCAAGTCAACTCAGCTGGTTAACCCGGTTGACTCGGACAACTCAGCGAGTCAACTCGGTCAACCCGGTTGACTCGATCACCCGGTCAACTCAGTTAATGTAACGACGCGAGGAGTGGTAAATATTTTACGGCACGATTTATTTCGTTGTTTTTACAGTTTATTTTCGCGTGAAAACGAGCTCTTGAATCGAATCGGATAATAAAATAGTTACATACAAATTTGGCAGACTCCTATATTAAACTTGACCATAAAACTCGTTTATACATACAAATTTACTGTTGAAATGAATATTGTTTGAATTGGTTATTGAATTTTGAAAATATAACGACAACTTGTGTTGTCGGGGTCGTCCAAAAACAAAGGAAACTCTGCCCGTTTTTCGAGAAAACCTGAAAACAAAAGGGGTTTTTATTGTAAAACGAGAACTATCTAAGTTAAACGACTTTTATGAAAGCAAAAGCAAAAGAATATTACTTTCAACGACACTTTGCAACTTTCGAAAGCGACGATTCGGAACATTATTTGCGACAATAAATATAGTTCTTATATTTATTCTAATATTTTGAAATCTCGACAATTCTTTTATAAAAATAAATATAAGTTATGTATTTATTTCAAATATCAAAATACAGATTCATTTTATAATAATAAATATAGTTATATATTTATTTCCGTTAACAAACAACACGACCTCTTTTATAAAAGTAAATATAGTTTATATATTTATTTTGAATATCAAACGACACGACGATGGTGTTAAATATATTTATTTGAAACATTAAACAACACGAATTCATTTTATAAAAATAAATATGGCTTATATATTTATTTTAAAGACCGTACATCACGAATTCTTTTATAAAATAGATATAGTTTATCTATTTATTTTAGACTTCAAATAACTCGACGATTCTTTTACTAAATAAATATAACTTTTTATATTTATTTAAACGCCTAAACGGAATCTACATATACTTTGACGAATATATATACAAGACACAATATATGATGCGAATTTGTCACATGTTATTTTCATATAAACCTTTGTACATACACATACGACTTCTCGGAACGACTAACACTATTCTAACGAGATATTTATATTTTTGTATAAATATTTATATATTTGAAATTTCTCAAAAACCAAGTCTTTCAAAGACTTATCAAATTGTTAGTCCTTAACAACGTTAAACGAGCTAATAAGTATAACTTCATCGTTTCGTCTAAGTTAACAACTTACCTTTGAATCGTTCGGTTAATGATTCGGTAGAGCTCGATGACACGTAGTTTAGTTACCGCGTTTATTTAGAAACTTATAAGATATTCCGTGTTAGAAATATTGTAGAATGCACGCTAGCGAGTCTCGTCTTGGAAACGACGTCACGAAGTCGTAATTAGCTAGCTTTGCACAAGGCAATTCAGGTGAGTTCATAACCCCACCTTTTTACGGTTTTACATTTTTATAAATATTTTCGGGGTGGAAAGACATGCACGTTTTGCAGAAACACACAAAGTTTTCGATGAACAAAGACTACATATTTTTGACAAAGCATGTTTTGAAAGAACATACAAAGTTTTTGAACGAACGAAAACTCATATTTCTAAATCATGTTACGAATGGATTTCGAGGAACTCAAATGGTTTACGAATGGATCATACTAAATATACCTGTTTTTACAAAACAAATGCGTATTATCAAAATGTGAATGATTTTCATGACTAGGGATGGGATCGTCTAGTTATAATATTGGGACTGGGTTGGTCTGCGTTTGAGGAACGGGACACCCATTGAGTTTCGTGTTCCCCCATTTTCTATTTTCAGTTTTATAACTTCGGGGGTGAAGTACCTGTTACAACTGTTTATAAACACAATTAAATTGGTATGGTTAGCTAAGGAAGGGTACACCTAGATCATGTGAGTGGTGGGTATAACGCTTAAGGCCATCAATCCTCATTGTAGGACCGAAGGACATGAGTGATAGATCTATTTGGGTGTAGCGAGCCCCACCCATGAGTCCGCGGGTTAGACCATGTGGTGACTATGTCTTACAGCCGGAAGCCCGGTACAAGTTTGCTAGGTTTGAGTCTTCCTGCATCACGTCACACATATTAATGGCCTTGCAAACCATTAGTGATCTGTTTTTCCTTGTTGCTTTCATACCGGGGTTTTACAAATTACATACCATGTTTTATACAAATTCAAAGCATAGGATTATGCGGGTGTGAAGTCACAGTCAGGGTGGGCATTGACGGTTATACAAACTTTACATATACAAGAGTTTACAAATACATGGTTCTACTAACATAATGCGTTACAAATACAAAGTTTCCATATGACTTGACAAGAAAATAATTTTTAAATTCGTTTTCTCAATAACATTTCACAAACCGGTTATTCATAAAGATTTATTTCAAATCTTTTCCAAAACAAACTATGAACTCGCTCAACTTTATGTTGATTTTTTTCGCATGTTCTTTCTCAGGTTATTTTTCAAAGTTATGCAATGGTTGGAATAGGAGAACCATTGCAGACTCGAGTACTTAGTGGGCATTCGTTTTCTAGAAGTCTTAGCTTATTTGCTTCCACTGTGCAATGAAGATACCAGTCCAGTCACGCCAGGTCTGATATTTTCGGCGAGTGACTGATTGGTATTAGAGCTATAGGTTACAGCGAATTAGGTTTCTGTGGAGATACTTAGGCTCTAACCGTACTTTCCTCTGGGACTTAGATTATTAAGACATGAACACATACAGAACGCCTAAGACTCGAATACGGGTTCCAACCGTTGCCAAGAACAATGAGTCAACTGTTTTGATTTTAAACAAGCACAAGAGTTGCATTTGATACACGATACACGAAACGATTACATGTAGTAAGCAAAACCTTGAGAGTTTTGATAACATGAATTTAGGACCTTTGGAAAACTTATGTTGAAGTTCATTAAAGGTCATCACGTAGGAACCTCGAATATTAACTCGGGCACACACTATTATCCATATTGTCTATGATATTTTAACTTCCCGAGCAGGCAGCCTACGCATAACAAAACGCTAGTGCACGAGAATACATGGAACTCAAATTTTACGTCAACAGATGTCGGAGTACATCACATTCTATGCGGAACGAAACGCTAGTGCACAGGTATACGTGAAACTTAAGCTATACATCAACGGAGGTTGAAGTACGTCACATACGACCATCGAGGTGAAGTCACTGAGAAGACACTGTGGAGCATTTCAACGATGATGCTAATCTTGTCAACACAAAAACTATCGATCAGGAAGCGGGGTTTGGCACGCGGCCCTGCAACGACATGAATCACGCCAAGGAGGAGACGCATGTCTTCGCATTCCCCCTATCGCATTTACGACACAAACGCTATGTTTGACATTCCATGGTAATGTCACCTAACAGCCGGTTATCACATGCAACCCCAGGTAAAGTCCTCAAATTTCTTTTATCGGAACTCCGACTTTTGCATCTAGTGAGAAGATTCTCACATCTCTACTCCTCTTAATGGTCATTGCATCACGATTGTTTCTTTCATTATAGCGAATACTTACTTGGTTCATTTCTTGAAAAATTCATATATTACACATGCATCGTTTGTTACGGACGTGGTTTCGTTTCGAATGAGCGTTTCATCAAAGTTCAAATATTATTTCGCTAAATCTAATTATTGATTTGTGATTTGAATGACCTGCATTATTGCAACTGTTGGCTCCTTTGTTATCAAGTCAACACACTTTCTTGAAATTTCTTTTCTTTTCAAGTTACATACATGGTTTATCTTTGTAACCATGCCGAAATTTACTTGTCGAAACATATATTTATTGTCGAATTGCGCTGAAACCAAGTTCAATTGTTTGAACTTGTCCATTACACATGTTCGATTCAAAACACCACATGATGTATTGAAAACATCATATCCGCATTCGTTTTAACAAGCGTTTCATTTGTTCCGAGTCGTAGTAGACTTGTTTGGTCTACGACTCCATTAAGTTGTTTGTTGATTCCGACACCATGTGATGGTGATCTTCACTAATTTGAAGCTTGTGCTAATCTCGTTTATGCATCTTATTCATGGATTTAAATATTTATTCGTTGATTTGTTTTTAAATCCACTTCGATTTATTATATCAAAGCGGTCTTAATACAATAGTGTGTTAAGACAATGGTACACAAATTCATTTTATATTCCGGTGTACCTACTAACGGTTCTTTCATTATCGATCGAATGTTTTGTGATATTCATTGCTTCTTTGTCTTCGATCGAAAACATTATTTCTTTGATGATGTTCCATTTTCAATTGAAAATCCTATGATGTCATTTGAAACAAACTTTCAGATTCACTTTATTGCGCTTTCATTTGACTTAAACACGGTGAACTTGTTTGATCACCGCTATTATTAAATTATTTAAATCACCACGACACCTTATGGTGTCGGTATAAACTTGTAGCTTGGGCTAATCACAATCGAGCGTTTCATGCAAAACAACAGGTGATACTTGTTCGATCACCGCTATATTTGAATTGCTTCATTCACTACGACACCTTATGGCGTCGGTATAACTTGCAGCTTGTGCTGATCACGATCGAGCGTTTCATGCAAACTATTACTTTTGAGCTTGTTGATTCTAAGTTTCATCTAGTGGATGATATTGCTTCTAGAACTCATTTACATATTGTGAATGTTTATATGGAATTCGATTGATCGAAGTTCCTATTCATTGTTGGATCTCTGTTAACATAGTAACGCTAGTGGCTGTATCTATACGTCTTGTTTCCTTTGACATCAATTTCTGAGACACACTTCTTTTAAACCGTTGGGTTCTTATTGCTGAGGAATGTCCTTGAATTCACATGATTCGAATAAGTCTTAATCCGATTTCGTGGTCATCCACATTGATATTATTTGTATTTACCACACATAACGTAACTCTAAGGAGTTAGCGTAGTTTAAATTTCGAGGACGAAATTTCATTAACAGGGGGAGAATGTGAAAACCGGTAGTTTACGCCCTTAATTACGTAATTTACAGGTGATTAACCCGATAATGAATAGTGTTTAAGGCGTAGATTAACTCATTTCGGCCCGTGGAGTGCCCAGGAACGTTTATTCAACTGTACAGTGTGCGTATGACGATTTGCGAAGAGATTGCGGAATATTAAACGATAACGAAACAAAACCGTATGAAATACTGACAACTCCGAAAAATACGGATTTTCTATGAATAGTTTATATTTATGAATTTAATGTTGTGAATTTATTGCGCTCTCGTACATCGCAAAACGCAAACAGGAACGAGAACGCGACTGCTGGAAATGCACCGACAAAGAAACGGAAGCATCGGACACGCGAGCAACCTTTAAAACTTAAATTTTACGATATGTTTAGCTTCGTAGTTTAATCTTAATAACCGTAGTCGAAACCGGATCGAAAAACGGTTTTAAAAGCGACAAACGACACGAATTTACGTTATTCATACCAAAACCGACGATCAAACGCGCAAATAACGACTACCAATAGTATTTTACGAGTTTTAAATACTAAGATTATAATTTACGAAGTTACGGAAAGGTCAAGTTTTGATAGCGGGTCTCGTAGAGAATTTCGGGCCACTTAAACACGCAATATTGGGCTTGTGGGCCTTGGGCCCAAGCCCAAAGCCCATTACACATGACCTGCATATAAAAGGGGTCTACACCCCCTTAACCTTCATTTTTGTGCAGACAATCAACAACTCACACACACACACTCATCGTTCTCTCTCACTCTCCGGCGACCGGAGCAGAATCCGGCCGGCCGGCGCTAGTTTCCAGCACCTCAACTCCCATCACATACAACCACACCTCCGACGCCCTCTGTTCTCCCTCCTTCTACCCGATAACACCCCCTCATCTTCTCATCGGTTAAAAAGACACCACCACCCGACGGTGGTAGTGAGCGGCGGCTGCGGAGTATCAGCGAGAGAGAGAGAGAGAGAGAGAGAGAGAGAGAGAGAGAAAGCCGAGAAGAAAGAGACGGAGATCGAGAGAGAGAGAGAGAAAGAACCGGCGGTCCGGCGGCCGGCGATATTATCCGGCGGGGGACGTCATTGTCCGGTGGTCTTTGTTATTATCCGACGAGCTTTACCGTAAACCCTCTCCCAGCTTTCTGTTCGTCTCCTTTTCTTTATGTTTGTGCTCGATGATGATGATTGTTGTTGATGGCAGTCGGATTCTCTCCTCCGGAGTGGCGCCGGTGACGCACCTCCGCCGTGAGCGACGACTGGAGACACCACAGAGCAGTGGTGGTGGCTGGGTTATGCCATCTGTTTATTTATTTATTTATTTTTATTTCTTTCGTTGCTCCTTGATTGATCAAGTTACGAGTCAAATCCAGCAGGTTCCGGGTCAGATTTGCTACGGATGCGGGTGTTGCTTCGGCTCGGGTCACTTTACAGTTTCGGGTGCGGTTCGGTGCGAGTCAACTTAGCTCGGTTTGGTTGACTCGGTCAAACCGATTCAACTCGGTCAATCGAGTCAACTCAGCCGGTCAACTCGGTTGACTCGGTCGACTCTGCGAGTCAACTCGGTCAACCCGGTTGACTCGTCAGCCGGTCAACTCAGTTAACGTAACAACGCGAGGAGTGGTAAAGATTTTACGGCACGATTTATTTCGTTGTTTTTACAGTTTATTTTCGCGTGAAAACGAGCTCTTGAATCGAATCGGATAATAAAATAGTTACATATAAATTTGGCAGACTCGTATATTAAACTTGATCATAAAACTCGTTTATACATACAAATTTACTGTTGAAATGAATCTTGTTTGAATTGGTTATTGAATTTTGAAAATATAACGACAACTTGTGTTGTCGGGGGTCGTCCAAAAACAGAGGAAACTCTGCGCGTTTTTCGAGAAAACCCAAAAACAAAGGGTGTTTTTATTGTAAAACGAGAACTATCTAAGTTAAACGACTTTTATGAAAGCAAACGCAAAAGAATATTACTTTCAACGACACTTTGCAACCTTCGAAAGCGACGATTCGGAACATTATTTGCGACAATAAATATAGTTCTTATATTTATTCTAAAATTTTGAAATCTCGACAATTATTTTATAAAAATAAATATAAGTTATGTATTTATTTCAAATATCAAAATACATATTCGTTTTATAATAATAAATATAGTTATATATTTATTTCCGTTAACAAACAACACGACCTCTTTTATAAAAGTAAATATAGTTTATATATTTATTTCGAATATCAAACGACACAACGATGGTGTTAAATATATTTATTTGAAACATTAAACGACACGAATTCGTTTTATAAAAATAAATATGGCTTATATATTTATTTTAAAAACCGTACGTCACGAATTCTTTTATAAAATAGATATAGTTTATCTATTTATTTCAGACTTCAAATAACTCGACGAATATTTTACTAAATAAATATAACTTTTTATATTTATTTAAACGCCTAAACGGCATCTACATATACTTTGACGAATATATATACAAGACACAATATATGATGCGAATTTGTCACATGTTATTTTCATATATACCTTTGTACATACACATACGACTTCTCAGAACGACTAACACTATTCTAACAAGATATTTATATTTTTGTATAAATATTTATATATTTGAAATTTCTCAAAAACCAAGTCTTTCAAAGACTTCTCAAATTGTTAGTCCTTAATGACGTTAAACGAGCTAATAAGTATAACTTCATCGTTTCGTCTAAGTTAACAACTTACCTTTGAATCATTCGGTTAACGATTCGGTAGAGCTCGATGACACGTAGTTTAGTTACCGCGTTTATTTAGAAACTTATAAGATATTCCGTGTTAGAAATATTGTAGAATGCACGCTAGCGAGTCTCGTCTTGGAAACGACGTCACAAAGTCGTAATTACGGTTTTACACAAGGCAATTCAGGTGAGTTCATAACCCCACCTTTTTACGGTTTTACATTTTTATAAATGTTTTCGGGGTGGAAAGACATGCACGTTTTGTAGAAACACACAAAGTTTTCGATGAACAAAGACTACATATTTTAGACAAAGCACGTTTTGCAAGAACATACAAAGTTTTTGAACGAACGAAAACCCATATTTCTAAGTCGTGTTACGAATGGATTTCGAGGAACTCAAATGGTTTACGAATGGATCATACTAAATATACCGGTTTTTACAAAACAAATGCGTATAATCGAAATGTGAATGATTTTCATGACTAGGGATGGGATCGTCTAGTTATAATATTGGGATTGGTTTGGTCTGCATTTGAGGAACGGGACACCCAGTGAGTTTCGTGTTCCCCCTTTTTCTATTTTCAGTTTTATAACTTCGGGGGTGAAGTACATGTTACAACTGTTTATAAACACTATTAAATTGGTATGGTTAGCTTAGGAAGGGTACACGTAGATTATGTGAGTGGTGGGTATAACGCTTAAGGCCATCAATTCTCGTTGTACGACCGAGGGACATGAGTGATAGATCTATTTGGGTGTAGCAAGCCCCACCCATGAGCCCGCGGGTTGGACCATGTGGTGACTATGTCTTACAGCCGGAAGCCCGGTACAAGTCTGGTAGGTTTGAGTCTTCCTGCATCACGTCACACATATTAATGGCCTTGTAAACCATTAATGATCTGTTTTTCCTTGTTGCTTTCATACCGAGGTTTTACAAATTACATACCATGTTTTATACAAATTCAAAGCATAGGATTATGCGGGTTTGAAGTCAAAGTCAGGGTGGGCATTGACGGTTATACAAACTTTACAAATACAAGAGTTTACAAATACATGGTTCTACGAACATAATGCGTTACAAATACAAAGTTTCCATATGACTTGACAAGAAAATGATTTTTAAATTCGTTTTCTCAATAACATTTCACAAACCGGTTATTCAAAAAGATTTTTTTTCAAATCTTTTCCAAAACAAACTATGAACTCGCTCAAATTTATGTTGATTTTTTTCGCATGTTCTTTCTCAGGTTATTTTTCAAAGTTATGGAACGGTTGGAATAGGAGAACCATTGGAGACTCGAGTACTTAGTGGGCGTTCATTTTCTAGAAGTCTTAGCTTATTTGCTTCCGCTGTGCAATGAAGATACCAGTCCAGTCACGCCAGCTCTGATATTTTCATGGTGTGACACCTTCGGTTCTTATCATATAGTTGTTGTTATGATTGAATGCAATGATATTAACCAAGTCACACCAAATCACGCTTCCGCAAAAGTCAGGGTGTGACAATTAGAGCTAGTAGTAAGCATTCTAAACACTATTTTGGTTCATGTTAATGTTATGTACAAGTTACACCATCTAAGAAACTAAACTTTAAAAGATGAAGATATGAAGATCTAACATAATCTAAAGAAAAACAAGTGATTTTAGTGATGTTTGATGTATGTGATGAAGTTGTTGTTTTTGAATCTTGTGTTTATGTTTAGATCTATCATGTTAAAGCTTGTTAGAAGCTTAGATCTAACAAGTTTAAGGATGGATCTTGAAAGATCCATGGTTAAACTTGCAGATGAACTTGAAAGACCATTATGTGTACTTGAAAAATGATTTTTAAGGCAAGATCTTGTGTTCTTGAAGTAACTAAGTTTATGTAAAACTAACTTTTGAAACTAAACTCCATGAAAAGTTTATGAAAGGTTCATCAAGAAGCTTTTTTATGAAAGATTCAAGTATGTTAAGTATGGATCTTGGAAGATCCATGATGAAACATGATTTTAAACATAAAGATCTTTTAAATAAGCACAAGAATGGTTTTAGAGCATATTTTTCAAGACTTTGAAACCCTAAAACTCATGGATGGTTTAGTTAGTAAGTTAAAGTTTCATAAAAAGTTTATTTAAAATTTACAAGAACACTTGTTTTTGAAAGATCCTTGTATGTAAAGTGTAGATCTAAAAGACTACACATTTTTAACAAAAATCAAGTTCATCATAAGGTTTTACATGATAAAATTAGTGTATGTTAGTTGTGAAAATTGTTGGAAATTGTTTTTGATGATGAAAAGAAAATAAACACATGTTTTGAAAACATGGGAAACCTCCATTTTTAGGGGAAACTATGTCAAAAATTTTATAAAATTTTGACACTTAGAAAAATATAAGCTTTGGTGAAACTTATTCCCCAAAAATTCACCTAAAAATATTTACCAAGGTTTCCTAATTTTTGTACAAGATTATAAGCTAAGAAATAAGGATTTCTTCAAGTTAAAATCAATATTAAGTATGTATATTTTTAGGGAAATATATATATTTAGTGATCACCAAATTTTGTTGTAAGTGTATTCTATGTGTATTATACGTAGTAGTGTATTAGGATCATGAAAATACACTAAATACTCCCAAGGAGTATCACCAACAAAATACACATGAAAATACATAACAAATACCTATGAATATTCATACAAAAATAACCCATGAAAGGGTATATGGACAAATACAAGAAAATATATTTGTATAAATATAATCCTTAACAAATTTTGGGCTTGGAAAATATTGGACCTAATTATATATTTGGACAAATATATAACTATTACCAAGTAGTAAAAATTATACAAAATCGGGTGAAAAACAAAAATAAATACATATATTTCCAAGCATGACAAAATATATATGTTTCACACAAGTCAAAAAATATTATTTTTAAGAAATATAATTCTGGAAAGTATTAAAAATCAAAGTATTGATTTTTGGCAATTAATGTAAAATACACGGGTATTTACATGAGAATACAAGTATACTTTCCTAAGTATACTTGCACAAAAATAATATTGAAGATATTATTTAGCAAAATACTTATATTTATTATTGGAAAATAATATAAGTAACATATTTGGACAAGTTAAAAATATAATTATTTTAACACCTATCGTTGGTCAAACACTACATAAACAGATATATATTTTGGAAGTAAAATATATATTTACGAGAGAACAATACAAATTCAAAATACAAGAACACGACGAACGGGCGAGACCCGACAAACAAGGGCACGACCCTCACACATGATGAATACAAACAAGACAAATACATAAACTTAAGATGGTGACTTGTACTTGTGTGTTACAAGTCTAGTGACTAACGTACATAGAATACATATAGGTCACGACGCTTACGAACACAGCCGGCGAAGTTTACGACGCAAGATACGTAAAACTGTGAGTTCATGTCCCCGCTTTTAAACATTTTCTTGTTTTCTAAACTTAGGGAAAATACATGTACTGTTGTATGTAGAAACAATACTAAGGAATGATGCTATAGATCATGTCACGAGTAGGGTACCATAAGCACCATTAATCAAAGTAATTCCTAGACCGCGGAACAAAAGGTTAGATCTAATGGGTTTTAGGCAGCCACACTCTTGGCCACATTTTTACAGAGAGTGCTTTTGTGTCTCTAGTCATGAACCGACAAGTAAAATGCCTATGGTTTGGATACTTCCTATGTTGTTACACATGTTAATGGCCTTGCAAACCATTAGCGATCTCGATTTCCTTACATTTACAGAATACTTTTTCAAGTACAATTACATGCCATGATTCTTACAATGAATACTTAATTTTTTTACGCAAAACTGCATGAATTCACACCAACTTATGTTGACGATTTTCCAAAACTTACATGTATTTCAGGTGACTAGGTGGATGTACGCGCGGTCTCCTTGATCAGGATGGTTGTTGATGTGTCAAGTTATTTTGTGTCGAGGCTCCATTGCCACTTTTGTAGGATTTGTTTGTTATATCCCGCCTCCCGTGGAGATATAATGATCAAAACCTTAATATTTGTTTTTGAAACGAAGTTGTAAACTTTTCAAACAATTATCTTATGTGTGATGTAAACTTATAACTTAACCTTTATTTTGGGATGTTAAACTATTAATGGAATTGTGGAGTTGTTTTACATTCATGTAGTACTTTTACCATTCGTATGCAATGAGAACCTTTCAGGATAAGACCTCGTGCTTTCGCCTTAGAAAGGGGTGTGACAGATTGGTATCAGAGCTGCGATTGTAGTGAACCATGATTCCTTCTCGAGTTTAGAGTACAATCCTTAGGATCCTCTCACGAAAACAATTTTACAAATGTTTTTCATTGCATAAAACTTTCCGCGACATCCACTACCTGAACTTGTTTTTCAAAAATCAAGAGAGGACGATTACATGAATAAGTCACACACAAGAATAGACTAGGAAACCTCTGGAGGGTGCACAAAAGTAGAACGTATATTTAACTAGGGACTACTTGCATATTTGTATGTAATTATATATGTATTAATTAAGTAGTAATAATTAATAGATGTATATATATACCGTGACCTTTATGTTGCAGGTACTCATGCCAACTTCTGAGAGCAGTGGTCTGTCTGATGAGCACGATACTATGGCAATCGTCTCCGATGATGAGGTAGCATACGCTCCCGAGATCTTCAGGTCTGACTCTGAGAGCGACCCGGAGATGATGTCTGATGACGATGATCTTGACGATTTTCAGCCTTTCGCCCTACCAGATTTTGGTGACGACGTCCCTTTCATTGATGATGTCCTAGCTTTACCTTTACCCCTACATGACCAGCTTATCATCGGACATCCGATGGTGAGCATCTTGTTGAGCCTATTCTGATTCATGCTATTCCCCTTGCTGCCATCCCTGCTGACGATTGGCCTTTCATTGTTGATTTGGATGATGATGTTGATGTCCCCGTGATTGAGGTGGAGCACCCTGACGACAATCTTGGCAATGGCGAAGTGTTCGACATCGCTATCCTAGACGTGGCATCCCCAGTTGTCTCTGTCATCGATATCTCTTCTGATTCTGATCTTGAGTCTGACGCCGACTCCTTTGAGTTAGTGACTCCCTCTGCCCTTCGAGCCGCTGGATTAGAGGCTTACCCTACTGATGATGATGATGCTGTGTCTGTTGCACCAGCTACTCCCGTTCATATTCCTACACCTACTGGTACACCTCATCATACCCCCGTTCGAGCTACCAATGACAGCTCTTCACAGCCACCTGTCCCAGTGGACCATTCCAGTTGGTTACGTAGTATTCGTTATGCTACAGCTTTTCCATGTACCCCTCCTACTCATGAGGGAGAGCCTTCAGGTCATCCACACATACCCCCACCCGAGTTGAGTCCATGTCTTCAGTCACCTCGATTATTCCCTCCATATACTATGCCGTTGTCTGATCTGTATCATCCTTCTCATCACTCTGGTTACACCAGAGATGGCCTCCTGCTATCATTCCAACTGCAGGTAGAGATCCTCTACCGCAGAGTCTATGAGTTGGAGAATGAGGCTGACGCTAGGCGACCTCCTCCACCAGACTTTCTGCCACCAGTCACACCTCCACCACCATCCTCACCCCCACCAGCATCTCCACCACCACCTGTTCATGCACCAGTTGATGGTCATGCTGCTCGATTCCTCACCCTAGAGCAGCAGGTTAGTTTTCTGATCCATCTAGTCCATGAGCTCGAGGATGAGGTAGCTCACCTTCGTAGCTTGGTTTTCCGTACGCCCCCACACTCTCCACCAGCCGATTAGATTTTTCATTGCAGGTTTTGATGGAGCAGTATTTTTGGGTCTGAAGACTACAGCCGAGTTTTGGTTACAACTTGAAGACAAGGACCGCCAATGTGAAGAAAGATATTTTTCCTTTTATATGTATTAAAACTTGTACTATTGGGTGATGTAACCCTTATGCATTTTTGTTTTCTTCACAAACAATTATGTAACAAGTTGTCCTGATATGTATAAAAACTCGGTGATTATCTTTGTGACACATCAATATTTATCTGTTTATGCATGCTTGTTGTTGTATGAATTGATTTATATGTTTGGTGGATTGTTTGATGTTACTTATGTGTGTATATACGTATATGTATATATATTCTGTTGCTATCTAGTATGGGGGTATCAGATAAACACCTAACTCTATTGTGTTATGCTTTGAAAGAACATGGCACCAAGGAGAATGGTGAACACTCGAGGATCTGACCAACCTCCTCCTCCACTGATGCCGAGGACTGTTGAAGAATTGAACTCTCTTCTGGAAGAAAGGATTTCTGAAGCTATCACCCAGTACGAGGCGAACCGTGCTGAGTACAGTGGAGGCTCAGGTGGTACCGGACGCAATGGACATGGAGATTCATCCGGAGGAAACCCTAACCAAGGTAACATTAAGTTAATTTGTTATAATTAGATGAAACTTATGAACGGTATTTGATTCAATGTTTCATTGGTTGCTCATGTGCGAATTGGTTGAATAAATTCCAGGCTGCATTCAGGCTGTAACTCTGGCTGTTAGCCTTACTGAGGATGCTGTTCGCATGAAAAGTTATCATTGAAGGCTACTGAGAAAACTGAGACGCATGTTGAGTCCTCTGGTGACAAGAAAAGGAAACATTCTAATCTGAATCAAGGGACCTGTAACAACAACAAGTGTTCCAACAGCAAGAAGCGTGACCCCAATCCACCCAAGGAGACGAGAACATTTGCAGCTGCGAATGACGCTGCAACTAGAGGATACCAGGGCACTCTGCCCAAATGTAACAAGTGCAAGCGTCACCATGATGGAGCTTGTCGCATTCCAAAGTGTGATAAGTGGGGAAAATTGGGGCACCGTGCCGATGACTGTTGGGGAAAAAGAAGTGGAAGTGGAAATATGGATGAAAATGGTGCTGGAAATGGGAATGGTAACGGAAATGGCAATGGTACTGGTAATAGAAATGGAAACGGAAATAGGCAAAACCAAGGATGTTTTGGTTGTGGTAGCAAAGAGCACTTCAAGAAAGACTGCCCAAAGGAAAACAATGCCCAGGCTCGAGCATTCGTGATAGGAGCAAGGAACGTCCGCGAGGACACTAACGTGGTCACTAGTACGTTTCTCGTTAACAATCAAATTCCATCCATATTTTTGACACTGGTGCCGATTATAGTTTCATGTCTGTGGAATTTAAACGTATGCTTGGGATTGAATCTAGTAGATTAGATATTCCTTATTCCATATAACTAGCCGATGGTAAACTTGTTGAAACGGGCGAAGTTGTTAGAGGATGTACATTGGAACTTGGTGAACAAAGATTTAGCATTGATCTTTTACCGGTCCAGTTGGGTAGCTTTGACGCAGTGGTCGGCATGGATTAGCTATCCAAGAATAGAGCCGAAGTCGTTTGTCACGAGAAGATCATTTGCATTCCTCTTCCGAATGATGAAACGCTCATAGGGCATGGAGAGAAAAGAAACACGCCTCCGCGGATCATCAACTGTATTAAGGCACAGAAATGCATACGAAAAGGACGCGTTGCCTTCCTGGCGCATGTGGTAGATAAGAAGGTTGAGGAGCCGAAGCTTGAAGAGATTCCTGTGGTAAAGGATTTTCCTGAAGTCTTCCCCGAAGACTTATCGGGATTACCTCCGCAAAGACAAGTCGAGTTCCATATTGACTTGGTTCCAGGCGCCGCTCCTATGGCCAAGGACCATATCGACTTGCACCATCCGAGATGCAAGAATTAATTATCTACACAACTCCAAAAGTTGTTGGATAAAGGATTTATAAGGCCGAGCATCTCGCCTTGGGGAGCTCTAGTTTTGTTCGTAAAGAATAAGGATGGACCCCTGCGGATGTGTATTGATTATAGAGAGTTGAATAAGCTCACTGTTAAGAATCGGTATCCGTTACCTAGGATTGACAACTTATTCGACCAGTTGCAAGGATCGAGCTATTACTCCAAGATTGACCTTCGATCGGGCTATCATTAGTTGAGGATTCAGGAGGAGAGCATACCAAAGACTTCATTCAGGACTCGTTATGGGCACTACGAGTTCCTAGTGATGCCATTTGGATAGATGAACGCACCGGCTGTATTTATGGATCCGATGAATCGCGTTTATAAGCCATATCTTGGTAAATTTGTGATTGTATTTATCGATGATATTTTGATCTACTCACGAACGAAGGAAGAACATGAGCAACACCTAAGAACCATTCTGGAACTGCTAAGGAAAGAGAAACTTTATGTGAAGTTCTCAAAATGCGAATTTTGGATTCGCGAGTTATAGTTCCTTGGCCATGTTGTAAACGAGAATGGTATCCATGTAGATCCGTCAAAGATTGAAGCGATAAAGAATTGGGAAGCCTCCAAGACACCGACTGGAGTGCGACAGTTTTTGGGATTAGCTGGTTATTACCGACGATTTATAGAGAATTCTCTAAAATTGCCCAGCCGCTAACTTCCCTCACACAGAAAGACAAGAAGTTTGACTGGGGGGACAAGCAGGTAGAAGCCTTCCAACTTCTCAAAGACAAGCTATGCGATGCACCGATACTATCTCTACCCGAAGGCACTGAAGACTTTGTGGTATGCTGTGACGCTTCGCGTCAAAGTTTGGTTTGCGTGCTCATGCAATGCCAAAAGGTCATCGTCTATGCATCACGGCAATTGAAAGTCCATGAAAAGAACTAAACCACCCACGACCTGGAGCTAGGCGCGGTGGTATTTGCCTTGAAGATTTTGTCATAACCCCCGACCCCACCCTGGGAGGGGGAGTCGTGAACCAGTCAGATGGTATCGGTGTTTATTAGATACGCAGCGGAAAATTTTTCATCAGAATCGAAGTTAGGAAATAATTTCAGAGTTTATAAAACACCAAACTTTTAATATTAAACAAATGGGCTAAAACCCATATTCAATGCAATTGTTTTTATAGGGATAAACCCAAATAAATAAAACATAAATTTCTTCTTTTATTCAGGTAATTATAGCCACTTTATTTAAGCCTTCAGTGCTCCATAGCTGCCTTCTATTATCTTTACAGCAAATTACCTGAAACGCGTTTTGAAAACATTTTATCAGTAATAAATACTGGTGAGTTCATTCCATTTTTATAAATATATTGTTATACTTTACAGGATTAAGGGTTTTTATATTTGTTTATATTTACCCAAAGCTCAATCAGTATTGGTCACATGGTGGCAGTTCCGATGTGACAGTGGTCATATCACACATTGGCTCACTTTCGTCCAATAGTGAAGTTTATCAAGTAATTATATCTTATTATTATTCAAAGGTATTTGTCACTAGGCGATTCCCATGACGGTGGTCAAATCACTGTTGATCAT
This sequence comes from Helianthus tuberosus, assembly GCA_030545235.1. Taxonomy (NCBI): domain Eukaryota; kingdom Viridiplantae; phylum Streptophyta; class Magnoliopsida; order Asterales; family Asteraceae; genus Helianthus; species Helianthus tuberosus. The sequence goes on along the minus strand of CM060351.1, from coordinate 126,458,831 downwards.
TCTTTCAACTAGTGACTAGGGTCATACTACTGTTGATCATTCTCTCAACCAGTGCATGTGGTCATATCACTGTTGATCGTTCTCTCAACTAGTGACTGTGGTTATAACATTGTTGATCATTCTTTCAACTAGTGACTGTGGTTATGTCACTGTTGATCATTCTCACAACTAGTGACTCCGAACTTAGTAGTGTCCCATGACATTACTTTGTCAAATATATTTTCTATGACACAAAACCAATTAGCCTAGAAAATGAAGTATATCATTTTCTGTCAAATTAATAGCTATAGCTTTATCAAATATAATATATTAATTAAATAATTGTGATATTATTATTTAATATATTAACGTGACTAAGATTAAAAATATAATCTTAGTATAGTAGAATATATTATATTTGACATATTTTATTATGGCATACATTTATTAACTAAACATTATTTTATAATGTTAATAGTAATTTAGGTTTATTAAATATATTTTCTTTAATATATATTTTAATAATGATTAATAAAGCTCTATTTTATATACACATCATTTAGATTATTTCAATCATACATTAAATTTATTAATGATTTAATGTAAAAATAATATTAGTTATAGGCTATGGCCACTGGGACACAATTTCCCCCGTGCTTTTGGTCATGCTAATATTGGCTAACTTTTTGGCTAATAGTAACGTGGGTCAAGTAATGTATAAAACCTCCCATACCGACAGTTATTGCAGAATACAAAAATTTAATCACTGTAAGTATAACTGATAAATATTTAGGATTTTGGAAAGTATATTTTTAAATATAGTTGTATCACAAAAATGTGATAAAAAGAAGAATGAGTCACAAACTGTGAGAAAAGAGAATTGACTCACTTTGTAACTTTAGGGTTCAACTAAAAGCTTCCTGGTATAATCTTGGGTATAACTCCTGAGCTATTTAATATATATACAATGCACTCGTGTTAAATATAATAACCCAAATTCAACTTTATCAATACTACCCGAGACAGAACCCCAACGGACTTAGTCGGGCAGAGCCTTGACATGCGTTACGGGGCGCTAGATCAATCGGGCAGGGTATCGACTCAGTAATCAGGGGTTAAAACACTTAAAACGGGGCAGGACATTATTACTATTATGGGGTGAATTTACTATATATATATACGTAAAAAAAGACAGAGAGAGCGACAATTTGAAGAATAGAGGGACTGAGCAATTGTTAGAATGATCCCCACTATCTTATTTATACTTGATTTGAATTTGAGGAGCATGTTCTTTCTTGTCTACACACAAGACACGTATAAGAACATTAATTCACAAATGCTATCTTTTATTCCTTTGCCATGACACGTATACAACTATATTTAATGCACACAAGTAAACATAGCAATTTATGTTAGTTTTAATTATTTAATTATTTTATTTTTATAATTAATTCAGCTGCTTCACTTATTTGGCGCGTATAACTTCTAAAATATGACGTTTTATAGAACAATGAATATATGTCATTAGAACGAGAATATTTGTATCTACATTTTGAACCAAGTTTCATTAAAAACGAAGTAGGTTCAAATATAATGTATTTCTATAATTAAATTACTAAACGGTTCCTAGGTCCGTCTAGGTACTTCATAATTCTAACAGTCAACTTACCCGTAGCCTACCCGTTTTTTTTTTTTGGAAGGTGACTTACAATGTACAGGACCTTAGGTCACCGGGTTCATGTCGAAGACATTCCCCCGTCAGCCCCGCTCTTCCGGACGCGATGTTCGATCGGGCCCCGGCCGTTGCGAAAGCTGACTTCCGCCCGGAAACCATACTGCCCCCACACGAGAGACTCGCTGGGGTAACAGCTGGGTAAAACCGGGTTGCCCTCAAGACCGCACCATGCCTCGGTAGGATACGATCTATCATTGGGACGTCCCCCCCCCCCCCCCCTAAGACCACAAGTGGGAGTCGAACCGGCGGCCTCCAAGGAGGAAGCCGGCCGACTTAACCTTATGGGAATAACCCACTGGGCCACGGGAGGCGGATAGCCTACCCGTTTAATAATATAAGTTTTTATATATTTTATTTTAATATAGAAAATAGAAATATCACACATATACAAACCAATTAATTAGTATAACATTCCAACCAATTATAAAAAAAATAGTTTTTAAACTATATGGGTCGAATAATTAAAAATAAAACTAGTTACTAATGGTTAATAAATCTAAACAACCTATAATTCTTATATGATAAAAAAATGGAAATGTTACATCCTCCCCACTTTGTTTTAAATCTTGTCCTCGAGATTTGGGCTACAAAGTCTTCTTAAAGTTATGTCACGTCTTAATCGATAAGAATAGTATTAAGTTAAATGACACATAATCAAGACATGTTCAATGAATACGTATTTTACAATAAACAGGGCTCAATGGTTCGACTGATCGATTTCTAGGAATCGATGTCAAACGAAAGAGGTGAAATGATATAATTTCCAAGGTGACTAGGTTCAAGTCAAAAGAGATTTATGATCAATCGATGTCTAAATTGACTGTTTACAAGTTGTAAATAACTTTTAGAAACAATAGAATTCACTGTCAAAAGAAAACTTACTTTGATTGTCAACTGAATAAGACTCAGAATCAAGAAGATCAAAATGAAATAGAAGCTCGAAAATGATTTGTCAACTATCGAACCATGACATGAGGAAAAAAATTAGTGTGTTGACATTATTGAATTGCAAGGATACACCGAAATACAACAGAGTTTAGTGTATCATTGTCTTAATACATAATTGCATCAAGACTATTTTTAAATGATGAGTCAAATCAAACACATATGTGGTTTTGAATGATTCGTATGATCATGATTAGTTCAAGCTACAAGTCTATATCGACGCTGAACGTGTCGTAATGATTAAAATAGTTCAATAATTACAGTGACCGACCAAATTCACCATTCTCGTAATCAACTGAAAGTTTTAATGAAGTGAATTTGGATATTCATTTCAAATAAATATTATAGGATTTTCAATTGATGATGAAAGACCAAATGAATATTATATAATTTATTATATAATTTTCGATTAATGATGAAACAATCTTTAGAGGTACATCGGAATATAATACGAATTTGTGTACTCTTATATTAACACATAATTGTATTAAGACTGTTTAAGATAATGAATCAACAGAAATTAAATAAATAAATCCGTACATCAGGTGTGAAATGAGATTAGCTCAAGCTTCAAGTTAATGAAAATGCCACAACAAGGTGTCGTAACAAAATAAATGATTCAATGAAAGTGAAGACCAAACAAGTCTATTATGGTTCTGAATAGATGAAGTACTTGACAGGAGGCTTTTATCTATAAATTATTATTTGTACTAAGGGCAAATAATAACTTAACTTAGATATTACATAACGGCGATTACGTCTGAAATCATTTTTGCTTCTTGCGTAGTAAGTATGAATGCTCGCGCGTTCTTTTTAGCTCCGTCTGTTGTTCTGGCCTTGTTGTTAGGTGCTTTGGTCAGTTTCGGGCAATATGGTTTGATGTGTCCTGTTTCTCCACAATTGAAACATATATTAGTTTTCCTTCTACATTCTTCCTCTATATGCTCGGTCATCTTGCAGAAGTTACAATTGGGCGTTCTCCTAAAACGGCATTTTCCTGAATGCTTTTTGTTACAGTTTCTGCAGGTAGGTTGCTCCAATGATGATTTAGTTCCCTTCTTCTTGAATTCTTGGAAAATTCTCTGGGCTAACTCTTTCTTCTTGTTTTCTTCTCTTGTGCGGATTAGTCCATCTGTCAGGATGTTAGCTAGTTCAACTGTTTCTTCAATAGTCTGTGGTCTAGCGGCCTTGACCATGTCTCGGATATCACTAACTAATCCCCAAATACAACGAGAAATTAGTACGGGTTCTGGTGAAGCCAGAGTCGGTACCATTCTTGCGTATTCGAAGAACGTTGTCGTATATTCACGGCTCACATTTATCATTTTATGATTTAGGAACTCATTAGCCATTCAATCCTTTTCATAAGGGGGACAAAATTTCATTTCTGCCATTTCCTTGAATCTTTCCCAGTTCATGACATAAGCCAAGTCACTTCCTTCTGCCTGAAGAATTGTATTCCACCATTCTAAGGCTTCTTCTTTAAAGAGGTTGGAAGCATGCATCACCTTATCTTCTTCGGCACATTTGCTGATCTTCAGAATAGCTTCCGTCTTTTCCAACCATCGCAGAGCAGCCATGGTGCCTTCACTGCTTGCGAACTCAGTTGGTTAAATGCAAATGAGTTGGATGCTAAAGCAAGATACGATGTGCTTAGAACCAGGCCGGAGAAGTTCCCACGACAAGTTTGCATGGATCTTCTAGGTGCAGTGAACCAGCTTGACCGATTTAACAACCTAGTCACCGGCCCACTGAGAGCCGCCCTGTGCACTCGACTTCGCTCAGTCCATGAATATAACCTAGAATTCTACAGCACATTCACTTTCAAAACGAGAGCCGGTCCATTTGATAATGATGGGGTAGAATTCTGATGTGGGGGGACTGTGTACTCAATCTCGATAGCACAGTTTGGGGCGATAGTTGGGTTGTATGCGGAGGAAGATGCGGGGGATGAAGAAAACATCGGAGGTTTATGTGAAATACCAGAAAACCAACGCTAGGCTGCTTGGGCGCAAATAGGAGAAGGCATCTACAATCCCAGCAGCACTAAGAGCACTAAGTTGAGGGACCCTCTTTATCGTTACATCCATAGGGTCCTCACTTACTCTCTAAGCCAAAGGCACAACAGTAGTGGCGTTGTAGGGTTACGAGATCTGGTGGTCCTTCATTGCATTCATACCCGCACCAACCTTGATGTTCCGTACCTCTTGCTCCGAAATATGCATTGGAACCAACTTGCTACTCCCCCGACTCCTATCTTCTTTGGGGGGTGGATATACCGTCTTTTCAAGCATTTCGTGAACATGCCCAGGTCTTTCCAAAAGAGCCCATGGTCGGGAAGAGTGGACATGGTCATCTGCCGCTCAATGAACCTGATTTATGAAGCGGAAGATGGGACGGTCAGCTTCCAAAGAGTCCAGGGGCATGCATGGAACCCGCAAGAGGCACTCGTCTTACATGCTCCACATTTCCAACCTCCTCCTCAATACCATTACCAGCCCCAGGGTGATCCGGGTCAATCCTCCTCACAAGGAGGCAGTTTTCCTAATTTTCAAAGTTTACATGATTTGTTGCAGGAAAACCTCATGTGCACTAGGAACACCTACAACCTAGCCAGCAACATGTACACCCGGGTCGGAGCAATAGAGAGGAACATTTCCGATATACAGGATGACATTGGGAACATCCGGGAGTACATGGCGGGGCACGGAGGAGACGATGATGCTGAAGACGAGGATATGGACTAAACGGGAGGAGGTAGGATCAGCTGGTTGGAGGTCTATAAGGTTAACCCCCTTATCTCATGAACAATTTCTGGCCTGCGTGCCAAGTGTTGAACAATTTTACTTCCTTTAACACTTTTAATTTTCTGCATTTTTCTTTATTTTAACTTTGTGGTATGGATGTTTGAACAATGGTAATTTAGGATGCTTGTTATGGTTTGGTGTAGTATTTATTGATAAAACAGGTACAAACGAGGCTTAGAGCACTAAACATTAGTGCCACCAAAGCCGGGACAGCAAAACCGAAGCTAGAAACCTGTTTTACACCCTTGTAGATTGTTTACACGGGGTCGTGTCCAGCCGACACACTCCCGTGCCCATTGCCCCAGACCTTCTGTTTGTTTATTTATGCAGACTTTCGCTAGACACGGTGTCGTGTTCACCCGACACGCCCCCGTGTCCACCTTCTGTAAGTTCTTGTTACTGGCACTCTGTACACGTGGTCGTGTTTACCCAACACGGGGCCGTGTCCAGACGCCTAGTAACATAATTTTTTGCTTTTTCACATCTTTTTACACATTCAATCAACCTAAAAACTTATTTTTGGGACACATTGAGGACAACGTGTAATTAAGTGTGGGGGGGGGGATGCTAAAACCTTGAATTTTTCAAGTCCTAATTACAAGCCTTACACAAAACTCTATTGGAACCGCTAAACACCCCAAAGTTTTTCAAAAATTTCATTTTTTTTACTTGTCTTGGTTTAATTTGGGAATTACAAGTTCTAAAAATGTGATATTTTTACAAATTTACAACCGATAGCGTCATGATAAAAAGAACCGACTTAAGAAAATTATGAAACGGCATGACAAATCTTGTTAAAATTTGATTATATATACTTGATCACATAAAAACCCATTCCCACAAAATGTGAGTTTTGAGCCTTTATTGAGCATATAAATACACATCTTTAAACTAAATGCTCATTTTTCGTTTCTTGTGTGAGTAGCCGCTTGGTTCTTACGACTCTAGAACTTGCCACGACAATACATTCCCGGTCCTTACCAACTTAAACCCAAGTAAGTAAATGATGGAGGCATTAGGACTAATCCTTTTTATTTCAACACCATTATTTTTCTTTTTTTTTACCACCTACCCAAAATCCCCCTAGTTAACCCCTTTGAGCCTAAACCTTTTCATTTCTTAACCCAAATTAAACACCCTTTTACCCACCACAACCCATTTTTCATTTTAAACCCTTTATTTTAGTAACAAAGCTCGGTTTTTCTTATGACTTCCTTATAAAAAAAAAACTGATGATAATGAAGCCAAAAGAAATAAACAAATAAGGTTATCAAAAAGAACTTTGTTTAAAAAATTCGCTTCATTAGAATAAAAAGTCATAAAAATAAAGTCTTATGAAAACCGATGCTTTTTACGCCTTTCGCCCTTTTCTACTAACCACTAACCTAACCACCTACCTTTAACCCAAACCTAACCCTTCCCCAAAAGTCCTCTTGATATTTACAAAGGTTTTAGTTAAAAAGGAGGATGATTGATTACTTGGCAAACTTATGGTAGGAATAAGTTCCATGCCGCTCTCGAGTGTTTCACAAAAATACATCTTCGGCCGAGTGTTGAGTGATCCCCCGTGAGGTATGTGAACTTGTATGTAAATGGAATTTTAAAGAGGCATGTTATGCCCTAATAAATAATTTCTCTTTTGAAAAGTTTTAAATAAATCATGACGAATAGGATTGTAAATAAAATAAAAATAAAACCTAATAAAGAGTCTTGGAATCCCGACACTCTATGACAAGCCCAAAAACCTTCTCTTCTACCCATTCCATTTGGGTGTGTAAGCCACAAAATAAAGAGTTTTGCTTGAGTACAAGCAAAGATTCAAGTGTGGGGGTATTTGATGTGCGCAAAATGCAACATATAAATTACATCAAATGAGGCAAAAAACTAACATTTTTTTAGTACTAATGTTGGAAAAAGTGTGCTTTTGTCTTCCTTTTGTATTTTCAGGGTTAAATGTGCTTAAATAAACAAAAGAAGCAAAAATGCAGCCAAATCCAGCAATAATACAAGAAAAGGAATAAACATGGCATGCCCGACCCCTAGACAGCATCTCCCCAAGCAAAAACAAAAGAACAGAAGGCTGAACACGCAAGTGTCTGCAGAAAAGACAAAGCTGTAGAAGCTTCTATCACCAACGACGGGGGCGTGCACAGCGGACACGGGGCCATGGTCAACTCTAAGATTCGCAGAATCTAGGAAAATCTTGATAGTACAGATACGCTTCTGCACACGGGGTCGTGCCCAGTGGACACTGGGGCGTGTTTAACTAATGCAGACAAACTGCATTTAATGAAGAAAAAGAAGATGGGTGGACACGGGGCCGTGTCCGGGCTTTTGTGCAGGCTATAAATAGGGGTGTTTGGCTCATTTGCAAACCATCCCTTGGCAAACCACCTCTCTCACACTTCACCCACCCACCACCACCACCACCACCATCACAACCCACATCCACCACCATCATCCATCATCCATCGTAGAGTGTGTGAGTAGTCTCGGGATCCAAAATTGATCGTAAGAGTTCTTGACAATCAAAGGCAATGTTTGCCTAAGTCTCTTACATCACTTGGTGAAGATAAGTGTTTAGTGTAATACTTTTTATTTTTAATCTTTTTGCACTTTTTATTTGGTTATGTATTAATGACTTTAATAACTAGTTTCTTATGTTGAAGGTGAGTCTTCCTTATCGTTTGCCCGTGGTGTCTTGGCATTATTTTACTGTCTATATAAAATAAAAGATTTTCACCATTCATATCCCCACGGTCTATATGGAGATATGTTGGCTACCTGGTCGGGGGTTAAGGGAACGGTTTGGTAAGAGTCTTGCCTTATTCAGTGTATAGATCCTGCAAGGACCTGGGTCAACTTTAGTAGGACCTCCTTCAATACCCACTGGTATTGGATGGCAGGGGTCCGAACTCCTTGATCCCCTCATATGTAAACTACTATTAATACTTTAACCCGGCTACTTAGGACTGTATCCCTGCTGACTCAGACTACTTAGCCGAGGGTAACGTCACCTTCAAAAGTGGGGCCTACCACATTATGCATTAATAACTTAATTAATTATCTTTCAATAATCCAACCCTTTAGGATTGTATCTTGCTGACTCAAACTACTGGGTTGAGGGTAACGTCACCTTCAAAAGAGGGGCCTACTACAATAACTAAGATAATATCTTAACAAGTGCAAAAGTGCGGAAATAATCAAAGGTTACACTAAATACGAGTCGGATCCAAGTGATTCATCTTGTCTATCTGTTTTTATTTTATTTTTATTTTTCAGCATTTTAGTTAGTTTTAGTTTTCTTGTTTAAAAACCTTTTCCTAAAATTTTTATTTGATTAGACGTTGAGGATAAACCGGTACTAAAAGCTCTTGTGTCCTTGGACGACCTCGGTATCTTACCAACACTATACTAGGCTCACGATGGGTGCACTTGCCCATATGTGTGTTTAGTGTTAGTAAATATCGTGTTTTATAAATTTAAAACATGGCTAAAAGTGTTAAAAAGTGCTTAAAATATACATTAAAAACTATACAACACTCACACGCATCAAGTTTTTGGCGCCGTTGCCAGGGACACAAGGATTTTAAGAAAGCTTAAAATCAACTGCCTAATCAGTTTTTCAAAACCTTTTTAAAATGCGCGCATTTTTCTGCATTTTAGTTAAGTTTTGCATTTACAGTAGCCTGAACACGGAGCCGTGCTCACTGAACACACCCCGTGCTCAATGAAATTAGTAACTTTAATTCAAACGTCCAGATACAGAATCTGAACACGGGCCGTGCTCACTAAACACGGGGCCATGTCCAGCCTCTATTTCCGTTTTTATTTTTGTTTTCTGGTCTCGAGACTCTGTTGTGATCTGCTGAGTGATTCTTATGGATCAATACTCAGGAGGTTACGACTACACCTATGAGGAGGATGATTATAGGGAAGACTATTGCACCATTTGTGGTGACCCGCACTCGGTTCAATTTTGTAACTTATTTCAACCATCCACTTCATACACCTACTATGAGGAGCCCAGGTACGAGCCATCCACTTCATACACATCCTATGAAGACCCAAGGTATGAACCTCCTCCCTCATACTCATATTTTGAAGAACCAAGGTATGAGCCTTCATACTCATACTTTGAGGAACCAAGATATGAGCCACCACCTTCATATACTTATTATGAGGAACCATGGCATGAACAACCCACCTCGTATGAGTATTATGAAGAACAAAATTACGATACTTATCCTTCATATACTTACAATGAAGAACAAAGGTGTGAACCATCTACTTCCTATGAGTATTATGAGGAACAAAGGATCGAACAACCGGATTCGAGCTTTGAGGATCCCGATCCTTACTCTATCACCGACATAGCCGATTGGATAATAGAACACATTAAAACTATCGAACGTTGCATAAAAGAATCTCGCGTAAGGGAAGAGGAGTCCCGCACAAGAGAAGAATTAAATAAAAAAGAGATAGTTGAAAATGTAAAAATGGAAGAACAAATAAGTGAAAAACCGATACATGAGTTAAACAACGAAAAAGGTGAGTCCGACAACGTTAAAATTCAAGAAGAGTCTAATTTTCAAGAAATTAATCTCTTGTCACCTTCTTTCGAAAATCATTGTTTAGTTCCCACTCATGCTAAGTTTTTAAAAGAGTTAAACACTAACACTAAAATTGAAGAAATGGTAAGCATTAAGTTAACTAATGATCAAACTTCGCTAATAAAAGAAGATCCATTTGAAATTAACATTACACCGGTTCCTTGTTTTTTTCAAAATTCATTTATTAGTAATATCACAATTGATAAAGATCTTTGTGTTAATATAATGCCAAACTACATTTTCGAAAAATTAAGTATTGGTGATTTTTCTCCACTTTAAATACCCATTTTTCTATCCAATCGGAAAGTAATAACATCAATCGGTGTAGTTGAGGATGTCTTGGTTCAAACAAATCAAATGTTAATCCCAACTGACTTTGTCATCCTTGATGACGCTCCTCTAGTGTTGGGACGACCCTTTGTAAAAACCCATGAAGCTTTGAAAAACCGGAAGTGCAACAATCTATCTATTTAATTAGGGGCATTTAAAAAGAGTGTCGATCTTGAGCGTTCAATGAAATATCCATTCGGCAATAATGACCCCCTAATTGAAGATGAAGATGAACCACTCGATACAAGAGAAGAAACCGACCACTTTGTTGAAGAAGAGGTTGCCAAAGAACAAACTTTTGTAGTTCTTGATCGAATTGAGCAACCAAATAAGGTGTCTCCTAAAGTCCCACCTCTTGAGCTCAAAGAACTCCCAAAAGGTTTGGAATATGCTATTCTCGACAAAGATGGTAAATCACCTGTAATTATTTCGTCTAAATTAACTAGTGTAGAAAAAGAAAAATTAATTACACTTTTGAAAAAACACAAAAATGCGATCGCTTGGAAGCTTGTAGATATTAAAGGCATAAGTCCTTCCATGTGCACGCACAAAATTTTAATGAACGATGACTACAAATCGGTAATACAACCACAACGTAGAGTAAATCCAAATGTCCCAGAAGTGGTTAAAAAAGAAGTCATCAAATTGCTTGACGCCGGACTTATTTACCCTATCTCCGATAGTCCGTGGGTAAGTCCCATCCAAGTAGTTCCAAAGAAAGGAGGTATGACGGTAATAACTAATGAAAAGAATGAATTAATACCAACGAGAACCGTCACAGGATGGAGGGTATGTATAGATTATCGTCGATTAAATGAAGCAACAAGGAAAGATCACTTTCCTTTGCTCTTCATTGATCAAATGTTAGAAAGATTATCCGGTCATAAATTTTATTGTTTCTTGGATGGTTTTTCAGGTTACTTTCAAATTCCGATAGCACCCGAAGACCAAGAAAAGACAACATTCACATGTCCCTATGGAACTTTTGCTTATCGACGCATGCCCTTTGGTCTATGTAATGCCCCCGCAACCTTTCAACGTTGCATGGTGGCCATCTTCCATGATATGATAGAAAAGACAATGGAAGTCTTCATGGACGACTTTTCTGTCTTCGGAGATTCATACGATCAATGCCTCGATAACCTTGAGCGAATGCTATCCCGATGTGAGGAAACTAACCTCGCCCTTAACTGGGAAAAATGCCATTTCATGGTAACGGAGGGAATAATACTCAGTCATAAAATCTCGAGCGAAGGAATGGAGGTAGATCGAGCCAAAATAGACACTATTTCTCGATTACCACCCCCATCCTCCGTTAGAGCTATCAGAAGTTTCCTAGGACATGCAGGATTTTATAGGCGATTTATCAAAGACTTTTCTAAAATTTCAAGACCTCTAACAAAATTAATTGAAAAAGATGCTCCTTTCATCTTTGACAAGGATTGCAATCAAGCATTTCAATCCCTTAAGGAAATGCTAGTCAATGCACCTATCATGATTGCGCCTGATTGGAAATTACCTTTCGAAATCATGTGTGATGCAAGTGACTTTGCAGTTGGAGCCGTCTTGGTACAAAGGAAAGAAAAGCATTTTCACCCAATTTATTATGCTAGTAAAACACTTAACGATGCACAAGAAAATTACACAACAACAGAAAAAGAGTTACTAGCCGTGGTATTTTCTTTTGATAAATTACGTTCTTATCTTGTTCTTTCTAAAACAATAGTCTATACAGATCATGCAGCCATTCGATATCTCTTCAAGAAACAGGATGCTAAACCACGTTTGATTCGTTGGATTCTACTCCTCCAAGAATTCGATATCGAAATCAAAGACAAAAGAGGAGCAGAAAACACCGCAGAAGATCATCTTTCGCGCCTAGAAGACCCAGCTTTGGAGGCAACCAGGGATGAACAAATCATTGAAAATTTTCCAACGGAGTCCCTTGAAATGGTGGAATACAAGGAAGAACCATGGTACGCCGACTATGCTAACTACCTAGCTAGCGGTATAGTCGCAAAAGGTTGGCCACATCATCAAAGAAAAAAATTCTTTGCTGATGTAAAGCATTACTTTTGGGTAGACCCTTATCTTTTCAAAATGTGTGCCGACCAACTCATCCGACGATGCGTACATGGTAGTGAAGCAAGGAGGATTCTCCGCCATTGTCATGAAGGTCCATATGGAGGACATCATGGTGCCGCAAGTACCGCACGAAAGGTATTTGATTCAGGATTTTACTGGCCAACCATTTACAAAGATGCCCAAAGTCTTGTCATGACATGTGACGCTTGCTAAAGAAAAGGTAATATTTCTTCCAAAAACGAAATGCCACAAAATGGCATTCTTGTTTGTGAAAATTTTGATGTGTGGGGACTCGACTTTATGGGACCTTTCCCACCGTCAAAAGGAAACAAATATATACTTGTGGCGGTAGATTACTTGTCTAAATGGGCTGAGGCCGAGGCACTTCCAACCAACGATGGAAGAGTCGTGGTAAGATTTCTGAAAAGATTATTCTCTCGTTTTGGAACACCAAAGGCTTTAATAAGTGATAGAGGTACCCATTTTTGTAAACATCAACTTGAAAAAATCTTAACAAGGTATGGGGTCTATCACCGGGTTTCAACGGCATATCACTGTCACACCCTGGCTTTGCGGAAGCATGGTTAATTTGGTGTGACTTCTTAATACCATAGCTTAATCATAACAAGCTATATGATAATAAAACCATGCAAGATCACCCATAGATTTAAGTTTTAAAACCGAAGTAACATAACATTGTCTTAGGGACTACAACACCATAACATAAAACATTGTTTTGAAAGACATAAACATCAACATGAATAAAACGCGGTTTAAGATTTGTGACTCGTCCAGGAAAAAGTCACATTTCCTAAACCGGGATGACCTCGGAACCCATATGCAGCGGGAAAACACAACATACCGCGCCAGATCTTTAATTCCCTGAAATACATGTAAGTTGAAAAATCAACAATAATGTTGAGCGAGTTCATGTGTAAGTGAGTAAATAAACCTTTGTATGTATAAAAACCCTGGTATGTAGCAAATAAGGAAAAAGAGATCACCAATGGTTTGCAAGGCCATTGATATGTGTGAAGTGCAAGTAGGAAGACTCAAACCTAGCAGATTTATGCGTTGGGTACAAAGTCACCCCGAGGTCCGTTCTGTTTGGGCCTGGGGCTGGGCTCGCTACACCCAGATAGATCTACCGCTCCTGCCCCTCGGTCCTACCCTGAGGATTAATGGCCTCAAGTTTCCGCCTACCCACTCACATGATCTGAATAATAACCCTCCTTACGCTAACCATACCATGTAAGAATTATTCGTAATCATAGTAACATGTATTTCACCCCCGCAGTTTAGAAAACTGAAAACAGTTAGAGAAAAGGGGGACATGAACTCACAGTGGTGCGTCTCTACCAAGTATATCTCCTGATCAAGCAGCTGTGCAACGACCTACACGTACTAAATCTATTAGACGGACGGCCGTGCCTTAGCTTAAGGTTTAAGTTTTTGGGAAATAGTTAGACAACTATTTCGTGTTTATATTTTTGTAAATACTTGGTAATTATTCTCCTTCCCAAGGATGGGGGATTTAATACATGCGTGCTCGTAAGATTCGAAATACATTATTAAGTCTCACTTAATATATTTTATTCCTTACTTCAAAATATAAATATCCTTCCCAAAATAATACTTTGACAAAAATACGCGCTCATAAATATTTTCTTAAAATGCGTAAGTTACGTTTTAAAGATCGGGTAGTAATAATTATACCGTTGTAACTTATTATTAATTATGAAGGCGTATGCATTATTTCTGGAATCATTATCATTTGGTAATATTATTTTTACCCTAAAAATAATCTTCGTATATTTCACAAACTAATCATAAACATTTTACAAGTGACGCTTATGAAAAATATATATATCAAATATATATTTACCCCGTTTCATTTTGTGAAGATCCCGCCTCCGATATTTTGTAAATAAAGTCATGGCGAAATTTACGTTTTGAAAACAAGTCAAAAATATATTTACAACACTTGTAGTGAAAATATTCCCAAGTGTTAGGTTTTTAGAAAAATTTCGCCAGAGTTTCCCCTGTAACTGGAGGTGGCCACGCTTTCAAGCGTATCGTTTTCTTTTAAAAGCAAATCAACAATTTCCTTATTCTCAATAACAACTTTCCAAAGCATCAAACTAGTCAAAACATATATAAATCGCATAAATTACATGAACTTGTGGTTTATCCAAAAATGCGTGATAAATCCCACTATTTTTAGTGGATCTTTATATAAATCAACTTCGTTTCTTGAAAGTCTCGTTTTTAAAGGAATTTCATCTTTACAACTTCTTGTAGAATTTGACAATACTAGTTCTTTGTCGAAACTTAGTGTTACACAAGTATTTACACACTTGTGTGTTTGCTAAAATCATTCTTGTTTATGAAAGATCCGTCTTTAAAAGTATGTTTTCTCTTGACACGTGGTCCTTTGAAAATACTGTTTGTAGATCCGTAGATCTACTAGTTTTGAACACTATTTCATGAGTAAAATCGGTTTTACACAAGTTCATGTTTAATGTGTGGTAGAGTTTCATCATTTAACCCTTTGTACACTTAAACAAACTCTATGTCATGATCCATGATCACGACTAATCCGGGTTAGATGATGATCCGAGCTACCACATCATAGATCGGCACTAAATAATCACACAAAACAAATCTTACAAGATTTACACAACCCTTGTGCTATTAACCAACATTTTTAACATTTTAGTAGACTTTTACATATCATCTTGTAAGTTCATGAGTTTTAACCGTCATATATTATTTTATCCACTTAAAAAAAGATCGAGAGTGTGTTTCAAGCCACTTACTACTAGCTCGAGGCTAGGGAAGAAACTAGTTGAAAAATGCGTGGATAAAAGCAATAGGGTGAGGTCCTTCACGTTCCGAATGCACCAAGCTTCCTTATGTGAGATCCTTAACACTTGTATAAGCTTGGAATGGCAAGATCAAAGCTCGAAATTGGATGGATGGTTGTGGGGTGCTCTCGGCCGAGAATGAAAGAGAGGGAGAGAGAGGAGTGTTGTTTAGTTAAGTGGTTAAGGTTATGGTGGATCAAAGCTTGTTCTTATAGACATTTCTCATGTTAATTGTCCAAGGGTTACTATGTCACCAAGATATTAGACATAGATGATTAATATAATCAAATAAAGGACAAGGGGGGGGGGGGGTCACATATGGTGACCGAATTCGGTTGGGGGGGGGGGGGGGTATTGGTTCAATCTCAACCATGTAGTTAGGATATTAGTTAAGTTAAGTTAATTTAGGGATTAACCCGGTTACTAGTGTGTTATGCATTACATCGGGTGTTAGGGTATTCGGGGACCCTAACTGGCTCAGAAAAGGAAAAACAATGTCAATGTCAATATTTTTGTGTTCCGGGTATAATCCGGTTGTTCGGTTGGATAGAGATCCGTTAAAGTGCTTAACAAAGCTTTAAAGTGTCGTTATTATTATTTTTAGTGACACAACTTATTCCCGACACTTTGGAAAGTGTCTAGTAACATTTTTCTCATGTTTTGGCACTTTATTAGTTAGCTAGATGCTGAATTTTTTTTTTTTGTGTGTTGAATTTTGTACTTAGGGTACGTTTTAGGCACATCCGGTCACTGTAATCTCATTCCTAGTGACGCAGTTCTACAACCCTTATATCCCTACACTCACCACTAGTGTAGCAAACTATCTCAGGCTCTTATAGGCCTTAGAGGCAGTACCTGCCTGGTGCTAGTTATGACAGCACGTTTAATAGGTTATCCGTTCATTGTGCTACTGTGCTTTCGTGCATCAAGATTGTCACTAGAGTTCAGTATGTAAATAATGTAGTGACAGCAAATAGAGTATGATGCAAGTATGTTCAAGTATCAGTATTTCAAGTAGCAGTTCATTCACAATTTCAAGTAAGCACAGTAATTAAGCAGTAATTAATTATTAATTAAGTCATACGGATACCTGGTTTAGTGAGGGTTGTCACATTCTCCCCCCGTTAGAAAAATTTCGTCCCGAAATTTTAAGTTCTGCTTCTAGAAGCAGGGTTCTTGGGAAATAGGTGGGGGTATTTCTCTTTCATCCGGTCCTCATGCTCCCAGGTGTATTCAGGACCATGTCTGGCATTCCAACGAACCTTGACGAGCTTGACACTGCTCCGGCGGGTCTTGTTTACTTTCCAATCCGTAACCTCAACAGGTTCTTCAACGAAATGGAGCGTGTCGTCAACATGAATCTCGTCGGTGGGAATGACAACGGTATCTTGAGTTGGACTTTTCTTCAGGTTGGATACATGAAACGTATCGTGAAATCCATTCAGTTCAGCAGGTAAGTCCAGCTTGTATGCTACTAGCCCTATTCTTTCCAAAATTCTGAAAGGGCCAATGTAACGCGGATTTAACTTCCCACGCTTTCCGAAGCATGCCACACCCTTCCAGGGTGAAACTTTCAATAAAACCATATCTCCAACTTGGAATTCCAAATGTTTCCGGTTTGGATCTGCATAGGCTTTCTGTCTTTCGCGAGCTGCTTCGATGCGTTTTCGAATCTGCGCAATCTTGTCTGTCGTCTCTTGGACGATTTCGGGACCAACAAGCTGCCTATCACCTGCGTCAGCCCAGCATAGGGGTGATCGACACTTGCGTTCGTAAAGAGCTTCAAATGGCGCGGCTCCAATACTCGTGTGGTAGCTGTTGTTGTATGAAAATTCGACCAGTGGCAAATGCTTATCCCAGCTACCGCCCAAATCCATAACACATGCTCTCAGCATATCTTCCAAGGTCTGAATAGTCCGCTCGCTTTGACCGTCGGTCTGAGGGTGAAATGCAGTGCTCAGATTTAATTGTGAGCCAAAAGCTTCTTGGAAGGATTGCCATATCCTTGACACAAACCTTCCGTCTCTATCAGAGATGATCGAGAGAGGCACTCCATGACGTGCGACTATCTCTCTCATGTATATTTCTGCCAGCTTGCTGGTGTTATCCTTCTCTTTGATTGGCAGAAAGTGTGCGGACTTTGTTAGGCGGTCAACTATCACCCAAATAGTGTCATGGCCTCTTGGCGTTCTCGGCAACTTTGTAATAAAATCCATGGAGATTTGTTCCCATTTCCACTTGGGAATCTCAGGTTGTTGCAGAAGTCCTGAAGGCTTCTGGTATTCCGCTTTCACCTTAGCGCACGTTAGACACTTGCTCACATAAACAACAACATCACCCTTCATCCTAGGCCACCAATAGTAATCCTTGAGATCTTGGTACATCTTATCCGCTCCTGGATGGATAGAATACCGCGATTTGTGAGCTTCATCAAAAACAACTTTCCTTAAACCACCAAACAGAGGAACCCAAATCCTTTTCTCAAAACATAATGTTCCTTCCACGTTTGGCACCAATAGCTTCTCCATCCCCCGAAGATATTCTTCTTCAAGATTTCTTTCCTTAAGAGCTTCTTTCTGCGCGGCACGAATGCGCAAGGAAAGATCGGTTTGGATAATCATTTCTAAAGCCCTAACCCTTATGGGCTTGATCCTCTCTTTTCGACTTAGGGCGTCGGCAACCACATTCGCCTTCCCCGGATGATACTTTATCTCGCAATCGTAATCATTTAACAACTCAACCCATCGTCTTTGTCTCATATTCAACTCCTTCTGGTTGAATATGTGTTGTAGGCTCTTATGATCTGTAAAAATTGTACATTTCGTACCATATAGGTAGTGTCACCAGATCTTTAAAGCAAATATCACTGCGCCTAGCTCCAAATCGTGCGTGGTATGGTTCTTCTCATGTACCTTCAACTGACATGATGCGTAAGCAATAACCTTCTGGCGTTGCATCAACACGCAACCCAATCCTTGACGCGAGGCGTCACAGTATACCACGAAATCGTCAGTACCTTCCGGTAGTGCTAGGATTGGCGCATTGCAGAGCTTATCCTTCAACAGTTGAAACGCTTCTTCCTGTTTGATTCCCCAATCAAACTTCTTATCTTTCTGGGTGAGGAGCGTCAATGGTTGAGCGATCTTCAAAAAATCCTCAATGAACCTTCGATAGTAGCCAGCCAAACCCAAGAATTGTCGAATCTCGGTTGGCGTCTTTGGCGTTTCCCAATTCTTGATCGCTTCGATCTTGGTTGGATCCACATGGATTCCATTTCCATTAACCACGTGTCCAAGAAACTGGACTTCACGTAGCCAAAACTCGCACTTGGAGAATTTGGCATACAGCTGTTCTTTCTTCAGCAGCTCCAAAATAGCTCTTAGATGTTGTTCGTGCTCAGCCTTTGTCCTTGAATAAATCAAGATGTCGTCGATAAACACAATCACGAACTTGTCCAAGTACGGCTTGCAAACTCTATTCATCAAATCCATAAAGACTGCAGGTGCGTTTGTCAATCCAAACGGCATAACAAGGAACTCGTAGTGTCCATAACGAGTTCTGAAGGCTGTCTTCGGGATACTCTCCTCTTGTATCCTTAACTGATGGTATCCAGATCGCAAATCGATCTTTGAGTAAAAGCTTGAACCTTGCAGTTGATCAAACAGATCATCAATTCTAGGCAGAGGATATCTATTCTTGATCGTCAGCTTGTTCAGCTCCCGGTAGTCTATGCACATTCGAAAACTACCGTCCTTCTTTTTGACAAACAGGACCGGAGCTCCCCAAGGCGAGAAGCTTGGTCGGATAAATCCCTTGTCTAACAACTCTTGAAGTTGTGTCGACAATTCTTGCATCTCAGACGGGGCAAGTCTATAAGGTGCCTTAGCCATAGGCGCGGCACCTGGGACTAAATCGATGTGAAA
Source organism: Helianthus tuberosus (assembly GCA_030545235.1). NCBI lineage: Eukaryota > Viridiplantae > Streptophyta > Magnoliopsida > Asterales > Asteraceae > Helianthus > Helianthus tuberosus. The sequence goes on along the minus strand of CM060351.1, from coordinate 126,439,547 downwards.
CTCCACTTGCCTCTGAGGTGGCAGTCCAGGCAAGTCCTCCAGGAAGACTTCCGGATACTCCCTCATGACAGGGATGTCTTTGATCTTCGGTTTTGCAGCTTTCTTGTCTACAATGTGTGCCAGGAAGGCAGCACACCCCTTTTGCAAACACTTTCGCGCTTTGAGGCAGCTGATAATTCTTAACGGCGTATCGCGCTTTTCGCCATGAACCACAATTGTTTCGCCATCTTCGGTCGGGATACGAACGACCTTTTCGTGACAAACAATTTCTGCCTTGTTGCTTGATAACAAATCCATTCTTACTACCACGTCAAAGCTCCCCAGCTGGACTGGTAGTAGATCCAAAGTAAACTCACGTTCTCCCAACTCGATTGCACAACCTCTGATCACTTCATTGGCTTCCACTAACTTCCCATTAGCCAATTCGATTGAGTAGGGAATATCTAACTTACTAGCGGCTAAACCAAGCATATTCTTAAATTCTAACGATACGTAGTCGGCACCAGTATCAAATAAAACGGATGCATAGCGTTAGTTTACAGGGAACGTACCAGTAACGACATTGGGATCCTGGCGCGCTTCCCTCGCTTCGATATTGAACACTCTTCCACGGGCTTGGTTCAACTCTGGGCAGTTCCTCTTAAAGTGCCCGATATTACCACAGTTAAAGCATCCAGGTCTTTGCCCGTTTCCACCTCCATTTCCAGCTTGGTTATTCCTTTGGTTATGATTTACAACGCCTGCTTGATTCACATTGTTGCCTCGATTCCCATTGCCTCCATTGTTTCCTTGTGGGCGATTTCTAATTCCACCCCGGTTATTGTTTCTGTTTCCAAATCCTCCTTGGCCTCCCTGACCAACAGTGGCCCAACAAGAATCCTTCAAGTGGCCAGGTTTCCCACACGCTTCACATACCTTCAAACCACATCGGCCAGAATGGTGACGCTGTGTAACACCCCAAAAACGGGTTTGGTAATCAAACCACATTAACACTAAAAGACGGCTAAAGAACCGTTAGTGGTAAAAGTTAAGCCAGAAAATATTAGAATTTATATAACTAAATCTAATATTTAATAAAAAGAGAAAAAGAATGTGTTTGGGAAATAAAATTTGTAGAAGGCCCGAGTTAACGGGACTTAAACTAAACTTGGTCATAGATTCCCAAAACCCACTAATTTAATTAGGAATGTTTAACCTAGTTAATAAGTGGGGAATATTGTTGGAAATAAGTAGGTTGTGCCCTACTTAATTAACTAATCAAATTAGAGGGGCCAATGTTGTTAAAATTGAAACTTATATTATCAATTTTAATTAAAAACAAAACCCAACACCTCATTTGTGAGGCCTGGTCGAACAAGAACACAGGGGGCGACATATGCTCCCCACCAAACTCTAGAGCATGTCAAAATTGATCAGATTGAGGGTTCAAATCAGCTCCAAATCGATTTCCAAGCAAGAATTAGTGATCACCTTGTTGAGGGGATCACAAGGTATGCAAAATTCTTGTATTTTGATTCATCTCAAGTTCTAGGTTAATTGTGAAAAACTAAAATTTAGCTTGATTTTATCATGCATGAATGAAATTATAAGGGATATGGTGTCTAGGGATGAACCCTAGGTGAAATCTTGTTAAAATATTTCATGTTAATTATAGAGTTCATAATCACCATTGTAGGTGATAAATGAACTTGAAGAAAACTTGATAAACCCTAGAATTGATGATCTTGTTCTAGCATAATCTGAATTTAAGAGTAAAATTCAGAAATATGGATGTTAAGACTTGTGTAAAATTGTTTAATTGAAGTTAATTTAGATGATAATTACAAGTCATAAACTTGGTTTTGATGATATAAAAATCTGACCCGCTATGTGTTTGATGAAACGCCTAAGTGAAGATTAAAATGCTAAAAGTTGGGTAAAAACGCAGATTTGATTATTATAAAGAATTATGCGTTAAAGCTTATGAAAAAGGGGTTTAGGATGATTTAATGAAATTTATGTTGTATTGGTGTTTATAAACACCATACTAACTTATATGAAAGAACTACTTGAACAAAAAGGGAAATTGTTAAGAATTCATACTTGATTTGAAGTGGGTCTTGACATAAGAATTAAACTCATGATTTATGATTTAGTTCAATAAGAAAGTAGTCAAAGATTCATAAGGTGTGAAAGTCATGATTTAGAATGACTAATCTAACAACCTTGTGAATGATGGATGATAGTAGGCGCATAACAAGCTAGGTGAAACTTGGGGAAAAAGCGGGTTGATCGAAGCAAGTGAGTAAAGAAAAGCGTAATTCGGATGCAAGGTAAGTGTAATTTACACACTTATGTAGAATACTCGTTTGTTCAATACGTTGTAAACGGATAACGATTATTTTGGAAATATGGATTTTTGTTAAGATTACCTTGTAGTGTAATCTAATAATGGGGGAAAAAGGACAAAAATGGAAATTGGTCAAATGTCGACTAGTGTAAATAAAGGTTAAAAGGATACCCATAGTGTAAGCCGAAATGGGTTGAATTTTGTAAGAAAAGAGTTTAAAGAAAAAGGGTATGTTAATAAAATCCGGGATGAATGGATGTATAAATTGGAAATCAAAAACGATGTTTTGATTAAATAGATAACGTTGGGCGTGTAGTCCAAACGGGTCGAATGGTGTTGATAACACCATTTGACAATATCGACTAATATGGTTGTCAAGTCTTATGCTAACAGGACCGATTAGCAAATCGGATGATTTCGTCACTATTGATTGTGTGATAATGAAAACAAGGTATAAATCGGGTCTACTTTTTGATCCGGGCCAGGTACGCATATTCATGCTGTAGTTAAAAATGCTATTTTGTTCGAATAAATGGGAAAGAGAGTCCTTCGTAGTAAAAAGAACAAAATCGACCAAAATGCCCTCGTTGGCTAATTGGAACAAACAACCTTTAAAAGTTGTTTGGAAACGAGTTTTAAGACAAGGTAAATACTTAGAATAAGTATAGAAGCCGAAAGAGGTATTATATTGGCCATATAGCACTATTTGAGTTTTTGCCGTAAAACGATGATTCGAGAGGTAAAACTTGGTTTATATTGATCACCACATTAAATCTACCTTAAATACAGTTGTGGTGGGAGATTATAGGATAAGAAATGTGGTAATGGAATGCTAGAAGCAATCGAAAGCTATTTTAGGCTCGAAAGTGCTTAAATACCCTTAACGGGTCAAAATAAGCATACGAGCGAAAACGGGTTTAAATTGTGAAATAAACTTGTGATTAGAACCTAAAATGGTAGTTAATACCAATTTGAAGAAGTGTAGGTAATGTAGGAATCAAACAAATATGTTCGTTTGATAAAATGCATAAACGGGTCAAAATTTGGTAAAAGGGCGATAAGCCGAAGACTTAAAAGTCTGAAACTTTATTATGAAGGTTGTTGGATTTTAACTCCATAAGATGGAGAATTAAATTACAGACGCGTAGGAAAAAGAATCGGGTAAAACGGATCAATAACGAAGAAGTTATGGCCGTTTCCGTGAAATCAGATCGTGCAGGGAATATGCAGCAACTGATAAGCAACATTCTGCTGAAAAGGAGGCCTAGCGTCACGCGACTCCCTTTGGCGTCACGCGACGCCCCCAAACTCGGAAAAATGTTATTTTTTGTCATATTTAACCCCTGTACTTGTTTGAACTTCATATTTAACCCCTGTACTTGTTTGAACTTCATATTTAACCCCTGTACTTGTTTGAACTTCATATTTGACTATCAAAACTAACTTTTAAGTTGGTTTTGATCATAGGTGATTGCCATGAGTGCCCGGATGAAGATCAAGCGACGAGCAAGAACCGAACACGATCACGAAATAAGCTTCCGCACTATGTATCGTTATTATGTTAAATGACGAATGTCGTTTCATTGTTTCTTTTAAGTGACGAACTTAATTACATTATGTTCTAAACTTTTAAATTGTAAAAGGTTTTAGTAAACCCGTTTTTCCGATGGATATGTAATCTTAATTACATGATTGTTTTCGTAAATAATACGCTAAACCTTGATTTATAAGAACGGGTGTTACACGCTGGCAGGTGTTGCACTTGGGCTGGGTGCCCATATATCCCTTTCCTTTCTTTCCACTACCAGCTGTAACCTGAGCTGGCGCGTTTGGCTCTCCTTTCTTGACAACACCACTAGTGCCTTGTTTGAAGTTCGAGAACTTTCGTTTGTTACCTCCGGATGACTCGACGTGAGTCTCTTTCTTCTTTGTCTCGATCTCACCAAACTTGTTCAGGCGGATAGCCTCCTCGGTGAGAGCTACGCTCAAATCGATTGCCTCAGTAATTGTTGCAGGCTTGGAGGAGGTCACCATGCTTATGATTTGAGGAGCTAATCCCCAAATGAAGCGTTCAATCCGCTTGAACTCTGGAGTGACCATATAGGGTACCACATACGACAGGTCGTGAAACCTCTGAACATATTCCGCGATCTTCGGACCTTCCATCTTCAAATGCCAGAACTCAGTTTCCAATCTTTGGATTTCAGCGCGAGAGCAATACTTTTTGCGCATTAGTTCCTTCAGTTCGGTCCATGTTAGTGCGTAGGCAGCAGCTTCACCAAGTGTCTGTACTTGCAAATTCCACCAAGATAGGGCTCCATCCAAAAATAGCCCAGATATGTAGGTGACTTGCTGGCCTGGTGCACATTTGCTCATGCGGAGAACAGATTCAGTCTTTTCAGCCCAACGAACAAAAGCGACAGCACCTCCGGTGCCATCAAAGTTGACAGGCTTGCAGTCTAGAAACTGCTTGTAGGTGCACTCTACACATACGTTACAACATATGAATGGCATTAGCATCCTTGCTAGAGATATCCAATTAGATCATGGTATGTCTTAATGACTTAGTATTACCATGAGGTGGATTGTTGTTGCCATTGTTGTTTGAGCTGCTTCCGCTGGGTCCTCCTTGCGAGGCGGCGTATTGCGCGATGGCAGCAACGATGACTTGTTGGAGTTCTGCCTCATTGGTAGGCATCGGCGTTTGACGTCTCGGCGGCATCTTCTAAAAGATGGGTTCACGTCGGTCAGACCATAATAAAGCGTACGTATATAATGATAGTAATAGTACATAACATCTCATGTTATAATCATATCAATCACACAACATCCCAAGTCATAAAACATAAATAATCAATCAGAACATCACATATGATAAGAATATTGCGATTGCCATATATCGAGACCACATAGTAAGTGTACAGGTACATAATAGTGTCATACATCATCATCGACTAAGGGCTACATCACCCTAGTCCAAAAGAATATCAAACCAGTGTCAATACATCCATATACATGTCACAAAAGTCAGAATCAAAATGTAGTCTCCAAAAATGCTGTGCAGTCAAAACAATCGCCGTCTTCTCACCAGCGTCTACCCATGCTGTACTGAAGATGCCCTAAACTGATGGTGGTGGAGGAGGGGGAAAATGGGTGTAGAACAAACGTCGCAAATGGAGCCAGTCCTCCTCCATGGCTCTCTGGGTACGCAACCAAGAAGCAACCTGCTGCTCAAGTGCCAAAACGCGTGCAGCATAGTCAGGTAACAATGGTCAAGGGTGCTGCGAAGAAGCAGGGTGGGTCTGACCCTGACCTTGGCACGGCGGTGGCTGAGCTCTCTCAAGCTCCTGAATACGCCGTGTGAGTGCCTCCTGCTGGACAACAAACGACATCAGAACGTCCTCAATAGAATACCCCATATGGAAAGGATGGTAGGGGTCGGTCGGTGGCACAACAGACGGTGACGTCCAGAGAAACGGCTCGCTGGCTGGATCAAAAGGTGGCACAAAGAATGGTGGTACAGGGGGAATAGCAGATGAAGACTGTGGCATAACCGGAATATATGTCGGCACATGTCCAAAGGGACGAGCCGAGGAACCCTCTCCAGGTCGAGCTGGAGGTGTGTACTGTGCAAATGAAAAAGAGAAATCAACGTGACGTGCATCGGTGGTATGAGGAGGAATAGGTGGAAGCTCATCATCCGCAGGAATCCACCCATGCTGAGCGTGCTCATCTCGGGGGTCAATCTGTGCCTCAAAAAGTGCTCGATCAAACTGTACAGGCATAGGGTCAAGATGGGGTGCAACAAGAGGGTCAACAGGTATATCAGCGATAGGTGGGGGATCAACATGATCAGCAGCAATAACATGGTCACCCTCCAGTAGTGGTGCATCAGCAGGGTGATCATCAATGGGTGGGTCAGCAATCACAGGATCAATAGGTATGCCAGCATGAGCAGGGTCATGCTCAAGCACTGGGTCAGGAGCAGCTACTGGCTCGAGGGCCATGGCAGGCTCGGGGTCAACGAACTCCATATCAAAATCTGCATGATCAGCGAAAGCAGGGTCAACTGGGTCTACTGGGTCAACCATAGGCTGATCCAAGTGGATGAACTCTATCTCCCGGTCCGGGTCAAATCCAGGGGGAAAAACAGGGTCTGAATCCTCATCGAGCTCGTGATCGAAAGCAAATCTTGGAGCAGAGGCTGCAGATGATGCCCTGTCAGGATCTGAACCGTGTGAATAGTGTTGTGCGCTCCGAGTGTGTGACGGTGCGGAGGCCACAGACTCGAAGGAGTCTGGAGCGGGTGAGTGTGCAGGTGACTCCTTAGCTGGAGCATCTGCGAGTAACAAAAGACCACCGTCAGCTAGAAGGGCCTCGCCCTCAACATCGTCCTCCAGGGGCTCATCATCAAATAGATCGACGTCGTCGTCAACGTCGGCGTCGAGGAGCATATCGTAAGCAGGATAAACGGCCAAAGGTATGGGAGCAGGGACCTCTACGAGTGGTAGGTACCCAGCAAAAGGACCATCAGCGGGCTCATCGACAGCGTCGGGCAGCGCAAAGGGCTGAAAGTCGTCCTCGTCTGTGCTGGTAACATCTGATGTGTGGACCTCGTGCTCCGAAGACTCTAAGTCGTCTGATACTATGGGTCTAGGGCCCATGGTGTCCGAATCACCTGTGTCGGGCGAGTCCATGGTGTCTGTAACACAAACACAAATATGTACAAATAATCAATCATACAATCAGATAAGCACATTAGTCACCAAGTAAGCAATCAAATAATTCTCCTAGTCCCACTAGCCTCCCAGCCTCTCAGACTGCTCTTCCTAGTCCTACTAGCCAAATTCTCCCAGCCTCTTAGACTGCTCTTCCTAGTCCCACTAGCCTATTCTCCCAGCCTCTCAGACTGCTCTCCCTAGTCCTACTAGGCAACTACCTTGGTCTCCTAGACCGAGCCTCGGTCTTCCAGACCGAGCCTCAGCCTCCCAGACTGAGCCTATAAATAATAAATAAATGTGCTCAACATTTGTTTGTAAAAAGTTTTGGATCTAGACTTGAGTGGTATGCAGTGTAAAAATGTTTTCGTGAGAGCCCTAGTGATCATAGTCTAGACTCGAAAAGGAATCCTAGTTCGCTATGATCAGAGCTCTGATACCAAGCTGTCACACCCTGGCTTTGCGGAAGCGTGGTTAATTTGGTGTGACTTCTTAATACCATAGCTTAATCATAACAAGCTATATGATAATAAAACCATGCAAGATCATCCATAGATTTAAGTTTTAAAACCGAAGTAACATAACATTGTCTTAGGGACTACAACACCATAACATAAAACATTGTTTTGAAAGACATAAACATCAACATGAATAAAACGCAGTTTAAGATTTGTGACTCGTCCAGGAAAAAGTCACATTTCCTAAACCGGGATGACCTCGGAACCCATATGCAGCGGGAAAACACAACATACCGCGCCAGATCTTTAATTCCCTGAAATACATGTAAGTTGAAAAATCAACAATAATGTTGAGCGAGTTCATGTGTAAGTGAGTAAATAAACCTTTGTATGTATAAAAACCCTGGTATGTAGCAAATAAGGAAAAAGAGATCACCAATGGTTTGCAAGGCCATTGATATGTGTGAAGTGCAAGTAGGAAGACTCAAACCTAGCAGATTTATGCGTTGGGTACAAAGTCACCCCGAGGTCCGTTCTGTTTGGGCATGGGGCTGGGGCTGGGCTCGCTACACCCAGATAGATCTACCGCTCCTGCCCCTCGGTCCTACCCTGAGGATTAATGGCCTCAAGTTTCCGCCTACCCACTCACATGATCTGAATAATAACCCTCCTTACACTAACCATACCATGTAAGAATTATTCGTAATCATAGTAACATGTATTTCACCCCCGCAGTTTAGAAAACTGAAAACAGTTAGAGAAAAGGGGGACATGAACTCACAGTGGTGCGTCTCTACCAAGTATATCTCCTGATCAAGCAGCTGTGCAACGACCTACACGTACTAAATCTATTAGACGGACGGCCGTGCCTTAGCTTAAGGTTTAAGTTTTTGGGAAATAGTTAGACAACTATTTCGTGTTTATATTTTTGTAAATACTTGGTAATTATTCTCCTTCCCAAGGATGGGGGATTTAATACATGCGTGCTCGTAAGATTCGAAATACATTATTAAGTCTCACTTAATATATTTTATTCCTTACTTCAAAATATAAATATCCTTCCCAAAATAATACTTTGACAAAAATACGCGCTCATAAATATTTTCTTAAAATGCGTAAGTTACGTTTTAAAGATCGGGTAGTAATAATTATACCGTTGTAACTTATTATTAATTATGAAGGCGTATGCATTATTTCTGGAATCATTATCATTTGGTAATATTATTTTTACCCTAAAAATAATATTCGTATATTTCACAAACTAATCATAAACATTTTACAAGTGACGCTTATGAAAAATATATATATCAAATATATATTTACCCCGTTTCATTTTGTGAAGATCCCGCCTCCGATATTTTGTAAATAAAGTCATGGCGAAATTTACGTTTTGAAAACAAGTCAAAAATATATTTACAACACTTGTAGTGAAAATATTCCCAAGTGTTAGGTTTTTAGAAAAATTTCGCCAGAGTTTCCCCTGTAACTGGAGGTGGCCACGCTTTCAAGCGTATCGTTTTCTTTTAAAAGCAAATCAACAATTTCCTTATTCTCAATAACAACTTTCCAAAGCATCAAACTAGTCAAAACATATATAAATCGCATAAATTACATGAACTTGTGGTTTATCCAAAAATGCGTGATAAATCCAACTATTTTTAGTGGATCTTTATATAAATCAACTTCGTTTCTTGAAAGTCTCGTTTTTAAAGGAATTTCATCTTTACAACTTCTTGTAGAATTTGACAATACTAGTTCTTTGTCGAAACTTAGTGTTACACAAGTATTTACACACTTGTGGGTTTGCTAAAATCATTCTTGTTTATGAAAGATCCGTCTTTAAAAGTATGTTTTCTCTTGACACGTGGTCCTTTGAAAATACCGTTTGTAGATCCGTAGATCTACTAGTTTTGAACACTATTTCATGAGTAAACTCGGTTTTACACAAGTTCATGTTTAATGTGTGGTAGAGTTTCATCATTTAACCCTTTGTACACTTAAACAAACTCTATGTCATGATCCATGATCACGACTAATCCGGGTTAGATGATGATCCGAGCTACCACATCATAGATCGGCACTAAATAATCACACAAAACAAATCTTACAAGATTTACACAACCCTTGTGCTATTAACCAACATTTTTAACATTTTAGTAGACTTTTACATATCATCTTATAAGTTCATGAGTTTTAACCGTCATATATTATTTTATCCACTTAAAAAAAGATCGAGAGTGTGTTTCAAGCCACTTACTACTAGCTCGAGGCTAGGGAAGAAACTAGTTGAAAAATGCGTGGATAAAAGCAATAGGTTGAGGTCCTTCACGTTCCGAATGCACCAAGCTTCCTTATGTGAGATCCTTAACACTTGTATAAGCTTGGAATGGCAAGATCAAAGCTCGAAATTGGATGGATGGTTGTGGGGTGCTCTCGGCCGAGAATGAAAGAGAGGGAGAGAGAGGAGTGTTGTTTAGTTAAGTGGTTAAGGTTATGGTGGATCAAAGCTTGTTCTTATAGACATTTCTCATGTTAATTGTCCAAGGGTTACTATGTCACCAAGATATTAGACATAGATGATTAATATAATCAAATAAAGAACAAGGGGGGGGGTCACATATGGTGACCGAATTCGGTTGGGGGGGGGGGTATTGGTTCAATCTCAACCATGTAATTAGGATATTAGTTAAGTTAAGTTAATTTAGGGATTAACCCGGTTACTAGTGTGTTATGCATTACAGCGGGTGTTAGGGTATTCGGGGACCCTAACTGGCTTAGAAAAGGAAAAACAATGTCAATGTCAATATTTTTGTGTTCCGGGTATAATCCGGTTGTTCGGTTGGATAGAGATCCGTTAAAGTGCTTAACAAAGCTTTAAAGTGTCGTTATTATTATTTTTAGTGACACAACTTATTCTCGACACTTTGGAAAGTGTCTAGTAACATTTTTCTCATGTTTTGGCACTTTATTAGTTAGCTAGATGCTGAATTTTTTTTTTTTTTGTGTTGAATTTTGTACTTAGGGTACGTTTTAGGCACATCCGGTCACTGTAATCTCATTCCTAGTGACGCAGTTCTACAACCCTTATATCCCTACACTCACCACTAGTGTAGCAAACTATCTCAGGCTCTTATAGGCCTTAGAGGCAGTACCTGCCTGGTGCTAGTTATGACAGCACGTTTAATAGGTTATCCGTTCATTGTGCTACTGTGCTTTCGTGCATCAAGATTGTCACTAGAGTTCAGTATGTAAATAATGTAGTGACAGCAAATAGAGTATGATGCAAGTATGTTCAAGTATCAGTATTTCAAGTAGCAGTTCATTCACAATTTCAAGTAAGCACAGTAATTAAGCAGTAATTAATTATTAATTAAGTCGTACGGATACCTGGTTTAGTGAGGGTTGTCACAATCACCCTCAAACAAACGGACAAGCCGAAGTGACTAATAGAGGTTTAAAACGAATACTCGAAAAAACCGTAAGGTTAAAAAAAAGAATGGGCCGATAAATTAGACGACGCTTTATGGGCTTTTCGAACTGCTTATAAAACAACAATAGGTACAACCCCATATAAGCTCGTCTATGGAAAAGGCTGTCATTTGCCAGTAGAAATTGCACACAAAGCCTACTGGGCAATTAAAAATGTAAATTTAGATTTAGAATTTGCCTGTAAAAATCGATTTTGTCAATTAAATGAATTAGACGAATTAAGGAATTACGCATACTCTAACTCCGAAATTTATAAGGAAAGAATGAAAAACTTGCATGATAAACACATTAAACCTAATGAATTTCAAGTAGGAGATCAAGTTCTATTGTTTAATTCACGACTTAGATTATTTCCTGGTAAATTAAAGTCTAGGTGGTTAGGACCTTTTTCCATCACCCATATTTTTCCACACGGTGCAGTAGAAATTAAATATCGGAATGGAATTCCATTCAAAGTCAATGGCCAACGGCTGAAACTCTATCAAAGATTCATTGAGGATGAGGAGGAAGAAATCTCGCTTCAAACGGTCGAAGAATGAAAGCATCAACATCATACCTGGTATATTATAAACAAGCGGGTTGACATCTAAATCGGTAAGTCTTCTAACCAAGTTTTTGGGAAACAGGGCACTCACACGAGCACTTAAAAAAAATTTAAAACTTGCCCGCCCACGGGGCCGTGTCCGCGCAACTGTCGGGATAAACCCCCTTTTCCAAACACTTTCTTCATTTCCACACGCCCCGTTTCCCCGAAAACTCTCTGGTTCAGGCGATTTTTCTGCAAGATTCCGATGTCTCCTCTATTTCTAACAACATCAAGGTATGATTCTATCATCATTAGTAGTTAGATTAAGCATTTGGCAGTATTCGCGCTATGCTGCGCCGTACGCGTTTAAAATCGCAAAAATAGGGATTTATGCGTTTTTATTTATGTTTATCATTCTAAAGTAATAAACTCATCAAATTATTACTAGAATGATTGTCAGTTGCCTTGACAGGCTGTGTTGACAGTATTTTGTCGGTACACGCGCTGCATCGCGCGGTACGCGCTTAAACTCGAAAAATAGAGTTTCTTAGCGTTTTAATTTATTTTTCCTCACGAATAAGATTAAAACTATTATTCTAATCATAACAGACTATTTTTAGGATTTTAACATTGATCGGGTGGTCACCGACGTTCGTTTCGCATTTTAACCGTTACGCGATAAGCGTTTATCTTATCGTTGCCAACATAATTTTTACCAAGATTTAAATTTATCAACTCATTAAATACCTCATATAAACATCATAATTAATCAAATACAGCCTTTTATCTATTCACAATGTGACAACCGTCACTTTTCCATACATTCCGTACACTAATTGAATAGTAATCTGTGCTTTAATAACTGTGCATGATCTAGTTTACAAGACAAATGAATTTTTTATTACTGTTATATACATACAATGGCATTTCATTTTGCAAGACTTTTATCGTTGCTACATGCAACACGAGATAGTTCTAAAGATACACAGAACAAAATTGGCACCGTTACCAGACAAACTAAAAATGCTGACGAAGTTTAGTACATAGACAGACGATATTTTGAGGCCCAGTATGAGACAGAGACTACGTATTACACTAGTATAGTGTGTAGTGAAGTAAGGACCACAAAACCGCTTTTCTAGGTGAAAGATAAAGTGCCGGAAAGTGCCTAAAACCCACATAAAGTGCAGAATTCTGCATATTTCAACAAAAATTCTGTTTTTTAACAAGCTAGTAATGTGCAAAAGTATGGCAAAAGGTCATGTATGCTTTCCTAAGTGTCGGGAATTAAAAGTGTCACAAAAGGGTACTTAATGAACACTAAACGGAATAACTAGACACTTTAACGAACCAGTATCTAACCGAACAACCGGACATTACCCGGAACACCAAAATATTGCGAGAAGCATTGTTTTACTTTTTTTGAGCTAGTTATGGTTCCCGAACACTCTAACATACTACATAATGCAAGATACACACTAAACACTAGACATTACACTTGGTTTTCAACTAATTACTTACCTTACCATTTCAAATTACATTTAACCCCCCCCCCCATGCTAGTAATCGGCCCAAGTGGCCCCCACACCCAAGATATTACATAATCTTTCTAAATCTTCCATGATCCTTCTCTAAGATTTGATTAGATATGCATTGTACTTCTTGGACATAGAAACCTTTGGACAATGGATCAAGAGTGGTCATAAGAGAGCTAGATGGATCATAATCTTCACAACACCAAACTCACCACTCTCTCCTTCCCTCTCCCTCTCTCGGCCGAGAATAGGCAACACCACCACCACCATTTTCGATCATCATTCATACAATCCAAGGTTACCTCAAGGTGTTACAAGGCGTCTAAGGAAGTGTGGAACTCTCGGATCTTGAAGGACCTCCTTTGCAAGCTTTTATCCACTCCATAATCATCATTGTTCTTCCCTAGCTTGAAGCTAGTAGTAAGATCCTTTTTAACACTTCTTACTTCATATTTTTGGTGGTTAAAAGTTGTAGTATGTTGATTAACACAAGAACACTAAAAGACATAAGCTTGAATCTTGAAAACATAAGATGAAATATGATGAAATCTTGTTGAAATAAGGTTGTTTAGTGTATGTGTAATGCTTGCTTGTTGATTTCTTGGGATGATGATGTTAATCATCACATGTAGCTTGCTAGATGGTGATTAAACACATAATCTAGCAAGTGAGAGGATGATTATGTGACAACATAAGATAATTATCTTCTTGAGTAAACCTAAACTTGATGAATAAATGATTTCTTGAAAAGTAATGAACAAAGTGAGTTAATAATCTTGTAGATCCAAGATTTGTGAATAACTTTCCAAGAAAACCAAGATCAAAATGTGATTTCTATTAGATCATGATTTTACTTAAACCTTAAACTATTTATGGTAGTAAAATAAGTGTAGAATACTAGAAAAACAAGAAGTTATAAATGAACATTTTTGTAAAATATGTTTACAAGTTGTAAACACCTAGTTTCTTTGAAAATGAGATTTTTAAAGGAATAAACGCACATAAAAGGGTAACTAAACCCACTAAATACTTTACCAAGTTACTACTCATTTTTGTGAAAGATCAAGTTCATGTTATGATGAAAAGTGTATTGTTTATACACTTGGTAAGTATAATATTGTTTAGAGTTGATTATTAATTATTGTGTGTTGATTTTGAAAAGAAAATGATATGCTAAATAGCATGGACACCTCCATTTTCAAAGGGAACTATGGCAAAAGTTTCTAAAAAAACAAACACTTAGAAAATATTTTCTAAACAAGTGTTTACAAGTATGTTTTAAACTATGCTTTTCAATGTAGACCTTGCCATAAATTTTTGGTAACAAAGATACAAGTATTGGAGGTTGGTTTTTGTAAATAAAAATGGGTAAATATATATTTAGAATATATATTTTATATTAAAGACACTTGTGTGAATATATGTATACTATGTGTATAGTTATATTATTTTTGGATTTAAAGTAATATGACTTAACAAAAATACCAAGAACTTACAATCCAAAAAGTACAAGGAATAAAGTATATAAGTTACACACTTAAATATTGGAAAACCGAACAAGAACGTAACTTATAAAATATTCCGGAAAATACCGTTACAAATATATTTTTGGTAAACATTGTTGTGGATACAAAAGAAATGAAAGTATGATTTTATTATTATTACAAGTGTATCATATTTTCAATAAGTAGAAAATATACGATCTTCGGAAGTTAAATTATATTTTCTTGAAATACGTTATTTCGGAACTATAAATACAAGAATACAAATATACATGTATGAAATACTCCCATCCTTGGGAAGGAAATACGAAAATAAATACTTGAGAAGTATTATCATGAAGCCTTTGGATAATGTTAAAGACACAAAGGAAACGTAACTCAAAACATGAATACTAAGGCAAGGCACAGCCCGCTCGTCTAATAGACCCTAACACATTGTAGGTAGTCGTGTTTGTCGACAAGACTTGAGTTACGAGTACTGAAGAAGCAAAACAGTGAGTTCATGCTCCCCCTTTTCTCTTAACTGTTTTTGGTTTTATAACTCTCGGGGGGTGAAATACATGTTACGAATGCTTAAACAGTATGAAATGCCTATGAAATACTAGATCATGTGAGCATAGACTTAATATTGAAATGCCATTAATACACAATTAGGGACGAGGGTTACATCTAACGGGTACGGCCGAACCCCACTCAGGGTCACAACTAGTACCAAGTAGTGCTTCGGAGTCCCAGTCGAGGTTAATCGACACGGTCGAGGTTAATCGACACGGTCGAGGTTAATCGACACGGTCGAGGTTAATCGACACGGTCGAGGGTAATCGACAGAGTCAAGGGAAATTGACACAGTCGAGGTTAATCGACACAATTGAGGAAAATCGACAAGGGTATAAGCCTACTCATTACGAGTGCTCCCTATGTCCTCACAGGCCTTAAAGTCCTTGTAAAACATTTATGTTCATACACGCTTTTCATACCTGTTTACAAAGGAGTCTCTCAAAGATTTACAAGATTACAGTACTCACAAACAAAACGCATGAACTCGCTCAACTTTTGTTGATGTTTTCCAAAATTACATGTATTTCAGGTAACAGGATGGATCTTGGGCGCGGGTGTCGTAACTAGAAGTAGACTTCAAGTTTAGATGTCATCCACTTTTGTTGGTTTGTAACCTAGTCAAAGGTTGTGTTTTAAAAACTTGAATAACCAGTGTTTGTAATACTCAAATTTTATGAATGGATGAACATCGTTTTGATCATGTAGTTGTTTATTACGATTGAATGCAATGATATTAAACCAGTCACACATCATACACTTCCGCAAAACTCAGCGTGTGACAGTTTAGTATCAGAGCTTCGATTGTAGTGAACTAGGATTCCTTCTCGAGTCTAGACTACAATCACTAGAGTTCTCTCACAAAAACATTTTACAAAAAGGTTTTTCATTGCATTCACGTAAGCGTCAAGATCCATGAGTCAAACATTTTTCAAAGAAAAGATAGGGCAAGGACATTAGTAGGGAACACCTTCAAGATAAGGTGCCAACTAAGGCATAGTCTACACGAGTTAGACTTGCCAAAGACAAAATGACCCCCCCCAAAGGATAAACGAGAGTTATACGTGATATGATGCATCGAAATGCATGTTTATGCTAAGTAACATATTTGTTTACTGATTTATACATACGAATAAATGTACGGAATAATTATTAACGTGAATAAGATACTTTCGACTCCGACTCCTATTAATGTACTTATCCGCACGATGAAGCTATCGACCTCTCGTTCATTACAAAACTCATGGCTGGAGTAATTACCAAACAAGATTCTGAGCTTGCTCCCGTAGGAGATGGCTGCTCTTCCCTCTCGATCGTGAAGGTGCCTGACTACGGTAGTGACGGCGAGGCAGAGGCGGCAACCTTGAACAACTTCTTAATCAGCGGGACGAGATCCCTGCGGCTTTTGTGAAGCGAGATTGACGACACACTTGACCAAAAATGGAAGATGAGGTATTCATCTTGAAGGTGCCCCTCCAACTACTAGGAATTCTCTTTATTCCTATTTCATTTAATCATCGTGCCTATACGCGCGTAACGATAACGAGTGTTAGCGCGTGGACCACCGCAATGGTCCTTTCCATGACAGAGGTATAAGGACAGTAGTGTCCCCTCTTTGATTGATCATCTGCTTGGACGAGGGAAAGTTGGGGTGACCGTGCAAGACAATTTATTATTACGGGGGCCCACGTAATAACGACTTGTAGTCCATGGAAATCCTGATGGACTCTGCGGGTGAGGTTAATGATCACCATCCCTCCAAAAATAATATATAGGTGTTCACACCTTCATCTGGTAGAATAATACATAGACTATTGCTTTAGCGTTGTATAGAGTAGGAAACCTGTCTTTGCCTACTTCGTGTCTGATACTTTTACCCGTGTACGAGACGATTGAGAAACGATACTTAAGCAAGTGAAGATGGATAACATTCAGAAAGATTCAGTGACGTTACACTCTACCACTTTATGAAACTTGTATGACCAGGGCGATGTAGCCTCGAGTACATTATTACAAATAATAGGCCAAGTTACCAAGCCTATATGAAGGCTTAGTAATTGTTGCCTCGCTCACACATTGTTGAATATATATGCATGTGATATTGGGTGATTACATGTTTGCTTATGGTGCTATGTACCTCATAGACAATTATGGAATATTGTCTAACCTACCTCATACCTTTTGACAGAAGGGAATGCCGCCCAGACGAGACACAAACACCACTACGTTACCAAGGACAGAAGCCGAGCTTCAAGAACGAATCTCACAGGAAATTGCATGACATGAAGCCCTCCGCTCCGAACACAGTGGTGGCACTTCCGGAAATAACCTTCCAACTGGCTGCACCTACAAACAGTTCATGGACTGCAAGCCATTGAACTTTGACGGCACAAGAGGCGCTGTTGCGTTTGTTCATTGGGCAGAAAAAACTGACTCCGTTCTAAGAATGAGTAACTGTACACCCCAGCAGAGTGTTACCTTTATCTCAGGGTTATTTTTGGATGGTGCACTTTCCTGGTGGAACCATCAGGTTTAGACCCTTGGTGCAGATGCTGCTTATGCACTGAGCTGGGACAAGCTCAAGGAAATGATGGAGAAGAAATATTGTTCTAGGGCTGAAATCCAGAAGCTTGAGGTGGAGTTCTGGAATTTGAAAATGGACGGACCGAAGATTCCTGAATACGTCCAGCGATTTCACGACTTGTCTAGGGTCGTCCCCTACTTAGTCAAGCCAGAATTCAAGAGGATTGAGCGATTCATTTAGGGACTTGCACCTCAGATCAGGAGCATGGTTACTACCTCAAAGCCCTCAATCATCACAGAGGCTATCGATTTGAGTGTCACTCTTACTGAAGAAGCTCTACACATGGGAAAATTTTCGGAATCTGGGGATAACAAGAAAGAGACTCACGTGGAGTCATCAGGCAACAAGAAAAGGAAGTCCTCAAACCTAAAGATGAGCACCCAAGTCGGCTATGGAAGCTCTAAAGATAACAAAAGAAAGGAAGTGAACCCGCCTCGTGGTAGGAAGGCTGATGGAGCCACTAATAATGCTGGTGGTAAAGTTTACTCGGGGACTAAGCCGAGGTGCGGGGAATGCAATTTTTACCACGAAGGTCGATGTCTGAGGCCTAAGTGCGGAAAGTGTGGGAAAGAAGGACACAGCAAGGATGCCTGTTGGGCGAAGGATCCAGACAAAAGGAATAAAGGTAGAGTACCAGGTTGCTACAGATGTGGTGAAGCAGGACACTTTAGGAAAGATTGCCCTAGGAAGAAACAAGCAAGGAAGGGTTTTCACGATCGAAACTCGTGAAGCACGCCAGGATCCAGATGCGGTTACGGATACGTTCCCTATTAACCAACCTTATGCATCTATGTTTTATTAATACTGGCATCAACTTTAACTTTGCATGCTTAGAACTTAAGAAACTGCTTGGCCTAGTTTCGAGTAAAATAGACGTCCCGTATTCTTTAGAAATGGGCATATAGAAGGCTAGTTTAAGCAGACGAAGCAATTAAAGATTATGTTTTAGGGACTCAGAAGGCTGGAACCTTCTGTTACCATTGACTTGGGAAGTCATGATATGATAGTTAGCATGGAATGGAAATCCAAGTATAGAGCTGGAGTCGTTCGATATAAGGAAAATCAGTCGCATGCCTCTTGCGAATGATGAAACATTTATAATGCACAACCTCCCTGCAATAGGTGCAAGAGTGCTAGACCCCACAAGGCAGCGGATCTGCGACAACTCTCATTGGTCGAAGAGACACAGAAACGCCTCCGAGTAGACTACAGAGCCTTTCTAGCTCATGATGCCTATAAGGAGACCAAGGAGCCAGAGCCTGAGAAACATCCCCGTGATGGAAGAAGTTCCAGAAGCCTTTTCTGAAGACTTGTTAGTAATACCTCCACAACAACAAGAGGAGTTTAGGATAAACCTCGTGCCAGGAGCGGCACCAGTATTGAATGACGCCTTACCGACTAGCTTCGTCCGAGAAGCATGAGCCTCCGATATTACTGCAAGAGCTGCTAGACAGAGGAAATTAAGGACATGAGATCCTTAGTTAAGGACATGAGAAGAAAGTTGACAGTTTCCATTTTGCATAAATTCTAGAGAATTGAGAATCAGAATCCTTTGCCAAGGACTGATGACATGAACAGACAAATCATAAGGTCCTAGTTACCACTCAAAGATCGACTTGAGGACAGGATGTCCTCAACTGTAAATACAAGAAGGAAATATCCCTAAAACAACCTTTAGGACTCGCTTCGAGCATTACGAGTTCCTTGTCGTACCATTTGGCTTAACACATGCATCGACAATATTCATGGACCTCATGAATCAAACGTGTAAGCCATACCTGGATAGGTCACGACTATTGACTACATTCTTATATGGCCAACGACCAAGGAAGGTCACGAGCAACAACTGCAATTTATCTTGCAACTCTTAGAGAAAGAACAGTTGTATGGTAAGATGGCGAAAAGCGGATTTCAAATTCGTGAGGTAAGAACTTTAAGATACATGGTGGATAAGAGCATGTTGGATCGTCATGTGACCCTAATGAGTCAATCAGAAGAGTTTATGATCTATTTCAAAGGCGGAATCAGAGAAATAGACGTGAAACAGCTTGATATTCCCTAATTATCTTCTTATTAATGATTCCAAAGCTTTTACAGATCGTTTGACAAACTGGCAGCACCTCGGCTCTGAATCGGAAAAGTTACAAATGACAAGGCACAACACATATATATAGGCTGAGTAATTTCGCACGGACCTGTTCACACAAAATCACTTTCAAGCGAAATTACTTATTCCATGAGAAATTACCTCCAAACCTATTTTGGATATATTTCTCGTACTACGTGCCCTGATCTATTAATTCTAATACAAGACTCTATAAAGACGAAGTTAACAGACATCTATGCACCAACAGACTCCCCCTTGGATGTTGACGAAGTCTTTAGCATCAAATCTTCAGTCTTTAGTCTTGATCTATCTTCTTCTCTGTCCAATTTATCTGACACTGTAAGCATCCTTCAATCTTTATCTTCAAGACTCCCCTTTGAATGTTAATCCAGAATGTAGACTCCCCCTTTCAATATGCTGGAGCTTGAATTCTGGTTCAATCTTTACATTTTCTTTGCCATGGGGATCTTGTTACCTGCTTCTCAAGAATTTAACATTACAATCTATTGACTTTTAACATCTTTTATTGTTTTTATCAGTTTTAATAATCCACTTAAGTATTCAGGTCCAATTTAATGACCCTGAGTACTCAATCTGTCTACCAAGTCCAACTTAATGACCTTGGTTGATCCAAGACGAAACAAAAACTGACTTTTGTTCAACATTTTTCAAAACATTTTCCTGAAAATTACAAGTTTCAACTTAATGATCTTGTTTTGACTTTTCATTTACGAGTTAAACATATTAAGCTCACAACTTTTCTGTCCAGTTCAGAAACTTCTTGCATCTTCTTCAAACTGCGAATCTGAAGATCAGCTTTCCACTTTAGTTTGTCGGAAAAATAAAGCAGAAATGAAAAATCTTTTTGGATTTTGAATACAGTTTCTATACTAGAATGCTAAACAGAAATGAAATGCAGTAAATGTAAACTATTTACAAACATATTTTTGGTGAGTGTGTTAGGGAATCATATCAGCTGTCGACAAGTCACAAGTACCGTTAAGCTTAGATTTCATATTCAGAATTAAACAATTCGCTTAGATTTTCGATATACTGATCCACTTAAATTCTCACACAAATTTCAATCTGTCCAGGATACGAATTAGGTGAATTAAGAACTTAAACTCATTCATATGTCCCACCTCTTGAATATACTCCCGTATCCAGATCCCAATATTCAGTCTTACAGGTGAGTATACCACAGATGATATCTGTAAGGGGTTAAATGCGAGGGCCGTGAGAGCTCAGGCTATTGCTTCCACAAAATCAGAGAGATGACGGCTTCGACTTTAAGTGGGTCCCCTTTAGAGGATCTTTTTTTACAACAGCACATGATTAGCATTTTTCAATGTTTCATCATTTTTTATGCTAAGGGCAGGCTTTTATTTCAAGCTGCAGTCAAGTATTATACGGGGACTAGGCCATTGCTTCCGCAAAATCAGAAGTCCCGGGATAATACCCCAGATATCACTGAGTATAAAGACCTAGTATCTCAAAAAGAGGGATCCTTCAAACAAGATTTCAGGGGTTACCTATATATCCAAGTAGTGTTCCCCACGAAATAAGCAAGTTTGAATTTAGGTTTATATCCCGAACAAACCTACTAAATGTGTAAAAACCTATCGGCATATCATCAGCGAGACTGTTTAACACTTTTTAAACTTTCCATTTCTTTAGCATACTGTAACTGTCAAGCTAATGTACTATCATTTTCCCTTTTTACACAAGCTCTTTCCGGTTTTCTATTGTTTTTGAATTTTGAAAATATCTCATGTTTTTGGATTTTTTACCTTTTTACTGTTTTTGTATTTTCTGAAAATATTAACCTCTACTACCTCCCCCTAAATACCAAAACAAGTAGAAAATCGACAAACCATTGCAGATTGCTTCTCAACATCATCTACAGTGGTACCTTCATCTACACCAAGAATCTCCTCCAACACCGATAAAAGCTTCATACCGTTCAATTTTAACAAATATTGAAAACGAGTTTTATCAAACGCTTTGGTATGTAAATCAGCTTTTTGTTCATCAGTGTGGATTTTCTCAATTCGTATCAACTTCTTCTCGAAACAATCTCGGATGAAGTGATGACGAATTTCAATGTGTTTCGTTTTAGCGTGATGAACAGGATTTTTAGTAATGTTTATCGCTGCCTTATTATCAACAAAGATAGGGGTGTTAAGAAATTGCAAACCGTAGTCTCTCATCTGTTGCTGGATCCATAAGATCTGAGAGCAGCAACTGCTAGCAGATACATACTCGGCTTCACATGTGGACAAAGCTACAGAGGTCTGCTTCTTGCATTGCCAAGTGACCAATCGTGGTCCGAAAAACTGGCACCCCGCTGTTGTTGACTTAGCGTTAACTTTGCAGCATCCGAAATCATAATCAGAATACCCTTCGAGTGTGAAATCGCCTTCTCTTGGATACCACAACCCCAGTGATGGAGTTCCTTTCAGGTAGCGTAATATCCGTTTCACAATCACCATATGCGAAGCTCTGGGGCATGACTGAAACCTAGCTGCGAGGCAGGTTGGATACATGATATCGGGTCTTGAAGCAGTCAAATACATCAGCGATCCGATCATGGAACGATACATCGTTTCATCTACCTTCTCTCCGGTGAGATCAGGGTTTATCCCATGGTTCGTCGCTAATGGGGTGGAAGCTGGAGTTGTCCTGGACATCCCAAATTTCTCTAAGATATCATGAACATACTTCGTCTAATGTATGAAAATTCCTTTGGGTAGTTGATCAACCTGGAGTCCCAAGAAGAATTTCATCTCACCCATCGATGACATTTCAAACTTTTGCTTCATAACTCTTTCAAAGTCTTTGCATAGACTTTCATTTGTTGACCCAAATATAATGTCGTCCACGTATATCTGAACTATCAGAAGATGACCGTCGACTTCTTTGGTGAAGAGAGTGGCATCCACTTTTCCACGGATGAAGTTGTTGGCTAACAGGTGTTGAGACAATGTCTCGTACCAAGCTCTTGGGGCCTGGTGTAAACCATACAGCGCTTTATCCAGTAAATAGACCTTGTCTTTGTGGATTGGATTGGTGAAGCCAGGTGGCTGTCTGACATATACCTCCTCTTTTACCTTCCCATAGAGAAAAGTCGATTTAACATCTAGCTGATAAACTTTAAATCCTTTCCAAGATGCAAATGCTAGGAAGATTCTGATCGCTTCAAGTCTAGCAACTGGAGCATACACTTCAGTGAAATCTATACCTTCCTGCTGACTAAAGCCCTGGACTACGAGTCGAGCTTTGTTACGAATAATAACTCCTCGATCATCCCTCTTACACTTGAACACCCACTTGGTGTTTATCTTCCTGTGACCATCAGGCAAGTCTACCAATTTCCACACACCCAACTTCTCAAACTGACTCAGCTCCTCTTGCATCGCGTTGACCCAAGAATCTTCAGTTAGTGCTTCCTTATATGTTCGCGGTTCAATCTGCGAAATAAAACAACTAAGTGAAAACTCTGTTTGTAACGGAGCAACTGCAGAATAAAAACAAGTAAGGCCTTGGTCAATTTGTCGTCTTGTGCGAACGCCTGGTTGTAATTCTCCGATAATCAACTCTTCTGGATGGTATGAAAGAGTCCTCGGCATCACCTCGCCTAGAACATCTACCTCGCCTTCCAAATTTATGACATTCTGATTTGCACCTTGTTCACTGACTGGAATTGTTTGACTTGAGATCTGGATCTGCTCCCCCTCAGAATCTGAATCACCATGATCAAATACAGGCCTATCATCAGATTCTTGATTATCATTGACTGCCGTCTGATTATCAAGATTTTGCTGAATATCATCATGTTCTCCAGCATTACTAGGACCGGCTTCATCGTCATTGGAAGCTTGAAATTGACGTCTAGAATACTCAGCTGGGAATCTTTCTTGCGATTCTTCATACTCTCTCAGAATATCTAACTCGTCAAAGAAATCTGGTTCTTCTTCTATGTCAAACGAATCCCACAGTGTATCGTAATTAAAACACCATGAGTCTCCGGAATTCTGAGGTGGCATTGTGTAACCTTGGCATTCAACATTGTGTGCTTCAATAATCCGCTTCAAGCTTGGAACAAAGACTTGCTTTAATGGACTTGAGTAACCCACAAATATTCCTTCAATGCTCTTTGCACCAAACTTTCCAAAAGGCTCTAGAACTGTGCAGGGAGACCCAAACGGTTCTAAATACTTCAGGTTCGGTTTGCGGTTGTTGATCAACTCAAAACACGTCTTGTTGAATTTCTTCACTGTAAGAACCTGGTTTAGTGTATAGCAAGCGGCTGATACTGCTTCTGCCCAAAAGTTCACTGGTAATTTCGAATCAGCAAGCATTGTCCTAGCCGTTTCAATTAGCGTCCTGTTCTTTCTTTCAGCTACTCCATTTTGCTGTGGAGTGTAAGGAGCACTAAATTCTTGCAGTATACCTCTCTCATCACAATATTCTTCCATCTTGTTGTTCTTGAACTCTGTACCGTTGTCACTCCTGATTCTTCTGATTCGAGTTTGGTACAAGTTTTTAATTTTCCTGAACAACGTCATCAAACTTTCAAACGTCTCATCTTTTGTCTTCAGAAATGATACCCATGAAAATCTTGAGTAATCATCTGTCACTACTAGACAGTAGAGATCTCCAGTTATGCTTTTGACATTCACTGGACCAAAAAGATCCATATGAAGTCTCTCTAACGGTCTTGAGACTGAGTTAACCTTCTTTACAGGGTGAGATTTCTTCTTTTGCTTGCCTTTGACACAGCTAATGCACTCCCCCTCAAGATGAAAATCTTTCACATGAATACCAATAACTAAGTCGTTATGCACCAGGTGATTCATTTTTCGCAGGTGAATGTGGCCCATCTTTCGATGCCACAATTGTGATTCTTTTTCCGTTGCTCTTAACATAAAACAGTGAGCCTGACCCGTGGTAGTAGTTGCTACACTCATGTCTAACACGTACAGATCATTGACTCTGGGTGCTCTCATGATAACCCACTCTTCGGGAACAACAAATCCTGGTTTCAAGATCAAACATTCTTTGTCTGTAAAGTGCGTTGTATACATACGATCACAGATCTGAGAGATGCTCAGAAGATTGTTTTCAAGCTCGGCGATGTAGTTTACTCTTTCAAACGTGACAATACCATTTGATAAAGTTCCTTCACCAACTATTCGACCACCTTGATTGCCTGTAAATCCCACATATCCTCCATTAAACCCACGAACATCGTACAGTAGGGTTTTCTTCCCCGTCATGTGCCGAGAAGCTCCACTATCCATAATCCAACGTGAAACGGATCTTGGAAGCTCCTGCACATATCACAAACATTTAGTGAGATTTTGATGCCACCCAAGCCTCTTTCGACTCGGGTAACTTGACGTTAAGGTGAGTTTTTGCAGTGTATAATGGCGGAAAATTCTTGTCATTCATCTTTAAGTTCTCTTCAGACCCAATCTCAACCTCTTTATATAAACAGAAATCATTTTTAGGATGTTGACCAGATGATTGGTCTTTCTTTGGTACATACTTCTTTTCAGAAGTATTAGACTCTTGTTTCTCAAGTTTCTCCTAGTAATCCAAAGGAACATTCATCTTTACCAGAGTGGTAGAGGATGATTGTTTTTCCGTCTCAGAAACCTTTGGTTTTGGAGAACTTGATTTCTTTTCAACTGATTTTGGCTTCCATGCTTGTTGAGGTGAAGCAACCCGTTTGTAAAATTTGTCAGTTTTAGTTACCACATTCTTTACGGGTTCAGTTTTGATCTTGGTGTTTTCATTTTTCAAAACTTTCTTCTCAACAACCATTGGAGCTTTGCCTTGTGCATCAGCTTTCCCTTTCTGACTCTCAACAACTTCAGACTTAGGCTTTAAGTTGGTGCACTTTCGTGCAATATGTCCAACTTTGTTGCACTTAAAGCATGTACGAGTATCCACTACCCGACTTGTGCCTTCGGTCTGAGGCTGTGAGGCCTTTTCTTCAAAAAACTCTTCATTTGATTTTGAAAAAATTTCAGATTCTTGCTCGGAATGAGAACTCGAGCTTTTTACAAACACCTTTTTCTCAACAAATTTCTTGTTTTGAAAGTTCCTACTTTGATAATTCTTACCACCCTGATATCCACCCGACCATTTGTTTTGATTGTTTTTAGAAAAACGTGGTGGAACAACAGGTTTTTTGTAATAAGCTTTATCTTTTTCAAAATTTAATTGCCGTTTGGAACGTTTCAAACCTTCAAGTTCACAAACATCAATCTCAACCAACTTGAACACATTTTTCAATTTGTCGACATTCACATTTTCCAATGGAAATTCAAGATCCGAATACAACTTATCCGATCCCGCCATCTTGTACATCACAAGATTAGGTTCTTCATTTAGGTTGTTTTTTGGATTTTGATTTTGGAATGTATTTGTCCAAAAAGCATTCATCATCCTCAGTAGTGTCACTTTTAGACTTTAAAACATTTTCAACCATGCTTTTCACAACTTCAGATTGGACATTATCTTCATCAGATGATGTGGTAAATGTGACATCAATTGTGTCTGGAAGCTTAACTTCATTTTCTTTTTCATCATTAACCAACCCGGATTTTTTCTTTGAAAAATTGTTTAACATCGGTCGTGGAACCTGATGAAACCCAACCCCGGTTCCATCAAAGTATACATCTTCGCCTGCTTTGTTCTTTCCAATTGGTTTAGGAACTATATGTTGAAGAACAAAACTTGCGGAGTTGTAACTGTTCAGTTTCAACTGGATGCGTTCATTTTCAATTTTAGCTTCTTGAAACTGAAGCTTCAACTTAGCAATTTCATCCAGTTGTTGGTTGATTTGTTCTTCGTTTACCCGAAGAACACCTGACAATTGAACATTTTCTTTGTTTGTCTTACCATTTCTCTCATCAGAATCTTTTACCGTTCGTTTTAGCTTCTCAAAATTTTCTGAAAGTTGACGATTTTCATGAATTAATTTTTCGTTTTCTTTCCTAATTCTTTCTACGTCATTTTTATCATTTTCAATTTTCTCAGTTAATTCTTTTAATCGTTCATTTGAAGCTTTTAACATTTTGTCACGGTTTAAGATCTGATTTTCAACGTCTCTGACTCTTCCTGTCAATTCTTCGATCTTTTTACCGTTAAGGTAAGCAAGTGTACTACAAACCTTGCAGTCTTTCATGCAATTTTTGCAGTCGCTCTCAGTTTTAGCTTTCTTACCTGACTCATTAATTGCATCATCCTGACTGACCTTGCTTTTAGACTCAGTTCCAGAACCAGAAACTACCTCTAGCTCTTTTGCAGCAAGTACTTTGTCAGCCATCTTCTTCAAATTTTCAGCTGTGAATTCTTGTGACGTGTCAATAATCCCGTCATCCACTTTCTTCGGCTGAGGCTCCTTTTCTTTTTCTTTTTCTTTTTCTTTTTCTTCAGCTTCTCCTCCTCCCCACCACTCTCTCTGTCTGGCTTCTTCTTCTTCAGCAATTTGTTTGGTGAGAGTTTCAACATCAACAGTATCTGGATCAACAGCAATGTTTCCCTTGGGATCTAGGTAACATTCTCTATCAGCATCCCATCTTTTTACCTTTTTAGCTTCTTTGTATGTACGATAGATTCTACTAATCATGTTCTAAGCTTGCATCTTTCTGTTGATGTATTTCACTTCTTCTGTTTTGGAGTCTTTGAAAGGAACAATCTTTGTCACAAACGCATAGCCCACTGCGTCTTCTTCTGGTAACACTTCACTCCAATCATATCCCTCATCGTCATGGATAACAGCAAGTGCTCTGGATTTTTCTTTGGGATTTTCTTCTATCTGCTTCATTCTGGGAGATTCAGATTTGTTTTGATGATAAATGGCTCTTTTGTAATAATCTTCGTGGAACGGATTTGCCGTATCATCAGCATATGCATTTCGACATTCTCTTTTAAAATGACCTTTTTGTTTACATTTAAAGAACGTGACCTTCGACTTATCAAACCCTAGCTTGGTTGAAGGTCCACCAATAGAATGTCTACCGGTAATCTCCATGAATCTTTGCGCTCTCCTAACCGCACTCGCCATACACCATCTGATATCAATCAACTCCATCTCCTCGGGGTTGATCTGATCATAATCTTCCTTGGTGAGGTTAGTGTTTCCGATCTTTCCCGCTACGAGGCTTTCATATGATTCTAAGACAGATGCTAAAAACACCATTTGCTACTTTGCGGATTCTTCACTAAAATTTTGAGCATTCTTAAGATCCACAGCAATATTGCACTGAAATAGATTCTTTGGAACTGATTGACATTGAGCAGTTGAAGATGAACCTCCATGATAGCCACTGCTTGGAGTTTTTGATTCACCGTGTTTGAATTTTCTGCTGAAAATGCTGTTTTTGGTGATGCAGTCTTCGGAATCATACTTCCTCGATAATACAGCTCAACATTCTGTTGATATGAAGAGTTGTTGACTTTGTTCGATTTCCTGATCTCCAAATCATGACTTTCCAATCTTTCGATTAACAAATCAACCATCAGTTTGGTTGGTTCAACTGTGTTTTTCAGCATCAAAGCAAAATACTGCCAGTCTTTGTCATCAGGCAGTGAGTAAAACAGTTTGTCAACCAATTCTTCTTGAGTGTACACGATTCCGTGTCTTGCAAGTTCCAGCTTCAAATGTCCGAATCTTTCAATCATCTTTGGCACAAATTCGTTTTTCAAACATCCAAACAAATCAAATTCTTTTCTTAACAACTTCTTTTTGTTTTTAACAATCTCGGCACTACCCACACATTTTACTTTCAGTTTCTCCCATAGATCTTTCGAATTCGTGTATTCAATCAATGATATTATATCATCCCTCACGGACTGGTGAAGTAAAGCAATGCCTTTTTGTTCAGCAACAAAATTTTCAACTTCATTATCCGCTATATTTTCATAATCCGTTCTTCCCATATCAAAACCATTCTTCATGTTCATCCAACTGAGATATGCAAAAGCTTTTAGCCATTCTTCAAACCTTTTAGCCCATCTATTGTATTCTTCAATCGTTATCAGTTTGGGAGGTTTGTTGTATGTGCCATATGCACTCTCCACACTCAAAGCATCAGACAGGGTTTTCTTTGCACTCAGATTAGGAACATTTTCATTTGTGTTGTTTAATGTATCATCTCCGGTGTTTCCCGTGAAAGCAAACATGTCACTGAACGGATTCATAAACTCATCCATCTTCACGTATCTGAGACAATCAACAAACACTTAGAAAAATTTTTAGATTTTAACAAAAATAGTTTCAAACGAAATCAGTTCAAACGAAATTTGAACTTCAAACGAAATATCAACTCAAGCGAAATCAGAGTTTTCAAACGAAATATTAATTTCGTTCGAAACAGACCAAACGAAATATAATTTCGTGCGAAATTAACTTGGATTCAAACGAAATTAGCCTCTTTGGAACGGAATAGTAATTTCGTATGAAATATCTCACACTAATTTCGTGTGGAATCAAGTAGCAATTTCAAACAAAATTAATCACCAAATGTAATTTCGTGTGAAATTAAGAAGCTATTTCATGCGAAATTATGATGACATCAGCATGTCGGCAACCATTTTGTCAAATTGATCCGGTTTTTGTTCGAATTTTGGTCCAATTCTTTCAAGGATTCATTAAAACAGTGTTTTACGTGATATATGTGAAATTCAATCCATTTTGTCCATTAAATCTCGTTTAATTTTGAAAAGAATGAGTAGAAGTGATGAAAACAAGCTGAATTGGTATAAACTCTTCTTCCTGAGCTCTGATACCACTTGTTGGATCGTCGTGTGACCCTAATGAGTCAATCAGAAGAGTTTATGATCTATTTCAAAGGCGGAATCAGAGAAATAGACGTGAAATAACTTGATATTCCCTAATTATCTTCTTATTAATGATTCTAAAGCTTTTACAGATCGTTTGACAAACTGGCAGCACCTCGGCTCTGAATCGGAAAAGTTACAAATGACAAGGCACAACACATATATATAGGCTGAGTAATTTCGCACGGACCTATTCACACGAAATCACTTTCAAGCGAAATTACTTATTCCATGCGAAATTACCATGTAATTTCGTGTGGAATTACAACATGTAATTTCGTGCGAAATTACCTCCAAACCTATTTTTGACATATTTCTCTTACTACGTGCCCTGATCTATTAATTCTAATACAAGAGTCTATAAAGACGAAGTTAACAGACATCTATGCACCAACAGAGCGAGATTCATGCCAACCCTGCAACCAAGGGCTAGGGAGTTAGAGTTGCAATTATGTGACGCTTCTCGACAAAGTCTCGATTGCGCGTCAATGCAATGAGACCACGACATTGCATACGCGTCACGTTGATTAAAAGACCATGAGAAAAAACCTTGATCCAGATACAATAATTGCACGCCGCAAATCTGACGTCATTACCTGTAAGAAAACGTTGCACGACCTTTACTGAGTACATGGATTGCAGCACACCGTTGATCGTAAAAGCATGAATATTAACGTAGATGAACTAAGCTACTGAACGATGCAGACTGTATGGACGTGATACGTGCTTGTGTGATAAACTTTGATGAAAAGTGGAACACTCACTTGCCCTTAGTGGAGTTTTTTTTTCCTACAACAGTATTTACCACACCGCCGTTTAAGCCGCTTCGTGTGAAGCTTTAGATGGAACATAATAAGTTGATCCCTGTCGTGTTGAATGGAGAACGGAGATAAACAATCTACTGGCCCGAGTTGGCCCAGGAAAAACTAGAGGCAAGATCGTTTAGATAAGTGATCATATCAAGACAGCCCGAGGAATACAGAAAGATTGCGCCGACGAGCGGCAGAAATCATAGAAATTTAAGATAAGAAGTATGGCTTAAATGGGAGCCTCGCCTAGAGAAGGCGTGGCGTGATTTGGAAAACGTAAAGGTTGGACCCCCGGTGTAGGGATCAGAACCATTGCTCACAAGTTGAAACTTTCAGAAAAAGATCAGTAGTGATCATGACACATTCTACGTGTCTAAAGGAGTCTGACTCAAGGAACAGTAGTTGTTCCCACAAATATGATTCACGTCAACGAAATTACTATAGAACCTGTTAAGGTCGCGGACCAAGAGTCCACGAGATACAGAGAAGGCGTAATTGATTTACTTGAGTACATTAGAATTCATATCATGACCCAGAGTACATGGGAACATAAAGACAAATCTTGAACCTAAGTGACCACATTTGATTCACAAATCCCCTACGCCCGATGGCATCGCTTGAATTTCGGGACGAAATTCTTTTAACGGGGGGAGACTGTGACAACCGTCACTTTTCATACATTTCGTACACTAATTGAACAGTAATCTGTGCTTTAATAACTGTGCATGATCTAGTTTACAAGACAAATGAATTTTTGATTACTGTTATATACATACAATGGTATTTCATGTTGCAAGACTTTTATCGTTGCTACATGCAACACAAGATAGTTCTAATGATACACAGAACAAAATTGGCACCGTTACCAGACAAACTAAAAATGCTGAAGAAGTTTGTAACAACCCTCAATAAACCGACACTCTCGAATATTTCCGACACCCTATTATATTTAAAAATGTCCCAATATGTCTTTAAATACATTCCGTATGTGAAAACCGAGCCCGAAATACAGTATAGCATTAAAAATAAAATATAAAATCTGAATTTTAAGCTGAGGCGGGCCGCGTAGACCCACCCCAAGCCTTTACGCGGGCGGTATCAAGGTTGGAAACAGACTCCGTTGATTTCTTTAGTTCAGGCGGGCCGCGTAAGCTTTAGCTTACATTTACGCAAGCCGCGTGAGATCAAAATAGTGGCAACACCCTAGGCCGACACGTGTCATCATCGTGTCAAGTCTATACACTGATCCGGACGAGCTAAGCGTTGACTAGTATTGACGCGGGCCGCGTAGACCTTCGTCTACTCTTACGCGGGCCGCGTGAGGACCAGATTCAGTACCTATATAAGCAGGCATCGAGTTTCAGTATCACTCGTTCAATTCTTTTCTTTCTTAAACGAATTCTGAAGTAGTAGAAGTAATACGCGGGTATTATATCCCCCTAATTAGCGAGGTTCTGCTCTGTTGTAAGTATTATAACCCCGGTTTCTTACTAGATACGCTGCCCGGTTGATTTAGGGTTCCATAACAACTGTCGTGGTTCTGCCCGACGTAGTTGTTGGAATGCCGTCTCGGGGAGGGTATCATTAATATTTTCAAAGGGTTATGATACTAACCTAGGTACATTTGTATAAATTATAGACTAATCCCAGGAAACCCTTACGCGAAGTCTAAGATAGCAATGTGAGTTTATCCTCTTTTTGTTAATATTTTTGTAATATTTTACAAAACCTTAATTGTTTTACAATGTAATTAAGCGGTGATTGAGTCTTTGTAGTTCTTCAATTACTGCCGGTATATTGGGGTTTTGTATACAAAATTTACTACCGAGAGTAGTAAGTCGGGGATGACAGTACGTTACCATTGGACAACGAGTTAGCCAATGTGTAATATGACCCACAAGTCAGGATTGACAGTACTGAATGAGTAATTGTGTAGAAATAAACAATGTGATCGCTCTCAATACTGTTTTAATTGATAAAATGTTTCTTGATTAAACCGGGATTCACTCACCAGTATTTCCCACTGACAAATGTTTTTAAAACGCGTTTCAGGTAACACAATGTGACAGCCAATTAGTAAAAAGCCAGCTGGAGAGCACTGAAGGCTTGGGAAAAATGTGGCTATAAAAGTTACCTAAAAGACGATGTTTTAAATTCAATAAAATAGGGCTTATCCCTATAAACGTATTGTAATAAGAAACTTGGGTTTTGCCCGTGTGATTATTAATATTAAATGAGGTGGTTTTACTCTGATAAACATTTCCTAACTACGGTCCTGATGTAATTTCCGCTGCCAAATTAACAAGCTGATACCACCGAACTCTGAGTTCGCGTCCGCCCGTTCCCGGGACAGATAAGGGATCGAGGGTTGCGACAGAAGGTGGTATCAGAGCCTAGCCACTGGTCTAAGCCAAAGAAGTGTTCTGCTGACACTTAAAATTCTAAATTTTGTGTTAGGAAATAAATTACAGAAATACGTGCATAACTGTATTTATTTGTTATGTGTTATTTGACTATTTGTTAGTTCATAGTATGAGTGATCAAGGACCCTCAGACATGTGTCGTCAGTTGTCTGATTCACCTAGGAGTGAAGGTACCTCTTCACAGCCTGCCCTTTCTGGGTATTCTGTTGATCAGGAAGAAGGGATGTTTGCTTTTAAAGCCCAGTCAGAAGAGCCATTCCCTCATAAGAAAAGAGGATGGTTCAGTAAGGAAGCCTTTGCACGTAGGAAAAGAATGCGAACGTTGCAACAGCAAAGAGTTCTAGCAGCTGCTAAGTGAAAAACAGATGCCCATACACAGGATATGCTTAATAGAAGCCTAGCCAATTTCCATATCCTAGCTACAACTGCTGCTGACCCTAATCTGGAGCAAACAATAGCACCCCAACCACAATTGCAAATCCCTCACCATCCCATGGAGATAGAAAACCCTGAAAACCAAGTGGAGATGCATGACTTCAACCCAGAGGAAATCCCTAAGGTACCTGCACCAAATCCCCTAGACCCAAATTACGATCCCTGGTGGCATGACGTTAGGGACTATGTGCAACGTTACCCGATTCATGAAGACACACCTATACAGAACATAGGAGCCTACCCAGGTATGGACCCTTTAGATCCCTATTACCATGATAACTACATTAGGGAAATCTTAGAAGATCCTTACCGATTCCAGGAACTTTCACCCCCATATCAGGAACCCGCAACCCAGATTCCGAACCCAGTCCTAGAACCTACACCCCCAATGAGTGCAGAAAATGTGCAAGAACTTAGGACTTTTGGGGAGGAAATTTTAGAAAGCAGTGAGAGAATGCGACAGGTAGGAGAGCGTCTCGTATGGAAATAAGATGAGCGCAATATGGATTTTTGGATAAATCCATATCCGTGATGTGATAGAGGATATGGTAATAGTAATAATAATATAATATAATAAAATAAAATATGTGTGTACAGATGCCTATTACTATTAGTGTAATTCTATTTTTTTTTATTTCAGTACTAGTGTGTAATAAATGCATAATAGTATATGGAAATAAAGTAAAAGTCGCAATGATCGACGTTTTTGGATAGATTGCATGTCAATTAGCTATATTAAATATTATCTTGTGATATTAATATAGGGTAAATGTTTAAAATTCAGATGGCCGACGAAGGAAATCAAGGAAATCTGAATAATGATAACTAGAGTAACATTAACGTGGTTAATGAGAATCCAAGCATCAATAACAATTGAAACCAAATGGATAATAGTGCTGTTCAACATATAGGAGCACAAGGAATCATATATGTAATTCCATTTATTATTCAAACGATTCAAGAAGCGAATAATAAAAGTAAGCATAGCAGTAAGCGACCCATCGAACCCGAAAACAGTGTAAACAATGGACCTTTACTTCAAATGCCCATTCCCAAAAGAAGAAGAACCATGCCTTATGGTTGTTCTTATAAAGAATTCTGGTCTTGTAAACTATTGGAATTCTCGGGCAACGAAGGTGCCATTGCAACCCTACGCTGGATAGAGAAAACTGAGGCAGTCTTAAGAATAAGCAAGTGTGCTAAAGAAGATAAGATACTGTTTGCTTCTAATCTGTTTAAGAATTCAGCACTAGAATGGTGGAACACTATCCTCCAATCAAGAGGAAGTGATAGAACTTACAATATGAAATGGGAAGAATTTAAGAACAAGGTAGAAAGGAAATTCTGCCCACCCAATGAGAAGGAACAGATAGCAAACAAATTCCTAAACCTTAGGATGACTGGTGTGGATAGTAAGGGATACACTAAATTATTCTTCGAATATGCTAGAATAGTGTCAACTCTTGCTTCACCAGAACCAGTATTGATCTCCCATTATATTTGGGGATTAATTGGTGAGATAAGACACGTAGTCAACGCAGCTAGACCTCAAACCATAGAAGAAGCTGTAGAACTAGCAAATACATTGACAAACAAATTAGTCCGTACCCGAGAAGAAGACCAAAAGAGGAACCTAACCTAGAAGCTCACACAAGAATTTCGTTCTGGAAATTTTAATCGTGGGAAAAATATAGGTTCTACCTCTGCACCTTACTGTAAGAATTGCAAAAGAAAGCATTCAGGAAGATGCTCCATATACTGTAACTTTTGCAAAATATCAGGACACATGGAAGAAAATTGCAGGAAGAAAGGTAATAACAGGATATGTTACAACTGCAGAGAACAAGGTCATATCAAGCTTAGTTGTCCGAAATTAGCTCCAGTTACAAACAACAAGAATACTCAAAATGCTAGAGCATTTGTTCTGACGGCAGATGAAGCCAAGATGATTCCAGATGTCATAACTGGTACGTTTTTAGTTAATGATGTTTTTGCTAAAGTATTATTTCACTCTGGTGCAAACCAAATTTTTATTAATACATCATTTTGCAAATTTCTAAATCAGTCATTAACTAAACTACCACAAGAATGTTTAGTAGAGACAGCTAATGGAGAAACCGTTAGGATTTCTGAAATCTTGCAGGAAGCAAGAATAGAAATTTTAAATCAGAAATTTACTGCAAATCTTTATCCCCTGAATCTGGCAGGATTTGATGTTGTTTTAGGAATGGATTGGTTAATAGCCAATAAAGCCAGTATTTTATGTGATCAAAAGTCAATTCAAGTAAATTCACCAAAAGGTAAAACGATCACAATAAAAGGAGATAAACCATCTAGATCCACAAAATTCATCTCTGTGATGAAAACTGCAAGTTATATAAGAAAAGGATCATTAGTGTATTTGATTTCTATAATCACTAACACTAAAGGAAAGGATTTGAAAGATATTCCAGTAGTATCTCAGTTTTCAGATGTATTTCCAGAAGAATTGCCAGTGCAACCTCCAAATAGAGAAGTTGAATTCAGAATCCATTTAATACCAGGAACAGTACCGATTGCCAAAGCACCTTACCGTTTGGCACCTGCAGAAATGCAAGAATTGAAGAAACAATTAGACGAATTGTTGGAGAAAGGATTTATACAACCAAGTTCGTCGCCATGGGGAGCGCCGATACTGTTTGTTAAAAAGAAAGACGGATCAATGCGTATGTGCATTGACTACCGTGAATTGAACAAAGTCACGATTAAGAATCGGTACCCATTACCAAGAATCGATGATCTGTTCGATCAACTGCAAGGAGCTCGATTTTTCTCCAAAATCGATTTAAGGTCAGGATATCATCAATTAAAGGTACAGGAAGAGGACATTTCTAAGATCGCATTTAGAACAAGGTATGGCCATTATGAATTTACTGTCATGCCATTCGGTTTAACCAATGCCCCAGCTGCATTTATGGACATGATGAACCGAATATGTAAGCCACATTTGGATAAATTCATAATTGTTTTTATAGATGATATTCTCATTTATTCTTAGTATAAGGAGGATCATGCAAAGCATTTGCACGCACTTTTAAGTTTATTAAGAAAAGAAAAGCTTTACGCTAAATTTTCCAAGTGCGAGTTTTGGTTAGAACAGGTACAATTTCTCGGACACCTAGTCAATCATGAAGGAATTCATGTGGATCCCACAAAGATCGAGGCAATTACTAAATGGAAAACCCCTGAATCACCAACCGAGGTTAGAAGTTTCTTAGGATTGGCCGGTTATTATAGAAGATTTATTCGAGATTTCTCTAGAATAGCCATTCCCTTAATTAAGCTAACCTGTAAATCTGTTAAGTTTGAATGGGGATTAAAACAAGAAGAAGCATTTAGAATCCTTAAGCAAAGATTAACTAATACACCCATATTAGCGTTACCAGAAGCAACTGAAGATTTTGTAATCTATTGTGACGCTTCTAAATTAGGTTATGGATGTGTATTGATGCAACGACAAAAGGTTATAGCTTACGCATCTAGACAACTTAAGAATCATGAAGAGAATTATTCAACCCATGATTTAGAGTTAGGAGCTATAATTTTTGCTCTTAAGATTTGGAGACATTACCTTTATGGTAGTAAGTTTACCATATTCACTGATCATAAAAGTTTAAGGTATGTTTTCAAGCAAAAGGAGTTGAATATGAGACAAAGATGCTGGATGGAGATGCTTAGTGACTATGATTGTGATATACAGTATCATGAAGGAAAAGCAAATGTAGTAGCAGATGCTTTAAGTCGAAAGCATCATGAAAATCCAAAAAGGGTACGTTCTCTTAAATTAAATCTACAAGTAGATTTAAATAATCAAATAAGAGAAGCACAAGAATCAGTAATCAAGGATGATACTGAAAAATTAAAAGGTATGCAAAAAGAATTAGAACAAGGAACCGATGGAATTTGGAGATTCCATGAAAAGAGAATGTGGATACCTAAATTAGGAAACCTACGTCATCGTATATTAGAAGAAGCCCATAAGTCTAAGTATACGATGCATCCAGGAAATGACAAGATGTACCAGGATTTAAGGAAAAATTTATGGTGGATGGCAATGAAAAAGGACATAGCAGCCTAAATGTTTAACTTGTTCACAAGTTAAAGCTGAACACCAGAAACCCTCAGGTTTGTTACAGCAATTAGAAATGCCAGTGTGGAAATGGGAATTGATAACAATGGATTTTGTTACCAAATTACCCAAAACAAAGAAAGGCAATGATACAATCTGGGTGATTGTAGATAGGCTAACCAAGTCAGCTCATTTCTTACCAATGAAGGAAACTTTCAGTATGGAACAGCTAGCTAAGTTATATGTAAATGAAATTGTTTCTTTACATGGAATTCCTTTATCAATTGTTTCTGATAGAGATAGCCGATTTACCTCTCATTTTGTGACACCTGTGTCACTTCAACCATCAAACAAATTCCAAACCAATGAAATATTGTATTTCAGACTTGGGGATTTGTAAAAATATGTGTATCGTTTGCACATATCAACTCTTGTTCGATTTCAAGCTTTAAATCGCTTTCTGGAAGGTTATACGCGCTCTGATGCGTAAATATAACCAGTTTAATGCAACGAACACTCCAGAATAGTGAAATAGGCTTAACATACCTTAAATAACCTCCACATAACTTAGAAATAAGTTTTGGATGGTTTGGTGTGTTGAAATCAATTGTGTTCGATCGCAGGGACTAATTGTGTCAAACTGCGAAACTATACCGATTTGTATAGTAACGAACATTTCGGAAGTTGATCATAAGTTAAATATGCCCTAAATATCCTTCACATAGCTTAGAAATAGGCTTTGAGGTGTTTTGTGTGCTAAAATAAACTTTCATGATCAATAAGGACTAAAAGCGTCAAAAAGTGCACAAGTTTGCATTTTCGCGCATATCTTACGTTCTGAATATATCCGGACATCCAAAAATTTATGTAAGCATTAAAATATTTTATTTTAGTGTTTGGCATAATAAAATTCCACTCGTCGCTCAATTTGGATCGTTTTTGCGTTCATTACGACTTCCGTCGTAATTTACCGAACAACGCAACCGTACGACCAAACGAGCCGACATCCGAGATATTTTTGAGCACATTTTAAGTTCCCTATACTTTAACTTCATTTTAGAGCTTTGAAATGGGGTTAACGGGGCTTAAACGTGTCAAAAATGCATCGAAAATCAAGTTTGGAGCTGCAGGGGCCTGTTCTGCCATTTTTTCAAACTTTCAGACGTGCAAGGTCCTTACGGACGGTAAGGTTCTGGGTCTTACGGTCCGTAGGCATGTTCCAGACAGCAGAATGTTGTTTCCAACTTGATTCAGCTGTTCCGCACTTGTGCACATGGTTTTTGGGTTTCTATGGGCTGGTTTGTGTGCCCATCAAGGTGCCCAATCAGAATATGGCAAGTGTACGGCTTAGATCGTGCCCCCTTTTGCAAGAAACGATCCTAACGGTTGTGCCATGCCTATATAAACCCAACCCATTTCATTCATTCCTTACATTTGAATCTGATTCAAACTCTCTAAGTGGAAGTATATATGCTTCCTACCTGAGAGTGAATCGGGTCAAATACTTGCGGGGACCTTCTGTAAGTCCTCCTTCGTTCTTTTCATTCGTTTTAGCGTTAAAGTCAAACTTTATTTGACTTACTGCATTGACCAGTTTATGGTCAATGCGAAGTTCGTTTGAACTTCATAACGTGAGCGTAATCACAATGGTTATAGTCCCTAGTGACTATACCTACTGATTACCACGTTATCTAGGATTAGTGGCGAGTCGTAGTTTCGGCCAAAATGCGCATTCTTGCGTATTTTGTAACCAAACTACTTTTAGGTATCAAAACCGTTTGTTTTGATATCAAACCTGTTTTCTAACTTAACTAAACATGTTTCGACATGTTTAGCTCGTCACTTTTTAGATTAGTGCTTATGTTGAGTCGTAAGTCAAGCGGACTAAACACCCGCTTAGACTTACGAACTAGACCCGTTTGGTCGATCTTTAGGATCCGACCAAACACATTAGGTGACCATAGTTGTATAGGGAATAACCTTTCGAGGTTATACCTTATGGTCACCTAGTTTAAGTAGTTGTATGATAGGTAGTTTATATGCCTTAGGTAAATTACCAAAATACCCTTTTCATGTGTAATTGGTAATTAAGCATATGTAACCTAAAATTTTGTCATTTAACTGATTATGTAACATAATTAAGTATGTTAGGGCATATAATACTTGTCATAGGACTAGTTAGGCGATCTGAACGAGTTATACGCGAACGACGCGTTAAAGTAGCATAAGCTACCTAAACGGGTCGTAATGGGTCGTAAGCACTTAGGCTAGGTTTCATTTTAGTATGTAGGCCTTGTTAAACCATATCATATGAGATCCCACACTCATTTGATTTACGAGACCTCATCCTATCCGATCTTCCGATTTAGGTCCGGTTTATTTATGTAGTTACCTATATTAGGTACCGTTTGTTTTTCCGGGACTCCTCTAGCTTGCTTGGTAGTTGTTCAAGACTTCTAAGTACTCTCAAGTGAGTACATAGTCCCCTCTTTTACTATTTTCAAACCGTTTTGGGGTGAAGCATGTGTACCTATCTGTTATTATCATGTTTTCAAAAGTATAATTGATTATACATATTTGTACTTATCTTTTTACAAACTGAATGATTATTTATGGTTTAAACTCTAATTTTTCTTAAAGATTATAAAATAAATGTTTGGAATGGTACTTATTTGGTTCACCAGGCCGGTTGGTAGTATGATATAGCGCTATAGGATTTGACACCCCATTCCTGTTGTCATGGAATGTCTGAAACCAATTTGTTTCTCCATCCAAATAGGGATTGCCTTTGTGGTATCCCTATAGTCTCAAAGGTGTATTTTGATGCACTAGGTCTGATGGAATTCTTAAATCACATTATTTTTGTATATTAAGTTATACTCCCAAAAGTATAGTTTGATATGCTCTCATATGTGATATTGTACAAAACCAACATATATTTTGTTAAAAATCCAAACCATAGTTTTATATGTTATTTTCAAAATCTAAAACATAGTTTAATATGCTATTTGTAAACCAAAGCATAGTTTAATATGTTATTTATCAATCCAAAGTAAACTTTTGATACACTACTGAAAATTTATTTACTTTAACAAATAAAGTATATTTAATATACTATTTGTTTTACAATCGGGTTTTGGGTTAGTGTTTAAATAACGGGACGGGTGTAATATGATGAAAACATGGTAGATACGCCGCTGGTACTTCTTATATATAAGTGTTTTCATTGCATTACATACCGTGGCGTTATTTAGTACACTTGGGTTAACGGTTTTGGAACTGAAATATATTTTAATATATTACTTATTCGACTTTCTTAGAACCAAAGTATATTTTTATATACTATGAATCTTTCTATCAAAATATTGTTTTCAAACAATATATTTTTATAACAAACTTATTCTACTTACTTATTAAATTCCTACGTTTTATTACTTTATATCATTCGATTTCTTATAAATGATTTATAAAAGAAAACCTTTTTCAAGGATCATGGCTGCTTTTATTAAAACTTTTTCTTTAAACTCATAAGTCATGAATCCTATTTTCACAAACCTATGTATCTCACAGGCATTTTTATGCTGACGTACCTATTTTTACACATGTTTCAGGTGCTGCTTTGTGATGATTGATGATATATGCTACACTTAGGATGGACTCGTGCCTTAGCGACTTTAAAACTTGAAAGATAATAGTTGTACTTATTTGATTGTATTAAAACAATGAGTTCATTATTTCAATAAAACAAAATTATTTATTCCATGGTTGTGAAACAATGATTCTGTTACAACACTCCCCGATGTTTCCGCCATGTTTTGTTGTTTTACGTGGTCGGGTGTGACACATTTTTGGTCAAGTTTCCAAAAAGAAATGGGAACCAAGTTAAATCTAAGAACAGCTTATCATCCTCAAACGGACGGACAAAGCGAAAGAACAATTCAAATGATGGAAGACATGCTTAGAGCTTGTGTAATTGATTTCGGAGGTAATTGGGACGATCACTTACCTTTAATAGAATTTTCTTGTAATAATAGTTATCACACAAGTATCGATGCTGCACCATTCGAAGCACTTCATGGACGAAAGTGCTGAACCCCAGTGTGTTGGCCAGAAATTGGGGAAAAACAACTGTCTGGACCTGAGATAGTGCAAGAAACAACTGACAGGATTATTCAAGTCAAGGAACGACTGAAAGCAGCACGTGATCGACAGAAGAGTTATGCTGATAACCGACGCAAGCCATTGGAATTTCAAGTAGGAGATAAAGTATTGTTGAAAGTCTCTCCTTGGAAAGGAGTAGTAAGATTCATCAAACGGGGAAAGCTAAGTCCAAGGTATATTGGACCTTTTGAGATTATTAGAAGAATAGGACCTGTAGCCTATCAGCTACAACTGCCAGAGGAAATGGCAGGAATACATGATGTGTTTCATGTATCTAATCTCAAGAAATGATTAGCCGATGAATCACTAATAGTACCTCTTAAGGATATAGAGGTAAATGAACAACTCAAGTTTGTAGAAAGGCCCCTACAAATTGAAGACAGGAAAGTAAAAAATCTCAAGCATAAGAGATTAGTTCTGGTCAAAGTGAAGTGGGACTCCAAAAGAGGACCTGAGGACACATCGGAGCTTGAATCTGAAATGCAAAGGAAATATCCGCACTTGTTCCAATAGATCTCAAGGACGAGCTCTAAAACAAGGTGGGGAGGATGTAACAACCCTCAATAAACCGACACTCTCGAATATTTCCGACACCCTATTATATTTAAAAATGTCCCAATATGTCTTTAAATACATCCCGTATGTGAAAACCGAGCCCGAAATACAGTATAGCATTAAAAATAAAATATAAAA
Source organism: Helianthus tuberosus (assembly GCA_030545235.1). NCBI lineage: Eukaryota > Viridiplantae > Streptophyta > Magnoliopsida > Asterales > Asteraceae > Helianthus > Helianthus tuberosus. The sequence continues at coordinate 126,397,260 of CM060351.1, read as the reverse complement.
TCTGAATTTTAAGCTGAGGCGGGCCGCGTAGACCCACCCCAAGCCTTTACGCGGGCGGTATCAAGGTTGGAAACTGACTCCGTTGATTTCTTTAGTTCAGGCGGGCCGCGTAAGCTTTAGCTTACATTTACGCGGGCCACGTGAGATCAAAATAGTGGCAACACCCTAGGCCGACACGTGTCATCATCGTGTCAAGTCTATACGCTGATCCGGATGAGCTACGCGTTGACTAGTATTGACGCGGGCTGCGTAGACCTTCGTCTACTCTTACGCGGGCCGCGTGAGGACTAGATTCAGCACCTATATAAGCAGGCATCGAGTTTCAGTTTCACTCGTTCAATTCTTTTCTTTCTTAAACGAATTCTGAACTAGTAGAAGTAATACGCCGGTATTATATCCCCCTAATTAGCGAGGTTCTGCTCCGTTGTAAGTATTATAACCCTTGTTTCGTACTAGATACGCTACCCGATTGATTTAGGGTTCCGTAACAACTGTCGTGGTTCTGCCCGACGTAGTTGTTTGAATGCCGTCTCGGGGAGGGCATCATTAATATTTTCAAAGGGTTATGATACTAACCTTGGTACATTTGTATAAATTATAGACTAATCCCAGGAAACCCTTACGCGAAGTCTAAGATAGCAATGTGAGTTTATCCTCTTTTTGTTAATCTTTTTGTAATATTTTACAAAACCTTAATTGTTTTACAATGTAATTAAGCGGTGATTGAGTCTTTGTAGTTCTTCAATTACTGCCGGTATGTTGGGGTTTTGTATACAAAATTTACTACCGCGAGTAGTAAGTCGGGGATGACAGTACGTTACCATTGGACAACGAGTTAGCCAATGTGTAATATGACCCCACAAGTCAGGATTGACAATACTGAATGAGTAATTGTGTAGAAATAAACAATGTGATCGCTCTCAATACTGTTTTAATTGATAAAATGTTTCTTGATTAAACTGGGATTCACTCACCAGTATTTCCCACTGACAAATGTTTTTAAAACGCGTTTCAGGTAACACAATGTGACAACCAATTAGTAAAAAGCCAGCTGGAGAGCACTGAAGGCTTGGGAAAAATGTGGCTATAAAAGTTACCTAAAAGATGATGTTTTAAATTCAATAAAATAGGGTTTATCCCTATAAACGTATTGTAATAAGAAACTTGGGTTTTGCCCATGTGATTATAATATTAAATGAGGTGGTTTTACCCTGATAAACATTTCCTAACTACGGTCCTGATGTAATTTCCGCTGCCAAATTAACAAGCTGATACCACCGAACTCTTAGTTCGCGTCCACCCGTTCCCGGGACAAATAAGGGATCGGGGGTTGCGACAAAGTTCTGTACATAGACAGATGATATTTTGAGGCCCAGTATGAGACAGAGACTACGTATTACACTAGTATAGTGTGTAGGGAAGTAAGGACCACAAAACTGCTTTTCTAGGTGCAAGATAAAGTGCCAGAAAGTGCCTAAAACCCACATAAAGTGCCGAATTCTACATATTTCAGCAAAAATTCAGCTTTTTAATAAGCTAGTAATGTGCAAAAATATGGCAAAAGGTCATGTATGCTTTCCTAAGTGTCGGGAATTAAAAGTGTCACAAAAGGGTACTTAATGAACACTAAACGGAATAACTAGACACTTTAACGAACCGGTATCTAACCGAACAACCGGACATTACCCGGAACACCAAAATATTGCTAGAAGCATTGTTTTACTTTTTCTGAGCTAGTTATGGTTCCCGAACACTCTAACATACTACATAATGCAAGATACACACTAAACACTAGACATTACACTTGGTTTTCAACTAATTACTTACCTTACCATTTCAAATTACATTTAACCCCCCCCCCCATGCTAGTAATCGGCCCAAGTGGCCCCCACACCCAAGATATTACATAATCTTTCTAAATCTTTCATGATCCTTCTCTAAGATTTGATTAGATATGCATTGTACTTCTTGGACATAGAAACCTTTGGACAATGGATCAAGAGTGGTTATAAGAGAGCTAGATGGATCATAATCTTCACAACACCAAACTCACCACTCTCTCCTTCCCTCTCCCTCTCTCGGCCGAGAATAAGGAACACCACCACCACTATTTTCGATCATCATTCATACAATCCAAGGTTACCTCAAGGTGTTACAAGGCGTCTAAGGAAGTGTGGAACTCTCGGATCTTGAAGGACCTCCTTTGCAAGCTTTTATCCACTCCATATTCATCATTGTTCTTCCCTAGCTTGAAGCTAGTAGTAAGATCCTTTTTAACACTTGTTACTTCATATTTTTGGTGGTTAAAAGTTGTAGTATGTTGATTAACACAAGAACACTAAAAGACATAAGCTTGAATCTTGAAAACATAAGATGAAATATGATGAAATCTTGTTGAAATAAGGTTGTTTAGTGTATGTGTAATGCTTGCTTGTTGATTTCTTGGGATGATGATGTTAATCATCACATGAAGCTTGCTAGAGGGTGATTAAACACATAATCTAGCAAGTGGGAGGATGATTATGTGACAACCTAAGATAATCATCTTCTTGAGTAAACATGAACTTGATGAATAAATGAATTCTTGAAAAGTAATGAACAAAGTGAGTTAATAATCTTGTAGATCCAAGATTTGTGAATAACTTTCCAAGAAAACCAAGATCAAAATGTGATTTCTATTAGATCATGATTTTACTTAAACCTTACACTATTTATGGTAGTAAAATAAGTGTAGAATACAAGAGAAACAAGAAGAAGTTATAAATGAACATTTTTGTAAAATATGTTTACAAGTTGTAAACACCTAGTTTCTTTGAAAATGAGATTTTTTAAAGGAATGAACACACATAAAAGGGTATCTAAACCCACTAAATACTTTACCAAGTTACTACGCATTTTTGTGAAAGATCAAGTTCATGTTATGATGAAAAGTGTATTGTTTTTACACTTGGTAAGTATAATATTGTTTAGAGTTGATTATTGATTATTGTGTGTTGATTTTGAAAAGAAAATGATATGCTAAATAGCATGGACACCTCCATTTTCAAAGGGAACTATGGCAAAATTTTCTAAAAATACAAATACTTAGAAAATGTTTTCTAAACAAGTGTTTACAAGTATGTTTTAAACTATGCTTTTCAATGTAAACCTTGCCATAAATTTTTGGTAACAAAGATACAAGTATTGGAGGTTGGTTTTTGTAAATAAAAATGGGTAAATATATATTTAGAATATATATTTTATATTAAAGACACTTGTGTGAATATGTGTATACTTTGTGTATAGTTATATTATTTTTGGATTTAAAGTAATATGACTTAACAAAAATACCAAGAACTTACAATCCAAAAAGTACAAGGAATAAAGTATATAAGTTACACACTTAAATATTGGCAAACCGAACAAGAACGTAACTTATAAAATATTCTGGAAAATACCGTTACAAATATATTTTTGGTAAACATTGTTGTGGATACAAAAGAAATGAAAGTATGATTTTATTATTATTACAAGTGTATCATATTTTCGATAAGTAGAAAATATACGATCTTCGGAAGTTAAATTATATTTTCTTGAAATACGATATTTCGGAACTACAAATACAAGAATACAAATATACATGTATGAAATACTCCCATCCTTGGGAAGGAAATACGAAAATAAATACTTGAGAAGTATTGTCACGAAGCCTTTGGATAATGTTAAAGACATAAAGGAAACGTAACTCAAAACATGAATACTAAGGCAAGGCACGGCCCGCTCGTCTAATAGACCCTAACACATTATAGGTAGTCGTGTTTGTCGACAAGACTTGAGTTACGAGTACTGAAGACGCAAAACAGTGAGTTCATGCTCCCCCTTTTCTCTTAACGGTTTTTGGTTTTATAACTCTCGGGGGTGAAATACATGTTACGAATGCCTAAACGGTATGAAATGCCTATGAAATACTAGATCATGTGAGCATAGACTTAATATTGAAATGTCATTAATACATAATTAGGGATGAGGGTTAGATCGAACGGGTATGGTCGAACCCCACTCATGGTCACAACTAGTACCAAGTAGTGCTTCGGAGTCCCGGTCGAGGTTAATAGACACGGTCGAGGTTAATCGACACGGTCGAGGTTAATCGACACGATCGAGGTAAATGGACACAGTCGAGGTTAATCGACACAGTCGAGGAAAATCGACAAGGGTATAAGCCTACTCATTACGAGTGCTCCCTATGCCCTCACCGGCCTTAAAGTCCTTGTAAAACATTTATGTTCATACACGCTTTTCATACCTGTTTGACAAAGGAGTCTCTCAAATATTTACAAGATTGCAGTACTCACAAACAAAACACATGAACTCGCTCAACTTTTGTTGATGTTTTCCAAAATTACATGTATTTCAGGTAACAGGATGGATCTTGGGCGCGGGTGTCCTAACTAGAAGTAGACTTCAACTTTAGATGTCATCCACTTTTGTTGGTTTATAACCTAGTCGAAGGTTGTGTTTTAAAAAATTAAATAACCAGTGTTTGTAATACTCAAATTTTATGAATGGATGAACATCGTTTTGATCATGTAGTTGTTTATTACGATTGAATGTAATGATATTAAACCAGTCACACATCATACGCTTCCGCAAAAGTCAGGGTGTGACACACAACACGTGTTACAATTGTACGGTACGGCCTGAGAAGCCGGGTGTCATAGTCTCCCCCTGTTTAGGAAATTTCGTCCCCGAAATTTTACTTTACAGGTTTTATTTTTGCACTGGGTGGAAACAGCAAAAACAGGTTTAATGAATATTGTCTTTTAGTTTTTGCGAGAAACTTTGATTCTTACAAAGAATCTTCGTAGATCTATATTACACACATCCTTAATTCCTAATCTCACGTCTCAACGCTCTCTACCCTTTCCAAGGTTCACATACGTATATTTACATATACATTATCCCGTACCTAAGATAGTCTGAGTTTACACCCGATTGATCCAACTCGAGATGGGCTCTCGAAAGAATCAAATCTCATAAACTCGTCTTCCTTCCTTCTTGCATTCATTTCAGATATCCACAAATCGCCAAATCAATAAATCACATATACGACTAGAATGCTGAAATTTCGCCTGTCCGGTTATTAGCATAACTCTTCTAGCTATACGTACTGCTTCTACGGTGCTTCAATAAACCTCCGTTTATCTTCCCAACAAATATCTATAAAAACAAAATCAGTGTATTATCCATTATACACTTTCTCAACTGAACCCAAACAATACATCATGTACACTACTCCATCCTTATGGTAGCTTGAGCCTATAAGCGATTGATCCAACTCAAGATGGGCTCTTGAAAGGACCTGATCATTGTGGCTCAACTTTTCTTTTCTCTGTTAATCCTAATAGCATCTCCTCAAGATAACTCCTTTAATAGAATCAAATCTTCAATCTGGAATCGCAATAGTTCCTTCAATTGTCCATGTAATACTTATGTTGATCAATTGGAGACTTTTAACCTTCCCTCGATCCAGGCAAATCCTATCACTGGTTTCATAGATAACTCGGGTCTGGTTAATTGTCCTTTGTCACGTCAGCTCGACAAAATGGTGATCAACACTTCCGTCCATACAAGGCTTCAAACCGAGCAACCTAAATACTAGCATGTTAATTATTATTGTAAGATAACTCTGCCAAGGGCATGTGAGTATCTTAACTTCCTTCGGAGTCCATCATACACGCTCCCAACTTTTCTTTCAAGGGTCTGAAAAGCTTCCTACTATCTTGCTGTCCAATCAATTTCCCTTTTCCTTTTGGAGTTATTAGTGTCGAAGGCTGCACTAATTTAGAGAAATTCTTAATAAATCTCCGGTAGCACCTAGCTAGTCATATGGATTATCATACTCCCGACGGGGTCTTTGGCGCTCCTCATCATTCACCAACTCCATAGTTAACTTCAAACATTACTCATAATTCTCCTTGGTTCGCACATAGGGAAGTATGCCATCGAAGAATATTATCACGAATTCATCCGGTTAGGGTTTCCATACCCTGTTCACGAGATCCATGAATATAAATGGCGCGTTAATTTAGTCAAAAGGCATGACTAATAACTCGTAATGGCCATATCGTGTTCGAAAAGCAGTCCTTGGAATATCTTCGTCAGCAACCTTCAACTGATGATATCTTGATCGTAAATCGATCTTCCTGTAGTAGCTGGATCCCTGTAGCTTGATCGAACAAATCGTCAATCCTCGGTAAGAGAGTACCGATTCTTGACAGTCAACTTGTTCAACTCTCTGAAATCATCACATATCCTGAAGGATCCATCCTTCTTTCTTTCAACAAAACAGATGCGCCTCAAAGCAAAAAGCTTGATCGAATGAAACCCTTGTCCAATAGCTCTTGAAGCTGTCTCGACATTTCCTTCATTTCTAACGGTGCTTAATCTATAAGGAGATTTTGCAAATGGGTGCAGAACCAGTTGCTAGATCGATCCAAAATTCAATCTGTCTCGCAGGGGGAAATCCAGGTAAGTCTTTTTAGGAAAACTTCTGGATAATTGCGAACAATATGAATCTCTCCGGTATTCCTACATTCGTCTTTCGTATCCACCACGTTAACAAAGAACGCAGGACAGCCTTTTCGCAACAAATTGAGCATCCTTACAAAACTGACAACTCTCAACCATCAACACTCGACACTCAAAACTCGACTCGGTCGGTCTTCGTGAACAACTACCACCTCTCTATCGTCATCATAACGAGATATCCTAGCTAGCTTCTTCCAACGATAGTCCCCACTTCATTCTTGGATAATCAATCCATTCTCACATCTTCGTCAAGGCTCCCCAGCTCCACTGGAAATAAACCAACACTAGAGCTATGATCACCTAACTAAATAATACAACTGCAAACGACCTTACTAGTTTCTATCAACTTACTAATTGCTAGTTCTATCGGGCACTTTATACCCAGCTTACTTGTTGGTGAACACAAAAATGGTTCAAAGTTTCTCGAACAAAACTCAAGTCAGCTTTGGTATTAAAAGTATAAGCATAGATTGGTTTTTTTTATTCGAAACATACTAGTAATAGTAGCAGGATTCTCACGTGCCTTCCCAACACTCGCCTCGATGGCTTTACCCACAGCATCCTGTCGTTTCGGTTTCGGGCAATCTCTTTTGTAGTATCCTTGTTCACCACACACGTAGCATCCCTCGAGCGTAACTCCATCCAATGTACTCTTAGCATAGCACTCGCGAGTCATATGTCTAGCCTGACCACATCTGGCGCACTTCCTCCGCTCATCCTCGTGAGTCTTTTCCTTAAAAACTACTCCTACCATCCCTGGCATTATCTTTTCCTGACTCTCTAGGGTTAGCTACACACGCTTTCTCCAATCTGCGTTCCTCACCACGCCTCTCATCGATATCCTTCCTTGAACTCTCTGACTTTAACTTTCGCGAATTCCCAGATCTAGGCTTGGAATGCGGAATTATTTGAATGGTCGATCTGTTGTGACGGCCCGACATCACGCATACCGTTGCCATGTCATTGCATAAAGCTCCAGTAAATGATCTTAGGTTACAACCCTGGATTGTTTTGCGTGTACATCTATGTACTATTCATAAAGTTAATGAAAAATCTGGATTACGTTTCGGTTATATCATAGTACAGGAATTACTAAAACTTTCCGATCATTATATCACCTGAAGGGTTTCCGATTCTGTGTCCCACCAAAACCATGGCCATGAGCATCACTCCACGTTCCTAGCCAATATTTTGGTTAGCATCGTGCTGTTCCATGGCAGTATTAACGTGTTGGGCTATGAGTTGCGCCAACTCTTTTGGGGTAATAGGTAGTCCAGAACCCTGTCTCGCTTTTGGTGGCATTTCGTCGTTTCTATTAGTACAACATAATATCAACATAAGACGATATCCAAAATAATTCAATCATTAAATGCTAGTGGACCATACATTGCATATGTATAATATCCAAATTTTAATGAGAACAATTTTTATGCCAAGAGGAACTCATTCGATATTTACACCAGAAATTACAAAGCTTGTTTTTAGTACGAAGACTAATCAAAATTTGGCATGTCTACATCAACACCCTTAACAAGCCTATATGAAATTTCCTCCTAAATATCTGAAAATTTGGCATGCAAGCCATAAATAGGGTTCAGCAAATGAGATATACAAAACAAACAACAGAAACAACTAACCATTAACGCTTCAATCCCTTGAAGTCCAACATCTTCCTACCATGCTCTTCTAGCTCATCATAACAGTCCATATGTCCCTCTGAGTCCTTTATCGTCTCCATGCCTCCGCGTAACGTGGCGAACTGACGATCACAGTGAGAGCGATTGACCCCAAACCCCTTTCTGCCTCTTCAAAGTGGACGTTGTCTCAGCTCTAGAAGTCGAATGCGATCTCTCTAATGGGTCAAGTCCTCTTCCTACGACGAGTGTAGACTAAAAGAGGTGTAGCAAAACACGTGACTCGTGTAACGTAATAGACGATTCTGTAACGACGGGCGAAGGAATCTCAAGTGTAGGCTCGACAGTATCAATGAGCAGGTCTACTAATGCCTCTATAGGCCGAGACGTGACATATCGTAACCGTACAAAGTAAGTGTGTGATCAACGTGAATAGTAACACATAAGGCCAAAATAAACAGAAAATCATGTATGCACATAGACACATAAAGGTTTTCATACATGATAAAATTTTTCTATATTTATTTAAAATTCTTGGCTTCGAGAATTTTGGACTTCACATTTCAAAATTCTCCGGTTGAAGTCTAGTGTGTTCCTCCGAAAACATCTAGTTCGCTAACAACCAATGGCTCTGATACCAACTTCTGTCACACCCCAAAAACGTCACAGCGGAATATAAAACGTAGTGGTTACGGAAGCTGGTGCCCATTTCTATCTTGAGGTTTGATGCATTATAGTGTTGGACATATTAATTTAATTAAAACATAAGTTTTTAAGCATGACGTCCCATAAAATGACACAACCACGACATAGTTAAATTGTCTTTGATCCTTATGGATCTTATTACATTTGTCCCAGAAAGTTTAAAAGTCAGTCCAACATTTTAAGTGACAAAACATGCATCAACAAACACAAGATACGCCATAATTCCCGAAGCCGAACTTAAGTACCTGTAGAACACGTTAAAATCAAGTGTCAACACAAAGGAAGGTGAGTTCACATATTCACTTACAAACAATTTTATTCCAAGGAAAACTTTCTGTTTAGGTGTTTATTTGAAAAACATCCATAAAATTTTGGAAGTCCGTATTACTTCCTTAATAAAATCCATGGGCCTTCCGTCGGTTCATCAATCCGACAACAGTAATATTGCCAGGTTTTGTATATTAAATTATTGCGGTAACTTTCAGACTCGTATGTTAGCTAGACAATACGAACTATGTATTAACCATGCAGGGATAATCAAAGCTAGACAATAAACAGAATATCAATTCGTCGTTTGACTTGACACGGGGCGACCGGTCACGACGGGGTTGTCAACGCGATAGATCTACCAACAATTCCTCGCGTGCAATAATTAAATGATTAAACGCCATCATGGGCGCAGGGTCCTCTTGAAGGAAAATATGATGTCTGCCTCACGTACAATATATATATCCTACTAATATGACAATTTAATACACGATGTTGTACGAATCCCCTGAATCTCCATCATTCGAGACCCAGGCCGGCATCCGTCCCAACTATACGGTCATGTTTCGCCTAGGAAATACCGTATCATCCCAATGTCCAACATTTATTCGTCCAAAACGTTTTTACTTCGAAACGTATGACTTATAAAATTGTATATTTTTTCAACGAAAATATATATTTTATATTAAAAGGTATGTTTTATTTCAAAAACATTATTAAACCCTTTTATTGGCGTGTTCTACCCCCAAAATATATACAAAGCAGTAAAAAGAGGGGTTTAGTGATACTCACCTTTGGGTGCGTATTTTAAATAGCGCAATCCCAGATAATGATTTCTACACGTCCTATTGTATATATATAGGAACGATTTTAAATCAGGATACATAACACAAAAATCCTAAGTTTCTCCGTTTCTTAGAATTATCACATAACTTTGAGATTTTCTCGAAAAGTTATCATTATTTATTATGTTGGCACGTTAATATATATATATGAGTCCATATATATATGTATATATATATATTTATGATTTTGCGACTTGAACGATTTTATTGGTGACCATTATTGTGTAAATCCATTAACTCTCCCGTGTATACGCAATATATCTACGATTTGCGCATCGTAATATATATATACAAAAACGTTCACATAATTTAACACCGAAACACGTGAAATCTTGCTCACTTATCTATTTTGTCATTTTTAAAGCAAATATACATAAAACATCTCATAGGTATCAAATTTCATGCTCGAAAAACAAGTTACACATTTAACGCGATTTTTACCGTTTCTACCACACAAAACGCACAAATATATACATGCATAATCAAATCTTTAAAATCATGTTAAAACTTAATATATTTACAAATTCTCATATTTAAATCACATAACACATTTTAACACATAAGGTTTATCCAAGATTTACCCATACTAGTGTTCATTGAAAAATGCGTATTTTAGCGATTCGGTAACGTTTTCGGGCGTCGGAAGTCACGTATGACCAACCAAACACCAAGTAAACTTAAAATTAGTTAAAATAATTATTTTTAAACCAAAAATATCAGTTTACTTACTGATCTAAATCAGTTTCATAAAAATAATTCGAAAAGCCGATTTTTGATCGTTTTAACGCATAGTTTTGCGTTAAACGTTACTATAACCATCCCAACTCGAAATGACTTGATATTTTAACACAAGACATGTTATTTTCTGATTAAAATAGTGATTATAATCAGATTAGTGCAGTTTTTGTGTAAGTCACATAAATCATGCGATTTCACGTATTTTACAACTTTTAAAGCACCAAGTACTACATGCAAAGCTAGCAAACATTATGACAAAGTTATAAGTCACTAAACACTTTAAAATAACTTTATTTTAGTGTTTATAATCTGTTCATAACTGATTTTTACTAAATCTTACTCAAATAACCTTTTTAAGATCACATATCATCATGCATGCTCGTGTACAAGTATCTAAAGCACATATATCATATTATCATCATTTCATATGAAATCATATGCATCAAACCTGAAGTTAATTCATGCAATTCCAAGACATGTTCATCATCTAATCATCTAGACATAATTTCATACAACAATCTTTCCTAAATGAACATATGACAAAACCTACATGCATGTCATTTTAGAAGAATTAACCAAACAAGTATCCATCATAAATCAAACTCAATCTCACACATATACACACATACACATATACGGTTATGTATACATACCTATATATATCCATTTTTATTTTGCATAAAAACCCATTTCTTATTAGTTTTCAAGTTTGTGAATTATCCAAGAACTTTGAGAAACTTCTATCATCATCAAGAGTCAAGATTATGATTTTTAAAGTAAATTTTATACCTACAAGATTTTGATGGGTTTCTTGACAAAGTGTGATGATATGGAGCTTAGTTCTTGCTTGAAACACCTTCAAATCACCTTTGGATCTTCAAAAGTGCTTGAAACAAGCTTGGAATGAACTTGAATCTTGAAGAAATGGTTGAAATTTTTTGAAAATTGGAAGGAGATAGGGGGTGTTCGGCCGATTGCTTTTAGAGAGAGAAAGGGGAGTGATTTTGAATCTTGGTTTGAGAAGATTTCCTTGGATTTATCAAGATTTGGAGGTTTTCAAAGCTTCCATGCATTGTGCATGGCTTACATGTGGCAAGGAGATGTAAGAGGTGTCTCCCACCTCCCTTATACATGAAATACACACATACATATGCAATAAAATATATATATATATATGTTATACATAGGTTAAAAACGGGTATTTAACTGGATACCGGGTATTTTATCTAGCGTTTTAATCCCGTTTTAGTGCGTTTTAAATTATTTTTAACGCTCTATAAAAATAAACTCACCAAAATATTATTGAACAATATTTTGTTTGCCTGAACTGGCTACGTTGTCGGTGTTTGGCAGTATGCGTGCTGTGCTGCTCGGTACGCGTTTAAAATCGCAAAAATAGGGATTTATGCGTTTTTATTTATTTTTATCATTCTAAAGTAATAAACTCATCAAATTATTACTAGAATGATTGTCAGTTGCCTTGACAGGCTGTGTTGACAGTATTTTGTCGGTACATGTCACACCCCGACCACGTAAAACAAATCGTGGCGGAATCGTCGGGGAGTGTTGTAACAGAATCATTGTTTCATAACACATGGACAATTGAAATTATGTTTTATTGATTAAAAGAGTTACAATGTCTTAACAGCAAAGAAACATAACATAATTAACTAGTCTTGCATCTTTTAATGTCACTAAGGCCCAAGGTCCGCCTAAGTGTATCTTGATAAGTCCTATGCATCATATCCTGAAACACATGTGAAAATAGGTACGTCAGCATAAAAATGCCGGCGAGTACATAGGTTTTGTGAAAATAGGATTCATGACTTATAAGTTTAGAAAAAGGTTGTTTAACAAAAGTCAGTCATGAACCTTGTAAAATGTTTTGTTTTATAAATCATTTGAAAAACGATGATAAAGTAGATGATATGTAAAAGAATAAGGTAAGATTAAATGAGCAACCAAGTAAAATGAGTTTTGTATAAAATAAGTTGTTTGTAAAACAATGTCATGTGAAAAATATGTTATTTGTTTAAAATGTTATATGTCTAAATAACAAGGATTTAAATAACGCTACAATATATAATATCATACAAGCACTTATATATAGGAAGTACCAGCGGCGTATCCACCATGCTTGTGTCATATTACACACGCCTCGTTACTTAAATCACTTTACCCAAACAAACCACCAATGTAATTTGCCCATGTCTAAACCATTTGTCAAATGTCTTTGTGTAAACCATGTCAAAATGTTTATGTCAAAATACAGTCTATGGAATATGTATATCAATATCATAATGTCTATGTCAAATGTCAATTATGTAATGTATAAACAAAATGTCATGTATATATATATATATATATCCACCGAGCCATAGGTAAAAATGCACAAAACAATGTATTGAAGTAAAACGAGGTTTAAATCAAAGTTATGTTTTGTGGGAATGCATGCTATACTGAATACAAACATTTATGCGGTATTGTGAAAATGCATACATTCAAGCCTTGTGACTGTGGTGATAAACCCTTAAACAAATGAAAGGACTATCTGTCTTATGTTTTAATCGAATTCGGTCATTCCATCCATCCAAACAAACCTAGGACTTTAGGAACGGGAGTTGTCAATTCCTATGGTACCATTACCTACTAACGAGCGGCGTAGCTAATGTTAATGAATGTATATGGTCCCATTTAAACAAACCAAATGTCATATCAAAATGTAAGCATGTGATGAAAATAATGTACCTAGTATGCTAAATAAACATACAAGGTAGAGATGTAAAACAATGTGTCCATATGTTACGAGAACATATGCAACAGAGATGCAATGTGAATCAAATGTACTAAGTATGATGAACATACAAAGCATGAAAAGGTAAAACAATGTACTAAGTATGCACTAAATGGACATACATAGCATGAAATGAAATGTAAAACAATGTACTAAGTATGAACTAAATGAACATACATAGCATAAAATGTCATGTAAAATGATGTACTAAGTATGCTACAAAGGACATACATAGCAAAAACACAATGAAATCATGTACTAATAATGTACTAATGAACATAGCAAGTATATGATATGAAAGCATGGAAAGCAAGAAAATAACAAGTAGGCACATGTGTTCCACCCCAAAACAGTTTGAAAATAGTAAAAGAGGGGTCTATGTACTCACTTGAGGGTTCTTAGAAGTCTTGAACAACAACCAAGCAAAGCTAGAGGGATCACGGAATCAAACGGCACCCTATATAGATAACTACATAAATAACCGGACCTAAATCGGGAGATTAGATAGTATGAGGTTTCGTAAACCGAATGAGTATTGGAACTCATATGATGTGGTTTAATAAAACCTACATACTAAAATGAAACCTAACCTAAGTGCTTACGACCCATTACGACCCGTTTTGGTAGCTTATGCTACTTTAACGCGTCGTTCGCGTAAAACGCGTTCGGACGCCTAACTAGCCCTATGACAAGTAAGATATGCCTTAACATGTTTAATATTGTTGTTAAATCAGTTTAAATGGCAAAAGTTATCTTACATAGGCTTAAAATGAATTTTGGCGCAAAAAGGTCATTTTGGTAATTTACCTAAGGCATATAAACTACTTACCATACAACTATTTAAACGACGTGACCATAAGGTATAACCTCGGAAGGTTATTTCCTATATAACTATGGTCACCTAATGTATTTGGTCGGATCCTAATGATCGACCAAATGGGTCGGGTTCGAAAGTATAAACGATTGTTTAAATCGCTTACCTTTACGACCCTAGACAAGCACTATTCTAAAAGTGACGAGCTAAACATGCTAGAACATGTTTAGTTAAGTTAGAAAACAGGTTTGGTATCAAAACAAACGGTTTTGATACCCTAGAGTAGTTTGGTTACAAAATACGCGAGAAAACGCATTTTGGCCGAAACTACGACTCGTCACTGAGCCTAGATAACGTGGTAATCAGTAGGTATAGTCGCTAGGGACTATAACCATCGTGATTACGCTCACGTTATGAAGTTCAAATGAACTTCATGTTGACCATAAACTGGTCAAAGCTGAAAGCCAAACAATGTTTGACTTTCACGCTAAAACGCGTAAAAGAACGAAAGAGGACTTACAAAAGGTCCAAGAACGGAAGTTTGACCCGATTATTCTCAGGTATAAAGTGAAATCACTTCAACTTAGAGAGCAATCAGATCAAGGTGTGAGTTTTGAGTGAAGGGGGGTAGGGTATTTAAAGTTTTTGCACAACCGTTAAGATCGTTCATCGTAAAACGAGCTTCGATCTCATCCGTACACATGTGCCCATGGTTTTGTGAAACCATGGGAGCCCATAGTTTCATTAAAACCATGTGCAAATAAGGGGAACAGCTGGAACAAGCTGGAATTTAGATTTTTCATTTTGGTACCTTCCTAAGATAACTTTGGCAGAATGTCAATTTTGGTCCCTGAATGTGCAAAACATGGTTTTTGATGCATTTTTGACACGTTTAAGCCCCGTTAATCCCATTTCAAGGCTCTAAAATGAAGTTAAAGTATAGGGAACATGAAAAATGCTCAAAAATATCTCGGATGTCGGTTCGTTTGGTCGTACGGTTGCGTTGTTCGGTTAATTACGACGAAACACGAATGAATGCGAAAAACGATCCAAATTACGTGACGAATGGAATTTTATCATGCCAATCACTAAAATAAAGTATTTTAATGATTACATAAAATTTTGGATGTCCGGATGTATTCAGAACGTAAGATATGCGCGAAAATGCAAACTTATGCACTTTTTGACGCTTTTAGTCCCTGAATGACCAAAAAGTTTATTTTAGCACACCGAACCCCTCAAAGCCTATTTCTAAGCTATTTAAAGGATATTTAGGGTATGTTTAACTTATGGTCATGTTCTGGAATGTTCGTTACAGTACAAATCGACATACTTTCGCAGTTTGTCGAAATTAGTCCCTGTAAGCGAATAAACTTGATTTCGCCACACCAAACCCTCCAAAACTTATTTATAAGTTATGTAAAGGTTATTTAAGGTATGTTAAGCCTAATTCACTATTCCGGAGTGTTTGTTGCATTAAACTGGTTATATTTACGCATCAGTGCGCGTATAACCTTCCAGAAAGCAATTTAAAGCCCGAAATCGAACAAAAATTGATATGTGCAAATGATACACATATTTATACAAATCCCAAGTATGAAATACAATATTTCATTGGTTTGGTATTTGTTTGATGGTTGAAGTGACACAGGTGTCACAGTCTCCCCTACTTCAGGAAATTTCGTCCCGAAATTTATTTTAGAGGAAACTTGTGAGAGCTTGAAACATGAAGTTGAAAAGATCAAACAGTACTGGTTAGAGTCCTGAACTTCTAGTAACTTTAAATAACATTATGCTTGCAATGTGAGAGGGACACTTATATACAAGTATATAAAGCGTTATTGGTGCGTCCACCGTACCTCTATTACATTGTTCCCATTCCATTATGGTTGCCACTATCGGTTCTTACACATAATAAGTCTTACTGTGGTTTCCATGCACTGAACTTCGTAATTATGTATGCATCCATAATTACGTAATTCCTTGCATAGTTCGCACAGTGTATTTTATAATGTGTAGGGGAAACCAAATGAACAAACCTGTGATGAGTGTGACTAGACCATACTGGGGTCCTTTTTAAGTGAGTCAATAAATGATCTCTAGACCGCCAAGGAGTCCTTTCAGCTTATATCATCACATGCCATTCTTAACCAGATTCTGAATCAATCTTTTGACTGAGACCACTTAAAGGGGTCTCTTTTAAATCATGGAATGGTACTATATAATCCAAGGGTCTTAACTATCATGTAGAAGCCCAATAAGGATTTAAGGTAGTACCTTTTTGAATATCCTTCTACGAATCCCTCATATGAAGATATGAAAGATTCCACGAGGATTTGGATAATGAATATCCAGAGTATACAAAAACACAAAAATGCATAAAAGAAAACACAAGATGCATAAACACATAGTCACATAACTACAAAATTGTTTGTTAATCTGTTTTGTTAATTGCGTACATGCATTTAAAGCACACAAGGAATCCATTCCGTGGATTTCATTTGGTACTTTAAACATTATCAAGAATCTAACTATGAAGATAGAAAGATCTTTTAAAGAGAAAATTCGATTTCGATTATAAGGAATCGAAATGTTCGAATTAAGGTACACAAGGAATCCAATTAAGGACTCTGATTTGAATGATAATCATCCACAAGGATTTAATTGTGAAGGTAAGAAGGTCCCATATGGATTTTGGGATTTGAAGATGTTTTGAAACCTTGCACTGGATGTGCTTAAGTCAAAACATGAAGTAAAAAAAATGCTTATGAAGTTGAGATGCTAGATATGTCAAGGCGACACATGAAACAGAATTTAAGGTTAAGTCAATGTATGAGGAAAATATTTTGAAAACTATGCATGGGGTTTCTTTTAAAAAAAATGTGTTTAATGTTTTTGAAACCTTATATATAATATTTTTGAAATCATAAAGTAGGTGTATTAGGTAGGTATATATTTATAAAAAAAAATGTTTTAAAATCATGCGAGATGAATTTTGAAATTATGTATAAGGTTTTTTGAAAATATGAATAATGCTTTTTGAAATTATGGGGGTTGTTTTTGAAAACATAGACAATGCATTTGAAATCATGGTGGTTGTTTTTGAAAACATAGGCAATGCTTTTAAAATCATGGGGGTTGTTTTTGAAAACAAAGACAATGCATTTGAAATCATGGAGGTTGTTTTTGAAAACATAGACAATGCATTTGAAATCATGGAGGTTGTTTTTGAAAACATAGGAAATGTTTTTGAAATCATGGGGGTTGTTTTTGAAAACAAAGACAATGCATTTGAAATCATGGAGGTTGTTTTTGAAAACATAGACAATGTTTTTTTGAAATCATGTAGGTTGTTGTTGAAAACTTATGCTATGCATGTTGAACGAAATCAAAACGTAAATGGGTATGAGATTGAAAAATACCTTAGTTTTCTAACCAAGGATTCTAAGGTACAGATGTGCAAAAGCACGATTACTCATAATGTCACTTCATTTCATGTACTTCGTTTCTTAGAATGAAACGAGTAGAATTTTCTAAGGGAATCATGAGTAAACACAAGAATGGGTAATATTCACAAGAGTAGTTTGTAAGGAACATCGTTCCTTAATGTAGGTATTATAGGGAAATGCCATACACACATGTAACTACACTTGTATATCAGAATTTGTGATCAACGATTTATTTATAAACAAAACTGATTGTTTCACATTACAAGAAAAACAAAGAAACAAAAGCATAAGATTAAAACAGCAACATCTCATACTCAGCCAAATGCTCATCCGTGGGTCAGATTTGCATTGACAATCTTTGTTCACTTGTTCCTGAAATAGCTCGTCTCGCCGTAGTTGTACCAAGTACCAGACGGTAAACGAGCTTGAGCAGGGTTGACTTGGGGTTGGTTTGGACCACCATGGATTGGGTTGAATTGACAAGCATTTGCCAGGTGACCGAGTCGTCCACATGAAGCACACAGACGACACTGCAGGTAAGCTTGATGAGGTACATTACACTTGTTGCACATCAGTGCAGTACCAGCATAAGGTCCCCTGGCAGGAGGTTGAGCAGCAACAGGGCTTATAGCAGCTTTGTTTTGGATAGCAAAGCGGCATATGTTAATTAGATGTCCCCACCGTCCACAGTAGGTACATTTGAAGCAGGGTATGAAGTTTGAATGATGACGGTTGCATCGTTTGCACCATGGGGCAGCTCCTATGTACGGCTTCCTAGCTGGTGGTGCTGCCACTTGGCTAGGTTCCGCTTGATTAGGTGTAACTGCTGCGGGTTTCCTTGAAGCCCTACGCTTCCTTGATTTTGGTGCAAGCTTGACTTCTGCTTCCTTCGGTGACTCTTGAGTGGCTTCATTGTTGAGACGGGACATGGCAATGCCTAAATCCACAGTCTTCAAAATCACTTCGCCTATTTGCTGGGCAAATTTGGCTGTTTGCTCGGACATTTGACCGTTGTTGAGAGGAAAAGACATTCTAGAAGAAAATGAAAGACATAGGAAGAAACAAGTGAAATGTTACCGGATAAACAAAACAGAACGGCAACGCATAAAAATTGCGATCATTTGTTTGTTACCTAAGACAAACAAATGAGACGGTGACTAATCAAAGTAAACGGGTCATATTAACGTATCACTGAAGACATGCTCGCCTATAAGTGAACACTCACCCCAAGAGTTCCCAGGTAAGAGTGACTGGTCCGATTATGCGGATTTGTACGAACACTCTAGCCTTAGACAGAAAACTCAGGGTACAGGCATTCACCCTTCCAGTTTGCACATGTTCACATTATAAGACCCAAACTTTGACGAGATTTGAAAACTTAGAGGGTTCAAAACCGAGTAATTAATCATCCTAGAACAGATGATTGCTTTTCAAAGCGGTTTTGAAATTTGTGTTCTTGTTGTGGTTGTCGCCTAAGGATAGGTGACGGTATTATTTTATGACTAAACGCAAGTAAACTCGCGTTAGGGTCCTAGAAAGGTTATAGACTAGGTCAAAGCATTACTAATAACCTAATTCCCTATAACCATGAGCTCTGATACCAACTTTTCTGTCACACCCTGACCACGTAAAACAACAAATCGTGGCGGAATCGTCGGGGAGTATTGTAACAGAATCATTGTTTCATAACACATGGACAATTGAAATTATGTTTTATTGATTAAAAGAGTTACAATGTCTTAACAGCAAAGAAACATAACATAATTAACTAGTCTTGCGTCTTTTAATGACACTAAGGCCCAAGGTCCGCCTAAGTGTATCTTGATAAGTCCTATGCATCATATCCTGAAACACATGTGAAAATAGGTACGTCAGCATAAAAATGTCGGCGAGTACATAGGTTTTGTGAAAATAGGATTCATGACTTACAAGTTTAGAAAAAGGTTGTTTAACAAAAGTCAGTCATGAACCTTGTAAAATGTTTTGTTTTATAAATCATTTGAAAAACGATGATAAAGTAGATGATATGTAAAAGAATAAGGTAAGATTAAATGAGTAACCAAGTAAAATGAGTTTTGTATAAAATAAGTTGTTTGTAAAACAATGTCTTGTGAAAAATATGTTATTTGTATAAAATGTTATATGTCTAAATAACAAGGATTTAAATAACGCTACAATATGTAATATCATACAAGCACTTATATATAGGAAGTACCAGCGGCGTATCCACCATGCTTGTGTCATATTACACACGCCTCGTTACTTAAATCACTTTACCCAAACAAACCACCAACGTAATTTGCCCATGTCTAAACCATTTGTCAAACTGTCTTTGTGTAAACCATGTCAAAATGTTTTTGTGTAAACTATGTCAAAATGTCTTTGTGTAAACCATTTGTCAAATGTCTTTGTGAGCCATAGGTAAAAATGCACAAAACAATGTATTGAAGTAAAACGAGGTTTAAATCAAAGTTATGTTTTGTGGGAATGCATGCTATACTGAATACAAACATTTATGCGGTATTGTGAAAATGCATACATTCAATCCTTGTGACTGTGGTGATAAACCCTTAAACAAATGAAAGGACTATCTGTCTTATGTTTTAATCGAATTCGGTCATTCCATCCATCCAAACAAACCTAGGACTTTAGGAACGGGAGTTGTCAATTCCTATGGTACCATTACCTACTAACGAGCGGCGTAGCTAATGTTAATGAATGTATATGGTCCCATTTAAACAAACCAAATGTCATATCAAAATGTAAGCATGTGATGAAAATAATGTACCTAGTATGCTAAATAAACATACAAGGTAGAGATGTAAAACAATGTGTCCATATGTTACGAGAACATATGCAACAGAGATGCAATGTGAATCAAATGTACTAAGTATGATGAACATACAAAGCATGAAAAGGTAAAACAATGTACTAATTATGCACTAAATGGACATGCATAGCATGAAATGAAATGTAAAACAATGTACTAAGTATGAACTAAATGAACATACATAGCATAAAATGTCATGTAAAATGATGTACTAAGTATGCTACAAAGGACATACATAGCAAAAACACAATGAAATCATGTACTAATAATGTACTAATGAACATAGCAAGTATATGATATGAAAGCATGGAAAGCAAGAAAATAACAAGTAGGCACATGTGTTCCACCCCAAAACAGTTTGAAAACAGTAAAAGAGGGGTCTATGTACTCACTTGAGGGTGCTTAGAAGTCTTGAACAACAACCAAGCAAAGCTAGAGGGATCATGATATCAAACGGCACCCTATATAGATAACTACATAAATAACCGGACCTAAATCGGGAGATTAGATAGTATGAGGTTTCGTAAACCGAATGAGTATTGGAACTCATATGATGTGGTTTAATAAAACCTACATACTAAAATGAAACCTAACCTAAGTGCTTACGACCCATTACCACCCGTTTTGGTAGCCTATGCTACTTTAACGCGTTCGAACGCCTAACTAGCCCTATGACAAGTAAGATATGCCTTAACATGTTTAATATTGTTGTTAAATCAGTTTAAATGGCAAAAGTTATGTTATATAGGCTTAAAATGAATTTTGGCGCAAAAAGGTCATTTTGGTAATTTACCTAAGGCATATAAACTACTTATCATACAACTATTTTGTCACACCCCCAAAATCCACCTGCGGAGTACTACCGCTTGGAGGCGTGACTGACCAGGATCCGGCCACCAATCATATTGAACAAGCATATAAGTAGTTATAAAATCCAACCAATACAATTGGTGTTCAAACAAAACATAGTTTAAGTTGCAAGCGGAAGCATAATGTTTAAAACCAAAACATGAGATTAATTGTTCAAAGTTTAACATGGCACACAGCTGTCCATGTCCCACAACGACCCTCTTCCATGCAAGCTCCAGCTAAGTGCCTAAAGACCTGCAAAGCATGTAGTAACGAGTCAACAACAAGTTGAGTGAGTTCACAGTTGGGTGTTCGTTTTAAGTTGTTTCGAAAACAGTTTCCTTTATCTGGCATCCTGCCGTGGGGGTTACCCCATAGTTGAAAAACGTGACTTGTTTATTCCCGGTTACTCTGGCACTCCGGCCGTGGGGGCTACCCCATGTTAGTTATCTGGCATTTCGGCCGTGGGGGCTACCCCATGTATACACTAGACTCGTTACCATATCGACTGCTGACTGTAGTCATGTTTATGTGCCCTGAAACTGTCAATGTCTATCATCATTGACGTGCCCCAGATCCATTAGTTCACGCCCGTCCTCTGCGGCACGGTGTGAGGTTTGTCAGACCTAAATAGCGCTATCTAACTAATGACCCGCTCGCCATTGGCCCGGCGATTAAGTCAATATAAAAAATAGGGACTTCGTGATAGAGTTTTGGTCTAGTACGAGTTATCTGTCCATGAGGACGAGGAATTACATTCCTGAACCAATGCTGTCCTACCCAAGGAGGACGAGGAACCCCCGTTCCTTAACCCCATTCCCAACCCAGGGAATCCCATGCTTTGTAGAGGGTGTGAACTCACCTTGGTTTGCTCGGCGGATAAACGAAGGGTCAATTCAGCTAATTATGGTCAACCACGTCCTAGTATGGTTATCACACAAGTCAGGTACAAACCAAGTAACGCACATACATTTCTACATGTATACTAGCACGTTGCAAGCAAGTGTTTCTCATGGCAGTCCAAATCAGTGCACAACGTACACAATTAACAATACACAGAAAGTCCATATATTCGGCCCACTAACTTCGGCCCGTAACCATGCAGGCCCAAACAGAACGTACATAATTAAGTGGTCTCGAGTCGAGACTGTGCGGTCTCTAGTCGAGACCGTGCGGTCTCGAGTTGTAGCCTACAAGTTCTCGAGTCGCAACTGAGGAGGTCTCGGGTCATGCATGTATTGGTCTCGAGTCGCGATGTTTGTGTGCTGATCAAGTATGGTCTCGAGTCGAGACTAGGGGTTCTCGACTCGCAACCTGTGTCGCAATCTACGGTCTCGAGTTGTCGTGTGGTGATCTCGAGTCGAGACAGAAGGTCTCGGCTGACACCCCTGCTGATCGCCGGCCATTGTACTAAACCAATAGGATTTCGATTTCATGATCCATAGTACTAACCAACCAAAAATCACAAACATGTTTTCTTGTCTATAACTTAACAAAAACGGATCAAAGCATAGGATTTCAATTCTTCATATCAATATTCAAACACATTCAACACATGTTCAAATATTCATATCCTCATTCAACACCTTTTCATCATATGATCATCCTGTATAACTCTTGCATTTTACGGACAAGAATCATAACACCTTTTCTTCATATCAATATTCAAAGGTCATTTTGGTAATTTACCTAAGGCATATAAACTACTTATCATACAACTATTTTGTCACACCCCCAAAATCCACCTGCGGAGTACTACCGCTTGGAGGCGTGACTGACCAGGATCCGGCCACCAATCATATTGAACAAGCATATAAGTAGTTATAAAATCCAACCAATACAATTGGTGTTCAAACAAAACATAGTTTAAGTTGCAAGCGGAAGCATAATGTTTAAAACCAAAACATGAGATTAATTGTTCAAAGTTTAACATGGCACACAGCTGTCCATGTCCCACAACGACCCTCTTCCATGCAAGCTCCAGCTAAGTGCCTAAAGACCTGCAAAGCATGTAGTAACGAGTCAACAACAAGTTGAGTGAGTTCACAGTTGGGTGTTCGTTTTAAGTTGTTTCGAAAACAGTTTCCTTTATCTGGCATCCTGCCGTGGGGGTTACCCCATAGTTGAAAAACGTGACTTGTTTATTCCCGGTTACTCTGGCACTCCGGCCGTGGGGGCTACCCCATGTTAGTTATCTGGCATTTCGGCCGTGGGGGCTACCCCATGTATACACTAGACTCGTTACCATATCGACTGCTGACTGTAGTCATGTTTATGTGCCCTGAAACTGTCAATGTCTATCATCATTGACGTGCCCCAGATCCATTAGTTCACGCCCGTCCTCTGCGGCACGGTGTGAGGTTTGTCAGACCTAAATAGCGCTATCTAACTAATGACCCGCTCGCCATTGGCCCGGCGATTAAGTCAATATAAAAAATAGGGACTTCGTGATAGAGTTTTGGTCTAGTACGAGTTATCTGTCCATGAGGACGAGGAATTACATTCCTGAACCAATGCTGTCCTACCCAAGGAGGACGAGGAACCCCCGTTCCTTAACCCCATTCCCAACCCAGGGAATCCCATGCTTTGTAGAGGGTGTGAACTCACCTTGGTTTGCTCGGCGGATAAACGAAGGGTCAATTCAGCTAATTATGGTCAACCACGTCCTAGTATGGTTATCACACAAGTCAGGTACAAACCAAGTAACGCACATACATTTCTACATGTATACTAGCACGTTGCAAGCAAGTGTTTCTCATGGCAGTCCAAATCAGTGCACAACGTACACAATTAACAATACACAGAAAGTCCATATATTCGGCCCACTAACTTAGGCCCGTAACCATGCAGGCCCAAACAGAACGTACATAATTAAGTGGTCTCGAGTCGAGACTGTGCGGTCTCTAGTCGAGACCGTGCGGTCTCGAGTTGTAGCCTACAAGTTCTCGAGTCGCAACTGAGGAGGTCTCGGGTCATGCATGTATTGGTCTCGAGTCGCGATGTTTGTGTGCTGATCAAGTATGGTCTCGAGTCGAGACTAGGGGTTCTCGACTCGCAACCTGTGTCGCAATCTACGGTCTCGAGTTGTCGTGTGGTGATCTCGAGTCGAGACAGAAGGTCTCGGCTGACACCCCTGCTGATCGCCGGCCATTGTACTAAACCAATAGGATTTCGATTTCATGATCCATAGTACTAACCAACCAAAAATCACAAACATGTTTTCTTGTCTATAACTTAACAAAAACGGATCAAAGCATAGGATTTCAATTCTTCATATCAATATTCAAACACATTCAACACATGTTCAAATATTCATATCCTCATTCAACACCTTTTCATCATATGATCATCCTATATAACTCTTGCATTTTACGAACAAGAATCATAATACCTAAACTAGATATCAAGCTCACCTTGCAAACAAAACATTTGTTCCGTAACTTCATAAATCGGATGATCATAACAAATCCTCTAACTATCATTCAAGCTTATCTTAGCAAGACATTTATCATACAACATTCATACTTTCCACAAAAGAGGATATTTGTTCATTTTATGTATTTGGAACTAAGCATGTATCAATAATAATCAAGAACTCATCAAACCGATCAAACACTTTAATCATGCATAAAACTTTAACAAGCAAACACATTATCAAGTATCTTCATCACACATCATCATCAACCGAAATATTGCACATCATCATCAACCGAATATAATACATAGCATGAATCACTAACCGGTTAGGTTCTCTAAGTGTGAGGGTATGAAGAATCGGTGAGTGAACTTCCGTATGATGATCCCAAGCTCGATCCGAGTAGTCCTAGTGTTGCCGGTTTTTGAATCCGAGAATGAGGGGAAAAGGTTTGTGCTTCTAGGGTTTTAGAGAGAGAGAAAGTAGGAGAGTGTGTGTGTAGGAGAGTGTGTGTAGATGCCCAAAGATGGTAATGTTGGCTAACAACAAGGTTATATACTAGCTTCAAGATGATGCACCCTAATGGGTTTCGGATGGATTAAATGGCCCAACCGGCCCAAATAGTTACACTATTCACTCGAGACCGAGTGGTCTCAAGTCGGGTTCATGGTTCTCGGCTCACTTATACATATATACATACTATACAAGCACAACACATAATCACATAGATTTACTTATATCATTCATCAAACCAACAAGTCAATTAGTCGCATAACGTTTAAGTATGTTACATCAAGATACAACGAAAGGTTCTAAATTTCGAGTTGTCACATCATCCCCAAGTTGAAAGAAATTTCGTCCCGAAATTTGGTAAGCACTCACTGAGGAAGCTAGTTAAGTTGTATGGTTTTCACTGGTTTTCCTGGGGTGTCACATCCTCCCCCCGTTGATCTGGAATTTCGTCCCGAAATTCCGTAGCTTCAGCCTCAGTAGTGGTTGTACCGTTTGCGAACAGTTGGGGATACTTTTGTTTCATCCGATCTTCGCGTTCCCAGGTGAACTCTGGGCCGCGACGTGAGTTCCAACGAACTCGAACGAGAGGTATCCTAGTGCTCTTGAGGACCTTAACATCCCGGTCCGTGATTTCAACTGGTTCCTCGACGAATCATAACTGCTCGTCGATAGTGAGTTCCTTCAGAGGAACTATGTGGGTCTCATCTGACAGACACTTCTTCAGATTTGACACGTGGAAAACGTTGTGAACTGCACCGAGTTCTGCTGGTAAGTTCAGTCTGTAGGCCACCCTGCCTATTTTCTCGATGATTTCGAAAGGTCTGACGTATCGTGGGTTAAGTTTGCCTCGTTTACCAAAACGAACCACACCCTTCCAGGGTGAAACTTTGAGTAGTACCCGCTCCCCAACCTGGAGCTCAAGTGGTTTCCTGCCCTTATCGGCGTAGACTTTCTGATGGTCACGAGCTGCCGCCATGCGTTGTCGAATTTGAGCAATTCGTTTGGTTGTGTCTACCACATGTTCTGGACCAGTGATCTGACTATCCCCCACCTCTGCCCAACAAAGAGGTGA
Organism: Helianthus tuberosus; assembly: GCA_030545235.1. Taxonomy (NCBI): domain Eukaryota; kingdom Viridiplantae; phylum Streptophyta; class Magnoliopsida; order Asterales; family Asteraceae; genus Helianthus; species Helianthus tuberosus. The sequence continues at coordinate 126,370,765 of CM060351.1, read as the reverse complement.
CCGGCATTTACGTCCGTACAATCCCTCAAACGGAGCAGCTTTAATGCTGGTGTGGTAGCTGTTATTGTACGAGAATTCCACAAGTGGCAGGTGCTTTTCCCAGCTGTTGCCAAAGTCGATTACACATGCACGAAGCATGTCTTCTAAGGTTTGGATAGTGCGCTCAGACTGCCCGTCCGTCTGAGGGTGATACGCTGTGCTCATATCTAAACGTGAGCCAAAGGATTTGTGCATTGCTTGCCACAGTTCTGAAGTAAATCGTGCACTCGATCCGAGATAATGGAGGTGGGCACCCCGTGCCTCGAGACAACTTCCTTGAGATACACTTCTGCTAGAGTGGAGAATTTATCCGTTTCTTTGATAGCCAAGAAGTGTGCAGACTTTGTGAGTCGATCCACGATCACCCAAATGGTATCATTACCACGTTGAGATCTAGGCAGGCCAGTGACAAAATCCATGGAAATTTGCTCCCATTTCCATTGTGGTATCTCAGGTTGTTGGAGCAGGCCTGAGGGTTTCTGGTATTCAGACTTGACTCTCGCACAAGTCAAGCACTTGCTGACGTAAGTTGCTATGTGGGCCTTCATGCTAGGCCACCAATACGTAGTTTTGATATCGTGGTACATCTTATCCGAACCAGGGTGTACCGAGTAGCGAGACTTGTGTGCCTCGTCCATCACAAGCTCTCGTAGGTTGCCATAGAGTGGGACCCAAATGCACCCCGTTACGTAGTAAGCACCATCTTCCTTCTGTTCCATGCGTTGCCTTGAGCCGCGTAGGGCTTCAGCCCTGACGTTTTCTGGTTTCAATGCTTCTATCTGAGCGTCTCGTATTTGGGAGGGAAGACTAGAATGTATAGTGAGTTGCAACGCTCGCACGCGCCTAGGCGTAGTGTCCTTTCGACTAAGGGCATCAGCCACAACATTGGCCTTGACAGGATGGTACTTGATTGCACATTCATAATCGTTTAATAACTCGACCCATCGTCGTTGGCGCATGTTTAGTTCCTTCTGTTTAAAGATATGTTCGAGACTCCTGTGATCGGTGTAAATGGTGCACCTAGTACCGTACAGGTAATGTCTCCATATCTTAAGTGCGAAAACAACAGCTCCCAGCTCTAAATCGTGTGTAGTGTAGTTCTTCTCGTGAACTTTGAGTTGGCGTGAGGCGTAGGCTATAACTTTATCTCGTTGCATCAATACACAACCAAGACCTTGAATTGATGCGTCACAGTAAACCACAAAATCGTCTGTGCCCTCTGGCAATGAAAGGATAGGTGCACTGCAAAGCCTATCCTTTAGATGCTGAAATGCTAACTCCTGGGCATTTCCCCATCGATAAACAACGCCTTTCTGCGTCAGTGAGGTGAGAGGCTGTGCAATCTTGGAAAAATCCTTAATGAACCTCCTGTAGTAACCTGCCAATCCCAAGAATTGGCGAATTTCCTTTGGTGTACGAGGTGCAGGCTAGTTCTTAATCGAATCCACCTTGGATGGATCAACATGAATCCCATCCTTGTTTACCACATGGCCTAAGAAATGGACTTCACGAAGCCAGAAATCGCATTTCGAGAACTTTGCGTAAAGCTGTTCTGTTCGAAGGAGTTCCAAAATGAGTCGTAGATGCTGCTCATGTTCCTCCTGACTCTTAGAATAGATCAGGATGTCGTCGATGAAGACTATAACGAACTTGTCCAGATAAGGCTTGCACACTCGATTCATCAAGTCCATGAAAACCGCAGGGGCGTTTGTCAGCCCAAAAGGCATGACCAAAAACTCATAGTGTCCATAACGAGTTCTAAAAGCTGTTTTGGAGACGTCCTCTTCTCGGACCCTCAGCTGGTGATATCCTGATCTCAAATCAATCTTTGAATAGTAGCTCGACCCTTGCAACTGGTCGAACAAGTCGTCAATTCGTGGTAGAGGATAACGATTCTTCACCGTCACCTTGTTGAGTTCCCGGTAGTCGATGCACATTCTAAAGGTACCGTCTTTCTTCTTCACAAACAGAACTGGAGCTCCCCAGGGCGATGAGCTAGGACGAATAAAACCCTTATCCAAGAGTTCTTGTAGTTGCGTAGAGAGTTCTTCCAACTCTGATGGAGCTAAGCGATAAGGTGCACGAGCTATAGGCGCAGCTCCAGGAGCTAGTTCAATCTGAAATTCAACTTGGCGATGCGGCGGAAGACCAGGTAATTCCTCCGAAAATACCTCAGGATAGTCGCGTACAATTGGAAGATCTTCTATCTTCTTCTCTTTCTCCGAGGTGTCAGTAACGAGAGCCAAAATGGCAGTGTGGCCCTTTCGCAAGCACTTTTGGGCCTTAAGAAAAGAGATGACGTTCTCAATAGCATTCCTCTTGTCGCCACGAATCATGAGAGGTTCACCGCCTGAACCAGGAATACGAACAATCTTCTCGTTGCAAAGAATCTCTACTCGGTGTTGGGATAACCAATCCATCCCAATGACAACGTCGAAACTACCCAAGACGATAGGGATGAGGTCGATAGAGAAGGTCTGGTTAGCAAGAACAAGTTTACATCCCTTGACTACGTGTGTGGCCTCTAAACTCTTACCATTTGCTAGCTCTACAGTGTGCTTGTTGTTTAAAGGTGTTGGAATATGCTTAAGCATTCGACTAACTTCTAGTGACATGTAGCTAGTATCGGCACCCGAATCAAATAAAACTGTAACATAAAAGTCGTCGAGAAGAAACTTACCCGCCACAACATTGGGGTCATTCCTTGCTTCACCTTGGCCAATCACGAACGCCCGCCCCCTGGCACCATTGTTGTTGTTGTTCCCATTGTTACCATTCCCCTAGTTTTTGTTATTGTTGTTGTTGTTGTTCTGGTTCCTGTTCAGCTGGGGGCAATCCCTCTTGAAATGGCCTTCAGCTCCACACTGAAAGCACCCTTTGTTATCACCTTGCTGTTGCTGCTGGCGCTGGTTCTGTGGGGCCTGTTGTTGACGATTCTGGTTTGCGGGGTATAAGCTCCTGCAATCCTTTACAGCGTGACCTGGCTTGTTGCACCGATGACAGTTACCCCTGGTGCACGGCCCGCTGTGGTGCAGGCTGCAGCGATTGCATTTGGGGTGATTCCCTTTGTACCCACCATGACCTTGACCTCCAGATGATTGCTGACTAGGGCTCTTGTAGTCATCAGTCTTTCTCTGCTGAGACTGGGACTGAACTGAAGTCGAACCCTTACTTGAAGCTCCATCCCATTTTCGTTTGTTGTCACTAGGGACACCAGAAGTAGTTGCAGCACCTATGCGCTTTGGTAACCTGTTCTGCTCCACCGCCTGGTCAGTGAGACGGTGAGCCAACTGAACAACCTGCTGGATAGTAGCGAGGTTTGCTGAAGTCACATGACTTTGGATCTCTGGCACCAAGCCCTTGAGGAAGAGTTCAACTCGCTTAATTGGAGGGTCCACCATAGTGGGGCACAATAATGCAAGCTCGTTCGACCTCTTGGTATACGCCTCAATTTCTGACCCCGTCATCCTGAGGTTGAAGAACTCGACTTCCAGCTTATGAATGTCATCCCGACTGCAGTATTCTTCCTTGATCATTTCCTTAAAAGTTTCCCATGGGGTGGCGTTGGCAGCAACCAACCCCAGCATTTGGACCTGAGCGTTCCACCATGTGAGAGCTAAACCCTCGAGAGTACCGGTAGCATACTTCACCCTGCGCGCCTCAGGGCATTCACACATTTCGAAAACTGACTTGAGCTTCTCAAACCAGTGGAGGAGGCCTACGGCTCCTTCAGTGCCGCTAAAAGTAGTTGGTCGACAGTCCATGAAAGTTTTAAAAGTGCACACGGGTGGCTGAGCATGCAGACCTATTGTGGGCGAAAGAAAGACAGAGTTTAACACAAAGGTTGGTTCACGAGAGTAGGATTCTAAAGATCCTAGAATGAGTTTGGACTGCAGGATATACCTCCTGCGTGTGCAGCTGCAAGTGCCGCAGCAACTCGTTCGTTAATCAGAGCCGTCAACTGGGCTTGTGTCATGTTAATGCGTCCAGACATGATCTTCATATCAAGAGGAACGTGAGTGAGAGGGGTTCGCGAAAACGCGATGACAGAAGTGAGTAAGTACACACGTGTTCAAGCAACAGTAGTTATACTAACCAAGCATACCATGAGCAATGTACTATGTAACTAACAAGTAGGCAATATACACATAGATCATATCACCTAGAATGTCGAGCCTTGCATGTGGAGTGAAGCGTCGTTGTGGATCGTAGAGCACTGTACAGGTTATAGTCTGATTTTAATAAAACTTTTCCCTTATTTAAACCAAGTTCACTATAACCAATGGCTCTGATACCAATCTGTCACACCCCCAAAATCCACCTGCGGAGTACTACCGCTTGGAGGCATGACTGACCAGGATCCAGCCACCAATCATATTGAACAAGCATATAAGTAGTTATAAAATCCAACCAATACAATTGGTGTTCAAACAAAACATAGTTTAAGTTGCAAGCGGAAGCATAATGTTTAAAACCAAAACATGAGATTAATTGTTCAAAGTTTAACATGGCACACAGCTGTCCATGTCCCACAACGACCCTCTTCCATGCAAGCTCCAGCTAAGTACCTAAAGACCTTCAAAGCATGTAGTAACGAGTCAACAACAAGTTGAGTGAGTTCACAGTTGGGTGTTCGTTTTAAGTTGTTTCGAAAACAGTTTCCTTTATCTGGCATCCTGCCGTGGGGGTTACCCCATAGTTGAAAAACGTGACTTGTTTATTCCCGGTTACTCTGGCACTCCGGTCGTGGGGGCTACCCCATGTTAGTTATCTGGCATTTCGGCCGTGGGGGCTACCCCATGTATACACTAGACTCGTTACCATATCGACTGCTGACTGTAGTCATGTTTATGTGCCCTGAAACTGTCAATGTCTATCCTCATTGACGTGCCCCAGATCCATTAGTTCACGCCCGTCCTCTGCGGCACGGTGTGAGGTTTTTCAGACCTAAATAGCGCTATCTAACTAATGACCCGCTCGCCATTGGCCCGGCGATTAAGTCGATATAAAAAGGAGGGACTTCGTGATAGAGTTTTGGTCTAGTACGAGTTATCTGTCCATGAGGACGAGGAATTACATTCCTGAACCAATGCTGTCCTACCCAAGGAGGACGAGGAACCCCCGTTCCTTAACCCCATTCCCAACCCAGGGAATCCCATGCTTTGTAGAGGGTGTGAACTCACCTTGGTTTGCTTGGCGGATAAACGAAGGGTCAATTCAGCTAATTATGGTCAACCACGTCCTAGTATGGTTATCACACAAGTCAGGTACAAACCAAGTAACGCACATACATTTCTACATGTATACTAGCACGTTGCAAGCAAGTGTTTCTCATGGCAGTCCAAATCAGTGCACAACGTACACAATTAACAATACACAGAAAGTCCATATATTCGGCCCACTAACTTAGGCCCGTAACCATGCAGGCCCAAACAGAACGTACATAATTAAGTGGTCTCGAGTCGAGACTGTGCGGTCTCTAGTCGAGACCGTGCGGTCTCGAGTTGTAGCCTACAAGTTCTCGAGTCGCAACTGAGGAGGTCTCGGGTCATGCATGTATTGGTCTCGAGTCGCGATGTTTGTGTGCTGATCAAGTGTGGTCTCGAGTCGAGACTAGGGGTTCTCGACTCACAACCTGTGTCGTAATCTACGGTCTCGAGTTGTCGTGTGGTGATCTCGAGTCGAGACAGAAGGTCTCGGCTGACACCCCTGCTGATCGCCGGCCATTGTACTAAACCAATAGGATTTCGATTTCATGATCCATAGTACTAACCAACCAAAAATCACAAACATGTTTTCTTGTCTATAACTTAACAAAAACGGATCAAAGCATAGGATTTCAATTCTTCATATCAATATTCAAACACATTCAACACATGTTCAAATATTCATATCCTCATTCAACACCTTTTCATCATATGATCATCCTGTATAACTCTTGCATTTTACGGACAAGAATCATAATACCTAAACTAGATATCAAGCTCACCTTGCAAACAAAGCATTTGTTCCGTAACTTCATAAATCGGATGATCATAACAAATCCTCTAACTATCATTCAAGCTTATCTTAGCAAGACATTTATCATACAACATTCATACTTTCCACAAAAGAGGATATTTGTTCATTTTATGTATTTGGAACTAAGCATGTATCAATAACAAACAAGAACTCATCAAACCGATCAAACACTTTAATCATGCATAAAACTTTAACAAGCAAACACATTATCAAGTATCTTCATCACACATCATCATCAACCGAAATATTGCACATCATCATCAACCGAATATAATACATAGCATGAATCACTAACCGGTTAGGTTCTCTAAGTGTGAGGGTATGAAGAGTCGGTGAGTGAACTTCCGTATGATGATCCCAAGCTCGATCCGATTAGTCCTAGTGTTGCCGGTTTTTGAATCCGAGAATGAGGGGAGAAGGTTTGTGCTTCTAGGGTTTTAGAGAGAGAGAAAGTAGGAGAGTGTGTGTGTAGGAGAGTGTGTGTAGATGCCCAAAGATGGTAATGTTGGCTAACAACAAGGTTATATACTAGCTTCAAGATGATGCACCCTAATGGGTTTCGGATGGATTAAATGGCCCAACCGGCCCAAATAGTTACACTATTCACTCGAGACCGAGTGGTCTCGAGTCGGGTTCATGGTTCTCGGCTCACTTATACATATATACATACTATACAAGCACAGCACATAATCACATAGATTTACTTATATCATTCATCAAACCAACAAGTCAATTAGTCGCATAACGTTTAAGTATGTTACATCAAGATACAACGAAAGGTTCTAAATTTCGAGTTGTCACATATTTAAACGACGTGGCCATAAGGTATAACCTCGGAAGGTTATTCCCTATATAACTATGGTCACCTAATGTATTTGGTCGGATCCTAATGATCGACCAAATGGGTCGGGTTCGAAAGTATAAGCGATTGTTTAGATCGCTTACCTTTACGACCCTAGACAAGCACTATTCTAAAAGTGACGTGCTAAACATGCTAGAACATGTTTAGTTAAGTTAGAAAACAGGTTTGGTATCAAAACAAACGGTTTTGATACCCTAGAGTAGTTTGGTTACAAACTACGCGAGAAAACGCATTTTGGCCGAAACTACGACTCGTCACTGAGCCTAGATAACGTGGTAATCAGTAGGTATAGTCGCTAGGGACTATAACCATCGTGATTACGCTCACGTTATGAAGTTCAAATGAACTTCATGTTGACCATAAACTGGTCAAAGCTGAAAGCCAAACAATGTTTGACTTTCACGCTAAAACGCGTAAAAGAACGAAAGAGGACTTGCAAAAGGTCCAAGAACGGAAGTTTGACCCGATTATTCTCAGGTATAAAGTGAAATCACTTCAACTTAGAGAGCAATCAGATCAAGGTGTGAGTTTTGAGTGAAGGGGGGTAGGGTATTTATAGTTTTTGCACAACCGTTAAGATCGTTCATCGTAAAACGAGCTTCGATCTCATCCGTACACATGTGCCCATGGTTTTGTGAAACCATGGGAGCCCATAGTTTCATTAAAACCATGTGCAAATGAGGGGAACAGCTGGAACAAGCTGGAATTTAGATTTTTCATTTTGGTCCCTTCCTAAGATAACTTTGGCAGAATGTCAATTTTGGTCCCTGAATGTGCAAAACATGTTTTTTGATGCATTTTTGACACGTTTAAGCCCCGTTAATCCCATTTCAAGGCTCTAAAATGTAGTTAAAGTATAGGGAATATGAAACATGCTCAAAAATATCTCGGATGTCGGTTCGTTTGGTCGTACGGTTGCGTTGTTAGGTTAATTACGACGAAACACGAACGAATGCGAAAAACGATCCAAATTACGCGACGAATGGAATTTTATCATGCCAATCACTAAAATAAAGTATTTTAATGATTACATAAACCTTTGGATGTCCGGATGTATTCAGAACGTAAGATATGCGCGAAAATGCAAACTTATGCACTTTTTGACGCTTTTAGTCCCTGAATGACCAAAACGTTTATTTTAGCACACCGAACCCCTCAAAGCCTATTTCTAAGCTATTTAAAGGATATTTAGGGTATGTTTAACTTATAGTCATGTTCCGGAATGTTCGTTACAGTACAAATCGACATACTTACGCAGTTTGTCGAAATTAGTCCCTATAAGCGAATAAACTTGATTTCGCCACACCAAACCCTCCAAAACTTATTTATAAGTTATGTAAAGGTTATTTAAGGTATGTTAAGCCTAATTCACTATTCTAGAGTGTTTGTTGCATTAAACTGGTTATATTTACGCATCAGTGCGCGTATAACCTTCCAGAAAGCGATTTAAAGCCCGAAATCGAACAAAAATTGATATGTGCAAATGATACACATATTTATAAAAATTCCAAGTATGAAATACAATATTTCATTGGTTTGGTATTTGTTTGATGGTTGAAGTGACACAGGTGTCACAGTACACGCGCTGCATCGCGCGGTACACGCTTAAACTCGAAAAATAGAGTTTCTTAGCGTTTTAATTTATTTTTTCTCACGAATAAGATTAAAACTATTATTCTAATCATAACAAACTATTTTTAGGATTTTAACATTGATCGGGTGGTCACCGACATTCGTTTCGCATTTTAACCGTTACCCGATAAGCGTTTATCTTATCGTTGCCAACATAATTTTTACCAAGGTTTAAATATACCAACTCATTAAATACCTCATAATTAATCAAATACAGCCTTTTATCTATTCACAACATGTGTTACAATTGTACGGTATGGCCTGAGAAGCCGGGTGTCACATAAGTAATGTATAAAACCTCCCATACCGACAGTTATTGCAGAATACAAAAATGTAATCACTGTAAGTATAACTGATAAATATTTAGGATTTTGGAAAGCATTTTGAAATATAGCTGTATCACAAAAATGTGACAAAAAGGAGAATGACTCACAAACTCTGAGAAAAGAGAATGGACTCACTTTGTAACTTTAGGGTTCAACTAAAAGCTTCCTGGTATAATCTTGGGTATAACTCCTGAGCTATTTAATAAATATATAATGCACTCATGTTAAATATATTAACCCAAATTCAGCTTTATCAATACTACCCGAGACAGAACCCCAACGGACTTAGTCGGGCAGAGCCTTGACATGCGTTACGGGGCCCTAAATCAATCGGGCAGGGTATCGACTCAGTGATCAGGGGTTAAAACACTTAAAACGGGGAAGGACATTATTATTATTATGGGGTGAATTTACTATATATATATATATGTGTGTGTAAAAAAAGACAGAGAGAGCGAAAGTTTGAAGAATAGAGGGACAGAGCAATTGTTAGAATGATCCCCACTATCTTATTTATACTTGATTTGAATTTAAGGAGCATGTTCTTTCTTGTCTACACACAAGACACGTATAAGAACATTAATTCACAAATTCTATTTTTTATTCCTTTGCCATGACACGTATACAACTATATTTAATGCACACAAGTAAACATAGCAATTTATGTTAGTTTTAATTTTTTAATTATTTTATTTTTATAATTAATTCAGCTGCTTCACTTATTTGGCGCGTATAACTTCTAAAATATGACGTTTTATAGAACAATGAATATATGTCATTAGAACGAGAATATTTGTATCTACATTTTAAACCAAGTTTCATTAAAAACGAAGTAGGTTCAAATATAATGTATTTCTATAATTAAATTATTAAACGGTTCCTAGGTCCAGCTAGGTACTTCATAATTCTAACAGTCAACTTACCCGTAACCTACCCGTTTAAAATTATAAGTTTTTATATATTTTATTTTAATATAGAAAATAGAAATGTCACACATATACAAGCCAATTAATTAGTATAACATTCCAACCAATTATAAAAAAATAGTTTTTAAACTATATGGGTCGAATAATTAAAAATAAAACTAGTTACTAATGGTTAATAAATTTAAACAACCTATAATTCTTATATGATAAAAAAATGGAAATGTTACAGTTTGGTGACATTATTTGTATGGTACTCGTTGTACGATCTTCACGGACTACAAGAGTTTGCAGCACATATTTGATCAGAAGGAATTAAATATGCGCCAGCGACGATGGGTTGAGTTACTGAACGATTACGACTGTGAGATCAAGTGCCACCCTGGAAAGGCGAGCGTGGTAGCGGACACCTTGAGTCGAAAGGAAAGGGTTAAGACCTTAAGGGTTCGAGCATTGGAAATGACTATTCATACAAATCTCACATCACGCATTCATGACGCACAACAAGAAGCTCTCAAGGAGGAAAACCTTAAGGATGAATATCTCCGAGGTATGGAGAAACAATTGCTGCCAAACGAAGAGGGAACATTATACTTTATGGGACGCATTTGGGTTCTGCTCTATGGCGGTTGTGACAACCCGTAATCCTAGGGTGTCTTTAGTTCCGAATCACCTTTTGTTAGGATTGTTTTGCATTGTAGTTATGTGTGTGCATGTACGTTAAGTTGTTAAACTTGGTTGAATTTGAATGTTAGTGAGTATTGATTCTTTCAATTACATGATTGTCTATATTGGGTCACCGCACACTAGTACTCGGAACCGCACACTTTCTCTTCACAACCAAACACCCGTGCACTTGGGTTCTCGGCCTGGGTCATGTTAAGCCCAAAACTGGGCCCGGCCCTCCACAGCGACGCATACACCCCAGAGTTGGTGTATGGCTTTCATTATCTCTTAAACCAAACAAGATGAGCAAACCCTACTCTCTGCTCTCCCTCAAGATCCGACGGCAGCAATCTTTCTTGGTTCGAAGCCTCCAATCGAGCATCCCAACATCCTTGTGCGCACACTATCTTGTGGTTAGTAACACTATTATGATTTGAACCAACTTCCTCCTAATCCTTGTTCATGTATGCTTGATTGATTTTATTGCCATGATTGAGAACAAAGCATGATCTAAATGTCTAGTTAGTTGTGTGATATGATTATGGTTAGGAACAGTTCATGAATCATGTAGATTATGTTGAAATCAAAATTAGGGTTTGCATGACAAAGGGCTTCGATGTGTGGGCATGGGATTTAAGGATTGATGTAATGCTTGATACTGATCTTTGACATGATCTTTGCTAGTAATGGATGGATCTGGGCTGTTAATAATGGGGGTTTGTTGTGATAATCCTGCTGATTGATTCATTGGAATGATGATTTAGTGTTAATTATTGTGAATAATTAGAAGGTAACTAGGGTTATGCAAGGTAATGATTTTAACCAGTTAATGAATTGACTTGAACGGATTGTGAATAATGATTTGGTGAAACTATTAAGCCGTAAATATAGGAATGTGCAACTGAAATTGGTGAAGTCGCACACCACCGGGGGATCGTACACCCCATAGTGGATCGCACACTTCAGTGTGGATCGCACAAGTTCAGCTGGGCCGATTGGGCCTTGCCTGATCACAGGCCGTGCTGTTTGGGTTGGGTTATTGGTGTTGGGCCGAACCATGTATTGATCGCACACATATATTCAATCACACACTTGGATCACAATCACACACTTGACATTGTCGCACACCTTGATGGGCAAGTTCTGTTATTGGGTCAGATAAGTTGTAGGGTCACACACCCGGAAAAGAGTCGCACAAATCAATTGGGCTTTGTGCACAGCTAGGCCTTAGGCTTTATTTGGTCGCACATGGGTCCTTGGGCCACGAATAGTAAACAGGATCGCACACTGTTGAATGATTGTTATGAGATGTTAAACGGTTAATTGAAACTTGATACGTGTAGTGTGACCTTGTACGAGGCATGAGAGCCCATTACGTAAATATTCTTTAATAACAGAATTTTGTGGCACAATTAGCTGATATAACATACCTAGTGTGTATTTCATGAATGCAACTTGTGTATATATGAACGATGCATGGGATATAAGTGAATACAAAACTGATTGATATTGATAACCATGTTAGGACGTGATTGATCAATTGTGAACAAGTAACTTAATTTACCGAGCAAACTAAGGTGAGTTCACTGCGCTTTTTCAAGCATGCGTCCTGGGGAGGGACATCTGGTAATTATTCCGGGGAGGAATATTAACTGGAATGTTAAACTAGGATGTTGGATAATACACTCACCTTCTATCACTTAAGTCCCATCTACTACCGAATTGGTTACCGGGGAGGCAACGGGGTATTTAGTTGATAACGCTATTAGGTTTGGCACCCTCACACCGTACTAGGGAGGACGACCGTGAACTAAATACCTTAACCACTCGACCAATGTTTGATAGAGCATTGGGGAAGGGCAAACAAACTGACGCCATCTTGCGGTATCGAATTATTATCAACATGCTTCTAAACTTATATTTTGTAATTAATCGATTTTGACAAACTTTGAACTCGCCAGCGTTATGCTGATACACTTGTCTGCATGCTTGCAGGTCGTTAGATACTTGGACATGGAACTTGCTATCTGGGAGTGCTGGAGTGGTCATGGGTCAAGTCTCTTGGATGCATGTGACATGTTTATTGGTTTCGTACATTGGTTTTGTCACAATTGAATAACGATTTACTTTATGCTTCCGTTGAACGTATTGTTTTAAGTTATGTTTTGAAGATACAATATCGTAATAAATGAGAACATTTATTTAATGTCTTATGATAGTTCAATGTGATTGGTGGCTGGATCCTGGTACATCACACGCCCCGCAGGGTTTCCGCATGTGTGAGAGTTTGGTATCAGAGCCACTGGTTATAGTGAACTAGGTTTTAAAACGTTTTCATAAAAGATGGGTCCTTTCGTATGTGTATCGACTACCACGAACTCAACAAGGTGACAGTCAAGAACCGTTATCCCTTACCACGTATCGATGATCTATTTGACCAGTTGCATGGGTCAAGTTTCTATTCGAAGATCGACTTAAGATCGGGCTATCATCAGATGAGATTCCGAGAGGAGGATGTTCCTAAATCAGCTTTTCGAACGCATTATGGCCACTACGAGTTTCTGGTTATGTCATTTGGGTTAACTAATCCACCAGCGGTTTTCCTGGACCTCATGAACCGTGTATGCAAACCATACCTCAATGATTTCGTCATTGTGTATTTTGACGACATTCTAATCTATTCTAATTGCAAGGAGGACCACGAGCGGCACTTGCGTCATATCCTGGAGCTTCTGAGGAAGGAGCAACTCTACGCGAAATTCTCTAAGTGTGACTTCTGGATTCGAGAGGTGCACTTCCTTGGTCACATTGTTAATGAATTGGGGATACACGTGGATCCTGCTAAGATTGATGCTATCAGAAATTGGGCGGCACCAAAGAACCCTTCGGAGGTGCGACAATTTCTTGGTCTCGCTGGGTACTATCGCAGATTCATTAAAGACTTCTCAAAGATCGCTCAACCTCTCACCGCATTAACACAGAAAGGCGTTGTATATTCTTGGGGAATGAAGCAGGTGGATGCTTTCCAACTTTTAAAATAAAAGCTCTGCAGTGCACCAATTCTATCCTTACCTGAGGGTACCGAAGATTTCGTGGTGTACCTCGATGCTTCTATTCAGGGTCTCGGTTGCGTGTTAATGCAACGCGAGAAGGTGATAGCTTACGCTTCTCGACAGTTGAATATTCATGAGAAGAACTACACGACTCACGACTTGGAGTTGGGGGCCGTGGTCTTTGCGTTAAAAATCTGGAGGCATTACTTGTACGGTACTAAATGCACTATCTATACCGACCACAAGAGCCTTCAGCACATCTTTGATCAGAAGGAGTTGAATATGCGACAGCACCGCTGGGTGGAACTCTTAAAAAACTACAAGTGTGCAATCAAGTATCATCCAGGCAAAGCTAACGTTGTAGCTGATGCCCTTAGCCGAAAAGAAACAAAACCCAAACGTGTCCGCACTTTGCAGCTCACCATCCATTCTAATCTACCTGACCAGATCCGTTCTGCCCAAGCTGAGGTGTTGAAGGATGAGAACCTCAAAGCCAAAGCCATGCGAGGCTTGGAGAAACAACTTGTAGAAAAATCTGACGGTATTCGCTACTTCATGGAGCGAATATGGGTCCCTTTGTATGGAAATCTTAGAGAACTTGTGATGGACGAAGCACACAAGTCTCGCTACTCTGTTCACCCGGGTTCTGATAAGATGTATTAGGATCTAAAAGTCTTATATTAGTGGCCGAAGATGAAAGCTCACATAGCGGTGTATGTGAGCAAGTGCTTGACTTGTGCGAAAGTCAAGGTGGAATATCAGAAACCGTCTGGATTGCTTTAGCAACTAGAAATACCCATGTGGAAATGGAAACAGATTGCTATAGACTTTGTCACCGGGCTGCCAAAAACTCAAAACGGAAATGATACCATCTGGGTGATCATTGACCGTCTCATGAAATCTGCGCACTTCCTTGCGATCAAGGAAACTGACAAGTTCTCACAGCTTGCGGGAATATATTTGAAAGAGGTGGTTTCTAGGCACGGGGTGCCAACCTTGATCATCTCTGATCGTGATCCGCGTTTAATATCCGATTTGTGGCAAGCGATGCACAAATCATTCAGCTCACACTTAGACATGAGCACTGCTTATCACCCTCAAACGGATAGTCAAAGCGAACGAACCATCCAGACACTGGAAGACATGCTGCGAGCATGTGTGATCGACATTGGTAAGGGTTGGGAAAAGCACCTGCCTTTGGTAGAATTCTCGTACAACAACAGTTACCATTCCAGTATCCAGGCAGCTCCGTTCGTGGCTTTGTACGGACGGAAATACCAATCTCCTCTTTGCTGGGCTGAGGAGGGTGACAGCCAGATCACAGGTCTAGAACTTGTACTTGAAACCTCTGAAAAGATTGTCCAGATCAGAAATCGCATGGCAGCAGCGCGTGACCGTCAGAAAAGCAACGCTGACAAGCATAGGTAACCCTTGGAATTCGTCGTAGGAGATCGTGTCATGTTAAAAGTCTCACCCTAGAAGGGTGTGGTGCGCTATGGGAAGCGTGGCAAACTCAATCCACGTTATGTGGGGCCATTCAAGATTCTAGAGCGAATTGGCAAAGTGGCTTACAAGCTGGAGTTACCTAATGAGTTGGGTGACGTTCAAGATGTCATTCATGTCTCAAAACTAAAGAAGTGTTTATCCGATGAAACACTTGTGGTGCCGTTGCAAGAACTAAAGATCGATGACAAGTTGAAGTTTGTCGAAGAACCTATCGAAATCATGGATCGGGAAGTTAAAGTTCGTAAGCATAGTCGAATCCCAATCGTGAGAGTTCGTTGGAACTCAAGACGTGGACCGGAGTTCACGTGGGAACGTGAAGATCAGATGAAGCTCAAGCATCCTCAACTGTTCAAAACTGCTGAATCAAATCCTGATGCCACTGGTGAATTTCGGGACGAAATTCCCTTTCAAGTTGGGGATGATGTGGCACCCGAGGAAAATCCATAATCATCTTGAACTACCATTCCATTCCTCTGTTGCCGCTCATCAAATTTCGGGACGAAATTTCTTTCAAGTTGGGGATGATGTGACAACCCGTAATCCTAGGGTGTCTTTAGTTCCGAATCACCTTCTGTTAGGATTGCTTTGCATTGTAGTTATGTGTGTGCATGTACGTTAAGTTGTTAAATTTGGTTGAGTTTGAATGTTAGTGAGTATTGATTCTTTCAATTACATGATTGTCTATATTGGGTCGCCGCCCACTAGTACTCGGAACTGCACACTTTCTCTTCACAAGCAAACACCCGTGCACTTGGGTTCTCGGCCTGAGTCATGTTAAGCCCAAAACTGGGCCCGACCCTCCACAGCGACGCATACACCCCTAGAGTTGGTGTATGGCTTTCACTATCTCCTAAACCAAACAAGATTAGAAAACCCTACTCTCTCCTCTCCCTCAAGATCTGACGGCAGCAATCTTTCTTGATTTGAAGCCTCCAATTGAGCATCCCAACATCCTTGTGTGCACACTATCTTGTGGTTAGTAACACTATTATGATTTGAACCAACTTCCTCCTAATCCTTGTTCATGTATGCTTGATTGATTTTATTGCCATGATTAAGAACAAAGCATGATCTAAATGTCTAGTTAGTGGTGTGATATGATTATGGTTAGGAACAGTTCATGAATCATGTAGATTATGTTGAAATCAAAACTAGGGTTTGCATGACAAAGGGCTTCGATGTGTGGGCATGGGATTTACGGATTGATGTAATGCTTGAGACTGATCTTTGACATGATCTTTGCTAGTAATGGATAGATTCGGGCTGTTAATGATGGGGGTTTGTTACGATAATCCTGCTGATTGATTCATTGGAATGATGATTTAGTGTTAACTATTGTTAATAACTAGAAGGTAACTAGGGTTATCCAAGGTAATGATTTTAACCGGTTAATGAATTGACTTGAACGGATTGTGAATAATGATTTGGTGAAACTGTTGAGCCGTAAATATAGGAATGTGTAACTGAAATTGGTGAAGTCGCACACCACCGGGGATCGCACACTTCAGTGTGGATCGCACAAGTTCAGCTGGGCCGATTGGGCCTTGCCTGATCACAGGCCGTGCTGTTAGGGTTGGGTTATTGGTGTTAGGCCGAACCATGTATTGATCTCACACATATATTCAATCGCACACTTGGATCACAATCGCACACTTAACATTGTCACACACCTTGATGGGCCAAGTTCTGTTATTGGGTCACATAAGTTGTAGGGTCGCACATCCGGACAAGAGTCACACAAATCAATTGGACTTTGTGCACGGCTGGGCCTTAGGCTTTATTTGGTCGCACACGGGTCCTTGGGCCTCGAATAGTAAACAGAATCACACACTGTTGAATGATTGTTATGAAATGTTAAACGGTTAATTGAAACTTGATACATATAGTGTGACCTTGTATGAGGCATGAGAGCCCATTACATAAATATACTTTAATAACGGAATTTTGTGGCACAATTAGCTGTTATAACATGCCAAGTGTGTATTTCATGAATACAACTTGTGTATATGTGAACGATGCATGTGATATAAGTGAATACAAAACTGATTGATATTGATAACCATGTTAGGATGTGATTGATCAATTGTGAACAAGTAACTTAATTTACCGAGCAATCTAAGGTGAGTTCACTGTGCTTTTTCAAGCATGCTTCCCGGGGAGGGACATCTGGTAATTATTCCGGGGAGGAATATTGGGTAATTGGGTTTAACTGGAATCTTAAACTAGGATGTTGGATAATACACTCACCTTTGATCACTTAAGTCCCATCTACTACCGAATTGGTTGCCGGGGAGGCAACGGGGTGTTTAGTTGATAGCGCTATTAGTTTTGGCACCCTCACACCGTACCGGGGAGGACGGGTGTGAACTAATTACCTTAACCACTCGACCAATGTTTGATAGAGCATTGGGAAGGGCAAACAAATTGATACCATCTTGCGGTATCGAGTTATTATCAACATGCTTCTAAACTTATATTTGGTAATTAATCGTTTTTTACAAACTTTGAACTCGCCAGCGTTATGCTGAAACACTTGTCTGCATGCTTGCAGGTCATTAGATACTTAGACATGGAACTTGCTATCTGGGAGTGCTGGAGTGGTCCTGGGTCGAGTCTCTTGGATACATGTGACATGTTTATTGGTTTCGTACATTGGTTTTGACACAAATGAATAACGATTTACTTTATGCTTCCGCTGAACGTATTGTTTTAAGTTATGTTTTGAAGATACAATATCGTAATAAATGAGAACATTTATTTAATGTCTTATGATAGTTCAATGTGATTGGTGGCTGGATCCTGGTACGTCACACGTCTCGCAGGGTTTCCGCATGTGGTAATTTGGGGGTGTGACAGCGGTATTCGAGAGATAATCTTTGATGAAGCTCACAAGTCAAGATACTCGATTCACCTAGGATCAGACAAAATGTATCAGGACTTGAAAGAGTATTATTTGTGGCCAAAACTCAAAAGCGACATTGCTGCTTACGTTGGGAAGTGCCTAACCTGTGCTAAGGTCAAGGCCGAATATCAGAAACCATCAGGTCCACTGCAACAACCTGAAATTCCTGTATGGAAGTGGGAGCAAATTTCAATGGACTTTATAATGAAGTTGCCCAGGACCCCTAGAGGGCATGATATGATATGGGTAATAGTTGATCGATTAACAAAGTTTGCACACTTCCTACCAATTCGAGAAAAAGATAGCACTGGAAAGCTTACTGAGTTGTATCTTAAGGAAATTGTGGCACGTCATGGAGTGCCTATTTCGATTATTTTAGATAGAGATGGACGTTTCGTATCAAGGATCTGGAAATCCTTCCAAGAGGCCTTTGGATCTCAATTGGATCTAAGCATGGCCTTCCATCCGCAAACAGATGGCCAGAGCAAACGGACCATACAAATTCTTGAAGAGACGCTTCGCGCATGTGTGATGGATTTAGGCAGTAGCTGGGATACTCACCTACCTTTGGTCGAGTTTTCCTATAATAACAGCTACCATATAAGCATAAAAGCCGCACCATTCGAAGCTTTATATGGTCGCAAGTGTCGCTCACCGTTGTGTTGGGCAGACACCGGAGATAAACAGTTGATTGTTCTCGAACTTGTTCAAGAAACGACCGACAAAATCATGCAGATCCGAGACCGTATCAAGGCGGCTCGTGATCGACAAAAGAGCTATGCTGATTGAAGACGGCAACCTTAAGACTTCGAGGTGGGAGATAAAGTTTTGTTGAAGGTCTCACCATGGAAGGGTGTAGGAAGGTTCGGGAAACGTGGAAAGTTGAATCCACGATACATTGGACCATTCAAGATCTTGGAAAAGATTGGTACCGTAGCATACAAAATGGAGTTACCGGAGGAACTAAATGGTGTACATGATACGTTCCATGTGTCAAACCCCAAAAAGAGTCCAACCTAGGAAACAGTTATCATCCCAGCGGATGAGGTGCACATCAACGACAAACTCCGATTTACAGAAGAGCCTGTTGAGTTAATGGATTAGAAGATCCAGAAAACAAGGAGAAGTCGCATTAAACTTGTTAAAGTACGTTGGAACTCTAGACACGGGCCTGTGTACACATGGGAACGTGAAGACCAGTTTAAAGCCAAGTACCCCCACCTATTCGAGAAAGCTCCTGCGAGAGATAACTCAGCTTGAATTTCGGGACGAAATTCTTTTAACGGGGGGAGACTGTGATAACTGGCACAAAATCGGCAATTTTAGTACTATTTTATTTATTATTTATAATCTGCAATTATGTGCTTAAACATCAACATTATGTGTTTGCTTGCTTTACATAAGAATTCATGCATGTTTTATACTTCAAATTTCGCAGTGTGCATTACATTAAGCGTTGCGTCAGAAAGACTAGTAAACTCACCGATAAGACATGCTGTGTCAGCATTTCTGCAGAAAGCAGTCAGACAGTATATTAGGGCCTAGGAGTAGGTCCAACATCAAAAACACATTAAAACCAAAGTGTGGATACAAGGGTTAACGTATACACTTTTCAGAAGCTAAAATAAGCACTAAAAGACACCCGATACTCACTTTAAATGCTGAATTGATGTTTTAGTGTCCAGAATAACTAGTAAAGTGTCGGGAATTAAAACTGTCATAAAGGGTGCTTCATATCTAGTAAAACTGCGCAATTTAGCACTTTAACGAACTGATAACCGAACGAATAACCGGACACTATCCATGTAACATATGTGCTTGTAATCATTGTACAAACTCTGAATAGTTCAATTATCAATAAAACAATGTGATTTGATCCCAATATTTTTTTATTTATGTTTGACATTTTGCACGTTTTGATTTTGTTCGATTTCAAACTCTATATCGCTTTCTGGAAAGTTATACGCAAACTGGTGCGTACACGTAATCAGTTTAATACGACAAACACTCCGGAATATCAACATATTCTTAACATACCTTAAATAACCTTTACACAACTTAGAAATAAGTTTTAAAGGGTTTGGTATGGCAAAATCAAGTTTATTTGATCGTAGGGACTATTTGCGACAAACTGCGAAAGTATGCCGATTCGTATAGTAACGAACATTTCGGAACTTGATCATAAGCTAAACTTACCCAAAGTATCCTTCAAATAGCTTAGAAATAGGCTTTGAGGGGTTCTTTATGCAAAATATGCTTATTTGATCAAACAGGGACTAAAAGCGTCAAAAAGTGCATAAGTTTGCATTTACGCGCATATCTTACGTTCTGAACATATCCGGACATCCAAAATTTTTGTAATCATTAAAATATTTTATTTTAGTGATTGGAATTCAAAACTTTCATTCGTCGCGCAATTTGGATCGTTTTTCGCGTCCGTTCATGTTTCATCGTAATTAACTGAATAACGTGACTATACGACCAAACAAACCGACATCCGAGATGTTTTCAAGCATATTTCATGTTCCCTATACTTTGGCATCATTGTAGAGCCTTGAAAATAGCTTAACGGGGCTCAAACGTGTCAAAAATGGCCAAATAAGTATGCAGGGACCATTTATGTAATTTCTGAAACTGTTTGCTGAACACAGGGCGCTCGCGGGGTGCGTAGACTCACCATGAGTCCTACGCGGTGCGCGACAGACCCCCAGTTCTGCAAAACTGGTTTTTCAGCAAACAGCAGCCTTTCCTTGGTTTATATACATGGTTTTCTTATACCATTTGCTAGTTTTTAAGGTCTCATAGTATTCAAAACCATGTGCAACACTTAAAGGGCCAAGATCAAAGCTCAAATTATGAGAAACGATCTTAACGGTTCTTGAAAATTTATATAAACCCAAGAATTCTTCATTTCCAATTTGCCCATTTGATCTCATTTCTTCTCTAAGTTGAAGCTCTCACTTGTGAAGCTTCATACCTGAGTATTTTGAGTTCAAATCTTCCTTGCTTGGACCTTTTGTAAGCTTCTTTCATGCTTTTTATGCATTTCAAGCATAAAAGTCAAACAGTGTTTGACTTTCTGCTTTGACCAGTTTATGGTCAACACAAAGTTCGTTTGAACTTTGCAACATGAGCGTAATCACGATGGTTATAGTCCCTTGTGACTATACCTACTGATTACCACGTTGATTAGGCGTAGTGACGAGTCAAAGTTTCGGTCAAAATACGTATTTATGCGTATTTTGCAACGAAGCTATTTTTGGGTATCAAAACACTTTGTTTTGATATCAAACTTGTTTTCTAACTTAGTTAAACATGTTTTAACATGTTTAACTCGTCACTCTTAGTTTAGTGCTTATATAGGGTCGTAAGATAAGCGGTCTAAACAACCGCTTAGACTTTCGAACCCGACCCATTTGGTCGATCATTAGGATCCGACCAAACATATTTTGTGGCCATAGTTATATAGGGAATAACCTTCCGAGGTTATACCTTATGGTCACTTAGTTTATTTAGTTGTATGATAGGTAGTTTATATGCCTTAGGAAAATGGCCAAAATGTCATTTTTGCGCATAATTTTATTTTAAGCATATGTAACTTAAATTTTGTCATATAAACTGATTAGTAAACATTTTAGGGCATATAATACTTGTCATATGACTAGTTAGGCTATTCGTTTGCGCTTTCATGCAAATGACGCGTTAAAGTAGCGTAAGCTACCTAAACGGGTCATATCGGGTCATAAGCACTTAGGATAGGTTCCGATTTAGAATGTAGGCTTTGTTAAACCATATCCCATGAGTTCCAATACTCATTTGGTTTACAAAACCTCATTTTATCCGATCTTCCGATTTAGGCCCGGTTTATTAACGTAGTTACCTATATTAGGTGCCGATTGATTCCGTGATCCTTTGAGCGTTACCTGGTTGTTATTACAAGACTATAAGCAATATCAAGTGAGTACATAGTCCCCTCTTTTCCTGTTTTCAAATATTTTGGGGTGAAACACATGTGCCTACTTGTTACTTTCATGGTTTTCGTGCTTTCATGACATATACTTACTATGTTCATTAGTACGCATATAGTACATGATTTCCATTATGCTTTGCTGTGTATGTTTACTTAGCATGCTAGCACATTGATTTCATAAACATTTTTTTGCATATGTATACTCAGCATATGGACACATTGATTTACATTACATTTATGCTATGTATGTTTACTGAGCATGCTAGCTCATTGTTTTACATGACATTTCTGCTTCGTATGTTTACTTAGCATACTTAGTACATTGTTTTCACATAACATGCTTGCATTTGGTATGAAATTTGGTTCGTTTAACGAAACTAAAATACGTTCATTAACATTGATCACGCCGCTCGGTAGTATGTAGTGGTACCATAGGACTTGACAACTCCCATTCCTGGAATCCTAGGTTTGTTTGGACGTAAGGAATGACAGAATCCGAAAACATTTTAATAAACCTTTGATTTGTTTAAAGGTTTGTTTTACAGTCTCAAGGCTTGAACGTATGCGTTTAACATTACCACATAAATGTTTGTATCAGTAAAGCATGGATTTTGCAAAATATAACTTTTGACTTAAACTATGATTTATATCAAATACATTGTTTTGCACATTTTACTTATGGGGTTGAGTAAATACTTTTATTCACCATACAAACATTTTATTACACATTTACATTATACATATGGTTTAAGTTGATACCTTTCGCTTGCCATACATAACTGTTTGATTATACCATACATGACTTACATTTGACAATAGACTTTGTTTATGCATAAACATTTTGACATTGGTTAAAACAAGACATTTTAGTATTTATTTTGTAAGTGATTTAAATAACGAGGTGTGCGTAATATGATAAAAGCATGGTGGATACGCCGCTGGTACTTCCTATATATAAGTGCCTTTATGATATTACATATCATAGCGTTATCTAAACCATTTCAACTAAGACATGATACATTTAACACAAACGACAGATTTTCACAAAATATTGGTTTACAAATAACATATCGTATACAAACTCATTTTACTTGGTTATTCAGTTAACCATACACTTTTCTTTAATATCATTTGAGCTTCATATCGATTTTCGTATGATTTATAAAAGAAAACTTTTTACAAGATTCATGACTAACTTTTTGCTAAACATTTCTTTTAACTTACAAGTCATGAATCCTGTTTCAACAAAACCTATATATCTCACAGACATTTTTATGCTGACGTACCTATTTTCACATGTGTTTTCAGGAGCTGATGCATAGCGTTGATCGTGACACACTTAGGCGGACTCGGGCCTTAGTGACAATAAAAGATGCAAGACTAGTTTAACTTATGTTATGTTTCCTTTGTTTTAAGACAATGTAATCACTTTTATATAAATAAAGCGAAACTTTAAATACCTTGGTTGTGAAACAATAATTCTGTTGCTCCACTCCCCGACGTTTCTGCCGCGGTTTGTTGTTTTACGTGGTCGGGATGTGACAATCCAAAACATCAAAACTAGACTAGAAACATTGTTTTTATGATACAAAGCTAGTATTGGTGATAAAACACCTTAAAATTATAAAAACACATAAACACACTTAATATTACTTAAACCTTCTAGTTTACATCTTTCACCCTAAAATTCCAAGATTTTGCACTTTACCCCCCCCCCCCCCTTGTTGCAACCGGCCCTAAGTGGCCCCACATTTCTTTTCCATTAAAATATTTACATGGTAGCGGAAAGGTTTTATAAAGAACCATTAGTGAGTTAAACATTATCTACTTCATTTCAAATCACCATCTTCTTCCTCCTTCCTCCTCTTGCTCTCGGCCTCATTCCCACACACATACACTTTCATTTTCAATCATCTTCCAAGTAATCCAAGGTAGTATGAAGGTGTAAGAAGATCATCAAGGAAGGTGTCAAGTGCTAGAAGTTGAAGGACCACTTGGAGGAGCTTTTAACCACCTATCTTCTTCAATCTTCATCTTCATCTTTGTTGAGCCACTTCCCTAGCCATTAGAGCTAGTAGTAAGCATTCTAAACACTATTTTGCTTCATGTTAATGTTATGTACAAGTTACACCATCTAAGAAACTAAACTTTAAAATATGAAGATATGAAGATCTAACATAATCTAAAGAAAAACAAGTGATTTTAGTGATGTTTGATGTATGTGATGAAGATGTTGTAAGGACTCTCAAAAATGTCCTTAACCAACCCATAATTAAAAACCCGGACCCCTGAAACCCTACTGTGCATAAAAAAACCAAGAAATCAAGAATAATGGTCTTCAGGCGGGCCGCGTAAGGGTAAGCATAGGCTTACGCGGGCCGCGTCAACATCAAGTTTGACCGGATAAGCGTCCAGATCCACGTGGCATACCTACGCGTGACACGGATGCCCTAATCTACGATAGAGGTGCCCTCGTGGGCCGCGTAAAGGTCGAGCCAAGGTTCACGCGGGCCGCGTGAACCCTATTTTTCACCTATAAATAGATTGGACATTGAGCTTTCATCTAGTGTCAAAATTACTTCACAAGTATCATGAAAATCAAAACGTAGTTTCAGATGCCTTAAGTCGTAAGTATCATGAAAAGCAAAAGCGAGTTCGTGCCCTTAGATTAAATCTACAATTAGATTTAATGGAACAACTGAAGAATGTTCAAGAAACAGCAATCGAAGATGATGCTGAAGGAATGAAGGGACGAGTAAAAGAATTAGAACAAGGAAGTGATGGAATTTGGAGAATCCACAAGAAAAGAATATGGGTACCTAAGCAAGGTGAGTTAAGAAATAAGATTCTAGAGGAAGCTCATAAATCTAGGTATACTGTACATCCCGGTAACAATAAGATGTACCAAGATTTAAGGAATAATTTCTGGTGGATAGGAATGAAAAATGACATAGCTAAATATGTTTCTAGATGTCTTACTTGTTCTCAAGTTAAGGCAGAACATCAGAAACCCTCAGGTCTACTACAACAATTAGAAATGCCTGTATGGAAATGGGAACTTATAACTATGGATTTTGTTACTAAGTTACCCAAAACCAGAAAAGGTAATGATGCGATTTGGGTAATTGTGGATCGATTAACCAAATCAGCTCATTTTCTACCCATGAAGGAAACCTTTAGCATGGAAAGGTTAGCCAAGTTGTATGTAGACGAAGTAGTATCCTTACATGGAGTTCCACTCTCCATTATATCAGATAGAGATAGTCGTTTCACTTCCCATTTCTGGACTAGTTTTCAGGAAGCAATGGGAACCCAACTAAATTTAAGTACTGCTTATCATCCTCAGACGGACGGACAAAGTGAAAGGATAATACAAACCCTGGAAGACATGCTCCGGGCATGTGTGATAGATTTTGGTGGAAACTGGGACGACCACCTACCACTAATCGAATTCTCTTATAATAATAGTTATCATACGAGCATTGAAGCTGCCCCATTCGAAGCACTGTATGGACGAAAGTGCAGAACTCCAGTTTGCTGGGCAGAAATTGGAGAAAGTCAATTATCAGGTCCTGAAATTGTACAAGAAACTACCGAAAAGATTACTCAAGTCAAGGAAAGACTGAAAACGGCTCGTGATCGTCAAAAGAGTTACGCCGACAATCGACGCAAGCCACTAGAATTCCGAGTTGGAGACAAGGTACTCTTAAAAGTTTCTTCTTGGAAAGGAGCAGTTCGATTTGGTAAGAAAGGAAAGCTAAGTCCAAGATACGTGGGACCATTTCCAGTGATCCAACGTATAGGACCAGTTGCTTATCGTTTACAACTACCAGAAGAACTAGCTAGAGTACATAATATATTTCATGTATCCAACCTCAAGAAATGTCTATCTGACGAATCGCTGGTAGTACCTCTCCAAGACATAGAGTTAAACGAAAAGTTAAAGTTCGTAGAAAAACCGCTTCAAATAGAAGACAAAAAGATCAAGTTTCTCAAGCACAAAAGACTAGTACTAGTCAAAGTCAAATGGGATTCTAAAAGAGGACCCGAATACACTTGGGAACTGGAATCAGAAATGAAGCGAAAGTATCCTCACTTATTTCAGTAAATCTCGAGGACGAGATTTTAAATAAGGTGGGGAGGATGTAAGGACTCTCAAAAATGT
Source organism: Helianthus tuberosus (assembly GCA_030545235.1). NCBI lineage: Eukaryota > Viridiplantae > Streptophyta > Magnoliopsida > Asterales > Asteraceae > Helianthus > Helianthus tuberosus. The sequence continues at coordinate 126,344,700 of CM060351.1, read as the reverse complement.
CCTTAACCAACCCATAAGTAAAAACCCGGACCCCTGAAACCCTACTGTGCATAAAAAACCAAGAAATCAAGAATAATGGTCTTCAGGCGGGCCGCGTAAGGGTAAGCATAGGCTTACGCGGGCCGCGTCAACATCAAGTTTGACCGGATAAGCGTCCAGATCCACGTGTCACACACGTGGCATACCTACGCGTGACACGGATGCCCTAATCTACGATATAGGTGCCCTCGCGGGCCGCGTAAAGGTCGAGCCAAGGTTCACGCAGGCCGCATGAACCCTATTTTTCACCTATAAATAGATTGGACATTGAGCTTTCATCTGGTGTAGAAATTACTGTCCAAAAGTCAAAATTACAAGTTATAATAGCGAGGCGCTGCTACGATACAGGGTATTAACTCGATCGCTGCTACGATTCAATGTCCGATCGATTAAAATTATCCGATGAATGTTTAAGTGCCGCTCAAATTGGGTTTATACTTTGTCATTTGTCGTGAATTCGATGGATGTTTAAGTATTGCACTTTGTCATTAGTCGTGAGGGTTTAATCTCGTAGTTATCGTAAATGCTGTATTAGTTATTGACCTAGTTCGTGTGTGCATTGTTATTTAAATTAGGTTACAAGGCTAATCAGTAGGCTAAACTATGCCCGTATAAATCTGCAATGTGATTCATTCTCTTTTTATCAATTATGTTTTACAATACTCCAAACCATTTTCAAAAGTTATAATTACAGGGATTAAGTCGTGGTTATCTTAAATCACTGGCTAGTGGGGTATTGTGCACATTACTAATTTCTCACGGGTTAGGCTAATAAATCCTAACAGTGATAAACGTCACTACTTGGGGAAAGACCCAATAGTGGTATGACCATCGTCACCAGGTGACACGGCACCAGATAAAAATAAGATAAAAGCCATTGTAATCGCTCTTATGCTGTAATTTATAACTATGTGTCATTTTGTCAAAATGAATGATTCACCAGTATTTCTCCGCTGACAAAAATATTTTTAAAACATGTTTCAGGCGACCTGCTGTAAATCAAGGAAAACGTGCTACGGAGCACTAACAAGCTTAAAAGGTGGCTCAGTTAAAATGAATAAACATGTTTTAATAAATCAGGGAATTTCTTAGTAAAATTCCTCTATTGTAAATTTACGGGGGTTTATCCCAAATTATGAAATAAAATAATCGGGCATTTTCAAGTATTTAAAAAGATCCTGTTAAAAATCTTCCGCTGTCGCATCATAAATACCACGGGTTCCTGTCCCGCGGCTCCTGACCGGGTCAAACCGGGGCTGGGGCCGTGACAGGAAAAGGTGGTATCAGAGCCACTGATTTAAGCCAATTAAGTATTTAGAGAATACTTAATTTTACTAATTGCCATTTGGTGGTTACGTGTTTTATTATTTGAATATTTGTTTACAGTATGGGTAAACAAAGACTTTCGGACATCTATCATAAATTAGATACTTCACCGAAAGAAAAAGGAACTTCATCCTCAAGATACTCAGCAGAAACTGAGGAAGGAATATTTGTTCGTAAAGCACAATTTGAGAAACCACTTTCCCCTAATAAAAGAAGTTTGATTATTAGAAAAAGTCAAGAGAAAGTGAGGAAGTCACAACCAAAAGAAGTGATGATTCCTAAGGAAACTCAAGAAATAGGCAATAACCCACCATGGAAAGATGAGTTAGATGAAAAATGGACAGATCTCTATATGTTAGCCACTGTAGCAGTAAATGCAAAATTTTAAAAATACCCTGACCCAGTATTAGCACCCACATCATCTACAAGCCAGAAACTCTAAAGAAAATTTTATCCAGTAAATAAATAAGTTACAATAAACCCTAGTATGTTTTAATTTTCAGTTGTCCTTTGTATTAAATTAGTCACACGGTATACAATAATACTTGAATGTTTATCTGTGAATTTTTTTTATAAAATTTTAACTTAGCATTTTGTGTGCATTTTGCATATATGCTAAACAGCATGAATGAGTTATCTGAAGCCCTTCAGAATCTCAATCTCTATCCCGTGAAAGTGGAAGTTTCCAAAGACTTTACTGGTTACTTACCCGATGTAGAGGAACCTATGGAATTTCAAGCTCCACCTCCGGAGAAACCAAAGCCTAAGAAAAGGAGAAGATTTGTAGGCTGGAAGCGTGTACGCAGAAGGAAACCAGCAACTAGGAAAGTTCCCAAAATAGAAAATCCCATTGGTAAAGGAAAAGGGATCGAGATTGAGGAAAATACTAGGCAAGTAGAAATGGAAATTGGGGAAAGTTCTAGGCAAGTCGAGGAATTGCCTTTGCAGGGGGAATTATATCGCATACTTGCAAACTGTGATATCCTTAGACCTATCAATGAAAATCTTTTCCCTTATCCTGCTGAAACCCAACTTCCAATAAACTTAGAACCAGCTATTCCAGATCCTCTGATCCATACTCAACCTCTAGGAGAAATGGACGAGTGGTGGACCAATGATTGGCAGTTTCAAAACCTCCTTAATAATCCTTATACCTTTTTCCCTCAGTTCGACCCAGAACCTGCACCAAACCCACCAATGAGCAATGAAAACTTAGCTGAACTCCGCCATTTTGGTGAGGAACTGATGAATGCAGGGAATAGAATTCGGGAGGTAGGAGAACAGATCTCCTGGAAATACGACGAGAGGGAACGTCGATTATAAGGTGCCCAGAAATAGGATGGTTGTGAAGCTGTGATTGTATAATAGTAATAGTAATAATAAAATAAGTCTGTAAATAACCTACAAATAAAACTTTTGTAAGATAACAGTGTGTACTGATGCATATTGTAATATATAAAAATGGCAGTTGAAAAATCAACCATTTTGACTAAACATGTGTTGTGAAATTGTGTGATTAATTGCATATAGCTATTATTTATTTTATACTAATAATTTATATATATTAAATACCAGATGGAAAACGCTAATAATGAACCAGTTAATGAAGTTAACCAATCTGAGCAAAACCAGGAAAATCAATTCATGACTAGGCAAGATATCGAGAATATCGTTGCTCAAGGAATAGCCAATGTTGTTCCAGCAATCCTTGCTGCTGCCCAGAAACCTGTTGAACCTCAACAAATTATTCCTAGTAAACGTACTCATGAAGACAAATTCAGTAATAGCGTAAACGGAGGCGGCAACCATACTAACAACAATAATGATGTACTGCAAACCCCAAATCTCAAAAGAATGAAAGCTGCAACACCTGGGTACACTTACAAGGAATTTCTTGCCTGTAAACCAGCTGAATTTGCAGGCAATGAAGGGGCGACTGCAGCACTGCGTTGGTTGGAGAAAACTGAAGCAGTAATTATGATAAGTAAATGTGCTGAGGAAGACAAGGTCATGTATGCGTCGCATCTTTTTAAAGAAGGGGCGTTAGAATGGTGGAATACGGTACTGCAAGCGAAAGGAAGAAATATGGCCTATGCCATGAGTTGGGAAGAATTTAAGCAGTTAATGGAAAGAAAATTCTGTCCCGAATATGAAAAGGAACAAATGGCGAACAAGTTCCTAAACCATTGGATGATGGGTGTAGATTGTCGAGGATATACTTCAACATTCTTCGAGTATGCGAGAGTGGTACCAACCCTGGCTTCGCCAGAACCGGTGCTTATTTCCCGCTATATTTGGGGATTGATTGGCAAAATTCGTAATATCGTTAAAGCTGCGAGACCTCGCACTATTGACGATGCTGTAGAATTAGCTAACACCCTAACTGAGGAATTGGTACGCACAAGTGAAGAAAACCGGAAAAAGGAAGTAGCCCAAAAGATTACCCAAGGATTCCGTATGGGTAACCGTAGTAATTTTAAAAGAAGGGGAACCGGACAATCTTCCACTGTTCCATTTTGCAATTCTTGCAAAAGAAAGCAATTTGGAAGATGCAAGGAGTATTGCAATTTTTTGCAAAATTCCAGGACATCAAGAGGAAGATTGCAGAAAGAAGAAAGCAACAGTTTGCTACAACTGTGGAGAAGCTGGACATTTTAGGCCAGACTGCCCGAAACTGATCAAACCAGCTGATAACAAAGCCAAACCTGCAGAAGGAGCCACAAAGAAGAACGTAAGAGCCTTTCAACTCACTACGCAGGAAGCCGAACTAATTCCTGACGTAATAGCTGGTACGTTCCTAGTTCACAACGTTTATGCAAAAGTATTATTTGACTCTGGTGCAAACCAAAGTTTTATAAATACTTCATTCTGTCAAGCTCTTAATTTACCCTTAACCACCCTTAGGCAGATTTTTACATTCGAAACAGCAGATGGGAATTCTGTTCACATAGATAAGGTTTTGCGAGAAGGAAAAATAGAACTCTTAGGTCATAAATTTTCTGCAAACCTGTTACCTATGAATTTAGCCGGATTCGATGTCGTGTTAGGAATGGATTGGTTAGTAACCAACCATGCTCGAATTCTTTGTGATAAAAATGCCATAGAAATTCATACACCCTCAGGAGAATTAGTGGTGATTACAGGAGATAAGCCACGAAAGCCAATAAAATTCATTTCAGTAATGAAATTAGCTAGTTATTCAAGAAAAGAAGAAATGGTGTATATGATTTCAGTAATCATTAACACGAAAGGTAAGGAACTTCAGGAAATTCCGGTAGTATCAGAATACCCAGATGTCTTCCAGAAGAACTACCTGGATTACCACCCGACAGGGAAGTAGAATTTAGGATTCATCTAATTTCGGGAACTACACCGATAGCCAAGGCACCTTATCGGTTAGCACCCACCGAAATATTAGAACTGAAAAAGCAGTTAGATGAATTATTAAGCAAAGGATTTATACAACCTAGTTCATCCCCGTGGGGAGCTCCAGTGTTGTTTGTGAAAAAGAAAGATGGGTCAATGAGAATGTGTATCGATTACAGGGAATTAAATAAGGTTACAATTAAGAATCGATATCCATTACCTAGGATTGATGATCTCTTTGATCAACTTCAGGGAGCTAGATATTTTTCTAAGATCGACTTACGCTCAGGATACCATCAATTGAAGGTACAAGAAGAAGACATACCTAAAACTGCTTTCAGAACTAGGTATGGTCATTACGAGTTTACAGTCATGCCCTTCGGACTAACGAATGCACCTGCGGCATTCATGGACATGATGAATAGGATCTGTAAACCGTATTTGGATAAATTTGTAATTGTCTTTATCGACTATATACTCATTTATTCCAAAAGTCAGGACGAGCACTGTCAGCACTTGCATGCACTCTTAACCTTATTAAGAAGGGAGAAGCTTTACGCCAAATTCTCAAAGTGTGAATTTTGGCTACAGGAAGTGCAATTTTTAGGTCACATGGTGAATCACGAAGGTATTCACGTAGATCCTGCTAAGATAGAAGCAATCACCAAATGGAAAGTTCCACAGACAACTATGGAAATTAGAAGTTTTATAGGGTTAGCTGGATATTATAGATGGTTTATTAAGGATTTTTCCAAGATAGTTGTACCATTAACTAAGCTAACCTGTAAAGCAGTTAAGTTTGAATGGGGACCTAAGCAAGAAGAGGCCTTTAGGATTTTAAAGCAAAAGTTAACAAATGCCCCAATTCTAGCCTTACCAGAAGGAACATAAGATTTTGAAGTTTACTGCGATGCTTCTAAGCTAGGATTAGGATGTGTGCTAATGCAACGCAAGAAAGTAATTGCGTATGCCTCAAGGCAATTGAAAAAGCACGAAGAAAACTATACGACTCATGACTTAGAGTTAGGAGCCATAATTTTTGCCCTTAAGATTTGGAGACATTATCTGTATGGAAGTAAGTTTACTGTCTATACGGATCATAAAAGCTTAAGATACATCTTTGGGCAAAAAGAATTAAACATGAAGCAAAGGAGATGGATGGAGATTCTAAGTGACTACGACTGTGATATCCAATATCATGAAGGAAAGGAAAATGTAGTTGCAGATGCCTTAAGTCGTAAGTATCATGAAAAGCAAAAGGGAGTCCGTGCCCTTAGATTAAATCTACAATTAGATTTAATGGAACAACTGAAGAATGTTCAAGAAACAGTAATCGAAGATGATGCTGAAGGAATGAAGGGACGAGTAAAAGAATTAGAACAAGGAAGTGATGGAATTTGGAGATTCCCCAAGAAAAGAATATGGGTACCTAAGCAAGGTGAGTTAAGAAATAAGATTCTAGAGGAAGCTCATAAATCTAGGTATACTGTACATCCCGGTAACAATAAGATGTACCAAGATTTAAGGAATAATTTCTGGTGGATAGGAATGAAAAAGGACATAGCTAAATATGTTTCTAGATGTCTTACTTGTTCATAAGTTAAGGCAGAACATCAGAAACCCTCAGGTCTACTACAACAATTAGAAATGCCTGTATGGAAATAGGAACTTATAACTATGGATTTTGTTACTAAGTTACCCAAAACCAGAAAAGGTAATGATGCGATTTGGGTAATTGTGGATCGATTAACCAAATCAGCTCATTTTCTACCCATGAAGGAAACCTTTAGCATGGAAAGGTTAGCCAAGTTGTATGTAGACGAAGTAGTATCCTTACATGGAGTTCCACTCTCCATTGTATCGGATAGAGATAGTCGTTTCACTTCCCATTTCTGGACTACTTTTCAGGAAGCAATGGGAACCCGACTAAATTTAAGTACTGCTTATCATCCTCAGACGGACGGACAAAGTGAAAGGATAATACAAACCCTGGAAGACATGCTCCGGGTATGTGTGATAGATTTTGGTGGAAACTGGGACGACCACCTACCACTAATCGAATTCTCCTATAATAATAGTTATCATACGAGCATTGAAGTTGCCCCATTCGAAGCACTGTATGGACGAAAGTGCAGAACTCCAGTTTGCTAGGCAGAAATAGGAGAAAGTCAATTATCAGGTCCTGAAATTGTACAAGAAAATACCGACAAGATTACTCAAGTCAAGGAAAGACTGAAAACGGCTCGTGATCGTCAAAAGAATTATGCCGACAATCGACGCAAGCCACTAGAATTCCGAGTTGGAGATAAGGTACTCTTAAAAGTTTCTCCTTGGAAAGGAGTAGTTCGATTTGGTAAGAAAGGAAAGCTAAGTCCAAGATACGTGGGACCATTTCCAGTGATCCAACGTATAGGCCCAGTTGCTTATCGTTTACAACTACCAGAAGAACTAACTGGAGTACATAATATATTTCATGTATCCAACCTCAAAAAATGTCTATCTGACGAATCGCTGGTAGTACCTCTCCAAGACATAGAGGTAAACGAAAAGTTAAAGTTCGTAGAAAAACCGCTTCAAATAGAAGACAAAAAGATCAAGTTTCTCAAGCACAAAAGACTAGTACTAGTCAAAGTCAAATGGGATTCTAAAAGAGGACCCGAATACACTTGGGAACTGGAATCAGAAATGAAGCGAAAGTATCCTCACTTATTTCAGTAAATCTCGAGGATGAGATTTTAAATAAGGTGGGGAGGATGTAAGGACTCTCAAAACTGTCCTTAACCAACCCAAAAGTAAAAACCCGGACCCCTGAAACCCTACTGTGCATAAAAAACCAAGAAATCAAGAATAATGGTCTTCAGACGGGCCGCGTAAGGGTAAGCATAGGCTTACGCGGGCCGCGTCAACATCAAGTTTGACCGGATAAGCGTCCAGATCCACGTGTCACACACGTGGCATACCTACGCGTGACACGGATGCCCTAATCTACGATATAGGTGCCCTCGCGGGCCGCGTAAAGGTCGAGCCAAGGTTCACGCGGGCCGCGTGAACCCTATTTTTCACCTATAAATAGATTGGACATTGAGCTTTCATCTGGTGTCGAAATTATTGTCCAAAAGTCGAAATTACAAGTTATAATAGCGAGGCGCTGCTACGATACAGGGTATTAACTCGATCGCTGCTACGATTCAATGTCCGATCGATTAAAACTATCCGATGAATGTTTAAGTGCTGCTCAAATTGGGTTTATACTTTGTCATTCGTCGTGAATTCGATGGATGTTTAAGTATTGCACTTTGTCATTTGTCGTGATGGTTTAATCTCGTGAGTTATCGTAAATGTTGTATTAGTTATTGACCTTGTTCGTGTGTGCATTGTTATTTAAATTAGGTTATAAGGCTAATCAATAGGCTAAACTCTGCCCGTATAAATCTGCAATGTGAGTCATTCTCTTTTTATCAATTATGTTTTACAATACTCTAAACCATTTTCAAAAGTTATAATTACAGGGATTAAGTCGTGGTTATCTTAAATCACTGGCTAGTGGGGTATTGTGCACATTACTAATTTCTCACGGGTTAGGCTAATAAATCCTAACAGTGATAAACGTCACTACTTGGGGAAAGACCCAATAGTGGTATGACCATCGTCACCAGGTGACACGGCGCCAGATAAAAATAAGATAAAAGCCATTGTAATCGCTCTTATGCTGTAATTTATAACTATGTGTCATTTTGTCAAAATGAATGATTCACCAGTATTTCTCCGCTGACAAAAATATTTTTAAAACATGTTTCAGGCGACCTGCTGTAAATCAAGGAAAACGTGCTACGGAGCACTAACAAGCTTAAAGAGGTGGCTCAGTTAAAATGAATAAACATGTTTTAATAAATCAGGGAATTCCCTAGTAAAATTCCTCTATTGTAAATTTACGGGGGTTTATCCCGAATTATGAAATAAAATAATCGGGCATTTTTAAGTCTTTAAAAAGATCCTGTTAAAAATCTTCCGCTGTCGCATCATAAATACCACGGGTTCCTGTCCCGCGGCTCCTGACCGGGTCAAACCGGGGCTGGGGCCGTGACAGTTGTTGTTGTTGAATCTTGTGTTTATGTTTAGATCTATCATGTTAAAGCTTGTTAGAAGCTTAGATCTAATAAGTTTAAGCATGGATCTTGAAAAATCCATGGTTAAACTTGAAGATGAACTTGAAAGACCATTATGTGAACTTGAAAAATGATTTTTAAGGCATGATCTTGTGTTCTTGAAGTAACTAAGTTTATGTAAAACTAACTTTTGCAACTAAACTCCATGAAAAGTTTATAAAAGGTTCATCAAGAAGCTTATTTATGAAAGATTCAAGTATATTAAGTATGGATCTCGGAAGATCCATGATGAAACATGATTTTAAACATAAAGATCTTTTAAATAAGCACACGAATGGTTTTAGAACATATTTTTCAAGACTTTGAAACCCTAAAACTCATGGATGGTTTAGTTAGTAACTTAGAGTTTCATAAAAAGTTTGTTTAAAATTTATAACTTGTTTTTGAAAGATCCTTGTATGTAAAGTGTAGATCTAAAAGACTACACATTTTTAACAAAAATCAAGTTCATTAAGGTTTTACATTATAAAATTAGTGTATGTTACTTGTGAAAATTGTTGGAAATTGTTTTTGATGATGAAAAGAAAATAAACACATGTTTTGAAAACATGGGAACCCTCCATTTTTAGGGGAAAGTATGTCAAAATTTTTATAAATTTTAACACTTAGGAAAATACAAGTTTTGGTGAAACTTATTCCCCAAAATTTCACCTAAAAATATTTAACAAGGTTTCCTAATTTTTGTACAAGATTATAAGCTAATAAATAAGGATTTCTTCAAGTTAAAATCAATATTAAGTATGTATATTTTTAGGGAAAATATACATATTTAGTGATCACCAAATTTTGTGCTAAGTGTATACTATGTGTATTATATGTAGTAGTGTATTAGGATCATGAAAATACACTAAATACTCCCAAGGAGTATCACCAACAAAATACACATGAAAATACATAACAAATACCTATGAATATTCATACAAAAATAACCCATGAAAGGGTATATGGACAAATACAAGAGAATATATTTGTATAAATATATTCCTTAACAAATTTTGGGCTTAGACAATTTATGGACAATTTTGGACTTAATTATATATTTGGACAAATATATAACTATTACCAAGTAGTAAAAATTATACAAAATAGGGTGAATAACAAAAATAAATATATATATTTCAAAGCATGACAAAATATATATGTTTCACACAAGTCTTAAAATTATTATTTTTAAGAAATATAATTCACGAAAGTATTAAAACTCAAAGTATTGATTTTTGGCAATTAATGTAAAATACACAAGTATTTACATGAGAATACAAGTATACTTTCCTAAGTATACTTGCACGAAAATAATATTGAAGATATTTTTTAGCAAAATACTTATATTTATTATTGGAAAATAATATAAGTAACATATTTGGACAAGTTAAAAATATAATTATTTTTAACACCTATCGTTGGTCAAACACTACATAAACATATATATATTTTGGAAGTAAAAAATATATTTACGAGAGAACAATACAAATTCAAAATACAAGAACACGACGAATGGGCGAGACCCCTACAAACAAGGGCACGACCCTCGCACATGATGAATACATACAAGACAAATACATAAACTTAAGATGGTGACTTGTACTTGTGTGTTACAAGTCTAGTGACTAACGAACATAGAACACATATAGGTCACTGTCACACCCCGACCACGTAAAGCAACTAGACGTGGCGGAAACGTCGGGGAGTGTTGTAACAGAATCATTGTTTCATAACCATGGAATAAATAAATTCTGTTTTATTGAATAAATGAACTCATTGTTTTAATACAATCAAATAAGTACAACTATGATCTTCCAAGTTTTAAAGTTGCTAAGGCACAAGTCCATCCTAAATGTAGCATGTATCAACAATTCATTGCAAAGCAGTACCTGAAACATGTGTAAAAATAGGTACGTCAGCATAAAAATGCCTGTGAGATACATAGGTTTTGTGAAAATAGGATTCATGACTTGCAAGTTTAGAAAATGTTGTTTAGCAAAAGTCAGTCATGAATCTTGTAAATTGATTTGTTTTGTAAATCGTTTGAAAAACAATAAGTTCAGATGATATGTATAAATAAGAGAATAATGTATGGTTAAATGAATAACCATGTAAAATGAGTTTGTATAAGATAAGTTGTTGTAAAACAATGTCTTATGAAAAGTATGTTATTTGTATAAAATGTTATATGACTTAAATTGAAATGATTGAAATAACGCTTCGATATGTAATACCATACAAACACTTATATATAGGAAGTACCAGCGGCGTATCCACCATGCTTGTATCATATTACACACGCCTCGTTACTTAAGTCACTTACTCAAACCAAACAACCAATATAGAATGTTCATGTTTAAACCAATAGTCCAATGTTATTGTATAACTCAAGTTAAATGTAAACCATGTAATGTGTAAACAAAAGTTATGTATGGTAAGTAAAATGAGATTTCTTAAACCACAAGTAAAAATGTACAAAACAAAGTGTTTGAATAAATCAAAAGTTATGCTTTGTAAAATAATGTAAGGTTAAACGAATAACCTTATAGTAGCATATTAAAAGTATACTTTTGGATTTGTAAATAACATATTAAACTATGTTTTGGTTTCATAAATAACATATCAAAATATGCCTTGGATGTGATAAATAACATATTAAACTATGTTTTGGTTTTGTAAATAACATATCAAAATATGCTTTGGATGTTTAGCAAAATATATGTTGGTTTTGTACAATACCACACATGAGAGTATATCAAACTATACTTTTGGGAGTATATCAAAATATACTTTAAAGGTGTGATTTAAGAATTCATTCAGACCTAGTGCATCAAACTACACCTTTGAGACTATAAGGATACCACAAAGGCAATCCCTATTTGGATGGAGAAACAAATTGGTTTCAGACATTCCATGACAACAGGAATGGGGTGTCTAATCCTATAGCGCTATATCATACTACCAATCGGTCTGGTGAACATAAAATAAGTATAATTCAACATTTTATTTTATGTTCATTGAGAAATCAGTGTTTAAACCATAGATAGTCATTTAGTTTGTCAAATGATAAGTAATAACATGTATAATCAATTATACTTTGAAATCATGAAAATAACAGATAGGTACACATGCTTCACCCCAAAACAGTTTGGAAAACAGTAAAATAGGGGAACTATGTACTCACATGTGATTGCTCAGAAGTCCTAAGATAACCACCAAGCAATGCTAGAGATCACGGAATCAAACGGCACCTAATACAGGTAACTATGTTAATAAACCGGACCTAAATCGGAAGATTTAGATAGAATGAGGGTTCGTAAACCAAACGAGTATGGAGACTCGTGTCATATGGTTTAACAAAGCCTACATACTAAATGAAACCTAACCTAAGTGCTTACGACCCATTACGACCCGTTTAGGAAGCTTATGCTACTTTAACACGTCGTTCGCGTAAAACGCATTTGGACCGCCTAACTAGTCCTATGACAAGTAACATATGCCTTAACATGTCTAATATTGTTGTCAAATCAGTTTAGATGTCAAAAGTTATGTTACATATGTTTAAAATGAATTTTGGCATCAAAGGGGTATTTTGGTAATTTACCTAAGGCATATAAACTACCTATCATACAACTACTTAAACGAAGCGACCATAAGGTATAACCTCGGAAGGTTATTCCCTATATGCTATGGTCACCTAATGTGTTTGGTCGGATCCTAATGATCGACCAAATGGGTCGGGTTCGAAGGTATAAGCGATTTATTAGATCGCTTACCCTTACGACCCTAGACAACGTGGTAATCAGTAGGCATAGTTGCAAAGGACTATAAACATCGTGATTACAATCACGTTGCGAAGTTCAAACGAACTTCGCATTGACCATAAACTGGTCAATGCAAAAAGTCAAACAAAGTTTGACTTTCGGACTCAAAAAGCAATAAAAGAACGAAGGAACACTTACAAAGGGTCCCCGAATGCTAATCTAGATCAAAATAGCTCAGGTATGAAACAAAGGTTTCAACTTAGAGCACATTAGATCAGATTCTTGTGAGGAATGAGTGAAAATGTGATGGGTATTTATAGATTTCGGTTCACCACTAGGATCGTTTCTTGGAGAAGAGGGAATGATCTGGCCCGTACACTTGTCGAAATGTTGTGGTAACTCATTTTGCCATCCACCATAAGAGTTTGACACTTGGCCTTGGCCTTTGGAGTGTTTGAAAGGCTGTTTGTAGCTGTTAATACACTGAATCTGGTCCTGAAAGTGCAAAAATGATGTTTCTGCCCAGACAAGGCGCTCGCGTAGCGCGACTGCATAGGCCTTAGGGCTCGCGCTACGCCACCATGCACCAGATTCAGAAAAGTTTCAAAAATGGCAGAAATGGTCCCTGCAGCCCGTTTAAGCTATTTTCGATGTGTTTGAACCCCGTTAACCTCATTTCAAGGCTCTAAAATGAAGTTAAAGTATAGGAAACTCAAAATATGCTCAAAAATATCTCGGATGTCGGTTCGTTTGGCCGTACGATTGCGTTGTTCGGTTAATTACGACGGAATGCGCATAAGCGCGAAAAATGATCCAAATGGCGTGACGAATGGATTTATCTTATGCCAAACACTAAAATAAAATATTTTAGTGCTTACATAAATTTTTGGATGTCCGGATGTATTCAGAATGTGAGTTATGCGCGAAAATGCAAACTTGTGCACTTTTTGACACTTTTAGTCCCTGAATGACCCAAAAGTTTATTTTAGCACACCGAACCCCTCAAAGCCTATTTCTAAGCTATATAAAGGATATTTAAGGTGTGTTTAACTTATGGTCATGTTCCAGAATGTCCGTTATAGTTTAAATTGGCATACTTTCGCAGTTTGTCAAGTTTAGTCCCTGTAAGCGAATTAACTTGTTTTTGCCATACCGAACCCCTCAAAACTTATTTCTAAGTTATGTAAAGGTTATTTAAGGTGTGTTAAGACTATTTCACTATTCTGGAGTGTTCGTTGCATTAAACTGGTTATATTTACGCATCAGAGCGTGTATAACCCTCCAGAAAGCGATTTAAAGCTTAAAATCGAACAAGAGTTGATATGTGCAAATGATACACATATTTTTACAAATCCCAAGTATGAAATACAATATTTCATTGGTTTGGCATTTGTTTGATGGTTGAAGTGACACAGGTGTTACAGTCTCCCCTACTTTAGGAAATTTCGTCCCGAAATTTAATTCTAGAGGAAACTTGTGAAGACAGCTGTGAGGGTTTCGCCTTCTAATAGATCCATTAAACCCTTAAGTAAAACTCTGGGCCATGTTAGGACTCTTAGCGAATTTGTTAACCCTCAAAGTGAATTCCTTGTAATAGTAAAACATGGAATTTTGAACTACGGACAGAAGAACGTTTCTTATGAAGACTTATCATAGGAAACTTGGTGTGTGATTGAAATCAGAATTTGGGGAGTGTGAGAATAAATGACATTGGTCGAGGTTCAAGACTTCTCCCGTATCATTATTCTTGTCACTATAGGTCTTAACACATGACAAAGTTTCCTGTGGTTTCTGTGCACTGAATTCCATAATTATGTAGGCCTCCATAATTACGTAATTCCTTGCACAGTCCGCACAGTTCATTTCATAATGCGTAGGAGAGAAAAAAAAATCACTCGAATAAACATGAAGCGACTCGACTAGACCACCAAAGGGTTCTTTTAATTAGATCAACGAACGATCTTTTAACTAGATCAACACATGATCTTCTTAACTAGACCGTCGTACGATCTCCTAAAATAGACCACTTAAGGGATCTTTTTAGTTACATCATCACATGATATTTCTAATCAGATTTTCAAAATCAATCTGTTTAACCAGACCATTCAAGAGGTCCAATTATAGAATAATACTTTATAACCCGAGGGACTTAGCTACAATGTGGAAGTCCATTAAGGATTTAAGATAGTATCTTTGGATATCCTATTATGAATCTCTCGTATGAATATGGAATATTCTATGAGGATTTGGATGGATCACATACAACCACAAAACATGTAAGAAAAACACATAAGCACAAATTTAGTTAACTTGATTCTTTAATTTGTTATCTTTAGGTATGGATATTTAAAGCACACCAGGAATCCAATCAGTGGATTTTATTTGGCACTTTAATCATTTTCAAGGATCTATCTATAAAGATAGAAGGATTCTTAATAAGAGTTTGGCTTCGTTTCTTAAAAGAAACGAGTGTTTAAGGTTCTTGAGGAGATCACAAGTGATCATAAGATAACAGAACCACACGAGTAGTTTATCTCTGGGTTGACATCACAAGGTTGCATCATTCATTCACACAAACGCATAAATTTTGCATAAATAAAAACAACAAATCTTTATTTATGTAACAACCGAATTGTCTTGAAGTGTCAAAAGATAATAACCAAGGAAATACAAAACACTAATTGTTCACTGCTGCATCATTGTTCATGTTTGCCTCATTGATGTTAAACACTCGTCCACGCGCTGGAGGTATGTTAACAAGTCTTGTGCAATTGTTCCTGTAGTGGGTAAGGTCACCACAGTTATAACATGACCCCGGAGGGAACCGCGCTTGAACAGCAGCAGGGTTTGCAGCAGCTTGATTTGCATAACGACAAACATTGATCAAATGTCCTAACCGCCCACAGTGGGTACATTTGTGACACTGCTCTTGCTCTAGATGATGACGGTTGCACTTGTTGCACACAGGTGCGGTACCAACATAGTTTTGCCTTTTGCGAGGTTGTGCTGGCTGGTTTGGTGCAACCTGTTTGTCTTGAGCAGTTATGGCGCAGTTTTGAGAGGCTTTGTGCTTCTTCTTCTTGGACACCTCAACACTTTCTTCCTTTGGTTCCACTTGAGCAGTCTTGTCAGATGGTCTTGAGTCACCCTTCCGAAATAGCTTGCGCTTCCTGATATGAGATTCAGTCAGAGTGGCAGACAATTCAATTTCTTGTCTGACAGTAGTAGGGTTGCTGCCAGTAACAATATCCTGAATTACGTCAGGAAGACCATCAATGTATTTCTCAATCGCCTTATCCAGAGGCGTAACCATAGTAGGGCATAACAAGCTCAATTCCTCATAGCGGTCAGTGTAGGCTCGATGTTCTCCACTGTCTTGCTTTAAATCATCAAATTCCCTTTCTAGAGCCCTTAGCTCATGACGAGGACAGAATTCCTTCATCATAAGAGCCCTAAGCTCAGCCCAAGTCTGTGCTAATGCAACCTCAGCACCACGGTCTCTCATCACCCCGTTCCACCACGTGAGAGCCCTCTTCTGAAACACACTCGAAGAAAACTCGACCTTGCGATTTTCAGGACACTGAACATGACGGAAAGTATTCTCAATGCTCTCAAACCATTGAAGAAGCCTAGTTGCTCCCTCAAAACCACTAAACTTGAGCGGTTTAGCCGAGTTAAAATTCTTGAAATTGCATGGAGCATTGTTGTTGTTGATGGCTTGAATCATTTGAGCATAAAGATTTGGGAAGGCAGCAGCCATTTGCTGCGCGATGATTTCCGCCAGTTCGGCATTCGCCATCTGATTGTCGCGTCGAGGAGGCATTCTAAAAGAGGAAACATGAGAGGAAACGAGTGAGAGAATTAGACGAAAAGAATGAGATGAAACAAATCTGATGAAAGCAAGGATAGTGGTCATTTGTTTGTTACTACAAAGCAACAAACGACCCCGATGATTAATCAAAGTAAATAGGTCAAACATAATGTATCGCGAAGACATGCTCGCCTATAAGTGGACAGTCACCCCAAGAGTTCCCAGGTAAGAGTGACTGGTCCGATTATGTGGATTTGTATGAACACTCTAGCCTTAGACAGAAAACTCAGGGTACAGCCACCCACCCTTCCAGTTTGCACGTGTTCACATTATTTAGACCAACTTTGGCGGGATTTTGAAAACTTAAAGGGTTCAAAACCATATAATAAATCATCCTAGAACAGATGATTAGTTTTCAAAGCGGGATAGAAATTTATGTTCTTATTGTGGTTGTCACCTAAGAATAAGTGACGGTATTGTTTTAAAACTAAACACAAGAAAACTTGTGTTAGGGTCCTAGGAAGGTTATAGTCTAGGTCAAAGCATTACTAATAACCTAATTCCCTATAACCATTGGCTCTGATACCAACTTTTCTGTCACACCCCGACCACGTAAAGCAACTAGACGTGGCGGAAACGTCGGGGAGTGTTGTAACAGAATCATTGTTTCATAACCATGGAATAAATAAATTCTGTTTTATTGAATAAATGAACTCATTGTTTTAATACAATCAAATAAGTACAACTATGATCTTCCAAGTTTTAAAGTTGCTAAGGCACAAGTCCATCCTAAATGTAGCATGTATCAACAATTCATTGCAAAGCAGTACCTGAAACATGTGTAAAAATAGGTACGTCAGCATAAAAATGCCTGTGAGATACATAGGTTTTGTGAAAATAGGATTCATGACTTGCAAGTTTAGAAAATGTTGTTTAGCAAAAGTCAGTCATGAATCTTGTAAATTGATTTGTTTTGTAAATCGTTTGAAAAACAATAAGTTCCGATGATATGTATAAATAAGAGAATAATGTATGGTTAAATGAATAACCATGTAAAATGAGTTTGTATAAGATAAGTTGTTGTAAAACAATGTCTTATGAAAAGTATGTTATTTGTATAAAATGTTATATGACTTAAATTGAAATGATTGAAATAACGCTTCGATATGTAATACCATACAAACACTTATATATAGGAAGTACCAGCGGCGTATCCACCATGCTTGTATCATATTACACACGCCTCGTTACTTAAGTCACTTACTCAAACCAAACAACCAATATAGAATGTTCATGTTTAAACCAATAGTCCAATGTTATTGTATAACTCAAGTTAAATGTAAACCATGTAATGTGTAAACAAAAGTTATGTATGGTAAGTAAAATGAGATTTCTTAAACCACAAGTAAAAATGTACAAAACAAAGTGTTTGAATAAATCAAAAGTTATGCTTTGTAAAATAATGTAAGGTTAAACGAATAACCTTATAGTAGCATATTAAAAGTATACTTTTGGATTTGTAAATAACATATTAAACTATGTTTTGGTTTCATAAATAACATATCAAAATATGCCTTGGATGTGATAAATAACATATTAAACTATGTTTTGGTTTTGTAAATAACATATCAAAATATGCTTTGGATGTTTAGCAAAATATATGTTGGTTTTGTACAATACCACACATGAGAGTATATCAAACTATACTTTTGGGAGTATATCAAAATATACTTTAAAGGTGTGATTTAAGAATTCATTCAGACCTAGTGCATCAAACTACACCTTTGAGACTATAAGGATACCACAAAGGCAATCCCTATTTGGATGGAGAAACAAATTGGTTTCAGACATTCCATGACAACAGGAATGGGGTGTCTAATCCTATAGCGCTATATCATACTACCAATCGGTCTGGTGAACATAAAATAAGTACAATTCAACATTTTATTTTATGTTCATTGAGAAATCAGTGTTTAAACCATAGATAGTCATTTAGTTTGTCAAATGATAAGTAATAACATGTATAATCAATTATACTTTGAAATCATGAAAATAACAGATAGGTACACATGCTTCACCCCAAAACAGTTTGGAAAACAGTAAAATAGGGGAACTATGTACTCACATGTGATTGCTCAGAAGTCCTAAGATAACCACCAAGCAATGCTAGAGATCACGGAATCAAACGGCACCTAATACAGGTAACTATGTTAATAAACCGGACCTAAATCGGAAGATTTAGATAGAATGAGGGTTCGTAAACCAAACGAGTATGGAGACTCGTGTCATATGGTTTAACAAAGCCTACATACTAAATGAAACCTAACCTAAGTGCCTACGACCCATTACGACCCGTTTAGGAAGCTTATGCTACTTTAACGCGTCGTTCGCGTAAAACGCATTTGGACCGCCTAACTAGTCCTATGACAAGTAACATATGCCTTAACATGTCTAATATTGTTGTCAAATCAGGTTAGATGTCAAAAGTTATGTTACATATGTTTAAAATGAATTTTGGCATCAAAGGGGTATTTTGGTAATTTACCTAAGGCATATAAACTACCTATCATACAACTACTTAAACGAAGCGACCATAAGGTATAACCTCGGAAGGTTATTCCCTATATGCTATGGTCACCTAATGTGTTTGGTCGGATCCTAATGATCGACCAAATGGGTCGGGTTCGAAGGTATAAGCGATTTATTAGATCGCTTACCCTTACGACCCTAGACAACGTTGTAATCAGTAGGCATAGTCGCAAAGGACTATAACCATCGTGATTACAATCACGTTGCGAAGTTCAAACGAACTTCGCATTGACCATAAACTGGTCAATGCAGAAAGTCAAACAAAGTTTGACTTTCGGACTCGAAAAGCAATAAAAGAACGAAGGAACACTTACAAAGGGTCCCCGAATGCTAATCTAGATCAAAATAGCTCAGGTATGAAACAAAGGTTTCAACTTATAGCACATTAGATCAGATTCTTGTGAGGAATGAGTGAAAATGTGATGGGTATTTATAGATTTCGGTTCACCGTTAGGATCATTTCTTGGAGAAGAGGGAATGATCTAGCCCGTACACTTGTCGAAATGTTGTGGTAACTCATTTTGCCATCCACCATAAGAGTTTGACACTTGGCCTTGGCCTTTGGAGTGTTTGAAAGGCTGTTTGTAGCTGTTAATACACTGAATCTGGTCCTGAAAGTGCAAAAATGATGTTTCTGCCCAGACAAGGCGCTCGCGTAGCGCGACTGCATAGGCCTTAGGGCTCGCGCTACGCCACCATGCACCAGATTCAGAAAAGTTTCAAAAATGGCAGAAATGGTCCCTGCAGCCCGTTTAAGCTATTTTCGATGCGTTTGAACCCCGTTAACCTCATTTCAAGGCTCTAAAATGAAGTTAAAGTATAGGAAACTCAAAATATGCTCAAAAAAATCTCGGATGTCGGTTCGTTTGGCCGTACGATTGCGTTGTTCGGTTAATTACGACGGAATGCTCATAAGCGCGAAAAATGATCCAAATGGCGTGACGAATGGATTTCTCTTATGCCAAACACTAAAATAAAATATTTTAGTGCTTACATAAATTTTTGGATGTCCAGATGTATTCAGAACGTGAGTTATGCGCGAAAATGCAAACTTGTGCACTTTTTGACACTTTTAGTCCCTGAATGACCCAAAAGTTTATTTTAGCACACCGAACCCCTCAAAGCCTATTTCTAAGCTATATAAGAGATATTTAAGGTGTGTTTAACTTATGGTCATGTTCCAGAATGTCCGTTACAGTTTAAATTGGCATACTTTCATAGTTTGTCAAGTTTAGTCCCTGTAAGCGAATTAACTTGTTTTTGCCATACCGAACCCCTCAAAACTTATTTCTAAGTTATGTAAAGGTTATTTAAGGTATGTTAAGACTATTTCACTATTCCGGAGTGTTCGTTGCATTAAACTGGTTATATTTACGCATCAGATCGTGTATAACCCTCTAGAAAGCGATTTAAAGCTTAAAATCGAACAAGAGTTGATATGTGCAAATGATACACATATTTTTACAAATCCCAAGTATGAAATACAATATTTCATTGGTTTGGCATTTGTTTGATGGTTGAAGTGACACAGGTGTCACAGTCACGACGCTTACGAACACAGCCGGTGATGTTTACGACGCAAGATACGCAAAACTGTGAGTTCATGTCCCCGCTTTTAAACATTTTCTTGTTTTCTAAACTTGGGGAAAATACATGTACTGTGGTATGTAGAAACAAAACTAAGGAATGATGCTATAGATCATGTCACGAGTAGGGTACCATAAGCACCATTAATCAACGTAATACCTAGACCGCGGAACAAAATGTTAGATCTAATGGGTTTCAGGCAGCCACACTCTTGGCCACTTTTTTACCGAGAGTGCTTTTGTGTCTCTAGTCGTGAACCGACAAGTAAAATGCCTATGGTTTGGATGCTTCCTATGTCGTTACACATGTTAATGGCCTTGCAAACGATTAGCGATCTCGATTTCCTTACATTTACAGAATACTTTTTCAAGTATGATTACATACCATGATTCTTACAATGAATACTTAAATGTTTTACGCAAAACTGCATGAATTCACACCAACTTATGTTGACGATTTTCCAAAACTTACATGTATTTCAGGTAACTAGGTGGATGTACGCGTGATCTCCTTGTTCAGGATGGTTGTTGATGTGTCAAGTTATTTTGTGTCGAGGCTCCATTGCCACTTTTGTAGGATTTGTTTGTTATATCCCGCCTCCCGCGAAGATATAATGATCAAAACCTTGATATTTGTTTTTGAAACGAAGTTGTAAACTTTTCAAACAATTATCTTATGTGTGAAGTAAACTTATAACTTAACCTTTATTTTGGGATGGTAAACTATTAATGACATTGTGGAGTTGTTTTACATTCATGTAGTATGTTTGCCATTCGTATGCAATGAGAACCTATCAGGATCACACCTCGTGCTTCCGCCTTAGAAAGGGGTGTGACACACGTAAGTTGTGCGGAATCCAATCACGTGTGTGGACTGAACACGAAGACGTAACTATAAGCTGATTTCTATTAATAATATGACATGTACAATACCATGAAATCAAATGGATAGAGTTTCCGCACTCTAGTCACCAAAAGTTATCAAATGACAAGACCTTACTCATATATATATATATATATAGGCAGTCTCCATCCGGACCAAACATGCTAGCGGATGGCCTCGATCCGGACGGATGGACCTCCATCCAGACGGATGGACTCTTACGACTAAAACAGCTTTCCGGATGAACATGTTGCATCGGTCCAAATGGTCCTAATATCCATCCATTCGGATGAACTCTAATACACATCAACTTTATGTTTAGCTCACTTTAGCACAGTTTAGCACCAGTCTTGTATCATCTGATTTAAGCTACAATACGTGATTGACAGAAGTGATAGACATTATGCACTCACAACAGTTAACAAACTTAGTTACATTTTAGTGGCATTTTCCCTTTTTTAAATGTACTATTCATCATGTTACAAAATCAGTCATTTTATCACATCCTTTTTTTCTTTTCCTCATAAATGGGTGTGTTAAGTATGCACCCAAAGATAAAAAGTTTTTGATTATGCCCCTCTTAGTGAAAATAGTGGTTTAATTTTATCCTTCAAACTAAGATTAATGGTTGGTTTTTTATTGTTCAATTTTAAACCTCTGTATAATAAAGGAAAAACAAGAGACTTTATACCATTCACTAAATAATAAAGGAAAAACAAGAGATTTTATACCACTGACTAAATCACTATACGAGAATATCTGTATCTATTTATATAATAAAAGAAATCAATATATGACACTTGTCTTTAATACTTCTATTTTTCTAATAAAATATTATTTTCAAATTTAAATTGTTAATTTAAGATATTTTTAAATATAACACAAAACAATAATATTAAACTTAAAAAAAACAATAATACGTAGATATCAAAAATTAAAGTTACAAACAAAATACACAAAATAACAAACACTAATTAGGAATAGAAGCGAATAATTTAATTCTGTTTTTGATATTTCAAATTGGGGGTGTAATCAATAATTAAACTGAACCACAATTATGATTTTCGAACCAAATCCAATAACATATTCAAATTTGAATTATTTAAATATATATTTTTTATTAGATTTAATTACGTAGTTAGTCACTGTGGTTAGCACAAAGTAACATACTTAGGTATTAATAGTTTAAAATCACATTCTAGGGTATTAACTTTTCATTTTGTAACGTTTGGAGGTATTAACGTTATTTGTAGGTTTAAAATCAAATTCTATTAATACCCAAGTATGTTATTTTGTGCAAACCACAGGGACTAACTATGTTAATACCCAAGAAGTTAATACCTCCAAACGTTATAAAATGAGAAGTTAATACCCTAGAAGGTGATTTTAAACTATTAGTACCTAAGTATGTTATTTTGTGCAAACCACAGGGACTAACTATGTAATTAACTCTTTTTATTATTTACTATTCAAAATTACATTTATTTAACCCGTGTAATACACGGGGTTTTTTAAAGTTATAACTTTTTTTTTTATTTACCATACAAAAATACATTCATTCTACCCATCTCAATACACGAGGTTTTTTTAAAATTCAACTTTCATTATTATTTGTTACTTAAAATTAGATTTATTCAACCCGTACAACACACGGGGTTTTTAAAAAATATAAATTTATTATTATTTAGTATATAAATTTACATTTATTCAACCCGTGTAATATATAGGGTTTTTATAGATATAACTTTTTTTATTATTTGGGATACAAAATTATATTTATTCGACCCGTACAATATACGGGATTTTTGAAGATATAACTTTTTATTATATAATATATAAAATTGCATTTATTCAACTCATGTTAAATGAAGTTTATATATATATATATATATATATATATATATATATATATATATATATTATTTTTATAATTTAGTATATACAATACAATTATGTTTATTCAACCTGTGTAATACACATGATTCTAATCCAGTTACTACATATAATCAAAATAGTCACTAATATATTCATATGAATTTTGTTAGTTTGACCTTTATAAGATCTTTAATAATAGAAACTCAATCAACGAAAAACTTGATCAAAACTTTGATACTTTTACGCGGATTAGGCTAAAGGGTGTGGTCATGACTCTTATAACCTTTCACATAGATGTCGTAATGACCACCATGATCATCCACATAAGCGTCATGTCACCCACCTCTAATACACTATCTAAAATCACTACCCTAAGGGTATGGTCATGACCGATACCACTATCTCCTTTATTATTTTAATTTATTTTTTAAAATGTCAAAATCTAGAAAAATGGAAAAAGATGGCCTGTGGTAATCGTGGTTCAATCAACGCCAACCACTATGAATCATTAAGAGGGATGGTCTAGCCTTTCATACATATGTTCCTACATGGATGAATCACGTTTCAACCATGATCCCCACACCCTCCATCCTTAGACATAGACATAATGCTACTACTTTTGGTCGATTCCACATCAGCACAAAGGGTATTCTTCCTTTTGTATTGATGATGAACAACTAACAACATATTTACACATGTTATATTTAACTAACGTACTATCACTTTTATCTCAGTTGATATGCCGTGAGTCTTCAATCACAAATGTTGACAAAAATATTGTGGTTGTACATGTACCGTATCTATATTATCTATAATATACAACAACCATACCCAGTAAATCTTACCAATAGCTTATTGGTGGGGTCTAGAGATGGTGAGATTTAGACAAACTTTACCTCTATGCATATGAATAGAGAGACTGCTTCCAAAAAAGACCCCCGACTCGAACCAAGCTGCATGCAAACAATCTGAACTAGACATTTAGCAATATAAATCTACCAGTCATAAAATACGCGGTGACAGAGTACCATAGCATAATAAAACATATATAACACCCTAGATCAACATATACATACACACATGATAATAATCACAATGTAAAGTCCACATAAAAAGTAGAAAATATTAACCCCTAACCCAAAAAACTCAAACTATATATATATATATATATATATATATATATATGGGAGGGTTCAAATGAAAACTCGTTTTATATCGAAAACTCGAAAACTAACTAAAAAAGGCTAAAAAACATACAAATTCTTTTTTACAATTTTTTTTATTAAAAATCGCTATTTTTCATATATAAAAAAATTTCGAAAAAAAAAAATTGTAGTGCACATGTGCAGTACAAGTTTTTTTTTTTTTTTGAAAAAAAGTTTTTTTATATATAAAAAGCAGCAAAAATTGGTAAAAACAATTGTTATGCTTTTTAGGCTTTTTTTATTTCAAACACTAATTAGAGTTTAATCTCATCATCTTAATTACATTTTAATCTCACATTTAACAAAACTATAGATAATTAGTTAGTATTTACACTTTCACTCTTATAAAAAAACGGTAATAATTTTTGTATACATTAATATTTTTTTAATTACACCCTAAAAATGAATATTTTATTTTCTTTAACTTAAGTATAGTATTGCTATAGTTTTTGTAAATTAAAAAAATGATATGTTACATGATTAACAATGTCTAAGGGTGATAAATAACTGAATCGTTTACCTAAAGCAAACCAAAGATAAATGAAACTGAATCGAAATCAACCAAAAGCTGAATTAACTGAAAACCGATTAACCGAAACCTGAATTAACCAAAACTGGTTATCGATTTTTTTACCCTTGTATAACTAAAATTAACTGAACCGAAACATTCATATTTTCATATATTTCTAGCTTTATACCTTTATTTCATGTATTTTTATACCACCATTTTATGTTTATATTTTCATTTCATGTATTTCTAAACAAAAATTTTAGCCAAAGTTTAGTTTTGGCTATTAATGAAAATTAAACGAATCAAATAAAAATCGTCAGTTTAACCAAATAAACTGAACTAATTAATTGAAAACCGATTGATTAATAAGATAGACTACATGATGACTTCGGTTTCGGTTGAGGATAATAACCATAGTTGTCAAAGGCGCAAGGCGCACTCAAGGCGTAAAGGGTGAGCCTTGGGCCTCAATGCAAGATGCTTAAAAAGCGAAGGTTTTTTAGGTGAGTCGTTTAGTATAAAAATACAACTGTTAGGGGTTTTAGACATGTTTTACGCTTCTTAGGGCTAGTTTTAGGTTGTTTCAAGGCTTGTTTAGAGTTCTTATAATTGTTTCAAACATGTTCAAAGGATTTTTGACCGGAATTACGTTGGAATTTGGCCTAAAAATGCACCTGGGGGTCTGAAAGTGTGGCTTTTGAAGCGAAGCAAGAAGGCCGGTATAGGCTTAAAAGTGGGCCTAGACGCGCGCCTGAGTGAGCCTTAACAACAGAGATAATAACCGAATCAACCGAACAATTCACAACACGAATACGCTTCTAGTATTAAATTATATATAACTATCCAATATATAATACAATCACAAGTTACATCTACATTAGCTTTAGTTTTTTTAGCATATAGTTACATCTACATTAGCTTTAGTTTTTTTTCCGGTATATGTTTGTTTTTCTCACTTTTATTCTTCAACATTTAGTATTAATTAATCAATTTTATGTACGTGTAGATATAAATTCAAGTTGATTTTAGCTTTCGATTTATTTTTTTAGAAAATGGGTAGGCTCATATATAATGCGTTTATCTGCCTTTTTTATGTACGTTTTCTATTAGTCTACGTTTTGACATAAATTTTGTTTTAAAACATGTCGGGTCAAATATAATATGTTTTCATTAGACTATATGAATTCGAATTTGTTTACGTTTCGACGCCGCCGCAACGCGCCGTACCTTTTTTTAGCTTATAAAACATAACTTTTTTACGTACTCAGCTTGGTTAACGTTTCGACGTAAATTTCTTTCGCAAATAGGTCGAGTCAAATATAATACGTTTTCGTGCTTATTTTTATGCACGTTTCAGTTTGTCTACGTTTTGACGTAACTTTTGTTCGAAAACAAGTTTGACAAAATATAATACGTTTTCATTAGACGGAATAAATTCGAGTTATTTTAAATTTCGATCCGCCGCAACGCGCGAGGAAATTTTGTAAAATGTATTATCGTATGACCTTCCTCTAAAATAATGTTCTAGAAGATGTCTGCGTCACTGCATGTCATAAAAATACACATGTGTGTACATTCTTTTTTTAAAAATGGCGTGCGTACATAAAAAGTAAAAATGACAGCCTTGTTAACTAATCTAGACGCACAGTACAATTATAAGAGACACGTACACAAAAAATTAATGTATATAATACATAATTACATAAACAAAGTATAAACTGTAAAAAAATCAACAATTACTAAAGTATGATCTTCATTAAATACCATATAGATATACACATGTATGTATACAAGAATAATGCTAAACTAGTGAGATTGCCGAGTTTTTCCGTGAGCTTTCAGTCGGTATCAACTCGGTTCGATGCGGTATCAATATGTAGTATAGCAATCGAAAGATATATATGTCTAGAAGAATAGCGACATATGTACTGGAACCAATGTTATTCGGCCAGTATTTGTTCGATTTGTTATGGTACCATTATACGTACTCACACTCACTATAGTTTATGGTACCAAATTTTTTTTATTACGAATTCAACTTCATTTTCAACGAGTTTTATTCCGCCACATCAAATAAACCATAAAAATCAAATATAGTAATTGTAGCGACGTTGTTCATACGGTAACGGTTCGGTTGCTCATTGTTAAAAGAAAAAATCAACTATATTTGATGTGTTCGAATAAAGCTTTTATCGAATCATATTGAAAAATAAGCTTTCATCATATAACTTAAATACGAAAAACGTAAATAAGATCACTTTAAATAATAATTTTTTTAATTAAGTTGACTTCGATTATATGTACGTTTGTACTTTAATCAGTTGTACATTGCCACTTGCAATTGCAAATCCATTATAAATAAAATTTATACATAGACGCGGAAGAAAAAAAAACAAGCCGTGATAGCATACTCGGAATTATATTATATCATAATATGTATTAAATTATATCATGTTAGCTACAATAAGATTATATCTTTTTTTATCATCAAAAGTTTTTCTTTTTTCATTTTAGCCACATGAATTCTAGGCATGTTTTGTTTTATTTTTATAAATCAATTAAGAAATATAAATAATTCATCATTTTGTACCCAAATACTTTTTCTATGTATTAAATATGTTAAACAATTCATACGTTATATTTTCTCTTTCCTTTTATATATATATATATATATAGGGCAATGCTAGACAGAAAACCCTTATTTTCTTAGAAAACTCTGGAAACCCAAATCTCCACCCATTTTTACCCAACCTCCCGATATATATATAGGGTCGCCCATGAAGTGAAACAACTGATCTAAGTCGGTTCCAAGGCTGAACAGCCAAGAAAAACGATTTTCTGCATCTGGGCGGTTAACGCGGCCCGCGTAAGATCAAGTTAAACTTGACGCGGCCCGCGTCAGTCTTGTTTTCAGCTTTAAATGTTTTAAGTTGTTGCAACTTGCCCCTTGGCCCTTCGAAAGGCCAACTAAGCTTATATTTTGCAATTTGAGCCCTTCTTATTTACCTACAAGGGCTTTAGGACTTGTACCTCATTTTCTAAGTCCTCGGTTAACTTTATTGTTACCCGAAAAGTCCTAAACTTCAACTTTGACGCTTTAACCCCTTGTACACGGATTTGATCATAACTTTTTCATACGATAACGAAACTTTATGAAATTTATATCGTGCATTCTAGTGAGCGTAATTAACCGTTACAAAGTTTCAGGTTTGTCAAGTTTAGTCCCTGTAAGCGAATTAACTTGTTTTTGTCATACCAAAGCCTTTAAAACTTATTTCTAAGTTATGTAAGGGTTATTTAAGGTATGTTAAGTATATGTTGAAGTTCCGGAGTATTTGTCGCATTAAACTGATTACGTTTACGCACCAGTTTGCGTATAACTCTCCAGAAAGTGATATAGAGTTTGAAATTGGACAAAAGTCAAAACACGAAAAATGTAAAACATAACCAAACAAACATTGGGACCAAATAACATTGTTTTATTGATAATTGAACTGTTCACAATGATAACAAGCACAGATGTTACAGTCTCCCCTACTTGTGGAAATTTCGTCCCGAAATTTATTTAGAGGAAACTCGTGGGAAAAGATGCGGATACTTCGCCTTCATTTGATCTTCGCGTTCCCAAGTAAACTCAGGTCCACGTTTAGCTTCCCAGCGAACTTTGACCAAAGGAATGCGCTTGCGTTTGAGCCACTTGACTTCACGTTCCATGATTTCCACTGGCTTCTCAACAAATTTAAGTGTTTTATCAACACGAATTTCGTCAAGCGGTATGTGGAGATTCTCATCAGCTAAACACCTCTTGATATTGGACACGTGAAAAGTTGGATGAACATTTCCAAGTTCAGGAGGTAACTCAAGTCTGTAGGCTACCTTACCGATTCTTTCGACGATCTTGAATGGTCCAACGTATCTGGGTGCAAGTTTTCCTTTCTTTCCAAATCTGATCACACCTTTCCAAGGTGAGACCTTAAGTAATACTCGATCACCGACTTGAAATTCCAAGGGTTTGCGTTTTGGGTCCGCGTAACTCTTTTGACGGCTTCTAGCTGTCTGAAGGTTATCACGAACTTTCTTAATCTTGTCAGTTGTCTCTAAAATGAGGGCAGGTCTAGTAAGTTGAGCCTCGCCGATCTCATTCCAGCAAACTGGTGAACGACATTTTCGACCATAGAGAGCCTCGAAAGGAGCCATTTTGATGCTGGTGTGATAACTGTTGTTGTAGGAGAATTCAATTAACGGAAGATGTGAATCCCAACTACCACCAAAGTCGATCACACAAGCTCTAAGCATATCCTCCAGAGTCTGGATTGTTCTTTCAGATTGACCATCCGTTTGCGGATGATAAGCTGTGCTCAGATTAAGTTGGGTCCCCATAGCAGATTGCATGGTTCTCCAAAAATGAGAAGTGAAACGAGCATCTCTGTCAGAAATGATGTTCAAAGGAACACCATGTCGAGCTACAATTTCATCCACATAAATTTTAGCAAGTCTGTCAGCAGGAAAATCCTCACGGATTGGCAAGAAATGCGCTGATTTAGTAAGACGACCAACAACTACCCAGATGGCATCATGACCTTTCTTCGTGCGTGGAAGTTTGGTAACAAGATCCATAGTAATGTTTTCCCATTTCCAAACTGGGATCTCTGGTTGCACCAATAAACCCGAAGGACGTTGATGTTCAGCCTTAACCTTAAGACAAGTAAGGCATTTTGATACGTATAAAGCAATGTCTTTCTTCATACCAGGCCACCAATAGTGAATACGAAGATCCTTATACATTTTATCCGAGCCCGGATGAATAGAATAACGAGACTTATGGGCTTCATCCATAAGCAAGGTACGAAGATCATCCTGGCTTGGGACCCACAAGCGGTCCATGAAGTAATACGATCCATTGTCCTTTAATTCCAAATCAGGTGTTATGTGATAGGGAAATTCCTTATCCATAAAACCTTGTGAAACACAAGATTGTTGAGCCTGAGAAATGCGTGCTTGGATATCGGATCGAGCTTGAATAACAGATTGAACACGTACACAATGAAGCTTAGTATGTTCCTTACGACTCAATGCATCGGCTACTACATTCGTCTTACCAGGATGGTAGCGAATTTCGCAGTCATAGTCGTTTAGAAGCTCGAACCAACGTCGTTGCCTCATGTTGAGTTCTTTCTGATTGAAGATATGCTGAAGACTTTTGTGGTCTGTGAAAACCACACATTTTGTACCGTACAAATAGTGTCTCCAGATCTTTAGAGCGAAAACAACTGCACCCAACTCAAGATCATGAGTGGTGTAGTTTTTCTCATGTATCTTCAACTGCCTCGACGCGTATGCTATGACTTTGTTCCTTTGCATCAGAACACAACCAAGGCCCAATTTCGATGCATCGCAATAAACGACGAAATCATCATTGCCCTCAGGCAAGGTCAGAACAGGCGCGTCACAAAGTTTCTGCTTCAAGTGTTGAAAAGCTTCCTCTTGTTTGAATCCCCAATCAAAGGGTTTGTTCTTCTGAGTTAGAGCAGTTAGAGGAACTGCAATCTTTGAAAAGTTTTCTATGAAGCGGCGGTAATAACCCGCTAGACCAAGAAAAGAACGAACCTCAGTAGGAGTAGTAGGCGTATCCCAATCCTTAATCGCACTGATCTTGGAGGGATCTACATGAATACCTTGTTCGTTGACAATATGTCCTAAGAATTGAACTTCTTTAAGCCAAAATTCACACTTGGAGAATTTGGCGAAAAGTTGCTCTTTCTTTAGGAGTTCCAAAGTAAGACGAAGATGTTGCTCGTGATCAGCTCGCGTCTTAGAGTAAATCAAGATGTCGTCAATAAAAACAATGACGAACTGATCCAAATAAGGTTTGCAGACCCTATTCATTAAGTCCATGAAAACAGCAGGAGCATTAGTCAAACCAAATGGCATGACTGTGAATTCATAATGCCCATAACGAGTGCGGAAAGCTGTCTTGGGAATATCTTCTTCATGCACACAAAGTTGGTGATACCCAGATCGCAGATCGATCTTCGAAAAATAAGAAGCGCCTTGTAACTGATCAAAGAGATCATCAATGCGAGGTAGGGGATATCGATTCTTGATGGTAAGCTTGTTAAGCTCACGATAATCGATACACATCCTAAAAGATCCATCCTTCTTCTTGAAAAAAAGAACGGGAGCACCCCAAGGTGAAAAGCTAGGACGGATAAAACCTTTGTCAGAGAGCTCCTGAAGCTGCTTAGACAACTCTTGCATCTCAGATGGTGCAAGACGATATGGAGCTCTGGCAATGGGGTTTGCACCAGGTACGAGATCAATACGGAACTCGACTTAGCGTGCGGGAGGTAGACCAGGTAAATCTTCAGGGAATACTTCAGAATAATCCCGAACGACAGGAATATCTGAAATAGACTTACCCTTGCCTTTATCTGCTGTAACATGTGCTAAAAAGGCCACATAATTCTTTCGCAGATACTTCCGAGCTTTAAAACAAGACATGAGTTTGAGACCACCGACAGGTTTCTCACCTTGAACCTGTAGGATCTCGCCTGTCGAAAGCGGCACACGAACAATTTTCTCAGAACAAACTATCTCTGCGCGATGCTTAGATAACCAATCCATACCCACTATAACGTCGAAGCTTCCAAGTTGCATTGGCGTGAGGTCAATAGGAAAAAGATGGTCGTTAAGATTCAACTGGCAGTTGTGAAGAACATAATCAAGAACAATGGGTTCACCACTAGCAACTTCTACTGTCAAAGGTTTACCTAGTTTCGTTCTAGACACGCGAAGCATTGGCTCAAAAGACAATGACACAAAACTCTTATCGGCACCCGAATCAAAGAGAACAGATGCAGGCTGATTATTAATAAAGAACGTACTGTTCACCACTTCATTGTCTGCTTGTGCCTCTTGAGCATTCATGTTGAAGACTCGACCTCGAGCCGGAGCTTGATTTTGATTCTGATTCTGATTTTGGTTGGCTAGCCTTGGGCACCGGTTCCTGTAGTGGGTCAGATCCCCACAATTGTAGCAAGAACCAGGAGGAAAATGAGGTCGTGCAGCTTGACCTTGTTGCTGAGCAAGAGGCTGAGCAACTTGTTGGGCTTGGTTCTGAACTGCCTGGTTCTGGTTAACAGGAATGCGACAAGTAGCGGCAAGATGACCAGATCTTCCGCAGTTGGTGCACTGACGACACTGGAGGTGTGGTGGATGATGGCCGTTACACCTGTTGCACAAAGGTGCATTGCCAAGATAAGGCTTCTTGGCTAGTGGCTGCGCAGGCTGATTTGGTGCAGCTTGGGCCTGTGCAGTAACGGCATAGTTTTGGGAAGCCTTCCGCTTCCTAGACCCTCCAGAATTCTTTCCCTTCTTGTTTTGACCTTTCTTGCTATCTTCCTTATCAGACGCCTGCTTCTTACCCTTGTCACCCTTTTTGTGCAGCTTCCCCTTTCGAACCTGCGACTCAGTCAATGTCGCTGCTAACTCGATCGCCTGACGGAGTGTGGCAGGGTTACTACCAGTAATGATGTCTTGCACTGAGTCAGGTAGGCCGTCGATGTACCTTTCAATAGCCTTGTCGAGTGGGGTAACCATAGTTGGGCAAAGCAGACTCAACTCCTCAAATCTATCAGTATATGCCCTGTGCTCGCCACTGTCTTGTTTCAAGTTATCAAACTCCTTCTCCAAAGCTCGCTGCACATGACGAGGACAGAATTCCCTCATCATAAGGGCCCTGAGTTCAGCCCATGTCTGTGCTAGAGCAACTTCTGCACCTCGGTCTCTCATAACCCCATTCCACCATGTGAGAGCCCTCTTCTGAAACACACTCGAAGAAAACTCGACCTTGCGATTGTCAGGACACTGCACGTTGTGAAAAGTATTCTCAATGCTCTCGAACCATTGAAGAAGCCCAGTCGCTCCTTCAGAACCACTAAACTTGAGTGGTTTAGCCGAGTTAAAATCCTTGTATTTGCATGGAGCATTGTTGTTGTTGTTGGCTTGGTGCCATTGAGCAAAGAGATTTAGGAATTGAGCAGCCATCTGCTGCGCAATAATTTCTGCCAGTTCGGCAGTCGCTATCTGGTTTTCGCGTCGAGGAGGCATTCTAAAAGAGGAAAACATGAAAGGGAACGAGTGAGATGATTGGATGAAGAGAATGAGATGAAACAAAATTAACAAAAGAAAAGATGGTGGTCATTTGTCCGCATTACCAAGCAAACAAACGACACACAGTGACTAATCAAAGTAAATGGGTGAAAAATGATGTATCGCGAAGACATGCTCGCCTATAAGTAAACACTCACCCCAAGAATTCCCAGGTAAGCACAACTGGTCTCGCGTCCGATGAGATATATACGAAGTGCTTGCCTAGACAGAAAACCCAGAATACAGGCATTCACTCTTCAAGTTTTGCACGTGTTCACATTATTTAAAACCCAAAACTTTGACGAGATTTTGAAAATTTGAAGGCATAAAGCCAAAAATTTAGTTAAACTGGAAGGGTTCAAAACCTTACAAAAGGGGGTTCAAAACCTTGTAATAAATCATTCAAAAACAGAAGATTATTTTTCAAAAATCGTTTCGAAAAATTTGGTTTCTTGTTTTGATAATCACCTAATGATAGGTGATGTACATGTTTTAAGATCTAAACACAAGATAACTTGTGTTAGGGTCCTAGAAAGGTTATAGTCTAGGTCAAAGAATTACTAATAACCTAATTCCCTATAACCATTGGCTCTGATACCAACTCTTCTGTCACACCCCGACCACGTATAACATACAAAACGTGGCGGAAACGTCGGGGAGTGTTGTAACAGAATTAATTGTTTCATTACCATGGCATACAAAGTTCTATTTTTTTTATCAACATAAGAGTTACATTGTTTTAAACAGGAATCAAAGAGTTTATAACATAATTAAACTAAGTCTATCTTCGTTTTATGTCTCTAAGGCACAGGTCCGCCCTAGTGTCACGATCATCATCCTACGCAAAAGCTCCTGAAAACACTTGTGAAAATAGGTACGTCAGCATAAAAATGCCTGTGAGATACATAGGTTTTGTGAAAATAGGATTCATGACTTAAGTTTAAGAAAAAGTTGTTTATCAAAAGTCAGTCATGAACCTTGTAAATTGTTTTTTTTTTTTTGTAAATCGTTTAAAGAGCGATAAGATCGAATGATATGTATAAATAAAGAATAATGTGTGGTTAAATGTATAACCAAGTAAAATGAGTTGTATAAAATAAGTTGTTTGTAAAGCAATGTCTTGTGAAAAGTATGTTATTTGTATAAAATGTTATATGTCTCAAACTGAAATGATTCAAATAACGCTACGATATGTAATACCATACAAACACTTATATATAGGAAGTACCAACGGCGTATCCACCATGCTTGTATCATATTACACACGTCTCGTTACTTAAATCACTTAAACAAACCACCAATGTATAAAGTCTATGTTTAAACCAATAGTCAAAAGTCCTTGTATAAGCCATGTCAAATGTTTATAAGTCCAAAAGTAGTCAAGTAATGTGAATCAAATGTTATGTATTGTAAGTAAAGTATTGTCACATAATCCAAATGTAGAAATGTACAAAACAAAGTATTTTGAATATATCAAAAAGTTATGTTTTGCAAAGTAATGCATGTTACATTGATACAAACATTTATGTGGTAAGTTAACGCATACATTCAAGCCTTAAGACAGTCGGATAACCCTTTCAGTCAAGGTTATCAAAAGAAATGTTTTCAGATTCAGTCATTCCTTACATCCAAACAAACCCGGGATGTCAGGAATGGGATTTGTCAACTCCTATAGTACCAGTACTTACTACCGAGCGGCGTAGCTAATGTTAATGAACGTATAATAGTCTCGTTTGTGCAAACCAAATGTCATAGCAAAAGTGAACATGTTATATAAAAACAATGTACTAAGTAAGCTAAGTTAACATACAAAGCAGAAATTCATGTAAATCAATGTGCTAGCATGCTATCAGTCAACATACATAGCAGAAATGTAAAGTAAAACAATGTACTAAGTATGCACACAATGGACATACATAGCATGAAATGTAATGAAATCATGTACTATAATGTACTAACAAACATAGCAGGTATATGATGTGAAAATAGGAAAGTAACAAGTAGGCACATGTGTTCCACCCCAAAACAGTTTGAAAACAGTAAAAGAGGGGTCTATGTACTCACATGAGATTGCTCAGAAGTCCTAAGATAACCACCAAGCAATGCTAGAGATCACGGAATATCAAACGGCACCTAATATAGGTAACTACATTAATAAACCGGACCTAAGTCGGAAGATAGGATAGAATGTGATTTAGACCCAACAAGTTTGAAGACTTGTTTAATATGGGTATTTCATACACACTCTGAAATTTGAGATAAAACCGATAAGGTTTGACCCGCTTCGGCTAATTTATGTAAACTGGTTATATAAACCGAACCGAACGCGTAATAGGCGTGACGGGTATTCGTAAGAGCCATATACATGTTTCCTAAGTTAATATGCTTCAAATATGTTGTGACATCAGTAATATGTCTTTCATTATGCCCGAAACGTATTTAAACACAAACTATGCCCCGTAAGGGTAGTTCGGTCATTTAAAAGTTTATAAAAGAGATTAAGTGTTAACCTGAGTTACAGGTCTGATGTAATCAGCAAATATACTCAATTTTCTAAGTTATATCAGTAGGGTAAAGTATATATGTGAAATTTATCAATTATAACCAAACTATGCACCGTAGGGGTATTTTGGTAATTTCACATAAGCCGTAAAGCTCAAAACTAAAGTCTGAGTTAAACAACTTTTGCTTACTGTTAAAACATTATAATTTACCTAAAATATCAGTAGGTATCAACCCTTGTATGTCTAAAATAGTTCTAGTACATACTATGAGTTAAAAACGCTTAGAAAGGCGATTAGGAGCCGTTTCCGGGTTATATACATAAAGCTGATATTTTTATTATTCCTGAAGGCTTAAAATAATTTATTTATCATTTAGAATCAGTAGCAAAAGGTTTGGAGTCGTTTAGATATGTAACACTCATTTTATGGCCCGTAAGGGCAAAACCGACAATTACCGGATTAAGCCTATGACTATGAGTTATGCTCGGCCTAAAATTAATTAAAAATCTTCAAAAATCCCAAAATAATATTATATATCAGTACCAAAGGTTTCTACTCTTTTACATTTTCAAAAATCACGTTTTAAGGTGAAAAGGGCATAATGGTCAACATATGAGCAATTAACGGAAATATGCATATTAATTGGATAACTAATGAACCAAGGTGTATAATCACAGAGGGTTATACTAGTATGTAACTTAGTTCAATTAAAGCTCTGAGGCATTTCTAAAACATGCCTAAACGGGTCAGAACTGAAAGTCAAAGTAAAAGTCAAACTATGCGACTTTCGGTTCCGAACCGGGTCTAAACAGGAAATTGTCGGGTCGAACAGGTTTGGACATGTTTTTACACTAATTACTAAGTTATATTAATGATCAAACAGGTTGTATATGTTCTACATTGCTAATTATGCATAAATTAGAAATTAACACTTCTGTTGACTTTTTATTAGCAAGTTTGACCCGACTTTTGACCTAGTTAGAGTGGGAATCAGGGGGAACCCTTTGGAGGGTTTATTACCCACATAATTACCAACTTATAACTACTTTTGATTCGACTAATCACTGGACCATTAGTGATTAACCGTTAATTACGACGGTTGACTTTTAAGCTAAACTAAGCTAAAACTTAAACTAAAGGAGGTTAGGCAAACTTACAAGAGTCCTAAGAATGACCAGAGATCACTTGAGAGAAGACTTGTGCTCCAGAAATGCTCCAGAAATGCAGAAGTGAAGTGTGAAGAACTTGTTGCAACTTATGGCCTTTTATAGTGTTTAATCCACCACAAATTGTTGACACATAAGTCTACAAGTGACCACAACATCTTAACAAGTGTCCCTAAGTGTCTAGGAGGTGTTTAGGGGTCGCCCATGAAGTGAAACAACTGATTTAAGTCGGTTCCAAGGCTGAACAGCCAAGAAAAACGATTTTCTGCATCTGGGCGGTTAACGCGGCCCGCGTAAGATCAAGTTAAACTTGACGCGGCCCGCGTCAGTCTTGTTTTCCGCTTTAAATGTTTTAAGTTGTTGCAACTTGCCCTTTGGCCCTTCGAAAGGCCAACTAAGCTTATATTTTGCAATTTGAGCCCTTCTTATTTACCTACAAGGGCTTTAGGACTTGTACCTCATTTTCTAAGTCCTCGGTTAACTTTATTGTTACTCGAAAAGTCCTAAACTTCAACGTTGACGCTTTAACCCCTTGTACACGGATTTGATCATAACTTTCTCGTACGATAACGAAACTTTATGAAATTTATATCGTGCATTCTAGTGAGCGTAATTAACCGTTACAAAGTTTCGGGTTTGTCAAGTTTAGTCCCTGTAAGCGAATTAACTTGTTTTTGTCATACCAAAGCCTTTAAAACTTATTTCTAAGTTATGTAAGGGTTATTTAAGGTATGTTAAGTATATGTTGAAGTTCCGGAGTATTTGTCGCATTAAACTGATTACGTTTACGCACCAGTTTGCGTATAACTCTCCAGAAAGTGATATAGAGTTTGAAATTGGACAAAAGTCAAAACACGAAAAATGTAAAACATAACCAAACAAACATTGGGATCAAATAACATTGTTTTATTGATAATTGAACTGTTCACAATGATAACAAGCACAGATGTTACATGTGGTGAAACAAGAGCCGCAACAACCACCGCAGCAGCAGCAACAACAACAACAGCAGCAGCAACAGCCACAACAACAAGCAGCCCGTGGAAGAGCATTCAACATCAACGTCCGTCAGGCTCAAACTGACAACATCGTTATCAGTGGTACGTTTCTTGTCAACGGTATTTAGGTTTCATGTTTATTTGATACTGGAGCCGATAACTGTGTTGTATCGTTTGAATTCGAAAAGCTCCTAAACCGTAAACGCGCTAACCTCCCAACGACGTTCGAGGTAGAAATTGCCACCGGAAGGACCGTTACCGTTAGTTTTGTTCTCCGTGATTGTATGCTCGAATTCAACAATCACGTTTTCCGGATCGATCTCATTCCGATGCAGCTTGGTAGTTTCGATATCATAGTAGGCATGGATTTTCTTCGTGAAAATCATGCTGAAATCGTTTGTTTCGAAAAGATGATTCGTTTCTCTCTTTCTAATGGTGATCAACTCTGCGTCTATGGCAAAGTATATTCGAAGGAACTCAAACTCATGTCATGCATACAATCGAGCAAGTATCTCCGAAAGGAATACATGGCTTTCTTAGCACACATCGTAGTAGCGGAGAAGGAAAAGAAAGAGAAGGCAATGGAAAAGGTACTTATGGCTCGTGATTTTCCTAGTGTCTTTCCCGACGATTTACCTGGTCTAATGCCGTCTCGTGATATCGATTTTCGTATCGATCTCATTCCTGGAGCTAACCCTGTCGCTAAAGCTCCTTATTGCCTCGCTCCGTCCAAAATGCGTGAACTTTCGAGTCAACTCCAGGAATTACTTGATAAATGCTTCATACGCCCTAGCATATCTCCATGGGGAGCACCTGTCCTTTTCGTGAAAAAGGATGGATCATTCCGAATGTGCATCGATTATAGGGAACTCAATAAGCTTACCATCAAGAATCGCTATCCCTTACCCCGAATCGACGATTTGTTTGATCAATTGCAAGGCGCTACGTGTTTCTACAAGATCGATTTACACTCCAGCTACCATCAGTTACGAATTCAGGAGGAAGATATCCCTAAAACCGCTTTTCGCACTCGCTACAGCCATTATGAATTCGTCGTTATGCCCTTTGGACTTACCAACACACCCGCGGTTTTCATGGATTTGATGAATCGCGTTTGTAAACCCTTTCTTGACCGCTTCGTCATCGTGTTTATCAGTGATATCCTTATCTATTCTAAGTCGAAAGCCGAACACGCGCAACATCTCCGTTTGGTTCTCGAGCTTCTCCAAGGGAATCGCCTCTACGCCAAGTTCTCCAAGTGTGAATTTTGGCTTGAGGAGGTTCAATTCCTCGGTCACATCGTCAATAGTCAAGGTATTCACGTCGATCCCGCGAAGATTAAAGCAGTTAAGAGTTGGATTACACCGAAAACCCCGTCCGAAGTTCGTTCTTTTCTCGGATTAGCGGGTTATTACCGTCGTTTTATCGCTGATTTCTCTAAAATCGTCGTTCCTCTCACCTCTCTAACGCATAATGACAAGAATTTTGTTTGAGGAAACGAACAAGAGGAAGCCTTTCAAACCCTCAAGCGTATGCTTTGCAACGCTCCCGTGCTCGCGCTACCCGATGGAAACGACAACTTCGTAGTCTATTACGATGCCTCCAACCTTGGTCTTGGTTGTGTTCTTATGCAACGAGACAAGGTTATCACGTACGCCTCTCGTCAGCTCAAAGTCCATGAGAAGAACTACACAACCCACGATCTCGAACTCGGTGCAGTTTTTTTTGCGTTAAAGATTTGGCGACACTACCTTTATGGTACCAAGTGTACGGTCTTCACCGACCATAAGAGCCTACAACACATCTTGAACCAGAAAGAGCTGAATATGCGCCAACGCAGAATGGTTGAACTTCTCAACGACTAAGACTGTGAGATTCGCTACCACCCAGGAAAAGCAAATGTCGTTGCCGATGCTCTTAGCCGACATAGCTATTTACATAGTGTTCATAGTATTCAAGCCCAACACGACCTCGAAGCTCTCATTCGCGATGCTCAACACGCCTGCATTGTTGAACGCACCTTGAAGGAAGAATGAATCTTTGGAACCGAAAACCAACTAGTGAATAAATCGAATGGTATCTTTCACTACCTTGATCGCATTTGGATCCCCAGTCGCAATAACCTTCGGGACATATTACTGACTGAAGCCCACAAATCTCGATATTCCATTCATCCCGGTGCCGATAAGATGCACCAGGACTTGCGTGCCAGGTATTAGTGGCCAGGAATGAAGAAGGATATCGCTCTCAACGTTTCGAAATGCCTGAGTTGTTCGAAAGTCAAGGCTGAACATCAACGACCCTCTGGCTTACTCGAACAACCCGAGATCCTGATGTGGAAATGGGAGAGTATAGCTATGGACTTCATTACGAAACTCCCACGCTCGCCATCAGGTCACGATAGCATTTGGGTTATCATTGATCGCCTTACGAAATCCGCCCACTTTCTACTGATACGAGAAGACTTTAAGGTTGAACGATTAGCACGAATCTATACCGACGAAGTCATTTGTCGACATGAGACTCCTCGTGATATCATCTCTGACCGCGATGGTTGATTTACCTTGCGCCTTTGGGAAACATTTCAAACCGCTCTTGGTACTACTCTTAATATTAGTACCGCTTTTCATCCCCAGACCGATGGTCAGACTGAACGCACGATTCGCACCCTTTAAGACATGCTTCATTCGTGCGTTATAGATTTTGGTGGTAATTGGGATTCGCATTTACCTTTAGTCGAATTCTCGTACAAAAACAGTTATCACTCTAGCATTCAAATGGCACCATTTGAGGCATTATATAGAAGAAAATGTCGATCGCCAATTGTATGGCACGAGATCGGAGACGCGCAAATTACCGGTCCTGAGTTATTGCAAGAAACGACTGACAAGATCCTCCAGATACAAGACAATCTCTTGAAAGCACGGAGTCGTCAAAAGAGTTACGCCGATAAACGCTGCAAGCCCCTTGAGTTCGAAGTTGGTGATCACGTACTTCTAAAGGTTTCACCTTGGAAGGGGGTGATCCGATTCGGCAAGAAAGGAAAGCTAGCGCCTCGATACGTTGGGCCCTTTAAGATTCTGGAAAGAATTAGCAAAGTGGCCTACAGACTCGAATTACCGGAGGAACTCAGCAACGTACATCCGACTTTCCACGTTTCGAACCTCAAAAAGTGTCTAGCCGAAGAGAATTTGCATGTCCCTCTTGAGGACTTGCAAGTGGACGAAACATTACACTTCGTGGAAAAGCCAGTCGAAATCATGGACCGAGAGACCAAGAATCTCCGACGCTCTCGCATTCCTATAGTGAAGGTTCGCTAGGAAGGCAAACACGGCGCCGAGTTCACTTGGGAACTCGAGAGTGATATGAAAGCTAAATATCCACATCTCTTCGTTACGCATGCGCCTTAATTTCGGGACGAAATTCC
Source organism: Helianthus tuberosus (assembly GCA_030545235.1). Classification (NCBI taxonomy): domain Eukaryota; kingdom Viridiplantae; phylum Streptophyta; class Magnoliopsida; order Asterales; family Asteraceae; genus Helianthus; species Helianthus tuberosus. The sequence goes on along the minus strand of CM060351.1, from coordinate 126,303,351 downwards.
CTAAAGTAAGGGACGCTGTAACAACCCGACTTTCTAAGTCAAAGTCAGAGTACAAGTCAAAGTCAAAGTCAAAGTCAAGAAAGGTCAACATTCAGATCTGTTATTTCTTTCTTAATTATTGCTTAACTTGTACTCTTGAGATTCCGATTATTAGTATGGGTCGACTGTTTTAAAAACGACATTTCGAACTATGTTTTACAACACATTTTATAACGCTTAATCAAAACGCATTTTTCGCATTTAACGCAATTATTGCATACTATTTGACGCATTTTATCGCGTATGGCATCGCATGTTAGACTAAACGCTATCACATCGCAATCGCATCGCAACGCGAAACGCAACTATTGGTATTGTTATATGTGTGTGTTATTATGTGTTTCACTTGTGTGTGCCTTATATATGTTTTGGGATGATTATTCGCAAACGCAATCGCAACTCCATCGCATCGCAATCTCATCGCAAACTTGAAACGCAGACTTACTTTTATGCATTTTATGTGATTATGTTATTTGTGTAACTACTTGTTAATGCTATCGTATCGCTTACTCGCAACTCGCTTAAACGCAACGCAACACTCAACGCACGAAACAAAAGTCAGAAAACTAACTCGCACAAGCTAACTGATCGAATGAACATACGGTCGAATGGTCATCTGTAACAACCCGCACGTTCGTGCGTTGTTACTACTCGCTACACTCGTTACGCCTAGCACCAGAGATCCGGATCATAATGTAACTATATCGCATGCATCGCTATTTCGCAGTATATTCACATATTTCGCATATTTTATCTCTATAACGCATCACATCGCATACACTAACACCCACGATGTCATTGAGTGATGACCTATCCTACCCTCCTCGATAGCCGTGATGTGTCACGAAGCAAACATTAATGCTAACGATGACTTTTCGCGTGAGTACTACCCCATCGGTCATCGTGACGATGATGACAATACGAGCGAGTGGTACCCCGTCAGTCATTGTGGCACAATGCATCGCAAACTCGAAAGCGCACCCGCAATCACGCGCAACTCGATTATCGCACCGTACATTTGAAAGTATGGATACGTATATACGACCTTCTGTGATTAATTATAATAAATATATATATGAAAATGTGTAACCAAACTATCGCAACGCTTAACGATCGAAACGAAACGCCGAAACGTTGACCATCGGAACCACTCGATCGAGCTGTCGACGGTCACCCGATCGGGTTGCCACCCGATCGGACAGTCACCCGATCGGTGACCCACCCGATCCGTGACACTCTATCGCCTCCTCTCCTCTTCACCTATAAATAGCCCTTGTCACATCACTTGAACAGTGATGTGACAGCTCCCACTCGACCAGCACACTTTGGGGCTCTTTTCTCTTGATTTCTCGCGATTCTTGTAAGTTTTCAACCTAAATCTTGTACTTCTATGATCTACACGCACTCCTCCACCTTTCTCTCTTTTGAATCTCAACTTTTAACCGTGAAATCAACGGATTTGAGGTGTTCTAGGGTGATGTCATCATGAAGTTCATATGAACTTCAAGTTTAGGCTTCATTCCACCATGAATAACTCAGATCTGAAGGATTTCCATAAGATTAAACAAAGTTTTCGCACAAATCTAAACATTTTCATGGTTAAAAGGATTGAAAAATGGTTTTCCAACCTTCTTTCAACTCTTTTACACTCAATGTACTAGAAACCGATAGAATCGGAGCTCGTTCTGACCTTCTACTCCTTCTAGTGACATGTCGGTTCAAGATCTGGTTTCTATCAGAGAGACTACCGATTTCGGGTTAAACATGGACAACCGTCTCGAACAGGTTAACTGGTCGGGCCAGGGTGATTCCTGTCCGAACGGGTCACTTGGGTCAAGATGGGGTCTCTGTTGGTTAGCACGTTACCACCCCGTCTCGATCAACACCGCAAACCTATCAAAACTACCAAGTATCAAGACGATCAGGCCATCGGAACGGACTGCCATCCGATCGGGCTACCACCCGATCGGATTGCCGCCCGATCGGACAGCCGCTCGATCGGCTTGCACTTGGCCCCACACTTAAATTTTATTTCAAACTTTCAAGAGTTTGAACATCGAACGGATTGCCGCCCAATCAGATTTCCATCCGATCGAGTGACCACCCGACCATGTGATGTTTGGAACTTCAACACTTAAACAATTTTCAACATGTTCAATTTCTAACGGATTACCACCCGATCGGATTGCCACCCGATCGAGTGACAATCCTACTTGTCCCCCACTTGGTGTCCTACTGATCGGATCGCCGCCCGATCGAACCGCCGTTCGATCGAACGACCTGAAGGGTAGAGATACCTCCCTGTTTTCAAAATGCTACAACGAAAACTTCAAAGGACAAGCCATCATACACAAACACATCATTCTCAACGAGTGTCAATCCGACCGAGTGGCCATCCGACCGGATTACCACCCGACACTTGGTTCAACCGCCACCGCTTAACGCAATGTTCAATGCTTACGCTATCAATTTGTACTCTGGCTAATATCAGACTCGTTCTCAATCCATCCAATCAAGCTGTGTTTACTTGCTGAACAAGCACTGTGAGTATACTTGAACCCTTTTTGCTTTTGCACTTTTGGGTGTAACATACGTTGCTATCGAATCAAATCATATCAAATGCTTAAACTATTTATCACTTGCGAATGACTTACTTGAATAGTTATACGTGATGCTAGTTACATATGTGCTAGGACTTATATTCGTGACGTCCCACCATGACTAGTATAGTACTATTGCGCCGTCTAGTTTGCCATCGCGTATTCTAGCATCGAGGACTTAGCTGGTAGTATTGGTTTTGTGAGTATATATGTCGTGTATCCCGTTTATGTATGTAGGAATTCGCAGCACTTTTAATCTATTATGCTATTACATATCAAACCTGTATACTCGCTAATACTTTTGTATTGACATTATTTTAACGTATGTTGCAGGTTAGATCGCAGGCTATTTCAAACCAAGCTAGGAAGTTTAGAAACTCAACAAAAATCTAGGTTGTCGGATTTGTATTGTTCGAGAGAACATGTAATCTGTGACGACGTATTTGATTATGATTGTTTATTAGTATGGGATAATGAACGCATTAATTATTGTCGCAAAATAGTTGTTATGGATTCTCCTGAGCAATCTGATTCGCCTAGTGCCGCGCCCCGATGATTCCGCCATCGGTTGGGGTGTGACAGATTGGTATCAGAGCCATAACTATAGGGAATTAGGTAAGACATTCGACCTAGTCCGGGTTGAAGTCTTAGCATTGACCTAGTCTATAGTCTAAGTACCAACGGGTTGACTTCGTGCGAACCCAGTGGTATTTGAATGGGCCTATTTGCTGCTCTCATTCGAACTCGCTAAAACTACATCCTTGTGCGAACATCACGTACTACAACTTCGCACAAGCAAATCCTTTCCTAAGGCTTAATACTGTTTGCCTTTCCTAAGGCTAACACAATACACATGTTTTACGATACTCGCATTACATCAACGAGTGATCGTGTCGAGATGAGGTGTGAAAACCAGGAACCCTCGATAGGTCGCTCACTCAGCGCATTATTCTAGCACGAGAAACTTCTGTCGAGCCAGGAGTGACATACATATCTCGACGGAAATCTCCTTTCAATCTAGTGGAACTCTCGAATTTATTTCCATGAGCACAACCACAGTCAGGAATGAAGTTGTTAAGTCAGGGGTGAGACCCATACCTTAATAAACCGTTTCACTCCCTGAATGGTTTTCGAAAAGCTCTCACCACAGACTCGGCTATACCAAATGACTCGAGTCGTGTGATGAATAGAAGGACGAATGCCATGAGCTGCATCCCAGTGGAAGCATAGTCTACTAGGTCAACGCGCGTGCATGAACTCGTAAGGTATAGTTGGATGACTTTGGGTAGTCGACGCCTAAACACCCAGGGCATCCTATCGAATTTTCTAGCCTATAGTTCACCGGTTTTACGCTTGTTAAACTTATTTACACTTACGTGTTTACAATTTGAATTTTTATGCTTTAACGATTTCTCGATTTACTGATTTTTGCTCCCCGCTTTATGAATGCACAACTCGCACATCCATCGCAATCTAGAATGAAAACCGAATGATCGCAACAAAGCTAATGTCTAATTTCTCGCCCTCGCTTCCTTTCTTCAACGCGTCCTCGCACATTCTACACCAACATGTATGTGTATAAGTATAAACTACAACTATTTATATATATACAAACGAAACACTTGTGTGAGAACTTAGGAATCTCGTGTCTCCTATGTGACTCCTATGTGAATACGTATTACTATACTACCTGCAACAAGTTTTAAACGCGCTCAAATCGCATCGCAAAAAAACTCAAAATCATTATGATCGAATCATTATGATCGAATCTCATTCCAAATCTCTCTCTATCTCTGTCTAGATGCCTTTCAACAAATCTGCTTCGAGAATGTCAGCCAGGAGACGAGGCAAACGAAGGGACGAAAAGGGGATTGCTTCACTTGTGGTCAGGGAAGTGGTCAAAGTCATTCCTCAGATTGTCACTCAAGGGTACTCTCTTAGCAACTCTCTAACTTCGGAAGACGTTAAGACAACAGCGCCGTAATCTACTTTCCTATACAAACACTTCAAAGCCTGTGACCCGATGGTCTTCACGGGTGAAGGAGGTGTCTCTCAGCTACTCCAGTGGTTCGATTCTGTCGAGGTGACCCTTCTTCATAGTGGGTGCCCTGAGCATTTTCAAACCACTTACGCTACCGGAGTATTTCAATCGCGTGCACTTGACTGGTGGACCGCCGAACGCAACAAACGTGGGATTCACGCAGCCTATGCTCTCTCCTGGAATGAGTTGAAAGAGCTCATGAAGGAAGAGTACTGCCCTCCCCACGAAGTCCAGAAGTTGGAAAACGAATTTTGGGAGATCAAACAAGTCAAAGGTGACAATACTGGCTACACCGCAAGGTTCAAACAGCTTAGCACAATCTGCCCAAGTCAAGTCAACACTTTAGAAAAAGCCATAACCAAGTACATTCGAGGCTTGCCTGAATGTGTGGGCGATTTTGTCGAAGCTACAAGGCCTACTACCATCGAAGAGACCTAGCGCTTATCCGCAGAAATCAACGACAAAAGAGTCTTGGACGGGTTCTTTTCCAAGAATCCTGTCAAACAAGCTCATCAAGCAATAGTCATCAATTCTTCTGACGATTCTACCGACGATTCTTCTGACGATTCTTTCGATGATTCTGTCAACGATTCTGCAAGTGAGTCCTCAGAAGAATCCTCCAAAGAAGACATCTCATCACAAGACATCGACAAACCCAGCCGCAAACGAAAGATCTCAAGCTCGAACTCATCAACAACCGAACTGCTACAACCAGAACCTCTTCAATCAGTTCCACTACTTCCAAAACGTGCCTACACTGGAACTCATCCTCAGTGTTACACGTGCACCTATCATCATCCAGTTGAAGCTGATTTTTGCTATTGCAACAATTGCGACTGTTACGGTCACTTCACCAGCAACTGCCGCACCGAACCGCGAACTTGAGTACAACAACAACAGCTCCAGCAAAAGTCTTCAACACCAAGCATCTAGCAAGCGTAGGATAATGTTGTAATGATACGATTTTTGACGTTAATTTCTAAGTATTGAACCTACTCTATTACTCGATGTTGCCACTATGTGTAACGTTAACTCTCGCTTTCGTTTTCGCTTTCACTCTCTAGTCGTCGCACTTAGACTATCTTCACACACGAACTATATACTATATCACGATATAATGTGTTTTAACCTCACTACACTCTTAGAATAAGGTAAGATAAACATGCAAGGAACGACTAATCACGGGTGCACACGGGATTATTTGGGTCAGTGCACGGAGATCGTAGTAAATTCTAATGGAGCCATAACGTTAAAAGCATGGTCAAGCGTGGTGGATACGACGCTGGTACTTCCTATATATAAGCGTCTTCATGTCGACCAAGTGTGACATCTATTCGCGAGGCACAAGTAGTAGGGGTAAAGCAAGGTGTGCTTTATCGTACTACCGATGTTTCGTGTAGAAAGTGCCATGTGCAGTTGAACGTTATTTAGACCTATACTATTATGGTTATTTTCGACACGCTAAACTAATCCGCAAGGCGTAACATCCAAATCGCATCACCGCAAGACTTTTTCGTAAGTCTGCAAATGCAATGCAATTGCCTCATCGATAGACCTTGGTGAGTCTACCCCGCAGGGTGATCGCATCAACGCAAGACTGGCCATAAGTCTGTCGCAATTAATCACATCACGCACACTAACGCTCACGATGCCGTTGAGTGAGGACCTATTCTACCCTCCTCGTTAGTCGTGATGCGTCGCAACGCAACGCATATTCGAAGCAAAACTTGATTAATCGCATCTATTTGATACTCGCATCGCTTATTGCTTCTAACACTTATCGCTACTTGTGTTATGTGAGCACGCATGACATTGATTCACGAAACGGATCTAGTATGGTCAAACCATGGTGGATACGCCGCTGGTACTTCCTATATATAAGTGTTTTAGCCATACTAGCAAACTTTTGTGGAAAGATGCCATGTGGAGCTTCCTGTTGGTTAATTTGTAAAACTATGGAGTCTAACCAAATCACACTACTCGCTTATTGCAATCGCGCGTCGCTTCTCGCTGATCGTGCATCGCGTATCGCTTACTCGCTTGTCGCTTATCGTGTACTGCTTATTGCTCATCGCACATCGCCTGATACTCATCGCAATTTGTGTTGTATCGATATGCATGACATCGCTTCACGGGACAAAACTAACCTGGTCAAACATGGTGTTTCGCCATGTTAGCAAACTCTCGTGGAAACATGCCATGTGGAATTTAATGTGGAATCTAATCAAATCGCATCATTCGCTTATCGCTTGTCAGTCGTAGCCTACCAAGACACGCTATTTGACGTTATGTGTTATCAAGCTACTCGCACGCGCTGTCATCGCTATGTTTGCAATCAATCTCGCAGCTAAATGTCTTCGATTCTACCTTTAACTCGGTCTAACTTTCTATCGCTTGGACTGAGGAGACGAAATTCTATATGTGTCCTATCGGCACACGAGACACCGCCTCATGAAACGGAAGTAATATGGGCGAAACATGGTGGATACGTCGCTGGTACTTCCTATATATAAATGTTTTAACCATACTAACAAACTTTCATGGGAAAGTGCCACGTGGGGCTCGATGTTAATTGTCTTTTCGAACCGTTAAAAACTGATTTTTATAAAAAAAATTATTAAAGCCGTTGGACAAGTGAAATTTCCTTACAACGTGGAGGTAACATCGAATCAGCTTAACTCCATGCCCGAGGGAAGTTTCATAAGTCTAGTTTTCCTCAAAACTTTTGCAACATCAAAACGAAACCTTTCTTAAGACATTGGTTCGACATCGAGTTTAGCTTGAACCCATGTCATAGGAGAGTTTTCTTAACACCAGTTTTCATTTCCAAATTCTTTTAAAATGTTTAAACCTAAATTTTCTTACAACGTTGGTTAACATACGCAGCTTAACCCTACGACCTTACTAATTCTTCGGGGCTCGAGATACTTTTGAAACGCCAACTCGTGGGATACTACTCTTGTCATTACGTTGCCTTTTCGCTATCGCAAATAAACTCTCTCTTACTCGAGACGCTCACGCTTGATAACTTCCAGTCGACTAACTCACCGTATCGCTACTTATGTGGTACAACCCTCACAAAGTCTACCTGATGGATTAATTTCGGGACGAAATTTCCTAAAGCAGGGGAGACTGTAACAACCCGCACGTTCGTGCGTTGTTACTACTCGCTACACTCGTTACGCCTAGCACCAGAGATTTGGATCATAATGTAACTCTATCGCATGCATCGCTATTTCGCAGTATATTCGCATATTTCGCATATTTTATTGCTATAACGCATCACATCGCATACACTAACACCCACGATGTCATTGAGTGAGTACCTATTCTACCCTCCTCGATAGCCGTGATGTGTCACGACACAAACATTAATGCTAACGATGACTTTTCGCGTGAGTACTACCCCATCGGTCATCGTGACGATGATGACAATACGAGCGAGTGGTACCCCGTCAGTCATTGTGGCACAACGCATCGCAAAATCGAAAGCGCACCCGCAATCACACGCAACTCGATTGTCGCACCGTACATTTGAAAGTGTGGATACGTATATACGACCTTCTGTGATTAATTATAATAAATATATATATAAAAATGTGTAACCAAACTATCGCAACGCTTAACGATCGAAACGAAATGCCGAAACGTTGACCATCGGAACCACTCGATCGAGCTGTCGACGGTCACCCGATCGGTGACTCACCTGACCCGTGACACTCTATCACATCCTCTCCTCTTCACCTATAAATAGCCCTTGTCAGATCACTTAAACAGTGATGTGACAGCTCCCACTCGACCAGCACGCTTTGGGGCTCTTTTCTCTCGATTTCTCGCGATTCTTGTAAGTTTTCAACCTAAATCTTGTACTACTATGATCTACACGCACTCCTCCACCTTTCTCTCTTTTAAATCTCAACTTTTAACCGTGAAATCAACGGATTTGAGGTGTTCTAGGGTGATGTCATCATGAAGTTCATATGAACTTCAAGTTTTGGCATCATTCCACCATGAATAACTCAGATCTGAAGGATTTCCATAAGATTAAACAAAGTTTTCACACAAATCTAAACATTTTCATGGTTAAAAGGATTGAAAGATGGTTTTCCAACCTTCTTTCAACTCTTTTACACTCAATGTACTCGAAACCGATAGAATCGGAGCTCGTTCTGACCTTCTACTCCTTCTAGTGACATGTCGGTTCAAGATTTGGTTTCTATCAGAGAGACTACCGATTTCGGGTTAAACATGGACAACCGTCTCGAACAGGTTAACTGGTCGGGCCAGGGTGATTCCTGTCCGAACGGGTCACTTGGGTCAAGATGGGGTCTCTGTTGGTTAGCACGTTATCACCCCGTCTCGATCAACACCGCAAACCTATCAAAACTACCAAGTATCAAGACGATCAGGCCATCGGAACGGACTGCCATCCGATCGGGCTACCACCCGATCGAATTGCTGCCCGATCGGACAGCCGCTCGATCGGCTTGCACTTGGCTCCACACTTAAATTTTATTTCAAACTTTCGAGAGTTTGAACATCGAACGGATTGCCGCCCGATCGGATTGCCATCCGATCGAGCGACCACCCGACCATGTGATGTTTGGAACATCAACACTTAAACAATTTTCAACATGTTCAATTTCTAACGGATTACCACCCGATCGGATTGCCACCCGATCGAGTGACAATCCTACTTGTCCCCCACTTGGTGTCCTACTGATCGGATCGCCGCCTGATCGAACCTCCGTTCGATCGAACGACCTGAAGGGTAGCGATACCTCCCTGTTTTCAAAATGCTACAATGAAAACTTTAAAGGACAAGCCATCATACACAAACACATCATTCTCAACGAGTGTCAATCCGACCGAGTGGCCATCCGACCGGATTACCACCCGAAAGGATTGACATCCGATCGAGTGACCATCCGATCGGATTGCCACCCGATCGGATTACCACCTAACACTTGGTTCAACCGCCACCGCTTAACGCACTGTTCAACGCTTACGCTATCAATTTGTACTCAGGCTAATATCAGACGCGCTCTCAATCTATCCAATCAAGCTGTGTTTACTTGCTGAACACGCACTGTGAGTATACTTGAACCCTTTTTGCTTTTGCACTTTTGGGTGTAACATAAGTTGCTATCGAATCAAATCATATCAAATACTTAAACTATTTATCACTTGCGAATGACTTACTTGCATAGTTATACGTGATGCTAGTTACATATGTGATAGGACTTATGCTCGCGACGTCCCACCATGACTAGTATAGTACTATTGCGCCCGACGGGGTCTAGTTTGCCATCGCGTATTCGAGCATCGAGGACTTAGCTGGTAGTATCGGTTTTGTGAGTATATATGTCGTGTATCCCGTTTATGTATGTAGGAATTCGCAACACTTTTAATCTATTATGCTATTACATATCAAACCTGTATACTCGCCAATACTTTTGTATTGACATTATTTTAACGTATGTTGCAGGTTAGATCGCAGGCTATTTCAAACCAAGCTAGGAAGTTTAGAAACTCAACTAAAATCTAGGTTGTCGGATTTGTATTGTTCGAGAGAACATGTAATCTGTGACGACGTATGCGATTATGATTGTTTATTAGTATGGGATAATGAACGCATTAATTATTGTCGCAAAATAGTTGTTATGGATTCTCCTGAGCAATCTGATTCGCCTAGTGCCGCGCCCCGATGATTCCGCCATCGGTTGGGGTGTGACATCATCCGACCGGATGACCATCTGATCAGATGGCCATCCGACCCACCACTCTGCACCGCCTTATCCTCTCTTCCCCTATAAATACTCACCTGTCACATCAATTGTTCATTGATGTGGCAGCTCTATCCGACCCAACTCGCTCCAGCTCGTTCTAAGGCACTTTCCTCTCAATTCCAAGCGATTCTCTCAAGTTTTCAACCTAAATGTGTACTTCCATCTTCATTACACACATCTCCATCATCTTCCCCACTGAAATCACTGTTTTACACCATGAAATCGTCTGATTTGGACTGCTTAGTCATCACGGGTTCTTATGAACACTGAAGTATGACAACATCTCATCAAAGTTTGTCTAGATCTAAAGGATTTCTACACCTTTTTACACTGATTTCGGCTATAGCTAAACATTTAACAACTGATTCAAACTTTTCTTCAACATTCTTTAGTTTTCTACTCAAAACCAATGGAATCTAGACTCGTTCAGGCTCTCTACTCATTCTCTAGTGGAGAACCGGTCTGAGAACAGATTTCTACCGAAGAGATGACCGATTCTCGGGTTGAACATGAAGCTCCGTCAAGAACAGTTAAGTCTGATCGAATGGGGTGATTCCCATCCGATCGACTGAGCTGAACTTGGAATGGTTTCGTTGTTAGACACGTCGTCATACCGTCTCCGTTAATTTTCAAAACGTTTAACTTAGAAGATTTTACAAATTTACAGAACATCAGATTCGCCGATCGAATAGCCATCCAATTGGATGACCATCCGATCGAATGACTATTCGACAGGTGGCTCGCCCTTTTCAACAAGTTCAACACTCGAACAATTTTACAAAACTTCAAAGAATATCACATTTCAATCGAATAGCCATCCGATCGAATGGCCATCCGTCCGGATGACCATCCGATCGAATGACTTGAATTATACTACAACGAAAACTTCAAAAGTTTAAACATTTCTACAAACACACTCACACTCAATCGAATGACCAACCGACCGAATGGTCATCCGTCTGGCTGGATGGTCATCCAATCGACTCATCATCCGATCGCTCATTTCACCTAACGCACCGTTTACACGCTGTTCAACGCTTACGCTATCGTTCTATGATCAGGCTAATCTCCAAGCGCTCCCTTCAATCCAAGGTCGTGTTTATTTATTAAACACATACTGTGAGTATACTCGATCCCTTTTTGCTTAACGCACTTTTGGGTATTACATACGTTACCTATATCAAATCATATCAACACACAACAGAAACACTTTTAACGCTAAGCGCTCTCGCATGTTATACGTGACTCGATGAATGCTTGTATGTTATGTTTACACAGTGATTGTTTGCCTGACACCTTAGCAACGATAGTACGATAGTTTGGAATCAGCACCTGTCGTGGACAAGGGTTGTTAAGGTTTTTACTTCACATGGTCACAGGGGTGATAATGTGTTGCGCATTCTACAACTCGCAGTCATGTCGGTTGCATACTTCATTATCGATTGCCTACTTGATTCACATTCTACGTGTTACATGCTGGTTATGCGTAAACGCTTTCGCTATACTATATGCTATTAAACTTGTGTACTCACCTTTACACTATGTGTATTGACTTTATTTTAACGTATGTGACAGGTGTTTAGGATGCTATGTTTGCTGATCTTTTGTGGAATCAAGATAGGCAGTCTAGAAACTACATCAAATAGAAAATCTAGGTTGTCGGACTTGTTTTGTTCGAGAGAAACTCGTTATCTGTAATAATTATTTGTCGAATATTTGTTGATTGGTATGGGACAATTGACCTTAAAAATATTGGTAACATTTAGTTGTTATGGATCTCTTGAGCAATCTGGTTCTCCTAGTGCTATGCCCCGATGTTTCCGCCATCGGTTGGGGTGTGACAAAATGAGCGTGTGTCAGGCAGCTGTCTGGCACGAATAAAAAATACACCGAGTCAACTAATTAAAAAAAACACTACCATAGTTTCATAAAAAAAAACTAAAACGATTGCATAACCATAATTTTACACTGGGGGCAAAAGCGTAAGTTGACGGGGAAAAAAACAAAAATGACAGCAAAACTATAAATTTAAACTGAGAGCAGAATTTTAATTTAGCTGGGAGGAAAAAAAACGAATGGTAATACTGTAAATTTAAACAGGAGAAAATCATACTTTTGTTGGAGTTGCCTGACACTATTGACTGCCACCCATTTTAACCAATGACAAGGAAATACTGTTCCCTGTCATGGTTTTTGTTGTTACAGTAAAAGTAAATAAATAAGTGAGTAAACTGCCATTTTGATCCCTGTGGCTTGGGCAGTTTTGCCATTTTAGTCTAAATCTCAAACTTTTTAAATCTGGGTCCCTGTGGTTTGCATTTTGTTGCCATTTTAGTCCAAATCTCAAAAACTCTCATTTTTTACTGTTCCAACATGCCTTTTTTGTCTTTTTGTGCAAGGGTATATTTGTCCAAGTACATTTCATTAAACATTTTCTTAATTAAAAAACTAAAGTAAATAAATTATTAATTCCTTTATATACCCTTATTAATATTCAATATTCATAGAAAATCCCCCATCCTTTAATAAAATCCCTGGCCTCAAAAGATAAAACCCTAAAATCCTTCATCAGCCGCACACCCTTTCTCCCTCATCTGATCAGAACCCTCCGGTCGCCGGAGCCGGAGTTCCGGCCAAGAGCTGGTGCTCTCTACCTGTTCGACAAGCAAGCCTTAACCCCCCCCCCCTTTCTTCCTTGTACATACCTGCACCCACCTATCTCTCACCCAAAACCCTCTATCTCTTCTCTTTCGTTCAGCTGATTATACACACTGATGTCCCACAGATGATATGAGGAAGAAAATGGCGAAGAAAGAGAGAGATGATATGTGAAGGAAAGCCGACAACGGCGGCCGCACCGGCGGCAGCGGCAGTAGAAATAACGTGGGGACAATGACGAAGAGGACTGATGATGATGACCGATGGTGATTTTGGAAGACAGTGGCAGTGGTGGAGGCTTGTTCATATTGTTCACTTATGTCAGCATCTACTTCAGCATAATGTTCATATTGTTCTACTGTGGGTTAGGGTTTTAGTTGGGGAAGATGATGTGTCGATCTACTGTGGGTTAGGGTTTTTTTTGGGGGGGGGGGGGTTGAAATGATCTCTGGTTAGGGTTTTTTTTGGGAGGTTGAAGATGATGTAAATGGGGAACGAGAAGTGATAGGGTATTTATTTGGGGGTTTTTTAATTAAAAAAAATGTTTTAATGAAATGTACTTGGACAAATATACCCCTGCATAAAAAGACATGTTGGAACAGTAAAAAATGAGAGTTTTTGAGATTTGGACTAAAATGGCAACAAAATGCAAACCCCAGGGACCTAGATTTAAAAAGTTTGAGATTTGGACTGAAATGGCAAAACTGCCCAAACCACAGGGACCAAAATGGCAGTTTACTCTAAATAAGTTCATATAAATTTCTCTTTTGCCATTCAAATTCAAAAAAAGAAATATAAATTTGTCTTTTGCCATTAAAAAAAATATAAATTTGTCTTTTGCACAAGGTTGACCATAATAAATTAATAATTAATTTATACAAGCTCCTATAAATACAAACATGGGGACATGAGGCTGATCATCATCAACCGAAAATGAAGTGGTTGTACTCAGCTCAGAAAGCAACCCAACGTTTCCTCATTTCTCAACGATATCATCGTAATCGATTTTTCCATGCTTCATTGAAACCAGATCCATTGCCCTCTTCGTCCTTGTATTCTGGTCGCTATTATAGCACCTCCACAATCCTAAATGCTACTCAATCCTCATGCTGCAGGTTAGCCTTCCAACTTCGATTATTTTGTTTTTTAAACAAGTATTCGAATTAAACATGCATCTCATGCACATGCATCGGCTTTGCACTTTATTACTATCATATTGCTTGTTGGAATATATTGATAAGGAGGTCCGTCGAGAATGTTAAAAAAATGTTGGTCCCTCGGCAAGATAAAAAAAATTGGGTCCTACCCGCTAAATCGATTGGAATTAATTTGGTTGTTTGAAATTTGTGCGTTTTAAAACTAACTGGACCTTTTTACCGGTAGTTATTTAGTTGGGTTTATATTTTGGGTCTTTTAAAATGGTTGTAACTCCATGTATAAAACAAATTAGTCCAGTTAGAAGTAAATATAGAAGTTTTAAAATGGTTGTCACCCGGTCCATGCTCAAGGCCGACCCTAATGAAATGGTTGGTCGGTGTGTATTGGCGTCCCCTCCACTTGGATGATTTTAATTGGTTTTCACTCCTTCCAACTACCCTCTTTTTCTCTTTAACGCCCACTAAGCCACTCACGAAAGTGCCCTTGGCACCCATAGGGCGGTGTTGGGAACGTTAAAGTGGTGAGGTGGCTGGCCACACCACATAGCCTAATAGTCAAACTTTAAGCCCACCGTAAAGTTGTTATGCTTGGTACCAATGAGTATCCATAACATGTTTTATTGGCATGAATAGTTAATTAGTAGGACCTTTTGCTCATCTTTTGCTCATCTATGATAGAATTCGTTAAAGATGGTTCGACAGGAGTCTATAATAAGCGATGAGGAGAGAACTATTAGTATATATTACAATTAGTTTTCATTGTAATTTCTTAATCATCATCTTGATTAAAGTCAATAAAATTAATATTTGGTGATCAAGTTTTAACTCAATTCAAGTTCCAATTATTCATCTATGATTCTTTGGTGTAGTGATTTAACTGAGATCATTTTTAACATCACAGGTTACCGAATAACAACGATGTTAAGAAGGTAGATCTTGAAATAATATCAAGAGAATCCATCAAACCATCTTCTCCCACTCCCCATCATCTAAGAACCTATAACCTCTCTATAATAGATCAGTTTTTGTTCGACGTCTACACCCCTTTGATCCTATTTCTTCCTAACACCGACAAGGCTAGTGTTACGGATGTTGTAACAAAAAGATCAAAACATCTAAAAGTGACTTTATCTGGGATTTTAACAAGATTCTATCCTTTTGCTGGAAAAATTAAGGATAGCTTGCAAATTGAGTGTAACGATGAAGGAATCTATTACACAGAAGCTCGGGTAAACCAGACACTCCAAGATTTTCTTAGTCATCCGGATGACGAAAGAGTGAGAGGGTTGCTCCCCGACAAACCTTGCACCGAAGAATCTTCAATAGGAAATTACATTATAGGTATTCAGGTAAATTTCAATTGTATCATCGGTCATAATGTAATATATTTTAAAGTATAATACTCGAGTATGGATAAACAAGTTGAACTTGAGATATGTTTGCTAGGTGAACATTTTCAAATGTGGTGGGATTGCGATTTCCACGACTCTTTCACACAAATTCATTGACGGACACACATATTATATGTTTATGCGAGCATGGGCAGCAGCTGCTAGAGGTTCACCAGAGACCGTTTCACCAAGTTTTATTGCTTCTAAGATCTTTCCTAACAATCCTTGTTTAGAATACACACTTCCTACCAAATTATTGTCTACCAAAATGCCTAGTACAAAAAGATTTGTGTTCGATCCTGAGGCTTTGGCTTTGCTCAAGGCACAACCGGCTGCACATCCACCAACTCGCATGGAAGCCACAGTTTCTGTAATTTGGAAGGCTGCAGCCCAAGCAGCAACAAAAGTAAGACCATTTGGTCCCCAATCACCTCATGCTTTAGTTTCATTGGTGAATCTCCGGAATAGGGCATCACCTCCTTTGCCCAAAGAATCCATTGGAAACCTTATTGATGCAGCCGCTGCAATCTGCTTTCCTAGTGGCCACCTGGATTTGCCAACCCTGATGGGTGAGCTACGCGAATCAATAGAGAAAATAAACCAGAGTTACATCGAGAACATGAAAGGGGAGAAGGGGCATGGGACATTTAATGAGTTATTGAGGAGAGTAAACCAACTGGCGGACGTGACAAGCGAAGGGGACTGCTTGTTTGTTACAAGCCAGTTGAATAGTGGTGTGTATGAGTTGGATTTTGGATGGGGAAAGCCGATATGGTATTATCTTATGAATTCCAGAATCGCTAGTCGTGCGGCGGTGAGTGAAACGTTGAAGGGTGGTGGTGTTGAAGCAATAGTCTCATTGAGTCCAGATGAAATGGAGATATTTGAGCGCGATTCCGAGCTTTTGTCTTATGCCAGTGTCAACCCTAGTCCTCTTCGATTTGGTGATTGAATGACATGGTTTGCATCTTTCTTTTTTAGTCATTACGATGTAATAATGTGGTTGTATGATTAAAGTACTAAGTAATTTTAACTTTTGAAAGTTGAACTATGAAGTTTAGAAAAGAAAATGTACTTTTTTGGATTTCTGATTTTTTGTTATAGTTGCATATTCATGGGAAGAATCTTGATAATCCAGTTTCTGGACCGATCGAACCGATGTTACACAAAAGCGTGGACCACTTCACCATCAGAGAATATTTGGGTTGGTTTTATTTGTTTTCAAGATTTATCTTTATTTTATATAAAAATAAAAATGTTATAAATATCTATTTGTACGTGCATACAAATTATTATGAATTGACTTTACATATTTAAGTAAACTAGTTGTATCTTCCCATGCTTCGCCGTGGGAATTTGGTTGGTATCGGTTCGGCATATAACAAAACTGGAATTCAGTCATTACCGGTTTGGTTTGTTATAGTACCGACGTTTGCTATAGCAATAATAAAACCAAAATGCCAAACACATGTTTTATATGGCTAGGATATGTTTGAGATTTAAAAAAGCAAATAGAATTATAAAATGAATTTTACCGGGCTTTCTGTCGGCATTGATTTGTTTCGTTACCAAACAAATATAATATTGGCACTCGGTATAGCAATCAAAAGGATATCGGCATGTGTTATGACACATATTATAAAGCCATTTCCCTGATATAGCAATTAAAAGGATATCGACATGCGTTTTGACACATATTATATAGCCATTTCCCTATATAACTTTATTTCTTTGTCAAGTTCTGCACTTACTTTAAAGTTCCAATTTAATTAACTTAGAAACTCTTTCAATATGGTTAGATGGATTACAAGGGTTGTTTCGGGTATTATTGATGCATTTGACCCAAATAATTAAGTAACTAAATAGATATATGGTGAAGATTACTAAAACCTCATATACAAACCCTAATATTCTATCAAACTTCAAACACATTATTGTAGAACTATGGATATAAAACACAACATGCTAATCAACATAAAACACCATAATATTTGTCATTCCATAATCAGAGCCTTATCATCCAAACACAATACAAAACCCACAGATATGATGATTAGTAATGTTCATTATGTTATTTATGGGTTTTTGGTGTGTTTTATGGTTGATATTATTGTCTTTTATGACTTTTTACACTTTTTAGGAAATTTAAACTTTGTAGCCAACTTTTAACCTAATAATAATATATTAATGGTAAAAAAAATTAATAATAAAGATATTGATATTAATATTAATATTAATATTAATGTTAATATTAATAAGAATAATATATCTCTTTCCGTACCTTGAAGAAACGGGAAAAAATGCCCCCTTATCGAGGAACAAAAATTGTTTTATTTGGAACGAGTTACATTCCTTGTGTGTTAGGATCAGAGTTTACTTGTTTGTGTTGTTTTTATAAGAATCAAATGGAAGAAGCTAAACAGGTGATAATTTGCGGCAGAATGAATGAAAAACTTTATAACACAAACAAGGAAAGAAAATTTCATCATATATACTTTGTGTCGAATGATTTCATTACAAAAGATTCAACGTATGCATGAACACTTTCTCCCGCTCAGCCTGAGCTCACTAGTGTTAGTTCGTACAAGATGCAAGTGTGTGAAAAGAGCTAATAGAACAGTACATGCAATGTCTATTTATAGTACAATCCTAAACACTGTAGCATCTTTGCTGACATCACCTAGACAGTGACAGCTAACAATCTTAACAACCTGTAAACACTGATGATTACCGACACTGTTACATTAGACACTGATTATCAAACTACTGATGAATGCTATCCGCTGATGGGGTTCAACCACTGATGAAGACTAAGCAGTGCTTTCCATAAAGGTTGATCAGGCCTTTGACTTCTAGTAGTTCTTTGACTTCAACAGATGACAGGTCTTCAACAGACTTTAGACTTCAGTAGTTCTTTGTATATAACAGACTTTGAGTATCGGCAGACTGTAGAGATCACCAGATGTTGGATGCCACTTCCATTGGAGGGAAAAGGAGTTCAAAGCACTGTTATTAGGATCAGTTATTGCATAACCAGTTTTGGCTTTGTATCATTTGTTCTTCAGGAAGGATCACATGAGCCAACAATCTCTCCCTAGAACAGATGATGCCGAAACACTTCATTATTCTGATCTTTATTCTCTCATCAATAGTTCACGGATTTTCCCTTTGAATTGGAGCTCAAAATCCAAGGAATCTGTGTCTTCTACATCCCCAATCAGTTGAAGGTTCAAAAGATCTTGAAGGTCTCCTGCATTCAGACCATATGCAGCCTTCCTTGACAGCTTTTCAACATTACCATCAGACCTGAGCAGAGTCAATACGTGGGTATCTTTGTCAGACTTCCACTTTATTATTTTTTGGTCTGATGGTTTTCTAGGAATGAGACTTATTTGAGCTGAGTTTGGGGATTGAGGTCTGCTTGCCAACTTTTTGATTGTTTCAGATATTTGAGCAACAAGTTGTTGAGAAGCATCATCCAATCCATATTAAAGTTGGTTTCTGATGGCCTCCTTTCTGTGTTCAGCATACCTCTTCTCATCTTACTCATCAACCTGCTTCTGCCTTTTTAGTTAATTCAAGGCACTGGTGGGTAAAGCAGATGATGAGAACAGCTTTTGAGGGGCATGGGTCTGTTGAGGCCTATCATACACTGGTTTCTGAGGAACATTAGGATCTGTCTTTCTGAGCTCTTCTAACATTCTATAGGTTTCATCAACATTCTGCTTAGACCATCCGCCAATTGATTTAGCAGGCCCATATCCAGCTGCAACAAGCTCTGCTCTCTTTCTTGTGTACCTCAATGCATCATCTACATCAACCTTATTGAATTTATTCCAGTTGGGTGCAAATTTCTTCAATTTGAGGGTCTTTCTTCATCATTTCAATTCTGTTAATTTCTTTTTGAGAGCATCAAGAGGCCACTCTTTGAATTGATACTTGTTGGCTTTGTAGGGCTTGGTCGTCATGATGATGTCTAAATAATCAACCCTTAACTCCTCTTGAAGACTAGCATCTGGTGGCAATTCTGACATGGATTTACTCAGGTCTCTAGCAAAGTCTTCAAGTTTCCTAACTTTGCTAAGCTCATGTTGATACAAACCCTGGTATCTCATGTCTCCTAACCCTTTACTTTCTTCTTTTGCTACCAGCTCTGTTTGTTGGACTTTTAATTTCAAATATTCATCTATATTCTTAGGAGTTCTGAGGTCATATAGAGATGAGAAGGTTCTTTTGGATGGATCCTCTTCTTTGTAAAATTGTATTATTTCATCTTGGACTGCAAGCAGTTTCAGAGGATATTAAGTTGCCAAGGGGATGTTGCGTGGCATGTAACCAATGGGTGGATGATTGAGTAGGTTTGTTTATGGAGATGATGAGGGTGGAATAACTTGTGCAGGAGCAGATGATAAAGGAATTGGTGATGGAATTTCTTTCTCTTCATCAAGTACCAATAAATTTCCTTTTTCTGGCATAGGCAAACTTTAGAGGAGGAGGAGTTTTAGATGGAGAAGGTGGTTTAGGTGAAAAAGGTTGATTGTGAGGGAAATCTTTGAGGTGGTGGTGGTTGTGTTGATGGTGGAGGATCAAAATGAATTGAGTTAGTGGTTTGGCAAACAACTGCTAAAACCACTGGTGTCTCAACAGCTGTTGCCTTAACATCTGTTGATGCTTTTGAGGCATCAACTTCTGTTGGTTTTTTTAGGATGGTGGTGGTGATGAAGCTGTTTTCTGCTTCTTTTGAGGTGGTTTTTACGGTGAAGGTTTTTGAGGTGAAGGTTTGGGTTTGGATGCAGCAGTGGTTGGCTTTTTAGAAGTAATAGTGGTTTTGGGGAATGTGGCAATTGGAGGTTGTTTCTGAATGATTTTCTTCTATTAGAAGTGCCAATGTTTTGTGCTTTGTTTTCTCTTTTCATCTTTTTTCTCTTATTCCTACTTTCAAACATCTGCCTTACTTTCTGTTGTATATTTTCTCTTCTGCTTTTCTAAAATCTCTTCATTTGTCTGTTTATTAACGGTCTTATCAACTCCCTTTTTCTTTCTAGCATCAGATTTTTCAGAAGATTTTTGCAGAAGTGTCTTTGGCAGATCCTTGCTTTTGTTGTTGCTGACCTTTAGGTTTTGCTTTGGGGTCAACATCAAGTTCTCAAGGAATCTTTCTCCCCCTTTTTGTGTCGCAACCCCCGATCCCTTATCTGTCCCGGGAACGGGCGGACGCGAACTCAGAGTTTCGGTGGTATCAGCTTGTTAAATTGGCAGCGGAAATTACATCAGGACCGTGGTTAGAAAATGTTTATCAGAGTAAAACCACCTCATTTAATATTAATAATCATATGGGCAAAACCCAAGTTTCTTCTTACAATACGTTTATAGGGATAAACCCTATTTAATTAAATTTAAAACATCGTCTTTTACATAACTTTTATAGCCACATTTTTCCTAAGCCTTCAGTGCTCTCCAGCTGGGTTTTTACTAATTGGTTATCACATTATGTTACCTGAAACGTGTTTCAAAAACATTTGTCAGCGGGAAATACAGGTGAGTGAATCCCAGTTTAATCAAGAAACATTTTATCAATTAAAACAGTATTGAGAGCGATCACATTATTTATTTCTACACAATTACTCATTCAGTACTGTCAATCCTGACTTGTGGGTCATATTACACATTGGCTAACTCCTCGTCCAATGGTAACGTACTGTCATCCCCGACTTACTACTCACAGTGTAGTAAATTTTGTATACAAAACCCCAACATACCGGCAGTAATTGAAGAACTACAAAGACTCAATCACCGCTTAATCACATTGTAAAACATTTAAGGTTTTGTAAACAGTTACAAAAAGGTTATCAAAAAGAGGATAAACTCACATTGCTATCTTAGACTTCGCGTAAGGGTTTCTTGGGAATAATCTATAATTTACACAAATGTACATTGGTTAGTATCATAACCCTTTGAAAATATTAATGATACCCTCCCCGAGACGGCATTCCAACAACTACGTCGGGCAGAACCACGACAGTTGTTACGGAACCCTAAATCAATCGGGTAGTGTATCTATTACAAAACCGGGGTTATAATACATACAACGGAGCAGAACCTCGCTAATTAGGGGGTATAATACCCGCGTATTATAAGTTTATTATCAGAATTTGAGATACAGAAATGAATTGTGAATGAAATTTGGTTGAACCCGATGGCCTTCTTATATAGTGCTGATATTGGACTCTCACGCGGCCCGCGTGAAAGATAAGGGGCGCTTACGCGGCCCGCGTCAACCCTGGTCAACAGGGTAGCTTGTCCGGGTCATCTACTAGGCTCGACAGGATGATGACACGTGTCGGCCTGGGGTGTCTCCGCGTTGTTGATCTCTCGCGGCCTGCGTACACTTAACATAGGTCTTACGCGGCCCGCTTGGACTTAAGAAAATCAAAGGAATCCGGTTCTAACCTTGATAACGCCCGCGTAAGGGTTTGAGGTGGGTCTACGCGGCCCGCCTTAGCCCTAGATTTAAATTTTTATTTATTTTAAATACTATTTAATGTATTTCGGGATCGGTTTTCACATACGGGGTGTATTTAAAGACATATTGGGACATTAAAAAAAATATAATAGGGTATCGGAAATATTCGAGAGTGTCGGTTTTACTGAGGGTTGTTACATCCTCCCCACCTTGTTTTAAAGCTCGTCCTCGAGATCTACTGGAACAAGTGCGGATATTTCCTTTGCATTTCAGATTCAAGCTCCCATGTGTACTCAGGTCCTCTTTTGGAGTCCCACTTCACTTTGACCAGAACTAATCTCTTATGCTTGAGGTTCTTGACTTTCCTGTCTTCAATTTGTAGAGGCCTTTCTACAAA
Source organism: Helianthus tuberosus (assembly GCA_030545235.1). Lineage (NCBI taxonomy): Eukaryota > Viridiplantae > Streptophyta > Magnoliopsida > Asterales > Asteraceae > Helianthus > Helianthus tuberosus. Next base: position 126,280,816 of record CM060351.1, on the reverse strand, counting down.
CTTGAGTTGTTAATTTACCTCGATATCCTTAAGAGGTACTATCAATGATTCATCAGCTAAACACTTTTTGAGATTAGATACATGAAACACATCATGTATTCCTGCCATTTCCTCTGGCAGTTGTAGCTGATAGACTACAGGTCCTATTCTTTTAATAATCTCAAAAGGTCCAATATACCTGGGACTTAGCTTTCCCCGTTTGATGAATCTTACTACTCCTTTCCAAGGAGAGACTTTCAACAATACTTTATCTCCTACTTGAAATTCCAATGGCTTGCGTCGGTTATCAGAATAACTCTTCTGTCGATCACGTGCTGCTTTCAGTCGTTCCTTAACTTGAATAATCTTATCAGCTGTTTCTTGCACTATCTCAGGTCCAGACGGTTGCTTTTCCCCAATTTCTGCCCAACAGACTGGGGTTCGGCACTTTCGTCCATAAAGTGCTTCGAATGGTGCAGCATTGATACTTGTGTGATAACTATTATTATAAGAAAATTCTATTAAAGGTAAGTGATCGTCCCAATTACCTCCGAAATTAATTACACAAGCTCTAAGCATGTCTTCCATCGTCTGAATTGTTCTTTCGCTTTGCCCGTCGGTTTGAGGATGATAAGCTGTGCTTAGATTTAACTTGGTTCCCATAGCCTTTTGGAAACTTGACCAAAAATGAGAGGTAAATCGGCTATCTCTATCAGAAATAATTGATAAAGGAATTCCATGTAAAGAAACAATTTCATTTACATATAATTTAGCTAGTTGTTCCATACTGAAAGTTTTCTTCATTGGTAAGAAATGGGCTTACTTGGTTAGCCTATCTACAATCACCCAGATTGTATTATTACCTTTCTTTGTTTTGGGTAATTTGGTAACAAAATCCATTGTTATTAATTCCCATTTCCATACTGGCATTTCTAATTGCTGTAACAAACCTGAGGGTTTCTGGTGTTCAGCTTTGACTTGTGAACAAGTTAAACATTTAGAAACATAGGCTGCTATGTCCTTTTTCATTCCTATCCACCAGAAATTTTTCCTTAAATCCTGGTACATTTTATCATTTCCTGGATGCATCGTATATTTGGACTTATGGGCTTCTTCTAATATACGGTGACGTAGGTTTCCTAATTTAGGTATCCACCTTCTCTTTTCATGGAATCTCCAAATTCCATCTGTTCTTTGTTCTAATTCTTTTAGCATACCTTTTAATTTTTCAGTATCATCCTTGATTACTGATTCTTGTGCCTCTCTTATCTGATTATTTAAATCTACTTGTAGATTTAATTTAAGAGAACGTACCCTTTTTGGCTTTTCATGATACTTTCGGCCTAAAGCATCTGCCACTACATTTGCTTTTCCTACATGGTACTGGATATCACAATCATAGTCACTAAGCATCTCCATCCAGCGTCTTTGTCTCATATTCAACTCCTTTTGCTTGAAAATATACCTTAAACTCTTATGATCAGTGAATATGGTAAACTTACTACCATAAAGGTAATGTCTCCAAATCTTAAGAGCAAAAATTATAGCTCCTAATTCTAAATCATGGGTTGAATAATTCTCTTCAGGATTCTTAAGTTGTCTAGATGCATAAGCTATAACCTTTTGTCGTTGCATCAATACACATCCATAACCTAATTTAGAAGCATCACAATAAACTACAAAATCTTCAGTTCCTTCTGGCAATGCTAGTATGGGTGTATTAGTTAATCTTTGCTTAAGGATTCTAAAGGCTTCTTTTTGTTTTAATCCCCATTCAAATTTAACAGATTTACAGGTTAGCTTAGTTAAGGGAATTGCTATTCTAGAAAAATCTTGAATAAATCTTCTATAATAACCAGCCAATCCTAAGAAACTTCTAACCTCGGTTGGTAACTCAGGGGTTTTCCATTTAGTAATTGCCTCGATCTTTGTTGGATCCACATGAATTCCTTCATGATTGACTAGGCGTCCAAGAAATTGTACCTGTTCTAACCAAAACTCGCACTTTGAAAATTTAGCGTAAAGCTTTTCCTTTCTTAATAAACTTAAAAGTGCGTGCAAATGCTTTGCATGATCTTCCTTATTTTTAGAATAAATGAGAATATCATCTATAAAAACAATTATGAATTTATCCAAATATGGCTTACATATTCGGTTCATCATGTCCATAAATGCGGCTGGGGCATTGGTTAAACCGAATGGCATGACAGTAAATTCATAATGTCCATACCTTGTTCTAAATGTAGTTTTAGGAATGTCCTCTTCCTGTGCCTTTAATTGATGATATCCTGACCTTAAATCGATTTGAGAGAAAAATCGAGCTCCTTGCAGTTGATCGAACAGATCATCGATTCTCGGTAATGGGTACCGATTCTTAATCGTGACTTTTTTCAATTCACGGTAGTCAATGCACATACGCATTGATCCGTCCTTCTTTTTAACAAACAGTATTGGCACTCCCCATGGCGATGAACTTGGTTGTATTAATCCTTTCTCCAACAATTCATCTAATTGTTTCTTCAGTTCTTGCATTTCGGCTGGTGCCAAACGGTAAGGTGCTTTGGCAATCGGTGTTGTTCCCGGTATTAAATGGATTCTGAATTCAACTTCCCTATCTGGAGGTTGCCCTGGCAATTCTTCTGGAAATACATCTGAAAATTGAGATACTACGGGAATATCTTTCAAATCCTTTCCTTTAGTGTTAGTGATTATAGAAATCAAATACACTAATGATCATTTTCTTATATAACTTGCAGTTTTCATCACAGAGATGAATTTTGTGGATCTAGATGGTTTATCTCCTTTTATTGTGATCGTTTTACCTTTTGGTGAATTTACTTGAATTGACTTTTGATCACATAAAATACTGGCTTTATTGGCTATTAACCAATCCATTCCTAAAACAACATCAAATCCTACCAGATTCACGGGATAAAGATTTGCAATAAATTTCTGATTTAAAATTTCTATTCTTGCTCCCTGCAAGATTTTAGAAATCCTAACGGTTTCTCCATTAGCTGTCTCTACTAGACATTCTTGTGGTAGTTTAGTTAATGACTGATTTAGAAATTTGCAAATTAATAAAACTTTGGTTCGCACCAGAGTCAAATAATACTTTAGCAAAAATATCATTAACTAAAAACGTACCAGCTATGACATCTGGAATCATCTTAGCTTCATCTGCAGTCAGAACAAATGCTCTAGCATTTTGAGTATTCTTGTTGTTTGTAGTTTGAGCTAATTTCGGACAATTAAGCTTGATATGACCTTGTTCTCCGCTGTTGTAACATATCCTGTTATTAGCTTTCTTCCTGCAATTTTCCTTCTTGTGTCCCGATATTTTGCAAAAGTTACAGTATATAGAGCATCTTCCTGAATGCTTTCTTTTGCAATTCTTACAGTAAGGTGTAGAGGTAGAACCTACATTTTTCCCACGATTAAAATTTCCAAAATGAAATTCTTGTGTGAGTTTCTGGGATAGGTTCCTCCTTTGATCCTCTTCTCGGGTACGGACTAATTCATCTGTCAAGGGATTTGCTAGTTCTACAGCTTCTTCTATGGTTTGAGTTCTAGCTGCCTTGACTACGTGTCTTATCTCACCGATTAATCCCCAAATATAACGGGAGATCAATACTGGTTCTGGTGAAGCAAGAGTTGGCACTATTCTAGCATATTCGAAGAATAATTTAGTGTATCCCTTACTATCCACACCAGTCATCCTAAGGTTTAGGAATTTGTTTGCTATCTGTTCCTTCTCATTTGGTGGGCAGAATTTCCTTTCTACCTTGTTCTTAAATTCTTCCCATTCCATATTGTAAGTTCTATCACTTCCTCTTGATTGGAGGATAGTGTTCCACCATTCTAATGCTGAATTCTTAAACAGATTAGAAGCAAACAGTATCTTATCTTCTTCAGCACAATTACTTATTCTTAAGAATGCCTCAGTTTTCTCTATCCAGCGTAGGGTTGCAATGGCTCCTTCATTGCCCGAGAATTCCATTGGTTTACAAGACCATAATTCTTTATAAGAACAACCATAAGGCATGGTTCTTCTTCTTTTGGGAATGGGCACCTGAAGTACACGTCCATTGTTCACATTTTTCTCGGGTTCGATGGTCGCTTACTGCTATGCTTACTTTTATTATTCGCTTCTTGAATCGTTTGAATAATAAATGGCATTGCATCTATGATTCCTTGTGCTACTATATGCTGAACAGCACTATTATCCATTTGGTTTCCATTGTTATTGATACTTGGATTCTCATTAACCACGTTAATGTTACTCTGGTTATCATTATTCAGATTTCCTTGATTTCCTTTGTCGGCCATCTGAATTTTAAACATTTACCCCATATTAATATCACAAGATAATATTTAATATAGTTAATCACATGACACGCAATCTAGCCAAAAACGTCGATCATTGCGACTTTTACTCTATTTCCATATACTATTATGTATCTATTACACACTAGTACTGAAATAAAAATTACAATACCAACAGAATAGAATCACACTAATAGTAATAGGCATCTGTACACACATATTTTATTTATTTTTATTTTATTATATTATATTATTATTACTATTACCATCTCACCATCACATCTACGGATATGGATTCATCCAGAAATCCATATTGCGCTCATCGTATTTCCAGACGAGTCGCTCTCCCACCTGTATCATTCGCTCACTGCTTTCTAAAATTTCCTCCCCAAAAGTCCTAAGTTCTTACACGTTTTCTGCACTCATTGGGGGTGCAGGTTCTAGGACTGGGTTCGGAATCTGGGGTGCGGGTTCCTGATATGGGGGTGAAAGTGCCTGAAATCGGTAAGGATCTTCTAAGATTTCCCTAATGTAGTTATCATGGTAATAGGGATCTAAAGGGTCCATACCTGGGTAGGCTCCTATGTTCTGTATAGGTGTGTCTTCATGAATCGGGTAACGTTGCACATAGTCCCTAACGTCATCCCACCAAGGATCGTAATTTGGGTCTAGGGGATTTGGTGTTGGTACCCTAGGGATTTCTTCTGGGTTGAAGTCATGCATTTCCACTTGGTTTTCAGGGTTTTCTATTTCCATGGGTTGGTTAGGGATTTGCAATTGTGGTTGGGGTGCTATTGTTTGCTCCAGATTAGGGTCAGCAGCAGTTGTGGCTAGGATATGGAAATTAGCTAGGCTTCTATTAAGCATATCCTGTGTATGGGCATCTGTCTTTCGTTTAGCGGCTGCTAAAACTCTTTGCTGTTGCAACTTTTGCATTCTTTTCCTACGTGCAAAGGCTTCCTTACTAAACCATCCCCGTTTCTTATGAGGGAATGGCTCTTCTGACTTGGCTTTAAAAGCAAACATCCCTTCTTCCTGATCAGCAGAATACCCAGAAAGGGAAGGCTGTGAAGAGGTACCTTCACTCCTAGGTGAATCAGACAACTAACGACACATGTCTGAGGGTCCTTGATCACTCATACTGTAAACTAACAAATAGTCAAATAACACATAACAAATAAATACAGTTATGCACGTATTTCTGTAATTTATTTCCTAACACAAAATTTAGAATTTAAGTGTCAGCAAAACACTTCTTTGGCTTAGACCAGTGGCTAGGCCCTGATACCACCTTCTGTCGCAACCCCCGATCCCTTATCTGTCCCGGGAACGGGCGGACGCGAACTCAGAGTTTCGGTGGTATCAGCTTGTTAAATTGGCAGCGGAAATTATATCAGGACCGTAGTTAGGAAATGTTTATCAGAGTAAAACCACCTCATTTAATATTAATAATCATATGGGCAAAACCCAAGTTTCTTATTACAATACGTTTATAGGGATAAACCCTATTTTATTAAATTTAAAACATCGTCTTTTAGGTAACTTTTATAGCCACATTTTTTCCAAGCCTTAAGTGCTCTCCAGCTGGCTTTTTACTAATTGGCTGTCACATTGTGTTACCTGAAACGTGTTTTAAAAACATTTGTCAGCGGGAAATACTGGTGAGTGAATCCCAGTTTAATCAAGAAACATTTTATCAATTAAAACAGTATTGAGAGCGATCACATTGTTTATTTCTACACAATTACTCATTCAGTACTGTCAATCCTGACTTGCGGGTCATATTACACATTGGCTAACTCGTCGTCCAATGGTAACGTACTGTCATCCCCGACTTACTACTCACAGTGTAGTAAATTTTGTATACAAAACCCCAACATACCGGTAGTAATTGAAGAACTACAAAGACTCAATCACCGCTTAATCACATTGTAAAACATTTAAGGTTTTGTAAACAGTTACAAAAAGGTTATCAAAAAGAGGATAAACTCACATTGCTATCTTAGACTTCGCGTAAGGGTTTCCTGGGAATAATCTATAATTTACACAAATGTACATTGGTTAGTATCATAACCCTTTGAAAATATTAATGATACCCTCCTCGAGACGGCATTCCAACAACTACGTCGGGCAGAACCACGACAGTTGTTACGGAACCCTAAATCAATCGGGCAGCGTATCTATTACAAAACCGGGGTTATAATACTTACAATGGAGCAGAACCTCGCTAATTAGGGGGTATAATACCCGCGTATTATAAGCTTATTATCAGAATTTGAGATACAGAAACGAATTGTGAACGAAATTTGGTTGAACCCGATGGCCTTCTTATATAGTGCTGATATTGGACTCTCACGCGGCCCGCGTGAAAGATAAGGGGCGCTTACGCGGCCCACGTCAACCTGGTCAACAGGGTAGCTTGTCCGGGTCATCTACTAGGCTCGACACGATGATGACACGTGTCGGCCTGGGATGTCTCCGCGTTGTTGATCTCTCGCGGCCCGCGTACACTTAACATAGGTCTTACGCGGCCCGCTTGGACTTAAGAAAATCAAAGGAATCTGGTTCTAACCTTGATACCGCCCGCGTATGGGTTTGAGGTGAGTCTACGCTGCCCGCCTTAGCCCTAGATTTAAATTTTTATTTATTTTAAATACTATTTAATGTATTTCGGGCTCGGTTTTCACATACGGGGTGTATTTAAAGACATATTGGGACATTAAAAAAATATAATAGGGTATCGGAAATATTCGAGAGTGTCGGTTTTACTGAGGGTTGTTACATTTTGGCATCATCTTGAACTTCTTTTTCAAAGATAGGTGCATGGGAAGTGCCCGTTAATTTTGCAAGGGATTCTTTGATACCCCTAATATCTGCCTAGGTATCCTGGTATCTTGCATCAACCAAAACTCTGATCAGCTCCATGTGTGAGTTGTGGTTGATTTCAGCTAATTCCCTTTGAGCTGCAAGAATGGGTTGTACTGAATTCCAAAGCTCTTGGGTGATTTGCTGGTGACTAGGCTGACTTTTAGATGCCTCCAACACTTGTTTCAGCATGTCTTTCATCTCACCAACAGTGTTTTCAAAGGAGTTCATTCTATCCGTCAATTCTCTATATTTTGATTCATCACCTAACTTAATAGGATCACCCGAATTCCCACCAGAGGTGGTTGTATCTGCTTTTGTGATAGGAGTAGACTCCAAATCATCAGCAGATGCCCCTTTTTCTTGGTTCTAGGGACTTCCCTCTGCATCAGTGGTTACCTTGGTAGAAACAACAGTGGTTGCCTTCAAGGGAGTCTTAGAGATGAAACTACTGTCCAAATGTATATCAGTTGATTCAACATTTGTAGTAGCTGCTCCACTTGAACTACCAACAAGAATTTCATGAAATTCAAGTGGTGTAGCCTCCTCACTGTTTGTGGGATAGCTATTTATACAGGTTCAGAAACAACCATTATGGAAGTTATACTCTCAGTAATGTGTTGGTGAGATGGGCTGCTTATTGTCTGAGTGTCAATAGCATCAAACAGTGGTATAAAGGTTGGTGGAATGGGAGATGAAGGGAGTGGTGTTGAAAGAGACATTGCCTTGGGAGAAGGGCTTTTAAACATACTTTCAAGTGAAGGTAATGTTTCATATTGTGGTGTCCCTGTGCTTACAACATGTTCCTTTTATGAGGAAACATGAGGAGTTTGGTTTTTTGGTTAGATCTTCCCACTTGTTGTGAGGAAGTAGCAACAGTGGTTTCTAGTGACATTTGTGTTGCCACATGGTTAACCTCTGGGATCTAATATTCTAGAGGACCCTTATTTGTGGGTTCGGTTGGCTTTTTGGATTTGGTCTTTTTGGGTTTAGATGGAGGGGGTTTCACAGCAGTGGTTATGGTGCTATGATCACCATGAGCAGTGGGCTCAGCAACAGAGGTTTGAGGAGCAGATGTGGACTCATCTAAAATTTGCTCACACCTCTTTGTTTTTGTTTTTGGAACATTTGACTCTTTGTCCGTTAGGCGAGTAAAAGTTTCGGATGAAAGACTATTCATTTTAAAAGTTGTACCTTTTTCAAAGGCTTTTTGTGGAAGCTTCTTTTGCAGGTAATAGCTAAAAAGTCTTGGAAACATGAGATAAGAAGCATTCTTCTCATTTTTAATGTTTTTCAAATTATTAACCATATCAGTAAACAGTGCTTGGGAGTAGTTAAAATCATTTTTAGTCGAAATTGCATACCCCAAGTACTAAATATTCAGAGGTACTTCATTAAAAGCAGTGGTTTTGTTTGAAAGACATGTTAACAGGGTATGGAACAGGAATTTCATGGGAGGTGGAAAATTTGGTTTAAACATGGTGGCTTTATTCAATTGTCCATCATAACCCCTTTCAATCAAGTCTGTTTGAAACTCATTTTTTGGGAAAGAAATTTTACCTGCTAAGTCATTCATCTGGAATGCTTCAGATATGGTAGTGGGGATTATGGCAACCAATACAGCTCCGACTGTTGATGTGATACCAAATGGCTCATTGCCTAGTTCCTCAATATTGGCATTTGCCCAGAAGTCACGGAGTGTGTCTTGGTAGATTGGTGCATAGGCGGTGAGAAGTGTTTCATTCAATTATTGAGTAAAATTTTGTATTTTTGTCGGTTTTTTCAAAGGTACAAAGGTAGTTATGAGGATGTTTGATGATTAGAGCCATGGTCGGAGTTAGAAATTAGGGATGAGCTCGGTACTGTTCGGTACCGAAAGAACCGGTACCGAAAATCCCCAAAAGTGGGTACCGGTACCGGTAGCGAATATACCCAGTTAGGTACGGTTCGGTACCGGTACGGTACCGGTATTTGAGGGTAAAAACCGGTAAATACCGGTACCGAACCGGTACCGTACCGGACCGGTACCGAACAGGTTCAAAAATGCTAAAAGTCGGTACCGAATCGGTACCAAAAAAGTACCCGGTTCGGTAAATTCAGTACCGGTACCGGGAACGATTTGCTCATCCCTATTAGAAATCACAAATGGTTGAAGAAGAAGTGAAGAAGAAGGTGGAAACCATTTTGGAGAATTTTGAATTCGATACGGCGAGTAAATTGTGTAAAGCTCTGTTTGGGATTTAATCATGGTTTTATAGAAAGGAAAAAGTGAATGCTAACGTGGCAGCGGTTTCAAAGATCAGATGGTTAACATCTGCCCACGTGGCAATCTCTGATGAAAAAGTGGATGACAGTTGTTTGGAAACCATTGTTAGGCAACAATAGTGGTTGGGAACAGTGTATATGAAAGCAGTGGCTGATTTTAGTCTATCAGTGGATAGACATCAGAGGTTGGAACCACGGTTGTTTGGTCAAACAGTGGTCAACAAAGGATATATAAAACAGAGGTTGTCTTTCAGCAGTGGCTGAATTTTTAACCAATCGGAGGTTTATAACATCAGTGGATATGCACAGACTTTTAAGGATTTATGAAAAATTTTCATTTTAAGCTATTTTTAAGGATGGATTTTTGACTTTCTGAAAATATTTTAATGCTGTTTATTCAAGGAAAAGAAGTTTTTGCCTTCTAATCCAAGTTAAGCATGCCAATCCTAGAGATCAAACTTTCAAAGGTGGATGTATCTAATGCTTTTGTTAGAATATCTGCCAGTTGATCTTTAGTTGGAACATGATGCAGAGAAATCAAACATTTTTCATAGAAATCCCTCACAAAGTGATGTCTGATATCAATGTGCATGGTGGTTGAGTGGGATACTGGATTTTTGATGATATTTTCAGCTGCTTGATTGTCCAACATGAGAGGAGTCTATAGAGCAGTTATACCAAAATTCAGTAACTGGTTTTGAAGCCACAATAGTTGGGTTGTACAGCTTGCAGCAACAATATATTCAGCTTCAGCAGTGGATGTGGAAACAGCTGCTTGCTTTTTGCTTTGCCAAGACACTAAGCAATTGCCTAGGAATCCCTCCTGATATAGACTTCCTTGTGGTGTTGCATCAAGCAAAATCATTGTTTGAGTAACCTGAAAGCTTGACATTCCCATTAGTAGGATACCAGATACCAAGTGTGGGAGCACCTTTAATGCATCTGAATATTCTTTTTACAATAGTGAGATTAGACTTCTTAGGTGCTGACTAGGATCTAGCACAGACACATGTTGCAAACATGATGTTTGGCCTTGATGCAGTTAGGTACAATAAAGACCCAATCATGCTTCTATATAAGGTCTGATCAACCAAGTCATCTTTTTCATCAGACATGGCATGCTTTATGGTTGCCATGGGTGTACTACATGGTTTGCAATCATTCATATCAAATTTGTTCAAAAGATTTTTTACATATTTGCTTTGATGAATGAAAGTTCCATTTTGCAATTGCTTAACTTGGAGACCAAGAAAGCATTGGAGTTCACCCATGGCACTCATTTCAAACTCTGCTGTCATGAGTTGTCTAAACTCTTCACACATGGTATTACATGTGCTTCCAAAGATGATGTCATCAACATAAATTTGGACTATCATCAAATATTTTCCTCTCCATTTTAAAAACAGTGTTTTATGAATTTTACCTCGTGTAAAGCCTATGGAGATTAGAAAAGTGGAACGAGATTCATACCAGACCCTTGGTGCTTGCTTCAAGCCATACAAAGCTTTATTGAGCTTGTAGACATGATCAGGATAAAAAGAATCTTCAAAACCAGGAGGTTGACATACATATACCTCTTCCTGTATTTTGCCATATAGGAAAGCATGCTTTATATCCATTTGATACACCTTAATGTTGTGGTTGACAGCAAAGGCTAAGAACAATTTGATGGCTTTTGTCACACCCTGATCTCCGGTGGGCCCGGAAGGGTACAATCGTGACGGTTGGATAACAGTTGTCACAATATAATAATATGTAGCGGAAGTATTGGATTGAAATTATTAAAATAAAGCTTGAATGTATAAAAGTATTACAAGCGTTCGATACAAGCCCACAGGCAGGATCTAATTAAACAAAGTTTTAGATATCATATGCCTTAAGCATCAGGAGTGCAAATTCCTTAGCCTTCATTCTTGCCGACCCGTATTCCCAGCCTGTTATAAGGTTCGGTACCTGCTGTCGCAACCCCCGTCCCCTATCTACCCGGGACCGAGCGGCCGCGGCCAGTATTAGTGGTATCGGTGTTTATCATTATTTAGCAGCGGAAATTTCATCAGGACCGTCGTTAGGAAATATTTTATCAGAGTAAAACACCATATTTTATAATAAATATATTGGGATAAAACCCAAGTTTTTGTTACAAACAGGTTTATAGGAATAAATCTTATTTTATTGAAATAAAACATCTTCTTTATTTTAGGTAACTTTATAGCCACTTTTCCAAGCCTTCAGTGCTGTCCAGTTGCCTTCTATTTGGCTTTCACATTTTGTTACCTGAAACGCGTTTAAAAACATTTTGTTAGTGGGAAATACTGGTGAGTGAATCCTAATTTAATCAAGAAGAGTTTTATCATTTCACAGTATTGAGAGCGATTACAATGTTTATATCTACACAATTACTCATTCAGTACTGTCAATCCTGACTGGTGATGCAAGAGTTGGCACTATTCTAGCTTATTCAAAGAATGTAGTAGTGTAACCCTTACTATCTACTCTAGTCATTCTAAGGTTTAGGAAATTATTTGCTATCTGTTCCTTGTCATTAGGAGGACAGAATTTCCTTTCCACCATATTCTTAAATTCCTCCCATTCCATATTGTAAACCCTGTCACTTCCCCTAGACTGGAGGATAGTGTTCCACCATTCTAATGCTGAGTTCTTAAATAGATTGGAGGCAAACATTATCTTATCCTCTTCTGCACACTTGCTTATTTTCAAGACTGCCTCAGTCTTTTATATCCAGCGTAGAGCTGCAATAGCCCCTTCATTGCCTGAGAATTCTATTGGTTTACAGGACCAGAATTCTTTGTAAGAACAACCATAAGACATGGTTCTTCTTCTTTTTGGAATGGGCACTTGAAGTGTTGGTCCATTGTTTACGCTGTGTTCCGGTTCAGTAGGTGGTCGTTTACTGCCATTATTACTTCTATTATCCGCAATATATGGCATTGCGTCTATAATCCCCTGTGCCACTATATGTTGGATGGCACTGTTATAACCTGGGTGTCCATTATTATCGTTATTCTGGTTTTCCTGGTTCACTTCATTGTCCATCTGAATTTTAAACATTTAACACATATTAAGATCATAAGATAACATTTAATGCAAACGATCACACAACAAGCATATTGATCAAAATCGTCGAACATTGCGACCTTTACTCTATTTTATATTATGCATCTATATCTATTACAAATACAACTGGAATTTGAAATACAATACTAGTATGCATCCGTAGCTGTTATCTAGATATTATATATATATATATATATATATATATATATATATATATTCAAACATACACACATATTATATATATAGAAAAAATATATCGTACATTACGGCTTAACGTACTTCACATACGACAACTTGCGTGATTTGTTCTATAACATGCGTGATTAATGTTTTCAATATGCGTGATTATTGTGTTTCAACATGCGTGATTTTGGATTTTTGAGTTATAACGTGGGTGATTTTTAAAATGAACGTGCGTAATTACCTGTCGTACGTGATGTACGTTAAGCCGTAATGTACGTTAACCTTCCTCACTCTCTCTCTCTATATATATATATATTATTAATATTACTATTACTGATAGGGGTTCATCCAAAATTCCATATTACGCTCGTCATATTTCCAGACGAGTCGCTCCCCTATCTGTCTCATCCTCTCACTTCCTTCTAAAATCTTCTCACCAAAGGTTCGGAGTCCTTGCACATTCTCATTGCTCATAGGTGGTGCGGGTGCTGGTATTGAGTCTGGGAACTGGGGCATGGGTTCTTCGTGTGGGTAAGGGTTCTCTAGAATTTCCCTGATATATTGGTCATTATCAAATTATGGGTCCAAGAGGTCCAGATTTGGGTAGGCTGCTAGGTTTGGTATGAGTTCGTTTGGTATTGGGTAGCATTGTTCATAATCCCTATGGTCTTCAAACCATGGATCATAGTCTGGGGGATGGGGTGCTGGTACTCTAGGTATTTCTGCTGGGTCAAAATCAGGCATTGGGATTTGATCTACTGGGTTTGGTTCTAATTCCATAGGCTGTGTGAGAAATAGTGGTAACGGCTGGGGTGCTATGAGTTGTTCTAGATTTGGGTCTGCAGTTGTAGTGGCTAATATGTGGAAATTGGCTAGTATCCTATTGATTATATCTTGTGATTGAGCATTCATTTCTCTATTAGCGGCTGCTAAAGCTCTCTGTTGCTGAAGTTTTCTCATCCTTTTTCTACGTTCATGAGCTCCACTGCTGAACCATCCTCTCTTCTTAGGAGGGAATGGCTCTTTAGATTGTGCTTTGAACACGAAAATCCCATCTTCGGTGTCAGCCGAATACCCGAGGGGGTAGGCTGTGAAGAGGTGCCTTCGTCCCTAGGTGAGCTGGACAACTGACGGTAAGCATCTGAAGGTCCTTGGTCGCTCATACTGTAAACTAACAAAATGTCAAATAACACAAAACAATAAAATATACACGTAGTTCCGTAAATAATTTCCTAACATATTGAATAATATTTTGGTGTCAGCAGAACACTTATGTGGCTGAATCAGTGGCTGTGGCTCTGATACCACCTTCTGTCGCAACCCCCGTCCCCTATCTACCCGGGACCGGGCGGCCGCGGCTAGTATTAGTGGTATCTGTGTTTATCATTATTTGGCAGCGGAAATTTCATCAGGACCGTAGTTAGGAAATATTTTATCAGAGTAAAACAACATATTTTATAATAAATATATTGGGATAAAACCTAAGTTTTTGTTACAAACAGGTTTATAGAAATAAATCCTATTTTATTGAAATAAAACATCTTCTTTATTTTAGGTAACTTTATAGCCACTTTTCCAAGCCTTCAGTGCTGTCCAGCTGGCTTCTATTTGGCTTTCACATTTTGTCACCTGAAACGTGTTTAAAAACATTTTGTCAGTGGGAAATACTGGTGAGTGAATCCCAATTTAATCAAGAAGAGTTTTATCATTTCACAGTATTGAGAGCGATTACAATGTTTATATCTACACAATTACTCATTCAGTACTGTCGATCCTGACTGGTGGGTCATATTACACATTGGCTATCTCTTTGTCCAATGGTAACGTGTTCCACATTTTGTATACAAAACCCCAACATACCGGCAGTAATTGAAGAATTACAAAGACTCAATCACTGCTAATTATAATTTAAAATACATAAAGGTTTTGTAAAAACAGTTTGCAAAAAGGTTTACAAAAAGGAGATTACTCAAAATGCTAATTTAGGGTTTTCCTTTGTGATTTCCTGGTGATTATCTATTAATTACGCAATGCACACGCGTTATTATATTAACCCAATATTTACATTGGTTATACCCTCCCCGAGACAGAACTCCAACGACTACGTCGGGCAGAGCCTCAACAGCCGCTACAGAGCACTAGACAATCGGGCAACGTATCTAATACGTAACCGAGGGTTAAAATACTTACAACGAGGCAGAACTTCATTAATTAGGGGAGTATAATGCCCGAAAAATTATTTCTACACTATAGAAATTGAGAGAGAGATTTGAGATTTGAACGAGGAAACTGAAGGTCGATCGATCCAATTTATAGGGCTGGAACAGGGGGTCCTCGCGGCCCACGTAAGCCGAACGCAAAGCCTTCGCGGCCCGCGACATAGGCCAGGTAGGCCCTAGCTTGGCCCGGTCACCGCTCTAGCTTCGACACGTGTTGACACGTGGCGGCTCCGGGTCGTGCCTCATGTCCTATCGCTCGTGGCCCGCGTAAGATGAAGAACAAGTCTTCGCGGCCCACGAGAGACTATAAAAACTGATTTTTATTTGATTTTTGTAAAAATAAAGGTAATTAGGGTCCGTTTTCATATACGGGGTGTATTTTAGGACGTATAGGGGCAATCTAAATATTTTAGGGGTGTCAGAAATATTTTAGGAGGGTTGTTATACCTGCTGTTTAATCTTTTGAAAATACGTTAGCCAAAGTTGGTAAATATAATTAACTGACTCTTTGGAAAAATAGTTTTTCGAAAAGAGTTTATACATATGGAAAACCCATAGGTGATCCTTTAAATATATTTGGGATTATTCTTGTTACGAGATTATATACTTGATTAACCCATTGGGTTGTCCGGACATGGTATCATTAACCCCCAATTATATCAATTATCAAGTAAATGGATTAAACCGTATTCTTACACTTTTGCGCAATCATAGGCGACTTACTTATGTAATAATCGTCCCAAGAGGCATATTTGTCATCCCAAGTTTACACTAAAATAAGTCAAGAGTATTTACCTTTTTGCTAGCTTCCAATCAACAATACTATATTCGGCAAAAAGCCGCAAGTCTAACTATTATTGACCCAAGTACGATTATCTAGGGGGGGAGGGGGTACTATAGTCTGGAATGAACAGATTTATTATCTGTTAGAATGTATACGTGTCAAAGGTAGTTCCTTTAGATATGACCCGATACTTAAGAATAGGTTCGCTAGATTAAGCGTATACCGAATAGAATGTGGTTTAAACCCAACAAGTACTAGGACTTGTATAATATGGGTAAACAAAGCACATTCTAGATTTTTAGATTAAAACGATAAGGTTAAACCCTTTTCGGTTAACTTATGTAAATAGGTTACGTAAGTCTAACCGTACGCGTATAAGCGATATCGGGTAACCGGATGAGTCATGAACAAGTTCCATATGCCAATATACTTTAAACTATAATATCAGTAGGATATCGACTTGTATGCCTGTTAAGGTTTTAAAATCAAACAATGCCTCATAGGGGTTTTGGTCATTTAGCGACGTATAAAAGAGACTTGCATATAATCTGATGTTACGACCATAAACATTCTGTGAAAAAACTTTATTCATGATATAATATTAGTAGGATATCAAACATATGTGTGTTTTATAGTTTAAGACCAAACTATGCACCTTAGGGGCATTTTGGTCATTTCACACATAGCTTCGAAAGCTTAAATTGGGATTCTGAGTTTACAACATGTACCTACTACAAAAGTATTTAAAATGATTTATAAAATCAGTAGGTAACAAGTCTTGATTGCTAAATATGGTTTAAAACCATATTATGCCCCGAACAGCGTTAAAGTCGTTAAATGACGATATGTGCGATGTTTAAGGAAAACTGATGTGATGATCAGGTTTATATGACCAAAATATGATATTTAATATAACATATCAGTAGGAAAAAGGTTTTGTATGAAAATCAAGCTTTAAAACCATTTTGTGTGTTATAAGGGCATTATCGTCATTTAAGAACATAATACAAGCACTTGTGCATAAACTCAGTTTATAATCTGAATTGATATCTCAAAATATCCTAATTATGATATTAAATCAGTAGGCAATGAGTTTGGTATAAGGAATTATGCTTAAAATCGATTTATGCGCCTAAAGGGCAATTTGGTCACTTTAAAGCACAATTTACGACATTATACGCAAACTTAGTTTATGATCAGATTTGTAACATCAAAATATGTTAAACATGTTAACATATCAGTACCTAAATCATTTGTAAGCTTATTTATGTCTAAAACCTTATTTTTGCTAAAAAGGGCATAAAGGTCAAAGTATGGCATAAATACGGAAACTTGCATAAAACTCAGATAACTAATACGATCATGTAATATAACCTTCTAGGGTTATGCTGCATCATATTACGATCATAACGGAACCTTAAATCAGTAGCATACTAGTCTAATTCGGTTCATAATAAAAAGTCAATGCAAAAGTCAAACTTCACGACTTTCGGTTGCGAACCGACCCTAAAACTGGAATTGACGAGCCGAACATGTTTACACATGTTCTAATAATTATTACCAATTTGTATAAGTGATAAAAACATATTTTAGAACACTTCTAGACTTGTATCGCAATTATTTTGAAAATTGACCCGTTGACTTTTTAAAGTAATATTACGTTGACTCGTCAATTGACCAAGCAAACGTGATTCTTAGGAGGTGCCCTTTTGAGGGATTAACACCTACCTAATTACGATCACGTAGCCATGTTCGTTGCGAACAATGGCTTGACCGTTTAAGGTCTAACTAAAAGTCAAAGCGTTTATCGTAAATGCTTGACTTTTCGGCTTTAAAAGCCTATAAAACGACTAAGCCAGGAAAGGAACACTTACAAGTGGTCCTAGGGGCTGAATAAAACTAAAAGGATGCTCCCAATTGCTCAGGAACTTCCAATGTTGAGAGATAGAGAGAAAAGAATGAAAGGTGCAAGTTTAACTCATGAACATCATCACCTATTTATAGTTGTTGGATGGTTTCTAGGATCATTCCAGGTGTTAGAGGGTTCTTAAGATGATTACAAGTGTCCCCTAACATGTACAAATCAGGAAACAAGTCCCTAGATTCGTTTTGGTGGTTTTATGATGCTTGGAGTGGCCTCCAAGCCAAAAAACATGAGCTAGCACACCCTGGGCGTAGGCTACGTTGCAGGGGGCGTAGGCTACAGACTTGTTTCGTCGCGTTTTATCACTTTTAACACCCGTTAACCTAATTGTTAGGCTCTATAAGGATGTTAAGTCATATGTAACTTGAAATATGCTTGGAAACATCATGGATGTCAGTTCGTTCGATTGTACGGTCGCGTTTTTCAGTTAATTACGACGAACGTTCGAACGGACGCGAAAACAATCCAAATCACGCAACGAATGGTATTTTTGCATTCACATCACTAAAATATAATATTTTAATAATTACAAATTTTTTTTGGATGTACATATGTGGTCAGAACGTAGAATATGCGCGAATTTGCATATTTTCGCAGTTTTGACGCTTTTAGTACTTGTGATCAAATAAGCATATTTTCACACACCGAACCCTCCAAAACTTATTTCTAAGCTATGCTAAGGGTATTTAGGGTATGTTTAGCTTATGACCTTGTTCCGTAGTGTACGTCGCTACGTGAATCAGCAGACTTTCATAGTTTGTCGTAAATAGTCCTTGAGCTTGAATAATGCATGTTTTGTTATGATTATCACAAAAAGCCCTCATTGACTAATATTAGGCACACCCAAGAGTATGACCAAGCATCATAAAACTCTCGGTTCGTTAAAAGGTCACTCAGAGGTAAGAATTAACATGTTGACTCTTTTAACCCCTTAATTCGCAAACTTGTGCGTTTTATCGTTTAACGGCATCAAAGCCCTAAATGGCCAATATTAGGCATTCCCGAGAGTATGATTGAACATCATAAAGGTCCGGGTTTGTTAAAAGGTCACTCAGAGGTAAGAATTAACATGTTGACGATTTTAACCCTTCGTCGCGCAAACTTTCAAACTATTACGCAAATTTCAAACAATTATGTAAACGGCTCCTCACGTCCAACAAATGGCTCATATGAGAATACGGACACCGTATACGGTCACTCGGAGGCTTAGTTTCAGCATGTTGACACTTCTCATCCTTCCATAAACATAGTTTTCGTTTTTGACGAAATAGTCCCTCTTAACCAACTTTTGACATAATTAGGATTAGGGACAAGTGTCAATACATTATTTGGACACGATTTTACGAGGTGTTACATCCTCACCCCCTTAAAAGAAATCTCGACCTCGAGATTTGTTAAGAGCAATACGGTTAATTCTGTATCATAGTAGGTTTCAACCTCTCAAGAGTATCATGGGCCACAATGGGAATCCTATTTCTCATTTACGAGGGAAACTTGGGACTTTCAAAATCCATGGTCCATAATGGACAAGGTTTTTCAATAAACCTTAAGCTCACATTTAAACGTCATGGTGAAACATGACAAGTGCTTATCAGCTAAGCACTTTGCTGTAATTTTCCAGAGATAAGAGTATATTTAGTATCTTAATCCGATACTATAGACAATGGTACTCCATAAGGAGACTCGAGGTTATCTTTCTATAGATTAATTTGTCGAAATTATAAATTTTCCTTAATTGATAAGAAGTGTCGACTTAGTAAGCCTGTCGACTATAATTCACATCGCGTCGTTGGCGCGATTTATCTTAGGTAACTTGGAGATTAGATCCATTGTAACCATTTCCCAAGTCTATGTGGGATTTTCTAGTTCATTATGCCGACCAAAAATGATCTAAAATGTTCTACTCACTTGCTAACATTCTAAGCATTATGCTTCCTAGGTGGCTACGAACTTCTCATGTCCATCCACACAAAGGTCTTCAGCTTTCGACTTTTATTCATCAGAATCTACTTGTGTCATGTAGATGACACATCCTCCTTTCAATTACTTGGATACCTTAAGCATAAAACCTTCTCCAGGCAATCCATAATGTTTGTTCTTCCATGCATGGTGAGTATATCACCAGATGGGGATTCGATTTTGATAAGTTTCTTACTGTAGACAATGTGGATTTGGTTTTTGAACTTACCAATCCATGTCTAAAACCATATCAAATCCCACAGGATTTATAGCTAAAATATTATTAAAGACAAATTGCTTCATGAAGGATATATCATATGTGAAACCATCTAGATTGGCCACTTGATTTTATAAATGACATTTAAGTTTTGAAAGGGTAGAATAAAAATTTTATTAATTATCTTTCTATAGATTAATTTGTCGAAATTATAAATTTTCCTTAATTGATAAGAAGTGTCGACTTAGTAAGCCTGTCGACTATAATTCACATCGCGTCGTTGGCGCGATTTATCTTAGGTAACTTGGAGATTAGATCCATTGTAACCATTTCCCAAGTCTATGTGGGATTTTCTAGTTCATTATGCAGACCAAAAATGATCTAAAATGTTCTACTCACTTGCGAACATTCTAAGCATTATGCTTCCTAGGTGGCTACGAACTTCTCATGTCCATCCACACAAATGTCTTCAGCTTTCGACTTTTATTCATCAGAATCTACTTGTGTCATGTAGATGACACATCCTCCTTTCAATTACTTGGATACCTTAAGCATAAAACCTTCTTCAGGCAATCCATAATGTTTGTTCTTCCATGCATGGTGAGTATATCACCAGATGGGGATTCGATTTTGATAAGTTTCTTACTGTAGACAATGTGGATTTGGTTTTTGAACTTACCAATCCATGTCTAAAACCATATCAAATCCCACAGGATTTATAGCTAAAATATTATTAAAGACAAATTGCTTCATGAAGGATATATCATATGTGAAACCATCTAGATTGGCCACTTGATTTTATAAATGACATTTAAGTTTTGAAAGGGTAGAATAAAAATTTTATTAAATTTAAAATCGATGAAGCTTTAACTAGATCCAGGGTTTAAAACAATTTTATAGTAAATAAATCATTTACGGGAAACAGATCGGTAAAGATATGTCTTGAACTGTTTCTGCTGCAGCAGATTGGAAGGCTCAAGCATTGCCTTTCTTGCCATCAGTGGCCTTGTTCTTCCCGTCAGTCGCCCTTGTTCTTCCCATCAGTTGCCCTCTTTGGGTAGCGGGTCTTTATATGCCCTTTCTCACCACATGCATAACAGGTGGCGTCTCTCAAGTCTTTGCATTCATAAGACTTGTGATCCATCTTCTTACAGATGCCACATCCCTTGGTCTGCTCACGGAAACGTTTTCCGAAGTGTTGCTTCCCACAGGTTTTACATTCAAGTTTTGCCTCATTCGTCTTGGACTGGTTATAACTCGAACCAGTCTTACCCTTTTTGTAATCCTTACTTGGGGTATGATCACGCTTTCGCTTATGATCCTCCTCAGCCTTAATCTCTCTTACTCTTATCTCATCTTCAGTAAGAGAAAGAGCCAGATCCACAGCGGATCTAAAAGTTGCAGGTTTGGAGGATTTAACCATCCCCTTGATTTCTGGAGCGAGTCCTCCAATAAACCGCGCAATGTGCTTAGACTCTGGGGTAATTAAATACGGCACGAGTCTTGATAAGGAGTTGTATTCAGGTAAATAGGCTCGACACTCGAGGCCTTTCATGGTCAGCTTTAGAAAGTCATATTCAACTTTCTCTACCTCGTTAGGTAGGCAGTAAGTTTCGTGGATCAATTCCACGAACTCCGATCAACTGAGGTTGTACATTACAACCCTGCCAGTGGATTGGATCAGTGCCTTCCACCAAGTCGAAGCATCCTCCTTGAAGGATTGGGACACGTATTTAGCAGCGTCCTAGGTGGCACAACCGCTTATATCAACAACGGTTTCCATTTCATCCAGCCATTTTAGAGCATCAATAGCTCCATTCTCACCCGTAAAGTCACGGGGCTTACACGAAACAAAGTATTTATATGTACACCCCTTCTTAGAGTCATGTGAATCAGCCTTCTTGATACTCTTAATACTCTGCTCACTCTTAGTTGAAGAGAAATGAGTCTTTTCAGTCTTATGAGTATTAGAACGGGGTTTAGAAACGGAGTTCTATTTCTGTACTGATGGCTCTGGCCCTTTAAATGTGGCCATAAATCCAGCCAGAGCTTTACCGACTTCATCGGCAACTATGGATCGAAGACGATTCTCTTCGTCATTACGGTTTTGGCGCTCTAAATCGTCACCACCGTTTTTCTTACTTGCTTTGGCAGTGTTGGGGCTTGTCATCAGTTTAACTGAAATAATATAGCCATCAGTAATATTTCGAGAACTAAATAGCAAATCAATTTATTTGCATTAGATCTTACAGATCTATATATGTATATATCAGTTTCACTAGCCCCACTTACCACAATTGGTAATGGCTTAGCTATATAGCTCATTGGCTTGTCACAAAGGACATTTAAATATGACACATTGGCCTGTCACAAATGACATTAAAATATAGCACATTGGCTTGTCACGAAGGACATTTAGGATACGGCACATTGGCATGTCACGAAAGACATATAGATGTAACACATAGGCTTGTCACAAAAAACATATAGATGTAGCACATAGGCTTGTCACGATGGACATTAAAATGTGGCACAACGGCCTGTCACAAGGACATGAAAGATATGGCACAAGGGCCTGTCACAAGGATTGTGAAAGATATGTCACAGAGGCCTTGTCACGAAGGACATTAAATGGTATAGTACTAAGGCCTTGTCACGAAGGACATTAAGATATGGCACAAGAGGCCTAGTCACAAAGGACATGAAAGATATGGCACAAGGGCATGTCACAAAGATTGTGAAGATATGGCACAAAGGGCTCGTCACGAAGGACATTAAATGATATGGCACTAAAGCCTTGTCACAAAAGACAATTAAAATATATATGCCGCGATCTTATTTGATCAAAGGGCTTTAAAGTTTGAACATAGTTTATTACCTTTGGATAAGAGGTCGTAGACCACAACTGTCGTCACAATTGACGATATAATATGGCTCGTAGGTGATTCAATTGACACCACAAAAGGATGTTCCAATAATAATAATCATCGTACTGATGATATTAATCATGGTCGTATTGATCATACAGACTATGTGGCTTGGGTATAGCCCATCACTTTGAACAGAGAACCATAGAGATCACAACTATCATCGTCTTATCGACAATAGAGTAAAGTATATCCCGTAGGCACTTCATCACTTAGGATGTTAATAATATGATCATCATACTGATGATATTAGTCAGGATTGCACTGTTCATATCGACTATGAGGCTTGAGCATAGCTCACCACTTTAAACAAGGAACCACATTGTTCATAATGTTAATGTCTCAATGGACCTTATAGTATAACCTGTAGGCAAAACATTGCTAAGGATGTTAAATAATATGATCATCGTATCAGGTGATTTTAGTCATGATCGCATTGATCATATAGACTATGAGGTTTGAGCATAGCTCACCCCTTGGACAGGGAATCATAAAGATCACAATGTCAATGTCTCAAATGGACAATATGGTATAGCCCGTAGGCAAAACATTACTAAGGATGATAAATGATATGATCATCGTATGAGATGATATTAGTCATGATCGCATTGATCATATAGACTATGAGGCTTGGGTATAACCCACCACCTTAGACAGGGAGCCATAAAGGTCACAACTGTCTTTGTTTTAACTGACAATGCGGTATTATGATTCCTATCCTTCTACATAGTTTGGAAGGGTTGAAGACTTGGAACAAGTATCGTCACAACGTTGACGAAGGTTTTCCTTCTTTCCACACAGTTGGGAATTAGTTGGAGTTTTGGAACAGATATGGTCACGAAGTTGGACGAGAGTTTTCTCCTATCCACGCAGTTGGGAATTAGTTGGAGATTTTAATGATACGTTTCAGTCAACGTATTGAATATAAGTTCTTCTCCTTATTTGGAGATGCGTCTCAGTTGATGTTGAAAATATAAGTCCCTCTCCGTAGTGGGAGATTTGGGAATACATCACAGTTGATGTTTTAAGTATAAGTCCCTCTTCATATTGGGAAATTTGGGAATAGGTCGCAGTTGACATTTAAATATGGGCCCTTTCCACATTGAGAGATTTGGGAATATGCCTCAATATAGTCAGTGTTTTGATCAAAAATTACCGAAGCAATTAAGTGATCAAATTAGTTAAGTGAGGTAGTGTGCTAAGAATGTGTATAAAAAATGTGTTGGTTAAGTTATTAACAAAAAACAGTTTTCAGGATACGGCTCAGGATATCGAGCTGTATCAACAATCAAACAATGAGCGAAAAAGGTAAAGGGTGACACGGGATGTACGAGGAAAGCCTTTGATCAATCTAGATTGCCGGCACAAAACCTCGGGATCTGACAATCACAGCTGCCTTGTTCTTCTTATTGCTTCAAATATCAGGATACAATGCAGGATATGATGCGGATCGACTAAGTGTTACAATGTGATTCGAATACAAGTGTAAGTGTATTGTGAGTGTTTGCAGCTAGAGAGTAAGAGTGTTCGAAGAATTGTGTGTGCCCTTATCTGATCCGATCAATCCTATTTATAGTAAAAGAAAGCTAACTAACTAGCCTATAATTTCGGGATAAAACGAATATTCCCTTTGTGAACGTTGTAGTCTAGGTCTTCCGGCTTCAACGTTCATATTCCAACCGATTGGCCCGAGTCTTTGGGAGAAGAAGTCCATTTGAACGTTATAAACTTGTTTCATTAATCTGCACGTGAATTAATTAGTCACTACCAGGATACTGCATCGGGATGTTACCAATATCCTGATCCGGTATCCTGATCACAACAAAAGGAACATAGTCAGAATATTATTCAGGATATATAAGCGGAAAAATCACCCATAAAAATTGTCCCCAAAATATATATGTTGGTATACCAACTCCAACGGATATATTTTAAAGTCTTTTCTCGTGAACTGAGGCAATTAAATTGAAGTGACGATTGAGGTAACATCGTGCAACTTCCAACGCGTTTTTCACTCAATGGCTATCCATTTAGCCCCTATATCTTCTCTCTTCCTTGTTGATAAACGATCATCTTCCTCAGAATTCTCAGGTACTTCCTCCTTCTTAATTTTTAGAATTTCGTTGCCCAAATTTTCCGATGGCCACCAGAACCTGCTCAAGAACCCCGAGAAGGAGGTGTGCTCCTTCGATAACGCTGATATGAACGCGTTAAGAACCTCCGGTGCTTTCTTCGATGCGGCGATTATACATCCATTCGATCGGAGCATCCGTTCCGACGTATCTTCCGAGGAGTGGATCTGTTTCTCGCCATACCCTTTTTCCCTTGGTCTTCGATATCCTTTCCCGGAATTCATCATGGAGTTTTTCCGAATTACCGGTCTCTGTTTTGCTCAAACAATGCCTATGGTCTGGAGAGTACTTATCATGCTTAACCAGATCAAAAACCTTCACGTCCCCGATCTCTGTATCGAAGACCTTCCACTTGCTTACCGTCTCTGTTCCCACGGCAATAGTCGCTTCCTGCTTTTCTCAACTTCTAGCAACCCCCTCATCCTCAAAGCTTCAAAAAATGAGGATGGGTGGCAACGAAATTTTTTCTTTGTTAGACGGGATTCCATTCCCGAGGGCAAAAGCCTTCCGGTGAATGGTTGACCTCTGGTAGGGTTTAGGGCTTTTAGGTATCCCCAAACACATCCTGGTGATGTATCCTGTACTAATATCCTGATGTCTTTTTTGCAGCAAACTTCAAAGAGTTGGCTCCTCCCACTGAAGAATCCTAAGAACGAATCAACAGGATCTACCAGTTGCCTGATTGTGACAGATCCTTTACTCAGCATCTTCCAAGTTCAAGCCAATACTCTTCATCAGATATGTCTGGTAAGAATTACATAATCTTTGCATATTCTTAATTAGTAAAATAAGGGACAAGAGTAAAGATTTAGATATTTTCCCTGTTTTGCAGCACCAGTCAAAGTTCCAGAGGTCTTTGATCTTGATGAACTGGACAGTTACCCTATTCCTGTCCAGGTGAAGAAGGAACCCAGCAAACCTGCTTCCACTTATAAGCCTGCATCCAGTTCTAAACCGGCAGGTGTTCCTAGGCCCTCTCCTGCTACCAAGCCACGTACCTCAAGTTCCTGCAAAAGAAAGGAGACCGATTCTCCAGCCTCATCCGAGACCTTCCCTTTTGAAAACCACGGGTTTCTTGACTCCAGCAGCTTTATGACCGGCTTCCTTAACCAGGTTCATATCCTTATCCTATATCCTGCACCATATACTGGTTATACATATATTAATGTATGTTGATACCTGTTTCTTTGTTTTGTAGGGCCTCGAGCGTCTCATGCACTTATATGAAGAAGCTTGTGGGCTCAACAAAATGTTGGAGGTCAAGCTCAAGAAAGCCGAAGTCACCATTGCTGATCAAGGGATGATTGCCGCCGCCAAGTCTCAGCATTACGAAGACAAGTTCAAGGCGATGACCCAGGAGCATCAAGCTGCCATTCACAAGGCCAATGAAGTTGCCCAAGCCAGGCTGGATGTTGGTGCATACGTCTGTCAACTTCGTCTTGTATCGAGTCTTGTTTGTATTTAGACAGATTAGGGCACGAAATACGAGGGATATATCAAATATAGGGTGTGTGACAAGTTCAAACGAAATTAGATGTTGTAATTTCGTTTGAAGTGTGTCATGACACATTCAAACGAAATTGCTAATTTCGTTTGAACAAGTGATCCCGTTTGAGGCAGTCTCAAACAAAATTACTCTCCCTATAAATACCTCATGTGTCATTTCATTTGTAACGGTTCCGGTCAGTGTAACGAAGTGCTGCCGAAGTGTCCACAGGCTTGTATTTGATCTGAAATCAATATACGGACAGTTTAAAGTGTGAATCTTGCTGAATTGAACTCTATACGTCTGTTTCCTCCTTTCGTATAGAGATAAACTCTTCTGATCGACTCGTTTGGGTCTGAAAACAATCCTACAAGTGGTATCAGAGCTCAGGAGGAAGAATTCATACCAATTCAGCCGCAAATTCTGATTTTCTACACCTTCTTTCAAAATTAAACAAGTTTTCACGGATAAAATTGGCTAAATCTTTCACAATGTGTGCGTAATTGTGTTTTATCAAACCCTTGAAAGTTTCAGAACTAAATTCGACCATTTACTTGATCAATTAGACAAATATTTGGACCGATTTAATGATGTCATTATGATTTCGCTTGAGTGGGACTACTGATTTCGTTTGAGAGAGCACTTTCATTGTGATTCCGTTTGAAAATGCATGGTGATTTCGTTTGAAACATGTGGTCCGTTTGAACTGATTGGTTAATTCCGTTTGGAGATCGTATTCCGTTTGAGGATTTAGTTTGAACTAGGCAATTTCGTTTCAAGAGGCAATCTCGTTTGAAAGATCATTCAATATCAGCAATTTCGTTTGAAAGACTTATTGGTTCAAACGAAATCAGAGATCTTGTTTGAAATAGGATATTTCGTTTGAGGATAGTTATTTCGTTTGAAGAGGGATCTTGTTTGATTTTAGTATTCCGTTTGAACAGAACTGTTTGTGAATTTTTGAAAAACGAAACATGGAGAACGAGTTTTATAACGCTTTTGCAAGTCCGATGACTGTAGCTCAGAATACGATGCTTGAAAATGAAACGGGAACTATGCAGAAACCACCAAAGCTTATGGATATTGATGATTTTAATGGTTGGTCTGAACGTTTTGGTAACTAGGTTGAAGCATATCATTTGGATGCTTGGGAACATACTGAGGTTTAATATGAAAGACCAGTTGGGAACAATCAAGTGAAAATACCGATTAGAGAATTAAGTGATGCAGAGAAAAAGAAATACAAAGATGAGAAATTGATGATTAGTTTGTTACAACAAGCGATTAAAGAGGACATCTTGGTTCTTCTTCAACATAACGGAAGTGCATATTCGATTTGGAAAGAATTAGAAGCAAAGTCTTTTGGTAATGATGATTTGCTCAGGAAAAAAATGTCACTAATGAAGAAAGAATTTGATTTATTCTGTGGTTTAAGAATAGAAAGCACCAAGCAAATTATTGAAAGATATTGTAACTTGATGAAAAACATGACAAGATTGGGCATCAACAAACAAAAAGATGAGTTGATTGAGAAGCTGGCTGATGCGTTGCCACATGATGTTTGGGGAACGTTTCTGATGATGTTGAGGAATAATACAAAAGAGTACAGTGAGCTAACACCGGGTGGGTTCATCAAACATCTTGAAGCTCAAGAGATGGAGCAAAGAAAGATCGCTAGAATGAAGAATTATGATGGAGAACAAGACATCGGATTGTATTTCAAAGGTGGTGTTAGTGAAAAGACAAATCTTTCTCCAAAAGTTGGAACTGCTTTCAATGTAAAAGATTCTTCATAAAGTTCATCTCAGGGATCAAGCAGCAAAACTGGATTCACTTCATTTCCAACATTTGATCCACATTTTTCTACAACAAAAAGTGGAAAAGTTCTTCAATGCAACATTGCTTTGAACCTTGAAAATGATCAGAATTATACTGAGGAAGTTGCTAAAAGCCACATGTCTTTGTTGGTAACTGTGCTTGAATCCTATGGAGGTTTAGGTGCAGGGAGGATCGGGAATCCAATGCTAACGAAAGAGGATTACGATCAAATTGATGCTGAGGAGATGGAATTGATGGATATAAAATGGTGTATGGCTAGCGTGTTGAGACGAGCTGAAAAGTTTAAACAAATTACAGGCAGAGATGATTTTCGCGATGCACATGTTTCAACTTTAGGATTTGATAAGTCTAAAGTTACTTCTTTTCGTTGCAGGGAAAAAGGGCATTTCAAGAGGGGGTGGACCAATCGTGAAGCAAGTGGAGCTCAAAATCCCTTTGGAAACAATGACTACTATCGAAAAGCGATATATCATCAAGTTGCTCAACAGCCACATCAACAACAACAGGCACAAACAGCTCATGGAAGAAAAGAAATTGAAGATTCAAAGAGAGCATGTTTGGGAAATCAAGAAAATTTCAACTGGGACAAATATATTTCAGCCGACAACAAAGCATGTTTAATCAATCAAGATGATGAAAAGTTACCTGAAGGCTTTAGCTGGGAAAATTTCAACTGGGATGATTATGATCCGAACAAATCTACAAATCATAAATGTTGTGTTGTTAATGCTTCTGATGAATATTGGGCAAAAAAATACAGAAAAATTAAGGAAGCTGAAGAAGAGAAATGGAAGAGATATGCAGAAGAAGAAGAAGAAGAAGAAGAAGAAGAAGAAGAAGAAGAAGAAGAAAAGAGACAAGCTGATGCTGAGAAAAAGAAAAGAGCTGAAGAAGTTCAAGTGAGAATAGTAAAAGAAGTTCCAGAATTTGAAATCAAAACAGATGCTGATGCAGTCAAAGTTCCAGAGAAGTGTATGAATTGTGAATCTCTAATAAATCAAAACAATGAACTGCTACACAACATCAAAAGGCTGAAAGAATCCTACCATGTTTTGAACAGAGAGATGAATAAGTACCGTGAGTCGAACAGTGAACAGGCTGTAGCAATGAATACACTCAAAGGGGCATACATGAGGTAGCTTGACAATGTCATTTACTACACAGAAAAATGTGCTGAACTTGAGAAGAAATTGGAAACTCAGAAAATTGAAACAAATAGAGTAAATGAATTGTTGAAAAGTTACTCATGTTCTACTTTTATTGTTGACAAGATTTACCCCATAGTGGAAGGATTGAAGACTTTTGAAGAAGAAAAGACTTCGGAAGAGAAGAAGTCCGAAACAAAAGAAGATGATGAAGTGAAGATTTCTGGTAAGAAACCAAGTGTTGTCTATAACAAATGTCCACCCCCGGTCGAAAATGGAAATTCTCCTCGAAATCCAAATTCTGAAAGAGTCGAAAAGGCAACAAATTTACAGTGGGAGTCTGGGTCGTCAGATAACTTGCCAGAAAGTATAGATGTCACTTTCACGTCGTCCGATACTGATCATGAGTCCGAATTAATAAAAAAAGGTGGTCGATCAGGTGTTGGATAAGGATGAAACAGAGGAGTCAATGTCAGAGTCAAAGTCAAAGTCTGACACGTCAAGTCAAAAAGCCAAACAGGGAAAACGGGTGTATAATAAAGAGTTCTTGTTATCAAAATCTAATTTGGATGACGAACCGATGAAAGTAGCATATACTTTGAAAGATTCTGACAAATTATATTCTGATGAGATTTTTCCAATAAGAGGTGTTAAACCAGAAATGATCAAAAAGGTTTTCAAACTAACAGAAATTAATATTTCTGAAATAAAAGATGTAAATCTTTCTGTAAAACCTAATCCTTACACCTCAAGAGTTCAACAACGTTTAAACAAGAAAATGGGTTACAATTATGGTTACAGTTTTCAAAAGAAACCAAACCATAAGGGTAATTTCAAAAAGAAAGGTCTTGGTTTTATTGCACCAAAAATTTATAAAAATAAGAAAATTTATAAACCAAAAACTGTTTTTGTTTCAGGAAAAACGACTGAAGAAGAGAAGGAGCAAGTATTCAGAAAACACACAAGCAAAGAATTCCTTGCCAAGAAGCAAGATGAATTGAAGAAAAGCTTTGCTCAGAAGAAGATAGAGACTAGAACCTGTTTCCAATGTAAAATAGCTGGTCACATTGCCATAAATTGTCCAAAGACAATTCAAACAAAACAGAGAGTCTCTGGTAAACTGAAAGAAAAGGCTATTGAGAAAACCGAACCACCAACAAACAGATTCAAAGTTTCTGAGAATTCAATTTATGAAGTTGGTGAATGTTCGAAAAATGTTTTCAAGAGAAAAGAGAAACTTAATAACCAAAAATGGGTTGTTAAGAATTCAATTGATAATTCTGGTAATGAATCTGATTCCACAAAATCATAGGAGCCACAGGTTGTTATGAAAAAGGAGAAAACAGTTCCGCCATTGGATGATGAGAATTTTCCACCATTGCGGACTGAGAATTTGAAATCTAAAATCGGTAAAGTTGAAATTTCAAATCAATTTTATTCAGAGAAGAATAAATTTGATGTTGAAAAAACTTTCAATGGAAATGTGAAACAC
Organism: Helianthus tuberosus; assembly: GCA_030545235.1. Taxonomy (NCBI): domain Eukaryota; kingdom Viridiplantae; phylum Streptophyta; class Magnoliopsida; order Asterales; family Asteraceae; genus Helianthus; species Helianthus tuberosus. The sequence continues at coordinate 126,249,999 of CM060351.1, read as the reverse complement.
ATTTTTGGAAAAAATGGTAGATGGTAAGGCCAAAGGAGTGAAAGAATTCTATGCTTCCAAAAGGAATGTTCACAAGTCTGTTGAAAGTGAAGAAGATGAAAAAGAAGTGGTTACACCCAAGGATGGTCAGGCCTGGGTGTCAATATTTTTCAAAGAATAAAAATCTGACTTGCCGGAGCTCCCAAGTTGGTAATCGCGGAGCATGAATCGGCATCATTCTTAAATTGTTTTTGAAAATTGAAAATTTTGATAAGTGTGACTTGCCGGAACTCCCAGGTTGGTAAGCGAGGAGTAGGAATCGGCATCTTGAGAATTCAACCTACATATGGTAACTTACAAGTGGTATTGGTTGATAAGCCATGTGGTTGAAAAAAGGTTGTTACCTACAAATGGTAAATCAAGGACATTAAGTTGTACTTGTATTTTCCTACAAGTGGTATTTGGTTGGAAGACAATGTGATAAATCAAACCCCTAATCTACACATGGTAAAATCAATCAACAAAACTAATTTTCCGGAAAAACCATTTGATTAAAACAAACTTAAGTGTTTTGAAATCAATGGGAAAATAGTTTGTTGAAAGGGGGAGTTCTGATAGTTTATGCCAAGTGGATGGCGATTTGAAGTGATTCGATATCAGTTGTCACGTTATTTGTACAGTTTGTTTTCAAATTTCTTTAAATGTGTTTGAATTTTAGGGGGAGTAAGAATTTCAGAAAATCCAAAAACATTTGAAAATTTAAAAAAGCCAAAAACATGATAAAATGAAAATGAGTTTTGTTGTAAAAAAGAGGAAATGATAGTACATCAGTGGACGATCATGACATGCTAAAGAAATGGAAAGATAAAATGTGATAAACGGTCTCACTAAAGATGTGACGGTAGGCTCAGCTAGACTAGTAGATTTGCGATAACGATACAAACATAAAGCAATAGGCGTAGTTCTAGTGGGAAACATGGTTGAAAGCATAGTACTTGGTTTTGTCCTTCTTGATTGTGTGCCTACTCGGTAATCGCTGATTGTCGAAAGACATAAAACTGGTTAAGTTTGTGAACTTTCACAACTTTGCTGAAAAGTCGCTGTGATTGTGCATTTTATTTTGCAAAGATTTAAACTTGTTTTATTTCTTTATTTTGTTTAAGCATTGGACATCCTCTGTGTATACATGAGTATCGACCTGGATGTTATTGCCTAAACGTTCTGCTTTATTTTCTTTGGTGTTTCGTTTAAGCTTTGGATCACCTCTGCGTATACGGAAGTATCGACCTGGTGGTTAAAGCCTAAACAACTTCAATTTATTTTTATTTTCTTATTTTTTTTAAACATTGGACTTTCTCTGCGTATACGAAAGTATCGACCTGATTGTTAATGTTTAAACATTCTGCTTTGTTTTTGCATAAATCACAGTTGATAAAAGTTTAAAGGCATTACTTGAGTTAGTGTATTGCATGATGAGGGGATATGCTGAGATCGTGGGGTCCATAAGAACTTAGTGCAAAATTAATATACCTTAACGTATCAATAAGCAGTTCGAAAGTTTTTTAGATTGAGTTTAAGTGGACAACAATATCGTCAATCAATGTGAATCGTTTAAAACTTAAAATGTTTAAAGCTTAACGGTGTTGGTGATTGGTCTCATAAACTGATATGATCCTCTTACACAAACTCACAAAAATATTGTTTGTAAATATTTCTTTATTGCATTTCTGTTATTTTACAAAATCCAAAAAGATTTTAGTGTGTTTTAGCATAAATTTTTGAAAATTTCAAAAAGATTTTCGACAACTGATGTTGGAGAGCTGATTTTCAAAATTCCAAGTGCTAAACTTGATGAACAGGTTTGGGAAAGAATGAATGAAAAAAATTGTATTTTCAGTGATTATCAAAGATTAAATCATTTTTGAATGATACCTGCAAATGGTTTCTAAATTTGCAAAATTTTAAATTTGTGAAATTTATTTTTGGGTAGAGATTTGTGCAGGTTAGACAGGTTTCGATATCTGAGTTAGATGAGTGCCAGGTTTCGACCTAAGAACCTGTGAAAAGTAGATTCCAGACTGCGATCCCAGTTTAACGAAAGGGGGAGTCTGAGGATATCGAGAGGGAGTCTGAAGATTGTAGAGTCAGATTCAGATCCTGAAGATTGAGAGAAAGAGATTGATTGTGGATGCTTACAATGGAGAATTTTTGAAGAGAGTGAGCAGACTGGTAAAGACTGAAGGTTTGACAACCGAAGACTCGACACTGAAGACTCGTCAACATTCGAGGGGGAGTCTGTTGGTGCATACATCTGTCAACTTCGTCTTGTATCGAGTCTTGTTTGTATTTAGACAGATTAGGGCACGAAATACGAGGAATATATCAAATATAGGGTGTGTGACAAGTTCAAACGAAATTAGATGTTGTAATTTCGTTTGAAGTGTGTCATGACACATTCAAACGAAATTGCTAATTTCGTTTGAACAAGTGATCTCGTTTGAGGCAGTCTCAAACGAAATTACTCTCCCTATAAATACCTCATGTGTTATTTCATTTGTAACGGTTCCGGTCAGTGTAACGAAGTGCTGCCGAAGTGTCCACAGGCTTGTATTTGATCTGAAATCAATATACGGACAGTTTAAAGTGTGAATCTTGCTGAATTGAACTCTATACGTCTGTTTCCGCCTTTCGTATAGAGATAAACTCTTCTGATCGACTAGTTTGGGTCTGAAAACGATCCTACACTGGATACTGCTCATCTTCAATACCAGCAAGATATGAATTCTTACCGGGATGGCATCAAAGGATCCGTTGTAATTTCCCTTCTCCAAGCCAGGTTAAGGATGGGCTATGAGGCCAAAGCCTTGGGCTTTGAATGCCCCTCCTGGAATGTCAGCGCTTGGGAAGTGAAATTAAAAGATCTCGGAGGCCGTCCCGTGGAAGATTCTACGAAGCCCACTGGTGAGGAGCCTTCCAAGGCGGCAGAAGAGGTGGCTGATGCTGGTGGTGATGCCGAGTAGAATCCTGAGGGTGATGCTGATGCGGGTGCTGGAGGAAAAGTTGCTGGTGAAGAAGGTGCTGCTCCTTGAAAGCAGCAAAATGGGCGATGATGGATGTTGATGCCAAGGCCGGAGCCCATTTTTTAAAGTTTGTTGGTTGTGGTTTGTTGAACAATTTCTACTTTCTGTCTTTCAAACAATTTATATTTCCTGCATTCAAACAATATGATGGCCAAAGGTGGAGGGATCCTGAGTTTCAGGATGAAACCCTTGGTCATCAATTAGTATCGTTTATTTTGAACAGTATAACAGTTGGAGGCGGATGGGTCTCGGTTTGAGATGAAACCTTCAACTGTTAAGTAAATATGGTAGAAAACTACTGTGCTTTTGGCGGATGGGTCTCAGTTTGAGATGAAACCAAAAGCACAATCTTTTGATATGTTAATAATATAACCTTCTTTTGGCCTTATCCATTGTTGCTCCTTTTCAATTCTTGTTATGCATTGCTTAGTTTGAATACAATTTCAATGTTCAAAATTAATGTAATATTTCAAATGTCCTAACCAAATCTCATGAAAATATCTTGATCAGGATATTCGTAAATATCCTATTAAGACTTTTGTCAAATAGGGTTTTTACAACTCAAACAACTTAGATAACGTTTTCAAAGAAAAAGGATAGTTCACTTTTGTTTTACAAAGCTTGTTTTGATAACAGTTGTTTGACTCAAGTATAGTTTCAACTTTCAATCTAATTATCATACCTCAAAGATTCTGAGCAAATATCCTGAAATATATCCTGGGAATATATCCTGTTCAGGATATCTTTTATCTAAGTATTTTACTCGTAAATGTGTTAATCAAACCTTAGTCAAATACAGTTCTAGAAATTTAGACAATTTAGATAAGGCTTTTAAAGGAATAAAAAGGAAAGATCATACCAGATACAGAGTATAACACTATCCTCAGACTTCAATCCTTTTGAAACTTTTCCACCGGAGATGTCCCCAGTCTAGGACACTTAGTGAACTAAGCCCAAACTTGATCGCCTGAGTTCTCCATAATGCCTTAGTAGGAATGTCCCCTGTGCATCATGTTTTTTAATACTTAGAAATTTTCTGGACTTCAACTGCAACTGTTTGTATAGTGTTTGTGTTACATGGGATAAACCCTAAAATATCCTGGAGATAAATCCTTAGTGTTCTGGGGATAAACCCATAGGTATTCTGGGGAAAATCCCAAGTTTTCGTGCGCTACAGGCGGGAGTGTATAAACTCCAAGACTTACAAAGGTGAAAACCTTTAAACCTTAGAGAGTATGAAAATACCCTTTTGTGAGAGAGGATGATCAATCTTCATATACCTTTAGAATCCAGGATATAGCTGTTTTGGTCAAAAATCAGACTAGGATAATGTAACCAAATCTTCTTTTGTGAGGTATGATGATTGAATCAATGAACGAATATATGAACAACTTGTAAATGAAATGAACAAGTGACACAAGGATTTATACGAGGAAAAAGCCCTTGATCAATGTATGATCTCCGGCATAAAAAACCTCGGGTGATGGAAACTACCGATCACCAAGTATAATTAAACAAGTAAAAGTTACAACTCAGGATGATAACAAGCTTGTTACAAGGATCACTAGTGTGCAGAGTGTATGTGAATGCCAATGAGTTGCAGAGAGTTTGCGAGTTTGTGTGTTTTCTAACTTGTTCTAACTATCAAACTCGTTATCCCCTTTTAAATTTAGAAATAAACTAAGTAACAAACAATCCGCTAAATGTGCAAGCTACCCACGACTTCCATAACGGTCATTCCAGCTATGCACGTGCAGAATATTAGAGCATATTCCCCAGGAATATCGGCAAGACTAAGTCCCAGTCGTTTATTCCTGCAAAACAAGTTTAAATATAATGGAAACAACTGTTAGTGTTAGGATAACAATGAGGATCCTGGATCCTTAAACCCGCAACGTCTTCTGAGGATCCTTAATTCAAACAGAATTGAGGATCCGTGATCCTGGCTGCACTTGTGGATCCGTGATCATTAGGTATGGAAAATCTATCCCTAACAATTGCCCCCAAAATATGAGGAATAAAATACGACTTAATGAGTAATATTTTTCGATCTTATCTGCAACGAACCAACTAACGTAAATATAGCCGTTAAAATGGAACTAGTCGTTGCATATCATACGGAGTGACGTGACAACCTGTAAATCATCATTATAAATTCGAAATAAGAGATAAGGATTAAGGGGCATTTAAATTTGTGCGTTACTTCTCTTTAAATCCTCATCCGAAGACCGATCAGGTATCTCTCTTCTCCTTCTCTCTTCACTTGCTTATTCTGATTTCTTTTCTCCTAACATCCATGGTGAAAATGGTTCTCCGATCCTCACCAGCCAAGGATCCTAAGAAGGATAGCCCCCTAAAAATCCAAGGCATCATCAAAAATCCTTCATCAGAACTCTGCCGCTTCACCGACCCAGAGATTGACCGGATTCGCCATTGTTTCCCGGCGGATACCGTCTTCAAACCTTTCGACCCTTCTACGAAAAGTGATTATGTCTCCGACACCTGGATTGCTTTTCCGGCCACCCCATTCTTGATAGGATTCTCCTATCCTTTCCCTGCCTTCACTCAATCTTTCTTTGCACTCACCGGCATGTGCTATATCCAGGCCATGCCGATGATGTGGAGGATAGAGAATATCATCGAGCAAGAGGGTATAGAGATAGGAATATCTGAGTTGGTCGAGTTGTATAATCTTGTCAGCCATGGTTCACACCATTTCTTGTTTAAGCACAAACCTGGTGATCCTCACCCAATCCTCAAGACCACAAAAAACGATACCCACAAGAAAAACCGATTTTTCTTTGTTAGGAGGGACTCTATCCCAGACGGGAAAGATCTCCCCAAAAAGTGGGCCACCCATGGTAGGATATAGGATCCTTATAGAAGGATCATAGGATGACTCTGTTTTTGTTGAGGATAACTGATCCTTTTCTGTTTTTATTGTGCAGCTATTTCAGTTTCTCATCTCATTGAGTCCCCTGCAACAAAAGAAAGAATCGATGCCTTTTGGAACCTCGATCCTGCTGTTAGAACATTCCAGGCCAAAACAAAGGATTCACAAGAAGTATCCTCTGGTTCAGTCACCATGTCAAGTAAGTATTCACATTTATGTATGATTAAAGATTTAAATAGATGTAGAATAAGGATACTTATCTGTTATTTTCCATTTGCAGGTGCTAGCAAATCTTCAAAATCAGCCTCTCGCTTCAGCGTCAGTGATCTTGACGCATTTGCTTCCTCCAGGTCCGGCAAGAAACGACTTACTGCTAGTCCTAGTATCCCAGCTCCTAAGGTTGTCAGCACCAAGGGTAAGGGTGGAAAGAAGAGGAAAACTGCTGACACTCTTGAAGGCCTGCCTCTCATCCAGCACCAATTTGAAGAGTATGTCTCTGAGGTAAGGATCCCTGATCCTTAAGCCTGTTTTGCTCATATTAAGGATAATGGATCCTGACGTGTATAATCCTTTTGCAGAAATTTGATTTGATCCATATGCTCATGGACTCCTATACTGAAGAGGCTGAGCAAAAGGAGCTGGACTTCCAAAAGCTATACCTAGCAAAGGATCAAAAGATCGCCTCCCTCGAGAATGAAGTCAACCTGGAAAAGAGGGAACTGGTCTTGGCCCACATCACAGCTGATCAGGAGAAGGCTGAAGTGATGGAGGGTGCTAAGCTTTCTGCCACAATTGATATGCTCAAGATTAAACTGCAGATGGCAAAGGAAGCTGAGGATCCTAACTTTGACAGGACTGCCTGGGACCAGGAAGGTTGGAAGGCCAAGCTGGCTGAGCTAGATGATGAAGAGGAGGCTGGAGAGGTCCTGATGATTGAAGCCAGTGGCAGCGGGGTGAAGGATCAGGCTGAGGATGCAGCGGGTAATGGTGATGCAGCGAAGGTGTAGGCTACAATAATGGGTGATGATGGAAATTTCTAGACGTGGCCGGGGCCCATTTTTTATGGTTTGGTAGTTTTTTTGGTTGTTGATGTTTTTGGAACAATGGTTGGTTTGTAATGGTGAACAATAGTATCTAGGTTTAAGGATCAATGATCCTTCGAACAATAGGGGGTAACAAAGGTGGATGGGTCCTTCTGTTTGTGGAGGATGAAGCCTTTGGTGCCCCTTGCTTTTATTTCCTGCACTTATTGAACACTTAGTATGGACACCCTTTGCCAACCTAAGTGGACGGGCCACGTTTTGCTGGTAGAAACTTGGGTTGGCAATTTTGACAACCTTTAAAGGGTTTAACTTTTGATAAATAAAACCTTAATCTTTTAGCTATCTCATGTTGTATATGTTATGTCTTTTTAGTTGTTATTATTTATTTCTTTGAATTTGCAAGTTTAGGACAAAGGTATATTAGATTTTGTCAAAAAAGCTTAGGATATGATCAAGGATCAAATATCCTTTAATCGTAAAATTCAAAAAGTGATGTATATTGAGGATCAAATATCCTGTTGTCAAAGAATAAGGGTAACTTAAATAAATTAAGGATAAAGGGAAGGTAAATAAGGATCATACCTGAGAATCCAAGTTAGGATCCTATACCCTTAATATTACAATCAGGATAACCAAAAGACAAACCTTAGTAAAATGTTAGGATTAAGGATCCTTGGTTGTTTAGCTTCAGAAACCTGAAATGGGACATAACTTGGGACTAAGCCAGTATAAGAGAAGAGTTAGTAACTGGGGACAAGCCCAACAATCCTGGGGACAAGCCCAAAAACAACTGGGGACAAGCCCAAAAAACTGGGTACAAGCCCAAAAAACTAGGGACAAGCCCAAAGGATCTTGTGTAAACTGGAGTATGCCCCTCACTGGTGACTATCCAAACTTGGTGACATGAAAATGCCAAAACCTTAGCTAACGTGAAAACATTAGAAACCTTAGGAACGGATGTATGGTACGTCTACCATTATACGTAGGATCCTAAATACAGCCAGTACAATGAAATTGTCAGCCCCTAAAGCGGGTACCGGTCCCATTGCCTTGAACTGCATCAAGATCATCGTGCGCTACTGGCGAAACTGGGGACAGGCCCAAAAACTGGGGATAAACCCAAAAAACTGGGGACAAGCCCAAAAAACTTAGGAGACTTCTGTGGATACTCGATCCTTTGCCAAGGATATACTAATCTTCTGCAAAACTCAGAACTAAGTGAAAGAGGGATAAAGGATCCAGGATCCTTCTCCTTGTAAACAAATTAATTAAAGAATTAAATAAATTGAGGTTAGATCATTACCAGAATGAGGATCATCTATCCTCTAAGGATCCTTCATGGATATTGGACACGAAAGTAGCTAAGGATCCTGGATCCTTATTACATGAAGTATCTCTTCAAGTGGACAGCATTCCAAGCTCTTCGTAGTAAATCACCTTCCATTGTTAGTAATCGATATGCCCCCTTTCCTGCTTCAGCTTCAATAAGATAGGGGCCTTCCCACTTTGGTGCCAACTTTCCATCAGCAGGATTTGTGGTATTCTGAAATGCTTTCCTTAATACCATATCACCAACTTGGAACTTTTTGACCCTGACATTCTTATTGTAGGCTCCAGCCATCCTTTGTTGATAACTAGCCATTCTTATCCTTGCCAAATCCCTGAGTTCTTCTATGGTATCCAAGTCTTGAACCAAGTTTTCAGCATTTCCCTCAGGATCACAGATGCTCGTTCTTGCAATAGGAACCACCATCTCTGTAGGGATCACTGATTCTGCTCCAAAAACTAAAGAAAATGGAGTTTGACTAGTAGCATTCTTGGGAGTTGTTCTATCAGCCCATAACATATAAGGTAACTCTTCTGCCCATTTTCCTTTCTTGGATCCAAGTTTCTTCTTCAAATTGTTGATGATGATCTTGTTGGATGATTCTGCTTGACCATTAGCTTGTGGGTGGACTGGTGTTGATGTTATCATCTTAATCCCCCAGCTGTCACAAAAGTTAGTAGTTCTACTCCCAATAAATTGGGATCCATTATCACAAACAATTTCAGAAGGGATACCAAATCTGGTAATAATGTTTCTTTTAATAAAGGATATCACTTCTTTTTCTCTGACTTGAGCAAAGGCTTCAGCTTCTATCCACTTGGAGAAGTAATCAATCATAGCAAGCATAAATACTTTTCCTTCAGGTGCCTTAGGAAGTTTACCAACTATATCCATTCCCCATCTCATGAATGGCCAAGAAGAGGATATAGGATGCAGGAGCTCTGCTGGTTGATGAAGGATATTGCTATATCTCTGACAAGCATCACATCTCTTGGCATAATCCACAGCATCCTTCTTCATGGTAGGCCAATAGTATCTTGTCCTAAGGATCCTTGAGAACAGTACTCTGCCCCCAGTATGGTTTCCACAATCTCCTTCATGAAAATCCTTTAGGACCTCTTGAACTTCAGGATCCTCAATGCATCTTAGATATGGACCTGCAAGAGAGCGTTTATATAACATGTTATTTAATATTGTGAATTGAGATACCTTGACTTTGAAAGCTCTAGGATTTTGTCCTGTAGGGATCTCTCCATGTTGTATATATCTCATGATTGGAAGGATCCATGATCCTGAATGCGATTGTGTATCATCACTAGGGATGATTGCTGAATCCTCTCCTATCTCCATAGCTATATGATCCTCGATAGCTGGAGTTAGGATATGAATAATGGGAATTTTAATATCCTCTGGAATCTTCAAGGATGATCCAATGTTGGCCAATGCATCAGCTTCTGCATTTTCTTCTCTGGGTACCTGTGTCAAACTAAAAGAAACAAAAGAGAGTGCCAATTCTTTGACTATCTCTAAATATTTAATTAGCTTTTCACCTTTAACAGCATAGGATCCATTAAAGTGATTGATAATTAATAATGAATCTACATGTACCTCAAGATACCTGATCCTCATATGTTTGGTTATTTGCAAACCAGCTATCAAGGCTTCATATTCAGCCTCATTATTAGTAGTTTGAAACTCACAAGCTATTGAGTGGGGTATTATGTCCCCCTGTGGCGATTTTAGTAGTATTCCAAGTCCAGTTCCTTTGATGTTAGAGGCTCCATCAGTGAAGAGTATCCAAGGATCCTTAGTCTCTTCCAGCTGCTGAACTTCTAACTCAGCTTCCCTTTGTAGATCACTACTAAAATCTGCCACAAAGTCAGCTAAGGCTTGAGATTTAATGGCAGTTCTTGGCTCATATCTTATATCATAGACACTAAGCTTCACTGCCCATTTAGCCATCCTTTCTGACATTTCAGGTTTCCTGAGAACATTCTTAATTGGAAAGTTAGTTCTAACAATAATGGCATGAGTTTCAAAATAATGTCTTAATTTAGTAGATGCCATAATCAAAGCAAGGATAAGTTTCTCTAAATGTGAATACCTGGATTCAGCATCAAGCAAACTCTTACTTACATAATAAACATGATGTTGTGTACCTTCGTGATCCTTAACAAGGACTGCACTTACTGCTTTAGAAGATACCGCTAGGTACAAGGATAATATATCCCCTTTTTTCTGGTTTCATCAAGGCAGGAGCTGAGGATAGGTAATCCTTAAGGGCTTTGAGAGCATTTTCACGCTTTTCAGTCCACTCAAATTTCTTGTTCTTTCTCAGAATGTCATAGAACTCCTTGCACTTTTCTGATGACTTAGATATGAACCTGTTCAAGGCTGCGATCCTCCCTATCAATCTTTGCACATCCTTGGCATTGGCAGGAGATTTTATATTCACAATTGCCTTGATTTGTTCTGGACTTGCCTCAATGCCTCTTTTTGTTACCATGTAGCCTAGGAACTTGCCTGCTTTAACACCAAAGTGACACTTGGAGGGATTCAACTTCATATTGAATTTATCAAGGATATCGAATGCTTCCTCCAAATCTCTAAGGTGATCCTCAGCTTTCTTGGACTTAACCACCATGTCATCTATATAGACCTCCATAGTGTGTCCAATTTGTTCCTTAAACATCATATTGACTAGCCTTTGATAAGTAGCACCTGCTCGGAGTAGCTTATCTACCTCCTCTTGGATAATGGCATTCCTCTCAGGTGCAAACTTTCTCTTTTTTTGATGTATGGGCTTGAATGACCTGTCAATGCCAAGCTTATGAGTAATTATATCTTTAGAGATACCTATCATGTCTTCATGCTTCCAAGAAAAGGTAGTTTTTCTCTTCTTGAGGAAGGATACTAGATCATGTTCAATGTTGTTGAGGATCCCTGATCCTATGAAAATCTTGGATTCAGGATCCTGAGGATCCATAAGGATATCTTTCACATCTTGTTCTCTTGTTTCCAGGACATCTCTTGGAGGATGCTTTAATTGCTATTGCTCCCTTGGTCTTGAGGCTGGCTTCATTGATGAGGTGTAGCAATTCTTTGCTTCTTGTTGGTCACTCTCAATTTTCACCACCCCCCATGGGCTAGGAAGCTTTACACATTGATGATATGTAGATGGGACTGCCTTCATGTCATGTATACATGGCCTGCCAAGGATAACATTGCAACAGGATAAGCAATCTATAACACAATTTTTTTTATAAGAATGATGTCCCTCTATATAAATGGGAAGTTTGATGTCCCCCAATGTGTTCTTGGTTTCTCCACTGAATCCCACAAGTACTGAGGATCTTGGGACAATGTCTGATTCAGGAATGTTCATCTTCTTGAGGACATCAAACTGAATGTTGTTTACTGAACTTCCTCCATCTATCAGGATCCTGCGAACAAAATGATTAGATATAAACAAAGTAATAACAAGACCATCATGATGAGGATCCTGGATATCAACACGATCATCCTCATCAAAAGTTATAATTTTTTCCTGTGTAACAGTAGAGGTTCGGATGGGTCTATCCCCATTATCCATCTTGGTCTCCTTAGCATGCCTTTTGGCTGCTGAAAAGGAAGTGCCATAAATGTCTGATCCATCGGATATGAAGTTTATAATTTGTGCATCAGCCAGAGGAGCAGGAGCCCTTTCTGGAACCTTTTCAGGATCTTGGATCCTTGACTTTTTTCTTCCCAACAGCTCCTTCAAGTTTCCTTTGCTTAACAGGTAACCAATCTCTTTTCTCAGTGCAATACATTTTTCAGTGAGGTGACCGAAATCTTCATGATATGCACACCATTTGGATTTGTCTTTCGTTGCAGCTGGCTTATCACTTTTTTCTGGGCCATCTTGCTTTTTCTCCTAGGTTCTGCATTGCAAGGATTAGTTCATTGTTATCAAAAGAAAAACAATATTCAGAAATTGGAGGATAATCTTCATCATCATCTTCCTGTTCCACTGCATGCACATTCTGGTTATCAGACTTGTTATAAGACTTGGACTTGTTGTTCCTGAAGTAGGATCCTTGTTTTTCCTGTTTTGAGGATACTGCCAATCTTTCTTGTATCCTTTTATCATCCTCTAATCGGATGAATCTAAGGGCCCTGGTTCTTACTTCATCAAGATTCCTGCAAGGGGTCATGACAAGATCATCATAGAACAATGAATCCCTAAGTAAACCCATTTTAAAGGCTTCTACAGCCGTAGCTATATCCAGATTAGGAATATCTAAGGATTCTTTACTAAACTTAGTGATATAATCTCTAAGTGATTCATTTTGACCTTGTGTTACCCTATATAGATCACTAGTTAAACGTTTAAATTTTCTACTACATGAGAATTGGCTATTAAACATATCAACTAGATTAGCAAATGATGTAATAGAGTAAGGGGAAAGACCTAGCAGCCATTTAAGAGCTGATCCTGTTAATGTGGATCCAAAACCCTTGCAGAAACATGTTTCTTTTAACCTCTCCGGGATGGGATTGATCTCTATCCTTTCTCTATACTGAGCTACATGTTCTTCTGGGTCCGTCGAGCCATCATATAGCTTCATGGTTGGTATTTGGAACCTCTTTGGAATTTCTGCATGACAAATAGGTGGTGCAAAATGAGATATCCTGTGGCTTCCATCTGCGATTTCAGGAATGGGCTTGACCACTCCCGAAACACTGGATATCATATCCTTCAGTTTCTGTAATTCCCTAGCCATAGCTTGATTGATACCTGTATCCTGCACAAAGCCATGGTTAGTATTATGAGAATTATTTAAAGCGTTACCTCCTGGAGGATTCAAGTTTGGAATTCCAGATGTGAATCCATATTGATGGGATTCTGGTACAATTGAGGGACCAGATGAAGCATTAGTTTGCATAGGAATGAAGTCTCCTAGATGAACATCTGAACTTTCGGGTTGCACATTCCTTAAGAATCCTTGATCATGAAAGATGCTGGATCCTTGATGTGCTGTGACTGGGGGTCTTGGAGGATAATCCATGGATCCATAAACCTGAGATGAGGATCCCTGAACCTGAGAGGAGGATCCTTGAACCTGAGAGGATCCCTGAACCTGAGAGGAGGATCCTTGAACCTGGGAAGATCCTTGAATTGTGTGCGTCCCCATATATCCTCCTGAGCTAACGAAGGATCCCTGATGCTGGAAGGAGGATCCTAAAGGCTGAAAAGAGGATCCTGAAGGCTGGAAGTAGGACCCTAAAGCCTGACTCATAGTCATTGATCCATAACGCCTTCCCAATGGTCCACTCTGGTATAGGATATCCGGAGTTGCAGATTGTAGGGCGGTGATAGGTAGAGTGTCAAAATCCAGTGATCTAGGTATCAATGGAGAGTGATCCTCCGCTGATCTCTTCAATTTTTTAATGTCATCAATCTCTCGAAGGATCCTGTCATTAGTTTTGTCCTGCTGCTGCATGTAATCCCTCATCTGTAAAATCAAAGAATAAAGATCACTGTTAGAAGGGCTAGAAGAAAAAGCAGAAGTTGGTGGTTTTGAGAAAATGGGGCTCTGTTTCTTCGCAGCATTTTCAGCACTCTTCTGGGATCCAAAAGGTGCTGGAGGCAAAGGTGGAATGCCCTGTGAGGAAGTGACTGTCGGCATGGAACTTGATGTCTTCTTCGCTGAAGAAGCCATGTGGTTGAAAGTGGTGAACCGAAATGATCACAATGAACAAAATTTCTCAGAAATGAAGCACCAATTGCCCCACGGTGGGCGCCAAACTGTTTTGGTCAAAAATCAGACTAGGATAATGTAACCAAATCTTCTTTTGTGAGGTATGATGGTTGAATCAATGAATGAATATATGAACAACTTGTAAATGAAATGAACAAGTGACACAAGGATTTATACGAGCAAAAAGCCCTTGATCAATGTATGATCTCCGGCATAAACAACCTCAGGTGATGGAAACTACCGATCACCAAGTATAATTAAACAAGTAAAAGTTACAACTCGGGATGATAACAAGCTTGTTACAAGGATCACTAGTGTGCAGAGTGTATGTGAATGCCAATGAGTTGCAGAGAGTTTGCGAGTGTGTGTGTTTTCTAACTTGTTCTAACTATCAAGCTCGTTATCCCCTTTTAAATTTAGAAATAAACTAAGTAACAAACAATCCGCTAAATGTGCAAGCTACCCACGACTTCCATAACGGTCATTCTAGCTATGCACGTGCAGAATATTAGAGCATATTCCCCAGGAATATCGGCAAGACTAAGTCCCACTCGTTTATTCCTGCAAAACAAGTTTAAATATAATGGAAACAACCGTTAGTGTTAGGATAACAATGAGGATCCTGGATCCTTAAACCCGCAACGTCTTCTGAGGAACCTTAATTCAAACAGAATTGAGGATCCGTGATCCTGGCTACACTTGTGGATCCGTGATCCTTAGGTATGGAAAATCTATCCCTAACAATAGCCAACAATAACGAAATTGTCAGCCACTTTTACATGGACTGGTGTAGTGTTTTTAGGTGTAGTGTATGGTCGTACATATGTAACTATGTGTATAGGATGTTTTGTACAATTGTGTTTTTAGGTGTAGTGTATGGTCGTAGATATGTAACTATGTGTATAGGCTGTTTTGTGTTGTCACACTTGTTCTGTTTTACCATGCACTCTTTCACAACTCATGCTACATTGGTAGCTTCATACACACACACGCACACCTCATGTTCTATTTATTTCTTTCCAGAGTGTTTTGGAGCAGCCAGGAAAGAAATAATTGTGTTCTGGAGCCAAGGGTCTCTCTGGAAGCAGCCTCTCTATCCCTAGGGGTAGAGGTAAGGTGTGCCTACATCCCACCCTCCCCAGACCCTACAAATAGCTTTGCTATTTGTGGGATTTTACTGGGTATGATTGATTGATTGATTTTACATGGACTGGTCCCGCTATCTTGAACTATTCCTGGATAACTTGCGCTCCAGGCAGGGTGTTTAAACCCAATTCGAGAGAAAGGTGAATACCTTTAAACCTGTGAAGGGATCAGTATCCCTTAAACGTGAGAGAGGGGGCCAATCCTCTAATCTTCCGAACTATCCTGAGTGTATATCTTGGAGTCATATCCCGAGGCATATTCTGCAAAACAACCTTAAACTAAGATGGGTGTTAGCCTAGCTAACACCCCTCCGATGCTTAAGTCAGTATTAGGTTTTAAAGAATAAATTAAATCAAACATATTTAAAAGAGATAGAATTCATACCATCCTGAGTTAGAAATTAAATTCTAAACTCACTAGAAATAGAGCTTTAGGTGTATAGCATTCCAGGATCTTGGTAGCATATCCCCTTCCATATTCTTGAGTCGGTATGCTCCTTTCCCAGATTCTGATTTAATTTCATATGGTCCTTCCCACTTTGGAGCTAATTTTCCATCAGCAGGATTAGTAGTATTCTAAAATGCCTTCCTTAATACCCAATCTCCAACTTGAAACCTTCTAGTCCTTATATTTTTGTTATATGCTCTGGATATCCTCTGTTGATATGCTGCCATCCTTAGCTTTGCCGCATCTCTTGTCTCATCAATAGTATCCAATTCTTGACATAGGGCTTCAGGATTCTGCTCAGGATCCCGGAGGTTAGATCTTGCTGTAGGTATTACCATCTCTGTCGGGATTACTGCCTCTGCTCCAAATACTAAGGAAAATGGGGTCTGCCCAGTTGCACTTTTCACTGTCATTCTATCAGCCCACAAAACAAAGGGTAATTCTTCTGTCCATCTTCCTTTCTTAGCTCTAAGTCTTTTCTTCAAATTGTTGACAATTATCTTGTTCGAGGATTCTGCTTGTCCATTTGCTTGAGGATGTACTGGAGTAGATGTGATCATTTTGATTCCCCAACTCTTACAAAAATCGGTTGTCCTCTTACTGATAAACTGAGAACCTTTGTCACAGATTATCTCAGCTGGTACTCCAAACCTAGTCAGGATATTCCTTTTTATGAAGGATACTACTTCTTGGTCCCTAACTTGAACAAATGCTTCAGCTTCAACCCATTTAGAGAAATAATCAGTCATGGCCAGCATAAAGACTTTTCCTCCTGGAGCTTTTGGCAATTTTCCCACTATGTCCATTCCCCATTTCATGAATGGCCAAGGGGAAGTAATAGGGTACAGTGGTTCAGCAGGCTGATGTAATATATTACTATGCCTTTGACATGCATCACATCTTCGAGCATATTCTGCTCCATCTTTCCTCATCGTTGGCAAATAGTATCCGGTTCTTAATACCTTTGAGAATAACGATCTGCCCCCAGTATGGTTACCACAATCCCCTTCGTGTATATCCTGAAGCACTTCCTTGGTTTCGGGATCCTCCAAGCACCTCAGGTATGGTCCTGCAAGTGATTTGTTATACAAAACATCATTTATAATAGTGAATCGTGATACCTTCATCCTAAAGGCCTTAGGATTCTCATCCTTTGGGATGTGTCCTTCCTTGAGATATCTCATGATTGGAGCCGTCCAGGACTTAGGATCCTCCTCGGGATACTCATCATCAGGATCCTGGATACTTACTACTTCCTTATCCTGAGATTTGAGAAGATCCGTCGCAGGATACAGGATATGCAGTATTGGTATTTGGGTTCCCTCCGGTATCCTGACTGATGATCCTAGATTTGCCTAAGCATCTGCTTCAGCATTATCCTCCCTTGGTACCTGTTCAAGTGTAAAAACATCAAAATATCCTGCTAATTTTTTGAGAATTTCGAGATATTCGATTAACTTCTCACCTTTAACTGCATAGGATCCATTAAAATGATTAGTAATTAACAACGAATCAACAAATACTTGTAAGCTTTTAATATTCATATTCCTGGCCAACTCTAATCCTGGAATCAAAGCTTTATATTCTGCTTAATTATTAGTGGCAGGAAATTCACACCTAATAGCCTGGGGTATTATGTCCCCCTGTGGTGATTTTAGTAGTATACCCAATCCTACACCTCTCACATTAGATGCACCATCAGTATATAATGTCCATGATTCTAAGTTTTCTCCTAGCTGTTGTACTTCTAGGTCTACTTCATTTTGAATATCACTACTGAAATCAGCCACAAAGTCAGCTAGAGCCTGAGACTTTATGGCATTTCTAGGTTCATATACTAGATCATAGGCACTTAATTTCACTGACCACTTAGCCATCCTACCTGACATCTCGGGTTTCCTAAGCACATTTTTTACAAGATAATTAGTTTTAACATGAATCCCATGTGTCTCAAAATAATTCCTAAGCTTTGTCGATGCCATAACTAGGGCTAATATCAATTTTTCTAAATGAGAATATCTAGTTTCAGCATCTAATAAACTTTTGCTAACATAATAAACAGGATACTGCTGACCTTCGTGATCCTTTACCAAGACAGCACTTACTGCGTTCCCTGATACTGCAGTATATAGGGATAATGGTTCACCATCCTCGGGCTTCATCAATAGTGGTGCAGTTGAAAGATACTGCTTTAATTCCTACAAGGCTGCTTCATGCTTCTCTTCCCATTCGAATTTCTTATTCTTTTTCAGGATATCATAGAATTCCTTGCATTTTTCTGAGGATCTTGATATAAACCTGTTTAATGCTGCTACTCGCCCTGTTAATCTTTGTACATCTTTCATGTTTGAAAGTGACTTAATATCCAAGATAGCTTTGATCTGTTCCAGGCTTGCTTCAATTCCCCTTTTAGTCACCATGTATCCCAAAAACTTTCCTGCCCCCACTCCGAAATGGCATTTGGAAGGATTCAGCTTCATATTATACTAGTCCAGGATATCGAATGCTCCTTCAATATCCCGTAGATGATCCTCAGCTTTCTTGGACTTTACCACCATATCATCAATGTATACCTCCATGGTGTCCCCCAGTTTGTCTTTAAACATCATGTTCACCAATCTCTGGTATGTTGCACCTGCATTTTTCAAACCAAAAGGCATAGCAGTATAACAATAAATACCTGTTGGTGTCATGAAAGCGGTATCCTCCTGATCCGAAGGTTCCATTTGTATTTGCTGGAATCCTAAGGATGCATCCATGAACGTTAACATTTCATGACCGACAGTAGCATCCACCATTTAGTCGATATGAGGCAGAGGGAATGGATCTTTAGGACATGCTTTGTTCAAGTCTGTGTAATCTACACAAACTCTCCATTTCCCATTTTTCTTCTGAACCACAACTACATTTGCTAGCCATTTGGGAAATTTAACTTCCCTAATCATCTTGCTTTTCAACAATCTTTCAACCTCTTCCTGAATTATTGCATTCCGTTCAGGAGCAAACTTCCTTCGTTTCTGTTGGACAGGCTTGAAAGACTTATTAATTCCGAGCTTGTGAGTTATAATATCCTTGGAAATACCTGTCATATCCTCATGTTTCCATGCGAATGTTGACATCCTGCACTTTAAAAAGTTAGTCAATTTATTTTCAATATCCTGAGGGATATTGGTTCCTAGGGGTGTTCAAAACTATCCGTATCTGAAAATCCGATCTGAAATATCCGATATCCGAATCCGAAATATCCGAAAAATCGGATATCCGAAATTTCGGATATCCGAATTTTTCGGATTCGGATTCGGATAGTGATTTTGTTGGTACATTACATCTGTCGACTTCGTCTTGTATCGAGTCTTAGTTTTAGATTGTTAGATCAGGGCACGTTTTACGAGAAAACTGGAGAGAATTTGTGATTTAGAGAGTAGGTCCGCTTATACGGACATAGGAGGTCCGCTTATGTGTCAGGTCTGCTTATATGGACATGTAGGTCCGCTTATGTGTCAGGTCCGCTTATATGGACATGTAGGTCCGCTTATGTGTCAGGTCCGCTTATTCGGACATGTCCGTATATGCGGACCTACCAACACTATAAATACCCCATAAGCGGATCTCATTTGTAACTTTGTCAAATTCCATACCGAGGTGCTGCTGGTGTGAAGAACGAGCTGTAAACATTGTCAAATCAATAAAACAGTAGATTAAAGTGAAGAACAAGCTATTTCTACCTACGTTTCTTGTTATTCCGCACCTGAAACATAGGAGAACGCCTCTGAACGACTCATTCAGGTCGAAATACGATCCTACAATTGGTATCAGAGCTTGGGAGGAGGTTTTCTACAGAGAATAGCTGGAATTCATCATAATCTCCTACTTCTACACCTTCTATTTTCAGTTCAGAAAGTTGTACCGGTCAGAATTGGGTCAAAATTGCACAAATTGCGTGTTATTGGACATTGATAAACCCATGAAAGTTTCGGACCAAAATACGGATTAAAAATGGATCAAATGACTTTCGGACTTAGGTTCGCTTATTCGGACACCTGATAGGTTCGCTTTTGTGTCACATAATTCAGAGGTTCCGCTCCAAATTACATCAGTAGGTCCGCTCTTGTGAACATCAGCAGGTCCGCTTATGTGAACATCAGCAGGTCCGCTTATGTGAACATCAGCAGGTTCGCTTTTGTGAACAACATCAGGTCCGCTTCAAAGAACAATCTGGTCCGCTTATTTGACAAATCATCAAGTCCGCTTATAAGAACATTCAGATCCGCTTCATAGATCCGCTTTTCTGATCAATCAAGTCCGCTTCATAGATCCGCTTTTAGTGACAATATCAGTAGTTCCGCTTATTCGGTCATCATTAGATCCGCTTTTCTGAACATCTTGGTTCAGCTTATTAGTCAGTTCATTGGTTCCGCTCTTTTGGCCCAATCATACTCGGTTAAATATTTGACACAGTGTCAGTACATCGGGAATATGAGATAATGTGGTTTAAATCGGTTGCATGTGATTGCTGATATCAAAGTATTCTTTTAAGATTGTTGTCGGCACATGTTATTATGAATTGGTTTGCATGCAAAAGATAAAAGTGTCGATTTAGTGGATTTGAGGTCCAATGGGATTTAAATAGTGATTAACATTGTTGGCAAATGTTGTAAAGTCAATTGTTGTCAGATCGGTAATTGATGATGTCGGCCACACTAGTTGAAGGTCCAATAAAAGTGGGTTGAATTAAACTAAAGTGACTGTGAGTTGGTTAAATGATGTTGTCGGCCCAATCATAGTTGTTTTTTAAAGCGGCCCAATCACAATCACTGTGATTTAACGTGAATCAAAATCGGTGATTAATTGGTTTGTCTAAATTGAAAGGTCCAATCAAAGAGTGTTGTCAGTTTTGGTCATGTGATTATATTGGCTCATGTGATTTTTTTTAAAGGCCCAATGAGAATTGTTTAGAATCAATGTTGTTGGAACATGTTATCATATAAGGCCCAATCAAAGAATTTTAAATAGTTAGTGTTGGCACATGTGATTTTTGATGATTGTCGGCTAAGTGGATTTGTATCAAAAGTTAAAACAATTCATATTGCTCGGTTTGAAATCATATCAGGTCAAAGCTGTCCGCACAGTGTGTCAACTTTCAGTCCACACAGAATTATCATCAGTTCGTGTACCAGTCTTATTCGACTAATCGATAATTTGTTTAAACTGATTGTTTGTTTGTCTGTTTCAGGTGTTTCACAAGGTGAATCATTTCGTTTGAAAGGGGATCGAGTTTGAATTTGATATTTCATTTTAAGGGATTGTCTTGATAAACGTGTTTCCGTATCATGGATATCAGTTTCTTTAAAATGACTAGTGAAACACTTGATAGAATAAATGTATTAAATAAAGAATTTGATTCATTTTCAGGTTGTCCAGGAGAAAGTACAAAGAGTATCATTGAGAGGTATAGCCATCTTGTTCGCTCAATGTCTGAGAAGGGTATTAAAAAAGAATCAGAAGAATGGGTTGAAAAATTGGCCAATGCCATACCTCAACAAGAGTGGGGTACATATCTTTTGGATTTAAAAAGAACTGGAGAATACTCTGAATTGACAATTGGTCAATTCATTAAGAAAATTGAAGAACAGATGGAGAGAAATGCTGAGAAGAAGAAAATTCAAAGTGGAAAATCAATATTAAAGAAGAGTAAGAGTAAAGGTGTTCAAGTGGGAGAGGAACAGACTGAAGAAATTTTAGTTTTGAAAGACGAGAAGAAAGCTGATAAGAAACATATTTTTGACTTGCAGGAAAAGTGTGAGAGGTTGAAATCTGAAAATGACAAACTGTTCAATGATTTAAACAGTTTGACATTAGAAAACGAGATTTTGAAAGAAAAGGAAAAAGAATTTGAAAATGAAAAATTGAAATTTGAAAAAGATTTTCAAAGTCAAATGAAGATTTTAGAAGATGAGAAATCTGTTATCTTTAAAAATAATCTTGAAAAACAAATTGAAATAAATTCTCATCTTCAGAAAATCATTCGGCTTGAAAAAGAAGCTGAAAGTGCTCAGAATAAAATCAACGAGCTTGAAAAGAAATTGAAAGGTTTTGAGAAATCAGATTATCTATGTCCAAAACCGATCAATTCCTTTCCAATAAGTGACGATGTCACAAACTTTGACAAAGTCAAAGTTGAAGATTGTGATGAGAAATCTGATGATGAAAATAAAAAATACGAAAAACAAAAATTGTTTTTGAAATTAAAAGAAAAGTTTCAAGAAACTGTTCCGCAATCAACTGAAAAGGGAGAATGCTCTAAGCAAAAACCTTTGAAGAAGAAAGTGGAACAAAAACAAAAAGAGAAATTTTTGAAAAATGTACAAAAAGATAATAAAAGCTCATCAGATCGATCATCCAATCGCAATGAAAAATTACAAAAATAGAAAAATGAAAACTCTAAAATTGTTGGTAATAAGTGGTGCAGGTTTGACCACAGTGCTTCAAAGCCAAATCCAGTTTTCAGGAGGGATGATGATCACCACAAAGCAAGACAATGTTATGATCTGAGTGTTTGGTGTGATAGTGGTGAATGGTACGATAACAGAGTGTGTTACTCTTGTGGTATTCGAGGACACATTGTTGTTAACTGCCAGAATCGGTGGTTTGAGACTAGAAGATGCTATGAATGCAATATCAGAGGACACATTGTCAGAGATTGTCCAATGAGATCAAAGGGAAGATCGAGGGATGAATCTCAGAAAATGGCAATGAAGAAACCAGTCAATGTCAAGCCCAAAGAACAGAAGGTTCAAGAACCTAAAGTCCAAGAAACAAAAGTGAAACTTTCTCAGGGGCAGAAAGACAGACTGAGGAAAAAGAGGAAGAAGGCTAGAGAGTATCTAGAGAAGATCTTGTCCTCGGGTTCATCTGTTGGTAAAAATAAGAGTTCTAATGAATCGACTTCCTCGATTGCAAAGTCAAGCAAGATGAATTCATCAGATACAAATTTGAGGATGAAAGAGGGAAAGAAGAAGAAGAAAATGGTCGGCAATGAATCTGACATGGTAAAGTCAGACAAGCCATCTTCAGGCGATGAATCTGACGTGTTGAAGTCAGACAAGCCATATGCAGGCAATGATTCTGGTACATCAAAGCCAGAGGAGCCTTTGGTTGAGGTAAAAATGGAGAATTCAGGTTTAACAATGGATGATACAAATTTTCCACCATTTTTGAACAAGAATTCGAAATCACCCAAGGACCGTCAGGCTTGGGTGAATCTGTTCAAATGAAAAACCTGACTCGCCGGAGATCCCAAGTTTGTAATCGTGGATCAGGAATCGGCATCCTTCTTGTTATTTTAGATTTTGTGAAAGATTTTTAAAGGTGTTTAGTTTTTACAGGTTAAGTGTGACTTGCCGGAGCTTCCAGGTTGGTAAGTGTGAAGCAGGAATCGGCATTTTGATTGGTAAAATGGTTTGTGTAGAGGTTTATTCCTACATAGGTTTGTATGTTGTGAATATTTTTACACGAGGTACAGAGGTTGCATACTTGCAAGTGGTAAATCAGGGACATTAAGTTGTACTTGATCTACTACAAGTGGTTAAAAGTAGACAATGTGATGAACCACACCCCGAACCTACAAATGGTTTAAAATCAACAAAACTTATTTTCCGGAAAAATCATTTTGGTTAAAACAAACTTAAGTGTTTTGAAATCATAATGAGAAAATAGTTTTGTGTAAGGGGGAGTTCTGATTGTTTATGCCAAGTGGGTGGCGATTTGAAGCGATTCGATATTGGTTGTCAAATTTTTTGTACAGTTTGATTTCAAATTTTACTTTAAATGTGTTTGCATTTTAGGGGGAGTAGAAAATTTCAGAAAATCCAAAAACATTTGAAAATATGAAAAAGACAAAAACATGATAAAATCAAAAATGAGTTTTTGTGTCAGAAAAGAGGAAATGATAGTACATCAGTAGACAGTCACAGTATGCTAAAGAAATGTAATGTTTAAATAGTATTAAACAGTCTCACTGATGATATGCCGATAGGTTTTTACACATTTAGTAAACTTTTTCGGGATATAAACATAAATTCAAACTTGCTTATTTCGTGGGGAACACTACTTGGATATATAGGTTACCCCTGAAATCTCGTTTGAAAGGTCCCTCTTTCTGAGATACTAGGTCTTTATGCTCAGTGATATCTGGGGTATTATCCCGGGACTTCTGCTGAAAGGAATTTCTGACCTAGTCCCCGGAGAATACTTTCCGCATGCTTGAAAAATAGCGCAGCCCTCAGCAAATTGATGAAACAATAAAATTGATAGTCATTGCTGTTGTAATGCAAAAGATCCTCTAAAGGGGACACATCAAAAGTCGAAGCCGTCATCTCTCTGCGTATCAAAAGATCGACCTGAGCTCTCACGGCCCTCGTACTATAATTTATTCCCCTGACAGATATCATCTGTGGTATACTCACCTGTAAGACTGAATATTGGGATCTGGATACGGGAGTATATTCAAAAGGTGGGACACATGAATGAGTTTAAGTGCTTAAAACATCTAACTCATATCCTGAATCAGTTGAAATTTGTGTGAAAATTTAAGTGGATCAGTATATTGGCAATCTAAGTGAATTGTTTAATTCTTAATGTGTAACTAAGCTCGACGGTACTCGTGACTTGTTTTAAACGGATATGATCCTCTTACACAAAACTCACAAAAATATTGTCTGTAAATATTTCTTTACTTCATTTCTTTACATTCAAAAATACAAAAAGATTTTCGGTGTGTTTTAGCATAATTTTTTTGAAAAAGTCAAAAGGATTTTCGACAACTGATATTGGAAAGCTGATTGTCAAAATTCCGAGTGCTAAACATGATGACATTGTTGTGAGGGGGAGTGTGTTTTAAAATGTTAAAATGTATTTTCTAAATCATCAAGTGGTTCATCATGAGTTTGTGATCTGAGGAAGAGTGATTGTTGATGCTCATGTTTATGAGAGGGAGTCATCCGATTATGTCAGAATTGGTGCACTAAAATTGTTAAATTTAGAAATTCATTTCTGGGTTAAGAATGTGCAGGAATAGCCAAGTTTCGATCCTGGAAATTAAAGACTGTATAGAATGCCAGGTTTAAGATTCTGAAGACAAAGAAATCCAGATAACGATCCTGAAGATGTTACTGAAGAACAAAGGAATGCCAGTAAATCGAGAGGGGGAGTCTGAAGACAGATAGAGAGAAAAGCCCAGAGTCTGATTAAGATTGAAGATGTGAAGATACAGCATTGTCGTGACTCGATAGTCGACTCGTCAACATCTGAGGGGGAGTCTGTTGGTACACTACATCTGTCGACTTCGTCTTGTATCGAGTCTTAGTTTTAGATTGTTAGATCAGGGCACGTTTTACGAGAAAACTGGAGAGAATTTGTGATTGAGAGAGTAGGTCCGCTTATACGGACATAGGAGGTCCACTTATGTGTCAGGTCCGCTTATATGGACATGTAGGTCCGCTTATGTGTCAGGTCCGCTTATATGGACATGTAGGTCCGCTTATGTGTCAGGTCCGCTTATTCGGACATGTCCGTATATACGGACCTACCAACACTATAAATACCCCATAAGCGGATCTCATTTGTAACTTTGTCAAATTCCATACCGAAGTGCTGCCGGTGTGAAGATCGAGCTGTAATCATTGTCAAATCAATAAATCAGTAGATTAAGTGAATTGCAAGCTGTCTCTACCTTCGTTTCTTGTTATTCCGCACCTGAAACGTAGTTGAACACCTCTGAACGACTCATTCGGGTCGAAACACGATCCTACAGATTTTCAAAATTTTCGGATATTTCGGATATCCGAAATATCCGAAACTTTAATTTTCACTTTTTTTCGGATATCCGAATATCCGGAAATATCCGAAGTATCCGAAAATATCCGAAAAATATCCGAAAAGTATCCGAAATATCCGAAAACTTATATTCGGATATCCGAAACTATCCAAAATATCCGTTTCCAAATATGAAAAAAAACAATAAAAAAATAAAAATTAAATAAAAAGTTGGATTTTTCGGATATCTGATTCACGATTCGGATAGTGAAATCTGGTATCCGAAAATTTCGGATATCCGAAATTCGGATATCCGAATTTTCAGATATCCGGTTTTGAACACCCCTATTGGTTCCTACGAGCACCGAGATATTCGGATTATCCTGATCTAGGACAATTTTCTTAACATCTTGCTCTGAAGCCTCCACGATATCCTGGCCTCGCATCTTTAATTGCTATGTTGCGTTGGGCTTTGTTGAAGATTTCATCGAAGAAGAATAACACTCCTTCGCTTCTTGTTGATCACTTTCCACTTTGACAACCCCCCAAGGGGTAGGTATCTTGATGCACTGGTGATAGGTAGATGGCACAGCTTTCATATCATGGATCCAAGGCCTACCCAATATAATATTGTAGCAGGATAAGGAGTCCATGACACAGAAGCGTTGCATTGAGTTGACCCTTTCAACATACACAGGCAACTTTATTTCTCCCACGGTATTCCTGGCTTCTCCAATGAACCCAACAAGCACAGTGGATTTCGAGGTAATATCCATCAAGGATACATTCATTCTCTTCAGTGTTTCCAGCTGAATTATCTTGACGGAGCTGCCATTATCCACTAGTATCATGCGCACAAAATGATTAGCAACATATAAAGTTATTACCAAAGCATCATGGTGAGGATCCTGGACAATATCCCTGTGATCACTGTCGAAAGTGATCACTTTGTCAGTTGTGAGGGTTGACATCCTGGTTGGCTTATCTCCCCTTTATGCGTTAGCCTCCTTTGCATGTCTTTTTGCTGCGGAATAAGAGGTTCCACAGATATCGGATCCTCCTGAAATAAAGTTATTTATGTTGGCATCCGCAGGAGGTGATACTGCTCGTTCAGGATCCTTCTCAGCATCCTGACCCTTATTCTTCTTTCTTCCCAGGAGATCCTTCAGATATCCTTTGCTCAGCAGATAGCTTATTTCTTTCCTCAGGGCAATGCAATCTTCTATAACATGTCCAAAATCCTCATGGAAGGCACACCACTTGGATTTATCCTTCTAATCAGCTTTCTGTTGGTTTTTCCTAGGCCACCTTGCTTTGCCTCCTAAACCATGCATAGCATACATCAGTTCAGGTATATTAACAGAAAAAACAATATTCTGATAACTCATGATACTCCTCAGGATCCTCATCTTCAACAACATTCACTTTCTTGCTGTCATTTCTGCCATATGGCTTAGAGCGGTATGGCTTGTACGAGGATTCTGATTTCCTGTCGGTAGATTCGTAGGATGAAGATGAATTCATCCTCTCTTGCATCTTCTTGTCATCTTCCAGCCGAATATATCTTAAAGCCCTGTTCCAAGCTTCATCCAGGTTCCTGCGGGGATTCATTACAATATCCTGGTAAAATTGGGAATCCTTTTGCAAACCCATTTTGAATGCTTGCACAGCTGTCGCAACATCAAGGTGTGGGATGTCCAGAGATTCCCTGCTAAACTTGTTCACATAATCTCTCAAGGATTCCTGAGGTCCTTGAGTTATCCTGTAGAGATCACTGGTTAGCTTTTTGAAACTTCGACTGCAAGAAAATTGACTATTAAATAAATTGACTAAATGAGCGATTGATGTAATTGAATGAGGAGGAACATTTAAGAGCCAATTTAAGGCTGATCCTGTCAAGGTAGAACCAAAACCCTTGCAGAGGCAAGCTTCCTTGAGATCCGGAGGGATAGGGTTAATTTCCATCCTTTCCCTATACTGAGCAATATGCTCTTCATGATCTGTAGTTCCGTCATAGAGCTTCATGTTGGGGGTTTGAAATCTTTTTTGGGATTTCAGCATCACAAATAGGATATGCAAACCGGGATATCCTTTGGCTGTCTTGGGACACTTCTGGAATTGGCTGGATCACCCCAGGTACATTGGATATCATGTCCTTCAATTTCTGAAGCTCCCTAGAAAATGCTGATGTCATACCTGCATCCTGCAAAGATCCAATACCATTAGTAGCAAGAGTATTATTATTATTAGACACGTTACCAGTCTGAGGATTCTGGCCATGTCCCGAAGCATATCCTGAACTTCTCACAGTTGACACCCTAACCGAAGAGGGTATCTCAAGAGTATGATTCTAGGAATGACTAGGAACAATATTCCCCCTGTTATCCTCGGTGTACACTGCTGAACTGAAGTTCAACGCTCTTGGCTGCAGGGGAGTGATAATATCCTCAGCAGGTCTACTCGGACCAGACTTCAAGAGCTGTATTTCTCTTATCAGCATTTGATTTGTTTCCTGCTGCTGCTTCATCTGATCCTGTATACTACCAAACTAAGTTAGAATTTCATCATTAGAAGCCAAAATAGGAGTTCCCCCTAAGACAACAGATCCTTGAACATTCTAAGTGGGAATAATATCCCGGGCCACATGAGTTTCGGTCCTTCTTGGAGGAGCTTGAGGCTGAGATGAAGCTTGTGTCCTCGGAGGTGGTGGAAGCACCGAACTGATTGTTGCAGACGTTGTAGCAGACACGGTGGAAGAGCTCATGTTTGATCTCAAAGCCATTGAAAATAGTGTAGCAAAAAGTTTTGAAAATAGAAAACCAAGTAATGATTTTGCAAAAGCTTTTAATAGAAATAGCACCACTTGCCCCACGGTGGGCGCCAAATTGTTTTGGTCAAAAATTACCGAAGCAATTAAGTGATCAAATTAGTTAAGTGAGGTAGTGTGCTAAGAATGTGTATAAAAAATGTGCTGGTTAAGTTATTAACAAAAAACAGTTTTCAGGATACGGCTCAGGATATCGAGCTGTATCAACAATCAAACAATGAGCGAAAAAGGTAAAGGGTGACACGGGATGTACGAGGAAAGCCCTTGATCAATCTAGATCGCCGGCACAAAACCTCGGGAGCTGACAATCGCAGCTGCCTTGTTCTTCTTATTGCTTCAAATATCAGGATACAGTGCAGGATATGATGCGGATCGACTAAGTGTTACAATGTGATTTGAATACAAGTGTAACTGTATTATGCGTGTTTGCAGCTAGAGAGTAAGAGTGTTCGAAGAATTGTGTGTGCCCTTATCTCATCCGATCAATCCTATTTATAGTACAAGAAAGCTAACTAACTAGCCTATAATCCCAGGATAAAATGAATATTCCCTTTGTGAATGTTGTAGTCCAGGTCTTCCGGCTTCAACGTTCATATTCCAACCGATTGGCCCGAGTCTTTGGGAGAAGAAGTCCAATATCCTGATCCGGTATCCTGATCAGAACAAAAGGAACATAGTCAGAATATTATTCAGGATATATAAGCGGAAAAATCACCCATAACAGTCAGCGCATATGATATGGCTTGATACAGTCATCTTTTTAAAATATTCTTCTCTGTATTGGGATATTTGGGTATACACCTCGATACAGTCAGCGTATATGATACAACTTGATACAGTCACCGTTTTAACATATTCTTCTCCGTATTGGGAGATTTGGGAATGATTAGCATCACATGGTTGTATGAAATTTCTATTTCCTTTCCAGAAAACTGGGAATTAGTTGGAGATCTTAGATAAGGGTCTTCCCATAGTTTGGACGAGAATCACTTAAAGATTTTTTTTTTTTTTTTTTTTGGATTATATTGGTGTGAGGGAAATCAGTTTTCCACTACTATCACCTTTTTCAACCACTACCATTGGTGGGAAGTATATACTTTAAGACAGAGTCTTTTACCATGGTCTTATTTACTAGTCTTAATTACACAAGAATCAGTAGACCGAGTAAATTCAAAAGAGATTTATTTGCTTGGTTGGTAGTAATCCTTCGAGTAATTTGTCTTCACCCAACAGAGTTGGCACCTTTAGTCATTCTCCTCAGTTGGAATTTCCAGGACACGTCTTATTTTGACGTTTTAATTATATGCACTTCTCCTTAGTTGGAGATTTGGAATACGCCTCAATACAGTACAGCGTATACGATACGGCTCAATATAGTACACCATTTAAAATATACCTTTTCTCCTTATGGGGAGATTTGGGGATACGCCTCAATAAAGTACACCGTTTAAAAATATACCCTTTCTCCTTATGGGGAGATTCAGGGATACGCCTCAATAAAGTACAGCGTATATGATACGGCTCAATATAGTACACAGTTTAAAATATTTGATACGGCTCAATAAAGTACACCGTTTAAAAATATACCCTTTCTCCTTATGGGGAGATCCGGGGATACGCCTCAATATAGTACAGCGTATATGTTACGGCTCAATAAAGTAAACCGTTTTAAAAATAAGCCCCTCTCCTTATCGGGAGATTTGATTTGGGGATATGTCGTCTCATATTTGGACGGAAATTTTGCACTTTTTCAACCACTCATTGTGGGAACATGTGCTTTTGGTCTTCATCCATCCCGCAATCAAGAGGTCTGTTTGATAAGGTAGGAGCAATAAATGTGACCTTCATATCATTTGAAGGAAATAATAAAATGGGCTCCATAAAATCAATGATTTTTCTTATGGCAGTAATATCGCCAAAATATATTATATGCTTACTATTAGCCGATATCAGTACAATATGGCTGTTGGGAGATCTTAGTGGTTCCACGCATTAAACCTTCATATTGGCCAGGCATGAAAGCAATCTATGGGACACACTAAGATACTGCCAATTATCATATGGTGCTTCTATCAAACTAAGTTTGGCATTCGTAGTTGTTAAAAATCAGTGAAATAAAAATTAATGTCGTACTCTAGTTGGAGAAATTGCTGGCGAGAGTTGCCGAATTTATATAATCTAATATACCCAGATGGGTTTGAATTAATCGAGCTCAAAGACTCGAAATTTTATCATTTAAGCATGAATCAGAAAAAGTGATTCATTTTTCTGCTTATTTTCTAGAATGAGAGAACTTTTGAATCAAGAATAGAATTTGGTGCCAAAAAATGCACGGATATTCGTGCCATGATACGACTTTTCATGGTTGTTGATGTTTCAATCAGCTGGTGAGATATCACCGGAATGTCTATCAATTATGATAGACTTCAGATAAATGATATTAGGATATCACAAGAATATCAAAATATATATCATCAGGTGAGGAGGTTTATCATCCTCATATCGGAGTCATCGTTTCCAAAACATATGTAGTTCACTATATGGAACTTCAAGCTACTCAATGGTAGAGATCTTCGATTCTGTGACCTATTATAGGTTCTCCATCTTGTCCGCGACATCTTGGCGGTATAAAATCAACACCTACTATAATAATTAAGAGTAGTCTTATATTCAGGTCTAGACTCGGAGTTTATAAGGAATCTGCATTTGTGATATTTGAGATTAGACACAAAAGGCTAGTGTCTAATTCACTCAAATTGTAGCTCTGATACCAGCCTGTCACACCCTAATCTCCGTTGGGCCCAGAAGGGTAGAATCATGACGGTTGGATAACAGTTGTCACAATATAATAATATGCAGCGGAAGTATTGGATTGAAATTATTAAAATAAAGCTTGAATGTATAAAAGTATTACAAGCGTTCGATACAAGCCCACATGCAGGATCTAAATAAACAGAGCTTTAGACATTATATCCCTTAAGCATCAGGAGTGCAAATTCCTTAGCCTTCATTCTAGCCGACCCGTATTCCCAGCCTGTTATAAGGTTCGGTACCTATTGTTCAATCTTTTGAAAATACGTCAGCCAAAGCTGGTAAATACAATTAACTGACTCTTTGGAAAAATAGTTTTTCGAAAAGAGTTTATACATATGGAAAACCCATAGGTGATCCTGTTGGATCGTGTACGTGACCCTGAAAGTCAGTTAAGGTAGTTCAACATCATGTGTAAAGGCGGAATCAATGCACATAATGTCCAAAACAGCTTTTATCCTTTAATCTTTCTTTCTATTATCAACCGTGTGCTTTTACAATGTTTTCTGATGAAAATCCGACAGCACTTCGTGATTCACACAATGACCACCTACTGTTCCGTTTGAAATGTGACAGACACACACCTATTTATAGACCTAGTCCCTTCCGTTTGAATATAAACATAATAGTTCAAACGATGCACTCAAACGGAACCCTATGTTCAAACGACAATCTCAAACGGAACCATCTGTTTCAAACGGAAC
Organism: Helianthus tuberosus; assembly: GCA_030545235.1. Taxonomy (NCBI): domain Eukaryota; kingdom Viridiplantae; phylum Streptophyta; class Magnoliopsida; order Asterales; family Asteraceae; genus Helianthus; species Helianthus tuberosus. Next base: position 126,218,185 of record CM060351.1, on the reverse strand, counting down.
CCTAATTCAAACTATGATTTCAAACGGAACCCTTATATCACTTCCTAAAATCATAACTAAAACCCTAATTTGACATTTAAGATCCAATCTTGACTTGCTTGAAATAAGACTTGATGAAGATGCAGTCAACAGACATTCTTGTGCATCAACAGACTCCCCCTTGGATGTTGACGTAGTCTTCAGCTCCTGAGTCTTCAGTCTTATTCTTTTCTCTAACTCTGTCTTTTCATCATAAGCACTTTATCTTCACACTCCCATATACTGTTGATCCAGACTCCCCCTTTCACAGACTCCCCCTCTCGATATACTGAATCTGAGATATCTGGTTCAATCTTTGACAATTTGCTTCCATTGGGAATAATGAAGACCAAATCTATTACTCAACCAATAAACATTACAATTCTATCTTTCAAACATAAAAACACAAACTCAATCAGTTTTAGCAATCCACTCAAGTATTCAGGTCCAAGTTAATGACCCTGATCACTTGATTAATCTACCAAGTCCAAATTAATGACCTTGGTTGATCATTTGACGAAACAAATTAATGAACTTGTTTTTATCATTTCAAGCAATACAAACTTCTTCAAAGATAAGCTCTCCTCATTCTTCAGTCCAGAATCTCCTGCATCTGCTTTAAACATCTGAGAATCCAACAATCAACTCTCCACTTTGGTTTGTCGGAAAATAAAGCAGAAATAAAATCTTTTTGGATTTTATCAAAGTGTTCTAAACTAAGAAATGAAATACAGAAAACTTAAATTGCAGAACGTAAACAAAGTAAACTATTTACAAACATATTTTTGGTGAGCGTGTCAGGGAATCATATCAGCTTTTCAGACAAATCACAAGTACCGTTAAGCTACATTACATACTCAGACTTAAACAATTCACCTCGATTGTCGATATACTGATCCATCTTAAATTTCCACACAAATTTCAATTTACTCAGGATACAATTTAGATGAATTAAGAACTTAGATCATTCATGTGTCTCACCTCTTGAATATACTCCCGTATCCGGAATCCCAATAATCAGTCTTACAGGTGAGAATACTACAATGATATCTGTATATAATTTAGGTATGCGAGGGCCGAGGGATCTCAGGTCGATACTTCCGTATACGCAGAGAGATATCAGCTTCGACTTTTCGGTGTGTCCCCTTTAGAGGATCTTTTTGCTTACAACAGCAGCATTTATCAATTTTATTGTTTCAGCATGCTGAGGGTTTAATGCTGTGTTTCAAGCATTGCAGCAAGTATTAGCCAAGGACTAGGTCAGAACTACCGTTCAGCAAAAGTCCCGGAATAATACCCCAGACATCATTGAGTATAAAAACCTAGTATATCAGATTACGAGACCTTTCAAACGAGATTTCAGGGGTTACCTATATATCCAAGTAGTGTTCCCCACGAATTCACAAGTTTGAATTTTAGGTTTATATCCCAAATAAATCTACTAAATGTATGAAAACCTATCGACATATCATCAGTGAGATTGTTTAACTCATTTAAACTTTTACAAATCTTTAGCATACTGTAATCGTCTAGCTGATGTACTATCATTTTCCCTATATACACAAGCTCTTTTTCATTTTATCATGTTATTGTATTTTATCATTTTTTACTGTTTTTGTATTTTCTGAAAAATAAACTATGTACAAACAACTACTCCCCCTAAATACCAAAACAAGTAAAAATTCGACAAACCATTGCAGATTGTTTCTCGTCTTCATCCGCAACAGTACTCTCATCAACGCCAATTATGCCTTCCGACACCGACAGAAGCTTCATACCATTTAGTTTTAACAAATATTTAAACCGATTTTTATCAAAAGCTTTGGTATGTAAATCAGCTTTCTGTTCGTCAGTGTGGATTTTCTCAATTCGTATCAACTTTTTCTCAAAGCAATCACGAATAAAGTGATGACGAATTTCTATGTGTTTAGTTTTAGCGTGATGTACTGGATTTTTAGTTATATTTATTGCGGCCTCATTATCAACAAAAAGAGGTGTGTTAAGAAACTGCAAACCGTAGTCGCGCATCTGTTGCTGTATCCACAAGATCTGAGAGTAGCAACTGCTAGCAGAAACATACTCCGCTTCACATGTAGATAACGCCACAGACGTTTATTTCTTACACTGCCAAGTAACCAATCTAGGACCAAAGAACTGGCATCCTGCAGTTGTTGATTTTGAATTGACTTTGCAGCATCCGAAATCCGAATCGGAATACCCTTCGAGCGTAAAGTCGCCTTTCCTAGGATACCACAACCCCAATGAAGGAGTTCCTTTCAGGTAGCGCAATATCCTCTTCACAATAATCATATGCGATGCTCTAGGGTTAGACTGAAATCTTGCTGCGAGGCACGTTGGGTACATAATATCAGGACGTGAAGCAGTTAGGTACATTAAAGAACCTATCATGGATCGGTAAAACGTTTCATCAGCCCTGTCTCCGGTGAGATCTGGGTGAATCCCATGATTTGTTGCAAGTGGGGTAGCAGCTGGAGTAGAACCTGACATCCCGAATTTCTCCAAGATATCATGAACGTACTTTGACTGATGAATGAAAATTCCCTCAGGAAGTTGTTCAACTTGTAATCCCAGAAAGAATTTCATCTCCCCCATTGATGACATTTCAAACTTCTGCTTCATTACTGATTCAAAATCTTTGCATAGATTTTCATTTGTCGACCCAAATATTATATCGTCCACATAAATCTGAACTATCAGAAGATGACCATCGACCTCTTTAGTGAAGAGAGTGGCATCCACTTTTCCACGAATGAACTTGTTGGCTAGTAGGTGTAGAGACAAAGTCTCATACCAGGCTCTCGGGGCCTGGTGTAAACCATACAGCGCTTTGTCCAATAAGTAGACCTTGTTTTTGTGGATTGGATCGGTAAAGCCCGGTGGCTGACCGACATAAACCTCCTCTTTAACCTTCCCATAAAGAAACGCCGATTTAACATCCAACTGATAAACTTTGAAGTTCTTCCAAGACGCAAATGCTAGGAAAATTCTGATCGCCTCTAGTCGTGCTACAGGAGCATAAACTTCTGTAAAATCAATTCCCTCCTGTTGACTAAATCCCTGAACAACGAGTCGAGCTTTGTTCCTTACGACAACTCCTCTATCGTCCCTCTTACACTTGAACACCCACTTAGTGTTAATTTTCCTATGACCATCCGGCAAATCAACTAACTTCCACACTCCCAATTTCTCGAATTGACTAAGTTCCTCCTGCATTGCATTGACCCAAGAGTCTTCAGTAAGCGCCTCTTTGTAAGTTCTTGGCTCAACCTGCGAGATAAAACAACTTAATGAGAATTCAGTTTGCAAAGGAGCAACTTTTGTATAAAAACATGTAAGCCCTTTATCAATCTGATTTCGAGTGCGAACGCCTGCTTGCAATTCTCCTATGATCAACTCCTCTGGATGATATGAAAAAGTTCGCGGCATCACTTCGCTTGGAACATCTACATTTCCCTCCAGATTAGTAACATTCTGTTCTGCATCTTGTTCACCAACTTGGTTTGTTTGACTTGAAGTCTGAATTTACTCCCCCTCAGAATCTGAATCACCATGATCAAAGACTGGCATGTTTTCAGCTTCTAGATTATCATTCTGAACCGACTGATTATCCTGAGCAACTTCATTCTGTTGGACATCATCATGTTCACCAGCATTACTTGGACCTGCTTCATCGTCATTTGAAGTTTCCCGTGGTCTCCTCGAATACTCAGCTGGGAACCTTAACTGTGACTCATATTCACGCAAAATATCCAACTCATCAAAGAAATCTTCATCATCCTCTGATTCTTCTCTCATGTCAAACGAATCCCAAAGTTTGTCATAATGATAACGCCATGAATCACCAGGATTCTGCGGCGGCATAGTATAACCTTGACATTCAACATTTGCAGCTTCAATAATCCGCTTCTCACTTGGAACAAAGACACGTCGCAATGGATTTGCATAACCAACAAATATACCCTCAATGCACTTCGGACCAAACTTTCCAAAAGGCTCTATAACCGTACAGGGTGACCCAAACGGTTCTAGATACTTCAAATTCGGTTTGCGGTTATTGATTAGCTCAAAGCATGTTTTGTTGAACTTCTTGACAGTGAGAACCCTGTTGAGCGTATAGCATGCGGCAGAAACAGCTTCAGCCCAAAAATTAATCGGTAACTTTGAATCTGCAAGCATAGTTCTAGCCGTCTCGATTAGCGTCCGGTTTTTGCGTTCTGCGACTCCATTCTGCTGCGGAGTGTACGGAGCACTAAACTCATGCAAAATACCTCTTTCATCACAAAATTCTTCCATCTTGCTGTTCTTGAATTCAGTACCATTGTCACTTCGAATTCTCTTGATACGCCTTTGGTACAAATTCTCAATCTTCCTGAACAGACCCATCAAACTGTCAAATGTTTCATCTTTCGTCTTCAAGAACGAAACCCACGAAAATCTGGAATAATCATCAGTAACGACCAAATAATAGCAATCTCCTGTAATACTTTTGACATTCACCGGACCAAACAAATCCATGTGAAGTCTTTCCAGCGGTCTCGAAACTGAATTGACTTGCTTTGTAGGGTGTGACTTTTTCTTCTGCTTGCCTTTGATGCAGCTAATGCACTCCCCTTCCAGATGAAAACCTTTGATATTAACTCCCAATACCAAATCATTGTGCACCAAGTGATTCATCTTCCTTAGGTGAATATGCCCCATCTTTCGGTGCCACAATCTTGATTCTTTCTCAGTTGCTCTAGACACGAAACAATGTGCTTGTCCAGTAGCTGTAGTTGCTACAGACATATCTAACACATATAAATCATTCACTCTAGGTGCCCTCATAATAATCCATTCTTCAGGAATAACAAAACCAGGTTTCAAGATCAAACATTCCTTATCAGTGAAGTGAGTAGTATACTGATTGTCACAAATCTGCGAGATACTAAGCAGATTGTTCTCCAGCTCAGTGATGTAGTTAACTCTCTCAAACGTCACAATCCCATTGGATAACGTTCCTTCACCAACAATTCTACCACCTTCATGACCAGCAAATCCCACATAACCACCATTGATATTCTTCACATCATACAGTAATGCAGTTTTTCCTGTCATGTGTCGAGATGCGCCACTATCCATGATCCATCTTGAAATGGCTCTTGGAAGATCCTGCACATACCACAAGTTGATTTTAAAACATTTTAATAAAGATGCCGATTCATGCTTCGTGATCCAGGAAGCTCCGGCAATTCAAACTGCTTATTCGAACATGGTGTCCACCCAGGCCTCATCAGCCTTAGGTGTAACCTTGACTCTAGCAACTTGAATTTTGAAGTTTTCAGCCTTCAAAGGTGGAAAATTTGCATCATAATCAACCGAAGTTGATTCATCAGCCTTTTTCACTTCAGAAGTTGAAATTTTCATTTCAGTTTTTGGTTTCCAAACTTGTTGAGATAAAGCAACCCGCTTGTAAAATTTGTCATTTTTAGTTACCACTTTCTTTACAGGTTCATTTTTCACTTTGATGTTGTCATTTTTCACATTCTTTTTCTCAACAATGATTGGTGCTTTACCCTTCACATCAACTTTCTTCTGTTGAAACTTCACATTTTCAGTCTTAGGCTTCACATTGGTACACTTTCGTGCAATGTGACCCACTTGATTACATCTAAAACATGTTCGAGTATCAATACCTAGACTTGTGCCTTCAGACTGATAATGTGAAGCTCTTTTCTCAAAGAACTCTTTATTTGATTTTGAAAAGATTTCATTTTCCTCATCAGACAAAGAACTCGAACTGTTCACAAACACCTTCTTTTCAGCAAACCTTTTGTTTTGAAAACTCTTTTTCTGATAACTATTACCACCCCGATAACCACCCGACCAATTATTTCGATTGTTATTATAAAAACGTGGTGGAACAACAGGCTTTTTGTAATAAGCTTTATCTTTCTCAAAATTCATTTTCCTTTTTGTTTGACACAAACTGTTCACTTCTGATAACTCAACTTCAACCAATTTGAAAACATTTGTCAACTTTTTCACATTAACATTCTCAATTGGAAACTCAGAATCCGAATACAACTTATCAGATCCAGCCATCTTGTACATCACAAGACCCGGTTCATCACTTAAGTTGTTTTTGGATTTTGATTTCTGAATGTATTTATCCAAGAAACATCCATCATCTTCAGCTGAATCACTATTCAAAACACTTTCAGCTGTGCTCTTAACAATCTCTGTCTGAACACTATCATCAGATGATGTAGAAAAAGTAACATCAATGTTCTCTGGAAGTTTAACTTCTTTTTCTTCCTCAATTTCAACCAATCCAGACTGCTTTTTAGTGTAATTATGAAGAACAGGTGGTGGTACTTGATGAAAACCCACCCCAGTTCCATCAGAATACACATCTTCGCCCGCTTTATCTTTCCCGATGGGTTTGGGAATGATATGTTGCAAAACAAAGCTTGCGGAGCTGTAACTGTTAAGCTTCAACTGGATTCGCTCATTTTCGATTACAGCCTCTTGAACTTTAAGTTTCAATTTAGCGATTTCATCCAGTTGTTTGTTGATTGATTCTTCTTTAACTCTAAGCACTGCTTTTAAATGTTCATTTTCTTTAAAAGTTTTACCATTTCGATCATCACAATCTTTCATTGTGCTTTTGAGTTTTTCAAATTTTTCAGAAATCTGACGGTTTTCAAGAATCAACTTTTCATTTTCTTGTTTAATTTTGTCATGATCAATTTTATCAGTTTCAATTTGAGCAGTTAATTCTCTTATCCGTTCAGTTGAAGCTTTAACTGTTTTGTCACGACCAAGAATCTGATTCTCAACGTTTCTGACCTTTGCTGTCAGATCTTTAATTTTCTCACCGTTGAGATACGTGACAGTATTACAAACTTTGCACTCTTTGTTGCAATTTTTGCAATCAGCATTTCCTTCGATCTTTTTACCTGACGCATTTGTTGACACATCTGAACTGACCTGGCTTTTTGACTCAGACACGGAGTTAGAGTCTACCTCAAGTGCTTTAGCAGCCAGCACTTTGTCAGCCATTTTTCCCAGATTCTCTGCATTCAACTCCTGCGTAGTATCGATAACTCCAGTATCAATCTTCTTGGATTCTTTTCCTTCTATCTCTTTTTCTTCTTTCACCTCTTTCTCCTTTCTTTCTTTCTCCTCTTCAATCATTTTCGAAGTTGGAGTTCCCCACCATTTGTGTTGCCAATACTCATCATTTTCTTTCATTTCCTTAATTAGGACTTCCAGATCAAGAGTTTTGTGATCGACTGCAATATTTCCATACTCATCAAGATAACACTCTCTGTCTGGATCCCATCTTTTTGCTCTTTTTGCGTCCAAATAAATTCTAGAAAGTCTAGTAATTTTGTTTTCCGAAATCATCTTTCTGTATTTATACTTCTGCTCTTCAGTTCTCTCATCTTTCCATGGAATAGGTTCATTTTTCGCCATGAATGCGTAACCAACCGCATCTTCTTCTGGTAGAACCTCTTGACTCCAATCATATCCCTCATCATCATAAATCACTGCAAGAGCTCTAGATTTCTCTCTGTTGTCTTCAACCTGCTTCAATCTAGGCGGCTCGGATTTATTCTGGTGATAAATCGCCTTCTTGTAGTAATCATCTCTGAAAGGATTCTCCGACTCATCAACATAAGCATTTCGGCATTCTCGTTTAAAATGACCCTTCTGCTTACACTTGAAGCAAGTCACCTTCGATTTATCGAACCCCAGTTTAGTAGAAGCACCACCAATTGTTTTTCTTCCAGTAATTTCCATGAATCTTTGTGCACGACGAACAGCACTTGCCATAGCCCAACGAATATCGATCAATTCCATTTCCTCCGGATCAATCTGATCGTAATCTTCTTTCGTCAGATTTGTATTGCCAATCTTCCCAGCTACCAATCCTTCATACGATTCCAACACCGATGCTAGGAAAATCATTTGCTGCTTTGCCGACTCTTCGTCAAAATTTTGAGCATTTTTCAAGTCTATCACGATGTTGCATTGAAAACGATTCTTTGCATCAGAATGACTTGCAGATGATGAAGATCCACTGTGACTTCCACTGTTTTGACCACTTTGACTTTCTTTGCCGGCTGTCGACACATTTTCAGCAGAAAATGCAGTCTTTGGTGAAGTAGCTTTCGGCATCATGCTCTTTGGATAGTATAGATCCAAATTATGCTGATAAGATGAATGATTAACTTTGTACGTCTTCTTCAACTCTAGCTCATGACTCTCAAGTTTCTCAATCACCAAATCTGGTTTAAACAATTCAGAAGGAATAGTGTTCTTAAGCATGAGAGCATAATATCTCCACTCCATCTCGTCTGGCAACGAATCGAACAACTTGTCTACTTGCTCATCATCAGAATACGTGATATCATATCTTGCTAATTCCAGCTTCAGATGACCGATCCTTTCTATCATTTTACACACTGACTCATTTTTAAGACAACCAAACATATCAAACTCTTTCCTAAGAAGTTTCTTTTTGTTTTTTATGATTTCAGTACTTCCTAAACATTTTTGTTTTAACTTTGCCCAGAGGTCTTTAGCGTTTGTATAATCTATCAATGAGATGATATCCTCCCGAACAGACTGAAACAACAACGCCACACACTTTTGTTCGGCTACGAATGAATCAATCTCATCAGATCCTGTTAAAACTTCCCCATTCTTGTTTCCTTGGTCATAACCATTTTTCAGACTTTTCCAGCTAGGAAATGCGAATGCCATCATCCAATCTTCAAACTTTCTGGACCAACGACTGTACTCCTCAATAGCCATTAGTTTTGGAGGTTTATTGAACGTTCCGAAGGCGCTTTCCGATTCCCAAGCTTCCTTTTTCTTCTCTTTTGGTGGATTCTCATTCACATTGCTTGATGAAGCATCTTTGTTTCCGGAATCTCCAGCGAACGCGTACATGTCGCTAAACGGGTTTAAGAAAATATCATCCATTGTGAATGTACCTGTAAAATCAGACAACACTTAGACAAATTTTGATTTTGAAAATATAGGAACCTGTTCAAACGGAATGGTCTGTTTCGTTTGAAATACCAATAGTTTCAAACGATAACTATTTCAAACGACAATATGTTTTCAAACGAAAAAGAATTCAAACGATGGACTGTTCCGTTTGAATCAATACTTTCAAACGACAAGGATTTCAAACGACCAACTCAAACAATCAACTTCAAACGATCAACTAGTTTCAAACGATACACATTTCAAACGATAAACAGTTTTCAAACGAGCACCTCAAACGACAAACTGTTCAAACGACAGAATCCATTTTCAAACGACAGTTCAAATGATAAACCTTTTTCAAACGATAGCTTCAAACGATTGATCAGTTTTCAAACGATAGATGTATTTTCAAACGATGACGTCAGCAAATCGCGAAACTTTTCAAACGGTAAGCATGATTTCGATTAGTTTTAGGTCGACTTTTGATTTTAAACTTTCAAGGATTAGTTAATAGTGAATTTTGTTTGCTATGTGATCGTTTCAAGTCATTTTAACCGCGAGAACTAGTTAAAATCAGAAAAGAAAGGTAGAAGTGAGATAATCCGATGATTTCAAGCTGTATTCGGTATGAACTCCTAGTCCTGAGCTCTGATACCACTTGTTGGATCGTGTACGTGACCCTGAAAGTCAGTTAAGGTAGTTCAACATCATGTGTAAAGGCGGAATCAATGCACATAATGTCCAAAACAGCTTTTATCCTTTAATCTTTCTTTCTATTATCAACCGTGTGCTTTTACAATGTTTTCTGATGAAAATCCGACAGCACTTCGTGATTCACACAATGACCACCTACTGTTCCGTTTGAAATGTGACAGACACACACCTATTTATAGACCTAGACCCTTCCGTTTGAATATAAACATAATAGTTCAAACGATGCACTCAAACGGAACCCTATGTTCAAACGACAATCTCAAACGGAACCATCTGTTTCAAACGGAACCCTAATTCAAACTATGATTTCAAACGGAACCCTTATATCACTTCCTAAAATCATAACTAAAACCCTAATTTGACATTTAAGATCCAATCTTGACTTGCTTGAAATAAGACTTGATGAAGATGCAGTCAACAGACATTCTTGTGCATCAACAGATCCTTTAAATATATCTTGGGATTATTCTTGTTACAAGATTATATACTTGATTAACCCATTGGGTTGTCCGGACATGGTATCATTAACCCCCAATTATACCAATTATCAAGTAAATGGATTAAACCGTATTCTTACACTTTTGCGCAATCATGGGCCAAACAAATCCATGTGCAGCATTTGCAAACACTTGGTGGTTTTGGACTCTTCAATGGACTTGTAAGAGTTTTTATGTTGTTTACCTTTTAGACAGGAAACACAATGCTCAGAACAAGTGAAAAGTTTTTGTGGAAGACCTCTTACAAGTCCTTGTTTTGAGAGTGTGGTGATAGTCTTAAGATTAGTGTGCGCAAGTCTCCTGTGCCATAACTCTGTCTCTTTGTTATAGGCAGCTGAGAACAGACAAGCATCAGCCATTGGGTTATCTTTTGACATATCAACCACATACACATTGCCACTCCTTTGAGCAATAAGCTGTGTTTTACCCCCGGCTATAATTTCTTCAATCGTTTTCACCATTTCTGGCCCAACAATCTTATAGTTATCCTTAGTGAAGAATGACCCATAGCCTTTGTCACTCATTTGTGAAACACTAAGGAGGTTAAACTTAAGATTGTCGATAAGATTAGCATTCTCAAACTTGAGCTTCCCAGCCTGCATTGTCCCTGACCCCAACACCTTCCCTTTTGAATTGTTACCAAAGGATATATCACCCCCTCCATGTTTTTTGAAATCTTTGAGTAGGGCTCTACATCCTGTCATGTTCCTGGAGCCTCCACTATCTACATACCATAAACTATCTAAGCATGCAGAAGCTCCCTGCACATTAAGTAACAAATTAGTTCAGATATGTCTCCAAAGCCAAGATGGCTTTGGATGGGGTCACATGTAGGTCAGCCTCAAGTCCAAGAGCATGAACAATGGTTAAATCAGGGGTTTGAACGGATTTTTGAGCATTTTTCTGTAACCACTATTGTGGAACATCTCCTGTCAGATGTTGATAACCAAAAGGATGCCTATTCACTTTGGGTTTAGAGGACCTTTTGTAAGCTTCATAAGCATGAGGGACCTTTTTGGTATGAAGGTTGACCATGTCCTCTTGGGAACTGGTTTGATGGTGGTGCATCTGTCAGTTGTACCTCTATGGGAGCAGAGGTTTTGTTCAACTGTTTTGTAACAGCTGTTTGGACAGGCACAAAAGTCTGTTTGTTTTTGGTGGAAGGTTTTTGTGGACTCTCCAGTGTTTTTGATGTGTACTCTTTTCTTTGAACCTCAAAAGTTTTGAGATACACGCACTCTTGAGTTAAATGGTTGGTTTTTCCACAAATTGTTCACTTAGGTGCAGGCTCAATGACACTTGTTTTGTTTATATCATAGGCTTTCAAAAGAAAACAGTCTTTTGTAGCATGGTTTCTTTTCTCACAAAAATCACAAAACAGGTTCTTTACCTTTTCTCTTCCTCTTTTCAACTTCCTTTTCAACAGAGTTTTTAACCTCTGTTGGGATGTCTTTCAGTGGAATGACTTTAGCCTTAGGTGCTTTGACACCCTCAATTGTGGAAAAATCCATTGGCTTAAAGTTTTCAAGGATGTCACATTCATCAGACCAGGTGGGTTTAAATTGATATTTTTTTCTATCTCTTCAAAGGTTGATGACCCCTCTTGTTTTTCTAAAATGATTTTGTTTTCATTTTTATCAGTGACCAGCCATGTTTGTGGGGATAACTTCAACTAAGCTTGATTCAATTTTAGCAGTGTTTTTAGTTTGGTCATGTTTTCTAAAGCCAATGCCAAACTTTACATTGCTCTTGATCTGCTTTTCCAACATCAGTTCATAACCTTTACAAGACTCCACCCATTTATCATAGGTGATTTGAGCGGATTCAAGCTCCTTTTTGCAAACTTGGTATTTTTCTACCATAGTTTGAAGTTGGTCTTTGGTTATGCTGTGTTCATGTTTCAAGCTGCTGATTTCATTTTCTTTGTCAAACAATTTGTTTTTCAACTCTTTAAAAGTTTTCTCAAATTGCACTTCATCTTTTAAGATCTTGTTTCTAAGGTTTTCATTCACCTCTTTTATGTTAGCAAAGGCAATAATGCATTTATCTAAACACAAATCTTTTAAGATCTGAGGTGATACCTTAGGAGCAACCATCATGGCATAGTCACATTCACCTTCACACACACTAGCATCCCATTGATCAACTAGAGGTTCCAAAAGAGGTTCAGCTTTATTTTCTTCTAACATCTATTCACCAACAATATCTATTGTAACCACTGTTTCAGCAATTTCTTCAACCACTTCAGATCTAGACTCCACTCCCTCATATTCCTGCCTTTCTGGTATTGACTCTAATGACATGAAACAAAATTCATCAGGAGAAACATCAGAATTAGCAATTAGAGCAAAATTTTCATCAGTTAAGTCCTCAGGCATACTACTCCAATCAACAAAGCCCTGTGTAAAGAAACTCAGTTGACTGGCCTCTGCTGGAGCAGATGTTTGTGCAGTTTGTTATGGTGCAGTATGCACTTGAACCTGTGATACAGGGGCTTGAACATACTGAATCTGTGGAACAGTGGTTTGGACGAACTGCACTGGAACAGTGTTTACAGGATGTGCAAAATGGGCAGTGTTTTTCATATGAGGAGCAGGGGTATGTTAGGAATAGTGCACAGTGCTTTGAGTGTTTTGAGGTCTTGGAGTAGGGTGAGTGATGATGGGTCCACTATTTTGACTCCTACATTCCCTAGCAAAGTGACCAAGCCTATTACAGTTATAGCACTTGATTTTTGACTTATCCAACCCCACCTTCAAATTCCCATGCAATCCTGGAAACTTCCTACCAATTCTTTTGTAAAACTTGATTGTTCTAACACTCAACAAAGCAAGCTGATGCAGAGTGTCCATTTCTTCCAGATCAGTGGGATCAAAATGTTGGAGGTCATTCAGTTCAAAGGATAAGTTATCAGAGATCTAGTTTTCCCTATTAGCTGTGAAAGCATAATTGGGAGAGTTAGAGTTGAAGGCTCCACCTGCAGTTATGTCAATATAGTGATCATAACTCTGGACCTTACTACCACCAGATGACTCTTCCTGACCTAAAAGTGTTGTGTTACCAAAAGAGTAATCATCAGCCACTTTTCCAGATTTCTGCAACTTCTTTTTCTGGTTCAGCTCTCTTTCATATGTGAGAAGCCTACCATGAAGTTTGGTCAGACTTGACTCCTTGAACCCCACAGAATTTCTGGTCACAAAGGCTATAGTGTCCCACTTTTCTGTTAATGATCTAAAAACCCTATTATTTAAAGTGGATTTAGCATATTCAACATTAACCAGTTTTTGCTCACTAATCAGACAACTAAACCTTTCAAACTGCTGGGTCAATGACTCTCCCTTAACATGACAGAATGTTTCGTATTGTTGGTTTAAAACCTCTCTGTTGTTTTCAATAACCTCTTATGTCCCACCAACTTGCTCTTTGAGTGCATCCCATAGCTCTTTAGCACTGTTACAGTGTAACAGGCAAGCATATATGTCATTGGGTAGTGTTGTGGCCACTATACTGAATGCCTTAGCATCTAACTCAATCCTCTGAAAATCCTGCTCAGAGTAATTTTCAGGACTTTTAGGTACTTGGACCTTGGGATCTTCTACACTTGGCACCATTGGAACATGGGGTCCAAAGATGACAGACTTCCAGCAACTGGTGTTTTGTTGTGCTAACACATGGCCCATCCTATGTTGCCATATATTGTATTCCGATTTGACAAGCATAGGTGGCTTGTAGAGTGTGCCGGTGTTGTGAGGGTCTTGTGATTGTGAAGACATCTTGGTTGTTTTACAGAGTTTTTGAATAATCAACTTTGAACGTGATTACACTTGTACTCTGTTTTTCAACAAATATGAACAACAAAGTATCAGTGAAATTGAGCTGATCATTTATGTCAAATTGATTGTTAAATCGAAATTGACTGACCTATGCTCTGATACCAATTGTTAGGATCTGAGTTTACTTGTTTGGATTGTTTTTATAAGAAATGATAAATGGAAGAAGATAAACAGATGATAATTTGCGGCGGAATGAATGAAAAACTTTATAACAAAAACAAGGAAAGAAAAGCTTTCATCATATATACTTTGTGTTGAATGATTTCATTACAAAATATTCAACGTATACATGAACACTTTCTCCCCCTCAGCCTGAGCTCACTAGTGTTAGTTCATACAAGATGCAAGTGTGTGAAAAAAGCTAATAGAACAGTACAGGCACTGTCTATTTATAGTACAATCCTAAACACTGTAGCATCTTTGCTGACATCACATAGACAGTGACAGCTAATAATCTTAACAACCTCTAAACACTGATGATTACAGACACTGTTACATTAGACACTGATGATCAAACTACTGATGAATGCTATCCGCTGATGGGCTTCAACCACTGATGAAGACTAAGCAGTGCTTTCCATAAAGGTTGATCAGGCCTTTGACTTCTAGCAGTTCTTTGACTTCAACAGATGATAGGTCTTCAACATACTTTAGACTTCAGCAGTTCTTTGTATATAACAGACTTTGAGTATCATCAGACTTTAGAGATCATCAGATGTTGGATGCCACTGCCATTGGGAGGAAAAAAGAGTTCAAAGCACTGTTATTAGGATCAGTTGTTGCAAAATCAGTTTTGCCTTTGTATCATCTGTTCTTCAGGAAGGATCACATGAGCCAACATTGTGGAATGCTCCATTTCATTCTCATATGATAACCAAACACGTTTCTTTTCATTCTATCAGAATGATTAATTCCATTCCGCCTTCTATTCCTTCATACCAAACACTACCTAGGTGTTGGGTTGGGTGGGCGGTGCACCCTTTGAAAACAAATTAGTGTATTTTATAGACAAAAATCCGATCATACTCCTTAAAAGTTTGGTTAAAGCCCTCGTCCTCACTCTCAGAAAATAATTCATAGGTCCGCCACTAGCTAGAGGGGATAGACAAGATTTATCGTTTCAAAAAAGCACTACAATAGCGTGGCTCGGGTGTTGCATGTGTATTTCCAAAACTTGGAATGCACATGCACTATCTATATTTATTTTATTTTATTTTGCATATTGCATGACCTCAAGATAGATTCTCGTTTGATTACCAAGAACAAAACCTTGAGTGCCAATCGGTGCCAAAGAAGATAATATCATGGTCATGGTGTGGGTGTTACAATATGGTATTAAAGCTACTCATATGTTATTACGGATGGTGAAGTGATACTCATGAAGGTCCAAAAATCCCTAACTGAGGCCTTTGTAACACCGGAACCGAATATCATATTGGTCGTTCACAAAAAAAAAAGTTCAGTTAAATAGAGTAGACCGTCTTACGAGGCCTGATGCTTTTAGGAGCCACAAGGATAGCACATCCCATCAAAGGTTAATTTATAGTTAAATGTGTTTGGGAGACATTCAAGATGGAAGACCTCCTGAAGCATGGTAGGGGGTCTTACATCATGAGTTATAACTTAATTACTAAAAAAACCAAGAGAAACTTTTTCTTGATAATAAAAATCATGTTTAACTTTTTTTAATGCAATGTTGTTAAAACATGATTAGTTGGTTGCACCAAAAACTGGACCCATAACTAGTTCGGCTGGCAAGGGCTAAACCAACCCTAGCCGGTTTCTAAATAGTGGCGGTTGAAACGATCAAGCAATTCAACTGAGTAATAAAATTGGCGGTTGAAACGATCAAACAATTCAACTGAGTAAAAAAAAATCACAAAAAAAAAAAAATTGTCTTCGATTATAAGATTTGAACTTCAAACCCTTGTAAACATTGTTTGCTGGAAGATGTTATTGATTTATTTCTGGATAGTTAAATTAAATTTTTTCATCAATCGCTTCATTATTTAAAAAAGGGAAAAAATATATTTCGTTTATTTTCTTAAATATAATCATATCCATATACCATTTAAACTTTTTTGTAACATTTAACTTTTTTTTAATTAATCATGAGGCTGTTGAGTCCGGTTCAACCGATTCAAAAGTTCACCAAAAACCAACTCATAACCAAACTAAACCCATCGATATAACCAAAACCAAAACTGGTCAATTACCTAAAACCGAAATCTCGGTTTTGGTTCGACTGGAGCCTAAAACTGACACAACCCCCCCCCCCAATACACGCCCCTACATAAAAGCCCTGCGGTCAGCAGGGTCTAGGCTGGGCCGAGTCAGATGAAGGACCATGTTACTCTTAAGAAGTCCAAGCCCAGGACTAGCCTAACAAAGGACCTTGTTAAAAAGGTGTGAAACCTTTTGAAAATGGTAATCGTTCCCCAAAGGGTTGAAAAGATATATATGTAAAATCATTTGTGCAAAATTGCAGCATAGTTTTATTAGTAGTTTATGATTGTCATCAAGATGCTAATTCTGACATAACTCTATAGATGTTTAATTTAGGATTTCAGGTAACATATGACTTAAGGTTGACCTGGGTAGTTCTTTATCCCTTCAATGCCAGCCTGATTATCTGAAACAGAACTGCAATAACATACAAAATTGTTAACCATAATTATGAATAAGAAATAAAGAAAAAAAAAGATCTCACCTTTGAACATGAAAAGTAGAATCCATAAAATAAAGTTAACTTGTTTTAAGCAAAGTAACTACCTAGTCCACCAAGTGAGTAATTAAAAATTACCCATTGGGTCAAGTTTTTAGGCAAACTTACCCTTTATCTGTCTAAAGTTTAACACAATAACCATCACAACCTCAACAATTTTTATCAAGACTTATATTTTTTTGAACTTTTTCACAATGTCCACTTTTTCAACAATATTTTCAAGATATATTTGTTTCACTCCCCAACCGGACATACCCCTTATGTGGGAGAAAAAAATATTTTTTTAGGTCCCACCCTCAAGCTTATGAGAGGGAGTGGTAAAAAAGTCAAAATGGTTATATTGGTATGCAAACTTGGTCAAAGTTGTATTATGATGGCTTTCCCTTTGTTCTATAAAACCCTAACTAGTCTTCCCCCAATACTATAAGATTAAAAGCCTATCACAATTTTTTAAAGCCAAAGGGAATATCAAATTTATTATTACAATCAAGAATAAGAAAAGCATACGAAATCATCACTAAACTTTGTGCAACAAGTATTTCAACTTGTTCAAGAACATGTACATTCCATGAATGCTACACACAAGATGCATGTAACCATTGTTGATTAAGTTCTTATTGTGATTATTTGAGACAACAAAAAGAGTCATAACCATGCTTCATATCGGAATCCCAAATCTCCTAACCGTAAGTTCAACGACAAAGCAAGTGATTTGAACGATTAAGAATTTTGGCTAGGTAAAACAAAAACTAGGACTTACAAGATCCAACCACCACCGCAACGAACAAAGCAAGCACGTAGATTTCGGTCTTGATCTTCTTTGAAGCCATGGGCCCCAACCCTCTTTTGGTTATGTTTTTCTCAAACTTAGCTACTTTCTTCTCTGCAAGTCTCTTTGATGTGGTCTATTACAAGAAGAAAAAGAAAAAAGAAAAAAAAATTATTATAAAAATATGACAATTCTTATAATAACACCATAATAATGTAAAAAACTCTTAGTAACTTGTGATTTCTAATTTTCTATGACTTGAATGTAGATTCAATCAACCAAGAACCAAACCTAATGGTGGACTCAACTTAACATGTAACAAAAAGAGACGTCTAAAAGCTAACATATCTTTAAGTGATAAGATCACTAGTCCAGTATTCCTACAAAATCTTGATTGCTTGAATTAAAAAAATGTACAATTAAAATAACATAAATTTTTATATCTACCATATTTCGTAGGGGTGTTACTACATTGGCGTGCCCGTGTGTTGGTAGGTGGAACTCGGCACAAACCTGAAATTTGGTACGAGCCCAAATACGATCCATTTAACCCATAAAAGGAATAAATTATTTTACATTTTAACAAATTAATACTCTAAAATAAAAAATTTACAAAAGGAATATAAAAAAGTACAAATGTATATTTATTTTCTTTTTCATAATGCTGAATTTAATTATCTTACTCGTTCTTGATTTTTCTTCAGCATTTACATTTAAAATCGAAAGAAACTGATGCAATAACCCTAATTTGTATGAAAAGAATACCCAATTCATAAATCTTTGTGTTAAAGAAAAACATAATTTTAATCAAACCAAAGCAAAAGTGACACAAAAATAGCACATCTCCACTGCTGCATTCATTCGATTTAAAAAAAAAACAGATGTAGAAATTCATAATAGATATCAAAATAGTCATCACAAAAAGCAAAAAACAATACATCAATTGAGCTTCAATGATTATACAGAGTTATAATATGCATGTTTCAATAACCAAATCAAAATTATAGAGAGATAGAGAGATGAGATTCACCATTGTTAATGCTGATAAAAGAACACGTAACCGCACGAAGAGGGAGAGGGGAAACCTAGGAAGATTTTGTCGGCCTGAAACAATGTGTGAAAAGTGAAAACCCTTTGACTATAAAATATCAGTTTCGTATTAATACTACTTTTTTCCCCGCCCGCGTTTCGGGTAATAAACCGAATATTTCTCTCTCATAACATGTATGTCTGTACAGATGGCAAAATCGTAATTATATTCAGAACTGGAGGCGAAATCATATTTTTAAACTGAGAGCAAAATCATAATTTTGAGCTAGGGGGAAAAACATATTTTCATTTTGAACGGCGGGCAAAAGCGTAGTTTTGAGCTGAGGGCAGAATCGTAATTTTGCGCTAGAGGAAAAAACAACATTTTATTTTTAGCTGGGGGCAAAAACGTAATTTTAAACGGAGGGCGAAACCGTAATTTTAAACTGGGAACAAAATTAAAAGTGAGTTTTTAAACCGAGGGCAAAAGCATAATTTTAAGCTAGCGGCAAAATTATAATTTTATTTTGAGCTGGGGGCGAAAACGTAATTTTAAACAAAGGACGAAAGCGTAATTTTAAACTGGGAATAAAATTAAATTAAAACTGGGCTGGTCCAATAGGGAAGTGCCAGACAAATTTTGAACTGTGGGCGAAAACGTAATTTTAAACGGAGGGCGAAACCGTAATTTTAAACTGCGAACAAAATTAAAAGTGAGTTTTTGAACCGAGGGCAAAAGCGTAATTTTAAGTTAGGGGAAAAATTATAATTTTATTTTGAGCTTGGGGCAAAAACGTAGTTTTAAACAAATGACGAAATCGTAATTTTAAACTGAGAATAAAATTAAATTAAAAATTGGTTGGTCTAATAGGGAAGTGCCAGGCAAGCTGTCTGGCACTATTCCCTCAAGTAGTGTTTTGTATATGTAGGAAATTTTCTTTTGAAGTGGGGCGAAAACATAATTTTATTTTAAATTAAGAATGAAACCGTAATTTTAAAACAAATAGAAAATAATAAAATGAGTGGTTTAATAGGAATGTGCCACACAGCTGTGTGGCACTATTCCCCTAGCTTATTTTTGTATATGTAGGAAATTACACTTTGACTCCCTCCCCCTACCTTTTTTTTTTATATTTGTATGCAAATTAGAAAAATGAAAACATTAACTATGTTAGAGGTATTGCATTTATTAAATATATTAATATCATATTTTAATAAATGCAGGTTCAGTAGTAACTTCAATATTTGCATATAATAAGTAATAAAAACAAAACATAATAATAGGATAACCTATTGAAACAGTATATATTTTGACCAATTAATCATTGTTTCTTGGTGACTGGTTGTAATACACAAGTTAAATAAAAATTATTTATATAGTAAGTAATAAAAAGGTTATATCTTATAAAATCATATGTATTACACGAGTTGAATTAACTCGTGTATTATACAGGTGAATAAATATAATGTAATCGTTTAAAACATATAGTCATCAAGATATAAAGTTAAAAATGAGACTTTTATATATTATTACTTATTATAACATTTTAGTTTATTTTTTATTTATTATTGGGTCAAATTTTAAAATAAATATGCAAACCAAATGAATTATCATTAAACGTCAAGTTAATTATGAACGTCTAACTCTAGTTTTATATATGTTTGATATGAAATGTCAGGTTAATTAAGAACGTCTAACTATAATTTTATATGTGTTATTGTACGTCTTAGATTGTTAGAGTATTAGAATAAATTATTTTGTTATATGTGATTATTTATGTATTTTATTGTTACTTGTATTTTCACTTATAGTTTTAATTTTTTTTTAAAAAAAGAGTATTTATGCAAATTTTGTTACTACGTAAATACATCTATGGCATAGTATTAATTTTAGTTAGTGTATAATAAAGCAAAGGCAAGAGAAAATATAAATAAAAAGCAAAAGGGTGAAAAATTACAATAAGGTATAACCATTCACATCTCTTTCATCAAATCTACCTAATAAATACACTAAAAACATGTGAATACTCTAAGGAGGTATTAATAAGAGAGAGAGAAATAAGAAAATTGTGGTTCTATTTTGTTATCATGAACTAAAAGTCTAAAACAGTATAATTTGAGAATTGTTTTAAACGAGACATTTTAGGCCTAACCCATTACTTATGGGCTTTAGGGTTTATAGTTATGTTTATATATATATTGTAATGTTGAATAGAATGAAAGATGTGAATTCAGTTTATCTCTATTTCTCTTTGGTTTTTATCACGTTATCAGCACGAGACTCTCCGCTGAGATTTACCGGAAATCATTGTGGTAACCTGCAAAGGGTAGGAGTGTAACAATCATCAGCCCCTCATATTTCAACACAACTTGAGACAATCATCGGCCCCTC
The DNA here is from genome assembly GCA_030545235.1 of Helianthus tuberosus. Classification (NCBI taxonomy): domain Eukaryota; kingdom Viridiplantae; phylum Streptophyta; class Magnoliopsida; order Asterales; family Asteraceae; genus Helianthus; species Helianthus tuberosus. Next base: position 126,197,205 of record CM060351.1, on the reverse strand, counting down.
ATAATCCTGGTACACATCAATCAAATCTCTCAAATGCATTTTATAATTCTTACAAACTCTCTCTCTCTCTCTCTCTCTCTCGATAATCAGAGGATATATCTGATTGAAATATTGCAACCCTGTTCTTCAAAGTGCAAGTACAGTGATTGTACAATAACATCCATAACATAACGAAACTATCAGAGGACATATCTGATCATTCGCACTTCAAATAAACAAGAACAGATTTGAACGGAATTGTTTTAAACCGTCGCCGGAAAACGATTTTACGAATCCCCTGTTTTTTTTTAAAGTTGAAAAATCGGATTTTTGATTGAATCAATCAAGGGTGTACTTGATTGTTGTTGTTGTTATTAGAACATTAAAGACGAACATAATAAAAGGAGTTATTTGATTCAGATTCGTCGGACGGGTTACTCCGGTGAAAGTTCATCATCCCTGTTGTCATAATTTTTGGCGCCGTGTGTCGATTTTGATTCGTATTGAAACTGTATTATTGGCGCAAAAACTGTGATCATAAGATCCGATCACCGTTGTTCGCCGGAAAAAACCATTTAACTAGAACGATTATTATAACTTGGAACATTAACTCAATTAAATTTTGAAAAACAATTGATTTCTGAAATCGATTTTTCTTCAAACACTTGTGTTTTTTGAAGCTTTGACTTTTGTAAAGTCCATATTGACATTTTTGTTTTGACGGGTAGTATAAAAAAAATCAAGATTATTACCTTAAAACAAAACATTAACTGTGATTTGATTGAAAGGTTTAAAACAAAGTGGTAATTAGAAAGGGGTATTTTTCCTATTAATCTACGGTGAGCATGCCAAACCTTTTCACGTGTTCTTTTCCTTTAGATCTAATTTATACAAAATAGACTTTGGATTTTGACTTTTGAATGCCCAAATTAGGATTTTTAGAATGATCTTTAGAACACACAAAATAGGGTTTTTCCAATCTACACTTGCAGACACAACATCAACGAATTGATGTTTTTCCCAGTCAATCTGACGGTCACTGCCGCTCAAATACATGAACTTCCCGTACAACAAACATAAAAATAAACAACGAAAAAAAACAGACCTGAAAACTTTTATGTGGTGGTTACCGTCGTGACTTTACCGAAACCGTCGTTCACTGAAACCCGCCGTTCACCGAATCATCGTTCACAGATGTAAACATGCACAAATTCTTAATTTCTTTCACACTTATATAAAAACATCCACTCAACTTTAGAACTTGAAGTTCTAACTAAAAATGAACCTGAAGTTCTCCTATATTATGCATTGGCTCGTTTTAAATGCATGAATCTTTCTTTTGAAGATAAAAAAAATGTCGAACTTATTAAAGCTTGAATTCACCGCACTTGACATCTCGGGTAACAACTACCTCCCGTGGACTCTTGATGCAAAAATCCATTTGACGGCAAATAATTTGGGAGAGACAACTAATGTTGATAATCAGACCTCACCTCAAGATAAAGCGAAAGCTATGATATTCCTTCGCCATCATCTTCACGAAGATCTAAAGCGGGAATATATAGCTGTTGAGGACCCTATTGAATTATGGACAAACATCAAAGAACGTTTTGACAACCAGAAGTTGGTCTTACTCCTTAAAGCCCGCTATGAATGGCTTCATTTACGACTACAGGATTTTAAAATTGTTAGTGAGTATAACTCTACCTTGTTCCGCATTACCTCTGAACTTAAATTATGTGATGAGAAAATTACTGATGAAGACATGCTTGAAAAAACATTCTCAACGTTCCATGCCTCAAATATGCTCCTGTCGCAGCAATACAGGGAACGTCAATTTACCAAATATTCTGAATTGATATCATGTCTTCTGGTCGCGAAGCAAAACAACAAGCTCCTACTGCAAAACCATCAATCGCGACCCGCTGGTGCAAGCTCATTCCCTGAAGCGAATGTGGCCAATTATCAAAGCGGACGAGGTAGAGGCCGCGACCCCAGTAGAGGTCGTGGTCGTGGTCGATGACGGGGATATACATGGCATCGGGAGTCTCACAACACTAAAAAATAGCGGTGGTGAATCGAGTCGACATAATACATGGCGACCTTCAAAAGGGAAAAGTAGTGGGAACCAAAACAACATTTGTTATAGATGTAGGATGTTAAATCATTGGTCCCGCACATGTCGCACCCCTAAACACCTCGTTGAGGAATATTGTAACATCCGCCAAAAACAAAACTCTGAAACCCGACCCGGATCAAAAAAAAATCGGACCTTCTTTGAGTTAAAAAAAATAGAAATTTTATTTTATTTCGTTTTTGTTAATATTTTATAATGAAATATTCGTTACGTATTTCGTTGGCCAAAGACAGATTTTGAAAACGATAAGCGTATAAAGGCTCACGGTCAATCCGGTTAAATTTATTAAAGAGAACCGTTAATTTTTTTTTGAACGGCGATTGACTCCAACAGTCGAGAGGATCACACCCACATTGCATGGGTCCTAGTCCCCCTCGGGCGAGGCATCCGAGGTTGACCATAGGCGCTCCACGAGAAAATTTCCAACCGACAGCCACTTGACTGCCGTTGCAGCCTCCGCACTCAAGAGCCGGAGTAACCGCGCTGTAATAGAAAACTCGTGTGCGGCTCAAGACTCGAACCCGGGCTATAACGCACTCAAGGCTCTAATCCATCATTGCCATGACCCCTCAACAAGTTTGGGGTCATTTTCCCCCAAATGCAAGGGGTGGGGATCGAACCCGGGTCTCCAAGGAAACCCAAAGTTCTTTCCACCACTCCACTATAAGTGGGGGATAAAGAGAACCGTTAATTGAGTTAGATATTTTGATTATAGGTAAAAAGGGTTAAATATGCAAATATTAGAACACCAAGTTGTAACATATACTAACTAACCTAGTTAGCTTACTACTAGTGGATCATGTTAAACAAGTTGGGTTAATTAATTATGGGTCTTGCTGCAAATAATGGAAACTAGGGATTTAAGAAAGGAAAAAAACAAAAGGGAAACCGGTTTGAGTGAGACTCGAACAAGGGTTTCGGAGTAAAGCAAACAGATGAATGACCAACTGAGCTACACTGATTATTTGAACCTAACCCAACACGTTATCTATTTAAACCCAACCCGAAACCCATCTCCTTCCTCGCAAATCACTGTAACGCGGCCCAATATAAACCCGAGACCCGACCCACTTGTTTCTCTTTCGTTACCCGACGGTTGGGCTTCATTTTGGTCTCATTAGATTCGTATTAGTGGCGAGTTATTGCGAGCTAACTACATTAAGACGTAACTCAATCCGAATCATTCTGAAACCGTTGCGATTAATGCGAATTGAAGTTTTTTTTTTTTTTTTTTAAAGTGGGTTTAACACTAATCATTAATACAAGTCGTTCTGGTTATAATCTGTATAAAAGGGATGATATAGAGCACTCACTAGAACCTTTCAACCTCACGAATATTCTCAAAATCTTCCCCTTCCGAGCTCCTGGTGCACGCGCCGGAATCCGTCGGACCTCGCACAATTCCGGCCACTCATAGTCTAATCATTTCAACACCGTCCACAGGTATTCCTTATGCTTTCTAATCACTCCTGTCTGTCGAGCAAAAACACTAAGTTAACTGGTAACAATAGGTTGTTAAAATTAAAATGTTATTCTATTAACGATCTAACTAATCCAGTCCAGATGATTTTTATTTTTGTTTAACTAATCAAGGACCTTATTCCAGAATGTTATGTGTTGTGTAAAATTATTATAAGCATAGGGACTACCAGTGAACATGCTAGTTCAGATGGTTGAAGTTGTGAGTATTAACAATCATAACTCAAGTTTGAGTCATGTTAACCCTTTTTATTTTTATTTTCCTTCGTTTTATTTTAAAGCTTACTCTAAAATTAAACCATCCCATTTGTTTACTATTATTTTTTTTATATACACTAGGTTTATAACCCACGCGCGCGTTGCGGCGCGCTAAACTGAATCATTCTCGGTAGGAAGATTTTGCTTATACTAATGAAGTTTATATAAAAAAATGAAAAAAGTTGATAATAAAACCACCAGGTTGAGTCAGCAGAAGTGATGTTGGATTTTGATCTTCAAAAATCTTCCAAATTCGTAAGCTATCTTCACCAACATTTGCTAGGTATCCCATATCTGCCATCATGACTAAACTTTATGATTGAAATTGTTTTGATTTCCTTTTGTATGTGTGCACATGAACTGTGTGATTACCTTTTGTGTGTGTGCACATGAACTGTGATTGGAATTCTTCGAAGTCACTGATTCAAACAACCTTAATATATAAACTTCAAACATAGATTCTTTAACAAACAAAGCACATAAAAATTGAATATTTCTCTATACATTAATCAACCAATATTCCAAATATGGTTGAATAATAAATAAACAATCCAAAGATCAAAATTTTACAATTAAAGAATACTCACATTATAGAAATTACAAAATCCCAACAATCTTTTCGTAAGTTTAAACAAAAAAATCTAACCTTTTTAGTCATCAGATTTAGATTTAAATCAATTAAAGAAACAGGGGTTCCAGTTCCACAAGCTTCTTTATCAGATCTTCTGTTTGATAAATAAGAAATTAGACCAGCAGTATAAAATAAAATAATTTGGGATCCCTAAGAACTACAGTTTTCAATCGTGTAATCCAAACCATTGCTTCAGTTGACTGGGATACAAAGGTATATCTGGTGATAAATTGCGCAGAAAAAAACGATTATCTTTGTATTGGATAACTTCAGATACGAAAGATCACAAACATTAAAAAAAAAAAACAATACACAAATCATTGAACAAACACCAAATTACTCACTGTGGGAAAAAGTAAATCCGCAGTAGGAGTTTCATACTCTTCCGGACCTTCATATGGCACACTAAGATCATGAACTGTATTCGACGCAGCTCCAAGCGCCATTGACTTCGCCACAGTCGATCTATCAATCGGACCGACTACCGCCCCAGCCTGCATCATCTTCAACTCCCAGAACTACGCAAAACACCAAACAATCACTACAACTTTCACATCACAGATCCAAAATTCCAAACAAAACCACCACAAGTAACCAAAACACCAAACAATCACTACAAATTTCACGTCACAGATCCAAAATCCCACCATAGATCACCACAACTAACCAAAACATCAAACAATCATACTACAAACAACTCTGTGGTTTTCCCTTAGGTATAACTGACCTCAGCAGTAGTTCAATACTATCCATAAATGGCTAAAAAGCATTCATTTCAATTCCCTGTAAGAGTGGCTGCATTCACAATTCATAACAATAGTTAATAGACATAGACACCAATTGTAGTTTGTTTGGTTGATTATTTATTATCCATTGTAGACAAATATTATAGGTGACCCTATGAGGCTCAGAGTTTGTGAAAGGATCAAACTATCATGGCTGCAAATTAGGTTTCAAGTGAGAACCTACCATCCTGTATTTTTGCCACGCCAAAGTTTGATCTTCAAAAAACTTCCACTAAAATCTATCCACTCATCACAACCTCGAACACTAAACAAACAGCACATACCAAACCCAAAATAAATTTGGTTCCAAACTCAGCAACATCAAGTTACAGTCTGAAGACGCCTCATATTACCAAAAGGCAGAATCATCGACACTACATAAGGCAACAAAATCAGAAAACAACCCCAAAACAAATTAGGGCTTTAATTCAGCAAATTCAAGTTATGGCAGGCCATCTCTGGATGCTCCATAAATATAGCAGCCCTGACTAACGGGAGACCAAGGATAAGACAACCGGAGAGCCGCCGGAGCCATGGAACAGAGAGAGACAGACACTTACCGACCATCGAATGAACAAACCAAGACCATCGGTAGGTTCCCTGCCGAAATGGCGAAGTCGTTGCCACAGAACCTAGAAAGAACATTGAAACTCAATCTAGTTGTCACCGCAGGTGACCAGTCCGCAAGTCTCAAACCCAATCGGAACAGAAGACTTACCGTCGTAGGAATTGAACCCTAGCCGCCGCTGATAAAAACATCGCTACCGCCGTAGTTCCCCATCATCGGAGCACAGAATGGCCTCCGCCCACATCTGTCGCTGCCATCAACGAAGACTTACCGTCGTCCGAATTGAACCCTAGTCGACGCTGATAAAAACATCGCTACCACCGTAGCTCCCCATCATCGGAGCACAGAATGGCCGCCGCCCACATATGTCGCCGCCATCAACCAACTCCATACCTCTTGATTTTCCGGAATTTGTTTTTCTCTCACGATTTCTTCTTGAAATGGGTTGAAAACATGATTTTAGATGGTATGAAGACTGCTACGTGGAACCCAAATAAAAACCCTCTGCTGACTCAGGCTGATAAACACTGTTCATTTCGTTTTCCTTTTATCATATATTAATTTGAAATATATGTTATTAAGACAAAATTTGTTTTGTTAAGTTTTGTAAAAACTAACAGAAAAGGTTTACATTTATTTGACATAATTAATTAAGGAAAATTAGTTTTTAATAAACCAACCTTTGGACCGTTGGCAAATAATAATCTTACCTACGTAATTGGTATACAATAATCCTACCTATCAACATGTTGGTACTCAACGAACTTCCGTTAATTTTTTTTAACTGAAGTTAGTTTTTATGTTTTATTTATTACACAAACAGTCCTCGTAGTTGTAATTTACTAGTTTTAACTATTTTATAAAACAAAAAAAAAAACACTCGAAAATCCTCCTTTTCCTCGATTTGAGGTTTATAAAATAGTTAAAACTAGTAAATTACAACTACAGGGACTGTTTGTGTAATAAATAAAACTTAAAAACTAACTTCAGTTAAAAAAAATTAACGAAAGTTACCAACATGTTGATTGGTAGGATTATTGTATACCAATTACGTAGGTAAGATTATTATTTACCAACGGGACAAAGGTTGGTTTATTAAAAACCAATTTTCCATTAATTAAATATTTTCTTATATAAATTGTAACCGAAGTTACTCCGTTCACTTATTCTCCATATCCTGTTTTGTGGGAATTTGTATTAAAATCAATTGTGAATTAAAATGATATGTTTTTTTTTTTATTTGTGATTTAATCAAACATGTTGGTTTTTCACAAGGATTATGTGTACGCTAATTATATCGTAGATAGCCTTGTAATTAGTTAACTTAAGATCATAGAAATTCATCATAAACTCTACGTATTCCCAAACTAGAACAAGAAACCCTAGTCTTCCATTCGATCTAGCCTTTTCTCTTAATTCGACAATTATTAAATTAATATTATTCAACCATTTAGGGTACATCCTTTGGTTTACTCTCAACTCTTCCTTTACAAGACTCGTGTGTTACTTTTTTCAACCTAAGGTGAGTAAACTCTCTTCCTCTTTTTGTCATTAACGTTTTGGGGTGCATCAATGTATTTTGACCAATTGTTTTTCATCTAATGTTGAGCATGTAAAGTCTAGTGTGTCGTATATGCATTACATGTTGTTGGTGTTGTTTGTTGAGGTTATTGATGTTGTTTTGTTGGTCATGATAGTCAATAGTCAATAGTCTTTCAGTGGATCCACGGCTGACATTTCCTCATGACCTGGAGATGTCGGTATCGCCCCATTAGTCTTGGGCTGACCTTTCCTCCTAACTATGGGACGTTGGTATCGCCACAGTCACACCCTTTATGGGTGTGGGACGCAAGGAGTCGGTTTGGTTTTGGTGTTGGTCTTGGTCTTAGTCATTACTCTGTTACCATTCTATGTTCATATTACTTGTGCATTGCTTCCACATGATTAATTGCATGCTTAATTTTCAAATTAATATTTGGAATTAAAAAGGTAAAACATATTACTTTTATTTCTAAATTTTAAAATGGTAAAACTGTTTTACTTAACCAAAGTTTACTCGCCAGCTCTTGTAACTGACCCAAAAATACTATTTTACACATGATACAGGTGTAGAGGATTGAAGACTGGACTGGATCAGGATCACATAGGAACTTTGGCTTAGTAATTAAAAAGACAAGTTTGATGTATTATTTGAATATTTGAAACTTATATGAAAAGTGTGACATTTAATCATGACATTTTTAATTATGAAATTTTAATAGTGTCATAAGCTTTGGGCAATCATCATGCCCCGTACCATTCCGCTGCGGGTCGGGGTGTGACAAATATCAACGCATGATGAAAGAAAAAGGAAAGAATGCTGAAACTAATATGATTGCGGATGCATTTCCAGCCACAATACCAGACGTTCATTTGGATGCATGTGATTTCATTAACTAGTTTGAAACTCTTGCAATGTTTAATTTTACTTCTTTGCATTAACTTTTATTTATTTTTATTTCCTGAAGAAATATGTATACTAGCTCCAATAGAGTTATTATTGGTGATGAATGTCTGGTAGATAGCGGTAGTACTAACACTATTCTCAAAGATATGAAATTTTTCTCTGAATTGTCTCCGGCAGAGACACCGATTGGTACTATATCTGGTGTTAGTAACCTTATAGAAGTCTCCGGCAGAGCACACATAACATTATCTTCAGATACCCAATTAACTATTGTGAATTTATTATATTCTAGTAAATCACGAAGAAATTTACTTAGCTTTAAAGATATTCGAAAAAACGGTTACCACCTAAAAACAATATCTGAAAATAATATTGAATATCTTCAAATTACTTCAAACAAAAATGGCCAAGAAACAATTGTCGAACAATTAGATGCCTTATCCGCTGGATTATATTGTACCAATATCAATCCTATCGAATCATACATGGTGAGTAACCAAAAGTTATTAGATAAAGACCCATTCAATATATGGCATGACCGTCTAGGTCACCCTGGTAGCATAATGATGAGACGAATAATCAAAAGTGCAACCGAGCACCCTCTTAAAAACTTAAAAGTTTTGCTACCACAAGACTTATCATGTGCAGTATGCTCTCTGGGCAAATTTATTGCTCGGCCCTCACAAACTAAATTGATACATGAAACCCCAAAATTTTTAGAAAGAATCCAAGGGGATATTTGTGGACCTATTCACCCTCCGTGTGGACCATTTTGCTATTTTTGGTCTTAATTGACGCATCCTCAAGGTGGTCACATGCGAGTCTTTTAGCTACTCGAAATGTAGCATTTGCCCGACTTCTAGCTCAAATCATACAACTGAGAGCTAATTTCCTGGACAATCAAATTAGGAACACCCGGATGGATAATGCAGAAGAGTTCACATCTCAAGCTTTTAATGACTATTGTATGTCAATTGGGATCAATGTTGAACATTCAGTACTTCATGTTCCCACACAAAATGGTTTAGCTGAATCTCTTATTAAACGATTACAAATAATCGCTAGACCACTCTTAATGAGATGTAAACTACCATCTTCTGCATGGGGCCATGCTATTTTGCATGCCGCTGCACTGATTAGATTGAGACCAACTGCTGATCACGAATACTCCCCACTGCAACTAGTCTCCGGACGAGAACCAACTTTGTCCCACCTTAGAATTTTTGGTTGTGCGGTATATGTACCAATACCGCCACCACAACGTACTACAATGGGACCCCAAAGAAAACTGGGTATCTATATTGGTTTTAACTCCCCGTCCATAATTAAATATTTAGAACCAATGACGAGAGACATGTTTACAGCACGGTATGCTGATTGTCATTTTGATGAAACAATGTTCCCAGTCTTAGGGGGAGATAAGGACAAAGAAAGACTGGTAACACAAGAAATAACGTGGAATGCATCATCGCTATCAAATCTCAACCCCCCGAAGTGGTCAATGTGAATATGAAGTCCAAAAGATCATACATTTGCAAAGAATAGCGAATGAATTACCAGATGCATTCACATAAACGAATAGAGTGACAAAGTCACATGTACCAGCATCAAATGCACTTGTTCGAATTGAAGTAATCCCAGAAGCGATTACTATACAACGAAAGCGTGGGAGACCAATCAGTTCCAAAGACAAAAACCCACGGAAACGAAAAGAGCAAAGTAACGCAGTTGGTGAAAAATCACAAAAGATTATAAGTGAAACCCCGGTAGAGGTAAATGTCCCAGAAGAGACAACTATGAATCCAGAAGAAAATGAAGTTTCAGAAGAAACACCCGTACCGAACGAAAATGAGATCTCTATTAATTATGTACAAGATAGTACAATGTGGAACCGGAATAAAACACGTGTTAATGATATATTCGCATATGCTATAACAACGAATGTAATCAATGAAAATGATTATGTACCTAAAACTTTAGAAGAGTGCATGCATAGAAATGATTGGCCAAGATGGCAAGAAGCCATAAACGCCGAATTAAATTCGCTCGAAAAGCGTCATGTTTTCGGACCTGTAGTCCGAATGCCCATAGACGTCAAACCTGTAGGTTATAAATGGGTGTTTGCAATAAAGATAAATGAAAAGAATGAGATTGTACGATATAAGGCTCGACTTGTAGCACAAGGGTTTTCCCAAATCCCAGGAGTTGATTATGAGGAAACGTATTCCCCTGTAGTGGATGCGATAACCCTTAGGTTCCTAATCGGCCTCATAATCTCTGAAGGACTTCATATCAGACTAATGGATGTCATCACCGCATACTTATATGGGATACTTGAAAACGACATCTACATGAAAATCCCTAAAGGATTAAAATTGCCTGAAGCATTAAAATCAACACCTCGAGATATGTGTTCTATAAAGCTCCAGAGATCTTTATATGGTCTCAAACAAACTGGTCGTATGTGGTACAATCGACTTAGTGAATATCTCGAAAAGGAAGGATAAAAGTCTGATGTAATCAGCCCATATGTCTTTATAAAACGATCACTCTCAAATTTCACTATAATAGCAGTCTATGTTGACGATATCAGCATCATCGGATCTCCTGAAGAGATAGAGAAAGCTGCTCAGTTGTTAAAGAAGGAATTTGAGATGAAAGATCTTGGTATGACAAAATTATGTATCAGACTATAATTTGAGTATCAGTGCAATGGCACATTCGTCCATCAATCAAACTACATCCAGAAGATGTTAGTACGTTTCAATATGGATAAAGCACATCCGCTTAGTGTACCTATGGTTGTCCGACCGCTAGATCCACACAAGGATCCTTATCGCCCTCAAGAAAAAGGCGAAGAAGTACTTGGTCCGGAAGTACCGTACTTAAACGCGATCGGTGCCCTTATGTATCTCGCGAAGAACACAAGACCTGACATTGCATTTGCAGTTCATCTACTAGCGAGATACAGTTCGAATCCAACACGTAGACACTGGAATGGTGTGAAACATATATTCCGGTATATTTGCGGGACACGAGACTTAGGTCTTTTCTATCAGAAAGATCAAAAGTCCCAGCTTGTTGGGTATGCTCATGCTGGATATTTATCAGATCCTCACAAAGCAAAATCTCCTACAGGTTATGTATTCACATACGGTGGCACATCAATTTCCTGGAAGTCAACTAAGCAAACACTTACAGCAACATCATCAAATCATGCCGAATTGATAGCACTATATGATGCTGGTCGAGAATGCGTGTGGTTGAGATCAATGATTAATCACATACAAGAAGCATGCGGATTAGAACAGTTCAAGAAGGAGCCGACAATTATTTATGAAGACAATGTTGCTTGCATAGCTCAAATCAGAGAAGGTTATATCAAGGGTGATCGAACAAAGCACATCTCACCAAAATTTTTCTCAACATATGACTTGCAAAAAGAAGGGGAAATTGATGTTTGTCATATTAAGTCAACTGAAAATCTAGCTGACCTGTTCACGAAATCTTTACCTAGAAGCAGTTTCAAGCAGCTATCACACAAGATCGGTCTTCGTAGATTGAAAGATGTTTGTTGAATTTAGGGGGAGAATTATACATGTTGTACTCTTTTTCCCTTAACTAAGTTTTGTCCCACTGGGTTTTCTTAGTAAGGTTTTTAATGAGGCAGCATAGCTGATCCAGTAGTATCAGTTTATTTATTCAGGTCCTGAAGTACCTATTTAACATCATCCTGAAGTATGTTGTTAAACTATGTATAATTCTAAATGTCTGAGGGGAGTGTTAATAACCAGACATTTTAGGCCCAACCCATTACTTATGGGCTTTAGGGTTTATAGTTATGTTTATCTATATATTGTAATGTTGAATAGAATGAAAGATGTGAATTCAGTTTATCTCTATTTCTCTTTGTTTTTTTATCAAGAATTATTATTTTTCTTTTTTTCATTCTTAGTTAAACTGAACTATTATCAATAGTTCGAGACAATCTAATATTAAAACAAAATTACCTGTTATTGTTAAATTAAGAACTTTCCCGCATTTAAAAAAAGAGATATATTTATTTTTTAATTATTAATAGTTATTATATTATAAACCAAATTATTTTAATAAAAAACTTTTTAAAATTAAATTAAATATTATTACTAAACTAAAATACGTCGACATCTACCTATTTTTATTAATCATCATATTCAATTCTAAAGTATAATCCATTAACCATTTTCTCTACTTTTCTTTGCATATCTATTTTAGCATTTAGAAATGAAGATATATTTGAAGTTTAAAATTTTTATCTAATAATAATAAATTAGATAACTTTATTTAGGAGGGAAAATAGATTAGAGAGCTCTCAATCTCTTGATATGTGTTTTCGTAAGGTTTACTTTATTATATAGTATAGATTAGGGTCGTAGTCACCCGCGCGTTTCGCAGGGTCGCGGTTGGAATTTAGAACGTATTGCATACTGAATGTATCGCAAACAATGTAAACTGATGAATAAATTCGTAAAATTGAACAAAACAATATTAAATGGGTTATTCTATTTGTGTCGTAACTCGGCTTTGAAGATCAAAAAATAAGAAAAGGTAAAACAATACAGTAAATAACAAAGATAAATAAAGGTAAACGAAAAAGAAAATGAAAGGAACTCGATCGATTTCGATGCACTCGTTATAGCAAAGAAAAAAAGAAAAGTTAAAAAATATGTCCAAAACGTATCGGCGCGTACTATCCAAACTCTCAAGAATATGCTTCGGTCTTGGTACTCATCTTAACCTTAGTACTGATTTTCATCCTCAATCAGACTATCAAACCGAGCGTACTATCCAAACTCTCGAGGATATGTTTCGTTCTTGCGTAATCGATTTTGGTGGCAACTGGGATATACACTTGCCTTTGGTAGAATTCTCGTAAAACAACAGTTATCACGCTAGTATTCAAATAGCACCATTCGAAGTATTATATGGTCGTAAGTGTTGTTCGCCTATTTGTTGGCACGAGATTAGCGAGACTCAACTTACCGGTCCCGAGCTCATACAAGAGATGACGGACAGGATCTTGCAGATTCGTGATAACCTACTTGTTAGTGCACTATGTCTATTGACTTCGTCTTGTATCGAGTCTAGGATTTGAATTGTTAGATTAGATCTTGTTATACGAGAGTATAGGAGGTTTTAGAGTATGTTTAAGGTAATTTAGCTTGAAAGTGGTGATTTACCTTGAAAGTGTCACATGACAGTTTCAAGCTAAATCAACATGTTGATTTCCCTTGAAAGTGGCATGTGTCATTTCAAGCTAAATCAACATCACTATAAATAGCATTCAAGCTAAATCATTTGTAATTGTCAGAAAGTTTCGGATCTGAGTAGCGAAGCTCTGCCGAATCGTCTCCAAGTTGTAAATCAGTATCATATCAATATAAGAGACATTATAATTACATCGAGTGTCCGTTTCATTGATTCCGCCTCTGATTCGGATAAACGACTCTTCTGAACGACTCAGTTAGGTCGTATAGCGGTCCAACAAGTGGTATCAGAGCTCAGGAGGAAGAGTTTAGCTCGATTGCAATTAGATTCTGACTTCTACACCTTCTTTTTCAAACTGAACAAGATTCCATGGTCAAAATGGATTGAACTTTTCATCGAACATGCAAAACAGTAGTTTAACAAAGCCTTGAAAGTTTGAGACCGAAATTCGCATTAAAAATGACTGAAATGGATCAAAAACAAGGTTTCGCTTGAACGAACAGTGCAATTTCGCTTGAAAAACAAAGGATTTCGCTTGAAAAAGTTCAAGCGAAATAGATTTGTTGGATTTCTGTAACGCCCTAACACGTTTTAACCAAATTTTGACGCAGCGGAAAATACATACTAAAAATTTCTTTATAAGTTATTCTTTCTTTCACGTAAATACATTAATCCATTTTTATAAATTAATTAAAAACTAACATACGTATATCGAATTAAGTGACCACATACACACCCAAGTACAACCCATGTCTTGACTCGATCTTCAACCGCATACACATCTTGAACAAACATTCATAAACCTGTACAACCTACAGCCACCACAACTAATTACTTCATTAGCAACCAGTGACATAATATATATACTTTAAAACGTGCATAATCAAGCATCAACATCTCTTATTCTCGTTCATATAAGTCCATTCGTCCATCCATTCGGACACTCTCGTACGACTTCCATACTTAACCTTCACTCTCCATTATTCGTATACCTGCACTTTCATTTCATTCTTAACAGAAAACAATTAGCATCATTATACTTTCCTATTCACTTTCGACTTCTTTTTCCGTAAACTTACCTATTTACTTCCATTGTTTAATACTTTCACATATATCACAATAGTGATCATAGTACAATATATTTTACATCTAAAGTGTAAGTCCGGGATTTACTTACCTTACTCGTCCGTATTTGTATTCGCTTACTTGAGTCTTCTTGTCCCGTTAGCCTTCCACGCTCCCATCCATCTTGACATGATTCCTATACTTTCATGTCATTACATTAACATCCTTATTAGCATACATGATTATTCATATGAACGATCATATCAAGTTCATATCTCACATATGTATTCCATTAGCCGATTCAAACAAGCATATAGCATACTCAACATCATCATAACACAACCTTCACATATTATTGTCATTTAGACATTTCATCAAACACGTGGCGTGCGTACTACTTCCTAGGCACCATGTACAACTAGTTTATGCATAATCTTCCTAGTTCATTCATATTTCATCAAATCTTCTTACTAATCAACAAGTATCATTAGCACATAAACATCAAGCATAGCATCATCATATTTCTCCTAATTCATCTAACAAGAATTCATCATACCCACATAATACATCAATCTTTCCACAAGACTTGGACATAGATGGTGATTCTAGTCATCATCTTCACCATAACTAACGGGTTTCACCTCTAATCATCAAATTAGCACTAACCATACGTAACCGATGTTCTATACGAGGGTTCTAACCCTTGTACATGATTAATTTCATATTAACTCACGGATTAGAACATAACCCACTTCACCCATGATCACCAATCTTAAATTTAAGACATAGCTTATGATCCCCTCGTGATAGTGATCATTTATCCATGCTCGGTTATGATTTTAGACTTCATCCCACCCTTCAATTTGAAGATTTATCAAGAACTAGGGTTTGAACCCTTGTTCTTCTTCTTCCTGATCGTCTCACACACACACGAAGTGTGTGTGTGTGTGTGGGTTTTCCTTTATTTAATAAATCATGTTTCCTTTTTAACGGTTTTGGTCCCTCAACTTCGTTTCAATTAATAAAGAGACTAACACTCATTATCTTATTACTTATATATACATGTCACCACTCGGTAAATTATTCCTAGTCAACTTTTATTTACGGGTCACTTTTACCCCAAACGGTAATTTACCCGTTCCTTTATATTAACCGGGTTTAAATTATCAAACCCCATTTTTGGGGTGTTACAATTTCGCTTGAAAACTGTTGAGTATTGATTTCGCTTGAAACAGCATAAGATTTGATTTCGCTTGAAACAGCATAGATTTGATTTCGCTTGAAACAGCATAGACTTGATTTCGCTTGAAACAGCATAGACTTGATTTCGCTTGAAACAGCATAGTCTTGATTTCGCTTGAAAGTGGATGTTTGTCTAAAAGTCTGATTTCGCTTGAACTTCACAAAGTAATTCAAGAATTTCAAGTCATGTCAAATGTTGATCCTGATAGATATTGGAAAGCAGATTATGCAAGATGGGAAATCGGAAAATTAAATGAACCATTCAAAGAAGCCCAGAGAGCGAAAAGATGGAATGAAGAGTTGGAATGTTACATGGATCCACGGGGTAATCCAGTTATTGACCCATCAAAAGTGGATTTCGAAGCTGTAACAAATTTGGTTCCAAGGCAGGCTACTTTCAACACACGAAGGTTATCTAATAAAGCATATTTGCCTGATTTGGAGAAAAAGATAAGAGAGGTTTGTGAAACAAGTCTACCGAAGGTGGTAGAAATGAAGAAGCGAAAAGAAGAAGAATTGAAAAAGATGGTTGAAGAATTGAAGAAGAAAGTTTTAGAGGAAGTCAAAGTGGAAGCAGTAAAAACTGAGAAAGAGAAAGAAGCTGTTACTGAAAAACAGCAGGTTTTTGAAGAAGTAATTTCAAAGAAAGAAGAATCTGTAAAGCCTGTATCTGTGAAACCTGAACCAGTGATTAAGAAAGAGGTTGAAGAAGATACACCAGTCTTTGAGATTGTTCAGAAGGAGAAGAAACAGGCTGAAGATATTCAAACTTTGAAAGCTGAAAAGAAAGCTGATGATGAACAGATTTTGGAGTTGCGCTTGAACTGCGAAAAACTAAAATCTGAAAATGACAAACTTTTGAAGAATATTGAGAGTTTGTCATTAGAAAACAAAAATTTTTAAAAATTAGAAAAAGATTTTCAAAGTCAAATGAAGGTTTTAGAAGATGAAAAATCTGTTATTTTTAAAAATAATCTTGAAAAACAGATTGAAATAAATTCTCATCTTCAGAAAATCATTCGGCTTGAAAATGAAGCTGAAATTGCTCGAAATAAAATTACCGAGCTTGAGAATAAATTGAAAGGTTTTGTGAATTCTACATCACATGTTTGTCCAAAACTGATCAATTCTGTTCCAATAAGTGACAATGTCACAAATTTTGACAAAGTCAAAATTGAAAATTGTGATGAAATATCTGATGATGAAAAAGATAAGAAAATAAAAATATTTTTAGATTTACAAGAAAAATTTCAAAATACTGTTTTGCAATCTACTAAAACAGGTGAATGTTCTAAACAAAAACCTGTTAAGAAGAATGCAGAACAGAAACAAAAAGATAAAAATTTGAAAAATTCTAAAATTGAAAATAAAAGCTCATCAAATAAGTCATCCAATCATTATCAAAAATCACAAAAATTTAAAAATGAAAACTCACAAAATGTTGGTAATAAGTGGTGCAGGTTTGACCACAGTGCTCAAAAGTCAAATCCAGCATTGAGGAGGAGAAATGACTATAACCAAGCCAAACAATGTTATGATCTGAAGGTTTGGACTGATAGAAGTGGATGGTACGATAACAGAGTGTGCTACACCTGTGGTGTGAGAGGACACATTGCTGTTAATTGCCAGAATTGGAGTTATGAGACAAGAAGATGTTATAATTGTCATATCAGAGGACATATTGCCAGAGATTGCTCGAGGAGATCGATGGGAAGATCAAGGGTTGAATCTCAAAGAATGGCAAAGAAATCAGTCAACGTCAAGCCCAAAGAACAGAAGGTTCAAGAACCTAAAGATCAAGAAAAGAAAGTAAAGCTTTCACGAGGGCAGAAAGACAGACTGAGGAAGAAGAGAAAGAAAGCAAGAGAGTATTTGGAGAAGATTTTGTCTTCAGGTTCACTGGACAGATTGAATAAAAGTTCTGATGAATCAACTCACTCGACTGCAAAGCCAAGTAAATTGAATTCTTCAGATGCAAATCTGAGGACAAAGGAGAAAAAGAAAGTTGTCGGCGATGAATCTGGCTCATCCAAGTCAGACAAGCCAAGATCGGGCAATGAATCTGATTCCACAAAATCAGATGAGCCACAAGTTGAGGTAAAGAAGGAAGAGACAGTTCCGTTAATGAATGATGAGAATTTTCCACCATTACAAGCCGCAAACCTAAAATCAAAAGGTGTTGATGCTGGAAAAATGTTTAATAGCAATGTTAAACATATTTTTAGTAAGATGGTTGATGGTAAGGAAAAAGGAGTGAAAGAGTTTTATGAAGAAAAAAGAAAAGCTCAAAATGCACCTAAGGCTGGTCAGGCTTGGGTGTCAAAATCTGTTGGTTGAATTCCTGACCTGCCGGAGCTTCCAGGTTGGTAAGCGTGAAGCAGGTATCGGCATCATTCTTGAGAAATTCACAGGATGGTAACTGTGATATTTCGTCTTACATGTGGTAAATCAGGGACATTAAGTTGTACTTGATTTCCTACAACTGTTTGTGTTGATAGAATCCTAATAATGTTAAATTTTTCAAAATGGTTAAAAGAGAACAAGGTGATATGATGACCCCGAACTCATAAGAGATGGGTAAACAAACTAATTTTTCCGGAAAAACCATTCTGATTAAAACAAACTTAAATGTTTTGAAATCATTATGGGAAAATAGTTTGTTGTAAGGGGGAGTGTTGATTGAATACGCCGAAACCCTCACGGCTGAACAAACATGATTACTTTCATCAGATTGAAAAACGGTTTTCAAACTGTTAAGATCAATGGGTTGTAAATCATGGGGGTACGTTATATTTTCTGCAAATCAGAGCACTTGAAGCAGAAAATGGATGGCGAGACAAAGCTATCAGTGTTGGTTGTCAAATTTTTTCTTTAAATGGTTTTGCATTTTAGGGGGAGATATATTGTTGTTAGAAAATCCAAAAACATTTGAAAATTTGAAAATGACAAAAACATGATAAAATTAAAAATTTGAGTTTTTGCGTAAAAAGAGGAAATGATAGTACATCAGTAGACAGTTACAGTACGCTAAAGAAATGGAAAGTTTAAATGTTTTAAACGATCTCACCGTGGATGTGTCGGTAGATTTTTATACATTTAGTAAACTTTTTCGGGATATAAACCTAAATTCAAACACTTGCTTATTTCGTGGGGAACACTACTTGGATATATAGGTAACCCCTGAAATCTCGTCTGAAAGATCTTGTATTCTGATATACTAGGTTTTTATACTCAGTGATATCTGGGGTATTATTCCGGGACTTCTGCTGAATGGAAATTCTGACCTAGTCCTCGAATAATACTTTCCGCAAATGCTTGAAACATAGCATCACCCTCAGCATCAATGATAAGACAATAAAATTGCTTAGCAATGCTGTTGTAAAAAAGATCCTCTAAAGGGGACACACCCACAAATTGAGTCATGATCTCTCTGCTGAACGATGGTTCTGAACTGAGCTCTCATGATTCTTCGTAATTTATTAACCCCTTACATATATCATTTGTGTTATAATTACCTGTAAGACTGAATATTGGGATCTGGATACGGGAGTATATTCAAGAGGTGGGACACATGAATGGGTTTAAGTTCTTAAAATACCTAATTCGTATCCTGAATCAGTTGAACTTTGTATGAAAATTTAAGTGGATCAGTATATCGACAATCTAAGTGAATTGTTTAATTCTTACTGTGAAATTAAGCTCAACGGTACTTGTGACTTGTCATAAACTGATATGATCCTCTAACGCATACTCAAAACAAAAATATTGTCTGTAAATATGTTTGTACATATTTCTTTACTGCTTTATATTTTCAGAAAATACAAAAAGATTTTGATTTCTGCTTTATTTTCGACAACTGATGTCTGAGTGCCGAGTTTCAAAATCTAAATAAGCTGATCGTGTTTTTGAAAATAAAACAAGTTCATTAATTTGAAACTTGAAGTTTTAAATTCAAAAATTCAAAAACAGTTTGTGATATCTCCAAGGTCATTAATTTGGACTTGGATGATTAACTGTGGGGGATTTGGATGCTTATATTGTTATAGAGCTAGTTTCCGATACGATTCGATGAAACTGCCAAATTCATGAGAAGTGGTTTTGAGGAGATTGAATTGTCAGATTACAATATCTGAAAGTTTAAAATGTTGTTACTTATAGTTGTATGAGTGATTGCAGGAAAAGTCCAGATTACGATCCCGAGAGCAGAGTCTAAGGGGGAGTCTGAAGACAAGCTGAAAGTTAGAAGGAGCTTGTAGCTGGAAAGAGAGGTGTCGATCCCTAAAAGCACGGAAGCTTGACGAAAGGGGGAGCCTGAAGAAAGAGACTACGGGGAGAGAGAGAAACTGAAGCTAAAAGACATATCAAGGGGGATTCTGTTCAAGATAGAGAAAGACAAGATGCTACGAGATTGACTACGGCAATATCCAAGGGGGAGTCTGTTAGTGCACTATGTCTATTGACTTCGTCTTGTATCGAGTCTAGGATTTGAATTGTTAGATTAGATCTTGTTATACGAGAGTATAGGAGGTTTTAGAGTATGTTTAAGGTAATTTAGCTTGAAAGTGGTGATTTACCTTGAAAGTGTCACATAACAGTTTCAAGCTAAATCAACATGTTGATTTCCCTTGAAAGTGGCATGTGTCATTTCAAGCTAAATCAACATCACTATAAATAGCATTCAAGTTAAATCATTTGTAATTGTCAGAAAGTTTCGGATCTGAGTAGCGAAGCTCTGCCGAATCGTCTCCAGGTTGTAAATCAGTATCATATCAATATAAGAGACATTATAATTACATCGAGTGTCCGTTTCATTGATTCCGCCTCTGATTTGGATAAACGACTCTTCTGAACGACTCAGTTAGGTCGTACAGCGGTCCAACACTACTCAAAGCTAGAAGCCGACAAAAGAGTTACGCTGACAGAAGACGCAAACCGTTGGAATTTAATATTGGTGATCATGTACTTCTCAAGGTATCCCCTTGGAAAGGAGTGGTTCGATTTGGTAAGAAAGCTAAACTCGCCCCTCGCTTCGTAGGTCCTTTAAAGATTCTCAAAAGGATTGGCAAGGTAGCGTATCGACTGGATCTACCTCAAGAACTCAACAACGTTCATCCGACATTTTACGTTTCAAATCTCAAGAAGTGCTTAGCTGAAAAAGGACTTCAAGTTCCACTCGACGACCTCCAAATCAACGAGTCCTGACACTTTGTGGAAAAAACAATCGAAATCATGGACCGAGGAACCAAGCAACTTAGGCGCAGTCGCATTCCCATAGTCAAGGTTCGATGGGAAGGCAAACGTGGCGCTGAATTCATTTGGGAACTCGAGAGTGAAATGAAGACCAAGCATCCACATCGTTTCATTGAGTCTTCCTCTTGAATAAATTTCGGGACGAAATTTCCTAAAGTAGGGAAGACTGTAACGCTCCGCATTTTTGTACTTTCCTTATTTAGAAAATGTGATCATATTTCTATTTATGGAAACTTGTATCCGTATCATGTTCGTATTCCATTTCCAACTTTGTAATCTAAGACTTTGATCATAATGAAATTCATATTTTATACATACACGTTATACATATAATCAATCATTTAAATACATGTTTACTTGCAAATCGACACTTGATATACGTGCAATTATTCATACATACATTCACGGTACTCAAATTATACTTGCATACACGTTCCATACTTGAAAACATACTAATTATGAAAGTTATTGCATAAAATGATAAACAACCAAACTCCAGGGGCCATATTGTAACAAAACAAAAATGGTTTGGTTATTATAGGTGCCGCGTCACGTGAAGGCCCTCCCCCTTCACTTTCACGCGACGCCAAGCCTCTCGATCCACAGAATGTTGGTTTCAGCTCATGCATTGGCCATCTTCCTCCTCCCCAATCACCATTAAACCTCCTTTAACACAAAACCCTACCTCATCTCTATATAAACAAGCCTCCGTCTCACCATTTTCACTTTCCAAACTCCTCTACACTCTCAAAATACTCTCAAAACTGTTGCAAACTCAAGAACAAGGCAGAATACTCTAACTCCAAAAGTGAGTTCAAACTCACATTTCTTCATCTTTTCTTCACTTCTTCTTCCTCTTAAAATCATGGAACACCTCTAGGAGCGTTTCCATTAGTTTACTTGTAACACCTCGACCGCGTAAAAACAACAAACCACGGCGAAAACATCGATGGGTCACGTTACAGGAATTTTTTTCAAACACATGGTATACAAGGTTTTGTTTTATTTAATTATTAACTTACATTGTCCTAGAATAAAAACAAACTAAACATAACAATTGTCTTTATGTTTTAAGATAACTAAGGCTCGTGTCCATCCTATCAAAATCATCACACATTAGCTCCTGAAACATATGTGAAAATAAACGTTAGCATAAAAATGCCAGTGAGTAACATAGGTTTTGTGATTAAAACTCGTGGCTCTGAATGTTAAAAGAAAATGTTTAAACTATTTCAAAAGTAGCCATGAATCTTTAACAAAAGTGTTTCTTTATGAAATCATATGAAAATTCATTTGATTTAAAAGAAGTAATGCATGATTAACTTAATTATTAAATATGTCTTTGAAATAACCAAATAAAATGTCTTGTTTTGTCCTTGTTTGAATATTTGGATAACGCTACGATATGTAATACAATAAAAGCATTTATATATAGGAAGTACCAGTGGCGTATCCACCATGCTTTTATCGTATTACACATGTCTCGTTATCTAAATCACTTACCATAAACCAATAAATGTCATGTCTTGTATAAACCACAAATGTCTTGTCTTGTATAAACCAACAAATGTCATGTCTTGTATAAACAACCAAAATGTCTTGTCTTGTCTTGTCTTGTATAATCAAAATGTCTTGTATAAACCAAGTGTTTTGAAAGGTCTTGTTTAATCAAAAAGTGTTGTCTTGAAAACAATTGCTTTTATTGTATAAAACAAACATGGATTATTGGTGAATACATTCAAAAGGTTTATCAATAACATCACTCAGTTTCTGTCATTCCCAGAGGTAACTTCCAAACAAACCTAGGAAGCGGGAATGGGGTTGTCAATCCTATGGTACCAAAACGTACTACCGGTCGGCACGATCAGTGTTAATGAATGTATCATTGTCGAGTTCAACGCACCAATATGTCTAGTACAATGTAAGCATGTCGTGTAATGTTTTGAAACCATGTATACCATGTATAATGTTTTGAACCATGTATTATGTATACTAGGTAGTCAAATCATGTATAATGTCTTGAAAATATGAAAGTAGTGATAGGCACGTATGAATCACCCCAAAACATTTGAAAAACGTAAAAGAGGGGACTATGTACTCACTTGGGATTGCATAAATGCCTTGTCAAATGTTTAAGCAAAGCTCAAAGGTTCAAGAGCTTCCTAATATATCGAATGTCTATGTGTTAGTGCATAAAGAGACTTTAATAGGAGGATTGGATAGAATGAAGTCTATAAATCAAACAAAAGTTGGGTCTCGTATAATATGGTTTAATAAGCCTTACATTCTGATTTGAAAGAGATCCTAAGTGCTTTGACCCGTTACGACTTGTTAAAGTGGTTTACGCCACTTTAACGGGTCGTAAGCGTAACTAAGAGTTAGCATGGTTAAATAAATCTTATGATGAGTATTATATGTCAAAACAAGTTTGATTATGTTATAATATCAGTTTAGATATCAAAAATATGGTTGAAGAGGTATGGTCCCAATTCCTTGCCTACATGGCAAGGACCACACCACTTTCCCATCCTATGTGGCGCTGACATCAACGAGATCATCCAGAAGCTTCTAGAAGCTTCTGGAAAATATCAAGGTGGCACCAAAGATGCTCCATCCGACATAAAGGACTACACGTGTCACCGGTCATCAGGCGCCAGGTAGGCCTGCAATGAATCAAGGAGCAGTCCGACAGCACCAGTACGACGTCTCCAAAATAGGCAAATGTAAGCGCGCCACATGTACCACTACACTGACCACAGCAGAGGAGACCAAGAGGATATTCCCCTTGGTCGGACAGCTGGCGCGCAACCACAGCTGGCACCACTGCTCCTCCCTCTCTCACCCTCCGGCTATAAATAGGACCCTTCATCATCCAGGTTGAATCATCTCGCTCTTTATACTCTCACACTGTTTATTCTTCCTCGGAACAGTACTTATTCTCATGCCGGAGCCTGGTTAAGAGGGAAACCCCCATATTCCCCTCTTAACGAGACTAACGGTGTTGCTGTTTTGCAGGACCCAAGTCATTTCCACGAGTAAGAAAGGAGATTGAACCCACAGAAGAAATAACCCCACAGATTAACCTTGGTGTTAACCTGTGTTTCATCATTGGCGCCATCCGCTTTTAGCAAAAACCACTCTCATCTCTTTTCTTTTCGAAAAACACTCGTCAAAATGGCTGAACAAAACCCTTCTCACCCGGTAGATGGAGACGTTTCTTCTTTTGAACTCGTTTCGGACAATGCACACGTCCAAAGGGGTCAAAGGAACGAAATTATCCAAGAAGGGCCGATGAACAACGATTTTCCTAGTATCTTTGGGAGTGCATCCGGGCTTGTTACCCAAAACACAACTGGTGCTACTTTCCAAACGCCACCAAGGATCATCACCCAAACTACAAACGGAGCCACTTTCCAACCTCCGTCGGAGGTAGTCCAACAAACACCTCCACCAGTGCAAACACAAAGCCATGGAGCTGGCCCTTCAGCTCCATCGGACCAAACACAACTGAACTTCTCTGCACTACTAGGGCTACCCGAAGGAAAAACTCTGGCTTCCTGGTATGCCGAACAAGTGGCGTCTATAAACCTTGTTTACACACAGCTCAGTGCGCAGCAAGCCCTGCTTCAAGCACAAGCCAACCAGTCCGCATTCGTCACCCCACTGCAAAGGCCTTTGAGCGCTCCCATGCCTCAACAGACCAATGCATTCAATTTACGCCCTGAATCAGTACCTCCACCACACATCAGAAGACCGAGCGCGCACGACACGCGCGACACTTACGGTGAAACAGAAAGCAATTATGTGCAGTACTCTCACCAACCAAAGAAGCCAATACAAAGTCGTTTAGGTCCGCACAACATAAACGACGAACTTGAAGATGACGAAGAAACATACAAAGAAAGCACGGTGTTCAGCAGGTTGCCACCAGAGCATGAAGCATACAAACCTCGCAAGCGCGCAGGTTATAACCCAAAAGCAGAGCACGATTACACTTTGAGCTATCGTCCAGACGACATGGCTGAGAATTCAAAATTCATTAGAGAGATCGCCACGGCTGCTATCGATAAAATGAAATTGCCACATAACGTGGGAAAATACAACGGGTTGACAGACCCAGACGACCACCTTCAAGTTTTTAACGGTGCTGGAGCAACAGGCGGATGGAATTTACCAACTTGGTGTCATCTCTTCGCTCAAACCTTCGTCGGCGCAGCGCGCGTCTGGTTTGACAGCTTGCCAGCAGGAAAAATGAAATCATGGGTCGATTTCCGAGAGAAGTTCCTTGCACACTTCTCTCAGCAACGAAGACACACCAGTGACCCAGCTGATTGTTTAAACATATGGCGCAGAGACCACGAGAGCGTGGAAGACTTCATCACTAGGTACAACAAAGAATGTTTGGAAATAGGAGACGTAGGCGAAAAGATGATGCGCGCGCACTTCATGAGGGCAGTTAAGTGCGATGATCTAATCAAACGTGTGAAGGGAAGAGACGGAGGACCCAAAGATTGGGAAACCTTCATTGAAGCAGCAAAAACCATTGCGCAGTCTGATAGACAGTTGACCGGTGATGACAACCGTCAACGCGGATACAACCACAATGACCGGCATAACAAGAAAGGCAGAAGCCAACCATGGAAAACATCCGGTCACAGAGAAAGAAGCCCAGCAAGGGAGGATGTGCACCACACAATCAATCAGATAGCTCACCGGAAAGAGGTGAAAAGAGAAAACAGGGAGAAACAATGGACACTCCTAACGAAAACTCCTTCAGAAGTCTTGGCAACTGAGAACCACCAGTTCAAACCACCCCTACAAATGCGAAACAAGAGGGGTCAAGATCCCAATCTTTTCTGCGAGTTTCACAAAGACACGGGTCACCTAACTGACGATTGCTTCAGTTTAAAGCAAGAAATAGAAAGGGCCTTAAGAGATGGAAAACTCACTCACCTGGTAAAGGGCGGAAAACCCGACTACCGCCAAATACAGAGAAGAGAGGAAGGACCAGATAACAAAAAGCTCCGGAAATTGGAGACCCATATGATTCAAGGAGGTCAGCGAAGACCAAAGAGAAACTACAACAAGCGCACACAGGACGATTCGTGGCGTGAAAGGCAGGTTATTTTCCCGGTAGTAAGAGGAGGCCCAAGAGAAAGAAGACCCATAGTCATCCCTGGAGTAATCGGTCACTACCAGACAGATTACATTTTCATCGACCCAGGGAGCACTGCGGATATCATCTATGAACAATGTTTTAACCAATTCGACCAAGAGGACAAAGCGCGTCTGGAACCGATAGATTACCCACTGACCGGTTTCTGCAACGAAGCCGTTTTTCCTCTAGGACAGATATCATTCCCAGTGTTGCTCTTGGACGGAAGAAACTCAAGAACAGAAGAGGTCACATTCATGGTGCTACCAGCGCATTCAAGGCACGATATTCTGCTGGGAAGAGAATCCCAAGGCGACTTCAGCATGATCTGCTCCGGCCCGCATTCAGCTATGGGATTTCCAACAGAAACGGGAGTAGCAATAATATACGCAAGCAAGGAAGTCTTAGCAACAGACGAACTCAGACCCGCAAAGGCAAGCAAACCAGCACCACGCCAGGAGGCAGAAAAATGGGTGTTAAACAGCGCGTACCCGGAACAGACAGTAACTTTAGGACCTGCAATGTCCGATCTAACGCGCGCGGCGCTAAAAAAGCTGTTGTTCCAAAATATGGATGTGTTCGCATGAACACCTGCAGACATGGTAGGTGTTCCATGGCACATAGCGAAACATCGACTAAATGTCTCTGAAGAAGCAAAACCGGTGGTGCATGCCAAGCGCCACTTGGGAGACATAAAGCACGACGCTATGAAAGAGCATGTGATGGAGTTGTTAAATGCGGGAATCATCAGAGAAGTCAAATACCAAACATGGGTAGCAAGCCCAGTGATGGTCCAAAAGAACAACGGTAGCTGGAGAATGTGCGTAGATTACAAGGATCTTAACAAGGCATGTCCACGCGACTGTTACGCCTTACCAGACATTGATGAAAAGATTGATTCGCTAGCAACATTCCGATGGAAATGTTTCCTTGATTGTTACAAGGGATACCACCAGGTACAGATGGCTGTGCAAGATGAAGACAAAACCGCGTTCCGCACACCAACAGGGTTATACTGCTACACCAAGATGCCTTTCGGTTTAAAGAATGCGGGCGCGACTTATCAGAGGCTCATGAACGAAACTTTCCACGATGCTATCGGCAAGTACATCGAAGTGTATATGGACGATCTAGTCATTATGAGCAAAGAAGAGAATACAATGCTGATGAACATCCAGAAAACGTTCGACACATTGCGCGGAGTAAGTATCAAGTTAAACCCAGCGAAATGCTCTTTCAGTATGGAGGAGGGAAAATTCCTGGGTTTCATCGTCACAAGAGATGGTTTCAAAGTGAACCCTGACAAGATACAAGCAATCGAACGCATGCCTTCACCTTCGACGATCAAGGAGATGCAAAAATTGGCAGGGCGGTTGGCTGCACTTAACCGTTTCCTGGCCAATCACGCCACTAAATCCTTCCCATTTATCAAAACGCTCCGCAACTGCATGAAGAAGAGCCAATTCCAATGGACTCCGGAAGCCGAGAATGCATTCCGCGAGATGAAAGATTGCCTCATCAGGTTACCAACATTAACTGCACCGGTCAAGGGAGAACCTCTAGTGTTATACTTGTCAGCCTCCGACAGAGCAGTAGGAGCAGTGTTACTTGTCGATCGACAAGGTATCCAAACTCCAGTTTACTATGTGTCACGAACCCTGACCGACCCAGAAACCCGGTATGCCATCATGGAGAAACTAGTACTCGCATTGATCCATGCATCAAGACGGCTGCGCCGGTACTTTGCCAACCACGTCATCCACGTATTAACAAACTACAATATCGGCAACATCCTCGCAAGGCCAGAGATTTCAGGAAGACTAGCAAAGTGGGCGATAGAGCTCGGGGGCCATAATGTGGTTTTCAGGCCAAGACCGGCAATCAAGGGCCAAGTACTAGCAGACTTCATGACAGAAGTACCTGACGACAAGGATCGGGAATGTAAAGCAATGGAAAAAGCCGAAAGACAACAAGTCGAAGAACCGTGGTTGTTATACACAGACGGCGCGTCTAACGAAGATGGCGCAGGCGCAGGGCTTTGGCTGGTAAGCCCTGACAAACACGAATTCACCTACACCATACGTCTGGATTTCAAGAGCACAAATAATGAAGCTGAGTACGAAGATTTCCTTGCTGGTTTAAGATTGGCGATCAAAATGGGAGTTAGACACATCGAAGCGCATGTGGACTCCATGTTAGTGGCCGGACAAATCAACGGGCAATATGAAGCCAAGGGAGATACTATGGCGCTCTACCTGAATCAAGAAAAGACGTTGCTACAAACCTTCTATTCCTACAAGGTGCACCACATTAATAGAAGCGAGAATAAACCAGCAGACGCGTTAAGTAAACTCGCCTCTACAAGCTTCCAACACCTGGCGAAAGATGTGTGCATAGAAGTTTTAAGCAACCCGTCAGTGCCACTGAGAGAAGTAAGCGTTGTTCAAGTAGGAACAACGTCTTGGATGACTCCGATAATCGCGTACCTTCAATCTGGAATACTCCCAGAGAACAAAGCGGAAACGAGAAAAATCCAGTACAAGGCAGAACATTATCAGATGGCTGATGGAATTTTATACCGAAAGTCATACCTCGGGCCTTTGTTAAGATGTGTTGATCCAGAGGACGCAAATTATTTGATCAGAGAAGTGCACGAAGGGATCTGCGGCATCCATGCCGGGCCGAGAATGGTTGTAGCAAAAGTGATGAATGCCGGGTACTACTGGCCCGGAATGCATTTAGAAGCGGTGAAAGCTCTGAGGAAATGCAGCGGGTGTCAGAGACACGCCCCAAAGACGATGCGTCCCAAGAACGAACTAGTACCCGTGACAACGGCGTGGCCGTTTCAACAATGGGGAATAGATATGGTTGGTCCCTTTCCTGAAGCCCCAGGAGCCGTAAAATTCATAATAGTCGCAGTCGACTATTTTACAAAATGGGTAGAGGCAAAGGCGCTTGCATCAACCACAGCCACCGTCGTCAAAAGATTTATATGGGAACAAATCATATACCGTTTCGGATTACCACTCAGGATCATCACCGACAACGGAACCAACTTTGCCACAGACAATCTTCAACAGTGGTTTCAAGAACTACACATTAAGCACACCTTCTCCTCGGTAGCGCACCCGCAGGGGAATGGCCAAGTTGAAGCCGTCAACAAGAGTATTGTCGACGGAATCAAGGCAAGGTTGGGAGACAAAATAAGAGGTTGGGTCGACGAACTGCCCAGCATCTTGTGGGCCCACAGGACGATGCCCAAGATAAGCAACGGAGAAACACCGTTTAGCCTAGTTTACGGGTCCAAGGCAGTAATACCAGCAGAAATAGGATTGCCGTCACCACGAATGCTCTCAATGAACCTGATCAACAACGAAGAAGAAAGGAGGATCGACCTTGACCTCCTAGAAGAAAGGAGAGAAATGGCGGCAATAAATGAAGCAAAGTACAAAACGAAGCTGGAAAAGTATTACAACTCCAAAGTCCGAGTCTGCACCTTCAACCCGGGAGAATACGTCCTCAGAGACAACGAGGCCTCAAATGCTGAAAAACCCGGAAAATTGGCTCCCAAGTGGGAGGGTCCATACGTCATAGACGCAGTACTCGGTAAAGGAGCCTATAAGCTACGCACCATTGACAACAAGGAGGCTCCAAGAACTTGGAACGCTCAACAGCTGAGAAAATGTTATATGTAAAAAGGTTATGTAACCGCAATGGCCGAATCGCCAACACATTTATAGTAATACAAGAAGTGTTTGGCTATCTCTATATCATGCAAATTTCTGGTCACAACTGCATATATTACTTTGGGCATACACGAAAACATCAATGGCTCGACCATTAGGAAACGTTGTCGACCTCCAAGGCCTGTCACAAACAAAGTGCACAGCCGGGTCAAATACACAACTAAAGCCTAACAAATACCAAATAAATACTTCGTGCCCACATAAACACGAAAGCATCGAACACAGGACAAACAAACATTGTAAGCACCCCCAAGGCTGAGCACAGCTGGGTCCACACAATAACCTGTAATTCGATCACTTCGTATTCACGAACCAAACTACGCACATAAACGACAGAATAAACGTTGTAATAAACACAACACAACCTGTCAGCGCCATCATTCATTCGTGACACCTGAATCAAAGTAATTATACATGCACATATTATGACGTTAACAAAATTCGCAATATAACGAAGGCAAATATTAACATAACAAACGTCAAGCATACCCAATTGTTTAGAAGCTCGACAGATAAGCAATAATTAAAATTGTTCACAAACTTGTCAAATGATTACAAGACCGTCTAAGGCCACACACGGCACGCAGGCCGGAATCCTTCATTAGGGATGACTGGTCCCAGCACCTTCATCACCAAGCACCTTCTTTAACAAAGCAACACCATTTGGCTTCTGGGATAGCTTTCGAGCAGCCTTAACAACAGCAAACTCCAAAGACGAGAACTCCTTACGCTTGGCAGCATATTTACCATCACAATCCTCTTTGTAAAGTTCGAAGTGGTAGTCTTTTTCATTGCTCGCGGCCGCAGCTTCCCTTCACCATAACCATACTTCCGACCACTATTGTACCCCGCTTGACCTAATTCGAACATATAAGTAGCAAGCTCGGGAGAATTCACAATACGATCCGCAAGCTGCAAAATACAACAAGGTAAGAAGAAAGTACAGCAAACCAGGAAACAAAACAAACACCAAAAGTTTAAAAAGGAACTGCGCGTGAAAGAAGCCACTTGCATTCAGAAGAACCTTCTTCAAGCAGAAGCTCAGAGGCCTTGCACTCAGTAGTTTTCTCTTCAAGAAGACGTTCAGCAGCTTCGCACTCAGCAACCTTTTGCTTAGCAAGGTTTTCCAAGTTGGCAATACGATCAACATACTCTTTTTCTTTCTTCTCAAACGAAACACGCGCCTGTTGAGCTTCCTCAGCAATCTCTGTCTTTTCACCGGAGAAGCGCACAATAGTGTCACATTGAGATTGCATCTCGGCATTAGTACGTTCGCAGGCCGACTCCCAGACCTTTTGCTTTTGAGCATTGGCCTGTTTCTCTTGCGCGAATTTCTGTTCAGCATCCGAAAGCCTCCATAGCAAACCTTTCTTCTCCACATTAAATCTTTCCTTCTCCTTAGCAAATGCCTTCTTCTCATCCTCAATTTCAGCCGTCTCCTCTCCCATCAATCTCCATTCACGCACGATCTCTTGAGAAGTGGCGAGATGGTTAACAGCAGCACGCACGTGATCATCCAACAACTCAAATCGATTGCGTTTCTTTTGAAACATTCTCTCAGCTGGGGGGAGAGAGAGTGAGAAAAAGTCATGACAGTTACCCAAATCATTCATCCTGGAACCTTGGGTTAGATTCCAGCGGGGGCATGAGGAAGATCATCACACGCAGGGTTCTGTGTATCAAACGAATCAACACGAAATTCTCAAACTGAGGGCTACGAACAACACCTGAAGTAGCCCCACCACCATCACCTGGATGGCGTTTAGTGTAAATGGTTTGGTGTGGAGCAGTTTGACTGGACTCCACTGTATTGTCAGCAACCTTACCCTTACCACCTCCACCATCGCCACCAGCAGTGTCACCACCACCTTCACCCACCTACTCAGCATGCACATCATCTTTTTTTCTTCTTCTCTCCCCGATCGTCACGAGGAGGAGTCAACCCAAAAGTCCTCGAGGGCGGAGATTCCGGAGGAGTGATTTTCGAAATGTCAATTTTGTGTGAAATCTTGGCTGGCTTGACACCTGAACGAACAAGATATTCAGAGAAACGAATGGAAAATCAGCAATCGGGAAAAGTCAAACGGAAAAACTGATAAAGCGCGTACCAGAAGCTTCAAAAATTTTCTCCAACAAATTCCCTTGTTCCTGAGTAAAAACGCCAAGATCCACCTCCAATTCCGAGGGAGCTGGAGGAGTCTCCTTCTGAAGTTTACCCTTTTTGACGCAAGCATAGCAGCAGCCTGCTCGTCAAGTTTCCGTTTTCTATCATCAAACATTTTCTTCTTCATTATCTCCGTTAAGGTAGCGCGGTCTTCAGGATCAGACTCATGATGTTTTTCTCCGGCCCCTAAACCGGACAATGTATCAGAAACTACAACGTAATCTAGGACAGGAAGAGCAGAAAGTCGCTTACGAGGGGTCTCAGTGGCATGTTCCTCAGCCTTCTTCCCTTTCCCTTCTGGTTTTTCAGCTCTTGTTTTCCTCCTTGTCTCCAGCTGATCGGCAGTATCAACAGGAATCTCCACATCGTCATCAATAGGTTCATTGACAGGCTCACGCGCAACCCCCTGTGCCGGACCTGCACACGGGGAATGAGAAGTTAGGCCTTTACAAGATCCGTCAGAACCATCACTCGAAAGAACAACAACTTCATCCCGAGCAGGATTAACAGAATCATCATCATCCTCACTATCTTCACCTAAGACAGTGTTGGCATAGGAGGTAAAACTCTTGTTCGTTGGATGCAAGAAACGACCACGAATCTGATCCAACCAGGGTTGCTTCTCAGCCTTTTGAATCACCTCGACCATAGCAACACCGGCCTTCAAATCCAGAACATTCAACAAGGTGTAACCCACTGCAAAAAACACGAAGATGAAGAGTAGTGACAAAAATAATATATATATGCAATGTATACAAAAAAGAGATAAAAGGGTACGGAACAACACATACACTTGCCATTATAACCGTAAACTGGAACCCCCAAAGGATGCTTTGGAATCCACAGCATACTCATCCCAGCACCCACCAATGCCATCTCTTCAAGCTGAAGAATAGGAGTGGCTTTATGAGTCAACTTTTTGTACCAAGCTTGCTCAGAAAAATCCGCGACCACATCGACCTTGGGGATCCCCTCATTCCCTGCCCGGTAATGCAGATCCACCGGGATAACCCCTCGTCGAATATAGAAAATTTTTTGCTTCCAGTCGTGCAGACTCTTCAACGGAATATAACAAACCGGAGCAACACCGGTCCGAGCGTTAAAAGAATAAAACCCACTAGTGTACGAGACAGTGTAGAAGACGTTGAACATCGCAAACGTCGGATCTAGACGGTTAGCCATGCAAATAAACTCAAAGTGAGTAATATGGGGAAGCCCGATAGCATTAATCTGAGAAATGTGAAGCCCATAATTCCTTAACACATCAGCAGTGAACCTAGTCATCGGGAGCCTGAAGTTGCCTTCCCGGAAGAATGCAGCATACAAAGTAATATACCCGGGGGGTGCGTCCATGGCAGTAGAACCTGGGGTGGGGAACTGAGCATCCCACTCGGGAAGGAAACCCATATCCCTAACCAAGTTATGAAACTCCTCTTCCTTCCAAGATATTATCGCCTGATCCGGGCCGGGCGGAGTCTTACCCTTATTCCTTTTCTTCCGTGACGAGGGATTTGCCCCAGACATGACGAAGATACTCAGAGTTTCACCGGAAACTATCAAAGAAATAGAAGAGACAAAATGGAGAAACAAGAGAGAACAAAATTTCAAATTTTGAAAAAGTGGAGAAGAAAGAGGAACCGCCTTGATATTTATACCCATCGCATTTAATGCGATGGGTAGTGGGCCGTCAGAATCCAGAAAAGTAGTCAATGGGGAAGGGACACGTCAGAAGAGAGAGAAGACGCCATCTCTTTTCTCGGAGCAGGTGAACAGACCCCTGACACTCTTGACAAAAAGTAACTGACGTGACTGAAAAGGCGCCTGTTCATCTCCGATAAGACAGGAGACACCAACCGTTATGTCAGCCGCCCCTTCCCAAGATAACCAAACTTCCTCCAGAAGAAAACAACAGTACTATTCCGCCATGCGCCATGCGTCCTTTTGGCTCACTTTTTTAAATTGCCAAAACCCATGCGCCATGTGTCCATTTGGCTCAATTTCATAAAGTGCCAAATCCCATGCGCCATGCGTCCTTTTGGCTCAACTTTTTAAGTTGCCAAAACCCATGCGCCATGCGTCCATTTGGCTCAACTTGTTAAGTGTGTCAAAACCCATGCGCCATGCGTCCATTTGGCTCAACCTTTTTAAGTGGCCAAAACCCATGCGCCATGCGTCCATTTGGCTCAAGTTTTTAAGTGGCCAAAACCCATGCGCCATGCGTCCATTTGGCTCAAGTTTTTAAATCGCCAAAACCCATGCGCCATACAAACCACTACCTTCATAAGTCCAGAATCCCTCCTAGACGATCAACTCAACTAGAAGGCACACTGGACTGGGGGGACTTCAAGAGGTATGGTCCCAATTCCTTGCCTACATGGCAAGGACCACACCACTTTTCCATCCTATGTGGCACTGACATCAACGAGATCATCCAGAAGCTTCTAGAAGCTTCTGGAAAATATCAAGGTGGCACCAAAGATGCTCCATCCGACATAAAGGACTACACGTGTCACCGGTCATCAGGCGCCAGGTAGGCCTGCAACGAATCAAGGAGCAGTCCGACAGCACCAGTACGACGTCTCCAAAATAGGCAATTGTAAGCGCGCCACGTGTACCACTACACTGACCACAGCAGAGGAGACCAAGAGGATATTCCCCTTGGTCGGACAGCTGGCGCGCAACCACAGCTGGCACCACTGCTCCTCCCTCTCTCACCCTCCGGCTATAAATAGGACCCTTCATCATCCAGGTTGAATCATCTCGCTCTTTATACTCTCACACTTAACACACACTGTTTATTCTTCCTCGGAACAGTACTTATTCTCACGCCGGAGCCTGGTTAAGAGGGAAACCCCCATATTCCCCTCTTAACGAGACTAACGGTGTTGCTGTTTTGCAGGACCCAAGTCATTTCCACGAGTAAGAAAGGAGATTGAACCCACAGAAGAAATAACCCCACAGATTAACCTTGGTGTTAACCTGTGTTTCATCAATGGTCTTACATGTTTAAAACCATTTTATGTGCCAAAAGGGCGTTTTCGGCATTATAAAAGTATATAAAATCGATTCATCATATAACTAACCAAACTACATGACCATAAGGTATAACCTCAGAGGGTTATTCCCTATATTACTATGTTCATAAAAATGCGCTTGGTCGAATCCTAAGATTGACCAAACGGGTCAGATTCGAAAGTCAAAGCGGTAGTCAAACCGCTCGAATTCCGACTAAGGAATAAGCACTAAACTAGAAATGACGAGTTAGACATGTTGGGACATGTCTAATAATATTATAAAACTGATTTGGTGTCAAAACTTTAAGTTTTAATACCCGAAAACAGTTCCGTCGTAAAATGCACTTTTGCGCATTTTTTACTTTTAATTCGTAAAACTTCGACTCGTCATTTCGCCTACTAAACGTGGTAATCAGAAGGTGCAATCGCAAGGGATTAATACCTTCGTGATTACGATCACGTTGCGTCTTTATTATGAGCTCTTAAAAAGACTTTGGGTGTAGACCTTAGTTATCGGATCCGCAAGCATATCATGAATGTAAATGTATTCGATACAAATATTTAGTTTCCTCTTCTTGTTCATAAACGAACAATAATTTTGTATCGAAGTCTAATGTAGCACCTCTCGAACTGTTACTATTCGAGGAAATAAGGTAGCTAACTTTTCACAGTAAGTCTTCAATATAGTATTTATATGGAGTTAATAAGTTTATGAGTCCGCTGATAAAATTTCAACAACATTTAGTGACAATTACGTTGTTAATTAACAACATATTATGTCATTATAATTTAGGTTGTTGTTAACAGTTTCTTATGACTCCTCCATGAGATAGATTTGTCCGCAAACATAAGGATTATCCCAAATTGACTTTTAGTTTCTTTTGAACATTACAAAATCAAGGTAAGAATAATCAACCTCTTCTTATAGTCTTTCTCTTTTCTTAAAGATATTGTAAGATGCTTCACAATAATCTAGAGTGGTCTAATGCTCATCAATGTGAGCAATATCTAAACAGGTATAGACTTGAACCTTCGTAAGGCTGCTAATTAACAAAGCATAAGGAAGTATTCTCATTTATCATTTTATCCTCTTAATGAGAGCAATATTGTTTGTTACATATGTAAGGACCCACTTTAGAGTAAATCTTATGGCACGAAACTAATGTCACGTTGGGTCTATCTCGGTATATTTTGATATCTCCCACGTAAGTGGTATATCCGAGATTCATTATGTCAATATATGTGTGAAAAATTATTTGACTTATGTAACATATACTTATCAAAAGAGTGTCATCTATATAAGGACAAGTTTACATTAGTTGCTCTCACTCATCTTGAGGTAGGTACACATAAATCCACTTAACTCTTGATGAAAAGAATTTCATTAAGATTTCATCACATTTTGATGTTATATGGATTTCATCGACTTACAAACTAAGTGTTCTTAACCTTTCAGTTTAGAACTTTCAGGTTGTTTTGAACATGTAAGTCTTTGTTTAGATAAAGTGTTTTAATATTCATTTAATGTAGCTACAAAGGATTATAAGCTACTAGAACAACAATGGTCCTCAAAGAAACCTTTTGTAAGAAAGGTAAGATGAATCTTTGATAAATTATTCTCTTCTGAGTATAACCTTTAGGAATCAATCATGCTTTTAGTGTCTTAACGTTTGCATTCGGATTTTGTTTAGTGATGAACACCCTTAGGAAATTCAACCAAATCCCAAACATTATACTAACAAATAAAATCAAATTTGCTAATAACAATTCTTATTCCATTTGGAAAATTGATTAATGCTAATGGCTTAATTAGAGGAGGTAGGACCAATAAACTTTTCAATATCCATTTCAACTTCAGTCAAGGAGGATACATAATCATCAAAGTTAAACCTAGATGAACTCCGTAGTTGATTATTGGGTTGTATTATGAGTTTCAGTTTTATGGATTAACTCTTGATTAAGTTGCTATCACTTTCAAGATTCTAAGTGTGTAAGAGTTGGTGGAGTATGGTGTACAAGAGGTGTAATTGGAGTAAAATTTAATAAGTCTCTTCCCCTCGCCTCTTGTACTTCTTGCAAGTCATGATAAGGAGTTTTACTACTCCCACTAATTTTAGAGATCATTAGAAATTTAGCATGCTTATGGTCAACATTAGAAGGCCAATAGATTCTAATAGAGAAACAAGTTAATAATGTAACTCATTGTAGTTTCTCTGTTTGAGGATTATAATTTTGGTAAGAAATCTGAGTGTGCCCACGTTTAAGCAACAATGAAACTTTTGTTAGAGTAGTAGTAGATTCTTAAAGAGAAAATCTGTGAAGGAGCAATGTCTTGTACAAGAGGTACAAATTGAGGTAACAACAAGTTTTTACTCCCTTACCTCTTGCAACTCTCGCAAGTTAAGATTAAGACACTTAATGCTCCCACTAACCTTTTAGATCTCTAGGAATGCTACAAGACAAGTTTCAATGATGTACGTGCTATGGGAACATGTCATATATGTTAGACTTGATTTCCTTAATGTCCAGATGTTTAAAAAAATTGAGGGACATATTTAGAAGGACTAATAGTATATATGAATTAATTTCTTTAATAAATTGATTCATAGGAGACATATGAGATACAAGTAGATATTATTTGAAATGATAAATGGATTATGTCTGAATATTCAATTTTGGGATAAGTTCCAATGAAATATAATTTCTGATAGAACTTGATTTATTCCCTTAGCCATTTAATTATTAAGGCTTTTAACACATGCTCGTAAGTCACTAAGAATGAGATTTGATAATATTTCATCATTCATTAACCTAGTCATGATTTCTCATGAAATTTGGTCTCAATGGATGAAGTTTGTAGGTCTCATTTTTCTTTTGTTAAATTTTCATTTTCATGATATGTCACACCCCGATATTTCCACATATTACCGGTGGGCCCGGTGGGGAGTATCATGACGTAGTTGATATCATCATTGTCAATACACACAATATAATAGCACAGTGGAAGGCTTGGTGAATAAATACTATTACAAACCATAATGTCCGAATGTCCAAATAAAAATATACAGACTTGGTTGTAATAGAGATCCACAGGCGGATCATAAAATAAAATACAAGAAACTGAAATAACAGACTCCAGGCATCTAAGGATTTGCAAGATCCGCTTATTGACACCGAGTAGCTCCATCCTATTTACGTGAGGTACCTGTCACTTAGTCTTTGAAAAATACGTCAGTTTACACTGGTAAATACAATTAACCGACTCGTTTGAAAAGAGTTTATAAAAATTGATTTAAGTTCACAAAGCACAAATCATTTATACTTGGGACAATTATTTAAGATAATCTTGTATGCCGTTTTACATGTTTGTCATACATATGGGGCTATGTGGGTTATTTAGCATTTGCATCTGTCAGGTGTATGCCTACACCCCGTGCATAGGTCGTGGTCATTTACAAATGAAATGAGCCAAGGATATCCAGGACACGGTCGTATTAACCCCCAATGTTTATGTTATCAAACAAAACAGATTAAAACGGGTTATGTAAATTTATTAATCACAATCCGATTAAATGATTTCATACCCGACCAAGCGGTATTATTATAATACCGTATCCCAAGCCCGTATAACGGAAAATAAGTTAAAAGTATTTACCTGAGCTAGATGAAAGAAGTAACTCAGCCGTATATTCCTAAAGCCTTATGAAAGTACCTTCTACCAAAGCTACTCAATCTGTATAGAAGGTTTATTAACCTATTAGGATACTAACGGGTCTTTATTTATGTCAAAGACTTAGACCGGTTAGTTTGAAAGATACTTTACGGTTCTATACGCTAGATTAAGCGGAGACCGGAGTGGAATGTGATTTAGACCTGACAAGTTTGGATACTTGTATTATATGGGTAAACTAAACACATTCTGAATTTGGAGATTTAATGATAAGGTTAAACCCGTTTCGGTTATTTTGTGTAAACTAGTTACATAAACCGATCCGA
Organism: Helianthus tuberosus; assembly: GCA_030545235.1. Classification (NCBI taxonomy): domain Eukaryota; kingdom Viridiplantae; phylum Streptophyta; class Magnoliopsida; order Asterales; family Asteraceae; genus Helianthus; species Helianthus tuberosus. Next base: position 126,158,043 of record CM060351.1, on the reverse strand, counting down.
ATGCATAAATGCATAACGGGTAGCCGAATGAATTATATACTGGTCTCATATGTTATTATGCTTAGAATATGCTAATACATCAGTAGGATGTTAACATATATGCCCAAAAAGTATTTAAAACCAATTTAAGTCCCGTAGGGGCATTTTGGTCATTTTAATGTTTATAAAAGAGATTTAATGGTAAGCTAAGGTTCAGGTCTAAAACATTCAGTAAAAATATTTATTTTATCACATTAAATCATTAAGATATTATACATATGTGAGGTTTACCAATTATGGCCAAACTATGCCCCGAAAGGGTATTTTGGTCATTTCAAATATGCTTTTAAGGACATTTTTGAAAGTCTGAGTTCATGAATTATACCTACTGTAATAATATTAAAATTTATTTAAAAATTCAGTAGGTAACAATTCTTGGGTGTTAAGTATGGTTTTAAACCATACTATGCACCTAATTAACGTAAAAGTCGCTAATTGACGATAATCAAGATGTTTATAGAAATCTGAGATTTTGATCAGTCTTAAATGCTCAAAATAATTTATTTAATATATAAGATCAGTAGGAAAAGGTTTGGCATTCAAATCATTTGTTAATCTCATTTTATGTATGAAAAGGGTATTATCGTCATTTACCGAATTATACAAGAACTTAATGATATGGTCAGTTTATAATCTGACCAAAAATCCTAAAAATCCCTAAAAATAATATCTTAACAGTAGGTAATGAGTTTTGGGTCAAAATCCATGTTTAAACATGTCTTATGCAAGATAGCGTAATTTAATTAATAAAAACTTTCAATTTACGATATCGAGCATAACTTCTGTTTAAGATCAGAAACTGATGTCACATTTTCGGGACATACTTATATATCAGTAATATAGGTTTTTGTCCTCTCACATCTTCAAAAATATCGTTTACATGTCAAAAGGGCAAAATGTGCATTTATAAGCATATTAACGAAACTTAGCATATAATTCAGAATATATATGACCAGGTACTATAACTCCAGAGGGTTATACTACAACATAAGGTGGTCCTAATGGAAACTTAAAACATTGGAAAATTAAGCTCAATCGGGTCAGAACTGAAAGTCAAAGCAAAAGTCAAGCTTTTGCGACTTTCGGTTGCGAACCGACCTTAGACTTAGAATTGTCGGGTTGAACCTGTTTGGACATGTTCTAATAAGAATTACTAAGTTATTAGAGTGTTAAAATATAATTTATAACCTCTGGATTATTAGTTTTAATCATTATTTAAAATTCTGTCCAGTTTGACTTTTTAATTAATTTGTTTGACCCGGCAATTAACTTAAGCAAACCAAATAATTAGGAGGTGCCCTTTTAAGGGTTAATCACCTACCTAATTATGATTACATAACCACATTCATTTCGATCAGTGGCTGGACCTTTTGAGTTTAAACCGAAAGTCAAAGTCAGATTACGATAATGTTGACTTTTCGGTTTTTAAACTATAAAACGGAACTAAAGAAAGGACTAAGACACTTACAAAGGGTCCTAGCTATCTTTTCTACAAACTTGAGCTCCCTTCTTAATCAGAAACCACCAGAGGAGAGTGAAGTGACTGTTTCAAGTGAAGTGAGCAATGAACTAGGCAACATAAGTGCCTATTTATACTTGTAATCCATGATCCAAGATCACACCAGGTGTAATGGGAGTGTTTAGGATCACCCCATGTGTCCTAGTGGTATTCTAAAACCGATTTCAAGCTCCAGGATTCGAAATTCAGGCCTCAAAGGCGGTGCAACAGGCTGCAACATGCAGCTGCCAATTTTTTGGAAGCTGGCAGTTGCTACGTGGCCCACGTAGGAAATCAGAAGGGGCTACGCGCCCTGCGACAAGCTCTCGTTCAGGTTAACCAACTTTCAAATGTTGCACTTTCAGCCCCTGGTCTTTTATACCCTCAAATATCTTTTATTTTAGACACAAATGGCCCTTGTAGTTAGTTGTATAGAATCATGGGAGCATAAGCAAACTCCGTTAGGCCCGGTTTTGTTAAATGATTACCGAAACACTAGTTTCATCACATTGACACTTTTCACCCAAAGTCTTGAAAAACTTACATAACGATCTCGAAACCATGTGAAACTGATATCACTTATCCTTGGGAGTATATTTGAATATTACGAAGCCCCGGGTTCGTTAAAAGGTCACTCAGAGGCACAAGTTTAACCCCTGTAGTTTATAATTCTTTCGATTATTTTCATAAACGGCTTCTTGTATCCAAATTTATTACTGAAACACTAGTTTAACCCCTGTAGTTTATAATTCTTTCGATTATTTTCATAAACGGCTTCTTGTATTCAATTTATTACTCATTTAAGGATTTATTCTTCATGTGTGGTCATTCAGAGGCACAAGTTTGGAATGTTGACACATTTAGTCCTTTGGTTTCATATTTTCATCGTTTGTCAACTTTAGTACTTCAAACTCAATCTTTCACATGATTAGGGTTTAGGACACGTCTCTTCACATAAATGGACACGTTTTTACGTGGTGTTACATCCTCACCCCCTTAAAAGAAATCTCAACCCCGAGATTTACTGGAATAAGTGAGGGTATTTCTGTCGCATAGTGGACTTAACTTCCCACGTATATTCAGGGCCTCTACGGGCATCCCATTTGACTTTTACTATAGGCACGTGTTTCCTTCGGAGCTTCTTAACCTGTCGATCCTCGATCGATATTGGTCTTTCAACAAACCTCAGGCTTTCATCAATCTGTACATCTTTATGAGACATTACTAGCGGTTCATCAGCTAGACATTTCTTTAAATTACAGATGTGGAACACATTGTAAATTCCACTAAGCTCCTCAGGCAAGTTTAGCTTATAAGCTACACTGCCGACACATTCGATGATCTCGAATGGTCCAATATATCTTGGGCTTAACTTGCCCTTCTTACCAAAACGCATCACACCTTTCCAGGGTGATACTTTTAGTAAGACTTTGTCGCCTACCTCAAATTTTAGAGGTTTTCGCCTTTTGTCAGCATAACTTTTCTGCCTATCTCTAGCAGCTTTCAGGTGATCACGAATCTGAACAATCTTGTCTGTCATTTCAAGGACTATATCAGGTCCTGATAACTGAGCTTCTCCTAGTTCTGCCCAACAAACAGGCGTTCTGCATTTTCTTCCATACAACGCCTCAAAAGGCGCAGCCTAGATGCTAGTATGGTAACTATTATTATAGGAAAACTCGATCAACGGTAGGTGGTCATCCCAGCTACCACCCAAATCAATAACACATGCACGAAGCATGTCTTCTAAGGTCTGAATTGTACGCTCACTTTGTCCATCTGTTTGAGGATGATAAGTAGTACTAAAATTCAAACGAGTGCCCAGCGATTGTTGGAAACTTTTCCAAAATTGAGAGGTGTATCTAGTATCTCTATCGGATATAATAGACACCGGCACTCCGTGGAGAGATACAATCTTATCCACGTACAGCTGAGCTAGCTTGTCGGAGCTATGAGTCTCCTTGATGGGTAAGAAATGTGTTGACTTAGTCAGTCTATCAACTATTACCCATATTGTATCATTTCCATGCCATGTTTTAGGTAACTTGGTTATAAAATCCATGGTTACCATCTCCCACTTCCATGTGGGGAGTTCAGGCTGTTGTAGCAAACCTGATGGCTTTTGATGTTCAGCTTTAATCTGAGCGCATGTCATACATTTTGCTACATGCGTGGCTATAGATTTCTTCAAACCTATCCACCAATAATTAGCCTTTAAATCTTGATACATTTTGTCACCTCCAGGGTGAACCGAGTATTTGGAACTGTGAGCTTCCTAAAGGATTATATCTCGAAGTCCTCCATGAATAGGAACCCAGATTCTTCCATTCATTCTAAGGATTCCATCCTTTACAGGTGCTAACTGTTCAGCAGTCACACCTAACTTTTCATTTGGAAAGTTAGCTTCTAAAACAGCTTCCTTCTGAACAGCTAACAGCCTTTCATTCAGGCTGTTCTTAAGTTCAATGCTCTTGGCATTAATCCTTATAGGTTTGACTCTTTCTTTTCGGCTTAAAGCATCAGCGACTACATTCGCTTTACCAGGATGGTAGCGAATTTCACAATCGTAGTCGTTTAGAGTCTCCATCCATCGGCGCTGTCTCATATTGAGATCTTTTTTATTGAACAAGTGTTGGAGACTTTTGTGATCCAAATAGATCACACATTTAGTTCCATATAAATAATGTCTCCATAACTTAAGTTCAAAGACAACGGCACCCAACTCCAAATCGTGGGTGGTGTAATTCTTTTCATGCACTTTTAACTGTCGTGATGCATAGGCAATCACCTTGCCTCTCTGCATAAGTACACAACCCATACCGGTGTGTGACGCATCACAATACATGACAAACTCTTCTATTCCTTCGGGCAATGTCAACACGGGAGCATTGCTCAATTTCTGTTTAAGAATCTCAAAAGACTCTTGTTGTTTTGGACCCATTCAAATTTCACATTCTTGCGGGTCAGAGTAGTCAATGGTGCAGCTATCCTCGAGAAATTCTCAATGAATCTTCTATAATATCCGGCTACTCCCAGAAAGCTGCGGATTTCAGTCGGAGTCTTTGGTGCTTCCCAGTTCATGATGGCTTCTATTTTAGCGGGATCTACTTGGATACCTCGCTCGCTGACAACATGTCCAAGGAATTGGACTTCGCAAAGCCAGAACTCTCATTTAGAGAATTTAGCATACAGCTTTTCCTTTTGTAGCAATTCTAAGATACATCGAAGATGTTTCTCATGATCAACCTGACTACGAGAATAGATAAGTATGTCATCTATAAAGACAATGACAAACTTGTCTAAATATGGCTTGCAGACTCGATTCATGAGATCCATGAATGCTGCAGGTGCATTAGTGAGCCCGAAAGGCATCACTAAAAACTCGTAGTGGCCATACTTCTGAATGCTGTCTTAGGTACATCTTCAGTTCGGACCTTGAGTTGATGATATCCAGATCTCAAATCGATCTTTGAGAAGAAGCTTGCTCCTTGGAGTTGGTCGAATAAGTCATTGATCCTGGGCAAAGGATAACGATTCTTGATCGTTACCTTATTTAACTCACGATAATCAATGCATAGACATATCGATCCATCCTTCTTCTTCACAAACAATATAGGAGCTCCCCAAGGTGAAGAACTGGGTTGTATGAAACCCTTTTCTAGTAAATCATCCAATTGAGTTCTGAGTTCTTTCATTTCAGTAGGTGCTGTGCAATTGGTGCAGATCCTGGCAATATGTCTATCCTGAATTCCACTTGCCTCTCAGGAGGTAATCCAGGTAACTCATCAGGAAAGACATCAGGGTATTCTGAAATGATTGGAATATCTTCGATCTTGAGTTTCGGGTCATTCATTGTCACCTGTGCCATGTAAACGACACATCTGTTCTTCAGACACTTCGAGGCTTTGAGTATAGACACGTTGTCGGGTAACCCATATTGTGTATCTCCATGAATAGTGATTGATTCAACAGATGGGGTTTTCATGTTAACTAGCTTCTTATCGCAGGCTATTTGGGCTTGGTTATGTGATAACCAATCCATGCCTAAAACTACATCAAACCCAGCCAATTTCATTGGCAAAAGGGATAGCGGGATTGAATGATTCTTAATGGATATAAAGCATCCATCAAGAAGAGTTGAAGCGGTTTCTAAGGTACCGTCTGCGAGTTCTACCTCATATTTTATGTCTAGAGTTTTAATAGGCAGATTCAGTCATTTACTAAACTTATGGTCTACAAAAGACTTATCAGCACCTGAATCAAATAAAACTCTAGCATAAATATCATTAATGAGGAAGATACATGTTATAACATTATTGTCATTCACCGCCTCCCTGGCGTTCATCTGAAAGACCCTTGCATTGGTTTTCTTTGCCTCATCAGGCTTCTTAACATTCTTAGGGCAATTAGTCTTAATGTGCCCCTTTTCGTTGCAACCATAACAGGTTGCATCTTTGATGTTTCGGCACTCCACAGTCTTGTGCCCTTTCTTCTTACAGATCCCACAAGGTTTAGCTTGTGGGTCCTGATTACACTTTCCAAAGTGCCTCTTGTTACACGTTTTACATCTGGGCTTGTCATCCGACTGCCCCTTTTTGAAACCAGAGTTTCCCTTCTTCTTTTTGTTTGAGTGATGGGACTGGTCTTCCTCCCTCTTTCTTTTTCCCTCCTCGGTGGTTTTCTTTGCCTTACTCCTTACGACATCGAGAGTAAGTGACAAAGATAGATCTACAGCAGATCTATAAGTAGCAGGCTTAGAAGCTTTGACATTTCCTTTAACCTCTGGGGCTAAACCACCGATAAAACGCGCAATGCGTTTGGGTTCTGGGGTGACCAAATACGGTACAAGCCTCGACATTAAGTTAAAACTGGTCACATAGGACATGCAATCCAAATCCTTCATCACCAGAGTGAGGAAGTCAGTCTCTATCCTTTCCACTTCATGCTGAGGACAGTAAGTGTCCTTCATAAGATCAACGAATTTATTCCAGGAAAGGTTATACAGAGGAACCTTTTCAGTGGATTGCACCAAGGCTTTCCACCATGTTAGGGCGTCACCCTTGAAGGACTGAGATACAAACTTGACGATGTCTTCCTTAGCACACCCACTGATGTCAATCACTATTTTCATTTCATCTAACCACTTCATACAATCTATTGCTCCCTTTTCTCCCGTGAAGTCTCTTGGCTTACACGAAACGAAGTATTTGTAGGTACAACCCTTGTTGTACCTGGGAGTCTGATTTAACACAACCTTCTGAGATTCAGATCTCTGGTTGGATGAATGCTGAGATTCATCCTTTTTCGATGCATGCGAATGTGATAAGGACTTTGTATAAGTTTTGGACCGAACATGACTCGGTTCTTTGAATATTTTGTCCACAGCTTGAGCAACTGCTGTGTCAATCATTGCTTATAATTCAGCATTAGCAACATTTTTCCTGGCTTCATTATTGTTTCCTTCCACAGGATGACTGTTTGCTTTGTCAGAGCCAGCCATGATTTGGGTACTAAAATTAAACAATACTGGTTTATTTAGATTATATAATGAATCATCGTATTGATGATTAGATGGCCATGGTATTATTAAACCATATAGACCATTTTAAATAACAAGTCAAAAATCTATTTGATCAAGATGTCACACCCCGACCACGTAGAACATACAAAACGTGGCGGAAACATCGGGGGGTGTTGTAACAGAATTAATGTTTCAAATCCATGGCAATTGAAGTTTCGTTTTATTGATTTAAAAGTGTTACAATGTCTTAATAAACAAATAAATACAACATAATTAACTAGTCTTGCATCTTTTATTGTCACTAAAGCCCAAGTCTGTCTATGTGTATCTTGATCATCTTATGCAACAGTTCCTGAAAAACACATGTGAAAATAGGTACGTCAGCATAAAAATGCCTGTGAGATACATAGGTTTTGTGAAAATAAGATTCATGACTTATGTTTGAGAAAATGTTTAGTCATGAACCTTGTTATTTGCTTTGCTTTGTAAATCATTTGAAAATTGATAAGATCAGATGATAAGTATAAATAAAGGTAGGGTTAAATGAATAACCAAGTAAAATATGTTTGCATAAGATAAGATGTTTATAAATCAATGTCTTGTGAAAAGTATGTTATTTGTATGAAATGTTCTATGTCTCAAACTGAAATGATTCAAATAACGTTACGACATGTAATACCATACAAACACTTATATATAGGAAGTACCAGCGGCGTATCCACCATGCTTGTATCATATTACACACGCATCGTTACTTAATCACTTAATCAAACCTAACCAAACAATGCAAAATGTTCATGTCAAGATGTAAATCATGTCAAATGTCTATGTCAAATATCCATGTCAAATGTCTATGTCAAATATCCATGTCAAATGTCTATGTCAAATATCCATGTCAAATGTCTATGTCAAAATGTCATGTCAAATGTCTATGTCAAATATCCATGTCAAATGTCTATGTCAAATATCCATGTCAAATGTCTATGTCAAAATGTCATGTATGGCAAGTGAAATGTCTCAACTAAACCATATGCACAAAAACAAAGTATTGAAGTAAAACTTGGTTTAAATCAAAGCTATGTTTTGTGTAAATGCATGCAAATATTTAATATGAACATTTATGCGGTATTGTGAATATGCATACATCCAAGCCTGGCGACTGTGGTGATAAACCCTTTAAACAAATTAAAGGCCTATCTGTCTTATATCAACGAATTCGGTCATTCCTTTCATCCCCTTTCCCTGGGACGTCCGGAACGGGAGTTGTCAATTCCTATGGTACCACTACCTACTAACGAACGGCATGATCGGTGTTAATGAATGTATTGTCCCATGTAAACAAACCAAATGTCATACCAAAATGTAAGCATGTGATGAAAACAATGTACTAAGTATGCACGCAATGGACATACATAGCATAAAATGTAAATGTAAAACGATGTACTAAGTATGAGCTAAATGGACATACATAGCATAAAACACAATGAGATCATGTACTATAAGTGTACTATTGAACATAGCAGGTATATGATGTGAAAACAGGAAAGCATGAAAGTAACAAGTAGGCACATGTGTTCCACCCCAAAACAGTTTGGAAAACAGTAAAAGAGGGGTCTATGTACTCACTTGAGAATGCTCAGTAGTCCTTGAGTGACAACCAAACAATGCTAGAGATCACGGAAATCAAACGGCACCTAATATAGGTAACTATGTTAATAAACCGGACCTAAATCGAAAGATCGGATAGAATGCGGGTTCGTAAACCAAACGAGTATAGAGACTCGTGTCATATGGTTTAACAAAGCCTACATACTAACTGAAACTTAACCTAACTGCTTACGACCCATTACGACCCGTTTAGGTAGCTTATGCTACTTTAACGCGTCGTTCGCGTGAAACGCGTTCGGACCGCCTAACTAGTCCTATGACAAGTGTTATATGCCTAAACATGTTACATAATCAGTTATGTGACAAAAGTTTAGGTTACATATGCTTAATTACCAATTATACATGAAAATGGTATTCTGGTAATTTACCTAAGGCATATAAACTACCTATCATACAACTACTTAAACGATGTGACCATAGGGTATAACCTCGGAAGGTTATTCCCTACCTACTATGGTCACCTAAAGTGTTTGGTCGGATCCTAATGATCGACCAAACTGGGTCGGGTTCGAAGGTATAAGCGATTTATTAGATCGCTTACCCTACGACCCTAAACAACGTGGTAATCAGTAGGCATAGTCCCAAGGGACTATAACCAACGTGATTACACTCACGTTGCGAAGTTCGAACGAACTTCGCATTGACCATTACTGGTCAACGCTGAAAGTCAAACAAAGTTTGACTTTCTGACTCGAAAAGCAGTAAAAATAAGGAAAAGAACGAAAGAATACTTACGAAGGGTCCCCGAATGCTAATCCCGATCCAAGAACTCAGGTATGAAACAATGGTTTCAACTTAGAGCTCTCAAATCAGAATTCTTGTGCAAAATGAGGTTGTGTGGGTTGGGTATTTATAGGAATACCCGAACCGTTAGGATCGTTTCATGGAAAACGTGCCATGATCCAACCCGTACACTTGTCGGAACCTTATGGAAGCTACATATGAGTCTTATCTTAGTGACTAAGCAACTTAAAACATGTGGTTAAGGATCAATCAGCTGCAACTTGTATTTAGAACATGGAATCTGGTCTAGAATAGGCAGTCGCGTAGCGCGACTGCATAGGCCCTTAGGGCTCGCGCTACGCCACTGCCTCCCCGTTCCAGAAATGTTTCAAAAGTGACAGGTTTAGTCCCTGCAGCCCGTTTAAGCGATTTTCGATGCGTTTGAACCCCGTTAACCTCATTTCAAGGCTCTAAAATGAAGTTAAAGTATAGGGAACTCAAAACATGCTCAAAAATATGCCGGAGGTTGGTTCGTTTGGCCGTACGAACGCGATGTTCGCTTAATTACGACGGAATGCGCATAAGCGCGAAAAACGATCCAAATGACGCGACGAATGGATTTTTCTTATGGCGAACACTAAAATATAATGTAGTCATGCTTACATAAATTTTTGGATGTCCAGATGTATTCAGAACGTAAGTTATGCGCGAAAATGCAAACTTGTGCACTTTTTGACACTTTTAGTCCCTGAATGACCCAAAAGTTTATTTTAGCATACCGAACCCCTCAAAGCCTATTTCTAAGCTATGTAAAGGATATTTATGGTATGTTTAACTTATGGTCATGTTCCGGAATGTCTGTTACAGTTCAAATTGGCATACTTTCGCAGTTTGTCAACTTTAGTCCCTGTAAGCGATTTAACTTTGATTTCACCACACCAAACCTTCCAAAACTTATATCTAAGTTATGTATAGGTTATTTAAGGTATGTTAAGCCTATTCCACTATTCCGGAGTGTTCGTTGCATTAAACTGGTTATATTTACGCATTAGTGCGCGTATAACCTTCCAGAAAGCGATTTAGAGCTTGAAATCGAACATGAGTCGATATGTGCAAAAGATACACATATTTATACAAGTCCAAAGTATGAAATACATTATTTCATTGGTTTGGCATTTGTTTGATGGCCGTGGAGGCACAGGTGTTACAGTCTCCCCTACTTTAGGAAATTTCGTCCCGAAATTTATTTAGAGGAAACTTGTGAGAGTTTAAAACATGAAGTTGAAAAGATTAAATAACATTGGTTAGGGTTCTTGAACTTCTAGTAACCTTAATAACATTATGTTTGCAATGTAAGAGGGACACTTATATACAAGTATATGAAGCGTCATTGGTGCGTCCACCGTGCCTCCATTACATCGTTCTCATTTTGTTATTGTTGTCACTATCGGTTCCTTCACATAATAAATCTTACTAGATTTCTGTGCACTAAATTTCATAATTATGTGCGCATCCATAATTAGAGAATTCCTTGCACAGTTCACACAGTCTATTTTATAATGTGTAGGGTAAAACCAAATGAACAATCCTGTGATGAGCGTGACTTAGACCGCCATAGAGTCCTTTAGACTAAATCAATAAATGATTTAAATAGACTGTCAAGGAGTCTGTCCAGCTACATCACTAGATGTCGTTCTTTAACCAAATTGTGAATCAATCTTTTTGATTAGACCACTAAAGGGTCTCTAATGAATCATGGAGCAGTACTATATAATCCAAGGGTCTTAACTATTACATAGAAGCCCATTAAGGATTTAAGGTAGTACCTTTTGAATATCCTGCTACGAATCTCTCATATGAAGATATGAAAGATCCTGCGAGGATTTGGATAACGAATATCCAGAGTATTTAAAACACAAAAATGCATAAAAGAAAACATAAGATGAATTAACACATAGTCACATAACCACAAAATTGTTTAACTAGAAGTTTGTTCTGCTAACAGAGTACATGTATTTAAAGCACACTAGGAATCCATCTCGTGGATTTCATTTGGTACTTTAAACATTATCAAGAATCTAACTATAAAGATAGAAAGATCTTTAAAAGAAAAATTCGATTTCGATTATAAGGAACCGAAATGTTCGAATTCAGGTACATAAGGAATCCAATTAAGGACTCTGATTTGAATGATGATCATCCACAAGGATCTTAATTGTGAAGATAAAAAGATCCCTCATGGATTTTAGAAGTTGAAGATGTTTTGATACCTTGCACTGGACGTGCTTATGTCAAAACATGAAGTAAAAATGCTTATGAAATTGAGATGCTAGATATGCCAAGGCGACATATGAAGCAGAATTTTGAAGGTTAAGTCAATGTATGAGGAAAATATTTTTGAAAACTATGCATGGGGTTCTTTTAAGAAAAAAAAAAGGTGTTTAACGTTTTTGAAACCTTATATATAATACTTTTGAAATAAAGTAGGTGTATTAGGTAGATATATTTACAAAAATGTTTTTAAAATCATGCGAGATGAATTTTGAAATTATGTATAAGGTTTTTTTTTTGAAAGACATGAATGATGCTTTTCGAAATCATGCACTTGATCAGAAAATGTATTGTGTTAATATTGTCTTCAGACTAAATGAAATATTTTGAAATTAGAAAGGTTGGTTTTGATAACATGGCCAATGTTTTTGAAATAACATAGACAATGCATCTAGAAAAAAATTGTTTTCAAACTATATGAAATGTTTTGAGATCATGAAGATTGTTTTGAAATACTGGTACTGTGTATGTTGAAAAATCAAAACGTAATGGGTATGAGATATGAAAATACCCTTAGTTATCTAACCAAGGATTTAAAAATACAGATGTGTAAAAAGCACGATTACTCATAATTTCACTTTATTTCCTGTACTTCGTTTCTTAGAATGAAACGAGTACTTAGAATTTTCCAAAGGAATCATGAACAAACGCAAGAATGGGAAATTCGCAAAAGTAGTTTGTAAGGAATATAGTTCCTTAATGTAGGTATCATAGGAAAAGTCATACACATATGTAACTACAATTGTACATCAGAATTTGTGAACAATAATTTATTTATAAACAAAACAGATTGTTTCACATTACAAGAAAATAAAAGAACAAAAGCATAAGACAGCAACATCCTTTGTTCAGTCAAATGCTCATCCGAGGGTCAGATTTGCATTAGCAAGCTTTGGGCAATCCCTCCGGAAATGGCCCATCTCGCCACAGTTGTAGCAAGACCCCGGCGAGAAACGAGCTTGAGCAGGATTGTCATCAGCTTGATTTGGTACAGCTGCAGTTGGGCAAACCCTTGCTGTATGACCTATAAGTCCACAAATCTGGCATTTGCGGCACTTCACACTAGCATGATGATGGAGGCTACATTGGTTGCACAAGGGTGCAGTTCCATTGTATGGCTTCCTAGTAGGGGGTTGAGCTGGTTGGTTGGGGATGGCTTGATCATTGTGAGCGACCACGGCGAAATTCTGAGAAGCCTTTCGCTTCTTTGACTTCTTAGGAGATCGTTCATCCATGGTCTTTGATTCCTCGATTGGTTTCTTGGCTGATGGTGCTGTCACCTGACTAGGTCCTGCCTGTCTTGGTGACTCTTGAGTGGCTTCATCCTGGAGACGATACATGGTAGTAGTTAATTCAACAGTCTTCAGGACTACTTCGCCTATTCGTTGAGCGAATTTGGCTGTCTGCTCGGACATTTGACCGGTGCTGAGAGGAAGAGACATTCTAGAAGCAAATGAAAGGCATAGGAAGAAACAGGTGAAAGGTTATTGGATAATCAATACAGAATGGTAACGAATGAAAATTGTGATCATTTGTTTGTTTCCTAAGGCAAACAAATGAGATGGTGACAAATCAAAGTAAATGGGTCAAAAATAATGTATCGCGAAGACATGCTCGCCTATAAGTGAACACTCATCCCAAGAATTCCCAGGTAAGCACAACTGGTCTCGCGTCTGATGAGATGTATACGAAGTGCTTGCCTAGACAGAAAACCCAGAATACAGGCATTCACCCTTCCAGTTTGCACGTGTTCACATTATTTAAAACCCAAGACCTTGACGAGGTTTTGAAAAACTCAAAGGCGTTCAAAACCATATAACAGAGGGTTCAAAACCTTACAATAAAGGGTTCAAAACCTAGTAATCAATCATCCTAGAACAGATGATTAGTTTTCAAAGTGGTTTTGAAATTTATGTTCTTGTTGTGGTCGTCACCTAAGGATAGGTTACGGTATTTATGACTAAACGCAAGTAAACTCGCGTTAGGGTCCTAAGAAGGTTATAGACTAGGTCAAAGCATTACTAATAACCTAATTCCCTATAACCATTGGCTCTGATACCATCTTTTCTGTCACACCCTGACCACGTAGAACATACAAAACGTGGCGGAAACATCGGGGGGTGTTGTAACAGAATTAATGTTTCAAATCCATGGCAATTGAAGTTTCGTTTTATTGATTTAAAAGTGTTACAATGTCTTAATAAACAAATAAATACAACATAATTAACTAGTCTTGCATCTTTTATTGTCACTAAAGCCCAAGTCTGTCTATGTGTATCTTGATCATCTTATGCAACAGTTCCTGAAAAACACATGTGAAAATAGGTACGTCAGCATAAAAATGCCTGTGAGATACATAGGTTTTGTGAAAATAAGATTCATGACTTATGTTTGAGAAAATGTTTAGTCATGAACCTTGTTATTTGCTTTGCTTTGTAAATCATTTGAAAATCGATAAGATCAGATGATAAGTATAAATAAAGGTAGGGTTAAATGAATAACCAAGTAAAATATGTTTGCATAAGATAAGATGTTTATAAATCAATGTCTTGTGAAAAGTATGTTATTTGTATGAAATGTTCTATGTCTCAAACTGAAATGATTCAAATAACGTTACGACATGTAATACCATACAAACACTTATATATAGGAAGTACCAGCGGCGTATCCACCATGCTTGTATCATATTACACACGCATCGTTACTTAATCACTTAATCAAACCTAACCAAACAATGCAAAATGTTCATGTCAAGATGTAAATCATGTCAAATGTCTATGTCAAATATCCATGTCAAATGTCTATGTCAAATATCCATGTCAAATGTCTATGTCAAAATGTCATGTCAAATGTCTATGTCAAATATCCATGTCAAATGTCTATGTCAAATATCCATGTCAAATGTCTATGTCAAAATGTCATGTATGGCAAGTGAAATGTCTCAACTAAACCATATGCACAAAAACAAAGTATTGAAGTAAAACTTGGTTTAAATCAAAGCTATGTTTTGTGTAAATGCATGCAAATATTTAATATGAACATTTATGCGGTATTGTGAATATGCATACATCCAAGCCTGGCGACTGTGGTGATAAACCCTTTAAACAAATTAAAGGTCTATCTGTCTTATATCAACGAATTCGGTCATTCCTTTCATCCCCTTTCCCTGGGACGTCCGGAACGGGAGTTGTCAATTCCTATGGTACCACTACCTACTAACGAATGGCATGATCGGTGTTAATGAATGTATTGTCCCATGTAAACAAACCAAATGTCATACCAAAATGTAAGCATGTGATGAAAACAATGTACTAAGTATGCACGCAATGGACATACATAGCATAAAATGTAAATGTAAAACGATGTACTAAGTATGAGCAAAATGGACATACATAGCATAAAACACAATGAGATCATGTACTATAAGTGTACTATTGAACATAGCAGGTATATGATGTGAAAACAGGAAAGCATGAAAGTAACAAGTAGGCACATGTGTTCCACCCCAAAACAGTTTGGAAAACAGTAAAAGAGGGGTCTATGTACTCACTTGAGAATGCTCAGTAGTCCTTGAGTGACAACCAAACAATGCTAGAGATCACGGAAATCAAACGGCACCTAATATAGGTAACTATGTTAATAAACCGGACCTAAATCGGAAGATCGGATAGAATGCGGGTTCGTAAACCAAACGAGTATAGAGACTCGTGTCATATGGTTTAACAAAGCCTACATACTAACTGAAACTTAACCTAACTGCTTACGACCCATTACGACCCGTTTAGGTAGCTTATGCTACTTTAACGCGTCGTTCGCGTGAAACGCGTTCGGACCGCCTAACTAGTCCTATGACAAGTGTTATATGCCTAAACATGTTACATAATCAGTTATGTGACAAAAGTTTAGGTTACATATGCTTAATTACCAATTATACATGAAAAGGGTATTCTGGTAATTTACCTAAGGCATATAAACTACCTATCATACAACTACTTAAACGATGTGACCATAGGGTATAACCTCGGAAGGTTATTCCCTACCTACTATGGTCACCTAAAGTGTTTGGTCGGATCCTAATGATCGACCAAACTGGGTCGGGTTCGAAGGTATAAGCGATTTATTAGATCGCTTACCCTACGACCCTAAACAACGTGGTAATCAGTAGGCATAGTCCCAAGGGACTATAACCAACGTGATTACACTCACGTTGCGAAGTTCGAACGAACTTCGCATTGACCATTACTGGTCAACGCTGAAAGTCAAACAAAGTTTGACTTTCTGACTCGAAAAGCAGTAAAAATAAGGAAAAGAACGAAAGAATACTTACGAAGGGTCCCCGAATGCTAATCCCGATCCAAGAACTCAGGTATGAAACAATGGTTTCAACTTAGAGCTCTCAAATCAGAATTCTTGTGCAAAATGAGGTTGTGTGGGTTGGGTATTTATAGGAATACCCGAACCGTTAGGATCGTTTCATGGAAAACGTGCCATGATCCAACCCGTACACTTGTCGGAACCTTATGGAAGCTACATATGAGTCTTATCTTAGTGACTAAGCAACTTAAAACATGTGGTTAAGGATCAATCAGCTGCAACTTGTATTTAGAACATGGAATCTGGTCCAGAATAGGCAGTCGCGTAGCGCGACTGCATAGGCCCTTAGGGCTCGCGCTACGCCACTGCCTCCCCGTTCCAGAAATGTTTCAAAAGTGACAGGTTTAGTCCCTGCAGCCCGTTTAAGCGATTTTCGATGCGTTTGAACCCCGTTAACCTCATTTCAAGGCTCTAAAATGAAGTTAAAGTATAGGGAACTCAAAACATGCTCAAAAATATGCCGGAGGTTGGTTCGTTTGGCCGTACGAACGCGATGTTCGCTTAATTACGACGGAATGCGCATAAGCGCGAAAAACGATCCAAATGACGCGACGAATGGATTTTTCTTATGGCGAACACTAAAATATAATGTAGTCATGATTACATAAATTTTTGGATGTCCAGATGTATTCAGAACGTAAGTTATGCGCGAAAATGCAAACTTGTGCACTTTTTGACACTTTTAGTCCCTGAATGACCCAAAAGTTTATTTTAGCATACCGAACCCCTCAAAGCCTATTTCTAAGATATGTAAAGGATATTTATGGTATGTTTAACTTATGGTCATGTTCCGGAATGTCTGTTACAGTTCAAATTGGCATACTTTCGCAGTTTGTCAACTTTAGTCCCTGTAAGCGATTTAACTTTGATTTCACCACACCAAACCTTCCAAAACTTATATCTAAGTTATGTATAGGTTATTTAAGGTATGTTAAGCCTATTCCACTATTCCGGAGTGTTCGTTGCATTAAACTGGTTATATTTACGCATTAGTGCGCGTATAACCTTCCAGAAAGCGATTTAGAGCTTGAAATCGAACATGAGTCGATATGTGCAAAAGATACACATATTTATACAACAAGTCCAAAGTATGAAATACATTATTTCATTGGTTTGGCATTTGTTTGATGGCCGTGGAGGCACAGGTGTTACACAAGATTTGCCTAGGCTACAATTGAACCATTATAGGCGATCAGTAGGATATAATCCTGTTTATTTATCAGACAGGGGGCATAAGTCACAATTGTCTATGTCATAGAGACATTTTTCGTATAGCACAAGGCTCGTCTCTAAGGACATTTAGATGGCATAAAAGGCCTTGTCATCAAGATAATTCGAGTATTATCAATGATCTTTTGGATCAGTGATTTTAAGGGTCGAACATAGGTCATCGCCTTCTTGACAAGAAGTTTATAAAATAAAACTATCATTGTCATGAATACACCTTTGCTCGAAGGCGTACACCTCATATGGATGTTTTGGTGTATACATTATATTTGATGTTTAATAGCCATGATTCATATTGATCATATAGGCTATGAAAGTGGCTTGGAAAGATCCAAGTACTTTTGGAAGCTAGTGTGGTCTCTCAAATCACACAGCCAAGAATGTTAACATGTTTTCAGATCTTAACAAGGAATCACTTTTCTTAAAAAGGTTGTACCATCATAGCCATTAACATTGGCTAGGTTATACCTTTAAGAAATTCTTTTGGTATTGTTTTTGGCAGATCAATTTAAAAAAATGAAATGATACTGACAAAATGATGTAATAAAATACATATAAAAATTTTTCCAAAAGAAATTTCATTGAAATACTAAGCGATTACAAGATATGCCCTAAACGGGTCTTGAAATAACAAACTGTCCACGCAGGGACTACAGAAAAGAAAAATAAGTCCACGCAGGGACCAAGTACAGAAATAAAAATGTCCTCGCATGGACTTGATTGAAAATACAATACAAAATAAAATAAAATAAACTTCTACTTCCTTTTTCCTTTTATGAAGTTCGCGAGGCCCTTAAGAAATTTGTTATGCTTTTTCCTGCGTTCCTCCACTTTGTGTTCAACCTGATCCAACCTATGCAGAATTTCTTGCGTTTGCATTTATGAAGGTGGGGGTTGTTGTTGGTAAGGAGGGTATTGATACCCATGCACTGGATACCCTGTTGGGTATGATGGAGGAAAGGGTGAGGGGTACAGTGCATTAAACTGAGCTGCCTCAAGATATGGATCTTGGGCAGGGGTCTGATATCCATAATCCGTAGGATTTGGATATTCAAAGGGGTTATACCCAGACGAACCTGGGTAAGTCGGTATGGGGTTATTATAACCCACTGGAGGTGGCGGTGGTGCAAATGTAACTGGCGGGGGATCATCTTCCGGCACCGCATGAGAGGGTCCACCCATTTGTGGATCATCGGGGATTGGAGGGTATGTGCCTGAAGCTTGAGGGGAAATGAACCTAGGTCCCCCTCACACGGACATCCGTTCGTTCCTCCTTCGCCTAGGTGGCTCGGGAGGTGGTTGTTGAGGTGGTTCCTCAACGGGTAAAGGCGGTGGAGAAACCGCTTGAAGGTATGGTTCCTCCAATGGAAGTTGTGGAGAATTATGAAAAGAAGGAGTGAATTCCCATTCGAACTTGTTCCACCATTCGGCCCATGGGTCAGGGCCTTGGAATGGCGATCCTTGGTAAGGAGAACCGCTAGAGATGCTGATGGGATGAGTTGGTGTCCCGGTTGGCGGCGCTGGATCGGGGTCATCATCCATTTCCATATCTTGGGAGAAATGGTCCTCGGGGTCCTAAAGGATTATAACCTAGAGGTTCGTGAAGATAATCGTTCGGGTTAAATTGACCCGGGGAATAAAGATCGTGAGAACTAGAATGGTGAAAGGAATGAGAATGTAAAGAGTGGTGTGAATGATGCGATTGGTGGGAATGGTATGAATGTTGGGGCTCGTCCTGAATAGGTAGCCCTAAATGTGGGGGATCTGAAGGCGAGGAACCTAGCGAAACGGAGTGTCTCGCCGGTTCAAAAGAATGTCTCTAGTTATCCCGAGAATCGGAGCTAGAAAAAGATGCTGACGGAGTGCGCCTATAGGAGGGTCCTGCATTGCTTGATGGTTCTCCCCGCATCGGACCTTTTCCCTTACCTCGTACGCGCGGTGGCATTTTAATTAACCTGTCAAAACAATAAAACAATATATAAACGACAAAAGGGAAAGTTAAGAATAAATCCTAGGTCATATGCCTAGACTCGGAAGTCTAAGGAATGTGCTTATTGTGTCATTGAGATTAAACACAAAAGGTTAGTGTTTAATTCACTCAAAACCTGGCTCTGATACCAACCTGTCACACCCCGATATTTCCACATATTACTGGTGGGCCCGGTGGGGAGTATCGTGACGTTGTTGATATCATCATTGTCAATACACACAATATAATAGCACAGCGGAAGGCTTGGTGAAAAAATACTATTACAAACCATAGTGTCTGAATGTCCAAATAAAAATATACAGACTTGGTTGTAATAGAGATCCACAGGCGGATCATAAAATAAAAGACAAGAAACTGAAATAACAGACTCCAGGCATCTAAGGATTTGCAAGATCCTCTTATTGACACCGAGTAGCTCCAGACTATTTACGTGAGGTACCTGTCACTTAGTCTTTGGAAAATACGTCAGTTTACACTCGTAAATACAATTAACCGACTCATTTGAAAAGAGTTTATAAAAATTGATTTAAGTGCACAAAGCACAATTCATTTATACTTGGGACAATTATTTAAGATAATCTTGTATGCCGTTTTACATGTTTGTCATACATATGGGGCCGGTTTGGAAGCCGGTCATGATTAACCGACTCACCACTATAGACACAAAGGAGTTATCCCCATCATGTGGGTTATTTAGCATTTGCATCTGTCAGGTGTATGCCTACACCCCGTGCATAGGTCGTGGTCATTTACAAATGAAATGAGCCAAGGATATCCAGGACACGGTCGTATTAACCCCCAATGTTTATGTTATCAAACAAAACAGATTAAAACGGGTTATGTAAATTTATTAATCACAATCCGATTAAATGATTTCATACCCAACCAAGCGGTATTATTATAATACCGTATCCCAAGCCCGTATAACGGAAAATAAGTTAAAAGTATTTACCTGAGCTAGATGAAAGAAGTAACTCAGCCGTATATTCCTAAAGCCTTATGAAAGTACCTTCTACCAAAGCTACTCAATCTGTATAGAAGGTTTATTAACCTATTAGGATACTAACGGGTCTTTATTTATGTCAAAGACTTAGACCGGTTAGTTTGAAAGATACTTTACGGTTCTAAACGCTAGATTAAGCGGAGACCGGAGTGGAATGTGGTTTAGACCCGACAAGTTTGGATACTTGTATTATATGGGTAAACTAAACACATTCTGGATTTTGGAGATTTAATGATAAGGTTAAACCCGTTTCGGTTATTTTGTGTAAACTAGTTACATAAACCGATCCGAATGCATAAATGCATAACGGGTAGCCGAATGAATTATATACAGGTCTCATATGTTATTATGCTTAGAATATGCTAATACATCAGTAGGATGTTAACATATATGCCCAAAAAGTATTTAAAACCAATTGAAGTCCCATAGGGGCATTTTGGTCATTTTAATGTTTATAAAAGAGATTTTATGGTAAGATATTATACATATGTGAGGTTTACCAATTATAGCCAAACTATGCCCTGAAAGGGTATTTTGGTCATTTCACATATGCTTTTAAGGACATTTTTGGAAGTCTGAGTTCATGGCTTATACCTACTGTAATAATATTAAAATTTATTTAAAAATTCAGTTGGTAACAAGTCTTGGGTGTTAAGTATGGTTTTAAACCATACAATGCACCTAATTAACGTAAAAGTCGCTAATTGACGATAATCAAGATGTTTATAGAAATCTGAGATTTTGGTCAGTCTTAAATGCTCAAAATAATTTATTTAATATATAAGATCAGTAGGAAAATGTTTGGCATTCAAATCATTTGTTAATCTCATTTTATGTATGAAAAGGGTATTATCGTCATTTACCGAATTATACAAGAACTCAATGAAATGGTCAGTTTATAATCTGACCAAAAATCCTAAAAATAATATCTTAATAGTAGGTAATGAGTTTGGGTCAAAATCCATGTTTAAACATGTCTTATGCAAGATAGCGTAATTTAATTAATAAAAACTTTCAATTTACGATATCAAGTATAACTTCTGTTTAAGATCAGAAACTGATGTCAAATTTTCAGGACATACTTATATATCAGTAATAAAGGTTTTTGTCCTCTCACATTTTCAAAAATCTCGTTTATATGTCAAAAGGGCAAAATGGGCATTTATAAGCATATTAACGAAACTTAGCATATAAGTTAGAATATATATGACCAGGTACTATAACTCCAGAGGGTTATACTACAACAAAAGGTGGTCCTAATGGAAGCTTAAAACATTGGAAAATTAAGCTCAATCGGGTCAGAACTGAAAGTCAAAGCAAAAGTCAAGCTTTTGCGACTTTCGGTTGCGAACCGACCTTAGACTTAGAATTGTCGGGTTGAACCTGTTTGGACATGTTCTAATAATAATTACTAAGTTATTAAAGTGTTAAAATATAATTTATAATCTCTGGATTATTAGTTTTAATCATTATTTAAAATTTTGTCCAGTTTGACTTTTTAATTAATTAGTTTGACCCGACAATTAACTTATGCAAACGAAATAATTAGGAGGTGCCCTTTTAAGGTTTAATCACCTACCTAATTATGGTTACATAACCACATTCATTTCGATTAGTGGCTGGACCTTTTGAGTTTAAACCGAAAGTCAAAGTCAGATTACGATAATGTTGACTTTTCGGTTTTTAAACTATAAAACTGAACTAAAGAAAGGACTAAGACACTTACAAAGGGTCCTAGCTATCTTTTCTACAAACTTGAGCTCCCTTCTTAATCAGAAACCACCAGAGGAGAGTGAAGTGAATGTGTAAGTCCCGTGAACCGGATCTTTCAATGATATCAAACAACACCAAGTTTGTGCGGAATCCAAACTTGATGTGATTCAAGAACAAATCGAAAAATATGAAAATACGAACTGAAAATATGGAAACGATGAACAAACCGAATCACCTTTAAACTTGCACACGATTCTATTACTTTGACAAGCAAAATCGTCTGGTACAAGTTCACCACCAATTGCCTCTCTCTCTCTAGAGAAATTGTAACTATGAATGTCAAACCTAAAAACAAGTTGAAAACTTGTTTATATACTAACTCAAGCCCAATTCCCTACATGGGCTCCCCTTGGGCCTGCTTGGCCCACATGGCCTAAAGCTTGGCCCAAGTGACCTGTAAAGGTCCAAAACCTAATATAAACTAACCCGGTAAAGCCCAGTTCGTAACCATAGTCCGTTGTATTAATTTGATGCGTCAGTCTCACACTTTAGGGCCTAACAATCTCCCCCTAGACTGATGCTATCAAATTGTCTTCATAACTTGAATTCAGCAACGTCTTCAATGAAATCTATGGTTGTCACTATGCTGCAGATGTTGTGGAAGTTCTTGACTTCTGAACTCTCAGCACTGGGTCTCTTTCTTCAGCTCTTGTGGTTAGCTTCATATCAGGATCACGATCAGCGTTTGCTTGAAAATATCTTTGTCAAAAAAAATGTGAGAGGAGGATTCTCAGCAGCTCTTTTCTTCTTCAGTCTTTGTCTTTCAAGCAGGTTCACGGTACTTCTTTAAATGTACTTTCACTGTCAGACGGCGTCTCGTATCCGGTTCTTCTGACTCAGGTACATCTTGTTGTTGTGATGCTTTGGGCTTCTTCAGCAACTAACAGCATCTCAGTCTTCATCAACCCCTGTTCTTGATTGAAATCAAGTTCTACACATACTCACAAACTTATAAGCAAACATTTCTTATGCAACAGGGAGAGTACCACATGAACACTAGGTACATGAAATTTCACAATTTAAATTCTTTTAACTTTTGATGATCAGTCAAATCTTCAAGAACGATTATAATTTTTTTTAATTTTAAGAAACAAATAAACACACTATTTTTGGATTTTTGAATTTTTCATTTTTTTTTTTTAAATTTTTAATTTTAAGAACTAAAAACAAATAAAAACTCAAAATATAAACAACTACCATAATATACAATTACAATTACAATTGCAATGGGATCAAAATTCGTTCTCAGGCAGACTAAAGAACACTTTTCAGTACGAGCCTAATCAAACTGGTCTATGCGATTGCCAATATATTTGTCCACTTAAACTTTAACGCTCAACTTTCAATTTTTCAACTTCGTGATATGCTTTAGGTAATATTATACTATTATACCCGTGTGTCCCATTCCAAGGCATACCCCCGCGATCAAGGTAAGCACAACGATTCATCGTAGCAGGTGAGTATACTGATGTCATCCTTTAAGATATCCTGACTGTGTCTAGGTCTGCATATAATCTATTTTATCATGTTTTGATTTCTTAACAATGAACACCCAAATAAATACTAATCAAATCCCGGAAATATAAACAGCACACTCTATCATGCAAGTATCTTCCCTACCACATATTTCACAAGTCCAATCCAGATTTCTGAAATCTTAACTGGGAATAGGTTGAGAAGAGAACAGAATAGATCTTTTACAGAGATGGTATAATATACAGATCAAATGAGTTTTTCTCAATTTGATATAGGTTTCTTGGGTTTCTTTTGGGCACTTGAGGGCCTCTTTCGGGTGTTTAATTGATCTACAGAGCGACAACGTACAGCTAGGTCAGCATATATCTGGATGCAGCAGAAGCTGACGTTGCCTAGCACCTCCAGGTCAGCATATATCTGGATGCAGCAGAGGAGGTACACGATTTTTTCAGAGAAGATTTCAGAATCAGATCAAAATTGTGTGTATCGGGACAACATACAGACATTCAAATAGAAATGAGCTAATTCCAAGTGACTTTCTTTCCTGGGGTCATGTACAATTTTAGTTCTGAACAGAAGAACAGCCAAGATATCCCCAGATGATTCAACAATATAAAGACCCGAAACCTCAGATGTTGGCTATCTATCAACGCAAGATTTAAGACCATAAAATCATACGCCGTTGGTATGTTACCCACATGGTACATAGTTCATTATGTTTATAACACTTAGTATCTTTTATCATTTTGAGCGTCAAGCCTATCAACATATCGCAGTAGATCCTAGTCTTTTCAGCTATGGCACCTTACATGTGTTAGTCAAACCCTTTAACAGAAACATTTATTTCACTTCCCATATCATGCAATTCTTCTTTTTTTTGGATTTTTCATTTTCTAATGTTTTTGTATTTTTCTCATTTTCTCCCCCTAAAACAATACATATTTACAGCAAACTCTTTTTGTATTTTCTGAGTTTTCTCCCCCTAAACTCTACATCTATCTATATGTTCCTCCCCCCCCCCCCCCCCTAAATTTGTGCATAAATCTTGTATTTTTGCGCAAATTTACCATTTACTAGAGAAAGGACAATTTATATACAAAGTATAAACTAAGAAAAAGAGAGAAAAATATTTTTGTCTAACCGTTCCGTCATTAGATTGAAGACTAATCAAATTCTAATCAAAGTACTGAATTTAAACGGTACCTTTTGCTGATCTTATCTTACTTCTCTAATCTCCTCCAAAGGAAACATATCATCTGTAAAAAAAATTGAACTTTTTGCAACAGTGAAATGTTACCCGTTTTTATCTCTGGAACAACCGCTATCAACATTCCAGAGATTGTCAACAGCTCCTCCTTAGTTGTTCCTGAAAAGTAAGGAGATTAGTAAGACATGGGTACCCAGGCCATCGTGGTCCTGGGATTTCCTGAAGCATCAAAGTAAGACACTTCCTTCAAACATAAGTCCCCTTTCGTTTCAAGGATTGGAGACGTTGCTGCTTTAGATTTGGGTTTCCAAATCTGTTTCGGTTTAACAATCGTGTTTGTTGCCTTCGGTTGAGCAACTTTGACTGGTTCAAATTTGTGAGTTTTGAAAACCGATTTTTGTTCCTGAACAGCTTTGCGTTTGTTTTTAGCAGCGTTCCAATCCCCATCAGAAGGTTTAACCTTGGGATTCACATTCTTCATTGCCTTAGGTGATGATACCTTCATCGGCTTGGAATGGTAGTTACCCTTTGGTGTAACCCTCTGATTTTGCATATAATAGGGTACATAGGGACGATGTGTGCAGTTTCTTGCAATGTGACCAGCAATGCCGCAATTGAAGCATGTTTGTCTCTTCACGTAGAAGGCATTCTGATCAGCTTGTGTAGCTCTTGCAGGCCCTGAAGGATGAACCGGTCCTTTCTGTGCTTGTTTTTGTTGCACATTTCTTGCAAACGATGATGAATTCGGATGTCTATACTTGTCGTTTGCAGGGGCCTTTTGTGGTGGAGATTTCCTTTTATTCTTCTTGTTTTCCTTAGACTGCAAGTCTTGTTCAGAAATCTCACCAGTCTTTCTGAAACCCTTGTTAGCACAGTCAAATGCATATTTCTCACATTTTCCATTACAGACTGGCTTAACAAAAGTATTTTTCACATTACGAGCCTTTTGCAGATGATTGCTGCCTGTTGAGGATTGTGGAGAGCCTGATTGTCTTTGATGGTTAGGCTTCTCATTCCTTCTCCTTCTATTTTCTCGTTTTGGCTCTTGTTGCTTGATCAGAACCCTTTCATTACTAACAGAAGGTTCAGATTGTTTAGCTTGCGCACTTGGAGCCTTGTTCACATCAGTCTTCTCGTCATCCTTCATGTCATCAGTTTTGACAGAATCGGAGAGTTCTGGTTTGTCAGATGAAACACCAGAAACTTTAGTAGAAACTTCAGCTGAAACATTTGACGAATTTTCAGCACAAGACGGTTCTGCACATGACACCTTTGGGCTGAATCCACTAGAATCAACTGATTCCAATTTCTCAGAATCAGCTGCTTCAGATGAATCACATTTGGAATCAGATGGTTCAGATGGCTCATTTGTTTCATCTGCCGATTCAGTCGCTGTTACACAATCATCAACATTTTCGCCCAAACCATTAGGACTAAAATTAAACACAGAGCGAAAAACCGAGTTAAAAATACTACACGCCGAAATAAAGTCTGGATTAGGTTCATTTATTAAATTTTCAGAAGAACCAGACTCTGATGCTTGTTCATCCCCAATTACATTTTCAACTTTCACTTCATCTGCAAGAGAGTACAAAGTATTAGTATCATTCACAGATGGAGAAATAAACGTGATCGGAGGAGTCGCACGTTTTTCAACAGGTTTGCTGTTGAATGATGACTTATCTGTCTTTGGACCGTAAGTCATCTTGCCCTCATTCATTAACTCCTCTTCCGTGTAAGGCATATATGTATAGTTATGATTGTATGGAGGAGGAGTTTTATTGTATCCCAAACCAGCCCCTTTCTTTTCTTTGTACTCTAGTTGTATGTCACAAATGTTCTTGACCAAATTACTAGAAGTGTCATACCTTTTAATATTAATTTCATTAACCTGATATTTCACCTTCAAGTCCTCTAATTCTTTGGTCAGATCACTAATTGTGGCTAGAGCATCTAAGAAATTACAGTTTTTAGCACTGAGGTCTTCTTTTAGCTGAACTATATCCTTTCGTTGGGCCTCAATTTTTTCTTTGTAAAGTTTTTCATTTTTGGCCAAAGTAAAGTTTTTATTCTTAAGATCTTGATAATCTTGAATAAGTTCAGCATTATGTATCCTATAAGCCTCAACTCTTTCTCTGCATTCAGTAGTACAGAAAATAGAACGTACCTCCTCAGCAGTGAGTCCATGAACAGGAGCTGACAAGATTTTGGTCATGAACGCAATGTTCTCAGCTTGAGGCTCAGCATCTGGCGAAGAATCCTTTTCATCAGAAGTCATGAAAGCTAAGTTTTCAGCAGCACTCTGGATTTCTGGTTGAGAGATGTTCAGGCGTTGAATTTCATCTTCCCAATTGAACTCTGCACTTGGTTGAACAACAAGGGCTGAACTCTGAGTTCCTTCACCAGCAGCAGTTGAATCGTTTGTCGTTACAAGAGCCCTTTCAGGATTTGGAGGGGCAGGATGTGCAGGTGTATAGTCTTTGTTGTTGTTGGACTTAGGACAATTTCGTGCCAAATGACCTGGTTCGTGACAGTTGTAGCAGCGTAACTTCAGTGGAACATTTGCAGAGTTTGAAAAAGAAGATCCCCATCTATTTTTGCCAGTTTTATTTGCGAATTTTTGTGCTCTGAATGCTGCCATTGCCATTTGCCAGGTGATGTCCATCTCCTCCACATCATCAGGATGATACTGATATAGATCATTCAACGACCAGCTAGGAGGTTGTATTTTACCTGCGACAAAAGCATTTAAACAATTTATAACAGAAGCAGCGACCTCCAGATTCTCTTTAGATTGCTGAGTAAAGAAAGCAATGAGCTCGGATTTTGCTGAATGAGTTGTGGCAATCTTTGCTGCAGACGATGAGGGGCTTGAGCTAGAGTAATGCACAGTAGTGGTCGACCCAGAAGTAGCCTTTTTCGATCCATTCTGTGAAATCAGTGCAGCGTTGTCATTGCTTGAATTGGTAGAAGAAACAGAAATGCCTGCTGCTAACAAACTGGACTTGTGATTATTCTCCCGTTGCTTGTCATCAAGCTCACAAGCTTTGATATGAGAAATCATTTCAGTCAAGGTGCATCTTGCGAGATCTTTCGTCCGCTTGATCATAGCAACGTGGTTATCCCAACTCTTTGGCAAGGCATTCAGAAGTTGTCGATTCTGAGCAGCCTTTGAAGGAAGGATTTCTTCTAGGTCCATTTGAGTAATGATTTTTGAGAAACGCTGAATCTGATTCTCAATGGTTTCCCCATAGATGTAGTTGAAATTATTGAAATTTTGCCTTAACAGGTTCCTTCTGCTTTCCCTCATGTCTTCATTCCCTTCGTACACATCAAGCAAAGCTTCCCACATTTCTTTAGCCGATTTGCAAGTGCGAAATCCCATAGCGATGTCTGACCCCAGTCCCATAGTCAAGTAAGACGTTGCTCGATTATCTTCTTCTTCAATAGCATAATCTTCATCAGTATATTCAGCACGAGGTTTCTTGACCTTGACTCCAGGGTTCGTTTCCCTCTCATACATAATTTCTCTAGGACCTCTTTCAATAACCCTCCAAAGTTTAGGCTCCTTAAACTTGATATGTTGCTCAAAACGCCACTTCCATTCAGGAAAATCATTTGCATCTAAAAGCCTTGGAATACGAGAGCTGGTTCCAATTTTGGAGTCCAACTCTTGCTGAGCATTTGTGACAGCTAGGTCATTAGCAGTTGACATGTTTTCTTAAATATAATTAATTAAATCAATTATTTAAAGTCCAACAGTCCAACAGTCCAAAGGTCCAACAGTCCGTAAATCAGTGTCGTTGCGAGTCGTAACAGAGGTTGCGAGTCAAATCTACTGTGATTGCGAGTCGTAACTGCAGAGGTTGCGAGTCGTAACTAAAACAGAATGAGCCGAAACCAGTGAGGATTGCGAGTCGCAATTGACACAGGATGAACCGAAACCAGTGAAGATTGCGAGTCGTAACTGGAACGTGATGAGCCGCAACTAGATGGTTGCGAGTCGAAACCAATACAGAACAAGCCGAAACCACAGTTGTTGCGAGTCGAGACCTGCAAAACAGATAAGAGATAAGAACTGTTGACTCGTAATCCCGGATTTCCAGCACTTCCAAAATTCAAAGATTTGAGATCTTTGAATTTTCTTCAATCAGCTCCGAACAATCAGCAAACAGATTTCTGAAAATTATACGATCCAAATCAGTAACAATTTTTAACAAAATCACCAAGAACAGATCCAAAACAGATCGGTAAAACTAGTTCCTTTCACTGCAAAACAATCACCACAAACCAGATTAGTAATAACGGTTTAATCTTGAATCTGATTGATATCAAAACCGAACCAAGAATGGTTTCTTGGCTCTGATACCACTTGTAAGTCCCGTGAAACCGGATCTTTCAATGATATCAAACAACAC
Organism: Helianthus tuberosus; assembly: GCA_030545235.1. Lineage (NCBI taxonomy): Eukaryota > Viridiplantae > Streptophyta > Magnoliopsida > Asterales > Asteraceae > Helianthus > Helianthus tuberosus. The sequence goes on along the minus strand of CM060351.1, from coordinate 126,128,795 downwards.
CAAGTTTGTGCGGAATCCAAACTTGATGTGATTCAAGAACAAATCGAAAAATATGAAAATACGAACTGAAAATATGGAAACGATGAACAAACCAAATCACCTTTAAACTTGCACACGATTCTATTACTTTGACAAGCAAAATCGTCTGGTACAAGTTCACCACCAATTGCCTCTCTCTCTCTAGAGAAATTGTAACTATGAATGTCAAACCTAAAAACAAGTTGAAAACTTGTTTATATACTAACTCAAGCCCAATTCCCTACATGGGCTCCCCTTGGGCCTGCTTGGCCCACATGGCCTAAAGCTTGGCCCAAGTGACCTGTAAAGGTCCAAAACCTAATATAAACTAACCCGGTAAAGCCCAGTTCGTAACCATAGTCCGTTGTATTAATTTGATGCGTCAGTCTCACACTTTAGGGCCTAACAGAATGTTTCAAGTGAAGTGAGCAATGAACTAGGCAACATAAGTGTCTATTTATACTTGTAATCTATGATCCAAGATCACACCAGGTTTAATGGGAGTGTTTAGGATCACCCCATGTGTCCTAGTGGTATTCTAAAACCGTTTTCAAGCTCCAGGATTCGAAATTCAGGCCTCAAAGGCGGTGCAACAGGCTGCAACATGCGGCTGCCAGTTTTTTGGAAGCTAGCAGTTGCTACGCGGCCCGCGTAGGAAATCAGAAGGGGCCACGCGCCCCGCGACAAGCTGTCGTTCAGGTTAACCAACTTTCAAATGTTGCACTTTCAGCCCCTGGTCTTTTATACCCTCAAATATCTTTTATTTTATACACAAATGGCCCTTGTAGTTAGTTGTATAGAGTCATGGGAGCATAAGCAAACTCCGTTAGGCCCGGTTTCGTTAAATGATTACCGAAACACTAGTTTCATCACATTGACACTTTTCACCCAAAGTCTTGAAAACTTACATAACGAAGCCTCGGGTTCGTTAAACTGATATCACTTATCCTTGGGAGTATATTTGAATATTACGAAGCCCCGGGTTCGTTAAAAGGTCACTCAGAGGTAAGAATTTACATGTTGACACGTTTAACCCTGTAGTTTATAATTCTTTCGATTATTTTCATAAACGGCTTCTTGTATCCCATTTATTACTCATTTAAGGATGTATTCTTCATGTGTGGTCATTCAGAGGCATAAGTTTGGCATGTTGATACATTTAGTCCCTTTGGTTTCATATTTTCATCGTTTGTCAACTTTAGTCCTTCAAACTCAATCTTTCACATGATTAATGGACACGTTTTTACGTGGTGTTACATGATAACAAAAGGTTGTGGAAATGTGTAGCATCATCTAGTTCTATCTTATAAGGTTTATATCCAGATTATGATGACAAATAATATGAGAGTTTAATGTAAGAGTGACTTTGTCTTGACCATTCAAACCTCATAACTGTCATAAAGTAGCTTTCGTATTGATACTAAATTTTGAATAATCTACAGAATATATAAGGTATTATGAAACCCAATTATAAAACAGTTTATTATGGTTCTTGTAGTCTTAACATAAAATTTTGCCACTAACTCTCATATTAGTTATTTGTTGATTTCTGGTAAGTAAACGTATAAAACTAGATTCAACCCATCATGTGTTAATTGGAATATTATCATTAGCAGACTTAAATATCATAAATATCTAACTACTTATCTTAGCCAGCTGTTCCATTGAATTATGGATAGTCTCAATGCTCATGTCTAGTTTAATGGCATAAATTTGCAGTGAGACTTTCCTTTGAAGAAACTTATTGCTGGAAGTAGTACTTGTACACTATCTCTGAATCTTAAAAGTATCCTCCTTTTAAGTCAAGTGGCGGTGAGATGAACAACATCTAATTTTCCAGTTTCATGCATTCCTTTTCCTGTACATATGCTGCTAATCAACACACTCATTTTCCTTTGGTAATCTTGAGTGATATAGTTGATTCTTAAGGCAACTTATGGTATTAGTGGAAAAGTTATATGTAATGTACCGGAAAAGTGTACTGATTTCCATGTGTAAACCTTTAAATTATAGGTCATGTATTGTACATCATGGTGTATTAACATATGCCACTAATCTTTATAGTAAGAATCTAGAATAATGCATGCATCTTAGGAGTTATCTTGATTCTTCCAAAGAAAATAAATTTTCAGGGGGGATATTTAGAATCTAGAATAGCTCACATGATAGCAATAACTAAGTGGGTTCTTGATTATCATAAGAGATATAATGTTTGACTCATCCCACTAGTCATGCTCTAATTTTCTTCTGCAATACTTTTATCAGAAAAGAGCAGTAGGTGATGTGTGCTAAACAGACTATAAAAATTAACTAAGTTAGACTCTCTAAGCTAGACACTAAAAAGCTTTAATTCTAGACTCGACCTAAAACCACACAATCGGCAAGTGTACCGATCAATGTAGTATAACCCTAGGAAGTCCGGATATCGAACCACGAGACTCTATTTATCACGTTTACTAGATTCTAATAGACACTGACAGACGGGACTGAAACTTGTTTAATTGTTTAGGGAGGGGGGTTACGGAAATCTATTTAAACTAAATATTAAACTAAAACTAGACTAATACGAAAGAAGATGAAGGCTTTTCTTATAAGATGAACAAGACCACCAAGACTAGAATCCTGGATTGATTTTAAGAATTACCAATTAAGTTAAATGCATGAATTATGGAACCGGGATCTTATAGTACTAAACCTATTAAGACACCAACTAAGCCCCTCAACCCTTCTCGAGGTGAAACTTATGGCGTTACCTAGGCCGTTAATCCTACCGGTTATTAGACATCTTTCCAGTTGTCTAATTATTGTGTAAGTACCCTAATGTTGACCTACTCTTTTCCAATTATAGATCTAGGGTAGTTTAGTTTCTTAATTTGACTTGATAGACTAATAAACCGACGGGGCAACTAAGGCACGACCTTTTCCAAGGACTGTCTAAAGCAATTCGCCGGGTAATACCTATCAATAGCCCCGCACCTTCCAGCTATAAGGACTAGTAGAACACTAAAACCTAGTAAATCACTAACAATTACTTCTAGGGTTATTTGCGCAATTTCACCCTAAAGAGTTAAGATTTCTTACGTGATAGAGACACTCACCAAAATCCTAAACCCTAGTACAACTCTATTCCGTGATAAAGACCGTCACCAAGAATCATACGAAGCAAGTGATAATAACAAACCAAATTAAAGCACGCATATACATCAAATCAATAGACTAAACTTTTTACTAAACACAATCAATCCATAATATTCATGCAAATAACGAAAAAGGTAAAAACTTCATATCAATCCATTCATCAAAGTCTAGGTGGCATAAATGTTTAGCCGAGCATGTTAATAAACGAAAACAAATCAAAGATGTTTAAACGAGAATTCATGATAACAAGTTTCAAGAAAGAAATCGACAAAACAAGGGATTGGAAAACCTGTGAAAGTCTTCGATTCTTCATCCCGAACTCGTACCACTGATTCGTAAGCTTTAAGATCTCCGAAATTGCTCTCTGAATGCTCCAAAATTGCCCATGGTTGCTCTTCGTTCATAATTTGGGTTTTATGATGAGTTTCTTGGGTTTTTATAACTAACCCTAGCGATTAACGAATATGTGCTGTCACACCCCAACCGATGGAGGAATCATCGGGGCGCGGCACTAGGCGAATCAGATTGCTCAAGAGAATCCATAACAACTATATTGCGATAGTATTTAATACATCCGTTATCCCATACTAACAAATAATACAATCACAAAAGTCATCACAGATTTCTTGTCCTCTCGAACAATACAAATCCGACAACCTAGATTTTAGTGGAGTTTCTAGACTTCCTAGCTTGATTTGATATAGCATGCGATCTAACCTGCAACATATGTTAAAATATTTGTCAATACAAAAGTATTGGCGAGTATACAGGTTTGATAAGTATAGCATAATAGATAAAAAGTGTAGCGAATTTCCATATGCAAGAACGTAATACACGACACATATACTCACAAAGCTGATACTACCAACTAAGTCCTCGATGCTCGAATGTACGATGGCATAACTAGACCCCGTCGGGCGCAATAGTACTATACTAGTCGTGGTGGGACGTCGCGAGTATAAACCCTAGCACATATGCAGCTAGCATCACGTATATCTATGCATAACAGTTATTCGCAAGTGATAATTCGATTGATTGAATAGTTTGATTGATAAGTTCGATTTGTTAGAAACGTATGTTACACCCAAAATACGATTAAAAAGGGTTCAAGTATACTCACTGTACGTATTTAGCTAGAATACAACTTGATTGAGTCGGTTGCGAGTACGTCTGTGTTGATCCTTGAAGAATAGAGTAAACGATGTACGGTTAAGCGAGATTAGTCTTGAAAAGTCACTTGCTTGGTCGAATGGTGCTCATCCGTGCGGATTGCCATGTTATCCATCCGGATAACAGGTGATCCGTGCGGATGATGTGTGATCCGTGCGGATCATGTGTGATCCGTGCGGGTAAGTGGAGACTTGTCTGAATTGTCATCCGTACGAAGTAAATGGTGGTTCGTGCGGTTTGTCATCCGTTCGAACAGTGTAACTCGTGCGGATTGTAAGTGTTATCCGTGCGGACAACAGGTTATCCGTGCGGATTGTCATGTATCCCGTCCGGATGACATGTATCCGTCCGGATGACATGTTATCCGTGCGGATTACATGTTATCCGTGCAGATTACATGTTACCCGTGCGGATTACATGTTACCCGTGCGGATTACATGTTATCCGTGTGGACACACGTCTGTTTCGCATTCTAACTACTGTTTCTGAGTGTTTATCGGAAGGAATGCTTGTAGAGTTACCGGGACAGTGTAATCTCGCACTAACACTTGAAGTTCCGTCAATTCCGACCCGCTCTAACGGCCGGGAATCATCCCGTTCCATCAGATCCGGCCGTTCGTGATGGTTCTTCATGGTTAACTCGAAATCGCACAGTTCCTTGGTTAAATACATAGATTTAGGCGAGATTTGTTACCAAAACATGTGGAAATCACCCAGATCTGAGTCGTTTATGGTGGGATGAGGTCACAACTGGAAGTTCATAAGAACTCTTGGTGACATCACCTCAAAACGCATCAAATCCGCAGATTTCACGGTTAGAAAGTGAGTTTTGAAAGATAGAAAGATGTAGAATTTAGTGTAGATTGTAGAAGTACAAGTTTCTAGGTTGAAATCTTACCGGAATCGGGAGGAATCGAGAGAAAAGGGGTCTTGGTGCGTGTCTGGTCAAGTAGGAGCTGTCACATCACTGTTCAAGTGATGTGACATGGTATTTATAGGCAACAGAGAGGAGAAGGGAGTTCTGGTCCGGATTGCCCATTCGCGCGGATGACCCATCCGTGCGGATAGCCCATCCGTGCGGATTGCTATCCGTGTGGATTGCCCATCCGACCGGATGGCTATCCGTCCGGATGGCCACTCCGACGAGATGGAATTCTCCGTTTTCGATCGTTTTGATGGATTTCGAAGTACGCACCTTTCATAGTAATTTATATTATTATTATGTTCGTATATATATCACTAGGGGTCGTATTTACGTATCCGTAATTCAAAGTTTCGATAATTATTAATCGGTTTTCGTTTCGAGTGTGCGATTGTAAGCGACGTTTCACGGCCATCAAGGAGGGTAGTATAGGTCCTCTCTCGACGTCATCGTGAACGTTATTGCGAGTTGTGCCACAATGACTGACGGGGTACCATTCACTCGTATTGTCATCATCGTCACGACGACTGGAGCTATAGCACTCACCCGAGAGTCCTTGTTAGCGTTAATTGTTTTATGCTCGACACATCACGGCCACTGAGGAGGGTAGAATAGGTCCTCACTCAATGCCTCCGTGAGTGTTAGTGTTTGTGATAATAGTGTAGTATAGTGGTATTGTATCTCGAAAAGTATGCGATTATCCTTCGATTATCGAGGTATGCGACATAGTTACATTATGATCCGAATCTCTGGTGCTAGGCGTAACGAGTATATCGAGTAGTAACAATCACACGAAAATGTGGGTTGTTACAGTCTCCCCTACTTTAGGAAATTTCGTCCCGAAATTAATCCAACAGGTAGGCTTTTGAGGTTTGATCTTACATAAGTAGCGATACAGCGAGTGAATCGGGGAAGAGTTGACAAGCGAGAGTGCTTCGAATAAAAGAGATCGATTGCGATAGCGAGAAGCGATGTAATGATGACAGTAATATCCCACGAGTTGGCGTTCCAAAAGTACCTCGAGTCGTGAGGAATTTGTAAGTTCGATGTGATTGAAATTTTTTAAGAACTTTGAAAGGTTTCTCATAACGTAGGGTTAACTGAGTCGATTGTTAACCAAGGTTGCAAGAAGGTTTGGGTTCCAAACATTTTAAGGAATTCGAAAATGAAAACTGGGTTACGGAAACTCTCCTAGGACTTGGGTTCAACGCTGAACTCGATGTCGACCCAACGCCTTAAGAAATATTTCGTTTTGATATTGCAAAAGTTTTTAAAGAAAAACTGGACTTATGAGGCTTCCCTTGGGCATGGAGTTAAGCTGATTCGATGTTACCTCCACACTGTGAGGGAGATTTCACTTGTCCAATGGTTTTAATAAGCATTTTTTTTATAAAAATAAGTTTTGAAAAGTTAATTAACATCGAGCCCCACTTGGCACTTTCTCACGAAAGTTTGGTAATATGGTTAAAACACTTATATATAGGAAGTACCAGCGGCGTATCCACCATGTCTTTGCCCATATTACTTCCGTTTCGTGAGGCGGTGTCATGTGTGCCGATACGACATGGATCGAATTGCGCTTACTCGGTCCAATCGATAGAAAGTCAGACCGAGCATAAGATAGAATAGAATAAGTTAGCTAGCGAGTTGAATTTCGAACGTAGCTACAACAGCGTACGCGAGTAGCCTGATGACACGAAACGCTTACGTGTCGTGTCTGGATAGGCGTCGAGCGGTAGACGATAAGCGATTAGCGCGATGTCGATTAGATTCCATATTGAACCCGCATGGCATGTTCCCACGAGAGTTTGCTAACATGGTGAAGCACCACGTTTAACCAGGTTAGTTCTGCCTCGTGAAGCGATGTCACGCGTACTAGTATCACACAGACTGTAACGAACACCAATCGAATGATAAGCGGTACGCGATACATGAACAAGAGGTAGACTTTATACGATAGGCGGTAAGCGGTTAGGTGATCAAGCGAGTAACCACAAAATGCTAGTGATGACGGTGATGATAAACGAATTACGATAATCGGTAGTTGCGTTGCAAGCGATGGACGTATGCGGTTCGATTTACGCGGTTCGATTTGATTGATTAACACCACAGAATTTAGCTAACATCAGACCCCACATGGCCTGTTTCCACGAAAGGCCGCTGATATGACTAAAACACCTTGTCTTAACCATATGAGCTTCCTCTCGCGAAGCGAGGTCATGTGTGCTAACTTCACACGAATACCACAGATAACGATAGGCGGTAGCGATAGATTGAGACACAGTAAACGATATAGGTTCACGCGATAAGCGATAGAGATTGCGAGATACACATGATAAGCGATTGCGATCAGTCGAGTTCGTGTCTGTTTCGAATAAGCTTAACGTTACGTTACGTTACGTTACGTTACGTTACGTTACGTTACGTTACGTTACGTTACGTTACGTTACGTTACGTTACGTTACGTTACGTTACGTTACGTTACGTTACGTTACGTTACGTTACGTTACGTTACGTTACGTTACGTTACGTTACGTTACGTTACGTTACGTTACGTTACGTTACGTTACGTTACGTTACGTTACGTTACGTTACGTTACGTTACGTTACGTTACGTTACGTTACGTTACGTTACGTTACGTTACGTTACGTTACGTTACGTTACGTTACGTTACGTTACGTTACGTTACGTTACGTTACGTTACGTTACGTTACGTTACGTTACGTTACGTTACGTTACGTTACGTTACGTTACGTTACGTTACGTTACGTTACGTTACGTTACGTTACGTTACGTTGCGACGCATCACTGTGATCGAGGAGGGGAGAATAGGTCCTCACTCAACAATATCGTGAGCGTTTATGTACTTGATGAGATTGATTGCTATAGACTTACGACCAGTCTTGCGTTGATGCAATTGTCCTGCGAGGTAGACTCTCCAGAGTCCATCGATGAGGCGATTGCATTGCATTTGCAGACTTACGACAAGTCTTGCGATGGTGCAATTTCAGTTGTTACGCCTTGCGATTGAGTGTAGTGTGTCGAAAATAATCACAATAGTATAGTAGGTCTAATAACGTTCAACTCCACGTGGCACTTTCTTCACGGAACTTTTGGTAGTATGATAAAGCACACCTTGCTTGACCCCTACTACTTAGATCCCGTGATTTGGTGTCATACTTTGTCGAAACGCTTATGGCACCTTAGAATTCACTACGATCTCCGTGCACTGACCCAATTAATCCCGTGTGCACCCGTGATTAATCGTTCCTTGCACGTTTATCGTACCTCGTTCCAAGAGCGTAGTGAGGGTAAAACACATTATCTCGTGATATAGTATATAGTATGTGCGTGATTCTAATCTAAGTGCGACGATTAAAGAGTGAAAGAGAGAACGAAGACGAGAGTTAACGTTACACATAGTGGCAATATCGAGTAATAGAGTAGGTTCAAAACATAGAAATTGACGTTAAAAATCGTATCATTACAACTTTATCCTACGCTTGCTAGTTGTCTGATGCTGAAGACTTTTGCTGGAGCTGCTGTTGTTGTACTCAGGTTCACGGTTCGATGCGGCAGTTGCGGGTGAAATGACCGTAACGGTTGCAGTTACTACAATAGCGACAGTCAGCCCTAACTGGATGATGATAGGTGCATGAGTAACACTGGGGATGAGCTCCAGTGTAGGCTCGTTTTGGAAACATCGGAACTGCTCGAAGAGGCTTCGGTTGCAGTAGTTCGGTTATTGATGAGCTCGGGCTTGAAGTCTTTCGTTTGCGGTTGGGTTTGTCGGTGTCTTACGAAGAGATGTCGTCGTTGGAGGATTCGTCTGAAGACTCGCTTGCAGAGTCTTTGGCTGATTTTTCGGAAGATCCGTCGGCAGATTTGTCAGAAGAATCGGCAGCAGATCCGTCCGAAGAATCGTTAGCAGATCCGTCAGAAGAATCGTTAGCTGATTCATTAGAAGAATCGCCAGCAGATTTGTCAGAAGATTCGTCAGTAGATTCATCAGAAGATTCGTCAACATGTTCGCCTGAAGGATTACTGGCGATTGCTTGATGAGCTTGCTTGACAGGATTCCTTGAGAATAATCCTTCCATGAGTCGTTTGTTGTTGATTTCCGCAGCTAAGCGGTATGTTTCTTCGATGGTAGTTGGTCTTGCAGCTTCGACAAAATCACCCACACACTCAGGCAAGCCACGAATGTACTTCGTGATGGCTTTCCCTGGAGTGTTGACTTGACTTGGGCAGATTATGCTAAGCTGTTTGAACCTTGCGGTGTAGCCAGCGTTGTCGCCTTTGGTTTGCTTGATTTCCCAAAATTCGTTTTCTAGTTTCTAGATTTCGTGAGGGGGGCAGTACTCTTTCTTCATGAGCTCTTTCAGCTCATTCCAAGAGAGAGCGTAAGCTACGGAGATCCCACGTTTGTTACGTTCGGTGGTCCACCAGTCGAGTGCTCGTGATTGAAATACTCCGGTAGCGCAAGTAGTACAGAAACTATCGGGACACCCACTTTGACGAAGGGTAACTTCGATAGAATCGAACCACCGGAGTAATTGAGTCGCACCTCCCTCACCCGTGAACTCCATTGGGTCACAGGCTTTGAAGTGCTTGTAGAGAAAAGTAGATTGCGGTGCTTCCGTCTTGGAGTCTTCCGAGGCTCGAGGGTTGCTAAGAGAGTGCACTTGAGCGGCAATTCGAGGAATAAGCTTACTCACTTCCTTAGTCACAAGTGATGCAATCCTCTTATTGACACTTCGTTCGGCTCTCCTCCTAGCTACTCGTCTCGAGGTAGAGTTGTTGGAAGGCATCTAGACAGAAAGAGACTTGGAGTGAGATTCGATCATAATGATTTTGAGTTTTGCGATGCGATTGAGCGCGTTCAAAACTTGGTGCGATAGTATGGTAGTAATACGAGTCACATAGGAGCCACATAGGAGACATGAAATTCCTAAGTTCTCACGCAATGACTTGTTTGTTTACACGTATATATATGTATACATTTATTTATTCATTTGTAACTTGTAATCATACACGTACAGGTCGATTTAGAATAAGCGAGGACGCGTTGAAGTGAGATAATGAGAGCGAACGCGATAGATTATGCATTAGTTTTGTTGCGAACATTCAGATTTCGTTTTAGATTGCGATGGCTGTGCGAATTGTGCGTTTATAAAGTAGGGAGTGAAAATCGTTACATCAAGAAATCGACAAAGCGTAAAGTTTCAAAACGTAAATAAGTTCCGATCATTTGTAAAATTGGCAGGTCGTATGGTAGAGTGCCTTGGGTGTTTAGGCGTTGACTACCCAAGGTGACCCGACTATATCTAACAAGTTCGAGCATGCGCGTCGACCTGGAGGACTTCATGCTTCCACTGGGATGCAGCTCATGGCATTCGTCTTCCTAGTCATCGCGTGGCTCGAGTTATCGTGATAGTCGAGTCCTTGGTGAGAGCTTTTGAAAACCAGTTTATAGAGAGTGGGACGGCTTATTAAGGTACGGGTTTCACCCCTATCTTAACAGTTTCGTTTCTAATTGTGGTTACGCTCGTCGAATAAATTCGTGAGTTCCACTAGATTTCGAAATGGAGGCTTTCGTCGAGATGTGGATGTCACTCCTAACTCGATGAAAGGTTCTCGTGCTAGAAAAATGCGCTGAGTGAGCAATCCTATCGAGAGTTCTTGGTTTTCACACCTGATCTCGACTGAATCGCTCGGTTTCGTTATGCGAGTATTTTCGAAAACACGTGTATTGTGTCAGCCTTAGGAAAGGCTAAGTAGCATTTCAGCCTTAGGAAAGGCTTCTTCGTGTGAAGCTGTTGTACGCGGTGTTCACACAAAGTTGTAGCTTTTAGCAATTTCGATCAAGAGTATCAAGTAAGCCCAATACAAACCCCACCGGGTTTGTATGAGTCGGCCTGTTGGTACTTAGACTATAGACTAGGTCAATTTCTATGACGTCGACCCGGACTAGGTCGACTCTGACCTAATTCCCTATAGTTATGGCTCTGATACCAATCTGTCACACCCCAACCGATGGCGGAATCATCGGGGCGCGGCACTAGGCGAATCAGATTGCTCAAGAGAATCCATAACAACTATATTGCGATAGTATTTAATACATCCGTTATCCCATACTAACAAATAATACAATCACAAAAGTCATCACAGATTTCTTGTCCTCTCGAACAATACAAATCCGACAACCTAGATTTTAGTGGAGTTTCTAGACTTCCTAGCTTGATTTGATATAGCCTGCGATCTAACCTGCAACATACGTTAAAATATTTGTCAATACAAAAGTATTGGCGAGTATACAGGTTTGATAAGTATAGCATAATAGATAAAAAGTGTAGCGAATTTCCATATGCAAGAACGTAATACACGACATATATACTCACAAAGCTGATACTACCAACTAAGTCCTCGATGCTTGAATGTACGATGGCATAACTAGACCCCGTCGGGCGCAATAGTACTATACTAGTCGTGGTGGGACGTCGCGAGTATAAACCCTAGCACATATGCAGCTAGCATCACGTATATCTATGCATAACAGTTATTCGCAAGTGATAATTCGATTGATTGAATAGTTTGATTGATAAGTTCGATTTGTTAGAAACGTATGTTACACCCAAAATACGATTAAAAAGGGTTCAAGTATACTCACTATGCGTATTTAGCGAGAATACAACTTGATTGAGTCGGTTGCAAGTACGTCTATGTTGATCCTTGAAGAATAGAGTAAACGATGTACGGTTAAGCGAGATTAGTCTTGAAAAGTCACTTGCTTGGTCGAATGGTGCTCATCCGTGCGGATTGCCATGTTATCCGTCCGGATAACAGGTGATCCGTGCGGATGATGTGTGATCCGTGCGGATCATGTGTGATCCGTGCGGGTAAGTGGTGACTTGTCCGAATTGTCATCCGTACGAAGTAAATGGTGGTTCGTGCGGTTTGTCATCCGTTCGAACAGTGTAACTCGTGCGGATTGTAAGTGTTATCCGTGCGGACAACAGGTTATCCGTGCGGATTGTCATGTATCCCGTCCGGATGACATGTATCCGTCCGGATGACATGTTATCCGTGCGGATTACATGTTACCCGTGCGGATTACATGTTACCCGTGCGGATTACAAGTTACCCGTGTGGATTACATGTTATCCGTGCGGACACACGTCTGTTTCGCATTCTAACTACTGTTTCTGAGTGTTAATCGGAAGGAATGCTTGTAGAGTTACCGGGACAGTGTAATCTCGCACTAACACTTGAAGTTCCGTCAATTCCGACCCGCTCTAACGGCCGGGAATCACCCCGTTCCATCAGATCCGGCCGTTCGTGATGGTTCTTCATGGTTAACTCGAAATCGCACAGTTCCTTGGTTAAATACATAGATTTAGGCGAGATTTGTTATCAAAACATGTGGAAATCACCCAGATCTGAGTCGTTTATGGTGGGATGAGGTCACAACTGGAAGTTCATAAGAACTCTTGGTGACATCACCTCAAAACGCATCAAATCCGCAGATTTCACGGTTAGAAAGTGAGTTTTGAAAGATAGAAAGATGTAGAATTTAGTGTAGATTGTAGAAGTACAAGTTTCTAGGTTGAAATCTTACCGGAATCGGGAGGAATCGAGAGAAAAGGGGTCTTGGAGCGTGTCTGGTCAAGTAGGAGCTGTCACATCACTGTTCAAGTGATGTGACATGGTATTTATAGGCAACAGAGAGGAGAAGGGAGTTCTGGTCCGGATTGCCCATTCGCGCGGATGACCCATCCGTGCGGATAGCCCATCCGTGAGGATTGCTATCCGTGCGGATTGCTATCCGTCCGGATGGCCCATCCGCCCGGATGGCTATCCGTCCGGATGGCCACTCCGACGAGATGGAATTCTCCGTTTTCGATCGTTTTGATGGATTTCGAAGTACGCGCCTTTCATAGTAATTTATATTATTATTATATTCGTATATATATCACTAGGGGTCGTATTTACGTATCCGTAATTCAAAGTTTCGATAATTATCAATCGGTTTTCGTTTCGAGTGTGCGATTGTAAGCGACGTTTCACGGCCATCAAGGAGGGTAGTATAGGTCCTCTCTCGACGTCATCGTGAACGTTATTGCGAGTTGTGCCACAATGACTGACGGGGTACCATTCACTCGTATTGTCATCATCGTCACGACGACTGGAGCTATAGCACTCACCCGAGAGTCCTTGTTAGCGTTAATTGTTTTATGCTCGACACATCACGGCCACTGAGGGGGGTAGAATAGGTCCTCACTCAATGCCTCCGTGAGTGTTAGTGTTTGTGATAATAGTGTAGTATAGTGGTATTGTATCTCGAAAAGTATGCGATTATCCTTCGATTATCGAGGTATGCGACTTAGTTACATTATGATCCGAATCTCTGGTGCTAGGCGTAACGAGTATATCGAGTAGTAACAATCACACGAAAGTGTGGGTTGTTACATGTGCCATCAAGTAACCCCGTCGCGTCGCGCGACGGGTAAGGACCTTAGTTGTGGCGCGACGCGAGTGCAAAAGAATCCAGAAATTGTTTATTTAATCTTGGCGTTGCGCGACGGTGGAGGTGGCTAGCTGTGGCGCGACGCCACGGCTCAAAATGGACAGAAGTGCACGTTTCTTGATCAGCTTCAGCTCTTCCAAATTCTCAAGAATTATTCTAACTCTTTTAGACTTGTTCCGGGACTTGGTGTTTCGGCATTATGGCTCGTTTTCACTCAATATCCAGCAAATTTGAGCATCAAGACCTGGAAAACACAATATGATCAATAGTATGCACATTCTAACTAAAACGGAACTAAAAATAACGGAAACTATACAAACTATACACGAATAAGAGATGTATTTTGCAATACATCAAATATCCCCACACTTACTCTTTTTCGTCCTCGAAAAAGAATTATGCAACGGAATCAGAGATGAGTAGTCACTTGGGTCAAAAGCATATTTATATTTTATTAAAACCAAAGGTTGCGTTAGCTGCAATTGCGAATATACTGGTCCATTTAAACCCAAGTCCGGTCCTAAGCCCTTATCATGTGAATTTAATTTAAGTGCGGTCAGTCTACCTAGGGTCTCACGCTAGAATCTACAGTCCACCTACTCCCGCTTCAAGCTTATAGAACTAAAGGAACGATCACTGGACCAATTTCCAACCGTCTTATATCAAAACCAAGAGAATTTACAATCAAATTTCTTTCCTTTTCCATTTTTTTCACTTTTCTTTCTCTTTTTTTTCAACGAGCGTAGACGTTGCTTTCCCTAACCAAGAGGCAATCCGGCTGTAGAGTCGCTATCCCCAACTCGGATTACTTAGGCTTCGGTACTTTTTACTTTTCTTTGCAAGGTCGATTTCACACACCCTAGCAGTAATCCGGTTGTAAAGTCACTATCCCTAACCCAGACTACATAGAAATGCGCTACTTTCATTCAGTTTCTAGCTCATTATTTTTTTTCACTATTTTTTTCGCATGATCACAAATTCTAACGGTTTTAACTTATAACGGTGTCCCTTATACTCTTATTGGCAGTTTCAGTTTCCCATATCTCCCAGGAGAAAACCCACTAGTAAACCGACAATTAAGATAATATTAACTCAAAGGGGCATAAAACCAAACCCGGGCCTATCCACATATCCCTAACTAGACACAAGCTCGATTTATTTTAATCTCATATTATTATTATTCGAACCCAAGCAAAAATTCATCTTTTCTATCATTTTCCGTTTTTATTGCAAACTTCTCATTTCAAAGGACAATTTTTCTGATTTTTCAATTTTTTTTGGATTTTTTCAATTTTTTAATTTTTTTGCATTTTTCATATTTAAGACTCAATTATTTACATGTATCCCATCCCCACATTTAAAGATTGCATTGTCCCTAATGCAAGAACGAAAATACGACTCAACTAACTACCTAGACACTAAACACGATAACTAAAGACGAAATAAATAAATAAAATACAAAAGAATACAAGGGAAACGACTTAGCTGTTTATGTGAGACTGTCAAAGTGCCAGTCGTTTCCACATAAGCCCTCCAATTCGAAACGCGCTTAGCAAACAACTCCTAACCTCGGACACGTGAACGAAAGCGGCTAAACATCAACCTATCAATCACCATCAACAAACTAGCAAAACATAGTAATATATATCATCAAAATATCAGTTTCAACCACATACCAACCCATCCTTCCCAACCAACCTGTTTAACGTGTATCAATATCAGTACAGACCAACAAATGAGGATCAAAACAGCATAAAAGAAAAAAAAATCAAACAAAAGATATAGTCAGCTGCTGCTTCTGCATCCTCGCCATCCCCACACTATTCCTCGTCACTGTCCTCCTCTTGACCACCTGCACCAGCACTACTCTCACCAAATACACAGAATGAAGGATCCGGATTAAACCTCGCACCAGCACCAGCCGGGCCACCCTGCTGCCTCGGCTGAAAGAAGTCTGGGATCCTCATGCTGTGTGTAGTCATCATGTAACGAAGAGCATCATCCTGCCTCCCCTGACCCAACTGAATCGCCTCAATCAGATGCTCCAACCTGTCAAATCTCTGCTCCACATAGCCATAGAGTGACTGTAAAGTGAGAGGCTCAGGTGGAGGATGCCTCCTCGGATACTGTAGTGCTGGTAGCTCGTGTCTCTGTGGTGGCCGTTGTCGGTGTGTAGGATCAACCTGAAGCATCACATCCTCAGCTGGATGTCCCTCTGGCGGCTGCACCTGTGGGCCCTGCCTGATCGGCTCCCAGCCGTAGGGCTTCGTCCACGATACTATACCTGCCTGCTGCAACTCTCTAATCCACAATGTCACCGTCTTGGGCCCCTCGTGTAGAAATTCGGGGACATACTTGGTAAACACCCCCAAATTTTGTGCAATCCGAGTAATATAGGGGCCCATATCTAAACCAGCCCGAGGATCACCTCGACGTCCTCTACTAAACGAGTCTGCTAAAACCGTAGCCAAATTCATCTCGTGGTTTTCCACACGGCACATGAGAATAAATAACTCGATCCAATTTGCCTTATTATCCCCAGATTTCCGACCCACCAGCGTAGTAGATAAAATCTTCAACACATACCTATAAATCGGGTTACGAACCGAGGTGATCAAGTTCGTAACCGTGAATGGGTGGTCAGATATCGTCTTCCAGAATTCTCACAGCTTAGTACCCTAACACTATGATCCCTAGCAGTAGAATAAGCACCCCTCAAACTAGAAACAAATCCCGGCCGCTTCACTTCCTCCTCAGTATAAAACCCCGACACTATGGCAAACCTCACCATATTCATCTCAAAAACCTACCTACCCAAACTGAAAGACACAACTGTGTCCTGATCAAACTTTCCCTCCTTATGCATCCATGTGCTGTGAAACTCCAGCACCAGCTCCTCATACTGAGGGTGTATACACTCCAACGCATCTGTCAACTTTGGACCCAAAAAGTCCAACACTTCCTGCTTCGAGCCTATTTCACTCAACCACAGCCAGTCTATAACCGTGTGCTGAAGCAAATCAGTATTCTTCAATTTATCATACTTATTCCATTCCGGTGTACTCGGCTCAAACTTCAATATCGGGTGATCAGCTCTATTACATTTCCTATCTGGAATAAAATTATAAGACGTTTGATACTCGATCTTTCTCAACTTAGGATCATCGGAAGCTATCTGAATGATCGGGGTCTCCTGTGGGACCGGGTCTTGCTGGGGTGGATCCTGTTGTGATGCTGACTGACCCGCACGTGTTTTTCGCGACTTACCTCTACGCGAACTGCTCGCCATGCCTGCAAAACAGATATAATCAAGACAAAACAAGCAGACAATCAGTAATAACAAACTATTTTTGGTATTTTTCATTTTTTAATTTTTTTTGAAATTTTTTGTATTTTTTTCGAAAGAAATAGAATAGCCGTATGGCATTTCATTCGCGGCTAATTCTGAAACAAACGTGCTACCTTTTACAAATGCTAAGTGATAGTTAAACTCGCCCGAATGGAGATTGAGTACGGGCGAGCTTAAATCACTTGAACGTGCAAGTAAACCCAAACACAACTAACTACGACTCAAACTATACTAAAACTTGACTAAAACGACACAAAGGCACTAAAAACGACACAAATACACTAACTTGGACTCAATGTACACTACCCCCCTCGGCACTTTAATTGTCAGCAATTAAAACGAGTGCCTAGCAAAGACATTGAAGTCCAACCTTGCTCAAAAATTAGTTACTTTTTAGTTTTAAAAATCAAAATTTTAGCGTTTGAGAAAGTCCGCCCAATTAAAGGAGGGTTTTCACCGTTGCCAAAATTTCATTTTAATGCGCAAGATTGGAACTTGAATTCGTCAATACCCCAAACCATTCAATCATCAAGCAAATTCATTCAATATCCCAAACCGACACCACCCGCGCCCAATACATTGACACCAATCATGACTGCCAAATTCTCAACATAAATCAAAATTCAAGTATCAAATATCATAACAAGGGAGCATCACAATTCGGCAAATCAATGTTCAAATTTCCCAAACCATAACCGGCCGCACCCATGAAGTATACTAACTAACATACGTATGCTAGACGCGAAATAAATCGGCACCAAACAAGACTAACTCGAGCCCAGGTCTCCACGGCTGAGTTAACCTCACTAAAACAAATAACCATACGATTCGACACAACCATGACTCCAACCAACTGACTATGATGACTCACCTGACCCGCCACATGAGACCACAAAAACGACTCGAACATAACTCGACACAACTGACTATACACCTACCTACGGACCCAACTAAATAAACAAAACAGAAATATAAGAGATAAGAATGCAAGAAAGCATACCTGAATAGCCGATTGAAAGAGAAAACTGAAAATATTTCGTGTATTGGTGAGTCCTGATTCGAAGCTCTAGATCAGAGAATCGCGTGTTTTGTTCGCGAGGGTTTGTTTAGCGTTGAATTCCGATCACAAAGAAGGAAGAATGGTGGAATTTGGTTGAGAATCGGCTGAGATATGGGGGTTTTGTGGTGGTTCGGTGGTGGGTGTGTAAGAGAAAGGGTTTTGGTTGTTTGGGGAAAAACGAGATGAGAAAAGGGATTTAAACCGCCCCAGAGTGCGGTCGCGCGCCGTGACGGTGGAAAGCAAGAGTCGTGGCGCAGCGCCACGGATAGGTTCAAGTATGGGGGTTCAGGTTATGGGGGTTCAGAATGGTTTTGCTGGCCCTAGGGGTCGTGTAGCGCCACAATGAAGCGGTTATGCTGTGGCGCGACGCGAGATCATTATTTGGCAGTAAGTTGCGTAAAAACTTTAGTTTTGTGCCTTAGAAAATTTTCTAACTCTTACCAAACCTTCCCCAAACCATCCCAAATTTTTTCTAAGTGTTGGGACTTACCTGGAACGTCGTTTTCTTCGCAAATTCAGCTCTTTAATGGTACGTTTCCTGCAAAATTTCTAAAACACACAAAACCCAAACACGAAAAACTACGAAAATAATACGAAAACTAATGAAATTACAAATGCTACAAACTCTACACTTGGGATTTCATCCCAAAACACTAATTGGCGGCTTTGGATGGAATTTCAAGAGGAGTTTCCTCTATCTCGTTCTTGTTTATTGCTCCTCCAATGTAGTGCTTCAGCCGATGGCCATTGATGCGTGCGAAGTGTCGTATATATTAGGTGTATATTTTAAGCCCTTTTAACACTTATTTTTAGCCAAGTTTTAAATTTATAAAACACGATATTTTACTAACACTAAACACACATATGGGCAAGTGCACCCATCGTGAGCGTAGTATAGCATTGGTAAGATACCGAGGTCGTCCAAGGACACAAGAGCTTTTAGTACCGGTTTATCCTCAACGTCTAACCAAAATAAAAAGTTTAGAAAAAGGTTTTAAACTAAGAAAAATAAAAACTAACTAAAATGCTGAAAATAAAAATAAAAATAAAAACAGATAGACAAGATGAATCACTTGGTTCCGACTCGTATCTAGTATAACCTTTGATTATTTCCGCACTTTTGCACATAATTAAGAGATTATCTTAGTTATTGTAGTAGGCCCCTCTTTTGAAGGTGACGTTACCCTCACCCCAGTAGTTTGAGTCAGCAAGGATACAATCCTAAAAGGGTGGATTATTGGAAGATAATGAATTAAGTTATTAATGCAATATTATGGTAGGCCCTGCTTTTGGCGGTGACGTTACCCTCGACTAAGTAGTCTGAGTCAGCAGGGATACAGTCCTAAATAGCCGGGTTATGGTATTAATAGTAGTTAACTTATGAGGGGATCAAAGAGTTTGGACCCCCGCCATCCAATACCGTGAAGTATTGAAGGAGGTCCTACTAAATTTGACCCAGGTCCATTGCAGGACCTCTAAACGCTGAACAATGGCAAGACCTTTACCAAACCGTTCCCTTAACCCCCGACCAGGTAGCCAACATACCTCCATATAGACCGTGGAGATATGAATGGTGAAAATCCTTTATTTTATATAGACAGTAAAATAATGCCAAGACACCACGGACAAACGATAAGGAAAGATCACCTTCAACATAAGTAACTAGTTATTAAAGTCATTAATACAAAACCAAATAAAAAGTGCAAAAGATTAGAAATAAAAAGTATTATACTAGACACTTTGTCTTCACCAAGTGATGTAAGAGACTTAGGCAAACATGGCCTTGATTGTCAAGAACTCTTACGATCAATCTTGGATCCCGAGACGACTCACACACTCTACGATGGACAATGGATGATGGTGGTGGATGATGGTGTTGTGATGGTGGTGGGTGGTGGATGAAGTGTGAGAGAGGTGGTGTGCCAAGGGATGAGTTGAAATGAAACCAAGCACTCCTATTTATAGGCTGAACAGAGGGCTGGGCACGGCCCCGTGTCCGCTGGGCACGGCCCCATGCCTGTCTGACAATCTCTCTCTTCATTAATTGTAATTCGCAATTACAATTAATGCGCCTGCTGTACTTTCGACACGCCCCCGTGTTCGCTGGACACGGCCCGTGGTGGGCAATGGAAGCTTCTATAGGTTTGTCTTTTCTGCTGCTTCTTGGGCACGGCCCCGTGCTGGCTGAGCACGGGGCGTGTTCAGCCTTCTGCCTTCTCTATTTTGCTTGGGAAGATGCCGTTGAGGGGTCGGGCAGTCCACTTATGTTCCTTTCCTTGTATTTATGTTAGATTTAGCTGTCTTTTTGCTTCTTTTGTGAATTTGAGCTCATTTAATCCTGAAAATACAAAAGGAAGACAAAAACACTCTTTTTCCAACATTAGTACTTAAAAAGGGTTAGTTTTATGCCTCATTTGATGTAATTTATATATTGCATTTTACACACATCAAATACCCCCACACTTGAATTTTTGCTTGTCCTCAAGCAAAACTCTTTAATATGTCCCAAATGGAATGGGTAGAAGAGTAGGTTTTTGGCTTGTCGTAGAGTGTTGGGAATCCAAGATCTTTTTGGGTTTTATTTTTATTTATTTACAATCCTATTCGTAATGATTTATTTAGAACGTTTCATAGGAGAAATTACTTATTTGGGCATAACATGCCTTTTTAAAATTCCATTTATATACAAGTTCACATACCTCACGGGAGAAATCACTCACACTCAGCCGAAGGTGTATTTTTAGTGAATCACTCGAGAGTGGCATGGAACTTATTCCTACCATAAGCTTGCCAAGTAATCAATCCTCCTCCTTTTTAACTTTTATACCTTTGTAAATATCAAGAGGACTTTGTGGGTTAAGGGTTAGGCTTGGGTTAAAGGTAGGTGGTTGGGATAGTGGTTAGTGGTTAGTAGAAAAAGGGCGAAAAGTGTAACAAGTGTCGGTTTTCGTAAGACTTTCTATTTTTGTAACTTTTTATTTTGATGAAGCTTTTATTCAAATAAAGTTATTTTTGATGAACTTGTTTGTTTATTTTCTTTTTGCTTCATCATCAACACACTTTTTTTTAACGATCCTACTAAAAAAAACCGAACTTGTTACTAAAACAAAGGGTTAAAAATAAAAAAGGTTTTGGTGGGTAAAAAGGGTTTTTTTGTTTGGGTGATGAAATGAAAAGGTTTAGGCTCAAAGGGGTTAACTAGGGGGATTTTTGGGTAGGTGGTAAAATAAAAAGAAAAATAATGGTGTAGAAATAAAAAGGGGTTAGTCCTAATGCCTCTATCATTTACTTACTCGGGTTTAAGTTGATAAGGACCGGGAATGTATCGTCATGGCAAGTTCTAGAGTTGTAAGAACCAAGCGGCTATTCACACAAGAAACGAAAAATGAGCATTTAGTCTAAAGATGTAAATTTGTATGCTCAATAAAGGCTCAAAACTCACTTTTGTGGGAATGGGTTTTTATGTGATCAAGTATATATAATCAAATTTTAACTAAGTTTGCTATGCCTTTTCATAATTTTCTTATGTTGGTTCTTTTTATCACTACGCTATCGGTTGTAAATTCGTAAAAATATAACCTTTTTGAGAACTTGAATTTCCCGAGTTAAACCTAGACAAGTAAGAAAAATGAAATTTTTGAAAAAATTTGGGGTGATTAGCGGTTCCAATAGAGTTTTGTGTAAGGCTTGTATTTAGGACTTGGAAAATTCAAGGTTTTAGCATCCCCCCCCCCCCCCCCCCACACTTAAATTACACATTGTCCTCAATGTGTCCCAAAAATAAATTTTTAGGTTGATTAGATGTGTAAAATGGTGTTAAAAAGCAAAAATTTTGTGTTACTGGGCGCTGAACACGGCCCCGTGTTCAAGTGCCAGTAACAAAATTAAAACAAGAGAAACAGAAGTCTGGACACGGGGGCGTGTCGGGTGAACACGGCCCGTGTCCAGTTACCTGAACTGGGCGTTTTTCTGCAGGTGGTTCAGCACGGGGCCGTGTTGGTTGGGCACGGCCCGTGTTGAACCTTCTGAAATGGAGAGAATTGTCGGGTTGCCTTGTTCTTGTGCATGAGGTCATTTTTCTCGTTTCCCTTTTCATCCTTTACCACCATGAGTGTGTTTTATTCCTGAAAATTAAAACTAACTAGAAAAAGTAAAAATTAATCTAAATTAAACTAAGGATAGTTCCGCGGAATGCCTCCGTGGTGCGCCACGTTTATAAGGGTCCTTGGCTAGACCCAAAGCCTGGTCATATGTTACCCAAGTGGGATGTATTGCATCCCATGTTACACCGTCGGAGAGCGTCATCCAAGCTTGAGTCTATGACCTTCATGTAGTTGACCGGATCTTCTTCCTCTACTTTCTTTCCACATTCAAATTTTACTTCCTCATCCCCAAACTTCAATGTTAGAGTTCCGTCATTCATATCCACCACTGCTTGGGCGGTGGCTAAAAATGGCCTCCCGAGGATGAGAGGGACATCGGTGTCCTCTTCCATGTCTAGGATAACAAAGTCGGTTGGAAAGACGAAATTCTCAACCTTGACTAGCAGATTTTCAGCGACACCTTGTGGAAATTTGACGGACCTGTCGGCGAGTTGTATGCTCATCTTTGTAGGGCTTGTCGTTCCTAGGCCAAGCCGCTTGAACATTGACGTGGGCATGAG
The DNA here is from genome assembly GCA_030545235.1 of Helianthus tuberosus. Taxonomy (NCBI): domain Eukaryota; kingdom Viridiplantae; phylum Streptophyta; class Magnoliopsida; order Asterales; family Asteraceae; genus Helianthus; species Helianthus tuberosus. The sequence continues at coordinate 126,105,947 of CM060351.1, read as the reverse complement.
GTTGATGCTTGCCCCAAGATCGGCTAAAGCATTACGGACGGGGGACTTCCCAATCGAGCAAGGGATTGTGAAGCTCCCGGGGTCGATTTTCTTTTGTGGAAGTTTGTTGAGTACTAAAGCTGAGCATTCTTCGCCTAAGTTAACTAATTGCAATGATTCAATTTTCCTTTTGTGAGTGAGGAAATCCCTCATGAATTTTGCATATTTAGGCATTTGGGTTAGGACCTCAATGAAAGGAATATTAACATGCAATTGTTTTAGTAAACTTTCGAACTTTGCGAATTGCTCATCGGCCTTTTGACGATTTAACCTACCGGGGTATGGAATCGGATGAGTCTTGGTGGGTTCTTGAGTAGTTGAAGGAGCTTTTTCTGGTTGAGGTGTGGGCGAAGTAGCGTTTTGGCGTTGACTTCCTTCAATTGGTGGTAAAGGCTCATCCTCGGGACCCACGGTCCGGTTTCTCAACGTGATGAGGTGTACTTGCGCCTTTGGGTTGGGTTCGGTATTACTTGGTAACGCGCCTTGTGGTCTCTCGGAGAAATTTTGAGCTAGTTGATTTAATTGTTTTTCAACGTTTTGAATGCTAGCTTGTTGATTTCTAAAATTCGATTCCAATTGTTGAAATCGATCCGAGTTTTTTTTTTCGGTGTCGGAGATGAGGCGAGATAGTGTATCTTCAAGCCTTTCTCTTCCACCTTGTTGTTGAGAGAAATTTTGCGGTTGTTGAAAATTAGTTCGTTGGTTTTGTTGGTTACTACTATTGCCGGGATCTCTCCAACCAAGATTTGGGTGGTTACGCCATCCTTGGTTGTAGGTACCCGTTGGAGGACCCGACGGCCTAGGTCTATTATCAATGTAGTTTACCGTTTCCGCTTGTTCATCTAATTCTTTCATACAACTCCAATTTTCATGTGACCCACCACACCCTTCACAAGCCATAACCGAGGCCGTTTTTGTCATTTCTAGCTTTTTGATTTTCGAAGAGAGGGCCTCGATTTAGGCTTGTAGAGAGGTGCTTTCATCAACCTTATGGGCGCCCGGGGCAATAGATTTATTACCTCGGGGGGTGTGCCATTGAAAATTGGTTTGAGCAATTTCCTCAATTTGATTATATATTTCATTTGGGCGACGATTACCTAAAAGTCCCCCGGAGCTTGAATCAAGTGTTTGTCTTGTGTGTGGCAACAACCCGTTGTAGAAAGTGGATACTTGTTGCCATACCGCTAGACCGTGATGAGGACACTTTCTTAGAAGCTCCTTGAACCTTTCCCAAGTTTCATATAAGGATTCCCCATCCTCTTGTGAGTATGTATTAATTTCAGTCATTAATTTAGCCGTTTTAGCAGGAGGGAAATACTTATATAGAAACTTTTGGGCGAGTTCATCCCAAGTGTTTACCGAGCCCACTGGGAGGGTGTTAAGCCAAGCCTTAGCTCGGTCTTTTAGTGAAAATGGAAACATTCGAAGGCGGATGGCGTCATTCGATGCTCCATTGATCCGAAAGGTATCACATATTTCTAAGAAGTTAGTAATATGTAGATGGGGATCCTCGTCCGCAAGCCCGTGGAAGGTTGCGGAGTTTTGGAGCATTTGTATCAAATGCGGCCGAAGTTCGAAGTTGTTGGCTTCGACATTCGGTGCATTGATAGCGGCGCCGAGATTGCCTACGGTAGGCCGTAGGTAATCCATGAGGGTACGTTGGTCCGCCATTGGAAGTGGGTCCCCCGAAACTTTCTCTTGATTTTTGGCTTTAAGTCTTTTTCTGAGAAAGCGTTCGGGTTCTTCTAGAGGTTCTTTTATGTCTCTACTAGAACTGGAGCTCATGCACTACGTAGGAGGTTCAAATGTGGCGCCTAGGTTCCAAGTCCTGCAATAAAAACAGAAAAGAACGTTGGTCAGAATATTCACCACGGCCCCGTGCTCAGCGAACACGGCCCGTGGTCAGAGGCACAGTGATTGGTTTCTGGATCCCTGTTACGGGGAGTTGGACACGACCCCGTGTTGCACCGACACGGCCCCGTGTTCAGCTCTCTGTAACTCAGAAAATAAAAACTGCCAGTGATGATGCTGGGCACGGCCCGTGTCTGACCGGGCACGGCCCGTGCTGAGCTCTGCAGAAGATGAAAAACTAAGAAAATCCTAAAAAATAAAAAAGAAAAAAAAATGATTAGGCCGTTGATTCCTAACTTTCTTAAAATCCTTGTGTCCCCGGCAACGGCGCCAAAAACTTGATGCGTGCGAAGTGTCGTATATATTAGGTGTATATTTTAAGCCCTTTTAACACTTATTTTTAGCCAAGTTTTAAATTTATAAAACACGATATTTTACTAACACTAAACACACATATGGGCTAGTGCACCCATCGTGAGCGTAGTATAGCATTGGTAAGATACCGAGGTCGTCCAAGGACACAAGAGCTTTTAGTACCGGTTTATCCTCAACGTCTAACCAAAATAAAAAGTTTAGAAAAAGGTTTTAAACTAAGAAAAATAAAAACTAACTAAAATGCTGAAAATAAAAATAAAAATAAAAACAGATAGACAAGATGAATCACTTGGTTCCGACTCGTATCTAGTATAACCTTTGATTATTTCCGCACTTTTGCACATAATTAAGAGATTATCTTAGTTATTGTAGTAGGCCCCTCTTTTGAAGGTGACGTTACCCTCACCCCAGTAGTTTGAGTCAGCAAGGATACAATCCTAAAAGGGTGGATTATTGGAAGATAATGAATTAAGTTATTAATGCAATATTATGGTAGGCCCCGCTTTTGGCGGTGACGTTACCCTCGACTAAGTAGTCTGAGTCAGCAGGGATACAGTCCTAAATAGCCGGGTTATGGTATTAATAGTAGTTAACTTATGAGGGGATCAAAGAGTTTGGACCCCCGCCATCCAATACCGTGAAGTATTGAAGGAGGTCCTACTAAATTTGACCCAGGTCCATTGCAGGACCTCTAAACACTGAACAATGGCAAGACCTTTACCAAACCGTTCCCTTAACCCCCGACCAGGTAGCCAACATACCTCCATATAGACCGTGGAGATATGAATGGTGAAAATCCTTTATTTTATATAGACAGTAAAATAATGCCAAGACACCACGGACAAACGATAAGGAAAGATCACCTTCAACATAAGTAACTAGTTATTAAAGTCATTAATACAAAACCAAATAAAAAGTGCAAAAGATTAGAAATAAAAAGTATTATACTAGACACTTTGTCTTCACCAAGTGATGTAAGAGACTTAGGCAAACATGGCCTTGATTGTCAAGAACTCTTACGATCAATCTTGGATCCCGAGACGACTCACACACTCTACGATGGACAATGGATGATGGTGGTGGATGATGGTGTTGTGATGGTGGTGGGTGGTGGATGAAGTGTGAGAGAGGTGGTGTGCCAAGGGATGAGTTGAAATGAAACCAAGCACTCCTATTTATAGGCTGAACAGAGGGCTGGGCACGGCCCCGTGTCCGCTGGGCACGGCCCCATGCCTGTCTGACAATCTCTCTCTTCATTAATTGTAATTCGCAATTACAATTAATGCGCCTGCTGTACTTTCGACACGCCCCCGTGTTCGCTGGACACGGCCCGTGGTGGGCAATGGAAGCTTCTATAGGTTTGTCTTTTCTGCTGCTTCTTGGGCACGGCCCCGTGCTGGCTGAGCACGGGGCGTGTTCAGCCTTCTGCCTTCTCTATTTTGCTTGGGAAGATGCCGTTGAGGGGTCGGGCAGTCCACTTATGTTCCTTTCCTTGTATTTATGTTAGATTTAGCTGTCTTTTTGCTTCTTTTGTGAATTTGAGCTCATTTAATCCTGAAAATACAAAAGGAAGACAAAAACACTCTTTTTCCAACATTAGTACTTAAAAGGGTTAGTTTTATGCCTCATTTGATGTAATTTATATGTTGCATTTTACACACATCAGCCATTCACCTTCCAACTTCGGCCATCCGACTCATCCATGATCTCCACCGCTCCATACGGAAACACGTAGTGAACCATATAAGGTCCCGACCACTTCGATTTCAATTTCCCCGCAAATAACTTCAACCTTGAGTTGTAAAGAAGCACTTTATCACCTTTGCTAAACTCTTTTACCTTTCTTAACTTTTTATCTTGCGAGGCTTTCATCTTCTCCTTGATTCCCAATGATCTAGCATGAGCCGCATCCCGAAGCTCCTCAAGCTCATGGATTTGAAAGAACCGCTTGTGACACCCCAGGAAAAACCATGCAACCTAACTAGCTTCCTCAGTAGCAACGTGCTAAATTTCGGGACGAAATTTCTTTCAAGTTGGGGATGATGTGACAACTCGAATTTTAGAGCCTTTATCGTACTCGGATATAACCCATACGAACTTTACGTGACTAGTTAATGTATTAATTTATAATTGAACGTTTAGGAGTGTTTATGCGTGATATATGAAACTTGTTATTTATAAGACTCGTATTCCTTGTATCTCGGCCGAATATGCTTGGGCCGCCTACATCACAAGTACGTTCAACATACACATGTTCACGTTTGGGCCGGGTATTATAGTTATACATGTTGGGGTCGTATCTTGACACACACATACCCGAAGCCCAACCAACCCGATCACAAGTATGATTTGTATTTATGTTGGGCCTGGTAGAGCCCAAGTGAATTGGGTGATGGGGCCGGCCATAGACTTTAGAATGTTTATACTCACATGAAGGTTACGTAACTTGATAAATAAAACACAACAAAACCCTACCCCTCCCAAGTGTGTGCGGCAGTAGACCCCCCCCCTCGAAGCAATTGTCTATTCGATAGAACCTCCGGTTAGTGCAATTGCTTTCAGTTTTGTTGCTATGTGATGTTAATTCTTGATTGATAAGGGTTGTGTTTATACTATAACATTTAGAAATTGTATGATGATGTTATGTGATGGATCATTGTTTTGTATTAAACAATTAATATGGATCATTGTTTTGTTAAACAATTAATATGAGTAGGTGGTCTGTTCGATGTATAGGATAGTTGTACAAAGTCAACATAGAACAAATAAACACATGGGCCGAATAAGTAGTACCTGACAATAGTTGATGATATTTCAATTGAATGATGGCCGAAAACTATGATCTTAATCAATTTCTATTGGGTCGTTATTGATAAAGCTGTGAATGATGAATTATGTTGAATGATTTAGATTATAATAATCAAAGTTATAACTGTTGCTAAGAAACGAAGGAGATGGCAACCGCCTGCCAGATCCCCGACGAAAACATGGCCACGACGAAAACCCTCACCCGACGAAATCTCATCCGACGAAAACCAAGTGTCGACGAACTCTCTGTCGACAAAATCATGTGTCGACGAAATCACAGGTTTTCATCATGACCTTTTCGTTGTGATCCTATGTCGACAAAAACCCTAAGTTTTCATCGTGAAGCCTATAAGGAACAGTAGGTTACTTTGTTCATGTATACTACGTGTATGATAGAAACTTGTTTTGTCAGTTACTGTTAAAGATGCCTACATTTGATCGAACAACATGAATTGGTTTTTTTTTTTGCACCAAGAACACTTAACTGTTAAACATGGTAGTGGATCATGCATGCAAACTGAGAATATGAGGAAGTAATGTAACTGCTATATGTTAATCAGTGCTTATTATTGTGCATGCATTCTATGATTGTGAATTATGTGAAAACGAACAGTAGCTTATAATAGTTGTGTAGATTGCAGGCATGACATTGAATAACTATATGATGACATCCACTATTAGTAATGTTAGTTATGAACAAGTATCATGGGTGGGTCCTTACACACGGTACCCTCCACTGTTATGTATTGATAAGGAACATGCATGCAAAATGTGTTTTGAATGAGAATATACGTATGATTGCTATATGCTATACGAAAGTCACTGCTTGAAGATGTACACATAGACCTTATATAAATATATAGATGTGAGCTTTGAATGCGAAACTGATTTCATGTGTGCGTGAATACTCTAGGCTGTGACTGATTAACTGTGATCAATTAGTTAAGCATGCCGAGCAAACCGGGGTGAGTTCACACACTTTCTAAGGCATGGGATTCCCGGTGGTTGGGAATGGGTTAAAGAATTAAAACGGAACCTACATATCCTCCTTGGGTAGGATATGTACCGCCATCCTCCATGGGTAGGATGCCAATATTAATCCTGCGTATTCTCCTTGGGTAGAATACGTACGTTCGTCCTCCTTGGGTAGGACAACAACCTTAACTTTCTAGACAAAACTCTATCATGAAGTCCCTCATTTTTATATCGACTTAATCGCTGGGCCAATGGCAAGCGGGTCATTAGTTAATAGTGCTATTAGGGTTGACAAGCCTCACACCGTGCCGGCAGGACGGGCGTGTACTAATGGATCTGAGCACTTAGTCAATGATGATAGACATTGACGTAGGGCACAACTTACTTTCGTCAGTTGTCGATATGGTAACGGTCTAGTGGTTCACATGGGGAAGCCCCCACTGATTATGGATATGGTTTGGGAAACAAAGATACTGGTTAACTCGTGGTTTACGAAACAACTTATGTTCAAAACAAACTTGTAAAACTAATCAACCAACCGTGAACTCGCTCAACTTTGTTGTTGATTCGTTGTTACATGCCTTGCAGGCTTTTAGGTGCATTTTGTTGGAACTTGCTGTCTGGGAGGCTGGAGTGGTCAAGGGTCGAGATACATGGAAACACGAGATGAATCTAATGGCTTTCACACACTTGATTTATGAAATTTCTTAATTAATGTATTATGCTTCCGTTGAACGTAAAATGATGTTTTGTAACACTTCTATCTATAATAAATGAAAGTTTTATCTGGAATATTTGTTATGAGTTCAACATGATTGGTGGCTTGGATCCTGGTATGTCACATGCCCCGCGGTGATTTCCGTATGTGGTATTTTGGGGGTGTGACACCGCTTCCTAGCGGCTTCGGTCATGTCAAGCTTAACGGTTTTCAATGCCCAGAGCGCTCTATGCTCTAGCTCTACGGAAAGGTGACAAGCTTTTCCATAGACGATCATAAATGGCGTAGTTCCTAAAGGCGTCTTGTAGGCGGTTCTAAACGCCCACAATGCATCGTCTAGCTTGTCGGACCAATCCTTCCTATTTTTACCAACTGTTTTCTCTAAGATTCATTTTATACCGCGATTCGCATTCTCCACTTGACCACTTGTTTGTGGATGATATGCGGTAGACAAACGACGAGTGACTCCATAGCGCGCAAGCAATTTTTCTATCAATGCGTTGCAAAAGTGGGTGCCACGGTCACTAATTAAAGCTTTTGGTGTACCGAATCGGGAGAAGAGTTTCTTAAGGAATTCAAGACTACTCGGGCTTCGTTTGTAGGAAGAGCTTGAGCCTCTACCCACTTAGACACGTAGTCAATCGCCACAAGTATGTAACGGTTTCCTTTGGAGTTTGGAAATGGTCCCATGAAATCGATGCCCCAAACGTCAAAAACCTCCAACACTTGGATAGGGTTTTGAGGCATCTCATCTTTGGTGGAAATATTTGTTGGTGCATGCGTCTGTCGACTTCGTCTTGTATCGAGTCTTGTATGTAGAATGTTAGATTTGTGCACGTAGTTCAAGATAATATGTTATTTCGCTTGAAAGGTTGTGATTTCGCTTGAATGAAACATGTGCAGTTTCAAGCGAAATCAACTCAGTTAATTTCGCTTGAACTGACACATTAAATTTTCAAGCGAAATCAGGACTCTATATATAGGCTTGTCCAAGCGAAATCAGGAGAAGAGTTCCGGTCAGTGTAACGAAGTGCTGCCGAAGTGTCGTCTCGCTGCAATTTCAAAATTTTATACCTACAAGTGGTATCAGAGCACAGGAAGAAGAGTTCTTACCAATTCAGCTGCAATTTCTGATTTTCTACACCTTCTTTTTCAAAATTTAAAATTTTTCACGGTTAAAATCAGCTAAATTTCTCACAGAATGTGCGCATTAGTGTTTTAACAAACCCTAGAAAGTTTCAGAATCAAATTCGATCTAAAACAAGTAAAAAACTTAATTCCGCTAGAAAAACCAACGCGAGATGATGACGTCAGCAGCTCTTCAAATGGAATTAGTCTCTTATTCCGCTTGAATTGGATATTTCGCTTGAGTTTTTTGGTTGATTCCTCTTGAAACCCATATTCCGCTTGAAAGTTCTAGTAATTCCGCTTGAGTAGGTACTTCGCTTCAAAGTAATCCCGCTTGAAAGTCTGTATTCCGCTTGAACTGGGTGATTTCACTTGAGGGAATTTCGTTTGGAGATAGTAATTTCGCTTGAACTGATTGTTTGATAATTTTTGAAAACCGAAACATGGACGAGGAATTCTACAACGCATTCGCTACACCGGCTACCCCGATCACTCTTGCACAGAATACGATGTTAGAAAACGAAACGGGGAGTATGCAAAAACCGCCTAAGCTCTTGAACATCGAGGAGTATAAAGGTTGGGAAGGACGGTTTGAGAACTGGGTACAAGCAAATTATCTGGATGCTTGGGAATGTGTCGAGACGAAATACGTTAGACCGATGAATGATGAAGAAGAGATTATTGCAATAAAGGATCTTAGTGCTGTAGATAGGAAGAAATACAAAGATGAAAAAATGATGCTAAGTCTGCTACAACAAGCTGTGAAAGAAGATATCCTGGTCTTATTGCAACACAATGGAACTTCTTATTCGATTTGGAAAGCGTTAAGATCGAAGTTTCATGGAAGCGAAGAAATGGTTAAAAACAAGAAATCACTTTTGAAAAAAGAATTCGATCTATTTCGTAGTTTGAAAAATGAGAACACAAAACAAATCATTGAACGATACTACAATTTGTTAGCCAACATGAAGAGATTGAGCATCGAAAAAACTAATGAAGAGTTGATCAAAAAATTGGCCGATGCATTGCCATATGAGACTTGGGGTACATATCTCATGATGTTGAGGAACAAGAAAGGATTTAAAAATCTGACACTGAGCAAGTTCATTGAAAAGATTAAGGCTCAGGAGTTGGAACAAAGAAAGGTTTTGAGAATGAAAGATTTCGACGGTGAACAAGATATTGGTCTTTATTACAAAGGTGGTGTCAGTGATAAATCCACCAACATGTCACCAAAAATCCAAGCTGCTTTCAATGCAAAAGATTCATCTGGTAGTTCATCCAAAGGATCAAACAACAACACAAGTTTTTCATCATATTCATCTTTTGATCCGAACATTTCAACAACAAAGAATGGCAAGAAGCTACAATGCAATATTGTACTTAATCTGGAGAATGATGAGGATTATTCAGCAGAAATTGCTAAGAGTCACATGTCTTTGTTAGGAACTGTGTTGGAATCATATGGTAGTTTTGTGGCAGGTCGGATCGGGAATCCTATGTTGACAAAAGAGGATTACGATCAGATTGATGCTGAAGAGATGGAACTGATGGATATTAAATGGTGTTTGGCAAGTGTATTAAGACGAGCTGAGAAATTTAAGCAGATCACATGAAGAGATGATTTACGTGAAGCTAATGTTTCTACTTTGGGTTTTGATAAATCTAAAGTCACTTGTTTTCGTTGCAGGGAAAAAGGACACTCCAAGAGGGAGTGCAAAAATCGTGAAGCAAGTGGAGCTCAAAATCCGTTCAACAACAACAATGATTACTATCGGAAGGCCATCTATCATCAAGTTGCTCAACAACAACAAGAACCACAAGTGGCACATGGTAGGAAAGTGATTGAAGAATCTTCAAAGAGAGCTTGTATGGTGAATCAGGATGACAAAGAGCCAACAGAAGGTTTCAATTGGGACAAATATATCTCAGCTGATAGCAAAGCATGCCTGATAAACCAAGATGATGAAAAGTTACCAGAAGGGTTTAACTGGGAAGGTTTTAGTTGGGATGATTATGATCCAAACAAAACTTCACATCAGAAAGCGTTTGTTGCTCGAGTTGAAGAAGATAGTGATGATGATAGAGAATATCATGCAAGAAGTTTGGCAGCTCATTTTAAAATGATGGCAGAAAGTGATAGTGAAGATGAAAAAGCTAAAAAGAAAAAGAAAAGGGTCAAAACACCGGTCAGTAGTGATGATGAAGATGTTCCAGTAATAAGGAAAAAGGTTGAAGTTCCAAAGTTTAAAATTGATGAAAAAGTTGATGCAAAAAGAGTCTGGTGATTTGTGAAAATTGTGAAGCTGTAAAGAAGCAGAACAGTGAGTTGATGAACAACATGAACAGGCTGAAGGAGTCTTATGATGTTTTGAACAAAACCATGAATCAGTATAATCTATCAAGTGAAGAATAAGCAACAGCAATGAAGACACTTCAGGGAGCTTTCATGATAAAGCAGAAAGTTGTGAACAACTATATCGAGAAGTGTGCTGTGCTAGAACAGAAACTTGAAACACAAAGAATTGAAACTGAAAGAGTTAATCGTTTATTGAAAAGTTACTCATGTACTTCTTATGTCATTGACAGGATTTATCCAACTGTTGAGGGCATGAAGGCATTTGAAGATGATGAAGTAACTGAAGAACAGAAAGTTTCTGAAGAAAAGGTTCCTGTGAAGAAAGAAAAGAAGAAGGATTCTAAAGAAAAGACATTTGGTAAGAAACAAGGTTTTAGTTACAACAAGTGTCCACCCCCGCTTGAAAATGGATATTCTCCGAGGAATCCAAATTCAGAAAGAGTCGAAAAAGCAACAAATTTACAGTGGGAGTCGGAGTCTTCAGTTAATTTGCCAGAAATTATTGATGTGACATTTACATCATCTGACACTGGTCATGAGTCCGAGTTAATAAAGAAAGTGGTCGATCAGGTGTTGGATAAAGATGAAACTGAGGAGTCAAAGTCGGAGTCTATGTCAGAGTCAAAGTCTGAATCCAGCATTCCGAATCAATCCATCAAACAGGGCTAAAGAGTTTACAATAAAGAATTCCTGTTATCAAAATCTAATTTGAATGACGAAACGTTTAAAGTTGCATATACTTTGAATGATTCTGACAAATTATATTTTGATGAGGAATTTCCAATAAGAGGTGTTAAATCTGACATGATAAAAAAGGTTTTCAAACTAACAGAAATTAATATTTCTGAAATAAAAGATGTAAATCTTAATGATAAACCTAATTCTTACACCTCAAGAGTTAAACAAAGAGAAAACAAGAAAAAAGGTTACAGTTCTGGTTCTGGTTTTCACAAGAAACCAAACCATAACGGTAATTTCAAAAAGAAAGGTCCTGGTTTTATTCCTCCAGAAAATCATAAAAATGAAAAATATGTTCGTGATTTTAAATCAAAAATGATATTTGTTTCAGGTACATCTTCTGAAGAAGAGAAAGAAAATATGTTCAGAAATCAATCAAACAAAGAATTCCTTGCGAAGAAGCAAGAAGAGATGAAGATTGCTGATCAGATGAAAGAAACGAGAACTTGTTTCCAATGCAAAACTGTTGGTCATATTGCCAAGAATTGTTCCAAGGCAATAAAATCAAAACAGGGAGTTTCTCGTAAATTGAAAGATAAAGAGGTTGTGTTTGAATCACCAATTGATAGAACAAAACTTTTCAAAAATTCAACTTTTGAGATTGGTGAATGTTCAAACAGATTTTACAAGAAAAGAGGAAATCTTGACAATCAGAAATGGGTTGTTAAGAAGTCTGATGATAGTTCTAGCAATGAATCTGATTCCACAAAGTCAGAGGAGCCACAGGTTGAGATTAAAAGTGAGAAATTAGTACCGACTGTGGATGATGTGAATTTTCCACCACTTCGGGCTGAAAATTTTAAAAAGAAAATTGGTAAAGTTGAAATATCAAACCAATTTTTCTCTGAAAAGAAAGAGTTTGATATTGAGAAAGCCTTCAATTCCAAAGTTAAACATATTTTTGGAAAAATGGTTGACAGGAAGGTCAAGGGAGTCAAGGAATTTTACGAGAATAAAACAAAGAAACAAGGTAAAGTATCATCCCTGGTTTGTGACTGGGATGGTACCTACTATGAACAGTAAAATCCTGGACTTGCCGGAGCTCCTAAGTTGGTAATCGCGGAGCATGAATCGGCATCATTCTTATATTGTTTGTTGAAAAATTGAAAATTGGTCACTAGTATGACTTACCGGAACTCCCAGGTTGGTAAGTGAGGAGTAGGTATCGGCATATTGAGAATTCAACCTACATGTGGTATTGGTTGGTAAGCCATGTGGTTGAAAAAGAGTTTGTGTTACAAATGATTAATCAAGGTCATTAGGTTGAACTTGATTGGATCATTCTTATAAGTGGTTGGAAAAACAATGTGATGAACCCCTAACCTACATGTGGTAAAATCAGTCAACAAAACTTATTTTCCGGAAAAACCATTTGATTAAAACAAACTTAAGTGTTTTGAAATCAATGGGAAAATAGTTTGTTGTGAGGGGGAGTTCTGATTGTTTATGCCAAGTGGATGGCGAATTGAAGCAATTCGATATTGGTTGTCACGTTTACTTGTATAGTTTGTTTTCAAATTTCTTTAAATGTGTTTGCATTTTAGGGGGAGTAGATATTTCTAGAAAATCCAAAAACATTTGAAAATTTGAAAAAGTCAAAAAAAAGATAAAATAAAAAATGAGTTTTGTTGTCAGAAAAGAGGAAATGATAGTACATCAGTAGATAGTTACAGTATGCTAAAGAAATGTAATGATTAAATAGCGTTAAACGATCTCACTGATAATATGTCGATAGGTTTTTACACATTTAGTAAGTTTTTTCAGGATATAAACTTAAATTCAAACTTGCTTATTTCGTGGGGAACACTACTTGGATATATAGGTAACCCCTGAAATCTTGTTTGAAAGGTCCCTCTTTCTGAGATACTAGGTCTTTATGCTCAGTGATATCTGGGGTATTATCCCGGGACTTCTGATAATGCGGAAGCAATGGCCTAGTCCCTGGAGAATACTTTACTGTTTGCTTGAAATATAGCGCCGCCCTCAGCATAAAATGATAAGACAATAAAATTGCTAATCAATGTTGTTGTAAAAAAGATCCTCTAAAGGGGACCCACCAAAAGTCGAGTCGTCATCTCTCTGCTTAACGGAAGTTCTGACCTGAGCTCTCACGGTTTCGCAATTTAACCCCTTACAGATATCATCTGTGTTATATTCACCTGTAAGACTGAATATTGGGATCTGGATACGGGAGTATATTCAAGAGGTGGGACACATGAATGAGTTTAAGTCCTTAATACACCTAACTCATATCCTGAATAAGTTGAAATTTGTGTGAGAATTTAAGTGGATCAGTATATCGGCAATCTAAGTGAATTGTTTAATTCTTAATTGTATATTGATTTGACAAGTTTACAGACCTGTAGACACTTCAGCAGAGCTTCGCTGCTGGAATCTGAAAGTTACAAATGAAAATCACAAGTCACCTATTTATACTATTTCCAGTTCGTTTGAACAAGCATCTCCAGTTCGTACGAACTGGTCCACTTCGTTTGAACTGGCCACTTCGTTTGAACTGGCTTGTTCACCTCTGTATCCTGTTAATCTCAAACTGTGTGACTTGTTTCATCTATTCTATTACACGACTTGATACAAGACGAAGTCGACAGACGCATGCACTAACAGATATGATCCTCTTACACGAACTCACAAAATATTGTTTGTAAATATATCTTTATTGCATTTCATTTCAGTAAAAAATTCCAAAAAGATTTTAGTGTGTTTTAGCATAAATTTTTGAAAAATACAAAAAGATTTTCGACAACTGGTGTTGAAGAGCTGATTTTGAAAATTCCGAGTGCTAAACATGATGACAACTGGTTTGGGAAAGAGTTGAGCATTTAGTGAGGGAGAGTTTGTTTGAAATAAAATGAGAAAAATTTTTGAAAAAATTAAAACGATATTCCTATAAGTGGTTCATCAGAGATTAAATGTTAGATCATTCTAAGATTTACTTTACAAGTGGTAAGCAGAGTATAAATTTATCAAATTGTAAAATTTATTGTGAGGTAGAGATTGTGCAGGTAAACCAGGTTTCGATCCTGAGCAGGAATTGAGCCAGATTACGATTCTGGAACTGCTGATACTGATGAACTTAAGGAATCAAGAGATCTGATCAAGAGAATTAAAAAGCTCAAGAGCAAGACTCAGATTCTGGAGGTTATCAATATTCGAGGAGAGGAATCTGTTAGTGTTAATGTAAAGAGTCAGAGATTCTGGATGTAAGAGGAGAGAGATTTGAGGATGCTTTACAGTGTCAAGATACTTCAGAGAGTTCAAGAGGACTGATAAAGACTGAAGATGAGAAGACTCGATACTTTAAGACTCGTCAACATTCGAGGGGGAGTCTGTTGGTGCATGCGTCTGTCGACTTCGTCTTGTAGCGAGTCTTGTATGTAGAATGTTAGATCTGTGCACGTAGTTCAAGATAATATGTTATTTCGCTTGAAAGGTTGTGATTTCGCTTGAATGAAACATGTGCAGTTTCAAGCGAAATCAACTCAGTTAATTTCGCTTGAACTGACACATTACATTTTCAAGCGAAATCAGGACTCTATATATAGGCTTGTCCAAGCGAAATCAGGAGAAGAGTTCCGGTCAGTGTAACGAAGTGCTGCCGAAGTGTCGTCTCGCTGTATAACGTCATCAATTCAATATAAACGACAGTTTAAGTGTATATCTTGCTGAATTGACCTTAGAATATCTGTTTCCGCCTTTCATTCTAAGTAAAACTCTTCTGATCGACTCGTTCGGGTCTGAAAACGATCCTACAATATTGTCGGTTCGTTGACACGCATCACATGTCTTCACGAATTCAACGGCATCTCGAAGTACGCTAGGCCAATAAAAACCGCAATCAAATACCTTTTGAGCGGTAGCATAGGCACCATGGTGGCCTCCTGTGAGGCCTTCATGCACATGCTTAATAATGTTCCAACCCTCCTCTCTCGACACACAACGTCTAAGAATCCTATCTCCTCCTATCCTAAAGAGAAAAGGATCATCCCACACATACTTTCTCGATTCACTAAGGAATTTCCTACGTTGTTGTGTGGTCATTCCTCTCACAATATTGACTAGAAAGATAGTTTGCTAAGTCACAAAACCATGGCAATCCCTCCTTTTCGGCTTCAACAAACTAATAGACTCGTGAGGGAACGTGTCTCCAATCTCCTCCTCATGAATCTCTTCTCTCTTGGGGTCCTCTAGACGTGATAGATGATCGGCCGCTACGTTTTCGGCCCCTCTCTTGTCTTAATCTCAATATTAAACTCACTAAGCAACAGAATCCACCAAATGAGTCGGGGTTTAGCGTCTTTCTTTGAAAAAGAAAACGCAATGCGGAGTGGTCGGTGAAAACTATGGTTTTGGATAGAACGAGGTATGAACGGAATTTGTCAAAAGCAAATACTACGGCTAAGAGTTCTTTCTCTGTGGTGGTGTAGTTCTCTTGAGCATCATTTAGCGTTTTGCTCTCATAGTATATGGGGTGGAAATGCTTGTCCTTTCTTTGTCCTAATACCGCTCCAACGGCATAGTCACTCGCATCGCACATGAGCTCAAACGGCAAGCTCCAGTCGGACGAGAAAAGAATAGGTGCACTCACAAGCTGTTCCTTCAAAAAGTTTAAGGCCTTAAGACACTCCTCGTCGAAAACGAATGGAACATCTTTCTCTAGCAAACGGGTCATGGGGCGAGTAATTTTTGAGAAATCCCTAATAAAGCGTCTATAGAAGCCCGCATGCCCTAGAAAACTCCGAATGGATTTCACACTCGTGGGTGGAGGTAATCTACTAAAGGTATCTATTTTCGCACGATCTACCTCAATACCCTCTCTAGAGATCTTGTGTCCTAACACAATACCTTCCGTCACCATGAAGTGACACTTCTCCCAGTTCAACATAAGCTTCGTCTCCACGCACCTCTTTAGCATCTTCTCTAGGTTCTTCAAACACGCATCAAAGGAGTCACCATATACCAAAAAATCATCCATGAAAACCTCCATGGAACTCTCTATCATGTCCTGAAATATGGCAACCATGCACCGCTGAAAAGTAGCTGGAGCGTTGCACAACCCAAATGGCATGTGTCGGTACGCATAGGTGCCATAGGGGCATGTGAAGGTGGTTTTATTCTGGTCCTCCGGTGCTATGGGGATCTGGAAGTACCCGGAAAAGTCGTCAAGAAAACAATAAAATTGTTGACCGACGAGACGCTCCAACATTTGATCGATGAATGGCAATGGGAAGTGGTTTTTTCGGGTGGCATCATTCAACTTTCGGTAGTCGATGCACAAGCGCCACCCCGTGACCGTACGAGAAGGGATAAGCTCATTCTTTGTGTTCATGACAACGGTCATCCCTCCCTTCTTAGGGACAACCTGAGTGGGACTAACCCATGGAGAATCGGAAATGGAATATATCATACCGGCATCTAGGAGTTTAAGAACCTCCTTCTTCACAACATCTTGCATGTTGGGGTTGAGCCGCCTTTGAGGTTGCACCACCGGTTTATAATTGATGTAGGGTAAAATACACATATTTGTTCCGTGTAAATTGTATAATTTTTGTATAGGTTTTATTTGTTTTTATTTAGTTTTAGTATTATATTACATTATATTGTGTTTTGGCAGGTCCTGGTGCAAATAGAGCGAAAAAGAGTAATATGAAAATGACCAGCCAGTTGGGCAGAGTAGGGTACTAGTGACCGAATTAAAATTGCCACTATTTTTCTTAAATTGGCCAAACCTATTCTATTGTTGTAATTGTGATGAAGTGGAAGTGCAATAAAATCCATTAATCTAAAGGCAACGTAAAGTGGATGGTAGCTAGAATTGATTTAATTGGAGTGATATTATTGGTTTACAAATTTACATGGAAAAGAATAAAAAGTGCTACCATCATATTGGACGTGAATGAGTGACTCCATAAATAGAAAAAGAAGGTCTACACTTTTAATTATGGAATAATTGCATATTTCCCCTTAAAAACACCCTTAATTACATATTTACCCAAGCCTAAATAAAAATTGCATATTTCCCCTTCTTTGTTAAAATGACAAAATTACCCTTTTTAAAATTAATAGATCTTATAGAATAATGGGATAATTCCTAATCAGATCATTCCAAAAAAAGGGACGTCCTTTGGTTTCCCTTCATCTACGGCGACAGACGGTGCAGGGTTTCCTGCCGGCGACGCTACTGCCGGCGACACACAGACACTTCTGCCGGCGACACACAGCAGATTCCGGCGACACACAGCAGATTCCGACGACAACGCAGCAGCGCTTTTTTGCGGTTCACGGTTAGCAGGTATGTTTGTTCATCAATCATCTTTGTTTAAAGGTTTAGGCTTGATAGGTGTTGTGATGATACAGCAATGGTTAGTCATAGATATAACTTTTCAAAACAACAGTAGCTTTTCAAAACAATAGATATATATGATTTCGATGACACAGTAGCTTTTCAAAACAATAGATATATATGATTTTTGATGACACATCTAACTTTTCAAAAAGTTAGATTGGATTTTTTTCTTATTGCATTGTTTTGTTCTTGTATTTTTTTTAGATTGGATTTATTCAAGATGGAAGATGATAATATAGATGCACCAACATGGGAGAACATGGCTCAATCACCAACACTTGAGCCAAATGTTTTTCAAATAACATCCAAGTATAAGATAAAATTAAAATATGGAGGCTACTTTCGATTAGCTAAGAACTCGGCTAGGAAACGGTATTGTTTTGGTTATCAAAAATGTATTTACATTGATACATACTCATACAACTTTGATGATTTAGTTGAAGAGGTTAGAAATCATTATCCACCAAATAGGGATCTCGTTTTCTCTATTTATTTCGTTGACAAGTATGCCATAGATCAATCTATTATCAAGCTTGATTCTCATGAGAAATTTGAGTTTATGATTAGAATGTATGAAGTGGAACTCTTGGCGATTGCGTTTATTAGCTTTGATTGGACTTAATTGACATAATCTGTGCTACTTGTATAGTTGTGTAATTTTTTTTATTTTTTAGTTAGTTTTCTTTTATTCTCTCTACCTTGCTCTGCTCTTTCTACTCTCTTAATGGCAGGTGATCCTATTGATCGAGATGTCTCTGATGAGTTGTTTTGGGAGAGAGAATTTGCGGATGAGTTAGCGGGTTTGTCGAATGATGCAGAAGTAGGTACGTTTGATCCGGAGGGGGACCTTGCATACTTAGAAGCTTTACTTGCAGGAAACCCAATGACGGACATCCAACAAGAAGAAGTGGTGGTGGAAGAGGAAGACCACCGCAGCTGGCCCGTGGTACTGATAACGAATGCGAGTAAAAATTTAAAACCACGGGAGAAGGCAATGATAAGAACACCCGAGATCGTGTTTCAGCGGCTCCTGCCGGGTAAGTTCAAATTTTGGTATTTCAACCCGGTTAAATATTCAAAATTCTTTTATAATTCCACTACAAAATTTTCAAATGTTTATGAGGACCGGGTGGAATTAAATGGGTTAGACCGGGTTCAGATCAAAGAGAAGCCTCCTGATTAAATTCAAGTGTGGGGAGGTTTTGTATAGTTTGTATTTTGAGTCGTAGTTTTTGTATATTGAGTCTAGGTTAGTAGTTTTTGAGTCACTTTTTTAGAGTCGGTACTGCTTTGGTTTTTGCTTGTTTTGTTTATGCAGGTTTGAATATGTACCACCCGTACTCAATCTCCATTCGGGTGATTTTGGAGCTGCTTATCAAATTTCAGGCATTTTCCAAGTGTACCAGTCAGAGTCAAAGCCGATCGTGAATGAAATGCTATACGATCGAGCTGGATTGGACGAGAGTTTTGGAGCTTACGCGTTATTAACCAGCTAAGTCCTTTCCATTTATGCCCTTGTGTCTTTTTATTTCTTACTTATTTTTTTAGTTTTTGAGTCGG
Organism: Helianthus tuberosus; assembly: GCA_030545235.1. Classification (NCBI taxonomy): domain Eukaryota; kingdom Viridiplantae; phylum Streptophyta; class Magnoliopsida; order Asterales; family Asteraceae; genus Helianthus; species Helianthus tuberosus. The sequence goes on along the minus strand of CM060351.1, from coordinate 126,087,032 downwards.
TTTCCATCCTACATTGAGGGCAATGTAGAGTTTAAGTGTGGGGATGGGAAACTATCGTTTAGTGTCATAAAAAAAATAAAAATACAAAAAAAAATTAAAAAAAAATCCAAAAAATAAAAAAAAATTGAAAAAAAATTAGAAAATGTCTTTTGAAATAAGAAGTTTGCAAACTAAAAAGCGGAAAATGATAGAAAAGTCGGATTTTTGTTCGGGTTCAAATAATGATAATATGAGATAATATAATTGAGCTTGTGTCTAGTTTGGGATGTGCAGGTAGGCTCGATTCGGTTCTGGGTTCATTTGATCTTAAAATTACCTAATTGTCGGTCTACTAGTGGGTTCTCATCTAGGGAGAGTGGAGAAATTGAAACCGCCGATAATAGTATAAGGGATGCCGTTATAAGCTAAGATCGTTAGAGTTTTTTGTCATATCTCGTGGAAAAATGAAAAATGAAAAAAAAGAGCTAGAAACTAAATGAAAGTAGCGCATTTCTATGTAGTCTGGGTTGGGGATAGTGACTCTACAGCCGGATTACCGCTAGGGTGTTTGAAATCGACATTGCAAAGAAAAAAAAATAAATAAAAAGTACTGAAGCCTAAGGGGCTGTTTGGTAGCCTCTTAATGACCATTCAGATGCTACCTCTTAATGGTTTAAAACCTCTGAATGAATAAGAGGTAACTTCAAGTCTGAATGGTTAAGAGGTAACCTCTGAATGGTAAATCAACACATGTCACATTCTTCTACCTTCTCATTGGTAAAATTCTTAATGGTTCCATTAAGAGGTAGCCTCTTAATGACCATTCAGAGGCTACCAAACAGCCCCTAAGTAATCCGAGTTGGGGATAGCGACTCTACAGCTGGAATGCCTCTGGGTTAGGGAAAGCAACGTCTACGCTCGAAAAAAAAAAGAAAAAAAATGAAAATGTGATGAAAAAAAAATAGATTTGATTCTAAACCCTATTGATCTTAGTATAAGGCGGTTAGGAAGTAGCCCAGTGGTTGTTCCTTTTGTCCTATAAGCTTGAGGGGGGATTATGTGGACTTGCAATTCTTAGCGTAAGACCCTAGGTAGATTGGCCGCACTTGAACTAAAATCGTATGATAAGGGCTTGGAACCGGGTTTGGGTTTAAGAGGATCAATATACTTGCAATCGCGACTAATACGAGTTTCGGTTTTAATAAAGTAACTTAAGTTTTTGTCCCGATCGACTATTCCGACTATGATTCCGCTTTGCATAATTCTTTTTCGGGGACGAAAAAAGGTTAAGTGTGAGGATATTTGATGTAGGGTAAAATACACATATTTGTCCCGTGTAAATTGTATAACTTTTGTATAGGTTTTATTTGTTTTTATTTAGTTTTAGTATTATATTACATTATATTGTGTTTTGGCAGGTCCTGGTGCAAATGGAGCGAAAAAGAGTAATATGAAAATAACCAGCCAGTTGGGCAGAGTAGGGTACCAGTGACCGAATTAAAATTGACACTATTTTTCTTAAATTGGCCAAACCTATTCTATTGTTGTAATTGTCATGAAGTGGAAGTGGAAGTGCAATAAAATCCATTAATCTAAAGGCAATGTAAAGTGGATGGTAGCTAGAATTGATTTAATTGGAGTGATATTATTGGTTTACAAATTATACATATTATTTTAAACTGGTGATGAATAGTAAAATTTAAGTTTTAATATTATATTATTTTAATTTAATTTTTTCTAATTTGTTTTTTATTGAAAATAGATATTGTATTGCTATCGTATCAAATCGAATCCAAACCGATAATAATATTTAAGATGGATGCCATGACGCTATTGTACCAAATAAACCGAAACCGACAATGATATTTAAAATGGATACCATGACGCTATCGTACCAAAGCGAACAGGAACCGACAATGATATTTAATTTGTTTTCTTTTCTTTCGTAAACTATACAAGTGCCGATAAAAATATAAGAAACACATTTTTTTGTATCGTAAACTGTACGAGTATTGATATGCGACTTACAGAACCAATTTCAACCGAATAACATCGGTACCAATATCGGCAGTATTGGAAACCAATATTCCTTTTTTATGGTTTTCGATTGAAATTTTTCTATTGAAAACTGTAAACAATACGAGTGCCAATAAAATATAGAAAAAACAATTTTTTATTGTACACTATACGAGTTTTTATACGGGACTAACTGAACCGATTTCAACCGAACAACATCGGTAAAATAATATCGGTAGTATCGGAACCCGTGTTCCTTTCTATGGTTTGCGATTGATATAAAGTACGTATTCTTTGGGCATAACCCGATTTATTTTATAGTTTTCTTTTTCAGCTATTATAGCTAGTGTCGGTACCAGAACGAACCGAACGGATACCAATTGAGTTCCCGCCGCATAGCGCGGGGGAAAACCACTAGTTTACATGGAAAAGAATAAAAAGTGCTACCATCATATTGGACGTGAATGAGTGACTCCATAAATAGAAAAAGACTTTTAATTATTTTTTGAAGGAAACTTGGATGTGATCAGGAAACAAATGGGCGACATACACTAATTGGGCCAAGCCCAATATGTGAACGAAAAAATTAGAGGCTGCATTATTTTTGTAAAAGAGTGAGGCGGCTGACATATTATTGAAAAGGGACGCCACTTTATAAATAGAGATATCATACATAACTGGATGGGGGGAACAGAAGGCCGCACATCAGACAAACGAGAATACTTACGAATTGGAGGATCTTGGAGCACCATTGAAGGCTGTTGAAGGTTTTGGAGCATCTTGGGAAGCAAGGAATCATCGGGTAACACTTTGGAGCGCTCGGGGGTAAAGATTACGGGTTTAAACTTCCTGTTTCTTTGTTTTTCGTTCGTTTTACATTGTTGCAAGATGAATTCAATAATCATCCTCCATGAGTATCCGGTGGGTGCAATAAGAAGGGCTTATGCCCTTTATGTCGGACAACCTCCATGCAATGGCCTCTTTGTTGGCCCTCAACACCTCCAACAATCTTAACTTCTCATCCTCTCCCAACTTTGACGAGATAATGACGGGTAGCTCGAAACCCTCCCCTAGAAAAGCATACTCTAGATGCGATGGAAGTACCTTAAGCTCTAAGGGTGGGGTTTGGGTGGTGTCATCACTAATGGCTAAGACTTCGGGGATTAAAGGACTCCCCTCAACTTCTACTTCATCTACCCTCTTCAACTCCTCTTCTACCTTCTCTCCTACCACTAAGTCCGCTCCAATAATGTACTCTAAACAATGATTAACACATGAGATGAACGAATTCAAGAAGTAGACGGAATGGCAAGGACCACTATAGTCATCAGAACCACTCGGGTGGTTCATGGAACGCTCTATCTCAAAGGTGACTCTCTCCTCACCGACCCTAAGGGTGATCTTACCATCATGAACGTCTATGAGGGCTTTAGCGGTACGTAAGAAAGGGCGACCAAGTATAATTGGGACTCTCTCATCCGCTTCCATATCAAGAATTACGAAATCGGCGGGAAACACAAATTTGTCGACCTTGACAAGAAAATTCTCAACTATGCCCCAAGGGTATTTAATGGACCGATCGGCTAAGGATAATGTCATTCGGGTAGGTGCAAGCTCTCCTAGGTCTAGCTTCTCATAAAGAGAAAAGGGCATCAAATTGATGCTAGCACCTAAGTCGGCTAAGGCTCTAGTGTTGGTATTACTACCGATTAGACAAGGAATGGTGAAAATACCGGGATCGGTAAGCTTTTCGGGAAGCTTATTTAGAACAATGGCGGAACACCCTCCATTCAACGGGATATTGGACAACTCCCCTAACTTCTCATTGTTCCTAAGAAGGTCTTTCAAGAATTTCGCATACTTAGGCATCGATTGGAGTGCCTCGATAAAAGGAAGATTAATCTTCAATTGCTTGAAGATGTCTACAAATTGCCCGTATTCCCTTGAGTATTTTTGGTTCCTAAGATGTGAAGGAAACGGGACTCGTGAATGGTCTACTAGGGGCGAAGGTCTAACGTCTACGGGCGTTTTCTCAACTTTCTTCTCAACTTGAGACTCACCGGGCTATGCGGTACTTGCTGGGCTTAGCCTCGGTTGCACTTTTCCGGGAGCCTCCATCTCGATCTCTTCATCAATAATATCCCCATCCTCGTCAACTACCCTCTCTTCAACTCTCCGGTTCCCTACGGTTTTGCCACTACGAGTGGTAATGGCTTTAGCATGGGCATTAGGGTTTGGTAGGGTGTTACCCACAAACTGACCGGGTAATCTCTCCTCTAATTTCCTAGACATATCTCCTACGACCCTTTGAAGGTCTTGGAAAGAGGCTTGGTGGTTCTTAAGCATAAGTTCATGTTCGCTAAGTGTCTTTTGGGTGGTTTAGTCCCTAACAACTAGCTGGCTCATCATTGCCTCCATTCTTTCTAAATACCCCCTAGATCATAACTTGAACCCTGACCTGATTGAACCTGGTTATTTAAACCCCCCCCCTCTTTGACCTGTCCATTGAACCCCTTATTGAACTGCCCAGTTGAACCCCCACCAAAGAATGAACCTTGACCCCTATTTGGATTTTGAGCTATTTGAAAACCAGGAGGTCCATTTGAGCGAAAATTGTTATTATTATTAAAATTATTATTGTTTCTCCAACCCGAACCAAAATTATTATTACCAAACCCACTAGGTTGACCTCTACCTAGGCCTCCCCCTACGAAATCAACTTGCTCCTCACCAACTAGCAAGGGACACGCACTCGTATCGTGACCCCCTCGGCAAAACTCACACGTATCTACCTTAGCTTTAATCTCCTTAAGCTCCCTAGTCACGTTTTCCAACACAGCGGCTAAACTAGGGTCCATGGTGACATAGTTCACCCCACGGGCGGGTGCACTAGTAGTGGTATTTGAATTACCACTTTGATACCGCTGGTCAGCTCGCGACTGAGATTGAGATTGGGCAAATGCCTCGAAACGCTCTAAGCACTCGGCAACAGTAAGAATACCCATCATATGACCCCCCGCATTGGTATCAAATCGATCACGAGTCTCTTGGGTGAGACCGTTGTAGAATTTCTCACATAGGGCCCAATCAGAAAGACCATGTTGGGAGCAACGAGCACAAAGGTTTCGGAAACGCTCCCAAGCAAGGTAATAGGGCTCGGCGGGCTCCATGCGGAAGGAGTGAATTTGGTCACGAAGGCGTGAGGCTTTAGCAGGCGGGAAATACTTGTTCAAAAAGGCTTGACGAAGGCCCGCCCAAGTGGTAAAGGTACCAGTTGGTTGAGAGTCCAACCAAGTAGCCGCATGCCCGGCTAGTGAAAATGGGAAAAGCTGTAGGTAAGTAGCATCATTCGGGGCTCCGTGAAGGCTAAAAGTAGCAAGGATACGAGAGAAACGGTTTATGTGAGCCGGGGCGTCCTCGTCCTCGCGGCCATGGAACTAGATGCTATTAGTGATGGCTTGCATGGCATAAGATGGAATTTGCCATGAGTTCTCGCTAACTATTGGTGGGACAGTAATGGGTGAAGCAAGACCGGTGAAATTTTGGGTGGCTTGTTGGTGGATGGTTTGTCTTGCGTTGGCCATTTGATCTAAGTTTTCTAGGGTGCTAGAGGTGGGACTATCGGGTGGGGAAACCTTAGGTGATGTTTTAGGTGAATGGTTTGGTGAAGGTGGTGGGGTGGGTAACGGAGTGGAATCGAAATTAGGAAATTGAGAAGAGGATGAAGTACTAACCTGTGGGCCTTGGCCCAATCGAGACGATGACTCGGTAACTGGCGGCTTCGGCGGTCCGTGCGAGCGCAGATGTGGCATCCACTACAAGCAAAAACCTAGATATAAGAAAAGCAAAAACTAGTCACTACGACTCAAAATAAAAATAAAAATAAAAGAAAGACTCAAAACAAAACCAAACACGTAGCACGTATATGTCAATTAAGTCTATCAAAGCTAATGAACGTGATTTCCAAGAGTCCCCGGCAACGGCGCCAAAAACTTGATGTGTGCTAAACAGACTATAAAAATTAACTAAGTTAGACTCTCTAAGCTAGACACTAAAAAGCTTTAATTCTAGACTCGACCTAAAACCACATAATCGGAAAGTGTACCGATCAATGTAGGATAACCCTGGGAAGTTCGGATATCGAACCACGAGACTCTATTTATCACGTTTACTAGACTCTAATAGACACTGACAGACATGACTGAAACTTGTTTAATTGTTTAGGGGGGGGTTACGGAAAATCTACGGAAATCTATTTAAACTAAATATTAAACTAAAACTAGACTAATACGAAAGAAGATGAAGCCTTTTCTTATAAGATGAACAAGACCACCTAGACTAGAATCCTGGATTGATTTTAAGAATTACCGATTAAGTTAAATGCATGAATTATGGAACCGGGATCTTATAGTACTAAACCTATTAAGACACCAACTAAGCCCCTCAACCCTTCTCGAGGTGAAACTTATGGCGTTACCTAGGCCGTTAATCCTACCGGTTATTAGACATCTTTCCAGTTGTCTAATTATTGTGTAAGTACCCTAATGTTGACCTACTCTTTTCCAATTATAAATCTAGGGTAGTTTAGTTTCTTAATTTGACTTGATAGACTAATAAACCGACGGGGCAACTAAGGCACGACCTTTTCCAAGGACTGTCTAAAGCAATTCGCCGGGTAAGACCTATCAATAGCCCCGCACCTTCCAGCTATAAGGACTATTAGAACACTAAAACCTAGTAAATCATTAACAATTACTTCTAGGGTTATTTGCGCAATTTCACCCAAAAGAGTTAAGATTTCTTACGTGATATAGACACTCACCAAAATCCTAAACCCTAGTACGACTCTATTCCGTGTTAAAGACCGTCACCAAGAATCATACGAAGCAAGTGATAATAACAAACCAAATTAAAGCACGCATATACATCAAATCAATAGACTAAACTTTTTACTAAACACAATCAATCCATAATATTCATGCAAATAACGAAAAAGGTAAAAACTTCATATCAATCCATTCATCAAAGTCTAGGTGGCATAAATGTTTAGCCGAGCATGTTAATAAACGAAAACAAATCAAAGATATTTAAACGAGAATTCATGATAACAAGTTTCAAGAAAGAAATTGACAAAACAAAGGATTGGAAAACCCGAGAAAGTCTTCGATTCTTCGTCCCGAACTCGTACCATTGATTCGTAAGCTTCAAGATCTCCGAAATTGCTCTCCGAATGCCCCAAAATCGCCTATGGTTGCTCTCCGCTCGTAATTTGGGTTTTATGATGAGTTTCTTGGGTTTTTATACCTAACCCTAGCGATTAACGAATAAGTGCCGTCAAATAACCCCGTCGCGTCGCGCGACGGGTAAGGACCTTAGTTGTGGCGCGACGCGAGTGCAAAAGAATCCAGAAATTGTTTATTTTATATTCGCGCTGCGCGACGGTGGAGGTGGCTAGCTGTGGCGTGACGCCACGGCTCAAAATGGACAGAAGTGCACGTTTCTTGATCAGCTTCAGCTCTTCCAAATTCTCAAGAATTATTCTAACTCTTTTAGACTTGTTCCGGGACTTGGTGTTTCGGCATTATGGCTCGTTTTCACTCAATATCCAGCAAATTTGAGCATCAAGACCTAGAAAACACAATCTGATCAATAGTATGCACATTCTAACTAAAACAGAACTAAAAATAATGGAAACTATACAAACTATACACGAATAAGAGATGTATTTTGCAATACATCAGTAGGATTGTCATATCTTAAGAGATAATCAACAATCCAATAACAGGAAATTTTATAGAAACTCTTTAGTAAGCAAAACCATCTTAGGTTTTGGAATTAGAGGGGATGGAATAGATGAGATACAAATTAAAGAAAAAACTTGGAGTGATTTAAATTATAGGGTAGTGATTTACATTATAGGGTAATCAAGTAAAGCAAACACAAATTATTATATTGAAGATATAGTCTACTATAACACCAAAATAACAGATTAACTTAAGGTTCTACCTGAATTTTGGCTTCGCTTTGGCTTTGACCAAAATTCATATATTATGAACGTAATGAATAACAGTTTGTCTTGATGTTCTACAGAAATTTGGCTTCGCTTTGACCAAATTTCATGTATTATGAACATACGTAAATAAAACCAACTTAATGTTCTGCCTGAATTTGGGCTTCGCTTTGGCTTTGACCAAAATTCAAGCATTATGAACGAATAAATAATAAATTGGCTTAATGTCCTACCTGAATTTTGGTTTCGCTTTGGCTTTGACCAAAATTCAAGCATTATGAATGAATAAATAATAAATTGGCTTAATGTCCTACCTGAATTTTGGCTTCGCTTTGGCTTTGACCAAAATACAAGCATTATGAACACACATAAATAAAGACTGTCTCAATGTTCTACATGAACTTTGGCTTCACTTTAGCTTTGATCAAAATTCATGTATAATGAACATACATAAATAACATATAGTCTTAATGTTCTACGAGAATTTTGGCTTCGCTTTGGCTTTGACCAAAATTCCTGTATCATGAACATACATAATAGAAAGACTAAATACTCGATGTGAACTCTGACTTCGCTTTGACTTTAACCAAAGTTCATGTGTTATGAGTGTTAGGGATAGAATTTTATAGCTTATGGATCACGGATCCTCAAGTGTAGCTTGGATCATGGATCCTCAGTTCAGTTTGAATTAAGGATCCTCAGGAGATGCTGCAAGGATAAGGATCCAGGATCCTCAATATTATCCTAAACTAACAATTGTTTCCATCATGTTTTAACTTGTTTTGCAGGTGTATTCGAATGAGACTTGGTCTAACCGAGATTTTAGGGGAATATGCTTGGAACTTTTGCACGTGCATGACCTCCATGACCGTTGTGATGATCGTGGGGAGCTAGCACCTATTTCGGATAGTTTGTTATTTTAGATAGTTTCTAATTTTAAAAGGGGATAAAAGCTTGATTTAGTATTATTAGCAACACACATACACTAAACACGAACTCTCTGCAAACTCTTGGCGATTATACACTTTTGCACACTAGTGAACCTTGTACCAAGCTTGTTATCATCCCGATTTGTAAACTTTCTTTGTTTAATATAGTTGGTGATCGGTAGTTTCCATCACCCGAGGTTTTTTATGCCGGAGATCATTCATTGATCAAGGGCTTTTTCCTCGTATAAATCCTTGTGTTCATCATTCATTTCATTCATTTGTTGTTTGCACAATTGTTCAATTAACCAAGCATCATACCTCACAAAAATCAGATTTGGTTACATTATCCTTGTGTGATTTTTGACCAAAACAATGAGCATAAATGATTAAAAGAATATGACACATAAATATAACATAACATCTTTAGGCCAGAAATGAAATATTTATGGAAATTAGCCTTATAATTCATTATGTGTATCGTCAAATAATTTGCCGTTACGTTCATTGTCATACACTTAATTATATAAAATAGTATCGTTTAAATTTCAGTGTCAAACCAAAAGATATACCATTAAGTTAAACATCTAATTTTTGTTGAAATTTACCATTTTATTATTCTATCTCAAAAACTTATTTTAAGACAGATGATTAAATCATTATGTTAATTGAATTTCAAGGAAAAGACATCCAACTTATTTGTTTTCCAGATAATTGAATTCAAAGAATAATCATTTAGATAACTTAAAATTAAAATAAATTCAAATCGTGGTCTTAACACCCACTGTTTTGAAATATGAAAAGACAGGCAATTAATTATAGGATTCTTCTCTAGTTCGGGAGGATACATGGGGACGCAGTCAGGTCAAGGCTCCTACTCTCGGTACCCAGGATCCTCATTTCAGGTTCAAGGATCCTCATCGCAGGTTCACGAATCCATGGAGTATCCTCCAAGATCTTCAGCTCCGATGCATACTGGATCCAACATCTTTCAGGATCAAGGATCCTTAAGGAGTCAACAACCCAGAAGTTCAGAGATTCATGTGGGAGACTTCATTCCCATGCAAACTATTGATTCATCTAGTCCCTCAATCATGCCAGAATCACATCAGTTTGGATTCACATCAGGAATCCCGGCCTCGAATCAATCAGGAGGTAACACTTTGAATACATCTCAAAATGCTAACCATGGCTTTGTGCAGGAACCAGGAATCAACCAAGCTATGGAAAGGGAGTTGCAAAAACTCAAGGATATGATATCCAGTGTTCCAGGGGTGGTTAAGCCCATTCCTGAAATTCCGGATGGGAGTCACAGAATATCTCGTTTTTGCACCACCCATTTGTGATGCAGAGATACCGAAGAGGTTTCAAACACCAAACATGAAGCTCTATGATGGCACAACTGATCTAGAAGAGCATGTGGCTCAATACAGGGAGAGAATGGAAATTAACCCCATTCCTGAAACGTTAAAAGAGGCATGTCTATGCAAGGGTTTCAGATCCACACTGACAGGATCAGCTCTTAAATGGCTGTTAAGTCTTCCTCCTTACTCTATTACTTCATTTGCTAATCTAGTTAACTTGTTCAATAGCCAATTTTCATGTAGTAGGAGATTTGAACGTTTAACTAGTGATTTATATAGGGTAACTCAAGGAAATAATGAATCACTGAGGGATTACATAACTAAATTCAGTAGAGAATCCTTAGAAATTCCCAACTTAGATATTGCAACAGCTGTAGAATCTTTCCAAATGGGTTTACTTAAGGATTCACAATTCTATGATGATCTTGTTATGACACCTTGCAGGAACCTTGATGAAGTAAGAACTAGGGACCTTAGATTCATCCGTTTAGAGGATGATAAAAGGATCCAGGAGAGACTGTCAGGATCCTCAAAGCAGGAAAAGCAAGAATCCTACTTCAGGAACAACAAATCCAAATCATACAACAAGTCTGATAATCAAAACGTGCATGCTGTGGAGCAAGAAGAGGATGATGAAGATTATCCACCCATTTCTGAATATTTCTTTGCTGTTGATAATAATGAACTAATCCTTGCTATGCAGAATCTAGGTGAAAAAGCTAGATGGCCCAGAAAGAATGATAAGCCGGCTGCTACAAAAGATAAATCCAAATGGTGTGCCTATCATGAAGATTTCGGTCATCTCACTGATGAATGCATAGCACTCAGAAAAGAGATTGGTTACTTGTTAAGCAAATGACATTTGAAGGAGCTATTTGGAAGAAAAAGTCAAGGATCCAGGATCCTGAAAAGATTCCAGAAAGGGCTCCTGCTCCTCCAGCTGATGCCCAGATTATCAACTTCATTTCCGGTGGATCAGATATATGTGGCACTTCCTTTTCAGCAGCCAAGAGGCATGCCAAAGAAACAAAGATGGAGAATGGGGATAGGCCTATTCGAACCTCCATCCTTACACAGGAGAAAGTCATATCCTTTGATGAGGACAACCGTGTGGATATTCAGGATCCTCATCATGATGGTCTTGTTATTACATTGTTTATTTCTAACCATTTTGTTCACAGGATTCTCATAGATGGGGGAAGCTCAGTGAACATTATTCAATTTGATGTCCTCAAGAAAATGAACATTCCTGAATCAGAAATTATCCCAAGATCATCAGTTCTTGTGACATTAAACTTCCTATTTACATTGAGGGAGTTAATTCTTTTCAAAAATTTTGTGTCATAGATTGCTTATCTTTTTGCAATGTTATCATTGGCAGGCCATGGATACATGATATGAAAGCAGTTCCATCTACTTATCATCAGTGTGTTAAACTCCCTACCCCATGGGGTGTGGTGATGATAGAGAGTGATCAACAAGAAGCCAAGAATTGTTACACATCATCAATGAAGCCAGCCTCAAGACCTAGAGAGGCATAGCAATTAAAGTATCCTCCAAGAGATGTCCTGGAGGCGAGAGAACAAGATGTTAAAGATATCCAGATGGATCCTCAGGATCCTGAATCCAAAATTTTTATAGGATCTGGGATCCTCGATAGCATTGAACAGGATTTGGTATCCTTCTTAAAAAGGAGAAAAGCTACCTTTGCTTGGAAGCATGAGGACATGACAAGTATTTCTAAAGATGTTATTACTCATAAACTTGGCATTGACAAGTCCTACAAACCCATACATCAGAAGAGGAGAAAGTTTGCACCTGAGAGAAATGCCATCATCCAAGAGGAGGTAGATAAACTGCTCAGAGCAGGTATGATTAGAGAGGTAAAGTATCCAAGGTGGTTAGCCAATGTGGTTGTTGTTCAAAAGAAAAATGGAAAGTTGAGGGTATGTGGAGATTTTACTGATTTAAATAAGGTATGTCCCAAGGATCCTTTCCCATTACCCCACATTGACTCCATGGAGGATGCTACTATGGTTCGTGAGTTGTTAACCTTCATGGATGCTTCTTCTGGATTCCAACAAATTCATATGGAACCATCTGATCAAGAGGATACAGCATTTATGACCCCTACTGGTATCTATTGTTATATTGCTATGCCCTTTGGACTAAGAAATGCAGGTGCTACATACCAAAGGCTAGTTAATATGATGTTTAAAGAACAAATTGGACACACAATGGAAGTCTATATTGATGACATGGTGGTCAAGTCCAAGAGAGCTGACGATCACCTTAAAGATTTGGAGGAAGCATTTGATATCCTTGATAGATACAACATGAAACCAAATCCTTCCAAATGCCACGTTGGAGTGAAAGCTGGTAAATTCTTAGGTTACATGGTGACCAAAAGGGGAATAGAGGCAAGTCCAGAAAAAATCAAGGCGATTGTGAACATCAAGTCTCCTGCCAATGCCAAGGATGTGCAAAGATTGACAGGAAGGATCGCAGCCTTGAACAGATTCATCTCAAAGTCATCAGAGAAATGCAAAGAATTCTATGACATCCTGAGAAAGAACAAAAAAAATTGAATGGACTGAAAAGCATGAGAATGCTCTCAAGGCCCTTAAGGATTACCTATCCTCAGCTCCAGCTTTAATGAAGCCAGAAAAAGGGGATATATTATCATTATACTTAGCAGTTTCTTCTAAGGCAGTAAGTGCAGTCCTTGTTAAGGATCATGAAGGTACTCAACATCCTGTATACTATGTAAGTAAAAGTCTACTTGATGCTGAGTCTAGGTATTCTCATTTAGAAAAACTTATTCTCGCTTTAATCATGGCATCTACTAAATTACGCCATTATTTTGAAACTCATCCTATTATTGTTAGAACTAATTTTCCAATCAAGAATGTTCTCAGGAAACCTGAAATGTCAGGAAGGATGGCAAAGTGGGCAGTCAAGCTTAGTACATATGATATCAAATATGAACCAAGAACTGCCATCAAATCCCAAGCCCTAGCTGACTTTGTGGCTGATTTCAGTAGTGATCTACAAAGGGAAGCTGAATTGGAAGTTCAACAACTTGAAGAAACTAAGGATCCTTGGATACTCTTCACAGATGTGGCTTCAAATGTCAAGGGAACTGGACTAGGCATACTACTAAAATCGCCACAGGGGGACATAATACCCCCACTCAATTGCTTGTGAGTTTCAAACTACTAATAATGAGGCTGAATATGAAGCCTTAATAGCTGGTTTGCAAATTGCCAAGCACATGAGGATCAGGTATCTTGAGGTACATGTAGATTCATTGTTAATTACTAACCACTTTAATGGTTCTTATGTTGTTAAAGGTGAAAGGCTAATCAAATATCTAGAGATAGTCAAGAAATTGGCAGACTCTTTTGCTTCTTTTAGTTTAATACAGGTACCCAGGGAAGAAAATGCAGAAGCTGATGCTTTAGCCAATCTTGGATCATCACTGAAGATTCCAGAGGATATTAAAATTCCTATTATCCACATCTTAGCTCCTGCTATTGAGGATCACACAGCCATGGAGATATTGGAGGATTTTGCAATCATACCTAGTGATGGTGCACAATCAAGTTCAGGATCCTGGATCCTTCCAATCCTGAGATATATACAACATGTAGAGATCCCTACTGGAGAAAATCCTAGAGCTTTCAAAGTCAAGGTATCCCAATTTACAATACTAAATAACATATTAAGTAAATGATCTCTTGTAGGTCCATATCTAAGGTGTATCAAGGATCCAGAAATCCAAGAAGTTCTAAAGGATTTTCATGAAGGAGATTGTGGAAACCACACTAGGGGCAGAGCACTATTCTCAAGGATCCTCATAACAGAATATTATTGGCCTACCACGAAGAAAGATGATGTGGATTATGCAAAGAAATGTGATGCTTGCCAAAGACATAGTAATATCCTTCATCAACCAGCGGAGCTCCTGCATCCTATATCCGCTTCCTGGCCATTCATGAGATGGGGAATGGATATAGTTGGCAAACTTCCCAAAGCACCAGGAGGAAAAGTGTTTATGCTTGCTATGACTGATTACTTTTCCAAATGGATAGAAGCTGAAGCCTTAGCACAAGTCAGAGAAAAGGAAGTGGTATCCTTTATTAAAAGAAACATCATTACTAGATTTGGCATACCCTCTGAAATTATTTGTGATAATGGATCCCAATTATTGGGAATAGAACTACTAACTTTTGTGACAGCTGGGGGATTAAGATGATAACATCAACACCAGTCCACCCATAAGCTAATGGTCAAGCAGAATCATCTAACAAGATCATCATCAACAACTTGAAAAAGAAGCTTGGATCCAACAAGGGAAAATGGGCAGAAGAGCTACCTTATGTGTCATGGGCTGATAGAACAACTCCCAAGATTGCTACTGGCCAGACTCCATTTTCTTTAGTGTTTAGAGCTGAATCTGTGATCCCCACAGAGATGGTAGTCCCTACTGCAAGAACAAGCATCTGTGATCCTGAAGGAAATGCTGAAAACTTGATTCAAGATTTAGATACCATAGAAGAGCTTAGGGATTTAGCAATGATAAGATTGGCGAGCTATCAACAAAGGATGGCTGGAGCTTATAACAAGAATGTCAAGATCAGAAAATTTCAAGTTGGTGACATGGTGTTGAGGAAAGCATTCCAAAATACCACAAATCCTGCTGATGGCAAGTTAGCACCAAAATAGGAAGGCCCCTATCTGATTGAAGCTGAGGCATGAAAGGGGGCATATCGTTTACTAATAATGGAAGGTGATCTATTACCAAGAGCTTGGAATGCTGTCCATTTAAAGAAATACATCATCTAAGAAGGATCCAAAATCCTTGGTCATCCTCATATCTAGTACACATAAAGGATCCTTAGAGGATATATGATCCTCATTCTGGTAATGATTTAATTTTTATTTATCTAATCCTTTGATTTATTTTATTACAAGGAGAAGGATCCAGGATCCTTTATCCTTCTTCACTAAATTCTGAGTTTTGCAGAAGTTGGTACATCTTTGACAAAGGATCAAGTATCCACTGAAATCTCCTAAGTCTTTGGGTTTATCCCCAGTTTTGGGCTTGTCCCCAGTTTAAGGTATCTACTACCTTCTACGAATCAGGTTCTTACACCTTCGCCAGTTGCGCACGATTATCCTAGTGCAGTTAAAGGCAATGGGACCAGTACCCGCTTTAGGGGCTGACAATTTCATTGTACTGGCTGTATTTAGGATCCTAAATATAATGGTAGACATACCATACATCCGTTCCTAAGGTTTCTAACGTTTTCACGTTAGCTAAGGTTTTGGCATTTTCATGTCACAAAGTTTGGATAGTCGCCAGTATGGGCCATACTCCAGTTTACACAAGATCTTTTGGGCTAGTCCCCAGTATTGGGCTTGTCCCCAGTTTTTGGGCTTGTCCCCAGCTTATTGAGCTTGTCCCCAGCTCGTTGGGCTTGTCCCCAGATACTAACGTTTTCTTTTACAATTGGCTTAGTCCCAAGTTATGTGCTATTTCAGGTTTCCAAAGCTAAACAGTTAAGGATCCAGGATCCTAACTTCCCACAAGATTTAATCTTTTGATTGTCACAGTTGTAAGTCTTAAGGATATAGGATCCTAACTTGGATTCTCTGGTATGATCCTTATTAACCTTAGTTTTATTATTGGTCTATTCATCTTATCCTTATCCTTTGACAACAGGATATATGATCCTAAATCATCTCATTTTTCAAACTTTTTTATTAGAGGATATGTGATCCTTGATCATATCCTGAACACTTTGATATAAACTGATTTTGGTGTACATTTAATACTTTATCAATAACTTGTAAATTATAAAACTATGCAATAACAATTGACAAGTAAATGTACAAAAAATGAACAACACAAAGATAGCCAAAAGTTAAAGTTTTATTTATTTATCAAAGTTAACCCTTTAAAAGGTTGTCAAAATTACCAACCCAAGCTTCTACCAGCAAAACGTGGCCCATCCACTTGGGTTGGTAAAGGGTGTCCATACTAAAAGTTCGTTAAGTGCAGGAAATAAAAGATGAGGGGCATCGAAGGCTTCATCCTCCACAAACAGAAGGACCATCCACCTTTGCTACCCCCTTTTTGTCCAAAGGATCAGTGATCCTTAATCCTAGAAACTATTGTTCAAAATACAAACCATAATTGTTCAGAATCAAAACACCACCAAATAAAACTACCAAACTATAAAAAATGGGCTCCGGCCGCGTCTAGATATATCCATCATTGCCCATTCATGTAGCCTACACCTTTGCTGCCTCAACCACCTTCTCATCACCATCCTTGCCGCTGCCACCAGCTGCCTCCTTAGGATCCTTCACTCCACTGCCTCCGGCTTCAAGAGCTGGTACCCCCTCAGGTTCATCCTCATCATCAAGCTCAGCTAGCCTCTGCTTCCAAGCCTCCTGGTCCCATTCAGACCTGTCAAAGGCAGGATCCTCGGCCTCCTTAGCCATCTTCAGCATGGCAATAGTAGCAGAGAGCTTAGCCCCATCCATGACCTCTGTCCTCTCTTTTTGGGCTGTGATCTCAGCCAGGAGCAGTTCCTTCTGCAGCATGTTGACCTCCTTTTCCAGGGAGGAGATCTTTTTATCTTTAGCAAGGGCAATTTTTTGGAGGTCCAGGTTCTTCTCATCAGCCTCAGCCAGCTTCTGATCTAGGAGGATTTGAACCTCAGCAAATTTCTGCACAAGGAAGAGTTATATAATCAGGATCCTTTATCCTAAAAAAAGTGACATGATTTCAGGATACAGGATCCTTAACTCGGAGACATACTCTTGAAGTTGGCGTTCAATCAGAGGCAGGCCTTCAGCAGGATCAGCAGTCTTCTTCCTTTTTGTCCCTTTGCCCCTGGTGCTCATACCCTTAGGCTCCAGGATGCTTGGGCTTGCAGCCAGCTCTTTCTTAATGGATCGGGAGGATGCAATCTCCTGAATGTCAGCAACGCTGAACCTGGATTCCTAGAAGCGGATTTTGAGGATTTGCCAGCACCTACAAGCATGAAACGCAGATAAGTATTCATATCCTTATTTCATTAAATATTTACATGTATACAAATATGGATACTCACTTGACATGGTGTAGGAAGTGGATGAAACGTCTTCTAAACCCTTTGATTTTGGGGAAAAAGTTCTGATTACATGATCAAGCTTCCAGAAAGCTTCAACTCTCTCCTCGGTGACAGGTGACTTTTGAATATGAGACAGGCTGATGGCTGCATAAACAAAAAGAAGGATCAGCTATCCTCTACAAACAAAAGAAAGATGCTTACCGGTTGTCCTGATCTAAGGATCCTATATCCTATCGTCTGTGTTCCACTTTTTGGGAAGTTGGTTCCCATTTGGAATAGAATCCCTCCTCACGAAGAAGAATTGATTACTCCAGCTTGTGTCATTCTTGGTGGTTTTCAAGATTGGGAGAGGCTTCTGGGGTTTGGACTTGAAAAGGTATCGGTAGGAACCATGGCTTACAAGGTTGTATAGTTGGCTCAATTCAGACATCCCTATGTATATGCCTTCCTGTTCTATGATGTGCTCTAGTGTGTACAGGACTCTCCACACCATCGGCATGGCTTGGATGTAGCAAAGGCCGGTAAGTGTGAAGAATCCCTGTGTAAGAACAGGGAAAGGATAGGTGAACCCTATTTGAAAAGGGGCAGCAGGGAAGGTGATCCAGACGTCTGAGACAGAATCACTCTTGGTTGAAGATTCAAAAGGACGAAAAATAGTGCCATCAGGGAAGTATGAGCGAAACTGATCAACTTCAGGATCAGTGAATCGACACAGCTCCATTGAAGGGTTTTCGGTTAAACCCTGACTCTTTAGTGGACTGCTATGTTCAGGATTTTTGGCTGGGGAGGAGCGAGTATTCATCTTCGCCATGGATTTTCAAAAAACAGAGGATTGAAGATCGGAAGATTAGAGAGAAGAGAGAAGAAATTACCTGCTGGGATCTTCGGATATGGATTTAAAGAAGAGGGTCTCGAGTATAAATGCAGGATTTGATCCTTATCTCTAACCTATTTATAGTGATTATGGTTGCAGGTTATGACTGACGATGACATCAGCACTGTAACGACTATATCTATAAGCAACGGCTAGTCCGAAAATCGTTCAAACATGACTATCTAATTGGATATTAACTAGTCATGTTTGGGGGCAATTGTTAGGGATAGAATTTTATAGCTTATGGATCACGGATCCTCAAGTGTAGCTTGGATCATGGATCCTTAGTTCAGTTTAAATTAAGGATCCTCAGGAGATGCTGCAAGGATAAGGATCCAGGATCCTCAATATTATCCTAAACTAACAATTGTTTCCATCATGTTTTAACTTGTTTTGCAGGTGTATTCGAATGAGACTTGGTCCAACCGAGATTCTAGGGGAATATGCTTGGAACTTTTGCACGTGCATGACCTCCATGACCATTGTGATGATCGTGGGGACCTAGCACCTATTTCGGATAGTTTGTTATTTTAGATAGTTTCTAATTTTAAAAGGGGATACAAGCTTGATTTAGTATTATTAGCAACACACATACACTGAACTCGAACTCTCTGCAAACTCTTGGCGATTATACACTTTTGCACACTAGTGATCCTTGTACAAAGCTTGTTATCATCCTGATTTGTAAACTTTCTTTGTTTAATATAGTTGGTGATCGGTAGTTTCCATCACCCGAGGTTTCTTATGCCGGAGATCATTCATTGATCAAGGGCTTTTTCCTCTTATAAATCCTTGTGTTCATAATTCATTTCATTCATTTGTTGTTTGCACAATTGTTCAATTAACCAAGCATCATACCTCACAAAAATCAGATTTGGTTACATTATCCTTGTGTGATTTTTGACCAAAACAATGAGCATAAATGATTAAAAGAATATGACACATAAATATAACATAACATCTTTAGGCCAGAAATGAAATATTTATGGAAATTAGCCTAATAATTCATTATGTGTATCGTTAAATAATTAGCCGTTACGTTCATTGTCATACACATAATTATATAAATTAGTATCTTTTAAATTTCAATGTCAAACCAAAAGATGTACCATTAAGTTAAACATCTAAATTTTGTTGAAATTTACCATTTTATTATTTTATCTCAAAAACTTATTTTAAGATAGATGATTAAATCATTATGTTAATTGAATTTCAAGGAAAAGACATCCAACTTATTTGTTTTCCAGATAATTGAATTCAAAGAATAATCATTTAGATAACTTAAAATTAAAATAAATTCAAATCGTGGTCTTAACACCCACTGTTTGGAAATATGAAAAGCAAGGCAATTAATTATAGGAAAGTATCGAGTAAAAATAATAATCATCATTTCCATCCTTTTTTCAAATAAAATCTAATTCATGAAAAAAATCATGAATATATAATAAAACGGATAAGGATTACTGTAACTTATTTATTTTACTTTTTAATCACAAAAATATAGATCGTCTCTTGGACTTGATATATGTGAAACAACTAAATTAATGTTTTGTCTGATACGCATCGAAATGCATGTTCATCTATTTGTGATATTTTGTTCAAAGGGTAAAGAAAGAACCAATGCCACATAAGTTATCACAACTCAAATTCAACGACTAATTAGGATATAATCAACATAATGCTCTAATACCACATGTTGATTATGTCTTTAAACATGGGTCAAAAATAAAGAACCTTAATCATGTTTATTCAATCGTAACGTAAATATAGATGCCAAGTTAGAGATACTTACTTGTAGGGATGATTATCTTTGAGAATAAAGATGAAGTCATGATTCCCATTATGGTACCTTGTGTTGATGGATCACATTAGAGAGAATTCTTAGTATTGGTATTCTTCATAATTTTTTTGATCACTTATCATCAATATATAAAGATCAATGAATAATGGTCATGAATAGTGATCCGTTATAAAAACTCTATGTATTCTCTATTAATGGTACCTAAAGGGAAATCATAATTGCTCCTTGAACTAATAAATTTTGACAATTACTACCATCAAGTAATTGTCGGGGACTAGTTATGTCATATTGGTAACGTTACTCAAATGATCCGTAAGGCCACATCAACGGGTTATTTCTAACAAATTAAACACATGAAAGAACCAAATGTGGGTCAAAATCACATACACGAATCAGTGTTATTGCTAAGTAATTAAATTTTGAATTGAAAATTGTAAGAAAGAATTGTAATTTGAAAGAACCATAATCTAGAAAAGGAATCGGGATTTGTGATACATTTGGTTAACCATACAATCACGAAGGAATTATAATTTATCATTATTGCCACCACCTATGTGTCGTTGCCATCACTACCGCCGACAACTACCATAGGTGGTGATACTAGTGACTATTTAGCGGTCGATGAGGTGTTTGATTCTATTGCTCGTCATTTTGGTAAAATTCTGCATGGGTCTCAAAGGTCTTCGGATAACATTGATTTCTCGGTGAACTGCATCGGAGTGTTGACAGGGGATGGGGTTAGAGTCGCTGAGGAAGCAACTATAAGCTGGAAAGACAAAAAGTACAAAGTCTGGGTGGAAGAAGAGTTGTCAGAATGGCTGCCGGAAAGTCTGGGAGAGACCGAGTCTATTTCGTCGGAGGAAGAGCTATCGGATGATGGTGTGTCGTCTCAGTTCCATGTAGACGAGTTGGGAGATGAACAGATTTTAGGGAATTTGGAGACTTTGAATGAAGGTAATAATGAGGTTCTAGTTGAGGTGCATGATGTTCCCAAGTTGCATGGGGTGGGGAGTTTACATCGAGTAGATGAGGAGGTGGGTAAAGAAAATCTGCATGAGGGTGTAGACCCCGAGGGAAGTGCTTTTAGCCAAGGAATATTTAATAATGACTCTGCTATTTTGTCTGCCCCCTTTCCCTCGTGTAATGTCAAAGCCAAAAATAAACCTTTCAACATCTTCAAGGATAAGCACCAAAGGAAGCCCATCTCTAAAAGCCCTTGTAGTGACAATAGGCCCAAAAAGAGACAAAGAAGCGTATCGGGGGAGCCCAGTTTTTTTACTTGGCCTGTTGGGCTGAATCCTATGGATAAGCTTAATGAGATTCCGTGTGTGAATCTGGTAGATAACCTGGGATCCTCTGGTTCTGAGACGAGGTCAGAGGATATCGCTGGCAGCTATCGACAAAGGGAGTCTGATCCAGGTCGGTCGGAGAGGCCTCTCTCTTCGTCGAATGTGGTGCTGGAGATGCAGAAAGTGGATTCCGAAAATTTTAGCAAGAAAGATAGTCTTCATCAGGAGCTTGTTGCTACGGTTGAGTTGGGTAAAGTTTTGGGCGTTCAGCTGGGAAATCACTCTAGTAAGATCAAGGAGGCGATTATCGGTGAAGGTAATAATGTGGTCTTTAAATGAATTTCATGAGTCTGAATGTGAGAGGCATTGGGGGGTGTCAAAAAGATGGGTGGATTAAGGGGTTAAAGATCAGAAATAAGGTTGATTTTATGGATTTTCAAGAAACGAAACAGGAGGATTTATCCGGGTTCAGGTTTGAAAGTTTCTGGGGTAATAAAAATTATGGTATGGAGTTTGTTGGGTCGGTGGGGAAATCTGGGGGTCTTCTTAGTATCTGGAACTTAGGGTTATTCGAATTGGTTAGCTCTATCAAACGGAGATACCTGCTGGTTACTAGGGGTAAGCTCAAAGGTAGCGGGGATGTTTTAAATATTATTAACGTGTATGCTCCACAGAATACGTCGGCAAAATTGGCTCTGTGGAACGAAATTAAGGCCATTATGGAAGGTTTGGATGGTAAATGGGTGGTGGTTGGGGATTTCAACGCGGTCAGGAACGTGTCTGAGAGAAAGAATTCCGGTTTTAAAGCTTCATGTGCTAATAATTTCAACGCGTTCATAAACCAAGCTAACCTTTTGGAATACGATATGAAAGGATTTAATTTCACCTGTGCGAGAGACAATGGGAAGAAGTTGAGTAAACTTGATAGATTCTTAGTTTGCCCCGAGTTCTTTTGCAAATGGCCGAGTGCTTCTCTGAGGGCATTACCATTTTTATATTCGGACCATTGTCCGCTTATTTTGGAGGTGGGTGACAAAAACTTCGGTTCGAAACCTTTCAGGTTGTTTGATGTTTGGCTGGATAAAGAGGGTTTTAGCGATACGGTTGAGAAAGCTGCCAACTCCGGTGGTATTCTTGGCCCTCCAGATAGTTGCTTATCGGCTAAATTCGCTAGAATCAGGAAGGCGGTTAAAGAGTGGAGGGATAATTATTTAAAGAAAGAGGGGGAAGTGTATTCGTGTGCTTTGGAGGAGCTGGAAGTCTTAGAGAAGAGCATGGAAGATAGAGCCCTGAACGAAGAGGAAGAGTGGGCTTTCATCGAAAATAAAAAAGTTATTATGGAAATGGACTTGAATACGTGTTCTGAAGCGAAGCAAAGAGCTAGAGTTAGGTGGGCCTCAGAAGGCGACGCTAATACAAAGTTTTTCCACTCTCTCGTTAATCTTAGGAAGGCCTCTAACCTTATCCCAGGGCTGAATTTATCGGGGAATTGGGTAACGAAACCGTCGAAAGTTAAAAAAGAAATTATGAATTTTTTCCGCAGCCGGTTCAAGGAGGAGTGGGAGATTAGGCCGCAGGTGAGCTGTGATAATTAGAAGATTCTGGAAGAGTCAGATAGGTTGTTCTTAGTTCAGCAGTTTTCGGAGGAGGAAATAAAAGCCGCAGTGGCGGATTGTGGCAGTGATAAGTCTCCAGGTCCCGATGGCATTAATATGAGATTTATTAAAAAGTTTTGGTATTTATTCGAAAAGGATTTTAAAGAGGTGCTGGATTCTTTCTTTGTCAACGGGGAGTTCAGTGTGGGTAGCGGTTCTTCCTTTATCACGTTTGTTCCTAAGATTAAAGATCCGGTAGAGTTAAAAAAACTATAGGCCTATTAATTTCATTGGAATCATTAGCAAGGTTGTCTTTAAGATTCTTGCGAATCGACTGAAGAAGGTCATCGGGTCGGTAGTGTCGGACTCGCAATCCGTGTTCTTGGAAGGGAATTTTATCCTGAACGGCCCCCTTATGGTCAATGAATTGTATACGTGGGGTAAAAAGTTCAAAAAAAAGGATTTTTCTTCAAAATTGATTTTGAAAAAGCCTACGATAATGTAAATTGGAATTTTCTTTTAGACACTATGTCTAAAAAAGGTTTCCCGGAGCGTTGGTGTCTTTGGATCAAGGGTATTCTAAATTCCGCGAGGTCCTCGGTGCTTGTCAACGGGTCGCCGACGTTCGAGTTTCAGTGTTACAAGGGTCTTAGACAAGGAGACCCTATTTCGCCGTTTCTCTTCATATTGGTAATGGATGTTCTCTAGTGTTTGCTAGATAAGGCGAAGACGGAAGGGCTAATAAACGGGATGAAAACGCCTAATAATGGGCCCATTATATCTCACCTTTTTTATGCGGATGATGCCATCATTTTAGGGGATTGGTCGGAGGTCAGTATCCTAAATGTGGTTCGGATTTTGAGAATTTTCCACGTGTGCTCGGGTTTGAAGATAAATTTAGATAAATCTAATATTTTTGGCATGGGTGTGGGAGCGGAGGACCTTGACTCGATGGCTTCGGTTATTGGCTGTAGAGTCGGCTCCTTTCCTTTTTGTTACTTGGGGGTTAAAGTTGGTGCGAATATGAACCGGGTCGCCAATTGGAGCCCGATTTATGAGATTTTTGAAGCCCGGTTGTCAAGTTGGAAGGCATCTATGCTTTCTATTGGGGGCAGAGTTGTGCTTATCAAATCCGTGCTCGAGAGTCTTCCAAACTACTATTTCTCACTTTTCAAAGCCCCGAGTAAAGTGATTGCGGATTTGGAAGCAAAAATTAGAAGGTTTTTGTGGGGAGGGAATGAGGGAAATAAGAAACTTCATTGGGTGGCTTGGGATACGGTTACCCTTCCTAAAGATCAAGGGGGTCTTGGATTAAGTAAGCTCAAAAATATCAATGTGTCGCTCCTTTCCAAATGGGGGTGGAGGTTAAAAACGGAAAGGAACAAGTTGTGGGCTAGAGTTGTAGAAGTTATTCACAATACGAGGCTCAACTGGGATTTTCTTCCTTTTAGAAGATCAATGGGTGGGGTTTGGTGCAACATAGTGAAAGTTCTCTCTAAATCCACGGTGGAAGGGCGTCCATTGAGGAATTTTTTTAGAAGCAAAGTTGGTAACGGGGATAATACGTCCTTTTGGCTGGACCCATGGTTATGTAACGAGCCGCTAAAAGATGTCTTTCCAGAATTATTCAAGATCGAAAAGGTGAAGAGATGCTTGGTGGCGGACCGGCTGAACGGATGGGCGGCTGCGAGCGGCTTTTTTCCAGCTTTGTTTGGGCCTGGACCAGGCCAATTTCGGCTGGGGTGGAGGTTAATGAGTTGGCTGGATTATGTGATAAGTTGAATCAAGTGTCTCTTTCTGATAGTTCTGATGCTTGGGAGTGGATAGGGGCGGTCGACAAGGAATATAGTGTGAAAGCTGTTAAAAAGCTCTTGAATAAAGAAGGGCGGCTACCCTCCCACCAGCAGGAGCCGATAGAAGACTGTAAGTGGATTCCCGACGAGTGTAATATCTTCGTTTGGAGAGCGGCCATGAACAAAATCGCGACGGTGGAGGCTCTAAAAAAAAGAAACATTAATGTTCAGGAGGAGTCGTGTGTTCTATGCAGGGATGGGGAGGACTCGGTTTCTCATATTTTCTCGGCTTGCTACACGGCGTCGGTTGTTTGGAATCTCATTAGTAGGTGGGTTAATGTTCAGAATTTGTTTTTCTTTGGTTTCAAAGACATAGTGGAGATTCATGAGCATGTTGGTCTATCCGGAGATAAAAAGGAAGCTTTCAAAGGCATTGTCAGGATTGCGGCTTGGCTCATTTGGAAAGCTAGGAACAAAGCGAGGTTCGAGAATAAGGAGGTTAGAGCGGATCTTATTATTAGTGAGTTAAAGGCTTTAGGATTTTTATGGTTTAAAAATAGGTCGAGGTTCAAAAATTTGTCGTGGCAAAATTGGTGTAAATTTGTTATTATGTAATTTTGGTTGTTTTTTGGGTCCCTCGGTTTGAGGTGGTTCGGTTTGTTCTAATGAAGTTTACCTTTCAAAAAAAAACATTAGTGACGGCGACAGTGTGATGGTAGTGGTGATTCCAATGGGTGAGAGTGGAGGGAAGTTTGAATTTCTTTACATGAATGAATTTTCTCAATTAAATTTATTATGATTCCAATTCCAAAAAGAAATACAAACCAAACACGCTGACAATAAAATTTAGATTTCATTTCCAATGATTTTAGCAAACCAAACACCATCTTATTATTCTAAGATTTTTTTCTGGCTAAAATGTGTCGTGTCGATCTTTTATATAGATCCATGTAAGCAAAGGATGTTACATAAGATCTTAATATGATCCTATTGTAAGTTCTCGGTGGTGTTAATTTAAAAACTTTTAAATGTTCTAACGTTATTAAAATAAATAGGTTAAGGTTCCTCTACAAAGGACCATTAACCTAAGAAGTCAAGGAAAAAAGATGAGGACATGTGGTATTGAATAAGATAAGTCATTGAGGGTATTGGTGTAATTGTGTCCATAATGCCAATAAGGAAAGATAATGCAGTTACTATTTGGAGAGATTTTTCAGGGTTTTTATTTTTTAACCATATCTCCGATTAATCTTACATGATCGGCGTTTTAATAAAGTCTCAATTCATGGTGTTTTACAACATGTGTTTCCAAAAGATGTTCTTAGTGTGGTGTTTTATTCAACAGTAATAACACAACATCAATACATGGTGTTTTAATCGTATCTAGTTTATAACATGGTGTTCTAATAAAGTCACAGTTCAATTTGTGGTGTTTTACAACCTGCGTTTCTAGATGATATGGTGTTTAAATAGCGTATGGTGTTCCTACATGTTTACATAACGTGGTGTCTTAATAAAGTCTTAATTTAGTTCATGATGTTTTACAATCTGTGTTTCCAGAAGATGTTCTTAGTATGGTGTTTTATACATAATAAGAAGATATCTCTTAATATAGTGTTCTATACATGCGTCACATGGTGTTTTAAACCTGCATTTCTTAAATGTGTTTTAGTATGGTATTTTATTCCTTTTTTTTTCAAAAGATGATCTTATCAAGGTGTTTTACACCACCTGCAATCTGGAATACTTTTGTATGTAAAACCCCATTTTTGGGCGATCATCAATCTGTTTTTTAGAAATTCAGATTTTGAAGGAAGAGAGGGAGCTTGATAATTGCAAGTTATATATGACAATTTCTGATTTTAAAACAAGATCAATTACCATTCTACCCCTATGCTCGTCGATTAATAGTTATTTAAATAACATTATTTACAATTTTGCCACTTCTAGATCTTAACCACACATTAATCCATCCAATGACCCAAAATCCTTGTCACTTTTCTTAGATAAAACCTCCTTTATAGGATAACTCGACCCTAAAATAAAATAAGGAAATGAATACCTAATGACGCATAAAAAGACCTTTAAATAGTATTCTATAAACTGAGTCCATAATAACTAAGTATTCCGTAATTATGTTTTAACTTTTAACATGTAATAGATGCCTTGTAATTAGTCGTGTTTTATACTTTAGACGTAATTATTTTATATGCATTTATATTCTTTAGTCAAGCTCTCCACGTGCCTTGACATATATTTTTGGTTTCGTGTCATGCTCGTATAAAATTTCCAGGTTTATTGTCAAGTTCAACATGACTCCTTTAGCATAGAGGTGGGCAAAAAAAACGGTTTGTTAACCGGAACCAGTTAATAACCGGTAGAACATTAATCGGGTAGTGGTTAATTTTAACCGCCGGTTCTTAACCGGTTGTAGATATTGAGAAGTGGAACTGGTTTTTAACCGAACCATCGGTTAACTGAAAAAAAATAAAAAAAGGGGAAAACCCCGTTAATTAATAGAAAAAACGGTTATTAACCAAACTAGTTAAAGTGAATAACCGCAAAAAAAAACTGGTATGCGGTTTTTTTTTTTTGGGGGGGGGGGGGGGGGGGGGCAAATGAACCGCCAGTTTGGTTACAAAAAATAAAACTGAGATATGCACCTCTAGCCCTCTTCTGCATCCTTCGTCGCCCATCTACCACCATGACATACCCAAAGATTTGTCATATGAAAACCAACAATGGGTTGGTAGCCATGGGTGATGGCACATCCATCCTTGGAATCCCATTGCGGGTGCCGATAGCGACCCAGTATTTTTTTTTTTTTCATCAAGGTCACAACTTTTGGGTGTTTGTCTATCAAAGGGATATTTTACTAGGTAGTCATTCGAGTGTTTTTTACCGGATTCAGTTAGGTCACTAGTATTTTGTTTACTTGAGTTTGAAGATGATTTTAATTTCATTTTTAACCTTTCTAATTTCTATATTCACTTAAAATAAGTTGGGTACATAAAAAAAGCCCTTAGGCTGGGCTAGGGGAAGTGGGTGAGGCGAAGATGATGTGGCGGTGTTACAGGACAGAGATGAAGGAGTGGGATGGTCATCTCAAATTTGGATGTAGATAAAAAAATGGAAATGTGCCATGCGGAAGGAACCAATGGAAGGGTCGAACACCAAAAAGGTTACGTAATATAGCTCCTTCGTGCACCCGTAGTCGCACGGTATATAACGCCAAACACCCTCGTCACGCCTTATAGCGCCGGGGAACACCGCCCTGGCCGGCGCTCTGTGGCGGTTTGAAACGATGCACGCGAAAATTATAAATGGAGTTTGGTGTTGGGGTTTGTGTTGGTCTCTCACACACATATATTTACATGCGTATGTAGGTATAATTGAAACACACTCAAGTTATACATACAACCCCCTCTCTTACACATTTTATCACTCGTCACATAACCCCCCCCCAAATGGGCTTGCCCGCTTCACATGGTCTTAGGATGCATGTATCTAAACAAAAAAGTTGCAAAGTTCAAACTCCTTACCAAGCAAAACACTGTCAAGTGTATAATTATAACTTGTATTGAATACTATGACGTTAAAAGCAGGGGCACTTATAATACCCATATTTACATAATCTACCCACTAATATTTACATAATGTAACCTCTAACCAACCATAATTACTTTGTTGTTTAATAAAGATGAGATTAACCACTCAACTCGCATCAGTTTTTATTATATTCCCCAAGTTTTTACAATGGTCGTACAAGAAAAACTACATGATCAACCGACTTTTTGCGTTTGGCCAAAACTTATTTATATACCATTTCATGTAAAAGTTGTACACTATCCGGTAGAAGGAATGGAAAGTATAACAAAACAAAACAACAGAAGACAGTTAAACAGTCCGTACATAAAAATATGCACCTTTTCACCCGAATGCTATAAAACTAGATCGAAACATATACCATAACGATACAAAATACATGGAAACTAGAAAGACGGCAATCGTCCTTTACCCTTCCCAGCTCGCATTTTCTTGCAGTGCAGTATAAATAAAAATCTACTGCAATCATCAAAATTTGTGACTCGCCAAAATTTTAGAACAGGAAATGACAATTAGTGACGAGCAGAGCACCAGCAGCAGGAGTAAGAAAACGGGTCCGGAGCTAAAGATAAACGATTTATGTGTTACCAGTTATTTAGCTGAGATGTAATACTTTTTACGATTGGGTGATATTCTGTGTGTATGTGTCGTTTAGCTTTTTCAGAACCAGGACGTTCCAGCCACTCGTCATACAAGATCTTCACAATTGGGTTTTCAAATGGATTAGTGACCAAAACCTGAAAATTATCCAAATATATTTAAATTAATGTTGTATAAATCAAAAGCAACGGATGGTGAATCTTTGATACTTACATTTTCCATATATGCCGTCTCCAATGCTTGAATCAAATCTTTCCCGGATTGTCCTGGTTTTGGCTTCAGTTGGCCACCTCCATTTAAGCACCCTGTTCAGAGTTCACCGTGAAATTTAAAACCCATTTCTTATTCTCCCTGGTTACATGTTATATTTGATATTTATTCTTGAACCAGTTCTTCAAACCACAAAAACGTCGACCCCTTCACTTACGAATGAGTCAATTTGGCTTGTATTTCATTGATTTCATCTAAAGTGGGTGTCATGATTTTTAGCTAAAAAGGGGAGTTGGTCAGATGAGTTGAAACTTGCCAAAGTCTATATCCAATACATACAATCTCCTAATTCACTGTTATTCACAGATTCAGGATTGTAGTCTCTATGAAAGTGTTTGCATGTCTACCTGGCCCATTTTAACCAATACTAAAATACAAACAATTCAACCCGAGCTCATTTTGAACCGACATGCAACCACTTATCTAGCCACCTCTAACAATCACTTTGTCTAGCTTAATGTTTTTGCATGTCTAAAGAAAAAAAAAACAAAAGTGCAAAATAATTGCGTTAAGCTGTTTTGCTATCTAGCATCAATCTGAAAGCAGCTAAATAAGAGGGGGGGAAATGAGACAGTAGAAAGATACCTGAAGGGCAAGCCATGATCTCTAAATAATCGTAATCAGATTTCCCAATTTTAAGTTTCCTCACTACATTTTGCAAGTTCCGGAAACCATAACATAGAGCAAACTTCAATACGGTTTTACCATCTACCTGCAAATTATATTGATTTTAATTTTATTTATTTTTTTACAATAATTTGTTGAGTTCATAAAACGCACAACATAATATCCAACAAGTCATTAGAAAGTAGAAGTTAACTTACTTCTAAAGTAACTTCCTGGAAATCTAAGTTCCTCACGGTTCTGAAATCCAGAGGCCCTCTGATATCATGACCAAACAGTGTTTTGGCAGCATAACGGAATATTGTATCTGCATATCCTCCTGAACTTCCCCTAACCCCAAAAAGATTTCCTTCTTCACTCACATTGGATAATCTGCATAAAGGTAACATGAATTTTAGTTTTTATATTTTCGAAGAAATTCAAAAGAAGCTAATGTTTGTTCTGCTTACATTTTATCAAGAGGAGACTCATCCAAATTGCTGAAGTCTACTGCTTTTAACTGCACAACCAACAGAATGTAGAAACATTTCCTTATTCGGAAAACATATCATGTTAAAATTACCTATTTACCCATTATCAACACGTGTTAATTACTTCTTTTGATGGCAAAATAACTTTGTTATATATGAGCAAAATTGAACATTGACATGTTAATGAGTGGATGTACTAAAAGATTATAATTTATAAATATAAAAAAAAACGATATACTATTATCAGCTTATATAACTATTGGCGTACCTGTATTAAATCTATAACCTCTCCAGTTGTCAACACAGAATCTACCTCTGTAGTCATTTGATCTTGGTCTTGGAAAACAAAATCATCCCTGGACGCCTCAAGCTTTTTGTCGTAACAAGGCATCACTGTCACGTGATAAATATCACTTGGCCTGTAGAGGTAATGCATATAAAAACATATGTAAGCATATGAACAATATAATATAACTGTATATATTCACAAAAATAAAGATGCTCACCGAACACCTAATTTATGGCATAAATGGTGTTTGATGATAGCTCCAATGGATTGTTGGGGGCTCTTCACTGAAGATATATATGGCAGAACAAATGAACCAAGTGTTTTCTCAGCATAGCATATCCAACCTGAATATATTTAAAAAAAAAAAACATTTATCATTAAAAAGCTTTTATAGGTACTTACAAAACGCTGCCAGAGAGATAATCGTACCTGGGCATGCAGAGGATATCATGGGTAGAAATGATTTAGATTCCTTGTCATCAAAACGGCTTTGTTTATATCGTGATATGAACTCATTACAAGATTCAATAAGAGACAAATCTTTACTACAGCTGGTATCATATATAGCATTAACTCCCAATGACTTAAACAATGTGGTTAGTTTCCTGAAAACCTGTAACATACCATTCATAATTACCTTTAAATCCACTAGCGGTATTAAACGCGCGTCTAATTCATTTAGCAAAAAAAAATAGAAAAACAAATTCAACCCCATAGCTTTTGTAAAATATTCACATGGCGGTATCTACCTGAACTGGAGAAAGACCGTAATGCACAGCAATAGAAGCCCTAGACTGGGGTGAAAGAGAAACTATAACAGTTTTTCCATTGTTTATATTAGATAGAAACTCATCCAAGCTTTGCTTCTCTAGCATAACAGTCTCTGCAGAAGTAATGCACCCACTGCATGATTACAGCAATATTACCAATTTAATTAATTACTTTTATCAAAATGTCGTCAAAAGATGGTCAAAATGAAATCGAGAGTACATGTATAAGTATTGTAATCTACACATTTAAAATGTCCAAAATTCAGAAAGTCCTACCTGCAAGCTAGGCAATCCTTGAGTGATATTTTTACTGGATCTGTTTGAAGTGTTTCTTTAGCAGGTGCTGCTTTTGCAAGCTTCTGTTCAAGAGAAAGTACTTGGGAAATAAATTAAAATTTAAAAGTATAACGTATATAATGCATAGTCTTAATTCTCTGTGACACACTGGCTATAGCACCACTATAGTACCGCTATAGCGGTATTTACCGGTATTTAGCGCCGCTAGTAGCGGAACCGCTATAGGCCACCGCTACACACCCTGAGGTCCGCTAACCGCTATTGACTGCTTAGCTTCAACGCAAAACTTTTCAAATCCATAATTGTTGTCAACTAATTCGCATGTCAAGCACCATCATGTCAAACACCATCGTTCTACTAATCTACTTTTAGCACTTGTTAACAGAGTTTCAAAGTGTCTACCATTTCTTTTACAAAATACAAAAGCTGATCAATTTCAAGGGTGACTCAAACATCTTTAGAAATGAAACAAAGCTCTTTCTCATGTAATAAAAATCTACATGACTACTAAATCCCTCTATTTTCTAACCAAAATCAAACTACCACAGTTTTGATGTCCAAACTCATTCTAAATAATTCCAGAAGCAAGTTTTCTGTTTAAAACAGTAAAAAAATTGCTAAACTGCACTACATCTGTACTACTGATGACCTAGGGTTTACAAATAACAATAATCATCAATCTTCTGGGTTTTTCACGCATTCCTAACTAAAACCATCATAAAATTATAAATAATTAGCTAAACATGAATTACAACTAGCAAAGCCAGTCTAAACACTAACAACCTAGGGTTTACAATAATCATCAATCTTCTGATTTTTCTCACATTCCTAACTAAAATCATCGCAAAATTTAAAATAATTAGCTAAACATGAGTCACAACTAGCATAAAAGAGTCTAAACGCGAACAACCTAGGGTTTACAATAATCATCAATCTTCTAGTTTTCTACACACTCCTAACTAAAATCACCGCAAAATTTAAAAATCAGCTAAACACGAATTACATCCAGCAGAAAACAGTCTAAACACTAACGACCTAGGGTTTATAATAATCATCAATCTTCTAATCTTTTAAACATTCCTAACTAAAATCATTGCAATTTTTTTATTGATTAGCTAAACATGAATTACAACTAGCATAAATGATGAACCAGTCTAAACGCTAATGACCTAGGGTTTACAATAATGATCAATCTTCTAGTTTTCAACACATTCCTAACTAAATTCATCGCAAAACTTTAAATAATTAGCTAAACACGAATCACAACTAGCATAAATGATAAAACAGTGTAAACGATAACGACCTAGGGTTTACAATAATCATCAACCTTCTAATTTTCTACACCTTCCTAACAAAAAATCATCTCAAATTATAAACAATTAACTAAACATGAACAACGAGTAGCATAAAACAGATAAAACCTAACGACCTAGGGTTTCAGAAATCGGAGATAATATAAACCTTTGGTTTATCAGCAAGTCTAGCGGAACCGGACTTCATAGAAACAACACATCCTTGTGACGGTGCGATGAAATCGTTGAGGTCGCCGATCCGTAGCGTCGCCGAGAATTTTTCCGACATATTTTGGAGTCGATTGGTGATTCAGAGTCGAAATCAGGCGTAAATGAAGTGAGATTGAATATAGTTTGTGTGGAGAATTGAAGGTGGAATTGAGAACAGAATGAGCGAAGATAGCGTAGAGAGGAATTTATGGGCCGTACGCCGTCGTTAGTCGGCGGCGATAGGGGCTTGATTATATATAACGTGTGCTCATGCGATACAAGTTTTAGTGACGCTTATTTCTTCGGGTTTCGGGTTTGGCAAAAGTAGCGGGTGGCTGGTAGCTGTAGCTGTTAGTAGCTGTAGCTTTTTAGTAAAATGTATAAAATAACCAAAATGAACATAACTAAAAATTTAAAAAGTTTGTGTATTAAAAAGTTTGTTATCTTTAGAGGTTAAAATAATCATTTTTTTCTATAAGCTTGTAGCTCCTTCTAAACGCTACTCGTATGAGCGTTCAACCAAAAGCTTCAAGCTCCTAACCAAAAAGCTTCAAGCTCCTTCACCCAAACAAGACTTTTATTAAGTAGGAGTTTTTTCTTAAAAGCTTAAAGTTAGAAGCTCCTAAAAACCCCTAAAAGCTTCATACCAAATATATGCTTCGTCTCAAAGTGTTTAATGTAATATAACGTTTGTTGATCATTTATTGAAAAAATGAACGAATATGAAAAAAAAATTATATTTGATTAGTTAAATGAGTGTTAGATGGTTGCATTTGTTAAATAAGTCTGTTTTTGATTTCATGATCATTTGTGTTCATAGTTTGACTAGTTATCAAAAACTTACATCATTGATACACTATTTGGAGATAATTATATTTGTGTTTATTTTATCTAACTTATGCTTTTATTTTGGGATAATTATGTTTATAATTTTTTTTATAAACGGTATATGTTTGTTTGTGTTCGTGAACTGTTCGTGAATAAGTTCAATTTCTCAATGAACTGATAAGAACGGGAATTTTCATTCGATGTGTGTACGTGAACAAGTTTAAATGTTAATAAATGAACAAACTTGAAAAAGGTTTCGTTCTATTTGGTTTGGCTTGTTTATAGCCCTACTTGTACGTCATCTAGTGCTGGTTTAACAAGAGAGAAAGATAGTATTGCACTTTAGTTGTGTTACCGAGCCAACTTAACTAGGAAAATGAAATGAACTTGGATGAAGCAGGGAAAAGTCGTGTCACAAATTTCTTTTCAAAGGAAGCTCGGAGAAAAGGTTAGAAAATTGTAATTTTCTTTGATGAATGGACACACACATAAAAGTTTTAATTTTTTTAAACACGAAATTATATTATATATTTTTCCTTCTTTTTATCGTGTTGATGAACACAAAACTTAATTATGGCAGTCACAACCTAATTATTTATTCTTATTCTTAAATGAAATGAAAGTGACCGTCATTTATAAATTATTGAATAAACTGTCATTTTGGTTTTTGAGGTTTGGTCACTTTTGCTATTTTAGTCTAAATTTGAAACCTTTTGCATCTGGGTCCCTGTGGTTTCACTTTTATTGTCATTTTGGTCCAAAAATAAAATGGTTCATATTTCTCAAATTAAATCCTAGTATTTTGTTCTTTTCTTCATGGGCAAAATGGTCATTTCCTTTTTATTTTATTAAAACAATAATGTTTTTCTTTTTCATAGTCATCTTCCTCTCTTTCTCTTCACTTTTCCAGAAAGAAACCCACCGAGATCACTCACTCGCTCTCTCTTCATTCTTTTTCTTCATGCCATTCATATCATATTTGCCATGAATCTACCAAACTATGGGCATGTTTGGCTAAGCTTTTTGAAAACAACTTATTGACTTATTGGCTTTTTGGAAAAGTCAGTATGGAGTGACTTTTTGGAAAAATCACTTTTCCCCTCACATACAACCTGGTTGTCAAACATCATTTTGGAGTTTATGACTTTTCAAAAAGCCAATAAGTTGTTTCAAAAAGCTTAGCCAAACATGCCCTATGAGCTAATTCTCATAAGTTCTCCCTAACCTGGAGCATTCCCTCTTCTCTCAAACCCTTCCAATCTTGGTCCTAAAACAAGCCATATCTGGTTTCGAAGATCAAGTATTGGTGGTTATTGTGAACAACAACGGCGGGATAAAAGATCTTTTTTTGAAGTAAGATATTAAAGCACATGAAATCCAACCCTATTGAGGACCTGCCTTTGCGGCTGTGTGTGTTTGTCAAGAAAAGTAGATAAAGATTAATCGCAACAAATATCAAGAAAAGTAGATAAAGAGAGAAAATTTTATGATAATTTAACGAAAAAGAGTAGATTAAAGGAAAACAGAGAAGGATAACAACTCTTGAAGGGGTTTTAAGCTTCAAGAGCTTTAAAGCAACTGCCTTTGTGGCTAAAAGAGCTTCAAAAGATGAACAATAGATTAAAGACTTGTGGATTCTTCTATTATGGTGGTTTTTTCATGAGGTTAGGTTGAGTTTGATGGTTAAAAAACATAGTTTTTTTGCATTGTGGTTTGTGGGTGTTGAAGTTCATTGTAATTAGAAAAATGTTGTTGTTGTTCACAGAATTGAATGATGGGTTTCTTCTGACTCATTTACAAGTTAACAATCATGTGTTGATCTCTGTGTGTGTTTTTCTATGGGGACAATTGAATGATGGGATTAATTAATTTGAGTAGGAGTTTGGTGGAAAGTCTATTTTTCCTAGAAAGTCTAGAAACCAATGAGAATTGGACATGTGGCATTGAGTTATTTTAACTAAAAGGGCAACTATGTAATTTCACATTATAATTTTATTTTTGGAATTTATTTTTCATTAACTAACATTCCATGATTTTCGGAATTCTTGTTGTTTTCGAATTCAAATCTGGAGGTCAATGTGTTTATCTGGAAAACTATCAGCAGGTCTTGGTGATGTGTTTTACCAGTCAGAGAGGTTGAAGTCAGTGTGTTTTAACATTCTGAAGTCAATATATAATCAGGTTGTGTTTTAACAGTTCTTTTGCATTTTTAACACTCTGAATGTGTTTTATGTTGTTGTCTATGTCACATTACATCAAATTGTGTTTTTTGATGATTAAATTACATCATAATGTGTTTTACAACAGGTTGTTTTATACTGAAGTTTAACAAATCTGATTGTGTTTTACGTCAGCAGATTTGCTGGAGGATTCTTGATATTGTGTTTTAAAAGCAAGCAGATTTCTTGACATTGTGTTTTAACAGCAAGCAGATTTCTTGACGCTGTGTTTTAACAGCAAGCAGATTGCTGGCCATTGTGTTTTAACAGCAAGCAGATTTCTTGACGCTGTGTTTTAACAGCAAGCAGATTGCTGGAGGATTCTTGACATTGTGTTTTAACAGCAAGCAGATTTCTTGACATTGTGTTTCAACAGCAAGCAGATTTCCTTGACGCTGTGTTTTAACAACAAGCAGATTGCTGGACATTGTGTTTTAACAGCAAGTAGATTTCTTGACGCTGTGTTTTAACAGCAAGCAGATTTCTTGACGCCGTGTTTTACCATCCATGCTGGTAATCCTTCCATTTATCAAGAACGACTCAGAAACCACGGTACATGCCTCTCTACAATCATCAATTAAAACAGCAAAAACGCAGCCAAGTTACAAGCAGATTACGACCGAAAACGTATATGCACTTCAAGAACTTTAATCACAACACAAGATATGAATACCTAGTGAAGAAAAGGGGTATGAACAAGCTTTGGAACCGAAATCTGAATGCTTTTTGGGGTCCTGTTTTGCGTCGCCAGCAGCAAGGGGAAAGAGATCGGTTTAGATAGGGAGAGAGAGAGAGAAAGAAGGGGAAATCGCATGATTTTAGGGATTTGGTTATTGATATGACAGTTTCTTGACTTATTTAAAACACTTCCAATTACCAAAATACCCTCACTATATTAAAAGTCTATAATTATATAACTCAGATATTACGAAAATGCCATCCATTTGATCTAAGCCATTAAACACACCAATCGGAAGGCCCAGATCGCTTCCTAGACTTTCTAGGAAAAACACACTTTCCGCAGGAACCCTACTCTAATTAATTTAATTAATAATTTGTTAAAATAATACTTGTAATGACCAAATTACCCATGAAGAAAAGGACAAAACATCAGGATTTAGTTTGAGGAATTTGAGCTGATTTCATTTTTGGACCAAAATTGCAACAAAACCAAAACCACAGGGACCCAGATGCAAAAGATTTGAGATTTGGACTAATGTGGCAAAACTGCCCAAACCTCAGGACTCAAAATGGCAGTTTACTATAAATTATTTATCTCAAGAAAGAATAATGAACCAAAGGTTATATACGGACGCATAAAACGAAGTATTCAGTTAACGACAAAAGATCAAATGCAAATACCCTTATCATACAAAACGTATGAATAAAGTGAAAATGTAAAAAAAAAAAAAAACGCGGTGACATTTTCGTAATTATTTATTTGTAGAATAATTATCAAAATTACCCTACAAATGATCTTGTAGGGTAATTTTGTAAAATTTTCTTGTAGAGTATCATAATTATTATACAAATGATCTTTTATGGTAATTTTGATCTTGTAGAGTAATTTTGAATTGTATGTTGTTTGACAAACTTGAAGAGTAATTTTGATACATTTGTAGGGTAATTTTGATAATTACCCCACAAGATCATTTTACAAAATTACCCTACAAAATCAAAATTACCCATTTTGATAATTACCTTACATGCAAATAATTACGAAAATGTCACCGCGTTTTGTTTTAGATTTTTCATGTCTTTCGTACGTTTTGTACAATAAGACACTTTGTACGTGAACTTAACCTTCAATTAAGATGTAAAAAAGTTTATTTTACTAGTATTATAGTATTTATAATATGGATAAAATCACTATGGTTGAGTAGTCTTACTTTCATAGTTGGAGAAGTCGCTAGGCGCTCCCTAGTCGGATTTGAAAGTACTCGGGAGTACTCAGGAAGTACTCGGCCTAGGCAGAGATTACTCGGGGAGTAATTGGCCTAGGCGAACAATACTCGGGCCTCGGCAGCCTACCTTGTAGTGAGTACTCGGAGCCTAGGCGAGACTTTGACAATAATGCTTACTTTATATAATTGTATCCGTTAAAAAATGGTGAAAGGGATCATATAAGTCAAAATTTTGGAAAGGTCAAGATGGAAATTCAAAGATGGCTCTACGTAATTTCCCTTCGGATTAGGTTAGGGGAGTGGAAAAAGCCAATAATTGAAACCAGCGTTGTCTTTGGTAGTGGGCGTATAGGTCGTCTTTTGCCATTGGGTTATCCTGGGTAGTCAGACCTTTATTTCGTTGGCCCTTAAAGAAAAGAACAGTAACCGGGAATATAGCAAAAACCGAGTCGTTTTAGAAAAAAAACAATAATTCCCTTAAGATTTTTTTACAACCAACATGTATGGTTTAGTTATGGTGGAATTTGGAATAATTAACCAACAAACTTCAATACTTCATGTCATATGTTTGAAGAAAATTCGTCAAAGTTTTCTTTAAATAACAAATTAGTTGTATATATCTATACATTAAAAGACTTGTTGAATTCTTAATTGATACAATATATAATCCATAATTAGAGTTGTTTATTGAAATTAGCTTGAATCCACTCATCATCTAAGTGGACGGTTACAAATTACCAAACAATCTTTATCAATAACCAAAGAGTTACAAAAATCTATAATACAATGTTGCTAACTCATAGCTGAACCATGCTCATCGTAACACAAAAGGGTATGACCATCAAGCAAGGATGGGTCGTTTTTTTGCTTTACACGTGCAACTGTCAGCGATACCGTTAAACCAAACCATAAAAATAGGTTTCAACTGTTTATCAACACTCCTGGCTATAAAGCAATAAAAAAATGCGTTAATTATAAAACAAAAAAATACATTAATTCAGGTAATCCTCACTCTGATGATTAATTGCAACACTTAAATAACAACATAACAAGTACAAAGTTACTGCAACTTAGAGTATTGGTTATAATGATATTAAACATTATAAAGAAAATTCGAACAACCAACACCAAACTTACTCAAACAGAACCAAGCGACCGCATGTCACCAGATTGACCATCTCCTTTAGAAGGCGTAGTATACATGTTCTTGAGCAAATCCTGAATCTTATTATACATCATCATCTGTGATGGCTCACTCACACCAACACTGCTTTGTGATGCTCTTGATGAACTCTCTTGCAGCTTCATTTTCTCAAACAAATAATGTTTTTCAGCTTCGGCTTCATGTAACCGTTGTTTCAAATACCTGCTTGCGTAATCTTCTTCAGATTTCTCAGCTTTGGCTTGCGCAATTCTCTGCAGTCGTTCGGCTTCGCGTCTAGCTTCACTGGCTTTGAGGTCAAACATCTCGGCCTCCGCCTGTTTAAGCCTCACAATGCTTTCCAACTCGTCGACTTGCTGTTTTTTCTTTTGTCTTTCCATTTTAAGTGCGGCTACTTCACGGGCTTTGTCTTTGAGTTCTTGATCGCATGCTTCCAGAGCTAAACGAGCTTTTTTTGTGACGCGTATTTTCTCTTCTTCCACCATTTCCATCTTTTTAATTGCTTCTTGTACAACGTCCGCGATCCGGTTAAATGCTTCTTGTGGGGCCATCAATCGACCTTCACCACCTTCTTGATGCTTTGTTGGGTCTATGTCAAACTCTGCAAAAGTCATCAACAACATTACGTATCTAAGAATAAACTAAACTACACAAGGGTATCGATTACCTTGAAAAAATGACAGTATTGCTTTGGAAGCCAGTGGTTCAGAGACCCCGCTTTTTAACTTTTCAACAAGTTCTCCGCATTTCCAATACAGTTTCCTTCCTCTCGATTCCTCACATCCACGAAAAATCCTACTCACATATTCAAGTTCTCTAACCAAAGCTTCTCGGTCCCACAACGGCGCACAATGATGAAAAACATCTTTGACCCACCCAAATAACTCTGATGTCCTCATGCATGCTCGACACCTAAACAGCATTTCACCTGAGCTTCCTCCATTTACAGTGGACCCCATGCCAATTTGTGCATTGTGTATTGCACAATCCGTGTGAGTCCAGTGTGAACACGAATCACACCCAATCCATCTACACGTATTGACTTCAAAGTCAAACTTGCTACATATCACACACATGCATAGGTTACAGAAACCGTTCCGCTTTGAGCAAATTTCACAAGTACAGTTGTCAGCTGGAATTGAGTTTCCACATGCTATGTTTCTACACCTTTTGTATAGAAATATCTCAATGAGAGAAGCTTGAGATAGACTGACAGTCGGATGTAGAAACGCTTGAATACCGGTTTTGATAGCAACTAGTATCTCTAGCTGTCCACGGTGTGCTAAGATGAGTGATTTTTCTGTTAAGTCGGGCCTACTTAGAACCGCTTTTTGAAGAGAAATATATTCCTCTCTATGTTGAGGACCGCCCATTCCTTCAATAAGACCACGAAGTTCGTTTTTTAGTTTATCCAAAAAGTCATCAGGGAGATGATGCATTCGCTCCGCAATTACATCAACTCTCTCTTTAGTAATATCTCTAAGAGACATTTTATCCGAAGTTGAGATATGGCGGATAACGGAATGTTCAGCAGAACCGTTTTCACGTTCCTTCGCTTTTTCCCTCTCTAAGTGCTGCTGTTTGGATAGCATTAAAGCATCAGATGTGGGCCAGGTTTCGCGTGAGCTAGCACTTTCTGTGGGTGAGTCTCGGACCTGATCAGAATTTGAGCCGTCTGCTGGAACAAGGGAGAGAGATGTGTGCAGTACTCCCGACCTTGGTTGCTGACGTGGCGGCAACATTTTTGGCAATGCTGATTACTGAAATGATAAACAAAAGTAAACCAATTAAACATCATGTACACTGACACTGAATAGTCAACAATAATAACATTAATACATTAAATAAAAGCACTCCGGGTAGTTAACTAGAAAGTCCCTGTCAAATTTGAAGTTAAAAGTACATGATTTGTTCAGGGTGAACGAAGCAGCCTCAGAAAGACACTCGGTTTCACCAACAGTGCCTTTAAGTCGATAGAACGGTGAAGTCTAAACTATGAGAGCAATCATCTACTTATCATTTGTCACCATAAACACGGTCAACAAATTAGCTTCAAACCGCAGTTAGTCGCTAGCTCGAAAAACAAATTCAAGATCTGACCTAATAATAAAGAAAATCATCCTGCTACAATAATCACTCGATTATTATCTTCGTAAAACCCTAAACTCCATAAACAAACACAATCTACAAAACCAGATAAACATCTTACCATCATGATTCTAGTTAACATAACAGTTGACTTTCAATTTCAGATCACAAAATTCATTTTCAACTCCATATATCTATAATTCATAAAGATCAAAAGATCATACCCCCAAACACCTCAAATGAAACCCTAGAGATAGAACACAACGGCCAGTACTCCAATCACACAAAACTATAACAAAAGCGAGCAACAAATCTATATGAAATTATGTTAAACTCCAACATATCAAACTAAAAGCACAAAAATCAACGAATTTAGATGAGATTATCCTCACCTGCATACGAAAATCACTCGAGTTGAAGATAAATTTAACGGATAACCTTCAAATCAAGTCAACGAAGAGAGAGAAGCGCGCAATCTTGAGAATCTCCTCCTATTTTGTTTACGAAACGCTTCAAATTGATACGAACAAAACCCTAATTTCAATTTTATTTTTGTGTTGTGCGTAGAAGTGGATCGTTTTCCTTTTTTCACCTGTTGCGCTAGTGCTCATTGCATTGACCGGCTCAGCCGGTCATAGTTTCGATGGCTTGACGTGTTCTTTGACTTGGTTATATGGTTGACAAATAAGTCTATCTCTGTACTTTTATAAAAAAACAAAGGAAAAATTACTTGGTTGACTAAGTGTCTTTGCAATTTTGTCACATTTCTGTGTCTTTGGAATGTCCTCACAGCTTCGGAAGCGTCCCACTATCATGTTGAAGCGTCCGTTTCCTTTCAAGCCGACACGTGTACGACATGTTGAAGCGTCCGTTTCCGTTACCAAAATGCGTCAGTCACCGACGCATCATAACCAAAAACTTTTTTGATGCGTCCCTGTGTACGTTTCCGAGGCTTGGCCGACGCTTCCGAGGCTTGGCCGACGCTTCCCCGAGGCTTGGCCGACGCTTCCCGAGGCTTGGCCGACGCTAAATAATTAACGAAAAAAAAAGGGAAACTCAAAAGCCGTTTAACTTTTTAACCGTTGCACACATTTACCCCATTATATAACCCCTCACCCCGTTCACTTATCACTTATCACCACCTGCCGTTTCAAAGTTTGCAAACATTTCTCAGCCTTTTCACTATAACTCTGACGCCGTCAACGACCCGAAAATGGCCAACTCCTGGACAGATGTTGAAGATATTGCTATGTGCGAAGCATGGGAGGAGGCCTTTACCGATCCTCCACGACGAGGACATGGTGGGCTCTGGGTTCGTGTTCAACAGATTTTCGCCCAACTACGTGGTCCGGACCACAACCGGACCATTGACGCATTATGCTTCAGGTTCCGTGTACTGCGGTTGGAATGTGAGAGGTTTGATCGATATTTCAAGAAAGTGGAGACAGAAATGCCGGACCTTGGTGAGGACGATCAGAAGGACGTGGCCCTCATCAACTACCGTCATGAAGAGGGACATGAATTCAAATATGTCTCGGAGTGGGAGGCTATTAGGATATGGTTTTAGAATATTATGTGTTGTTATTTTGGTTTTTATTTTTATTATCTTATGTTTAATGTTTAATAGTGTTTAATATAAAATTTTTTGACTCCGTTAACATGTTTATAAGTTAAAAAAATAACTAAAAAATAACATGTTTATATCGTTAAATTTTGACTCCGTTAACATGTTTATAATTTATAAAAAAAATTTGATCATTCTGTATTTGCACAACTTTCCCGAAAATAAATAGATAGTAAATTTTTTTTTTACCTTTGGTCGACGCTTCCGACGCTTCACGGACGCGTTAGCAAACTTAGGCGGACGCTTCAACATCGGACACGTGTCGGCTTGAAAGAAAACGAACGCTTCAACATGATAGGCGGACGCTTCCGAGGCTGTGAGGACGTTCCAAGGGCGCATGAAGGTGACAAAATTGCAAAGGCACTTGGTCAACCAACATTTTGGTAATTTTCCCAAAAACAAAATATCAAAAAATATTTAGACCGAGTCGTATGGAAACCAAAAACATAAAAACAAATATCGGTATCGATATCAGTATTGATGTTGCTTGAGCGGTATCGATTTAGTTGGTAGAAAAGTATGTGTAATGATACGTGCCCATGAGTCCATGACATGTTCCCATGCAATTTTAGTTTCTCCATTTATTTTCCATAGCTCATGTTTAGTGGTTAGTTAATTAGTGGAGTATTATATTTCTTATGTAATTTCCTTTCTTGAAGGCTATATAAAGCCAACTTGTAACAACCATCGGTAAAATCAATACCCTTATAATATTTCCGACTCTCTGATATATTATAAAATGTCTTAATATGTCTTATATCACACCCCGTATGTGAAAACCGAGCCCAAATTATATTATAATGTATAAAAATAAAATAAAAATGTAAAATATAAGTTGAGGCGGGCCGCCTAGACCCACCCCAACATATCAAGCGGGCCGAATTAGGACCAGAGTTTGACTCCGCTGATTCTTTAAGTTCATGCGGGCCGATTCAACTTAAGCTTACATCAATGCGGGCCGCGCGGACTCATAACACGCAATTGCACCAGAGGTCGACACGTGTCGACATCGTGTCAAGTCTACTAGCTGACTGGTCAAAGCTATAGGTGGACGCGGGCCGCCTGAGGGTTAGCCTTATCGAAAGCGAGCCGCGTGGAGACCAGATTACACGACTATATAAGAAGGCCATCAGACTTCGTTTTTCGTCGCTCATTCACACTTCTAAATCTCAAATTCTGAAAATATTAAGCATTATAGTCGGGTACTATACCC
This sequence comes from Helianthus tuberosus, assembly GCA_030545235.1. Classification (NCBI taxonomy): domain Eukaryota; kingdom Viridiplantae; phylum Streptophyta; class Magnoliopsida; order Asterales; family Asteraceae; genus Helianthus; species Helianthus tuberosus. Next base: position 126,042,792 of record CM060351.1, on the reverse strand, counting down.
CTATTTAGCGAGGTTCTGCTCCATTGTAAGTATTATAACCCCGGTTTCATAACAGTTACGTTGCCCGATTGATTTAGGGTTCCGTAACAACTGTCGTGGTTCTGCCCGACGTAGTTGTTGGAATGCCGTCTCGGGGAGGGTATAATTAATAATTTAAAAAGGGTTATGGTACTAATCAATGTACGTTTATATAAATTATAGATTATAGCCAGGAAATCCTTACGAAAAGCCTAAGACAGCAATGTGAGTTTATCCTCTTTTTGTTAATGTTTTTGGTAATGTTTTACCAAACCTTAAATGTTTTACTATGAAATTAAGCGGTGATTGAGTCTTTGTAGTTCTTCAATTACTGCCGGTATTATGGGGTTTTGTATACAAAATTTACTACGAGTAGTAGTAAGTCTGAATGACAGTGCATTACCATTGGACGACGAGTTAGCCAATGAGTAATTTGACCATAGCCATAGATCCGGTCGAGTGGCAAATACTGAATGAGTAATTGTGTAGAAATAAACAATGTGATCGCTCTCAATACTGTTTTAATTGATAAAATGTTTTCTTGATTAAACTGGGATTCACTCACCAGTATTTCCGACTGACAAATGTTTTTAAAACGCGTTACAGGTAACACAATGTGAACAGCCAATTAATGAAAGCCAGCTGGAGAGCACTGAAGGCTTGGGAAAATGTGGCTATAAAAGTTACCTAATAAACGATGTTTTAAATTCAATAAAATAGGGTTTGTCCCTATACATGTATTGTAATAAGAAACTTGGGTTTTACCCATGTGTTTATTAATATCAAGAATGGTGGTTTTACTCTGATAAATATTTCCTAACTACGATCCTGATGTAAATTCCGCTGCGAGACTAAATAAAAACTGATACCACCAAACTCTGTGATCACGTCCGCCCGTTCCCGGGGATCAGGGATCGGGGGTTGTGACAGAAGGTGGTATCAGAGCCTAGCCACTGGTCTGAGCCAAAGAAGTGTTCTGCTGACACTTAAATTATAAAATTTGTGTTAGGAAATAAATTAAGAAATACATGCATAACTGTATTTATTTGTTATGTGTTATTTGACTATTTGTTAGTTTTCAGTATGAGTGATCAAGGACCATCTGATGTGAATCGTCAGTTATTTGATTCACCTAGGAGTGAAGGTACATCATCCCAGCCTGCCCTTTCTGGGTATATTGCTGATCAGGAAGATGGAATATTTGCCTTTAGAGCTCAATCTGAAGAACCATTTCCTACTAAGAAACGAGGATGGTTTAGTAAAGAAGCTTTTGCTCGTAGGAAGAGGATGAGAAAATTGCAACAGCAAAGGACTTTAGCAGCTATTAAGCGAGAGACAGATGCTCATACTCAAGATATGTTAAATAGAAGATTAGCTAATTTCCATATCTTAGCTACGACTGCTGCTGACCCAGGTCTGGAACAACTGGTAGCCCCACAACCACAAAACCCAGAACAACCCATGGAAATAGAAAATCAGGAAAACCAGGTGGAAATGCACGACTTTAATCCAGAAGAAATCCCTAGGGTGCCTGCACCAAACCCATTAGACCCGAATTACGACCCCTGGTGGGACGATAATAGGTACTTTGTGCAATGTTACCCTGTCCAGGACTATCCACCCATACAGAACATAGAAGTTTACCCAGGTATGGACCCTTTAGATCCCTATTACCAAGATGATTACATTAGGGAAATATTAGAGGATCCTTACCAATTTCAGGAATTGTCACCCCCATATCAGGAACCCGTACCCCAGATTCCAAACCCAGTCTGAGAACCTGCACCCCCAATGAGTGCAGAAAACGTTCAAGAACTTAGGACTTTCGGGGAGGAAATTTTAGAGAGCAGTGAGAGGATGCGTCAGGTGGGAGAGCGTCTCGTATGGAAATACGATGAGCGCAATATGGATTTTTGGATAAATCCATATCCTTGAATATTAGAATGGAGGAAGTGGTAGTAATAATAATATAATAAAATAAAATAAGATATGTGTGTACGGATGCATATTACTATTTTATTTCTGTTGGTATTGTAATCTTTATTTCTGTACTAGTGTGTAATAGACGCATAGTATATGAAAAAGAGTATAGTCGCAATGATCGACGGTTTTGGTTAAATTGCGTGTCATGTGATCAATTATATTACTTACTATTTTGTGATATTAATATGGGATAAATGTTTAAAATTCAGATGGCCGACGAAGGAAATCAAGGAAATCTGAATAACGATAACCAGAGTAACATTAACGTGGTTAATGATAATCCGAGTGTCAATAACAATGGAAATCAAGTGGACAATAGTGCTATACAACACATAGTAGCACAGGGAATTATAGATGCAATGCCATTTATACTTCAAACTGTTAAGGATGCTGATAATAAAAGTAAGCATGGCAGTAAACGACCTGTTGAACCAGAAAACAGTGTGAACAATGGATTGGTACTTCAAATGCCTATTCCCAAAAGAAGAAGAACCATGTCTTATGGTTGTTCTTATAAAGAATTCTGGTCTTGTAAACCAATGGAATTCTCGGGCAATGAAGGGGCCATTACAACTTTACGCTGGATAGAGAAGACTGAAGCAGTCTTAAGGATTAGTAAGTGTGCTGAAGAAGATAGAATACTGTTTGCTTCTAATCTGTTTAAGAATGCAGCACTAGAATGGTGGAATACTATCCTCCAAACAAAAGGAAGTGATAGAACCTATAATATGGAAAGGGGAAGAATTTAAGGACAAGGTAGAAAAGAAATTCTGCCCACCCAATGAGAAAGAACAGATAGCAAACAAATTCCTAAATCTTAGAATGACTGGTGTAGATAGCAAAGGGTACACTACGTTATTCTTTGAATATGCTAGGATAGTGCCAACTCTTGCATCACCAGAACCAGTGTTAATCTCCCGTTACATTTGGGGATTAATTGGGGAAATTAGACATGTAGTTAAGGCAGCTAGACCACAAACCATAGAGGAAGCTGTAGAACTGGCCAATACCTTGACTGATGAATTAGTACGTACCCGAGAAGAGGATCAAAGGAGAAACCTAACCCAGAAATTGACTCAAGAATTTCGTTCTGGAAATTCTAACCGTGGGAAAAATATAGGTTCTACCTCTTCACCTTACTGTAGGTACTGCAAAAGAAAACATTCTGGGAGATGTTCTATATACTGTAACATTTGCAAAATGTCGGGACACAAGGAAGAAAACTGCAGAAAGAAAGCTAATAGCAGGGTATGCTACAATTGCGGAGAAACAGGTCATATCAAGCTGAATTGCCCAAAATTAGCTCCAGCCACAGACAACAAGAATACTAAAAATGCTAGAGCATTTGTTCTAACTGCAGAAGAAGCCAAAATGATTCCAGATGTCATAGCTGGTACGTTTTTAGTTAATGATGTCTTTGCTAAAGTATTATTTGACTCTGGTGCAAACCAAAGTTTTATTAATACATCGTTTTGCAAAATTTTAAATCAGTCATTAACTAAACTACCACATGAATGTGTAGTAGAGACAGCCAATGGAGAAACCATTAGGATTTCTGAAATCTTGCAGGGAGCAAGCATAGAAATTTTAAATCATAAATTTATTGCAAATCTTTATCCCATGAATTTGGTAGGATTCGATGTTATTTTAGGAATGGACTGGTTAATAGCCAATAAAGCTAGTATTTTATGTGATCAAAAGTTAATCCAAATAAATTCACCAAAAGGTAAAAAGATCACAATTAAAGGAGATAAGTTCTCTAAATCCACAAAATTCATATCTATGATGAAAACTGCAAGTTGTATAAGAAAAGGTTCTGTAGTGTATTTGATTTCTATAATCACTAACACTAAAGGAAAAGAACTAGAAGATATTCCAGTAGTATCTCAGTTTTCAGATATCTTTCTAGAAGAATTACCAGGACTACCTCCGGATAGAGAAATTGAATTCCGAATTCACCTGCTACCAGGAACGTCACCGATTGCCAAAGCACCTTACCGTTTGGCACATGCAGAAATGCAAGAATTAAAGAAACAATTAGATGAATTATTGGAAAAATGATTCATACAGCCAAGTTCGTCGCCATGGGGAGCGCCGATATTGTTTGTTAAAAAGAAAGACGGATCAATGCGTATGTGCATTGACTACCGTGAATTAAACAAAGTCACGATTAAGAATCGGTACCCATTACCAAGAATCGATGATTTGTTTGATCAACTGCAAGGAGCTCGATTTTTCTCTAAAATCGATTTAAGGTCAGGATATCATCAATTAAAAGTACAGGAAGAGGATATTCCTAAAACTGCTTTTAGGACAAGGTATGGTCATTATGAAATCACTGTCATGCCATTTGGTTTAACCTATGCCCCAGCTGCATTTATGGACATGATGAACCGAATATGTAAGCCATATTTGGATAAATTCATAATTGTTTTTATAGATGATATTCTAATTTATTCTAAGAATAAAGAAGATCATGCAAGACATTTGCACGCACTTTTAAGTCTGTTAAGAAAGGAAAAAACTTTATGCTAAGTTTTCAAAGTGCGAATTTTGGTTAGAACAGGTACAGTTCCTTGGACACTTAGGTGCTGTTTGTTTTTTCTGTAGGAAAAGGTCTGCAGTCTGCGGACCACATCTGCAGGCATCTGCAGGAGAAGAGGTGGACCAAATGTCTGCAGTCTGCAAGGAAAAGAGGGTTTGTTTTTTATTTTTATATAAAACCTCTTCTAGGTTTAAAACACACACAGCATCACACACTGATCTCTCTCTACTCTCTCTCTACAATCTGCACCACCTCCGCCACCACTTCACCACCGCCACCACTTCACCACCGTCACCACCGCCACCACTTCACCAACGCCACCACCGTCACCGCTACACCACAGCCACCACCGTCACCACTACACCACAGCCACCACCGTCACCACTACACCACAGATCGATGATGATGATGATGCAGATCAATGACGATGATGATGATGATGTTGCAGATCGATTTGGGGGGTTTTGTTTCCGATCGATTTGGGGTGTTTGTTTGCCACAGATCGATGATGATGATGCAGAGGAGGGGGTGTGGCTGAGGTTTTCCACAGATCGATTTGGGGCTGAGATTGGAGATCGAGCAGATCGATTTGGGGCTGAGATTGGAGATCGAGCTGATGATGATGATGATTTGGGGTGTTTGTTTGCCACAGATCGATTTGGGGCGCCGGAGGTGAAGGTGGTGGAGGTGTATGTCGGCTGAGGAGGAGGAGCCGGTGGGGGAGGTGTATGTCGGCTGAGGTGTTTTGAGAAGGAGATACCTCTTGAGAAGAGGTTTGAAGACCTCAGGCCAAGTCTGCACGAAGCAGAGGTGGGGAAGAGGTTTGAAGACATAACCTCTTCTAAAAAACAAACAAGCTGCAGACCCTTATGTCTGCGCGTGGTCTGCGCGGCGCAGACATAAGAGGTTCTGAAGTACTTCTAGGAAAAAACAAACAGCACCTTAGTCAATCATGAAGGAATTCATGTAGATCCAACAAAAATCGAGGCAATTACCAAATGGAAAACCCCTAAATCACCAACTGAGGTTAGAAGTTTCTTAGGATTGGCCGGTTATTATAGAAGATTTATTAAAGATTTTTCTAGAATAGCCATTCCTTTAACTAAGTTAACTTGTAAATCTGTTAAGTTTGAATGGGGAATAAAACAAGAAGAAGCCTTTAGAATTCTTAAGCAAAAATTGACCCATACCCCTATACTAGCATTACCAGAAGGAACTGAAGACTTCGTAGTCTATTGTGATGCTTCTAGATTGGGTTATGGATGTGAGTTGATGCAACGTCAAAAGGTTATAGCTTATGCATCTAGACAACTTAAGAATCATGAAGAGAATTATTCAACCCATGATTTAGAATTAGGAGCTATAATTTTTGCTCTTAAGATTTGGAGACATTACCTTTATGGTAGTAAGTTTACCATATTCACTGATCATAAGAGTTTAAGGTATGTTTTCGGACAGAAGGAGTTGAATATGAGACAAAGACGCTGGATGGAATTTCTTAGTGACTATGATTGTAATATCCAGTATCATGAAGGAAAAGCAAATGTAGTGGCAGATGCTTTAAGTCGAAAGTATCATGAAAAGCCAAAAAGGGTACGCTCTCTTAAATTAAATCTGCAAGTAGATTTAAATGATCAGATAAGAGAAGCACAAGAATCAGTAATTAAGGATGATTCTGAAAAATTAAAAGGTATGCTAAAAGAATTGAAACAAGGAACATATGGAATTTGGAGATTCCATAAAAAGAGAATGTGGATACCTAAATTAGGAAACCTGCGTAATCATATATTAGAAGAAGCTCATAAGTCTAAATATACGATGCATCCAGGAAGTAATAAAATGTACCAGGATTTAAGGAAAAATTTCTGGTGGATAGGAATGAAGAAGGACATAGCAATTTATGTTTCTAAATGTTTAACTTGCTCACAAGTTAAAGCTGAACATCAGAAACCTTCAGGTTTGTTACAGCAATTAGAAATGCCGGTGTGGAAATGGGAATTAATAACAATGGATTTTGTTACTAAATTACCCAAAACAAGGAAAGGAAATGATACAATCTGGGTGATTGTAGATAGATTAACCAAGTCAGCTCATTTCTTACCAATGAAGGAAACAATTAGTATGGAACAATTATCTAAATTGTATGTAAATGAAATTGTTTCTTTACATGGCATTCCTTTATCAATTGTTTCTGACAGAGATAGTCGATTTACATCTCATTTTTGGTCAAGTTTCCAAAAAGCAATGGGAACCAAGATAAAACTAAGTATGGCTTATCACCCACAAACAGATGGACAAAGTGAAAGAACAATTCAGACAATGGAAGATATGCTTAGAGCTTGTGTAATTGACTTTGGAGGTAATTGGGACGATCACTTACCTTTAATAGAATTTTCTTATAATAACAGTTATCACACAAGTATCAATGTTGCACCATTCGAAGCACTTTATGGACGAAAGTGTCGAACCCCAGTCTGTTGGGCAGAAATTGGGGAAAAGCAACTATCTGGACCTGAAATAGTGCAGGAAACAACTGATAAGATTATTCAAGTCAAGGAACGACTGAAAGCAGCACGTGATCGACAAAAGAGTTATGCTGATAACCGATGCAAACCTTTGGAATTTCAAGTGGGAGATAGAGTGTTGTTGAAAGTCTCTCCTTGGAAAAGTCTCTCCTTGGAAAGGAGTGGTAAGATTCATCAAACGGGGAAAGCTAAGTCCCAGGTATGTTGGACCTTTTAAGATTATTAAAAGAATAGGACCTGTAGCCTATCAGCTACAACTGCCAGAGGAAATGGCAGGAATACATGATGTGTTTCATGTATCAAATCTTAAAAAGTGTTTAGCTGATGAATCATTGATAGTGCCTCTTAAAGATATAGAGGTAAATGAACAACTCAAGTTTGTAGAAAGACCTCTACAAATTGAAGACAGGAAAATCAAGAATCTCAAACATAAAAGACTAGTTCTAGTCAAAGTGAAGTGGGAATCCAAAAGAGGACCTGAGTACACATGGGAACTCGAGTCAGAAATGAAGAAGAAATATCCGCACTTGTTTCAGTAGAACTCGAGGACGAGCTCTAAATAAGGTGGGGAGAATGTAACAACCCTCGGTAAAATCAATACCCTTATAATATTTCCGACTCTCTGATATATTATAAAATGTCTTAATATGTCTTATATCACACCCCGTATGTGAAAACCGAGCCCAAATTATATTATAATGTATAAAAATAAAATAAAAATGTAAAATATAAGTTGAGGCGGGCCGCCTAGACCCACCCCAACATATCAAGCGGGCCGAATTAGGACCAGAGTTTGACTCCGCTGATTCTTTAAGTTCATGCGGGCCGATTCAACTTAAGCTTACATCAATGCGGGCCGCGCGGACTCATAACACGCGATTGCACCAGAGGTCGACACGTGTCGACATCGTGTCAAGTCTACTAGCTGACTGGTCAAAGCTATAGGTGGACGCGGGCCGCATGAGGGTTAGCCTTATCGAAAGCGGGCCGCGTGGAGACCAGATTACACGACTATATAAGAAGGCCATCAGACTTCGTTTTTCGTCGCTCATTCACACTTCTAAATCTCAAATTCTGAAAATATTAAGCATTATAGTCGGGTACTATACCCCTATTTAGCGAGGTTCTGCTCCATTGTAAGTATTATAACCCCGGTTTCATAACAGTTACGCTGCCCGATTGATTTAGGGTTCCGTAACAACTGTCGTGGTTCTGCCCGACGTAGTTGTTGGAATGCCGTCTCGGGGAGGGTATAATTAATAATTTAAAAAGGGTTATGGTACTAATCAATGTACGTTTGTATAAATTATAGATTATAGCCAGGAAATCCTTACGAAAAGCCTAAGACAGCAATGTGAGTTTATCATCTTTTTGTTAATGTTTTTGGTAATGTTTTACCAAACCTTAAATGTTTTACTATGAAATTAAGCGGTGATTGAGTCTTTGTAGTTCTTCAATTACTGCCGGTATTATGGGGTTTTGTATACAAAATTTACTACGAGTAGTAGTAAGTCTGAATGACAGTGCATTACCATTGGACGACGAGTTAGCCAATGGGTAATTTGACCATAGCCATAGATCCGGTCGAGTGGCAAATACTGAATGAGTAATTGTGTAGAAATAAACAATGTGATCGCTCTCAATACTGTTTTAATTGATAAAATGTTTTCTTGATTAAACTGGGATTCACTCACCAGTATTTCCGACTGACAAATGTTTTTAAAACGCGTTACAGGTAACACAATGTGAACAGCCAATTAATGAAAGCCAGCTGGAGAGCACTGAAGGCTTGGGAAAATGTGGCTATAAAAGTTACCTAATAAACGATGTTTTAAATTCAATAAAATAGGGTTTGTCCCTATACATGTATTGTAATAAGAAACTTGGGTTTTACCCATGTGTTTATTAATATCAAGAATGGTGGTTTTACTCTGATAAATATTTCCTAACTACGATTCTGATGTAAATTCCACTGCGAGACTAAATAAAAACTGATACCACCAAACTCTGTGATCACGTCCGCCCGTTCCCGGGGATCAGGGATCGGGGGTTGTGACACAACTAGCTATTTATTTTAATCGGGAATGAAGAAATGAATTAGTCACTTCCAAAAGTCTTGTTTTCTCTCAATTTCTTATCTATTTTCTTTGGATAATTTGATTACGATTTGGTTCGTATCAATTACAAAGTAGAAAATTGTGTTAGGGTATTCACAATGGTTTATTTAGAAAAAAAATTATCTCATGTAATCCAAAAAGTAAGTCGTGATATGCCCAAAAATGTAGCAAAATATGTTTTACTATGGTTAAAAACCATAAAATTAAATACCGATATGGGTAGGGCTGTAAACGAACCGAACGAACACGAACAAGACCTTGTTCGTGTTCGTTTGTTAAGAAATATATGTGTTCGCGAACCGTTCACGAACACTTATCGAACGAGATTTTATGTTCGTGTTCGTTTGTTAAGGAAATGAACTTGTTCGTGTTCGTTTGTGTTTGTTTGTTAATTTTAGGCAACGAACGTTGATGAACACAAATGAGCACAAACTAATGTTCATGAACACAAATGGAAACAAACGAACACAAACAATCGTTCATGAACATAATATATAATACACTGACACTTATTAGATATTTAATTTGTCGGAATTTTGAAGTATTCAAATAAATATAAAAAACTAAAAACACTAATGAACTATCGAACACAAACGAACATGTTACCGAACGTTCACGAACATAAACGAATGAACACGACCTATGTTCATGTTTGTTCATTTAACTAAACGAACGAAATATATTGTTCGTGTTCGTTTGTTTAATAAACGAACGAACACGAACGAACTTCCCGCCGAACGGTTCACGAACTGTTCGCCGAACGTTTGGTTCGTTTACAGCCCTAGGTTTCGATAATACCAATACCGATACTAATGTCGTCTAGTCGGTATCGGTTTGGAACTGGTACTCTTAATAGTCAAAGACACAAAAAGAATGTTTATTTACAATTGTTTTATTATACAAAAAATGTCTAATGTGACCAAAAATATATTCGTGTTATACATGTCACATCCCAACCGATGGCGGAAACATCGTAGTGAGACGAAAACGAGATTGCTCGAGACTTCATAACACTAAATTGTGACAAGTATTTAATAACAAATTTCATTTAATTGTTAACATTAATTACATTGTTTGAAATAGAAAATACAACAAGGTTGAAACAAATAAAGTACAACAAGTATTTGAATTTAGTGTGCGTTTCTAGGCATCCTTGTCACACCCCGGTCATTTCGACCACATCATAGCCCGATGGGCCTGGTTGGGGAGTATCGTAACGTAGTTGATATCAATATAAGCAAACACAGATAGCACAGCGGAGTCTTAGAGTTTAAAATATTATTACAAACTTAAATGTCCAAATGTTTAAAATAATATAATACAGACAACTTGTAATAAAGATTAAAGAACTTGGTGAAGTTAAAGAGAGAGAGATTAAAGGACCAAATTACCCTAGTGTAATGTGATTTAACTGGATTAGGCTCAAAGGACAAACTGTGCAAGATTTTGAAACATTAAGTACAAAACTTGTCAACTTTTGTGCCAAAGAACACCACCTAAAAAATGATATATAAATAAGAGATAACACTTGTAATTTACTCTAAAGATAAAAAAAAATGGTTTTATCTCCTTGTTGTCTTTCTCATCCTTTACATCAATAACATCAACATCTTCTGCAAAAAAAATCTGTTCCCAACATTTTATCAACTATAGAAAAGTAATCCTAAGTAATCCTACGCTACCTGAATATGTTGGGCGGAACCACCGAAGTTCGAGCTAGTGGAAATGGTGTTTCATACTATTATGAGTTAAATGCTTGGTTGGTCCCTGTGGTTTTCAAAAATTGCAGACTTGGTCCCAATGGTTTACTAATTACACGCGTGGTCCCTGTGGTTTTCAAAAATGCACTCGGTTGGTCCCCAGCCCTAACATCAGTTAAATTTCTCAGTTAAGTCCATGTTAAATGACCAAAATACCCTTGCTTATTAACTCTCTTTATAATTTTTGTTTAGTTTTACTTCCCCATCATCATCTTCATCTTCATCAGTTAAGACCAAGTCATCTTCATCACCATCATCTTCATCACCATCCTTTCCTTGTTACCAACCTTCGGTTTATAAACAGTTTTGAGATCCGCTCCTACACTAATCTCCATCAACAACCCCTCAATTTTAACGCCCCACACCGAAATCACCAATTTATATATCTATCTATCTATCCCATCTCACACAGCTTAAACCCACTTTCAGATCTGCAGGCCACAACAAAATCAACCGACAGCCGTAAACATTTTCTCAGAAAAACAACCGTAACTAACACGAAACAAAAGTATCGCAAAAGAAGTAGGTACCTGTCATGGATGAGATCGAAACGGTGAAGATCAGATGATATGCAGCCTCAATTTGGATGATTCAACCAGAGAATTCGATACGCCCAAAAACCAGACCTCTGATTCGAAGAGAGAGAGAGAGAGAGAGAGAGAGAGAGACCTGTGTTGGTGGTTCTTGTTTGAGAAGAGAGAGAGAGAGAGAGAGACCTGTGGTGGACGGTGGTGCTTGTTTCAGAGGTTGAGGTTCAATGATTCAGAGGTTGACTCCGGCCACCACATCCGCTAATGATTCAGAGGTTGACTCCGGCCATAACGTCTTCAGAGAGAGAGAGACCTGTGGTGGTAGTGCTTGTCTCTGATAGATTTATCAAGCATTCGCTGTTAACTCCGGTCACCACTGTTAACTCCGGCCATAACTCCGGCCACCACATCCGCTACTATGGTGGTGGGGCTTGTTTGAGAAGAGAGAGAGGGACCTTGGTGGTGGTAGGTGATCTGTGGTGGTGGTAGGTACATATATATTTGACAGTGAAATGGGGATTGAGGAAGAAGAAGTGGGGTGCATCTCTTTTTGGGTTTTTTTAATTATTTAATTGTTTAAGGGTAATATAGTCATTTCACACATAGTTAACTGAGAAATTTAACTGATGTTAGGGCTGGGGACCAACCGAGTGCATTTTTGAAAACCACAGGGACCACGCGTGTAATTAGTAAACCATTGGGACCAAGTCTGCAATTTTTGAAAACCACAGGGACCAACCAAGCATTTAACTCTACTATTATCTTCTTCCTCTTTTCATATGTCTCAAATATAACTCCGTTACTAATTTTTCTACCATTATTTTTTTAAACAAAATTTGTTGACATAGTGTAACAATCCTAAAAATTTTATAAAATATATAAAAACTTATATTATTAAAAGAATGCATCATGGGTAAGTTGACCAATAAAATTATAAGGTGTTTTGGCAAACGTAGGAATCATTTAATAATTAAACTATAAAAATACTTTATATTTGAACCTACTCTGTTTTTAAATGAAACTTAGACCCAAATGTAGACAAAAATATTCTCATTATAATGGCATATTCATTATTTTATAAAACGTTATATTTTTAAAAGTTATACGCGCCAAATAAGTGAAGCAGTTAAATTAATTATAATATATATTAATAAAATAATAAATATACTCAAATTTAAAGTGTACATTTCACTAAATAAATGTACGTAAATATAATAATAATAATAATAAATAATAAACTTATCCTTTAAGGAATTATAATATAAAATAACTAAAACTTAAAAATTAGAAATCAAAATGGACGTATGAAGGAGAAGGACACGTAGAAGTTATTAATTAATGAAGCTTTTTGACCAAGTTATGAAGACCATATAAATAGACAGGATGTATTCAATTCACCAATGCTCAAAATTTCCTTATGTCTCGCCAATCTTTCTATATACCTATATTATTCAAAATAATAATAATCATAATAAAGCCCTGTCCCATTTTAAGTATTGTAATCCCTGATCACTGATACCATGTCCAAGTAACGTAGGGCCCCGTAACATATGTCAAGGCTCTGCCTAAATTCGTTGGGGTTCTGTCTAGTGACGTAGGGATAAAGTGGAATTGGGTTACTATATTTAAGTGTAAGTGCACTATATATTTTATTAAATAGTCCAGGAGCTATACCCAAAATATTGCCAACACTCCCAAAATATTTCTGACACCCCTAATATATTTAGAATACCCCTATATGTTTTTAAATACACCCCGTACGTTAAAACCGAGCCCGAAATACAATATAGCATTGAAAATAGATGAAAACAATAAAAGTTAAGTTGAGGCGGGCCGCGTAAGGTACCCCATGACCCTTACGCGGGCCGCGAGGGACTAAAAAGGTGGCGCAGCCCGGTGCGGCCACGTGTCCCAACACCCGTCAAGCCTACACATCGACTCAGCATAGCTATACGTTGACTGGAGGTCAACGCGGGCCGCGTAAGCCTTGCCTGTTCTTTACGCGGGCCGCGTGGAGACCAGATTTCAGCACTATATAAAGGAAACCTCGGGTTTCAATTCTGTTCGTCCCAAATTTCATTCTCAATCTCGAAAATTTGTAGTAGAGTTATTATACTCGGGTATTATACCCCCTAATTAGCAAGGTTCTGCTCCGTTGTAAGTATTATAACCCCTGGATACGTATTAGATACGCTGCCCGATTGATCTAGGATTCCGTAATGACTGTCGTGGTTCTGCCCGACGTAGTCGTTGGAATGCCGTCTCGGGGAGGGTATTACTAATGTTAAAATGGGTTATTATACTAACACGTGTACATTATTTATTTAACTAGATTATGACCAGGAAGCCACAAAGGAAAGACCTATATTAGCAATGTGAGTTTATCCTCTTTTTGTTAATGTTTTTGGTAATGTTTTACCAAACCTTAAATGTTTTACTATGAAATTAAGCGGTGATTGAGTCTTTGTAGTTCTTCAATTACTGCCGGTATTATGGGGTTTTGTATACAAAATTTACTACGAGTAGTAGTAAGTCTGAATGACAGTGCATTACCATTGGACGACGAGTTAGCCAATGGGTAATTTGACCATAGCCATAGATCCGGTCGAGTGGCAAATACTGAATGAGTAATTGTGTAGAAATAAACAATGTGATCGCTCTCAATACTGTTTTAATTGATAAAATGTTTCTTGATTAAACTGGGATTCACTCACCAGTATTTCCCGCTGACAAATGTTTTTAAAACACGTTTCAGGTAACACAATGTGAAAAGCCAAGTAGTAAAAAGCCAGCTTGAGAGCGCGGACGGCTTGTTAAACTGTGGCTATAAAAGTTATCTAAAATACGATGTTTTAATCTCAGTAAAAGAGGGTTTAACCCTATGAAAATGTTGTAACAAGAAACTTGGGTTTTACCAATGTGATTATTAATATCAAATAAGGTGGTTTTACTCTGATAAAATATTTCCTAACTACGGTCCTGATGAAAAATTTCCGCTGCCAAATTAATAAACACCGATACCACCGAAACTGGCTCACGGCCGCCCGTTTCCGGGAACTAGGGATCGGGGGTTGTGACACATAGTAACCGACTATTGCGGTGGCGAAGTGGGGGGGGGGGGAAGAAAAGCTAGATGAAACCTAACTGAAAATAGACGAAAGCGAACCGAATCGAAAACATACCACTACCTTCCTCCCTTTATCCCTTTGAGACGAAACAAGACCGAAAACAGACGAAATCGAACCGAAATCAACCAAAAACTAAATTAAGTAAAAACCGATTAACTAAAAACCGTTTATGTTTTTTTTTACCCTTGTTTAACCAAAATTAACCAATCCAAACCATTAATATTTGAGAAATTTACGAAAATGGCCAGGAATATTGTTGACTTACGAAAATGGCCATCTCATGCGTCTGTGGAGAAGCGCATCACTGATTACGAGACACCTTTTGCGTCTGCAGGGCTCATTCATGTGTCCGCCAATGCAGAAGTGACACGTGTCTCATCCCATCATCCCATGCGTCCGTGACTCATCCCATGCATCCATGTCTCGTAGCGGGATGCGTCTGGAAGTGCCGGGATGCGTCTAAAAGTTGCAGTCATCTCTGGCTCCATCTCCGGCGAGTTGCAAAAGCCTCCGGCTCCATCTCCGGCAACCATGGCGGGGTTGGGATTTGGGGGTGGAGATCTGTGGATCGTTTTCCCGAAAACCTGAACGGATGGACACAATGGCGGCCAAAAACATGGTGGTCGTTCATGGTAGTGGAGATCCGTCGTGCCACCGTCGTGGTCGGTCGATCGGCCACCCTCCATCTTCGCCTTCTCCGTTTCTCTCGCTTCTCTCTTTGTGTCTCTGTGTTACAGATGTGTGTGAGTATGTAAGATGAAGAAGTTGCTGCTTCATCCATGGAGATTTGTTGTTTTTATGTAAATTCACAAAAGTGTGGGCATGGGGGTGTAGGGGCTAGGGTGGGGTGGTAGATGGTGGGTCCTCATGTTCCTTTCCAAGATGTACTTCAATCAGTAGGGTCCCACATGTTTCACATAATTTTGGTTGGATCCATACACGTGTCCATTTAAGAAAGAAGGACGCATAAGAGGGGTGATGCCTTGTTCCAATAACACATGAGCTGACTATTTTGGAAAATGATATTGGTCAATGGCTATTTTCGTAAATACCTCTTCATACTTTCACATATTTTTAGCTTTTAGCCTTACTTTATGTGTTTCATATTTTATGACACAATTCATCCATTATGCAGACTCCTTACTAACATTCATCATTATTAGCTCTCTCCTTTCTTTCCAAATCTGGAATCAGTGGCGGAACTAAAAGAAATATTCAGGGGTATCATAATTTTTTTTATTATACATTTATAGAACGGAAAGTTTTTTTACCCACATTACGGGGCGGGGCCGATCCTGAAAATTCAAGTGCTCTGGGCGAGAAAAAAAGGCCCTTAGGCTTTACCGAATTAAATCTTATAAACAAGTTTAAGAACAAAAATAAACTCTTAAAACCTAGGAAATAACAAATATACAAAATTACAAACTACTTACTAGTTACTACTAAACTTCAAAACTAGAATTCTACAACATCATCATACAATACATAATACATTCATACAATCATACAAGAAGTCAAGAAATCAAACTATCAAAAATCAAATAGACATATATTGAACATTCAGATATCGAAACGTTCAAAAAACCAAATACACAGATATCAAAAATCAGATCTAGAGGACAATAAAACTCACAAACTGCGTGTCCGACGATTGTGCGAAGATTCGTTCGGCTGTTCCAATCCATTGTGCATGCGAATGTGCGATTGTTTGGCAGTTCAGGTTCAGGCGTTCAGTTTCTGTGCGTGTGACGTTTAGGAATCAAGATCCCTTCTTCGATAATCCGCTTCTGCGACCTCCTGGCCTCCTGTGACGTTTGGTTTTCATGCCCTTAATCAATAGGTAATTGAATTAAACTGGGCTTAATGATTATGAAACTTATTATTTGGGCTAACTACTAATTTCAGGTTTCATATTTTAGGGGTATCCTCGTATATCTTTAGGGGTATTCAAATATACAAAACCGAAAAAATATACTGCGACTACGGGGTTGAGCCGTAGCCCGTGCTACGGCTGGGTGTTCATTAATTCCGCCCCTGGTTCCTAGTCTTTAAATTTTAAAAAAAGAAAAGAAATTAAGTGGGAAAAATTTGTGAACTGAGTTTTTTTTAGTGGAGGGTAGAATGAAACTAAAAAAGTTTGTGTTCCTAAATTGAGTTTTTCAAAGGATGGAAATGGAAAGAATTTTCTTCGGAGTGAAGGGAAATTTTCTTCTAGTTTTCCTGTTTTCCCTTCAAACTCTAAAACACAAATTAAACTAATATTTCCTTTCATTTCATTTCGTTCCTTAATTCCTTTTTCATCCATTTCTTTTCTCTCCTTAATTATCTTTTCTTTTCTTTTCTTTTGTTTATCAATCTCGAGAACACATCATTATAGATATAGCTAATTATATTGATATTATCATATTTTCTAATAAAAGATTCCAATTATTGACGATTGATATTCATTATTTCAATTTATTAATAATATAATTAAGTAATTAATATGCTATTCTAATTTATGATTAAATAAATACATAAATGATCTATATATTTTTAAAACATATGATTTTGGTACTTTTCAATAGTTCCAAAATACAGACACAAAGAAAAGACAAAAAGTTCCGAGCTTTCCTCGCTATTCGTTGTGGAGTCCCTACTCACCGAGATTTTTCTACACCAGATCCGGCTTCCCAGACGGGGATGGGCTTTACCGGCCTCCCTGTTCCTTTCCCTGAGCTCCACATTGTGTGTCCTTAAGATTTAAGAGTTTTCTCGTTATCATCCCAAAATTTTCGAAAAAAAACATTTATGCGTTCATCTGTTTTTTTATTTCGTCTTATTCTCCAAAATAAGGATGGGATTTATGAATTTACCTCTCATTCTCTAAGTCTCTTAACATAATACATAAGTTTAGTTACCATATAAAAATTTAGGAATTTATTTCTCATTCTCTGAGTCACATAACATAATATATAAGTTTAATTACCATATAAAAATATTATATATATATATATATATATATATATATATATATATAGAAACAGTATATCCTACATTACGGCTTAACGTACTTCACGTACGGCAACGTGCGTGATTTGTTTCAACATGCGTGATTAATGTTTTCAATATGCGTGATTATTGTGTTTCAACATGCGTGATTTTGGATTTTTGAGTTAAAACGTGCGTGATTTTAAAATGAACGTGCGTAATTACCTGTCGTACGTGATGTACGTTAAGCCATAATGTACGTTAACCTTCCTCTATATATACATATATTATGTAACAAATAAATATAAATTATTTCTAAATACAGTTACCGAAGGTTGGAAAAGTAACAAAAATATATATTATTTAATTAAAATTAATTTTATATAATTATGAAATAATTTTTATTTTATGGTTATAGTTTAAAATAAATAATAATTAAGCTATTTCTCATTCTGTAGAAGATATTTGCATAGCTTCTTAAGCTTACATTTGATCGTTAGGATAAACTAACGGGATGTGTTTAATTTGTTTTAGTTATTAACAATAACATATACGTACATAGGTTAGGGTAAAATAAAAACTCATACGAGTTGGGAGAACTTAGAGAACAAGGCCTTACGAAAGTTTTTTTTTTAAATTATTACCAAAAATCCTAAAAAAATCAACTTTTCCAAAAAAAAACTAGTTTTTTTTTTCATTTACAGCAGGCGTAAATGCTGTAAAAAGTGATGTCATGCTTATGTAATCAGCTTTTTACAGCTGCCTTAAGGAGCTAAAAACACCACTTCGAAATTTTTTTACGACAGTCTTTTATAACATTTTAATCTAAGGGTGTGAAAAAAATGGGGGCAAAACTCGCACGGGAAGGCCGAGTTCTCTAAGCTCTCAAAACTTGGAAGGGTTTTCCCTTGATCTTCATCTTATATATATATAGGGTAGGGTTCTAGAGTGAACAATGACTTACTTGTGAACATGGTGAACTCATCTCAGCCATCCATTTAGTTTTTTGATTAAAAGGATAGGATTGTAATTTTACCTTTGATTTTCATTAATGACTTATTCCTTTTTGATTCCATCACAATCTATGAGTTTAAAAGTTACAAAAACATTACCAGTATCCTTCACTTTACTTTTCACTATCCTCATATCCTACCAAAACATAACTTGCTTTGGCTCCATAACTCTGTTCCCATGACTCAGTTTCACCACCGCTCCCTCTGCCGTATCACCGTCAACCGAATCTTTTCTGTAACCTCCACCAGCGTCAGATCTGTCTCCGTAACCGGTTGCACAAGAATCGAATCGCTGACCACCTGATTTTCCCCTCATCACAATCGAAATCTTTGGCCACCTAATTTTCCCCATCACAATCGACGTCAATGGGAAAACTTGAGGCCTACCTGAAAAACCTGGGGGAGTAGATAAAGTTTGGGCGGTGCCCTGTGTAGTGGTCGGGATTGGTAGAATTCGTCGGTAGAAAAGGAGTTTGCCAATGATTTGTTTGAAGAGAATGGCCATGAGGTGTGGGGGTAGGAGTGGGTGGTAGCTTGATGACGGTGGTAGGCTGAATGAGTGGTTGAGGTGGTCATCGTTCAGGTATATATGTGTAGTGTTGGGAGATGTTGAAGATGGATGAAATGGAGAGAGTGTGGAGCCGAAGCAGGTGATGTTCTGGCTGGATTTGAAGAAAGAGAGAGAGAGTGAAGAGTAGAATGGAGGATAATAGATAGATAAAACTGTTAACCGCCATTGTGAGTTGAAGGTGGAAGTTGTGAAAGTACCGGTACTGTTTTGACACTTTTTAAACTAATGGACTCTAATATTTATTTTCAACAAACCACAAAGACGAAAAAACGTAATTAACTTCTTTATTTATTTATATTGTAGTTTTAATAACAGAGGCATTATGATTATTTCAAATAAACTAATAGAATAACTGGATGACGTTAGTGAGGGTGAATTGTCATTGTTACAAAAGTGAATGTAATGGATTGTAATGGTTATTTACAACAAGCTACAAAGACGAGAAACGTAATTAACTCTTTTTTAAATGAAAACAAACATTTAAAATGTTATATCTGAAATGATTAAGAGCATTCACCGTTAATCTTTTATACTCATTTCTATAATTATACTAAAATCACTACTTTTGTCTCTCATTTTCAATTAAATAATATTTTTATACCTTTATTATTACTTTTTTCTCTTCTATACTCATAACCACTTTAAAAAAATATTAAGAAATTAATATTGGCAAACAATGTCCTCTTAAATATACAGATTGAACAGTAAAATTTTTCTATTATGCATTTACTTACAACCATTTATTATATAATATAAGGACTCCACTTACAAATAGATAAGGGATTGAAAATGAATGTTGAAAAAGTGATGGACAAAAATCAAAGTGATACATTTGTCACTAATTAAAATTTCGAAAACAATTAATACGGTGCTATACTAAATTCTTTTTAGATTTACCTACTCACATATCAAATCATTCAAATAAGCATATGAAATTTGTTAACACTTCTGTAGTGTACGTTCGTACATATTTGTTAATAATAACAAGTCTTTTGTACATAACATGCACATTAATATATTACGAAAATATTAGAAAGAAACTCTCAATTGAATATTATTATATATATCAAATGATAACATATGTTTGCTACAGTGAGTGAATTGAATTTTCCTTTCTTTTTTCTTTTTTTCTAATTGGTTGGATTATTTGAGAAGTCATGTTGACTTCCTCCCATACCTCTTGAAGACATGTAAAGAAGATGACAAAAATGGAGTTCACACAGAGTCCATAACTTACTTTAATCGGCCTTAAACCCACCAACATTCAAATTCTTTTAAGATATAATTTTACCATATATAAAATGAAGAACACCATATGTGTCAGACTTGGAAAGAATGAAAACTCAACTTAAAAGTAATAATACGTTAAAAAAAAACATACTTTAAACTAAATATTTTTAGTTTAGTTCGATTATAATTTTTGGTTCAGTTATAAATAAGTTTTATATATAATGGATATTTTCTTTATCGTGATGAATAGAACAAACACCAAATGAACAAGATAGATACTTGTATCCGCTTTATGCTTTTCTCGATGTTCTACGGGTTTCTTGACGAACAAATTCGGTTCCGACCGAATAACATCGGTACCAGTAAAACCGTTGCTGGTTTTTAGTATTCATAACCGGTATAAGGTTACTAATAGACGGGTTTGTATTTGCCCGTGTATTCGTTTTTGTTTCTTTCGATTGCTATATCGAGTGTCCGTATCGTATCAATTTTGTAATATACCGAACCAATATCCACCGAAAACCCGCCGCGAAGCGCGGGGAAACCCACTAGTTTGAATGAAAATACGTCATTTCAGGGTAATTAATATATAGGCCTATACGATGCGTATTGAATTAAAGTAAAAAAATATGGCAGACTGACAGGTGCAGGTTATGTCTGGCGGCGGGCCTGATACGCATCGTATAGGCCTATACGATGCGTATCAGGCCGCTGTTTTTTTGAATTTATTTTTTGTTGTGTTGTGTTGAATGCGAACCCGAGAAACGAAAGGGATTTCGAGCAGTTGGTCGATGATATGATTGATAAAAGAAGCGCTTTTATCATGTGTCATATTAGATGTGTTATGGTGAGATTTTTTAAGTTTGCACAGTGCAAGACCCTAATTCACGTTTGACCAAAAGTCGCAGCGGAAGTTCATGTCTAAAATTTCTTTCATTATAAATACCTTAACTTATTTAGAATTTAACTTTATTATAACTCTTTCACATAATTCCATCAATCGACTTATTTACTAAGTAAAAACATAGCTTATGTTTACTACATTATATACATCAACGTTCCCGTACAATCTCTCTAGTGACTCGATCCTCGATCTCTATTCCTTGATGATCCTCATGGCTCGTACTACCTGCGCTCACCACATAAAATTCATAACATTAGTACGTATCATAAACATATAAGATTTATTCACGTTTATTTTTCATTCCGTTAACTCTTTACATTCCGGCTTTCCGTCTGATCATACAATCCGCGGTGAGACTTCTTTGATATTCCTGCGTTACACTTCATTCACCAGGCACGCTATTATTATCGTTAGTACTCAATTTCATTGAATGCATGCGTACATACTTTCATACAAACTTATACATATGCCTACGATCACACATAACAACTTACATACATACGTACCTACATACATACGTACGTACCTACATATGTGCATACCTAAATACATACATTCATACATACATACATACATACATACATACATACATACATACATACATACATACATACATACTTATTACATGCCTTCACACAAACCTACATATGTGCATACATTCATACATACTCACTTGCGTACATATACGTACTACCTACATACATACATTCATACATACATTCATATCTTCACGTATGCCTACAAACGTGCATACGCTCATATATATCCCTACTTGCATACATCCAAACATACTTTCATTCATACATACAACTTATATTCATACATACATACATACATACCTTCATACGTATCTACACTTCCTAAAACAAGGAATAAATTAGTCATTCTTAGCTTATACGCGTTTAAAAATGGTCCGGACGGGTTCGCAATGCATCAACGGTTAAAATAAACGATTTTCGCAAAACTGACACATGCTCGCGTAGCGCTAGCACATGCTCGCGCTACGCTAGAACCTGTTTTCGACAGAATGTTGTTTGCTGGTGCTGCAGATTCCCAGCATAACCCGATTTCACGGAAACGAGCATAACTCTCTCGTTTTTAATCCGTTTTACCCGATTCTTTTTCCTATACGTCCGTAATTTAATTCTCCAACTAATGGAGTTAAAATCCAACATCCGACATAATAAAATTTCAGACTTTTAACTCTTCGGCTTATTACCCTCTTACCAAATTTTGACCCGTTCATGCATTCATCAACATAACTTGATTGTTTGACCTAAATTCCTCATGAACCCTATAATTTCAACATTTTCTGTCATAAAAGATTAAGTTCTCGGATGTCTTGCATCCTCTTGCCCCATTTTCGCTCAAGAGCTTATTTTGACCCGTTAAGGGTATTTGCGCATTTTAAGGTCCTCAGCTTACGAAAATCATACTTCTTGCTTTCTTACTTTTTCAAAACATTCATTTAATCAAATAGCTTGTTTGTAATCAACTTTTAAGGCCATTTGCCCATTTTACCCATCAAGGGCGTTTTTGTCAACTTTGACCCATCCCTTACTACTAAAGACTTCATTGCATAAATTACCAATCATGCGACTTATCTACACTTGTAAATGTACATACCTGGCTCGGATCAAAGCTATGACCCATTTTAATACTTCATCCGCTAAATTGCTAGATAATAGCAACGCAAATCCTTTTTCTATACATTCTACAAATTCATAATACTTAACAAAGCAATTCATTAGTCGATAACGCCAAAGGGTGACATCTTCACCGTTTGACCCGTTAAGTCTAAATGTCCATTTTATCCTTGTGGGATGTTAGTTATTCATCATCACATCCATGTAACTTATTACTTCGTTAACTTGCAACCAAAATTACCATAATGCCCCTTTTACCCTTTTAACCATCAACTTAGTTTCTTAACATAACCACATGTTCCGACCCATACCAAGTCTTGTCGGAACATCATAATTCACATATTTACTTACCATGTTTGTAATCTAAACATTGAATAGATATTCTACAAAAAGGGGTGTAAGTTTTACTTACCTTGCATCCGAGTACGCTTCCCGTGCACATAAGTTCCATTTGACCCGCTTCTTTCCCAAGCTTCCATGTTGCTTTATCCATGAATTTAAGCTTCGATTTACCCTTCAATTTGATCATTTAAGGTTGAGCTAGGGTTTGGCTCCTTTGGGAGCTCCTGATCGATCTAGAACACACACGATTGTGTGTTTGTGTGTGCTATTACTTTCTTTTAACACCTCCACTTTCATTCTATACCATCTAGCCCCTCATGTTTTACCACTTAACATATTTGGCACAACTTTCGTTATTTAATAGTTTTGGCCATAAACTTTAACTAGGTAAAATAACCTAATTATTTATTTCTTGATGTACCATATTAGAACATTTAACGAATATAAACATTTGGGTTTTGGGGTGTTACACACAGTGAGAGAAAAGACCAGTACCTCTGTCAGTATTGTCCTTTAAATTCGCATAAACATATATTCGTTTCATAACCTCCTCCTATAAATCAACCACAACTCACCCGATACGTCTTCTTTGGATCACACATGATAAAAGCGTTTCTTTAGACAATCTGGGATTATGTTCTGTTTCTTCAAGATTTACGTCTAATGTCCAAGTTTGATCACATTTGACTTCATCGGCGGCAGTCCAATGACTTTCTTGAGTCACATATCCGACAATAGGGCCCACAGATCTTATGCCCACCCGAGACCGACCTCTGAATCATCATAGAAGATGTGTCGGGTTCTTCTGCTAGTGGTCGGGCTTCCAATGCTCACACAGGGTGATAAACAACGCTGATATCATCATAGAAGCGTTGGGATTCAAGGATTTATGAGTCAAAGTTAACATTCAGATTCAGATTCAGAAAGCAGATGATTTTGTACTTGGTTTATTCTCTTTTAATCTATTAGAACGATCCTTGTTTTGTCACGTACATGCGTTTAATTCCCAACATCCTTGTAGTGTTTAGAATGTTTGAAGGAAATGTTGGTTCAATACCACCGGTTTCTAACTTTATGCTTGCATCCACCACAGTGAATATTAACTTTGTTGGAATCTACAAAGAAACTGTTCGATTTCACGGTGAGTGGAGAAATTAGCGACGGAGAAACTGTTTGTATTTGTGGATTTCGGTTGGTTCAGAAACTTAACAAGAGAAGCAACTAAACAAACGGTGAACGGTATTTAACGTACACACCGCATTCGAAGATCCTTGCATTAGTCACAATTTGTTGTAATTTGTGGATCAACAGAAATAACTGAAATAGTTCTCTTTAATCTATTAGAACGATCCTTGTTTTGAGAACCTGATGTTCAGTACCATCAGCGTTGTTCACTACCAAAAGAATGCATACACAAATAGTTCTAGTGGACGAAGCAAAGAGACCGTTGTGTATCTGAATCAGGTTCTCAAACAAACCGTGAAATCGAACAGTTTCTTCGTAGATTCCGTCCGGTTTCAAAGCCGATTTCAACTTCCATTGATCAAATAATAAAAACCCTAAGAATGCATACACAAATAGTTCTAGTGGACGAAGCAAAGAGACCGCCTTGTTAATTTTAATGAAGCAATGAAGATTGAATCTGCAAACCGCAACCTTTATTGATCTGGAATTGGAGAACCGTTGTTAACAAGAGTATGTTGTTCCAAGATCAATTCCAAGATTATTGATGGTAACAAGAGTATGTTGTTCCAAGATCAATTCCAATTGCAGTTGATGAAACCGGAGCTGTTATCTCGGTTGTTCAGTACTTTCGTGATAAATACAATGTTCATCTTCCTAACATCACAAATATTTAATCAAATCTAAACGTATTGTTATTACATCCGAGACGATTCAAGTGAGTCCTATGAAGCAAGTGTCGGTCTATTTAATTGAGAGGAATCATTGCATTACATCCCTGTTGAAAAACATAATCGATAAATTTAGGGAAAATGGGGTTGAAAGATGATAACCCAACAGTGGAGGATCTCATTCGACAGATTCGATAAATTAAAGGGAATTCTAAAATAATGTTTTCCTAGATGTTTGAAGACCAACAAATGTCCAAAGTGTTACTTCTTCATTCGCGTGACGGAAAGCTACCGCGTGACAGGAAGCTACCTTGCAAAAATTAAAAAATTAAATCGACACCCTCAATACGCATCGTATAGGCCTATACGATGCGTATTACTTTTTGGTAGGGGACAATGGCAGCCTTTGGCAGGCATAGAAGTTTGAACCCACCTCAATACGCATCGTATGGACCTATACGATGCGTATTGAGGGTGTCGATTTAATCCCCAAGGTGTGCCAATAATACGACCCTTAATTAATACATAACTGCTCTTTTAAACTAATAAATAAATCATCAAGTGGCCTTAGAATGAAAAGACGTCATATCAGGGTAATTAAGGGTTAATTAAAGAAGATCTGAATTAATTGATAGGATGCTGGTATGCCCCAATTTTTTTAACAAGTGGCCCGAGGCAAACTTAAGGGTGATGCATAATCTTTATTCGGACCATAGGCCGCTGATCCTTTCCACTAGTGCTTTAAACTTTGGTCACAAACCCTTCCGTTTTTTTAACTCCTGGCTTTTGATGGAGGGGCTTGAGGATGTTGTTAAGTCGGCAGTGGATGTGTTTCAGTTTGTTGGAGATCCGGACCTGTTTTTAACTAAGAAGTTTGCTTTTATTCGGAACAAAATTAAGATCTGGCGGGACGAAATGAACAAAAAAGCGGGAGAGGACGAGAGAGCAGCCATAGATGACCTTGAAAAGATGGAAGAGATTATAGAAGCTAGGAACTTATCTGAAGAGGAAGAGTGGACGTATGCGGAATGTAACAGGTTACTTAAAGAGATGAGTTTTAGAAAGGGTGAAGATTTAAGGCAAATATCGAGAATTAAATGGGCTATCGACGGCGATGAGAACTCCAAATTCTTCCATGGAATTATCAACAGCAGGAAGGCTTCCAATAACATCCCCGGCCTCTCCGTCGACGGGAATTGGGTTACGAAACCTACGAAAGTGAAGAAGGAGATTCTAGCTTTCTTTAGGGAAAGATTTAAGGAAAAGCAATCGGAGAGACCGAAGCTTGTGTGTGATAACTTTAAGTCTCTTTCTGATGCGGATCGGGGTATGCTTATAGAGCCTTACACCAACAAGGAAATCAAGGACGCGGTCTTTGAATGTGGAGATGATCGGGCTCCTGGGCCAGATGGGTTTAGTATGAAGTTTATTAAGCATTTTTGGAGCGTGTCCGAGTTAGATTTTAAAAGATTGATGGAATTTTTTCATAAAGAAGGAAGAATTAATATAGGTTGCGGGTCTTCTTTTATTACCTTGGTGCCAAAAATTAAAGACCCTGTGGAGCTGAATAATTACAGGCCGATTAACCTTGTCGGGGTAATTAGCAAGGTGATCTCTAAAATCCTTGCCAATAGGCTTAAGTTGGTGATTGGGACAGTGGTGTCGGACTCGCAGTCGGCATTCTTGAAAGGTAAATACATTCTTGATGGTCCGTTGATTGTGAACGAAATTATAAATTGGTGTAAAAGGAGTAAGAAAAAGGCGTTCTTGTTAAAGATAGATTTCGAAAAGGCGTATGATAATGTTAATTGGTCTTTTGTGGTTGAGGACATGGAACAAATGGGCTTTCCGGATACTTGGTGTAAATGGATTTGGGGAATCCTCATCTCTGCGAGGTCCTCCATTTTGGTGAACGGTTCCCCTACCTTTGAGTTCAAATGTGGGAAAGGTATGAGGCAAGGAGACCCTATTTCGCCCTTTATTTTTCTGCTCGTGATGGAAGCCCTATCTTGTATGTTGGACAAGGCTAAGGAGGTTGGCATTTTGGTGGGAATTATTACTCCAAACAATGGCCCTTCTCTTTCTCATCTTCTATATGCCGATGATGCCATAATTCTAGGGGATTGGTCGATGGAGAATGTGTTAAACATAGTTCGAATATTACGGTTATTTCACATGTGCTCGGGGTTAAAAATAAATCTCTCGAAGTCCGATATGGTTGGTATTGGGGGTGGAAGGGTGGGAGGTTGAGGAGAAAGCCGCTAGGGTCGGTTGTAAAACGGGTATGCTCCCATTCAAATATTTGGGCCTTATGGTTGGAGCTAATATGAACAACATCAATAGTTGGAAACCGGTGTACAATGTGTTCGAAGCTAGGCTGTCTAAGTGGAAGGCGGATTCTCTCTCTATCGGAGGTAGGCTTGTGCTCATCAAGTTGGTTTTGGAAAGCCTTCCTACCTACTATTTTTAATTATACAAAGCTCCTTGCAAAGTTATCAATGACCTTGAAAGTTTGATAAAACGGTTCCTTTGGGGAGGCTCGAGTGAAAGGAACAAAATCCACTGGGTGGCTTGGGACAACGTGTCGGTTCCTAAAAAGAGTGGAGGTTTGGGCCTTTGCAAGTTAAAAGATATCAACGTGGCTCTTCTTTCTAAATGGTGTTGGCGATATAAAGCGGAGGAAGATAATCTCTGGCGCAAGGTTATTGAAGCTATCCATAGTAGTGCTAGAAATTAGGACTTCCTTCCGGCTAGGAACAATTTGGGAGGAACCTGGAACAACATCGTGAAGCTTATCGCTAGAACAAAAGTTGAAGATGTGCCTTTGAGAAGTTTTTTTAAAGGTATTCCCGGGTTAGGTGATTGTATTTTCTTCTGGCTTGATCCTTGGGCTTCCTGTGAATCGCTCAAAAATCTATTCCCGAACCTTTTTAAGTTAGATACGAACAGAAGATGTAAAATTTTAGACCGTATCTCCTATGTCTCTGGGCAGACCTCGTTTAAGTGGCAGTGGAAAAGGCAATTGAATTCCGGGCAGGAGGTGGACGGTTTGAATCTTCTTATCAGTTTGCTGGGCTCGATCGTCTTATCAAGTAATAAAGATAAGTGGATTTAGTTAGGAGAGGAGTCGGGAGAATTTAACGTCAAAGGTGTGAAGTGTTTAATCCAGAAAGGACGCGGATCAGATTGTTTTTCGGATTTCGAGTGGTGTAAATGGCTCCCAGCCAAATGTAATGTCTTTGCGTGGCGGGCGGGCTTAAACAGACTCCCTACAGTTGAGAGTCTTCGAAGAAGGAATGTCGTTATTCAGAATGCAGGCTGCGGATTCTGCAACGAAGGTGAGGACTCGGTCTCGCATATCTTCACGGAGTGTCTTGCGGCTAATGTCATTTGGAGTGGGATTAGTAACTGGTGTCGTGTTCCTCAGTTATTAGCCTTCACGTTCCAGGATCTCATGAAGACTTTTCAGTTCTGTGGTTTAAAGGAGTCGGAGAAAACGATTTTTCAGGGTGTGATCATTATTGCTTGCTGGTGCATATGGAAGGCTAGGAACGAAGCAAGGTTTAGAGACAAAGCGTTTAAAATTGACAAGATCATTAGGGATGTCAAGTCTTACGGGTTCTTGTGGGTTAGAAATAGAACAAAGTTTAAATCTCTTACTTGGGAAAACTGGTGTAAATTTGTAATTATGTAGTTGGTTGTCTCTTGTGGCCCTCCGGTTTCGGAGTGGTTGTTTCTAATGAAGTTTTCGTTTCAAAAAAAAAAAAAAAAGGATTGCACGCCAGGAAATTAAAAAAAGTTGACCAAAATCAATGCAAACGTTAAAGGATCTAAAACAATTGTTATAATTGATGTAATGGTAAGGGAGAGATTTAACTGGATGGTAGTGAATTCTACAAACAAGTATAGTACTATTATTAATCATTGGTTAAATCATAGGTTTTGGTATACATGTTGACGGATTCATATCCGAGTGAGGATCTATCGTATTCTTTGTCAAGAGACCTTGAGGAGGAGGATGATCTTATTATAGGTAAGTTTATTATTCTCTTATTATAGGTAAGTTTGAATGATATTGGCAAAGACATTTGCTAATGGGGGTGTTGACTGACATTGGGTGAATGGGTGATGATCATGAATTATAGAATTAAACATTGAAGGTTATATATAGTGAAGGTGAAAAAAGGTAGATGTATCCAATTCATGATCAAAACACGGACTCAAAGATATGAGACCGGTTCTTAGGGAAAAGTATAAACATCAACGCTCAACCGAAGTTTGCTATGTGTCGCTACAAAGTGGTAATTGGAAATTCGCTTAGTTACAAAACAAGAAGGTTCCATGTTTGTAGGTTATGATTGTCCATTTTGAGTATTGAAATCTTAGATGTAGGACAAGTCTTTTCATATAAAAAAATCCTTAATGATGATAATCACAATTGTGGCAGGGTTGCGTTCCCTAGTGACAGCCAGATGAATTGTTGCTTAGAGAACTTATTGTAAGAACTTTCATTGTGTGGCTACATGTTGAAGTCAATGAAAGTCAATGTGATATATACGACGATGTTAAGACACATGGTGGTTTGAAAGAACACTATTCGCGGATATGGATTTGAGATTTTCAGAACTAATTCTTGAATATTTGTGAAAGTGGGAGCAATTGATATGAATTATTTTATTTATGTTGCAAAGTTTGACAATAAGGTTGGGTTCAACATTTTTAACCCTTAACAAAATAAATAAATGGCTGTGGAGTTAAAGGGAAAAACATTGTCAAAATAAGTTTAGAGTCGCCCATGGACCGTGACATAGAAGAGCTATCTGAGCTCGATTCGCACCAGAAGTGGTGGGAAACGGGGATTCCATATAATTTGGGGTCGATAATTATGCTAAGCTCGATTCGCACTAGAAGTTATGCAAGGTAATTGTCAAAATTCCTACCAGGTTGGAACTGTCAAAACGGGGGGTTCCAAATGCCTTCAGTGACGTGTGGGTCTCTTGCAAAAGAATTATGTTATGGGAGAAGTGTAAGATTCCCAGCTTTTCTTGCAACACAGTAGAAGAAGATATATTGGCTGCAAGTGATTCTTTTGACGGTGTGCCCATTATACAAAAATTTTCAAAATAACATATCAAAACGGTTCTTCCTTAAGGAGGAGAGTTTAAAAAAATACGTTGTTCCGGATAAAAAATTATGGGAAATCGGTCTACTGTTGTTTTTATTATATATAGCTTCTTGCTATAAATTTTTTTCCTTTATAATGCAGTTCCAAAACAAAGTTTAATCTAAACACAAAGATCTGTTTATCTATAATGTGTAATGCAATAAGAAATTTGTAGATGCACTTAATGGGTTCCAAAAACTCAACCTTTGGGGTTAAGCATTTAGCAATTCAAAGGTTTTAAGGATGATTATGTTGTTCCACAGGTCCCATGTTATGGTCTTGTGAAAAACATCCATAAGAACACGTACAAAGGAAACACAAAACCAAAACAGCCAAGGCACTTGAAGTTTGGCAAAAACTAAAGATTTGACTGAATTAGTCTACCCAACATCATCAACAAAACAAGGTTCTTTATCTTTTAACTACAATAGTCAATAATAGTTTGACTATCCATTCAACTTTAACTAGTTAACGACCACTACTAGGACATAGTTTTTGCAAAAATGTTTATGAGTTGTAGGTATATTTCTAGTACCGGAGGACGATCAAGATGAATGAAGAACCGAACACGATCAAGAAACAAGCTTCCACATGACGTCTCGTTGTTACTTTTAAATGACGAACTTAATTACATTACGTTGTAAAGTTTTAAATTGTAAAAGTTTTAATAAACCCGTATTTCCGATGTATATGTAAACTTAATTACATGATCCTTTTCGTAAACTATACGTTAAACCTTGATTTAATTTAAAGGGTGTTACAAGCCACTTGTTGGACGAGAGGAGCCGTTTGCGTAACTATGTGGAGGTTTGCGCAACGAAGGGTTAAAAGTGTCAACATGTTAATTCTTACCTCTGAGTGACCTTTTAACAAACCGAGAGCTTCATAATGATTTATTATATTCTCGGGAATGCCTAATATTGGCCATTCAAAGCTTTTATGCCAATAAGTGAAGTTACGCGCAAGTTTGCGAGTTAGAGGGGTTAAAAGCGTCAACATGTATAATTATACCTTTGAATGACCTTTTAACGAACCCGAAGCATTATGACGTACAATCATACTCTCGGCAATGCTTAATATGGGCTACATAGGGCTTTTATGCTATTAAATAATAATACGCGCAAGTTTTCGCGTTAAGAGGACTAAAAGCGTCATAAACTGCGTAAGTTTACATTTACGCGCATATCTTACGTTCTGACCACATCTGGACATACAAAATTTTTGTACACACTAAAATATTTTTATTTTAGTGTTCGGCATGCAAAAATACCATCCGTCTCTTAATTTGGCTAGTTTTTGCATCCGTTCGAGTTTCATCGTAATTCGACGAATAACGTGACCGTACGGCCAAACGAACCGACATCCGGGACTTTTCCAAGCATATTTTGAGTCCTCTATACTTTGGCCACCTAGTAGAGCATTGAAAATGGCTTAACGGGTGTTAAAAGTGCCAAAAATGGGCTTATGTATGTGCAGGGACCTAAGTTGTAAATATTGAAAGTTATGCTGAACTGCAGGGACTAGGCGGGCCGAGTAAGACCTGTCCCTTATCTTACGCGGGCCGCGTAAGGATGCCCAGTTCCAGAAAATTGTTTTTCAGCATCAGATTGTTAATTCAGGGGCTGTTCTTGTAAGTTCTTTGTGTAATGACCAAGTTAACACCTTAGCAAGGCTTCTAACCACAACCAAACACTTGTGAGGCCAAGATAATTCCTTGGAGAACACACCTAACACATGGCAAGATCCTAGGAATTTTTGAAAACTATATAAAGGAGTAACCTTCACCCATTCATTTGCACCATTTCATTTCTATCTTCCTTCTCTCAAATTCTGGAGGTTCCTGATCAAAGGGAGCTCAATTTTTAGTAGAAAATATAGCTAGGACCCTTTGTAAGTGTCTTAGCCCTCTCTATAGTTCAGTTTTATGTTTTAAAAACCGAAAAGTCAAGTTATCGTAAATTAGCTTTGACTTTCGGTTTAATCATAAATGGTCCAGCCACTGACCAAAACGAAAGTGGTTATGGAACCATATTAGGATAGGTGGTTAACCCTTAAAGGGCACCTCATAATTATTTCATTTGACTAGTTAATTGTCGGGTCAAACTAGTTAGTCAAAAAGTCAAACTGGACAGAAAGTTTAAAAATGATCTAAATAAATAAAATAGACGTTCTAAATTATATTTTAACAGTCTAATGACTTAGTAATTAATATTAGAACATGTATAATCTGTCCTAACCCGGCAATTATCACTCTAAGGTCAGTTTATAACCGAAAGTCGCAAAAGCTTGACTTTTGCTTTGACTTTCAGTTCTGACCCGTTTAAGCTTGATTCTTCCATGTTTTAAGCCTCCATTTGGACTGTATCATATAGTAGTATAACTCCCTGAAGTTATATTGCTTGGTCCTTAGTAGTTTGAATTATATGCACATGTCCGATATTATGCTTATAAATGCCATAATTGCCCTTTTGACATATAAATGAGATTATTAGAAATGCGAGTGGACAAAAACCTTTGTTACTGATATATAAGTATGTCCCGAAAATTTCACATCAGTTCTTGGTCTCAAACAGGAGTTATGCTCGATATCGTAAATAGAAGCTTTTTATTAATTAAATTGCGATATCTTGCATAAGGCATGATTAAACTCGGATTTTGACCCAAAACTCATTACTTACTGTTAAGATATTATTTTTAGGGATTTTTGGAATTTTTTATCAGATTATAAACTGATCGGATCATAGAGTTCTTGTGTAATTCGGTAAATGACGATAATACCCTTTTCATGCATAAAATGAGATTTACAAATGATTTGAATGCTAAACCTTTTCCTACTGATTTCATACATTAAATAAATTATTTTGAGCATTCAAAACTGATCAAAATCTCAGATTTCCATTAAACCCTTTAATTATCGTCAATTAGCGATTTTACGCTAATTAGGTGCATTGTATGGTTTTTAAACCATATTTAACATATAAGACTTGTTACCTACTGATTTTATAATTAAATTTTAAATATTATTATGGTAGATATAAGTCGTGAACTCAGACTTCCAAAAATGTCCGTAAAAGTATATGTGAAATGACCAAAATACCCTTTCGGGGCATAGTTTGGCCATAAATGGTAAACCTCACATATGTATAATATCTTACTGATGTAATGTGATAAAATAAATATTTTTACTGACTACCAAAGACCAGAACCTCAGTTTGTTTTAAAACCTCTTTTATAAAGGGTAAAATGACCAAAATACCCCTACGGGACTTAATTTGATTTTAAATACTTTTTGGGCATATATGTTAACATCCTACTGATGTATTAACATATTCTAAGCATAATAACATAGGGGACTTGTATATGGTTCATTTGGTTGCCCGTTACGCATTTACGCGTTCGGATCGGTTTACGTAACTAGTTTACGTAAGTTTGCTGAAATGGGTTTAACCTTATCGTTTTTATCTCAAAATCCAGAATGTGTTTAGTTTACCCATATTATACAAGTATTCGTACTTGTTGGGTCTAAATAACATTTTATTCCGGTCATCGCTTAATCTAGCGTATCGTACCGTTCTAGATACTTTAAGCTAGTCGGTCTAAGTCTACGACTTAAATAAGACCGTTAGCATTTTGAATTGGTTATATATTACCATCACTCCAGACTAGAGCCACCCGGTAAAAGCTACCTGCATTTAGATAGATTGGATACGACTGAGTTATTTTGCTGTGAATCAAGTATTAGCTCAGGTAAATACTTTTAACTTATTTTCCCTTATACGGGCTTGGGATACGGTATATTAATACCGCTTGGTCGGGTATGAGATCATTTAATCGGATTGTGATTTAATAAATCTGCATAACTCGTTTTAATCTGTTTTGTTTGATAACATAAACATTGGGGGTTAACGACCGTGTCCTGGATATCCTCGGCTCATTTAAGTTATTAATGGCTACGACCTATGCACGGGGTGTAGGCATACACCTGACAGATGCAAATGCTAAATATTAAATTACCCACAAGTTGGGGATAACTCCTCTGTGGGTTTTATAAGTGGTGAGTCGGTTAATCATGACCGGCTTCCAAACCGGCCCCATATGTATGAAAAACATGTAAAACTGTATACAAGATTTTATTAAAGATTGTCCCAAGTATAAATGGTTTGTGCCTTGTGCACTTAAATCAATTTTCATAAACTCTTTTTAAATGAGTCGGTTAATTGTATTTACCAGTGAAAACTGACGTATTTTCCAAAGACTAAGTGGCAGGTACTACTCGTAATAGGCTGGGGGATTGCTCGGTGTCGAAATAGAGGATCTTGCAAATCCTTAAAGATGCCTTAAAGTGTGCTAAACTTTATTTTATACATTCTGTAAAGATCCACCTGTGGATTCGATATTACAGGCTCGTCTATAATAAATACTTTGATATTTTTAGACATTTGAGTTTGTAATAATATTTTATATTCCAAGACTTCCGATGTGCTATTCTGTGTATGTTTGACTATGATGATATCAACTATGTCACGATACTCCCCACCGGGCCCACCGGTAATATGTGGAAATATCAGGGTGTGACAGGTTGGTATCAGAGCCAACGTTTGAGTGAATTAAACACCAATTCTTAGTGTTTAATCTCAAATGATACAGTAGCATTCCTTAGACCTTTTGAGTCTAGACTTAACATAGGAATGCTCTCATCCCTATTAAGTAAACATTGTTTTCGATTTTATGTATTTTGAATATGTCGCCAAGCAAAGAAGCTGTTGATGGAAATTCTCCTTATCCGAAGCCAAGGAATGCCAAGCTTCGTAAAACGGCTAGAATAAGCATGCGACCGATTTGGAGGAGAGACCTTCATGAGCTCATTCCAAAAACCAAATCTATTGGATAGCAATCAGACTTCAGAGTCCATACCGTAGGTCCTTGAGGCTCAAATTCTAAAGTCTGTGCCAGTGGAGTCCATACCATGTGGTCCCTGAGACTCCCGTTTTGAAAATAATGCTAGTGAACGCTGATGATCCTTATTTCTTACCTCCAAGTTTTGGAATCCCAGACTTGGATTATATCAGTCAAAACCCAATCCGTGATCCATATCATTCCTTAACCATTGAATCCTTGAATTCTACTTCTATAACGGATCCTGATTGGAATACTTACCTTATTCACTGAGGTCTTCAGTGTCCCTACCGTATATGGTAAACAAAGAAGGGAAATAGTCGAAATGGAGCAAGGAAGGCGTTAGAGAATCCTTCTTTCATAATATTCTTTCTCTTTCAAGTCCTTATAAGGACCTATCCCTTCTATTTAGTCCCTGTGTGGACATACCTTTTGACTTAAGACCCTATATGGGAATTTGCTATTTGGTCCTTTCATGGACATTATATTTCAATATAGTCCCTTGTGGACATTATATTCCAATAAAGTCTCTCGGTGGACATACTATTTCAATATAGTCCTTTCATGGACGTGTGATTTTATTAAAATCCCTTTTGTGGATACACTATTTTAAAATAGTCCTCTCGTGGACTTGATATTTCAATATAATCCTCTCATGGACATTATATTTCTTCATAGTCCTTTCGTGGGCATAGTATTTCATAAAAAGTCTTTTCGTAGACATATTATTTTATCAAAGTCCCTTGGCGGACATAATAATTCATTACCGTCCTTTCAAGGACATATTATTTCATCATAGTCCCTTTATGGACATGCTGATTCATTGAAGTCCCTTTTATGGACAAATTATTACATTTAGATCCCTTGTGGACATGATGTTTTATTATAAGTCCCTTTAAGGACATATTCTTTCTTCAATAAGTCCCAATGAGGACGTGTCTTTAGACATAAAGTCCCTACGAGGACAATTGTTATTAACGTCCCTTCGTGGACATGTTATATCATAAAGGTCCCTATGCGGACATATCTTATAGTCCCTTTACGGACTTAAGCTGCTTTAAGTCCCTGTGAGGACATCTGTACAGCAAAGCCCTTTTGTGCGCACGATGTACCAATATAGTCCTTTTATGGACGTGTTATTTCATTAAAATCCCTTTGGGGATATGTTATTTCGAAATAGTCCCTTTGAGGACATGATATTTCATTATAACCCCAATATGGACTTATAATATTTATAGTCCTTATACGGACTTATATTTTTCCTCTTAGTCCTCTGTGGACAAATATATTACTAAAAGTCCTGATTAAGGCACTATTGTAAATTCCTAATAATCTAGGAAAGTTTTGAAAATTTTATGTAGGTATTCATTTCGTCCTTTATCCAACGATAGTTCCAAATTTTACTTGAACTTTATCGATTAGCTGAAAATTTCAAAAGATCCTCTTAATGGTATAACCTAGCCTATATGTCTATGAACATGGCTATGATGGTAAAACCCTCTTAAGATAATTAATCTTTGTTAACATCTGAGAACATGTTAACACTCCTGGCAGTGTGGCGTGAGAAACCACATCAGCCGTCAAGGTAATTGGATTACATCCAAGCCTTAAAGCCTATATGATCAGAGTAGATCATGGCAAGTATCATCAATGTGATGATCATACCATAAACATCCATTAGTGGTGAAGTGCCTACGGGCTATACTTGTTGTCTAATAAAGATAACGACAGTTGTGGTCTACGACTCCCTGTCTAAAAATGTTGGACTATGTCCAAACATAATAGTCTATATGATCAATGCGATCGTGACTAATATCATCTAATATGATGATCATGTTATTTAACATCCTTTAGTGATGGTTTGCCTACGGGCTATAATAAATTGTCCATTTGAGACATTGACATTGTGATCTTTATGATTCCTTGTCTAAGGTGGTGAGCTATGCTCAAGCCAAATAGTCAATATGATTAATGCAATCATGACTTATATCATCTAATATGATGAATCTATTATAAACATCCATTAGTGATGTTTCGCCTATGGGCCATATTATATTGTCCATTTGTGACACAAACATTATGATCTCTACGATCCCCTGTTTAAGGTAGTGAGCTGTGCTCAAGCCTAATAGTCTATATGATCAATGCAATCATGACTAAAATCGTCAGTACGATGATTAAAAATTTAATATTCTTAATGATGTTTTGCCTAAGGGCTATATTATATTGTCCATTTGAGACAAGGCAATTGTAATCTTTTGTGATTCTTTGCCCAAGGGGGTGAGCTATGCTCAAATCCCATAGTCTATATGATCATTGCGATCCTGACTAGTATCATCAGTATGATGATCATAATATTAACATCCCTAGTGATTAATTGCCTACGAGCTATACTTTACTCTATTGTCGATAAGACAAAAATAGTGGTGATCTTTATGATCCCCTATTCAAAATGGTGGGATTATACCCAAACCTAATAGTTAATATGATCGATGTGATCATGACTAATATCATTAGATACGATGATTATATATAAACATCCATTAGTGATGTTAATTGGTTTACCTTTCTGTCAAATGAATCGTCTTTCAAGACGATGATAGTTGTAGTCTATGACTCCTTGTCCAAAGGTGAAGAACTATGTTCAAGCCTTAAAGCTCCCGATCTAACAAGATTGCGGCCTATGAATTGATGTCCTTGTGACAAACCCACAAGTTATATTTCTAGTCATCCATGACAAGCCTCTGTGCTATAATTTGTCGTTCATGACAAGTTAACGTACTAAATGTTAACATCCCTGGTGACAGGCCTTTTGTGCCAGATTTGATAAATGTCCTTCGTGACAGGCCTTAGTGCCATATCCTATAATGTTCTAGAGACAAGGCCATTTGTGTCGTATCTGAATGTCATTGCGACAAGGCCTTCGAGCCATATGATTACTTATGTCCTTCATGACTGGGCATTATGCCATACCTTTCTACGTCCCTCGCGACGGCCCTCTGTGCCATAGGTATATATATATATATATATATATATATATATAATAAAAGTCATGTAAGGCTAGCCTTTGAGCTATTCATAATCGTCCTTGTGACAAAGACAGTTGTGACATTATGATCCCCTGTCAAGCAGGTATTAGACTCGCTCCAAACTTTGAATGCCATTGATGGTCCTTTTGTGACCTAGGCTAAATATAATGGATATACATTCAAATAACATTCATTAGGAATGTTCGGAACATAATAGCCTATACGGTTTATGGATGCCGTGGCTAATCTATGTCAGGTCATCAGGATGATGACTAAAAATTGTTAAATTTGGTGATTAGTACCAAGTTTCGAGTATGGAAAACTCGGATGAGGTAGACAACAGTCGCAATACTATTAATGCGACAAAAGTTAATAATGCTACAAACGTAAACCTCAATATTAATGGAGTTAATCTCCAAGCTATGGTTGACGCAGCAGTTGGAAAGGCCATGGAAAAGGTCATGAAACAATTCAAAGAGCCGAATGCTTCTCGCTCTAAATTTCATTCAAAACCACGTTCAATTGCTCATGAAAAGAGCTTTGTTCACACTTCGAATATGAAGGATGAACCAAAGGAGGAGGATAACTCCCAGAAATCTAAGAAAAAGAGCAAGTACAGGCTTAATAAGAACCAACAAAAGTTCAGTAAGAAGCCTGTATGTAAGAATTGCTATAAAAGACACTGGGGACAGTGTCGATTAGAACAAAGACCAAAGCAGTGTGGCATCTGCTAAGGAACTGGTCATCATTCCCATGAATGTAGGGACATAAAGAATGCAGTCTGTTATGGCTGTGGTGAGCAAGGCCACATCAGAACTAGATACCATAAAGCTGCCAAAGAAGGTGCAGCTAAGCCTGGAAAGGCTAAGAAAGGAAACGCCTGAACTCACCTGATGAATGCCAAGAGGCAAAAACATGATGTCATCAAATACATTCCTTATCATTTACCAATGATAATTTCTGCTAAGTGTCCTATTTTTAATACAGGCAATAATAAGTCTTCATAGACCGTAAGCTTAGCAAACTTTCATATTACCCACAAGGTATAACTTACCAAGGAAACCATAGTAACCGATTCTTCTATTATCGACGATGAATCCTTCTGTAAAGTCTAAGAGTACTCCTTCTTTGAATAGAGTACGACAATATATGTTATTTTAATTATTTTCCTCATTGATTTTATCAACTGCGAGTGCCAACTATGTTTGATAAAAGCGCCATATGAGGATTGGCGTAACCTAGTATGTCCCAAAGATTGTTTCCATGCCTGATCAGTATGGAGGTTTAATGCATGGAACCACTAAGATATACCAATGGTCATATTGTACTAAAGTCAAGCTAGTGGTATTCAAAGAAGATATCCATAATAGAAATGCCTAAGTAGGCGTCTCTACCTAAGGCATCTGTGCACTCGTAAATCAGATGTGTCATTTACATGGCACAAGCGACGGTAAGTGAACCAAGGTCGGAAATTGAAGCTACTCTATCATATTTGGATAATTTGATTTCTTCTCAGTAAGAACTACCCTGTTTTACCTCTTGAGAGGCAAGGTGGAATTAGGATTGACATCCTATTAAGAGTTGTATCTATTACAAAAGCTCTATATCGGTTAGCATCAACGGGAATGGAAGAACTGAGAGCTAACCAGATGAGTTATTAAAGAAAGGCTTGTACAGCCTAGCTCATCATCTTAGGAGCTCTGATTATTGTTGATAAAGGAAAGCACGATGCAATACGCTTGTGCATTGATTACTACAACCAAATAGGAAACGATTAAGGATCGTTATCAGCTGCCCAAGATCGTCGATTGGTTTAACTAACCATGAGGGTAGTTAATTCCTTAAGATTGATTCGGGTAGTAGTTGGAATAACTATCTCACCCTAATTAAGTTCTCCTATAACTGATAGCATTATATAAGCATCAAGGCTGCTCTTTTGGAGACCTTGTTTGGGAGAAAGAGTCAAACGCCCGTTGTTGGGCAAAAGTTTGGAAAATCCCAATTATCAGAATCTGAGACTGTCCTAAAAGACGACGGATAGGATATTATGAATCAGTAATCGTATGAAAGCTGCCAGTGATCGACAGAAGAGCAATGCGAACAAGAGGCGCAAATCTCTTAAAGTTCTAAGTAGGGAACACGACTCTATTAAAATACCAACATGGAAGGGTATGATACGTTTCAGTATAAAGGACAAGTTGAGCCCTAGATATTTAGGACCATTCGAGATCATCGAATGTGCCAGCAGCATAGCTTAAAGCTAAACTTGCCTAAGGAGCTTAGTGGAATTCACAATGTGTTCCACATCTTTAACTTCAAAGATATGTCTAGCTGATAAATCGCTAGCAATGTCTTATAAAGACATATAGATTAATAAAAGCCGGAGGTTTATTGAAGGACCTATATCGATCAAGGATCGACAGGTTAAGAAGCTCCGAAGAGAAACATGTACCTATTGAATAGGTCAATTGGGATACCCATAGAGGTCCCCAATATACTGCGGAAGTTAAGTCCATTATACGACAGAAAGTACTTCCATATTTTTGAGCAAATCTTGGGGTTGAGATTTCTTTTAAGGGGGTGAGGATGTAACACCTCGTAAAATCGTGTCCAATGATGTGCTGACACGTGTAATGAACCCTAATAAAGTCAAACGTTGACTATGAGGGACTATTTTCGTCAAAATCAAAAACTTTGAATGTGGAAGGACTGAAAGTGTCAACATGCCTAAACTAGGCCTCTGAGTGACCTTATACGATGTCCGTATTCTCAGATGAGCCACTTGTTAGACGAGAGGAGCCGTTTGCGTAACTATGTGGAAGTTTGCGCAACGAAGGGTTAAAAGTGTCAACATGTTAATTCTTACCTCTGAGTGACCTTTTAACAAACCGAGAGCTTCATAATGATTGATTATATTCTTGGGAATGCCTAATATTGGCCATTCAAAGCTTTTATGCCAATAAGTGAAGTTACGCGCAAGTTTGCGAGTTAGAGGGGTTAAAAGCGTCAACATGTTTAATTATACCTTTGAATGACCTTTTAACGAACCCGAAGCATCTCGACAATGCTTAATATGGGCTACATAGGGCTTTGATGCTATCAAATAATAATACGCACAAGTTTTCGCGTTAAGAGGATTAAAAGCGTCATAAACTGCGTAAGTTTACATTTACGCGCATATCTTACGTTCTGACCACATCTGGACATCCAAAATTTTTGTACACACTAAAATATTTTTATTTTAGTGTTCGGCATGCAAAAATACCATTCGTCGCTTAATTTGGATAGTTTTCGCGTCCGTTCGAGTTTCGTCGTAATTCGACGAATAACGTGACCGTACGGCCAAACGAACCGACATCCGGGACTTTTCCGAGCATATTTTGAGTCCTCTTTATTTGGCCACCTAGTAGAGCCTTGAAAATGGCTTAACGGGTGTTAAAAGTGCCAAAAATGGGCTTATGTATGTGCAGGGACCTAAGCTGTAAATATTGAAAGTTATGCTGAACTGCAGGGACCAGGCGGGCCGCGTAAGGCATGTCCCTTATCTTACTCGGGCCGTGTAAGGATGCCCAGTTCCAGAAAATTGTTTTTCAGCAACAAATTGTTAATTCAGGGGCTGTTCTTGTAAGTTCTTTGTGTAATGACCAAGTTAACACCTTAGCAAGGCTTCTAACCACAACCAAACACTTGTGAGGCCAAGATAATTCCTTGGAGAACACACCTAACACATGGCAAGATCCTAGGAATTTTTGAAAACTATATAAAGGAGTAACCTTCACCCATTCATTTGCACCATTTCATTTCTATCTTCCTTCTCTCAAATTCTGGAGGTTCCTGATCAAAGGGAGCTCATTTTTTAGTAGAAAAGATAGCTAGGACCCTTTGTAAGTGTCTTAGCCCTCTCTATAGTTCAGTTTTATGTTTTAAAAACCGAAAAGTCAAGTTATACTAAATTAGCTTTGACTTTCGGTTTAATCATAAATGGTCCAACCACTGACCGAACCGAAAGTGGTTATGGAACCATATTAGGATAGGTGGTTAACCCTTAAAAGGGCACCTCATAATTATCTCGTTTGACTAGTTAATTGTCGGGTCAAACTAGTTAGTCAAAAAGTCAAACTGGACAGAAAGTTTAAAAATGATCTAAATAAATAAAACAGAGGTTCCAAATTATATTTTAACAGTCTAATGAGTTAGTAATTAATATTAGAACATGTCTAATCAGTCCTAACCCGGTAATTATCAGTCTAAGTTCAGATTATAACCGAAAGTCGCAAAAGCTTGACTTTTGCTTTGACTTTCAGTTCTGATGTAGGACCGTTTTCCGGACCGAAACCGTGATTATCATGATTATGTTCATAGACGGGAAGATCATAGACGGATAAACGACTAACCTGTATTGATTTGATAACATAAGAGTACAAGCCGGCCCGATTAACAAGATAATCGAACCTTTACCAGAGCCGTTTGGTTCCGGGGAGAGATCAAGTGGTGATCTCTCCCTGGTGAGGTCTCAAACCTCCTACAATCTCCAAGTGTTTGAAATGGCAAAGGGTTGCTATTTATAGCTACACCCCTTTGTCTTTCAAACACACACGGTCAACCGAATAACCCTCTCGTTTGACCACTTCAAACGAGCGGGTCTATACACGTTCGATAGACCGTTTCACTAACTATTACAAATTCAGCGTAAAATAATAAATCTAATCTATTCGACAAGCATCGGACACAAATCTGCATCAACAAATTCCCCCTTGTCCGTTGCTGTCGAATGCTGAAAATGCAACTGCAATCGATCTTCAGTCAAGTATTCATCTTCTCTGTGTTAACAAATTCCCCCTTGACCGATGATCCAGGTAAGTAGTATCTTGACGCTTCTTGTATAATAGTTCCCCCTCAAAGTACGCGTATCCGTGTTGAGCGTTGTGCAATTTCCTCAAAAGGATCAATTGACCGATCTTCCGCTGATCTTCCAATACTCCAACCGGCATTTGATAAGGGTTCCATTCTTTTAAAACTGCATCAAGTCTTGATCTTCAAGCATACTACAATGGTAGAGGTTTCTGGTGAACTGTCTTCTGTAAACCGTCTTTGTGTCACTAGAAAA
The DNA here is from genome assembly GCA_030545235.1 of Helianthus tuberosus. NCBI lineage: Eukaryota > Viridiplantae > Streptophyta > Magnoliopsida > Asterales > Asteraceae > Helianthus > Helianthus tuberosus. The sequence goes on along the minus strand of CM060351.1, from coordinate 125,999,461 downwards.
TTACAAACTCTACCACCTGTGATTGCGTTTAGAAATTTGCCGAAGAAATTCAACATACGAAAAATTTTTATTCCCCCATTTCTTTGGTAAGATCTCTAAACCTTAACAGATTCCCTTCCACTTTAAAGGAACTGTCGTTAAGTTTCAAATGTTCACCAATTCCCTTCACCTAGCGGAACTGTCGTCAATCTTTACTGAACAAACTCTCTCCACTGAGTAGAATCTTTCAAATGTTCTCGGTTTTTCGAAAAATCACGAAAACGGCTTTCTTCTTTGCATATTCTAGTTGAATAAGAACGTCCCCTAATACCCCGTAGGATCCGACTTGTATCCCCCCAAGGTTCTGCTAACACCTAATCTGAAAACTTTCATCATAGGCATATACTCTTCGACCTTTTGGATTCGTTAGGACCGGTATTGACATTCTAGGTTCATACGTTCGTTTTCAAATGCGAAAATATGACAATAAACAAAATGCTTTCGAACATCTTTGAATAACCGATAACAAACATAAATACTGACGTGCGGAAGTGAACATACCGTTTTGTTTTTGGTTTTTGGCCCATTGTAGTCGCGTCACCATTTTTGACATTTTCATCGGTAACCGTGACTACCCCACAATTTTTCAACAATCAAGTTTTCATCATCTCTTGTTTTCATCATGCCGCAACATCCCGCGCGCTCCCAAATTCGTACGAATTTGATGTTAAAATTTGGAAGCCCGGTTCAATAATCTTCGCGAACACCCGAACCCATCAATCTCTACACGGCACAACTTGCCATTTACCTAAAATTCACTTGTGAAATATTTGATCCACTAAAAATGTGAATGAATTTTGTGAGTGTGATAATTGGCCCAATCAGTGCACATGCCCAAACCGAAAAATCACTAGTTGTAGCAAATCTGTTGTCTACGAAGACTTGTAACACTTGTATTCCATGAAGACTAAGGAGAGTGCCCAATATATTAATTATGACCAAATATATTAGTATTGAAGTTTAGTTTTCAGCTGAAACAAAGAGGCCCAATCAAAACAAATATGGCCCAACTTCTAATTTTGCTTTGTTAACTTTGATCACCAATGCACGATCAGGTCCAAAAGAGAGTCAAACCCAATAGTCTTGAAGATCCATTAAAACAAACCCCTCTCATCAATAAAAGGATCAGTTCAATAATTAGGACCAAACCCCCTTTCACTTTTGCAAACCTAATTTCCATCATCAAAGAACAGCCGTCTCTTTCTCTCTGCGATACATAACAACAGCAGCCAAGTCTTCATCTTCCTTGTTCGATACAACAGACAAGCAGAGAAACCTTCAATTTTCTTTCTGTCCCTCTTTCTTCGATACCCACCAAACATCCAACAAATCCCTTTATCTCTTCGATACCCAGCAACAACAGCCGATTCCATTTTCAAACTGAACCAGGTCTGTCTTCGATAAACAACAAGCAGCAGCCGACAATGAATCTGGCCGGAATACTGTTGATGACGAAAAAGCTTAAGAAGGCTGTCAAAGTTGATTTCGGAGCCTTTGACCAGAGGTTTCAGCTTCTACTATCATCTACTGAGTTCAGCCGACATCTTCATCGGAGATTCAAACTACGATCAAATCCAATAAGTCAGACATCAAACAACTGAAATCCTTTTCTTCTTCGATACACACAAGGAGCAGTAGCCGACACCTCTTTTCACCTTCTGCGATTCACCTCAGCCGACAAAGACCTCCGACGAAACAAGCATGTGTGCTGATCGACGAAAATGATTTGTTTGGTCCGACGAAACAGGTTGTTGAACACTTGTCGACGAAACTGAATGGTTTGTTTGTGAATCTGATCGACGAAACAGAAACTTTGAATGAGTTTGACGAAACAGATTTGTTGTTTCGTCATAGGTTCAGTTTCGTCATTGAGTCGGTGTATTCAGTTTCGTCATAGATTCAGATTTGTTGTTTCGTCATGGGTGTGGGCGTTTCGCCAAGAACATCAAGAACACAGCCTCTGTTCAATTTTGCAGATTTGACAAAAACATTGTATTTTTGATTTTTGATGATGATAACTTGATTATATAGGTGAAAAACATAAAACCGAACACTCGTTTCAGCACAGATCTGAATATTCGGTTCCAGATCTGAGTTTTTCTCATTTTCACCATTTTTACATCTTGAACAAAAAGCACGAAAATCATAGATCTAGAGCACATGTGACTTAGTAAACGGTTAGATTTACTAAATCGGGCACCATGGCTCTGATACCACTTGTAGGACCGTTTTCCGGACCGAAACCGTGATTATCATGATTATGTTCATAGACGGGAAGATCATAGACGGATAAACGACTAACCTGTATTGATTTGATAACATAAGAGTACAAGCCGGCCCGATTAACAAGATAATCGAACCTTTACCAGAGCCGTTTGGTTCCGGGGAGAGATCAAGTGGTGATCTCTCCCTGGTGAGGTCTCAAACCTCCTACAATCTCCAAGTGTTTGAAATGGCAAAGGGTTGCTATTTATAGCTACACCCCTTTGTCTTTCAAACACACACGGTCAACCGAATAACCCTCTCGTTTGACCACTTCAAACGAGCGGGTCTATACACGTTCGATAGACCGTTTCACTAACTATTACAAATTCAGCGTAAAATAATAAATCTAATCTATTCGACAAGCATCGGACACAAATCTGCATCAACATCTGACCCGTTTAAGCTTGATTCTTCCATGTTTTAAGCCTCCATTAGGACCGTATCATATAGTAGTATAACCCTCTGAAGTTATATTGCTTGGTCCTTAGTAGTTGGAATTATATGCACATGTCCGTTATTATGCTTATAAATGCCATAATTGCCCTTTTGACATATAAATGAGATTTTTAGAAATGCGAGTGGACAAAAACCTTTGTTACTGATATATAAGTATGTCCCGAAAATTTCACATCAGTTCTTTGCCTCAAACAGGAGTTATGCTCGATATCGTAAATAGAAGCTTTTTATTAATTAAATTGCGATATCTTGCATAAGGCATGATTAAACTCGGATTTTGACCCAAAAATCATTACTTACTATTAAGGTATTATTTTTAGGGATTTTTGGAATTTTTGATCAGATTATAAACTGATCGTGTCATAGAGTTCTTGTGTAATTCGGTAAATGACGATAATACCCTTTTCATGCATAAAATGAGATTTACAAATGATTTGAATGCTAAACCTTTTCCTACTGATTTCATACATTAAATAAATTATTTTGAGCATTCAAAACTGATCAAAATCTCAGATTTCCATAAAACCCTTTAATTATCGTCAATTAGCGATTTTACGCTCATTAGGTGCATAGTTTGGTTTTTAAACCATATTTAACATCTAAGACTTGTTACCTACTGATTTTATAATTAAATTTTAAATATTATTACGGTAGGTATAAGTCGTGAACTCAGACTTCCAAAAATGTCCGTAAAAGTATATGTGAAATGACCAAAATACCCTTTCGGGGCATAGTTTGGCCATAAATGGTAAACCTCACATATGTATAATATCTTACTGATGTAATGTGATAAAATAAATATTTTTACTGACTACCAAAGACCAGAACCTCAGTTTGTTTTAATACCTCTTTTATAAAAGGTAAAATGACCAAAATGCCCCTACAGGACTTAATTTGGTTTTAAATACTTTTTGGGCATATGTGTTAACATCCTACTGATGTATTAACATATTCTAAGCATAATAACATATGGGACTTGTATATGGTTCATTTGGTTGCCCGTTACACATTTACGCGTTCGGATCGGTTTACGTAACTAGTTTACGTAAGTTTGCCGAAATGGGTTTAACCTTATCGTTTTTATCTCAAAATCCAGAATGTGTTTAGTTTACCCATATTATACAAGTTTTCGTACTTGTTGGGTCTAAATAACATTTTATTCCGGTCATCGCTTAATCTAGCGTATCGTACCGTTCTAGATACTTTAAGCTAGTCGGTCTAAGTCTACGACTTAAATAAGACCGTTAGCATTCTGAATTGGTTATATATTACCATCACTCCATACTAGAGCCACCCGGTAAAAGCTACCTGCATTTAGATAGATTGGATACGACTGAGTTATTTTGCTGTGAATCAAGTATTAGCTCAGGTAAATACTTTTAACTTATTTTCCCTTATACTGGCTTGGGATACGGTATATTAATACCGCTTGGTCGGGTATGAGATCATTTAATCGGATTGAGATTTAATAAATATGCATAACCCGTTTTAATCTGTTTTGTTTGATAACATAAACATTGGGGGTTAACGACCGTGTCTTGGATATCCTCGGCTCATTTAAGTTATTAATGGCCACGACCTATGCACGGGGTGTAGGCATACACCTGACAGATGCAAATGCTAAATATTAAATTACCCACAAGTTGGGGATAACTCCTCTGTGGGTTTTATAAGTGGTGAGTCGGTTAATCATGACCGGCTTCCAAACCGGCCCCATATGTATGACCAACATGTAAAACTGTATACAAGATTTTATTAAAGATTGTCCCAAGTATAAATGATTTGTGCCTTGTGCACTTAAATCAATTTTCATAAACTCTGTTTAAATGAGTCGGTTAATTGTATTCACCAGTGAAAACTGACGTATTTTCCAAAGACTAAGTGGCATGTACTACTCGTAATAGACTGCGGGATTGCTCGGTGTCGAAATAGAGGATCTTGCAAATCCTTAAAGATGCCTTAAAGTGTGCTAAACTTTATTTTATACATTCTGTAAAGATCCACCTGTGGATTCGATATTACAGGCTCGTCTATAATAAATACTTTGATATTTTCAGACATTTGAGTTTGTAATAATATTTTATATTCCAAGACTTCCGATGTGCTATTCTGTGTATGTTTGACTATGATGATATCAACTACGTCACGATACTCCCCACCGGGCCCACCGGTAATATGTGGAAATATCAGGGGGTGACATTCCAAGTGGTTTGGAAGTTATTTTGAAGAATGTTTTATATGCTCCTAGTTTGACTAGGAACATAATTTCTGTTTCCCTTTTGAGACAATGTGGTTTTAAATTTGAATTTGTTAACCAAGACATTTATGTTTCTATGAATGATGTGTTTTATTTTAAAGCTATGTCTTTAAATGGTATTTATGAATTAGATCATGATAACGCATCATACGATAGCTCAATGTACCAAGTAACCAACAAGAAACTCAAAATGGATTTGAGTGATTCCTACCTTTGGCATTGTCGCCTTGGACATATAAGCAAGAATCGCATGCATACACTTCAGAAAAATGATCTTTTGAATACAAATGAAGATAATTCATTTGATGTATGCGAATCTTGTTTACAAGGCAAAATGACCAAGACACCCTTTAGTGGAACTTTTGAAAGGGCTAAAGACTTACTAGGTATCATACATTCAGATGTATGTGGTCCTTTTAAGCCGATGACTAGGAATGGTGAAAGATACTTCATTACCTTTACCGACGACTATAGTTGTTATGGCTATGTGTATTTACTAAGGCACAAGGATGAAGCATTTGAAATGTTCAAAGACTTCAAAAGTGAAGTTGAAAATCAACTCAAGAAAAGAATCAAAGTCCTTCGCACCGATAGAGGAGGTGAATACCTTAGTGGTGCTTTTCAAGATCATCTTAGGAGTTGTGGGATTATCTCACAACTTACTCCACCTGGAACACCACAACACAATGGTGTGTCCAAAAGGAGAAATCGAACTCTATTAGATATGGTTCGATCTATGATGGCTAGAAGCATATTACCTCTATCGTTTTGGGGTTACGCTTTGCTCTCCGCAGTCCGTATACTAAATATGGCCCCAACCAAGAAAGTGGAAAAGACACCTTTTGAAATATGGCATGGAAACCCTCTATCATTATCATTCTTAAGGGTTTGGGGTTGTGAAGCTTATGTTAAGCAATACACTCCAAATAAATTGGAAGTCCGATCTACTAAGTGTATCTTTGTAGGATATCCTAAAGATGATATAGGATATTATTTCTACGACCCAACCGAGCAAAAGGTATTTGTTGCTCGAAAGGGTAAGTTCTTAGAAGCTAAGTTCCTTATGGAAGGAAGTAGTGGTAGAATAGTGGAACTTGAGGAGGATCAAGAACCACAAGATGATACACGTTTGGTTGATACTAGCGTTCAACAAGAGGTTGTTGAAAATGATCAAGAGGTTGATCAGAACACACAAAATGTTCGTAGATCTGGTAGAATTAGTAGTCCACCTGAAAGATATGGATTTTTCATGGATGGATGCTACGTGGTAGATTCAGATGAACCAACCACATACCATGATGCCATGTCAAAATCCGATTGTGACAAATGGCTTGAAGCCATGAACATAGAGATGCAATCCATGTATGACAACCAAGTTTGGGAATTGGTTGTGCCACCACTTAACTCCAAAGTAGTTGGAAGTAAGTGGGTTTTCAAGAAGAAAACTGATATGCATGGTAACTTGGATACTTATAAAGCAAGACTTGTAGCAAAAGGTTTCATTCAAACTCAAGGGATTGATTATGATGAGACCTTCTCGCCTGTGGCGATGCTAAAGTCAATCAGGATATTATTTGCCATAGCTGCATATTATGACTATGAGATCTGGCAATTGGATGTCAAAACGGATTTTCTTAATGGATATCTTGATGAAGATGTCTATATGGTTCAGCCTGAAGGTTTCATCGACCCAAAACATCCTGACAAAGTATGCAAGTTAAAGAAATCAATCTATGGATTGAAACAAGCATCTAGAAGTTGGAATCACCGTTTTGATGAAGAAATTAAGAATTTTGGATTCATCAAGAACGGCGATGAAGCTTGTGTGTACAAGAAAGCTAGTGGGAGCATCGTCATTTTCTTAGTACTGTATGTCGATGACATTCTACTATTTGGGAATGACATTCCAACCATGGAAGGTGAAAAAGCTTGGCTTGGAAGTTGTTTTTCCATTAAGGATCTTGGTGAAGTCGCCTACATTCTGGGAATAAAGGTCTATAGGGATAGATCAAGGCGCTTGATAGGTTTAAACCAAAGTGCATACATTGACAAAGTCTTGAATATGTTCCAAATGGAGAACTCTAAGAAAGGTTTTGTACCTATTCAAAAGGGGACAATATTGAATACATCTCAATGTCCAAGCTCAAAGGATGAGCAAGAGAAAATGAAAGGAGTCCCACATGTGTCTGCTATAGGATCCATCATGTATGCAATGATATGCACCAGACCGGACGTCTCATGCGCCTTGAGCATGACGAGTAGATACCAGCAAAATCCAGTTAACAGTCATTGGAAGGCTGTTAAGTGGATATTAAAATACCTTAGGAGAACTAAGGATATGTTTTTAATATATGGATCTGGTGAGGAGGAACTCGTTGTAAAGGGTTACACGGACGCGATTTTCCAAACCGATCGAAGTGATTCTCGATCACAATCGGGGTATGTCTTCATTTTAAATGGTGGAGCAGTCTCTTGGAAGAGCTCAAAACAAGACGTGGTAGCATTGTCCACTACAGAATCAGAATACATCGCCGCTTCATTGGCAGCCCAAGAAGCTTCATGGTTGAAGAAATTCATAGCCGACGTAGGGGTGGTCCCTACCATTCAAGACCCCCTAGAGATCATTTGTGATAACGAGGGTGCGATTGCTCAAATCAAGGAACCTCATTGTGACACCTGTGTCACTTCAACCATCAAACAAATACAAAACCAATGAAATATTGTATTTCATACTTGGGATTTGTATAAATATATGTATCGTTTGCACATATCAATTCTTGTTCGATTTCGAGCTTTAAATCGCTTTCTGGAAGGTTATACGCGATCTGATGCGTAAATATAACCAGTTTAATGCAACAAACACTCCGGAACAGTGACATAGGCTAAACATACCCTAAATGCCTTTTACATAAGTTAGAAATAAGTTTAGAAGGATTCGGTATGGCAAAAACATGTTTATTCAAACTTTAGAACTATTTACGACAAAACTGCGAAACGAACGTTGGTGACCGCCCGGATAATATTTAAACCCCAAAAATATTATGTTAAGATTAAAATTTAATTTTAATCAGGTTCGTGTTGAAAAATAAATTAAAACGCTTAAAAACGTTATTTTTCAAGTTTAAGCCCGTACCGAGTGTTACTGCGCAACACAGTGCTTATACTGCAAAACGCAGACAACACAGGCAGTCTCAGCAACTGAAATTTATTTCAGTAATATTTTGGCGAGATTATTTTTATAGAATAATAAAAATAATTTAGAACGCCATAAACCGGGATTTAAACGCTAGATAAAATACCCGGTATCCAGTTAAACACCTGTTTTTATCTAATTTACCATCAAAATTACACTTAACCCCCCCTTCTCAAAATTCATGGTCACATATGGGGTGGCCCCCACCAAAAATATTTCTTAGATCTTTCAATATCCTATTAGATCTTGTTTGGACAAGTGTGTTGCATGCTTTCATTCCATATCTTCCAATATCTCTTATATTATCTTCCATGATCTTACATAATCTAACCAAGATCACAAACTCAATCTATCCTTCTCTCCTCTCTCCCTTGAACCGTCCACCCCTCTCCTCTCTCCATCTTCAAACCTTCAAACTTTGTTCTTCATATTCAAGCTCCATTTCAAGCATATTCAAGTTGGTGTGAAGATACAAAGGAGTTTCCAAGGTGTTTTCAAGCTCCCTATCATCAAAATCTCATCCAACAACTTACTTGAATCTTGAAGGTATAACATTTATGTTTAAATCATACTCTTGATTCTTGGTTGTTTTTGATGATTTGAAGTTTCTCTTGAATCTTGGAATTTTCACAAACTTGAAATCTAAAAAGAAATGGGTCTTGATACAAAATAAAAATGGTGATGTATATGGGTGTATATAAACCGTACATATATATATATATATATATATATATATATATATGGGTGTATGATTTTTGAGTTTGATTTCTTGATAAACACTTGTTTAGGATATTTGCTTGCATGTTTTAGTAACATTTAAGCGATTAACAGCATGCTGAGTAACATTTACAGCCAACTTCAGTTGGCTGTAAACGGACCGTTATAAGTTGAAAAATCGATTTTCTGAAGTCTAAATTATATATTTTCAAAAAACGAATCAAATGGCACTGAAATCATATTTTTTTGAGGTCGTTTACTATTTTTAAAGGTCCGTTTTGTACAGCATCAAAAGCTGCGTTTTTACTGCAGAAAATGTGTGTTATGTTTTTCATCATAACTTGAAATCTGTGTAGAATTAGCTCATGAAATTTGTACTGTAGATGACCACTGATGTTGTTGTAATTCTCCCACTGGATGTCATCAATCGGACTTACGATGAATTTTAAATGAATTATTCCGTAGACTGCAGTCAAAAAGTGACGAATCTGATTGCAGTCTGGTAAATGATTTTTTATAAAATATTGGTAATGAATTGGATCTCGATATTTTTACACAATAATATCTGGATAGTTTAAAACATTCTGTAAAAATTTGGGAATTTTTGGAGTAAGTTAACTATTTTATTAAAATTCCCGAAAACAGCCAAGTTTTGAATGATAGTTAAAATGCAAGGGTTTTGATGATATATGCATGTTATGATAAATGTTCAAATACATCAGCAAATAAACATGAATAAGTTGCATATTTGTTGCATTTAGATTCATATAAAATGATGTTGATATGATATTGTGCTTTAGGCACTTGTACATAAGAATACTTGACAAGATTATGTGTATTACGCTATTATTAGTATGTTACGTTTGAGTATATATATTACGACGCGCAAATCGTAGATATATTGCTTACAACATGATGAGAGTCACCAATAAAATCGTTCAAGTCGCAAAGTTCTTGAAATATGTATATGAACTCATATATATATATACATATATATATATATATACATATATATATATATATACATATATATATATATATATATATATATATAAATACACCATTATAATAAAAAATAATAACTTTTCGAGAAGATCTCAAAGTTATGTGAAAATTCTAAGTATCGGAGAAACTGATGTATTTTGTGGGTTTTTGATTATTAAATCGTTCTTATTTAATTTAGAACGAATAAACAATTTGAGGGATTGTGTTAACATATAAAAACGCACCCAAAGGTGAGTGCATAGTCCCCTCTTTTACGTTTTCAAATGTTTTCGGGTGATTCATATGTGCCTATTCATTATTTTCATTATTTCGACTATATGATTTCACATGCTAGTACTTATCTTTTGACGAATTGAACTATTATCTATGGTTTAAACACTGATTTCCAAAGTTTGTTACGACTATTTGTTTGTTCATATGTTTACTTATACATTCATTAACAATGATCAAGCCGATTGGTAGTACGATATAGCGCTATAGGACTAGACACCCCATTCCTGTTGTATGGAATGTCAGAAACCGAATTTTATCCAAATAGAATTTGCCTTTGTGGTTTTTCTATAGTCTCCAAAGTGTAGTTTGATGCACTAAGGTTTGAATGTATTGCCAAATCGCGATTTATGCTATATTTCGATATACTACTAACGTGATACTGTTTACTAAAGCATAATTTGATATGCTATTGTTTACTAAAATATAGTTTGATATATTACCAAAACCACGATTTAGGTATGTTCCGTCATACTACCAACGTGATATTATTTACTAAAGTATAATTTGATATACTAAGTACAAATCCAACATATATTTTGTTATCTACTAAAACATAGTTGATATGTTATTTACAAGACCAAAGTATACTTATGATATACTACCGAAAACTATTATTTTAACAACTAAAGTATATTTGATATACTATCTCTTTAACTGTTTTGAAACTAAAATATATTTTAATATATTACTTATCTGACTTTCTTAAAACCAAGGTATATTTTTATGTATACTACAACTTTTATATCAATGCAAAGTGTTCTAGAAACCAAATTTTATCAAGGATTCATGGCTACTTTTATAAACATATAATCTTTTCTTATATGATCCAAAGCCATGACTCTAATTCACAAAAACCTATGTTACTCACAGGCATTTTTATGCTGACGTATTTACTTTCACATATGTTTCAGGTTTATTTCGTGACGACTGTTGATTGCTTTACATAGGATGGACATGGGCCTTAGTAATTATAAAAACATGAACGGAAATTGTACTGTTTGTTGATCAAATTCCAAGACAATGTAACTTTTTATGTAATAAAACAATATTCTAAATTCCATGTGTTGTGAAACAATGATTCTGTTGCAACACTCCCCGACGTTTCCGCCACGATTTGTTGTTTTACTTGGTCGGGGTGTGACACTCATGCACACCAAAAGACTAGACATATCGAGCAGAGATTCAACTACATAAGGGATGGAGTTGAAAAAGGAAAGATATGTATCCGCCAAGTTCACACCGATAAAAACATTGCGGATCCACTCACGAAGCTCCTTGACAGGGCAAAACATGAGGGTCATACATGTGCCTTAGGACTTCGATATTCTAGTGATTGGATTTGATCTATTTTGTATTTGGGTATTGAAACAATTGTTATTTTAACTCTTTTATGGTATTTTGAGTTACGTTTCATTTTAGCATGTTTAAATCCATGAATAAGTTAATTATTCTAAATGTCCGTAGTCGATCATACTTGTGGGAACGAATATGAATGTAAGACTATTATGAATTTGGATTGGTGGATATTCATTAGATATGAATATAGAGCAAAGTGTTGCTGCCAAAGTTCATAGATATTTGTGGGATACAAATATTGGACTGACTCGCTCTCAAATATTACTGCATGGAATCATTTGTGATTGATCATAAGTAAATTTGAGTAAAGGCGAATATCATAGTATCCTCTGACCTGAGATACATATGGGGTCTTGATATTCACCAAGTACTATACCTTGACTGTCACACCCTACTAGTAGCGGAAGCGTATTGTGTGCGACGTAAGAAAGGTAATCATTGCATCCAAATGTATTAACAACATGAACCAACAACGATGCCATAGATATATAGTTTTCAACAAAAGATTACAAGTTTTTAACATAGTTTCCAAGTTCAACAACGTTTGACTTAGCATAGTTCTAAGTTATTTTACATATAACAAAAGATAGTTTTTGACACAACACATAGTGAGGTTTTGTCCCCTATATACCCATACGAAGTTAGGATATAAAAGACAAACCCTCCCAAAAGTGGCCATCGTTGTCATTTGTTTTCCCGAATCCCATAGTGAATCACCGGCTCAAGACCTGTTTCCTGAAATACATGTAGTTTTAAAAAGTCAACAAAAAGTTGAGCCAGTTCATGCAGTATTTGATATCATATGAAATCTAGTACTTGTTATCTTGTAATCATGGTATGTTCTGATTAAAATCATGGAGTCTGTTAAAGATCTATCAGTGGGTAGCGAGCCCCCTGACATAATGCACCATAAGCAAAATAACCAAACCGAGAACACTTTGTCCACATTGGGATCACAAAAGCACTCCACGGTTAACAACTAGGAGTGGGGCGTGCCTCAAGCCCAATAGATCTACACCTTTTGCACCTTGGTCACTACGTGATTAATGGTTATTAATGTAGATTCCCTACTTATGCACATTGATCATGCCTCCTACTCCGTAACTAACATACCAATAGTTTTAGCATGTATTTCCCCTCGATGTTTTTGAAAACAAAACATTGAAAACAGTGAAAGGAGGGACATGAACTCACAAGTTTGCGTTCCGTGAAATATGATATCAAAGTAAGCGTCCGTACGTGTCAATAACCTACATGTGTACTAATCTCGTTAGACACTAGGTCTTTCGGACCTCGTACAAGTTGTTCATCTTGAATTCTTTATTATGTTTTCGCTTGTCATCATTATTATTGGGCCTAGCCCTAGTCTTCTTATTATTGGGCCTAGCCCTAGTCTTCTTGTTATTGGGCCTAGCCCTAGTTTTCTTGTTATTGGGCCTAGCCCTAGTTTTCTTGTTATTGGGCCTAGCCCTAGTTTTCTTGTTATTGGGCCACTTAGTTATGCGTTCGCTTTAGTGTCTAAAAATTATGTTATTTTTAGACGCGACATTGTAGTAACTTGTTTACGATGTCGATACGCCCAAATTGTCGTCATCAAGTGTTATGTATTTCCATTTCGGCCATTTTATTTAATTGTCCGATTTTACTAGCATTTCTTGGACCATGTAGGAACATGTATGTATATTTATTTTGATCACCCTATGAGTATCTAATACATACACATATATAGCACACATTGCAAGTACTTAGCAAGTTTTCGAAAATATATAATTTTCTTACCAAAAATTATATTCACACAATGTTATATTTTTACCCATTTATTTTTGTAAAAATATAAGTTAAAGTTCATAAGAACTTCTTGAATATTTAAACCTTAAATATTCCCATAAAAGTTTCCCTAATGACGTTTAAGACCACTAATCGCGTTTAACCTGGTTAATCACCCTTTAATCCCCTCTTTAATCGCGATTAGATTTTTAGAAAAATTCGCCATAGTTTCCCCTAAACTATGACGTTTCCCACGTTACAAAAACGCGTTTAAATCAATAATCAATTTCCACACATCACTAATCTTATGTTTACTTCACTAAACATACTATTCCTTCAAAGGTTCTCATAAGCATTATTTTGTTTAAACTTTCAAGTCTTCAAAGTTAACCATTTATTAAATTTATTTCTTACATAAACTTGATTGTAAATTGTTTTTCACTTTTAAAGATTCACACATCTTTATGTAGAAATTTCCAAGACTTTTACATAACACTTTTGATATTTAATATCCCATAAACTTATTTTATGTCAAAAACCAAGTTCATTAGTGTTGTTAAAAGCCTTTTCACATGATTATTCTTGGTTTAATATTTCAAGAATCACTAAATCAAGTTTATATATAAATGCTCATAATCTTTGAAGTTGATGATCTTTCTTGATTTAAACATAACTATGTTTAAATCACATATTTATGTTCATCATAATAATATGAACACAAATATAAAATACTACATAAAACTAACAACAAGATCATCATAATTATACACTTTAAGCTACTAATCACAACAAAATTAACATAATCAACAAGATCACATGAACATATTAACACTAAACAACATAAATCAACACATAATATATTCATATTTAGTGTTTATTAGTTTTATGTTTAGGGTTTTTGATTATGTTTAACTTTAACTTCAAGATAATCAACTTGTACTTCTATGATTAACTAGTAACAAGAAGCATAAAAATTGTGTTTAGAAGACTCACAAAGTGCACAAGCTAAATTAGATAATAAGAAGAAAAATAAGCTCCAAAGATGCTCCAAATAATGCTCCAAGCTTAACCCATGATTAGATGATCTTGTAGTGGCTAGATTAAGTGAAATTAAGGTGTTTAGTGGTGATTTTTGGTGAGTTTAGTGGGGGGTTTCATGGCTGGACGAAAATGAAGGTGTGGGAGGGGTTTTGGTTTCAACTTTTGGTGATATGAAGGTATAAGTGATGGTGGTGTAAAGAAATGTTATAATTTTCATGATCTTTTCAACTTAATGACCATACTTTCATCAACATGCCCCATACATTGAATCAAAATTTTTCATCATGAAATCTAGTGGGTGGGACCCACTTTGACCAATTTTCAAGAATGGGGGGGGGGGGTAAAGTGTAACATTTTATAAAAGTTACCAAAATATCTAGATATTTTGGTAATTAATCAAAGCATGGTGATTAGGGGTTTAATTAAACCATTAGAGGGTAATTAATGAACTAGGATGATAATTATTGTTAACTAGTTCACTAAACTAGTAAAAATTGTATTTCGACGCTTTAAATGTCTTCTGTTTGGTCGTCGGTGGGTTTACGGCACTTTTGTGGCGTACCGACGGAACTTTGCCGAAGTTGTTTTCTAGCCTCCAAGTGATGTATGAAATTATTCCGAGTCTCAAAATAGGCTTAACTAGTTCACCAAAGTTTTCATTTGGTTGTTACGATGACAGAAATACTGCTTACTAGCTCCTCGGTTCGCTAACGGACTAGTTTAATGCATAGTGATATAATATCGGAAACTTATGATTCTGGTCATCTCATTGATATCCTTAAAATGTTTTAGTGTGTTTTTCATCAAGTGACATAATTCTGAAGTCCCGGAAATGCTTTGTTATAGGTTCGGACAAGTTAAAAGTGCTATATTTTTAGCCGAAATAGACATTTTTGAGATTATGGCGTTATACCGGAAAGTCTTGTTTCTTGGTAAGCCATGTTTTCACAATAATGCTTTCTCATATAAATGGACTCAGTTATGTTATCCGAGTGTCGTTTTTCAGTGTTTTGGTCTAGTTTCACGGTTTGCTGGCATGGAATAGTGTAACCGTGAATAGTGCACGCAGCACTTTTCTACCAACATCTTTAGGACATTGTTAGCTTGGTTTTGCCATTCGACGAAAACCAACATATGTTTTAGCTTTGTTTTCTTGTCCTAACCCTGTTATCTAGTTTACGACACCGTTACGTAATCAAATTACGCTAAATGCATGAGATTATGTACATAAAATAGTGATTAGTTTGTACGGATTTTCTGGTTAATTGCCATTTGTCACATTGACCTAGTTCTTCGTTGTCTGTAATAAGGCAGTACATAAGGCTAAACTCAGGTGTGGTACAAGGTGATTGTGAGAGATGTATGTAGTCAAGAAGGGATTTGTTCCTCTTATTCGTTGAGAGTAAGATGTCTAAGGCCTGCTAAAGTTAAATCAACAGAGAGTGATCACTCTATGTCTCTGGATTTAACATGACATCTGTAACGAAATGATAAATGATAGATTCACCTAAATCATGTTCAAGTAATGGACTTGAGAGGGATGATGTTATTAAATGGGAAATATAGTCATACGTATTAGGGGTAGTAAACTATAGTTAGGTGGTCTTTACTACTTGCATCAATCTTCTATGTATCTTGTGCAAGTGGGAGATTGTTGGAGTCTGTATGCCCAAGACACATATTAGATTGATGTGGCTAGTACGTTATGATCCAAGTCGAGTCATACCCAAATACAAGCTAGACAAACACTTATAATATTTATTTATGATATGATCAAACAAATAAATATTAACACTTACAATATTTAGAAATTGGTTTTCTAAATAATTACACTTGAGAAACCAATAAATTATATGGATAATTTATTTTGAGAGAATATCTTATTTTGTTATTTAATGGGTTAAATAACATTTTAAAAGTTGTATAAAGTCTTGTAAATACATAATGTTATATTTATAAAAGTTATAAATATAAACCAAGACTTAATTAATTATAAAAGAAATTTAGTTCTTTTTTATAAAAATGCCCAAGTGGGCCGCACCCCCTTGTCTTCCCAAGATAGGATTTTGGTCCAATGAACTAACATGCATTTGCATGTGTTAGAGAAGATTTGATTGGCCAAAAGAGAGGTGATCTTCTCTCATGGTTTTTATAACATTTTGATGACAAAATTTTGGAGAAGACTTGTAATTTTGCTCTCAAAATTTCGGCCATCATAAGGGTATTTCAAGTATTCAATTTTTGATCACAAGTGTGTTAAATCCTAGCTAATCTTAAGGTGTTTGTTGGAAGCTTGAGGTATACAAGCTTGAGGTCTTCTACTCTTGAGGACAACCATTCAAGAAGCCTCATCCGTTTCATCATCCAATTACTCCAAGAAGGTAGTTTTCTAAACACCCTATGGTTGTGTTTGATAGTATGCATCTTCATATATGGATCCGGGTTTTGGGATTTTGCTTATAAATGAAATTTATATTATAAAAGTAACATGTTTTAAATATTATTTCCGCTGCGTTTTTATTTCATATGGATGAAATTACTTTGATAAACATGTTAAAATCCCATAAAAAAATGTTAAAATATAACAGAGTAAGAATTTTTCAAAACTTATTACGAAATACAAAAACCAAAGAGTGGCACCAAAAGAGAGAGAAATGATAAATTCAAAGTTCAAATCTACGTAGAATTCAAATAAAAACATAAAATTATATGACAAATTATATGACAAGAAACCAATTTAAAAGTATGAAACTTAACAATGCTGGACAAACTGAACGCGAACAAATAAACCAAAATCTGAGCATAAAGATCTTTAAAAAGTTAAAAGCAAACCTGATCAGGTTGAGCAACATCAGAAAAGATAACATCAACCATACCAACAAGCATCCGATACTTGGCTGGATGTCTAGCATCCTCAATAATAGGGATCACATTTGTTCTCTTCTTAGCCATGTTAACTAAGTCTTTTAAGGGACTAAAGTTCGATTCCTGCCCTCCCTATTATTTTCTGTGGCACCTGGTGATGATAGGAGACTAGGTGAATAGGTGGAGATTGCTAGTTCGATCGTTGAACTGAGCGGGTTTCACCTCACTGCACTGTCATGCCTTGGGGCGAGTGTTCACGGGCTTCGGCCCTAGGTGAGGGTTTTCTCTGGTTCGGATGCGAGTGTATCTTGATTTTGTAAATTTCGCCAGTAGCCCATGTAAAGGATTCGTTGGCTGTTAAAAGAAAATTGTTATAATTGCGAGAGAAAAAAATATATATAAATTTCATCCATCAACTATCAAATATATATAACATAGACTTTACACTTGTATTTTAAGATAGACTTTACACCTTTTACATATGATTCTTTTAGTAGCTTTACACTGTGTTTCTACTGGAACACAACCTAAACATGAAACAATGCGTATAAGATCAATACTTCCGCGCTATCCAGTCAATCCAATTGAACAAAAACTCACATTCTTGATTCACGACTCAAAACAACTTCCACACATTAATCACATTCACGCATATCTCCTAAAAACATCACTACACTCCAACAACTTCATCATAACCAAGCTTCTTAGCAAACTCTCGTTCAATTCTTTCGACAATTTGCGTTATGCACACCACCTGTTCGACGAAATGCCAAGCCCAGACACGTTTCTTTATAACACCATGATCAGAGCCCACTTGAATTCACACAATTATAATGAGTGTCTGTCATTGTTTCTCCAATTGTGTCGCCAAGATCATCTTTTTATAGATAGTTTCAGCTTGTCCCTTGTTGTTCAAGCATGTGGGCGGTCGGGTTTTGTTCGGAATGGTCAAACGGTGCATACCCAGGTGCTGAAACTTGGGTTTGGTTGTGATTTGTTTGTCCAGACTGGTCTTACTGAAATGTATGTGAAATTCGGGTGGGTGGAGTTTGCACGCAAGGTGTTTGATGATATGCCTCAACGAGACTTGGTTTCGTATAATGTATTGTTGGCGGAGTATGTGAGGATTGGGGAATTGGGTTTAGCGCGAAAACTGTTTGATGAAATGTCTCGAAGAGATTTGGTTTCGTGGAATACTATGATTCATGGTTATACGTCACTTGGTGGTGTGGGCATGTCTAACGAGGCCATAAGGCTCTTTAATGAGATGCGGTTGGCTAAGATTTCTCCAGATAACATCACCATTGTCAGTGTGTTGTCCGCGTGTGGAGATTTAGGTGCTTTAGGTATGGGCAAGATGGTTCACAGGTACATAGAGAGAAACCGGATTGAAATAGACGTAAAGCTCGTGACCTCTTTGGTCAACATGTATGCAAAGTGTGGGGATATTGACGACGCATTAAAGGTTTTTAATGGGTTGAAAGACAAGGATGTGTTTTTATGGAGTGTGATGATAACAGGGCTGGCAAACCATGGGTATGGTGATGTGGCGCTTGATCATTTCCACGCTATGATATCTGAAGGAGTTAAGCCCAATAGCATTACTTTCATAGGTGTTTTGAGTGCGTGTGGTCACACTGGTTTAGTTAACGAGGGGTGGAAATACTTCAACTCGATGAGTGATGCATATGGACTAGAACCAGAAGTCGAACACCATGGTTGCATGGTTGATATCCTGTGTCGAGCAGGGCGTCTAAATGCAGCCAGAAATGTTATCAGAAACATGCCCTTTAAACCAGATGCAAGAATTTGGAGAACAGTTCTTGGCGCGTGTAAGATCTATAAAAATGTTGAATTGGCTGAAGAAGCTACGAGTGAAATACGTTCACTAGAAGCTCAAGATGATGGAAATTATGTGCTGTTATCGAACATATATTCCCAAGATAATAAGTGGGACAAAGCTGTGAATATCAGGAGGAAGATGGATGAAATTAGTATCCAAAAGGTTGTTGGGAACAGTTCAGTTGAGGTTGATAATGCAGTTTAAAAAACACAAATATTGTACGCATATAAAAGTGTTTTTTCCTTTTAAATGGAACTCCGTGTGTCTGCACAAGTTTCCGGACATCTGTTTCATTCATGTATGATCAATAATAGGTTATGTCAGTGGCGGACCTAGAAATTTTTTTCATGGGGTGCGGATAAGGGGTTTAACCAAATTTTCAAGGGTTCAAGGGGTGCGAATAAGGGGTTTAACCAAATTTTCAAGGGGTGCGGGGAGAATTTTACCTTATAAAATACACTAAATTTTTTTTTTCCGGGGGTGCGCCCGCCCACCCTGGCCTCTTACTAGGTCCGCCCTTGGGTTATGTTTACAAATGTACCGGACTGAAGTCATCTGCGTGGGTTTCAGGCAAAGACAGATTCTGTATCCATCTTCAAAGATTCAATGAACATGGTAAATTAAAATAGAATTAATTATCTCGATCTGTTAAAAGACTCAAATTATTTTGAATTCTTTGCCTAATGCGTCCAAAGTTAACCTTTTGAATTTTGTATGACAGTTACAAACCTCAGGAGCGAAGATAAGCTTGCAAAGGCGGAAAGGACATGACCAAGAAATCTGCACAATAACAATTCACAACCTACTCTGGGTGCCACCTGCATACAACAACAACAACAACAACCATACCCAGTATATCCCACAAAGCTACTTATAGGGTCTGGGGAGGGTGGGATGTAGACAGACCTTGCCTCCATCCCTAAGGATAGAGAGGCTGCTTCCAGAGAGACCCCCGGCTCTAAAAACAACAACATACCAACGCACCAAGTCAGAAAAATATATAAATAAGAAGTCAGAGAGTATACCAACACACAACAGACCAACATACCAAGAAAGTGATCAGAGAGTGACATAATATAGTGTAAAACATGTATGATAGCATACAACATCATATGGGTATAAACACAAGAAGGCAATCACCTGTATAGTCACTTAAAAGATAAGAAAAATCTACGTCCCTAAATATACCTAAGACCCTACTGCAATATCTTCTAGAAGTCTTTAACCCTAATTCTACGCCTCCATGAAGTCCTATCTTGGGCCATGTCCTCAGAAAGGTGCAACTCTAATAAATCATGCCTAATTTGCTCATCCCAGTAAAACCCAAAATGCTGGAAGAGCAGACACACCCTCTGTCAGTAACACTAAGCCCTCTTCAACTATAGACACATCTGCATATGATCAACAGGTATTACAAGACCAAAATTTCGAACTGTAATCCAATTTACATAAACAAACAAAAACCTTCAATGATCTTAATTATATTACGAATCACCAAACGAAACCAACAATGGACCGTCTACAAAGAATCACCATACGCGAGTTGCAGTGCCGCTGACTTTTTATGATATTAATTTGTGTGGTTCAGTTAGGGCTTGGGCGATTTTCATGCAGTTTTTCTTGTGATTCGTGTAGGTATACTATTTGTAGTGTGATGTGGTTATCTGATAATTTTTTTTCTTGATGTTGTTGTTTGCATTAATTTGAATGTTTATGAATGTATTCTTCATTTGTTCAACTCAACTATATGGTCAAGTATTTTTGTTGATTTTAATTCCAAATTTGGTCCAAGAATTGTTCCTGCTATTGGTGGCGTAAAATCGCTATTAGTGTATTCCTGTGTTGCAGTTGGTTGCTAGTTTGAGCCTAGTTATTATCATTGCAAATGCTCTAGTCTTTTTTTTTTTAACTCTGGTGATGCTGCACAAATTATAAAATCCAAGTATAGAACTTTTAAATAAACTGCCATGCAATTTATGAAAAACTTAATTAAACATGCCCTGCAGATTAATACCCAGCTTGATGTTATTACTTACAAGCTCAGTTAAAATGTATCGACTCTTCATGTTTCGTTACCCAATAAAGATTATTTGACTCGTTAATATTAGTTTACTACATTTGACGCACCATTTAGTTGAATGATTACGATTAGCGTATAGAACAATTACAAATGACTATTGTAGGATTTGACATTCTAGGAATAGACTGGTTAACAAATCAAGCAAAATTTATTTGTGATAAGAAAATGACAGAACTAAATAGTTGATTACTATTTTTGGCGGTTGACCAAGAAACTGATAAATACCATCTCTATGACTAAAGGCAATGAAGGTTGAAGAAGGGATGTGTTGCATATATGGCTTACACTATGCTCACTCCACAAGAAAAAAAATAGACAATGTCCCGATAGTCACCAATTATCCAGAGATGTTTACATAAGACATACAACGAATTGACAAGTTGAATTCATAATCGATTGATGAGTAGTCTTAACAGAAATGCAAGAATTGATGAAACAACTTCAAAAGTTGTTGGATACGGGAACTATCATATTTGTGAGGAAGAAGGATGGGTATGTTGGTATATCGGTGTAAAATTTTTAGTTTTAAATAGAACTAGTTGATTTTCCGCCCGCACGTTGCGGCGGGACCCAATGACTACAAAAGGCGTGTCAGCAACGGCAAGCAGATACCGAATATCAAAACATAAATAAAAATGACGTGGTAAGGATAGTCACTCCGTAAAAAAAAAAACGATTTTAACTAACCTAATATATAAATATATAATAATAGGACTCACACGTCCTACACGTTGGAAATTCGTTTGTTTTCAGTTCAGTTATTACGGTGCTAACACGTTAAAATATGGATGAGCTCGTTACCGGTAACGGCACCGAAAGTACCGATCCAGAAAATCATCGAAATTAGTACCGTACCGAAAATGCTCGGTATAATACGGTATGGTATTTGAAGGTAAAAATCAATAAATACAGGTATGGTGCTAGACCGGTGTTGAACCGAAAGTAACGATTCTTAAAACGCCAAAAGGTGGGTACAAATTGGTACCGAAAATGATTTGGTACAGTAAATTTGGTACCGATACGATACCGGTTTGATTACAGGATTTTATACGATTTGCTCATCAATATTCTAAATACCAAGTTAATTTTACATGCTACAATTCATTCATTATAGGAAAAGACAAAAAAGAAAGCAAAATAAGTTGTTGTGTATATAAAACCACATTCAAACGAAATACAGTTTACTTACTGTGTGTATGAAAAGTAATCTAAACAGTGCAATTACTTGCATTGTTGCGTTGATAAAGGATTTGATGAGCTCGGTACCAACCGGTACCGAAAATACCGTTACCGAAATCCCAAAAGTGGGTACCGGTACCGAATATACCTGGTATGGTTCGGTACCGGTCGGTACTGGTACGACACCGGTATTTGAGGGTAAAAACCGGTGAACACCGGTGCCGAACTGGTACCGAAAATACACCAGTTTGATAAATTTAGTACCGGTACCAATACCTGATACCATTTGCTTATCTGTTAGCCATGTTACTGTTCATTCCATTGTAATTTTAATATATAGGTAATTATATTTTATTTAATCTATTAATATCACATATTGATTATTAAGGGGAGGCGTGTACAAATTAAAACCGATAAAATCCCGCCCAGTGACCCATTTGCATTAGTTACCCATTTGCATTAGTTAAAACTATTAAACAACCATAGGGTGTTCGTGAAAACTAACCTTTTGACGAAAATCTAAGCTTCACACAATGAATCAATGAACTGTCACGCTAGTTGACACTTGTTTACGAAACCCGAGATCCTGGATCAACTGGCCGTGCGGGACTGTATCCCTGCCGACTCAGACCAATATGGCCGAGGGTAGCGTTGCCTCCAAAAGAGGGACATGCCACTATAACTAAGATAGTCTCCTAAAAGGCTCTAAGTGCGAAAATTATCAAAGGATACGTAAAAAGGAGTCGGAACCAAGTGATTCTATATTGTCTATTGTTTCTTTTAAGTATTTTACTTTCTTTATTTCTATTTTACTATGTGTAGCAAGCAATCAACAATCATCACATCAAAGAACCTGAAACATATGTGAAAACAGTTAGCATAAAAATGTCGGCGAGTACATAGGTTTTGTATGTCAAATTCATGGCTTTGAATCCATATTGCAATACCTCGTCCAACTACAAGAGTTGTTGAGTATGTATCTTGAAATCAAAAGTCTTTGATATTGCAATATGTTTTATCAACTTTACAAGTTGATATAAGTAAAACCAAAACCATTGTAGCCATGAATCTTGACTGAAAACATTTGTCTTTGTAAAACCAAGTAGTAAATCGTCTTTGAAAGTAAACGTCGTATGGTTTATATCTTTAAGTAAACCTCGTTGTGTGACATCGTTTGAAAACATTTGTCCAAATTGTTCAATTGTCTAAATCGTCCAAATCGTTAAAACGTCCAAGTTTTAATTGTGAAATACAACTTTTGGTCGTTCTTTAAAGAATACATTCAAACCTGTATGACTCGATATACCACCCATGGGGTATCTTTAACTAGGCCCTGAAAGACCTCTTTAACAAGATTAACAAACCAACACATGATTTGTTAATCAGATAACAATTTCTGTCGTTAGCCACATTACCCACCAAAGGGATAGTCCGATAACGGGATTTGTCAGATCCTATGGTACCATAACATACTACTGGTCGGCTTGATCATAGTTAATGAATATCATTCGAATGTCTATCGACTAACGCCCCAACAAGTTCGTTCACATTATTGAAATCATTGTGTGTTATATAAACCATAATCATTGTTTTGAAAACATGAAAAACATTTAGCACATATGAGTCACCCCAAAACAATTGAAAGCATAAAAGAGGGGAGTTATGTACTCACTTAAGATTGTAAGTATCCTTGATTAAGTGTCCTAACAAAGCTCAGGAAATCAAGGAATCAAGTGGCACCTAGTATCGGATCACTATGTTAATAATCAAGGCCTAAATCGGGAGATCGAATAGAATGAGGTCTTGCAAACCAAATGAGTATTGGAACTCATATGAAATGGTTTAACGAAGCCTACATTCTGATTTGGAACCTTATCCTAAGTGCTTATGACCCGTTATGACCCGTTAAGGTAGTTTACGCTACTTTAACGCGTCATTCGGATGGCCTAACTAGTCCTATGACAAGTGTTATATGCCTAAACATGTTTAATTATGTTGCATAATCAGTTTAAGTGTCAAAATTTTGGTTACATATGCTTAAATTGAAATTATGCGCAAAAAGGGCATTTTGGTCATTTTCCTAAGGCATATAAACTACCTATCATACAACTAATTAAACTAAGTGACCATAAGGTATAACCTCGGAAGGTTATTCCCTATACAACTATGGTCACAAAATATGTTTGGTCGGATCCTAATGATCGACCAAACGGGTCAGGTTCGAAAGTCTAAGCGGTTGTTTAGACCGCTTGACTTACGACCCTAAACAAGCACTAAACTAAAAGTGATGAGTTAAACATGTTTAACTAAGTTAGAAAACTGATTTGATATCAAAACAAAGTGTTTTGATACCCGAAAATAGTTTCGTCGCAAAATGCACATAATCGTGCATTTTGACCGAAACTTTGACTCGTCACTTCGACTAACCAACGTGGTAATCAGTAGATATAATCGCAAGGGATTATAACCATCGTGATTACGATCATATTGCAAAGTTCAATTGAACTTTGATTTGACCAATTCATGGTCAAAACCGAAAGTCAAGTGGTAGTAAAACTGTTTGACTTTCAGCTTGTAATTGCTGAAAATAAAAGAACTAGCCATGAAATAACACTTACAAAATGTTTTAAGGCTGGAAAATGACTAGAAGAACTCAGGTAGGTGGCCTCCAAAAGATGGTAGCCTCCACTTAGAGTTCAAGAGAAGAAGAATGAGGAAATGAGCAATGATGGAGGATGAATGCCTTGCTATTTATAGTTGTAGAGATGCCATGAAATCTTGACATGTGTATTGTGTGATTAGCAAGGCATAATCTCATCCATACAAGTGTGTGGACCAAACTAGAAGGCTTGGAAAACACTTAAATTGGGAACAAGTCTTGAAAACAACCATACAAAACAAGTGCAGGCTGCTGTTTTTGCTGAAACAAGAATTCTGCCCAGATGAGGGCGTCGCGTCATGCAACGACATAGGCCTTCTGCTGTCGCCGGACGCGAGGGCATAGGTCAGACTTTCAGAAATGGCAGAACAGGTCCCTGCACACTTCTAAGTGCATTTTAAGGCTCTACAAGGATGTTAAAGCATAGGGGACTTGAAATATGCTCGGAAACATCACGAATGTTGGTTTTTTTGGTCGTACGGTCGTGTTGTTCGGTTGATTACGACGAAACTCGAACTGACACGAAAACGATCCAAATTGCGCGACTAACGGTATTTTTGCATTCCTATCGCAAAAATAAAATATTTTAGTGATTACAAAAAATTTTGAATGTCCGGATATGGTCAGAACGCGAGATATGCACGTTTATGCAAACTTTCGCAGTTTTTGACGCTTTTAGTCCCTGTTGATCAAATAAGCATATTTTCTCACACCGAACCCCTCAAAGCTTATTTCTAAGATATGTTAAGGGTATTTAGGGTATGTTTAGCTTATGATCTTGTTCCAGAGTGTTCGTTGCTATACAAATTGGCAGACTTTTGAAGTTTGTCACATATAGTCCCTGTGATCGAATAAACTTGTTTTCGCCATACCAAACCCTTCAAAAATTATTTCTAAGTTATGTAAAGGTTATTTAAGGTATGTTAAGCTTATGTCACTGTTCCGGAGTATACGTTTCGTTATACTAATTACATTTGCGTAATAGTTTACGTAAAACTTCCAGAAAAGCTTCTCGAGAGTTCAGAATCATACGAATTTTGATATGTGTACTTGTCATATGTATTTGTACAAATCCCGAGAATGAAATACAAGATTTTATTGGATCCGTAATTGTATGATGATCGTAATGGCACAAATGTCACACGTGGCCAGCCTTTTCTCTTCCTTCATTAAATGCAGTTGTCAGCTGAGGGTCCCACACGGCCCCATGTCCAGTGGGCACGACCCCGTGGTCAGAATCGTATCTGTACTATCAAGATTTTGCAAGGTTCTGCGTATCTTTGTGTTGACCACGCCCTGTGTTGAGCTGGGCACGCCCCCGTGGTGGGCATAGAAGCTTCTGCAGGTTTGTCTTTTCTGCATGCTCCTGACCACGCCCCCGTGTCCGGCTGGGCACGGCCCCGTGGTCAGTCTTCTGTTGTCTTTTTATTGCTTTGGGGATGCTGCCGAGGGGTCGGGCATGTCACATTTATTCCTTTTTTTGTATTTATGTTAGTTTAGGCTGTATATTTGTTCCTTTTGTTCGTTTAAGCTCATTTGGTCCTGTAAATTCAAAAGGAAGACAAAAACACACTTTTTCCAACATTAGTACTAAAAGGGGTTAGTTTTATGTCTCATTTGATGTAATTTATATGTTACATTTTGCACACATCAGAAAGATACTGAAATTTAATTTTTCAACCAGATATAGTTTGATGCGAGAGATATTGATATAACATTACAGTATCAACGTGTTGTCAGAATTTGATTTGCATATGAAATTCATTCAAGGAGAATGTGGACAACAAGTTGGATAAGATTGGAAGAGAAAGAAGATAAGAAACAAAAGAAGTTGAAGGAGAAAGTGGATAAGAAGAGAGAGTGTTTAGATATCAACGTACAAGTTCAGTGGGCCGCAAAAAACTGATAAAATAGTGAAGCAGAGTTTTGAAGAGATAAGAAGGGAATACCAGAAGAAATTCTTACATATTGATTGAAGACCAAACAAAAGATAAGACTACGACATCATCCAAGGGAAGTCTGTTGGTGCATAATGTCTAATGCCTACATCTTTTATTTTATGTCAATTGTAATGTATAGCAGAACTTCCGTTTAGTCATTTTGAGTTTTTGTGTTTGATATGATACGATAGGGGCACATGAAGCGATGCACAATTCGCGAGTCTGTTGCGTGATGCGTTAAGTAGTGAGCGCATGAGGTTAGTTTGTCTATAAATAGAAATGTGATGCGTGTGAATGTCATAATCTTAGAGTGCTAGCTTGAGAAAGGAGTCTAGGTGAAACGAAGTGCCGCATAAATTTAGTTTGATTAATCTACAACGTTTATTTACCTGTTTTAGCCATATTCACACACTTACTAATGGATTCCACACTTTAGTTCGTGACAAAGTAGATTTTGTATTGTTCTTGAAAGCTTAACACACGTGAACAAGACATTCCTAGAATATCAATGATTAAAGTATATAAGCTAGCAGGTGACAACTAATAACATCAAAGCAATAGCAAGAAGGTGGCTACTGGTCTTCATGGAAAATGAAAGATAACATGCAAGCACAAATGAAGAATAAAAGATTAAATCAAGGAAGTAAGCGGGTGAAAGAAGCAAGCAACCACACACCTCTCAGTCTTGATCCCTGAATACCAGAGAAACAATAAGAAGGAGATCAGCAAGCAGCAACATAATAAGCAATTGAGAAGATCTAGAAGACAACGCTCAAAGAAGGTATCGACTGTTTTTTTAAGTGGTGATCGGTAAGAGGCGTACCAGTGGGATGAATCGGCGAAAACAAAATACCGAGAGGATGATAAAAGATAGCATGCAAGCGCAATATAAGAATAAAAGATTAAATCAAGCAAGTAAGCAGGTAAAAAAAGCAAGCAACCACACACCTCTCGATCTTGATCCCTGAATACAAGAGAAACAATAAGAAGGAGATCAGTAAGCAGCGGCACCATAAGCAATTGAGAAGATCTAGAAGACAACGATCAAAGAAGGTATCGACTGTTTTTTTAAGTGGTGATCGGTAAGTGGTGTACCAGTGGGATGAATTGACGAAAACATAATACCAAGAGGATGTGGTATGGGGATGCCAAAAAAACGGATGAGCAAGAGAACCACAAGAGCAAGAAGCATGAGCAAGAGCGAAATTCGAGTCGGATCTGTATTGTGAACCGATTAAAACAAGAATATCAAGATGCAAGAAAAGATAGCAAGAATGGAAGAGTAAGAGAAAGAACTAGATTAGCAAACAAGAAGATTCAAAGCAAGCAAGAGATATTTGAATAAAGCAAGAAAGCAAAAAGTTTAACAAGAACTATAGGAAGAAAAGCAAGAACGAACGCAAGCAAGAAAGGAGCAAGTAACAATAACCGAGATCAAGATTAAGGGGTTAAATGTTGTGTTAATCTTGATAGGTAGGATTAAAGTCGGGTTGTCGGGGTCAGAGCTATGGATTCGTATCAACGCGTCAGAAATGGGTTAGAATGGGTCACCATTACTAATTTAATGGCTCATGGGTTAGTTTGTTTGTTGAGTCAAAGTAATAGGTTAGTGGGTAAGTTGTTTTCCCCTTATCCTTAGATGCAAGTTTATTTTCCCTATTTAATCCTGTAAATCTTAATTGTAAGTGTTGTCACACCCCGACCACGTAAAACAACAAATCATGGCGGAAACGTCGGGGAGTGTCGTAACAGATTCATTGTTTCGCAACCATGGATTAAATAGTTTCTTTTTATTGAATTATAGAACTCATTGCTTTATTATAAATCAGATAAATACAAATAATTGTATCTCAAATTTTAAAGTCGCTAAGGCACAAGTCCATCCTATGTGTAGCACACATCAACAATTATCACATAGCAGCACCTGAAACATATGTGAAAATAGGAACGTCAGCATAAAAATGCCTGTGAGTAACATAGGATTTGTGAATTAGATTCATGGCTTTGGATAACACAAGAAAAAGGTTTTGTGTTTTCAAAAATAGCCATGAATCCTTGTAAAAGTCTTGTTTCTAAAATGCGTCGTTTTAGTAAAATGTTTATAGTATATACGAAAATATACTTTGGTTTTGAGATAAACGGATGAGTAGTATATCTAAATATACTTTAGTTATGAAATAGTTAAATAGATAGTATATTAGAATATACTTTAGTTTCGGAAATAATAGATTCGGTAGTATATCACAAGTATACTTTGGTTTAAGAATGATAAACATCGGTAGTATAATACATTATACTTTGGTTTTGTAAATAACATATCAACTTATGCTTTGGATTTGAAAATAGTACATCAATTATGCTTTGGTAGTATATTAAAATATACTTTAGAAATAACAAAGCCGGTAGTATATCAACTATACTTTAGTAAATAATATCACGTTGGTAGTATGTCGGAACATACCTAAATCGTGGTTTGGTAGTATATCAAATTATACTTTAGTAAACAATAGCATATCAAATTATGCTTTAGCAAACAGTATCATGTTAGTAGTATATCGAAATATACCATAAATCGCGATTTAGCAATACATTCAAACCTTAGTGCATCAAACTACACTTTAGAGACTACAGAAATACCACAAAGGCAAATTCTATTTGGTTAAAATTTGCTTTCTGACATTCCTTACAACAAGAATGGGGTGTCTAGTCCTATAGCGCTATATCGTACTACCAATCGGCTTGATCATTGTTAATGAATGTATAAATAACGGTATAAATGAACAAATAGTTCTAACAAACTTTGGAAATCAGTGTTTAAATCATGAAAATAACGTATCGGCACATATGTATCACCCCAAAACATTTGAAAACAGTAAAATAGGGGACTATGTACTCACTTGAGATTGTAAGTCTCCTCGGTTAAGTGTCCTAACAAAGCTCGGAAATCAAGGAATCAAGTGGCACCTTGTGACAACTGGCACTTTTCCGTACATTCCGTACAATAATTAGACGGTAATCTGTGCTTTAATGACTGTGCATGATCTAGTTTATAAGACGAATGAATTTCTGATTTCTGTTATATACATACAATGGCATTTCCTGTTGCAAGACTTTTGTCATTACTGCATACAACCCAATATAGATCTATGAATGCACAGAGTAGAGTAAGCACAGTTGTCAGATAAACTAGAGGTACTGGCGGGAGTTCAGTACTTAGACAGATAGGAGGATAAGACACAGTATAAGACCCAGGACCAAGTGTTACACTAGTATAGTGTGTAGGAAAGTAGGGATTACAAAACTGCCTTCCTAGTAATGACATAGGTACCGGAAAGTGCCAGAAACACACTAAAACTGCCAAATTCTGCAGAAAATAAATAAATTCAGCAAAAATTCATGTTTTAAGTGTTAAATCAAAGCTAGAAACATATTGTTAACAAGAAAAATTCAAGAAGAAATATTTTTAGAAAATCCTCATACAAGTTGTGAAGAACTAAAATCTTCAAGAATGAGTTTTATAAACTATAAACTATGTTTTTAAGGGTAACTTAGCCTACTAAATAACATACTAAGTTACTACAACTTTTTATAAAATTTCAAGTTCATGTCAAAGTGAAAATTGCGTATTTAAAGCTTATGGTAAGTCTTGTTTATGTTGTGGATGATTGATGATGATTTTAAAAGAAAATGATATGCTTTGAAAAGCATGAAAACTTCCATTTTTAAGGGGAAACTATGGAAACTTTTTTGTAGAATTTAAATACTTCGAAAAATATTTTTAAACAAGTGTTTGTAAGTAGATTTTAACCATGTTTTTTCACATAAAGTTTGCCATAGATTTTTGTTCAAAACTTATCAATATTAGAGGTTGGTTTTTATGAATAAAAATGACTAAATATATATTTAGGAAAATATTTATTTAGATGTCACCATGTGTGTGATTATTTGTATATTTTGTGTATTAGTTATATTATTTTAGGACATGAAATAATATAACTCATCAAAATACCCAAAAATTACAATCCAAAATATTACCAAAATTCCAAGAATATGAATATACAAGTTATACACAAAATATTGGTGAAACCGAACTAGAGAATATAACTTACAAAATACTCCGGAAATAATATTCATATGTATATTTTGGTAAATAATATTTTGGACACCGAGTGAATAAAAATATGATTTTTACAATTACTACAAGAATATATCATATTTTTGACAAGAGAAAAATGTATTATTTTTGGCAAGTATAAATATATATTTTTCTGGAAATTTTTAGAAGATATACTATTTTTGAAAGAATTATGTATTTTCTCAACAAACATGAAATACAATATTTTTGGGTGAAAGATATATTTTCTCAGTTACATATGAAATATATCGTTTTTGGAGAAAGATATGTTTATATATATTTTCTAAGTTGGGCTTGAAAATATATTACTTTTGAAACTTATATACAAATATTTTGCCAAAGGAAAGTTTATAAATAATTTTTCTAAGTAATATTTGTTGAAATATATATTTTGGAAATATATATTGGTGAACTTTTATATTCCAGAATAATTAATACAAAATTAAGTATAAGAATACTTAATAAATACAATAAAGATACGTACTCTCGTACGTATAAATACACACCGGAATACGACCCCAAATATATGGCAAAAATATACAAGTATAAGATGCCCCCATCCTTGGGAAGGAAATACAAGTATAAATACTTGGGAAGTATTAAGTTAAAATATATTGCTATAACAATTATTCCAAAATTTAATGAATATAATTTAAGTTAAAATATTGATTATTTTAACAAATAATTATAACTTGGAATAATATTGAAGACACCAAGAAACGTAACTCAAAGACACTAATTAATACTAAGTCAAGGCATGACCCGCTCGTCTAATAGACCATAGCACGTTGTAGGTAGTCGTGCACACGAGTAGCAGCGTGAGTTACGTCGGATTGAAGAACGCAAAACTGTGAGTTCATGTCCCCCTTTTCTCTTAACTGTTTTCGGTTTTATAACTCTCGGGGGTGGAATACATGTTACGAATGTTTAAACGGTATGAAATGAGTTAATTAGATCATGTGAGCATAGATTGAATTTGAAATGCCATTAATTCTTAATTTGGGACGAAGGTTAGATCTAACGGGTACGGCCGAACCCCACTCATGGTACTTGTGACCACTTGAGTGCTTCGGTGTCCCGGTCGAGGTGAATCGACAATAGTCAAGGTGAATTGACATGGTCAAGGTAAATTGACATAGTCGAAGGGGAATTCGACATAGTCGAAGGGGAATTCGACATAGTCGAGGGAATCGACGAGGGTATAAGTCTACTTATTTTGAGTGCTCCCTATGTCCTCACATGCTTTAATGTCCTTGTAAAACATTAATTTGATATGTTCATAAATGCTTTTTATACCTGTTTTCAAAGGAGACTCTTAAAGGCTTACAAGTTTTTCAGTTCTCAAACCAAACGCATGAACTCGCTCAAATTTTGTTGATGTTTTCCAAAATTACATGTATTTCAGGTAACAGGTTGGATCTTGGGCGCGGGTGTTGTTTCTAGAAGTAGATTTCAAGTTTAGATGTCATCCACTTTTGTTGGTTTGTGACTTAGTCGAAGGTTGTGTTTTAAAACTTAAATAACCGGTGTTTGTAATACTTTAAATTTTATGAATGGATGAACATCGTTTTGATCATATAGTTGTTTATTATGGTTGAATGCAATGATATTAAACCAGTCACACATCATACGCTTCCGGAAAAGTCAGGGTGTGACAGTTTGGTATCAGAGCTTCAATTGTAGTGAACTAGGATTCCTTCTTGAAGTCTAGACTACAATAACTAGGACTCTCTCATGAAGACATTTTCACAAAAGGGTTTTACATTGCATTCACGTAAGCGTCAAGATCCATGAGTCAAACATTTTTTTTCAAAGAAAAGATAAGGCAAGGACATTAGTAGGGAGTAGAATACCCCAAATTAAAGTGCAAATTAAGGCATAGTCTATGTGGGATAGACTTGCCAAAGACAAAATGACCCCCCCCCCCCCAAAGGATAAACGAGAGTTATATGTGATATGATGCATTTATCTTCCTGTTTATGCTAAGTAACATAATTGTTTATTGATATGTATATATATA
The DNA here is from genome assembly GCA_030545235.1 of Helianthus tuberosus. Classification (NCBI taxonomy): domain Eukaryota; kingdom Viridiplantae; phylum Streptophyta; class Magnoliopsida; order Asterales; family Asteraceae; genus Helianthus; species Helianthus tuberosus. The sequence continues at coordinate 125,966,371 of CM060351.1, read as the reverse complement.
TATATGTATATATATATATATGTATATATATATGTATATATATATATATACGTATAAGTGTACGGAATAATTATTGACGTGAATGAGATACCTTCGACTTTGAATCCTATTATTGTTCTTGACTCGCACGATGAAGCTATCGACCTCGCGTTTACTGCAAAGCTCATAGCTGGAGTGATTACCAGACGAGATTCTGAGCTTGTTTCCGTAGGAGATGGCCGTTCTTCCCTCTCGAATGCGAAGGTGCCAGACTACGGTAGTGACAGCGAGGCGGAGGAGGCAACCTTGGACAACACCCTCATCAGCAGGACGAGGTCCCTGTGGTTTTTGAAACAAGATTGAAGACGCTCTTGTCCGGACTAGGAAGATGAAGTATTCAACTTAGAGGTTCCCCTCTAACCACTAGGAATTCTCCTTATTCCTAGTACGTTTAATCATCGTGCTTATTCGCGCGTAACGATGACAAATGTTAGCGCGTGGACCACCGCAATGGTCCTTTCTATGTCAGAGGAATAAGGACAGTAGTGTCCCCTCTTTGATTGATCATCTGCTTGGACGAGGGAAAGTTGGGGTGACCGTGCAAGACAATTTATTATTACGGGGGCCCACGTAATAACGACTTGTAGTGCATGGAAATCCTGGTGGACTCTGCGGGTCAGGCTGATGATCACCATCCCTCCAAAAATAATCTCTAGGTGTTCATACCTTCATCTGGCAGAACAATACCTAGACAGTTGCCTTAGCACCCTACAAAGTAGGAAACCTGTCTTTGCCTACTTCGTGTCTGACACTTCTACCCGTCTACGAGCCGTTGGGAATCAGTTTCTAAGCAAGTGAAGATGGCTAACACGTAGGAAAGATTCGGTGACGTTACACTCTCCATCACCCCTACATGCACAACCCCCGTCCCATGGGAAGTATACCCGTCTTGTGAAGCTAAAGACCTAAGAAAGCCAATGTAGAAGGAAATAACTACTACTTTCATATTATGAAACTTGTATGACCGAGGTGATGTAACCTCGGGTTCATTTTGTTTTCCCCCTTACAAACAATAAGTCAAGTTGTCAAGCCTATATGAAAGCTCAGTGGTTGTTTCCTTGCTTATACATTGTTGATTATATATGCGTGGTTGCTTGTAGTGAGATATATCTACCTCATAGACAATTATGGAATGTTGTCTAACCTACCCCATACCTTTTGACAGAAGAAAATGCCGCCCAGACGTGACACGGACACCATTACGTTAACTGAGGCCGAACTCAATGAGCGCATTTCCCAAGCTATAGCGCAGCATGAAGCCCTCCGCTCTGAACGCAGCGGTGGCACTTCTGGAAGTAACCCTCCAACTGGCTGCACTTATAAACAGTTCCTGGACTGCAAGCCATTGAACTTTGACGGCACAGGAGGTGCCGTTGCATTTATTCGTTGGGCAGAAAAGACTAACTCCGTTCTGAGAATGAGTAACTGTTCGCCCCAGCGGAGTGTTACCTTTATCTTAGGGTTGTTTTTGGATGGCGCACTCTCCTGGTGGAACCTTCAGGTTCAGACCCTTGGTGAAGATGCTGCTTATGCACTGAGCTGGGACGAGCTCAAGGAAATGATGGAGAAGAAATACTGTTCTAGGGCCGAAATCCAGAAGCTTGAGACTGAGTTCTGGAATTTAAAAATGGACGGGCCAAAGATCGCTGAGTACGTCCAACGCTTTCATGACTTGTCTAGGGTCGTTCCCTACTTAGTCAAGCCGAAATTCAAGAGAATTGAGCGATTCATTTATGGACTTGCATCGCAAATCATGAGCATGGTTACTGCCTCAAAGCCTCAAACCATCACAGAGGCTATCGATTTGAGTGTTACACTTACTGAAGAAGCTCTACGAACGAGAAAGTTTTCGGAATCTGAGGGTAACAAGAAAGAGACTCATGTGGAGTCTTCGGGCGATAAGAAAAGGAAGTCTTCGAACCTAAAGATAGGCACCCAAGTCAGCTATGGAAGCTCTAAAGCAAACAAAAGAAAGGAAGTGAACCCGCCCCGTGGCAGGAAGGCTTATGGAGCCACTAAAGAGGCCGGTGGTAAGGTTTATTTGGGAAATAAGCTGAGATGCGAGGAATTCAATTTTTACCATGAAGGTCGATGTCTGAGACCTAAGTGTGGAAAGTGTGGAAAGGAAGGGCACAGCAAGGATGCCTGTTGGGCGAAGGATCTGGACGGAAAAGATAATGGTAGAGTACCAGGTTGCTACCGGTGTGGTGAAGTAGTGCACTTTAGGAAAGATTGCCCTAGGAAGAACCAAGCGAGGAAGGGTCTTCACGATCGGAGCTCGTGAAGCATGCTAGGATCCAGATGCGGTTACGGGTACGCTCCCTATTAACCGATTCTATGCATCCATTTTTGATTAATACTAGCACCAACTTTAACCTTGTATCCTTAGAACTTAAGAAACTGTTTGGCCTAGTTTCAAGTAGGATAGACGTCCCATGTTCTTTGGAATTGGCAAATGAAAGGTTAGTTTAAGCAGACGAGGCGATTAAGGATTGTATGTTGGGAACTCAGAAGGCTGGAACCTTCTATTACCATTGACTTGGGAAGTCATGATATGGTAGTCAGCATGGATTGGATATCCAAGTATAGAGCTGAAGTTGTTCGTTATAAGGAAAATCAGTCGCATCCCTCTTGCGAATGATGAAACACTTATGGTACACAACCTTCTTGCAACAGATGCAAGAGCGCTAGGCCCCATAAGGCAGTGGATCTACGACACCTCACATTGGTCATAAAGACATAGGAGCGCCCCTGGATGGACTGCATAGCCTTCCCTGCTCATGTTAACAGTGAAGAGACCAAGAAGCCAAAGCCAGAAGACATCCTCGATGTGAAGGAAATACTAGAAGCCTTTCCCAAAGACTTGCCTGGGTTACATCGACAAGAGGAGCTTGGGATGAACCTAGTACCAGGAGCGACACCGGAGACAGATGACGCCTTACCGACTAGCTTTATCCGAGATACATGAGCGTCCGATGCAACTGCAAGAACTGCTAGACAGAGGAAATCTACCAGGCCGAGCCTCTTACCGTGGGAAGCCCCGGAGATATTCATTAGGAAATAGGACGACAATTTTTACACGCGTACATTGTCAAATCTGAAAGGGACTCAGAAGAACTAATGTAGAAAAAGTGTTACGCATAGGTTACATGGTGATAGACGACTAACCATCAAGGATCGGTACCCCTTACTGAGAATTGATGACTTGTCGACCAACTACAAGGTCCCAGCTACTATTCCAAGATGGAATTAAGGGCATGACGTCCTTAGTTAAGGACACGAGAAGAAAGTTGGCAGTTTCCAATTGGCATCAACTTCAGAGAATTGGATATCGAGGACCGGTATCCATTGCCAAGGATTGATGACATGTTCAACCAATTGAAAGGTCGACTTGAGGTCAGGATGTCCTCAATTGCAAATGCAGAAAGAAAATATCCCTAAAACGACCTTTAGGACTCGCTTCGGGCGTTACAAGTTCCTTGTCGTGCTGTTTAGCTTAACACATGCACCGGCAGTGTTCATGGACCTAATGAATCGGGCGTGTAAGCCATACCTAGATAAGATCGCGACTATATTTATTAACTGCTTTCTCATAAACTCAAGGACCAAGGAAGGTCATGAGCAACATTTGCAATTTATCTTGAGACTCTTAGAGAAAGAACAGTTGTGTGTTAGGATGTCTAAGTGCGAACCTGGGGTTCACGAGGCAAGATTCTTAGGATACGTGGGGGATAGGAATGAGATTCATGTTGACCCTTCAATCAAGAACTAAGGAGTCCCAAGGACGCAACTAAGAATTTTTGGGGATTGTAAGCCGAATTAGACGACCCCTAGAAAACTTTTCAAGGACTGCTCAACCGCTAACAACCATAACCTAGTCGACACCTATCTTGTCGTCACCTAACAGTACCGATAGAGTTGCGGTTCTTGTGACGCTTCTCGACAAAGTCTCGGTTGCACGCCGATACAACGAGACCAATTCATCGCATACGCGTCACATTGGTTAAGGAATCATGAGAAGAGACATTGAACTAGGTGCAGTAATCGCGCGTTGAAGTTTTAGCATCATCACCTGTATGAAAACGCTGCACGATCTTTGCTGATCACAAGGGTTGCAGCACACCGTCGATCAGAAGGACTTAAGCATGAGATAACCAAGATGGACTAAGCTACTGAATGGGTATGAATATGAGATTAAGTATTCCCTGGACAAGGCGAGCGTTGTAGCAGACGCCTTGAGCCGCAAGGAACGCACAAAGCCTCTAAGGGCGCGAGCCTTAGAGATGACCACAAAGACAAGCCCCGCTACTCGGTTTCGCGAAGCTGAGCAAGAGATGCTCAAACCAGAAAGCCTTCGAGCTGAGGTGCTACAGGAATGGAAGTGAAATTATTGCCTAAGAAAGACAGAACCTTGTACTTCATGGAACGACTTTGGGCATCGTTTCACAGCATTTATGTACGCCTGTTTTAGGACAAGGCTCATAGGTCAAGGTACTTGATCCATCCTAGGATCCGACAAGATGTACCAAGACTTGAAGGATTAATATGAGTGGCCCAAGATGGAAGCTGATATAGCTACATATGTGGGTAACTGTCTTACTTGTGTCAAAGTTAAGACAGAATACCAGAAACCATCAGGGCTGCTGCAACAGCCAAAGATTCCCATGTGGAAGTGGGAACGAATCTTAATGGATTTCATTACAAGCTACCAAAAACCCAAAGAGGTCACGATACGATTTGGGTGAGTATTGACCGACACACCAAGATTACACATATCCTACCAAACAGCGGGGAAGACAACGCAAGGGAAATTAGCAGAGGTTTAGCCTAGAAGGATTGCGGCACGCCATGGAGTGCCTGACTCTATCTTGACCAACCGAGATGGTCATTTTGTGCCAAGGATATGGCAGATGTTTCAAGGGTGTTTAGGTCACGATTGGACCTTAGTACTGCATTTCGCCCTCAGATAGACGACCAGAGAAAACGAGCGATACAGGCTTTGGTAGACTCGCTATGTGCTTGTTTGATAAATTTTGATGAAAAGATGGATTACCCACTAGCCCTTAGTGGAGATTTCCTACCATAGTATTTATCACACCGCCGTTTAGGCCGCTTCGTGTGAAGCTTTATAGGAACGTAAGTATCGATCCCCCTTCGTGTTGGGCGGAGACCGGAGATAAACGATTGACTGGCCCGAATTGGTTCAGGAAAACTATAGGCAAGATCGTTAAGATACGTGATCATGTCAAGACGGCACGCGGTATACAGAAAGGCTACGCCGACGAGCGGCGGAAACCGTTGGAATGTGAGATAGGAAGCATGGTTTTAATGAGGGACTCGCCTTGGGAAGGAGTGGTATGATTTGGAAAGCGTAGGAGGTTGAACCCATGGTATATTAGACCTTTCGAGATCCTGGAAAGGATCGGGACCATTGCTCACAAGCTGAAACTTCCAGAGAAGATCGGTAGTGATCGCGACACATTCCACGTGACTGGTCTTTAGAGAAGCCTGACTCTGGGAACAGTCGTTATTCCCGCAAATAGGATTCACGTCAACGAAAAACTCCAATTTATTAAAGAACCTGTTAAGGATGCAGACTGGGAGTCCGCAAGACCCGGAGAAGTCATAATTGGTTTATTAGAGTTTGTTGGAATTCTTATCATGACCCAGAGTTTACTTGGGAACATGAAGACCAAATTAAGCCTAAGTGACCACATTTGGTTCACAACTCCCCGGCGACCGATGGCATCGCTTGAATTTCGGGACGAAATTCTTTTAACGGGGGGAGAATGTGACAAGTGGCACTTTTCCATACATTCTGTACAATAATTAGACGGTAATCTGTGCTTTAATGACTGTGCATGATCTAGTTTATAAGACGAATGAATTTCTGATTTCTGTTATATACATACAATGGCATTTCATGTTGCAAGACTTTTGTCATTACTGCATACAACCCAATATAGATCTATGAATGCACAGAGTAGAGTAAGCACAGTTGTCAGATAAACTAGAGGTACTGGCGGGAGTTCAGTACTTAGACAGACATGAGGATAAGACACAGTATAAGACCTAGGACCAAGTGTTACACTAGTATAGTGTGTAGGAAATTAGGGATTACAAAACTGCCTTCCTAGTAATGACATAGGTACCGGAAAGTGCCAGAAACACACTAAAACTGCAAAATTCTGCAGAAAATAAATAAATTCAGCAAAAATCCAGCTTTTAATAATTAAATATAATGCAGAATTATGATTTAATGGTCCTGAATGCTTTCCTAAGTGTCGGGAATCAAAACTGTCTTAAAAGGTAACATAAAGCACACTAAACTGCGCAATTTAGCACTTTAACGAACAGTAACGAAATGAACAACCGGACACTACCCGAAACATCAAATTTTTATTAAAAGCACTGTTTTTATGTTACGAAGCTAGTTATGGTCACCGAACATCATATTACATCTCCTAAACACTAAACATCTAAAATACCTAACTAGTTCCATTACATCCCAACTAAATCAAGTAACTAACCATTAAAAGTTACACTTTACCCCCCCCCCCCTTTGATAACCGGTTAGGAGACATGGGCCCCACAAGAGATTTCTTTTATATATTTTATAAGATTTTGTTGGAGTATATTCCAACATAAGATGTCACATGCTACTAGAATTTTATAAAAACCACTTAAATAATACATATATCATTCATCATCTTCTTCAACAAAACTCCTCCTCCTACATCTCCATAGTTCACGGCCCAACACCCCCTTCTTCATACCCTCACTTTCAATTCATTTACATACATTCTAAGATGATCCAATGATGTAAGAAGCATATCTAGGAAGGTTGCAAGCAACGGAATTGTAAGGACCTCTCTCTAGTGCTTTTATCCACCTCATTTCTTCTCTTGATCATCCCTAGCCTTGTGCTAGTAGTAAGACTCTTGTGATCTCATTTTACTTCATATTATGTTGGTTAAAAGATGATATAAGATGTTAAACATAAAGATCATGAAGAAACATAAGCATAAACTTGAACATAAAGCTCTAAAACATGAAGATCAAGTTGTTTTAAGTGTATGTAGTATATTTGAATGTTGATATCTTGTGTTTATGATGTTGATCATCATAAGAACCTTGCTAGATGATGATTAAACACATGATCTAGCAAGTGTAAGGATAGATCTTGAGAAATTAGTAATGATCATCCTTTATGTAAATCATGAACTTGCAAATAGACTTGTATTAGTACATGATGATTATTTCTACAAGCTATAAGTTTGAAAATAAAAGATTTCAAGAATAATATTTTCAAGAAACTAAAGTTACTACAAGATTTGACATGGTCATGGTGTTTAAAGGAAGTAAACACGTTTTAAGTGTTAAATCAAAGCTAGAAACATATTGTTAACAAAAAAAAATACAAGAAGAAATATTTTTAGAAAATCCTCATACAAGTTGTGAAGAACTAAAATATTCAAGAATGAGTTTTATAAACTATAAACTATGTTTTTAAGGGTAACTTAACCTACTAAATAACATACTAAGTTACTACAACTTTTTATAAAATTTCAAGTTCATGTCAAAGTGAAAATTGCGTATTTAAAGCATATGGTAAGTCTTGTTTATGTTGTGGATGATTGATGATGATTTTAAAAGAAAATGATATGCTTTGAAAAGCATGGAAACCTCCATTTTTAAGGGGAAACTATAGAAAAATTTTTGTAGAATTTAAACACTTAGAAAAATATTTTTAAACAAGTGTTTGTAAGTAGATTTTAACCATGGTTTTTCACATAAAGTTTGCCATAGATTTTTGTTCAAAACTTATCAATATTGGAGGTTGGTTTTTATGAATAAAAATGACTAAATATGTATTTAGGAAAATATATATTTAGATGTCACCATGTGTGTGATTATTTGTATATATTGGGTATTAGTTATATTATTTTAGGACATGAAATAATATAACTCATCAAAATACCCAAAAATTACAATTCAAAATATTACCAAAATTCCAAGAATATGAATACACAAGTTATACACAAAATATTGGTGAAACCGAACTAGAGAATATAACTTACAAAATACTCTGGAAATAATATTCATATGTATATTTTGGTAAATAATATTTTGGACACCAAGTGAATAAAAATATGATTTTTACAATTACTACAAGAATATATCATATTTTTGACAAGAGAAAAATGTATTATTTTTGGCAAGTATAAATATATATTTGTCTCGAAATTTTTAGAAGATATATTATTTTTGAAAGAATTATATATTTTCTCAACAAACACGAAATACAATATTTTTGGGTGAAAGATATATTTTCTCAGTTAAATATGAAATAAATCGTTTTTGGAGAAAGATACGTTTATATATATTTTCTAAGTTGGACTTGAAAATATATTACTTTTGGAACTTATATACAAATATTTTACCAAAGGAAAGTTTATAAATAATTTTTCTAAGTAATATTTATTGAAATATATATTTTGGAAATATATATTGGTGAACTTTTATATTCCGGAATAACTAAAACGAAATTAAGTATAAGAATACTTAATAAATATAATAAAGATACGTACTCTCGTACGTATAAATACATACCGGAATACGACCCCAAATATATGGCAAAAATATACAAGTATAAGATGCCCCCATCCTTGGGAAGGAAATACAAGTATAAATACTTAGGAAGTATTAAGTTAAAATATATTGCTATAACAATTATTCCAAAATTTAATGAATATAATTTAAGTTAAAATATTGATTATTTTAACAAATAATAATAACTTGGAATAATATTGAAGACACAAAGAAACGTAACTCAAAGACACTAATTAATACTAAGTCAAGGAACGACCCGCTCGTCTAATAGACCATAGTACGTTGTAGGTAGTCGTGCACACTAGTAGCAGCGTGAGTTACGTCGGATTGAAGAACGCAAAACTGTGAGTTCATGTCCCCCTTTTCTCTTAACTGTTTTCGGTTTTATAACTCTCGGGGGTGGAATACATGTTAAGAATGTCTAAACGGTATGAAATGAGTTAATTAGATCATGTGAGCATAAATTGAATTTGAAATGCCATTAATTCTTAATTAGGGACGAATGTTAGATCTAATGGGTACGGCCGAACCCCACTCATGGTACTTGTGACCACTTGAGTGCTTCGGTGTCCCGGTCGAGGTGAATCGACAATAGTCAAGGTGAATTGACATGGTCAAGGTAAATTGACATAGTCGAAGGGGAATTCGACATAGTCGAAGGGGAATTCGACATAGTCGAGGGAATCGACGAGGGTATAAGTCTACTCATTTTGAGTGCTCCCTATGTCCTCACATGCTTTAATGTCCTTGTAAAACATTAATTTGATATGTTCATAAATGCTTTTCATACCTGTTTTCAAAGGAGTCGCTTAAAGGCTTACAAATTTTTCAGTTCTCAAACCAAACGCATGAACTCGCTCAACTTTTGTTGATGTTTTCCAAAATTACATGTATTTCAGGTAACAGGTTGGATCTTGGGCGTGGGTGTTGTTTGTAGAAGTAGATTTCAAGTTTAGATGTCATCCACTTTTGTTGGTTTGTGACTTAGTCGAAAGTTGTGTTTTAAAACTTAAATAACCGGTGTTTGTAATACTTTAAATTTTATGAATGGATGAACATCGTTTTGATCATATAGTTGTTTATTATGGTTGAATGCAATGATATTAAACCAGTCACACATCATACGCTTCCGCAAAAATAAGGGTGTGACACACCTAGTATGGCATCACTATATTAAACAATCGGTATCTAAATCAGAAGATCGTGTAGAATGAAGTATCGTAAGCCAAATGAGTATTGGAACTCATGTGATATGGTTTAACAAGCCTACATTCTAAATCGGAATCTATTCTAAGTGCTTACTACCAGTTACGACCCATTAAGGTAGCTTACGCTACTTTAACGCGTCGTTCGCACGAATGCGCGTTCGAGACGCCTAACTAGTCCAATGACAAGTATTATATGCCCTAACATGTTTAAATATGTTGCATAATCAGTTTAAGTGACAAAAGTTAAGTTACATTTGCTTAAATACCAATTATGCATGAAAATGGCATTTTGGTCATTTACCTAAGGCATATAAACTACCTATCATACAACTAATTAAACTAAGTGACCATAAGGTATAACCTTGGAAGGTTATTCCCTATACAACTATGGTCATAATATATGCTTGGTCGAATCCTAATGATTCACCAAACCGGTCGGGTTCGAAAGTCTAAGCGGTGGTTCAGACCGCTTGACTTTACGACCCTAAACAAGCACTAGACTAAAAGTGACGAGTTAAACATGTTAAAAATGTTTAACTAAGTTAGAAAACAGGTTTTGATATCAAAACAAAGTGTTTTGATACCCGCAAATAGCTTCGATGCAAAATACGCATAAACACGTATTTTGACTGAAACTTTGACTCGTCACTTCGACTAATCGACGTGGTAATCAGTAGGTATAGTCACAAGGGACTATAACCATCGTGATTACGCTCACGTTGCAAAGTTCAAACGAACTTTGTGTTGACCAAATCATGGTCAAAGCAGAAAGTCAAACACTGTTTGACTTTCATGCTTGAAATACATATGTTGGTGCATGCGTCTGTCGACTTCGTCTTGTATCGAGTCTTGTACTAAAAGTGTTAGATCAGGGCACGTTATACGAGAAAATAGGAAAGTTTGGATGGTGTTTAAGCTAATTTCGCTTGAATGATGTATTTCCGCTTGAAATGACATTTGACACTTTCAAGCGAAATTAACTTTGTTAATTTCGCTTGAACTGACAACTGCCATCTTCAAGCGGAATCAGATGTCTATATATACCACCCAAGCGAAATCATTTGTAAGGTTCTTGATTCCAGTACCGAACTGCTGCCGACGCGTCGTTTGATCTGTAAAGCTGTTATTATCAATAAAGAAGACGATTAATTGTGAAACAAGCTGTTTTTCACGTCTGTTTCTTAGTTTCCACCTATGAAACAGACTAGAGCTCTTCTGATTGACTCGTTTGGGTCACAACTCGATCCTACAAGTGGTTTCAGAGCTTAGGAAGAAGAGTTCTTGCCAAAACAGTCTTATTTTCTGACTTCTACACCTTCTTTTTGAAATTGAACTAGTTTTCATGGTCAAAAAGTTTTGAATTTCACATATGACATGTGTAACAATGTTTTAAAGAATCCTTGAGAGTATTGAACCTTAATTCGGCTTAAATCTGGTAAAATACTTAATTCCGTTTGAAAACAGATTGAAAATTGATGACGTCAGTAGCCTTTCAAACGAGATCAGGTCCTTATTCCGCTTGAAAACACCTAATTCCGTTTGAAAGCTGTTATTCCGTTTGAAAAATTTTCAAGCGAAATAGCTTATTTAGCTTCAAGGGTAATTCCGTTTGAGTCGTTTCAAGCGAGATTAGGTGATTCCGTTTCAAAACGTGATTCCGTTTGAAAGTGGGCTGATTCAAACGAAATTAGTTATTTCGCTTCAAGGTATTCCGCTTGAGGGTGTGATTTCGCTTCAGGGTGATTCCGTTTGAGTGAGATTTCGTTTGAAAAGGGTTTCGTTTGAGGGTTAATTTCGCTTGGACTGTTATTCCGTTTGAAACTTGTGTTTTTTTAAAATTTTTTTTTTGCCAAAACATGACTGAAGAATTTTATAATGCATTCGCGACACCCGTTGCTCCAGTTACTGCTGCTGAAACTGTGTACAATGAGAATGAGACAAGAACTTATCAGAAACCGCCAAAGCTCATGTACATTGAAGATTTTCAAGGATGGAAAAATCGATTCGAGAACTGGGTGCAAGCTTACAAATTTGATGCATGGTGTTCATTGCTGAAAGATTATGAGAAACCTAAGAATGAACGTGGGATTGAAAAAGCTATTGTTGATTATTCAGAGAGTGACAAATTGAAATTTACAAGTGAGAAAATGATGATAAGTATTCTTCAACAAGTGATTAAAGAAGATATCTTTGTTTTTCTCCAACATAATAATACAGCTAGATCAATTTGGGAAGCATTGATTCAGAAATTCAAAGGAAGCGCAGATATGATCAAAAACAAAAAGGCATTACTGAAGAAATCGTTTGATATGTTTTCAGCTTTTGATCATGAAACTACAAAGCAGACCATTGATAGATATTGTCATCTGGTATTGGAAATGAAAAGATTGGACATTGAGAAAGATGATGATGAGTGGGTCGATAAACTAGCTGAAGCACTACCACAGCATAAGTGGGGAACTTATTTGATGATTGTGAAACTCATGAGGAAGTCTGAGAGTATGAATTTGGCACAATTCATTCAGAAAATTGAAGAGCAGGAATTGGATATTCAGAAAACTGCTATCATGACAAATCCAAATGCTCAACAAGATGTCAGTTTGTATTACAGAGGAAACAAGTTTGAAGCTACCCCCAGTTCTAGCCCAAAGATCCAAACTGGTTTTAGTGCTGACAGTTCGTCTGGAACAAAGGATAGTAATGTGACACAGAGTGGTGGATCGTCATCTTCATATTCAAGATTTGATCCGAATCATACAACATCAAGTCCTCAATGACAGAATTCAACAAATCTTCAATGCAACGTCACTTTGAACATTCAAAATGGTCAGAATTTGTCTCCAGAAATAGCCAAGCAACACATGGCATCACTTGTTGCTATGTTGGAATCTTATGAAAGTTTGATTGCTGGCAAGATTGGAAATCCAATGCTTACAAAAGAAGATTATGACCAAATTGATGCAGAGGAACTTGAGTTGATGGATGTGAAGTGGTGTTTGGCCAGTGCTTGTAGGAGAGCAGAAAAATTTCAACAAATTACTGGTAGAGATGAGTTTCGAGGAATGGCTACTTCTCCGTTGGGTTTTGACAAATCAAAAGTTACATGTTTCCGGTGTAAAGGAAAGGGTCATTTTAAGAGAGAATGCACAAATAAAGAAGCAACCGAGAATCAAGAAAAGAACAATTATTATCAGAAATCAATTTTTCATCAGATTGATCAACAACCTCAACAAAAGGATTCAAAAACTGCTCATGGTAAAATGATCGAAGAGGCAAATAAGAAAGCTTATTTTGGTATCATTGATCAAGATGATGAATTTGTTGCTGAAGGTTTTAGCTGGGATAAATACATTCCACCAGGTTCAGGTCTTGTTGCCAGAATTCTGGGTGAAGATGAGGCTAATCAGAAAAGAATCCCGATTTTTCCAGATCTTGGAAGTGATATTGATACTGATGATGAAGAAGAACATCTTAATAAAGCTAGAAAAGGCTTAGATCCTGACAGCTTTAATTTTTTTTTTTGCAGATAAAATGGAGATGCTGAATCAGAAGAAGATTGCCAGATTGAGGAGAGAGCTAGAAGCAGCAAGAATGTTAGCTGATGAAAAGGCAAAAACAAAAGCTGGAGAAGCAAATGCTGAGGCAGTAACTGAGAAAGTTGTAGATAAAATTGTTGAAGTGGAGAAAGTGGTGGAAAAATTAGTTGAAGTCGAAAAAATAGTCGAAGTTGAGAAACTTGTCGAAGTAGAGAAAATTGTTGAAGTTGAAAAACTCGTTGAAGTAGAAAAGATTGTCGAGGTTGAAAAGATAATTGAAAATGTGGTTGAAGTTGAAAAACCATGTTTGAAGTGTTTAGAATCGTGCAAAGCTTGTGAGGAGAAAGATAAGAAGATTGCTGATTTGGAGAAAATTAAAGAAGATTTACTGTCTGATGTGTCACACCCCTTTCTGCGGCGGAAGCACGAGGTTTGATCATGAAAGGTTTTCATTGCATACGATTAGTAAACATTCTACATGCTCATAAAAATATCTTCAAATACCAAACATTTCCAAATTTGAAATCATAAGTTAGCGTTTACATCGCGAGATAGCTTAAAACATTGTCTTAAAAAGTTTACAACTTTATTTAAAGATAAACATAAGCGACATCCACAAGCATGAGTAAGGCCGCGCGCACATCCACTTCTAGTTACCTGAAATACATGCGAGTTTTGGAAAAAAACGTCAACATAATGTTGGTGTGAATTCATGCAGTTCTTGTTTGTATACTTTGTATGAAAAACATGGTATGTATCTTGTGTAAAGCAAGTATGCATGTATAAATCAAGTATTTATGTATGTATCAAGTTGTTAATGGGTTGCAAGGCCATTAACATGTGACACGACATAGGAAGTCACCAAACCTTAGGCATTTTTCTAGTTGGCATATTCTGAGACACAAAAGCACTGCTTGGTACTCGTTCTCACCAAGAGTGTGGCTGCCCGACACCCGTTAGATCTAAACTTTTGTTCTGCGGTTTAGGTATATTGTTGATTAATGGTGCTTATGGTACCCTATTCGTGACACGATTTCTCGTGTCATTTCACAAAAAGCATCATACTTGGTACTCGTTCTCACCAAGAGTGCTTCTTGTATTCTCAAACGCATCAGACTCGATACTCGTTCTCACCAAGAGTGCTTCTTGTTTTTGTATCATACCATTTATAAACATTGTAACATGTATTTCACCCCCGAAGTTATAAAACTGAAAACAGTTAAAGAAAAGGGGGAGCATGAACTCACAACTTTGCGTTCCTTGCGTCGTAAACTTCACCGGATTTTGCTTATCTTGCGTCGTGACCTAAACGTGTTTTGTTAACGTTAGTCACTAGACTTGCATCGCACAAGTACAAGTCACCATCTTTTGTATATGTATTCTTGTGTTAAAAATAATTTATATTTTTAACTAAGTGTCTTACTTATATTATTTTCTCAAAAATAAATATAAGCTTTTTGTATTTTGCACCCGAATTATGTATCTTGTATGTTGTATGTGTATTTTTGTGTTTTTACTTCTCATGAGTAATTAGTGTATTTTCAAATCCTAATACACTATCACGTATAGTACGTACTACATACACTTAGCACAAAGTTTGGTGACCAATAGATACATATATTTTCCTCAAAAATTTACATATTTAATATAAATTTTAAATCTTGAAGAAATCATCATTTCTTATCACCAAAAATTAGGGAAACCTTGGTAATATTTTCTAGACACATTTTTAGGGAATAAGTTTCTCGAAACTTATATATATTTTCTAAGTGTCAAAATTTATAAAAATTTTGACAGAGTTTCCCCTAAAAATGGAGGTTTCCCATGTTTTCAAAACATGTGTTTATTTTCTTTTAAAATCATCATCCATCAATTTCATCAACAATCATCAACAATATACATCAGTTTCTCAATTTCATGAACTTGATAATTTATAAAAATGTGTAGTAACTTACTAGTGTATTTAGTAAGTCTTGTTACCCTTTAAAGTGTGATTGCTTCTTTAAAAACTTCATTTTTAAAGAATATGATTCTTTACAACTTATGTTCATGTTTTCTAAAAATATTACTTCTTGTGTTTTTCTCGTTACACATGTGTATCTTTACTTTATTAACCACCAAAAATAAGGTTTATTTGTTTAAGAACCAAGATTAAGTAAAATTTGTATTTTTAACTTGGTTCTTTTGAAAAACCACTCATGGATATTTAGATCTACAAGATTATAACTCATTTTGATCTTTATTTTACAAGAAAACATTTATTTATTCAAGTTCATAGTTTATGTGTGGATGTTTCCATCATCCTACACATCTCTAACCTTCACATCTTGCTAGATCATGTTTTTAATCATGATCTAGCAAGTCCATATGATGATCCATAACATTTCTACTAATAAATAACATTCAACAAGCATCATAACACAAGAATAACATGATTTCATTATCATTCTAACACTACTTCATCACAAGGTTAGTTCATGTTCAAGACTTGCTTATGTTTTTAGTGTTTCTTGTGATTTCATCATTCTTTTAGCTATTAACCATCAAAGACATGAAGAGGATGAAGATCTAAGAAGCTTACCACTAGCACAAGGCTAGGGGAGTTCAAGAGGACAAATGAAGTGGATAAAAGAAAATAAGAGTGGTTCTTGGACTTCCGAAAGCTCCTAGCTTCACTATGCACCTTCTAACACCTTGATGTAAGCTTGGAATTGGGTGATCTTGAGTTGATGATGGTGGTGGTGCTTGGTGGTTCTCGGCCGAGGGTGTAGAGAGGAGGAGGGATAAAGTGTGTTGGTGATATGTATTGATAATGAAGATGGTTAAGGTCTTGTGGCTTCTTAAATAAACTTCCTACACTTCTTGATCCATTGGTTCATATGTTTAGTAAAGGTTATACAAGATCCAATATAATATGCAAATAAAATCTCATGTGGGTCATGTATGTTGGCCGATCATAGGTGGGGGGGGGGGGGGTAGTAGGCTTAGGTTGTAACCATATAGTTAGTTTATAGTTGAAATGTAAGTGTATTGTTAGGGATTTAATTACTAGGTATTTATATAGTGTGTTATGATGTTTGGGGACCATAACTAGCTTGGTAATGTTAAAACAATGCTTCTAATAATATTTTGATGTTTCGGGTAGTGTCCGGTTGTTCGGTTAGATACCGGTTCGTTAAAGTGCTAAATTGCACCGTTTAGTGTCTTTTAAGTATCTTTTTGTAACCCATACAATTCCCAACACTTGGGGAAGTATTCTGGATGATAAATCATAATTTCTGCATAAAATTTATGTGTTCAAAGCTGATTTGAGCTGGATTTAGTAAAATTCTGCACTTAAATTGCGTCTCCGGTGCTTTTTAGTGCGTATTTTAGCTTCCGGATGGTCTATATATAAACCCTTGTATGTACTCTTGGGTTTTAATGTATTCTTGTCGTTGGACCTACACCTAGGCCTCAATTCTAATGTCTGACTGCTTTCTGCAGTTCTGTTGACACAATGTGTCTTACCGGTGAGTTTACTAGTATTTCTGACGCAACGCTCTCGTTTATGCATAAAGCAATATTTTGTAGTATAAAACGTGCATGAATTCACTTGTGTAGTATGTAATCAGATAATGTTGACATTAAAGCACATAACTGTAATCATCAAGTAATAATTAAAGTGTACGGAAATTACCGGTTTGGTGCCAGTTGTCACAGTCTCCCCACGTTAAAAGAATTTCGTCGCAAAATTCAGGCTGAACTAACTCTCGCATAAGTCTTCTTGAACAGGTGGGGATACTTTTCTTTGAACTGGTCTTCACGTTCCCACGTGTACTCGGGTCCGTGCTTAGAGTTCCAACGTACTTTGACAAGTTTCACACTGCTCCTCCTGGTCTTGTTGACTTTCCAGTCGGTAACCTCAACGGGTTGTTCTGTAAATCGGAGGGCATCATCAATATGCACTTCATCCGCAGGGATGATCACGTTTTCTTGTGTTGGACTCTTCTTGAGGTTGGATACATGAAACGTATCATGTACTCCATTAAGTTCTTCCGGTAACTCCAATTTGTAAGCCACGGTACCAATTCTTTCTAGAATCTTGAATGGTCCGATGTATCGGGGATTCAGCTTCCCACGTTTTCCGAATCTGACTACGCACTTCCAAGGTGAGACCTTTAACAACACTTTGTCTCCAACCTCGAATTCTAATGGTTTTCGTCTTCGATCCGCGTAGCTCTTTTGTCGATCTCGAGCCGCCTTAAAGCGCTCTCGGATCTGCATAATTTTGTCGGTTGTCTCTTGTACAAGTTCAGGACCAACCATTCGTTTGTCTCCAGCATCTGCCCAGCATAAGGGCGATCGGCACTTGCGACCATACAGAGCTTCGAACGGTGCGGCTTTTATGCTCGTATGATAATTGTTATTGTAGGAAAACTCAACTAAAGGTAGATGAGTATCCTAGCTGCCGCCTAGGTCCATAACACATGCGCGAAGCATATCTTCTAACGTTTGTATAGTCCGTTCGCTCTGGCCGTCTATTTGTGGATGGAAGGCCGTGCTTAGATCTAATTGAGATCCAAAAGCTTCCTGAAATGATTGCCAGATTCTTGAGACAAAATGTCCATCTCTGTCTGAAATAATTGAGATTGGCACTCCATGACGTGCCACAATTTCTCTTAAGTATATCTCAGCAAGCTTTCCAGTGCTGTCTTTTTCTCGGATCGGTAAGAAGTACGCAGACTTCGTTAACCGATCTACTATTACCCATATCATATCGTGCCCTCTAGGGGTCCTGGGTAACTTCGTTATGAAGTCCATCAAGATTTGCTCCCACTTCCACATGGGTATCTTTGGTTGTTGTAGTAGGCCGGATGGTTTCTGATATTCAGCCTTAACCTTAGCACAGGTTAGGCATTTTCCAACATAAACAACAACATCGCTCTTGAGTCTCGGCCACCAATAGTATTCTTTTAAGTCTTAATTGTCCGATCCTGGATGGATCGAGTATCTCGATTTATGTGCTTCATCAAGGATGACTTCTCGAATACCGCCATAGAGCGGAACCCAAATACGCTTCTTAAAGTATAAGGCTCCCTCTTCATTTGGCACCATATACTTCAACATGCCCCGTAGGTATTCAGCTTTACGGTTTTCCATCTTAAGGGCTTCTTGTTGTGCATCACGAATACGTGCAGTGAGGTTCGTTCGAATTGTCATTTCTAATGCTCGAACCCTTAGGGTCTTAACCCTTTCTTTTCAACTCAAAGCGTCTGCTACAATGTTTGCCTTTCCAGGATGGTACTTAGTCTCACAGTCATAATCGTTCAGCAGCTCGACCCAACGTCGCTGTCGCATGTTTAGTTCTTTCTGATCAAATATGTGCTGTAAGCTTTTGTGATCTATGAAGATTGTACATCGAGTACCATATAGATAATGCCGCCAGATTTTCAAGGCGAACACCACTGCGCCGAGTTCCAAGTCGTGAGTGGTATAGTTTCTTTCATGAACCTTCAATTGTCTTGAAGCATAAGCGATGACTTTCTGGCGTTGCATGAGCACGCAACCCAAACCTTGTCGTGAAGCGTCGCAGTATACCACGAAGTCTTCAGTACCAAAAATTGTCGAACCTCAGTTGGGGTTTTGGGGGCTTCCCAACTCTTTATTGCTTCAATCTTGGATGGGTCTACATGAATGCCCTTCTCGTTCACAACGTGACCAAGAAATTGTACTTCGCGAATCCAGAATTCGCACTTTGAAAATTTTGCATAAAGTTTCTCTTTCTTCAGTAGTTCCAGAATGGTTCTGAGGTGTTGCTCGTGCTCGTCTCTCGTTCGCGAGTAGATCAGGATATCATCGATAAATACAATCACGAATTTATCGAGATATGGTTTGCAGACGCGGTTTATCAGATCCATAAAGACCGCTGGTGTGTTCGTCAGTCCGAATGGCATCACAAGAAATTCGTAATGCCCATATCGTGTTCTGAATGCAGTCTTTGGCATTCTTTCTTCTTGGATTCTTAACTGATGGTATCCAGATCGAAGATCGATCTTGGAATAGTAGCTTGATCCTTGCAACTGATCAAATAAGTCATCAATCCTCGGTAGTGGATGCCGATTCTTGATTGTGAGCTTGTTCAGTTCTCTGTAGTCGATACACATCCGCAGAGTTCCATCCTTTTTCTTCACGAACAATACTGGAGCTCCCCAAGGCGAGAAGCTTGGCCTTATGAACCCTTTATCCAACAACTCCTGGAGTTGTGTAGATAATTCTTGCATTTCGGATGGTGCAAGCCGATAGGGTGCCTTGGCTACAGGAGCGGCTCCTGGAACCAGGTCTATACGGAATTCGACTTGTCGTTGAGGAGGTAGTCCTGGCAAATCTTCGGGAAAAACATAAGAGAATTCCTTCACCACAGGGATGTCCTCGAGTTTCAGCTCCTCAGCCTTCTTGTCTACAACATGCGCTAGGAAAGCAACACATCCTTTCCTTAAGCACTTCTGTGCCTTCATACAACTGATGATTCGCAGAGGCGCGTCTCATTTTTCTCCATGCACAATGAGAGTTTCATCATTCGCTAGAGGGATGCGAATGATTTTCTCATGACAAATAACTTCAGCTTTGTTCTTGGACAACCAGTCCATTCCAACCACCACATCGAAGCTCCCAATTGAATAGGTAAGAGATCGATGCTAAATCTTTGTTCACCAAGTTCTAGTGTGCAGCCTCTAACAACTTCGCCCGATTCAACAAGTTTACCATTGGCTATTTCTATGGAATAAGGAATTTCTAATCTACTAGATTCTATTCCAAGCATACGTTTAAATTCCACCGACATGAAGCTATAGTCGGCACCAGTGTCAAATAATATGGATGCAAAGTGATTATTAATGAGAAACGTACCGGTGACCACGTTAGGGTCCTCGCGTGTGTTCTTTGCTCCAATCACAAATGCTCGAGCCTGAGCGTTGTTTCCCTTTGGGCAGTCTTTCATGAAATGATCATTGCTTCCACAACTGAAGCATCCTTGGTTCCGCCCCTTCCCGTTACCATTCTTGTTACCAGCGCCATTTCCATTCCGGTTCTTTCCTTTTCCCCAACAGTCTTCTGTTTGATGACCCAACCTACCACATTTGTCGCACCTTGGAATGCGACAAGCTCCTTCATGATGATACTTACATTTTTGGCATTTAGGCATGGTGCCTTGGTATCCTTTGGTTACAAGGGTTTTCGTCTCCTGAGGCGGGTTAGTGTCGCGCTTCTTGCTGAAACCCTTGTTGTTGCGAGTTGCTTGATTCAGGTTTGCATGTTTCCTTTTCTTGTCGCCGGATGACTCAGCATGCGTCTCGGTCTTTTCTGTTGGGTTCAGTGATAGCTTCTTCATACGAACACAATCTTCAGTAAGGCTAACAGCCAGAGTTACAGCCTCGGTGATTGTTTGAGGTTTGGCCGAAGTTACCGTGCCGCGAAACTCTGGGGCCAGCCCCCAAATGTAGCGTTCAACGCACTTAAATTCGGGAGTTACCATGTATGGAAGCACTCTAGATAGATCGTGGAACCTTCTAGTATAACCATTAATGTCAGCACCTTCCATGGTCAAGTGCCAGAACTCCGTTTCCAGCCTTTGGAGTTCAGCATGGGAGCAGTACTTTTCTCTCATTTTCTCTTTCAGTTCATCCCAAGTCATGCCATACGCGACATCATCACCCAAAGTTTGGACTTGCAAGTTCCACCAAGTCAGAGCCTTATCAACAAACAACCCAGTAGCGAAAGTGACTTGCTGATCCGCAGTACACTTGCTCATGCGAATAGTAGCTTCAGTCTTCTCCGTCCAGCGCACAAATGCTACTGCACCTCCTGTGCCGTCGTAGTTCATTGGTTTGCAGTCGAGGAACTGCTTGAAAGTGCAGCCTTGAGTTGCGTTTCCCCCAGACAAATCTCCATTCCCATTACGCCTGGCATTGCTTGGTCCTCCACTGTCTTGAGTACGGTTCGCCTCGTAGTGGGCGATAGCAGCGGAAATCCTTTCTTCCAGTAGAGCGTTGAGCTCTTCAGCAGTTCTTGGCAGTGGGGGAGGAGGAGGTTGATCATCATTGCGAGCATTCACAGCTTTCCTAGGCGCCATGTTCTAACAGAACATAACACAACAGGGTTAGACATTTGTTTGATATCGTCATGCTAGGCAGTAGTAGTATATTTATACACAAGTATATACCACATAAGTGACGTCAAACAATTATTATTCTAGCAGAGTATTGAATAAGCTGGTGTTCACGTTTGACCTTTTCTTACACTGAGGGAATCCATACGTGACAAGACTTGCTGTGGTTTCTGTGCACTGAATTCCATAATTATGTATGCATCCATAATTACGTAACTCCTTGCTCAGTCCGCACAGTTCGTTTCGTCCTCGTATTTCTTCCTTTAGATAGGCCATTGTTTTTAGGTAAAGTCACGTATACTTGTGACATTCTACTTCTAGTATATGTATATGTCAATTATCACACATAATTGCAAGTAATTCTTAATCACAGACAAGTGCTACTCCAGTGCACCCTAAGTCTCGTAGTGTCTTTTCTAGACTCATGTAAACAGTTTCAGGTAGTGGATGTCGCGGGACGTTTTATGCAATGAAAACTTTTTGAAAAATTGTTTTCGTGAAAGGATCCTAGAGATTGTAGACTAGACTCGAGAAGGAATCCTGGTTCACTACAATCGCAGCTCTTTTACCAATCTGTCACACCCCTTTCTGCGGCGGAAGCAGGAGGTGTGATCATGAAAGGTTTTCATTGCATACGATTAGTAAACATTCTACATGCTCAAAAAAATATCTTCAAATACCAAACATTTCCAAATTTGAAATCATAAGTTAGCGTTTACATCGCGAGATAGCTTAAAACATTGTCTTAAAAAGTTTACAACTTTATTTAAAGATAAACATAAGCGACATCCACAAGCATGAGTAAGGCAGCGCGCACATCCAATTCTAGTTACCTGAAATACATGTGAGTTTTGGAAAAAAACGTCAACATAATGTTGGTGTGAATTCATGCAGTTCTTGTTTGTATACTTTGTATGAAAAACATGGTATGTATCTTGTGTAAAGCAAGTATGCATGTATAAATCAAGTATTTATGTATGTATCAAGTTGTTAATGGGTTGCAAGGCCATTAACATGTTACACGACATAGGAAGTCACCAAACCTTAGGCATTTTTTCTAGTTGGCATATTCTGAGACACAAAAGCACTGCTTGGTACTCGTTCTAAACAAGAGTGTGGCTGCCCGACACCCGTTAGATCTAAACTTTTGTTCTGCGGTCTAGGTATATTGTTGATTAATGGTGCTTATGGTACCCTATTCGTGACACGATTTCTCGTGTCATTTCACAAAAAGCATCATACTTGGTACTCGTTCTCACCAAGAGTGCTTCTTGTATTCTTGTATTCTCAAACGCATCAGACTTGGTACTCGTTCTCACCAAGAGTGCTTCTTGTTTTTGTATCATACCATTTATAAACATTGTAACATGTATTTCCCCCCCGAAGTTACAAAACTGAAAACAGTTAAAGAAAAGGGGGAGCACGAACTCACAACTTTGCGTTCCTTGCGTCGTAAACTTCATCGGATTTTGCTTATCTAGCGTCGTGACCTAAACGTGTTTTGTTAACGTTAGTCACTAGACTTGCATCGCACAAGTACAAGTTACCATCTTTTGTATATGTATTCTTGTGTTAAAAATAATTTATATTTTTAACTAAGTGTCTTACTTATATTATTTTCTCAAAAATAAATATAAGCTTTTTGTATTTTGCACCCGAATTATGTATCTTGTATGTTGTATGTGTATTTTTGTGTTTTTACTTCTCATGAGTAATT
The DNA here is from genome assembly GCA_030545235.1 of Helianthus tuberosus. Taxonomy (NCBI): domain Eukaryota; kingdom Viridiplantae; phylum Streptophyta; class Magnoliopsida; order Asterales; family Asteraceae; genus Helianthus; species Helianthus tuberosus. Next base: position 125,943,112 of record CM060351.1, on the reverse strand, counting down.
AGTGTATTTTCAAATCCTAATACACTATCACGTATAGTACGTACTACATACACTTAGCACAAAGTTTGGTGACCAATAGATACATATATTTTCCTCAAAAATTTACATATTTAATATAAATTTTAAATCTTGAAGAAATCATCATTTCTTATCACCAAAAATTAGAAAAACCTTGGTAATATTTTCTAGACACATTTTTAGGGAATAAGTTTCTCGAAACTTATATATATTTTCTAGGTGTCAAAATTTATAAAAATTTTGACAGAGTTTCCCCTAAAAATGGAGGTTTCCCATGTTTTCAAAACATGTGTTTATTTTCTTTTAAAATCATCATCCATCAATTTCATCAACAATCATCAACAATATACATCAGTTTCTCAATTTCATGAACTTGATAATTTATAAAAATGTGTAGTAACTTACTAGTGTATTTAGTAAGTCTTGTTACCCTTTAAAGTGTGATTGCTTCTTTAAAAACTTCATTTTTAAAGAATATGATTCTTTACAACTTATGTTCATGTTTTCTAAAAATATTACTTCTTGTGTTTTTCTCGTTACACATGTGTATCTTTACTTTATTAACCACCAAAAATAAGGTTTATTTGTTTAAGAACCAAGATTAAGTAAAATTTGTATTTTTAACTTGGTTCTTTTGAAAAACCACACATGGATATTTAGATCTACAAGATTATAACTCATTTTGATCTTTATTTTACAAGAAAACATTTATTTATTCAAGTTCATAGTTTATGTGTGGATGTTTCCAACATCCTACACATCTCTAACCTTCACATCTTGCTAGATCATGTTTTTAATCATGATCTAGCAAGTCCATATGATGATCCATAACATTTCTACTAATAAATAACATTCAACAAGCATCATAACACAAGAATAACATGATTTCATTATCATTCTAACACTACTTCATCACAAGGTTAGTTCATGTTCAAGACTTGCTTATGTTTTTAATGTTTCTTGTGATTTCATCATTCTTTTAGCTATTAACCATCAAAGACATGAAGAGGATGAAGATCTAAGAAGCTTACCACTAGCACAAGGCTAGGGGAGTTCAAGAGGACAAATGAAGTGGATAAAAGAAAATAAGAGTGGTTCTTGGACTTCCGAAAGCTCCTAGCTTCACTATGCACCTTCTAACACCTTGATGTAAGCTTGGAATTGGGTGATCTTGAGTTGATGATGGTGGTGGTGCTTGGTGGTTCTCGGCCGAGGGTGTAGAGAGGAGGAGGGAGAAAGTGTGTTGGTGATATGTATTGATAATGAAGATGGTAAAGGTCTTGTGGCTTCTTAAATAAACTTCCTACACTTCTTGATCCATTGGTTCATATGTTTAGTAAAGGTTATACAAGATCCAATATAATATGCAAATGAAATCTCATGTGGGTCATGTATGTTGGCCGATCATAGGTGGGGGGGGGGGGTAGTAGGCTTAGGTTGTAACCATATAGTTAGTTTATAGTTGAAATGTAAGTGTATTGTTAGGGATTTAATTACTAGGTATTTATATAGTGTGTTATGATGTTTGGGGACCATAACTAGCTTGGTAATGTTAAAACAATGATTCTAATAATATTTTGATGTTTCGGGTAGTGTCCGGTTGTTCGGTTAGATACCAGTTCGTTAAAGTGCTAAATTGCACCGTTTAGTGTCTTTTAAGTATCTTTTTGTAACCCATACAATTCCCAACACTTGGGGAAGTATTCTGGACGATAAATCATAATTTCTGCATAAAATTTATGTGTTCAAAGCTGATTTGAGCTGGATTTAGTAAAATTCTGCACTTAAAGTGCGTCTCGGGTGCTTTTTAGTGCGTATTTTAGCTTCCGGATGGTCTATATATAAACCCTTGTATGTACTCTTGGGTTTTAATGTATTCTTGACGTTGGACCTACACCTAGGCCTTAATTCTAATGTCTGACTGCTTTCTGCAGTTCTGTTGACACAATGTGTCTTACCGGTGAGTTTACTAGTATTTCTGACGCAACGCTCTCGTTTATGCATAAAGCAATATTTTGTAGTATAAAACGTGCATGAATTCACTTGTGTAGTATGTAATCAGATAATGTTGACATTAAAGCACATAACTGTAATCATCAAGTAATAATTAAAGTGTACGGAAATTACCGGTTTGGTGCCAGTTGTCACATGATGTGAAGTATGTGAAGGAGTCATATGATGTTCTGAACAAAACAGTTGATAGTCTGAAAAAGACGAATTCAGAAATTGAAAATGCAATGATAAAAATGAGCGCAACATTAATGACAAAGCAGAGCGTCATCAATGAGTATATCGAAGACTGTGCTAAGCTGAAATAGGAGTTAGAACTTGAAATGATTGAGAGTGAAAGGATTAAACGATTACTGTTGAGTTACACTACTTGTGATTATTTGATTGATCGTGTTTATCCTACTGTTGCAGGTCTTGAGGCATTCAAGAAGGAAAAGACTGAAGAGACTGATACTGGTAAGAAACAAAGTGTCAAGTATAACAGATGTCCGCCCCCGATCCATGAAAGTTATTCTCCCAGGAATCCTAACGAGGAGCGTCTAAAAAAGGCAGTCAACATCAAGTTAAAGTCTGAAATCATTGATGAATTACCAGACAATATTGATGTCACATTCACAGCGTCTGACATTGATCATGAGTCTGAGTTAGTAAAGAAAGTGGTAGATCAGGTGTTAGATATGGATGAAGAGTCTAAACCAGAGTCTAAGTCTGAAAGTTCGACTTCGTCAGAAAAGAGTCCGAGTTCACCGGTTAAAAGGGTTTACAATAAAGAATTCTTGTTATCAAAATCTAATTTGAATGACGGACCAATCAAAGTGGCTTATACTTTGAATGATTCAGACAAATTATATTCTGATGAGGAATTTCCAATAAGAAGTGTCAAAACTGAAATGATCAAACAGGTTTTCAAATTAACAGAAATTAATATTTCTGAAATAAAAGATTTAAATCTTAATGAAAAACCTAAAAAGTACATTTCAAGAGTTCAACAGAGATTGAACAAGAAAAAGGGTTACGGTTCTGGTTATCGAAAGAAACCTAACCATAACGGTAATTTCAAAAAGCAAGGTCTTGGTTTTAGTTCTTCAGAAAATTATAAAAATGAGAAAAATTATAAATCAAAAACCAAATTTGTTGCAGGAGGAAGTTCTGAAGATGAGCAGAAGAAACCGTTCTGGAAACAATCAAATCAAGAATTTCTTGCTGAAATAAAGAAGAATGTGAAGAAGTTTGCTACGAGAGTTGATAGAAGAACCTATTTCAAGTGTCAAAAAGCTGGACACATTGCTTGGAACTGCCATGAGTTCAATTATACAAAACAGGAAGTTTTTTCTAACTCTGAAAAGAGAAGGAAATCTGTTGATAAATCGACTTTGGAAGTTGGTGAAATTTCAAAACCTTTTTACAAAAGAAGTGTCGATTTAAATAAACAAAAATGGGTTGTAAAAAGTTCAGATAGTAGTTCTGACAATGAATCTGATTCCATAAAATCAGAGGAGTTATTTGTTGCGAAGAAGAATGATAATTCCGTTCCAGAGGTGAACGATGAAAATTTTCCCAAGTTGTCGAAGGAATATTTGAAGTTGAAAGTGGGTAAAACTGAGATTTCAGGTCAATTCTTTACTGGTAACAAAGAATTTGATGCTGAAAAGGCTTTTAATGGAAAAGTTAAACATATTTTCGGGAAGATGGTTGATGGGAAGGTTAAAAGTGCAAAAGATTTTTGTAAATCAAAATGTTGGTGGGATAGATGTGTACCAAAATCACCCAAGGCTGGTCAGGCTTGGGTGACATCATTTTCACCATAAATTCCTGACTTGCCGGAGCTCCCAGGTTGGTAAGAGTGGAGCAGGAATCGACATCATTCTTGAAATGTTTGGTTGATAAATTTACAGGTGATATCTTTATATTGTTATATTTTGATTTACAAGTGGTTATGGTTGATAAGTGAACCTACAAGAGGTTGAAGAAGGTTTTCACTTACAAGTGGTAAATCAAGGACATTAAGTTGTACTTGTTTTTCCTACAAATGATTGAAACAATGTGATGAACCCCTAACTTTTAAGTGATAAAATCAACGAAACTTATTTTCCGGAAAAACCATTTGATTAAAACAAACTTAAGTGTTTTGAAATCACAATGGGAAAATAGTTTGTTGAAAGGGGGAGTTCTGATTGTTTATGCCAAGGGGATGTCGATCTGAAGTGATTTGATATCAGTTGTCAACTTACTTGTACATGTTGTTTTCAAATTTCCTAAAATGTGTTTGCATTTTAGGGGGAGTAAAAATTTTCAGAAAATCCAAAAACATTAGAAAATTTGAAAAAAAGTAAAAAACATGATAAAATTCAAAAATGAGTTTTGTTGTCAAAAAGAGGAAATGATAGTACATCAGTGGACTATCACGGCATGCTAAAGAATTGGAAAGTTAAAATGTGATAAACGGTCTCACTGATGATGTGCCAGTAGGTTTTTGCACCTTAAGTAGATTGTGACGAGATATAAACCTAAATTCAAACTTGCTTATATCGTGGGTAACATCTCTCGGATATATGGGTAACCCCCGAAATCTTGTTTGAAGGACCCTTTTTTCTGAGATACTAGGTCTTTATGCTCAGTGATATCTGGGGTATTATCCCGGGACTTCTAATTTTGCGGAAGCAATGGCCTAGTCCCCGGAGAATACTTTACTGCTTGCTTGAAATATAGCGCCGCCCTCAGCAAAAATGATGAAACAATAAAATTGATAATCATTGCTGTTGTAAAAAAGATCCTCTAAAGGGGACCCACCAAAAGTCGAGCCGTCATCTCTCTGCTGAACGGAAGTTCTGACCTGAGCTCTCACGGCCTTCGCAATATAACCTCTTATAGATATCATCTAGGTATACTCACCTGTAAGACTGAATATTGGGATCTGGATACGGGAGTATATTCTGAGGTGGGAACACACGAATAAGTTTAAGTGCTTAAGACATTAATCTCGTATCTCGAAACAATTGAACTTTGTGTGAAAATTTAAGTGGATCAATATACTGACAATCTAAGTGAATCGTTTAGAACTTAAAATGCTTAAAGCTTAACAGTGTTGGTGATTTGTCTCAGAAACTGATATGATCCTCTTACACAAACTCACAAAAATATTGTATGCAAATATTTCTTTACTGTATTTCATTTCTGTTATGTAAAAATCCAAAAAGATTTTCGGTGTGTTTTAGCATAAATTTTGAAAAATTAAAAAAGATTTTAGACAACTGATGTTGAAAAGCTGATTTTCAAAATTCCGAGTGCTGAACATGACGAACAGGTTTGGGAAAGTTTGTTTGAAATTGTTTGAAAAGAAAATGATATACATACCAGTGGTTCATCAGAAACTTACATGATAAATCATTTTGTTCGATACTTAAGAATGGTGTGATTTGTTTGTATCTTCAAGTGGTTAGCAAGGTTTCTAGATTTGTTATATCTTATCTTTTATGAAACTTATGTTTTGGGTAGAGAGTATGCAGGTGAGTTAGGTTGCGATACCTGAACCTGTGAAAGCCAGATTACGATCCCAGCACAACTTGAAGGGGAGTCGGTTAGACAGAGAGAGTATGAAGATGCAAAAGCCACGTAGAGATCTGATCAAGAGAAGCTGATAGGAATAGAGCCAGGAATTTGATCCTGGAAATTCAAAAAGATATTGTAGTGAGGAAAGAGACAGATAGAGATTTTGGAAGCCCAAATACTGATAAAGACTAAAGATGCAAAGACTCGACACTTTAAGACTCGTCAACATTCGAGGGGGAGTCTGTTGGTGCATGCGTCTGTCGACTTCGTCTTGTATCGAGTCTTGTACTAAAAGTGTTAGATCAGGGCGCGTTATACGAGAAAATAGGAAAGTTTGGATGGTGTTTAAGCTAATTTCGCTTGAATGATGTATTTCCGCTTGAAATGACATTTGACACTTTCAAGTGAAATTAACTTTGTTAATTTCGCTTGAACTGACAACTACCATCTTCAAGCGGAATCAGATGTCTATATATACCACCCAAGCGAAATCATTTGTAAGGTTCTTGATTCCAGTACCGAACTGCTGCCGACGCGTCGTTTGATCTGTAAAGCTGTTATTATCAATAAACAAGACGATTAATTGTGAAACAAGCTGTTTTTCACGTCTGTTTCTTAGTTTCCGCCTCTGAAACAGACTAGAGCTCTTCTGATTGACTCGTTTGGGTCACAACTTGATCCTACAACATAAAAAGCATGAAAGAAGCTTACAAAAGGTCCAATCAAGGAAGATTTGAACTCAAAATTCTCAGGTATGAAGCTTCACAAGTGAGAGCTTCAACTTAGAGAAGAAATTGAGATCAAATTGTGAGGAAAGAATAAAGATCAAGTGGGTATTTATAGTAAGTCTTGAGTTCTTAAGATCTTGACATGTGTTTTTGCAGGATTCAAAGCTCTAATCTCACCATACACTTGTGGAACATGGTTTACAATACAAGGGGAGGTCCAAAACTAGTTCATAGTATTGAGAAAGTTGCATAAAAGACCCCCAAGTTCAATCTAGTTGCTGAAAAATGAGATTTCTGTCGAAACAGAGCCTTGGCGTCGCGCCACGGAACCACCCCTTTTGGGGTTGCGTGATGCCACCCCTCCCCAGAGACAGCAACTTTTGAAAATTGGCAGAAATGGTCCCTGCAGCTCATTTAAGCCATTTTCGACGCGTTTAAACCCCGTTAACCCATTTTCAAGGCTCTACAAGGATGTTAAAGCATAGGGGACTTGAAACATGCTTGAAATTATCTTGGATGTCAGTTCTTTTGGTCGTACGGTTGCGTTGTTCGGTTAATTACGATGAAACTCGAACGGACGCGAAAAACGATCCAAATTACGCGACGAATGAAATTTTAGCAATCCAATCACTAAAATAAAATATTTTAATGATTACAAAAATGTTTGGATGTCCGGAGATGTTCAGAACGTAAGATATGCGCGTAAATGCAAACTTATGCACTTTTTGACGCTTTTAGTCCCTGTTTGATCAAAAAGTTTATTTTAGCATACCGAACCCCTCAAAGCCTGTTTCTAAGCTATGTAAAGGATTTTTAAGGTATGTTTAGCTTATGATCAAGTTCCGGAATGTTCGTTACTATACAAATCGGCATAGTTTCGCAGTTGACGCAATTAGTCCCTGCGATCGAATAAATTTGTTTTCGACACACCAAACCCTCCAAAACTTATTTCTAAGTTATGTAAAGGTTTTTTAAGGTATGTTAAGCATATATCACTATTCCGGGGTGTTTGTTGCGTTAAACTAATTTTTACGCATTAGTTCGCGTATAATCTTCTAGAAAGCGATTTAAAGCTCGAAATCGAATAAGAATTCATATGTGCAAATGATACACATATTTATACAAATCACAAGAATGAAATACAAGATTTCATTGGATTTTCATTTATATGATGGTCGTAGTGACACAGGTGTCACAAGTGTGGCCTTTGATTTCAATTAATTAATGGCAAGAGTTTAAGGAGTAAATTAATTCTCTCCTGGTTTATGAGTTTTTCTTTTGTGTGATTGTGGCCTGAACCAACAAAGGGATTTCATAGCAATTTCATTGAAGGATGTTGTGGCTTGTCAGATTTTCATAACAATATTAATTGAAGTCTTTTAATGGAAGGTAACTAAAACGTGGGCCTTACATATAATGTGCTTAGTTCAATGCTTATTCATGAAAGTTGTCGGCATGGATCTTCTTGCAAGCTGACATTTCTAATATAAATTTTGTAGGCAATACATAAAATTTACTTATAAGTTATAATTAATATATATATATATATATATATATGGGCTTATGAGCTTATCTTAAAGGGTGCTACTATACACACCCCCGCTATTACTTTCTACATCCCCCTCCTCTCACATACTTACAGGTGGGGCCTGCGTGGGACCGACAGTTTTCCTCTCACAAGGGGGTGTAGAAAGTAATAGGGGGGTGCGTATAGAATGAGCCATCTTAAATTGCTTGGTTGACTTGGTCAACTTGTTCATATTGTACTATATGTGGGGATAGCTGTAAGTTTATGACACATCTTGTTTGAACCATTCAATTGCATGGTTGACTTGGGTCAACTTGTTCATATTGTACACGACACGGCAGAAAGACTTTGATGAGTCATTGACACCACCAATTAAGGCTTTATTGCTCTCATCGCATATATAAAGGAACTTTCATGTCACTCTATTAAGTTTTGGAGGCGTTAGACTTTCTGATGATCAAGAATTGCATCTCTACTATGAGGTCCGCGCTTCCACACTCTTTTTTCTTGAATATATATATATATTCTTTTTGCATTTGTCTCGTTTACATGTTAATTTTGAAGTGCTATATTTTATCATTACTACGCTATACTAGAACACCAATTCTGCAAATCTTGTTAATATATCGTGGTCTTGATAACTCATGTCTAGATATGATAAGCTTGTCTTGGCATTTTTCTGTTATTTGGTGTTCAACTTAAAATATCCTTGCAAGGGAAAGATGTTAGGACCACAACCCAGTGACATGGCTCAAAGTCAGTCATGGTGATTTAAGGTTAATAATTCCATAACAATTATGGTGTGTGGAGAATATATCGTTGGAGAAGCAAGCTCTGCTTACCATGCTAATAACGATGCAGCGTGTGAAATGATAACGAAGAACAAATCACGTTGATTCTACGAATACCGGTGATGATCTTCCCCAAACCCCTAAAATCCAACCCAAAAGACAAAGAATTTGAAGTGAAATTAGTTATTTCTCAAAATTCAATTCTGAGCATCTAAATTACAAGAGAAAGACATAAATAGAGACTGAAATTCGAAATGGGCCACAAAAAGGCCATGGGCCAAACACAAGCCCAAAAAACAAAAGACATAAAACACCAAAAAACATAAAAAGTGTCCAAAACTCCCATTAGAATGAGTTTTCTGAGGCGAAACTTGGATAAGGCCCCTCTGGGACCTTGCCACGACGTGCTCCTCGTTTCAAGCTTCGATTTGACTGGAGTTTGGTGCCTAAAATGGAGACCTGTAGCCAAAGTTATGCTCGTTTTCGTAAAACACCCTTGGAAGCTCGATCATGGGCTTCCAGAAATGTCATGGCCCGATCCTCTACACTTGGCCTGCATCACAAACTCCGACAGGATCCTTGGGTTGGTCCGCAAGACTGACTTTGAGCCATGTCACAACCTTAACTAAGTGTTGAAGAGCAACAACCCTTTGGTGGGGATGTAGAGTGGCGTCCATGGAAATCGAAAGCTCCTAAAGTTACTATTGGTGGTGACCGAATAGCGGCCAACCGTTTTAACCGCCAATTAACACACTCTTTCGTAAAGAGTTATGTCATTACAATTTACATGTCACGGTTCCCTACCTATATATGGGAGGTCATTGGTCTTTTTCAGTGTGCCTTTTCATACAGAAATTCAAACTTGTTCTTGTTGAACTTTCTAAATTATCAGATTAAGATTGCGTGTTTTCAAAATACTTTAAACTGAAAGTAAACTTAACAGACTCATAATGCTATCCAAGAGAGTTACCAAATTAAAAACCAAATATAAATATTAATCGTAGTTTTATTTGAAGGAACTTAACTTGGTTATACGATTTGTCCAACACAACTTATATTATTATAACTAATTAACTGGATTAGGTTGAAAATGGCTAAAAAAGCATAACATAACAAGTGGAAAGACACAAACATACACAGGCAGAAACCAGACTAAGAAAACATCTAAAATATTGGTTATTCATAAAGCTTGAAACTAAGAAAACTGTAAACTCAAAGTCTATAAAACTATAGACAACGAGAACCTCCATATACCACTAATCGTTCTACACGCGAAATACAGAACTACTAAGTGTAACACACAAGAACTCAATCACAGATGGAAAACTCTTGTTTGCCAGTACAACACTGTTATTTTAGTGAGAAACAAGAATTACACAACAGCCATCCATGAAGCAAATCAATCATAATTAATAAAACCGTGAACATTGGAAAAGTATAAAGACCAACTTTAGAAGAGAAAGAAATAACTTATACAATTAAAAAAATTAAGTAAATTAACCAAATAAAATTATAACTTATGAGAATTCAAATTCTTGGATAATGTTCATCTTTAAAGTAACTGTATTTATCTTCTACTTCTTTTCTTGATAAGGATTATCACTGCACGACGTACCGTCCATCTCATTGGAGTTGGAAAGCAGCCCTTGATCATCCATCTTCTACACTTTAAACTACATCAAACTTTAAATCCCAAAGATTCATCCTGCAAAAACAATAATTTAAAATATAATTCCTGTAATAAATATATTGTTTGTATATTTGAGTTAATAGATTTTACACAAAAGTATAAAGATATAACATATGTAGAAAGACAAAGAGAAACTCACCTCGACGTAGTCTATTGTGAAGTATCTTGATGAACAACGAGACACATTTTCCAACCCAATCAACAAGCCATGATACTGCACCAAGTAGAACACAACCAACCAGTAGCTTCCATTCCAATCTTGTCCCATAACCAAAGATATCTTGAACCATGACAAAAGCAGCATGTGAAACTACAAACATAGCTGTAGCAATCCAAAACTCTTTATGCCGATGAATACCTCTAAAAAAGTTCATCTTTTGTAGCTCTCTGGCATTGAAAAGATTAAAGAACTGACAGAAAATAAGGATGCTAGAAATCACGGCTTTTATATCCTGAGTTGGACCCACGAGAGCAGATCCTTTAAGTTGAATAATGACTGAACAGATAGCCTGATACGAAACCTGGAATAGTATGTTTCTGGCCATTTCTGCAGTTATTACTGACTGTTCACAACTAACTGGAACCAAACTCAGCGGTTTATATGTTGATGCCTTTGTTAGCAATGCTAAACCACCAAGAATATCCACTACTAAATTAATGAATGCCAACTGAATGGTTGTTAGAGAAGCATCACCGAAAGCTGCTGTCTCAATAAAGCCTATCAAAGTGCAGCTAATGGTGGTGTTCAAAACAATCTGCAGAAAGCTTTGAACATTATAATAGATGCATTTTCCATAATCAACCATGTTGATTATGTCGACAAAACTCCCGTCCATGATTATGTCACTATTTTCTATTGCCTGATTAGAGCTCCATGTTCCCATAGCTATCCCTATATGTGCTCTTTTTAATGCAGGGGCTTCATCTGTTCTATGTCCCAGAAAAGCCACCACTTTACCTTTTTCCATCATAGTCTCTACAAGGAGTAGCTTATCAGATGAAAGGGCCTCACCGAGAACACTGATGTTGTCTACTTTTTCAAGTCTCTCCTTATCCGTGTAGTTCCTGAAATCTTTACCTGTAATCATGACCAAAGATTCTGATTCACCATTGGCAACAACTTCACATTTGCGAGCAATGTCTTGCAAAACAGACATCCTTTTACTTGAGACAATCACAGTTTTGATCCCACGTTCTTTTAATGCCGTGACTTGTGCATTTGTCTCTTCTTTGTTCTTAGTTTTCAGGCCTAGCAAAGCTATTAAGATCAAGTCTTCCACATCATCTGTTTGGGCACGCACAGACTTGCATGCTAATGCAATTGTTGTTAATTTGTGTTTATGCTGATTGTCCTGATTAGCTTGGACAAATTTTTGTTTCATTTCATCATCAAAGCGTGCTTTGTGCCCTTTAATATCATAGTAGTGTTTGCACATATTTAGGATTTCATTCACTGGCCCATTAAAATGCCACACTAACTCTTCATTTTCTTTATTCTGCCTCATCAAAACACCACAAGGCTCATCAAACGACTTTGCACCCTTTGTATCTATAGCTCTCCATCCTTTTTCCCTTCCAAATCTAAACATATCTTTCACCCGCGGAAAAGATATTTTGTTCAATGTGCCAGTCCCATCACGTAATACTTCAATAACATCAGGAGATAGTGCAGTCGACCTACCGATAGTTTCTCCTCCAATAAAGACCTTTTCAACCTCCATCACATCTTCAGTGATAAGAGTGTTGGTACAAATTCGTGTAACATGTGCCATCTTTGCAATACCATGCGGATCTTTTTCCATGCCTATCCCAAATAAAGTTTTGTCATTCCAGTAAACAATTGCAAGTGAAACAACAAATGGCACCCCCTCAGTTAGACTAACCAGTGATACACATAGTAATTTTGTTAGAACTTTGGTTGTGTATGTAGATTCTTTAATGATCTTTTTGAAGGTATTTGTAAAACTTGTCATCGCAGTTGGTTCAGCCATTGATTCTGGTCTGGAAGCATTCTCGTCATCTATATGTCCTGCCATATAGCGGAATATTAACACAAGGATGATGAGAATACTGATAACCATCTGAATATCGTGCATGCGAAGGTTCAACTTGTCGAGTTGGATTTCTAATTCGAACCTCCTCTTTGGAGCTCCACTGCCTTTGCTCATCATCTCACTCCATTCTGTTTCCATATATGGTGATGTAACTACCATTCGAGCCTCCCCTTTTACCACTCTTTCACCAAATGACAAAAATGGGTTATGTTCATTAACTATACATGATTCACTCCCATAGTCAAGTTCTAGTGGTTCACCACCTACAAACAAACCATCACATGGGACTTCATCCCCCTTTTTTATTAACAAAATATCACCCCATACTAGCTCTGATTCACGAATAAGTTTAGGTTCACCTCCCCTTCTAACATGAACTTTTCCCGCTCCCCTTTCTAGGAGTTGGTGATTTTGTAACTTCTTTTGGGCCCTTTGTTCTTGCCAGTACTTGCGCAACGAAGCAAAGAAAACCAGAAGAACAATTGCGATGAGTACAACTACCCCATCATACCAACCATACTTTAGACCTACTTGGTTGATCCGTAATACAGTTGAAAGGGCTACACCGACTAAAAGGAGGAGAATTGTTTTCATCTTGACTTCTTCACATACCAAATGGAAGAATGAATGTGTAGGAGCCAGGCTTAGGAAGAAGGTCTGTCGTTGGCTACGATTTTGAGCTTCGTTTTCAGAGATTCCATTTTCCAAATCTGTACGTAGTGCATATTTAACCCCACCTAAGTCTCCGAATTCTCGAAAGGCTAACAAGTTCTTCTGGCGTACAATCGTTGAGATGGTATTCATGGTTTTGCTTGGATTACTCTGCAGTTGATTAGCAGTTATAGAATTAATGGTTGTTTGACGAATACTTGCATATTACTCTAATGAAGTCGATAAACTATCACTTACTTCAACAATTTCTGGATGTTGTCAAAATAAACATATCAATGTTCTATAATTTCCATAACATAATTGATTAGCATATTTTTTTTTGTATTACTAGGTGGTAACTCTAGGGTTAATCTTGACGGGTTCTAAAAGGCTCATCGGGTACCAGATCAAAATATAATTTACATTGAATAGGATTTGGTTTTTCAATTAAATTTCAAAAGCGTGTAAATTAAATTTAAATGTAAATTAAATAAAAGTTATCAGAGAACAGTGTAAGTTAAATATTAAAAGTTATCAAAGAACGATCAAGTTACAAATTGAATAGAAAGCTGGAACAAAAAACTGAAAAGAATTTTTCAATATACTATTTTGTTTTGGCGTAACTTGTCAAGTTTTTTTGGTGAAATATATTGAATAAAATGAACTCAAAAAATTATTTAAAAAAATATGTACTATTCGATTCCAAAATGCAAGATTACTACATTTTTTTTTACTTTTTCCTTTTCTTTTTCAGTTTTTTTATTACATGTAAGTCTGTTTTTCTCTAATAATGTAAATTATTTAACTTTAATAACTTAAATACACTGTTTTGTTCAATATTTGTTGTCCATGTTAATTTTATTGAAAACCAAATTGTTTTAAAATTAGGTTTTTTTAGGGTCGAGTTAACATAAAAAATACTTTATTTTGATTTATATCAGAATGCAGATAAAAAGAAAATCAAACACAAATGTGAATATAGAACTAAAAAATCTTAAATATTACAAATTTAAAAAAGAAAAATTCTATGTTAAATAAAGTATTTCAAAGTAAAAAGAAAAAAAAATCAGTGTTTGGTGAATTTGCTCCAATTGTCTCTTGGCTTAATAGCACCAGGTGTTTATCTACAGTATCGTGACGCGGGTTAGCCCCAGGAAGTGGGTGTTAGATGGATTCTAGGAGTATATTTAGGGGGGTGTATTCGCCGTTAAAAAAATGGTGTGGTGAATTCGTTCCTTGTGCAAGAGACATTAGTGAATTGACTACCCTTCTTGCCACATCGGAATCTGTTAATTTACATAAATTCACTTCTCTATAGTTTACTGGAAAAAAATATACATTAGTAGGGAAAAGGAAATTATTAGTTTACTGGAAACATAATCTTACTTCTTGATGTGCTTTAAAGGCTAGGATTGAATGTAGGACATGGATAAGTCTTCTCATCGGCTTCTTTGAATACGTAGTATCATCTACTGTCTCCAGCAATGGGGCAGTTTGATCTGAATTGACACATTCAACAATGCCCTCTTCAATGTCTTCATTTCTAGCCTGTACATAATGTAATAGATGTTAACGGATGCTCAGATTTATATATATATAGTGTGGTTGTACGTGACCTGTACGTATTAATTATGATACATCGATTATGCACGTAACTATATAATTTTTTTGACTAGTAGGTGGTTTAGGATTGAGGTAAGTAATTCTATCCATAATTTGGAACTTCTTGCATCTCTGAAGAGTTCGCTACCTCTATGAGCTAACTCATGACAGGTCGACAGTACTGTCTTTTTAGAGTTTGTGGGTGTGGCAGACGAACTTGGCAAGTTCGCTTGGGTGGTAAACAAACTTAAGCCAAGTCTCTTCGCATGCCACACCAACAAACTCTAAAAAACATTGTCAGAACTTCCCTGAGTTCGCTCACAGTGGAAGCATATGTATTATATATTAGACTGGGAATGATGATTTAACATTTTGGTCTTCCTCAGGACTGCTATCAACGCTTCTGGATGAAGATACCGCATGAAACATGTGTGCAGACCGGATAACTAGTATGGCTGTCTGCATTATTCGTCTTGCACTGGAACCACCGCCATAATTCTCAGCACGGGGTGATAACGGCAACTGCGTTTCAAGGTCCATATCAGGATCATTAACCTCTTGCATCCTGTACAGTACACCACAAATCCAACTATAAATAGGCACACAATATACAGATTAAGATTATGATACGCCAGAAATTATTTTTTCGTAACAAAAACCGTGATCGATGACCTACCTTGTTCAAAGACAGAGAGAAATAGAAAGATGCTGCGAATGCTTGCTATGTCAAGGCCAAAGGGTGTGTAAGTATATATAGGCAGAAAAGAGAGAAGAGGGATACCACACGCGGCATGGTGCATGGTTGTGTTATTACTTTTAAATTTCAAGGATATTCAATTACACAATCCATGAAATGCAACAATCATATCTACGAAAGTCTAATAGATATTGCAACGAATATACATGAATAAAAAGTATGTATGATTGGTCAATTTGTTGACAATGAAATATGCAAATGTTATATATATAGGGTGGGGTTCGGCTACAAAGTCCATTTTTCCTTCAAAGTATACAAAGTAATAAAACACCACAATTTCAGCCATAAAACACACACAAAACCCACAAATACCATAGTGAAGATCACTAAAACACAATATTCAAACCCTAATAGTCCTTAAAAACTTCAAACACACCATCGTAGAACTATGAATATATAAAATACAACATGATAATCAACATAAAACACACTAATGTTAGGAATTCGATAATCAAAGCCTTATCATCCAAAACACAACACAAAACCCACAAATATGGTGTTTTAGTAATCTTTACCATGTTATTTGTGGGTTTTGAGTGTGTTTTATGGTTGATATTATGGTGTTTTATGACTTTTTACACTTTGTAGGAAAAATGGACCTTGTAGCCAACTCTCACCCTATATATATATAGGGTCAGGATTTAGAGAAAACGGTGGAAAGTGTGAGAACGGTGAGAACGATTATGGATCGTCCAATCAAAACAATCTGTGGACTAGATTGGCGCGGTGGCGTTTTCGTAAATAACATCAATTTTATTACGTTGACGCGCTTCATTAAGGGTAAAAAAGGTAAAACATCATTTCTCACATAAAACGCCATTGAAATATAAAACGCCAAATAAATACAAAACGCCAATTTTATCACTGCCTAGTTTTTTCGGTGTTTTTATTTAAGCTCTCAGGCTACAAAAACACCACAAAATGTGAAACGCCATAATATATAAACGCCAAGCCTTACATCCGGATAAATGTTAATTACATTTTTTGTTATAAAAATAATATCCCGCCTAAACTACGCGCAAAACAAAATCCTATAAATAGAAATGTCTCACCACCTTCCGTTTATCACACAAAAAAAAAAAAAAACCACAAAAAACACAAAAAACACAGTGGTTCCTAAAAAAATACAACTCAATGTAAAACACCAAAAAATACAACGATGGCAAACATCTTTTCTTTGATACTCAGTAATGTTCTGCACGAAGTTTCGCTGAATGATTTGTTAGGTGAGGGGAGTAAGATTTTGCTGCATGAGATGGACAAAATTCTAAAAAGAGAGACTGATGAAACCCATATGTCATTTTGTCTTCTTTTCTCTTGAAAAAGGTTTGGACGACTAGAAGAGACCTATCATAGTGTAAATGCTACTTTGGTCTCGATGATTATAATAAAGACGACGGGCAGATAGCATCCACCCACACGGAGTCGATCTATGTCTCCAATATCCACAAAGACACTTCAACACATGAACAAAGAAAATAAACCACGCCAAACCCAAAACGCCATTTATTTGTGACAGTTCTTTTAGTTTAAAAAGAAGAAAGAGACCGATGACACTGAAGATTTAGATCATAAATTGCTTCTATTTGTTTTTTTTTAATTTCCTTTATCTGTTGTTTGTCATGTAATTTCAGCTAAGAACAACAAGTACATTAATCCTATAATGAAAAATATAATAAAACGCCAAACGGGTAAATGCTTATAAAACGCCATCATGCCATAAAACGCCCCCAAAACTACCAAATTAAAATAAAATTACTTTGAACAATTACTATTATAATAAATCTAAAAAAAGCTTAAAACAATGTGCAAAGAAAATAAAACAAAACGTCACATCGTAATCTAAACGCCATTGGAAAATAAAACGCCATAATTACAGCCGTCAAGATTAGACGTGTTACACCATAAAAACTGACGAATCTGAAAACAAAACACGGTAACTGCAAAAACAGTAAAATGAAACGACGGAAACATAACTACTAACATTTATTATATTGAAAGCCAAATACTTGGGGAATTGAATTTATTTATCTTTTTCAAAACGCCATAATTACCTGTCATGCGCGGGAAAAAAAAGTCAATATAAAAGTAGACCATGAGAACACAACCTCAAACACGCCAAAAACATTGACTAAAAATGGCACATATTCTCCAAAACGCCAAAAACTTAAAAAATGGCTATGGTTATTGCATGGAGGTTTGAAGGGAAGGAGAAACGATTCATCATAAAGTTCTCTGATAGGAGAAGGGTGAAGGTACGGACAATCAAAGCCATGCTTGGTATGGATGAATGGGTTGAGAGGGATATCCTAGCCCTTGGGGTTCCAAGAGCCAACGATTGTGAAAGAACCTGAACTATAATAAAAATATTGAAGAGAAAATTTCCGGCAGAAGATGATGATGATGATGATGATGATGATGATATTGACGATACTCCTCTACCAACACTTAGCAGTTGGGTGATGCATGAAGAAGCAGGAACGGTTGAAGTGACTTATCAACACGGGGTGCAATATTCATTGCCAATGGAGGAAATGTTGAAGACATGGAGGCTATCTCTCATTGAACAACTCTGTGATTTAGCACCTTCAAACGATGCAAAATTTAGGGTTGCAATGATATTCTAGAATAGGCTGCAGCAAAGAAGAGACGAGCTAATGGCGTTATACGCCAATCTAAAATTTGATGATGATGAATCTGAAGAAAGTGATGAACAAAGCGATGGGTACATCTCTGATGTAATCCCATCCACAGAAGACTATTAGTTTATTTTGATTTCGTATTATTGTAATCTTATAAAATATAAATCTATGGTAATCAATTATTAACAAAAGACCCAGAACGCCAAAAACATGACCAGGAAAACGCCATAACGCCAAAAAAATTAACTATGTGACACAAAAAGAATTAATTCAACGAGAAGAAATCGGGGAAAAACAGTAAAATGCCAAGTAATTAATGATTCTAGTTAACGCCAAAATTATCTTGGACACCAAAAATGAAGCAGCATGTCACACGCGAAAATCGGGAAAAAAGAAGAATATTGAAAAGACAAAAAAAACCCCTCGGACCCTGATCATGTCCCGCGCCACGTGTTGGGCCAGGATGCGTTCTCACCGTTCTCACACTTTTGGGTGTTTTCTTCTAATCCCGTACATATATATATATATATATATATTTACATTCTGAAAAAAAATATATAATAACTCCATTTTATTCATGTCTTTATTAGTTAACTTTTGTCTCGTAATTAGTAGTTAATAGTTAAGAGAGGAGATTCTGTACAAGACAAAAATTTGTGTACGAAGTGTAGGAGACAAGCTCATCCATTTATCTTGGGAGATCAATGGCTGAAAATTAGGCGGTGGCATTTTCGTAAATATGAGACTGAAACAATTGAAAAAACAAATAGAGAAAGGGTACTTTGGTCCTTTCTCACTTTAACTCTCCCCCTATTTTCAAACGGCTATAACTTTTTCATACGTTACTATTTTTTTTAAATTACACCGTATTAACGAGCATTTTATTCTCTTTAATTTGAGAAGCTTATTGTTGTAGTTTTCTTAAAAAAATATTACAGGATTTTGAATACCTTTACGTGATTACGTGATTTTGAATACCCATTACGTGATTTCATTATTGTGTGCTACTCCTTCAAAGAGTATATCAAAGCCAAGTCCAAGCTTCTTGAAGCGGCTAAACTTCATACTCTTTCTGGTCTTGCACCTGCAAATGTAATTTGTCAAAGGACTATTAATAAGTACAACTTCAACCTCCTTTATCTTGCAGTCTGAACACAAATCTTGGGATGAAATAATGATGTGTTCCAATATCATCACGACAAGCTTTCCACATTGAATTCAATATCTAGCATTGTATTAGATAGGAATTGGGTGTCTCGACATAAGATCTTTCATATGGGCTTTAAACCCATCCATGTGGATGATTTGTTTAGCGAGATCTCTTCCAAACCCTTTAGTTAGAAGATCAACCATATTATAATCAGATCTTACAAAATCAGCAGATATCACAACTGACTATAATCCTTAGCTAGCACTATTGAACCTGATAGATATTGGTGATATCAACTGTGTCCACAAAGGAATCTCGAAGATTAGATTTCAAACTCATTCAAGTTTTTTTGCTAATTGCTGCTGATAAAGCTATAAATTCAGATTCCTTGTGCTAATTATAGCATACATAAAACATCCTATTGCCTTAGAATATTGAAGCTAAGAAATAGGATGACCTTTATTAGCCGTAAGCCTAATATTAGGATCTATGAGAGTTCCAACAAGAGAATAATCCTGAAAATTAAATATATTCAAAATCTTCTCAATGTAATGAGATTGGGAGTTCCCATTTATGATTCTTATATCCATTATCACTTTTTCCTCCCCATGTCCTTCATGGCAAACAATAATGACAAGAATTTCTTGGTTCTATCAACCTGATCCCGATTGGTACCAAAGACCGGCATGTCACCCATATATAGACAAATTATAACTCTTTTACCTAAAGATTCAATTTTGTTATATACACACTTGTCAACTTGGTTAACAACAAACCCTTTGACAATGCAACATCATCAATTTTTTATGTCACTGTTTAGGTGCTTGTTTTCATTACCAAGCATGGCAAAGCCTTCAGGTTTTTTCATATAAATCTCTTCACCCAAATCACTATTCAAGAATACAAGTTCATATACATTTGGTGAATCACAAGGTTGTGTGTAGCTGCAAGTTCTAATAACAACCTAATAGTGGAAATCCTTGCAACTGGAGCATACGTGTCAAAGAAAACAATATCTTGCATTTATCTAAAGTGTTTGTCTTAGATTTGTTGAAACTCAGACATGATTATTACTAAAGAATATACACCACACAAAATTCATGACCTCCTTAACATATCATCTGCAACTTATATCTTTAATAACCAACTTTCATGCTGAAGGCTGTGAATTTGAGAACTTTTTTTATGTTAATAATGTGCTAGAATATGTTACATCACTCACATTAGTGTCGAGTAACACCACATACCCCTAATTTTGCATAACATTACTTACAACATCACTAGCACTACAATTTTATGTGGTCATTAATATAGACACCACATCTCCACTACTCTAGCCACTGCTACAACATAGCCAACTATTTTTTGAAATTATCATCTTTGAGATATTAAAAAGGTTTCATGTATCTTTTTATATTATTGTGTTCAAATCCAAGCCATGTTCAATATAACATGTTTTGCATATGTACGGAGCTCCCACCGCAATGTGCGGGTTCCCACAAGTATGCATTAAAATGCTTAACATGGTATCGAATTTATTTATGTAATGGACATTTTACATAAAGGATATTTTATGAACATTAGTATACCAAATATTGATTTCTTATTTTTGAAACAAAAACGTTGAGCTGTTCTGATGTTTATGTATGTATTAAGATGATTGACATGATATCCAATTTTTTGAATTTTTCATTACATCATATTGAATTTCTAATTCAGTCATAAGGACTTAGGATGTCATCCCATTTAAATCACACATTTGCATGTGCTATGACAGCATTCTTAAGGCATCATTTCGGTTCGGTAAGATTTTGGTTATGGAATAACGTTAACCAAAACCATAACGGATTTATAGGTTAATTATAAAACCTTAATCATAATCATCGTTTAGTTTCGGTTATCGGTTAATTCAATATGGTGGCGGTCTGGTTATCAGTTAAGTTAATTTCGGTTAATGATCAAGGTTCGCTAACCCGTAACTTTACTAGTCGCACGTTGCAACGGTGTAATTCATTATTACCTAATTTAATAAGGTGGTTAAGATGTAAGGCTTTACAACAATTATTAAGATCATCGTTGCAAACATCCAACGGATAACCCAACTTATTACATGTTACGTTGCAACGTGGTCAAACAATAAAGTAATTGTAATTTTAGTTAATGTATGTATTATATCGCTAAGGAGTTACATAATTTAAGAGATAAACAAATTAAAACATATGACACTATATAAATACTAATAAACCCTAAACCCATGATACATTACGCGTTACAAGAAGTTAAACATATTTAAATATTCTATTACATATACCGTAAACGTGTTTTGCTATATTGTCAAATCTGTTTCTTGGACTCTTGCATTTTCATTTGACTCTGCATTTTCGATTAGTGATGCTATCGCGTTTCCTTGCATTTATAGCATCCTTAACCATGCAAGCCAACTTTTAAATCCATTTTTCTCAATCTCATTGTTCCCTAAAACTCCCATTTCCTACTTTAACCAATTGTTAATTTGTCAAAGAAGATGGCGGGAAATCATCTCTAGAAATCAATTCTCTTATGCCATGAATGTAGCGCTTTAGTAAATCTATTTCTATATCTATCTTAGTTGATGTACTCAAGTTCCTTGAGACATAATACAAATTCATCACTACTACTACATTAACTAACAAAAAATACTACTTATTTAGGGTTTTCAACCGAAGAAAGATGATGCATAATCTTCATCATTTAAGGCATGGTTTGTTTATCCAGGTAAGCAAAAGCCAATAAGCAGGTATATTAAACTGTATGGATAACAAAATAACGTACAAACAATTATAAAACATAAACCTTACCCTAATCATAAACCGTAGGTTAAAATTTAAATAAAAAATATTGCAAAAGCAAGAACAACAATAACCTTGAGTGATGAAAATGAAGCTTTTAGGATCTTGTTATTCGTCGTATTGTAGTTTTCACTTTTGCATTGGTAAATTTTCATGTCTAGAATGAGAGCTCTACAAAAACACACCATATGGGATGTAATAATTAAAATGACGAATCTTGCAGATGGGTACATTGAGTTGCTGATTCCAATATATCATCCATAACATATAAGTGAGATCAAGCGTATATTGAGTATGATATGGTCAGTTGTCTGAAGACTCCGGAAAACAAGATTAAAAGCAAATGTAAAACAAGAATGTTAATTCAGTTTTAGCAAAACAAAATAATAACAGAAAGACAAACCTTACAATCTAGATGTCAAATCGGTTTCTTGAAAATTGAGTTGCCAAGTCCAATATATCATCCATCACATATAAGTGAGTTATATTTACTTTCCATGCCCCATATCCAAAGGCTACTAATAGTAACATTAAAGTCATACGCAAATTCATGTTACTCGTACAATTACATATAAATAAGTCTAAAAATGGTAACCAAAGGTACAACATATTTTTACGTATCAAACCTAAGGATCACCAAACGACAACATGAAAAATACCAAAAACAACATTTCAGACACGTTCTAACTTTTAGGGTTTATGAATCCCTATCAAAAAACCCACAAAAAGACAATATAAGATCAATAAGCAATTGAGGCAAGGAAAAACACATATAAAATATACCTAAGAACCGTAAATATACGAACAAAAAATAAGCAAAAGCCTACTTAAGCTCAGTAAACCATCGTCACTTCAACGATGACCACATAAAGGCAACACAAGTAAGGGAGAGAAGCAAAAAAAT
Source organism: Helianthus tuberosus (assembly GCA_030545235.1). Taxonomy (NCBI): domain Eukaryota; kingdom Viridiplantae; phylum Streptophyta; class Magnoliopsida; order Asterales; family Asteraceae; genus Helianthus; species Helianthus tuberosus. The sequence continues at coordinate 125,920,210 of CM060351.1, read as the reverse complement.
CTTCAAACCATGAACCGAGACACCGGAGAGAAAACTGAAAAATAGACCAGTCAACGACCTAAAGAAACTGCCAAACATACTTAACATGTGTGTCAGCAAAGTGAGAAGAAGCCGGAGATAAAGAGGAACTTCAACCGCAAAAAACAATTGTTGGAGAAAAGAGAGAGAGCGAGGCGTCAAAACTAAAAACGTGTCTCACACTCAAAGCAAAGACATTTAAGTCAAACCACGTAGGGAACCACTAAGGGACCGCATGTGACAAACCCGCCAAACATCAAGGGTTTAAATATAAATAGCAAATCAGGGACCAAAAATGTTAAACACAAAGTGAAAGGGCCAAATTCGGAGGTGCATTCACCACCGACTTCGGTTTTAGTATATACGTTAATAAGTTATTTTTAATAATAATAATTATTATAACATCTTGTAATGATATTTTATTTGAGTCCATTATATATATATATATACATACACACACAGAGACACACACACACACACACACACATATATATATACATACATATATATATATATATATATATATATATATACATACATATATATATATATATATATATATATATATATCAAGTGAAAAAAAGATTAACCGTGGCTTTATGATAAGATATGCCATGCTCACCATAGTTGCTAAAGTACACCATGCTCAAGATCTAGATGAAGAAGAAGCGACGCGCGACGATGGTGTAACTAAACAAGGGAGGGCGGTCGTCAATAGCTACTATCGCTGCGATAAGTGGCGACTTCTGTAAAATGCGATCTCCGATGTAATACGAAGAGAGGCAGGTGTAGCGAGGTTGTTTTGATTCGTGGTTGTGTGGAGCTCGGAAAAGAAATCAAAAAGTGTGTGGTCTGCGTGTGATTTGCAGGATCCGATTATAAAAACACCAAAGAAAAATTTTCAGTTACCAACAATCATTGATTCAGTCATAATATTTTGGTCGTAGATCGCCGGTTACGAATCCAGATGGTTGGGCAGTTTTAGAAGTGAGAAGAACAAATGAAACACAGAAACAGACGATTCCATAATTCAAAAAGCCTTTTGCAACTTTAATATCAGATTTACAAAATGCAACCTTAAACTACAAGGATTCTATAAATTTCACCAAGATTTGAATTAATTTTAAACCCTAAGCATTATAATTTATTCTTGTTAATTTGTTTTAAGTATAAAAATTAATTTTGTGAAAAGAAAGATTAAAACTGTGACAACTGTGCTCTGTAATCGATGTACAATGTAAAACAATGTCAATTATTAATAAAACAATGTGTTTTGGTATTATTAAATGTGCATTTGTGTTTGATGATTTTACGATTTGATTTGATTCCGATTTCGAGCTTTAAATCGCTTTCTAGAAGGTTATATGCAAACTGGTGCGTAAACGCAGTCAGTTTAACGCGAAAAACATTTCAGAATAGTGAAATAGGCTTAACATACCTTAAATAACCTTCACATAAGTTAGAAATAAGTTTTGGATGGTTTGGTGTGTCGAAAACAAGTTTGTTCGATCGCATGGACTATTTGTGTCAAACTGCGAAACTATACCGATTTGTATAGTAACGAACATCCCGGAACTTGATCATAAGTTAAACACACCCTAAATATCCTTTACATAGCTTAGAAATAGGCTTTGAGGGGATCAGTATGCTAAAATAAACTTATTTGATCAATAGGGACTAAAAGCGTCAAAAAGTGCACAAGTTTGCATTTTCGCGCATATCTTACGTTCTGAATAAATCCGGACACCCAAAAAATTATGTAATCATTAAAATATTTTATTTTAGTGATTGGCATGATAAAATTCCATTCTTCGCTTAATTTGGATCCTTTTTGCGTTTGTTACGACTTCCGTCGTAATTACCCGAATAAAGCAACCGTACGACCAAACGAACCGACATCCGAGATGTTTTTGAGCATGTTTTGAGTTCCCTATACTTTAACATCATTTTAGAGCCTTGAAATGAGGTTAACGGGGCTTAAACGTGTCAAAAATGCATCAAAATGCAAGTTTCTCAAGTGTAGGGACCATTTTGTACAATCTGCCAAACTAGGCTAGGTGGGCCGCATAAGATTAGGCTATATCTTACGCGGGGCGCAACAGCCTGCCAGACAGAAACATTGCATCTGGTCATTTGGGCTGGTTTTTGATGGTTTTGGCAGCTGATTTGGGATACTTTGGGCAAGTTTTGATGGTTTTTAGGATGCCCCATGGTTTCTAAAACCATTAGCCCACATGGATGGCCAAGATCATTCCCTCTTTAGCAAGAAACAATCTTAACGGTTAACCGAAAACTATAAATAGCCATGCCCTCTTTCATTTTTCTACACCCTTGATCATTTTAATGCTCTAAGTTGAATCCTTTGCTTCATACCTGAGTGTTATAGATCAAGTTCTCCCTAGCTTGGACCCTTTGTAAGCTTCTTTCGTTCTTTTATTGCTTTTCGAGCGTGAAAGTCAAACAGTGTTTGACTTTCTGCTTTGACCAGTCTTTGGTCAACACAAAGTTCTTTTGAACTTTGCAACGTGAGCGTAATCACGATGGTTATAGTCCCTTGTGACTATACCTACTGATTACCATGTTGACTAGGCGTAGTGACGAGTCGTAGTTTCGGTCAAAATGCGCATTTATGCGTATTTTGCAACCAAACTACTCTTGGTATCAAAACACTTTGTTTTGATATCAAAACCCTGTTTTCTAACTTAGTTAAACATGTTTTAACATGTTTAGCTCGTCACTTTTAGTTTAGTGCTTGTTTAGAGTCGTAAGTCAAGCGGTCTAAACCATCGCTTAGACTTTCGAACTCGACCCGTTTGGTCGATCTTTAGGATCCGACCAAGCATGTTTAGTGACCATAGTTGCATAGGGAATAACCTTCCGAGGTTATACCTTATGGTCACCTAGTTTAAGTAGTTGTATGATAGGTAGTTTATATGCCTTAGGAAAATGACCAAAATGCCCTTTTCATGCATAATTGAATTTTAAGCATATGTAACCTAACTTTTGTCACTTAAACTAATTATGCAACATATTTAATCATGTTTAGGCATATAATACTTGTCATAGGACTAGTTAGACGTCTCGAACGCGTTTTACACGAACGACGCGTTAAAGAAGCGTAAGCTACCTAAACGGGTCATAACGGGTCGAAAGCACTTAGGATAGGTTCCGATTTAGAATGTAGGCTTTGTTAAACCATATCACATGAGTTCCAATACTAATTTGGTTTACAAGACCTCATTCTGTCCGATCTTCCGATTTAGGTGTCGATTTATTTACTAGTGATTCAATTACTAGGTGCTGCTTGAGTTTCCTTGATTTGCCCGAGCTTGTTGAGTTCTTTAGATTGAGGATACTTTGCACTTCGATGTGAGTACATAGTTCCCCTATTTTACTGTTTTCAATTGTTTTGGGGTGATTCATATGTGTTAAACGATTTCGAGGTTTTAACGATGGTTTCAAAAACGATTAAAATGGTTTATATTAAACTAATAACGGTTTCGATAATGTGAACAAACGTGTTGGACGTATTGACATAACGAATAACATTCATTAATATTGGCCGAACCGACCAGTATTAGGTTATGGTACCATAGGATCTGACAAATCCCGTTATCAGACTACACCCATGGTTATGTGTGGGGGTTATGTAGGTAACGACCGAATCTGTGATTCTTAACTTACCCTTTGGTTGTTTGTTAATGCGAGTTTCAAGATAGTCGAGTCACGAAGGTTTGGATGTTATTAGCGAGACGACCAAAAGTAGTTTCACAATTAAAACGAGAATGATTTGAAACGAGTTAAATGATTTGATACGAGTTAAACGATTTGAAACGATTTAAACGAGATAAACGATTTGAACAAATAATTGGTTTTGGGTTGTGATTAGGTAACGGGACGGGTGTAGCCTGATAAAAGCATGGTAGATAAGCCATTGGTACATCTTATATATAAGTGCTTTTATCATATTACATTCCGTGTCATTATTTAGTTCACTTGGGAAACGATGTCACACAATGATGTTTTCGAAATGATATAAACCATACGAATTTTGTAACGAGAACAAATTTACGATTTGGTTTACTTAAACAAATGTTTTGGGTTAAGAATCATGGCTACGAGATTTTATAAACTATAACCAACTTGATTTGAGTTGGTTAATCATGTTGCAATATTATACACCTTTCAAAACAAGGTTTTCGAGGTATTGCAACATATAAACAAGCCATGAATCCGATACTCTCATAAAACCTATGTGCTCGCCAGCATTTATTTGCTGACTTTGTTTTTACATATGTTTCAGGTGGTGTTGCATGATGTTGGTTGCTAGGATGCATGTTCATATAGGATCTGGACAAGGCCTTAGTGACTTAATAACGATGATAGACGATGTTTAATTTGTTTGTTTGGTTTTAAGACAATGTAAATTATTTAATAATTCAATAAAACGAAACTTTTAATTACATGGTTGTGAAACGATGATTCTGTTACAACACTCCCCGACTTTTCCGCCGCGGTTTCGTTGTTTTAACGCGGTCGAGGTGTGACAGAAGAGTTGGTATCAGAGCCAATGGTTATAGGGAATTAGGTTATTAGCAATGATTTTACCTAGACTATAACTTCATAGGACCCTAACGCGAGTTCACTTGCGTTTAGATTTTAAAACAATACCGTCACCTATCCTTAGGTGATAACCACAATGAGAACACAATAACAAATACGCTTCGAAAATTAATCATTTGTTCCTGGATCATTGATTATAAGGTTTTGAACCCTTTGAGTTTTCAAAATCTCATCAAAGTTTGGGTCTTATAATGTGAACACGTGCAAACTGGAAGGGTGAATGCATGTACCCTGAGTTTTCTGTCTAAGGCTAGAGTGTTCGTACAAATCCGCAGTATCGGACCAGTCATTCTTACCTGGGAACTCTTGGGGTGAGTGTTCACTTATAGGCGAGCATGTCTATGGTGATACATTATTATGGCCCATTTACTTTGATTAGTCACTGCGTGTCGTTTGTTTGTTCGAGGTAACAAACGAATGATCGCCTTCCTTGTGTTTTGTCGATGTTTTCAATACCTCTTTTGTTTTCCCAAATTGTCGACCTCACTCGTTTCTCATGTTTCCTTGTTCTTTTTAGACAATGCCTCCTCTACGTGATGCACAACCTCTAACCAACGAAGAAGTCGCAGCCCTTGTCGCTCAGCAAATGGCTGCAGTGCTTCCGAAAATAGTAACCCAGATCCATCAATTATACAACAACAATAATAACAATAATGCACAGTGTAGTTTCAAGAACTTCAATTCGGCTAAACCATTGAAGTTTTCTGGGTCTCAAGGAGCAACCGCGCTCCTGCAATGGTTCGAAAGTTTGGAAAGCACATTCAGACATGTGCAATGTCCGAAAGAGCGTAAGGTTGAATTTGCATCCAGTGTGTTCGAGAAGCGTGCTCTTACATGGTGGAACGGTGTGATGCGTGATAGGGGTGCCGATGTGGCTATGTCACAAATGTGGGAAGAGCTTCGAGCTCTCATGATGAGAGAGTTCTGTCCCCGTCATGAGATTCGAGCTTTGGAACGAGAATTCGATGACTTGAAACAAGATGGGGGAGAACACCGTGCGTATACGGATCGTTATGAGGAGCTCAGTTTGTTGTGTCCTACTATGGTTACCCCATTGGAGAAAGCGATTGAGAGGTATATCGATGGTTTACCCGATTCTGTGCAAGACATTATGACTGGCAGTAATCCTACTACTGTCCGTCAAGCAATTGAATTGGCGGCTACTCTGACCGAGTCTCAGGTCAGAAAAGGCAAACTTACCCGAAAGGGTGACAAGAAAAAGTCAGCCGATTATGCTCAAGACAAGGGTAAGGGAAAGAAGAAGGGTGAGTCTTCTAAGATGTCAAGGAAGCGCAGGGCTTCCCAGAACTTTGCAGTCACTACACAGAACCCTCAGAACCCACCAGCACAACCTCCTGCAAAGAAGCAATATGTTGGTAGTGCACCTCACTGTGCACGATGCAACGGTCATCATGTTGCCCAACAGGCCTGCAAACAGTGTACTACGTGTGGTAAACTTGGGCATTTGGCCAACATTTGTCGTTTGGGCCAGAATCAAGCTGCTCAGGTTCCAGCACAAGTTCAGGGGAATGCTGCGAGATTCCCACCTGGTTCGTGTTTCAATTGCGGAGAAATGGGTCATTTGCGCAACAACTGCCCGAGGTTGGTAAATGCGAATGCAAATCAGAACGCGAATGCCAACGCAAACGCGAATGTGAATCCCGCTCGAGGACGAGCATACAATCTGAACGCTAATGAGGCGAGGGCGGACAACGAGGTTGTTAACGGTACGTTCCTTGTTAACAATCAACTTGCATCTGTTCTTTTCGATTCTGGTGCCGATAGAAGTTTTGTTTCGTTATCTTTTGAGCCTTTACTTGCGATACCTAGAACTAAACTGAGGAAACCCTTATCTATCGAAGTTGCGACTGGTAAGCCTCTTGTACTCGATTCTGTTCTTCGAGATTGTCAATTGAACCTCGATAACCATCTTTTTCCTATTGACCTCACACCGATGCAACTTGGGAGTTTCGATATTATCGTGGGAATGGATTGGTTAACCAAACATCATGCTGAGGTGATTTGTTTCGACAAGATCGTTCATATTCCTCTTTCATCTGGCGATGTTCTGGAAGTTCATGGCGAGAAACCGTCTGGTGGATTGAAACTTATGTGGTGTATAAAAGCCCAAAGTTATTTACAAAAAGGATATGTTGCTTTTCTGGCACATGTCACTGAGGAGAAGGGCAAGAGCAAGAGTATTCAGGATATTCCGATTGTTCGGGATTATCCAGAGGTGTTTCCTAATGACTGCCTGGTTTGCCTCTAGTTCGTCAAGTCGAGTTTCATATTGACCTTGTACCCAATGCCAACCCGATTGCGAAAGCACCTTATCGTCTTACACCGTCTGAGATGCAAGAGTTATCGAAACAACTTCAAGAGTTATCAGATAAAGGATTCATCCGACCGAGTTATTCACATTGGGGTGATCCAGTCCTCTTTGTGAAAAAGAAAGATGGATCTTTTTCGAATGTGTATCGATTATCGTGAGCTTAACAAGCTTACCATCAAGAATCGATATCCCCTACCTCGAATCGATGATCTCTTTGATCAGCTGCAAGGTGCTACCTGTTTTTCCAAGATCGATCTGCGTTCTGGGTATCATCAACTTCGTGTACTCGAAGAAGATATTCCCAAAACTGCTTTTCGCACAAGATATGGGCACTACGAGTTCACTGTCATGCCTTTTGGTTTGACGAATGCCCCAGCTATCTTCATGGACTTAATGAATAGGGTCTGTAAACCTTATTTAGACAAGTTCATCATAGTGTTCATCGACGATATTCTCATTTATTCGAAGCCTCGAGCTGATCACGAGCAACACCTTTGTTTGACTCTGGAACTCCTGAAGAAGGAACAAATTTTTGCTAAATTCTCCAAGTGTGAATTCTGGCTTAAAGAAGTTCAGTTTTTGGGTCATATAGTCAACGAGCAGGGTATTCATGTGGATCCATCCAAAATTGCAGCAATTAAGGATTGGAAATACACCGACGACACCTATAGAAATTAGTTCTTTTCTAGGTCTCGCTGGTTATTATCGTCGATTTATTTCGAACTTCTCCAAGATCGCGGTTCCACTCACTGCTTTGACTCAGAAGAATAAGCCTTTTGAGTGGGGACCTAAGCAAGAAGAAGCGTTCCAAACGCTGAAACGAAAGCTATGTGATGCTCCTGTTCTATCTTTGCCCGAGGGAAACGATGATTTCGTTGTCTATTGTGATGCGTCCAACTTAGGCCTTGGTTGTGTTCTCATGCAACGAGGCAAAGTTATAGCATATGCATCAAGACAGCTGAAAGTTCACGAGAAGAACTACACCACTCATGATCTTGAGTTAGGTGCTGTGGTTTTTACTCTCAAAATCTGGAGACACTATCTCTATGGCACGAAGTGTGTGGTTTTCACAGACCACAAAAGTCTCCAACACATTCTTAATCAGAAGGAGCTGAACATGAGGCAACGACGTTGGGTTGAACTCTTGAACGACTACGATTGCGAGATTCGCTACCATCCTGGTAAGGCGAATGTCGTAGCCGATGCGCTTAGTCGAAAGGAGCAAGTCAAGCTTCATTCTGTTCGAACTCTATCTGATCTTCAAACTCGTGTCTCTCAAGCTCAACAATTTTGTGTTTCACAAAATTTGATGGGTATGGAATTACCACGTCAATTTGAGCTTAAACTTGAAGCGAAAGACGATGGGTTATTCTACTTCAAGGATCGTTTTTGGATTCCAAAACAAGACGATCTTCGCACTTTAGTGATGGACGAATCTCATAAGTCTCGATATTCTATCCATCCTGGTGCTGACAAAATGTACAAGGATCTTCGTACTCAGTATTGGTGGCGTGGTATGAAGAAGGATATTGCCTTGTATGTATCGAAATGCCTAACTTGTTTCAAAGTCAAGGCTGAACATCAACGACCATCTGGTTTGCTTGTACAACCAGAGATACCAGTTTGGAAGTGGGAGAACATTGCGATGGATCTCATCACTAAATTACCGCATACATCTAAAGGTCATGATGCTATATGGGTTGTTATTGATCGATTAACGAAGTCAGCTCATTTTATTCCGATTCACGAGGGTCTATCTGCTGATAAACTTGCAAAGATTTATGTTGATGAGATTGTATCTCGACATGGTGTTCCTTTGGACATCATATCTGATCGTGATGCTCGATTTTCATCTCATTTCTGGAGGACCATGCAATCTGCTATGGGAACCCAACTAAATCTAAGCACTGCTTATCATCCCCAAATAGATGGACAATCTGAGAGGACGATTCAAACTTTGGAGGATATGCTAAGAGCATGCGTGATAGACTTGGTGGTAATTGGGATTCTCATCTGCCGTTGATCGAGTTCTCTTACAACAATAGTTATCATGCTAGCATTAATATGGCACCGTTCGAAGCTCTCTACGGTCGAAAATGTCGTTCACCTGTCTGTTGGAATGAGATCGGTGAAGCTCAGCTTACTAGACCTGAGCTCATTCTGGAAACAACAGACAAAATCAAGAAAATTCGCGATAATCTTGTGACAGCTAGAAGCCGTCAAAAGAGTTATGCGGATATGCGACGCAAGACCTTAGAATTTCAAGTCGGAGACCATGTCCTACTCAAGGTGTCACCTTGGAAGGGAGTGGTGAGATTTGGAAAGAAAGGAAAACTTGCACCTCAATATGTTGGACCATTTAAGATTGTTGAAAGAATTGGAAAGGTTGCCTATCGACTAGAGCTACCTCCAGAGCTTGGAAATATTCATCCGACTTTTCACGTGTCCAATTTGCGAAAGTGTTTAGCTGACATTGATCTTCACATTCCACTCGACGAAATCCAAATCGATGAAACGATGCACTTTGTCGAGAAACCTGTGGAGATAAGGGACCGTGCAGTCAAACAGTTTAAGAACAAACAGATTCGATTGGTCAAGGTTCGCTGGGAATCCAAACGTGGCCCAGAGTTTACTTGGGAACGTGAGGACCAAATGAAGGCGAAATATCCGCATTTGTTTTCACAAGTTTCCTCTAGTTAAAATTTCGGGACGAAATTTCCTAAAGTAGGGGAGACTGTGACAATTGTGCTCTGTAATTGATGTACAATGTAAAACATTGTCAATTATTAATAAAACAATGTGTTTTGTTGTTATTATATATGTATTTGTGTTTGATGATTTTACGATTTGATTCGATTCCGATTTCGAGCTTTAAATCGCTTTCTGGAAGGTTATACGCAAACTGGTGCGTAAACGCAGTCAGTTTAACGCGACAAATACTTTGGAATAGTGAAATAGGCTTAACATACCTTAAATAACCTTCACATAACCTAGAAATAAGTTTTGGATGGTTTGGTGTGTCGAAAACAAGTTTGTTCGATCGCTGGGACTATTTGTGTCAAACTGCGAAACTATACCGATTTGTATAGTAATGAACATTCCGAAACTTGATCATAAGTTGAACATACCCTAAATATCCTTTACATAGCTTAGAAATAGGCTTTGAGGGGTTCGGTATGCTAAAATAAACTTATTTGATCAATAGGGACTAAAAGGGTCAAAAAGTGCACAAGTTTGCATTTTCGCGCATATCTTACGTTCTGAATATATCCGGACACCCAAAAATTTATGTAATCATTAAAATATTTTATTTTAGTGATTGTCATGATAAAATTCCATTCGTTGCTTAATTTGGATCGTTTTTGCATTCGTTACGACTTCCGTCGTAATTACCCGAATAACGCAACCGTACGACCAAACAAACTGACAAACGAGATGTTTTTGAGCATGTTTTGAGTTCCCTATACTTTAACATCATTTTAGAGCCTTGAAATGAGGTTAACGGGGCATAAACGTGTCAAAAATGCATCAAAATGCAAGTTTCTCAAGTGCAGGGACCATTTTGGACAATCTGCCAAACTAGTCTAGGCGGGCCGCGTAAGATTAGGCTATATCTTACGCGGGGCGCGACAGCCTGCAGACAGAAACATTGCACCTGGTCATTTGGGCTGGTTTTTGATGGTTTTGTCAGCCGATTTGGGATACTTTAGGCAAGTTTTGATGGTTTTTAGGATGCCCCATGGTTTCTAAAACCATTAGCCCACATGGATGGCCAAGATCATTCCCTCTTTTGCAAGAAACGATCTTAACGGTTAACCGAAAACTATAAATAGCCATGCCCTCTTTCATTTTTCTGCACCCTTCATCATTTTAATGCTCTAAGTTGAAGCCTTTGCTTCATACCTAAGTGTTATAGATCAAGTTCTCCCTAGCTTGGACCCTTTGTAAGCTTCTTTCGTTCTTTTATTGCTTTTCGAGGGTGAAAGTCAAACAGTGTTTGACTTTCTGCTTTGACCAGTCTTTGGTCAACACAAAGTTCTTTTGAACTTTGCAACGTGAGCGTAATCACGATGGTTATAGTCCCTTGTGACTATACCTACTGATTACCACGTTGACTAGGCGTAGTGACGAGTCGTAGTTTCGGTCAAAATGCGCATTTATGCGTATTTTGCAACCAAACTACTCTTGGTATCAAAACACTTTGTTTTGATATCAAAACACTTTGTTTTGATATCAAAACCTGTTTTCTAACTTAGTTAAACATGTTTTAACATGTTTAGCTCGTGACTTTTAGTTTAGTGCTCGTTTAGAGTCGTAAGTCAAGCGGTATAAACCACCGCTTAGACTTTCGAACTCGACATGTTTGGTCGATCATTAGGATCCGACCAAGCATGTTTAGTGACCATAGTTTCATAGGGAATAACCTTCTGAGGTTATACCTTATGGTCACCTAGTTTAAGTAGTTGTATGATAGGTAGTTTATATGCCTTAGGAAAATGACCAAAATGCCCTTTTCATGCATAATTGAATTTTAAGCATATGTAACCTAACTTTTGTCACTTAAACTGATTATGCAACATATTTAAGCATGTTTAGGCATATAATACTTGTCAGAGGACTAGTTAGACGTCTCGAACGCGTTTTACGCGAACGACGCGTTAAAGTAGCGTAAGCTACCTAAACGGGTCGTAACGGGTCGAAAGCACTTAGGATAGGTTCCGATTTAGAATGTAGGCTTTGTTAAACCATATCACATGAGTTCCAATAGTCATTTGGTTTACAAGACCTCATTCTGTCCGATCTTCCGATTTAGGTGTCGATTTATTTACTAGTGATTCGATTACTAGGTGCTGCTTGCGTTTCCTTGATTTGCCTGAGCTTGTTGAGTTCTTTAGATTGAGGATACTTTGCACTTCGATGTGAGTACATAGTTCCCCTATTTTACTGTTTTCAATTGTTTTGGGGTGATTCATATGTGTTAAACGATTTCGAGGTTTTAACGATGGTTTTAAAAACGATTAAAATGGTTTATATTAAACTAATAACGATTTCGATAATGTGAACAAACTTGTTGGACGTATTTACATAACGAATAACATTCATTAATTTTGGGCGAACCGACCAGTATTAGGTTATGGTACCATAGGATCTGACAAATCCCGTTATCAGACTACACCCATGGTTATGTGTGGGGGTTATGTAGGTAACGACCGAATCTGTGATTGTTAACTTACCCTTTGGTGGTTTGTTAATGCGAGTTTCGAGATAGTCGATTCATGAAGGTTTGGATGTTATTAGCGAGGCGACCAAAAGTAGTTTCACAATTAAAACGAGAATGATTTGAAACGAGTTAAACGATTTGATACGAGTTAAACGATTGAAACGAGATAAACGATTTGAACAAACGATTGGTTTTGGGTTGTGATTAAGTAATGGACTAATGGGATTGGTGTAGCATGATAAAAGCATGGTAGATACGCCGTTGGTACATCTTATATATAAGTGCTTTTATCATATTACATTCCGTGTCATTATTTAGTTCACTTGGGAAACGATTTTGAAACGATGTCACACAACGATGTTTTCGAAATGATATAAACCATACGAATTTTGTAACGAGAACAAATTTACGATTTGGTTTAATTGAACAAATGTTTTGGGTTAAGAATCATGGCTACGAGATTTTATAAACTATAACCAACTTGATTTGAGTTGGTTAATCATGTTGCAATATTATACACTTTTCAAAACAAGGTTTTCGAGGTATTGCAACATATAAACGAGCCATGAATCTGATACTCTCATAAAACGTATGTGCTCGCCAGCATTTCTTTGCTGACTTTGTTTTTACATATGTTTCAGGTGGTGTTGCATGATGTTGGTTGCGAGGATGCATGTTCATATAGGATCTGGACAAGGCCTTAGTGACTTAATAACGATGATAGACGATGTTTAATTTGTGTGTTTAGTTTTAAGACAATGTAAATAATTTAATAATTCGATAAAACGAAACCTTTAATTACCATGGTTGTGAAACGATGATTCTGTTACAACACTCCCCGACGTTTCCGCCGCGGTTTCGTTGTTTTAACGCTGTCGGGGTGTGACAAAAACCAACCTTATGATAAAATAAATCATGCTCACAGTACTTAAGGCCAACTATTACCTAAATTCATTTTTATTACTCAAATTTAATTAGTATGCAATGTGTTAGCAGTTAACTTTTCTTTATAACCTAACTTTCTATTATTTAGTAATTTCCTTGTAGCTAAATGTGCAAGTGTTTGAAGCATGTGTATAGCTCACTTATCCTTTCTATGAGTTTCAAAGCACACATAACTGTACAAACACAACTCTTCACAGAAAGGAAAAGCAGAGAGATTTACAGAGAGACTAAGAGCATCCACAACATTGGATCTCATACAAAATCTAGACTTATCACATCAGCATGTCACATCATTCCAAACCCCACTTTTTCCTCCAACACTAAACTACTCCAAACCTCCACCTCATTATCCAACTCATCACCCACTTTTCCTTTTATTTAAATTGTATCTAATTTACATAATATATTTAGAATTTATTTAATTAATGATATTTTTATAAAAAAAATTAAAATATACGGGAATATAAAATTCATAACAACATAATTTATTTACTAATTATTTTATATTATTTTTATTATTTCGTGATTTAGTATATTTATTTAATAATAAATTCAAAATAAAAAAGAATATTTAAAATTGACAACAGCTCCTTTTCAAACGACTACTTTTGCAACGGATATTTTTTTCAAATGCCTACTTTTGCAATGGCTATTTCTTTACCGACTATAAATTCAATTAATAGTTTAACCAATATGTGCACTTCTAAACTAACAATTCACTACAAAGATTCATAAAAAAAATGGCAAGGAAGACATTACTTTGGTTAACTCTTAAATAGACATCTCTGATAACAGACAAGAAGTCGTTTCAATAAGAACAACATTATTTCAAGGTTTTCGTAAACGTGTAGCTGAAACTAATCGCTCTGCGAACAAATCTTTGTCAAGGTTTCATACTGTGTTCATGGAGGTTTGCAAATTTTATACACTCTTCAACATCATGATGGCTCACGGTGATGACATAACAGAGGCACAAGCGATTACCCAAGACTGTCATGAATACCAAAATACATACAATAGAAGATTTTCTTACATCTCGTCCTAGCAATTTATAAGAAACCATCCTCGTATGCAACCAGTTGTGCATCCAGATGCTGACTCCAACAGTTTAGGTGTTCGTGATTAGGTTAAATTATCCGGTTTGATTTGGTTTGATTATCTACTTTGTGTAATGTTTTTAATTGTAATAAGTTTTTTTAAGTATATATTATTTTTATTTTATATATATATTTTTTAGTTTAAGTTATTTTTAATTTTATTTTATTTTAAACAATTTCAATTTTTTATTTAAACAAGCTTTTTTTATTTATAACAAAAAGGGGTCCACAAGGGACACAACATCTCACCATCTGTGTAACGCCTGCGTCCCTGAACGTTTAGCTATTGTCAATTTTAGTCCCTAAACTATGTGATTCTTGATACTTTTGATACTTTGAATCTTTATGATATGATGCTTGATTCTTAATACTAGATTCTTGACACTTGAATCTTGATTCTTGATATTTAACACTATGAGACTTGATTCTTAATACTATGAGGCTATGATTCTTGATTCTTGATACTTGATACTTGGAAGCTAGATTCTTGATACTTGATACTTGATACTTGGAAGCTAGATTCTTGATACTTGATACTTGATACATGATACTTGGAAGCTAGATTCTTGATTCTTGATACTTTGGTGCTTGACTCTTGAGACTCGTGTAACTTGAGACTTGGTTGAACGAGAGACTGGAGACTTGTCACTGGCGGAAACTATGAGACTTAGAAACTTTTGTGTTAATGATATAATCTAGTTATGTGATACTATTACACAATGATACGCAACGCTTAACCTAACTCGCAAAATGAACCAAAAATGGAAAGTGGGAAGGATGGGATTGACCGAATGGCAATCCGATCGGAGGGCCACTCGATTGAAGTGCCATCCGATCCGCTGCACACCGCCTTAATCTTCACTCTTACACTATAAATAGGACCTGTCACATCATTCTTCACTGATGTGACAGCCTCCTTCGACCAGACGCACGCTCTCTCACATTTCTTCCATTTCCCGACGATTTCGGTATGTCTTACACTAGATTCTTGTACATCTTTGATCTATACACTATTCTCTACATGATTCTTCTTTAAAATCACACTTTTCACCGTGAAATCTCTAAGATTTGAGCTCTTGAGGGTGACGTCATCATGGCGGTTTGTACAAACTGTTGTGTGATGTCATTCTAGTCAAGATCTAGCTCAGATCTAAGAAATTTCATGAGTCTTTACACCAAATCTTTACTAAATCTAGACTTTTCAGCTAAAACTCGTGTTTTTCTTCATCTTTTCTTGAACTTTTACTTAAAATGGTGAAATCTGGATCCAAACGGGCTGTAGACTTGGTGATTAGTTTAGAGTCGGCTTGGAAATGGATTATCGCCAGAGAAGACGACCGGATTACGGATCCCGACATGAACACTGTCAAGAACAGACGCCTGATCGGACGGGGTGATTCCCATCCAATCAGACCGGCTGAACACTAATGTGTTTACCGTTGCCTCGATACGTACTGTGCCGTCATCGTTAAACCCAAAACTTAGAAATTTCACAAGGTTACAAAAAAGGAAACAAGACCACGGCGATCGAATGGTAATCCGATCAGACTGCCGTCCGATGGAACAGCCATCCGATCAAGGTGACATGTGACTGACAACCTTCAAACACTTATGTTATCTCTGAATCAGAAACTTGGAATCTTAAAACTTGCACAACGAAGAGTCAATCGATCGAACTGTCATCCGACATCCGATCGAAGTGACCTGATATGAACACTTGATTAATCTTTTTTTGGAAAATCAATCTTTGGATCGAATGACCATTCGATCGAATGGCCATCCATAAGGATGACCATCCGATCGGATGGCGATCCGTCCCAGCACACATATGCCATTCGACCGGATGACCATCCGACCGGATGGCCATCCGATCCGGTGACTGATCCGTCACTTGCACAAATCTTGTTATTCTGTCCGACGCTTATTTGTTGTAATCTAATCAGGCGAAACCTAAAGAGCTCCCTTTGATCCAATAACAGTTAAATTGTTAAGCAATCACTGTGAGTATACTCGATCCCTTTTTGTTTTAAACTTTGGGATGTAACATGTATTCTATGAAACTTGAAACTTGATACTTTTGAATCTAAACTCTATCCTATGTGAATACGATACTTGTGATTCTTGATTCTTGGTTCTTTATACTATGTGAACGTTTAATCCAGAGTATGTAGTTCCGCCTTAACAATAGTAGCGCTATAGGAAGATGCACCTCCCCATTATTCTCGGGGGTATTGTTAGGAGGATTCTAGTTTTCCTTGAGTCTTGGGAAAACACCTAAAGCATCGGGACACTTGGGCTATCACTTGGACTGCGAACACTAGCATGGCTGAAACTATTTTTATCATTTACATGATGGATAATGAGTCTTTTAATCTATTATGCTATATACTCAAACTGGTATACTCGCCAGTACGTTTTGTACTGACTTTATTTTAATACATGTTGCAGGCTGATAGGATGTTGTGAACCAAGACTATGCTAGGATGCTGCTTAGAAACACATCTTAGATAAAATCTAGAAACTTTGAGACAATTATGATGATTTGTATTTGATATTTGTGTTTGGTTGTGGATGCTATTAGACGATGTTGAATCAATCTAATTTATATATCGAAATATCTAGTGTTATGGAATCTCATAAACAATCTGAACGCTTAGTGTCGCACCATGATGTTTCCGCCATCGGTTGGGGTGTGACAGATTGGTATCAGAGCCATAACTATAGGGAATTAGGATAAGTAGGAATGCTTGGCCTAGTCTATAGTTCTAGGAATCTTGACTCTTATATGTTGCTTAAGACTTATGCATTTTACCGTATCTGCTTCCTAGCAGCACATTTTCCTCTGTTAAACTTACATGCCTTTCCTAAGGCTGATACAATATACACTTGATACTTTCAAAACACTGTTAATCAGTGCTTGTATTTTGCATGAGATTTGCCCTCAAGTCAGGAGTGACATCCGAACCTTGATGGGAAATTTCCTTATTATATTCTAGTAGGTCTTATCTACTGATAAGTACCGATGCTATTAGGGTACGATGTTATCAAGATAGAGGTGAGACTCAGACCTTGAAAACTAGTCCCACTCTTTGATTTTACGCCTCGCCAAAGTCTCGAAATTCCCAATCAATTAGGAACGTGGAATTACCAAAAGGACGAATATCGTAGGCCTAACATCGATGACGTATTTGTCTAAGTAAGTCAGGACACGTTGCCTCAATTCGAAGGGGGTTCGAATCACTTTGGTTAGTCACCGTTCCTCTACCTGGAACAATCTATATTTTACAAAGCCTATCTTTTATGTTATCTCGATTTTATGTGTGGTCGTAAACTTGATTCCTCGTTTATTTTGATTCCTTGTTTATTTTGAGACTTTCTACACAAGACGCACGTGTGTCCGCAATCTGAAACTCAAATCGTAATCCTTCAGGATCAAACTAAATTTATGAAGCTTTATTCTACGTGGAATCTTGACCGACTATGATACTATGTGAAGCTATCTGATGAATCTATATGTTATTGTGGTTGTGAGACACTAAACGTAACATGGCATAGAAATACGAGACAGAAGTGACATGTCTGAAACATGGTGGATACGCCGCTGGTACTTCCTATATATAAGTGTTTCCGGCATGATACCATCTTTCGTACCACGTGCCATGCGAAACTTAGTGTTTTGCAGAGCGGTGATGAGAATGTCGAACTCTAAACTATGGGAAACTACTTGTGTAATCTATGTGAAATCTATGTGTAATCTATGTGTAATCTAAGAGTATTCTAGTTTTTATGTGTGGTTTTGAGTAACACAATACGAAACCTAGCCTAGCGCCGAAGACGAGGCAGACGTGGCATGTCCGAAGCATGGTGGATACGCCGCTGGTACTTCCTATATATAAGTGTTTCTGGCATGTTACCGAACCTTCGTACCATGCGCTAAGTGAAGTTCGTAGTTTTGTAGGCTCGGGTTGAAGTTGTTGGAATCTCCTTGGTTAATCTATGTGAAGGTTTTGTGATGATGATGGAATCTAATGACATGGTTAACGAAGCATGACACCGATGACGAGACGGACGTGGCATGATTGAAGCATGGTGGATACGCTGCTGGTACTTCCTATATATAAGTGCTTCCGTCATGTTGCCGAACTTTCGTAGCACGTGCCATGCGGGAAATTCGTTGTTGGTAGACTGTGATGAGGTTGTTAACTCTAATCTTAGTAGTAATCTATGTGAATCTATTGAGTAATCTATGCGAATCTATTAGGTAATCTATGAATCTAATGGATAATTTAAGAGAATCTATTGGGCTAATCTATGTGAATCTATCGGTTTTAACCTACGTGTGTATGATGATGATGATGAGTGTGTTGTTATGTCTGGTGATGAGTGTGTTGTTATGTTTGGCAATTGCGACACGTAACATGACACCGAGTACGAGGTGGAAGCGATGTGCCCGAAGCGTGGTGGATACTGTTGGATCTGAGTTTGGTTTTGATTGTATTTTACGTTTGAAATTAAGATGGAAATGAATGAGTTGTGCAGCGGAATTAAGATGGAAACAAACTTTGCATACAATCAAACGAGAGTATTGCTTTAATCAAAACACTTTTCACTATGAACCGAAAGATTGAATTTAGTTTCAACAACGATTACAAAGCAATGTTTGATACAAACTCCCCCTCAGCTAGAGCTCAATGTTTGTTCGTGCAGAAAAGACGATTTTGCAAAGAGCTAATAGAACAGTACAGAGCACTGTTCTATTTATAGGCACTAGCAAACCACTGAGCATCTAAGCTGACGTCACCATGAAAGTGACATCTAACCTCCAAACAAACTCTAACCTCTGATCAATACAGACACTGATATACTAACTACTGCTATTACATAAAAGACACTTAAATAACTGCTGCATCCTTCCACTGCTGTGAACCCAGCAGTAGTTGTCCGGATCAGCAGTGCTTGAACCAGGGCAGTAGATTGAACAACAGAGCTTCAGTCTTTCATCAGGTCTTTACTTGAACAGCAGTTTGACGGTCAGTAGCTTGTACGATCAGTAGATACGAGGTTAGTAGATGTTGAAACCACTTTCAAGGGGAGAGACTTGTATGTAACATCTGCTTATTCTGGATCCACTGCTCTGATCCAGTTTTGGCTTTAATTATCTGTTCCTCTGGTAGGGTTCAATCCCAACAATCTCCCCTGGAACAGATAATGCCAAAACTCTTCATTATTGTGGAAATTTTTATTGCCTCATCAGCAGTTCCCTTATCTGACCTTTAAATTGTAGTTCAAAGTCTAGGGCATCTGTGTCGTCATCATCCCTGCTAAGTGGAAGATCAAGGAGATCCTGCAAATCTTCAAGACTCAGGCCAAGAGCTTGTTCCCTTGATATTTTCTTCACTTCTCCTCCAGACCTGAGCAAAGTCAATACGTAGGTCTGTTTGTCAGTTTCCCACTTTTGTATTTTTGAGCCTGGTGGGTTTCTTGGGAGAATTTTATTTGCAGAGGTGTTTGGCGAGGCTGGCCTATTCATGACTGACTGAGCAGTACTTGCAGATTGTTCCAGCTCAAGATCTTCTTTCATCATTAATTTAATGCCCTCTTTTACAACAACATTTCCAACTTTTAGATCTTCAACTGTTTCAGCCCCTGACTGGTTTTGGCTCCTTCTTTTGTAGATGGCAGCACCAGCTGGAGCAGTGGTTCTTTTGATTTGCAGCTTTGGTGGTCTTTTTGAGACCTCTGCTTTGGAATAATCAGGCTTTTGTGGAACTGTTGGATCTTTCTTTCTAAGTTCCTCTAACCTTTTGTAGGTAGCCCTTACTCTATCTTCTCCCCACTTTGTCACTGAATTCTTTGACCCATAATCAGCTGCTATAGCTCCTCTTTCATTCTCTTCAACTCTAAGATCTTATCAGCTTCAAATTGTTTGAATTTTTCAGGAGGAGTCTGCTTGACCTTATTTTTGATCATTTCTTGAATCCTGGCTGCCTCTTTTTCAAGCTTAGGAATGATCCAATTTTTGTACATGTGTTTCTCCCCCTTGTATTTCTTGTAGGTCATGATGTTCTCAATGTAGTCTTTTCTCAAGGACTCATCTGCCCTTTCTGAGATCTGCTGACATACATTTTTGGCAAATTGTTCCATAGCTCTGACCTGAGTGAGTAGAAACTGATAGTTTTGCTGAAATTCCCTATCAGATTTCCCTTGTTTATTTTTTATTGCGATATCCTCTGCTTGCTTGGCCTTGAGTTTCAAGTATTCTTCAATATTGTTAGGTCTGGGATATCCTTCAACTGATGGTAGACTCCTTTTAGCTGGGTCATCCTCATAGTAAAAGGATTTGATTTCTTCCCTAACTGCAATGAGTTCCAGAGGAAATGAGACACCAGCAGGAGGTAATGGCTTTAGAATTTGAGCTGAAGAGAGAGGTATGGGTTTTGGAATGGTGACAAGTGATTGGGATTTTGAAGATGTTGGTGGTGGTGAATAGTCATCATCTTTGAGGATTAGCCTTCTCCTTTTTGTTTGAGGAGGGACTGATGATGTTTTGGGTGGAACAGTGGTGGTAGATTGGATGGCAGTGGTTTGTGATTGACTAACAGCTGTTGAAACAACTGGTGTTTCAATCACTGTTGTCATTACAACAGATGTTGTAACATCTGTTGTCTTCTGCTTTTTGGCAGGAGGTGATGTTGGTGAGATTGTTTTTGGAGGTGATTGTGGTGGTGGTAAGGCAGTAATTGTGGTGTGTGTTGAAGTGATAACAGATGTTGAAACCTCTGAAGTACCAGCAGTAGTTGATACAGTAGGAGTTACAACAGCTGTTTGGGTGGAGGTTTGATGCTGATGGCTTTTGGATGGTGGTTTTGGAATATGTTTTGGAATTCTGGATGGGATAGACTTAGGTTTCCTTTTTGGCTTAGGATTTTAAGTATCCTTTGACCCAGAACAACCCTGCTCATACAGCTCCATGAAAGCTCTTTTCTCCTCATTCCACCTTGAAATATCCTTTGCCATTCTATCCCTTTTAACACTTGCTACTCCTTCATCAAGTGCTTCTTGGGTAGCATCAACCTTTTTACTACCATCTGGCACAGGAATTTTTCTGGTCATGGCATCCCTTTCTTTGGCAGCAACCAACCCCAGCATTTGGACCTGAGCGTTCCACCATGTGAGGGCTAAACCCTCGAGAGTACCGGTAGCATACTTCACCCTGCGCGCCTCAGGGCATTCACACATTTCGAAAACTGACTTGAGCTTCTCAAACCAGTGGAGGAGGCCTACGGCTCCTTCAGTGCCACTAAAAGTAGTTGGTCGGCAGTCCATGAAAGTTTTAAAAGTGCACACGGGTGGCTGAGCATGCTGACCTATTGTGGGTGAAAGAAAGACAGAGTTTAACACAAAGGTTGGTTCACGAGAGTAGGATTCTAAAGATCCTAGAATGAGTTTGGACTGCAGGATATACCTCCTGCGTGTGCAGCTGCAAGTGCCGCAGCAACTTGTTCATTAATCAGAGCCGTCAACTGGGCTTGTGTCATGTTGATGCGTCCAGACATGATCTTCATATCAAGAGGAACGTGAGTGAGAGGGGTTCGCGAAAATGCGATGACAGAAGTGAGTAAGTACACATGTGTTCAAGCAACAGTAGTTATACTAACCAAGCATACCATGAGCAATGTACCATGTAACTAACAAGTAGGCAATATATACACAGATCATATCACCTAGAATGTCGAGCCTTGCATGTGGAGTGAAGCGTCGTTGTGGATCGTAGAGCACTGTACAGGCTATATTCTGATTTTAATAAAACTTTTCCCTTATTAAAACCAAGTTCACTATAACCAATGGCTCTGATACCAATCTGTCACACCCCCAAAATCCACCTGCGGAGTACTACCGCTTGGAGGCGTGACTGACCAGGATCCAGCGACCAATCATATTGAACAAGCAAATAAGTAGTTATAAAATCCAACCAATACAATTGGTGTCCAAACAAAACATAGTTTAAGTGGCAAGCGGAAGCATAACGTTTAAAACCAAAACATAAGTTTAATTGTTTCAAAGTTTAACATGGCACACAGCTGTCCATGTCCCACAACGACCCTCTTCCATGCAAGCCCCAGCTAAGTACCTAAAGACCTGCAAAGCATGTAGTAACGAGTCAACAACAAGTTGAGTGAGTTCACAGTTGGGTGTTCGTTTTAAGTTGTTTCGAAAACAGTTTCCTTTATCTGGCATCCTGCCGTGGGGGTTACCCCATAGTTGAAAAACGTGACTTGTTTATTCCCGGTTACTCTGGCAATCCAGCCGTGGGGGCTACCCCATGTTAGTTATCTGGCATTTCGGCCATGGGGGCTACCCCATGTATACACTAGACTCGTTACCATATCGACTGCTGACTGTAGTCATGTTTATGTGCCCTGAAACTGTCAATGTCTATCATCATTGACGTGCCCCAGATCCATTAGTTCACGCCCGTCCTCTACGGCACGGTGTGAGGTTTGTCAGACCTAAATAGCACTATCTAACTAATGACCCGCTCGCCATTGGCCCGGCGATTAAGTCGATATAAAAAGGAGGGACTTCGTGATAGAGTTTTGGTCTAGTACGAGTTATCTGTCCATGAGGACGAGGAATTACATTCCTGAACCAATACTGTCCTACCCAAGAAGGATGAGGAATCCATGTTCCTTAACCCCATTTCCATCCCCTGGGAATCCCATGCTTTGTAGAGGGTGTGAACTCACCTCGGTTTGCTCGGCAGATACACAGAAAGGTCAATCAAGTTGTAAGTGGTCAACTACGTCCTAACATAGATACCATTCAAGTCAGGTTCATATCCAAGTAGTGCACATATGTTCTACACGTATACTAGCAAGTTGTATACAGGTATTATTCATGGCATACACGTATAAACATGGCGGTTTACAGTAATACCTATGAGTTGAACAGTAGCATGTATACATGTAAACAAAACCCAAAAGTCCGGCCCAACACCTAAGCCCGTAACAGTGTGCAAGTCCAAATCAGAAAGAGTGTATACGTGGTCTCGAGTCGAGACTAGAGATCTCGAGTCGAGACTAGGTGGTCTCGAGTCGCAACCGGAATCGCAACCGGGGTCTCGAGTTATGCTGCTTGTGCTGGCATTGTGTGGCCTCGAGTCGAGACTAGGGGTTCTCGACTCGCAACCGCTGATCTCGAGCTAGCTTCTAGATGGTCTCGAGTCGAAACCAGGTGTCTCGACTCCCAGCACCTGCTGATCTGCATAGTGTACTTAACCAATGGAAATCCGATTTCATGCACCCTTATGTACTATCCATATAAACATGTTTTCTTGTCTAACAATTTACTAAAATGGATCAAACAAGTATTTTTCAAATGTTCATAGCATGTTCATATCATATTCAAACACATTCAACACATATTCAAATATTCATATCCTCATTCAACACCTTTTCATCATATGTTCATCCTATATAAATTCTTGCATTTTACGGACAAGAATCATAATACCTAAACTAGATATCAAGATCATCTTGCAAACAAAACATTTGTTCCGTAACTTCATAAATCGGATGATCATAACAAATCCTCTAACTATCATTCTTTTATCACTCAAGCTTATCTTAGCAAGGCATTTATCATACAACATTCATACTTTCCACAAAAGAGAATATTTGTTCATTTTATGTATTTGGAACCAAGCATATATCAATAGCAAACAAGAACTCATCAAACCGATCAAACACTTTAATCATGCATAAAACTTTAACAAGCAAACACATTATCAAGTATCTTCATCACACATCATCATCAACCGAAATATTACACATTATCATCAACCGAATACAATACATAGCATGAATCACTAACCGGTTAGGTTTTCAAGGGAGATCTTAAGCTTGAACCGTGAGCTCTTGTGTTGCCGGTTGGATCCGAGAGAAGGATGGGAGGGGAGGTGATGTTTGATCTTTAGGGTTTAAGGTTTTCTAGAGAGAGAGAGTAGGGGAGTGTGTGTGTGTTGTCCAAAGATGGTAGTGTTGGCTAACAACAAGGTTATATTCTAGTTTCAAGTTGATGCACCCTAATGGGTTTCGGATGGATTAAATGCGGTGCACGGCCCAACTGATTCCTGTTCACTCGAGACCGCATGGTCTCGAGTCGGGTCCTTGTGCATCGGGTCATATAATACACGCATACATACAAGCACAACACATAATCACATAATTTCACTTATATCATTCATTAAGCCAACAAGTTAACTAGTCACATAACGTTCAAGCATGTTTACATCGAGATACAATGAAAGGTTCTAAATTTCGAGTTGTCACATCATCCCCAAGTTGAAAGAAATTTCGTCCCGAAATTTGGTAAGCACTCACTGAGGAAGCTAGTCAAGTTGTATGGTTTTCCCGGTTTTCCTGGGGTGTCACATCCACCCCCCGTTGATCTGGAATTTTGTCCCGAAATTTCGTAGCTTCAGCCTCAGTAGTGGTTGTACCGTTTGCGAATAGTTGGGGATACTTTTGTTCCATCTGATCTTTGCGTTCCCAGGTGAACTCTGGGCCGCGACGTGAGTTCCAACGAACTCGAACGAGAGGTATTCTAGTGCTCTTGAGGACCTTAACATCCCAGTCCGTGATTTCAACTGGTTCCTCGACGAATCGTAACTGCTCGTCGATAGTGAGTTCCTTCAGAGGAACTATGTGGGTCTCATCTGACAGACACTTCTTCAGATTCGACACGTGGAAAACGTTGTGAACTGCACCGAGTTCTGCTGGTAAGTTCAGTCTGTAGGCCACCCTGCCTATTTTCTCGATGATTTCGAAAGGTCCGACGTATCGTGGGTTAAGTTTGCCTCGTTTACCAAAACGAACCACACCCTTCCAGGGTGAAACTTTGAGTAGTACCCGCTCCCAACCTGGAGCTCAAGTGGTTTCCTGCCCTTATCGGCGTAGACTTTCTGACGGTCACGAGCTGCCGCCATGCGTTTTCGTATTTGAGCAATTCATTCGGTTGTGTCTACCACATGTTCTGGACCAGTGATCTGACTATCCCCCACCTCCGCCCAACAAAGAGGTGACCGGCATTTACGTCTGTACAATGCCTCAAACGGAGCAGCTTTAATGCTGGTGTGGTAGCTGTTGTTGTACGAAAATTCCACAAGTGGCAGATGCTTTTCCCAGCTGTTGCCAAAGTCGATTACACATGCACGAAGCATGTCTTCTAAGGTTTGAATAGTGCGCTCGGACTGCCCGTCCGTCTGAGGGTGATACGCTGTGCTCATATCTAAACGTGAGCCAAAGGATTTGTGCATTGCTTGCCACAGCTCTGAAGTAAAACGTGCATCACGATCTGAGATAATAGAGGTGGGCACCCCGTGCCTCGAAACAACTTCCTTGAGGTATACGTCTGCTAGAGTGGAGAACTTATCCGTCTCCTTGATAGCCAAGAAGTGAGCAGACTTTGTGAGTCGATCCACGATCACCCAAATAGTATCGTTACCTTGTTGAGATCTAGGTAGGCCGGTAACAAAATCCATGGAAATTTGCTCCCATTTCCATTGCGGTATCTCTGGTTGTTGGAGTAGGCCTGAGGGTTTCTGGTATTCAGACTTGACTCTCGCACAAGTCAAACACTTGCTGACGTAAGTTGCTATGTGGGCCTTCATGCTAGGCCACCAATACATAGTTTTGATATCGTGGTACATCTTATCTGAACCAGGATGTACTGAGTAGCGAGACTTGTGTGCTTCATCCATCACAAGCTCTCGTAAGTTGCCATAGAGTGGGACCCAAATGCGCCCCGTTACGTAGTAAGCACCGTCTTCCTTCTGTTCCATGCGTTGCCTTGAGCCGCGTAGGGCTTCAGCCCTGACGTTTTCTGGTTTCAATGCTTCTATCTGAGCAGCTCGTATTTGGGAAGGAAGACTAGAATGTATAGTGAGTTGTAAAGCTCGCACGCGCTTAGGCGCGGTGTCCTTCCGACTGAGGGCGTCGGCCACAACATTGGCCTTGCCCGGGTGGTACCTGATCGAGCACTCGTAGTCATTCAGTAGTTCGACCCATCGTCGTTGTCGCATATTCAGTTCTTTATGTTTGAAGATGTGCTCGAGGCTCCTGTGGTCGATGTAGATGGCACACTTGGTACCGTACAGGTAATGTCGCCATATCTTAAGTGCAAAAACAACAGCTCCCAGCTCTAAATCATGCGTAGTGTAATTCTTCTCATGAACCTTGAGTTGGCGTGAGGCGTAAGCTATAACTTTATCTCGTTGCATTAATACACAACCAAGACCCTGAATTGATGCGTCGCAGTAGACCACGAAGTCGTCTGTGCCCTTTGGCAATGAAAGGATAGGTGCACTGCAAAGTCTATCCTTTAAGTGCTGAAATGCTAACTCCTGTGCATTTCCCCATCGATAAACAACGCCTTTCTGCGTTAGTGAGGTGAGAGGCTGTGCGATCTTCGAAAAATCCTTAATGAACCTCCTGTAGTAACCTGCCAATCCCAAGAATTGGCGAATTTCCTTTGGTGTACGAGGTGCAGGCCAGTTCTTAATCGAGTCTACCTTGGATGGATCAACGTGAATCCCATCCTTGTTTACCACGTGGCCTAGGAAATGGACTTCACGAAGCCAGAAGTCGCATTTCGAGAACTTTGCGTAAAGCTGTTCTGTTCGAAGGAGTTCCAGGATAAGTCGTAGATGCTGCTCGTGTTCCTCCTGACTCTTAGAATAGATCAGGATGTCGTCGATGAAGACTATAACGAACTTGTCCAGGTAAGGCTTGCACACTCGATTCATCAAGTCCATGAAAATCGCAGGTGCGTTTGTCAGCCCAAAAGGCATGACCAAAAACTCATAGTACCCGTAGCGAGTTCTAAAGGCTGTTTTAGAGACATCCTCTTCTCGGACTCTCAACTGGTGATATCCCGATCTCAAGTCAATCTTTGAATAGTAGCTCGACCCCTGCAGTTGGTCGAACAAGTCGTCAATGCGTGGTAGAGGATAACGATTCTTCACCGTCACCTTGTTGAGTTCCCGGTAGTCGATGCACATTCTGAAGGTACCATCTTTCTTCTTCACAAATAGCACTGGAGCTCCCAAGGGCGATGAGCTAGGACGAATAAAACCCTTGTCCAAGAGTTCTTGTAGTTGCGTAGAGAGTTCTTCCAACTCTAATGGGGCTAAACGATAAGGTACACGAGCTATGGGCGCAGCTCCAGGAGCTAGTTCAATCTGAAACTCGACTTGGCGATGAGGCAGAAGGCCAGGTAATTCCTCAGGAAATACCTCAGGATAGTCGCGTACGATTGGAAGATCTTCTATCTTCCTCTCTTTCTCCGAGGTGTCAGTAACGAGAGCCAAAATGGCGATGTGGCCCTTTCTCAAATACTTCTGGGCCTTAAGGAGAGAGATGACATTCTCAACAGCACTCCTCCTGTCGCCACGAATCATGAGAGGTTCACCACTGGAACCAGGAATACGAACAATCTTCTCGTTGCAAAGAATCTCTGCTCGGTGTTGGGATAACCAATCCATCCCAATGACAATGTCGAAACTACCCAAGACGATAGGGATGAGGTCGATAGAGAAGGTCTGGTTAGCAAGAACAAGTTTACAACCCTTGACTACGTGTGTGGCCTCTAAACTCTTACCATTTGCTAGTTCTACCGTGTGCTTGTTGTTCAAAGGTGTTGGAATACGCTTAAGCATTCGACTAACTTCTAGTGACATGTAGCTAGTATCGGCACCCGAATCAAATAAAACTGTAACATAAAATTCGTCGAGAAGGAACTTACCCGCTACAACATTGGGGTCATTCCTTGCTTCTCCTTGGCCAATCACGAACGCCCGCCCCCTGGCACCATTGTTGTTGTTGTTCCCATTGTTACCATTCCCCTGATTGTTGTTATTATTGTTGTTGTTGCTCTGGTTCCTGTTCAGCTGGGGACAATCTCTCTTGAAGTGGCCTTCAGCTCCACACTGAAAGCACCCTTTGTTATCACCTTGCTGCTGCTGCTGGCGCTGGTTCTGTGGGGCCTGTTGTTGACGATTCTGGTTTGCGGGGTATAAGCTCCTGCAATCCTTTGCAGCGTGACCTGGCTTGTTGCACCGATGACAGTTACCCCTGGTGCACGGCCCGCTGTGGTGCAGGCTGCAGCGATTGCATTTGGGGTGATTCCCTTTGTACCCACCATGACTTTGACCACCAGATGATTGCTGACTAGGGCTCTTGTAGTCATCAGTCTTTCTCTGCTGAGACTGGGACTGAACAGAAGTCGAACCCTTACTTGAAGCTCCATCCCATTTCCGTTTGTTGTCACTAGGGACACCAGAAGTAGTTGCAGCACCTATGCGCTCTGGTAACCTGTTCTGCTCCACCGCCTGATCCGTGAGACGGTGAGCCAACTGAACAACTTGCTGGATAGTAGCGAGGTTTGCTGAAGTCACATGACTTTGGATCTCTGGCACCAAGCCCTTGAAAAAGAGTTCAATTCATTTAATTGGAGGGTCCACCATAGTCGGACACAATAATGCAAGCTCGTTTGACCTCCTGGTATACGCCTCGATTTCTGACCCCGTCATCTTGAGGTTGAAGAACTCGACTTCCAGCTTATGAATGTCATCCCGACTGCAGTATTCTTCCTTGATCATCTCATTAAAGGTTTCCCATGGAGTGGCGTTGGCAGCAACCAACCCCAGCATTTGGACCTGAGCGTTCCACCATGTGAGGGCTAAACCCTCGAGAGTACCGGTAGCATACTTCACCCTGCGCGCCTCAGGGCATTCACACATTTCGAAAACTGACTTGAGCTTCTCAAACCAGTGGAGGAGGCCTACGGCTCCTTCAGTGCCACTAAAAGTAGTTGGTCGGCAGTCCATGAAAGTTTTAAAAGTGCACACGGGTGGCTGAGCATGCTGACCTATTGTGGGTGAAAGAAAGACAGAGTTTAACACAAAGGTTGGTTCACGAGAGTAGGATTCTAAAGATCCTAGAATGAGTTTGGACTGCAGGATATACCTCCTGCGTGTGCAGCTGCAAGTGCCGCAGCAACTTGTTCATTAATCAGAGCCGTCAACTGGGCTTGTGTCATGTTGATGCGTCCAGACATGATCTTCATATCAAGAGGAACGTGAGTGAGAGGGGTTCGCGAAAATGCGATGACAGAAGTGAGTAAGTACACATGTGTTCAAGCAACAGTAGTTATACTAACCAAGCATACCATGAGCAATGTACCATGTAACTAACAAGTAGGCAATATATACACAGATCATATCACCTAGAATGTCGAGCCTTGCATGTGGAGTGAAGCGTCGTTGTGGATCGTAGAGCACTGTACAGGCTATATTCTGATTTTAATAAAACTTTTCCCTTATTAAAACCAAGTTCACTATAACCAATGGCTCTGATACCAATCTGTCACACCCCCAAAATCCACCTGCGGAGTACTACCGCTTGGAGGCGTGACTGACCAGGATCCAGCGACCAATCATATTGAACAAGCAAATAAGTAGTTATAAAATCCAACCAATACAATTGGTGTCCAAACAAAACATAGTTTAAGTGGCAAGCGGAAGCATAACGTTTAAAACCAAAACATAAGTTTAATTGTTTCAAAGTTTAACATGGCACACAGCTGTCCATGTCCCACAACGACCCTCTTCCATGCAAGCCCCAGCTAAGTACCTAAAGACCTGCAAAGCATGTAGTAACGAGTCAACAACAAGTTGAGTGAGTTCACAGTTGGGTGTTCGTTTTAAGTTGTTTCGAAAACAGTTTCCTTTATCTGGCATCCTGCCGTGGGGGTTACCCCATAGTTGAAAAACGTGACTTGTTTATTCCCGGTTACTCTGGCAATCCAGCCGTGGGGGCTACCCCATGTTAGTTATCTGGCATTTCGGCCATGGGGGCTACCCCATGTATACACTAGACTCGTTACCATATCGACTGCTGACTGTAGTCATGTTTATGTGCCCTGAAACTGTCAATGTCTATCATCATTGACGTGCCCCAGATCCATTAGTTCACGCCCGTCCTCTACGGCACGGTGTGAGGTTTGTCAGACCTAAATAGCACTATCTAACTAATGACCCGCTCGCCATTGGCCCGGCGATTAAGTCGATATAAAAAGGAGGGACTTCGTGATAGAGTTTTGGTCTAGTACGAGTTATCTGTCCATGAGGACGAGGAATTACATTCCTGAACCAATACTGTCCTACCCAAGAAGGATGAGGAATCCATGTTCCTTAACCCCATTTCCATCCCCTGGGAATCCCATGCTTTGTAGAGGGTGTGAACTCACCTCGGTTTGCTCGGCAGATACACAGAAAGGTCAATCAAGTTGTAAGTGGTCAACTACGTCCTAACATAGATACCATTCAAGTCAGGTTCATATCCAAGTAGTGCACGTATGTTCTACACGTATACTAGCAAGTTGTATACAGGTATTATTCATGGCATACACGTATAAACATGGCGGTTTACAGTAATACCTATGAGTTGAACAGTAGCATGTATACATGTAAACAAAACCCAAAAGTCCGGCCCAACACCTAAGCCCGTAACAGTGTGCAAGTCCAAATCAGAAAGAGTGTATACGTGGTCTCGAGTCGAGACTAGAGATCTCGAGTCGAGACTAGGTGGTCTCGAGTCGCAACCGGAATCGCAACCGGGGTCTCGAGTTATGCTGCTTGTGCTGGCATTGTGTGGCCTCGAGTCGAGACTAGGGGTTCTCGACTCGCAACCGCTGATCTCGAGCTAGCTTCTAGATGGTCTCGAGTCGAAACCAGGTGTCTCGACTCCCAGCACCTGCTGATCTGCATAGTGTACTTAACCAATGGAAATCCGATTTCATGCACCCTTATGTACTATCCATATAAACATGTTTTCTTGTCTAACAATTTACTAAAATGGATCAAACAAGTATTTTTCAAATGTTCATAGCATGTTCATATCATATTCAAACACATTCAACACATATTCAAATATTCATATCCTCATTCAACACCTTTTCATCATATGTTCATCCTATATAAATTCTTGCATTTTACGGACAAGAATCATAATACCTAAACTAGATATCAAGATCATCTTGCAAACAAAACATTTGTTCCGTAACTTCATAAATCGGATGATCATAACAAATCCTCTAACTATCATTCTTTTATCACTCAAGCTTATCTTAGCAAGGCATTTATCATACAACATTCATACTTTCCACAAAAGAGAATATTTGTTCATTTTATGTATTTGGAACCAAGCATATATCAATAGCAAACAAGAACTCATCAAACCGATCAAACACTTTAATCATGCATAAAACTTTAACAAGCAAACACATTATCAAGTATCTTCATCACACATCATCATCAACCGAAATATTACACATTATCATCAACCGAATACAATACATAGCATGAATCACTAACCGGTTAGGTTTTCAAGGGAGATCTTAAGCTTGAACCGTGAGCTCTTGTGTTGCCGGTTGGATCCGAGAGAAGGATGGGAGGGGAGGTGATGTTTGATCTTTAGGGTTTAAGGTTTTCTAGAGAGAGAGAGTAGGGGAGTGTGTGTGTGTTGTCCAAAGATGGTAGTGTTGGCTAACAACAAGGTTATATTCTAGTTTCAAGTTGATGCACCCTAATGGGTTTCGGATGGATTAAATGCGGTGCACGGCCCAACCGGCCCAACTGTTTCCTGTTCACTCGAGACCGCATGGTCTCGAGTCGGGTCCTTGTGCCTCGGGTCATATAATACACGCATACATACAAGCACAATACATAATCACATAATTTCACTTATATCATTCATTAAGCCAACAAGTTAACTAGTCACATAACGTTCAAGCATGTTACATCGAGATACAATGAAAGGTTCTAAATTTCGAGTTGTCACATCAATGTAAAGACCATCATCTATTCCCTTCTTCTTCCACTCCTGAATTTTCTCCCCCTTTTTGGCATTATCTGGGGGAAGTTGATCAATGAAAAGTACTGTTGGAGAAGCAGTGCCAGTGGTTTCCAATAAATGGGCCTTGATTGCCTTGATATCTGCTTGAGTGTTCTTGTACCTAGACTCCATTATGTTTCTCAGCTTTTTGACATGTAGTTCATGTTGCTGATCAGCCATTTGTTTTTGTTTTTGGAGAAAAGGTTGGAAGAGGTTCCAGAGCTCATTTGTAGCAGATGCTTATGGTGGAGCAGGTGCTTGAGGTGGAACAACAGTGGATTGCATCTTTTGTACTGTCAACAACTGTTGCAGCATCTCTTTGATATCTGCAACTGAAGTATCCAGTTTATCAACACGTTCCGTCAATTCCAAATATTTTAAACCATCACCCAATTTAATGGGATCATCTGATTTCCCACTAGCAGTGGTTTTATCAGTGGTTGAGGTAGGGAGTGTACTCCAAACACTAACCACTGATGCCCCTTTTTCTTGGTACTGGGGTCTTCTTCCTTCAACACTTGACAACCTTTTGATGTTGCCAGTGGTGAAAATAAATCCACTGGTGGTTGGCAGAGGTGCTATGTAAGGAATTGCCTCCAAGGAAGTCTTATTGATGTAACCACTGTCCAAATGTAAACCAGTGGGTTCAACATTTGTAGTGGCTGCTTCACTTGGAATACCACCAAGAGTTACTTGTAACTCAAGGGGTGTAACCTCCTCAGGTTGTGTTGGTGGGTTAGCAAGGATTGATACAACAGACCCAGTCATTTGTTGAGGTATATTCTCATTAATAGGTGATTGAGAAGGACTGGTTAGTGCCTGGTTCAAATCGATTGCATCCAACAGAAGTTTAGTTGGTGGAGGAATTGTGGATGTGATGTTTGGTGTAGAAAGAGGATTTGCCCCGGGCATTGAGCTGTGGATGATGGAAACGAGTGTTTCCAGAGCATCATGATGTGGAGACCCTATTTGTACAACCTGTTCTTTTTGAGAAGAAGCAGGAGGAGTTTCGGTTATGGGTTGAGATATTTGTACCAACTGCTGTGAGGAAGAAGCAGCAGTGGTTTCTTGTGACTTTTGTGTTGTCACATGCATTTGCTCTGGTATCTCAGCCTCCAGAGTTGCCTTTTTGATTGGTTTGGGGGGTTTTTGATTTTTCTTTTTCTGTGGCTTTTTTGTGATTTTAGGTGTGGGTTTCAAAGCAGTTGTGCTGCTACTTTGATCACCTTGAGCAGTGGGCTCAGCAGCAGATACCTGAGGAGCAGTGGTAGCTGCTAAAGTCTACTCAGGCACCTCTGCTTGTGTTTTGCAAGGTGTTAACATTCTTGTAAAAGTTTCAGTAGTTAAGCTGTGCATTTGAAAATATTCACCTTGGTTTATTGCAGCAATATCATCCTTACTGAATTTCTTTTCAAAATAATAACTTAAAAACCTTGGAAACAGTAAGAATGATTTTGTTTCAACATTGTTAACCAGATCATTAAAGATTTCCCGAGAAAAATTAAAATTTTCTTCTTGAAGAATAGCATATCCCAGATTTTGAATCTTTAATGGTATTTCATTAAAAGAAGTGGTTTTGTTTGAAACACACATTAGGAGGGTATGGAATAAAAACCTTGTTGCAGAAGGAAAGAAACCTTTTTGTAAGGTAGCTTTCTTCATCATTGTGTCTGCATACCCTCTCTCAATGAAGTCAATTTTTAACTCGTGTTTAGGGAAATAAGTTTTACCTTGCTGATCCTCGAGTTTAAAGACTTCTGATATAGATTGTGGTGTGATTTGAACATCTTTACCCTTTAAAGAGGAGTTAATGGCTACCACAGTTTCACCTTGTTTGTCAAGGGTTGCGTTTTTCCAAAACTCTCGTTGGGTTGCTAAGTAAATTGGTGCATCGGCTGTTAACAAAGTTTTGTACTTTGATTTAGCCATTTTGGCGATGATGGAGTCGAAAGCATCTGTGGTGCCGGGTTTTGTGAGAAGACCCAGAAGATTGTGAGATGGTTTGTGTGGGATTTCAGTGGTATTGACCTTTTGAGAGGCCGCTTTCGACGATGATTTGGAAGTGGGTTTTACAGATGGCTTCGATTTTGTCATTTTGGAGATGATGATCGAAGAAATTTGTGA
Source organism: Helianthus tuberosus (assembly GCA_030545235.1). Classification (NCBI taxonomy): domain Eukaryota; kingdom Viridiplantae; phylum Streptophyta; class Magnoliopsida; order Asterales; family Asteraceae; genus Helianthus; species Helianthus tuberosus. Next base: position 125,885,896 of record CM060351.1, on the reverse strand, counting down.
AGGAATGTGAAGAAAAACTGCTTTGAGAAAAGAATTTTTGAGAATTCAATTCGACAGTAAAACCCTGTTTTGGTGTAAAGTGGGGGTTTTATAGAGGAAAAAGTGAAGGCTGACGTGGCAGCGGTTACAAAAGTACTGACCACTATGTACTGCCCACATGCCAAACTCTGAAGAAATGAAGGACAGTACTTTTATGAAAGTTACTGATGAAGGCAGTGGTTACAACGGTATAATGAAAGCAGTGGATGATTTTCACTATCAGTGGATAGCATATCAGTGGATAAGACACTGCTTTTGAACAACAGAGTTTATCAAGGAAATAAGTGGACAGAGGATGGCTTTCAGCAGTGGACAGACTTTGAAGTAGAGCAGACTTTTGAACAATCAGTGGTTATGGCAGACTTTTAAGGATTTTAATGAAAATTTCATTTTTAGCTATTTTTAAGGATGAATTTTTGATTTTCTGAAAACATTTTAATGCTTTTATCCACAGAAAAAAAAGATTTTGCTTGTTATTCCATGTTTAGCATGCCAATTCTAGAGACCAAGCTTTCAAAGGTGGCAGTATCTAATGCTTTTGTGAGCACATCTGCCAGCTGGTCTTTAGTTGGAACATGATGCAGAGAAATCAAACCTTTTTCATAGCAATCCCTCACAAAGTGATGTCTGATGTCGATGTGTTTGGTGGTTGAATGGGAAACTGGATTTTTGATGATATTTTCTGCTGCCTGGCTATCCAACATGAGTGGTGTCTTTAAGGCAGTGATACCAAAATCCAGCAACTGATTTTGAAGCCACGAGAGTTGGGCTGTACAGCTTGCAGCAGCAATATATTCAGCTTCAGCAGTGGATGTTGAAACAGCTGCTTGCTTTTTGCTTTGCCATGAAACTAAGCAATCACCTAGAAACTGGCACCCTCCTGATGTGGACTTCCTTGTGGTGTTACATCCAGCAAAGTCACTGTCTGAAAATCCTGAAAGCTTGATATTCCCATTAGCTGGATACCAGATACCAAGTGTGGGAGCACTTTTTATGTATCTGAATATCCTTTTTACAGCAATAAGGTTGGATTTTCTAGGGGCTGATTGACTTCTTGCACAAACACATGTTGCAAACATGATGTCTGGCCTAGATGCAGTTAGGTACAATAAAGACCCAATCATGCTTCTATATAGAGTTTGGTCAATCAGCTCATCCTTTTCATCAGACATGACAAGCTTATTTGTTGCCATGGGTGTGCTACATGGTTTACAATCATTCATATCAAATTTGTTTAAAAGTTCTTTTGCATATTTGCTTTGATGAATGAAAGTACCATTTTGCATTTGCTGAACTTGGAGACCAAGAAAGCATTGCAGCTCACCCATTGCACTCATTTCAAACTCAGCTGTCATGAGTTCCCTAAACTCTTCACTCATTTTGTTGCATGTGCTTCCAAAAATAATGTCATCCACATAAATTTGGACAATCATTAAATCCTTTCCTCTCCATTTTAGAAACAGTGTTTTATCAATGGTACCTCTTTTGAAACCATTTGAGAGTAGAAAGGTGGAAAGAGTTTCATACCAGGCTCTTGGTGCTTGTTTCAGGCCATACAGGGCTTTGTTCAGCCTGTAGACATGATCTGGATAGAATGGATCCTCAAAACCTGGAGGTTGACAAACATACACCTCTTCTTGAATTGTACCATAGAGGAAAGCACTTTTGATATCCATTTGAAACACCTTCATGTTGTGGTTGACAGCAAAGGCCAGGAACAGTCTAATGGCTTCCAATCTTGCAACAGGGGCAAAAGTTTCATCATAGTCAATCCCCTCTTCCTGTCTGTAACCTTGAACCACAAGCCTGGCTTTATTCTTGACAACAATACCCCTTTCATCAGTTTTGTTCTTGAAGACCCACTTTGTGCCAATGGGACTAACCTCTTCTGGCAGTGGTACAAGCTCCCATACTTGTTGTCTTTTAAACTGTTGGAGCTCCTCTTGCATGGCTTCTACCCAGCTGTTGTCTTTCAGTGCCTCTTGGTACTTGACTGGCTGATGGAGTGATAGAAAACCAGCAAAAAGACAAATGTTTTGGGTTTGGATTCTTGTGAGCACCCCTTCATTTATGTTGCCAATGATTTGATCAGGTGGATGAGATCTCAAGAAGATTAAATCTCCTTGGTATGGTATGATGGCATTTGTTGGTGAAGGCTGCAAATGTGTATCATCTGAGCTAACCACTGCTGGGGACTTTGATGATCCAGCAGTGGCTTCAAAAGGTGGTGGAATAGGAGGTAATGAAGTGGGCACATGCTGACTTTTATCCACTGTTTGGGGACTTTTGTCAGCAGTGTTGGAGGATATGGAAGCAGTGGTTGATGGGCTACTTTGGTCAACAACTGTTGAGGTAGCAGTGGTTGAGCTTTGACAGCTGTTTTGAACATCTGATGCTCTTCCCAATCTGACAGACTTTTGAGGGATGATGATTTAATACCCATAGTCTGGTGTTGAATCCTCTGATGGACCTGCACTGTTAGTCTTGACAGCAGTATTTTCAAAAGTGAATTTATCAAGATTAAATAGATCTGCAGGATTTGCTGGAATTTTCATTGATGAAAGTTCATTGAACTTTACATTCAAAGTCTCCTCCACTGCCTTGGTCCGTGTATTAAACACTTTGTAGGCCTTGGCAGTGGTTGAGTACCCCAGATGATAACCACAATCAATTTTGGCTGCAAATTTTGAAATGGAATCTTTTAAGTTCAAAATAAAGCATGGGCAGCCAAACACCTTGAAGTATGAGATCAGTGGTTTGATTTTATACTGAATTTCATAAGCAGTCTTTTTGTGCCTGGGGTTTATTAAAACTCTGTTCTGGACATAGCAAGTAGTGTTTACTGCCTCTGCCCAGAAAGTTAATGGCAAAGCTGAATTAGCAAGCATGGTTCTGGCAGCCTCAATCAAAGTTCTATTCTTTCTTTCAACTACCCCATTTTGCTCTGGTGTTCTAGGGATGCTGTACTGCCTTACAATCCCTTTCTTCACACAGAAGGCATCCAACTCCTTATTTTTAAATTATGTGCCATTGTCACTCCTGATGCTTTTCACTGGAAGGTCAAATTGCTTTTCAACCTGTGTCACAAAGTCTTGCAAAAAGCCTGCAGTCTCATATTTTGAGTGTAAAAAGAAAGTCCATGTAAACCTAGAAAAGTCATCAACAATAACCAAACAATATCTTTTCTTTTTGAGACTCATGACTTGAACTGGGCCAAACAAATCCATGTGTAGCATTTGCAAACACTGGGTTGTTTTGGACTCTTCAATGGACTTATAAGAACTTTTATGCTGTTTTCCTTTTAAACAGGAAATGCAATGTTCAGGACATGAAAACAATTTTTGTGGTAGGCCTCTTACCAAACCATTTTTTGATATTTCAGTGATTGTCTTAAGATTTGTGTGCCCCAGTCTTCTGTGCCAAAGTTCTGTCTCTTTGTTAGAGGCAGCTGAGAACAGACAAGCATCAGCTCTGGGACACTCTTTTGACATATCAACAACATAAACATTGCCACTTCTTTGAGCAACAAGTTTTGTTTGACCAGTTTTAATTATTGCTTCAATCTTTTTGACCATTTCTGGTCCAACAATCCTACAACACTCCTTTGTGAAGAATGACCCATACCCCTTGTCACTCATTTGTGGAATACTCAGGAGGTTGAATTTCAGACTGTCTATCAGATTGACATTTTCAAATTTTACATTTCCAGACTGCACTGTGCCAGACCCCAGAACTTTTCCTTTACTGTTATTCCCAAAGGATATATCACCCCCTCCATGAATTTTGAAATCTTTGAGTAGGGCTTTACATCCAGTCATGTGCCTGGAGCCTCCACTATCAACATACTAAAGGCTATCTAAACAAGCAGAAGCTCCCAGCACATGAAGTAAAAGGAATAGTTCATTAGGGTTTCCAAAGCCAATAAGGCTTTGGATGGGGTCTCAACAGTTGTGTCTGGGATGGATGCACATTGATGGACAGTGGTTAGGTCAGGGGTTTGGACAGTTTTAGTACTGTTTCTTGCTAACCACTGTTAAGGGTCTTGCCCAATCACCTGTTGGTACCCAAAAGGATGCCTGTTCACTTTAGGTTTAGAGGGCCTTTTGTAGGCCTCATAAACGTGTGGAATCCTTTCGTAAGACTGTTTTTCCTTGCCTTTTCTGAACTGATTGGCAGGGGGTGCATCAGTAACCTGAACATCTCTTTTGACAGATGTTTGGTTCAGCTGTTTTGTAACAACTGTTTGAACTGGCACAAACAGTGGTTGGTTCTTGGTGAATTTGACAGATGATGTTGATGGACTCAAGGATGTTTTAGCAATGTACTCATTCTTTTTTACATCAAAGTTTTTGAGATACACACATGCTTGAGTTTTGTGGTTTGTTTTTGTTTTGTTCAAATCATAAGCTTTTAAATGGAAACAGTCTTTTGTTAGATGATTCCTTTTCTCACAGAATTCACAAAACAGGTTATTGATCTTTTCTTTCTTCTTTCTCTTTTCGGACTCCTTTGCAGCAGAGGTTTTAACCTCTGTTGGGATGTCCTTGAGAGGAATGACTTTAGCTTTTGGAGCTTTAACACCATCAGTTGATGTAAAGTCCATGGGCTTGAAATTTTCAAGAATATCACACTCATCAGACCATTTTGGTTTAAACTGATAATTTTCAAGCTCCTCAAAAGTAGAGGATCCCATTGGTCTGTCAAGTGTGATTTTGTTACCAAGTTTATCAGTGATTTTCACTTCTTGGCCATTCTTGTTTGTGGGGATGAACTCAGTTGTTACATTAGTGGTTTGAACAGATTTTTCAAAAGCAGTGTTTTCATCATCATGTTTTCTATAACCAACACCAAATTTTACATTGCTTTTAATCTGTTTTTCAAGCATAACCTCATACCCTTTGCATGATTCCACCCATTTTTCACAGGTGATCTGGGTGGACTCCAACTCCTTTTTGCAAACTTGGTATTTTTCTACCATAGTTTGGAGTTGAGTTTTAGTTATGCTTTGCTCTTCTTTAAGACTGCTGATCTCTTTCTCTTTTTCAGTCAATTTGTTTTTAAGTTCTTTTAAAGAAGTTTCAAATTTGACTTCATCAGTTAAGATTTTATTCTGAAGGTTTTCATTTACCTCTTTGATGTTAGCAAAAGCAATAATGCAATTGTCAGAACACAGTTTTTCAAGAACTTGAGGAGATACCTTGGCAGCAGCCATCATTGCACAATCACATTGATGATTTTCTTCATCATCAGCTCTTACTTCCTTCTCACCTGCTCTCTTTTCTTCCTCTTCTTCTTTGTCCTCTTTGGACCATGGGTCTGTCAGTGGTTCAATCAGGGTTTCTGAATTTTCTCCCAGCAGCAATTCACCAGCAACTGCATTAACAACTGCTTCAGTCACCTCATCCACTGTTTCATCACTTAGCTGTTCACCTTCAGTTTCAATCCCCTCTGGTATTGACTCTAATGCCATCAAACAAAATTCATCATTAGAAGGTTCATTAGAATCATAGAGTGCAAAATTTTCATCACTAAGCTCATCAGGCATGCTGCTCCAGTCAACAAAGCCTTGAGTGAAAAAGCTTTGCTGATCTGGTTGTACCAGTGCTGGAGCAGCTGTTTGAGGTGCAACTGATTGCACTTGTGCCTGGGGGACAGGGGTTTGAACATATTGAATCTGTGGAACAGTGGTTTGGACATAATGCACAGGCACAGGGGCAGCAGCATAATGAGCAGTGTTAACATGAGCTGCAGGGGTATATTGGGTATAGTGCACAGTGCTTTGATTTTGAGGTCTAGGATTTGAGCTAGGATGACTGATTATAGGACCAGTAGTTTGACTCTTGCATTCCCTAGCGAAATGACATAGTCTATTGCACTTGTAACACTTGATTTTCGATTTATCCAACCCAACCCTTAGATTCCCATGTAACCCTGGGAACTTTCTCCCTGTTCTTTTGTAAAATTTGCTTGTTCTCACACTAAGCAAAGCCAACTGATGCAAAATGGCCATTTCCACTAAGTCAGTGGGATCAAAATGTTGCAAATCATTGAGTTCAAAGCACAAATTATCTGACATCTGGTTTTCAGTGTTTGCAGTGAAAGCATAATTTGCAGAGTGAGGATCAGGGTTGGTAAAGTTACCACCAGCTGTTATATCAATGAAATGATCATAACCCTGTTCCTTACTACTGCTACCAGATTCTTCCTGACCAAGAAGAGCTGTACTACCGAATGAGTAATCATCAGTAGCTTTTCCAGACTCTTGCAGCTTCTTTTTCTGGTTCAACTCCCTTTCATAGGTCAGGAGTCTACCATGAAGTTGGGTCAGGGTCAGATCTTTGAACTCAACAGAGTTTCTAGTCACAAATGCAATTGTGTCCCATTTATCAGGTAGTGATCTAAGAAACCTGCTATTTTGAGTTGATTTTGGAAATTCAACCTTAACAAGCCTTAGCTCACTGATGAGACAACTAAAACGTTCAAACTGTTGGTTCAATGTTTCACCCTTAATGTGACAGAAGGTTTCATACTGCTGATTCAGAATTTCCCTATTGTTTTCAATAACTTCTTCGGTTCCCCCAAACTGTTCCTTCAATGCATCCCATAGCTCTTTGGCACTGTTACATTGTAACAGTCCAGCATAGATCACATTTGGTAATGCAGATGCTATGATGCTAAATGCTTTGGCATCGAGTTCGAACTTTTGAAAATCAGTTTCAGTATAGTTTTCATAAGGTTTTGGCACCATAGGAACATGGGGACCAAAAACAACAGACCTCCAACATCCAGTGTTCTGTTGAGCAAGGATGTGTCCCATCCTTCTCTCCCAGATGTTGTATTCATTACGTTTAAGCATGGGTGGTTTAAAAAGCGAGCCAACATTATTTTTATCATCTTGTGATTGTGACGTCATCATGGTTGTTTTACAGACACTGATTAATCAACTTTAATGGTGATTAAACCTTGCTCTGTTTTTCAACAAAAACGAACAAACTATCGATATCAACGATTTTGAGCTGAACTATTTATGTCAAAGTGATTGTTAAATCAAATTTGACTGTCCTAGCTCTGATACCAATTGTTGGATCTGAGTTTGGTTTTGATTGTATTTTACGTTTGAAATTAAGATGGAAATGAATGAGTTGTGCAGCGGAATTAAGATGGAAACAAACTTTGCATACAATCAAACGATAGTATTGCTTTAATCAAAACACTTTTCACTATGAACCGAAAGATTGAATTTAGTTTCAACAACGATTACAAAGCAATGTTTGATACAAACTCCCCCTCAGCCAGAGCTCAGTGTTTGTTCGTGCAGAGAAGACGATTTTGCAAAGAGCTAATAGAACAGTACAGAGCACTGTTCTATTTATAGGCACTAGTAAACCACTGAGCATCTAAGCTGACGTCACCATGAAAGTGACATCTAACCTCCTAACAAACTCTAACCTCTGATCAATACAGACACTGCTATACTAACTACTGCTATTACATAAAAGACACTTAAATAACTGCTGCATCCTTCCACTGCTGTGAACCCAGCAGTAGTTGTCCGGATCAGCAGTGCTTGAACCAGGGCAGTAGATTGAACAGCAGAGCTTCAGTCTTTCATCAGGTATTTACTTGAACAGCAGTTTGACGGTCAGTAGCTTGTACGATCAGTAGATAGGAGGTCAGCAGATGTTGAAACCACTTTCAAGGGGAGAGACTTGTATGTAACATCTGCTTATTCTGGATCCACTGCTCTGATCCAGTTTTGGCTTTAATTATCTGTTCCTCTGGTAGGGTTCAATCCCAACAGATACGCCGCTAGTACTTACTATATATAAGCGTTTCTGACATGTTGCCAAACTTCGTACAACGTGCCATGCGAAGGTCATGGGTTTGCGGTGTTGAATCTATTGGAATCTATTGAAACCTATTGAAAACTATGAAACTTGTTGGAAACTTGAATCTTTAAACTACGTGAAACTTGTTGAATCATGAGTCTTTAATCTATCATGTGTGAATCTATACTTTGAGACTTTGTGATCTAGACTTATACGATCCTCTTGTTGGATCTTAGGATGTCTTCTCGTAAGCTATCTGACACTCTCAAGAGATCCAGGGAAAAGTCTCAGAAAAAGATGATGTCCTTCATGGCCGATCAGATCACCCGAGTCGTGCCAAAGATCGTCTCTGAGATCCAAGGATCAAACACTCCTCCATCCTCTGTAGAATCAAAAGGTGAGAAGCTAAAGCCTACAAAGTTCAACTACAAACATTTCATCTCTTGCAACCCTAAGCCTTTCACGGGCAGTGATGGAGTGACCGCTATGCTTGAGTGGTTTGACAGCATCGAGGTTACCTTCATTAACAGTGAGTGCCCTGAACACTGGAAGACTAGGATTGCAACGAGAATGTTTCAAGGCAGAGCTCTAGAATGGTGGTCAAATGAGAGAAACATCCGTTCTAATGATGAAGCCTATGCTCTTCCATGGGCTGAGGTGCGTGAGCTAATGATGCTTGAGTTCTGCCCTCCCCATGAAAAACTAAAGCTTGAAGAAGAATTATGGCACTTGAAGCAGATTGGAGTTGATAATCTGGCTTATACTACTCGTTTCAAGCAGCTCAGCTTGATCGTTCCTCACTTGGTTTCTACTCCTATGCGTATGATAACCAAGTACATCAATGGTCTACCTCCTGCTATGCGTGATTCTATTGAAGCAGCTCAGCTCGAAACTATTGAGGAAGTCTACCGTCTTGCAGCTAGTCTCAACAACAACCGCGTTCATGATAAGCAGTTTGCTAACCCTGCTCCCTCTAAGTCTGCACATCAAGTTACCCAGCAGCCTAGTGGCAACAAGAACAAGAGGAGAAAGTCTCATTGCTCAGGATGCAATGCTATTGTTCCTGCTGCAAACCCTGCTGCTAAACCTGCTCCTGCTGCTGCTGTTCCGAACACTGCTACTCCCGAAGTCAAGAGGCAGTACACTGGGCCTCATCCCAAGTGTGCAACTTGTAGCTTTCATCATCCTGTTGCTTCTGCATGTCCTTTGTGTACCAACTGCAATCGCTATGGTCACACGACTCCTTATTGTCGTCAAGCTAACCCTGCACAACCAGCTCAGCAAGCCCCAGCCCAGGCAGCCCTACCAGCTCTCCCAGCTCCTCAGCAGAATCCTAAGCCAGTCAATGCTGTCCGTGCATGCTACAAGTGTGGAGATACTACTCACCTCCGTAATCAATATCCTTAGCTGAACCAGGACCAACAGCCAGCCGCTCGTGGACGAGCGTTCAATCTTAATGCTAATCAGACTCGTAACGACAATGACGTCGTTAATGGTACGTTTCTCATCAATAACCTTTACGCTTTGGTACTATTTGATACTGGTGCCGATAGAAGTTTTGTGTTCGTAGAATTTGAATCTTTGTTAAACTGTGCATGCTCTAAGTTACCTAAGTCGTTTTCGGTGGAGATTGCCGATGGTAAGTCGATTCTAGTTGATTCTATTCTAAGTGGTTGTTCCTTGACTCTTAAAGACCACGTATTTACAATTTATCTAATACCCATGCAATTGGGTAGTTTTGATGTCATTATCGGCATGGATTGGTTGCGTATGAATCATGCCGAGATTGCTTGTCACGAGAAGTTTGTTCGTTTACCTCCTCCGTCTGGTGATATTTTGCATGTCTATGGAGACCGACCCTCAAAAGGACTAAGGTTGATGTCATGCACTCAAGCGAACAGATGCTTAGGTAAACAGAACTTTGCCTTCTTGGCCCATGTGGTGGAACAAAAGGGCAAGGGGAAGAACATAAGCGACGTTCCAGTAGTGTGTGATTTCCCTGATGTCTTTCCTAAAGATCTTCCTGGTCTTCCTCCTCCTAGATCTGTTAAATTTCGTATCGATCTCATACCTGGTGCGACTCCTGTCGCCAAGGCTCCTTACCTACTTGCACCTTCCGAGATGCAAGAGCTATCCAGCCAACTTCAGGAACTACTCGACAAAGGCTTTATACATCCAAGTACCTCCCCATGGGGTGCTCCTGTGTTATTCGTCAAGAAGAAAGATGGTTCGTTTCGTATGTGTATCGACTACCGTGAACTTAATAAGCTTACTGTTAAAAATCGTTATCCTCTTCCTCGTATTGATGACCTATTTGACCAACTACAAGGTGTGTCCTGCTTCTCAAAGATCGATCTTTGTTCTGGTTATCATCAGCTCCGTGTTCTCGAAGATGATGTACCAAAAACCGCTTTTTGTACTCGCTGTGGACACTACGAGTTCGTGGTCATGCCTTTTGGATTAACCAACGCACCCGCCGTGTTCATGGATCTTATGAATCGTGTGTGTAAACCCTATTTGGATCGTTTTGTGATAGTCTTTATTGATGATATTCTTATTTATTCTAAAACTAAAGCTGATCATGCCCGTCATTTACGCTTGATGCTTGAACTTCTCCGTGGTGAGCGTTTGTATGCTATATTTTCTAAGTGTGAGTTTTGGATTAATGAAGTGCAATTTCTTGGTCACGTTGTTAGTAAGCAAGGTATTCATGTTGACCCGTCTAAAATCGAAGCAATAAAGAATTGGAGTACGCCTAAATCTGCATCTGAGATTCGTTCCTTTCTAGGATTGGCAGGTTATTACCACCGATTCATCTCCGATTTTTCTAAGATCGCCATTCCTCTCACTTCGTTGACTCAAAAAGAGAAACCTTTTTCTTGGGGTCACGAGCAAGAGGAATCTTTTCGGACTCTTAAGACCCTTTTGTCTAACACTCATGTTCTTACTCTCCCTGATGGGAATGGCGATTTCGTGGTATATTGTGATGCCTCGAACCGTGGGTTGGGCTGTGTGCTCTTGTAGCGGGAGAAGGTTATTCTTATGCCTCTCGTCAACTCAAAGTGCATGAGAAAAACTATAATACTCACGATCTGGAGCTTGGTGCAGTTGTGTTTGCGTTAAAGACCTGGCGGCACTACCTGTATGGTACTAAGTGTGTGGTTTTCACTGACTATAAGAGCCTTCAACATATCTTTGACCAAAAGGAACTGAACATGCGACAGAGACGTTGGATGGAATTGCTTAACGACCACGACTGTGAAATTCGTTGTCATCCTGGCAAGGCGAATGTAGTGGCCGACGCTCTTAGTCGTAAAACTCATGTTAATGCTATTCGTATCTCTAGTGATCTCCATGCGTGTATTCGTGAAGCTTAGTATTCGTTAGCTAATGAAGGTATTCTATTCGTTGAAATACGTGGTGCTACTGTGGATCAACTCGAAACTAAGTCTGATGGACTCCAATATTATCTCAATCGCATCTGGGTACCGGATCGCGATAATCTCCATGAACTCTTTATGAATGAGGCTCACAAATACCGTTACTCTACTCATCCAGGCGCTGATAAGATGTACCATGATTTGCGTATGACTTATTGGTGGCTTGGTATGAAGAAGGACATTGCTGCTTACGTCTCGAAATGCCTTACTTGTACAAAGGTTAAGGCTGAACATCAGCGTCCCACATGACTCTTAGAACAACTGGAAATCCTTGTTTGGAAATGGGATAGCATTGCTATGGACTTTATTACCAAGCTACCCCGTACACCTTCTGGTCACGATAGTATCTGGGTGATCGTTGATCGTTTGACCAAATCCGCCCACTTCCTTCCGATTCGTGAAGATTATAAAGTGGAGAAGCTTGCTTGAATCTATACTGATGAGATTATATGCCGCCATGGCATACCTATTGACATAATCTCTGACCGTGATGATCGTTTCACTTCACGTCTTTGGCAAACTTTTCAATCCGCTATGGGTTCTCATTTGAATCTTAGCATGACCTTTCATCCTCAAACGGATGGACAGACCGAGCACACTATTCAAACCCTAGAGGATATGCTCCGTTCTTGTGTCATCGACTTTAGTGGTAACTGGGATGTACATTTACCATTGATTGAGTTCTTGTACAACAACAGCTATCATTCCAGTATTCAGATGGCTCCTTTCGAAGCTTTGTATGGTCGCAAGTGCCGATCTCCTCTCAGCTGGCATGAGTTTGGTGACAAGCAATTTACTGGCCCTAAAATCATTCAAGAGACAACGGATAAGATTCTTCAGATCCGTGATAACTTGATCAAGGCTAGGAGCAGACAAAAGAGCCATGCTGATAAAAGGCGCAAGCCTCTGGAATTTGATGTTGGTGATCGAGTCCAGCTCAAGGTATCTCCCTGGAAGGGAGTAGTGCGTTTTGGCAAGAAAGGAAAGCTCGCTCCTCGCTAAGTGGGTCCTTTCGCAATACTCGAAAGGATTGGCAAGGTGGCGTACAGACTCGACCTGTCACCAGAACTAAACAATGTGCATCCAGTGTTCCACGTATCTAATCTACATAAATGCCTAGCCGACGCGGAACTTCAGGTTCCCCTCGAATACTTGCAAATAAATGAGGCTTTACACATTGTGGAGAAACCGGTCGAGATCATGGACCAGAGTGCCAAGCGACTGAGGCGCAACAAAATTCCCATTGTCAAGGTTCGATGGGAAGGAAAGCGTGGCGCTGAATTTACTTGGAAACTTAAAAGTGAGATGAAGACCAAGTATCCGCAGCTCTTCGAGCAGTCTTCTTCCTAGATTTCGGGGATGAAATCTCCTAAAGGAGGGGAGACTGTAACGCCTGCGTCCCTGAACTTTTAGCTATTGTCAATTTTAGTCCCTAAACTATGTGATTCTTGATACTTTTGATACTTTGAATCTTTATGATATGATGCTTGATTCTTAATACTAGATTCTTGACACTTGATTCTTGATATTTAACACTATGAGACTTGATCCTTAATCCTATGAGGCTATGATTCTTGATTCTTGATTCTTGATTCTTGATACTTGATACTTGATACTTGGAAGTTAGATTCTTGATTCTTGATACTCAATACTTGATACTTGGAAGCTAGATTCTTGATTATTGAAACTTGATACTTGGAAGCTAGATTCTTGATTCTTGATACTTTGGTGCTTGACTCTTGAGACTCGTGTAACTTGAGACTTGGTTGAACGAGAGACTGGAGACTTGTCACTGGCGGAAACTATGAGACTTGGGAACTTTTGTGTTAATGATATAATCTAGTTATGTGATACTATTACACAATGATACACAACGCTTAACCTAACTCACAAAACGAACCAAAGACGGAAAGTGGGATGGATGGGATTGACCGAATGGCAATCCGATCGGATGACCATCTGATCGGAGGGCCACTCGATCGAAGTGCCATCCGATCCACTGCACACCGTCTTAATCTTCAATCTTACACTATAAATAGGACCTGTCACATCATTCTTCACTGATGTGACAGCCTCCTTCGACCAGACGCACGCTCTCTCACATTTCTTCCATTTCCCAACGATTTCGGTATGTCTTACACTAGATTCTTGTACATCTTTGATCTATACACTATTCTCTACATGATTCTTCTTTAAAATCACACTTTTCATCGTGAAATCTCTGAGATTTGAGCTCTTGAGGGTGATGTCATCATGGAGGTTTGTACAAACTGTTGTGTGATGTCATTCAAGTCAAGATCTAGCTCAGATCTAAGAAACTTCATGAGTCTTTACACCAAATCTGTACTAAATCTAGACTTTTCAGCTAAAACTCATGTTTTTCTTCATCTTTTCTTGAACTTTTACTTAAAACGGTGAATTTTCCCAGTCCCTAAGACTCAATTTCCCCAGTCTCTAAGACTCAATTTTCCCAGTCTCTAAGACTCAATTTTCCCAGTCTCTAAGACTCAAATTTCCCCAGTCTCTAAGACTGATCCTCCCCAGTCTCTAAGACTGAATTATGAACATAAATTTTGAAATGTGTTTTTTGTCTTTTGTTTGTAAAAAAAAAGGTTTGTCTCCTGGATCTGGGCGTTTTGTGTATGCAATGAAAACATGTCGTAAAACGTTTTCATGAGAGCCCTAATGATCGTAGTCTAGACTCGAGAAAGAATCCTAGTTCGCTACGATCGAAGCTCTGATACCAAGCTGTCACACCCTGACTTTTGCGGAAGCGTGATTATGGTGTGACCTTCTTAATATCATTGCATTCAATCATAACAACAGCTATATGATAAACCATTGGTTTGTCATCCATTGAATAAGTTTAAAACGTAACAACATTGTTTAAAAACGTAGGCCTCAAATTCAAGTTTTACAATCATACCAAAATGTTTATGAGTTCACTAAGGACTCATCGAAAGATATTAAATAGCCCCAAGGGTTGGGAGACGTGTCTCATCCAGAAATAAGACACACCGACCAAACCCAAAGACCATGGATGACATCTTTAATTTAAACGCAACATAAAAACTTCCAACGCCCGCCAGATCCACTTATTAGTTCCCTGAAATACATGTAGTTTGAAAAACATCAACAAAAGTTGAGCGAGTTCATATGTTTAGTATGTGTGCACGAATCATCCTTGAAAACCTTTGTATGTATGTTGTTTTGGTCAAAAATCAAGCAAGGATAATGCAACCAAATCTTTTGTTGTGAGGAATGATGCTTGGTTAATTGAATAAATGACAAGTATATGAAATCAACGATGAACACCGAGATTTATACGAGGAAAAATCCCTTGATCAATGAATGATCTCCGGCATAAAAAACCTCGGGTGATGGAAACTACCGATCACCAAATGAATTGCAAAAAACAATAATGATCCTTGTACAACTTAGGAAGAAAACAAGCTCAATACAATGAATTGCTAGTGTAAGTGTGTGTATTTCGCTAAGTGTTTGCAGAGAATTATGTGTTTATGTGTGTTGAACTCGAATTATTCCTAAAATGAGCTGTTTTCCCCTTAAAAGATAGCAAAATATCAAGAAACCAACTTTCCTAAAAAGGTGGAGGTCACCCATGTTCTCCATAACGGTTATATTTCATCAAGCATGTGCCATATGAACGAATATTCCCTGAAATTCCAGCTAAGAATGAGTCCACTACGTCCATTACCTGTGTATAAGCATTAAAAACGTGACAATTGTTAGAAAACGTAAGTTCTGTTAAGGATCCTGGATCCTCAGACTCTGGATCCTCAGACTCTCTGCATCATTCATTAAGGATCCGTGATCCATGCCCAGTCTCAGGATAGATGATCCTTAGCATAAAATTCATGCCCTAACAATTGCCCCCAATATGGTTGTTGGACCGTGTTCGTGACCCTAAACAGTCAGTAAAGGCAGTTCATCATCATTTACTAAGGTGGAATCAAAGTAAACAACGTCACAACAGCTTGTTCCTTTCAATTCTTTTCTATTAATGCTTTTCCGAGACTTTACAATGATTTCTGATGAAATTTTGGCAGCACCTTGTCTCACATACAATGATTATGTCCGCTTCGAATGACAACACACACAACCTATTTATAGCCGTAGCTAGTTCGCTTGAATGAACATCATGCCTGTTCAAGCGAACTGACATGTTGTTGGTTTCGCTTGAAATGTCACAAGTTGCTTTCAAGCGAACTCACATATTGTTGATTTCGCTTGAACTGCTTCTTGTTACATTCAAGAGAACTCACCTATATAAACATGTACAAACCCTAATTTCAACTCTATTGTGTGCTCGTTCATTCTATCTAGACCTAAGACTCAATTAAGACGAAGTTAACAGACACTAAGTGCACCAACAGACTCCCCCTTGGATGTTGACGAAGTCTTCAGCGTTAAGTCTTTAGTCTTAGTCTTTCTCCAAATTTTCTTCTCATTGTAAAAACTCTCTTTAATCTTTATCTACAAACTTTAATCTACAATCTCCCCTTTGATTGTTGATCCAGAATTTTGACTCCCCCTTTCGCAGACTCCCCCTCTCGATAAGCTAGGGCTTTAAATTCTGGTTCAAACTTTGACTTTTTGTGCCATGGGGATTCCTGTTACCTGCATATACTCTACCTAAATATAAGATATATGACAATAACAGTTTCAATCCAAACTTACCATTCAACCACAATTGATAGTCTAACCAGTGTTTAAAAATCCACTTAAGTATTCAGGTCCAAGTTAATGACCCTGATTACTCAATTAATCTACCAAGTCCAACTTAATGACCTTGGTTGATCAGAGATAAATCACACTGACATTTTGTTCAACTTTTTCTGAAATTTTACAAGTTTCAAATTAATGAACTTGCTTAAACTTTTCAACTTTCACAAAGTTATCATGTTTAGCTCCAAACTCATCATCCAACCTAGAAACTTCCAGCATCTGCTTCAAATCGAATCTGAAGATCAACTCTCCACTTTGGTTTGTCAAAAATAAAACAGAAGTGTAAAATCTTTTTTTAATTTTGAATAAAGCTTCTAAACTAGAAATGAAATACATAACTAAAATGCAGTAAACGTAAACTATTTACAAATATATTTTTGG
This sequence comes from Helianthus tuberosus, assembly GCA_030545235.1. Lineage (NCBI taxonomy): Eukaryota > Viridiplantae > Streptophyta > Magnoliopsida > Asterales > Asteraceae > Helianthus > Helianthus tuberosus. Next base: position 125,869,458 of record CM060351.1, on the reverse strand, counting down.
TTAAGCGTGTTAGGGAATCATATCAGCTAATCGACAAGTCACAAGTATCGTTAAGCTTTAATTTCATACTCAGAATTAAACAATTCGCTTAGATTGTCGATATACTGATCCACTTTAAATTCTCACACACATTTCAATCTGTCCAGGATACGGATTTAATGTTTTAGAGACTTAAACTTATACGCGTGTCCCACCTCTTGAATATACTCCCGTATCCAGATCCCAATATTCAGTCTTACAGGTGAGTATACCACATATGATATCTGTACGGGAATAAATTATAAACGTACGAAACCGTGAGATCTCAGGTCAGAACTACCCTTCAGCAGAGAGATCACGAATCGACTTGGGTGTGTCCCCTTTAGAGGATCTTTTTTACAACAACATTGCTAAGCAATTTTATTGTCTTATCATATATGCTGACGGTGATGCTATGTTTCAAGCATTGCGGAAAGTATTATTCGAGGACTAGGTCAGAACTTCCATTCAGCAGAAGTCCCAGAATAATACCCCAGATATCACTGAGTATAAAGACCTAGTATATCAGAAAAAGGAATCTTTCAAACAAGATTTCAGGGGTTACCTATATATCCAAGTAGTGTTCCCCACGAAATAAGTAAGTAAAGATTTAGGTTTATATCCCGAACAAACCTACTAAATGTGTAAAAACCTATCGGCACATCATCAGCGAGACTGTTTAACGCATTTAAACATTCCATTTCTATAGCATACTGTAACTGTCAAGCCGATGTACTATCATTTTCCCTTTTTACACAAGCTCTTTTCTAGTTTTCTATTGTTTTTGGATTTTGAAAATATCTCATGTTTTTGTATTTTTGTCATTTTTTATTGGTTTTTTATTTTCTGAAAATATTACCCTATACCTCCCACTAAATACCAAAACAGGTAAAAAATCGACAAACCATTGCAGATTGCTTCTCAACATCATCTACAATGTCTCCTTCATCAACGCCAAGAATCTCCTCCAACACCGATAATAGCTTCATACCATTCAGTTTTAGCAAATATTGAAAACGTGTTTTGTCAAATGCTTTGGTATGTAAATCAGCTTTTTGTTCGTCAGTGTGGATTTTCTCAATTTGTATCAACTTTTTCTCGAAACAATCGCGAATGAAGTGATGACGAATTTCAATGTGTTTGGTTTTAGCGTGATGTACTGGATTTTTAGTAATGTTAATCGCTGCCTCATTATCAACAAAGATAGGGGTATTTAGAAATTACAAACCATAGTCGCGCATCTGTTGCTGGATCCACAAGATCTGTGAGCAGCAACTGCTAGCAGATACATACTCCGCTTCACATGTGGATAAAGCCACAGAGGTTTGCTTTTTGCATTGCCAAGTAACCAATCTTGGTCCGAAAAACTGACACCCTGCTGTTGTTGATTAAGCATTAACTTTGCAGCATCCGAAATCGGAATCGGAATACCCTTCGAGCGTTAAATCGCCTTCTCTTGGATACCACAACCCCAATGATGGAGTTCCTTTCAGGTAGCGTAATATCCTTTTCACAATCACCATATGCGAAGCTCTCGGGTTAGATTGAAATCTTGCTGCGAGGCAGGTTGGGTACATAATATCGGGTCTTGAAGCTGTCAAATACATCAGCGAACCGATCATGGAACGATACATCGTTTCATCTACCTTCTCTCCGGTGAGATCAGGATTTATCCCATGATTCGTTGCTAACGGGGTGGAAGCTGGAGTAGAACCTGACATCCCGAATTTCTCCAAGATATCATGAACGTACTTTGTTTGATGTATGAAAATTCCTTTGGGTAGTTGATCAACCTGTAATCCCAAAAAGAATTTCATCTCACCCATCGATGACATTTCGAATTTCTGTTTCATAACTTGTTCAAAATCTTTGCACAAATTTTCATTTGTTGACCCAAATATGATGTCATCCACGTATATTTGAACTATCAGAAGATGTCCGTCGACCTCTTTGGTGAAGAGAGTGGCATCCACTTTTCCACGAATGAAGCTGTTGGCTAGCAGGTGTTGAGACAATGTCTCATACCAAGCTCTCGGGGCCTGGTGTAAACCATACAGCGCTTTGTCTAGCAAGTAAACCTTGTCTTTGTGGAGTGGATCGGTAAAGCCCGGTGGCTGACCAACATATACCTCCTCTTTTACCTTCCCATAGAGAAAAGCCGATTTAACATCTAACTGATATACTTTGAAGTTTTTCCAAGACGCAAATGCTAGTAAGATTCTGATCGCTTCTAGTCGAGCTACAGGAGCATACACTTCAGTAAAATCTATACCCTCCTGTTGACTGAAACCCTAGACTACGAGTCGAATTTTATTACGAACCACAATTCCTCTATCGTCTCTCTTACACTTGAACACCCACTTGGTGTTTATCTTCCTCTGACCATCTGGCAAATCCACTAACTTCCACACTCCCAACTTTTCGAATTGGCTCAGTTCCTCCTGCATCGCATTGACCCAAGAATCTTCAGTAAGCGCCTCTTTATAAGTCCTTGGTTCAATCTGCGAGATAAAATAACTCAATGAGAATTCAGTTTGTAAAGGAGCAACTTTTGAATAAAAACATGTAAGCCCTTTATCAAGCTGTCTTCGAGTGCGGACACCTGTTTGCAATTCTCCAATGATAAATTCTTCTGGATGGTATGAAAGAGTTCGTGGCATCAATTCGCCTGGAACATCTACATCGCCTTCCAGATTAGTAACATTCTGATTTGCACCTTGTTCACTGACTGGGTTTGTTTGACTTGAAATCTGAATTTGCTCCCCCTCAGAATCTGAATCACCATGATCAAATACTGGCATGTTCTCAGATTCTTGATTATCATTCTGTGCCGACTGATTATCTTGAGCAACTTTATTCTGTTGGACATTATCATGTTCACCAGCATTGCTTGGACCTGCTTCATCATCATTTGAAGCTTGTCCTGGTCACCTTGAATACTCAGCTGGGAACCTTTCCTGCGATTCTTTATACTCTCTCAAAATATCCAACTCATCAAAGAAATCTTCTTCTTCTTCTTTTTCTTCTTCCATGTCAAACGAATCCCACAATTTATTATAATTAAAACGCCATGAGTCACCGGGATTCTGAGGCGGCATAGTATACCCCTGACACTCAACATGTTGTGCTTCGATGATCTGCTTCAAACTTGGAACAAAGACCTGTCTTTGTGGACTTGAGTAACCCACAAATATTCCCTCAATACTCTTTGGACCAAACTTACCAAAAGGCTCTAGAACTGTACAAGGAGACCCAAACGGTTCTAAAAACTTCAGGTTTGGTTTGCGGTTATTGATCAACTCAAAGCATGTCTTGTTGAATTTCTTCACAGTGAGAACCCGATTGAGCGTATAGCATGCGGCGGAAACTGCTTCAGTCCAAAAATTATTCGGTAACTTTGAATCAGCAAGCATTCTTCTGGCCGTTTTGATTAGCGTCCTGTTTTTACGTTCTACAACTCCATTCTGCTACGGAGTGTACGGAGCACTAAACTCATGCAATATACCTCTCTCATCACAATATTCTTCCATCTTGTTGTTCTTGAACTCAGTACCATTATCACTTCTAATTCTTTTGATACGCCTTTGGTACAGATTTTCAATCTTTCTGAACAACGCCATCAAACTATCAAACGTTTCATCTTTCGACTTCAAGAATGATACCCACAAAAATATGGAATAATCATCAGTAGCCACAAGATAGTAGAGATCCCCTGTAATACTTTTGACGTTTACTGGACCAAACAGATCCATATGTAGTCTCTCTAAAGGTCTGGAAACTGAATTGACTTGCTTTTTAGGGTGTGACTTTTTCTTCTGCTTGCCTTTGATGCAACTAATGCACTCCCCTTCCAGATGAAAACCTTTGATATTAACTCCAATAACCAAATCATTGTGCACCAAGTGATTCATTTTTCTAAGATGTATATGCCCCATCTTCCGGTGCCACAACTTCGATTCTTTCTCTGTTGCTCTGGACACAAAACAATGAGCCTGACCCGTGGTTGTAGTAGCTACGCTCATGTCCAACACGTACAGATCATTCACTCTAGGTGCCCTCATGATAATCCATTCTTCAGGGATAACAAATCCTGGTTTCAAGATCAAACATTCTTTGTCTGTAAAGTGAGTGGTATACATCCTGTCACAAATCTGTGAGATACTCAGTAGATTATTCTCCAGCTCAGCAATGTAGTTAACTCTTTCAAACGTAACAATCCCATTGGATAACGTTCCTTCACCAACAATTCTACCACCTTGGTTTCCTGCAAATCCCACATAACCTCCATTGAAATTTCTAACATCATACAACAATGCAGTCTTCCCTGTCATATGTCGAGACGCTCCACTATCCATAATCCATCGTGAAACAGCTCTCGGAAGTTCCTGCACATATCACAAATTGATTTTAAAACCATATTTCAATAAAGATGCCGATTCATGCTTCACAATTACCAACTAGGAAGCTCCGGCAAGTCCAAAATTTTTAATGAGATTTTGATGCTACCCAAGCCTCTTTTGACTCAGGTAACTGGACTTTAATGTGAGTTTTAGCAGTGTAAAGTGGCGGAAAATTTTTATCATTCATTTTTAAACTTTCCTCAGATCCAACCTTAACCTTTTTGTATAAGAAAAACTCATATATCTTAAGTTGACCGGTTGGTTGATTTTTCTTTTGAACATTCTTTTTCTCTGTTGGAGTAGAAAATTGTTTCTCCAATTGTTCATAATAATCCAAAGGAACATTCATCTTTACCGGAATGGTAGAAGACGATTGTTTTTCCGACTCAGAAACCTTTGGTTTTTCAACAATTTTTGGCTTCCATGTTTGTTGAGATGAAGCAACCCGTTTATAAAATTTGTCATTTTTAGTTACCAATTTCTTAACAGGTTCAATTTTGACTTTTGTTTTCTCATTTTTCAAAATTTTCTCAACAACCATTGTAGCTTTGCCTTTAGCATCAACCTTCTTCTTATGACTCTCAACAACTTCAGTCTTAGGCTTGAAGTTGGTGCAATTTCTTGCAATGTGACCAACTTTGTTGCATCTAAAACATGTACGAGTATCAACTACTCGACTTGTGCCTTCAGACTGAGGTTGTGAGGCCCTCTTCTCAAAGAATTCTTCATTTGATTTTGAAAAAAATTCATTTTCCTCATCAGAAAGTGAACTTGAACCGTTCACAAACACCTTCTTTTCAGCAAACCTTTTGTTTTGAACATTCTTTTTCTGATAATTCTTACCACCCTGATAACCACCCAACCAATTGTTTCGATTGTTGTTATGAAAACGCGGTGGAACAACAGGTTTCTTATAGTAAGCTTTATCTTTCTCAAAATTCATTTGCCTTTTTGTTTGTTTTAAACTTTTTACTTCAGACAACTCGATTTCAACCATTTTGAACACATTTGTTAATTTTGAAACATTTACATTCTCCAGAGGAAACTTATAATCTGAATACAACTTATCCGATCCCGACATCTTGTACATGACAAGAGTAGGTTCTTCATTTTAGTTGTTTTTGGACTTTTGTTTCAGAATGTATTTGTCCAAGAAACATTCTTCATCCTCAGCTGAATCACTATCCAAAACACTTTCAGCCATGCCTTTAACAATCTCAGTCTGAACACTATTATCACATGATGATGAAGAAAATGTCACATCAATTGAATCAGGAAGTTTCACTTCATTTTCATCTTCAAGATTAACCAACCCAGATTGCTTTTTCGAATAATTGTCTAGAACTGGTGGTGGAACTTGATGAAAACCCACCCCGGTTCCATCACAGTATACATCTTCGCCTGCTTTGTTTTTCCCGATGGGTTTGGGAACAATGTGTTGCAAAACAAAGCTTGCAGAGCTGTAACTGTTCAATTTCCAATTTATACGCTCATTTTCAATCTTAGCTTCTTCAAATTGAAGTTTCAATTTAGCAATCTCATCCAATTGTTTGTTGATTAATTCTTCTTTAATTCTCAAAACACATTGCAATTGGCAATTTTCTTTGTATGTTTTACCGTTTCTATCATCATTATCTTTAACCGTGCTTTTAAGCTTCTCAAATTTTTTAGTAATCTGACGATTTTCAAGAACTAACCTCTCATTTTCTTTTCTAACCTTTTCTTGATCAATTTTATCATTTTCAATTTTGTTAGTTAATTCTTTTAATCGTTCAGTTGAAGCTTTCACCATTTTATCACGATCAAGAATTTGATCCTCAACACATCTGACTCTAGCAGTCAGATCATCAACCTTCTTACCGTTGAGATAAGTGACTGTACTACAAACTTTGCATTCTTTGATGCAATTTTTGCAGTCAACATCATCACTGACTTTCTTACCTGACTCAGTTGTTGACGCGTTTGAACTGACCTGGCTTTTAGACTCAGAGACGGATTTAGAGTCTACCTCAAGTGCCTTAGCAGCCAGCACCTTGTCAGCCATCTTTCCCATGTTTTCAGCATTCAACTTTTGAGTCGTGTCAATGATTCCAGTATCAATCTTCTTTGACTTCTCTTTTTCTTCCTCTTTCTCTTCTCCGTTTCCCCACCATTTTCTTTGCCAATAATCATCTTCTTCTTTCATTTCTTTAATTATGGTTTCCATATCAAGAGTGTTATGGTCAATAGCAATGTTTCCCTGGGGGTCAAGATAACATTCTCTGTCTGGATCCCATCTGTTTGCTCTTTTTGCTTCAAGATAGATACCAGATATTCTGATCATTTTGTTCTGAGCTATCAACTTTCTGTGACCATACTTTTGTTCTTCAGTTCTGTTGTCTTTCCAAGGAACAGGTTCAGATTTTGCCATGAATGCATATCCAACCGCATCCTCCTCAGGTAACAACTCACTCCAGTCGAAACCTTCATCGTCATGAATCACCGCAAGAGCTCTGGATTTCTCTTTGTTATCCTCAAGCTGCTTCATCCTTGGCGGTTCTGATTTATTCTGATGATAAATCGCCTTCTTGTAGTAATCTTCTCTGAACGGGTTTTCAGACTCATCAGCATACGCGTTTCGACATTCGTGCTTAAAGTAACCTTTCTGTTTACACTTAAAGCATGTCACTTTAGACTTGTCAAAGCCCAACTTTGTAGATGGACCACCAATAGACTTTCTTCCTGTAATCTCCATGAAACGCTGTGCCCGACGAACTGCACTGGCCATACACCACCTTATGTCGATCAGTTCCATCTCCTCAGGATCTATCTGATCGTAATCTTCTTTCGTCAGGTTGGTGTTACCAATCTTCCCTGCCACAAGACTTTCATATGATTCCAGCACCGACGCTAGAAAAACCATCTGTTGTTTAGCAGACTCCTCGCTGAAATTCTGAGCGTTCTTTAAATCTACAGCGATGTTGCATTGGAATAAATTCTTTGCATCAGATTGGTTTGAATGTGACGAAGAACCACTGTGAAATCCACTGCTTTGACTCTCTTTGCTTGAAGTGTTGGAATTCTCAGCAGAAAACGCTGTCTTGGGAGATGTATTCTTTGGCATCATGCTTTTTGGATAATACAAATCCAAGTTCTGTTGATAAGTCGAGTGATTGACTTTGTGAGTTTTCTTTATCTCCAGCTCGTGACTCTCTAGTCTTTCAATCAACAGATCCACCGTAAGCACTTCAGGTTTGATCATATTCTTCAACATCAAAGCATAATATTGCCAATCCATCTCATCTGGCAATGCATCAAACAATTTGTCAATCAGCTCTTCTTTAGTATAGAAAATTTCATGTCTCGCCAGTTCCAGCTTCAGATGCCCAAACCTCTCAATCATTTTACAAACTGATTCATTCTTTAAAGACCCAAACAAATCAAACTCTTTTCTAAGTAGTTTCTTTTTGTTTTTCACTATTTCTGCACTTCCTAAACATTTGATTCTCAACTTATCCCAGAGATCTTTAGCAGTCGTGTATTCGATCAAAGATATTATATCTTCTCGAACAGATTGAAACAGCAACGCAATACATTTTTGCTCAGCAACAAACGATTCTATTTCGTCAGGTGATGTTAAGCTTTCACCATTTTTGCCTCCATCATTGTATCCATTCTTTAGACTCTTCCAACTAGGATAAGCAAATGCCCTCAACCAATCGTCAAACTTCTTGGCCCACCGACTGTACTCTTCGACAGCCATCAACTTCGGGGGTTTGTTATATGTTCCAAATGCGCTTTCAACTTCCAAAGCATCCGATAACTTTTTCTTTTTATTTGGCGTATTCTCATTGGTGTTGCTAGAAGAATTATCATCTCCAGAATTTCCAGCAAAAGCATACATGTCGCTAAATGGGTTCATGAATAGATCATCCATTTTGTACGTACCTGAAAAAATCAGCAAACACTTAGAAATTTCTTGATTTTGAAAAATACAGATTCAAGCGGAAACACTTGAAGCGAACTCAGCTTTAAAGCAATATAGCTTTTCAAGCGAAATCACAAATCAAGTTCAAGCGAAACCCTTCAAGCGAACTTGAAGTGAAATTAGTCTACTTGAAGCGAAACCCCTTAATTCACTTGAGTTTTCAAGCAAAACCTCAACTCAAGCGAACTGAGACTATATTTTCAAGCAAAAGGTGATTTTCAAGCGAGATCACATATGAATTTCAAGCGAGAACACCTATGACGTCATCTTTTCACAAACATTTTCAAGCGAACATATAATTTTGATCAATTTTAAGCCGTATTTTAGTCCGAAACTTTCAAAGATTAGTTAATACTCTATTTCGCTTGATATATATGAGTTTCAGGCCATTTCAACCGTAAAAATATGTCCAAATCATAAAAGAATGAGTAGAAGTAAGAAAATCCGATGATTTCAAGCTGCAATGGTATGAACTCCTTGTCCTGAGCTCTGATACCACTTGTTGGACCGTGTTCGTGACCCTAAACAGTCAGTAAAGGCAGTTCATCATCATTTACTAAGGCGGAATCAAAGTAAACAACGTCACAATAGCTTGTTCCTTTCAATTCTTTTCTATTAATGCTTTTCCGAGACTTTACAATGATTTCTGATGAAATTTTGGCAGCACCTTGTCTCACATACAATGATCATGTCCGCTTCAAATGACAACACACACAACTTATTTATAGCCGTAGCTAGTTCGCTTGAATGAACATCATGCCTATTCAAGCAAACTGACATGTTGTTGGTTTCGCTTGAAATGTAACAAGTTGCTTTCAAGCGAACTCACATATTGTTGATTTCGCTTGAACTGCTTCTTGTTACATTCAAGCGAACTCACTTATATAAACATGTACAAACCCTAATTTCAACTCTATTGTGTGCTCGTTCATTCTATCTAGACCTAAGACTCAATTAAGACGAAGTTAACAGACACTAAGTGCACCAACAGGATTCACAGCTGTCATATTTCCGTTAGAAGCGGACTAGCCGTTGCTGTTGGTAACTAGTCGTTATACTGTCTGTCATCATTGATAAAACCTGCTATAATCATCATTGCAAAATATAGAGTTAGAGATAACTCCTCAAATGCCTTTACAGACAAGAAGATCCTTCTGTTTGTGGAGAATGAATCCTTCTACACAGTTTGCTATTAACCTTCCTGCACTTTAATATCTGCATAAACACTTTAACTGTTAGATAGCCATGTCCGACCTGGGTGGATGGTCCACGGTTTTGCTGGTGAAATCCAGGCCAGATGATTTTGATACATAATGAATGGGTGATAACATTAAATTTTTTTAACTACAACTGTTGTTGTTTCTTTCCTCTTTATTTTTCATGTATGCTTTCTATTTTCAAAGATATCATCGCCAAACAATTGGAAAGTTATTGGAAATCTGATGATAATGTTAAACTTTTAACAGAAAACTTGAAGTGTTCATACAAATGTGGATCAATGATCCTTAACCAAAAAGGATAAGAGACAACTTGCAGCTTAGAAAAAGTTAGAATATAACATACCAGAGAATCCAAGTTAGGATTCTATATCCTTGTAAACTAATACAGAATAAAATGTGTGAAAAGTAAAGTTTCCAGGATCCAGGATCCTTATTGTCAGAACTTGTATAACTTTAGAGCTCCAAGATCCTGCAAGAAAAACAAACTTGGGACCAAGCCAAATAATTGGGAATGAACCCATAATAACTGGGGACAAGCCCAAATAATCTGGGGACAAGCCCAACAAACTTGGGACAAGCCCAAATAAACTGGGGACAAGCCCAAATAAACTGGGGACAAACCCAACAAACTGGGGACAAGCCCAAATAAACTAGGTACAAGCCTAAATAAACTGAGGACAAGCCCAACAAACTGGGGACAAGCCCAAATAAACTGGGGACAAGCCCAAATAAACGGATGTAAACTGGGGTCAAGCCCAAATAAACTTGTGTAAACTGGAGTATGGCCCTCACTGGCGACTATCCAAACTTGAGCGACATGAAAATGCCGAAACCTTAGCTAACGTGAAAACGTTAGAAACCTTAGGAACGGATGTATGGTACGTCTACCATTATACGTAGGATCCCGAATACAGCCAGTACAATGAAATTGTCAACCCCTAAAGCGAGTACTGTTCCCATTGCCATGAACTATACCAGGATCATCGTTAAGGATTGATTAACAACTAGTTTCGCTCAATATACTTGAGATTCAACTCATTTTGTCCGATGAAACTTGTTGAATCCGAAAAATAAAAGAGAAATATGAGTAGAAAGATGAGAAAAGTGTCGAATCAGCTGATGTAGTATGAACTTCTCGTCCTGAAGCTCTGATACCACTTGTTGGACCGTGTCGTGACCCGAAAAGTCAATCCGAGTAGCTCATTCTCACATATTAAGGCGGAATCAGAATATGCAAGATTACACCAGCTTGTCCTATTAATTTCCTTTGCTTTTATTGCTTTTCTACTCAAAATTTGACAGAGTTTCGCTCCAGTTCACACACATATCTATGAGATCCGCTCAAATGACCCTCCTATATATAGACATGGCTGGTTCGCTTATATGACTTGACACAAAAGCGGACCAGACAAAACACTATAAGCGGACCAGACTATTGACACATAAGCGGACCAGACTATTGACACATAAGCGGACCAGACACTACCCTATGAGCGGACCTCTTCTACAAATGAACATAAAAGCGAACCTACTAATAAAATACATATTTTGACATTTTTGACCCTCTGTTGACCAATCTTGACTTCAGACTTTTTGTAGACGCAGTCAACAGACATTCCATGCATCAACAGACTCCCCTTTGGATGTTGACGTAGTCTTTACATATCTTCAGATCCGTAGTCTTCAGTCTTAGTCTTTTCTTCAACTCTGTCTTTTCATCATAAGCACTCTATCTTCACATTCCCATTGACTGTTGATCCAGACTCCCCCTTTCACAGACTCCCCCTCTCGATATGCTAGAATCTGAGATATCTGGGTCAAGCTTTGACAAATAGCTTCCGTTGGGAATAATGAAGATCAAACCTGTTACTCAACCAACAAACATTACAAACTATCTTTTCAACATTAAATCACAAACTCAATCAGTTATAGCAATCCACTCAAGTATTCAGGTCCAAGTTAATGACCCTGATTACTCAATTAATCTACCAAGTCCAATTTAATGACCTTGATTGATCATTTGACGAAACAAATTCATTTAAAACAACAATTTCAAAACAATTTCTGAAAATAACAAGTATCAAGTTAATGAACTTGTTTTTGACTATTCAATAAATCAAACTCTATCAAGATAAGCTCTCCTCATTCTTCAGTCCAGAATCTCCTGCATCTGCTTCAAATATCTAAGAATCCAACAATCAACTCTCCACTTTGGTTTGTCAGAAAATAAAGCAGAAATAAAATCTTTTTGAATTTTATAAAGTGTTCTAAACTAAGAAATGAAATACAGAAAACTTAAATTGCAGAAATTAAACAAAGTAAACTATTTACAAACATATTTTTGGTGAGCGTGTCAGGGAATCATATCAGCTTTTTAGACAAATCACAAGTACCGTTAAGCTACATTACATACTCAGAATTAAACAATTTACCTCGATTGTCGATATACTGATCCATCTTAAATTCTCACACAAATTTCAACTTATTCAGGATACGATTTAGATGAATTAAGAACTTAGATCATTCATGTGTCCCACCTCTTGAATATACTCCCGTATCCAGAATCCCAATAATCAGTCTTACAGGTGAGTATACTACAATGATATCTGTATATAAATTAGGTATGCGATGGCCGAGGGATCTCAGGTCGATACTTCCGTATACGCAGAGAGATATTAGCTTCGACTTTTCAGTGTGTCCCCTTTAGAGGATCTTTTTGCTTACAACAGCAGCATTTATCAATTTTATTGTTTCAGCATGCTGAGGGTTTAATGCTGTGTTTCAAGCATTGCAGCAAGTATTAGCCAGGGACTAGGTCAGAACCACCGTTCAGCAGAAGTCCCGGAATAATACCCCAGACATCATTGAGTATAAAGACCTAGTATATCAGATTAAGAGACCTTTCAAACGAGATTTCAGGGGTTACCTATATATCCAAGTAGTGTTCCCCTCGAATTCACAAGTTTGAATTTTAGGTTTATATCCCGAATAAATCTACTAAATGTGCGAAAACCTATCGACACATCATCAGTAAGATTGTTTAACTCTTTTATACTTTACAAATCTTTAGCATACTGTAATCGTCTAGCTGATGTACTATCATTTTCCCTATATACACAAGCTCTTTTTCAGATTTTATCATGTTTTTGTATTTTTGCATTTTTTACTGTTTTTGTATTTTCTGAAAATAACTATGTACAAACATCTACTCCCCCTAAATACCAAAACAAGTAAAAATTCGACAAACCATTGCAGATTGTTTCTCGTCTTCATCCGCAACAGTACTCTCATCAACGCCAATTATGCCATCCGACACCGACAGAAGCTTCATACCATTCAATTTTAACAAATATTTAAACCGATTTTTATCAAAAGCTTTGGTATGTAAATCAGCTTTCTGTTCGTCTGTGTGGATTTTCTCAATTCGTATCAACTTTTTCTCAAAGCAATCACGAATAAAGTGATGACGAATTTCTATGTGTTTAGTTTTAGCGTGATGTACTGGATTCTTTGTTATATTTATAGCGGCCTCATTGTCAACAAAAAGAGGTGTGTTAAGAAACTGCAAACCGTAGTCGCGCATCTGTTGCTGTATCCACAAGATCTGAGAGCAGCAACTGCTAGCAGAAACATACTCCGCTTCACAAGTAGATAACGCCACAGACGTTTGTTTCTTACACTGCCAGGTAACCAATCTAGGACCAAAGAACTGGCATCCTGCAGTTGTTGACTTTGAATTGACTTTGCAGCATCCGAAATCCGAATCGGAATACCCTTCGAGCGTAAAATCACCTTTCCTAGGATACCACAACCCCAATGAAGGAGTTCCTTTCAGGTAGCGCAATATCCTCTTCACAATGATCATATGTGATGCTCTCGGGTTAGACTGAAATCTTGCTGCGAGGCACGTTGGGTACATTATATCAGGACGTGAAGCAGTTAGATACATTAAAGAACCTATCATGGATCGATAAAAAGTTTCATCAGCCCTGTCTCCGGTGAGATCTGGGTGAATCCCATGATTTGTTGCAAGTGGGGTAGCAGCTGGAGTAGAACTTGACATCCCAAATTTCTCTAGAATATCATGAACGTACTTTGACTGATGAATGAAAATTCCCTCAGGAAGTTGTTCAACTTGTAATCCCAGAAAGAATTTCATCTCCCCCATTGATGACATTTCAAATTTCTGCTTCATCACTGATTCAAAATCTTTACATAGATTTTCATTTGTCGACCCAAAGATTATATCGTCCACATAAATCTGAACAATCAGAAGATGACCATCAACGACTTTAGTGAAGAGAGTGGCATCCACTTTTCCACGAATGAACTTGTTGGCTAGTAGGTGTTGAGACAAAGTCTCGTACCAAGCTCTCGGGGCCTGGTGTAAACCATACAGCGCTTTGTCCAATAAGTAGACCTTGTTTTTGTGGATTGGATCAGTAAAGCCCGGCGGCTGACCGACATAAACCTCCTCTTTAACCTTCCCGTAAAGAAACGCCGATTTAACATCCAACTGATAAACTTTGAAGTTCTTCCAAGACGCAAATGCTAGGAAAATTCTGATTGCCTCTAGTCGTGCTACAGGAGCATAGACTTCAGTAAAATCAATTCCCTCATGTTGACTAAATCCCTGAACAACGAGTCGAGCTTTGTTCCTTACGACAACTCCTCTATCGTCCCTCTTACACTTGAGCACCCACTTGGTGTTAATTTTCCTATGACCATCCGGCAAATCAACTAACTTCCACACTCCCAATTTCTCGAATTGACTAAGTTCCTCCTGCATTGCATTGACCCAAGAGTCTTCAGTAAGCGCCTCTTTGTAAGTTCTTGGTTCAACCTGCGAGATAAAACAACTTAATGAGAATTCTGTTTGCAAAGGAGCAACTTGTGTATAAAAACATGTAAGCCCTTTATCAATCTGATTTCGAGTGCGAACGCCTTTCTGCAATTCTCCTATGATCAACTCCTCTGGATGATATGAAAAAGTTCGCGGCATCACTTCACTTGGAACATCTACATTTCCCTCCAGATTAGTAACATTCTGCTCTGCATCTTGTTCACCAACTTGGTTTGTTTGACTTAAAATCTGAATTTGCTCCCCCTCAGAATCTGAATCACCATGATCAAAGACTGGCATGTTTTCAGCTTCTAGATTATCATTCTGAACCGACTGATTATCCTGAGCAACTTCATTCTGTTGGACATCATCATGTTCACCAGCATTACTTGGACCTGCTTCATCGTCATTTGAAGTTTCCCGTGGTCTCCTCGAATACTCAGCTGGGAACCTTAATTGCGACTCATATTCACGCAAAATATCCAACTCATCAAAGAAATCTTCATCATCCTCTGATTCTTCTCTCATGTCAAACGAATCCCAAAGTTTGTCATAATGATAACGCCATGAATCACCAGGATTCTGCGGCGGCATAGTATATCCTTGACATTCAACATTTGCAGCTTCAATAATCCGCTTCTCACTTGGAACGAAGACACGTCGCAATGGATTTGAATAACCAACAAATATACCCTCAATGCACTTCGGACCAAACTTCCCAAAAGGTTCTATAACCGTACAAGGTGACCCGAACGGTTCTAGATACTTCAAATTTGGTTTGCGGTTATTTATTAACTCAAAGCATGTTTTGTTGAACTTCTTGACAGTAAGAACCCTGTTGAGCGTATAGCATGCGGCGGAAACAGCTTCAGCCCAAAAATTTATCGGTAACTTTGAATCTGCGAGCATAGTTCTAGCCGTCTCGATTAGTGTCCGGTTTTTGCGTTCTGCGACTCCATTCTGCTGCGGAGTGTACGGAGCACTAAACTCATGCAAAATACCTCTTTCATCACAAAATTCTTCCATCTTGCTGTTCTTGAATTCAGTACCATTGTCACTTCGAATTCTCTTGATACGCCTTTGGTACAAATTCTCAATCTTCCTGAACAGACCCATCAAACTGTCAAATGTTTCATCTTTCGTCTTCAAGAAAGAAACCCACAAAAATCTGGAATAATCATCAGTAACGACCAAACAATAGTAATCTCCTGTAATACTTTTGACATTCACCGGACCAAACAAATCCATGTGAAGTCTTTCCAGAGGTCTCGAAACTGAATTGACTTGCTTTGTAGGGTGTGACTTCTTCTTCTGCTTGCCTTTGATACAACTAATGCACTCCCCTTCCAGATGAAAACCTTTGATATTAACTCCCAATACCAAATCATTGTGCACCAAATGATTCATTTTTCTAAGATGTATATGCCCCATCTTTCGGTGCCACAATCTTGATTCTTTCTCAGTTGCTCTAGACACGAAACAATGTGCTTGACCAGTAGTTGTAGTTGCTACAGACATATCTAACACATATAAATCATTAACTCTAGGTGCCCTCATGATAATCCAATCTTCAGGTATAACAAAACCAGGTTTCAAAATCAAACATTCTTTATCAGTGAAGTGAGTAGTATACTGATTGTCACAAATCTGCGAGGTACTAAGCAGATTGTTCTCCAGCTCAGTGATGTAGTTAACTCTCTCAAACGTCACAATCCCATTGGATAATGTTCCTTCACCAACAATTCGACCACCTTCATGACCTGCAAATCCCACATAACCACCATTGATATTCTTCACATCATACAGTAATGCAGATTTTCCTGTCATATGTCGAGATGCGCCACTATCCATGATCCATCTTGAAATGGCTCTTGGAAGATCCTGCACATACCACAAGTTGATTTTAAAACATTTCAATAAAGATGCCGATTCATGCTTCGCGATCCAGGAAGCTCCGGCCATTCAAACTGCTTATTCGAACATGGTGTCCACCCAGGCTTCATCAGCCTTAGGTGTAACCTTGACTCTCGCAATTTGAATTTTGAAATTTTCAGCCTTCAAAGGTGGAAAATTTGCATCATAATCAACCGAAATTGATTCTTCAGCCTTTTTCACTTCAGAAGTTGAAATTTTCATTTCTGATTTTGGTTTCCAAACTTGTTGAGATAATGCAACCCGTTTGTAAAATTTGTCATTTTTAGTTACCATTTTCTTTACAGGTTCATTTTTCACTTTGATGTTGTCATTTTTCACATTCTTTTTCTCAACAAAGATTGATGCTTTACCCTTCACATCAACTTTCTTCTGTTGAAACTTCACATTTTCAATCTTAGGCTTCACATTGGTACACTTTCGTGCAATGTGACCAACTTGATTACATCTGAAACATGTTCGAGTATCAACAACTCGACTTGTGCCTTCAGACCGATAATGTGAAGCTCTTTTCTCAAAGAACTCTTTATTTGATTTTGAAAAAATTTCATTTTCCTCATCAGAAAGTGAACTTGAACCGTTCACAAACACCTTCTTTTCAGCAAACCTTCTGTTTTGAAAACTCCTTTTCTGATAACTCTTACCACCTCGATAACCACCCGACCAATTGTTTCGATTGTTATTATAAAAACGTGGTGGAACAACAGGCTTTTTGTAATAAGCTTTATCTTTCTCAAAATTCATTTGCCTTTTTGTTTGACACAAACTGTTCACTTCTGATAACTCAACTTCAACTAACTTGAAAACATTTGTCAACTTTTTCACATTAACATTCTCAATGGGAAACTCAGAATCCGAATACAACTTATCAGATCCAGCCATCTTGTACATCACAAGACCCGGTTCATCACTTAAGTTGTTTTTGGATTTTGATTTCTGAATGTACTTGTCCAAGAAACACTCATCTTCCTCAGTAGTGTCACTATCCATTTTTAGTACATTTTCAACAACACCTTTTACAATATCATTTTGGACACTATCGTCATTGGAAGACGTAAACATGACATCAATGTTCTCTGGAAGTTTAACTTCACTTTCTTCCTCAATTTCCACCAAACTAGACTGCTTTTTCGTGTAGTTGTCTAAAATTGGCGGTGGAACTTTGTGAAAACCTACACCCGTTCCATCAGAAAATACATCCTCGCCATCTTTGTTTTTCCCTATAGGTTTAGGAACAATATGCTTCAAAACAAAGCTTGCTGATTTATAGCTGTTAAGCTTCAACTGGATTCGTTCATTCTCAATTTCAGCTTCTTGAACTTTAAGTTTCAGTTTAGCAATTTGATCCAGTTGTTCATTAATCGATTCTTCTTTTAATCTCAAAACAGCTCTTAGATGTTCATTTTCTTTAAATGTTTTGCCATTACGATCATCACTATCTTTGACAATGTTTTTCAATTTCTCAAACTTTTCAGAAATCTGACGGTTTTCAAGAATTAACTTTTCATTTTCAGATTTTATTTTCTCACGTTCAGTTTTATCATTTTCAATTTGAGCCGTTAATTCTTTGATCCGTTCAGTTGAAGCTTTTACAGTTTTGTCACGATCGAGAATCTGATCTTCAACATTTCTAACCTTTGTTGTCAGATTCTGAATTTTCTCATTGTTAAGATACGTGACAGTGCTACAAAAATTGCATTGTTTGGTACAATTTTTGCAGTCAGCATTCCCGTCAATCTTGTTACCTGACGCATTTGTTGACACACTTTGACTGACCGATCCCTTTGACTCAGTAACAGAATTAGGATCTACCTCAAGTGCTTTTGCAGCTAGCACTTTGTCAGCCATCATTCCCAGGTTCTCAGCTGTCAACTCTTGCGTAGTATCAATTAAACCTGTATCAACCTGCTTTTCTTTCTTCTCTTTCTCCTCTTTCTCCTTTCTCTCTTTCTCTTTCTCTTCTTCAATCATTTTCGAAGTTGGAGTTCCCCACCATTTGTGTTGCCAATACTCATCATCTTCTTTGTATTGCTGAATTATGACTTCAATATCAAGTGTACTATCATCAATCGCAATATTTCCATACTCATCAAGATAGCACTCTCTATCTGGATCCCATCTATTGGCTCTTCTTGCATCCAGATAGATACGAGATATTCTAATGATTTTGTTTTCAGCTATCATTTTCCTGTATTGATATTTTTGCTCTTCAGTTCGATCGTCTTTCCATGGAATAGGATCATCATTTCTTGCCATAAATGCGTAACCAATCGCATCTTCTTCTGGTAGAACCTCTTGACTCCAATTATAACCCTCATCATCGTAAATCACTGCCAGAGCTCTAGATTTCTCTCTGTTGTCTTCAACCTGCTTCAATCTAGGCGGCTCGGATTTATTCTGGTGATAAATCGCCTTCTTGTAGTAATCATCTCTGAAAGGGTTCTCCGACTCATCAGCATAAACGTTTCGGCATTCTCGTTTGAAGTGACCCTTCTGTTTACACTTGAAACAAGTCACCTTCGATTTATCGAACCCCAGCTTGGTAGAAGCACCACCAATTGTTTTTCTGCCAGTAATTTCCATGAATCTTTGTGCACGACGAACAGCATTTGCCATAGCCCAACGGATATCAATCAGTTCCATTTCCTCCGGATCAATCTGATCGTAATCTTCTTTTGTCAGATTTGTGTTGCCTATCTTACCAGCTACCAACCCTTCATACGATTCCAACACCGATGCTAGGAAGATCATCTGCTGCTTAGCCGATTCCTCATCAAAGTTCTGAGAATTCTTCAAGTCTATTGCGATGTTGCATTGAAAACGATTCTTTGCATCAGAATGACATCTAGAAGATGAAAATCCACTGTGATAACCACTGTGACTTCCACTGCTTTGACCACTTTGATTTTCTTTGCCAGCTGTCAGCACATTTTCAGCAGAAAACGCAGTTTTTGGAGAAGTTACTTTTGGCATCATGCTCTTTGGATAATACAAATCCAAATTCTGCTGGTAAGATGAATAATTAACTTTGTACGTCTTCTTCAACTCCAACTCATGACTTTCGAGTTTCTCAATCAGCAAATCTAATGTCAACTTTTCTGGTTCTTTGATGGTATTCTTCAGCATCAGTGCGTAATATCTCCAATCCATCTCGTCAGGCAATGAATCGAACAATTTTTCGATAAGATCTTCTTCAGGAATGTCGATATCATGTCTTACTAACTCCAGCTTCAGATGACCAAACCTTTCTATCATTTTACAAACTGACTCATTCTTTAGACATCCAAACAGATCAAACTCTTTTCTAAGAAGTTTCTTTTTGTTTTTCTTAATTTCTTGACTACCTATACATTTCTTTTCTAACTTTTCCCAAAGATCTTTTGCATTTGAATAGTCGATCAAGGCAATAATGTCTTCCCGGACTGACTGGAATAACAATGCCACACATTTCTGTTCAGCTACAAACGAGTCAATCTCCTCGGCTGCTCTTAAAGTTTCACCATGTTTCTTTCCATTGGCATAACCGTTTTTCAAACTTTTCCAGCTAGTAAATGCGAATGCGAATGCCATCAACCAGTCTTCGAACTTTCTGGACCACCTACTGTACTCCTCAATAGCCATTAGCTTTGGGGGTTTATTGAACGTTCCGAATGCGCTTTCAGATTCCCAAGCTTCCTTCTTCTTTTCTTTCGGAGTATTCTCGTTCTCGTTCGTATTGTTGTTGTTTGTAGAAATATCATCTCCCGAGTTTCCTGCGAATGCGTACATATCGCTGAAGAGATTCATGAAAATATCATCCATTTTGAACGTACCTGCAAGATTATCAAACACTTAGAAAAATTTTTCGAAGTTTTGAAAAACAGAACCACAAAAGCGAACCAATCTGTGCTCGTGACAGATAAGCGAACCAAACAGGTTCAGATAACCGAACCAGAAAGTGTACTAATGAGCGAACCAGACAATGTCTGTTCGAGCGGACCAGCTAATGTTCGTTCGAGCGAACCAGCTAATGTTCGTTCGAGCGAACCAGCAAAATTCGTATGAGCGGTCCAGAGAATGATCGTTCAAGTGGACCACGTAGTGTCCGTTCGAGCGGTTCAGAATATTATCGTTCGAGCGGACCAGATAGAACGTAACAGCGGACCAGACTTGCGATGACCGAAAAAGCGGACCACAGTTTTTAACTGATTTTTAGTCCGAATTACAATCTGATACTTTCAAGGGTTGTACTACTCTTAATTCCGATCACAATGACATGATTATTGTTCAATTTCGACCGCTAATTCGTTCCAGATCTGAAGATGAAGTTTCTGTCCGTGAACCGATCGAGTTTTTAGAAAAATTGATTGATTTTTACTGTGTTTTAAAGTCTGATACTGTTAAGGATTGATTAACAACTAGTTTCGCTCAATATACTTGAGATTCAACTCATTTTGTCCGATGAAACTTGTTGAATCCGAAAAATAAAAGAGAAATATGAGTAGAAAGATGAGAAAAGTGTCGAATCAGCTAATGTAGTATGAACTTCTCGTCCTGAAGCTCTGATACCACTTGTTGGACCGTGTCGTGACCCGAAAAGTCAATCCGAGTAGCTCATTCTCACATATTAAGGCAGAATCAGAATATGCAAGATTACACCAGCTTGTCCTATTAATTTCCTTTGCTTTTATTGCTTTTCTACTCAAAATTTGACAGAGTTTCGCTCCAGTTCACACACATATCTATGAGATCCGCTCAAATGACCCTCCTATATATAGACATGGCTGGTTCGCTTATATGACTTGACACAAAAGCGGACCAGACAAAACACTATAAGCGGACCAGACTATTGACACATAAGCGGACCAGACTATTGACACACAAGCGGACCAGACACTACCCTATGAGCGGACCTCTTCTACAAATGAACATAAAAGCGAACCTACTCATAAAATACATATTTTGACATTTTTGACCCTCTGTTGACCAATCTTGACTTCAGACTTTTTGTAGACGCAGTCAACAGACATTCCATGCATCAACATGCGCTACTGGCGAAACTGGGGACAGGCCCAAACTGGGGACAAGCCCAAAACTGGGGACAAGCCCAAATAACTGGGGACAAGCCCAAATAAACTTTGGAGAGTTGGCCAACCACTTTGATCTTCTGTAAAATGATAACAACTCTGCAAAAGCTTAAACTTTATGAAAATAGATGTTAAATGTTTAACATCTTTGCCTTATGATAAGTAATAAGTATAAGATGAATGAAAATGAAACTAATGTGTTACCAAATGTAGAATCATATATCCTTTGAGGATCCCGGATCCTTAATCAGAATACTGGCATCGCTGAGGATCCCTGATCCTTCTTACATAAAGTACTTTTTGAGATAAACAACATTCCAAGCTCTTGGTAAGAGGTCACCATCCATTGTCAACAAACGATATGCCCCCTTTCCTGCTTCGGCTTCAATTAAGTAGGAACCTGACATTCTTGTTGTATGCTCCAGCCATTCTTTGTCGATGAAGGATATTGCTGTGTCTTTGACAAGGATCACATTTCTTGGCATAATCCACAACATCGTTCTTCATAGCAGGCCAATAGTATCCTGTTCTAAGGATCCTTGAGAACAGTACTCTGCCCCCAGTGTGGTTTCCACAATCTCCTTCGTGAAAATCCTTTAAGACTTCTTGAATTTCTGGATCCTCAATGCACCTTAGATATGTACCTGCAAGAGATCGTTTATATAACATGTTATTTAATATTGTAAATTGAGATACCTTGACTTTGAAATCCCTGGGGTTTTCTCCTGTAGGGATCTCTCCATGTTGTATATATCTCATGATTGGTAGGATCCATGATCCTGAATGTGATTGTGTATCATTACTAGGGATGATTGCAGAATCCTCCACTATCTTCATGGCTACGTGATCCTCAATTGCAGGATTTAAAACATGGATGATAAGTATTTTCACATCCTCTGGAATCTTCAGTGATGATCCGATATTAGCTAGAGCATCAGCTTCTGCATTTTCTTCCCTGGGTACCTATGATAGACTGAAAAAAGCAAAAGAATCTGCCAGTTTCCTGACTATTTCTAAGTACTTGATTAGCTTTTCACCTTTAACAGTGTAAGAACTGTTATAATGATTAGTAATTAATAGAGAATCTACATATACTTGAAGATACCTGATCCTCATATTATTAGCTAATTGCAAACCTGCTATCAAGGCCTCATACTCTGCCTCATTATTAGTGGTTTGGAATTCACATGCAATGGATTGGGGTATAATGTCCCCTTGTGGCGATTTTAGTAGTGTGCTTTTTCCAGTTCCTTTAACATTTGAAGCTCCATCCGTGAGGAGTGTCTAAGGATCCTTGGTCTTCTCAAGTTGTTGAACTTCTAATTCAGCTTCCCTTTATAGATCACTACTGGAATCAGCCACAAAGTCAGCTAAAGCTTGGGACTTGATGGCAGTCCTGGGTTCATACTTAATGTCATATGCAATAAGCTTGATTGCCCACTTTGCCATTCTACCTGACATTTGAAGTTTCCTAAGAACATTCTTGATAGGAAGGTTAGTTTTCACAATAATGGTGTGAGTTTCTAAATAATGTCTATGTTTAGCAGAAGCCATAATTAAATCAAGAATTAATTTCTCTAAATGAGAATACCTGGCCTCAGCATCAAGTAGACTTTTACTTACATATTATACCGGATGTTGAGAGCCTTCATGATCCTTAACTAGGATCACACTTACTGCTTTAGCTGAAATAGCTAAGTATAAGGATAACAATTCTCCATTTTCTGGTTTCATCGGGGCTGGTGCTAAGGATAGATAATCCTTAAGAACCTTGAGTGCAGCTTCATGCTTATCAGTCCACTCAAACTTGCCTTGAGCAATTTGTCTACCTCTTCTTGGATAATGGCATTCCTTTCAAGTGCAAACTTTCTCCTTTTTTGGTGTATTGGCTTGAAAGATCTATCAATACCAAGTTTGTGAGTAATAACATTCTTAGATATACCTGTCATATCTTCATGTTTCCAAGCAAAGGTAGATTTTCTTCTTTCCAAGAAGGATACTAAATCCTGCTCAATACTATCTAGGATCCCGAATCCTATAAAAATTTTGGATTCAGGATCCTCTGGGTTCAACATAATATCCTTGATGTCTTGCTCTCTTGACTCCATGACGTCTTGCTCCTTGGAGGCTGGCTTCATTGAAGAAGTGTAACAGTTCTTTGCCTCCTGCTGATCACTTTCTATCTTCACCATATCTCATAGAGTTGGGAGCTTGACATATTGATGATATGTTGAGGGGGACTGCCTTCATATCGTGTATCCATGGCCTGCCAAAGATAACATTACAGCAAGATAAGCAATCAATAACATAGAATTTTTTTTAACATAATTCACTCCCTCTATATAGATAGGAAGTTTGATGTCCCCCAATGTAATCTTTGTCTCTCCACTGAATCCCACAAGGACAGATGATCTTTGGACAATATCGGATTCAAGGATGTCCATTCTATTGAGGACATCCAACTGGATTATGTTCACTGAGCTTTTCCCATCAATGAGAATCCTGCGAATAAAATGGTTAGATATAAATAATGTAATAACCAAACCGTCATGATGAGGATCATGTATGTCGACACGGTCATCCCCATCAAAGTATATGACTTTTTCCTGGGTAAGGATGGAAGTTCGAACAGGTCTGTCCCTATTCTCCATCTTTGTTTCCTTTGCATGTCTCTTAGCTGCTGAGAACTTCCGGAGATGAAATGGATGATTTGAGCATCAGCTGGTGGAGGAGGAGCTTTTTCAGGAACTTTCTCAGGATCCTTGATCCTTGACTTTTTCCTTCCAAGCAATTCCTTCAAGTATCCTTTACTCAAAAGATAACCTATCTCCTTCCTTAATGCTATGCACTCATCTGTGAGATGACCAGAATCCCCATGGTAAGCACACCATTTCGATTCGTCTTTGGTGGCAGGCGGTTTGTCATTCTTCCTTGGCCACCTAACCTTGTCACCTAAACTCTGCATAGAAAGGATTAGTTCATTATTATCAGCAGAAAAACAATATTCAGAAATAGGAGGATAATCCTCATCATCTTCCTCTTGTTCCACAGCATGCACATTCTGGTTGTCATGCTTGGAGTATTGATTGGATCAGTTATCCTTGAGATAGGATCCTTATTTGT
Organism: Helianthus tuberosus; assembly: GCA_030545235.1. Taxonomy (NCBI): domain Eukaryota; kingdom Viridiplantae; phylum Streptophyta; class Magnoliopsida; order Asterales; family Asteraceae; genus Helianthus; species Helianthus tuberosus. Next base: position 125,844,889 of record CM060351.1, on the reverse strand, counting down.
CTTGCTTTGAGGATCCTGACAATCTCTCGTGGATCCTTTTGTCATCCTCTAAACGGATGAACCTAAGGGCCCTGTTCCTTTCCTCATCTAAGTTCCTGCAAGGGGTCATGACAAGATCATCATAGAACATTGAATCCCTAAGTAAACCCATTTTAAAGGCTTCTACAGCCGTAGCTATATCCGGGTTAGGGATATCTAAGGATTCTTTACTAAACTTAGTTATGTAATCCCTTAATGATTCATTATGACCTTGGGTGATCCTATATAAGTCACTAGTTAATCGTTCAAATCTCCTACTGCATGAGAATTGGCTATTAAACAAATTAACTAGATTAGCAAATGAAGTAATAGAGTAAGGAGGAAGACTTAGCAGCCATTTAAGAGCTGATCCTGTCAGTGTGGATCCGAAACCCTTGCATAGACATGCTTCTTTTAACCTCTCTGGGATGGGATTGATCTCCATCCTTTCTCTATATTGAGCTACATGCTCTTCTGGATTCGTTGAACCATCATACAGCTTCATGGTTGGTATTTGAAGTCTCTTCGGTATCTTAGCATCACAAATAGGTGGTGCAAAACGAGATATCTTGTGGCTTCCATCTAGAATTTCAGGAATGGGCTTAACCACCCCTGGAACGCTGGATATCATATCCTTAAGTTTTTGTAATTCTCTGGCCATAGCTTGGTTGATACCTGTATCATGCACAAAGCCATGGTTAGCATTGCAAAAATTATTCAAAGTGTTACCTCCTGAAGGATTCAAGTTTGGAATTCCAGATGTGAATCCATGTTGATGGGATTCTGGCATAACCGAGGGACCAGGGGAAGCAATGGTCTGCATTGGTATGAAGTCTCCTAGATGAACATCTAAACTTCCGGGTTGCACACTCCTTAAGTATCCTTGATCCTGGAAGATGTTGGATCCTTGATGTGCTGTGAATGAAGGTCTTGGAGGATAATCCATGGATCCGAAAACCTGAGATGAGGATCCTTGAACCTGAAAAGGAGGATCCTTGAACCTGAGAGGAGAATCCTTGAACCTGAGAGGATCCCTGAACCTGAGAAGATCCTTGAACCTGAGATGATCCTTGAACCTGAAAGGATCCTTAAACCTGAGAGGATCCTTGAACCTGAGAGGATCCTTGAACCTGAGAGGAGGATCCTTGAACCTCAGAGGATCCTTGAACCTGAGAGGAGGATCCTTGAACCTGAGAGGATCCTTGAACCTGAGAGGATCCTTGAATCAGCTGCGTCCCCATGCATCCTCCTAAACTGGTGAAGAATCCCTGATGTTGAAATGAGGATCCTGAAGGCTGGAAAGAGGATCCTTGAGCCTGAGACATTGCCGATGATCCAGAACGCGTTCCTATTGATCCACCCTGGTATTGGACATCTGGAGATGCAAAGTGCTGGGAAGTTATGACCGGAGTGTCGAAATTCAGCGACCTCGGCAGCAAAGGGGGATGATCCTCTGCTGATTTTATCAATTTCACGAAGGATCCTGCCATTAGTTTCATCCTGTTGTTGCATGTATCCTCTCATCTGCAAAATCAAAGCATAAAGATCAATGTTAGTAAGTGTAGAGGAAGAAACAACAGTTGGTTTTGTGAAAACGGGGGTTGTCTTCTTCGGAGCATTCTTCTGGAATGCAGGGGGAAGATAATGCAATGGTGGAATGCCATGTGATGAGGAAACCACCGACATGGAACTTGAAGTAGTTTTTCCCTGAGAAGCCATGTGGTTGAAGGTGATGAACCGAAATGGCCGAAATGAACAAAATTTCTCAGAAATGAAGCACCAATTGCCCCACGGTGGGCGCCAAGCTGTTTTGGTCAAAAATCAAGCAAGGATAATGCAACCAAATCTTTTGTTGTGAGGAATGATGCTTGGTTAATTGAATAAATGACAAGTATATGAAATCAACGATGAACACCGAGATTTATACGAGGAAAAAGCCCTTGATCAATGAATGATCTCCGGCATAAAAAACCTCGGGTGATGGAAACTACCGATCACCAAATGAATTGCAAAAAACAATAATGATCCTTGTACAACTTCGGAAGAAAACAAGCTCAATACAATGAATTGCTAGTGTAAGTGTGTGTATTTCGCTAAGTGTTTGCAGAGAATTATGTGTTTGTGTGTGTTGAACTCGAATTATTCCTAAAATGAGCTGTTTTCCCCTTAAAAGATAGCAAAATATCAAGAAACCAACTTTCCTAAAAAGGTGGAGGTCACCCATGTTCTCCATAATGGTTATATTTCATCAAGCATGTGCCATATGAACGAATATTCCCTGAAATTCTAGCTAAGAATGAGTCCACTACGTCCATTACCTATGTATAAGCATTAAAAACGTGACAATTGTTAGAAAATGTAAGTTCTGTTAAGGATCCTGGATCCTCAGACTCTGGATCCTCAGACTCTCTGCATCATCCATTAAGGATCCGTGATCCATCCCCAGTCTCAGGATAGATAATCCTTAGCATAAAATTCATGCCCTAACATATGTATGTATGTATGTACTTGTAAACTGGTATGAAGCAATAAGGAAAAATAGATCAATTAATGTGTAGCTAATACATTAATAAATGTGACATGGCATAGGAAGCACTCAAACCTGTATGCGTATTTCGTACCGGCCCCTCCGGCGGAACGACATAGTCACCACATGCGGCCAACTCGCAGGCCCATGGGTGGGGCTCGCAACACCCAATAGATCTATCACTCATGCCCCTCGGTCCTTATACAAGGATTAATGGTCTTAAGCTAATGGCCTACCTATTCACGTGATCTAGCAGTACCTTTCCTTAGCTAATCATACCATGGTAATTGTTTGTAAGCAGTATGTAACATGTATTTCACCCCCGAAGTATAAAACTGAAAACAGTTAAAAGAAAAGGGGGACATGAACTCACAGTTTTGCGTTCCTTGTATCCGATGTAACTCAAAGCTTCCTCTAGAACGCACGACTACCTACATGCGTACTACGGTCTGTTAGACGAGCGGGTTGTGCCTTGCCTTAGTATTGATTAGTGCCCTTGAGTTACGTTTTAACGTGTCTTTGGTAGTATTCCAAGTATATAATCATCTGTTAAAATAATTAATATCTTATCTTTAAATTATGTTTAATTTTGGAATAATCGCTAAATAATATTTTGTAACAATACTTCTCAAGTATTTATATTCGTATTTCCTTCCCAAGGATGGGGGTATCTCATACATGTATTTTCGTATTCTTGTATTTGTATAACTTGCCATGTATTGGCGTCGTATTCCGGTGTATTATTCCAAATAAAAATATGCCAATATATTCCCAATATATATTTCCAAAACAATATATTTTCAAGTCTTACTTAGAAAATATATAAACTTATTTTGTCCAAAATAATGTATTTCAAGAAAATATATATTCTTCCCAAAAAATCATATATCTTCTAAATATACTAGGAAAATATATTTTCATCTCCCAAAAATAATATATTTTCTTCTTGTTGAGAAATATGATATAACTTAGTAATATGTACAAAAATCATATTTTCACTTCTTTTGTATCCAAAATAATATTTACCAAAAATAGAGGTATAACGGTATTTTCCGGAATACTTGTAAGTTACGTTCTTGTGTTCGGCTTCACAATATTTAAGTGTGTAACTTATATTTTATTCCTTGTAATCTTTGGTATTATTTTGGATTTGTAAGTTCTTGGTATCTGCAAGTTATATTATTTTATCCTAAAATAATATAACTATTCCACAAAGTATACAATTATCCACACAAGTGTCTTTAATATAAAATATATATTTATCCATTTTTATTTACAAAAACCAACCTCCAATATTTGTATTTTTGTAACAAAATTTATGGCAAGATTTATATTGAAAAACATAGTTTAAGACATACTTGTAAACACTTGTTTAGAAAATATTTTCTAAGTGTTTGTATTTTTAGAAAATTTTGCCATAGTTTCCTTTGAAAATGGAGGTATCCATGCTATTAAAGCATATCATTTTCTTTTCCAAAAAGCATCACAACAATCAACAATCAATCCCTAAATAATATTATACTTACCAAGTGCAAAAACTATACAACTTTCATAACAACATGAACTTGATCTTTCACAAAAACTTGTAGTAACTTGGTAATGTTTTTAGTAGGTCTAGTTATCCTTTAAAGTGTGTTTGTTCCTCTAAAAATCTCATTCTTAAAGAAACTAGGTGTTTACAACTTGTAAACATATTTTACAAAAATGTTTATTTATTAGATCTTCTTGTTTCATAAGTGTTTATACACTTGTTTTATCACCAAAAATAGTGTAGGTTTAAGTAAAGACCATGATCTATTAGAAATCACATTTTGAACTTGGTTTTATTGGAAAATCATTCACAAATCTTGGATCCACAAGACTAACAATTCACTTTGTTTATTATATTTTCAAGAAATCATTTCATTTATCAAGTTCATGTTTACACAAGAAGATGGTTATCTTATGTTGTCACATAATCATCCTCTCACTTGCTAGATCATGTGTTTAATCATAATCTAGCAAGCTCCATGTGATGATCAACATCATATTCTCAAGAAAACAACAAGCAAGTATTATTCATACACTAAACAACATTATTTCACCAAGATATCATCATATGTAAGCTTATGTTTCATGGTTCTTGTTCATGTCTTTTATTGTTCTAGTGATAATCAACATACTACAACTTTTAACCAACTAATTATGAAGTAAACAAGGATCAAGAGAGTCTTACAACTAGCTCTAAGCTAGGGAAGAACACTTGATGAAGAAGGTGACAAAGTTGGTGGATAAAAGCAAACGGGTGAGGTCCTTCAAGATCCGAGACCACCAAACCTCGTAATCTTGCATCTTACACCTTGTGTACACTTGGAAATGAATGATCTTGGAATGAAAATAATGGTGGTGTGGAGGTGGGGGTCGGCCGAGAATGAGAGGGAGGAGAGGAAGAAGGTTGAAGTGTGGTGATGTGTGGGATCTCAAGGGTTCTTATAACCATGTTATATTGTTAACCATTGGTTCTTATGTCTATAGAAGTACAAACAAAATCAAAGCATATCCAAGAAGATTTAATCAAGAGATTTAGGAAATCAAAGGAAGATTTGGGTGGGGTCACATCTTGTGACCGTAGGCAAGAAGGGGGGCGGGGTTAAATGTAACTTTGAATGATAATGTAAGTAATTAGTTGGAGATTAAGTGTAAAGTCTGGTGTTTTAAGTGTAGGATGTATTATGTAGTGTGTTAGGGTGTTCGGGGACCATAACTAGTTCAAAAATAATAAAACAATGCTTCTAGCAATATTTTGGTGTTCCGGGTAATGTCCGGTTGCTCGGTTAGATACCGGTTTGTTAAAGTGTCAAATTATTCCATTTAGTGTTCATTAAGTACCCTTTTGTGACACTTTTAATTCCCGACACTTAGGAAAGCATTCAGGACCATTTTGCCATATTTTTACACATTACTAGCTTGTTAAAAAGCTGAATTTTGCTGAAATATGGAGAATTCTGCACTTTTAGTGGGTTTTAGGCACTTCCCGGCACTTAAACTATCACCTAGTGACGCAGTTTTATGGTCCTTACTTCCCTACACACCATACTAGTGTAGTACCTTGTCTTTGGCCCTTACGGGGTCTCAAAACGATGTCTGTCTATGTACTGACATTGTCAGCATATTTCTGAGTTATCCGCTAACGGTGCTAACTGTGCTTTGTGCATCGTTTATGTCACTAAAGTTTGTATGTGATAAATGATGTGACAGTATGCAATATGTGATGCACATGTAGGTATGATGCAGTAATCAGTAAGCAGTTTAAATCATCAGTTGTAATTAAGCACAGTCATTAAGCACTAATTAATTGTACGAATACATGCAAATTTGACGGTTGTCACATTCTCCCCCTGTTAAGAAAATTTCGTCCTTGAAATTTGTGCTACCTTAACTCCTTATGGTTACATCATGCGTATATGTATATGGATAATACTGAGGTAGATAACCATAAAACCAAATCAAACCTTATTCACATCAGGTGAATCCAAGAATATATTACAACAACACGAATCCAAAGGTTAAAAGGTATGTGCTCTTAGCATTTGATGTCAAAGGACACGAGATGTATAGATGTAGAATCTAGTGTAACTTAGTTAACAGGGGAGCAACAAAGGAGTTTTGACCGATGGATTCTCAAACAATCGGTCACAATATGCAAATGAGTTTTCACAAACCACAGCATCCGTTGTATGAACTCAAAATTAACAACTTGAATATGAAAATGATCCATCAACTTTCGAATAAATACATGGTAAGGATTAGTGTGTTGACATTCTTGAATTTCGAAAATACATCGAATGAAATGTAAGCGAATCTGATGTATTTTGTCTTAGTTCGTAGTTGCATTCGGAATGTTTAAATGACAAGTCAAACAAAAGTATGTGTTTTGTGTGAGGCAGTTGACCACGATTAGCACAAGCTACAAATTCGCACCGACACCACAAGGTGTCGTAATTAACATATCTCACTAATAGTGGTGACCGAACAAGCTCACCGTGTTTGAAATCAAAAGAAAGTGTACTGAAACAATCTGAGGATTTGATTTACACAATGTCATAACATTTTCAACTGAATATGGAACATCAAAGAACCACTGTTTCCGATGAAAAGCAATAATTACTGCAGGACATTCGACCAATAATGAAAGAATCGTTAAGAGGTACACTGTGACAACTGGCACCAAACCGGTAATTTCCGTACACTTTAATTATTATTTAATGACTGCAATTATGTGCTTAAATGTCAACATTGTCTGATTTCATACTATACAAGTGAATTCATGCACGTTTTATACTACAAAATATTGCTTTATGCATTAATGAATAGCGTTGCGTCAGAAATACTAGTAAACTCACCGGTAAGACACATTGTGTCAACAATTCTGCAGAAAGCAGTCAGACAATAGAATTGGAGCCTAGGTGTAGGTCCAACAACAATAATACATTAAAACCCAAGAGTACATACAAGGGTTAACATATAGACTATCCGGAAGCTAAAATACGCACTAAAAAGCACCCGAAACGCACTTTAAGTGCAGATTTTTATTAAATTCAGCTATAATCAGCCATAATTCAGCATTTTAACCTTGATATATTATGCAGAATTCATGATTTATCATCCAGAATACTTCCCTAAGTGTCGGGAATTGTAAGTGTTACAAAAGGATACATAAAGGACACTAAACGGTGTAATTTAACACTTTAACGAACCGGTATTTAACCGAACAACCGGACATTACCTGGAACATGAAAATATTACTAGAAGCATTGTTTTAATGTTTCTAAACTAGTTATGGTCCCCGAACACCATAACACCCCTTATAACACAATAACACACAAGTCCTTAAAAAAATTTCACTAATAAACTAGCTTGTTTATGAAATTAGAATTGGAAATTACACTTTGCCCCCCCCCCCCCCATCCATGTCTACGGTTACAAAGGGGGTGACCCCACCAAATATTTGCCAAATCTTTCTATATCCCATTAGATATTATTTGGATTTACTTTGATATTATTTAGATATTAAAAGATCACAAAAGATATGGTAGATCTTGCAAGTGTATTATAAGTATAACCATCACCATTTCACCACACAACCTCTCCTCCTTCTCCCTCATACCTACGGCCTCCATCCACCACCACACCACCATTATTTTCATCCATTAATCATCCATTCCAAGCTTAACATAAGGTACTAGAAGGTGATTAACGAAGTGTGGAGCTTGGGGAACTTGAAGAACCTCCTCCATTTGCTTTTATCCAACCATTTTGTCATCTTCAAGTCCTAGTAATCTTCCCTAGCCTTGTTGCTAGTGGTGAGCCCTCATAATCTCTTATTACTTCATATATTGATTGGTTAAAAGATATATTATGGTGAAAATTACAAGAACACTAAAGAATATGAACATGAATATTTCACATAAGCTTAAATACATAAGAATATATGTTGAAAATGTTGATTTGCTTCTTGTCGATTTATTATTAGTGTTGGTGATGTTAAACATCATATGGAGCCTACTAGATTGTGATTAAACACATGATCTAGTGAGTTAAAGTGGTGATCTTGTGAAAGACCAAGATCTTCATACTTTATGTCTTCATGAACTTGAATAATGAAATGGGTTTTCTTATGTAAAGATGGTTTAAACAAAATACAATTCTTGTAAATGGGTGATTACAAAAATAATTTTCTCAAGAAACCAAGATTATTTACAAGACTTACAAAGTCATGGGTTCTAAGTAAACTAATAATATTTTTAGTGTTTAAACAAGAATAGAAACATGTTTGTAACAAAAAAAAAATACAAGAGAAGTATTTTTAGAAAAAATCACCCTACAAGTTGTAAATGACTAAATTCTCCAAGAATGAGATTTACAAGCAAACGACCATGTTTTTAAGAGTAACTAAACCTACTAAATAACATGGTAAATTACTACAAGTTTTTACAAAGCTTCAAGTTCATGATGTAGTATAATTTATTTGATTTTGACACTAGGTAGTGTTAAATGAGTTGTTGATTGTTATGATGATTTTAAAAGAAAATAAACACATGTTTTGAAAACATGGGAAACCTCCATTTTTAGGGGAAACTCTGTCAAAATTTCTATAAATTTTGACACTTAGAAAATATAAGTTTTGAGAAACTCATTCCCTAAAAATGCACCTCAAAATATTTACCAAGGTTTCCCTAACTTTTGTGTTAAGAAATGATGATTTCTTCAAGACTAAAATTGATATTAAGTATGTATATTTTTGAGAAAAATATATATATTTATTGATCACCAAATTTTGTGCTAAGTGTATGTAGTATGTATTATACGTGATAGTGTATTAGGACTTGAAAATACACTAAATACTCATAAGGAGTGAAGATACAAAAATACACATACAACATGCTTAGAAAAATACAAGAGAATATATTTATGAAAATATATTACTTGATAGAATAAATAACTTGGACAAGTTATGAACACGAAATGAAGTTTTGGACAAAGTACATAATTCGGGTGCAAAATACAAAATACTTATATTTATTTTTGAGAAAATAATATAAGTAAGACATATAGTTAAAAATATAAATTATTTTTAACACAAGAGCAAATACATAAAAGATGGTGACTTGTACTTGTGCGATACAAGTCTTGTGACTAACATTAATAAAACATGTTTAGGTCACGATGCTAGATAAGCAAACCCGGTGAAGTTTACGACGCAGGAACGCAAAGTTGTGAGTTCATGCTCCCCCTTTTCTTTTAACTGTTTTCAGTTTTATAACTTCGGGGATGAAATACATGTTACAAATGTTACAATGTTTACAAATGGTATGATACAAAAACAAGAAGCACTCTTTGTGAGAACGAGTACCAAGTATGATGCGTTATAAGGAATGATACGAGAAATGATACAAGAAGTGATATGAGAAATGATACGAGAAATCGTGTCACGAATAGGGTACCATAAGCACCATTAATCAACAATATACGTAGATCGCAGAACAAAAGGTTAGATCTAACGGGTTTCGGGCAGCCACACTCTTGGTGAGAACGAGTACCAAGTAGTGCTTTTGTGTCTCAGAAAAACTTGATAAATGCCTATGGTTTGGTGACTTCCTATGTCGTGTCACATGTTAATGGCCTTGCAACCCATTAACAACCCTAATACATACAAGAACACCTTATTTATACAAGATTCATACCACAAGAATACTTGATTTATACATGAGTACGTGGTGTACACAAGAATACTTGACTTATACATGAATACTGGATTTATACAAGGATACTTGATTTATACAAGATACAAACTATGTTTTCATACAATGTATACAAACGTAAAATACAAAAACTGCATGAATTCACACCAAAATTATATTGACGTTTTTCCAAAACTCACGTGTATTTCAGGTAACTAGTGGATGTGCACGCGGTCTTACTCATGCTCCTGGATGTTGTCTATGTTTAAATAAAGTTGTAAACTTTTCAGACAATATGTTGTCTTGTGATGTAAACACTTAACTTATGTTTTCAGTAATGTAATGTTTGAAGTTATTTTTACGAGCATGTAGTATGTTTACCTTTCGTATGCAATGAGAACCTTTCATGATCACACCACGTGCTTCCGCCATAGAAAGGGGTGTGACAGATTGGTATCAGAGTTGCGATTGTAGTGAACCAGGATTCCTTCTCGAGTCTAGTCTACAATCTCTAGGATCCTTTCACGAAAACAATTTTTCAAAAAGTTTTCATTGCATAAAAGACACTACGAGACTTAGGGTGCACTGGAGTAGCACTTGTCTGTGATTAAGAATTACTCGCGATTACGTGTAATAATTGCTAAATACATATACAAGAAGTAGAATGTCACAGGTATACGTAACTTTGCCTGAAAGCAGTAGCCTATCTGAGGGAGAGATACGAGGATTGTCACACCCCCAAAATCCACAATCATAGTATCACCGCATGGAGGCATGACTGAGCAGGATCAAGCCACCAATTATATTGAACAAAGCATGTAAATAATTATAAAACCCAACACAATATAATTGGTGTCCAAACAAAACATGGTTAAAGTTGTAAGCGGAAGCATAATGTTTAAAACCAAAGTATAAGTTCAAATATATCAAATGTTTAACATGGCATACGACTATCCATGTCCCACAACGACCACGCCTCCCCGTGCATGCTCCGTAAATACCTAATGACCTGCAAGGCATGTAACAACGAGTCAACAACAAAGTTGAGCGAGTTCACAGTTGGTTGTTTAGTTTTACAAGTTTGTTTTGAAAACCGTAAGTTGTTTCGTAAACCACGAGTTAACCAGTATCTTTATTTCCTAAACCATATCCATAATCCGTGGGGGCTTCCCCATGTGAAGCACTAGACCGTTACCATATCGACAACTGACGAACATAAGTTTTGCCCTACGTCAATGTCTATCATCATTGACTAAGTGCCCAGATCCATTAGTACACGCCCGTCTGACCGGCACGGTGTGAGGCTTGTCAACCCTAATAGCGCTATTAACTAATGACCCGCTCGCCATTGGCCCGGCGATTAAGTCGATATTAAAATGAGGGACTTCATGATAGAGTTTTGTCTAGTAAGTTTAAGGTTGTTGTCCTACCCAAGGAGGACGAACGTACGTATTCTACCCAAGGAGAATATGCAGGATTAATATTGGCATCCTGCCCATGGAGGATGGCGGTACATATCCTACCCAAGGAGAATATGTAGGTTCCGTTTTAAATTATTTAACCCATTCCCAACCACCGGGAATCCCATGCCTTAGAAAGTGTGTGAACTCACCTCGGTTTGATCGGTATGCTTATCTACTTGCACAAACAATTCAGTCAAAGCCTATAGTATGCACGTATACACAATCAGTTTATGTTTGTAATGTTTCACATGCAATCTATATCACAAAGTGTGCTTAGGCAATCATTATCAACTAACACATAACAGTTATTTCATGTTCATACACTTCATGCTTAACATAATTGATTTCTCAGTCTATTCTAACATAGTTATCAATTAACAAACTTAACTGAGTTACTATGCTCGTTTTCCACTTGACGAACACCCCTGATTTCGTCGCGAACTCCCTACGGCGAAAACCCCATGCGACGAAATCCCTTGGGCGACGAAATCCCAAAGGGTTTTCTTCGTGATAGTGTCTTCTTCGGGATAGTGATTTCGTCGGGGTAGTGATTTCATCGGGACAGGGTTTTCATCATCAACAGTTACACAACCAGAAACCCTAATGATCATCTAGCAGTTACATAATCAATCATCAACATAATCATATACCCAACATAATCACCCATGGCAGTTTCAATAGCATAGGTTTCCAGTAATTAACTATCATCAACATAACTCTAATGTTCATACGATTGCAACAACCAGTAACTTTTAATCATCAATCAAACTCGATCAATACAAAGACCACAGTTTCGTGCATAACATCCCCACTCACATATCAAATCCTAACTTACGCAAATATTATTCATGCATGTAATCGATAATCATATCAATCTATTATTACCAACATCAACCCCTAGTTATGATCTAAACATTATCCAATAATAGTTAATACAGATTTCTAACAGATAGCCAAGAGATGGTTTCAATCAAACAACCATATAAGGGTCGACACTAACCGTGACACAAGGTAGAGCACAGTAATGCTTCGAGAGGGTTTGCTACCGCCAATCGATTAGGGAGAGTCTAGGGTTTGTAATACGATCAAATACGTGCCCTTGCACTGTTCTATCTTGTTATATATTCACGTATAGGTGTTGGGCCCTTACTGGGCTTCGGAGTAAACTAGGCCGGCGAAATCCTAGATTTTGTCGTGAGGGATATGGCGAAATCCCTTGATTTCGTCAAGCAGGCCACGGCGAAAACCCTTGGGTTTTCGTCGGGTTGTGTTGTGGCGAAAACTCAGTTTTCATCAAGCTTACTCAAGCAGAAATGATTTCAAGTTTATAAATACATAAACACCTTAACACATTAATCACATAGTAGCATGCACAACTAGAATGGGACAAGTATAGAATAGAGGAAAGACCTAGGAAACTCGGGTTGTCACATCATCCCCAACTTGAAAGAAATTTCGTCCCGAAATTTAGCACGTGGTTACTGAGGAAGCTAGTTGTGTTGCGTTGTTTCCTGGTTTTCCTGAGGTGTCACATCATCCCCCCGTTTGTTTGGAATTTCGTCCCGAAATTCCGCAGTAACCTCAGCCTCAGTAGTGGTTGCACTTTCCTCGAACAACTGGGGATACTTGAGTTTCATTTGGTCTTCTCGTTCCCAGGTAAACTCTGGGCCACGACGGGAGTTCCAACGAACTCGAACAAGAGGTATTCTGGTGCGCTTGAGAACCTTAACGTCGCGGTCTGTGATTTTAACTGGTTCCTCAACGAATCGCAACTGATCGTCGATTGTGAGCTCCTTCAAAGGAACTACGAGGGTCTCGTCTGATAGACACTTCTTCAGATTTGACACATGGAATACGTTGTGAACTCCCCTGAGTTCTTCAGGTAGATTCAACTTGTAAGCGACTTTGCCAATTTTCTCAATGATCTCGAACGGTCCGACATAACGCGGATTGAGTTTGCCTCGTTTGCCAAAATGAACTACACCTTTCCAAGGTGAGACTTTGAGTAGCACTCGATCCCCAACTTGAAACTCGAGTGGTTTCCTGCGCTTATCAGCGTAGCTTTTCTGACGGCCACGAGCTGCCGCCATTCGTTGTCGTATCTGAGCAATCTTCTCAGTTGTGTCTACCACAAGTTCTGGACTGTGATTTGGCTGTCACCAACTTCTGCCCAACAAAGAGGTGATCGGCATTTACGTCCGTACAATGCCTCAAACGGAGCGGCCTGGATACTGGTGTGGTAGCTATTATTATACGAAAATTCCACTAAAGGTAGATGTCATTCCCAGCCGTTACCAAAATCAATCACACATGCCCTAAGCATGTCTTCAAGGGTTTGGATGGTGCGCTCAGAATGCCATCCGTCTGTGGATGATAAGCGGTGCTCATGTCTAAACGTGAGCCAAAGGACTTGTGCATAGCTTGCCACAGTTCAGAAGTAAAACGCGCATCACAATCGGAAATAATGGAGGTTGGCACCCCGTGCCTCGAAACTACTTCCTTTAAGTAAACGTCTGCTAAAGTAGAAAACTTATCCGTTTCTTTGATAGCTAAGAAGTGTGCAGACTTAGTCAATCGATCCACTATCACCCAAATAGTGTCATTTCCGTGTTGAGATCTAGGCAGGCCAGTAACGAAATCCAGGGAAATTTGCTCCCATTTCCATGTCGGGATCTCTGGTTGTTGGAGTAGGCCTGATGGTTTCTGATATTCGATCTTGACTCTTGCACAAGTCAAACATTTGCTGACGTAAGTTGCTATGTTGGCTTTCATACTCGGCCACCAGTACGTGGTCTTGAGATCGTGGTACATCTTATCCGAACCAGGATGTACTGAGTAACGAGACTTATGTGCTTCATGCATCACAAGCTCGCGTAAATTTCCATAAAGTGGGACCCAAATGCGCTCTGTTACATAGTAAGCGTCGTCTTCTTTTTGTTTTAATCGTTTCCTTGATCCACGTAGGGACTCCGCCCTGATGTTCTCTGCTTTCAATGCTTCAACCTGAGCATCTCGTATCTAAGTAGGAAGACTAGATTGGATGGTAAGTTGTAACGCTCGCACACGCTTAGGTGTAGTATCCTTTCGACTGAGGGCGTTGGCCACAACATTTGCTTTACCCGGATGGTACTTGATCGCGCATTCGTAATCATTCAAGAGCTCAACCCATCGATGTTGTCACATATTTAACTCCTTTTGCTTGAAGATATGCTCGAGACTCCTGTGATCGGTGTAAATGGTGCACTTGGTACCGTACAGGTAATGTCTCCATATCTTAAGTGCGAAAACAACTGCTCCCAGCTCCAGATCGTGAGTAGTGTAGTTCTTTTCGTGAACCTTAAGTTGCCGCGATGCATAAGCAATGACCTTGTCACGTTGCATCAACACGCAACCAAGTCCTTGGATGGAAGCGTCACAATAAACCACAAAATCATCTGTGCCTTCAGGCAATAAGAGGATAGGCGTGCTACAAAGTCTATCTTTTAAGTGCTGAAATGCCGATTCCTGTGCATCACCCTAACGATAGGTGACACCCTTCTGAGTTAGTGAGGTGAGAGGTTACGCAATCTTTGAGAAATCCTTGATAAATCGTCTGTAGTAGCCCGCCAAACCCAAGAATTGGTGGATTTCTGTTGGTGTACGGGGTGCAGGCCAGCTCTAGATCGATTCGACCTTGGATGGATCAACATGAATCCCATCCTTGTTTACCACGTGGCCTAGAAAATGGACTTCGCGAAGCCAGAAGTCACATTTCAAAAATTTGGCATACAACTGCTCTGTTCGAAGAAGTTCCAAAATAAGCCTCAGGTGCTGCTCGTGTTCCTCCTGACTCTTCGAATAGATCAGTATGTCGTCGATGAAAACAATGACAAACTTATCCAGGTAAGGTTTGCACACTCGGTTCATGAGATCCATGAAGACCGCAGGTGCATTCATCAATCCGAAAGGCATAACCAGAAACTCGTAATGCCCATAACGAGTCATGAATGTTGTTTTAGAGATATCCTCATCTCGGAATCTCAGTTGATGGCAGCCTGACCTCAGGTCAATCTTGGAGTAGAAACTCGACCCTTGCAACTGGTCGAATAAGTCATCAATGCGTGGAAGAGGATAGCGATTCTTCAAAGTCACCTTGTTGAGTTCGCGGTAGTCAATACACATTCTGAAGGTACCGTCTTTCTTCTTCACAAATAACACTGGAGCTCCCCAGGGCGAAGAGCTAGGACGTATGAATCCTTTTTCCAAGAGTTCTTGTAACTGTGCGGATAGTTCTTCCAATTCAGATGGAGCTAGACGATAAGGTGCATGAGCTATTGGTGCTGCTCCATGAGCTAGCTCGATTTGAAACTCGACATGTCGATGAGGCGGAAGACCAGGTAATTCCTCAGGAAATACCTCAGGAAAATCACGTACGATCGGAATGTCTTCTATCTTCTCCTCTTTCTTTGAGGTGTCAGTGACGAGGGCTAAAATAGCAGTGTGGCCCTTTCGCAAACACTTCTGGGCCTTATGGAAAGAGATGATGCCCACAACAGCACCACTCTTGTCGCCATGAATCACTAAAGGTTCTTCACCAGAATGAGGAATACAGACGATTTTCTCCTTGCAAATAATATCCGCTTGATGTTGAGATAGCCAATCCATCCCAATAACGATGTCAAAACTACCAAGAATGATGGGGATAAGATCGATAGAGAAAGTCTGACCAGCTAAGACGAGATTACAACCCTTAACTATGTGTGTGGCTTCAAGATTTTTACCGTTTGCTAGTTCTACCTTGTGTTTGGTGTTCAAAAGTGTTGGAGTGCGCTTAAGCATTTGACTAACTTTTAGGGACACATAACTAGTATCGGCACCCGAATCGAATAAAACAGTAACAAAGAAATCATCCAGTAGAAACTTACCCATCACAACGTTGGGATCGTTCCTCGCGTCACCCTGACGCAACACGAAAACACGTCCCCTGGCACCACTGCCATCATTGTTACCCCCGTTATTGTTCCCGTTTCCCTGATTATTGTTGTTGTTCTGATTCTGGTTCAACTGGGGGCAGTTTCTCTTGAAGTGACCTTTCGCACCACACTGATAGCATCCCCTGTTACCCTGCTGTTGTTGCGGCTGATTCTGTGGAGCTGGTGGCTATTGTTGACGATTCTGATTTGCTGGTCGTGCGCCCCTGCAATCCTTTGCTTCATGACCAAACTTGTTACACCTCAGACAACGACCCTTGTTGCACTTCCCACTATGATGCTTGTTGCATCGGCTGCACTTGGGGTGGTTTCCTCGGTATCCACCATGCCCTTGACTACCAAAAGATTGCTGACCAGGACTCTGGTAGTCATCAGTCTTTCGCTGCTGAGACTGAGACTGAGCTGATGTTGAACCCTTGCTTGAGACTCCATCCCCTTTGCACTTGTTGTCACTGGGGGCATCAGAAGTAGTAGTAGTAGTACCAATACGCTTGGGCAGCCTGTTCTACTCGACTACCTGATCAGTGAGACGATGAGCCAAACGAATAACTTGTTGGATAGTGGCGAGGTTTGCTGCAGTCACATGGCTCTGGATCTCTGGCACTAAACCTTTAAGGTACAGCTCGATACATTTAATAGGAGGATCCACCATAGTAGGACACAAGATAGCCAGCTCGTTCAATCTTTTCGTGTACGCTTCAATTTCCGACCCCGTCATCTTTAAGTTGAAGAACTCTACCTCCAGCTTATGGATGTCATCACGATTACAGTACTCTTCCTTGATCAATTCCTTGAAATCGTTCCATGGGGTGGCATTAGCAGCAACCAACCCCAGCATCTGAACCTGAGCGTTCCACCACGTGAGCGCTACACCTTCAAGAGTACCAGTAGCATACTTCACCCTATGAGCCTCAGGGCATTCACACATCTCAAAAACAGACTCGAGCTTCTCAAACCAGTGAAGGAGGCCTACAGCTCCCTCAGTGCCGTTGAAAGTAGTAGGTCGGCAGTCCATAAAAGTTTTGAAAGTACAAACAGGAGGCTGAGCATGTTGACCTGTCGTGTGTGTAAGAAGAGACAAGGTTAAGCACAAGTGTTGGTTTATGAGAGTAGGATCTAATGATCCTAGAGTAAGTTGAAATGGCAGGTTATACCTCCTGCCTGAGCGGCTGCGAGTGCTGCAGTAACTTGTTCATTGATTAAAGCCGTCAGCTGGGCTTGAGTTAGGTTGATACGTCCACTCATGATCTTCATATCAAAGGAAACATGAGTGAGAAATGTGTCGCGAAAGTGCGATGACAGAAGAGAGTAAGCACACATGTGTTTCAAAGAATAGTAGCTACATTTATCTAAGCATACCATGAACAATGTACTATGTAACTAACAGGTAGGTAATATAAACATAAACCATATCACCTAGAATGTTGAGTCTTGCACGTGGAGTGAAGCGTCATTGTGGATCGTTGAGCACTGTACAGGTTATAGTCTGGTTTTGTCAAAAAAAGCTTTTCCCCCTTTTTAAAACCAAGTTCACTATAACCAATGGCTCTGATACCAATCTGTCACACCCCCAAAATCCACAATCGGAGTATCACTGCATTGAGGCATGACTGACCAGGATCAAGCCACCAATTATATTGAACAAAGCATGTAAATAATTATAAAACCCAACACAATATAATTGGTGTCCAAACAAAACATGGTTAAAGTTGTAAGCGGAAGCATAATGTTTAAAACCAAAGTATAAGTTCAAATATATCAAATGTTTAACATGGCATACGACTATCCATGTTCCACAATGACCACGCCTCCCCGTGCAAGCTCCGTAAATACCTAACGACCTGCAAGGCATGTAACAACAAGTCAACAACAAAGTTGAGCGAGTTCACAGTTGGTTGTTTAGTTTTACAAGTTTGTTTTGAAAACCGTAAGTTGTTTCGTAAACCACGAGTTAACCAGTATCTTTATTTCCCAAACCATATCCATAATCCATGGGGGCTTCCCCATGTGAACCACTAGACCGTTACCATATCGACAACTGACGAACATAAGTTGTGCCCTACGTCAATGTCTATCATCATTGACTAAGTGCCCAGATCCATTAGTACACGCCCGTCCGACCGGCACGGTGTGAGGCTTGTCAACCCTAATAGCGCTATTAACTAATGACCCGCTCGCCATTGGCCCGACGATTAAGTCGATATAAAAATGAGGGACTTCATGATAGAGTTTTGTCTAGTAAGTTTAAGGTTGTTGTCCTACCCAAGGAGGACGAACATACGTATTCTACCCAAGGAGAATACGCAGGATTAATATTGGCATCCTACCCATGGAGGATGGCAGTACATATCCTACCCAAGGAGAATATGTAGGTTCCGTTTTAAATTCTTTAACCCATTCCCAACCACCGGGAATCCCATGCCTTAGAAAGTGTGTGAACTCACCTCGGTTTGCTCGGTATGCTTATCTACTTGCACAAACAATTCAGTCAAAGCCTATAGTATGCACGTATACACAATCAGTTTATGTTTGTAATGTTTCACATGCAATCTATATCACAAAGTGTGCTTAGGCAATCATTATCAAGTAACACATAACAGTTATTTCATGTTCATACACTTCATGCTTAACATAATTGATTTCTCAGTCTATTCAAACATAGTTATCAATTAACAGATTTAACAGACTTAACTGAGTTACTGTGCTTGTTTTCCACTTGACGAACACCCCTGATTTCGTCGCGAACTCCCTACGGCGAAAACCCCAGGCGACGAAATCCCTTGGGCGATGAAATCCCAAAGGGTTTTCTTCGTGACAGTGTCTTCGTCGGGATAGTGATTTCGTTGGGGTAGTGATTTCGTCAGGACAGGGTTTTCATTATCAACAGTTACACAACCAGAAACCCTAATGATCATCTAGCAGTTAAATAACCAATCATCAATATAATCATATACCCAGCATAATCACCCATGGCAGTTTCAATAGCATAGGTTTCCAGTAATTAACTATCATCAATATAACTCTAATGTTCATACGATTGCAACAACCAGTAACTTTTAATCATCAATCAAACTCGATCAATACAAAGACCACAGTTTCGTGCATAACATCCCCACTCATATATCAAATCCTAACTTACGCAAATATTATTCATGCATGTAATCGATAATCATATCAATCTATTATTACCAACATCAACCCCTAGTTATGATCTAAACATTATCCAATAATAGTTAATACAGATTTCTAACAGATAGCCAAGAGATGGTTTCAATCAAACAACCATATAAGGGTCGACACTAACCGTGACACAAGGTAGAGCACAGTGATGCTTCGAGAGGGTTTGCTACCGCCAATAGATTAGGGAGAGTCTAGGGTTTATAATACAATCAAATACATGCCATTGCACTGTTCTATCTTGTTATATATTCACGTATAGGTGTTGGGCCCTTACTGGGCTTCAGAGTAAACTGGGCCGGCGAAATCCTAGATTTCGTCATGAGGGATATGGCGAAATCCCTTGATTTCTTCGAGCAGGCCACGGCAAAAACCCTTGGGTTTTCGTCGGGTTGTGTTGTGGCGAAAACTCAGTTTTCATCAAGCTTACTCAAGCAGAAACGATTTCAAGTTTATAAATACATAAACACCTTAACACATTAATCACATAGTAGCATGCACAACTAGAATGGCACAAGTATAGAATAGAGGAAAGACCTTGGAAACTCGGGTTGTCACAAGGATGAAACGAACTGTGCGGACTGTGCAAGGAGTTACGTTATTATGGATGCATACATAATTATGGAGTTCAGTGCACAGTAACCACAGCAAGTCTTGTCACGTATAGATTCCCTCAGTACAAGAAAAGGGCAAACGAGAACACCAGCCTAATAAATACTCTGCTAGAGTAATAATTGTTTGATGTCACTTATGTGGTATATGCCTGTGTATATATATACTACTACTGTCTAGTATGACGATATCAAACAAATGCCTAAACCTATTGTGTGGTGTTCTTTCAGAACATGGCACCTAGGAGAACTGTGAACAATCGAGATTCGGATCAACCTCCTCCTCCCCCATTGCCAAAGACTGCTGAAGAGCTGAACGCTCTACTGGAGGAAAGGATCTCCGCAGCTATCGCCCATTACGAGGCAAACCGAACCCAAGACAGTGGCGGACCAAGCAACGGTAGACGTAATGGGAATGGAGATTCATCTGGTGGCAACGTAGCTCAGGGCTGCACTTTCAAGAAGTTTCTCGACTGCAAACCAATGAACTACGGCGGCACAGGAGGTGCAGTAGCGTTTGTACGCTGGACGGAGAAGACTGAAGCTACTATCCGCATGAGCAAGTGTACCGCGGATCAGCAAGTCACTTTTGCTACTGGGTTGTTTGTCGATGAAGCTTTGACTTGGTGGAACTTGCAAGTCCAAACCTTGGGTGATGATGCCGCTTATGGCCTGACTTGGGATGAACTTAAGGAAAGAATGAGAGAGAAGTATTGCTCTCGTGCTGAACTCCAAAGGTTGGAGACTGAGTTTTGGCATTTGACCATGGAAGGTGCTGATATCACTGGTTACACTCGAAGGTTCCACGATTTGTCTAGGGTGATCCCTTATATGGTGACACCTGAATTTAAGCGCGTTGAACGCTACATTTGGGGATTAGCCTCAGAATTTCGTGGCATGGTAACTTCGGCCAAACCTCAAACAATCACTGAGGCTGTAACTCTGGCTGTCACCCTTACTGAAGATTGTGTTCGTATGAAGAAGTTATCGCTGAACCCAACAGAAAAGACCGAGACGCATGCTGAGTCGTCCGGTAACAAGAAGAGAAAGCATTTGAATCTGAATCAAGCAACCCGCAGCAACAACAAAGGTTCATACAACAAGAAGCGTGACACTAACCCATCTAAGGAGGCAAGAACCTTTGCAGCGGCAAATGATACTACAGCCAGATGATACCAAGGCACCCTGCCTAAATGCGAAAAATGTAAGTATCATCATGAAGGAGCTTGTCGCATTCCAAGGTGCGACAAATGTGGTAGATTGGGTCATCAAACAGAAGACTGTTGGGGTAAAGGAAAGAACGGGAATGGAAACCGCAACGGTGCTGGAACTGGAAACAATGGTGGAAATGGAAATGGTACTGGCAACAGGAAAGGTGACGGAAATGGGAAGAACCGAGGATGCTTCAGTTGTGGAAGCAATGATCATTTCATAAAAGACTGCCCAAAGGGAAATAATGCTCAAGCTCGAGCATTTGTGATTGGAGCAAAGAACGCATGAGAAGACCCTAATGTGGTAACCGGTACGTTTCTCGTTAACAATCACTTTGCATCAATATTATTTGACACTGGTGCCGACTATAGCTTCATGTCTGTGGAATTTAAACGTATGCTTGGAATAGAATATAGTAGATTAGATATTCCTTATTCCATAGAACTAGCCAATGGTAAACTTGTTGAGTCGGGCAAAGTTGTTAGAGGTTGCACATTGGAACTTGGTGAACGAAGATTTAGCATCGACCTCTTACCTATTCAATTGGGTAGCTTCGATGTAGTGGTCGGAATGGACTGGTTGTCCAAGAACAAAGCTGAAGTTATTTGTCATGAGAAAATCATTCGCATCCCTTTGGCGAATGACGAAACTCTCATCGTACATGGAGAAAAACGAGACGTGCCTCTACGAATCATCAGTTGTATGAAGGCACATAAGTGCTTAAGGAAAGGATGTGTTGCTTTCCTGGCGCACGTTGTAGATAAGAAGGCTGTGGAGCCAAAACTCGAAGACATTCCTGTGGTAAAGGAATTCCCTGATGTTTTTCCCGAAGATCTGCCAGGACTACCTCTGCAACGACAAGTCGAATTCCGTATAGACTTGGTTCCAGGAGCTGCTCCTGTAGCTAAGGCACCCTATCGGCTTGCACCATCCGAAATGCAAGAATTATCTACACAACTCCAGGAGTTGTTGGATAAAGGGTTCATAAGGCCAAGCTTCTCGCCTTGGGGAGCTCCAGTATTGTTCGTGAAGAAGAAGGATGGAACTCTGTGGATGTGTATCGATTACAGAGAACTGAACAAGTTCACAATCAAGAATCGGTATCCACTACCGAGGATTGATGACTTATTTGATCAGTTGCAAGGATCAAGCTACTATTCCAAGATCGATCTTCGATCTGGATACCATCAGTTAAGAATACAAGAGGAAAGCGTACCAAAGACTGAATTCAGAACGCGCTATGGGCATTACGAGTTTCTTGTGATGCCATTCGGACTGACGAACGCGCCAGCGGTCTTTATGGATCTGATGAACCGCGTATGCAAACCATATCTCGATAAATTCATGATTGTATTTATCGATGATATCCTGATTTACTCACGAACAAAAGAAGAGCACGAGCAACACCTCAGAACCATTCTGGAACTACTGAAGAAAGAGAAACTTTATGCAAAATTCTCCAAGTGCGAGTTTTGGATTCGCGAAGTACAATTTCTTGGTCACGTTGTGAACGAGAAGGGCATTCATGTAGACCCATCCAAGATAGAAGCCATAAAGAATTGGGAAGCTCCCAAAACCCCGACTGAAGTTCGACAATTTTTGGGCTTAGCGGGCTATTACCGACGATTCATCGAGAATTTCTCAAAGATAGCTCAACCGCTGACTTCCCTTACACAGAAAGACAAGAAGTACGACTGGGGTGACAAGCAGAAAGAAGCCTTCCAGCTACTTAAAAATAAGCTTTGTGATGCACCAGTACTATCATTACCCGAAGGCACTAAAGACTTCGTGGTATACTGCGACGCTTCACGACAAGGATTGGGTTGCGTGCTTATGCAGCGCCAAAAAGTCATCGCTTACGCTTCAAGACAATTGAAGGTTCATGAAAGGAACTACACCATGCACGACTTGGAACTGGGTGCGGTAGTATTCGCCTTGAAGATCTGGCGACATTATTTATATGGTACTCGATGTACAATCTTCACAGATCACAAAAGCTTACAACACATATTTGATCAGAAGGAATTGAACATGCGCCAGCGGCGATGGGTCGAGCTGCTAAATGATTACGACTGTGAGATTAAGTACCATCCTGGAAAGGCAAACGTTGTAGCAGATGCGTTAAGCCGAAAAGAAAGGGTTAAGACCCTAAGGATTCGAGCATTAGAAATGACTATTCGAACGAACCTCACTACACGTATTCGTGACGCACAATAAGAAGCCCTTAAGATGGAAAACCGTAAAGCTGAATACCTCCGGGGTATGTTGAAATATATGATGGCAAATGAAGAGGGAGCCTTATACTTTATGAAGCGTATTTGGGTTCCGCTCTATGGCGGTATTCGAGAAGTCATACTTGATGAAGCACATAAATCGAGATACTCGATCCATCCAGGATCGAACAAGATGTATCAAGACTTAAAAGAATACTATTGGTGGCCGAGACTCAAGAGCGATGTTGCTGTTTATGTTGGAAAATGCCTAACCTGTGCTAAGGTCAAGGCTGAATATCAGAAACCGTCCGGCCTACTACAACAACCAGAGATACCCATGTGGAAGTGGGAGCAAATCTTGATGGACTTCATAACGAAGTTACCCAGGACCCCGAGAGGGCACGATATGATATGGGTAATAGTAGATCGGTTAACGAAGTCTGCGCACTTCCTATCGATCCAAGAAAAAGACAGCACTGGAAAGCTTGCTGAGATATACTTAAAAGAAATTGTGGCACGTCATGGAGTGCCAATCTCAATTATTTCAGACAGAGATGGACGCTTTGTCTCAAGAATCTGGCAATCCTTTCAGGAAGCCTTTGGATCTCAGCTAGATCTAAGCACGGCATTCCATCAACAAACAGACGGCCAGAGCGAACGGACTATACAAACGTTAGAAGATATGCTTCGCGTATGTGTCATGGATCTAGGCGGCAGCTGGGATACTCATCTACCTTTAGTTGAGTTTTCTTACAATAACAGTTATCATACAAGCATAAAAGCCGCACCGTTCGAAGCTCTGTATGGCCGCAAGTGCCGATCGCCCTTATGTTGGGCAGACGCTGGAGATAAACGAATGGTTGGTCCTGAACTTGTACATGAGACAACCGACAAGATTATGCAGATCCGAGAGCGCATTAAGGCGGCTCGAGATCGACAAAAGAGCTACACTGATCGAAGACGAAAACCATTAGAATTCGAGGTGGGAGACAAAGTGTTGTTAAAAGTCTCACCCTGGAAGGGCGTAGTAAGATTTGGAAAACGTGGAAAGCTGAATCCACGATACATCGGACCATTCGAGATCTTAGAAAGAATTGGAATCATGGCATACAAGTTGGAATTACCGGAAGAACTTAATGGAGTACATGATACGTTCCATGTATCCAACCTCAAGAAGAGTCCAACACAAGAAAACATGATCATCCCTGCGGATGAAGTGCATATTGATGACGCCCTCCGATTTACAGAACAACCCATTGAGGTTACCGACTGGAAAGTCAACAAGACCAGGAGGAGCAGTGTGAAACTTGTCAAAGTACGTTGGAACTCTAAGCACGGACCCGAGTACACGTGGGAACGTGAAGACCAGTTCAAAGAAAAGTACCCCCACCTGTTCAAGAAGACTCCTGCAAGAGTCAGCTCAGCCTGAATTTCGGGACGAAATTCTTTTAACGGGGGAGAATGTGACAACTGGCACCAAACCGGTAATTTCCGTACACTTTAATTATTATTTAATGACTTCAATTACGTGCTTAAATGTCAACATTGTCAGATTTCATACTATACAAGTGAATTCATGCACGTTTTATACTACAAAATATTGCTTTATGCATTAATGAATAGCGTTGCGTCAGAAATACTAGTAAACTCACCGGTAAGACACATTGTGTCAACAATTCTGCAGAAAGCAGTCAGACAATAGAATTGGAGCCTAGGTGTAGGTCCAACAACAATAATACATTAAAACCCAAGAGTACATACAAGGGTTAACATATAGACTATCCGGAAGCTAAAATACGCACTAAAAAGCACCCGAAACGCACTTTAAGTGCAGATTTTTATTAAATTCAGCTATAATCAGCCATAATTCAGCATTTTAACCTTGATATATTATGCAGAATTCATGATTTATCATCCAGAATACTTCCCTAAGTGTCGGGAATTGTAAGTGTTACAAAAGGATACATAAAGGACACTAAACGGTGTAATTTAACACTTTAACGAACCGGTATTTAACCAAACAACCGGACATTACCTGGAACATGAAAATATTACTAGAAGCATTGTTTTAATGTTTCTAAACTAGTTATGGTCCCCGAACACCATAACACCCCTTATAACACAATAACACACAAGTCCTTAAAAAATTTCACTTATAAACTAGATTGTTTGTTAAATTAGAATTGGAAATTACACTTTGCCCCCCCCCCCCATCCATGTCTACGGTTACAAAGGGGGTGACCCCACCAAATATTTTCCAAATCTTTCTATATCCCATTAGATATTATTTGGATTTACTTTGATATTATTTAGATATTAAAAGATCACAAAAGATATGGTAGATCTTGCAAGTGTATTATAAGTATAACCATCACCATTTCACCACACAACCTCTCCTCCTTCTCCCTCATACCTACGGCCTCCATCCACCACCACACCACCATTGTTTTCATCCATTAATCATCCATTCCAAGCTTAACATAAGGTGCTAGAAGGTGATTAACGAAGTGTGGAGCTTGGGGAACTTGAAGAACCTCCTCCATTTGCTTTTATCCAACCATTTTTTCATCTTCAAGTCCTAGTAATCTTCCCTAGCCTTGTTGCTAGTGGTGAGCCCTCATAATCTCTTATTACTTCATATATTGATTGGTTAAAAGATATATTATGGTGAAAATTACAAGAACACTAAAGAATATGAACATGAATCTTTCACATAAGCTTAAATACATAAGAATATATGTTGAAAATGTTGATTTGCTTCTTGTTGATTTATTATTAGTGTTGGGGATGTTAAACATCATATGGAGCCTACTAGATTGTGATTAAACACATGATCTAGTGAGTTAAAGTGGTGATCTTGTGAAAGACCAAGATCTTCATACTTTATGTCTTCATGAACTTGAATAATGAAATGGGTTTTCTTATGTAAAGATGGTTTAAACAAAATACAATTCTTGTAAATGGGTGATTACAAAAATAATTTTCTCAAGAAACCAAGATTATTTACAAGACTTACAAAGTCATGGGTTCTAAGTAAACTAATAATATTTTTAGTGTTTAAACAAGAATAGAAACATGTTTGTAACAAAAAAAAAAATACAAGAGAAGTATTTTTTAAAAAATCATCCTACAAGTTGTAAATGACTAAATTCTCTAAGAATGAGATTTACAAGCAAACGACCATGTTTTTAAGAGTAACTAAACCTACTAAATAACATGGTAAATTACTACAAGTTTTTACAAAGCTTCAAGTTCATGATGTAGTATAATTTACTTGATTTTAACACTAGGTAGTGTTAAATGAGTTGTTGATTCTTATGATGATTTTAAAAGAAAATAAACACATGTTTTGAAAACATGGGAAACCTCCATTTTTAGGGGAAACTATGTCAAAATTTCTATAAATTTTGACACTTAGAAAATATAAGTTTTGTGAAACTTATTCCCTAAAAATGTACCTCAAAATATTTACCAAGGTTTCCCTAACTTTTGTGTTAAGAAATGATGATTTCTTCAAGAGTAAAATTGATATTAAGTATATATATTTTTGAGAAAAATATATATATTTATTGATCAGCAAATTTTGTGCTAAGTGTATGTAGTATGTATTATACGTGATAGTGTATTAGGACTTGAAAATACACTAAATACTCCTAAGGAGTGAAGATACAAAAATACACATACAACATGCTAAGATAAATACAAGAGAATATATTTATGAAAATATATTACTTGATAGAATAAATAACTTGGACAAGTTATGAACACGAAATGAAGTTTTGGACAAAGTACATAATTCGGGTGCAAAATACAAAATACTTATATTTATTTTTGAGAAAATAATATAAGTAAGACATATAGTTGAAAATATAAATTATTTTTAACACAAGAGCAAATACATAAAAGATGGTGACTTGTACTTGTGAGATACAAGTCTAGCGACTAACGTTAATAAAACACGTTTAGGTCACGACGCTAGATAAGCAAACCCGGTGAAGTTTACGACGCAGGAACGCAAAGCTGTGAGTTCATGCTCCCCCTTTTCTTTTAACTGTTTTCAGTTTTATAACTTCGGGGGTGAAATACATGTTACAAATGTTACAATGTTTACAAATGGTTTGATACAAAAAAAGAAGCACTCTTGGTGAGAATGAGTACCAAGTATAATGCGTTATAAGGAATGATACGAGAAATGATACAAGAAGTGATATGAGAAATGATACGAGAAATCGTGTCACGAATAGGGTACCATAAGCACCATTAATCAACAATATACCTAGACCGCAGAACAAAAGGTTAGATCTAACGGGTTTCGGGCAGCCACACTCTTGGTGAGAACGAGTACCAAGTAGTGCTTTTGTGTCTCAGAAAAACTTGATAAATGCCTATGGTTTGGTGACTTCCTATGTCGTGTCACATGTTAATGGCCTTGCAACCCATTAGCAACCCTAATACATACAAGAACACCTTATTTATACAAGATTCATACCACAAGAATACTTGATTTATACATGAGTACGTGGTGTACACAAGAATACTTGACTTATACATGAATACTGGATTTATACAAGGATACTTGATTTATACAAGATACAAACTATGTTTTCATACAATGTATACAAACGTAAAATACAAAAACTACATGAATTCACACCAACATTATGTTGACGTTTTTCCAAAACTCACATGTATTTCAGTTAACTAGTGGATGTGCGCGCGGTCTTACTCATGCTCCTGGATGTTGTCTATGTTTAAATAAAGTTGTAAACTTTTCAGACAATATGTTATCTTGTGATGTAAACACTTAACTTATGTTTTCAGTAATGTAATCTTTGAAGTTATTTTTACGAGCATGTAGTATGTTTACCTTTCGTATGCAATGAGAACCTTTCATGATCACACCTCGTGCTTCCGCCATAGAAAGGGGTGTGACATACACTGTGCTATGAAATGAATCTATGTACCATTGCCTTAACACACAACTATGTCGGGACCGCTTTAATTGTGATAAACAAAACGGATTTAAAGCAAGTCAATAAACAATTAAATCCGTGTATGAGGTGCGTAACGAGATTAGCGCAAGCTTCAATTTTGTGAAAGCATCACCGCAAGGTGTCGAAACCAGCAAACGATTTAGTGGAGTCGTAGACCAACCAAGTCCACTACGGCTCGAAACAAAGAACTTTTGCAAAAACATTTGAATATGATGCTCCCAATACATCATATGTCGTTTTAAATTGAATATGCGAAATGGATAAGTTCAAGCAATTGAACTTGGTAACCTGACAATAAACGTATGTATCAACAGGGGAATCTCAGCATGGTTACAAAGATAAACCATGAATGTAACTTGAAAGAAATGAAGTCTCAAGAAAGTGTGTTGACTTGATAATAAGGAAGCCAACAATTACCATAATGTAGGTCATTCGAATCACAAATCAGTAATTAGGTTTAGCAACATAATATTTGAACTTCAATGAAGCGTTTATTCGAAATGAAACCGCATGCGTAGCAAATGGTGCATGCGTAACATATAAGTTTTCAAGTAATGAAACAACGAGTATTTGATAAAATGAAGAAATGACCAAGTATCGAAGCAAATGTGTGTTCGCTCTCAGCGAAGAAAATTAACGCGATGCAACTACCATTAAGGGGAGTAGAGATGCAAACATCTACTCGCTGGAAGCGAAAGTGAAGATTTTAACAAAAGAAATTTGAGTACTTTATATGTTTGGTCAATTGAAATAGCAAATATGCCAGAATAATGGGGTTTGTGTGAGTCCACAGGTGTGGTTCCTAAGCAACCTTTACGAGTTTTGACCTGGGTTCACAAAGGTCCTAAGTACATGTTTCCTAGGTTTTCAAAGGTTCGTATTTTGTGTAAAACTGTTTTGTGCGTCGTCTAGGAAACACCATTTTTGTGTACGTTTAAAACAAGTTATTGTCCCACAATTTCCCCGGTATACCTTCTTCCTGAATTCACAGCTAATGATGCTCGATCATCGATCAGTCGTGAAATAGTAGTTGGATCCTCACAGTTAGTTAGATAAGTAATTCGTTAATCCTTAGCAAGAGTCACCGACTCTTGTTGGTTAGCTCGTTCGGCTCCTGGTAGTTCGATGTTCGTACGAAAGCTGCCGTCCTTTTTCTTGACGAGCAGAACTAGGGTTACCCATAACGGAAAAACTTGGTCTGATATCTTCCTTCTTTATCAACTACTAAAGCTACATTGACAATCCTTGCATCTCCGAAGGTGTAAGTCGCCAAGGTGCATTAATAGCAGGTGCGGCGTCCGGGATCAAATCGATGCGAAATTCGACTTGTCGTCGGGGAGATAATTCTGGCAAGTCTTTGGGGAAGATTTCAGGATATTCCCTTATCACAGGAATATCTTTGAGTTTTGGTTCTTCGGCTTCCTGTCCACGACATGAGCCAAGAAGGCGTTGCATCTTTTGCGCAAAACTTTCGTGTCTTCAATGACTGATAATCTGTAGGGGCGTATCCTGCTCCATGAGTTATGATCGTTTCTTCGTTCGTCATCAGGATGCGGATAACAATCTCCGTTTGATTGCTCGACAACCCGTCCATCCCAGTTATCACGTCGAAGCTTTCCTTAAGCTAGTTCTATCGAGTACTGGACATCTATCTTACTTACTACTAAAACAAGTATATTCTGAAGCTAAAATTTGACAACAAAATCAAATAGCACGGACGCATAACATTGACTACTATGAGGCATACCGATGACCATGTTTGGATCCTGGCGTGCTTCCCTAGCTCCGGTGTTAGACATTTTTCCCACGATCTTGTTTAATCTCTCTTGGGCAATCTTTCCTAAAGTGCCCCATGTCACCGCAGTTATAACATCCTTGAACTTTCTTTCCACGTTTCGTCTCATGCCAACACGTCTCCTTGCTGTGCCCCACTTTGCCACAGTTGTCGCACTTTCCATTTTTACATCGGCCGGTATGATGTCGTCGACACTTGTCGCATTTAGGTAGTTTACCCATGTACTCTTTTCCCTTTTTGGCCTTGTTGTTGTTATTCGTCTGGGTACCCTGCTTGAAGTTTCTAAATTTTCTCTTGTTATCTCCAGATGACTCCACATGAGTCTCCTTTTTCTCTTCAGTCAAGGCCATACTTAGATCAATGGCCTCAGCGATCGTTGCAGGCTTTGATGTCGTCACCATGCTCATGATTTGGGGTGCCAATCCCCAAATGAAACGCTCAATCTTCTTAAACTCTGGATCTACCATGTAGTGGACAACACGCGACAGAACATGGAATTTCTCCACGTACTCGGCAATTTTTGGACCTTCCATCTTCAGGTTCCAGAAC
This sequence comes from Helianthus tuberosus, assembly GCA_030545235.1. NCBI lineage: Eukaryota > Viridiplantae > Streptophyta > Magnoliopsida > Asterales > Asteraceae > Helianthus > Helianthus tuberosus. The sequence continues at coordinate 125,814,140 of CM060351.1, read as the reverse complement.
TCAGTTTCCAACTTCTGTATTTCTAGTCTCGAACAGTACTTCTTATGCATTAGTTCTTTCATTTGATCCCATGTCAAAGCATACGCAGCAGCCTCACCCATTGTCTGAACCTGAAGGTTCCACCATGACAGAGCCCCATCTTGAAGCACTCCGGAAATGTACGCGACCTGATGCTCTGGGGCACATTTGCTCAATCGTAAAACAGAATCCGTCTTCTCAATCCAGCGCACGAAGGCTAAGGCACCCCCAGTGCTGTCGAAACTTGGGGGTTTGCAGCCCAAGAACTGTTTGTAGGTGCAGTCGCTGGGTGGGTTATTTTCTGAGATACCTCCGCTGCGCTCGGAGCGAAGGGCCTCATACTGTGCCATGGCCTGTAAGATGCGCTCTTGTATTTCTGCCTCTGTCATCAGAAAAGGGGTGTTGGTATCGGTGTTTCTTTGAGTCGACATCTTCCTAGAAGAAGATCGGTTAGGTCAGGTCTTATTAAAGATGTGAGCACAAAAGTATCTACTTAACGAATGAGAACTAGGAGGTGTGTATATATACATATATAAGCAATCGTTATAACAATCAATCACATAACATCGCAATTATAGCACAACTTGTAGATAGGATCATGTTTAATGAGAACATAACAGGTAATCACGTAGCATCATAATCACAGCACACATATGCAGATCAACAACGTGCTTAGCGGGGGCATAGCGGCTGAGCTTCCATTAGTCATTGACCAGGAAGTATTGTTATATGTTTAATGGGGAATGTGACGATTGAGCTTTCATTGTTTCTCGACCACAATCACATTGTTTACAAAATGCATTACCTCAAATGGGACACAGGGTCACCCTACCCTCGTCCAATAAGTCTATCAGTGTATCAAAATCACGTGATCAAAAGTAGTCTTTAAAAAAAGTTTCCACAATCTCAGCTCATTTGTAGTGTCTTAACCCAAGAGTAATGCAATCCATATAAAACCAAAAGCCAATTATACTGGTGTCTGAGGTGGGGGAGTGAAGAAAAGCAAACTGCTAACGTGTGCGAGCTCCTCCTCGAGCTTGTATACACGTCGAAGTAATTAACTGGTCTGCTGCTTGATAGTAAGGAAATGAGCGTCAACACCTAAGAAAGGTGCAAGAGCAGCAGGTGAGAGTGCAGAAGGAGACAGTGATGAACGTGGAGGATCAAAGTATACTGGTGTGGTGTCAGCTCAAGCTCCAAAATTCTGCGACTCATATCCTCAAAATGTAGCTGATGTGACAGGAGCAACTCATCTCGTGTGTAGCCTTCATAACATGAGGGATGGTGTGGGTCTGAAATCAGCACAGTATATGGTGGGAACCATCGGAATGGCTCGTCCATCGGTGAAGTATTGAACAGTACAGCCTGAAGGATCTGTGGAAAAGCTGCTGATACCAAAAGATCGTCACGCAGGTGCTGGCCAAAGGTACCTTTCCCCGGATGGGGTGCGGGTATGTCTTGTAAGAAAGCAATAGGCAAACCGGTGCGATGGACGTCGGACTCCACAGGAGGAAAGGAGTAACATCAGTGGGTGCAGTAGCAGTTGTCCCAACAAAAGGAAGACCAACAGGTGCAGGTACTGGTTCAGGTACAAGGGGCGCAATGTCTGATAAACCAAAATAAATAGGGTCATGATCAAGCAAGGGCTCGGGATTAGTAGGTGCAACATCAAGCTGACCCAAAAGGAACAGAAGCTGGCTCAGGAGCAGGCTCTGGGTTGTGTAAAGGTGTGGTGCCTTGAGCAGGTGATAGTGCAGCAGTCATAGCGGCGGCATCGTCTTAGTCAGTAGTAGAAAGTTGTAATCCGGCCATCTGTAAGGCTGCGGATGTCACAGACTCAAAGGAGTCTGAAATCGTGTGTATACTAGAATCAGAGGTTAGCTTGATAACAGGGGTCTCAAGAAGTGAATTTAGTAACAACGTTCTCGTCTATCTTTCCATCATTATGGGCGTCATCAGGAGGACCACCAATAAACAGGTTAACGTCATCATCAAACAATTCGTCAAAAGGCATATCCTCGGGAGGAATGACCAGAAGAGGTACGGTGTCGAGGATTGGAGTCATGATGTGCTTACCATCGGGATGACCAGTGATGAAGTGGTCATAGACTGAAACAAGAGTGACAGGAGGATTCTTGTCAGAGAAGCCATCAGCAAGGGTAAATCATCACCAAAATCTGGTAGCGCGGACTGTTGAAAGTCGTCCTCGTCCTTGGTCAGCATATCAGGATCACTCTTAGTGTCTGACGTAAATATCTCAGGCACAGATGTAATCCCATTATTTGTGACGGTGGCCGTAGGGTTATCAATGTCTGACAACTCGCTTTCTAATCAAGGTGACATATGTGCCGGTACATATTAGTCACAACACGTATATCCATAATAATCACTAACAATTAGCGTATGCAAAAAAAAGTAATTTATCATGTAGTCATGTATTCACATTATTCTTCATGAAACTTTCTATCCTTCCTAGTCTCTCAGACTAAACTTCCCAGCTTCCCAAACTGAAGTTCCCAGTCCCTCAGACTAAACTCCCAGCTTCCCAAACTGAATTTCCCAGTCCCTCAGACTAAACTCCCAGCTTCCCAAACTGAATTTCCCAGTCTCTCAGACTAAACTCCCAGCTTCCTAAACTGAATTTCCCAGTCTCTCAGACTAAACTCCCAGCCTCCCAAACTGAATTTCCCAGTCCCTAAGACTCAATTTCCCCAGTCTCTAAGACTCAATTTTCCCAGTCTCTAAGACTCAATTTCCCCAGTCTCTAAGACTCAATTTCCCCAGTCTCTAAGACTCAATTTTCCCAGTCTCTAAGACTCAATTTTCCCAGTCTCTAAGACTCAATTTTCCCCAGTCTCTAAGACTGATCCTCCCCAGTGTCTAAGACTGAATTATGAACATAAGTTTTTAAATGTGTTTTGTGTCTTTTGTTTGTAAAAAAAAGGTTTGTCTCCTGGATCTGGGCGTTTTGTGTATGCAATGAAAACATGTCATAAAACGTTTTCATGGGAGCCCTAATGATCGTAGTCTAGACTCGAGAAAGAATCCTAGTTCGCTACGATCGAAGCTCTGATACCAAGCTGTCACACCCTGACTTTTGCGGAAGCGTGATTATGGTGTGACCTTCTTAATATCATTGCATTCAATCATAACAACAGCTATATGATAAACCATTGGTTTGTCATCCATTGAATAAGTTTAAAACATAACAACATTGTTTAAAAACGTAGGCCTCAAATTCAAGTTTTACAATCATGCCAAAATGTTTATGAGTTCACTAAGGACTCATCGAAAGATATTAAATAGCCCCAAGGGTTGGGAGATGTGTCTCATCCAGGAATAAGACACACCGACCAAACCCAAAGACTATGGATGACATCTTTAATTCAAACGCAACATAAAAACTTCCAACGCCCGCCAGATCCACTTATTAGTTCCCTGAAATACATGTAGTTTGAAAAACATCAACAAAAGTTGAGCGAGTTCATGTGTTTAGTATGTGTGCACGAATCATCCTTGAAAACCTTTGTATGTATGTATGTATGTACTTGTAAACTGGTATGAAGCAATAAGGAAAAATAGATCAATTAATGTGTAGCTAATACATTAATAAATGTGACATGGCATAGGAAGCACTCAAACCTGTATGGGTATTTCGTACCGGCCCCTCCGGCGGAACGACATAGTCACCACATGCGGCCAACTCACAGGCCCATAGGTGGGGCTCGCAACACCCAATAGATCTATCACTCATGCCCCTCGGTCCTTATACAAGGATTAATGGTCTTAAGGTAATGGCCTACCTATTCATGTGATCTAGCAGTACCTTTCCTTAGCTAATCATACCATGGTAATTGTTTGTAAGCAGTATGTAACATGTATTTCACCCCCCGAAGTATAAAACTGAAAACAGTTAAAAGAAAAGGGGGACATGAACTCACAGTTTTGCATTCCTTGTATCCGATGTAACTCAAAGCTTCCTTTAGAACGCACGACTACCTACGGTCCGTTAGACGAGCGGGTTGTGCCTTGCCTTAGTATTGATTAGTGCCCTTGAGTTACATTTTAACTTGTCTTTGGTAGTATTCCAAGTATATAATCATCTGTTAAAATAATTAATATCTTATCTTTAAATTATGTTTAATTTTGGAATAATCGCTAAATAATATTTTGTAACAATACTTCTCAAGTATTTATATTCGTATTTCCTTCCCAAGGATGGGGGTATCTCATACATGTATTTTCGTATTCTTGTATTTGTATAACTTGCCATGTATTGGCGTCGTATTCCGGTGTATTATTCCAAATAAAAATATGCCAATATATTCCCAATATATATTTCCAAAACAATATATTTTCAAGTTTTACTTAGAAAATATATAAACTTATTTTGTCCAAAATAATGTATTTCAAGAAAATATATATTATTCCCAAAAAATCATATATCTTCTAAATATACTAGGAAAATATATTTTCATCTCCCAAAAATAATATATTTTCTTCTTGTTGAGAAATATGATATAACTTAGTAATATGTACAAAAATCATATTTTCACTTCTTTTGTATCCAAAATAATATTTACCAAAAATAGAGGTATAATGGTATTTTCCGGAAAATTTGTAAGGTACGTTCTTGTGTTCGGCTTCACAATATTTAAATGTGTAACTTATATTTTATTCCATGTAATCTTTCGTATTATTTTGGATTTGTAAGTTCTTGGTATCTGCAAGTTATATTGTTTTATCTATACTATATTATAATACATGAGGGAAGGATTCCCAAAAGTTAAGAACTTCTTCCCCCATTATTTATAAATAAACCCCTAGAATGAGGGTAAAGTGGTCTTTTAAACCATAATTATTTTTTAGTCCCTCAATCTATTACATTTAAATCCTTGACATTTAACATAATTATGGGTAATTAGTTACACTCCCCCCCCCCCCCTCTTTAATTCTTTAATGTATTCCTGCGATATCTTACAACCCGTAATGTTTTAAAAAAATCCGAAGGTACCATGACGATCGGCACATTTTTTTAAACGTTTCGATAGTTGTCTTTTTTAGTTTCGCCGTGCGTTCATAAAGTACAAATAGCCGATGCGTAAATGTACAATTGATTAAAGCCAACATTTGTTTTTTACCCAAGCCAGCTTTGACCATTACTTAGCTACCGTGCATTAACATTTGTTTTTTACCCAAGTTTTTTGTTTTGAACGACATTAATAAACTAAAATATTCCCTAATTTTACTTGTACAGAGTCAGTTTGTTGTGGCATGTTTAATATAGTATAGATGAAACTCACAACAAACTTCCAATTAAACATGCCACAACAAACTAAACAGGATATGTGCATCTTATTTTAAAAACTTAAAACTCACAACAAACTTCCTAAATAAATGGATGACCAATCTAAAACTAAACCCTAATGGACTACTATAAATACATAGCAAACACTCACAATTCTACATTTCTATTGCTAAACATATTTAAATTATGGAGTCAGTTCTGAACTCACTTGATGCGAAAAAACAAGCATGCGATATTGAAAAATCTAAGGTCGGTTCTATGATAAGTTTTGTTATATCGCAATAATGAATAATTGTTTTCTTTTATTTACTTTTATGTGAATACTAACTTATTTGATTTTTCAGATTCAACACACCAATTTAAAGACCCCAGTTGTCGAACAAGCTTTTGTTAGTTTTTAAGTAATATTTTCGCTTATAATCTTTCATATTAACAAGTTCGTTATGTTATTATTTGGTGTTTTATTGTAGGATGATGGTGATAATAGTGTTGAAATTATTTCTTATGGTGCAATGTTCAGTCCATACAAGTCTAATCTTCAACGTCAATTTAGTAAAGAGGTAATTTTAAAATTTATTTAATCTTTTTTAAATTTTTTTATTCAATATTTGTTTTTTTTATAAAATTTATTTAATCATTTTTTTAACTTTTTTATTAAATTTTTGTTTTTTAAGGATCAGAAGTATGAGAATCAAAAGAAAAGATCTAAGAGACTCTCTGAATGGAAATGGGTCGAGGTTATAAATTTAGATGATTCTGAGGACGATGAGAAAGAAGATGAATTAGATGATACTGCTGATTCGAGCACAAACAAGAAAAACGGATCAAAAAAGAAGAGAAATTATATGAAATATATCAACTGTTTTTATGTTTTTTTTTTCATTTTCAGTTGTTTTTGTTTGATCTAGACTATCCCATGAATAATAAAATTTATTTTATATTTGAAGTTTATGTTTTGTGTTATTTTATTGTACTTATAATTTACATCTCGATTGAACTAATATACTTTTGTCATTTGTTTAGTATTTTTTATTAACAAACGAATCTTTACATGTTTAAAACAGTTTTCTATACTTTATTTATTATTAATTTTTATAACAAAACAAAACTTTGATATTTAGTAGATAGAAGATAAACTATGTTCCAAAATTTTAGGAATTATTTAATACTAATTTACGATATTAGTAGATAGATAGTAAACTATATCCCAAAATTTTAGGAATTATTTAATACTAATTTACGATATTTATTTAATACTAATTTACGATATTAGTAGATAGATAGTAAACTATACCCCAAAATTTTAGGAATTATTTAATACTAATTTACGATATTTAGTAGATAAATAGTAAACTATGTCCCAAAATTTTAGGAATTATAAGTCAACTAATTAGGTCCTCCAAGTTAATTATATGGGATGAGGCATCGATGGTGAAACGTGAGGCGATAGAGGCAGTTGATCGAACATTGCAAGACATTATAGGTGTTAGGCTCCCATGTGTAACACTTATGACATATATCCACCACAATAATGTTATCATATACAAATAAGAAAACTACCAGCAACGAGTGCCGCAATCCAAAGTGTCGCCCCCGCCGCATCGCGCGGGCACCCTACTAGTCCTAAAATAATATAAGTATTCCACAAAGTATACAATTATTCACACAAGTGTCTTTAATATAAAATATATATTCTAAATATATATTTATCCATTTTTATTTACAAAAACCAACCTCCAATACTTGTATTTTTGTAACAAAATTTATGGCAAGGTTTATATTGAAAAACATAGTTTAAGACATACTTGTAAACACTTGTTTAGAAAATATTTTCTAAGTGTTTGTATTTTTAGAAAATTTTGCCATAGTTTCCTTTGAAAATGGAGGTATCCATGCTATTAAAGCATATCATTTTCTTTTCCAAAAAGCATCACAACAATCAACAATCAATCCCTAAATAATATTATACTTACCAAGTGCAAAAACTATACAACTTTCATAACAACATGAACTTGATATTTCACAATACTTGTAGTAACTTGGTAATGTTTTTAGTAGGTCTAGTTATCCTTTAAAGTGTGTTTGTTCCTCTAAAAATCTCATTCTTAAAGAAACTAGGTGTTTACAACTTGTAAACATATTTTACAAAAATGTTTATTTATTAGATCTTCTTGTTTCATAAGTGTTTATACACTTGTTTTATCACAAAAAATAGTGTAGGTTTAAGTAAAGACCATGATCTATTAGAAATCACATTTTGAACTTGGTTTTATTGGAAAATCATTCACAAATCTTGGATCCACAAGACTAACAATTCACTTTGTTTATTATATTTTCAAGAAATCATTTCATTTATCAAGTTCATGTTTATACAAGAAGATGGTTATCTTATGTTGTCACATAATCATCCTCTCACTTGCTAGATCATGTGTTTAATCATAATCTAGCAAGCTCCATGTGATGATCAACATCATATTCTCAAGAAAACAACAAGCAAGTATTATTCATACACTAAACAACATTATTTCACCAAGATATCATCATATGTAAGCTTATGTTTCATGGTTCTTGTTTATGTCTTTTATTGTTCTAGTGATAATCAACATACTACAACTTTTAACCAACTAATTATGAAGTAAACAAGGATCAAGAGAGTCTTACAACTAGCTATAAGCTAGGGAAGAACACTTGATGAAGAAGGTGACAAAGTTGGTGGATAAAAGCAAATGGGTGAGGTCCTTCAAGATCCGAGACCACCAAACCTCCTAATCTTGCATCTTACACCTTGTGTACACTTGGAAATGAATGATCTTGGAAGGAAAATAATGGTGGTGTGGAGGTGGGGGTCGGCCGAGAATGAGAGGGAGGAGAGGAAGAAGGTTGAAGTGTGGTGATGTGTGGGATCTCAAGGGTTCTTATAACCATGTTATATTGTTAACCATTGGTTCTTATGTCTATAGAAGTACAAACAAAATCAAAGCATATCCAAGAAGATTTAATCAAGAGATTTAGGAAATCAAAGGAAGATTTGGGTGGGGTCACATCTTGTGACCGTAGGCAAGAAGGGGGGGGTTAAATGTAACTTTGAATGATAATGTAAGTAATTAGTTGGAGATTAAGTGTAAAGTCTGGTGTTTTAAGTGTAGGATGTATTATGTAGTGTGTTAGGGTGTTCGGGGACCATAACTAGTTCAAAAATAATAAAACAATGCTTCTAGCATTATTTTGGTGTTCCGGGTAATGTCCGGTTGCTCGGTTAGATACCGGTTCGTTAAAGTGTCAAATTATTCCATTTAGTGTTCATTAGTACCCTTTTGTGACACTTTTAATTCCCGACACTTAGGAAAGCATTCAGGACCATTTTGCCATATTTTTACACATTACTAGCTTGTTAAAAATTTGAATTTTTCTTAAATATGCAGAATTCTGCACTTTTAGTGGGTTTTAGGCACTTCCAGGCACTTAAACTATCACCTAGTGACGCAGTTTTATGGTCCTTACTTCCCTACACACCATACTAGTGTAGTACCTTGTCTCTGGCCCTTACGGGGTCTCAAAACACTGTCTGTCTATGTACTGACATTGTCAGCATATTTCTGAGTTATCCGCTAACGGTGCTAACTGTGCTTTGTGCATCGTTTATGTCACTAAAGTTTGTATGTGATAAATGATGTGACAGTATGCAATATGTGATGCACATGTAGGTATGATGCAATAATCAGTAAGCAGTTTAAATCATCAGTTGTAATTAAGCACAGTCATTAAGCACTAACTAATTGTACGGATACATGCAAATTTGACGGTTGTCACAAAATGTGTCATAACTTGTGTGAGTATTATTAAAATTAAGTCAATGATTTATAATAATACTTTGGATATCCTTCTAAGAATCTAACATATGATGATATTGAAGATTCTACAAGGATTTGGATACTTGAACATTGAATCAATTGAACACATAAACCCTAATGTGATTCGGATAACGCTACAAGAATAATAAAATAAGAATACTTATATATAGGAAGTACCATCGGCGTATCCACCATGCTCTTATTTTATTACACTCGTTTCGTTATCTAAATCACAACTTACCACATAAACACATAAAATCGTCAACTTGTCACCAACTTGTAAACACGCATTAAAGTACACAATGAATCCAAACAAGGACATCAATTGTACTTTAAACATCCCATGTATGTCTAGCTATGAAGATAGATAGATACTACAGGGATCCGGTTTTCGTCACATCGTATTGTCACATACGCATTAAAGTACACAATTAAATCCAATCAAGGACTTCAATACTAGTACTTTAATCATCCTACAAGAATCAATCTATGAAGATAGATAGATGCTATAAGGATTTGGTTTTGTCACATTGTCTCATTGCATCATAACATCTTAAATCCTAATGGTGATTCGGGATAACGCCACGAAGGGTAATACAATAAGCACACTTATATATAGGAAGTACCATCGGCGTATCCACCATGTCCTTATTGTATTACTCTAGTTTCGTTATCTAAATCACCAACAATCTCTACACATAAACCATAACCATCATCTTGTAAAGTACTTCTTAAAAATCTCACTATGAAGATAGGAAGATCTAAGAATGTTGTTAGTGCGCTATGTCTATTGACTTCGTCTTGTATCGACTCATGTAATGTAATAGGATAGGATAACCAGTGCTCGAGGTGCTAGAAACTGAGTTTAGTGGATATTATGCTAATTCCGCTTGAAACTGTCAAGAGCATGTTCAAGCGAAATTAACATTGTTAATTACGCTTGAACATGTCTTGGTCGTTTCAAGCGGAATCACATCCATTATAAATAGGGCACTTGTCCGTTTCATTTGAAGCGGAATTAGATCTTGTGTTCGGTAACGAAGTGCTGCCGAATCATCTCCTGGTGCTGTAATTCTATCAGATTAATACAAGAGACAGTTAAATTGAATTGAGCATCCGTGTCATTGATTCCGCCTTTGATTCGGATAAACAACTCTTCTGATCGACTCATTCGGGTCATACAACGATCCTACAAGTGGTATCAGAGCTCAGGAAGAAGAGTTCAGCTTGATTGCATCTATTTTCTGACTTCTACACCTTCTTTTCAAAATTGACCGTGAAATCTTGGTCAAAATGGATTGAATTTTTCACAGTACATGCGAAATAGTGTTTTAACAAAGCCTTGAGAGAATCAGACCAAAATTCGGCTTAAAAGTGACTAAAACGGACCTAAAACCTAATTCCGCTTGAACGAACATTCTGATTTCGCTTGAAAAGTCTAGCTGATTTCGCTTCAAGTGGTTATTCCGCTTGAATTTAGCACCTGATCTCGCTTGAATCAGTTATTTCGCTTGAAAGTACGGATTCCGTTTGAAGTTCTAATTTCGCTTGAAGTGTCATCTAGGGATTCCGCTTGAAAGTTGCTATTCTGCTTGAACATGTGATTTCGCTTCAACTAGTGATTTCGCTTGAGATTCTTATTCCGTTTGAAAGTGGACTTTTTCGCATCAAGATCATTTCACGTCAACCGAGTGTCAGTTTATTTCAAGTTGTTTGATATTGTTTAAACTGATTGGGTTTGTTTGATTGTTTTGTCTCCAGGTACATTGATTCAAGAATTTTCATCATGGCTGAAGAATTTTTCAACACTTTCTACAACGCGTTTACCTCGGATACAGTGGAAGCTTCAGATGCTACACCCAAAGCAATAACAAAAACTATCAAAGAAAATATTAAACATGACAATTTTTATGGAACTTATTCGAAACCACCCAAACTTGATAATATTGAGGACTATGTCTGGTGGAAAGAAAGGTTTATCAACTGGACTAAAGCGTATGCACATGAAAGTTGGTTCTGCTTGGAGTTTGGCTATGATAAACCTACTGATGACAAAGGAGAAGAAATCCCACTTAAAAGTTTTCAAGAAGAAGATAAACGAAGGTTTTCATATGAGCAGAAAATGATCGCTTTGATTCAACAATCAATTCGTGATCATATTTTTTCGTTGTTAAGTCATGATGGGTCTTCGAAATCTATATGGGAAGCTTTACGGGTGAAAGCTGAGGGGGGTAAACAAATCAAGAAAAACAAAATTGCATTACTAAAAAAGGAATTTGATTTGTTTGATAGTTTGAAAGGTGAATCTGTTAGGCAAATGATTGAAAGATTTTGTCACCTAAAAATTGAACTTGAAAGATTTGAAATTGTAAAAACAAGAGAAGAAATAATTGACAAAGTAATTGAAGCGTTACCAAGATCTGATCAGTGGCAAACGTTTGTGTTCATTTTGAAAAATGATGTCTTATATGATTCAATTTCTCTTGATGTTTTGTTAGAAAAAATTGAGAGTCATGATCTTGAGTTACAAAAGCAAAGCAAGATGAGCAGTTCGTCTCATCATCAGAATGTTGGTCTGTATTACAAAGGCAATTTTCCTTCGGTGAAAGCTGATAGTTCACCAAAGACAACATTCAGTGGTGAGAAGATGAAAGAACCACAAACAAGCTCATCAAGTTACAATTCTGGATATCATTCATCTTCTAAAGCAAGTCCTGAAGATTCTGAAGAAATACCATGCAACATTGCTCTTAAGTTGAAAAACTCTCCGGCTATGAGCATCAATGCAGCTAAACAGCAAATGAGTTTCCTTACATCGGTTCTGGAATCATATGAAGGTCTAGTGGCAGGCAAAATTGGTAACTCAGAGTTAACCAAAGAAGACTATGACCAGATAGATCCGGAAGAGATGGAACTTATTGACATTCGCTGGTGTTTGGCTAGTTGCATCCGCAGAGCTCAGAGATACATGGAGATTACCGGAAAACAATCATTGGGTGGTCCGTCAACAAAGCTTGGATTTGACAAATCCAAAGTGACCTGCTTCAGATGTAAGCAAAAAGGTCATTTCAAGAGAGAATGCACTAATTCTGCAGCTGGAGGAAATGAACGTCCTTTCAATGATGATTATTATCGAAAGGCGATCTACCACCGAAGCAAAGAAGAGCCGAAAATGATTGAAGATAAACCCAAGTCAAGGGCTTGTGCAGTTTTTCATAATGATGAAGGATTTGACTGGAGTACAATTTGTCCAGAAGAAGATCGTCTTGATTATCGATTCAAAATTAGAACAAAGGAAGATTCAGAAACTCCTTTAAAGAAACATGATCATTATGCCTTTGTTGCTGAAATAAAAGAGGAAAACCAAGAAGAAAAAGGCACAGCTGAGATAAAAGAGAAAACTCGAGAAGAGATTTTGAAAGAGAAGACTGAAAGAGAAAGATTCATTGTGGGGTGCAGAATGGAGAAAATGCAGGAAGAATATGAAAATGTTGTTCGAAACAAAAGACGGGATAAGAAACAAGAATGTTTCGTCAATAAAGAAGGAGAACTAGTTGTTCCCAGAAGTGATATAGTTCACTATGATGTTCTTCTAGTAATTCCTCGATCCGGCGAATATTATTCAAATATTGCAAAAGACAAAACATATGTAAAAAGGCTGGATAAAATCATCAGAGATGTTATGACAACAAATCTGAGGAAGAGGAATGAAGAAAGAATGAAGAAGAATATTGAGAATCTGGTGAATGATTTGAAGAAGGTAGCTGAGGAAGTTCAAGTCGAAGCAGTTAAAGAGGAAGATGTGAAGATTGCTGTAGATGTGAAGGTAGAAAACGTTGAGGTGAATGAAGAGGTTGAGAAAGAAGCTGTTACTGAAGAACAGTAAGTTGAAGAAACTGAAGTGAAGGTTGATAGTTCTGCTGATGTTGTTGGTGATGTTGGTGTTGATATTGAAGTTGTTGATGAGAAGCAGCAGAAAGAAGCCGATCAGACAGAAACTGAAGAAGAAAACACCGAAGTGCCAATCACTAAGGTAAATTCTGATTCTGAAACTGAAATTAAAATCATTGAACAGTGCAAGAAATGCGTGGAAACGTGCAGTGCTTGTACTGAAAAAGATGAAAAGTTCAGAACAAGAGATTTTGAGTTCACAAAAATTGAAACTGTTTTCAAAAATAAATACAAAGAAATGTTAGAAAATGAAAAAGTTTTAAAAGATAATAATGAAATGCTTTCAGAAAAACGTAAAAAGATAGAAAAAGAAAATGAAGTTTTGAAAGAAAATGTTTTAAAAATGACAGAAGAATGTGATAAAAAAGAGAATGTTTTTCAGGAAATGAAAAAGGAATATGATTCAATAAAATTGGCTTATCATATTACAAAAGAATCATATGAAAAAGTAAAAAGTGAAATGAAACTTATTCAATCAAGATTGAAATATTGTTCTGAAACAACTGATACGTATAAGCGAAATTATGAAATAAAGCAACAAGTTGTTAATTCCTACATTGAGGAGTTGCTAAGCTAAAGCGTCAAATTGCTGATTTAGAACAGGATAATAACAAGTTAAAAAGTTATCAAGCGTCGTCATATGTGCTTGAAAGAATTTTCAATATAAAACCGGAGGATGGTGAGTCTGAGCAAAACAAGAAAGGCATTGGCTCAGAGTTTCATCAAGTTCCACCACCGGAAAAGTTTGTGTTTTATGATGATGAAAAGGTCGAAAAAGCTTTCAACATGGTAGATCAATTGCCAGATAACATTGACATAACCTATTCCAAATCTGATGATTCTAGTGATTCAGATGTGGTAGGTAAGGTCGTTGAAAGTGTGTTGAAAGAAGAGCCAGTTGATACAGGTAAATCTGAATCACAAGATGAAAATGAAGGTAATTTTCATGATGGATATCTGAAAAACTCAAAATCCGAGAAAAATTTGAATGATGATTCAAAAGGATTGGTGTATACCATGATTAGATCGGACAAATTATTCTTAGATATTGTATTCCCGATTCAGAATGTGATTTCAGAAAAGATTGATAAAGTTTTCAAAATGGTTGAGATTGAGAAATCTGAGATTTCAAAGTTTGCTGGAAAAGGTAACAAAACTTTTTATAACAAACCTGGTTACAAGAAGAAAAACATGAAGGCTGGGTTGGGTTATAAGAAGAAGCAGAATTGGAAGAAAAGTGAAACACAAAATTTTCAGGCAAAAATGAATTTTGTTCAAGGAAAAAGTTTTGAAGAAGAAAAAGTTTTGAAGAAGAAAAAGAACTTCAATTTAGACGACAGTCTAATGAAGAGTTGTATGCTCAAAAGAAAAAGCAACAACCACAGGTCAAAGATGTTTCAAAAAGAACATGTTTTAAATGTGATCAAATTGGACATCTCGCACGAAAGTGTCCAAATCTGAAACCTGTTGATGTTGACAAAAAGAAGTCTGAAAATGTTGAGAAACAGAAATCTGAGAATGTGAAACAAAGGTCAACCAGATTTGATTCAAAACAAACTTGGAGATATAACACAAACAAGTTTGCTTCGAATCAAAATTGGAAATCAGACTCGAATAAGTTTGATTCAAAACAAACCTGGAATTCTCACACACCCAGATTCAGAACAACTCAAAGTTGGAAAACGTCAGTTGACATGACAAAACTGAACGAATTTTGGAAACCTAAAGTTGTTCAAAATCAAAAAGTTCAAAAAGAGTCACATTTTTACAAAAGAGGTACTCCGAAAGGTTAAACATGGAGTGTTAAGAAACAAGTGACTTCGGAAAAAATTGAGAAAGTTGAAGTCAAAGTTGAAAAAGTCTTTGATGACAAAGATTTTCCTAAACTGAATGATACATATTGTGTTGAAATGCCTAAGGTTCAACAGACCTGGGCTAAATTGTTCAAGTAATCAAGAAGTCTAAATGTGCAGGTGCTCAACAAAAATGAAGATTGTGAGAATGGAAGTTGGAGCAGCCTGGCACAACAGGAGGAAAAGGCTGCTGAACCCTGGTTTGGTTGAAACAGGGAGTTTGCTTGTTTTCTGTATATAAATAAACAATATTTCAAAAACCCTAAAAATTGAAAAATTTTGAAAAACCAAAAATATGGTTGTTTTTAAATTTGTCAAAAATAAAAAAAAATAATACAAAAATATGTTGATTGAATACGCCGAAACCCTCACGGCTGAACAAACATGATTATTTTCACAAGATTGAAAAACGGTTTTCAAACTGTAAATA
The DNA here is from genome assembly GCA_030545235.1 of Helianthus tuberosus. Taxonomy (NCBI): domain Eukaryota; kingdom Viridiplantae; phylum Streptophyta; class Magnoliopsida; order Asterales; family Asteraceae; genus Helianthus; species Helianthus tuberosus. The sequence goes on along the minus strand of CM060351.1, from coordinate 125,798,729 downwards.
TCAATGTGTTGTAAATCATGGGGGTATGTTATATGTTAGGAAACTTTATGTGTAAGTATTGCAGAAAATCACAATCAACTGTATCTATGAAGAAATCACAGTCCTGAAGATCACGAACTAGAAAAAGAAGATCAGATGGGACAACTGGAAAAGCACAGCATCTACTTCAAAATTACAAGTTGATCAAGAGCTGAATTGGATTATCAGAAAAGGTCATTTCTGATGGATCTGATGATATTTCTGATGAAATATCATCAGTATCTGACGATTCTGATCAACAAGGATTTTCTGATGATTTGTTCATCAGAATTTCTGATGAAGTGGTTTATCAGAATTTCTGATGAAACAACCCACTTGTCTGAAATTGGCTCTGTCCTGCCACAATTACCGAAGCAAGTTGACATTAAATGATATCATGATGAAAAAGGCAACTTGAACGTTGGAATCAATGAATATGTCAATTGGCTACTTTTTGCAGGAATTATTGTATGAATAAACTATTGTTTATTCATACACCCAAGCCGTCTATAAATAGAAGGCTAAACCAGGAGAAGCAAAGTGAGTTTGAAGCTTAGCATTCACACATACATCTAAACTCCATTGCTCTCTCCCCCACAGAATTCAAGATTCGTTTGTATTAGATAATAATCTTTCAATCACCTTGTAAACCATTTTGTTTCAAAGTGATATAAACTTGATAATTCTGTAGGTCTTGTTTCTTGAAAGTCTGATTTCCATTTCCGCACATCTTTTTCACATCTACTGAAATCACTTGCCATATTACGTGAAAAGAAGTTGTTTTGAGCCTGAACTGGGTCTAACAATTGGTATCAGAGCAGATTGAATAAACTATTTTCAAACGATCAATCGCTCATCTTCTTTTCTCTAAGTATGGCCAGCTTTCAATCCTGGAATAATGCTTTTAATATTGGTTCTATGTCTAAACCTCCGACTCTGGTCAGAGAAGAATACCCCCAGTGGAAAATCAGGATGGTCAATTTCCTTAATGGTCATGACCGAGCTCTGTTTCAATCCATTGAAAGGGGTCCACATACACCAATGACTGATATACCTGCTATTCCAGCAACTAACCAATCACCAGCAATCCCTGCCTCCCGCGCTCCTAAAAGTGAAATAAACTGGAGTGCGGAAGACAAGGAACTGGTGGCTGGGGATGAAAGGGCTAAGTCACTTTTAATTATGGCCATCCCCAATGACATATTTTCACAAGTTGATGCTTGTGCATCAGCTAAGGAAATATGGGATCAGTTGGAAAACCATTGTGAAGGAGGAGAAAGGATGAGAAGAAACAAGAGAACAAATAATGTCTCATCTTATGAAAGGTTTAAAAGTTTGCCAAATGAAAGGTTAAATGATACATATCAAATATTTACAAAACTTTTAAACGAGCTAAAGAAATTTGGTATAACAAAATCAAACGATGAAAGAAACATAAAATTTCTTGATGCCCTTCCTAGAGAGTGGAGAAGTCTAACCATGACTTTATCATCAACCTTAGAACTAGGAAACATGAGTCTTCATGACTTGTACAGCATCTTGATCCCCAGAGAGGAAGAAATATTTGAAGAAACCATTCAAAGAGGGGGATCTTTAGCTCTAATCTCCAACTCACAAAGATCAACAACAACAAATGATCCACAACCTTCAAACAGTCAAAATCTTGAAACTTCTGATGCATCATCAGACTTTTCAGCTTTTGCTGAAGCAATAGCACTGCTCACCAAAACATTTGAGCAGAGGTTGAGGGGAGGTAACCAGAGATACCAGAGGAGTGACAAAGGAATGATGGATTGAAGATCTAAAGAAGAGTTTAGATCCAAGGATAAAGGGAAGGCTGAAGTTGTGTGTTACAAGTGCAAGCAGAGAGGTCATTATGCATCAGAATGCAAGACCAAAAAGCTGAAGGATGTTGCCTATTATGAGAAAAAGCTTGAAGAAGCAAAGAAGCAGCAACAAGTAAGCTTAATTGCTGGAACAGATACATGGTTATCTGATGATTCTTCTGATGTTGAAGAAGAAGAATTGGCAAATTTCTGCCTCATGGCACTCTCTGAAGGACTACCAGAAACTTCAGAACAAAAGGTAAATTTAGACAATCTTGATCTTGAACACAAACTAAACAAGCTCATGTCAGATTTTCTAAATCTGCAAGAAAAACATAAATCAGATATTAGAAAATCTGATGAGTTGCAAAGGACTTTGAATAAAATCATTCTTGAAAACCAACATCTTATAGAGGACAGTTTAGATCAAAGAGCAAAAATTGAGTTTTGTGAAAATGAAAGAAAAGATCTTTACAAGAAAATAAATGACAAAGAAATCAATGTAAGAGGTTTTCAACAGGCTAAAGAGTTTATAAATTTTATTGAGTCCACACCTAAGAACAAAGGAGAGGGTTTAGGCTATACAAGTTCTATAAGATCAAATAGAAATAAACCCACTATCTTTGTAAAAGCAACTCATCAAATTTCTGATAATTTAGTATCAGAATCTGAATCTGAATCTTGCAAATCAATCTGTTCTGAATATTCTTTTGAAAAACCAAACTTCAAATCAAACAAGAGTGAATACAATCAAGAATCTGTAAAAATTCCAGAAGCAGTTCACTCATCTTTTCAAAACTATCCAACAATTCCATCACAAGAAGAACTATCAGAAAATTCTGATAACTCTTGTATGTGTGTTGACATACTGAAGCTTGTCCAACACCATCTTCAAAAGAAAAATGTAAAATTTGTTAATGGCTCAGCATGTAACAGAGTTTCTGATGCAAAACCAAGAAGAAATAAAAATAAAATGTTTCAAATTTCATCAGAAACAGTACCCAAGCATGCCTAGGTACCAAAAACCCTCTAATCATTTCATTTCAGGACCATCATGTGCAGCAGATCTGGTACTGCGACTCAGGAAGCTCCAAGCACATGACTGGAGACAGGAGCTTACTCAGCAACTTTGTTTCAAAGCTGGGTAGAATGGTAAATTTTGGGAATGGAATGAAAGGGAGGATAATGGGATATGATTGCATAAAGTATGGATGTTTGACCATAGAGAAAGTAGCCTATGTTGAAGGCTTAAAGTATAATTTGCTGAGTTGTGGTCAGTTCTGTGACAAAGGTTTTCAGGTAACCTTTTTACCAGAAAAATGCTTGTTAATAGGTATAGATGATAACAAAATTTATTTAAGTGGGAAAAGGATAAGAAAATCAATCTACTATTTTGACTTCAAAGAAGAAAGTGAACATCCAAAACTGTGTTTATTTTCAAAACATAACAAGGGTAGTAGTTGGTTATGGCACAAAAGGCTTGCTCATTTAAATTTCAAAAACCTAAGCAAATTAGCAAGCAAAGGTCTGGTAAAAGGATTACCTTTGATATCCTCAAAGAAGGATAAAATTGTGAAGCATGTGAAATGGGAAAATCCAAAAGAAGCTCACACAAATCAATTTCTGAGTCTTCCATTTCACAAAATTTGGAACTGTTACACATGGATTTGTGTGGACCCATAAGTACAGAAAGTTTTTCTGGAAAGAAATACATACTAGTAATAGTGGATGATTTCTCCAGGTACACATGGGTAGAATTTTTTAGAAAGAAAAGTGAAACTCCTGATCTGATCATTAATTTTATTAAGAAAATTGAAAATCTGTTAAAACTAACAGTGAGAAGGATCAGATCAGACAATGGAACAGAATTTAAAAATGCAAAAATTGGAATTTTTTAGTAAGTAAAGGAATTTCTCATGATCTTTCTGCTCCAAGAACACCACAACAGAATGGTGTGGTTGAAAGAAGGAATAGGACCTTGGTAGAAGCTGCCAGAACCATGCTTGCTTATGCTAAATTGCCCACTCACTTTTGGGCAGAAGCTATAGCAAATGCATGTTTTACACAAAACAGATCCATAATCAACAAAAGGCACAACAAAACACCTTACAACATTATAAATGGAAGAATAGCAAGTATAAAATTTTTGCATACATTTGGTTGTAGATGTTTTGTTTTTAATGATTTTGAAAGCCTTGAAAAAATTGACAGAAAAGCAGAAAAAGGCATTTTTCTTGGTTACTCTTTGTCCTCAAAAGCATACAGAGTTTTTATTCTCAACACCAGGACCATCAGAGAAAGTTTGTATGTCTCATTAGATGACTCATCAGAAACAGAGGTTTCTGATGAGTACATAAAAGAAATAAACTTTTCTGACAAACAAGAAAATTATGAACATCTCTTTGAAATGTTAAATGAAGATTTCCTAGAACATGATAATGCCTACAAAAATAAATCAAAAGATTATCCATGTTCTAACCCTGCAGATCAAGCATGTAGTACATCAGAAATTCAGATTTCTGATACTTTCCAGACAAATGTAGCACCTGATCAGGGGGAAACTTCAAATCCATCAGAACCAACAACATTTCACAACAAGTTAAGATGGATCAAAGGACATGTTCATTCTGACATCATAGGCAATCCTGCAGATGGTGTCAAAACAAGATCTGCCACTGCACATGGGTGTGCATTCTCTGGGTTCTTAAGCAAGATAGAACCCAAATCTGTCAAGGAAGCTCTAAATGACCCAGACTGGATTCAAGCTATGCAAGAAGAGCTTGATCAATTTGAAAGGAGCAAGGTATGGGATCTGGTACCCAAGCCAAAAGACAAATCTGTCATAGGCTCAAAATGGGTGTTCAGAAACAAATCCGATGAGAACGGCATAATCACCAGAAACAAAGCAAGGTTAGTGGTCAAGGGTTACTGTCAACAAGAAGGTATTGATTATGACGAAACCTTTACACCAGTAGCTAGGTTAGAAGTTATAAGAATTTTTCTTGCTTATGCTGCATCTAAGAATTTAAAAGTTTATCAAATGGATGTAAAATCAGCTTTTCTGAATGGTAAAATTGAGGAAGAAGTTTATGTGCATCAACCAGAAGGCTTTGTTGATCCAAAATTTCAAAATCATGTTTATAGATTAAACAAAGCCTTGTATGGGTTGAAGCAAGCTCCTAGAGCCTGGTATGAAACTTTATCAAACTTCTTACTCAATTCTGGGTTTACCAAAGGTACTATTGACACCACTCTTTTTCTCAAAACACACAAAGGTCATACTTTACTGGTTCAGATATATGTTGATGACATTATATTTGGATCAACAAATGAAAAATTTTGTGACAAGTTTCAAAAATTGATGACCAGCCACTTTGAAATGAGTATGATGGGTGAGTTAACCTTTTTCTTAGGGTTACAGGTAAAACAAAGAATTGATGGAATATTTTTGAGTCAATCAAAATATGTGAAAACAATTCTACAAAAATACTCACTAGAAAACTGCTCTGTTTCAAAAACTCCCATGGCAACAGGGAACAAGTTAGATTCTGATAAAAATGGTATATGTGTTGATATTAAAACCTATAGAGGGATGATAGGATCACTGCTTTATTTAACTGCAAGCAGACCAGATATCATGTTTGCAACATGTTTTCTGGCCAGATATCAATGTGATCCTAAAGAATCCCATCTGAAAGCTGTAAAAAGGGTTTTTAAATATCTTAAAGGCACATCAGAAATTGGTCTCTGGTATCCAAAGGATACAAACCTTGAATTAATTGCATACACAGATGCAGATTATGCAGGATGCAAAATTGACAGGAAAAGCACATCTGGTGCCTGTCAACTTTTGGGAGAAAAATTGGTATGTTGGGCGAGCAAGAAACAAAACTGTGTTGCCACATCAACAGCAGAATCAGAGTATGTAGCAGCAACAAGTTGCTGTTCACAAGTGATGTGGATGCAAACTCAACTGAAAGATTATGGAGTAACTCTGACAAGAATTTCAATTCTATGTGACTCAAAGAGTGTCATTGCAATAACTGAAAATCCTGTTCATCACTCAAGAACCAAACACATAGATGTCAGATACCACTTCATAAAAGATCATGTGGAGAAAGGTAACATTGAAATGTATTTTGTTCCAACTGAAAATCAAATTGCTGATATCTTTACAAAACCTCTTGATGAAAAGAGACACAATTTTTTAATCAGCAAACTAGGCATGGTAAATCTAAATGATGAAGATTTCTCAGAAAACACAAAAACACAAATTGAAGACCAACTTGTTAAACAACAAAATTCTGATATTCATAGAACAAATCAACTAGCTTCTGATAAAACAATCCATCAATCTGATGGAACACCATAAAATCTGATAAATAGTCAATAATTATCAGATAATCTGAGAAAATATCAGAAACTCTGGGAAAAATTACCAGAAGTTCTGATATAAAATCAGAAACTACGTTGAAACATTAGAATTTTTCTTTCATCCTCATGCACATTCCACAGATTGTAATTACTTATTTTCGTGTATTTTTTTGTTTTAATAAAAAAACAAAAAGGGGGAAAAGTAACATGCATACTGATGAAGTTTCATACAGCTGTGATAATCAACCGTCTCATTTTCTTTTCAGTTTATTGAATTTCATTTTTTTGCATGCAACGTCATTTCTTCATAAGGAATTTAAATGTGACACGTAGGCACTAGAATCATTAGGAGCTATGAATATAGATGCCTAGTCATTAAATGCTTACTCACACATGGGGCTTAGTAGACTGTCAAATTTACTGTTACGTTCACTGTTACATTCACTGGGACATATATCTTCTTAATTGAAGAGAAAAAGGTTGGCTGCTAATATCACTTTCATCTATAAATATTAACAACCTGAAAAGAACATTTTTCACAAAAACCATCTCTTCAAAAGCCCTTCAACAGATTTTCTTTTCTTATCAAAAATGGGTCGCCCAAAATTGATGAAAGCCACTCAATTTCCTCTTCCGTTTCACAGACTTCACAATCTTAGATTAAGATCCAACTTGGAAGGACCTGCATGGGAGGACTGCAGGTTTGTGTACAATATGATTATGCGAAGTCCTCTAGGCTTTGTTGTATCATCACATGTCACCATATATCCAGAACTTCTCCAAGAGTTCTGGTGGAACTCTCAAATCATTTTTGGTGGTACTTCCATGTGGATTGACAGTGAGGTCATGGGAGTAAAAATTACTCTAAAAGAAGAAACAATCAGAAATGTCCTCAAACTTGGTGATGATCATGAACCCAATCTTCTGGAAAAAGAAAATGTGCAACAAACCTTGACTGAAATGGGCTATCATACACTCAACTCATCAAGGGCTGTTAACAAATCTGGTTTTATACCACCTTTCCAGTTTTTGGTAACACAGTTAAGTGTCTGTTTTTCCAAGAAAATTGGACACTTCAATGAACTGTCAAATAGGATGATGGAAGTGGTGCATGCTGTGATACAAGAAAAACCTTTTAACTATGCTAAGTTTCTAATGAGAGACTTAGAAGCAAACATCCATGACCGTCAACCCTTTCTGATCTACCCACGATTTGTTACCAAGGTAATCACTAGTCAGCTCGACTTTGGAGGAGTGAGAAGCTGCTACTCAAGAGCTGAGATGGTACTTCAAGAAAACATTAGTGAAGCCACCTTGACGCCGCCAAAGAATCACACCGGACGTGTAACCAGTCTTTGGTTATTTGTGAAGTGCATGTTCAATGTGTTAGAGGAGGAGGAAGAGTAGTTTTCTTTGTTTTATGTTTTGTTTTCGTTTAATATGTTTGTTTTATGTTTTCTTTCAACAGGTTTGTTTTAAATTTTTTTTGGTAGATAGATCTAGGGGGAACAAACACAACTTGACTGATAAAAGCAAAGAAAATCTGGTGAATTACACATAAATACTGACAGAAGTTAGTAGAACTCATAATCTGATGATCAATCAGAAAAATTGATCATTCACCAGAAAACTGTGAACATTCTGATAACAAATCAGAAAATCATATTTTGTTTTGAAAAACCAGAAAGTTTAACATATCATCAGAAAAACAATTCTTTTAATCAGATTTAATTGAATTTATAAAAAATCCAAAATTTTAAGAAAAAGTTTCTTTCTAAATTTTTTTTCTGAGGACTGGAACAAGCTATATAAACAATATACCTCTGGTATATCAGAACAAAGGTGTGGAGTTCAGAACTGCAAGACTATAATGTAAGTAAAATCTCAGAACTCTACTTATTCCCTCTCATCTCAAAAAAAAAATAAAAATAAAAATTCTGATGATATATATATATCATTATGAGAAATATCTTGGGAAACATACAAAGGGTTTCGATTGGACCTTTTAAAAAGGAGTCCCACATAGAGAAAAGGTGCAAGTTGGAAACTAGTGTTTATCTGTAAAATCGTTGAAGTCTCTAAGTCTCTTTAAAAAGATATACGTTAAATTAGAGATAAGTCAAAGGTCTTTCAAAAACGGTTGTCTCCTTAAAGGATTAAAACATCATAAAGGTGTCATTAATCCTCTTAAACTCAAACAACCCACGACAAACACTCAAAAATCTCTGTCTACACACCCTATAAATACCTCATTCAAAACAGAGTCTTCCATCTTCAACCTTCAAATTCAAAACCCTAAAACCCTTTTCCAAACACAAAACCCAAATTCTCAATGGCTGCTGTCAACATCAATAAACCTCAAGTTAAACACTCAGTTCCTTTCATCACTGAAGATGAATTTCTTCCATTAAAGAGCAACAATGAAGCAATGAATGATAACATCGAAGAGTTTGATACAAAGTGTCAAATTCTCATTGAATTTCTAACAAGATGTCCGTTAGCTCAAGCTCTTACAAAGACCAGAGAGGTACCACAAGAACTCATACAACAAGTAGTAAAAACTCTCAAAATCTCAAGTCAAACTGAGCTAACAGCACATGTATGGGAAAATATCTTCATTAAAATTTCACCAGAAAAGATAAGGGAATGTCTGGAGCTACCCTTACATCAGAACTTTGAAAAGTCACCAGAAAGAGAAGATATGTTTTCACAACTTGATGCAGTAATGGGATACAAAACAAAGATTTCAACAATCAATAAATTCAAGAGAAACAAGCTACCTGCCTTCTGGCAAGTTTTAATGGAAATTCTGAACAAATGTTTATCGTCAAAGATTGGAGGTACAGATCAGATAAATATGAACATTCTAACAATCATGTTCATTCTAATTAATGGATTGAACATTGATTATGGAGCAGAAATATTTATTCTGATCAGAAGATCAATTCTGACCAGAGATGGAAGAATAGATTCACATCTACCCTTTCCCAGATTTCTATCAATCATAATTTCTGATGCTTTTCTGAAAAGAAACATGGAAATCCCAGCATCAGAAAATATGTGGAAGACAGAAATTATGAAACCTTGGAATGCTGCAGGGTCTTGGAAGTCAGATTATGATGTACCTGCTCTGACAGAAAAAGTGATGAGTATGATACCAGAAGAATCACCATACAGAGCAGAATATCTAAAAATGTTGAACAAAAAGTCACAGAGCAAAGGAGTTTTTGAACAAGTGTCCCCTATGGAGCATGATGCACAGGAGTCAAGCACACCAAGAATGGAACAGCATGATGAATCTGATCCTCATCTAGCTGATAAAGATGTGAACATGAGTCCTGTGGCTGAAGGAGATCATGCTGAAGCCTCACACATTGGAGAAACAGGTGCACAACAATACTAAAATAAATATAGTTTATGATTCTGAGAATGATTCTGATGAATCAATTCAAGGAAAACATGAAATCTTACTTAGAGAAACTATTTCTTCAAAACAAGTTGTGAGTAAAACAAAAGACTCATTTTCTGAATCAGATTCTGAGGAGGAAAATGTAGTAACAACAGGTGGAGATCAGCCTACTGATCAAGGAAACCTGGATGAGAAAACAAAAAGTTTCTCAACAACTCATGGAGAACCTGAAAAGGTTCAAGGATATGAGGAAACCCAGAACTTGAATTTGTTTCAATTTTCTGGTGAGGATATAAGGAATTTGGATTCATCCAATCCTTTTAACCTTAAAACAGCAGAGAATGTGTTTTCTGCTGGTGGTAGAAGAGAAACATCTGTTGTTTTTCCAATTTCCCAAGAACATCAGTCTATGTCACCTAAACAATTTCAAAAAGAACCTGAAGATGAAGCTGCCACTGTGAAAACAGCAACAGAAGAAAAACTTGATCTAATACTAAAAGAAATCAGAAATCAAAAGTCAGAGATCAAGTTTTTATCAGAAACTGTCAAAGTTGTGCAGAAGCAAACTGAAGACAATACTGAAACTCTCAACAAATTGCAAAAATCATCAGAAAACAAAGAAAGCTCATCAGAAATTGAGAAAGCTATCAAGGAACTGGATGATATCAAGAAAAAGATGGTTGAGAGTGCAACTGCAAGAGAAAGCTCAAATTCAGGGAAGCTTCTTGAAGAAATACAGTTCCTCAGAGCCAACAACAGCAGCATGACTGAGGCTTTTGAGAAACTGTTGATGGAATTAGCTGCACAAAGAAATCAAGAAAATCAAGAGATACAGAAAATGAAGAAACAAGAGGAAACAAATACTCAAGCTCTTACTAATGTTCATCTGTTAGTTAAGAGATTGCAGTATAATGTTGCCAGACTAGCAAATATTGATCTTCATGAACTGAAAGCCCCAATTCCACAAGAAAGACAAGCAAGAAGATCAGAAACTTCTCAACAACAACCAGAAATTGTTCAACAAGATCAAACCAAACCAACAGAAACCTCAACAGCTCAAAAACAGAAGCAACCCATGGGTCCACCTCAAGATAAACAAAAGATACCCATGGGTCCTCCACCAAATGTCTCAAAGCCAGACACTTCAAGGTTACAACCAAAAGATCATGTTCCAGTACAACCAGTTTCTACAACCATCACAGGAGAAACAGAGTTGAGCATACTAATGGATACAAAAGAAAAGAGAAGAATGGAACATGAAGTGACTTCCTCAAAAAGGCCAAGAAAAGAAATGATAGAAGATTCAGAAGGGAACATCAGAGAAATGGAAGTACTAAAAGGTGATTTACACACTATTATGTACCCTGAAGAACATCTAAAGAATTACTATTGGAAAGGTCCAGAAGACAACCCAAAGAGATCACTCTCTCCAATAAGCAAAGGTATTGTTGAAAACAGAAACAATGGAGGTTGGGTAATTTTGCACAAGCACTTGACCAATCCAATAGTATCAATTGAAAGAATTGATACAATGACCACTGGAGGAGGCATCCTAGGCAATGAAGCACAAAACAAATATACCTTGATCAGAAAAGACAACAGTCAACAAAAGGTTACTGATGCAGATCTGGCTGATGATATTCACCCATTGGGAATAATCAAAATAAAGAATATCATTGATGAAATGAAAGGTAATTCAGTTATAATCAGAAGAGCCCTTGAAAGTCTCAAAAGTGCAGGAGCAAAATTATACAAAAAGGCTGCACTGGCAGACTTTGATCTTTGTATCAATTTTGAGTACAGCAACAAAGTGCTAATACCGCCTCCAAATACTTCAATTCCAGCTGAAATCTCTTCTAAACCAGTAAGAACCGGAGCAATCTTTGATCAACCAGAAATGTGTGTAGTCTTCAAAGATGCAATTGAAGAGAAAGCTCTGTTCAGAATCAGTGAAGTATGCAGGTATTCAAATCAAACACTAAAATATATAAGAAACTGCATGAATGAAAAACAAGAGCAGCTCAAAAAGAAGGGAAAGAACAATGAAAAGCTGAGAAAAACAATTGAAGAGTGCATTGAAAATTGGATGGAAGCAAGAGGATGGTATAAAGAGATGTACAAAGCAACTCAAAAGGCTATTGATTACAAGAAAAAACTGAAACCAGGAGACAAATACAGAAGTGGAGTGAAGATCAATTAAATGAATTGATAAGATGAAATTCCTGTTTTTGAACAAAGTTTTAAATTTGTCTGATGTATGATTGGTTTGACTATGTTTTATGTTTCTGAATTTAGTTGTTTTTGAATTTCTTTTACAAAGAAAGGTGTTTATGTTTGACATAGAGGTAGTTCTTTTTCTTACAATACATAGGGGGAAACTGTTAGGAAACTTTATGTGTAAGTATTGAAGAAAATCAAAATCAACTGTATCTATGAAGAGATCACAGTCCTGAAGATCACGAACTAGAAAAAGAAGATCAGATGGGACAACTGGAAAAGCACAGCATCTACTTCAAAGAATTACAAGTTGATCAAGAGCTGAATTGGATTATCAGAAAAGGTCATTTCTGATGGATCTGATGATATTTCTGATGAAATATCATCAGTATCTGACGATTCTGATCATCAAGGATTTTCTGATGATTTGTTCATCAGAATTTCTGATGAAGTAGTTTATCAGAATTTCTGATGAAACAACCCACTTGTCTGAAATTGGCTCTGTCCTGCCACAATTACCGAAGCAAGTTGACATTAAATGATATCATGATGAAAAAGGCAACTTGAACGTTGGAATCAATGAATATGTCAATTGGCTACTTTTTGCAGGAATTATTGTATGAATAAACTATTGTTTATTCATACACCCAAGCCGTCTATAAATAGAAGGCTAAACCAGGAGAAGCAAAGTGAGTTTGAAGCTTAGCATTCACACATACATCTAAACTCCATTGCTCTCTCCCCCACAGAATTCAAGATTCGTTTGTATTAGATAATAATCTTTCAATCACCTTGTAAACCATTTTGTTTCAAAGTGATATAAACTTGATAATTCTGTAGGTCTTGTTTCTTGAAAGTCTGATTTCCATTTCCGCACATCTACTGAAATCACTTGCCATATTACGTGAAAAGAAGTTGTTTTGAGCCTGAACTGGGTCTAACATTAAATTTTCTGAAATTCAGTGCATGAGAAGCAGAAAATGGATGGCGAGACAAAGCTATCAGTGTTGGTTGTCAAATTTTCTTTAAATGATTTTGCATTTTAGGGGGAGTAATATTGTTAGAAAATCCAAAAACATTTGAAAATTTGAAAATGACAAAAACATGATAAAAAACCTATTGGCAAAAAGACAAAAACATTAAAAAATGAAAATGAGTTTTTGTGTAAAAAGAGGAAATGATAGTACATCAGTAGACAGTTACAGTACGCTAAAGAATTGGAAAGTCATAATGTGTTAAACGATCTCACCGTGGATGTGTCGGTAGATTTTTATACATTTAGTAAACTTTTTCGGGATATAAACCTAAATTCAAACTTGCTTATTTCGTGGGGAACACTACTTGGATATATAGGTAACCCCTGAAATCTCGTTTGAAGGACCCCTCTTTCTGAGATACTAGGTCTTTATGCTTAGTGATATCTGGGGTATCATCCCGGGACTTCTGATTTTGCGGAAGCAATGGCCTAGTCCCCGTATAATACTTTATGCATGCTTGAAATATAGCAATCGCCCTCAGCAAAAATGATGAAACAATAAAATTGATAATCATTGATGTTGAAGAAAAGATCCTCTAAAGGGGACACACCAAAAGTCGAAGCCGTCATCTCTCTGCTGAACGGAAGTTCTGACCTGAGCTCTCACGGTTCTTCGCAATTTAACCCCTTACGGATATCATCTAGGTATACTCACCTGTAAGACAGAATATTGGGATCTGGATACGGGAGTATATTCAAGAGGTGGGACACATGAATGAGTTTAAGTTCTTAAAACATCTAATTCGTATCCTGAATCAGTTGAAATTTGTGTGAAAATTTAAGTGGATCAGTATATCGACAATCTAAGTGAATTGTTTAATTCTTAATGTGTAACTAAGCTCAACGGTACTTGTGACTTGTCAGAAACTGATATGATCCTCTAACGCAAACTCAAACAAAAATAGTGTCTGTACATATGTTTGTAAATAGTTCATTATTGCTTTATATTTCAGAAAATACAAAAAGATTTTTGATTCTGCTTTATTTTCAAAAACTGATGTCTGAGATGCTGAGTTTCAAAATCTAAGTATGCTGATTGTGTTTCTGAAAATAAAACAAGTTCATTAAGTTGAAACTTGAATTTTTAACAAAAAATTAAAAACAGTTTGTGACATCTCCAAGGTCATTAGTTTGGACTTGGATGATTAACTGTGAGGGAGTTGGATGCTTATTTTGTTAAAATCTATGAAATAGAGCCAGTTTATGATCTTGAAACTGCCAAATTCATGAAATTTGTTGATAAAGGAAATTGAATTGCCAGGTTACTATTTCTGAAGTTCAAAATGCTGTTACTCATAAATGTTTGAGTGTTGCAGATGTGATACCAGACTAAGATCCTGAAAGCTAAGTCTAAGGGGGAGTCTGAAAACGAGCTCAAAGCAAGGGGGAGCTTGTAACCAGAAAGCAAGGTGTCGATCCCTAAAGCACGGAAGCTTGACGAAAGGGGGAGCCTGAAGACTTGAAGAAAGATTGATGGATGCTTACAGTGTTAGACAATTTGGATAGAGCATAAAGACTGATCAAGACTGAAGATGTGTCATGATAAAGACTCGACACTGAAGACTTCGTCAATATCCAAGGGGGAGTCTGTTAGTGCACTATGTCTATTGACTTCGTCTAGTATCGAGTCATGTAATGTAATAGGATAGGATAACCAGTGCTAGAAACTGAGTTTAGTGGATATTATGCTAATTCCGCTTGAAACTGTCAAGAGCATGTTCAAGCGAAATTAACATTGTTAATTCCGCTTGAACATGTCTTGGTCGTTTCAAGCGGAATCACATCCATTATAAATAGGGCACTTGTCCGTTTCATTTGAAGCGGAATTAGATCTTGTGTTCGGTAACGAAGTGCTGCCGAATCATCTCCTGGTGCTGTAATTCTATCAGATTAATACAAGAGACAGTTAAATTGAATTGAGCATCCGTATCATTGATTCCGCCTTTGATTCGGATAAACAACTCTTCTGATCGACTCATTCAGGTCATACAACGATCCTACAAATGTACTTCAAATATCCTATAAGAATCTAACAATGAAGATAGATAGATCTTATAAGGATTTGGATAATCTTCGCGTTTGCATAATTGGAATAATACACATAAAAGCACTTAGTAAACACATATATGTCATACATTGGAAAATAAATTGGTTACAGATATGAATCACCCCAAAGCATTTGAAAAGTGTAAAAGAGGGGAACTATGTACTCACTTGGGATTGCGTATAGGTTTTGTTCAAATGATATAACAAAGCTCAAAGGACCAAGAGTTCAAGTGTTGAAGTGGTTCCTAGTGAATTGGATACTACGTTAGTGTAACGAGACATAAATCGAGGAATCGGATAGAATGAGGTATTGTAAACCAAATGAGGGTTGGAACCTATATGAAATGGTTTAACAAAGCCTACATTCTGATTTGAAACCTATCCTACGTGCTTTTGACCCGTTATTACCCGTTAAGGTAGTTTATGCTACTTTAACGCGTCATTTGCGCAATTGCGCGTTCGGATGGTCTAATTAGCCATATGATAAGTATTATATGCCCTAACATGTTTAATAATGTTGCATAATCAGTTTAAGTGTCAAAATTTAGGTTACATATGTTTAAATTGAATTTATGCGCAAAAAGGGCATTTTGGTCATTTTCCTAAGGCATATAAACTACCTATCATACAACTAACTAAACGAAGTGACCATAAGATATAACCTTGGAAGGTTATTCCCTATACAACTATGGTCACATAATGTGTTTGGTCGGATCCTAATGATCGACCAAACGGGTCGGGTTCGAAAGTCTAAGCGGTTGTCAAGACCGCTTGACTTACGACCCTAAATAAGCACTAAACAACAAGTGACGAGTTAAACATGTTAAAATATGTTTAACTAAGTTAGAAAACTGATTTGGTATCAAAACAAAGTGTTTTGATACCCGAAAATAGTTTCACCGTAAAATGCACATAAGCGTGCATTTTGATCGAAACTTTGACTCGCCACTTCGACTAGTCAACGTGGTAATCAGTAGGTATAATCGCAGGGGATTATAACCATCGTGATTACGATCACGATGCAAAGTTCAATTGAACTTTGACTTGACAAATTCATGATCAAAACCGAAACTCAAACGGTAGTCAAACTGTTTGACTTTCAGCTTGTATTTGCTGAAAACAATGAACAAGCCATGAACGGACACTTACAAAATGCTCTAAGGCTGGAAAATGACTAGAAAAACTCAGGTAAGAGGCCTCCAACAAAGTGGTAGCCTCTACTTAGAGTTTGTAGAGAAAAGAATGAGAAATGAGCAATGGATGAAGTGAAGATGTTGGCTATTTTTAGTTGTTCATGAAGTGTAGGATCATGCCAAGGTGCTTGTGTGTTCTACAAGGATCAATGAGATCATTACAAGTGTGTGGTTGAGGTTTTAAGTCTTGGAGGATACTAAAAAATGTCCACAATATTGAAAACTAGGAAAGAAAACATGTGCAGGAAGCTGAATTGAAGTTTCTGACCAGATGTCGTCCTCGTGTTGCGTGACCAGGGAGGGCCTGGGCCGTCGCGTGGCGCGACCACATACACAGCAGTTTTGAAAATTGTCAAAATTGGTCCCTACACGTATTTAAACTTGTTTTTGACGCTTTTAACCCCTGTTAAGCCAAGATTCAGACTTTATAAGGATGTTAAAGCTTCGGGGACTTGAAATATGTCTGAAAACGTCGTGGATGTCAGTTCGTTCGGTCGTACGGT
Organism: Helianthus tuberosus; assembly: GCA_030545235.1. Taxonomy (NCBI): domain Eukaryota; kingdom Viridiplantae; phylum Streptophyta; class Magnoliopsida; order Asterales; family Asteraceae; genus Helianthus; species Helianthus tuberosus. The sequence goes on along the minus strand of CM060351.1, from coordinate 125,782,107 downwards.
CGCGTTTTGGGCTTATTTACGACGGAAACTCGAACGAATGCGAAAACAATCCAAATTACGAAACGAATGGTATTTTTGTATTCCTATCATTAAAATGTAATATGTTAATGATTACAAAAATATTTGGATATCCGGATATGGTCAGAACGCAAGATATGCACGCATATGCAAACTTTCGCAGTTTTGACGCTTTTAGTCCCTAAGATCAAATAAGCGCATTTTCGCATACCGAACCCCTCAAAACTTATTTCTAAGCTATGTTAAGGGTATTTAGGGTATGTTTGCCTTATGATCTTGTTCTGGAGTGTACGTTGTTGTGCGAATCGGCAGACTTTTGCAGTTTGTCGCAAATAGTCCCTTTGATCGAACAAACTTGTTTTTGTCATCCCTAACCCTTCGAAGCTTGTTTCTAAGTTATGTAAAGGGTATTTAGGGTATGTGTAGCTCGTGTCCTCATCCTGGTGTGTATGTTGTGTTCAACGGATTATGTTTAAGCATCAGTTATCGAATTGCTTTCAAAGAAAAAGTTTTTGAAAGCCCGAAATTTTGCACAAGGGTTACAGTCTCCCCTACTTTAGGAAATTTTATCCCGAAATTTATTCGAAGGAGACCGTAGAGTGTAATTGAAATGAGTGAAAGATAAGCAAGTTGCTAGATCCCAAAGATGCGGAGCATCATTTGGTGTTTGGAAATTTTGGGGGATTCAAAATGTGATTTGGGATATTCAAAGTATCTCAAGGTATTCAAACCTTTGGCACTTATGAATCTTTAAAAGTGTCGACCAGTGTACAAAAATTGTTTGGCATGGCACTATGTTATACTAAGCTCTTAATGTAAATCCTAGCAAACAAGGGGGTGTACATTCAAGCCTTGTCTATACGTACACGGTTTCTAGCGTCCCACAAGGTACATCCCATGTACCATGGGCATCTCATGCATAGGAGACGGGTCAACATACCTATGGCATCAAGGTCATCACCTTTAACACCATAATATACTCCCGGTCGGCTCGATTAGAGTTAATGAATGTACTCGTTGTGAACATTGCAAATAGTCACACAAATAACAAATAAGCACCTAATCACATAAGGGTCCAAGATAACATAAAATTACCAAGTGATCTTAGTAACGTTCTGAAGAATAACACAATAAGAACACTTATATATAGAAAGTACCATCAGCGTATCCACCATGTTCTTATCGCATCATAGTCCTCACGTTACCTTAATCACTCTAGATTTTATGCCACTATGCTTAACAAGGCTTACTATGATTCTCATGTGTCAAACCTCATAATTAAGTGTGCACCCATAATTACTCGTTTCGTCGCATGGTCCACATAACTCCTCTTGTTAAGCGAGGGTAAACAAATAATAAGGTCGAACTATCATTTAAATCAAATAAACATTGTCACAACACAACATCTGTCAAATTGAATCGTGTTTCATACCAGCAATGATAGCACTACTTGTTTTGCATATAACAAAATTAGTAGCAGATATTTCATTCTAGTACAAATGTTAATAGATGTTGCATACTAACCAAACTGGTAGAATGCAACATATACTAAGCATGTATTGTCATAATAATGTAAGCATATCGAGAAAATGTTTTCAAATCATATACTAGGTATGTTAAGTCAACATACTAGCAAAATGTATTTGAAAATCGTATACTAAGTATGCTTAGTCAACATACGAAGTAAGATGTATTTGTAATCATGTACTATACATACTAGACAAACAAATCATGTATGTAATGTCATGATCACAAAATAGTAGTAATTTGCACACAGTATTTGTAGCGATCGTGTTGCCAAGTTCGTATGAATGCACTGGAGTGCAATCATAGTATGCTAAATTACAAGATTTAGTTCCTAAAGAACGGAATCCTCGAAGTTGGCATGTAGTTGTAATCACACATAGTGTAATCACATTGGAGTTTGTAATTTAAATACGAATAACCAAGAATGAGGAAAGACTTCTTGAAATTTATATAGTCATTACATATATAACTGAAATACGTCCATTGTTTTTGAAAATAAACAGAAAATGTAGAGGTTCAGATGATCAAAAGTGCTTGATCATCAGCTTGAGCCTCATTGACATTGAACACTCATCCATTAGTATTGGCAAGCTTAGGGCAGTTTCGCTTGAAATGATTTAAATCACCACAATTGAAACATGCTCGAGGGCGAGTTTGAGTAGGGGTTGCTTGGTTCTGGACACGACAGGTCGCAGCTAGATGTCCAAATAGACCACAGATTGTACACTGGCGGCAAGGAGAATTTGTTGCGTGATTATAGTTGCAATTATTGCACCGAGGTTGCTTTCCACGATAAAATCCCTTAAAGGGTACTGAGTTTAGTGGAACCGGTGCAGGTATTGCATAATTCTATAAAGTCTTACGCTTCTTAGAATTTCTAGAAGATTTAGCCTTTGTTTCCCTCGGTTTCTCCTTGGAAGTTTTAGTGTTTCGTTTATTGTCTCCCTTTCGAAAAAGTTTCCCTTTTCTAACCTGGGAGTCGGTTAGGGTAGCGGCTAATTCCTTAGCCTCCCTAAGTGTTGCAGGTTTGCTGCCAGTGACAATATCTTGGACAGGATCAGGTAGGCTATCAATGTATTTCTCAATGGCCCGATCCAAAGGTGTGACCATAGTGGGGCAAACTAGGCTTAACTCCTCAAACCGGTCAGTGTAGGCACGGTTTTCCCCAATATCTTGTTTTAAGTAATAGAATTCGTTTTCAAGTGCCCTCATTTCACTTCGTGGGCAGAATTCTTTCTTCATAATATTTTTAAATTCTTCTCACGTTAGTGCTATCGCTATATCGGCACCTCGATCTCTCATGATACCGTTCCACCAAGTGAGTGCTTTCCTTTGAAAAACACTCGAGGCAAACTCCCCCTTGCGCTCACTGGGACAATGAACATGGCGGAATGTGCTTTCTATACTCTCAAACCATTGTAGGAGCCCAGTTGCTCCTTCAGACCCATTTAATTGGAGTGGTTTAGCTGAAATGAATTGTTTGTAGTTGCAAGGTGTGATAACATTGTTGTTATTGTAATTATTCTAGATTTGGTTAACCTGGGTCACAATGTCTGGGAGTACAGCAGCTAGATGCTGAGCAATTATTGCTGCCATTTCAGCGTTCCAAGTGGCATCACGGTGAGGAGGCATCTTGAAGAAGTAACTATATTGAAAATTAAGTAATTGAGATTCCATCAAATGGTCATGAATTTGAATCATCATAGTGAATTGAAAATCTCGACTTAGTAAAAATCCTGTTCAAAAGTCTTGTTCTTATACTTAGAAAATATAGTGTTGTGAATTTTGTTTTGGAACAAGAATTGTTTGGAAATTAAACTTTTGTAATATTTTTGGATGAGAGAATACAAACCAAGTTAATGGTTTGTGTTATAAATTCTTTATCTTTTAAAAATTTATTGTTTTTAGGGTAAAATGTTTTAAATTAAAATTTTTAAAATAAAGAAACTTTGTGTTTAAAATTTTGAAAATTCTTGTCCAAATGGTAAAATTTTTGAAATTTTGAAAGATAAAAGGTAGTGTTTTGGAAATGAAATAGGATTACATAGTGTTACGAAACGAAATGAAATTCATTTCAAATATTTTGAATAAAACATATCACCGAAGGAAATATGATGGAATAGTATCGTAAAAGGAAAATTTGTTTCGTTCATTGTGAATAGCAAACATATTACCGAGGGTAATATGAATGAGTAGTGTCACAAAGGTTGTAGTGTTTAGAAATCGTTCAACATGGTCAAAGTGGACAGGTTTACATAATGTTTCGAGAAGACATGCTTTAGCCTATAAGTGGACACTCACCCTAAGAATTCCCAGGTAAGAATGACTGGTCCAAAAATGCGGATTTGTAGGAACACTCTAACCTTAGACAGAAAACTCGGGGTACAGGCATCCACCCTTCCAGATTGCATGTATTCACATTATTAAAACCCAAGATTTCGATGAAAAATGTTTGAGAAAAACATTTAAGAAATCTTTTGATAAAAATTGTTTGAGGTAGACATGTTGTGAAATATTTTAACGAAAACGTTTAAGAACACATTTTGAGAAATATTTCATTGAAAATGTTTTGAGAAAAAACATTTGGAGGAATACCTTAAGGCATAAAGCCTAAGGGTTTTAGGGTAAGTCATCTAAGGTTAGATGATTCGTAAATCATAGAGTAGTTGTGGCATGAATAAGGATGAGGATTAGGATAGAGATCCTAAGTCTACTCATGTTTGGGTCCCTAAGAAGGTTATAGACTAGGTTAAAGGCATACTAATAACCTAATTCCCTATAACCAGTGCTCCGATACCAATCTGTAACACCCCAATCGCGTAATACAACAACACACGGAGGAAATATCAGGGAATCACGTTACAAATTGCTCATAACTACTGGTACTAAATTGTTTCAATATTGTTAACATTATTTTACAAAGAATACATGTAATTGTCTTTTGATTAAAGAAGTCTAAGGCCCGGATGTAGTCCTATGAGTTGCATGCTTGAACAGTCGAAATACTGAAACATATGTGAAAAACAGTCAGCATAAAAATGTTGGCGAGTATATAGGTTTTGTTAGCCAAATAAATGACTAAAAGTTTGGTATTGCAATACTTTGACAACTACGAGAGTTGTCGATTGAAAATGAAATCTGGAAGCCAAAGAATGGCAAAAGTTTAGTATTGCAATACATAATCTTGATAGTAAAAACTTGTGGCAAACAGTTTTGTATATGGCAATATGATTATTACTAAGTAATTTTTATGCCATTGAAATTGTACTTTTTAATCTCGTTAAAATCGTCATAAAACTTGTGAATGTGTTATTAGAAATCCAATCTAGGATTAGTAATAACTTATTTGAAATGTGTCATAACTTGTGTGAGTATTATTAAAATCAGGTCAATGATTTATAATAATACTTTGGATATCCTTCTAAGAATCTAACATATGAAGATATGGAAGATTCTACAAGGATTTGGATACTTGAACATTGAATCAATTGAACACATAAACCCTACTGTGATTCGGATAACGCTACAACAATAATAAAATAAGAATACATATATATAGGAAGTATCAGCGACGTATCCACCATGCTCTTATTTTATTACACTCGTTTCGTTATCTAAATCACAACTTACCACATAAACACATAAAATCGTCAACTTGTCACCAACTTGTAAACACGCATTAAAGTACACAATGAATCCAAACAAGGACATTAATTGTACTTTAAACATCCCATGTATGTCTAGCTATGAAGATAGATAGATACTACAGGGATCCGGTTTTCGTCACATCGTCTTGTCACATACGCATTAAAGTACACAATTAAAATCCAATCAAGGACTTCAATACTAGTACTTTAAACATCCTACAAGAATCAATCTATGAAGATAGATAGATGCTATGAGGATTTGGTTTTGTCACATTGTCTCATTGCATCATAACATCCTAAATCCTAATGGTGATTCGGGATAACGCCACGAAGGGTAATACAATAAGCACACATATATATAGGGAGTACCAGTGACGTATCTACCATGTCCTTATTGTATTAATCTAGTTTTGTTATCTAAATCACCACCAATCTCTACACATAAACCATAACCATTATCTTGTAAAGTACTTCTTAAAAATCTCACTATGAAGATAGGAAGATCTAAGACTGTACTTCAAATATCCTATAGGAATCTAACTGTGAAGTTAGATAGATCTTATAAGGATTTGGATAATCGTCGTGTTTGCATAATCAGAATAATACACATAAAAGTGCTTAGTAAACACATATATGCCATACATTAGAAAATAAATTAGTTACACATATGAATCACCCCAAAGCATTTGAAAAGTGTAAAATAGGGGAACTATGTACTCACTTGGGATTGCGTATAGGTTTTGTTCAAATGATATAACAAAGCTCAAAGGACCAAGAGTTCAAGTGTTGAAGTGGTTCCTAGTGTATCGGATACTATGTTAGTGTAACGGGACATAAATCGAGGAATCGGATAGAATGAGGTATTGTAAATCAAATGAGTGTTGTAACTCATATGAAATGGTTTAACAAAGCCTACATTTTGATTTGAAACCTATCCTAAGTGCTTTTGACCCGTTATGACCCGTTAAGGTAGTTTATGCTACTTTAACGTGTCATTTGCGCAATTGCACATTCGGATGGTCTAACTAGCCCTATGAAAAGTATTATATGCCCTAACATGTTTAATAATGTTACATAATCAGTTTAAGTGTCAAAATTTAGGTAACATATGTTTAAATTGAATTTATGCACAAAAAGGGCATTCTGGTCATTTGCCTAAGGCATAAAAACTACCTATCATACAACTAATTAAACGAAAGGACTATAAGGTATAACCTTGGAAGGTTATTCCCTATACAACTATGGTCAAATAATGTGTTTGGTCGGATCCTAATGATTGACAAACGGGTCGGGTTCGAAAGTCTAAGCGGTTGTCAAGACCGCTTGACTTACGACCCTAAATAAGCCCTAAACTAGAAGTGACGAGTTAAACATGTTAAAATATGTTTAACTAAGTTAGAAAACTGATTTGGTATCAAAACAAAGTGTTTTGATACCCGAAAATAGTTTCTTCGTAAAATGCACATAAGCGTGCATTTTGACCGAAACTTTGACTCGTCACTTCGACTAGTCAACGTGGTAATCAGTAGGTATAATCGCAGGGGATTATAACCATCATGATTATGATCACGTTGCAAAGTTCAATTGAACTTTGACTTGATCAATTCACAGTCAAAACCGAAAGTCAAACGGTAGTCAAACCGTTTGACTTTCAGCTTGTATTTGTTGAAAAGAATGAACAAGCCATGAAGGAACACTTACAAAATGCTTTAAGGCTGGAAAAATGACTAGAAAAAACTCAGGTAAGAGGCCTTCAACAAAGTGGTAGCCTCTACTTAGAGTTTGTAGAGAAAAGAATGAGAAATGAGCAATGGATGAAGTGAAGATGTTGGCTATTTATAGTTTTTCATGAAGTGTAGGATCATGCCAAGTGGCTTGTGTGTTCTACAAGGATCAATGAGATCATTACAAGTGTGTGGTTGAGGTTTTAAGTCTTGGAGGATACTCAAAAAATGCCCACAATATTGAAAACTAGGAAAGAAAACATGTGCAGGAAACTGAATTGAAGTTTCTGTCTAGATATCGTCCTCGCGTCGCGTGACCAGGGAGGGCATGGGCCGTCTCGTGGCGCGACCACATACACAGCAGTTTCAAAAATTGTCAAAATTGGTCCCTACACGTATTTAAACTTGTTTTTGACGCTTTTAACCCCTATTAAGCCAAGATTCAGACTTTATAAGGACTTTAAAGCTTTGAGGACTTGAAATATGTCTGGGAATGTTGTGGATGTCGGCTCGTTCGGTCATATGATCGCGTTTTGCGCTTATTTACGACGGAAACTCGAACGAATGCGAAAACGATCCAAATTGCGAAATGAATAGTGTTTTTGTATTCCCATAATTAAAATGTAATATTTTAATGATTACAAAAATATTTGGATATCCGGATATGGTCAGAAAGCAAGATATGCACGCATATGCAAACTTTCGCAGTTTTGACGCTTTTAGTCCCTAAGATCAAATAAGTGCATTTTCGCATACCGAACCCCTCAAAACTTATTTCTAAGTTATGTTAAGGGTATTTAGGGTATGTTTCTCTTATGATCTTGTTCCGGAGTGTACATTACTGTGCGAATCGGCAGACTTTTGCAGTTTGTCGCAAATAGTCCTTGTGATCGAATAAACTTGTTTTTGTGGTCCCTAACCCTTCGAAGATTATTTCTAAGTTATGTAAAGGGTATTTAGAGTACGTGTTGTGACACCCCGACCGCGTAAAACAACAAACCGCAGCGGAAACGTCGGGGAGTGGAGCGACAGAATTATTGTTTCATGACCATAGCATTTAAGGTTTTGTATTATTAAGATTAAAGTGTTTACATTGTCTTGGAATTTAACAGAAGCATAACATAATTAACTGTCTTTTAAGTCACTAAGGCCCAAGTCCGCCTAAGTGTAGCACAAACATCATCATGCATTAGCACCTGAAACACATGCAAAAATAGGTACGTTAGCATAAAAATGCATGTGAGATACATAGGTTTTGTTTATGCAGGATTCATGACTTGTAGTTAAAAGAAGTGTTTAACAAAAGTAGTCATGAACCTTGTAAAACTGTTTTCTTTTATAAATTCATATGAAAATCGAAGTGAAAATCAGATGATAATAAAAGAATAATGCATGGTTAAATGAATAACCAGGTAAAAGTGAATTTGTATAAAATATGCAATTTGTAAAACAGTGTCATGTCTTTGTATAAAATGTTTCATGTCTTTGTCGAAGTGGTTTAGATAACGCTACTGTTGTGGGTAGAATTTTTTCACCTATATCCCGAAATTATATCCTGACTTTATATGTCTATTTTCGCTTCCAGGATACTGGACCATGATATTGGTAACATCCTGCGAGGGTATCCTGCGTGCTGTTAACAATTTGCTTTGGCTGCAAGGTACAAACGGTCATGAGGCTTGGTCTCCCTGAAGAATAGGTCAAGGTGGTTACAAGAAAGACGTTGGAAGCTTGGAGAACGGGTTTACAACGGTCAAAAGGGAATATTCGCAGGATCCCAAAATTATAGGACAGTTAGTTATTTATGTTTACTATAAATAGGAGTGCTGGATCAGTAGGTTGGGACACATAATCCCGTCCACTTTTACACACACATTGCAGCTACGATCACCATCTCAATCACAAACACTCACAAATCACAATCATTGTAACACTTAGAGCTGATCCGTGCACTATCCTGAAGCTGTATCTTGCTGTTATTCAATCAATAAGAACAAACAAGGCAGCTGACTATTGTCAGCTCCCGAGGTTTTATGCCAGCAATCTAGAAAGATCAAGGGCTTTCCTCGTACATCTCATGTCAATTTTTACTTTACTTGCATTTCGTTTACAAATTCATATAGTTCTGTATCCCGGAACTATATCCTGAAACTGTTTACATTTTCAACAAAGTTAACACATTTTTACAAGTTTACATAGCACACTACCTAACAAACTAAGTTTAATCACTAAATTGCTTCGGTAATTTTTTACCAAAACAATTTGGCGCCCACCGTGGGGCAAGTAGTGCTATTTTAAATCAATACTTTGTTAAAATCATTACTCGGTTTTCTGTTTTCGAAATTCTTTTCAAAACTATTTCTAATGGCTTCTCAATCGAATTTGAACTCTTCTTCCATGTTTGTTTCAACCTCTGCTGCTGCTGGTTCATTACCTCCTCCACCTTCACAAGTTCAAACTTTTTAGAGGAGAAATGAAAGGCACACACCGAGAGAAATTCCTGCTGCTCAGAATGTTTCTAGATTCGGAAATTCAGGGAGAACCCATATCCTTGCTTCTAATGACGAAATTTTGTCTTTGTTTGGTAGTATACAGGAACAAATGAAGAGGCAGCAAGTAACTAACCAGATGATCATGAAGGATATACAACTCTTGAAGTCAAACTCCAGGAAACCTGTGGAGGATACAACTACTCCTCTACAGCCCAGGATGCTGAACTTTAGTTCAGCAACATTTACCGAGGATAATCAAGGCAACATGATACCGAGTCAGTCCCGGAGCAACATGCTGGAGATACCATCATCCGCCAGGATATCGACCGTGAGGGATCCAGGATATGGCCCAGGATATGGTCCAGGATATGGCAAAAGTCAACAGGCTGGTAACATGTTTGCCAATATCAGTATCCCTGCTACTAATAATTCTGATTCTTTGCAGGATATAGGTGTAACACCAGCATTGACCAGGGAACTTCAAAAATTGAAGGATATGATATCAAGTGTTCCTGGAATAGTGCAGCCTATACCGGAAGTATCCCAGGATAGTCACGGGATATCCCGATTTGCTCATCCAATTTGTGATGCTGAAATTCTAAAAAGATTCCAGACTCCTAGCATGAAGTTGTATGATGGGACGACAGATCCTGAGGAGCATATTGCCCAGTATAGGGAAAGGATGGAAATAAATCCAATCCCACCAGAACTTAAGGAAGCATGCTTATGCAAAGGCTTCGGTTCAACTTTAACAGGATCGGCCTTAAAATGGCTTTTAAATGTTCCACCTTATTCAATTACATCATTTTCTCATTTAGTTAATTTGTTTATCAGTCAATTTTCTTGTAGCAGGAGCTTTGAGAAACTAACAAGTGATCTTTACAGGATAACACAAGGATCACAAGAATCCCTAAGGGATTATGTTAACAAATTTAGTAGAGAATCCCTGGATATCCCGAATCTTGATGTTGCTACGGCAGTACAAGCGTTCAAAATGGGGTTACGGAAGGATTATCAATTTTATCAGGATCTTGTAATGAATCCTTGCAGGAATTTAGATGAAGCTCGGAATAGGGCTTTGAGATACATAAGGCTTGAAGATGGCAAGAAAATGCATGAGAGGATGGACACATCTTCAACATATGAATTGACAAATAGGAAGTCAGAATCTTCCTACAAACAGTATCGTTCAAAGCCATATGCTAAGAACGATAATAAGAGAGTGAATGTTGTTGAAGATGAGGACGATGAAGAATATCCTGAAATCTCAGAGTATTATTTTTCTGTAAATGTTCCTGAGTTAATGTATGCTATGCAGGGACTGGGGGACAAAGCTAGGTGGCCGAAAAAGAATCCAAGGAATACAGATTGGAAGGATAAATCTAAATGATGTGCCTTCCATGAAGACTTTGGGCACATGACAGATGATTGCATAGCCTTGAGAAAGGAGATAAGCTACTTGCTAAGCAAAGGATACTTGAAAGAATTCCTCGGTAGAAAGAAGAAAGCTCAGGATACTGACCAGGATCCTGAGAGAGTTGCATCTCCACCACCAGATGCCAAGATAATTAACTTTATCTCCGGGGGATCTGACACATGTGGAACTTCTTACTCTACATCTAAGAGGCATGCCAGGAAGGCTAAGGAGGAAATAGGAGATAAGCCCACAAGGATGACCATGCTTACGGATGATAAAGTCATTACTTGGTAAAGGGTCACGAAGGTCAGCAGTATCCTGTCTATTATGTTAGTAAAAGTTTACTAGATGCTGAGACTAGATATTCACACTTAGAAAAATTAATATTAGCTTTAGTCATGGCATCGACTAAACTTAGACATTACTTTGAAACACATAGAATTCCTATTAAATCTAATTATCCTATTAAAAATGTGCTTAGGAAACCTCAGATGTCTGGTAGGCTGGCTAAGTGGTCTGTTAAATTAAGTGCTTATGTCTTAGTTTACGAACCTAGAAATGCTATAAGGTCTCAGGCTCTAGCGGACTTTGTGGCTGATTTTAGTAATGATTTACAAGAAGAAGCCGACCTAGATGTGCAACAGCTAGGTGAAAACTCAGATATTTGGACACTATATACTGATGGTGCATCCAATGTCAGAGGGATAGGCTTGGGAATATTACTAAAATCGCCACAGGGGGACATACTACCCCAGGATATTAGATGTGAATTCACTGCTACGAATAATGAAGCTGAGTATGAAGCTTTGATAGCAGGACTACAACTAGCCAAGGATATGCATATTAAATGTTTACAAATATTTGTTAATTCCTTGTTAATTACTAACTATTTTAATGGATCCTATGCAGTAAAATGCGAAAAGTTAGCTGAATATTTTGAAATTGTTAAAAAATTTGCAGGATATTTCGAAATATTTTCACTTGAACAGGTACCAAGGGAAGAGAATGATGAAGCAGATGCATTAGCAAACTTAGGATCTGCTGTCAGGATACCAGAAGGAACACAGATACCGATAATCCATATCCTACACCCTGCGACGGAACATTTTAAGTCCCAGGATAAGCAAGTATCAAGTATCAGTGATCCTGATGTAGAATATCCTGATGGATATCCTGAATTCTGGATGACACGAATTATCAAGTACCTACAAGAGGGAGATATCCCTAAGGAAAAAAAAATCCTAGAACATTCAGGATGAAGGTATCTCGTTTTACTTTGATAAATGACATCTTGTACAAGAAATCTCTTGCAGGTCTATACTTAAGATGCTTGGAGGATCCTGTAACTAAAGAAGTTCTCCAAGACATACACGAAGGAGACTGTGGCAACCATACTGGGGGCAGAGCTTTATTTTCAAAGGTGTTAAGAACATGTTATTACTGGCCAACCATGAGGAAGGACGCTATGGAGTATTCTCAGAAGTGTGATGCATGCCAAAGACATAGCAACATACTACATCAGCCTGCAGAGTCATTATATCCTATTGTATCCCCTTGGCCGTTCATGAAATGGGGAATGGATATAGTAGGAAAACTCCCTGTAGCTCCAGGAGGAAAAGTCTTCATGTTAGCAATGACATATTACTTTTCTAAATGGGTTGAAGTAGAAGCCTTTGTTCAAGTCAGGGATCAAGAAGTGTTCATCAGCAAATAAACCACAGACTTTTGTAAGAGTTGGGGCATAAAAATGATCACATCAACACCAATACATCCTCAAGCTAATGGGCAGGCAGAATCTTCGAACAAGATAATCGTCAACAACTTGAAGAAAAGACTAGGAGCAAAGAAAGGAAAATGGGCAGAAGAATTACCTTTTGTTCTATGGGCAGATAGGACAACTGTGAAGAATGCTACTGGCCAGACTCCTTTCTCACTGGTATTCGGGGCCAAAGCAGTGATTCCGACAAAGATGGTGATACCGACAACAAGATTGATACTAACAAATCCTGAAGCTTTGTCTCAAGACTTAGACACCGTCGATGAGATGAGGGATGCCACAAAACTGAGAATGGCAGCGTACCAGCAGAGGATAGCTGTTTTGGTCAAAAATCAAGCTAAGATAATGCAGCCAAACTTTCTGTTGTGGGGTGTGATGCTTGAATCAATGAACAATGCTAAGGATCACTCAGAAATGTAATGAACAAGTGACACAAAGATTTATACGAGGAAAAAGCCCTTGATCAAGAGTTGATCTCCGGCATAAAAAACCTCGGGTGATGGAAACTACCGATCACCAACTCAGATTAAAAAAACAAGGTATTACAACTTTGGATGATAGCGAGCTAGTTACAAGGATCACTAGAGTGTAATGTGCAAAAAAGTGTGTAATCGCCAAGTAAACTGTCGAGAGCTGATGAGAGCAGTTGCGAGTGTGTGTGTTAAGCTAAAAATAGCCAAGTGTTCTAATTTAGCTCGCTATCCCCTTTTAAATTTAGAAAAAATCTAAAGTAACTAACTATCCGCATTTCATGCAAGTCTTCCACGAACTCCATAACGTCCATTTTAGTCATGCACGTGCGGAATAAAAAGGGAATATGCTCTAGGAATATCGCCAAGACCAAGTCCAAGCTCGTACTCCTGCAAAACAACGTTATATTCAAAGCAGACAATCGTTAGTATAAGGATCCTTATGATGATCCTGGGTCCTGATCCTACAATACTCTCTGAGGATCACTAATTCAGAAAGAATTGAGGATCCTTAAGCCCAACAGTAATTGAGGATCACTGATCATAGGAAAATCCTCCCCTAACAATAGCCAAGTCTTATAACAAGAATATAAGGACAAGGAGATTCAAAGTTGGAGATTGGGTATTAAGAAAGGCATTCCAAAATACTACCAATCCTGCTGAAGGGAAGTTAGCTCCAAAATGGGAAGGACCATACGAAATAGAATCTGAATCAGGAAAAGGAGCATATAGACTCAAGACAGCAAAAGGGGATATGCTACCAAGATCATGGAATGCTATACATCTGAAATTTTATTATAAGTGAGTTTAGAATTTAATTTCTAACTCATAATGGTACGAACTCTATAACTCATTTATATTTTTGATATTATCTTTTATTTTGATACCCAATACTGACTTAAGCATCGAAGGGGTGTTAGCCAAGCTAACACCCACCTTAGTTTTAAGGTGTTTTGCAGGATACTCTCTCAAGAATTGGAAAATTAGAGGGCCGGCCACCCTCTCCCACGTTCAAGGGTGTTTTATCCCTTCGAAGGTTTAAAGGTATTCACCTTTCATCCGAATTGGGGTTTCCACACCCTCGCCTGGAGCGTACGTTATCCGGATATAGTTCAAGATGGCAGGACCAGTTCATGTAACAGTGGCTGACAATTTCGTTATTGTTGGCTATATCCTGGATTCTTAAGGTATATGAGGATTGATCACCCTCTCTCACGAAAGAGTGTTTTCACACTCTTCTAAGGTTTAAAGGTTTTCACCTTTCTAAGTTTTGGGGTTTCCACACCCTCGCCTGTAGCGCACGAAACGTGGGTAAAATCCCCAGTAAAACTCAAAGACTTAAAGGTTTTCACCTTTTCAAGTCTTGAGGTTCTTATACTCCGGCTTAAATGCCTAGAAAATGGGTTTAGTCCCAATAAAATACAAAGTTTTTGGATAATCCCAAAGTATATTTTCAAAAAACATAATCATTTACAAGTCTACATAATTTTTTGAAAAAAGATTGCTAAGTTTAAACAACTGGTTGAAGAATTGCTAAAGGATCATATCCTGGTACAACATACTGGTCCTGCACAGACAGGGGACATCCGTGATGGAACATGACGTATGCTGATACTATATCCTACTGGGGACATTTATGCTGGAGCAAGAAGGAAACCTATGCCAACATTATATCCCACTGGGGACATTGTCAATGGTCCAAAGGTCTATTAGAAAGTGTTTGCCTAAATCTATCTGGTATGGATTCTTGTTTAAATTTGCTCTAAGTATAAGACCCTTATCTAAAAAAACGGAATTTGTTAACTATGGGAGTTTGTGTTATACCAAATTTTTATATTCGCTAAGTGTTTTTCAAGTTATAAAAGAAAAATATTTTTAAGGATTTTTGCAAACAACACATAATATAAAAACAATAAGATGCAAGAACAACACAAAGATAAGGTCAAAAGTTAGATTTATATTAACGATTCAAAAGGTTACACCCTTGGTTTTGTTTTAAACCAAAACCCATCCACCAAGGGTACAACAAAGTCTAAAGCATATTAAAGATAACAGTCGAAGGCTTCGTCTTGAAACTCAAAATCCCTCCACCTTCAACTGTTATAATATTCACATCAACGACCAAGGGCTTCGTCCTGAAACTCAGGATCCCTCCACCCTTGGTCATCATATTGTACTAATGTCTAAAGTGCAGGAAAGTAAATCGTTCAACATGCAAGAAAAAGAAAAGTGTTCAACAACCAACAACCATTGAACTTAAAAAAGCGGGCTCCAGCGTAGGCATAAATATCCATCATCGCTCACTTTGCCACCCGCTCACGGGGTAACACCAGCTCCACCATCACCAGCTTCTTCCTCCGTCTCACCCGCCTTGGAAGATTCGCCAATCTTCGGCTTGGCAGGACATGTCACAGGACTGCAACCAAGATCCTTCAGTTTCTTCTCCCAGACATCAACGGTCCAGGTTGGGCATTTAAAGCCCGCTATCCTGGCTTCATAAGCCATCTTAAGCCTGGCCTGAAGGAGGGAAACTACGACGGAACCCTTGAGGCCATCCCTGAATGAAGCCATATCTTGCTTATGTTGGACCTCGGCGACAACCAGCTCGATCTCAGCATTCTGAGTGGCCTTCTTCACTGCAGCTTCAGCACCCAGAATCACCTTTTTTAACTTATCTTCATAATGTTGTGACATGGCTGCGACGATCTTCCCCTGATCCACGATAGTGATCTTAGCTTTCTTCAACTTGGCCTCCGAGATCTTCACAGTTTCACAAGCTTCGGTGTAGAGATGCGTCAGACGCTCAAGACCCTACAAAACAGAACTCAGGTATTGTTAATATAATCTAACCAGGGTATCGATTCAGCATATGTGTGCAGGATGTAGGATAAGGATATTTACCTAGTTAAGGAAAGAAGTCATGAAATGGCTAGATTCCATGAAACCAAGGTTCTCATAGGAAAAGACTTCAGCGATGACAAGAGAATCAGATTCTTTCCTCTTCCGGGAACTAGAAGCACGGAGCTTCGCTGCTGAGGAAGGCTTGGGCATGGCTGCAGGTTTAGAACTAGTTGAAGGCTTGGATGCTATGGAAGGCTTGGAGCTAGGCTCTTTCTTTACTGGAACGGTTGCCAGGAAACTGTCAAGCTCTTCCAAATCGAAAATTGGAACAAGTTTGCTGGAATCTACATAAAAGGGAAGTAATTTCAATTTTTATATGTTAATACATCAACTAACCAAACATGTGCAGAAATGCATTTAGAACATACATCCTTACCCGACGTATTGGAGGATGAATGCTGACTTGAACTTGAGTGACTAAGCCAAAAAACAAACCCACTCAGCTGAAGAAAAATCTGATTGGACGTTCCAATCAAATGGCCGGATGACATACCATTAGGGAAGGCTCCAGAGGCACGTAGAGCGGCCATGTCGGCATTATCAAAATTGCAAACCTCTTTCTCGGGCTTGCCAAGCAGATTGTGTGCCATGAAAGTTGGCTTGGATTCACCGGAGCATGAACGAGTGCGTTTTGCCATGAGATCGGTGACGACGGAAAAGATGCACAAAGAAAGAATAGAGAGAGAGGGAATACCTGAATGGTCCGGTACAATGTGATAATTAACAAGAAGAAAGTAGAAGATATAGGGCGAAGATAGCTAACTATGAGAAATACTAGCCTTGAAAGCTGCATCAGGTCACATCACATCTCTATCCATTAAGACTTCAGATAACGTCGGAAAAATACATCTGTTAAGATCAAAGGATCCCAACAGCTATATTTTTGCGGACAATTGTTGTGGGTGGAATTTTTTCACCTATATCCCGAAATTATATCCTGACTTTATATGTCTATTTTCGCTACCAGGATACTGGACCAGGATATTGGTAACATCCTGCGAGGGTATCCTGCGTGCTGTTAACAATTTGCTTTGGCTGCAAGGTACAAACGGTCATGAGGCTTGGTCTCCCTGAAGAATAGGTCAAGGTGGTTACAAGAAAGACGTTGGAAGCTTGGAGAAGGGGTTTACAACGGTCAAAAGGGAATATTCGCAGGATCCCGGAATTGTAGGACAGTTAGTTATTTATGTTTACTATAAATAGGAGTGCTGGATCAGTAGGTTGGGACACATAATCCCGTCCACTTTTACACACACATTGCAGCTACGATCACCATCTCAATCACAAACACTCACAACACTCACAAATCACAATCATTGTAACACTTAGAGCTGATTCGTGCACTATCCTGAAGCTGTATCTTGCTGTTATTCAATCAATAAGAACAAACAAGGCAGCTGACTATTGTCAGCTCCCGAGGTTTTATGCCGGCGATCTAGAAAGATCAAGGGCTTTCCTCGTACATCTCGTGTCAATTTTTACTTTACTTGCATTTCGTTTACAAATTGATATAGTTCTGTATCCTGGAACTATATCCTGAAACTGTTTACATTTTCAACAAAGTTAACACATTTTTACAAGTTTACATAGCACACTACCTTACAAACTAAATTTGATCACTAAATTGCTTCGGTAATTTTTGACCAAAACAGCTACTATGTGTAATACAATAAAAGCACTTATATATAGGAAGTACCAACGGCGTATCCACCATGTTTTTATCACATTGCACATAGCCTCGTTATATAAGTCACTTATCAATAACCAATCAAAATGTTTTGTTTAAAACCAATGTCAAATGTTTATGTGTAAACCATGTTCAATGTCATGTGTAAACTATGTCATGTATACCCAAATGTAATGTATAGCAAGTAAAAAGTATCTACTCAAACTATATGATAATGTCAATGTGAAAACAAATGTCATGTATGGTGAATAAATAGTATTTACTCAACCCCATAGGAAAATGTACAAAACAAGGTTTTTGAATAAACCTAAGTTTAAATCAAATGTTATGTTTTGCAGAAAACAATGCTTTATGGATACGAACATTTATGCAGTATTGTTTATCGCATACATTCAAGCCTCGCGACTGTTTGGACAAACCCTTAAACGAATTAAAGGTTTATCAAGTTATGTATATCGGATTCTGTCATTCCCAACTTCCAAACAAACCTAGGAAGTCGGAAACGGGATTTGTCAAGTCCTATGGTACCATTACATACTACCGAGCGGCGTGATCAGTGTTAATGAATGTATTATTGTCCCGTTAAACATACCAAATGTCATACCAATGTAAGCATGCTAAATGAAAACCATGTACTAAGTATGCTAAGTAAACATACATAGTAGAAAAGTTCATGAAATCAATGTGCTAGCATGCTCAGTAAACATACATAGCAGAAATGTGATGTAAATCAATGTGTCCATATGTTGAGTAAACATATGCGACAAAGTGTCTATGAAATCAATGTGCTAGCATGCTTAGTCAACATACAAAGCAAAACATAATTGAAATCATGTACTATATGTGTACTAGGTGAAACTAGCATGTTTATGTCATAAAAGCAATGAAAAACACGAAAGTAACAAGTATGCACATGTGTATCACCCCAAAGTATTTGAAAGTGGTAAAAGAGGGGACTATGTACTCACTTGGGATTGCTTATTAGTCTTGGGAATAAGACCAAATAAAGCTTCAAGGATCACGGAATCAAACGGCACCTAATATAGGTAACTACGTTAATAATCGGATCCTAAATCGGGAGATAGGATAGAATGATGTTCTATAAATCAAATGAGTATTTGAACTCATATGGCATGATTTAATAGAGCTAACATTCTGATTCGGAAGTCTACCTAAGGGCTTTTGACCCGTTTTGACCCGTTACCGTAGTTTAAACTACTATAACGCGTCGTTTGCGTAAATCTAAGGTCGGATGGTTATCTATGTCCTATGTCAAGTCTTACATGCCCAATTATGCATAAACATGTTACTAAATTAGATTATATGTCAAAAACTTGATTACATATGCAAAATATGAATTCATGCTTCAAAAGGGCATTTTGGTCATTTTCTGTGGGCATATAAACTACTTAACGGATAACTAACCAACCTATGTGATCATAAGGTATAACCTCAGTGGGTTATTCCCTATGCAACTATGATCACTAAACATGCTTGGTCGGATCCTAATGATCGACCAAACGGGTCGAGTTCGAAAGTCTAAGCGGTTGTCTAGACCGCTTAACTTACGACCCTAAACAAGCACTAAACTAGTAGTGACGAGTTAAACATGTCAAAACATGTTTAACTAACTTAGAAAACTGATTTGGTATCAAAACAAAGTGTTTTGATACCTAAAAGTAGTTATGTCGCAAAATGCGCGTAAATACGCATTTTGACCGAAACTTTGACTCGTCACTACACCTAGTCAACGTGGTAATCAGTAGGTATAATCGCTAAGGATTATAACCATCATGATTACAATCACGATGCAAAGTTCAATTGAACTTTGACTTGACCAATTGATGGTCAAAACCGAAAGTCAAACTGTTGGTCAAACAGTTTGACTTTCAGCTCTAAATAGCTGAAAATCACTACTAAGCCATGAAAGAACACTTACAAGGTGTTCAAAGGCTAGAAGGAAAGTTTTAGAACTCAGGTAGGTGGCTCCTTTGCAGGGATTCCTCCACTTAGAGTTCCAAAATTAGAATGAGTAAAGAATGAGGAGGTGATGAGGGGTATTTATAGTTGTGGAGGATGAACAAGATCATTACAAGTGTGTTATGTATTGCCCAAGTAATGATCTAGTCCATACAAGTGTGTGGTTATGGTTAGAAGCCTTGGAGAGGTGTTAACTTGGTCATTAAGCACTTAAAACAATCAAACAAAACCAAGGATTTCAGCTGATTTGCTGAAAAACAATTTGCTGCCCAGCTCACATGGTCGCGTGCCGCGACAATAAACCCAGGGAGTGGTCGCGCGACACTAGGGCATGGCTACAAGTTTCAGAATTTGGCAGAAACAGCCCCTGCACACTCTAACTTGCATTTTTGACGTATTTAAGCTCTGTAAAGCCATTTTCAAGGCTCTACAAGGTCGTCAAAGTGTAGGGGACCTGAAATATGCTCGTAAATTTCATGGATGTCGGTTCGTTTGGTCGTACGGTCACGTTGTTCGGTTAATTACGACGAAACTCGAACGGACGTGAAAACGGTCCAAATTAAGCGACGAATGGTATTTTTGCATTCCGATCACTAAAATAAATATTTTAGTGTCTACAAAATTTTTGGATGTCCGGTTGTGGTCAGAACGTAAGATATGCGTAAATGCAAAATTACGCCGTTTTTTAACGCTTTTAGTCCCTGTATGATCAAATAAGCGTATTTTTGCACACCGAACCACTCAAAGCTTATTTCTAAGCTATGTTAAGGTTATTTATGGTATTTTTAGCTTATGATCTTGTTCCGGACTGTACGTTGCCTTACGAAACGACAGACTTTTGCAGTTTGACGCAAATAGTCCCTGTGAGCGAATAAACTTGTTTTTGCCACATATGTAAAGGTTATTTAAGGTATGTTAAGCTTATGTTGCTGTTCCGGAGTGTTTGTCACGTTAAACTGATTACGTTTACGCATCAGTTTGTGTATAACTTTCCAGAAAGCGATATAGAGTTTAAAATCGATAAAAAAAATCAAAATGTCAAACATAAATAACAAACATTGGGATCAAAACACATTGTTTTATTGATATTGAATTGTTCGGAGTTGTACAATGATTACACAAGCACAGATGTCACACGTGTAGCTCGTGTCCTCGTCCTGGTGTGTACGTTGCGTTAAACGGATTATGTTTAAGCATCACTTATCGAATTGCTTTCAAAGAAAAAGTTTTTGAAAGCCCAAAATTTTGCACAAGGGTTATAAGAAAATCATTGGTTGACCCGAAAATAATGTTTTCAACGTAGATATGAACAAGGATAAGGTCCTTGTCAACATATTTGATGAACAACGCTTGATCTATTGTCCCCCAAGTATATCCATGGGCAAGTAGATGCTCTGTTAAAGTTGCATACCATGCACAAGGTGCTTGGTGTAACCCGTATAAAGCTTTGTCTAGCTTATAGGTATAGCCTGGTTTCTCCTAATCAATGAACCCAGGGGGTTGAGCGACATAAATTTCTTCCTTGACCTTCCCATACAGAAATGTCGTCTTGACATCCATCTAGTAAACTGTAAATCCCATGAAAGATGCATATGCCAAGAAAATGCAAATAGCCTCTAGACGCGCCACTGGTGCATACACTTCATCATAATCCAAACCTTCAACTTGCTTGAAACCTTAGACCACCAATCATGCTTTTTTCCTTACAATTACTCCAGTATAATCTTGTTTGTTTCTAAACACCCATCGCGTTCCAAGAGCATGTTTTCCTTCAGGTAGCTTCTCTAACTTCTAATCTTTCAAACTGATTGAGCTCTTCATGCATTGCATCGACCCATCCAGGTTCCTACAAAGCAACATTAATGTTTTTAGGCTCAATCTATGAAATGAAGCATGAGTACAAACATGTGTTAATGTCTCCTGATTTGTTGCGGGTTTGAACACCAGCAGTCACAGTGCCACTAACGTTCTCAATTGGGTGACTTCTCTGAACACGTTGTGGACTTGCTATATCAGGAGCTTGCAAGTTTGTCTGCAGGTTGGAGAAACTTCTTGACACTATCCCAGACTGCATCCCCTCATTTGATGTAGTAGCAGTGTTGATCACCGGTGGATCTACAATGCAATCTGATGGAATCGGCTCTTGAAACCCGGACTGAGCAATCCGGACTACTACACAAGTAACATAAACTCGGGCTAGGTAAACACCTAAGTCCGGACTACTTAACTAACACAAACTCGAATTAGGGAACTACATACCCTAATCCTAACATACATAAACTCGAACAACTATATAAATTCGGATAGGCTTAAAAGTTTATTACAAGTTACATTTAAGACCCATAACTTATGGAAATTCAGCACTTATCACACAAGTGCATTTACACCCATGTATCTTTATATAGACATGCGTGTGACTCATGGGATGCATGAGTCTTGCGTATAAGTGTTTACATTATCAAAATATTATCTAACACTCACAATACACTGACATATTACATATAAACCCCAGACTTATACATAGGCATTAGACATGCATATACTAACAAGACGTATCTGAACTTAGTCTATAGATATTAACTGTATAATACTGATACTAGGATCGGATTAGCACTGCTATATCATAGTTCATTATTGTGCATGTATTATCATGTGAGTTTCACATTCCCTCATTTACTGTTTTTATACGTTTTAGGGGAA
Source organism: Helianthus tuberosus (assembly GCA_030545235.1). Lineage (NCBI taxonomy): Eukaryota > Viridiplantae > Streptophyta > Magnoliopsida > Asterales > Asteraceae > Helianthus > Helianthus tuberosus. The sequence continues at coordinate 125,759,767 of CM060351.1, read as the reverse complement.
AATCATATTTTATACACGTGTGCACATGAAAACTTTTTTATGCGAATTATCTAAGTAGACACCTAACATTTTAAAATCCCCACATATATACAAGTTTTTATACAATGCCGGTGAATATTGTGGATAGTACTATTTGGCCCAACAAGCCTAAACCGCGTTACAATACTTAAACTGCTTTATGTCGAATGCACAGAAACACGGTGGCACATATTCACAACATGCTATGATATGTTAGGCATAGCTACATGGGGTGTTTGTTATTTGTTTATGTGGTTGGTGTTGGCCACGGTGATTGAATACATGTCACGGCGTAACTTGTAACTTGGTATAATTACATCGCATGTGCAGCAAACTATTTTCAAACTTGTTTTCTAAAAACAAATAAACTTTTGAAACTCACAACTATTATTGTTGACGTTTTCTTTCAAACATTTTTCAGGTAAACAGGAAAGTATGTGATGAATACGTGTTGAATGCTGTCAAACTTTGCTTTCGGATATTATGTACATAGACGCACGTTGGCTATAGGAATAAATGGTACGCGGGAACAAGCTGTTGTACATACCCGTTGTGTGTAACAACCATGTAATATATTAGTATGTAACAACAATGTAACATATTGTTTAATTAATGTATATTAGAGTATCTTTATAAACAATGCGCTTGTACCAGAGGTGTCTGTTGCATGCCCTTATAACTTCCGCTGCTAGTCGAGGTGTGACAATTTTTCACCACTCAAATTTACAAAACAATGCACACACATAACAAATCAAATTTTTAATCCATGGACAAACAAAATTATGTGTCGGTTCAAGCAACAAAAACCAAAAAAATCCTGAGGAGTCAGTTCGAACACAAGAGGGAGAGGTTTGAACACACGAGGGAGAGGTTCGAACACACGAGGGGTTGGTTCGAGCACTAGAAAGAGCAATTCAAACACACGAGGGGGTGGTCAAGCGGTTCGATGTTTGGTGGTGACGATTATACACCTTTTTTACACAACCATGCCAATCATAATTTTTTTCGCAACAATTCTCACCACATTTTTTTTCGCAACCTAATGCTCCTATTATGGTTGCACCCGGTTGACTCAATTTCTCTCAAGAAGTTGTGTCTTCGTTCGATCTGTTTGGTATGTATAGAAGTCCACGTCAATGTCCTCGCGTGATAATGTGGAACGAACACCTCCGATTTGTGAATACGTTGATGATGTAGATTATGTGCTAGACACGCATTTTGAAGCTAATTTGGAAGACATGCACGTCCAAGATAAGGACTGTGAAGAAGAAGTTGAAGGAAACAAAACAAAATTTAGTAATCGAGTCGATCGTCTAGAATGGTCAAGCGAGGAAGAAGTAGCTTTAGCTTAAGCATATGTTCATTGCACTACAAACATGGAAAAAAGAAATCAACAAAAAGGAAAAAGTTTGTGGAAAGTTCTTCTTAAACACTTCAATGAACTCTTGGGCATTTCCAGTCAATCGACTCATCAACTAAATTCAAAATGGACGACGATGTTGACTCAAATGAATTGGTTTAACAGGTTTTGGATATAAATGATACAATTTATATTTTTAATCCTATAGGAACGTCTACAAAAAGTGGTTGCGCCAATATAGATGTTATGATTATGAATAAGGCGTTAGGTGATTTCCGGAAAAGATACAAGACCAGTTTTAAGCACGTTGATGCATAGGGGGGATTGTAAAACAACATGCAAAATGGGGAAGATCTCGTTGATGAGTAAAGAGCCCGGTTGTAGTTCTAACAAGCAAAGAAAGTCATCGGAATCCAACAACTACTATATGGGTTCATCGACGATGCATTCATATCTAGTAGGCCGGATTTAGACTTGAACGAAGAAATCAGACCTACTTGACCAAAGCGGAAAGATAAGAGATTCGTCAAGTTGTCAAGAAAAAGTGTTTTGGACGACAAATTAGAGTCGTATATGTCAAGGAAAGAAGCAGCGCTTAAGGAGTTTGACGTTTGACCGGGACTTTGAGTAGTTTACTCGGCCTCATGATCATCTTCGTGGTTGGCTAAGAAAAATTGCTATACAATGTAACGAAATAGCCGAAACATTTGGTTGGCCGACCGATGAGATAAATGAATGAAGTTTTTTAATTAAATTATCGTATTTTGTTTATTTTTTTAGTTTGAATTATCTAACATATATATTTTTAATGAAAGTATAATATAGCTATCTTAATTTGTTGAATTTTTTTAATTTAAAAAACAAAAAAAAAAAGTTAAAGAGTAGAGTAGTTGAAGGAGTGCCGCTAGAAGTTTTTTTTTTTTTTTTTTTTTTTTTTTTTTTTTTGAAGGTGACTTTCTATGTGCTGGACCAGTGGTCACCGGGTTTATGTCAAAGACATTCCCCTGTCAGCCCCGCATCTGCGGACGCGATGTTCGATTGGGCACCGGCCTGCCGCGTGAGCTGACTTCCGCCCGGAAACCATACTGCCCCCACACGAGAGACTCGCTGGGGTAACAGCTGGGTAAAACCGGGTTGCCCTCAAGACCGTTCCATGCCTAGGTAGGAGACGATCCATCATCGGGACATCCCAACCCCCAAACCGTAGACGCCGGGATTGATACAAAATATATATTTCTAATACTTGTGTTTTAATCCGTATTAATATCACAAACTTAACTTTATCAACTTCGTGTGACATCTATCTATCTACTATAATAAAAGAAACCAACTTTTGGATACGTGTCATTCATTGAAGGCATCCTCAAATATATACTTATCTTATATTAACTAAATAAATAAATAATAAATTAATATTAAATCTTATCATACTTTAATAAAATATTATCCTCAAATCTAAATTGTTAATTTATTATATTTTTAAAACAAATACCTCTCTTCCTATTTATCTTATATTAAATATATAAATAATAAATTAATATTAAATGTTATCCTAATTTATTAAAAATATAACTTTTTTATTATTTGGTATACAAAATTATATTTATTCAACTCGTGTAAAACGCGGGGTTTTTAAAAATTTAACTTTTATTATTTACTATACAAAGTTACATTTATATAACACGTGTAATACACGAAGTTTTTAAAGATATAACTTTTTTATCATTTGCTATGTAAAATTAGATTTATTCAACACGTGTAATACACGAGGTTTTTAAGGATATAATTTTTTTTGGGTTTTTAAAAATTTAACTTTTATTATTTACTATACAAAGTTACATTTATATAACCCGTGTAATACACGAAGTTTTTAAAGATATAACTTTTTTATCATTTGCTATGTAAAATTAGATTTATTCAACACGTGTAATACACAAGGTTTTTAAGGATATATTTTTTTTATTTGGTAGATTTTTCAACCCCGACTATACACGAGTTTTTTAAAGATACGACATTTTTAGTATTTAATATACAAAATTACTTTTATTTAATTTGTGTAATACAGATGTTTTTTAAAGATATAACTTTTTTTAAATCTATTCAACACGTGTAATATACGGGGTTTTTAAGGATGTAATTTTTTTATCATTTGGTAGATTTATTCAACCCGTTTATACACGGGTTTTTTTAAAGATACGACGTTTATTGTATAACTTGCAACTAAAGAGGAACGTAAGATTATAAGAAACAAAAACGTAAGATTCACACGACTAAAGAGGAACGTAAGATTATAAGAAACAAAAACGCTTCTTATTTCTTATAGATGAACACTTCAAAGAGGAATGTATAACTTGCAACTGTAGAGCAAAAACGCGTCTCATATTTATAATATGTTATTGTATACGAGACTGTGTACCACTGTAGAGGGATACACAATGGTTCTTACGTTATACATGTTTTACAGTTTAGTTACTAAATATGATTGATTTCCGGATCTTGTAGAATATGTATACCACTGGTACTATCCATGTAACATATCCCACCACCAATCTAATTTAAATGATTATAAGGCTGCATGTCGTGTGATAAAGCCCCTCACGCCACATTAGCGCCACATAGGTTTTAGGGCAACAATGACGTCATCCTTTAACATTGACGATGTGGAATAAAACTGTTTAAAGCCACCTTTAAATATATAAAAGAGTTAATTACTTTTTCAGTCCATGAGGTTTGCAAAAAATAACGGTTTCAGTCCATTAGTTTAAAAATTGTCATTTCAGTCCATTAGTTTCATTTTCATAACCATTTCAGTCCACAAACTTAACTCCATCCATTTATTTTGTTAACTTTGGGGTGAAATTACCAAATTACCCCTGCTAACTTAACAAATTGTAATAAAAATCATAAAAATTCCAAAAAATTCAAAAAAATAAAAAAAAAATTCAAAAATTCAAAAAAATAAAAAAATTCCAAAAAATTCTAAAAAATCTAAAAATCAAAAAAAATCCAAAAAATCAAAAAAATTCCAAAAAATTCAAAAAAATCTAAAAATCAAAAAAATTTTAAAAAATCATAAAAATTCTAAAAAATCCAAATTGTTTCGAACCCGAAGCGTTTCGAACCCGACGCGAAACGGTTCGACGCGAACCGTTTCGACCCGTACCGTTTCGACGCGAACCGTTTCGACCCGTTCCGTTTCGAGCCGAACCGTTTCGAGCCGAACCGTTTCGACCGGTACCGTTTCGACGCGAACCGAGTCGAAACGGTACGGGTCGAAACGGTTCGGCTCGAAACGGAACGGGTCGAAACGGTTCGCGTCGAAACGGTACGGGTCGAAACGGTTTGCGTCGAAACGGTTTGGGTCGAAACGGTACGGGTCGAAACGGTACGGGTCGAAACGGTTCGCGTCGAAACGGTACGGGTCGAAACGGTTCAGCTCGAAACGGTTCGCGTCGAAACGGTACGGGTCGAAACGGTACGGGTCGAAACGGTTCGGGTTCGAAACGGTTCGGGTTCGAAACATTTTGGATTTTTTTGAATTTTTTGGATTTTTTAGAATTTTTATGATTTTTTAAAATTTTTTTGATTTTTAGATTTTTTTTGAATTTTTTGGAATTTTTTTGATTTTTTTGAATTTTTTAAAATTTTTTTGATTTTTAGATTTTTTGGAATTTTTTTAATTTTTTTGAATTTTTTGAATTTTTTAAATTTTTTTTGATTTTTTGATTTTTTTTTAATTTTTTGGAATTTTTATGATTTTTTTGGATTTTTTATGTTAGCAGGGGTAATTTGGTAATTTCACCCCAAAGTTAACAAAATAAATGGATGGAGTTAAGTTTGTGGACTGAAATGGTTATGAAAATGAAACTAATGGACTGAAATGACAATTTTTAAACTAATGGACTGAAACCGTTATTTTTTGCAAACCTCAGGGACTGAAAAAGTAATTAACTCTATATAAAAAAATTAAATAAAAGAAATTTGATTGGTGTTGGACAAGTGGGGCCCAAGTCAACCCTTTAGCGCTCGTTATATGCATGACGAAGTCACCCATAGTACCTCTCCATAACGCCCCCGCAGCGATCAGTGGCGGGCTAGGCACTATTTTCTGGGGGTACGAATGAGGGGTTCAACCAAACTTTCATTGGGTTCGATTGAGATTTTTACCTTTAAAAAACAATAATCTTTTAAGAGGGGGGGGGGGGGGGGGGGGTCACACTCGCCCCTTGGATCCACCTCTAGCAGCGATGTTTGAGGCTCTATGAAGGTGATGTGACAAGGGGTTTGAGCCCACACCAGACGGTCTAATAAAACAAAAAATTATATATGAATTATTCTTTTAAGGAATATGAGCCCCTCAATTTGGAAAATAATAAAAAATAGAGGCATAAACCTATTTAAGGAAATGGACCACCAAAATTGTTGGAAAACGATTGAAAGGCTTGTGTTTGGATAAGGGTCAACATAACCCACCTATTCCTAATTCTGTAATCTTACTGACACCTGCTTGCATTTTTGCAAAACAAAGATAAGGGGCCTCCATGTAAATGTTTAATTTATACATGAGAACTGATTTTTACACAATTAAAAACCAGTTTCTAAAATTTATCTTTGTAAGCAAATACAATGGTTACGCATATTCTAAACCGAACTGGTAACTATAGTAAACTTGCGTGAGTTTAATTCCTTGCAAATGAAAGGTTAGACGGTATTTTAGTGTAAAAAATTATTGTTAAAAAACGTGATAGAAACGACATACCAAATTGGTCGAGTTGGATCGGTCAGCAGAATCACATGATTTTTTATTTCCGAAGTTCAAGTGTTTGAACCAATTCCTTTATTTCTTTAAAATATTTAGATTATATTAAATTGTTAAAATGATATTATTTGTCAATTAAATATCCGGTTTCAAATTTTCAACCGTTGAAAACCAAACAATATAAATCTAAAATCGGCTAATTTGCTACGATTTAAATTGTTTGATCAGTTTTCAACGGTTTATGAAACTCTAATAATAAGCAAGCAAGACAGATGAAGAAACACATGATAGGTTCCCTACAATGTACCATGCTTTAAAACAGATGCAAGCAGAGCTTTTTCAGAAAAAACAAGCAGGAGAAAAAAAACATTCTTAAAAAATATAAACAAATGTACTATAATATATAGTAATTTCATTGTAGTAAATGGGATCCCAATTTAGCATCCAATAATAGTGTTTCACACCAATCATTTCATACAATCTAATCAACAACAGAAACCCAACATGGGTATTGGAAGAAAAGACCACATACCTTGCAAAAACTACACTTTTCTGGGCTTGACATATGAAAGTTTAAAAACAACAAATATCAATTAAAAATTAAAAAAAAAAAGTTTCAATTTTTTTCTTCTTTTCCATATATATCTTGATGTCACCATCAGTAATGACACCAACTATATCTGCAAATCCAAGTTTCACATCTCATATGAACTCACAATTTAAAAAAAAAAGCCTATGTTGAAAACCGAATCGTATAATATGTTCTATAAAACAGGTGTTTCGATTAGCTCTAACAAAATGTACGCGTACTGTGTTCTAAAAACTGATGTACCTTTTCAGCGGGTGTGTATTAACCGAATTCACAAAATCATTCAATCTCCTATGCAGCGATTCCTGAAATGAGATATCAAAGCAAAATGAGATACCAAACGTGTTTATGATGCATCAACAGTTGTACTAGAATTTGAAAAATAGCTTTATTCACTTGTACCCGTCCGTCTACCCAACACCGATTGTTTGTGATCACAACCGGGTCGAAATAACCAAGGTTCTATAGCATTTTGTTATATATATATTAACATATATAGGGTGGGGTTCTAGAGTGAACATTAGTGTATTTGTGAACTAAGTGAACAAATCCGGACCATCGATTTACATCATCAAATCGTAAAATACACTACTGTATTTTCATCATCAAATCCTAGCCATTGATTTACATTTGTGTATACACTTGTGTATTGATAATCAAGGGCTAGGATTAGTTCACTAGTGTTCACAATCAAGGGGGTTGTTCACTAATGAACCTAACCCTATTAATATATATATATATATAGAGAGAGAGAGAGAGAGAAAGTATATCGTACAATATGCCTTAACGTACATTGCGTACGCGATGGCAAAATCACACTATATATATATATATATATATAGAGAGAGAGAGAGAGAGAGAAAGTATATCGTACAATATGCCTTAACGTACATTGCGTACGCGATGGCAAAATCACACATTATGTTACAAAAAAATGAAAATCGCATGTTTCAAGAATCCTGGAAATTGCATGGGCATAAGGAAAAAAGGGAATCGCACGTTAATAAATAACCTAAAATCGCATGTACAAGATTTTTGTTGAAATCGCATGTGATAAACGAAAAGGGAAATAGCATGTTATAAACCCAATTCGCATGTTGATAATGCATCGCGTACGCAATGTACGTTAAGGCAGTTTGTACGTTAACCGGCCTCTATATATATATATATATATATATATATATATATATATGCAAATCAAACATTAAGATAGAAACTTTTTTTACATATACATACAACATCAAATAACAGTTTTACAATAACGATATAGGATCCTGTACATTAATCCAGAAGTGTGAGAAGTGTATTATAACACTATATAACACCATATAAACACCGTATAACAATATGTAACACCATATAACACCATATAACACTATATAACAAATATAACACTATAGTTTGTCTGATAGCATGTCTATGATAGATGTATAGTGTTATATATTGTTATATAGTGTCATATAGTGTTACATAGTGTTTTATGGTGTTATATGGTGTTACATAGTGTTATACGGTGTTTATATGGTGTTATATAGTGTTATAATACACTTCTCACACTTCTGAATTAATGTACAGGATCCCTACCCTTACAATAACTAATTAATTATGGCTAAAATTATAATATTTAATGTAAAAATTAGTAATACCGTAAAAAGTAAATACCAACTAACTCATTTTCCGGAAAACACCCTCAACCCAATTTTGGCATATTAAAGTCCAAAACTTCCTTAATTCACACCTCTTTGTGAAATTTTAAAAAAAGTTTACCCCTTAAACGGGTAATTTTTAACTTGTTTTTTATCTATATAAAATAATATGCATTTTTAGTTAAAGCGTTACAACTCATGAAGCGGTGTTCCACATTCATGTCAGTAGGTTATCTACATAGTCTCCACATAGGTACTTATCGTGTCAGAAAGCGACATATTTAAAAAAATTCACAAGTGCGTGGATTTTAAGCCTGCCAAAATTGGGTTGAGGGATTTTTTCATGCAAATGAGAAAGTATGTTGGCTTTTTTTACGGTATAATTCTCTTTAAAACTGATGAATATATACGTAATAATAGGACTATATATGTTAAGAAAATATAACCAGCTTAAATAGTTTTTAATGACCCAAACCAGACACAAAAACGAACTTCAATGACTCAGTGGGACAAAAAATGATAAGTTGTCCATTTGAGACGAATGAAAAGGTACATTGGTATTCAGTATTCTACGTAGAAAAACCGAATAAAGAAACATTCTAGATGCAAATTAATACTGTCTTAATTTTGCAGAAATGGTAAGCTTAATAACATTTGACAAAAGCACTTGCATTTATTGGTCTGGTGTTACAATTTTATGGTCCATACTCTATTGGTGTTTCTTCCATTAACTCTTGTCTACATATGGATGGCTGTATAGAGTAAATAATATATTATGAATGAATCAAGAAAAAAATATTAAAAATGAAAAATGATCAGCATCCTATTAGTATATAACGTATATTTCCATCAGTAGATTCAAATATTGGTATGCATACGGGCATCAACATATTCGTATAACATCTAACATAAAATAGGAAAAATTACCGAAAAGCATACCTCTATTTGATCTATTTGCGACGCTATAACCGACATAACCAACTGAGTTTTTGGGTATACCATCAGAAGCTCCACTTCCAAGATTATAACCAAATAAATCAGATACTTCCAGATCAGGAGACGATGCCCGCCAAGTAGAGTCCGCATAAAACGAATCACCACCACCACTGCCAGCAGCAGCAGTACTACCACCACCACCACCACCACCACCACCACCACCACCAAACATGTTATCACCGTCGTCAATCACACCGTACGAATAGGCAGGATCAACGCTACTCCCATTGTTCCTCCTATACCCAATAGCACTCTCTTCATTGCCATAGTTAAGATTACCACCAATGAAACCAGCATTACCGCCACCTTGACCCGCATTGGAATTACCCCAAATCGCTCCAAGCCCGTCAGAACCATTTCCAGCAGCCAAAAAGTTGTTCAAATTCGACGAATTCGCATTAAAACTTTGGCTCCCGTTTCCCCACATGTTATTATTACTCGAGTTCAAAACTAACGCATTTCCACCACCACCATTACTACTACCATTACCGCCACCCATGCCATACCCGATCGTATCAGCATACCTGTTTGAAGTCACACCATACATCGGGTTGATCGCACGCCCATATCCAAGATTAGAGCCAAAACTTCCGTTTCCGCCATAGTTTAAACCGAAAATCGAATCGGAATTTAATCCCAAATTATAACTAGATGGACTAAACGGTGGATAACCGGTTCTACCAGCAGAAACCGGGCTAAATCTACCGTCCATTCGTGCACCATAACCGGGACTATTATACCCCTGACCTAAACCATAGTTAAGAAAACTATTAGCTCTACTTAAACCGTAATTAAATCCACTTATCTGACTCCTGTTAGGACCGGGGGATGATTCTTTCGGAACCGCACGTTTGACTTCCACCATTTTACCATTTAGTTCATGAAAAGTTTTCTGCAACGCTTTATCAACGGATTCCTCTGATTCATAAGTGATGAATCCGAATCCTCGAGGCCTTTGTGTGTTGTGATCGTACATAACCACAACATCAGTTATCATCCCAAATTGTTCGAAATAGTTTTTGAAATCGTTTTCGGTGACGGAGGATGCTAAACCTCCAACGAAGATCTTTTTTGTGCGAGTGGGACCCGGTGAGCCTTGCACGCTGCCACTGGTACGGTTAAGGATCTGCTGATCGTCCCTTGGAACAGCCTTCTTTGCTTCTACCTGAAGATCAAAATACGAGCCAATGTTTCGGTCAGTTTCATCTGATCAGCTGTACATTTTGAAAGTGATTAGGTGATGTAAAGATTGAAAACATAGTAGTGAAAGGCACAAAAACGACGCAAATTCAGGCGAAATTCTGCAAAAGAACTGATATGAATGGGTCTGAAAAAGCTAAAACTGGTCTGAAAAATCTATAATTGGCCTGCAACCAGCATAAAACGGCTAAAAATGGTGTGTTTATATTGTGCTACTTTGCGCCTTAAGCACGCATAGCACCTTCGACTACTATGATCGAGAATCAGATAATCAATTGCAATGCAATAGTTTTGGTAGATTAACAATAAATATAATTTATCAAATTTAAACTTTATATGATGAGATTGTAACAACAAAGTATGATTAAGCATATAACAACTTACACTTCTACCATCTATCATATGTTTTTCCTTCACAACTTTTTCAGCAACAGCAGGGTCAGAAAACACAACAAACCCAAACCCACGAGCACGGCCCGTGGTTCGATCCTTCATTATAACCGCTTCAATCACTTCACCAAACGTTTGAAAATACTCCTTCAAGCGTTCTTCATTGGTGTCCCATGAAATCCCACCAATGAACAGCTTCCCACTCTCCATTTCCATCCTGAAAAAATCAAAATCCCAACAAATTCAACCAAAATTCAAACACAAACCCGACACACAGATCTCATCAAAACCATATACAAAAAATCAAATTAAAAAAAAAAAAACACAGGTCAGATTCAGTCAGTCCTTTTATCAAACACCTTGCCTACATAACGCCTACACAACAATCCCAATTTCAACAACCAATAATTACCAGAAATTCAAACGGATTGCTTGTAACTGCAAACACAAGTAACAAAAGGGTACTCTTAGATTCAATCAAAAAGCATCGGATCTCCAATTCTCCTACAAAAGATTACAAAGCATAAATTGATAACGAAATATCAAGAATCAACAACCCATGATTGTCAGAGTCATAATTTTACCAAAAAGATTGGAAATCTAAGATCTGATTGGAGAACCCAATTGAGTGATGATGAATACTAAGTTATTTAAGGGGTGTTAGATGGTGAGAAAAAGAGAAGATTGATGTGTAATAACAATGGCGATTGAGATTGCAGAGAGAGGGTGTTTAGCTGTCTCGTGTAAAGAAAATGTATGAAGCCGAAGACTAGGGGATGGAACGAGGAAACCAAGGGTGACTACTGCAATGTTTTAAATTACATACATGATTTTCTAACAATTTCTACATCATGTGAATATTCGAATGTTTTTTTTTTTAATTTATTTTATTATATTATAATTCGTATATTACATTGGTTAAATAAAGAAAATATTAAATAGGCTTTTAGCAATATTTTTTAGAATTTTTAAGATAAATATAACACAACCTGCATTTTGAAAGATTTAAATCTCATAACCTTTGGTTGTTAGATAGTTACCGTAACATGCCATGCTTTACTAGCAGGCATGCATACGTTACGTGACGGGATAACACCTTTATTTTACATTGTAGTTGATTGATTTTGAAAATCTAAACATAGTGAAAACACATTTAATAACGATATATTTGTAAATATTGAAAAGATATGTTATTGTAAAAACTAGGTTAAAAAATGAAAAAATAAATAAAATTAGAATTATATTGTAAATAGCATTGTAAAAATGTAAGTTAAGAATAATGAATAAAAGAAATTTACAATTAAATTAAAATAAAATTAAGTTATAAATAAAAAATAAAATTTATGTAATTAATTACGGATTAATAATGAGAAAAATATTTAACGTTTTCATAAATGCAAATCAATATAAATCTGATAAAAAAAATTGTAAATGTCGAGTTATGCATGCATCAAAATTTCTACCAAATGCAATGATATCGCTCTTAAATATCTTAAAATTAAATAGAAATTAGTTTAGATTATCGTTGTTTTTTTATTAAAGTGTTTATTTATTAAACTTTTAAAATTAAGAAATAGAACTTAACAAAGGTGAAGTAAGATTAGCGAGAAAAAAATTATGTTCACTGAAATTATAACATGTAACGCAATAGGTTAGTTATTATTAGGTGTAGATTATTATTTATTTTGGATTATAAAAGGGTACTAGTGGACCGGTTCTTATAATGGCCTTAAAAGTTAATGATTAATTAAGAGTGATTCTATTACCATACCTTTAAATCTTGTTCCTATATTCTTTTCACTCTATCTCTATATATCTCGGAGATAAAGGGAAGGGTTAATGAAACATAAAAATGAAATTGGGTTTGTGTACGAGAACATTTCTATACTAGTCATTTTCCTATACTTTAATAATTATTCATAAACAATTTTATGTTTTTTCTTTTTTGAATGGCAACGAACAACGTGACAACCATCGTGACACCAGGTGTTGTGGTCAAGGTCGACTACTCGACCGCCGCCAGCTCCTTGGCTCTCCCCAGATGCGCGGAAACCCGACCTCCACCTGCCCGAAGGCACGACAGTGGAATAATCGGTAAAACCTCACCTCTCATCCAAGCAGAACCGGCGTCACCCGTATTCGCTCTTCACCAGGATGCCGCAGAAAATAATGAGGAGAGTGGGAATCGAACCTGAGTTACAAAAAACACTAAGTCTTTCCCCAACCACTCCACTACTACCTCATTGGCAAACAATTTTATGTATTAGTAATGAGATCAGTGAATCTCGTGTGTATTTACTTTTGTAGATACTATATATTTTTATTATATATATATATATATATATATAAAGTATATCGTATAATATGCCTTAACATACATTGCGTATGCGACGGCAAATTCGCGTGTTATAAATCCGTTAAAGAAATATCGCTCGTTATAAAAACGAAAGTCGCACGTAAAAAAACACAATTCGCATGTACAAAGGAAAAGCCAATTCGCATGTTTGTAGTGGGGACCCAATTCACATGTTAATATGAATCTACAAATTCGCATGGTGGTATTTGGGAACAAAATTCAAGTGTTATATAACATGTATTCGCATGTTGATAACGCATCGCGTACGCAATGTACGTTAAGCCATTTTGTACGTTAACCGCCTATATATATATATATATATATAGGGTCGGGATTTAGAGAAAACGGTAAAAAGTGTGAGAACGGTGAGAACGCTTATGGATCGTCAGATCAAAACAATCTATGGACTAGATTGGTGCGGTGGCGTTTTCGTAAATAACATCAATTTTATTACGTGGACGCGCTTCATTAAGGATAAAAGGGTCTTTTGACTTCTCCACACAAAACGCCATCTTATGAAAATAAAACGCCAAACAAAAATCACACACCATTCTAACTAAAAACGTCACTAGATATAAAACGCCAAACTTAATTATAATAAAATCTCGCCTAAAAAAACCGCCAAAAAAATCCTATATATACATCTCAGACCTTCAATTAAAAACACACCCAAAACCCCAAACGCCATATTTAATATATACCATTCGTCTTAGAAACGCCAAAAAAATCCTATATATCCTCAACGCCAAAACATAAAAAAACATTATTGAGGTTTGTTGTCAATAAAGTTTAGCTGTATGTGGTGGACAACATTGTCAGTTATCTTTCTTAACAGAGGATTAACAATGTTGTCCATCTCATACAGCAAAACATTATTGATTTTAGCATGATCAAATTTTAAGGTTGAATGTGCTTTTATTTGGTGGCGTTCTTTTTATCGGTAAAACGCCAAAATTAAAAAATCAAACATCGTTCATTGGAAAATTCAAGATTGTTGGCTGAAGGGTCTAAACTCAATAACATTTTGCTGCATGAGATGGACAAATCTCTAAGAAAAAAATGCTGATGTCAGACTTTGTGCTTCCAAACAGCCACAAAAAAACTACTTGAAAAACAAAAAAACAAAATGAATCATACGAAAGTCGAACCAGCCAGTTAAAATGATTCAAAAAAGAAGAAAAAGACCGGTGACAGTGAAGATTTGGAAGATCAGTTGTTTATATATTCTTTTTTTTTTAATTTTTTTTTCAGTTGATTGTTATATAATAAAACGCATATATAATAAAAACGCTAGACAGCCAAAATGCTTGTTAAAACGCTATCATGCCGTAAAACGCCCCCAAAAACTCCCAAACTATAATAAAATTACTTTGGAAAAGTATTATAAAAAAACCCAAAAAATAAAAATCAAACATGAAAATGTAACTAGAAACAGTAACTACAAAATAGTAAAAATGAAGAGACGGAAAATTTATTATATTAGAATCTAAAACGCAAAACTTGAAAGACGGGATGTGTTACAGACTTCAGAGAAAAAAACTTATCAAAAACAATAATTACAAACAGTAACTGAAACGACGAATACTTTATTATAATAATGCACCGCCTAACCTACGCTGCCAAAAGAAACCCTATAAAATAATTGATGGGATATTAACATGTTTATCAAAGCAATTTCATCCATATGAAATAAAAACGCAGCGGAAATAATGTTTAAAACATGTTACTTTTATAAGATATAAAACCATTTATATGCAAAATCCCAAAACCCGGATCCATATATGAAAATGCATACTATCAAACACAAGCATAGGGTGTTTAGAATACTACCTTCTTGGAGTAATAGGATGATGAAACGGATGATGTTTCTTGAACGGTTGCCTTCAAGAGTATAAGGCCTCAAGCTTGTATACCCCAAGCTTTCAACAAACACCACGAGATTAGCTAGGATTTTTAACACTAAATATCAAAACCCGAACACTTGTAAAACACCCCTTATGACCGAAAATTTAGAGTAAGATTACTAGCACTCTCTCTCAATTTTTGTCATAAAAATGTTTATATAGTTATGAGAGATGTGCACCTCTTTTCCACCCAATCAAATGGTCTCTAACACATGCAAGTGCATGAGAGTTCATTGGACCAAAATGGTCTTGGCTAGACCACCCAATCAAATCTTCTCTAGCTTATGACAATTGCATGTCATCCCATTGGACAAAACCATTTTGTGAGTTCCCATGGGGGGGGGGCTAACTTTATTTATAAAAAAAAATAAATTTCTTTTATAAAGTTTAAGTCTTGGTTCATATATATATATATATATATATTTATAACTTTTATAAATATAACACTACATAAATGCAAGACTTTATACAACCTTTTAAAATGTTATTTAACCCATTAAATAACAAAATAAAATATTCTCTCAAATAAATTATCCATATAATTTATTAGTTTATCAAGTGTAATTATTTAGAAAACCAATTTCTAAATATTGTAAGTGTTAATATTTATTTGTTTGATCATATCACAAATAAATAATATAAGTGTTTGTCTAGCTTGTTATTGGGTATGACTCGACTTGGATCATAACGTACTAGCCACATCAATTTAATATGTGTCTTGGGCATACAGAGTCCAACAATCTCCCACTTGCACAAGATACATAGAAGATTGATGCAAGCAGTAAATGACGCCTAACTACGGTTTACTACCCCCAATACGTATGACTATATTTGCCATTCAATAACATCATCCCTTTCAAGTCCCTTACTTGAACATGATTTAGGTGAATCTATCATTTATCCTTTCGTTACAGATGTCATGTTAAATCCAGAGACATAGAGTGATCACTCTCTGTTGATTTAACTTTATTAGGCCTTAGACATCTTACTCTCAACGAATAAGAGGAACAAATCCCTTCTTGACTACATATGTCACTCACAATCACCTTGTACCACATATGAGTTTAGCCTTGTGTACTGCCTTATTACAGACAGCTAAGAACTAGGTCAAGGTATAATACTTGGTGAATATCAAGACCCAATATGTATCTCAGATCAGAGGATACTATGATATTCGCCTTTACTCAAAATTTACTTATGATCAATCACAAATGATTCCATGCAGTAATATTTGAGAGCGAGTCAGTCCAATATTTGTATCCCACAAATATCTATGAACTTTGGCAGCAACACTTTGCTCTATATTCATACTAAATGAATATCCACCAATCCAGGTTCATAATAGTCTTACATTCATATTTGTTCCCACAATTATGATCGACTACGGATATTTAGAATAATTAACTTATTCACGGATTTAAACATGCTAATATGAAACGTAACTCAAAATACCATAAAAGAGTTAAATTAACAATTGTTTCAATATCCAAATACAAAATAGATCAAATCCAATCACTAGAATATCGAAGTCCTAAGGCACATGTATGACCCTCATGTTTTGCCCTGTCAAGGAGCTTCGTGAGTGGATCCGCAATGTTTTGATCGGTGTGAACTTGGCGGATACATATCTTTCCTTTTTCAACTTCATCCCTTATGTAGTTGAATCTCCGCTCGATATGTCTAGTCTTTTGGTGCGCACGAGGTTCCTTGATTTGAGCAATCGCACCCTCGTTATCACAAAAGATCTCTAGGGGGTCTTGAATGGTAGGGACCACCCCTAGGTCGGCTATGAATTTCTTCAACCATGCAGCTTCTTGGGCTGTCAATGAAGCGACGATGTATTCTGATTCTGTAGTGGACAATGCTACCACGTCTTGTTTTGAGCTCTTCCAAGAGACTGCTCCTCCATTTAAAATGAAGACATACCCCGATTGTGATCGAGAATCACTTCGATCGTTTTGGAAACTCGCGTCCGTGTAACCCTTTACAACGAGCTCCTCCTCACCAGATCCATATATTAAGAACATATCCTTAGTCCTCCTAAGATATTTCAATATGCTTTTAACAGCCATCCAATGACTGTTACCTGGATTTTGCTGGTATCTACTCGTCATGCTCATGGCGCATGAGACGTCCGGTCTGGTGCATATCATTGCATACATGATGGATCCTATAGTTGACGCATATGGGATTCTTTTCATTTTCTCTTGCTCGTCCTTTGAGCTTGGACATTGAGATGTATTCAATATTGTCCCCTTTTGAATAGGTACAAAACCTCTCTTAGAGTTCTCCATTTGGAACCTATTCAAGACTTTGTCAATGTATGCACTTTGGTTTAAACCTATCAAGCGCCTTGATCTATCCCTATAGACCTTTATTCCCAGAATGTAGGCTACTTCACCAAGATCCTTAATGGAAAAACAACTTCCAAGCCAGGTTTTTACACCTTTCATGGTTGGAATGTCATTCCCAAATAGTAGAATGTCATCGACATACAGTACTAAGAAAGTGATGATGCTCCCACTAGCCTTCTTATACACACAATCTTCATCGCCGTTCTTGATGAATCCAAAATTCTTAATTTCTTCATCAAAACGGTGATTCCAACTTCTAGATGCTTGTTTCAATCCATAGATTGATTTCTTTAACTTGCATACTTTGTCAGGATGTTTTGGATCGACAAAACCTTCAGGCTGAACCATATAGACATCTTCATCAAGATATCCATTAAGAAAAGCCGTTTTGACATCCAATTGCCAGATCTCATAGTCATAATATACAGCTATGGCAAATAATATCCTTATTGACTTTAGCATCGCCACAGGCGAGAAGGTCTCATCATAATCAATTCCTTGAGTTTGAGTGAAACCTTTTGCTACAAGTCTTGCTTTATAAGTATCCAAGTTACCATGCATATCAGTTTTCTTCTTGAAAACCCACTTACTTCCAACTACTTTGGAGTTGAGTGGTGGCACAACCAATTCCCAAACTTGGTTGTCATACATGGATTGCATCTCTATGTTCATAGCTTCAAGCCATTTGTCGCAATCGGATTTTGACATTGCATCATGGTATGTGGTTGGTTCATCTGAATCTACCACGTAGCATCCATCCATGAAAAATCCATATCTTTCAGGTGGACTACTAATTCTACCAGATCTGCGAACATTTTGTGTGTTCTGAACATTTTGTCCAAACAAACAAATCATCCATATGAAATAATTTTTCAAGATTCCCTTATGCATGTAAGAAAATAATCTTGAAAAACAAAGGGTTAACCACGTTAAAATTTTCGGCCATAGGGTTTTATTCAAACCCGAAACCCGAAATTTTTAATCTATTGAAGCATGCACTCATATAAACGGCTCTAGATGCCATTGATGGGATTTTAACATGTTTATCAAAGCAATTTCATCCATATGAAATAAAAACGCAGCGGAAATAATGTTTAAAACATGTTACTTTTATAAGATATAAAACCATTTATATGCAAAATCCCAAAACCCGGATCCATATATGAAAATGCATACTATCAAACACAACCATAGGGTGTTTAGAATACTACCTTCTTGGAGTAATAGGATGATGAAACGGATGATGTTTCTTGAACGGTTGCCTTCAAGAGTAGAAGGCCTCAAGCTTGTATACCCCAAGCTTTCAACAAACACCACGAGATTAGCTAGGATTTTTAACACCAAAGATCAAAACCCGAACACTTGAAAAACACCCCTTATGACCGAAAATTTAGAGCAAGATTAATAGCACTCTCTCTCAATTTTTGTCATAAAAATGTTTATATAGTTATGAGAGATGTGCACCTCTTTTCCACCCAATCAAATGGTCTCTAACACATGCAAGTGCATGAGAGTTCATTGGACCAAAATGGTCTTGGTTAGACCACCCAATCAAATCTTCTCTAGCTTATGACAATTGCATGTCATCCCATTGGACAAAACCATTTTGTGAGTTCCCATGAGGGGGGGGGGGGGGGGCGGCCCTAGCTTTATTTATAAAAAAAAAATTCTTTTATAAAGTTTAAGTCTTGGTTCATATATATATATATATATATTTATAACTTTTATAAATATAACACTACATAAATGCAAGACTTTATACAACCTTTTAAAATGTTATTTAACCCATTAAATAACAAAATAAAATATTCTCTCAAAATAAATTATCCATATAATTTATTAGTTTATCAAGTGTAATTATTTAGAAAACCAATTTCTAAATATTGTAAGTGTTAATATTTATTTGTTTGATCATATCACAAATAAATAATATAAGTGTTTGTCTAGCTTGTTATTGGGTATGACTCGACTTGGATCATAACGTACTAGCCACATCAATTTAATATGTGTCTTGGGCATACAGAGTCCAACAATAATAACTCTCAGCAACTTCCAATTAATCAAACCAAAAAAACAAACGCCAAATACTATACAACTCACTGTAAAACGCCAAAAAATTAAAAAAAATCAAAGATGGCTAATATGCTATCTTGGATATTCAGTATTGTTCTTCGTGAAGTTTCACTGAATGGATTGTTAGCTGAGAGGAGTAACTCAGAAAGATTTTGCTACATGAGATGGACAAATCTTCAAGAAAAAGAAACTGATGACAATCGAATGACATTTTGTGTTCTTTGTTCTTAAATAAGGCTTGGATGAGGAAAAGAGATCAATGACACTGAAGAGTGGGATGATTATAAAGATGAAGATCAAGATGAAGAAAAAGCGAAAAACACACCTACACGTCATAGATCTATCTACCTAAACATCCGCAAAAAGCCACTTCAACATACGAGCAGGCAAAATAATCAAACCGATGGGTTTGTTAAGTTTTACATAAAACGTCATATATTTGGTGACAGTTCTTGTACTATTAAAGAAGAGAGAGGCTGATGACAGTGAAAATTGTGAAGAGAGATCCGATTATGATTTTTAATTTATTTTCTTCGCTTCTATTTTTTTCCCTGTGGTTGTAATATAATCTTAAAATTGTAAAACGCCAAGATACCACAAACGCCAAAATGTATATAAAAATAACAGAACAATGGGCCATCTTGTTTAAAACGCCTTGAAAAAAAGCCATTCAGATAGATTTCCTGACCCCCTGGGGTTCCAATGGCATACGATTTGAAAAACGCCATAAACGCCAAAATGTTAATACAATGAAACCATTAAACGCCATTAATTATTGAATTTGGTTAACGCCAAAAATCTTAAACCCCAAAAAATAAAACAATATTGGGAAAAGCGGAACTGGAAAAGCAGAAGATAAAAGGACAAAAAAGCCCCTCCGCCCTTCTCTATGCCGTTTGACACATGTTGGGCCAGGATGCGTTCTCACACTTTTGAGCGTTTTCTCCTTATATATATATATATATATATATATATATATAACCTTGTTTTACAATAACTCCACCATATATATATATATGGTGGAGTTATTGTAAAAAAAAGGTTTTGTTTGTGAGAAGTGTAAGAGATATTTTAAAAGCCTTAGATATTATAGTTAATAGTTAAGATTAAAAAGGGCTTAAAATGTAAGTTATGGTTTACTTTTTTTAATAATTTGGCTACATTAGGGGTAATAGTGTCTTTTTGTTTAAATAAAGAAAGTGACATCAACCTCCATGCACATGTAAGTTCCTCCATTTTTTTAAAACGTCAATAACTTTTTATACTTAACTTTTTAAAAAAATCACACCATAATAACGACCGTTTTTATCTTTAATATGAGTACCATATTTCTATATTTATATAGAGAAAAAAATACATTTCAATTGGATGTGTTTAGTCCATGATGTTTTGTCCATGTTCATACAATGGTGTTTTAATTGTATTGTGATTCAAGGTGTGATGATTTAAACATCTGAAAACATTGTATTGTGATTCAATATGGAGTGTTTTAACATCTGAAATCTGAAAACGTTGTATTATGATTCAAGTCATGATGTTTTAACATCTGAAATAACAATACAAGCATCCCCAGATGGTGTTAAAACACCATGAGTTGATTAGCAATACAATCATTCTTGATGTTTAAACACCATGACTGTATTACAATTCAAGTCATGATTTTGGAATCTGTATGGTGTTTTATACATGTAAAATAACAAAAAAAACATTGCAGATGTTAAAACACCTTGATCAGTTATTGATACGTAAAAAAAGAATTATCTCCTAAAATAACTCCTAAAGTGGTTACAATCTATTTTATAATTAAATTGGTTTTTAAAGTTAATTACCTTATTACCCTTAATCTATAAAATTAAATAATGTCACGTGTCGTTATCACACTCAAAAACTTCACCCTTTCTTACAGGAACCTAAACCTCCTCTATATATATATATATGTATGTATTTGTGTAAAAATACAGTTTTTTGATGTGGCATTGTGTATCGCATTATGTTAAATTATTATTATTGGAAAAAAAAAGTATGATGAAAGAGTACAAGTAGATGTGATTCTTAGTCACGTATCTTATACCTAACGAGTGAATATAAGAGGGTACAAAGATTTTTTTTTTTAATTTTTTTTCATTTATTCTAAATGGTAAAAAAAAATCTAAATGAAAATTCTGATATTTTTTTGATGTAAATACCTTGTTTTTATACATTTTAGGAAAACTATGGATCATAGAGTTAAATGCCTGGTTAGTCCCTGTGGTTTGTAAATATTGCAGACTTGCTTCCAATGATTTAATAATTACACACTTGGTTCCAGTGGTTGTAATTTTTGAACTCGTGTGGTCCTTATCACTAACCTAGATTAGATTTATCAGTTAAGTATATGTAGAATGTATCTTTTACCCATAACATTAAATATATATATATATATATATATATATATATAACACGGGTCCACCTTCTTCCTTTTTCACCACCATCACCTACCCACCACCACCACCAACTTTACTAAAAAAAGTCATCTCTTCCACCACCATCACCTACCCACCACCACCACCAACAACACCGAAAACCACCACCATTACCGCCGTTGTTCAAACACCGACACACCACCATGAACCGCCATCAATCTCCCCAGCAACCAACCATCGTACACCCCTAACCTCTCCCTTCGACCTGCAACGAACCACCATACACCTCTAAACCACCACCAACCACATCCCTCCGACCTGCAACCAACCACCGTACACCCCTACCCCCATCATCATCGAATCATCCAACCACCGTACACCCCTAACCACCACCTACTCATTCCCTCCGACCTCTACCGTACACCCATAACCTCTCCCTCCGACCTGAAACCTCCCCCCGCCGATCTACCGTGTACGAAGAGAGAGAGAGAGAGACCTGTTGGTGGTTTGGTATTGGTTACAGAGTTTTCCGGTAAATTCGTTTCACTGGCGCCGATGCCTTCATTGTTGATTTAGACGTCGGAGTGATTCAGACACGAAGAGAGAGAGACCTGGGTTGGGCAGAGAGAGAGAAAGTGTGGTGCTTGTAGTGGTGGTAGTGGGTGTTCGGTGGTGGAGGTATGGTGGTGGTAGGTGTTTAGTGGTAGTGGTGATTGTTTACGAATGACTCATTTTGTAGATTTATGGTTTTAGTAATAGCCTCCTGGTCTAAGTCCTGGGTTCCTAATTAAACACACAATGCAATTAGTGTATTAACCCAATTTAAACTCTAACTATAATCACGAGATCAAAACCTCAACGTAGTTAACAAAGTATAGCCTTATCCAGGCAGCACTTTGACATCCGTTGATTTGGTTTCAGATCGATCCGACAGGGTATCGTACCAGTGATTAGGGTTAGCATGCTGATTACGGAGCAGAGCTTCGGGGTTTAGGGGCTCCGGGTAATAGAACAGATTTTCGGGAGAGAAGGAGTATCGATTTTTGATCGAACTGGTGCAACTGAACTTCTCCCAGACTGGCCTTTATATAGCCCAGGTTGGCTTCTCCCGTGCGTCGCGGGAGAAGTCAGTGTTTCTTCCGCGTATCACCGGCAGGGTTGGCCAGATCTAGACCTGCCACGTGTCCATCATAGGTCTGACACATGGCTCGACGTCGTGACACGTGTCCCTGGCCGCCTTTCTCGTCCAATCACACGTTTTTCTCGATTTGTGTGCTGGTTCTTATCGCGTATGCTTGGGTCTTGATCCTAAATAGTCCGGTTTTTAATTGTGAGTCTAATAAGGGTACTTTTGTGCGGATTGGTTCATTAACCGTCAAGTTTTCTTAACCGCTAAGTTGGGTATACAAGTATCGTAGCGCGCACTTCTGGTTTTGATTACGGGTTGTCGTCGGGAATATTTTTGAGGGTTGTTACATCCTCCCCACCTTGTTTTAAATCTCGTCCTCAAGATTTAAGCTATGATGTCATTTTAGAGTTATGTCACGCGTTGGTCAATACTAATAGTATTAAGGTAAATGACACTGTATTTGAATCAAGACATCTTCAACTTTTGTGAATATGAATTTTACAATAAATAGAACTCAATGGTTCAACTGAATTATTTCCATAAATCGATGTCAAACAAACGAGGTGTAATAATATAATCACCAGGGTGACTAAGTTTACATTGGTCAAACCAAAGGAGAGATTTATGATTAATAGATGTCTAAATCAAATGTTTACAATTTGTGAATGATTTTTAGAAATAATAGAATTCACTGTCAAAGGAAAACTTACTTTGGTCGTCAATTAAGGAAGACTTATAATCAACAAGCTCAAATGAAATATAAGCACGAAAATGATTTTTCAACTATCGAACCATGACATGAGGAAAAATCAGTGTGTTGACATTATTGAATTGCAAGGATACACCGAAATACAAAAGAGTTTAGTGTTTCATTATCTTAATACATAATTACATTAAGACTACTTTCAATGATGAATCAAACGAAAGACATACATAGTTTTTCATGATTTGTATGATTATGATTAGCCCAAGCTACAAGTTTATACTGATGTCGCAAGGTGTCGTAATGATCGGAATAGTTCAATAATTACGGTGACCGAACAAGTTCATCGTGTTCATAATCAATTGAAAGGTTCAATGAAGTAAATTTTGATATTCATTTCAGAAAAATCTTATACGATTTTCAATTGATGATGAAAAAACATATGAATATCATAGAATTTTCGATCAATGATGAAAGAACCGTTAGAGGTACACCGGAATATAACATAAATTTGTGTACTCTTATCTTAACACGTAATTGTATTAAGACTGTTTTAAGATAATGAACCAACAGAAAAATAAATAAATAAATAAATAAAAATGTACATCAGGTGTGCAAACGAGATTAACTCAAGCTTCAAGTTAGTGAAAATGCCACTACAAGGTGTCGTAACAGAATAAATGATTTAATGAAGGTGAAAATCAAACAAGTCTATTATGGTTCTGAACAGATGAAGTATTTGATAGAAAGCATTATTTATAAACCTTAATTTGTACTAGGGTCAAATAATACATTAACATAGATGTTACATATCAGCGATTACGTCTGAAATCATTGTTGCCTCCTGTGTAGTAAGTACGAATGCTCGCGCGTTCTTCTTAGCTCCGTCTGCTACTTTTGCCTTGTTGTCGGGTGCCTTCATCAGTTTTCGGCAATATGGACGGATATGGCATGTTTCTCTGCAGTTGAAAAAAACGGGGTTTTTCCTCTTGCATTCTTTCTCCTTATGGCCAGGTGTTTTGCTGAGGTTACAGTAGGGTTTTCTCTTAAAATAGCATCTTCCTGGATGCTTCTTATTACAGTTTCTACAAGTAGGTTGTGCAAATGATTGTCCAATTCCTTTCGTCTTATAGGAATTATCAGAGCGGACTTCTTGGGTAATTTTCCAGGCTAACTCTTTCTTCTTGTTCTCTTCTTTTGTGCGGATTAGTCCATATGTCAGGGTGTTAGCTAGTTCAACTGTCTCTTCAATAGTCTGCGGTCTAGCTGCCTTGACCATGTCTCGGATTTCACTGACTAAACCCCAGATATAATGAGAAATCAATATCGGTTCTAGTGAAGCCAAGGCTAGTACTAGGGCTGGAAATTTTAGACACGTACACGAATACATGACACGAATCTACACGAAGTTAACAGGTATCGTGTATAGCCTTAACAAGTAACATGTACTAAACAGGTAAACATGAAAATACCTATTAATTTTCGTGTCTAAACAGGTAAAATACATGTTTACCTATTTAGTACCTGTTAATACATGTTAACAATTTTAATATAATAAAAAATATAATTTTGTGGGACAATGTGATTTGAAATCCTAATCTTATTACTTTTCTCTCTAGTTTCCCTAGCCCTTCCGACCCGTTCCCATTCCAATTGATATATTAAAAAAAAACCTTAATTCTTCCCTTCTCCAGCCCCACTCCCAGCGACACCACCCCAACCACCGTCCTATTGAGAAGCAAAACCATGTGAACTTGCGTTTATGCATGATTTAAGCCTATTGTGAACTTTTGGCAACTTTTGATTCACTAAACAGGTTCCTAGATATGTAATTATTGAAACATTCGTAAACAGTTATTAATAGGTAATTATCGTGTATACCTGTTAAAAAATATTTCGTGTTCGTGTATGGAAAACTGGACACGAAACCTTATCGTGTCGTGTTCGTGTATGGGATTTCGTGTATCGTGTATTATTATGTTCGTGTATTATCGTGTATAGGTATTATCGTGTATAGGTATACACGATATGCCAGCCCTAGCTGGTACTGCTTGCATATTCAAAGAATTTGGTAGTAAATTCGCGACAATTTACACCAATCATCTTATGGTTTAGGAACTTATTAGCTATCTGCTCTTTTTCATGAGGAGGACAAAATTTTCTTTCAGTCATTTCCTTAAATTCATTCCATTCCATGGCATAAACCATGTCACTTTCTTTTGACTGAAGAATAGTATTCCACCATTCTAATGTTTCATCTTTGAAAAGATTAGAAGCGTACATTACCTTATCCTCTTAAGCACACTTGCTAATTTTTGGAACAGCTTCAGTCTTTTCTAACCAGCGGAATGCTGCAATGGCTCCTTCATTACCAGAGAATTCAATCGGCTTACAGGACAAGAAATCTTTTGTAAGAACAACCATAGGTTATTGCCTTCTTTCGTTTGGGAAATGGAGCTTTGACAAGAATATCATTGTCTCCATTGACACTATGGCTAGGTTTAGTGTGATGAGTACGCTTACTGCCTATCGCAGTATTATTGTTTACAAACATAGGATTTTTAATAGCTTCAATAATTAAGGGTATAGCATCAGCTAGTCCTTGAGCTACTATATTTTATACAACACTTATATCTAAAAGATTTCCATTATTAGCGTGAATTTCTTGATTATGTGATACTTCATTCGACATCTGAATTGCAAACATTTTCAGGTACTAAAATCAAAGAATAATTAAAACAAAACAAATACTCAAAGCATTTTTATCAAAATCATCGAACATTACGACGTTTACTCTTTTTATATATATTGCGTCTGTAATATATACATACCATATTTATACATATCAGTATATTTTAGTTTAGTTATGCGTTGGGAAAATACATATATATTATATTATATTATATTATATTATATTATATTATATTATATTATATTATATTATATTATATTATATTATATTATATTATATAAGACTGGGTCTTCTTCAGAAGTGGAATTCCCGCTTGTCATACTTCCAGACGAGGTTTTCTTCTATTGAGCGGATTTGGTTTCCTGCGGTCATCAGTTTCTCTCCATATTGCCTCAGTCCAGCTACATTTTCTGGGCTCATGGTTGGATAGGCATTTGGTATATAAGGTGGTAATTGGGGATAGAGTTCCTGCATTAGGTTTTGTAATTGCCAATCGTTTGTCCACCACTGCTCCATGGGATCTGGTATGGGTGCAGGGGTCCTCGGGATTTCTTCTGGATTAAACACCGGTATGGATTGGGGATTAATTGGTATATGTTCAGGATAAAAGGTATTGGTTCTATTAGTTGGTTTGGGTTAAGAGGTAACATTGGTTCGGGATTTGTAGGTAGGTTTAACTTTATTTTGTCGTCTATATGTTGAAATATGTCCCAATTTGCTAATCAATTGTCGAGCTTTTCCCACAAGGTTTTGGTTACTGGGAATTTGGGCTGAACCTTCAACTAGGGTTATGGTAGCTACTTGTTTCTTCTTCTTCTTCTTCTTCTTCTTCCTATTTTCTCTTTTCCTTTATTGATTTATCCTCTTTTCTTAAGGGGGTTGTAGTTCAATCGGTTAGGCTTGAAAAATTATAGGCTCGTTTTTATCTATCTCATATCCAGATTGAGTTCCAGATGGTCCTTCATTCATCTCCAGGTCAGAATTATTTTGGAACACCTCGGATACTTTTTAATCACCCATACTGTGGACTCAAAATATCTTTAAAACAATATTTTAAAAAATCACACACATAAATATATATATAGAAACGGGATCAGGAGAAAACGCTCAAAAGTGTGAGAACGGTGAGAACGCATCCTGTCCCAACACGTGTCCTGTGGCATAGAGAAGGGCGAAGGGGCTTTTTTGTCTTTTCATTCTTCTTTTATTTTCCCAACGCGGTGTAATATTTTCTAGCGTCTAAGTTTTTTTTGGCGTTAATTGTATTTATTAAACTTTTTGGCGTTGAATTAATTGTTTTTGTGTCATATATATAATTTTTTGGCGTTGTAGCGTTTTCTGGTTAATTTTTTTGGCGTTTGTGGCGTTTTGTATAATTATTCACTACGAGTCATTAATATTTGCATAAGATTACAATAAGACAAATTTTTTTGGCGTTCAGTGAATTTTTTGGCGTTTTAATACCCTTTACAAGGTGCTTTGCCAGCAGCTGTTCTCCCAGTTTTCATACTACTAGCGTTTTGGTGTTTGTAGTTTTTAGCGTTTTATATGATAATGTATTTTATTTATAGAGAATTAGATAACAAAACAATATATAACTTGATATCAAAACAATATAAAATGAAAACAAAAATAATAAAAAATGGTAATCTAATTTTTCTTCCGAATCTTCACTGTCATCAGCCTCTTCCTTCTTGAATTTGTTTTTGGCGTTTTGAACCTTTTTTGAATACTTTAGCTAGATGCCAACTTTCCTACATAAACCCCGTTTTTTTTTTCAGAAGGAGCTGCTAAGTGGTATTCTGTGTTTTGGTGTGATATTCTTATTTGGTGGCATGTCATTGAAGATCAACTCTTGCTTGATGCTATTTGTAATAATGGAGTCTAAAATAGCATTTTACACTTGTGTTGATTCCTTTATTCCATGCCTATAATCATCAAGAACAAAGCTCACATGTGGCATATCACTCTCATCAGTCTCTTTTTCTTGAATATTTGTCCATCTCATTCAGCAAAATATTATCGAGTTAACCCTCTCAGAAGAAGGATCCATTTCAGTGAAAGCTTTGCCATCTGTGGCGTTTTAAAGTGAGTGGTTTCTAGAGGATATGGCATTTGTATTTTCTGGGTGTGATTAATTTCATTGTGTATAGACCCCTCTCTTATAGGAGTTTTTTTGGCGCGTAGTTTAGGCGGGACTTTTTATTGTAATAAATGATAGTAATAAAGTAATTGTCTTTTCAGTTACTGTTTTTGTATTTACTGTGTTGATCAGCTTTTATCAGTTTTATAGGTTATTGACGTCCCATCTTCTAAGTTTGGCGTTTTTTAAATGGCGTTATGCAGACCAAGATGACAAAATACAATAACGGAGTAAATAAAATATTAAGCAGGAAAAATATTTTTTGTTATTTTTGGCGTTTCGTAAGGAATAACCATTTTTAGTATTTTTTTGGCGTTTTGCTAATAAAGGGAGAAACATATCATTTAGTTATCTTAAAAAAAAAAAGAAGATTACACGGAAGAAAAAAAAGAGAGGAAAAAATTAAAAGCCTTCGTCAGAAGGTACTTTATCCGAATAGTATCCATCACTTGCGTCATCTTCTTCCTCCTCGAAGTCTCCATCTAGATCTTCATCCATGTCATCACCTTCACCTTCATCAGCTTCTTGTTCCTGAAGATTCTGAAGCCTCCACCTGAACATATCTTGCATTAACTCCAATTTTGAGTCTATTTCTGTGTTGGTGCAAGTGGTGTTATGCAATTCTTCCATGAAACCCAGACGTTGCTTTATCATGATGTTCTCAAGCCAGTACACTTCCTGCTCTCCGCTGTCGTATGTAACCGTCACCATGTCTGTTTCATCATCAAAACGCCATGATGTCATGACAGGGTATGGCTTCACATCTGCTTTGATTGTTCCAAATTTGCTAGTTAATGCTTTCATAAGCATATACGTTTCATGGCATTCGTTGTCTATACCGATGCCAATTGATAAGATTCGCCTCTGTATCTCTTCTTCCATCTTCAGAATTGCCCTGATCGTCTTAACATACACCCTCTTTCTGTTGTCAAAAAGGAGGACGTATCGCCTGATTCCCAGAGTGTATCTCCACGAAACGAGTGTTGCCATTTTTGGCGTTTTGGTTAAGTTTGCGCTTTTGGTTAAGGAAGTTTTTTTGCAGAAAATGGATAGATTGAAGTGATTATGGAAGCTATGTTTTACCTTTGTTTATATAATGATGTTTTTGGCGCGTAATTTAGGAGAGAATTTCTTCTAATAAATGTTAATACCTGAAATTCAGTTACTGTGTTGTTTCATCTTCCTGTAATATCCAACGCGTTTTATTACTAATTTTTTGGCGTTTTGTTTTTAATGACGTTTTATATTTTTTGTATGACGTTTTATCATTTGATGGCATTTTGAATATGAGCGGTAAAAGACCCTTTTACCCTTAATGAAGCGCGTCCCACATAATAAAATTGATGATATTTATGAAAACGCCACCGCACAATCTAGTCCATGGATTGTTTTGATCGGACGATCCATAAGCGTTCTCACCGTTCTCACACTTTTGAGCGTTTTCTCTAAATCCCGACCTTAATGTACATTACGGCTTAATGTACATCACGTACGACAACATGCGTAATTTTACACTATAACATGCGTGATTTTACACAAAGTTTCCTGGCAGTTCACAACTCAATCTGGGTTCCAATTCAGTTCAAGTTTCTTTTTGTTTCAGTTCAAATTGGCCGTTGTTCGGTCAATTTCATCGAAATGTGGTCAAATTCATCACTGATTTAGAAAAGTTTCTGCAAAAACGTCGACATGAAATAAAAAAGAGTAGAACAGAGGATGAACACGACAAATCTTTTGCTTCAGAGCGTAGAACAGAGGATGCAGGAACATGACCAAACTTTGATTCGATTGGAGTCAGAGGGCAGTAACAGTGGTTTCAGATCGTAGAAAAGCAGTTGCATTTTTTGATCTGGGAGTAGGGAATGCCGACTAACGTGCGTGATTTCATATGTCCAACATGTGTGATTAGTTTTTCTGAGATTTATAACATGCGTGATTTTCCATTGAACGTGCGTAATTTCGTGACGTATCGGTCGTACGTTAAGCGGTAATGTACGTTAACTGGCCTATATATATATATATATATACATAGTGGAGAGTTCAAATGAGAAGAATTTTTTTGTAAGAAGAAAAAAAAAGAAGTTTCAACCAATAAGAATGTTTTATTTTACTTCATTTAAGATTTGCATTTAATTTTAATATAAGGGTATATTGGTAAACTTACAAAAATCATTAATTTGTATTCTTCCCCTTTAATAACTAACTAAATTAAATTTGTAACTCCTTTTCAAAATATATACCTTTTTCAAATTAAAAAAAAAAACAACTTAATTTAAAGTGTAGAATAAATTACGAGTTGCGTAGGATATATTTCGAGGTGTGTAGGATAAATTTCGACTGTGTAGGATAAAATTATATAATGTGTAGGGTATATCTAGGAAAATTTTGATATGTGTAGGTTTTGTAGATTATATGTAGGATAATTAATGATTAGTTGACTAATTAATTAAAGAGTTAAAAATTAATGATATGAGTTATAAATGAAATAGTATTTTACTAATATGCCCTTTCTTCTTTTTCTTTTCAAATTAAATTTATTCTCAAATTAATGATATGTCCTAGTGGAGGGTTCAAATGAGAAGATTTTTTTTGTAAGAAGAAAAAAGAAGAAGTTTCAACCAATAAGAATGCTTCATTTTACTTCATTTAATATTTATATTTAATTTTAATATAAGGGTATATTGGTAAACTTACATAAATCATTAATATGTATTCTTCCTCATTAACAACTAGTTAAATTAAATTTGTAACTCCTTTTCAAAATATAAACTTTTTCCAAATTAAAAAAAAACTTAATTTAAAGTGTAGAATAAATTACTAGTTGTGTAGGATAAATTACGAGTTGTGTATGATATATTTCGAGGTGTGTAGGATAAATTTCGACTGTGTAGGATAAAATTCTATAATGTGTAGGGTATATGTAGGAAAATTTTGATATGTGTAGGTTTTGTAGATTATATGTAGGATAATTAATAATTAGTTGACTAATTAATTAAAGAGAGAAATTAATGATATGAGTTATAAATGAAATAGCATTTTACTAATATGCCCTTTCTTCTTTTTCTTCTCACATTAAATTTCTTCTCAAATAAACCTTCCCCTATATATATATATATAGAAACGGGATCAGGAGAAAACGCTCAAAAGTGTGAGAACGGTGAGAACGCATCCTGGCCAAACACGTGTCACGCGACATAGAGAAGGGCGGAGGGGCTTTTTTGTCCTTTCATAATTCTTTTTTTAATCGCGTGTCACATTCCGTTTCCATTTTTTTGGCGTTTAATAAATACGCTGCGTTTTATTGTTTGTAGATCAAGATCATAGTTAATATTTTGGCGTTTTAAGTATGTTTTGGCGTTTTTATTGTTTTTTAAATCAGGATGCATGTCTATGATGTAAAAAACATCAGTAATTTTCTTGAAGTTTATTATATCAAGTAGGATACAGGTCTATAATTTGACAGACAATTATGGCGTTTTGAAAAGATAAATAAATTCAGTTTTCCATGTAGTTGCTTTTAATATAATAAATGTTTGACAATAATGTTACCGTCTCTTCATTTTACTGTTTAGCAATTACTGTTTTGTTCAATTTCATCGGTGAATCAGTGTTGATTTTTCAGTAATACCTTGTTTGGCGTTTTTGGCGTTTTATAGCAACATCGTGCTTTGCTAGCATCCGTTCTCTCAGTTTTCACACTATCAGTCGTTTTGGTGTTTTTGGCGTTTTATATTACATTTTTTTAGTAGAGAGTTAGATAATAAAATCAGAGAATTAGATAACAAACAATAGAAACTGAAAAAAAAATTATAATCTAATTTCTCTTCCAAATCTTCACTGTCATCAGCCTCTTCTACTTTAACCTTTTTGGCGTTTTGAACCTGTTTTGAACCTCTTCTACATAACGCCCGTCTTCATTAAGGGGTAAAAGTCTTTTTTTCTTCGTTTTTTCATGAAAATATGTCCATCTCATTCAACAAAAGCTTATAGAGATACCCACATCAGAGTAGAATCCATTCAGTGAAACTTCATTCAGAACAATACTCAATAAAGAAGAAATGAGATTCTGCATCTGTTGCTTTTTTAAGTATCTTTTTTGGCGTTTTAAAGTGAATGGTTTGTTGGAAAGATGGCGTTTATTTTTTTGTGGTGTGATCAGTTGATTGTGCAGAGACGTCTCTCTTATAGGATGTTTTTGGCGCGTAGTTTAGGCGGGATTTTTATTTATAATAAATGATATTAATAAAGTAGTCGTCTTTTCAGTTACTATGTGTATTTTTTACTGATTTTGTTCATGTTTTTATGAGTTTTTAGGGTCTTAGACATTCCATCTTCCAAGTTTGGCGTTTTTTTAATGGCTTTAAGTAGTTTTTGGCGTTTGTTTCCATTTTTAGCTTTTAATAATACTTCTCCAAATTACTTTTATTATAGGTTGGGAGTTTTTGGCGTTTTACTGCATTATGGCGTTTCACAATAATTATGACTTTTGGCGTTTTATTAATTTACAGTTATTTTTTTATTCTAAGTTGAAAAATACATAACAAACATCAGAAAAAGAAAATTAAAAAAAAATAAAAATAGAAACAATTCATCTTTCAAATCTTCACCGTCGTCAGTCTCTTTCTTCTTTGAAACATGTTCACTGGCGGTTTGGCTTTGTCATGCTTGTGTTTTTTTGGCCGTTTGGAAAGACAATATGACATGAGTTTTTTGTTTGAATATGTATCTTCAAACCACTCATCAGTGTCATTCGTCTATTCATGGCATTATAATATTCATCAATAACAAAACACAAAAACTGACATAAGTCTGAGCAGTGAGCACAGTATCTTTTTTCTTAAAGTTTTGTCCATCTCATTCAGCAAAATGTTATTTGAGTCGCAGCACCCCAGGAAAGAATGCATTCTCCGAAACTTCGCGTAGAACAATATTGAATATACAAGAAACAATTTTTGGCATTTTTGGCGTTTTTCTGAGTAAATAGTGTATCTGAAAGAAAAGACCATTTTTTGGAAAATTTTTATATTTGAGAGATTTGGCGTTTTCTAAGATGATTGGTATATAGTAAAATATGACGTTTTTTGAGTAGGTGTGTTTGATGTTTTGGATTTTTTGGCGTTTTAAGATGAATGTTATATAGTAGAAATATGGCGTTTTCAGGTTGGGGGAGGTGTGTTCTTATGTATGAGAATGTTTTGTTTATATAGGGATGCGTTTTGGCCAGTAATGGTGTTTTATTCATTAGTTGGTGTTTTGGTATAGAAGTGTAAAGACCTTTTTACCCTTAATGAAGCGCGTCGACTCAATAGAATTCGTGTTATTTACGAAAACGCTACCGCGCCAATCTAGTCCATAGATTGTGTTGATCGGACGATTCATAAGCGTTCTCACCGTTCTCACACTTTTCACCGTTTTCTCTTAATCCTGACCATATATATATACATATATATATATATATATATATATTTAAATTTACATTCACAGAAATAACACATAGGTTATTTTATGTTAACTTCCTAACTTTATTGTTTAAGTTTAGGTATTAAAATAACACCTAAATGTCTTAAACCAGTGGCTCTGATACCATTTCTGTCACAACCCCTGACCACACCCTGGACGTGAGTTGTGAATATTCAAGTGGTACTGGTGTTTATTAAATACCCAACGGAAAATTTCATCAGGACCGTAGTTAGGAAAATTTCAGAGTTGTAAAACACCACATTTTTAATATTAAACAACTGGGATAAAACACATATTACAAACAAAGGTTTTTATAGGGATAAACCCTATTTTAGCAAAACACAATTTGAGATAAAACCCATATTACAAACAAGATTTTTATAGGGATAAACCTTTTATGTGTGCAAACTGCAACATATAAATTACATCAAATGTGGCATTAAACTAACCCTTTTTTAGTACTAATGTTGGAAAAAGTGTGTTTTTGTCTTCCTTTTGTATTTTCAGGATTAAATGAGCTCAAATGAACAAAAGAAGCAAAAAGACAGCTAAATCTAACATAAATACAAGAAAAAGGGATAAACGTGGCATACCCGACCCCTAGACAGCATCTTCCCAAGCAAAACAAGATAACAGAAGGCTGAACACGCCCCGTGCTCAATGAGCACGGGGGCGTGCCCAAGTGTCTGCAGAAAAGACAAAGCTGTAGAAGCTTCTATCACCCACCACGGGGGCGTGCTTAGCGGACACGGGGCCGTGGTCAACTCTAAGATTCGCAGAATCTGAGGAAATCTTGATAGTACTTGTTGGGATTGAACCCTATCAGAGGAACAGATAATTAAAGCCAAAACTGGATCAGAGCAGTGGATCCAGAATAAGCAGACGTTTACAGTTGGTTCATGCAAATCTCTCCCCTTGAAAGTGGTTTCACATCTGCTGACCTCCTATCTGCTGATCTTGTTAAAGTACTGACCTATAACTGCTGCCTTGCATCTACTGCCCAAAGTCAAAGACTGATGGAAGACCAAAGCTCTGCTGACTCAATCTACTGCCTTGAGTCAAGTACTGCTGATCCGGACAAGCACTACTGGGTTCACAGCAGTGGAAGGATACAGCAGCTGTTTAAGTGTCTTTTATATAATGTAATGTAATAGCAGTAGTTTAGTACATCAGTGTTTATAGATCAGAGGTTAGAGTTTGTTAGGAGGTTAGATGTCACTTTCATGGTGATGTCAGCTAAGATGCTCAGTGGTTTGCAAGTGCCTATAAATAGTTCAGTACTTTGTAATGTTCTATTAGCTCTTTCACCACATCGTCTTCTTTGCACGAACAAACTACTGAGCTCTGGCTGAGGGGGAGTTTGCATTCTTACATCAATCATTGTAATCGTTGTTGAAACAAATTCAATCATTCGGTTCATTGTGTAAAGATGTTTGATTAAAAGTATTACTCCTGTTTGATTGTATGCAAAGTTTGTTTCCATCTTAATTCCGCTGCACAACTCTTTCATCTCCATCTTAATTTCAAACGAAAATACAATCAAAAAGAAACTCAGATCCAACAATTGGTATCAGAGCTTGGACAGTCAAATTTGATTTAACAATCATTTTGACGTAAATAGTTAAGCTCATAACAGTTGATACTGATCGTTTGTTCGTCCGTTGAAAAACAGAGCAAGGATTAATCACCATTAAAGTTGATTTCTCAGTGTCTGTAAAACAACAAGAATGACGTCACAATCTCAGGATGATAAAAACAACATCGGCTCACTTTTTAAACCACCTATGCTAAAAAGAAATGAGTACAACATCTGGCAGAGGAGGATGGGTCACATCCTCGCTCAACAAAGCACAGGTTGTTGGAGGTCTGTCACCTTTGGTCCTCATGTTCCTTCAGTGCCAAGCGCTGAAGATGCTAAAAAGTTCGTTCCAAAACCAGTTGAAAACTACACCGAAACAGATTTTCAAAAGATCGAACTAGATGCTAAAGCGTTTAGCATCATAGCATCAGCGCTGCCCAATGAAATATATGCTGGACTGTTACACTGTAACAGTGCCAAAGAATTATGGGACGCACTTAAGGAACAGTTTGGAGGTACTGAAGAAGTCATAGAAAACAATAGGGAAATCCTGAACCAACAGTATGAAACATTTTGTCATGTTAGAGGTGAATCACTGACTCAACAATTTGAGCGGTTTAGTTGTCTCATCAGTGAACTGAGGCTTGTTAATACTACCTTTACAAACTCGACTCAAAACAGCAGGTTCCTCAGGTCACTGCCCGAAAAATGGGACACTATAGCCTTTGTCACCAGAAATTCACCTGAGTTCAAGGATCTGACCTTGACCCAACTCCATGGTCGACTCCTGACTTACGAAAGGGAGTTGAACCAGAAAAGGAAGTTACAAGAGTCAGGAAAAGCCGTTGATGATTATACATTCGGTAACACTGCTCTTTTGGGTCAAGAAGAATCTGGGAGCAGTGGTAAGGATCAGGGTTATGATCACTTCATTGACATAACTGCTGGTGCAAATTTTAACAACCCTGATCCTCACTCTGCAAGTTATGCATTCATTGCAAACGAAAACCAGATGTCAGATAATCTAAGCTTTGAACTAAATGATTTACAACATTTTGATCCCACTGACTTAGAGGAAATGGACATCCTGCACCAACTGGCTTTGCTAAGTGTTAGAACTAGCAAATTCTACAAAAGAACAGGGCGAAAATTTCTAGGTCTGCATGGGAATCTAAGGGTTGGGTTGGATAAATCAAAAATCAAGTGCTATAAGTGTAATAGGTTGGGACATTTCGCTAGGGAATGTAGGAGTCAAACTACTGGTCCCATAATTACTCACCCTAGCTCAAATCCTAGACCTCAAAACCAAAACACTGTGCACTATGCCCAATATGCCCCAGCAGCTCAAGTGAATACTGCTCACTATGCTGCTGCCCCTGTGCCAGTACACTATGTCCAAACTACTGTTCCACAAATCCAATATGTTCAAACCCCTGCTCCCCAGGTACAAGTGCAAACTGTTGCACCTCAAACCACTGCTCCAGCAGCAGTACAACCAGATCAACAAAGCTTTTTCACTCAAGGGTTTGTTGACTGGAGCAGTATGCCTGAAGATCTTAATGATGAAAATTTTGCACTCTATGCTTTTAATGAACCTTCTCATGATGAGTTTTGTTTGATGGCATTAGAGTCAATACAGGAGGGGGTTGAAACTGAGGAGGAACAGCAGAGCTTTGAAATAGTGGAAGAGGTGACTGAAGCAGTGGTTACTGCTGTGGCTGGTGAAATACTGTTGGGAGAAAGTTCAGGTATCCTGATTGAACCAATGACAGATCCATGGTCCATAGAGGACAAAGAAGAAGAGAAAAAAGAAAAGGCTGGTGAAAAGAAGGTGAAAGCTGATGATGATGAAGATCATCAATGTGATTGTGCAATGATGGCAGCTGCCAAGGTATCTCCTCAAGTTCTTGAAAAACTGTGTTCTGACAATTGCATAATTGCTTTTGCAAACATTAAAGAGGTGAATGAAAACCTTCGGGATAAAATCTTGTCTGATGAGGTCAAATTTGAAAGCTCTTTAAAAGAACTTAAAAACAAACTGACTGAAAAGGAAAAAGAAATCAGCTGTCTAAAAGAAGAGCAAAGCATCACCAAAACCCAACTTCAAACTATGGTAGAAAAATACCAAAGTTGCAAAAAGGAGTTGGAATCCACCCAGATTACTTGTGAAAGATGGGTGGAATCCTGCAGAGGATATGAGGTGATGCTTGCTAAACAGATTGAAAGTAATGTGAAATTTGGGATTGGGTATAGAAAATATGATGATGAACACATTGCTTGTGAAAAATCTGTTCAAAACACTGATGTAACCACTGATTTCATCCCCACAAACAAGAATGGCCAAGAAGTGAAAATCACTGACAAACTTGGTAACAAAATCACACTTGACAGAACAAGGAGTTCCTCAACTTTTGAAGAACTTGAAAAATATCAGTTTAAACCTACCTGGTCTGAGGAGTGTGATATTCTTGAAAATTTCAAGCCAATGGACTTTACATCAACTGATGGTGTTAAAGCTCCAAAAGCTAAAGTCATACCTCTCAAGGACATCCCAGCAGTGGTTAAAACCTCTGCTGCAAAAGAGTCTGAAAAAAGAAAGAAGAAAGAAAAAATTGATAACTTGTTTTGTGAATTTTGTGAAAAAAGGAATCATCTAACAAAAGATTGTTTCCACTTGAAAGCTTATGATTTAAACAAAACAAGTGTCATTGTTTCAGCAGAAAGCTGCATTGTTTGTGGTAAGACAAACCACAAAACTCAAGCATGTGTGTACCTCAAAAACTTTGATGTGAAAAAGAATGAGTACATGGCTAAAACATCCTTGAGTCCACCATCATCCTCATCATCTGTCAAATTCACCAAGAAACAACCACTGTTTGTGCCAGTTCAAACAGCTGTTACAAAACAGCTGAACCAAACATCTGTCAAAAGAGATGTTCAGGTTACTGATGCACCCCCTGCCAATCAGTTCAGAAAAGGCAGAGAAAAACAGTCTTACCAAAGGATTCCACACGTTTATGAGGCCTACAAAAGGCCCTCTAAACCCAAAGTGAACAGGCATCCTTTTGGTTACCAGCGGATGATTGGTCAGGACCCACAACAGTGGTTAGAGAAACACTGTCCTAAAACAGTTCAAACCTCTGACCTAACCACTGTCCATCATTCTGCATCCATCCCAGACACTGTTGAGACCCCATCCAAAGCCCTGCTGGCTTTGGAGACCTTAATGAACTAATCCTTTTACTTCATGTGCAGGGAGCTTCTGCATGCTTTGATAGTCTTTGGTATGTAGATAGTGGAGGCTCTAGGCACATGACAGGATGTAAAGCCCTCCTCAAAGACTTTAAAATCCATGGAGGGGGTGATATATCCTTTGGAAATAATAGCAAAGGGAAGGTTCTGGGGTCTGGTACAGTGCAATCTGGAAATGTAAAATTTGAAAATGTCAATCTAATAGACAATCTAAAATTCAACCTTCTGAGTGTGTCCCAAATGAGTGACAAGGGATTTGGGTCATTCTTCACAAAAGACTGTTGTAGGATTGTTGGACCAGAAATGATCAAAAAGATTGAAGCAATAATCAAAACTGGTCAAACTAAACTTGTTGCTCAAAGAAGTGGCAATGTTTATGTTGTTGACATGTCAAAAGAGTGTCCCAGAGCTGATGCCTGTCTGTTCTCAGCTGCCTCTAACAAAGAGACAGAACTTTAGCACAGAAGGCTGGGACACACAAATCTTAAGACAATCACAGAAATTTCAAAAAATGGTTTGGTGAGAGGCCTACCACAAAAATTGTTTTCATGTCCTGAACATTGCATTTCCTGTTTAAAAGGAAAACAGCATAAAAGTTCTTATAAGTCCATTGAAGAGTCCAAAACAACCCAGTGTTTGCAAATGCTATACATGGATTTGTTTAGCCCAGTTCAAGTCATGAGCCTTAAAAAGAAAAGATATTGTTTGGTTATTGTTGATGACTTTTCTAGGTTCACATGGACTTTCTTTTTGCACTCAAAAGATGAAACTGCAGGCATTTTGCAAGACTTTGTAATACAGGTTGAAAAGCAATTTGACCTTCCAGTGAAAAGCTTCAGGAGTGACAATGGCACAGAATTCAAAAATAGGGAGTTGGATGCCTTCTGTGTGAAGAAAGGGATTGTAAGGCAGTACAGCATCCCAAGAACACCAGAGCAGAATGGGGTAGTGGAAAGGAAGAACAGAACTCTGATTGAGGCTGCCAGAACCATGCTTGCAGATTCAGGTTTGCCATTAACATTCTGGGCAGAGGCAGTAAACACTGCTTGCTATGTTCAGAACAGAGTTTTAATAAACCCCAGGCACAAAAAGACTGCCTATGAAATTCTGTATAAAATTAAACCACTGATCTCATATTTCAAAGTGTTTGGCTGCCCATGTTTTATTTTGAACTTAAAAGATTCCATTTCAAAATTTGCAGCCAAAATTGATTGTGGTTATCATCTGGGATACTCAACCACTGCCAAGGCCTACAAAGTGTTCAATACACGGACCAAGGCAGTGGAGGAGACTTTGAATGTTAAGTTCAATGAACTTTCATCAATGAAAATCCCAGCAAATCCTGCAGATCTGTTTGATCTTGAAAAATTCACTTTTGAAAATACTGCTGTCAAGACTAACAGTGCAGGTCCATCAGAGGATACAACACCAGACTATGGGTATGAAATCATCATCCCTCAAAGGTCTGCCACAAAGGGAAAAGCACCAGCTGTTCAAAACAGTTGTCAAAGCTCAACCACTGCTACCTCAACAGTTGTTGACCAAAGTAGCCCATCAACCACTGCTTCCACATCCTCAAACACTGCTGACAAAAGTCCTCAAACAGTGGATAAAAGTCAGCAGTTGTCCACTTCATTACCTCCTATACCACCACCTTTTGAAGCCACTGCTGGATCATCAAAGTCCCCAACAGTGGTTAGCTCAGATGATACACATTTGCAGCCTTCACCAACCAATGCCATCATACCATATCAAGGAGATTTAATCTACTTGAGATCTCATCCACCTGATCAAATCATTGGCAACATAAATGAAGGGGTGCTCACAAGAAGCCAAACCCAAAACATTTGTCTTTTTGCTGGTTTTCTATCACTCCATCAGCCAGTCAAGTACCAAGAGGCACTGAAAGACAACAGCTGGGTAGAAGCCATGCAAGAGGAGCTCCAACAGTTTAAAAGACAACAAGTATGGGAGCTTGTACCACTGCCAGAAGAGGTTAGTCCCATTGGCACAAAGTGGGTCTTCAAGAACAAAACTGATGAAAGGGGTATTGTTG
Source organism: Helianthus tuberosus (assembly GCA_030545235.1). Classification (NCBI taxonomy): domain Eukaryota; kingdom Viridiplantae; phylum Streptophyta; class Magnoliopsida; order Asterales; family Asteraceae; genus Helianthus; species Helianthus tuberosus. The sequence goes on along the minus strand of CM060351.1, from coordinate 125,718,706 downwards.
TCAAGAATAAAGCCAGGCTTGTGGTTCAAGGTTACAGACAGGAAGAGGGGATTGCCTATGATGAAACATTTGCCCCTGTTGCAAGATTGGAAGCCATTAGACTGTTCCATCCAAAACATCATCAGTCCCTCCTACAAAAAGGAGAAGACTAATTCTCAAAGATGATGACTATTCACCACCACAAACATCTTCAAAATCCTTAGCTCTTGTCACAATTCCAAAACCTGTTCCTCTCTCTTCAGTTAAAATGTACAAGCCCTTGCCTCCTGCAGGTGTTCAATTTCCTCTTGAATTAGCAGCTGTTAGAGAAGAAATAAAATCTTTTTATTTTGAGGATGACCCTGCCAAAAGGAGTTTGCCATCAATAAAAGGATATCCCTGGACTAAAAATGTTGATGAATATTTGGAAATCAAGGCCAAGCAAGCAGAGGATATCTCAAAGAAAAACACACAAGGGAAATCTGATAAAGAAATTGCACAGAGAAGTCAATATTTGCTCACACAAGTCAGATCCCTAGAGCAATTTGCAAAAAATGTTAGTCAACAAATTTCTGAAAGAGCTGCTGAAACTCTGAAGAAAGACTACATTGAAAGCATTATGGCTCACAAGAAGTACAAAGGAGAGAAATACATGTACAAAGAGTGGACTATTCCTGAACTTGAAAATGAGGCAGCAAGAATTCAAGACATGATAAACAGGAAAGTCACTCACACTCCTCCTAACTGGGCAAAGTTTAGAAAGAATGTACCTGACAAACAGGAAGAGCCGAAGAGAATGAAAGAGGAACTGGTAGCAGCTGATTATGGTAACAAAAGACAAGTTGCTAGATGGAAAGAAGATGCGGTCAGGGCTACTTACAAAAAGTTGGAACAATTAAGAAAGAAAGATCCCACAGTTCCTCAAAAGCCTGACTATCCTGAAGCAGCGGTTTCAAAAAGACCATCAAAGCTGCAAATCAGGAGATCCACAGCTCCAGTTGGTGCTGCCATCTACAAAAGAAGGCCACACAAACAGCTGATTGCTGAAACCATCAAAGAGTTAATGGAAGGTGAAGACCTTGGAAAATAGGGTATAAAGAAAATGATCATGGAAACTCTTGGTTTGGATCAAACTGCAAGTACTGCTCAGCCAGTCATGAATAGGCCAGCCTCTCCAAATACTTCTGCAAATAAACATCTCCCAAGAAACCCACTAGGCTCAAAAATACAAAAGTGGGAAACTGACAAACAGACCTGCGTATTGACTTTGCTCAGGTCTGGTGGAGAAGTGAAGAAAATATCAAGGGAACAAGCTCTTGGTCTGAGTCTTGAAGATTTGCAGGATCTCCTTGATCTTCCACTTAGCAGGGATGATGAAGATACAGATGCCCTAGACTTTGAATTACAATTTAAAGGTCAGATAAGGGAGCTGTTGATGAGGCAATAAAGTATTCCACAAATAATGAAAAGTTTTGGCATTATCTGTTCCAGGGGGAGATTGTTGGGATTGAACCCTATCAGAGGAATAGATAATTAAAGCCAAAACTGGATCAGAGCAGTGGATCCAGAATAAGCAGACGTTTACAGTTGGTTCATGCAAATCTCTCCCCTTGAAAGTGGTTTCACATCTGCTGACCTCCTATCTGCTGATCTTGTTAAAGTACTGACCTATAACTGCTGCCTTGCATCTACTGCCCAAAGTCAAAGACTGATGGAAGACCAAAGCTCTGCTGACTCAATCTACTGCCTTGAGTCAAGTACTACTGATCCGGATAAGCACTGCTGGGTTCACAGCAGTGGAAGGATGCAGCAGCTGTTTAAGTGTCTTTTATATAATGTAATGTAATAGCAGTAGTTTAGTACATCAGTGTTTATAGATCAGAGGTTAGAGTTTGTTAGGAGGTTAGATGTCACTTTCATGGTGACGTCAGCTAAGATGCTCAGTGGTTTGCAAGTGCCTATAAATAGTTCAGTACTTTGTACTGTTCTATTAGCTCTTTCACCACATCGTCTTCTTTGCACGAACAAACTACTGAGCTCTGGCTGAGGGGGAGTTTGCATTCTTACATCAATCATTGTAATCGTTGTTGAAACAAATTCAATCATTCGGTTCATTGTGTAAAGATGTTTGATTAAAAGTATTACTCCTGTTTGATTGTATGCAAAGTTTGTTTCCATCTTAATTCCGCTGCACAACTCTTTCATCTCCATCTTAATTTCAAACGAAAATATAATCAAAAAGAAACTCAGATCCAACAGAACTGATATGCTTCTGCACACGGGGTCGTGCCCAGCGAACATGGGGGCGTGGTTAACTAATGCAGACAAACTGCATTTAATGAAGAAAGAGAAGATGGGTGGACACAGGGCCGTGCCCAATGGACACGGGGCCGTGTCCGGGCTTCTGTGAAGGCTATAAATAGGGGTGCTTGGCTCATTTGCAAACCATCCCTTGGCAAACCACCACTCTCACACTTCACCCACCCACCACCACCATCACAACCCACATCCACCACCATCATCCATCATCCATCATAGAGTGTGTGAGTAGTCTCGGGATCCAAGATTGATCGTAAGAGTTCTTGACAATCAAAGGCCATGTTTGCCTAAGTCTCTTACATCACTTGATGAAGACAAGTGTCTAGTGTAATACTTTTTATTTTTAATCTTTTCGCACTTTTTATTTGGTTATGTATTAATGACTTTAATAACTAGTTTCTTATGTTGAAGGTGAGTCTTCCTTATCGTTTGTCCGTGGTGTCTTGGCATTATTTTACTGTCTATATAAAATAAAAGATTTTCACCATTCATATCTCCACGGTCTATATGGAGGTATGTTGGCTACCTGGTCGGGGGTTAAGGGAACGGTTTGGTAAGAGTCTTGCCTTGTTCAGTGTATAGATCCTGCAAGGACCTGGGTCAACTTTAGTAGGACCTCCTTCAATACCCACTGGTATTGGATGGCAGGGGTCCGAACTCCTTGACCCCCTCATATGTAAACTACTATTAAAACTTTAACCCGGCTACTTAGGACTGTATCCCTGCTGACTCAGACTACTTAGCCGAGGGTAACGTCTCCTCCAGAAGAGGGGCTTACCACAATATGCATTAATAACTTAATTAATTATCTTTCAATAATCCAACTCTTTAGGATTGTATCCTTGCTTACTCAATCTACTGGGTTGAGGGTAACGTCACCTTCAGAAGAGGGGCCTACTACAATAACTAAGATAATCTCTTAAAAAGTGCAAAAGTGCGGAAATAATCAAAGGTTACACTAAACACGAGTCGGATCCAAGTGATTCATCTTGTCTATCTGTTTTTATTTTTATTTTTCAGCATTTTAGTTAGTTTTATTTTTCTAGTTTAAAAACCTTTTTTCTAAACTTTTGATTTGATTAGACGTTGAGGATAAACCAGTATTAAAAGCTCTTGTGTCCTTGGACGACCTCGGTATCTTACCAACACTATACTACGCTCACGATGGGTGCACTTGCCCATATGTGTGTTTAGTGTTAGTAAATATCGTGTTTTATAAATTTAAAACTTGGCTAAAAAGTGTTAAAAGGCTTAAAATATACATTAAAAACTATACGACACTTCACATGCATCAACCTTATTTTGGTAAAACACAATTTCTTTTCTTTATTCTGATAACATAGCCACTTTATTTAAGGCTTTAGTGCTTCATAGCATGCTTCTTTTACTTTCACAGTAAGTTACCTGAAACATGTTTAAAAACATTTTATCAACTAAAAATACTGGTGAGTTCATTCATTTGTGTAAAATACATTCTTATAATTACAATATTTAGAGTTTTTACATTTGTTATCTTACCAAACTACTATTTGCTAACTCGTTGTCCAATAGTAAAGAAACTATTTTAAATAGTATTTGTAACTCGGTGGCAGTTCCTGTGACTGTGGTCATATAACTCATTGGCTCACCCATTGTCCAATAGTGATGCATAACAAGTAATGTATACAAAACCCCACATACTGACAGTAGTTTCCCAGCAAGAAAACAAAGACTTAATCACTGCAATATAAGTAACAATTGGAAAACATTTAGGGTTTTGAAAGCATTTGATAAAAAGAGAATCACTCACTTTGTAGATTTAGGGTTTCAGCAATAGCCTCCTGGTCTAAGTCCTGAGTTCTTAATTAAACACACAATGTAACACGTATTAGTGTATTAACTCAATTCAAACTTTAACGATAATCACGAGATCAAAACCTCAACGTAGTTAACAAAGTATTGCCTTATCCAGGCACCACTTTGACATCCGTTGATTTGGTTTAAGATCGATCGGACAGGGTATCGTACCAGTGATTAGGGTTAGCATGCTGATTACGGAGTAGAGTTTCGGGGTTTAAGGGCTCCGGGTAATTGAACAGAGTTTCGAGAGAGGAGGAGTATCGATTTATGATCGAACTGGTGCAACTGAACTTCTCCCAGACTGGCCTTTATATAGCCCATGCTGGCTTCTCCCGTGTGTCGCGGGAGAAGTCAGTGTTTCTTTCGCGTGTCGCCGGGAGGGTCGGCCTGGTCTAGACCTGCCACGTGTCCGGCATAGGTCTGACACCTGGCGCGACGTCGTGACATGTGTCCCTGGCTGCCTTTCTCTTCCAATCGCACTTTTTCTCGATTTCCATGCTGGTTATTATCGCGTATGCTCGGGTCTTGATCCTAAATAGTTCGTTTTTAATTGTGAGTCTAATAAGGGTACTTTTGTGCAGGTTGGTTCATGAATCGTCAAGTTTTCTTAACCGCTAAGTTAGGTATACAAGTTTCGTCACGCGCACTTTTGGTTTTAATTGCGGGTTGTTGTCAGGAATATTTTTAAGGGTTGTTACACTCTCTTAATTTAATACAAACTTAACTGAATAACTTAACCTAGGTTAGTGATAAGGATCATACGAGTGCAAAAATTACAAGTACTGCGTAAATATTAAACCACTGGGACCAAGTCTATAATATTTGCAAACCACAAAGACCAATCATGCATTTTAACTCTTTTATACAATTTTTCTACGATTTTCATGAGATTTAATATTTCATTATAGATAGAAAGGATGTTAATATTCAGACACCCCTGCAAGTAAAACAAATAAGAAAACATAAGTATAAACATGTCTAATGTAGTAAAAATTAAGTATAAATGACTTTTGCGGAAGCGTGGTTATTGGTGTGACTTCTTAATACCATTGCATTCAATCATAACAATGCTATATGATAAAACCATAGGATGTTCATCCATTGATTAAGTTTAAAAATAACACAACATAATTGTCTGAAATGTTGACACCAAATTTGAGTTACAAACCATAACATGTTTTAATGAGTTCACGAAGACTCGACCACATAACTTAAACCAAACCTGAGCTTAGGACCATGTATCTCGTCCAGGAGTAAGATACATCTCCTAAGCCCTACGACCTCGGATGACATCTTTTATTTATAACGCAACTTGAAACACATGCATACACTTGCCAGATCCACTTAGTTCATTGAAATACATGTAGTTTAAAAATATCAATAAAAGTTGAGTGAGTTCACGTGTTCGTGAGTATGTATAAAACCTTTGTAAACAGTGTAAGTATGAATGTCCCGGTATGATAGCAAACAAGGAAAAGATCACCAATGGTTTGCAAGGCCACTGATATGTGTGACGGTGTAGGAAGACTCAAACCTAGCAAAGTTGCACCGGGCTTCCGGCTGGAAGACATAGTCACCCTATGGGCCACCCTGGTCCTCATGGGTGTGGGCTCGCTACACCCAAATAGATCTATCACTCATGCCCCTCGGTCCTTATACGAGGATTAATGGTCCTAAGTATCCGCCTACCCAATCACATGATCTATGGTTCTTTCCTAGGCTAACCATACCAATAGTATCTGTATGTAATCCTTTTGTAACATGTATTTCACCCCCGAAGTAAATAAACAAAACAGTTTAAAGAAAAGGGGGACATGAACTCGCAGTATTGCGTCTTCAGAACTAGTAACTCCGATCTCGTCAGCAAACACGACTACCTACAATGTACTAGTGTCTATTAGGCGGACGGGTCGTGCCTTTGCTTAGTATTAATGTTTTGGAGTTACGTTTCCAATGTTATTCCAAGATGTATAATTATTTGTCAAAATAATTAATATTTCGACTTAAATTATATTTAGTTTTGGAATAATTGTTTAAGCATTATTTGTGTATTAAGACTTCTCAAGTATTTAACTTCGTATTTCCTACCCAAGGATGGGGGTATCTTATACATGTATTTTCGTATTATTGTATTTGTAGTCCCGAATTATTATATTTTCAAGTCTCACCTTAGAAAATATATAATAACTTATTTTGTCCCAAAATAATGTATTGTCCAGAAAATATCTATTTTTCCCAAAAATCATATATCTTCTAAATATACAAAGAAAATATATTTTTTACTTCCAAAAATGATATATTTTCTCTTTGTCGAAAATACAATATTACTTTTGTAATATTTACAAAAATCATATTTTTATTTCTTGTATCCAAAATAATATTTACTAAAAATATATTTGTAACGGTATTTTTCGGAATATTTTGTAAGTTACGTTCTATCGTTCGGTTCCTCAATATTATGTGTGTAACTTAAATATTTATTCCTTGATATGCTTGGTATTATTTTGGATTGTAAATTTCATAGTATTTTGTTAAGTTATATTATTTTACCCTAAAATAATATAACTATTTCACAACGTATACAAATATTCACACAAGTGTCTTATATATATATATATACATATATATTCTAAATATATATTCACCCATTTTGTTTATAAAAACCAACCTCCAATGCTTGTATTTTTGTAACAAGGTCTATGGCAAAGTTTATATTGAAAACCATAGTTAAAACACACTTGTTAATATTTGTTTAGAAAATATTTTCTAAGTGTTTATATTTTTAGAAAATTTTGCCATAGTTTCCCCTAAAAATGGAGGTGTCCATGCTATCGAAGCATATCATTTTCTTTTCAAAAATCATTACAAACAATCAACAATCAATCTACACTTACCAAGTGCTAAAACAAAGCTATCTACATAATGATCATGAACTTGAGTTTTCATAAAAACTTGTAGTAACTTGGTAAAGTGTTTAGTGGGTTTAGTTACCCTTTAAAGTGTGACTACTTCTTTAAAAATCCCTTTCTTGGAAGATTTAGGTGTTTACAACTTATACATACATGTTACAAAAATGTTTCTTTATGAAATCTTCTTGTTTGTCTAGTGTTTCTACACTTGTTTTATCACAAAAAATAGTGTATGTTTAGGTATGAACCAAGGTCTTCTAAAAATAATATTTTGAACTTGGTTCTGTTAGAAAAACCATTCATAAATCTTAGATCTATAAGTTTATCAACTCACTTGATTATCATTTTTCAAGAAATCATTTTATTATCAAGTTCATGCTTACACATGAGGATGATCATCTCTTTTCATCACATAATCATCCTCTCACTTGCTAGATCATGTGTTTAATGACAATCTAGCAAGCTCCTATTAATGATCAACATCATAATCTCAAGAAAATAACAATCAAGTATCATTCATACACTAAACAACATAGTTTCATCCATATTTCATCATATGTTAAGCTTATGTTCAAGATTCATGTTTATGTTCTTTAGTGTTCTTGTGATTTACAACATAATACATCTTTTAACCAATCAAAATTAGAAGTAACAAAGGTTATGAGAGTCTTACTACTATCTCTATGGCTAGGGGTGAACTCTTGAAGATGAAGGTAACAAAGATGGTGGATAAAAGCAATTGATGGAGGTCCTTCAAGATCCAAGAGCACCGAGCTTCCTTAAACACCTTCTAACACCTTGAAATGAGCTTGGAATAGTTGGATGATGGATGAATAATGGTGGTGGTGGTGGCACTATGCTCGACCGAGAGCAAGAAGGAGAGAGGGAGAGAGGTGAAGTGATGAAGATGAAGTGAGCTCTTGGTCCATTTTATAAATCCTAATCCCTTTTATCCAATGGTTTATTTGTCTCTAATAGTACCAACATGATCTTCCACAATCTAAGCAAGATCAAGTGTAATCTTAGGAGATCAAGTGAAGATTTGGGGTGGGTTACTCCCCTTGGTGACCGTAAATGTGAAGGGGGGGGGGGGGTCTTGTGTAAGTTCGAACCATAGTTAGATAATTAGTTGAAAACTAAGTGTATTAGTTTAGGTGTTATGCATAAGATATGTTATATAGTGTGTTAAGGTGTTTGAGAATCATAACTTAGCCAAGAAATAATAAAACAATGTTTCTAGCATAATTTTGGTGTTTCGGGTAGTGTCCGGTTATTTGGTTAGATATCGGTTCGTTAAAGTGTCAAACTATTCCGTTTAATGACTTTTAAGTACCCTTTTGTGACACTTTTAATTCCCGACACTTAGGAAAGCATTCAGGACCATTTTGCCATATTTTTGCATGTTACTAGCATGTTAAAATGCTGATTTTTGCTGATTAATGCAGAATTCTGCACTTTAAGTAGGTTTTAGGCACTTTCCGGCACTTAAACTATCACCTAGTGAAGCAGTTTTATGATCCTTACTTCCCTACACACCATACTAGTGTAGTACTTGGTCTCTGGCTCATACTGGGCCTCAAAAACTGTCTGTCTATGTACTGAACTCCGTCAGCATTTTTCTGAGTTATCCGCTAACTGCGCTAGCTGTGCTTTGTGCATCGTTTATGTCACTAAGTGTTTGTATGCAGTAATGATGTGACAGTATGAAATGTGATGCACATGTAAGTATGATACAGTAATCAGAAAGCAGTCAAGTATAATTCAACACAGTCATTAAGCACTAATCAAAATTAATTAATTGTACGGATACCTGTATTTTTGACGGTTGTCACATTCTCCCCCTGTTAAGAAAATTTCGTCCCGAAATTTTAGTTCTGCTACTAGATGCAGGGATCTTGGGGAACAAATGTGGGTATTTTGCTTTCATGCGATCCTCACGCTCCCAAGTGAACTCTGGGCCGTGTCGCGCATTCCAACGAACCTTGACGAGTTTAACACTACTTCTGCGTGTTTTGTTAACCTTCCAATCAGTAACCTCAACAGGTTCTTCAGTAAAGTGGAGTGTGTCGTCAATGTGGACTTCGTCGGCAGGAATGACATCTGTTTCTTGACTTGGACACTTTTTCAGATTAGATACATGAAATGTATCATGAACTCCATTCAGTTCTGCGGGTAGATCCAACTTGTAAGCTACAAGACCAATCCTTTCCAGGATTTTAAATGGTCCAATGTATCGCGGGTTCAACTTCCCACGCTTCCCAAAGCGTGCTACAACCTTCCAGGGTGAAACTTTCAACAAAACCATATCTCCTACCTCAAACTCCAGAGGTTTCCTTCTTCGGTCCGCGTAACTCTTTTGTCGATCACGAGCCGCCTTGATGCGCTCTCGGATCTGTATAATCTTATCGGTCGTCTCTTGAACCAGTTCAGGACCAACAAGCTGTCTATCACCCGCGTCTGCCCAGCATAACGGTGATCGACACTTGCGTCCATAGAGAGCCTCAAATGGTGCAGCTTGGATGCTCGCATGGTAGCTGTTTGATACGTGGTTGAAAACCGATGCTTGTAATCGTATAACTTTATGTTTTTATATGAGTTTTAATCTTGAATGGCCTACTTTTAATTAGATTTGTGTTTATGCAGGTTTAACGAAGTTTAAGGAGCTTTTCGGGAGCTTTACGAGTCACCGGGTCGAAAACTGGAGCACCGGGACGCATTACGGATCAATCGGGAGTGCGAGAGGTGAAAAATGGAAAATTGGTGTTCAAGAAGCCGTCGGCGACGGGGTATAACCCGTCCCAGACGGGCTTCAGACAACCCCGTTGGTCAAAATACCCATAACCAGTCATCTAAGGCGTCGGCAGAAAACGAAAGCTGGGGAACCCGTCGCCGAGGGCCCCCACCCGTCGCCGACGGGTTGTGTTTTGCTGAAACGTGGAATTTTGGGTATTATTAGATGGAAATCGATTTTTATTGGGGGTTGGCCATTGAACTCGGGAGTTACACTTGATTTTGGAGTTTTTAAACTTAATCTTGGAGCTCTCACCTAACACAATTCACCTACCATTCCATTAGACATAATCACAACAACCCGAATCATCAATCATCCATCTACACAATCAATTCATCCAAACCCTAGTTCTCCATATCATCAATCATCAATCCTACCATTATCATCCTTCACCAAACCTTCATCATTCACCATTCATTCATCCATCAAGCTTCAAGATGCCTTCATTCACATTCCAAACATCCGGTGATCAAGCTTCTTCAACCATGAGCGGCTAATCATCTCGGTCTCACCCCGGTGTAGGTAGTTGTTAATTCTAGGGTTTCGAATTGTTCTTGTTTCAACTTAGTGACAATTTGTGTTTGATTTTTGAAACCTTTGATAATAGTGTTACATGTGTTGCGAATTCGTAAATTGTCGAACGATGTTAAAAGTTATGACTTTGCGAAATGGTGATATGTAATTGTGCATTGTCGTGGTTAGGATTTACTTGTGTTGATTACAAAGTGTATTCTTGTCCGTTCCTCGGGACGTTGATAGTTATTAGCACCTAAGTCACGGTACACTAAAATCCGCTAATCATATGCATTTGAGTTGAATCTAAAACTTGTAGAAATCCTAGGTTAGCAATTACCGAAATCGGGTGTGACTCCTTTTTATTATTATTGTTCTAGTATCCAATTTTCCCGTAATCGTTAATCATTAGTTGTTAATCAATTTAATCAATGCACTTAGTCTAAACTCACATCTCTCAATTAAACAAAAATACAAAAACATTCTAGTAAGCTTCATAAATTGTGACACTCTTGATAATTCAATCGAATCCATTCACAAACCACATACTCTTCGTGGTTCGACCCCTTGCTACCACTAACTATTTGTTAAGGGTAATTTGAGATTATAAATATTATCTTTGACCGGAGCGCGACACTCCGATCAAATTTTGGCGTCGTTGCCGGGGAGTGCGTGCGCTTTGTGTTTGGATATTGTTTGAATTTCGTGATTATCTGTTTAAGTTGTTTAATTTCCTTTTACACTTTCTCTTTTCCTTGTTACACGGGTGTGTTACTTGTGCAGGTTACAGGTAGTGCATGCATACGCGGAACTCCGGGAGGACTTCACCTTTAGTCTACGAACCGGAAATCGAAAGAGTCGCAAGAAGAAACTTAGCAAGCCGGTTAGAAGCAACTCTTACTTCTAATCATACCAACCAAACACCACAACTCACACCGACCATTGAAACCGATTCAATGGCAAACCAAAACTCCAATCACCCAAACCTCAACCAAAACCAATTCCAATCCCGAGGAACCTTTTACCCCGCCCAAAATGTTCAATCTATACCTCAAGAGCGACCGGGTGGTAACAACAACAATGGACCACCCACACCACCTTTCCAAAACCAAAATCCCAACAACAACCAAAGAACACCCCAACAACAAAACCTTCATCGACAAGCTTCCTTACCCCTCAACCTTGATGACCGGAATGTAAATTCCGACCGTCGAGGCAACCGAGATCGTGGCAATCCCGCGAACGAAGACCCATTTTTCAACATAGACGATTTGAGAAACGCCATTCCCGATGACGAACCTTATAGTGTTCCCGGTTATCAATCGCCGGAGCATGTGAGTGTTCATACGGAAAATTCGGATGACGGGGGCTACTATGGTGATCGAGTCAATGACGAGGAAGATTGGGGATACGTGAATAGGGGAAATGTCTACAATGCGAGAGGCTTTGAAGATGACGAGTTCGGCTATCAAAATGCCAACTTTGTGGGGGATGATGATTATGGGTACGGGAACGTGAGAAATGATGGTTACGGAAACAACCGTCAACCACGAAACAATAACCAACGGAACCGAGATGATGGGTTTTACAACAACAACAATAACAACAATGGTAACCCTAATCGGATTCCTCGTTTCGTGGGAGGTGGTAACCAAAGAGGCAACCAAGGTAGAAATCAAGGTGGGGATAGAAGGGGTGATCGAAGGGATAATCGAAGGCCGGTCGATCAAGAGGTTAACGGTCCACAACGTCATCAACAACCTCCACAGGGAGTGAATGACCGTTTTCGACCGGTAGTTACCGACAATGATTCTCCTATAGTGTGCGAAAGGAGAATGTTCGATTGCAAACCCCATTACATCAATATACTTCCCCACTTCAATGGGAGGTCTAATGATGAGCCGTATACGCACTTGGCGGAATTCTCGTCCATTTGTAACACTATTGGGGGCACAACTTCGCATTAGAGGAGGTCAAACTTCGCTTGTTCCAATTTTCGTTGAAAGACAAGGCAAAGCAATGGTTTCTCACACTTCCGGCGAATAGCATCCGGACATGGGGTGAGATGCAACAAGTCTTTTTAGATGAATACTATTCGATGGCAAAGACCGACGACGCTAGGGATGAAATAAGGTCGTTTCGGCAACTATCGAGTGAACCGTTACATGAAGCATTCACTCGATTCAAAGAATTGATGCGGAGATGCCCACATCACCAAATAGAAAAGTGGGAATTGGTGAAGTGCTTTGTACGTGGTTTGGATGACGTGACATGGAATCGCCTCGAGTCGACGAGCAACGGGACTCTTTTGAGCAATCATGAAGATGATGATTGGGAGTTTTTGGAGAGGATGAGTAAACGGTCAAAAGAGAAGGAATCGGCCGATAGAGCTAAGAAACATCTAGTTTCTCGGTCACTTCCCGATCTTGATTCTAAGGATCGAATCTCCACCTTAGAACGGGAAATGGATCGTATGAAGAAGAAGGAGGTGAACGCGGTACAATTCGCGGTATGTGAGGAGTGTGGAGATATTGGGCATAAAATCGAACAATGTCAAACGGGATCGAGTGACTACACCGAGGAGGTAAACCAAGTGTATGGGGATCGAAAGCAATACGACATGAACTCCAACACTTATCATCCGGGCTTGAGAAATCACCCTAATTTCCGGTATGGTAATGCCTCGAATCAAATGAACCCGAATTTTCAATCAGGTAATCAAGGAGGTCAAGGTGGGTCCTCGTACAATAATCGTCAAGGTGGTAACCAAGGGGGTTACCAAAGGAATTACAACCAAGGTGGTAACCAAGGATATCAAAACCGTGAAGGCAACTATCAACGAGGTTACAACCAAGGTGGTAATGGGGGTGGTGCATCTAACTCCCAAGGTGATGATTCGATTAATTCGAAACTAGATGCCATAATGAATACTATGAGCACTCTTACCAACTCACGTCAAGCTCTCATGAATTCAAATCAAGAAATTAAAACTGAAATGCGGAAAGAGTTAGAAGTGAGGGATAAATCCCAAAAGGCATTAGAGAAACAAGTAGGCCAACTCGCGGAGGAAATGGCTCAAGTGAAGGGAAGCATGGGGAAGCTTCCAAGTGACACAACGGTGAACCCTAAGCATCAAGGGTCAAGCTCGAGGAATACACGTGAGGTACCAATTAATAAAATTACCTTACGTAGTGGTCGAGTCGTAGATAATGGTGTCAAAACACCATCACCTCAGTTTGTTGAAGGGGTGGTGGAGGATGCTAGTGAAGATGAGAATGAGGATGGTCAAACGGGTCAAAATAAAAATAACTTGAAAAAGAATAATAACACTCCCGTTGTGACCATACTCATCCCCAAGGCTAAGGAAAAGGGTGTGGAGGCTAATACCGCCCCTTATCCCGAAGCATTGAAGGGAACCATTAAAAAAGTTGTAAACAAAAGAGGTCCACAACAAGAAGAGTTGTTGGAAATTTTCAAACAAGTAAAAATCAATTTACCTCTTTTGGATGCAATCAAACAAGTACCGTCGTATGCTAAGTACTTGAAAGAATTGTGTACCTAGAAACGAACTCATAAATTTCCTAAAAAAAATAGATTTAACCAAAAATGTGAGTTCGATTCTTTCGGGTGCACTTCCACCTAAGCTCCAAGATCCGGGTGCGCCTATCATTTCAATTCAAGTAGGCGATTTCAAAATCAATCGGGCACATCTAGATCTTGGTGCTAGCGTGAGCATTCTACCGGGTAGTTTGTATGACCAATACGAGTTTGGTCCACTTCAGTCATCAAACACCACCGTGGTGTTAGCCGATTTGACACCCAAACTACCCCGTGGAATTGTTTCGGATGTGATAGTAAAAATCGAGGATTTTTACTATCCGGTGGACTTTTTAGTGCTTGATTACGTGGCCAAGGACCCAACCAAACAACCTACGGTGATTTTGGGTCGACCGTTCTTAGCAACCGCAAATTCTCAAATTGATTGCAAAACAGGAACGGTTGACATGACATTTGGAAACCGAAGGTTGAGGTTGCATGTTTTTTCCGGACTTATGAACCCTCCAGTTGATGATGAATGCTATATGGCGGACATCGTTGACACGTGTATACCTCTTTGCGACACAGTCGTGGATGGGGAAAACACAATGGAGGATTGTTATATGTTTGACAGGTCACAGGTGGAGATGGATAAGAGCATAGACGAGGAGGTAAAAAGTTTGGAGGTGCTTGCGGTTAGAGAGGGAAAACCGACATGGACGCACCAAGTTGAGAGTTTACCGGAGAGCATTGATACCAAGTTGAAGCCGTCGTTAGTAGAGCCTCCGGAGGTTGAATTGAAGGTGTTGCCTAAGCATCTCAAGTATGCTTATGTTAGTGAAGGCAACACGCTCCCGGTTATCATTGCATCAAACTTAACCGAGGAGCAAGAGGATAAATTGATGGGTGTTTTGGTCACCAATCGGGCGGCGATTGGATGGACCATTGCTGATTTGAAGGGTATTAGTCCCTCGATGGTGATGCACAAAATCATCACGGAAGAAAATGTGACTCCCGTTCGAGATGCACAACGGAGATTGAATCCGAATATGCGGGAGGTGGTGAAAAAGGAAGTGCTGAAATGGCTTGATGCGGGTATCATTTACCCGATCTCGGATAGCCAATGGGTGAGCCCAACACAGACGGTTCCAAAGAAAGCGGGTATACAAGTCGTCAAAAATGACGCAGGTGAAGAGGTAGCCACTCGGCCGGTAACCGGGTGGCGAATTTGTATTGATTACAGGAAGTTGAATACCGCAACTTCCAAGGATCATTTTCCTTTACCGTTCATTGATCAAATAGTTGAGAAATTGTCGGGGCAACAATTTTATTGCTTCCTAGATGGTTATTCTGGTTATAACCAAATTGCCATCCATCCAGAAGATCAATCAAAGACCACATTTACTTGTCCCTACGGCACATTCGCATTTAGGCGAATGCTGTTTGGATTATGTAACGCCCCCGCCACCTTTCAAAGGTGTATGATGAGTATCTTTTCAGATATGGTGGAGAAGTCTTTAGAAATATTCATGGATGATTTCTCAATTTTTGGGTCATCATTTGAGGCTTGTTTGGACCAATTGGATAAAGTACTAAAAAGGTGTGTTGAAACTAGTTTGGTCCTAAGTTGGGAAAAGAGCCATTTTATGGTTCAAGATGGAATCGTGTTGGGACACGTGGTGTCGAGTCGTGGGATAGAGGTTGATCGTGCAAAGGTACAAGTTATATCCACTTTGCCGTATCCCACGAGTGTTAAAGGTGTTAGGTCGTTTCTTGGTCACGCGGGTTTTTATCTACGGTTTATTAAGGGTTTTAGTGATATAACAAAGCCTTTGTGCAACTTGTTGTTAAAAGATCAACCGTTTGATTTTAATGAAAATTGTCAAAACGCTTTTAACAAGTTAAAAGAAAAGTTAGTTGAGGCCCCAATCTTACAATCGCCAAATTGGTCTTTTCCTTTTGAAATTATGTGCGATGCGAGTGATTATGCGGTGGGGGCCGTCTTGGGACAATGGGTTGACAAGAAACCCGTTGCCATATACTACGCGAGTAAGACTCTTTCGAAGGCACAATTGAATTACACCACCACCGAAAAAGATCTACTTGCGGTGGTATATGCATTGGATAAATTTCGGGCATATATATGGGGTAGTAAAGTGATTATTTATTCTGATCACACTGCAGTTAGGTACCTCATGGAGAAAAAAGATGCAAAACCGAGATTGATCCGATGGGTGTTGTTGCTCCAAGAGTTTGATTTGGAGATACGGGACAAAAAGGGTACCGAGAATGTGGTAGCGGACCACTTGTCCCGGTTGATGGTTGATGAGGATCCTAAATCGTTAGAGATCAATGAGTCGTTCCCCGATGAGCATATTATGAAATTGGATAAGTTACCTTGGTATGCTAACATTGTGAATTATCTTGTTACAGGTGACTTACCGGCACATTGGGATAGACGGAAGAGGCAACACTTCATGTCTCAAATCAAGTATTATCGGTTGGAGGAACCGCACTTGTGGAAAGAGTGTGCGGATCAAGTAATTAGAAGATGCATAGATGACGAAGAAATTCCAAGCGTGTTGCATCATCTACACTCCTTTGCGTGTGGTGGCCATTTTAGTGGTCACAAAACGGGTCATAAAGTGTTGAATAGTGGTCTTTATTGGCCAACTATTTTTAAAGATGCGAATGAGTTTTCAAGGAATTGCATCGAGTGTCAAAAATTAGGGGGTATTTCAAAAAGGGATGAGATGCCCATGCAACCAATCCTCGTAGTCGATGTTTTCGATGTGTGGGGTATGGATTTCATGGGCCCATTCCCCAATTCTTATGGCAATTTGTACATCTTGGTGGCCGTTGACTATGTGTCAAAATGGGTCGAAGCAATAGCCACCAAGACAAACGACCACTCCGTAGTGTGTAATTTTGTTCAAACCAATATTTTCTCAAGGTTTGGGATTCCTCGTGTCATCATAAGTGATGGAGGATCTCATTTTAAAAATTTTCGGTTTGGGAAACTTCTAAAACGGTTTGGTGTCGACCATAGGATTGCTACTCCTTATCACCCGCAAACAAGCGGGCAAGTTGAGGTGTCAAATAGGCAAATCAAAGAGATTTTACAAAAGACAGTGCGGGCGGACCGTAAGGATTGGTCAATTAAGTTGAACGATGCTTTATGGGCCTACCGTACGGCACATAAAACACCTATTGGCACTACACCTTACCGGTTGGTTTATGGTAAAAATTGTCATTTACCGGTGGAACTTATGCACAAATCATTATGGGCTATTAAAGAGGTTAATGTTCAATATGATGATGCAGGTAAGGAAAGGAAACTTAAGCTATGCGAGTTGGAGGAGTTACGGGAAATGGCATATGAATGCGCATCCAAGTACAAGGACGGGATGAAGAAGGCGCATGATGCCAAGTTGAGAAAGAAAGAGTTCGAGGTTGGCCAAAAGGTGTGGCTTTTCAATTCAAAGCTCAAGTTCTTTCCCGGGAAGCTCCGGAGCAAATGGATGGGACCCTATGTGATCACCCGGGTCAGAAAATTGGGTGATGTTACGATCGAGGACCCGAAGGATGGGTCACGGTAAACGGTAAATGGTCATCGGCTAAAACCGTTCCTCGATAGTAATGAGAAGGTGGATGAAAAGAAGGAATCGGTAAGCTTCGTGGTAAGCGTTCCGGTTTATGAGGTCGAATGAAAAGGACCGGTAACATTTTTGTAGAGTTATGTATAATTATTTAATTGTTTGTGTGTTTTGGATATAATCGTTTCCGTTTCGTACTAACCCCGTTTGATTGTGTGAAGTCCGGACATCCCGAACGAGTCATAAATGCGTAAGGTATGTTTTTAGGCTTTGTTATGTGCATTGAGGACAATACACGACTTTTTGGGGGGTGGTAGGGCCGTTGACGGTTTTCGCATTTTTTTAAAATTTTAATTTATAAAAATTTATAAAAAGATTTTTAATAATTTTTAGGAATTTTTAAATGTATATAAAAGTTTATAAAATTCCTTCTAGTTTTCTTTTAAAAAATATATATATATATATTTTGAAAAATCCAAAACCCGTCGGCGACGGGGTAACACCCGTCCGGGATGGGCTCTCGTTAAGGTCGTCGGCCAAACAACCCCGTAGACAGGAGATCAAGCCGTCGGAGCCACTCATCATTTCCCTTGCCCGTCGGCGACGGGGTGGGACCCGTCGGCGACGGGTTCTCGTTTTGTCTCCGCACCTGATTCGTCTCTAGGCATTAAAACTCGATCCAAATACTCTAAAACCTCCGTAAACACAACCTAAACTCCATACTAATCACCCAATTCAACCAACAACCATCCCACCTCATTCACTTCTTTTAAGATCCCTGTTCTCTCTCTCCCAACCCACCTTTTACTCCACATTCTTCATCTTCCTCCTCAAACACTCCAAGAACCCTAAAACCTTCTTATCTCCATAACATCATCAAATCTCCACCAATCCAACCGATTTTTGAGTCCATTCTGAGTAGTTTTTCGAGAGGAACAAAACCCCCATCACGGTTTCCATCAATTCTTGCTCGTTTGCAAGATTTCTGGGTGTAAAGCTTAGGGTTTTTGAAAGAGTGTTCATCAATTTACTTGCTTTACATCTTTTTCTTAGTTCTTCTCATCTATAACATCAAAGTTATGGATTCCCCTTAAATTTATGCTTGATTATCACATGTTTAGTGTTTTTCTTCCGAAATTTTAAACTTGTTAGTTTAAGAGTAGGTTGTTTAGACAATGTATGTTGTTCTAGCATGATTTAGAGTAAGATTGGTTGTTTTGGATGGAATTTGAGCATGTTATAACCACAGTGAAGTGATTACACTCGTTATTAACATGATTGAACATGAAGGTGATGTTGAAACTTGTTAAATTTAAAAGACATTGCAAGTTAACAAGGAAGTTGATAAGTATATGATAAAATGAGCGACTTTGGAAGTTTAAAAAGGCGATTTTGCATCTACTTGTTAATTAAAATTTCAACATCACACATCATGTTCAAAGTTTGAGAGTTTATTGAAGGTTTGGGTTTATATTGATGCTTTGTTGTTTTTGTGATTGTAGTTATGGCTGGAGGTAGAAAGAAACAAAAGACTACCGAGCAAGGCTCATTAGCTGGAGCGGGTTCTTCTTCCGGTTTAATACCGAAGAAGTGGGAGCAACTGAGCTCCATCGAAGAGGGTGATGCAAGACTGTATAGACAGGATTGGGCGTGGGAAAAGTTCTGGGATAGTAAAAGCGCTCAAGTCTGGGATGAGGAGAAAAACAAACCCTTATCGGGTTATCAAGATAGGAAGTTAGAGGCCAAGCTCTGGAAATGGAAAATGGTCAACAACGTGAATACCTCAGTTCCGGAAAGGATTATTTGTGAAAGAGTTGTCAATGTTGAAGAGTTCAGACAAATATGGTTGTCAATGTTGAGGTTCGTAAATAAGGATGGTCCTCCCGAACAGTGGAAATTGGTTGGTAAAACAAGTCGAGGGTTAATGACGATGTCTTTCGAAACAATTAACTGCATCGCTCGCTTTGATTCTCTAGGGGTACAAGCATATGACTATCCAACCATGCAACAATTTTTGGATAATCATATGAATGATGGCGATTCGGAGCAGATGACCACGGTTATTTTACCATACAGTGATGGGGGAGAGGCTAAAAGAACTCAAATGGCGATCGAAGGGACAATTCTTCAAGGAATTTCCCTAGAAAATATGATGGTAAGATTCGGTGATCGAGGAGGAGTGAGAGCGAGTGATTGCAGGGTTGTCCACTCTCTGTTGTACGGAACCCCTACTTTGTCTTGGAGACACATTGTCATGATGAACACATGGATTACCCGGGAGGCGTCTCAGAGGCGTTTCATTCCATATGCACGCCTCATCAGTGCTATGATTGTCCAACAGAATTATTTGCCTCCGGAAGCACTTTGGGTATCCAAACCTCTGGAAGAGTTCAACATAGCTTCAATGAGAAAAAATTGGAGAATAGATGCGGAACTGTCGGGAAATAAATACGTGGTGACCGACAAATTGGGTCACCGATATGACTTTGTTGATCCAGAGGCACAACAAGGCGCTGGGGGAGATGAAGAGATGATTGATGAAGAAGAAGAGGTTGAGCCTTCTGGTCCAAGGGGACCACAATAGAGGTACATGAGGCGCCACAGGGAGATCAATGCAGAGGTGGCAGGTTTTGTGAAACAAAGACAGGTGCCGTCGTACAAAAATTTTACCCGCGGGCAACAAGCAACTTATGATAATGTCTCGGCATGTATAGGCGAGGGCCGGGAATATAACAGGAGGAGAGAGAACTGGGAAGGGACGCATGGAACTTACTCGCGAGAACAGTGGGCCGCCCAAGCCGCCTACCGTGAGAGAATGGAAAAATTTGTGGAAGAGCAACAACTGCATCAAGCGCTTCAACAATCGCACATGGAACGCTTGATACAGTTGCAGGAAGAAGACATGGCCCGAAGACGGGCATGGGAAGAAAGGGAGGAAAAAGAGCGGTACGAGCGTAACACGTTGGAGGACAACCGTTTTAGTGCCTTATTTGTCTCACAAGAAATGGCTATTAATAATGCCAAGATCCTTCACGATCAGGAGAGACACCAAAGAGACCTTGAGGCTGGTCGTCCCTATGTCGAGCATTCGGGGTGGACCGATTACTCCAATCTCTCCATTCCACGAGGCCCATCCGACCCATCTCCTCACTGGCCCGAGGCCGTAGGCTCTAGTTTCATTCCGATTCCTTACCAACCACCGCCACAAGGAGAGTCAAGCCCACTAGATAACTACAGGGATATGTTTGAGGCCTCACTGGTTATCCGTACCAGCCGAACCCGCCAGTGAACCCTAATGAGAGATATAAGCGGTAGAGGCGAGGTATGTTTTTGTTGTTGTTGTTGTATACTATTTTGTTTCCGTTATTTTTATTTCATGTTATTTATTTTCGCCTAGTTAAATGAACGTTGTGGGTGTGTTCTCTATATAACCCTCACGAGACCTCTTGTCCTCCCAAGCTATTGGGGGGTTTAAAAGGGCTTGTTGCATAAGCTAAATGCAACCGTGATTCCTACGAAAGTGAGTTAGGTTTGTTGTTGTTGTAAATTATTTTCCACATAAATCAAAGTGAAGTAACGCATGGCTTGGTAATATTTTCATAAAAGTGGTAGAACTAGGTAACTAACAAATTTTGATGGTTGTGAGAAGCATGCTTCTACACAAGGATTAGAATTTGTAGGTACAACATGTTCGCGGGACAACCGTTCTTATGAAGAGAAGAAGAAGAAGAAGATATGAGCATCAAGTGACAAAAATCAGGTGCATGCGTTTCCTTTTTACTTTGATTCTTGGTTTAGTAATAAGTGGATTGTACATTGTATTTTATTTTTCCGGGGTGAAATTTGGGGAGGTTAGCCGTGTCACATCCCTTGTGCGTTTTAAAACTCTAGTTCTTACACATTGAGGACAATGTTTACCTCAAGTGTGGGGATGGGGGAGTAGTAAAAGTTTTCGATTTTGACCCGTTCATTTAAATTCTACACATTGAGGACAATGTTTACCTCAAGTGTGGGGATGGGGGAAAATTTCAAATTTTTTTCAAAATTTCTTGTTTCAAAAGCGATCTTAAAAGCGCAAGTAACCAAGTCAACGAGGGATGTCACAACCCATTTGGTCTTTTGTCATGGTCAAGTTCAAATTAATAAGCATAACGGGTATTTAGCGGGTGGTTATTTGGGAATAATCCGCCTAAGAAACTAGTATTTTATGCATGTCACATACCATACCCTTTTAGATATGTGAGGTTTTGAGCCACTTTTATATCATAGATTACATACCTATGTTTCTTTGTTTGAGTGGACCATTAGTCATGTATTGTAGAACTTGCAACTTTTGATACGTTTGAGACCATAGACCGAATACAAGCACGAGAATGATTAAGGCATTAGGTAAACCTTTTCCATTTTACACCATTTTTATATCCTTACCCAAAAAAATCATCCCCTAGTAGCCAATTTTGAGCCTAATCCTTTCGTTTGATCACCCTATAGCCCATAACCATAAGCCTTTTCTTTTTAAACCCGTGTGATGAAAATTCGATTATAGGAGCTTAAGTTTGTATAGTTGTGATTCTTTTGTATGAAAAAAAAAACCAGAAAATGTTGCGAAAAAGAATAGAAAATCATTGAGAAACGAACAAAAATATGTGTTTCTAGTTGTTGAATAAAAGGCGAAAATCATTGCCTTGTAATTGATGTTTATAGTTTACTTGAGTTTAGAATAGTTGCGTTGTAATAAAAATCGAATTTTCATCACCTTAGCCACTTTAAAATATCCAATTTCCTACCCTTAGCCTAGCCCCGTTACAACCCTTATAAAGACCTTATGACTTGTGCTTAGTATTTGTGATCGGTGGTGGAGAATGATTGAGTTGCAAGCCTATGCGGGTACGTGTTCTAATCGGTTTTGAGCGATTAAGTGTTGAAGTGCTAATACATTATACACATTAACCAATTTTTAAGCCGAGTGGAGAGAACATTGTGAGGGATATGCATGACTTGTTAGTTTTACGGGCGGGTTAATCTTGGATAACCATTATTATATGTGATTATTCACTTAACCGGTAAATATGTGAAAATTGTAAAAGGTTTGAACTTTTGTATAACAATAGACCTTAACCTTTGTCTCGGGAATGGGAAGTGTGTTCGTTGTTCAACCCACGTGAAAGTGGAAACAGATTTGCTTGAGGGCAAGCAAAAGACAAGTGTGGGGATGTGATACGTGGTTGAAAACCGATGCTCGTAATCGTATAACTTTATGTTTTTATATGAGTTTTAATCTTGAATGGCCTACTTTTAATTAGATTTGTGTTTATGCAGGTTTAACGAAGTTTAAGGAGCTTTTCGGGAGCTTTACGAGTCACCGGGTCGAAAACTGGAGCACCGGGACGCATTACGGATCAATTGGGAGTGCGAGAGGTGAAAAATGGAAAATTGGTGTTCAAGAAGCCGTCGGCGACGGGGTATAACCCGTCCCGGACGGGCTTCAGACAACCCCGTTGGTCAAAATACCCGTAACCAGACATCTAGGGCGTCGACAGAAAACGAAAGCTGGGGAACCCATCGCCGACGGCCCCCACCCGTCGCCGACGGGTTGTGTTTTGCTGAAACGTGGAATTTTGGGTATTATTAGATGGAAATCGATTTTTATTGGGGGTTGGCCATTGAACTCGGGAGTTACACTTGATTTTGGAGTTTTTGAACTTAATCTTGGAGCTCTCACCTAACACAATTCACCTACCATTCCATTAGACATCATCACAACAACCCGAATCATCAATCATCCATCTACACAATCAATTCATCCAAAACCCTAGTTCTGCATATCATCAATCATCAATCCTACCATTATCATCCTTCACCAAACCTTCATCTTTCACCATTCATTCATCCATCAAGCTTCAAGATGCCTTCATTCACATTCCAAACATCCGGTGATCAAGCTTCTTCAACCATGAGCGGCTAATCATCTCGGTCTCACCCCGGTGTAGGTAGTTGTTAATTCTAGGGTTTCGAATTGTTCTTGTTTCAACTTAGTGACAATTTGTGTTTGATTTTTGAAACCTTTGATAATAGTGTTACATGTGTTGCGAATTCGTAAATTGTCGAACGATGTTAAAAGTTACGACTTTGCGAAATGGTGATATGTAATTGTGCATTGTCGTGGTTAGATTTTACTTGTGTTGATTACAAAGTGTATTCTTGTCCTTTCCTCGGGACGTTGATAGTTATTAGCACCTAAGTCACGGTACACTAAATCCGCTAATCATATGCATTTGAGTTGAATCTAAAACTTGTAGAAATCCTAGGTTAGCAATTACCGAAATCGGGTGTGACTCCTTTTTATTATTATTGTTCTAGTATCCAATTTTCCCGTAATCGTTAATCATTAGTTGTTAATCAATTTAATCAATGTACTTAGTCTAAACTCACATCTCTCAATTAAACAAAAATACAAAAACATTCTAGTAAGCTTCATAAATTGTGACACTCTTGATAATTCAATCGAATCCATTCACAAACCACATACTCTTCGTGGTTCGACCCCTTGCTACCACTAACTATTTGTTAAGGGTAATTTGGGATTATAAATATTATCTTTGACCGGAGCGCGACACTCCGATCACTGTTGTTGTACGAGAATTCTACCTAGGGTAAGTGAGTGTCCCAACTACCACCCAAATCCATTACACAAGCTCGTAACATATCTTCCAACGTTTGAATCGTTCGCTCGCTCTGGCCATCAGTCTGCGGATGGAATGCAGTACTCAGATTCAACTGAGAACCAAAGGCTTCTTGGAAGGACTGCCAAATCCTTGACACGAATCTTCCATCTCTATCAGAGATAATCGAGAGAGGCACTCCATGACGTGCAACAATCTCTCTGAGGTACAGCTCAGCAAGCTTACTAGTGTTGTCTTTCTCCTTGATTGCCAAAAAGTGTGCAGATTTGGTCAGACGGTCCACGATTACCCAAATCGTATCGTGACCTCTGGGTGTCTTTGGTAACTTCGTTATAAAGTCCATTGAAATCTGCTCCCATTTCCACATGGGTATTTCGGGTTGTTGCAGAAGACCTGAAGGCTTCTGATATTCGGCCTTTACCTTGGCACAAGTCAAACATTTGCCAACATATGTTGCAACATCGCCTTTCAATCTCGGCCACCAATAAAAATCCTTTAAATCTTGGTACATTTTATCCGATCCTGGATGGATCGAGTATCGTGACTTGTGGGCTTCATAAAAATAACGTCTCGTAGATCACCGAAGAGAGGAACCCACATTCATTTCATGAAGCACAACGTTCCTTCATCATTGGGTACTAACTGCTTCTCCATCCCACGGAGATACTCACTTTCAAGATTCTTTTCCTTAAGTGCTTCTCTCTGCGCGGCACGAATGCGCAACGAGAGGTCTGTTTGAATAATCATTTCCAAAGCCCTAACCCTTATGGGCTTGATTCTTTCTTTCCGACTCAAGGCATCGACGACCACATTCGCCTTCCCTGGGTGATACTTAATTTCACAATCATAGTCGTTTAATAACTCTACCCATCGTCTCTATCTCATGTTAAGCTCTTTCTGATCGAATATATGTTGTAAGCTCTTGTGATCAGTAAAGATTGTGCATCGCGTGCCATACAAATAATGTCGCCAGATCTTTAATGTAAACACCACCGCGCCTAACTCCAAGTCATGCGTGGTGTAATTCTTCTCATGGATCTTCAACTGGAGTGAAGCATAAGCTATAACCTTCTGTCGTTGCATCAGCACGCAGCCTAAACCTTGACGCGAGGTGTCGCAATATACCACGAAGTCGTCAGTGCCTTCGGGTAGGGATAAGATCGGTGCATCGCAAAGCTTGTTTTTCAACAACTGAAATGCTTCTTCTTGCTTGTCTCCCCATTCATACTTCTTGTCTTTATGAGTAAGGGAGGTCAAAGGTTGAGCGATTTTCGAGAAATCCTCAATAAATCTACGATAATACCCCGCCAAACCTAAGAATTGTCGAATCTCAGTTGGCGTTTTCGGAGTCTCCCAATTTTTGATCGCCTCAATCTTTGTGGGATCCACATGGATTCCATATCCGTTAACCACGTGACCAAGGAACTGAACCTCGTGCAACCAGGAGTCGCACTTCGAGAACTTCGCGTACAATTTCTCTTCCTTGAGCAGCTCTAAGATAGCTCTTAGATGTTGCTCATGTTCTTCCTCCGTCTTTGAGTAGATCAAAATATCATCAATAAATACAATTACAAACTTGCCGAGGTACGGCTTGCAAACTCTATTCATCAAGTCCATGAAAACTGTTGGTGCGTTCGTCAGACCAAACGGCATTACAAGGAACTCGTAGTGTCCATAGCGAGTCCTAAAGGCCGTCTTTGGAATACTCTCCTCTTGAATTCTCAACTGGTGATAACCCGATCGAAGATTGATCTTGGAGTAAAAACTTGAACCTTGTAGTTGATCGAACAGGTCATCAATCCTTGGCAAAGGATACTGATTCTTAATGGTCAACTTGTTTAGCTCCCGGTAGTCGATACACATGCGGAAACTACCATCTTTCTTTTTAACGAACAAAACTGGAGCTCCCCAAGGCGAGAAGCTTGGTCTGATAAATCCCTTGTCTAAAAGCTCCTGAATTTGCGTTGACAGCTCTTGCATTTCTGAAGGCGCAAGTTGATAAGGTGCCTTGGCTACAGGCGCAACACCTGGAACTAAGTCAATGTGAAACTCGACTTGCCTTTGCGACGGCAATCCAGGCAAGTCTTCGGGAAAGACTTCAGGATATTCCTTCACGACTAGGATATCTTATATCTTTGGTTTAGCGGCTTCTTTATCCACAATGTGTACCAGGAAGGCAACACACCCTTTCTGCAAACACTTTCGAGCTTTCAAACAACTGATGATTCTCAAAGGCGTATCGTGCTTCTCTCCATGTACCACAATTGTTTCTCCATTCGCCATCGGAATGCGAATAACCTTCTCGTGACATACAATCTCTGCTCGGTTGCTCGACAACCAATCCATCCCTACTACCACGTCGAAGCTTCCCAACTCGACTGGCAGCAGATCAAGCGTAAACTCGTGCTCCCCAAGCTCTATTACGCAACCCCTAATAACTTCATTTGCTCCTACTAGCTTTCCATTAGCTAGTTCTATCGAATATGGAATATCTAGCTTACTAGCTACCAACCCAAGTATATTCTTAAATTCTAGCGATACAAGACTATAATCGGCACCAGTATCTGTTGGTGCATTCATCTGTCGTCTTCGTCTTATGTCGAGTCTTGGTTTTCGTTGCAGATCTAATCAAGCGTGACATCATCTTATAGAATGATGACATCACTTGTGTGACATCAAGGATGACATCACAACAATGACATCATCATAACAAATGATCAGATTGCATGTTTCGCTTGAAGACAAAACAATTTGAAGATTTCGCTTGAAGACAAAAGTGTTGAATTGAAGATTTCGCTTGAAGAGTTTCCAAGCGAAACCTTGTCTAGTATATATAGGGGTGTTGGTTATTTCATTTGTAACAGTTAGAGATTCCACACCGAAGTGCTGCCGGTGTGAGATTTGA
Source organism: Helianthus tuberosus (assembly GCA_030545235.1). Lineage (NCBI taxonomy): Eukaryota > Viridiplantae > Streptophyta > Magnoliopsida > Asterales > Asteraceae > Helianthus > Helianthus tuberosus. The sequence continues at coordinate 125,691,635 of CM060351.1, read as the reverse complement.
TTGTAAACAACGTCAGATTAATACAATCAGTAGTTAAAGTGATACGCAAGCTGTTTCGACATCCGTTTCTTAGTTTCCGTCTCTGAAACTGATAAATCTCTTCTGAACGACTCGTTCGGGTCGCAAACCGATCCTACAATTGGTATCAGAGCTCAGGAGGAAGAGATTTCGCCAAAACAGCTCGTTTTTGTCACTTTTTCTGATTTTCTACACCTTCTTTCAAAATCGAAAAAAATTTTCACGGTAAAAACGGCTCAAAATTCCACATATTGTGCGTAATCATGTTTAAACAAATCCTGTGAAGTTTCAACGTTAAAATCAACCTAAAAACTGGTTAAAATCAGTGTTTCGCTTGAAAGTTGATCGTTATTTGCTGACATCATGTTGGATTTCGCTTGAAATTTGGCGGTGTTTGAAGCGAAACTGTTTCACTTGAAGTTTACCTCGTGAGTCTCGCTTGAAACCGACCCACCGATTGAAAGTTCATAGTGTATTGTGAAAGTATATTGATTTCGAGGTGTCAGTACATCGGGAAAGGACATCATGTGTCTAGTGTCAGTTTGCACTATGTGTTTTGCATGTGAAATAAATTCTGTGGTCAAAATTAAATTGACATTAAAAAGCATTTGTTGATAATTGTGTTTGTTGGATATTGAGAAGACTATTCAATAGTGTGCACGTGAAAAGAGCATTTGTTTGTGTGAAACTTTAATCAAAATTGTCGGCAAATGAATTGATAACGAGTTGTATGTACATATCTCGAAATTGTTGATCAAATGATTTTGTGATGAATGTTAAGAAGGTCCAATCAGTTTGTGTTGTAAATTGAATTGTTGGTTTGTCAGTACATGGTTTTCTTATTACATCAATACATCATGCGAAAAAATTGAAATTGGCCCATGTGAGATTTGAAAGATAAGGTGTCACTCTTTATCGGTTAAATAGAATTCATTGGGAAAATCAATTTGTTGGACGATTTTTACAAATCTGTCGGATACTTGAATTTTTGTTGATATCAAAGTTTGCATGCGAAGTGACATTTTTTTATCATATCGAGAACATATGTTGACTAGTTAAAGAGGTTGTCGACAAAAGTGTTTAATCATTTCAGTTTGCATGTGACTTCTTTTATAGTGACTTGTTAATTCAAAGTTTGTCGGCTCATTTATCAATCGGTTAAAGAGATGAGGCTTATGTGATTTTAGTATTCTGTCAAATCAAAGAGTTTAGAAAGATTAAAGTTGTCAGCCACCTACTTTGATTAAAGTTACAAAGTTTGTTCAAAGTGTGCTTGTGTCAGTATCGAAAGTATACATATTTGTTAAACAATTTAATTGTCCGGATATTTCTTGAATGATCCAAATGAGATAATTGTTATGAAATATTGTTGTAGGCTACAATTTACGTGATCATAACAGTCACAGCCCACTCCATTTTCGGAACAATTGAAAGTTTGTCTTGTGTGAAAAATTTGTTGGGACAGTTTAAAAATGGCAATGATATTTGATGAGATGGAAAATGAGTATCTTGAAAGTTTAAATCGTTGGTATATGAGAACTGTGGATGGTAGTTACAGAAATGTAGATGTGGATGTTTGGGTAAGAAGTTATGAACATTTCATGTGCCAAAAGAATGAAACTTTGGATGAGTTGGAAAGACGGTTTGAAATTTTAACAGACAATTTAAGAAAAAAAGGTATTAGAATATCAAGAGATGAACAGATATCAAAATTGGTATCTGCATTACCTGCTAAATGGGATGAATTCTTGATTGAATTAAAAAAGAAAGATTTTTTTCAAGAACTTTATCCAAAACAATTCTTTAATGAGGTTAATGCAGAAATTCGTAAGGAATATAAGAAAAAAAAGGAATTTTTGAACGAAATGGAAAAGAATTTACAAAAATTGGAATTGGATGTAATTGCTGAAATAGATAGAAGAATTCGTGTGTGTCTTGCAACAAAGAGTATTTTGAAATATGATATTAAAAGGAAATATTATATTGATGAAAATATGAATCCTTTTGATTTCGTTAAACTCTTTTGTGCAGGAACATACAAGATGGAGACAGAACAAGTTCAAAAGAATGAAGAATCTGTGAAGCTTGGATCTTCAAGTTCAGAATCAGTGTGCTCTAAATGTGACAACTTTAAGACTGACAATGACAAACTTTTGAAGGATGCGGATAGTCTGACATTGGAAGTCAAGAAGTTGAAAGATGAGAAGCAAGCTGATGATAAACAGATTCTTGTTTTGAAGGAAACCTGTGTAAAGCTGAACTCTGAAAATGACAAACTGTTAAGTAATTTGAACAGTTTGACATTGGAAAATCAGAAATTGAAAGAAAAAGCAAAAGTTTTTGAAGATAAAATTAAAAGTTTTGGAAATGAAAAAGTAAAAATTGAAAAAGATTTTCAAAGTCAAATAAAATTTTTAGAAGATGAGAGAGATTTATTTGGTAAAAACAATCTTGAAAAACAAATTGAAATCAATTCTTATCTTGAAAAGATTATTCGACTTGAGAAAGAGGCAGAATGTGCTCAAAAGAAAATCAATGAATGGGAAGAAAAGTTGAAGGTTTTTGTGAATACTTCAACTATTCCTTGCCCAAAACCTTTAAATTCTGTTCCAATAAGTGACGATGTCACAAACTTTGGCAATGTCAAAGTTGAAGATTGTGATGAGAAATCTGATGATGAAAAAGATAAAAGTGAAAAACAAAAATTGTTTTTGAAATTAAAAGAAAAATTTCAAGAAACTGTTCTACAATCAACTGAAAAGGGAGAATGCTCTAAGCAAAAACCTTTGAAGAAGAAAGTAGAACAAAAACAAAAAGGTAAAAATTTGAAAAATGATCAAAAAGAAAATAAAAGTTCATCAGATCAATCATCCAATCACAATCAAAAATTACAAAAAGTAAAAAATGAAAACTCAAAAACTGTTGGCAATAAGTGGTGCAGGTCGGACCACAGTGCTCAAAAGTCAAATCCAGCAAACAAGAGGAGCAAGGATTATCACCAAGCCAAACAGTGCTATGATCTGAATATTTGGACTGAAAATGGTGATTGGTACGATAACAGAGTGTGTTACCGATGTGGTTATCAAGGACACATTGCTGTTAACTGCCAAGGTTGGAGTTATGAGACGAGGAGATGCTTTAACTGCAACATCAAAGGTCATATTGCTAGAGATTGCTCAATGAGATCAATGAGAAGATCGAGGGTTGAATCTCAGAAGCAGGTAAAGAAATCAGTCAATGTCAAGCCCAAAGAACAGAAGGTTCAAGAACCTAAAGTTCAAGAAACGAAAGTGAAGCTTTCGCAGGGGCAAAAAGACAGACTGAGGAAGAAGAGGAAGAAGGCGAGAGAGTATCTCGAAAGGATTTTGTCCTCGGGTTCATCTGTTAAAAATAAGAGTTCTGATGAATCTACTCCCTTGATGCCAAAGTCAAGCAAGACGAATTCATCAGATACAAATTTGAGGACGAAAGAGGATAAGAAGAAGAAGAAAATGGTCGGCGATGAATCTGACGTGTCGAAGTCAGACAAGCCACCTTCAGGCGATGAATCTGACAGGTCAAAGTCAGACAAGCCACATTCAGGCAATGATTCTGGTATGGTAAAACCAGAGGAGCCATGTGTTGAGGTAAAAGTTGAGAATTCTGGTCTAACAATGGATGATGCAAATTTTCCACCATTGTTGAACAAGAATTCAAAAACACCCAAGGATCGTCAGGCTTGGGTGAATCTGTTTAAATAGAAAAACCTGACTTGCCGGAGTTCCCAGGTTGGTAAGCGTGGAACATGAATCGGCACATTTCTTGAGAAATTCACGAAAGTGATATTTCGTCTTACAAGTGGTAAATCAGGGACATTAAGTTGTACTTGATTTTCTACAAGTGATGTTTGTGGATTGATCTTACAAATGTTAAATTTTTACAAGTGGTTAAAGAAAACAAGGTGATGGATGAAACCCCGAATTTGTGAAAAGACACACAAAACTTATTTTCCGGAAAAACCATTTTGATTAAAACAAACTTAAGTGTTTTGAAATCACTATGGGAAAATGTTTTGTTGTGAGGGGGAGTTCTAATTGTTTATGCCAGGTGGATGGAGAATTGAAGTGATTCTCATCATGTTGTCACGTTTCTTGTACAGTTGGTTTTCAAATTTTCCAGAAAATCAAAATTGAGACATATTTTGATTTTAGGGGGAGTAAAAATTTAAAAAAAAAATTTGAAAATTTGAAAAATGTCAAAAACATTGAAAAATTTAAAAATGAGTTTTGTTGTCAAAAAGAGGAAATGATAGTAGATCAGTTGGACTGTCACAGCATGCTAAAGAAATGGAGAGATATAATGTGATAAACGGTCTCACTAAAGATGTGACGATAGGCTCAGCTAGACTAGTAGATTTGCGATAACGATACAAACTTAAATGAAAAAGCCTAGTTCTAGTGGGAAACATGGTCGAAAGCATAGTACTTAGTTTTGTCCTTCTTGACTGTGTACCTACTCAGTAATCGCTGATTGTCGAAAGACATAAAACTGGTTAAGTTTGTGAACTTTCACAACTTTGCTAAAAGGTCGCTGTGATTGTGCATTTTATTTTGCAAAGATTTAAACTTGTTTTATTTCTTTATTTTGTTTAAGCATCGGACATCCTCTGCGTATACGTGAGTATCGACCTGGATGTTGTTGCCTAAACGTTCTGCTTTATTTTCTTTGGTGTTTCGTTTAAGCTTTGGATCACCTCTGCGTATACGGGAGTATCGACCTGGTGGTTAAAGCCTAAACAACTTCAACTTGTTTTATTTTTCTTATTTTGTTTAAACATTGGACTTTCTCTGCGTATACGGAAGTATCGACCTGATTGTTAATGTTTAAACATTCTGCTTTGTTTTTCGCACAATTCACAGTTGATAAAGTTTAAAGGCATTACTTGAGTCAGTGTATTGCATGATGAGGGGATATGCTGAGATCGTGGGGTCCATAAGAATTTAGTGCTATCTTAATATACCTTAACATATCGGTAAGCATTTCGAAAGTTTTTAGATTGAGTTTATGTGGACAACAATATCGTCAATCTATGTGAATCGTTTAGAGCTTAAAATGAAATCAAGCTTAATGGTGTTGGTGATATGTCTCAGATACTGATATGATCCTCTTGCACAAAGCTCACAAAAATATTGTCTGTAAATATTTCTTTACTGCATTTCTTTGTTATATTCAAAAATCCAAAAAGATTTTAGTGTGTTTTAGCATAAATTTTGAAAAATACAAAAAGATTTTCGACAACTGATGTTGAAGAGCTGATTTTCAAAATTTCAAGTGCTGAACATGATGAACAGGTTTGGGAGTGTGAGTTTAACAGAAGATATTTGTTTTGAGAAAGAAAAGTTTGATTAGTTAATCGAGATCATTAATTTGAACTTGATGTAACTATTACTAGTAAGTTTTTCTTTTTGATTTAAGTAAAAACTTATGTTTTGATGAGAAGTGTGCAGGAAATGAGCTTAAACAGAATTAAAGCCAGAGATTGATCTCAAGGTGATAGCTAATTCCAGACAGCGATCCCATCATGATGAGAGGGGGAGTCTGACGAGGTTAGATCCAAAGAGAAGATCCTGGTATATGTGAAGAAAGTGAACAGACCGATAAAGACTGAAGATTGAGAATACTCGACATTTAAGACTCGTCAACATCTGAGGGGGAGTCTGTTGGTGCATTCATCTGTCGTCTTCGTCTTATGTCGAGTCTTGGTTTTCGTTGCAGATCTAATCAAGCGTGACATCATCTTATAGAATGATGACATCACTTGTGTGACATCAAGGATGACATCACAACAATGACATCATCATAACAAATGATCAGATTGCATGTTTCGCTTGAAGACAAAACAATTTGAAGATTTCGCTTGAAGACAAAAGTGTTGAATTGAAGATTTCACTTGAAGAGTTTCCAAGCGAAACCTTGTCTAGTATATATAGGGGTGTTGGTTATTTCATTTGTAACAGTTAGAGATTCCACACCGAAGTGCTGCCGGTGTGAGATTTGATTGTAAACAACGTCAGATTAATACAATCAGTAGTTAAAGTGATACGCAAGCTGTTTCGACATCCGTTTCTTAGTTTCCGTCTCTGAAACTGATAAATCTCTTCTGAACGACTCGTTCGGGTCGCAAACCGATCCTACAGTATCAAACAGTACAGATGCAAAGCGTTGGTTGATAGGGAACGTACCAGTAACCACATTTGGATCTTGGCGTGCTTCCCTCGCACCGATGTTGAAAACCCTTCCATGAGCTTGATTTAGCTTTGGGCACTCTCTCTTGAAATGCCCCACGTCTCCACAATTAAAACAACCTGGTCCTCGACCATTACCATTCCCATTACCACCTTGATTGTTATTCGCTCTACGGTTTCCATTACCAGCTTGATTCCCAAAATTACCACGATTTCCGTTACCGCCATTTCCTCCCTGAGGGCGGTTTCCGTATCCATTTCCACCATGGTTGTTGTTGCCATAACATCTCTGACCATTGTTACCACGCCCAGTACCAACCCAACATGTTTCCTTCGAGTGACCAACTCTTCCACAAGACTCGCATCTTCCAGCTCGGCACCGTCCATTGTGATGCAACTGACACGCATCGCATTTGGGTAAGGTGCCCATGTACCCTTTTCCTTTGTTTTCAGCACCAGTTTTGGCCCTGGCTGGTGCGTTTGCCTCTTCCTTCTTATTAGCACTGATGGTACCTTTCTTGAAGTTTGAGAACTTCCTTTTGTTCTCACCCGATGACTCAACGTGAGTCTCTTTCTTCCTCTGGTCAGAGATCGAAAACTTGTTTAACCTGATTGCTTCTTCAGTTAGTGCCACACTCAGGTTGATAGCCTCGGTGATCGTAGCAGGTTTTGACGTCGTCACCATAATCATAATCTGAGGTGCCAACCCCCAAATGAAACGCTCAACGCGCTTGAATTCTGGACTAACCATGTATGGTACCACGTGAGATAGATCGTGAAATCTCTGCACATACTCCGCAATTTTGGGGCCATCCATCTTGAGGTTCCAAAATTCTGTTTCCAATTTTTGAATTTCGCCCCTGGAGCAATACTTTTTACGCATGAGTTCCTTCATTTCATTCCAAGTCAAAGCGTATGCTGCTGCCTCTCCCAGAGTCTGGACTTGGAGATTCCACCATGAAAGCGCTCCATCTAAGAACAATCCGGAGATGTAGGTGACTTGGTGTTCTGGTGCGCATTTGCTCATTCTTATCACAGAATCGGTCTTCTCCGTCCATTGAACAAAACCCACAGCACCCTCGGTGCCGTCGAAATTTAGAGGCTTACAGTCTAGAAACTGCTTATAGGTACAACCTGTACAAGTAACGTCATTCACAGAAAGCATTAGCAAATGCACATGGAATATCCAAATGTAACGTAATGTGTCTCAAGCGACTTAAACATTACCATGAGGTGGGTTGTTTCTCGAGGTACCCCCACTAGTTTCAGCGCGTGAGGCCTCGTGCTCTGCTATCGCTCGTGAAATCCGTTCTTGTAACTCGGCCTCAGTAGTGGGCAATCGAGTCTCCCTTCGTGGTGGCATCTTCTATAAGAAGTTTGTATAGGTCAGGTCTTATGGATATAAGTATGTAGTATACGTATGTAATAACATTTATTAGCACAAGTAAACACATAACATCCCATGTCATAACATAAACAAGTAATTCAACAATGTATGTAATGAGACTGTTGTGATTGAGCTTTCATATATCAATGACCACACATACAGTTTTACAAGTTCGTCAAATGTATCATATCACCACAAAAAGGACCATAGGGTCACATCACCCTTGTCCAAACTATCTATCAAACTACAACAATCAAAAGTCAAAAGAAATGTGGTCTTCAAAAAGCTGTGCAATCTGGGCTCAATAGCTGCACTCTCACCAAAAGTATGCTACCTGCATAAAACCAAAAACTGCTATGCTGATGGTGGAGGAGGAGGAGGTGGAGGAACGAAAAGCAAACTGCGCAGACGCGCTAGCTCCTCCTCAAGGGCATGAACGATAAGCAACAGGTAGCTAACCTGCTGCTCCATAGTAAGAAAACGGACATCAAAATCTGGGTATGGCGGGAGAGGAGCGGGTGGTGTCGCGAATGGTGACTGACAAGTGCAAGGTGGAGGACGCGGAATCCTCTCAAGATCCATGACTCTACGACACAACATCTCCTGCTGGAGCTGTAAGGACAAAAGCAGATCATCTCTCGTATATCCGGTGTAATGGAAGGGAGGATATGGATCAGAAACAGGCATCGTGTTGGGCGGAAAACAAATCAGTGGCTCGCCCGATGGTGCAGAAGCAGAAGGTGCAGTATGTGTAACAGGTGCAAACGGTGGCATGAAAGGAAAGGCTGCTGACACAGGTGGTATGTGACCGGGCTGCTGACTCGATGAACCTTCCCCAGGACGGGGAGGAGGGATATCCTGTAGGAACGTGACCGGTAGATCTGTGCGGTGAATGTCAGACACATGTGGGTGAAACAGGGCGATATCAGCTGGTGCATGTGTAGGTGCAGGTGGGGGAGTAACAGGTCTAACAAAAGGAGGCAAGTCATCGTCGTCCTTTATCCACCCATTGTGGGTGAATGCATAACGGGGATCTACATGGTCAGCAAAAGGAGCATGGTTTGCGGGTGCAGGTAAAGGGTCAGGCAAAGGTGGTGCAACAACTGGTATGTCAACGGGGTCATGCTCCGGTAGAGGATCATGAGCACGCATGGGCTTGGGTGCAATCAAAGGTTCAGGGTCAGCTGGTGCAAGCTCAAGATCAACGGGTATATCAAAGAGCTGATCGTCAGGAATGACAGGTGCCTCAAAAGGCTGATCATCGGGGACAAACTCAATCTCATGCTCAGGGTCAAAGTCGTGTGGAAAGACAGGATCCAACTCATCATCAAACTCAAAATCATGATCAACACCGTGTGGAATATCAGGTGCAACGGACATAGCTGTGTCAGAATCAGTATCGGTGGGATAACGCTGTAATCCTAGTGCGTGCAATGTAGTAGATGACACAGACTCAAACGAATCAGGACCAGAATGGTCAGAAGAAATCTCCACGACAGGAATCTCAATAAGCGGAATAGCAATGACATCATCGACTGGGGCCCCATCATCCTGGGCACCCTCTGGGGGACCATCAATAAAAAGATCGATGTCATCGTCAGACATGGCATCAAGAGGCAGATCCTCAAGAGGAAATGCAGCAAGAGGAAAAGGAGCAGGGATCTGAACAAGAGGTAGATCCTCGCCAGGAAGACCATCAGCTAGCGGTATATCATCTCCAAAATCTGGTAAAGCAAACTACTGGAAATCATCCCCATCGCTACTCGTAGTGTCAGATGTAAAAACCTCAGGGTCTGTGGCTATCTCGTCGTCTGAAACAATGGCCATAGGGTCTATGGTATCTGATACTCCACTATCAGAAGAGGACATGGTGTCTGTAACAAATCAATCACAAGTATGCACATATATCAACAATCATCAAATAAGCATGTAAGTAGTAACAATGTAAGCATGTGTGCATCCTAGTCTTCCCAAGACTATCCCACCCAGCCTCTCAGACTGAACTACTTAGTCTCTCAGACTAAACCTCCCAGTTTCTCAAACTGAACTACCTAGCCTCTCAGGCTAAACCTCCCAGTCTCTCAGACTGCCCCAACTAGTCTCTCAGACTACCCAGTCTCTCAGACTGCACTACCCAGCTAGTCTCTCAGACTAACTCCCCAGTCTCTCAGACTGATTACCCAGCTAGTCTCTCAGACTAACTCCCTGATGCGTGTGAAGTGTTATATATTTTAGGTGTGTATTTTAAGCCCCTTTAACACTTATTTTTAGCCAAGTTTTAAATTTATAAAACACGATATTTCACTAACACTAAACACACATATGGGCAAGTGCACCCATCGTGAGCGTAGTATAGTGTTGGTAAGATACCGAGGTCGTCCAAGGACACAAGAGCTTTTAGTACCGGTTTATCCTCAACGTCTAATCAAAATAAAAAGTTTAAAAAATGTTTTAAACTAAGGAAAATAAAAACTAACTAAAATGCTGAAAATAAAAATAAAAAGAAAAACCGATAGACAAGATGAATCACTTGGTTCCGACTCGTATCTAGTGTAACCTTTGATTATTTCCGCACTTTTGCACATATTTAAGAGATTATCTTAGTTATTGTAGTAGGCCCCTCTTTTGAAGGTGACGTTACCCTCACCCCAGTAGTTTGAGTCAGCAAGGATACAATCCTAAAAGGGTGGATTATTGGAAGATAATTAATTAAGTTATTAATGCAAATTATGGTAGGCCCCTCTTTTGGAGGTGACGTTACCCTCGACTAAGTAGTCTGAGTCAGCAGGGATACAGTCCTAAATAGCCGGGTTATAGTATTAATAGTAGTTAACTTATGAGGGGATCAAAGAGTTTGGACCCCCGCCATCCAATACCGTTAAGTATTGAAGGAGGTCCTACTAAATTTGACCCAGGTCCATTGCAGGACCTCTAAACGCTGAACAATGGCAAGACCTTTACCAAACCGTTCCCTTAACCCCCGACCAGGTAGCCAACATACCTCCATATAGACCGTGGAGATATGAATGGTGAAAATATTTTATTTTATATAGACAGTAAAATAATGCCAAGACACCACGGACAAACGATAAGGAAAGATCACCTTCAACATAAGCAACTAGTTATTAAAGTCATTAATACAAAACCAAGTAAAAAGTGCAAAAGATTAGAAATAAAAAGTATTACACTAGACACTTTGTCTTCACCAAGTGATGTAAGAGACTTAGGCAAACATGGCCTTGATTGTCAAGAACACTTACGATCAATCTTGGATCCCGAGACGACTCACACACTCTACGATGGACAATGGATGATGGTGGTGGATGATGGTGTTATGGTGGTGGTGGGTGGTGGGTGAAGTGTGAGAGAGGTGGTGTGCCAAGGGATGGTTTGAGCTTGAGCCAAGCACTTCTATTTATAGGCTGAACAGAAGCTCGGGCACGGCCCCGTGTCCAGTGGGCACGGCCCCGTGTCCACATCCTTCTCTTTCTTCATTTAATGCAGTTTTGTCTTTTTAGTTGACCACGCCCCCGTGTCCGCTGAGCACGACCCCATGGTGCAGAAGAATCTTTGTACTATGCAGATTTGCTGGATTGTGCGAATCTTATAGTTGACCACGGCCCCGTGTCCGCTGAGCACGGCCCCGTGGTGGGCAATAGAAGCTTCTACCACTTTGTCTTTTCTGCTGACACTTGGGCACGCCCCCGTGCTGGCTGAGCACGGGGCGTGTTCAGGCTTCTGATCTCTTGTTTTGCTTGGGAAGATGTTGTCGTGGGGTCGGGCATGTCACGTCTTGTTCCTTTTCTTGTATTTATGTAAGATTTTGATGTCTTTTTGCTTCTTTTGTTAATTTGAGCTCATTTAATCCTGAAAATACAAAAGGAAGACAAAAGCATACTTTTTCCAACATTAGTACTAAAAAGGGTTAGTTTTATGCCTCATTTGATGAAATTTATATGTTGCATTTTTAACACATCACTCCCCAGTCTCTCAGACTGACTACCCAGCTAGTCTCTCAGACTAACTCCCCAGTCTCTCAGACTGAATTTATAAACGAATTCTTTGAAATGTAATTTGTGTCTTTTATTTGTAAAATTGTTTGTTTCCTGGATCTGGACATTTTGTGTATGCAATGAAAACATGTTTGTGGAAACATTTTCGTGAGAGCCCTAATGATCGTAGTCTAGACTCGAGAAAGAATCCTAGTTCGCTACGATCGAAGCTCTGATACCAAGCTGTCACACCATGACTTTTGTGGAAGCGTGGTTATTGGTGTGACTTCTTAATACCATAGCATTCAATCATAACAATGCTATATGATAAAACCATAAGATGTTCATCCATTGATTAAGTTTAAAAATAACACAACATAATTGTCTGAAATGTTGACACCAAATTTGAGTTACAAACCATAACATGTTTTAATGAGTTCACTAAGACTCGACCACATAACTTAAACCAAACCTGAGCTTAGGACCATGTATCTCGTCCAGGAGTAAGATACATCTCCTAAGCCCTACGACCTCGGATGACATCTTTTATTTATAACGCAGCTTGAAACACATGCATACACCTGCCAGATCCACTTAGTTACCTGAAATACATGTAGTTTAAAAATATCAACAAAAGTTGAGCGAGTTCATGTGTTCGTGAGTATGTATAAAACCTTTGTAAACAGTGTAAGTATGAATGTCCCGGTATGATAGCAAACAAGGAAAAGATCACCAATGGTTTGCAAGGCCACTGATATGTGTGACGGTGTAGGAAGACTCAAACCTAGCAAAGTTGCATCGGGCTTCCGGCTGGAAGACATAGTCACCCTATGGGCCACCCTGGTCCTCATGGGTGTGGGCGCGCTACACCCAAATAGATCTATCACTCATGCCCCTCGGTCCTTATACGAGGATTAATGGTCCCAAGTATCCGCCTACCCAATCACATGATCTATGGTTCTTTCCTAGGCTAACCATACCAATAGTATCTGTATGTAATCCTTTTGTAACATGTATTTCACCCCCGAAGTAAATAAACAAAACAGTTTAAAGAAAAGGGGGACATGAACTCACAATATTGCGTCTTCAGAACTAGTAACTCCGATCTCGTCAGCAAACACGACTACCTACAATGTACCAGTGTCTATTAGGCGGACGGGTCGTGCCTTTGCTTAGTATTAATGTTTTAGAGTTACGTTTCCAATGTTATTCCAAGTTGTATAATTATTTGTCAAAATAATTAATATTTCGACTTAAATTATATTTAGTTTTGGAATAATTGTTTAAGCAATATTTCTGTATTAAGAGTTCTCAAGTATTTAACTTCGTATTTCATTCCCAAGGATGGGGGTATCTTATACATGTATTTTCGTATTATTGTATTTGTAGTCACGAATTAATATATTTTCAAGCCTCACCTTAGAAAATATATAATAACTTATTTTGTCCCAAAATAATGTATTGTCCAGAAAATATATATTTTTCCCAAAAATCATATATCTTCTAAATATACTAAGAAAATATATTTTTTACTTCCAAAAATGATATATTTTCTCTTTGTCGAAAATACAATATTACTTTTGTAATATTTACAAAAATCATATTTTCATTTCTTTTATCCAAAATAATATTTACTAAAAATATATTTGTAACGGTATTTTCTGGAATATTTTGTAAGTTACGTTCTATCGTTCGGTTCCTCAATATTATGTGTGTAACTTAAATATTTATTCCTTGATATGCTTGGTATTATTTTGGATTGTAAATTTCATGGTATTTTGTTAAGTTATATTATTTTACCCTAAAATAATATAACTATTTCACAACGTATACAAATATTCACACAAGTGTCTTATATATATATATATATATATATATATATATTCTAAATATATATTCACCCATTTTGTTTATAAAAACCAACCTCCAATGCTTGTATTTTTGTACAAGGTCTATGGCAAAGTTTATATTGAAAACCATAGTTAAAACACACTTGTTAATATTTGTTTAGAAAATATTTTCTAAGTGTTTATATTTTTAGAAAATTTTGCCATAGTTTCCCCTAAAAATTGAGGTGTCCATGCTATCGAAGCATATCATTTTCTTTTCAAAACTCATTACAAACTATCAACAATCAATCTACACTTACCAAGTGCTAAAACAAAGCTATCTACATAATGATCATGAACTTGAGTTTTCATAAAAACTTGTAGTAACTTGGTAAAGTGTTTAGTGGGTTTAGTTACCCTTTAAAGTGTGTCTACTTCTTTAAAAATCCCTTTCTTGGAAGATTTAGGTGTTTACAACTTGTAAATACATATTACAAAAATGTTTCTTTATGAAATCTTCTTGTTTCTCTAGTGTTTCTACACTTGTTTTATCACCAAAAATAGTGTATGTTTAGGTATGAACCAAGGTCTTCTAAAAATAATATTTTGAACTTGGTTCTTTTAGAAAAACCATTCATAAATCTTAGATCTATAAGTTTATCAACTCACTTGATTATCATTTTTCAAGAAATCATTTTATTATCAAGTTCATGCTTACACATGAGGATGATCATCTCTTTTCATCACATAATCATCCTCTCACTTGCTAGATCATGTGTTTAATCACAATCTAGCAAGCTCCTATTCATGATCAACATCATAATCTCAAGAAAATAACAATCAAGTATTATTCATACACTAAACAACATAGTTTCATCCATATTTCATCATATGTTAAGCTTATGTTCAAGATTCATGTTTATGTTCTTTGGTGTTCTTGTGATTTACAACATAATACATCTTTTAACCAATCAAAATTAGAAGTAACAAAGGTTATGAGAGTCTTACTACTAGCTCTATGGCTAGGGGTGAACTCTTGAAGATGAAGGTAACAAAGATGGTGGATAAAAGCAATTGATGGAGGTCCTTCAAGATCCAAGAGCACCGAGCTTCCTTAAACACCTTCTAACACCTTGAAATGAGCTTGGAATAGTTGGATGATGGATGAATAATGGTGGTGGTGGTGGCACTATGCTCGGCCGAGAGTAAGAAGGAGATAGGGAGAGAGGTGAAGTGATGAAGATGAAGTGAGCTCTTGGTCCATTTTATAAATCCTGGTCCCTTTTATCCAATGGTTTATGTGTCTCTAACAGTACCAACATGATCTTCCACAATCTAAGCAAGATCAAGTGTAATCTTAGGAGATCAAGTGAAGATTTGGGGTGGGCCACGCCCCTTGGTGACCGTAAATGTGAGGGGGGGGGGGGGTCTTGTGTAAGTTTGAACCATAGTTAGATAATTAGTTGAAAACTTAGTGTATTAGTTTAGGTGTTATGCATAAGATATGTTATATAGTGTGTTAAGGTGTTCGGGAATCATAACTTAGCCAAGAAATAATAAAACAATTTTTCTAGCATAATTTTGGTGTTTCGGGTAGTGTCCGGTTGTTTGGTTAGATACCGGTTCGTTAAAGTGTCAAACTATTCCGTTTACTGACTTTTAAGTACCCTTTTGTGACACTTTTAATTCCCGACACTTAGGAAAGCATTCAGGACCATTTTGCCATATTTTTGCATGTTACTAGCATGTTAAAATGCTGATTTTTGCTGATTAATGCAGAATTCTGCACTTTAAGTGGGTTTTAGGCACTTTCCGGCACTTAAACTATCACCTAGTGAAGCAGTTTTATGATCCTTACTTCCCTACACACCATACTAGTGTAGTACTTGGTCTCTGGCTCATGCTGGGCCTCAAAACACTGTCTGTCTATGTACTGAACTCCGTCAGCATTTTTCTGAGTTATCCGCTAACTGTGCTAGCTGTGCTTTGTGCATCGTTTATGTCACTAAGTGTTTGTATGTAGTAATGATGTGACAGTATGAAATGTGATGCACATGTAAGTATGATACAGTAATCAGAAAGTAGTCAAGTATAATTCAGCACAGTCATTAAGCACTAATCAAAATTAATTAATTGTACGGATACCTGTATTTTTGACGGTTGTCACATGATCCTACTTGGCAAGATGATGAAGGTTCCTCAGTTTTCAACCGTCTGCAGAAAAATCACGAGTCTTACAGACCAAGGCCGCGCATCGCCTACAACGAGGAAGCAGAATGTGATTTAAGTCTCGTTTACAGACCAGAAGAAGCCGCTGAACACTCGAAGTTTATCCCAAAAATTGCTCTAGCCCCGCTAGAAAAAGCAAAGCTACCCCTAACAGTGTGAAAGTTCTATGGTCTCACTGACCCCGATGATCATGTTCGAGTATTTACAAGCGTTGGTGTTTTAGGAGGATGGACAATGCCAATGTGGTGCCAGCTGTTCATTCAGACTCTCACAGGGGCTGCTCGCGCCTGGTTCGACAGCCTTCCATCTGGAAAAATCAAGTCATGGGTCGACTTCAGAAACCAATTTGTAACCCATTTTAGCCAGCAGAGACGCTATCAGCGCGATACGTCTAAGTAACAGACATCTGGCGCAGAGACAATGAGGGGTTAGAAGATTTTATCACTTGCTTCAACAAAGAGTGTTTAGAGATTGGAGACGTAAACGAACAATTGATGCGCGCTCACTTCAAAAAGGCCATCCGTTGTGATAGTCTAATCAGGACTATCACAGGAAAGGACGGTATGCCCAAGGAGTGGGACAAACACATGGCAGCTGCAAAGATTGTAGCGCAGACCAAAGAATCATTGGCTGGAACCAAAAGCTCTTACACCGAAGATCGTTTTTCAAAGGCAAGCTCGCGCGACAGCAACAGGCGAAACAGAAATAGAAACCCTGGCTAGAAGACAGGCCAGTCCAGCGGTTATGAAGAAAGACCTCGCTTTAGAGAAGACGTGAGAGATACAATTGACCGCATCGGCTATCGCAAATGAAAACCGAGAGAAACATTGGACTCTGCTCATTAAGACACCTAAAGAGGTGCTCATAACGGAGAACCGTGACTTCAAGGCACCAAAGCCTATGACAAACAAGAAAGGGCAAGACCCGAACCTGTACTGCGATTTTCACAAAGACACAGGTCATTTGACAGATGACTGTATCAGTCTAAGGCAAGAGACCGAGAAGGCGCTGAAAAGCGGCAAGTTAAGCCATCTGGTAAAAAATGTGTGCAAGGAGACGCGCCAGATTCAAAGGAATAACGATGGAAACCAGAAGAAGGTTAGGCGCCTAGAAACTCACATGGTCAATGACCCAAGACACAGCGCAAGGAGCAAGGGCAAGCGCCCATTTGAACCAGCATGGCAGGAGCAACAAGTCATCTTTCCGGTAGTGCGCGGGGGACCACCCGCCACGCACCCCGTTGTCATTACCGGCATCATAGGCCACTATGAAACAAAGTACGTCTTCATCGATCCAGGAAGCACAGCTGACATCATTTATGAGCAATGTTTCAACCAGTTTGATGAAGAAGACAAAGCGCGCCTCGAGCCTGTGGATTACCCTCTATCCGGATTTTGCAATGAGACGGTCTTCCCATTGGGCCAAATCAGCTTCCCCATCACGCTATCTGACGGGAAGCATTCAAGAACTACAAGCATCAACTTTATGGTGATGTCAGTCAAGTCAAGGCATGACGTTTTAATTGGGAGAGAAACTCAGGGAGAAATGATCATGGTAACTTCCACGCCCCATTCAGCCATTGGCTTTCCAACTGAAACGGGGGTGGCGATTATCTACTCAAAGAAAGAGGTGATGGCAGCAGAGGATGCGCACCCAGTCAAAGCAGCCAAGATTTCACCAACCGAGCCAGAAAAATGGGTTTTGAACCGCAAGTACCCAGAACAGACGGTGACGATTGACCACGCAATCTCACCAAGTATCAGGACACACCTCAAGCAACTACTGTTCAGGAACATGGACATCTTCGCCTGGACCCCGTCTGACATGTCAGGCGTCCTGCGTGACATCACTGAACATTGTTTGAACACTTATCCATCCATCGAGCCGAAGGTCCAAAGAAGGCATAGCCTAGGAGCGGATAAAACCAAAGCCAAGAATGAACATGTTTGTGAACTACTAAAGGCAGGAATACTGAGGGAGGTGCGCTACCAAAGTTGGGTGGCAAACCCTGTCATGGTCGAGAAGTCTGCAGGACGATGGCGCATGTGTGTTGACTACACAGATCTCAATAAGGCATGTCCCAAAGATTGCTATTCATTGCCTGAGATCGACAAGAAGATAGACTCTCTCGCGCCATTCAGGTGGAAATGCTTTTTAGATTGCTACAAGGGGTACCACCAAGTCCAGATGAAGCTGGAAGATGAAGATAAAACAGCCTTCTGCACTGAAATCGGAATCTTCTGTTACACACAGATGCCCTTTGGGCTCAAGAATGCTGGTGCAACCTACCAGCGACTAATGGACAAGATATTTCTTGATGACATTGGAAAGCACATTGAAGTATATATTGACGATCTTGTGATCAAAAGTCCCGAAGAGGACCAGATGCTGAAAGACATTGAGAAGACGTTCAATTTTCTAAGAAGCGTAAACATGAAGCTGAACCCAGCGAAATGTTCTTTCGGAATGGAGGAAGGCAAGTTTCTCGGCTTTGGGGTTACAAACGGCGGTTTTAAAGTCAATCCCGAAAAAGTTCAAGCCATCGAGCGGATGCCATCACCGCGCACGATTAAAGAAATGCAAAGGTTAGCCGGACGTCTAGCCGCGCTTAATCATTTTTTTGCCAAACCACGCCGCAAAGTCTTACCCTTTCATCAGTACCTTGCGCAACTGCGTGAAAAAACAAGAGTTCAAATGGACGCCAGAAGCGAAAGCAGCCTTCCAACAGATGAAAGAATGCTTGATCAAGCTCCCTACATTAACCGCACCATTCGAGGAAGAACCACTTTTCTGTACTTGTCTTCTTGAGACAAGGCAGTTGGGTCGGTACTGTTAGTAGAAAGAGACGGAGTTCAAACTCCAATCTATTATGTTAGTAGGGTGCTCACGAATCCGGAAGCATGATATTCAACCATGGAGAAGTTAGTGCTCGCGCTGCTACACGCCTCAAGAAGGCTACGCAAGTATTTCTCTGGGCATGTAATCACTGTACTCACTAACTTCCATATTGGCACCATCTTGCAAAAACCAGAGACATCAGGCCATTTGGCGAAATGGGCAATCGAGCTGGGGGGCCACAACATCCTGTATAGGCCGCGCCCAGCTATCAAAGGCCAAGTGTTAGCAGACTTCATCACCGAAGCCCCCGAAGACAAGATCAAGGAATGTGAGGCTGTAGACACTCCAGTCTAAGACACATCGGATGAATTATGGCTGTTATTCACCGATGGAGCCTCAAATGAAGACGACGCAGGAGCTGGTTTGTTCCTTGTTAGCCCGGAGAAGCACGAGTTCACATATGCTATCAAGTTAGATTTCAAAAATACCAACAATGAGGCAGAGTATGAAGCGTTCTTGGCAGGCTTGCACCTGGCCATCAAGATGGGAGGGCAGAATTTACAAGCATGTGTCGACTCTCTCCTGATCACGAGTCAAATCAACAGGATATACGATGCGAAAGGCGAGGTCATGGCTTTGTATTTGGAGCAAGCGAAGGAGCTACTTCAAAAGTTCAAATCGTACAAGGTTGTTCATATCAACCGATTAGAAAACAAGCCAGCTGACGCGCTAAGCAAGCTTGCTTCTACAGCATTTCAACACCTCGCCAAAGATGTAAGAATTGAAGTCTTAAAAAACCCATCGGTATTGCTGTGCCAAGACAATTTAATTGAGGTACGACCACCTTCGTGGATGACCCCTATCATTCAATATCTTCAAGAGGGAATTCTCCCAGAGAACAAGGCGGAAGCTAGAAAAATACAAAACAAAGCGTTGTTTTACGAAATAAACGGGGACATTCTTTACAGAAGATCCTTTTTAGGGCCACTACTACGATGCGTAGACCCTCAGGATGCAAGTTATTTGATCAGGGAGATACACAAAGGCATCTGCGGCATTCATGCGGGCCCGCGCATGGTCGTAGCAAAGATAATGAACGACGGTTACTACTGGCCAGGGATGCACGTCGACGCTTTGAAAGAGCTGCGCAAATGTGATGCCTATCAGAGGCACGCGCCAAAGACCCTGCGCCTAAAAAATGATCTGATCCCTGTATCAACAGCTTAGCCCTTCCAACAGTGGGGGATCGACATGGTGGGTCTATTCCCTGAAGCTCCTGGTGCAGTGAAGTTTATAATTGTTGTTGTCGATTACTTCACTAAGTGGGTGGAGGCAAAGGCCCTTGCTTCAACCTCCGCAATGATGGTGAGAAAATTCATATAGGAACACATCATTTGCAGATTTGGCCTCCCACTCAAGATCGTGAGTGATAATGGCACCAATTTTGCGTCCGAAAATCTTCAGAAATGGATGAAGGAACTAAACATTGAGCATACTTTCTCTTCCTTTGCGCATCCTCAAGGCAACGGCCAAGTATAAAATGTCAACAAAAGAATTGTTGATGGGATAAAGGCTCGCCTAGGCACCAAAAGAAGAGGCTGGGTAGATGAGCTCCCTAGAATTTTGTGGGCTCACCGAACCATGCCAAAAACAAGCAGTGGTGAAACCCCCTTTAGCCTTGTCTATGGCTCAGAGGCGGTTATCCCAGCAGAAATAGGCCTCCCCTCGCCGCGCTTATCAGCAGTCAACAAGATTGATAACGAGGCAGAGCGTCGCTTAGACTTGGACCTGCTCGAAGAAAGGCGCGAGATTGCGTGAATCAAAGAGGCCAAGTACAAGACTCAGCTGGAGCGATACTACAATGCCAGGGTGCGCATCTGTACGTATAGCCCAGGAGAATATGTGTTCAGGGACAACGAAGCCTCTAATGCCGAGCGCCCTGGCAAACTAGCACCAAAATGGGAAGGCCCATACTTGGTTCATGAAGTGCTAGGAAAATGGGCATACAAACTGCGCACTTTAGATGGCCATATCATCGAACGCAAATGGAACGCGCAACAACTACGCAAGTGCTACATGTGATCACCCTTGGCCACACGCCTTTTCAGTCGTTTATGTTGGCCACGCGCCTTTAATATTAGCTATGTTGGCCACGCGCCTTTTAATTATCTATGTTGGCCATGCGCCTTTTCTTTTCTTTCGATTATGTATGATGGCCTTGCGCCTGTTTCCAGCTACTTAATACAAATGTTGGTTGTGCCTTATGATTACCATCCTATGTCTTCTATGTTACAAATGCATGTTAAACTTATAATTAGCACGAAAACACTTCAGTAAATTACGAGCTCTTGAGTTAAGCCTCCAAGGTCCTCCGCGAACATAGCGCGAGACCGAGCAGTAACACCCATACACGAGCCACACCGGGAGTATCGTCGCGAGCCTCTTCGGTGTATGTCTTGTAGTAGATATCTCCCAAGGTATCCGTAGGTCCTATGGGAGCTTGTGGCATCGATCCTTGGCTCCCTGCACCTTTTTGGCCAGCTGCGCCAGCACCCCCAGCACCTGCACCACCCGCAGCAGCAGAAGTCTTTTTGTGCGCTGCCTGCTCTGATACGGTAGCAGTTGACCCCCCAGCAACGAATGTCACTTGTATGGTTTGGGCGGGGGCGTCATGCTGCGCAGGTTCCGTGGGCTTAACAACCTCAGTCTCCTTTGGCTGAGTAACTTCAGCCTCTTTTCTCTTCAAGGGCTGGTCAAGCCCGGTGATGCACACGACCTCCGGACGCTGCGCTTTTTCATGTTCAGTGGCAACAGCAGTCTCGGTTTCCCTTGTTTTTTCCTTCTCGGAAAACACATCGCCCGCAGGCTCTTAAACCACCTTCTCAACCTCTCTCTCACTGGTCTTGGGAGGTTTGATGATAAACTTTGTTTTCTTCGCCGCTGGCTCCTTAGGTTTTTCCAGCTCAACACCCTTAACTTTATCAGGGGTTTTCTTCAAGGTCTCTGCAGAAATTAAGTGTTAGAAAATTTTACTAAGGAAGCAAAATGTGAAGTGTATAAGCGCAACAACACTAACCTGGTGAAAACTTGTAAAGAGAGCGCAAGCTGCTCTACTTCCCTATCACCGAGCCCACAACCTTCTGCACCGGTTTGGATCCAGCAGCAGCTTTTCTCTCGACCTCTTCCTACTCACCAACTTAGCAGCAACTTCTTCATGCTCTTCTTCTTCCTCTTCATCCAAGGCGATTGAAGAAGGGGTCGCGCCAGCTTCAGGGATCCTGGATCCCGCGCTTCCAGAACTTTTTGACCCGGCCGCGCTACTTTTCTTCTTCTCACCTATACGGGATAAACCCTCTAGTGAGTCACTAGTGACAACGTAATCCTCAAGGTTACTCTGCCGGAATCGAAGAGTACCTTTATCATGAGCAGCAGCAGGGGCGCGGCTACTTCCGCCCTTCTTACTGGTCGCACCAGTGTCAACGGTCACCTTCTTGGTCTTCTTCTTTGCAGCCTTCTTTGGCCTCTCTTCTGGGGTTATCCTTAAGTCGCGCGGCACACCTGCAAAGATGTTAGACCATGAGCTCAACTCTTCTTGTGACGAGCCTACGGACTCCTCGCTGGAAAGAAACAAGATCTCCTTTCCAGCAGAAGTCACGCCGCACAAGGGTCTCGGTTTGGGAAGTAGCGCACCTTCAGTCGCAGAAGGAGGATTGGCAAAGACTCCAGTGGGGGGAAAGAGGAAATTTTCCTTTATCTGCTTGTACCAATAAGGTTCCCTAGACCGTAGCGGGCGCACGCCCATAGATCCACCATAGGTAGGAAAGGCTGCCTGATAAAGGTGCCTCTGCGATGAAGAACCAACAATTAGGCGCAAGAACATTACAAGAAGAGAAAAAGAGCAAAGCATACCACTGTCTTCAAACTTCGGAAACGGTACTTCTTCGCTGGTCACCGGCCATTTATCACTCATACGCGCCGCAACCAGCATATTCTCACCAAATATCCGGTTAGGCGTCGCAAGAAGATTCAGATACCAATCAGCCCCTTTGGAGATAGGGAGTTCCTCCTTCTCAATCGTGTCTGACTCGCGAAAGATCATCGCGATCGGTATGACCTCCTCCCTAATGAAGAAGAACTTCATTTTCCAGTCGTGAAAGCTTTTTGGAAGGTTTAGCAGAATCTTCTTAGCATAGCCTCGGTTGCTGAAGGAATAGAAGCCTATATTCCTGATCAATTGGTAAAAGGCCCGGAACTTCTCGACAGTGGGTTCCTGCCCCTGAGATCGGCATAAGAACTCAAAATGTCGCACCCTAACCATGCCCATGGGACTAATCTGAGATATATGAAAGCCGTAGAAGTGCAGAACAGATGCCATGAAATGAGTCGCCGGCAGCCGGAAGTTTCCCTGAAGGAAGAAATCTTCAAACAAAGTGTTGTATCCCAGCTGTGCGTCGGCGGCAGTCTGACCCTGCCGGGGATATTGAGCATCCCACTCCGGTGGAAACTGGAAACCCCTCGTGATTTGCTCGAATAAGCCCTGATCCCACTTAAGAACAGGGACCGGACCTTCTTCAACTTGGACTTCTTCTTCAGCCATGTGTATAAAAATAATAAAAATTAGTTGAAGATCTTCTAATTTCCTGGGAAAAACTTGAAGATCACCTTCAAAATCTTTGAAGATTTGAAGAAACTTTGAAGATTAGAGAGAAAATAGAGAAAGCAGAGGAAGGATCGTGCAACTCTCTCTCCTATCGTCGGATATATATATATATATATATCCATCGCATTAAATGCGATGGGTAAACGTTCCGAGATCACCGCACGCGTAACCAATCAGCAGCCGCCAAGTAAGGCGGGATCCTCGGAGTGACAGTTACAACATGCGCATGGGCCTCACTCGCCTGACGGATAGCCGAACCGTCAGTGACAGCATGATGATCGTCGTGTCAGCAGTCAACTCAACCGTCGCCATCAACGACATTTGCACCAACCTGTCAGAATTCAAATTTCGAGTGTTTTCCCGCCCAAATTTACTACAAACTTCATGCAGAAGTTAGCAAAGACCGCGTTGCATTCATCATATCCAATGAGCCTGCGCGCCAGCACTCCAAAACAACAGCTATCAACAGGCAAGCACTTATACGCGTGCCGCCTACCAAGTCCTAGCAAATACTTTTAAAAGCTAACACACTTTCTTTTTTATAAGTCCAGAGCTCCAACCATTTACTTCGCGCATGGAAGCAGCACTGGACTGGGGGGACTTGAAGGGGTATGGTCCCAAAAAGGCGTGCAGACCATTCAGGTCGCGCGCTGGACCATACTCCTCACTCAATAAGCAGATTAATCCACAGATCCCGCGCGGCTTAGTTAGGTGAAACCTGAACTCCGCGCGAGACCTAAACAAGAGATTACATCAGCTTCACACTTAGTATTCTGAATAATAGCCCTCAACTCCTACATCCTTGCGCGGGCTAGTTGCGTGCACAACAAGGGTCGCGCAAGAGTTACGGCGCAGGGCCACTTCAGAAAGTACCAAAGGTACGGGTGGCAGAAGAACGAGCCAATCAGCGTTCACCAGGCTGTGCTCTATCGTGCTCCACGATTAACAATCGTGCAGGAGACAGAGAGTACACAAGGACGCCTACGTGGCACCAATCACGGGGCGGCGACAACTGCCCCATGATCTCCACTCACCTGCTGATGGCAGAAGGACAACAAGGCCGACAACTCGGACACGTGGCTCCAGTCAAGGTGAGCCAGCACCGAAGAACTTCTTGAAGCCACTAACGGTCGATACCAGTGAGACAGAGGATATTTCTTGTTGTCGCCTTCCGGCCCAAGGCCCATCAGCTCATCTCCTCCTACACCACTCCGGCTATAAATAGAGACCTCCATACACAGGTTAAACATTCCATTCTCTCTACTCTCACTCTTAACACACACTTATTTCCTCAAAGCAGTTACTTATTCTCACGCCGGAGTCTGGTTAAGAGGGAAACCCCCATATTCCCCTCTTAACGAGCTAACGGTGTTGCTGTTTTGCAGGAAGAATCATCACGTACGAGCTCAGGAAGGATTAAAGAAGATTAACCCTCATGTTTGAAACATAAACCAAACTAATTAACATATAATTAGTTCCGTGTTTCTTCACCATGTAAAAGTGTATCAAAATTATTATTTTTATTATTAAGGTGTGTATAAATAAAAAAAGATAGAATAAAATAGTGTAATACAATAAGTTCAGAATTTAGATAAGACACCTAATTGGATGTTGAACTCGAATCAAATACTTTGATGAAAGTGTAGAAGAACTTGGATTATTGCGATGAAAGAAATAATATGTATTATTATGAAAAATGTAAAAATCACGTTGGATTATTGCGATGAAAGAAATAACATAAGAAACGGTAGTATTATTATGAAAAATGTAATAATACATGATGGAAAATGTGCGATTGAAAATGAATTGAATTTCTTATTAATTTGTATTTTAAAAAATGGGAAGTGATGGATATTAGTAAATATTGAAAATAATGTTGAGAAATCAGTTAACCATAAAAAGGTAAAATAAATTTAAATTTTGAATTATGGATACTAAAAACCAAACTGTATATCTAATATTATATGTTGAAAGATGCTCAAATCTTTCAAATAGTTATAACTTTTAGAATAAAAAAAGAAATTAGAATTGGTATTCATTCAATCAATGAAATAATAAAAGTTGGTATTTAAAATTGTATACACAAATTTAGAAATTTTATTATTAAAAAACAATTTAGTTGTTTTTTGTTATAAAAAATAATGCTAAAATTTATTTTAGCTATTATACTACATATACATTTACAAGATGGGGGAATAGTGCCAGGCAGCTGTCTGGCACTTCCCCATTGGACCAACACGTTTATTGTTTTTATATTCATTTTAAAATTATGTTTTAGCCCCCAGCTCAAAATAAAATTACGCTTTTTGTCCCCATCTCAAAATTACGATCTTTCTCTCAATTCAAAATTACGACTTTGCCTGGCACTCTCCCATTGGACCAACCAGTTTATTATTTTATATCCATTCTAAAATCACGTTTTTCTCCCTCTTTAAAATTACGGTTTTGTCCCCAGCTCAAAATAAAATTACGCTTTTTTCCCCAGCTCAAAATTACGATTTTTCCCTCCATTCAAAATAAAATTGTGGTTTTGCCCTCAGCTCAGAATTACCTTTTCGCCCCTAGTTCAAAATAAAATTTTGTTTTTGCCCACAGCTAAAAATTACGATTTTGCTCTCTGTTCAAAAATGTGATTTTTCCCCGTTTAAAAAATTGTGATTTCGCCCTCATTTCAAAATTACGTTTTTTTCCCAGTTCAAAATAAAATTATATTTTTGCCCCCAATTCAAAATTACGATTTTGCCCTCGGTTCAAAATAAAATTGTGCTTTTGCCTCCAGCTTAAAATTACGTATGTGCCCTTAGTTCAAATTTATATTATGTTGTTACCCCAAGTTCAAAATTACGAATTTGCCCTTGTGAAAATTTACAATTTTGCCCCTGGGTCAAATTTACAGTACTGCCATTACTTTAGCTTTTGGCAAATTACGATTTTACCCCAGTAAAAAAATACAACTTTCCCTCAGCTAAAAATTACAATATTGCCATTGTTTTAGTTTTTTTTTTAATCAAAACTATAAAAGTGTTTTGTTTTAATTGGTTGACTCGATTTAATTGTTTTTCGTGTCAATGAGCTAACTAACAATCGCTCATTATTCGGTCATCGCCCCACAACGCGGGCGGGGCAACACCTAGTAAATAACATAAGTAAAATAATAATGATTTAAATTAAAATAGAGAAGGTTAAACCACTCTAGGACACGTGTCCAATTGTTAGGCCTTCTTAATTTGTCTTAAAATAAAAAGAGGATGCTTAAAATATGAGATGTGTACAATCATTTTTATTTTTATTTATTATATAGTAGATCCATATAGAACAATAAAATCTTAAAATCCCACATTTTATATAGTTATTGAGAAAGCGTAATAATAGTAAATATTTCATATATAATCAATTGTTAAAATCATAGTTGTTAAAAGCCATCTCCTTTTATACCTAGGCCCAATTTCTAAACAAGCCAAGACTATTGCGTTTTAATTCGAGGCAATTGTACTTTAATTTTACACGTGATGGTTCAGGCGGAGATACCGACGAGATTCCATTTATTTTTGAAACATTAATTGTTTTATACGTTAATATTTTGAAAAAGACATATTATAATTTTATTTTTAGTCATGCTCATATTCTTTTTAGTCTCTTTAAAAATATCTTTTAAACCAATTCCTTTTAATGAAATATATATACACACGCTAAGTTGCCAAAATCGTCCCTGAGGTTTGGGAATGTTTGCCAGTTTCATCCAAAACAATTTTTTTATACCGTAATGCCCTTATTTTTTGGAATTTTTTTACCATTTTTATCCAAACGTCTAACTTTTTTGCTAGAATTGTCTCTGATCTTTGAGATTTTTTGTCATTTTCATCCACATATCTGACGAAAAATATAAAACAATTATAATAACAATATCAAAAACCATTCTTTTACTCCAAACAATATAGCCTTACATCATGCTTTAAACGATATCACTTATAATCAAACAACATCCTGAGTTGTTGCCTTAAACTAAACGACACCGCTAACACATCACCATTCAAACGATAACATCCCCCTCCTTTAAACAATATGGGCTACAACCCCAAAACCCCGAACGATATATATAAACCCATTTCCCAAACGACATACTAGCCACCCTTTAAACGACCCTTGGTGTCGTGCCAAACGACCTCCCTGTCTTTTGAAACAAGGCGCCTGCACATTTCTTCTTCTGCAATTGCGACATCCCCTTCACCATGTAACTAATTTTCGTTGTTTTTGGCAATGATCTGTATTCCAATTTGGTCTAAATAACTTAGATGCTAATATAAATCAATAACATGTCCGAATTAACTTTATAATTTCGTAATTCCTAATCAAATCAAATCTCCATTTATGAGACAAAATACTTAATATTTTTTTTAACAAATTCATCTATCTTATTAACCCTAGTCTATACTAAACGACCTCTCCACCTCTCTCATACAAATCCTCACCCTCAAATTGTCCCAACACTCTCTTTAAATCGCGAATTGAGGCAAGAACACATCTAGGGCTTGGAACTTCAAATCACGTTGTCTCCCTCAATTCTCAACCAAATA
Organism: Helianthus tuberosus; assembly: GCA_030545235.1. Classification (NCBI taxonomy): domain Eukaryota; kingdom Viridiplantae; phylum Streptophyta; class Magnoliopsida; order Asterales; family Asteraceae; genus Helianthus; species Helianthus tuberosus. Next base: position 125,663,884 of record CM060351.1, on the reverse strand, counting down.
CGAGAATTGCAAAGCCTAACATGATTTATTTTTCGTGCTCTACAAAACCCTCTATCAATTCTCTGTGATAGAGGGCATCCAAATTCCGAATTAAATTTCTTATATTATAGTGTTTTTTACTGTAGAATTTTGGGGTTTTCTTGATCTTAAATTAATGTTTTTTTTTTTTGAAATTGAAAGTTGTTTACGGTTCATAAACATATTAGGTTAGATCTGATAACTTTTGAGAATTTTTGGTTATCTTTTGAATTTATTTCATGTTTTTAATCATGTTATATTATATAAATTAATATAAATATGGAAATCATGAAATAAAAGTTTATAAATATTAATCTGATGATTTAGAAAAATTTACAAGTTATGAAATTTTTATAATAATTTTCATGTATCTCTATTTAATTATTTATGTAATAAAAATATTAATTAAATTATGGAACTAATAATAATCAATTTGAATAATTTACTTTTACAAAAGTTATTGCCAAAAGTAAATAGTCGGGAAAACTCCTAACCTTCCAAGAAGTGATAAATCTATGATCTCACCCGGATCTTTCGGGATCTACGAAACCATGGTGAAACAAGACGTACCTTGCGAATAATAAAAGTTAATAATTAATAAATATATTTCTCATACAAAATCCCCTAAAACATAGGACTTAAGTTTTATAGTCATTTATGTGTTGGTATTTTTTTGTTATTATATATTCTAGGTTAACTCGTATCTCTTGAAGTTTCTCATCTCCATGCGGTATTTCACTCAAGGATCAATAAACGCAAAATAGTGAGTAGATCTATTACCCCTCTTTACAATTAACCTTTGTGGGTGTCATTAAAGTTTCTGGCGTTTCATTTATTTGCATTCTCAACATGCAAATTAAATTTAAAAGAATAAAATGCTCGTTTTTATGTGTATTTTTTTAAAAGTAATGACATATGAAAAAGTATGACCGTTTAAAAATCGTAGGGCAGCTGCTTTAAATGTCAACAATATGTTTTAAAAGATTATAACATAGGTTTTAAAAGTTGTATTACTTAAACTCTTAAAATTATGTAAAATTACTTCTTTGTGCTTCGTATATGTATATTATAGTGTAGTACACGCGCGCACGCACATGTGCGCACACACACATATACATGTTTCTATAGGAAGTCGTTTTCCATGAAATAGAATGAATTCACCATGACAACACGTGAACTTTGGGCGATTATGTGCCTACATCAATACGTACCATAATTACACAATTTAGTTATGTATTATATATACGTATATATACAACTACGCACTATATATGCACATGTATATTAAGGCAAGTTATGGAACAAAGGGGACTTAACTTACAAAGCTTACGAAGCCACTATGAGATGACACGTGGCTCATGGGCAAGAGTAGATGAGTCCGCAATAATTACGCACAAGTGTACATAATTCCACAACTTGTTTACATAATTACGCAACCTAACAGGCACTTGCATAAATACACAATTAATATAAATAATTACACAACTTATATCAAAATTACGCAAACTATTTTATAATTACGCATCTGCGTAAAACACACCTTTTGCGTGCAAGGTATCGATTTTTTTCTCTAAAAATCATTTTTAATTGAAAGTATAACAATACTATACTTAAATTGAAGAGGATAAAATGCTCAATTTTGTTGTGTTTTTTTTTAAATAATCGTATGAAAAATTATGAACATTTAAAAAAACTAGGGGCCCTTGAAATATGTCAACAATTGTATGTTATAGCAATTTTACCCCTCTATCTCTTTTCTTACATAAATAGTTGATTATGTATCACCCTCCATGATCTCAACCATTTATCTCTTTATCCAATGCTCAAAATTATTCCTACACTTCGTATTTAAACTTTTTTTTTTTTCTCTTTCTTTCTCTACACATATTATACTCAAATGTATATTATTACGTGTTATATATGTGCATATAACTAGGTTATCACCCGCGAACTTCGCGGGTAGAAAAATTTACTTTATATTAATCGAATTATGTCATTAAATAAAATAAAAATACATGTTTTAGAACGTAATTTTTTTATAATTGTTTTGAATTGAAAGTTGTAGTCAATGGGTTGCGAGTAAGGTCAGAAACTTCGGGCAAGAACCGGAGGCAGAAACTTGCCTCTCTGAACGACCCATGAAACAAAAAAAAACTTTTATTTTTTATAATAAAATATACAAATGAAGTTGTTCGAACCTGCAAAACAAACTCATTTAATTAAATTTAGAAATTAATTAAAAGTTTAAATTAGAAAATATAAACAACAAAAACTTTATTCATTAAAATATACACATGAAGTTGTTAACCTGAGCTTCACCAACATCTCTGCATCATCGACATCGCAGAGTACATCCAAAATCATTTAACATCCTAAACCTGTAACAACCACCCAGATAAGAGACTTAATCTTCCAAGTACCTCGAATGGTTTGTCGGATCGTTCAAAATCCAGTATGTTTAACGCAACTTCACAGCTCTATAAAACAATCGACTCTGGATCTTTGGAGAATTCCTCAAGTAGAGATATACATTGGTCATCTACAAAAATGGTTTATTAAGGTCAGAAACATCAAGTTTTCCATAAAAGTGTCCCGAGTCAACCCAGCACAGCCGTTTTGACCCTAAAAACCATGTTTGACTACCTACCCAATATAGTCCATTTTCCACAAAATATTATTAAAAAGTATAGTAGATTTTAGAAGCATGGTTACCTTATATTTTTGGTTTTAAAAATGTGGCAACTCTCTCTCTATCCTCTTTTCTCTGTGTTAAATTATTCTTTTTTTCCTTTTCCATTCAGTTTTTCGTTCAGAATATAATTCAGATTATAACAACCTCTCATTTTTTATACTTAAATGTGAATCTAATAAGTTATGTTCAAACTTATTTGTCTACAATCAACAAAATCTCATATAACCAGCAATTTCATGCACAATCAAAGGTGTCACAATCAAACACAGACATAATTCAATCTACACATTTCTCAAAACACAATCTCTAACATCACAAACCTATAGCAATAATTCAAAACCCTAACTAATGTGTTGTGCACTCACTAATATCTGCTACACATGTCTCACTTATTCATCTTCACAACTTCAAACACATCTTATCTAACACCTTATGACAATCAACAAAATCTCATATATCAATCAGCAATACATAAACCTTGAATATTACTCAAACACATCTTATTTAATGAATCAAAATAAAAACACATAAACCTTGAATATTACTCAATTTATGACTACTATCCCACAAAACAAAACTTTGTCAACAAATTATACTAACTTATGCAATGGTAAACCATAAAAATAACAAATTAATTTAGATGATTAGCCTTGCAGAAAACCCAATTCGGGAAAGTTTATCCGAATCGTTAACGAAAAAAATCAGACTCGGATTGGGTTACTCAAGCGGATATTAATCACTGGAATAAGATCCGGTATCAAACATAAGAGCACACATGAGTTGATTAACGGAACAAAATGGTGAGGAAAAGAATATACATCAGTTAATCGAATAGAGATCAATTTCCCATAGGATCTCATTCAAGATATATAGATCTATATATATAGATAAAGAACGGTGCAAGATATACCTTTCCTTCAACTTCTTATAGGATCCCATTCAAGAGTTCCTTGTAGGGGAAGGAGTCTGAAAGAAGTTTATCACCTAAAATTACAAAACACAGTTTGAATTAGATATGCAACTCGAGTACAAAAACAATAGTCGAAGACTCGAAGCATTCCTAAAATTACAAATAATATAGTCAAAGCATCTCATAAAAAAACATCAAGATTTCAAAAATTCAAAATTTAAAATCAAACACAATAATGGTTTACTTCAAAATTTAAATTTAAAATAATGATTGACTTCAAAATTTAAAATTTAAAATCTGAAAATCAAATCACTAATATCCAATCCCGTAAATCAAGCAAACTTATTAGGAAAGTCTAACCTTTCAAATTTAAATTCAATTTACAGATTCGAAATTTAAAATCAAACACATTAATGGCAAACTTTCAAATTTAAATTTAAAATAATAATTGACTTCCAAATTGAAAATTTAAATTCAAACACAACAATGGTTTACTTTAAAATTTAAATTTAAAATGATGATTGACTTCAAAATTTAAAATTTAAAATCTGAAAATCAAATCACTAATATCTAATCCCGTAAATCAAGCAAACTTATTAGGAAAGTCTAACCTTGTCAAGCAAAATCAACCGACATGGTACTAATTTCCAACCATAGCAAGCATATCTCTGTCCAACATAGTTGCAGCCAAAAACTCCGGACAATCCAAAATAAACACCTAATGAATCAAAATAAAAAAAACATAAACCTTGAATATTACTCAATTTATGACTACTATCCCCCAAAACAAAACTTTGTCAACAAATTATACTAACTTATGCAATGGTAAACCATAAAAATAACAAATTAATTTAGATGATTAGCTTTGCAGAAAACCCAAATCGGGAAAGTTTACATGAATCGTTAACGAAAAATATCAAACTCAGATTGGGTTACTCAAGCGGATATTAATCACTGGAATAAGATCGGGTATCAAACATAAGAGCACACATGAGTTTATTAACGGAACAAAATGGTGAGGAGAAGAATATACATCAGTGAATCGAATAGAGATCAATTTCTCATAGAATCCCATTTAAGATATATAGATATATAAATATAGATAAATAACGGTGCAAGATATACCTTTTCTTCAACTTCTCATAGGAACCCATTCAATAGTTCGTTGTAGGGGAAGGAGTCTGAAAGAAGCTCTTCACCTAAAATTACAAAACACAATTTGAATTAGATATGCAACTCGAGTACAAAAACAATAGTCGAAGACTCGAAGCATCCCTAAAATTACAAATAATATAGTCAAAGCATCTCATAAAAAAACATCAAGATTTCAAAGCATACAAAATTTAAAATCAAACACAATAATGGTTTACTTCAAAATTTAAATTTAAAATAATGATTGACTTCAAAATTTAAAATTTAAAATCTGAAAATTAAATCACTAATATCCAATCCCGTAAATCAAGCAAACTTATTAGGAAAGTCTAACATTTCAAATTTAAATTCAATTTACAGATTCGAAATTTAAAATGAAACACATTAATGGAAAACTTTCAAATCTAATAAGTTTTGTTCAAACTTATTTGTCTACAATCAACAAAATCTCATATAACCAGCAATTTCATGCACAATCAAAGGTGTCACAATCAAACACAAACATGATTCAATCTACACATTTCTCAAAACACAATCTCTAACATCACTAACCTGTAGCAATAATTCAAAACCCTAACTAATGTGTTGTGCACTCATTAATATCTGCTACACATTGCTCACTTATTCATCTTCACAACTTCAAACACATCTTATCTAATACCTTATGCCAATCAACAAAATCTCATACATCAATCAGCAATACAATGCACAATTAAAGACCTCACAATCAATTTCAAACATCAATCAATATACAAAATTTCTCAAGGCACAAATTTTAATATCACTAACCTAATGCGCTACTACTCAATAATGTGTCGGTGCCATGAAAAAACTTCATAACCTTAACTAATGTGTTAACTTACCAAGGCTCAAGGCTGTATATTTTCCCAATGTTGTTTGTCTGACGCATCGTCACAAATCTAACAACCGAGTCAATCAAATTATTAGTTAAAACCCAATAAAGAAAGTATAGTAATATCCAATCCCGTAAATCAAGCAAACTTATTAGGAAAGTCTAACTTTTCAAATTTAAATTCAATTTATAGATTCGAAATTTAAAATCAAACACATTAATGGCAAACTTTCAAATTTAAATTTAACATAATAATTGACTTCGAAATTGAAAATTTAAAATCAAACACAATAATGGTTTATTTCAAAATTTAAATTTAGAATAATGATTAACTTCAAAATTTAAAATTTAAAATCTGAAAATAAAATCACTAATATCTAATCCCGTAAATCAAGCAAACTTATTAGGAAAGTCTAACATTGCCAAGCAAAACCAACCGACATGGTACCAATTTACAGCCATAGCAAGCATATCTCTGTCCAACATAGTTGCAGCCAAAAACTCCGGACCATCCAAAATAAACACCTAATGAATCAAAATAAAAACACATAAACCTTGAATATTACTCAATTTATGACTACTATCCCACAAAACAAAACTTTGTCAACAAATTATACTAACTTATGCAATGGTAAACCATAAAAATAACAAATTAATTTAGATGATTAGCCTTGCAGAAAACCCAATTCGGGAAAGTTTATCCGAATCGTTAACGAAAAAAATCAGACTCGGATTGGGTTACTCAAGCGGATATTAATCACTGGAATAAGATCCGGTATCAAACATAAGAGCACACATGAGTTGATTAACGGAACAAAATGGTGAGGAAAAGAATATACATCAGTTAATCGAATAGAGATCAATTTCCCATAGGATCTCATTCAAGATATATAGATCTATATATATAGATAAAGAACGGTGCAAGATATACCTTTCCTTCAACTTCTCATAGGATCCCATTCAAGAGTTCCTTGTAGGGGAAGGAGTCTGAAAGAAGTTTATCACCTAAAATTACAAACACAGTTTGAATTAGATATGCAACTCGAGTACAAAAACAATAGTCGAAGACTCGAAGCATCCCTAAAATTACAAATAATATAGTCAAAGCATCTCATAAAAAAAACATCAGGATTTCAAAGCATTCAAAATTTAAAATCAAACACAATAATGGTTTACTTCAAAATTTAAATTTAAAATAATGATTGACTTCAAAATTTAAAATTTAAAATCTGAAAATCAAATCACTAATATCCAATCCCGTAAATCAAGCAAACTTATTAGGAAAGTCTAACCTTTCAAATTTAAATTCAATTTACAGATTCGAAATTTAAAATCAAACGCATTAATGGAAAACTTTCAAATTTAAATTTAAAATAATAATTGACTTCGTAATTGTAAATTTAAAATCAAACAAAATAATGGTTTACTTCAAAATTTAAATTTAAAATAATGATTGATTTCAAAATTTAAAATTTAAAAATCAAATCACTAAGGAAACATACCAAAAATATAGGATCATATTTCTCAATCAACTTTAACAACGAATGAGAGTTGTTTTTAGGATCCATAACTGCAAAGGAAGTAACCATTGTTTTAAAAAATATATAATGGTAATATATTTATAGAAACAAAGTCTATTTACTGAAACCGAATCATAATTCCGAATACAAAAATCATCTTTAACAACAGTAATCTGTTTATAGAAACAAAAACAACTTTAAAAGGCATCTTTAAAGAATTAACAACTAACTAAATACAAAAATTATAACTAAATGACTCACGATAAATCATCACCAATAATTTTAAGACATTGACATATGGAAGTTGTTCTCCCCACAATAAGGTTGCAAAATCATACGGTATTTCCTATCAATCGAAACAAAAAAAAAACATATAAGTTGCAATAACTTATTGTGTGCACAAAACTGAAAACTTAAGAAACATACCAAAAATATAGGATCATAGTCCCCAATCAACTTTAACAACGAAGGAGCGTTGTTTTCATGATCCATAACTGCAATGGAAGTAACCACTGTTTTAAAAAAATATAACGGTAATCTATTTATAGAAACAAAGTCTATTTACATAAACCGAATCATAATTTCGAATACAAAAATCATCTTTAACAACACTAATCTATTTATAGAAACAAAAACAACTTTAAAAAGAAATTAAAGACATCTTTAAAGAATTAACAATTAACTAAATACAAAAATTATAACTAAATACAAAAAATTATAACTCACAAAACAAACCATAAGAACTTCAAAAGATAATCACATAAAATTTCAAATTAACACCTAAAGACAAAAATAAAAAGAAAGACTATACATATCAAAAAACAAACAACACCAACAAAACTGAACTAACCTGTTTTTGGTCGACGAACAATTCGAAAAATATAGGATCATAGTCCTCAATCAACTTTAACAACGAAGGAGCGTTGTTTTCATGATCCATAACTGCAAAGGAAGTAACCGTTGTTTAAAAAAAATATAACGGTAATCTATTTATAGAAACAAAGTCTATTTACAGAAACCGAATCATAATTTCGAATACAAAAATCATCTTTAACAACACTAATCTATTTATAGAAACAAAAACAAATTTAAAAAGAAATTAAAGACATCTTTAAAGAATTAAAAACTAATTAAATACAAAAATTATAACTAAATACAAAAAATTATAACTCACAAAACAAACCATAAGAACTTCAAAAGATAATCACATAAAATTTCAAATTAACGCCTAAAGACAAAAATAAAAAAGAAAGACTATACATATCAAAAAACAAACAACACCAACAAAACTGAACTAACATGTTTTGGTCGACGAACAATTCGAGTCCGATTGTCACAAAAGATTGAGGGTTTACCATGACAAAAACAAACCATAAAACATTCAGAACATATGTTATTAATTTTTTTTAAAAAAAATACCGAACAGAAAGGATAAAATCAAACCTACACAAACTTAAAAAAAAGAAAACAACTATAACATTTAACTAACCTCTGTTGTTTCACGAATGATCGGAGTCCGATTTTATCCAAGATTTAGGGTTCCACATGTAAAACAAAATCAACAAAAATCAGTAACTTTGATAAATGTAGATGATGATAATAAAACCTCTGATTTTGATTTTGTTTGCAAAAAAACAAAAAGATAAATGTTCAATCGCTTGATTAAAGATACACAATAGATAAACAACAAATTAAAACAACATACCTTCAATTTTTATGATCAGATCTACAAAGTTTAAGACAAAGAAGAAGTTAATAGCATTTGAAGCAATCTTTATAAAATCAAGTTTCTATAGAATTGAATAACATAAATAAAGCAGATTTAGGATCGATTGTGTAGATTACAATCGTAAAACAAAGAAATCAGAAACAATAAAATCAAAAACATAGAAACATACCTTTGATTGGTTAATATGATTGATTTGTGTGAAGAAGATGATGTTGCAGAGGTTTTTGGCTATGGTTTGGAACCGAGGATCTTGGTGGTGGTGGTGGGAGAGAGGTTGCAAATTAGTTTTTCTAGGGTTTGTAAAGTGTGTGCAAGAAGAATGAGAAAAAAAGGAAATATATAATATCCGTCAGGCTTGACCCAGATTCAGGATTTCGATCCGAATAACAAACGGATCCCGTGTTTTTTATCTTGAAATAGTGATTGTAGAAGCCATATGTGATTTCCCTCCTAAACTCAATAAAATAAGTTGCCACATCAGCAAAAATGTCCAAATTCAAATGCCACCTAGCCCACATCACATCTCATTTATATATATATATATATATAGGGAGAGGATCATGAGAAAACTAGATATAAATGAGAAAACCAAAAAACTAGCCAAAAAAGCAATAAAAAGGAGGGGGGAGCCTTTTAATGAAGGAGGGGGGGACTTTTAATGAAGGAGGGGTAAAATTGGAAAAAAAAATATATAACTTTTCAAACATTTCCCATTTCTCCATACGTTATCATTTTAAAACAAAAATGGCACCATAAGATCACAAATTTTTGTATCTTTCATTCAAGTATATTCGAGCATATTTTTTATGACATAAAAAAAGATTTATGGTGTCGTCTTGTTTTCAATACTATTATTATAGTAGTGCACATGTGCAATATAACATGTACTACAATTGCATTACATGCTTAAAATTAGCTTTTTGAGTCTAGTTTAGCTTTTAGGGTTAGTTTTTTTGGAGGTTTAGGATTAGGATTAGGTTTTTGGGTGTGGGGGGGAGGGGGGGTTTAGGTTTTTGGGGGGTGGGGGTGGGGGGGTTTAGGTTTTTTTCGGGTTTACAATTGCATTACATGCTTAAAATTAGCTTTTTGAGTCTAGTTTAGCTTTTAGGGTTAGTTTTTTTTTTTTTGAGGTTTAGGATTAGGATTAGGTTTTTGGGTGTGGGGGGGAGGGGGGTTTAGGTTTTTGGGGGGTGGGGGTGGGGGGGTTTAGGTTTTTTTCGGGTTTATGTTTAGGGTTTAGTTTTAGGTTTTTGGGAGGGTGAGGGGGTTTAGGTTTTTGGGGGTGGGGGTGGGGGGGTTAGGCTTTTGGTGGGAGGGTGAATTTAGGTTTTTGGGGGGTGGGGGTGGGGGGTTTAGGTTTTTGGGGGGTGTCGGTGGGGGGTGGGTTAAGCTTTATGTATTAGTGCACATGTGCAGTACAACAACAACAAAAAAAAAAAAATTTTTTTTTTTTTTTTTTTTTTTTTGAAAATTTTTTTCTAGGCATAAAAACTAACGATTTTTTTATTAAAAATTGTAAAAAAAAAAAAAAAAATTTTTGGTATGTTTTTAGGTTTTTTTTAGGCTTTTTTGGTTAGTTTTTTGGTTTTCTCATTTAAACTAGTTTTCTCATGATCCATCCCCTATATATATATATATATATATATATAGATTATACACTGTTTACTTTATATAAATAGGTAACTATATAATTACAAATCGGTAGAGTGAACATTTTGTCCATGTTTCTTAAAAATACTTCTATTTTGAAATAAATACATCAATGCTCAAATTAGATACAGAGTTAATTACACTGATGGACCCTATGATTTAGGTTAATTAAAAAGATAGAAACTATATAAGTTCTAAAATAGTAAAATGTAAATGAACAAAAAAATACCAGTGTAACTAGTAGATTTTATGTTAAATAAGAAATTTAATAAAAAGATGAAAATAAAAAAAATAAATAGATTTTATGTTAATTAAGAGATATAATAAAAAGATAAAAATAAAAAAAAAATAAATAGATTTTGTAAAATTGATTTAAACTTAAATAAAATTAGGTGTGAGTACCCAAATGTGCTACATTGATAAAATTAAAAAAAAATGGAAGGGTATTTTAATCATAATTACACAACCTTATATATAATAATACGTGATGTAATTTTATAATTATGAACGTTATACACGGAGTACAATAAACTTTTTTTTTAAAAGTAATTACTAAAATATAACAACCTTATATATAATAAGGGAAAAGATCAAATAGGAAGTTTATTTTGGCTAGGAAGTAATCTTAGCCGTTCATCATCTTTTTTAAAATTTTGGACGCGTGGGCTTTTTCGTCTTTTTACATTATCATATCTTCGTTCTAATTCGATTATAGATTTTGTTACCTCTTTTCTTAGTTCATCACTCTCATAACAGAATTGAAGATTCTAAAACCCTAAATCGCCATCGATCGCAAATTCACTTCTTTTCAAACATTAATCTTGTTTCGTTCGTCAATTCGATAACCTCAATGTCTTCTTCAGACTCTGCTGGTATGTTTAGCTTCAATTTTGAGTAAATTTTTGTTTTTTTTTTCGAAATTCATTGTTTTACGTTTTATAATTCGTGTTTCTGTTATTAATATTTGATTTTTCATAAGTTTAATTGTTATTGTTGTATAATTTAACATAATTTGTTCGTTTTGTTTCTTCATCATTTATTGCATTTTAGTGAAGAGTTGTGTTTTATGATATTAATCAAATTATATGCATACAAACTTTTAATTTAAGATTTATGTAATATAAAGCTATAACTGTCATTGTTGTACAATTTTAGAGTTTTGTTCGTTTCATACAGTGTTTTGTTTGTTCATCATTTGATGCATTTTACTGAACGTATTGCGTTTTATGCTTTTATCCATAATATTCATATACAAACTTTAAAGGTCTTTATTTCTAAATTTTTATTAACATATTTTGAGATTTAACACTAAAAACATTATTATATAAGTTTTATTGCGTTTTATGGTTATTTGTTAAGTGTTTCAGACCACATGATGCGTTTTACTGAACGTATTGCGTTTTATGCTTTTATCCATATTAGTTCATATAGAAACTTTAAAGGTCTGTATTTTTAAATTTTTATTAACATAGTTTTAGATTTAAGACTAAAAACATTATTATATAAGAGGTATTGCGTTTTATAGTTATTTGTTAATTGTTTCAGATAACATTTCCAAGTGGGAGGAACGTGTATGCTTAAACAGTGGAAGAAAGTTTTTCAAACCTAAAGTCAGTGGATCCATTACACCTGCTGTTGGAATGTTTTTTAAATCATTTGATGAGGCTTTTGCGTTTTATCAGAGATATGCACTTGCTGCAGGTTTTTCTGCAAGAAAAAATACCTCTTGGAAAAATGGTGGTGGTTTAGTGAAAATAAGATATATTGTCTGCTCAAAAGAAGGATTTCATGTTAGCAAAGAAATAGATTCTGGTTCAGTTGATGAGAATAGTAAAAAGATTGTTAGACGTAATAGAGGTTCAAAAAGAGTTGGATGCAATGTGTCACACCCCCAATTTCCACATGCGGAGTACCACCGCTTGGAGGCGTGACTGACCAGGATCCAGCCACCAATTATACTGAGCATTGATCAACGGTAAAAATATTCACCAACCACGATAGTTAGTAAACATCACAGTTTAAGGTTTTAAAGATTTAAATTCGAATAATAGTTTAAGTAAGCAGCGGAAGCATAGACCAAACAGTTTTCAAAACAAGGTTCATAGTTTAAAGATTATTTAAAACCCAACACACGGGTTAAGACGACCACTACTCATCCCCAAGCTGCAAGCTCCTGAGTCATTGGTTACCTGCAAAGCATGCAGTAGGGTGTCAACAAAAATGTTGGCGAGTTCACGAGTATCCAGTTTTAACTTTTCAAAAGAAAATGTAGGTTGTTTAGGTAAAGCATTTATAATCACGTCATGGGGAGCTACCCCATATGAAAGCTACTAAACTTGAATTACCGAAACTGTTGACGAGAAGATTTGGTGCCCCAGGTCAATGTCTATCGTCATTGACCGAGATGCAAGGTCTATTAGTTCACGCCCGATCTCCCCCGGTCACGGTGTGAGGTTGTCAAACCTAATAGCGCTATCAACTAATAACCCGTTCGCCCCCGGCGATTAATCGGTACTATAAGCAGGGACTTTACATGATAGAGATTTGTTTAGTGTTGCTAGTTGTGATTTATAAATAATACCCAAACATATCTCCCCCGGACGTAGTAGTACAAGAGTACCATTTGCATATTCCCCCGGAAATTATCAGTTTGAAAACATTCTTTAGTTTGTTCGTGTCCCTCCCTGGGACGCATGCTTTTAGTGTGTGAACTCACCTTGGGTTGCTCGGCAGTTTAGTTTACTTGGTTAAGTGTGCTGGTCACCTCGTCCTAATATGGTTATTGGTATAAGTCAGGCTCGGACACAGTAATCACGTATATGGTACACGTATTTGACACATAGCATGCATAACATATATTTATCCTCTAAGTTATTGGGCCTGTCAAACTCTTAAACAATAATGGTTAACACATAGTGCACTTAGCAATCACAAGCATGAACAGTTCGTACATTTTGGCCCAATAACGAAAACAGGCGGCCCGGTCGAGACCAGGTGGTCTCGACTCGAGAGTGTAGGGTCTCGAGTCGCAACCTGAAGATCTCGAGTGGTGCAGGCATAAGTCGCAACCTCGAAGGTCTCGAGTTCAGTCTTGAGTCGAGATCAGGAGATCTCGAGTCGCAACAGTGTTGGTCTCGACTCATGAGGTGTATGTCCTGGTCTTTGGGTTGTCCACTTAGCGGTCTCGGGTGGCAATCTCCACAGTCTCGAGTCGAGACAGGAGGTCTCGACTCGCACACTTGATGACCGGAAACCTTCCAGAACCTGCCTAATGGTACGATCCAATAGGATTGCCATTTCATGTAAATTGTGTACTATTCCATTAAACATGTTTTCTTGTCTATTTTTCTAAACAAGCAGATCAAACATGGTATTTCAAATATTTTAAATAACCTTCATGTTCTTCTTCACATATTCAAGTATCCCTAACACATTCATAACATCTTAAATCAACATGTTCATTTAAACCGATCCAAACCTCTAAACGAATTGCATGATTCGGACATCACCAACAGCTATCATCGGTTTCTATTTCTAGCATATGATCACTAGGTTTAATAACATCATACATGCATTTGTTACATCATCTTGGCATATCATTTATAATTAACAATATCATTCTTCTCAACATATAACTATCATCAAAGACCATTATTCACTAAGCATATTTGTGTCCATTATTCATGTCAAGAAAATATCTTTACCACACAACAATGCCCATTAAATCAACAAACACTTTCCTCATGCTTAAATAATAGCTACAATCCACCATAACACATAACCAACCCTTTTTATCATGCATATAGATGTGTTCGTAAAGTAACACTAACCGGCCAAGGATTTCGGGTGTAGAAGATGTGAAGAGCTTCCGAGTGGTGATCTCGAGTTTGATCCGAGAGTCTCCTTGTTACGGGTTGGATCCGAGAGAATATGGAATGAGGATGGGAGGAGGTTTGTGGTGGTGTTCTAGGGTTTTAGTGAGAGAGAGAGATGGAGTGTAAAAGAGAGTGTGTGTGAGGGTTTTAGGCTTAAATAGGAGGTGAGGGGTTTCCGAGTGGGCTAAGGGAGGTTACGGCCCATCCGGCCCATTCGTCTCGAGTCGGGTCCTTGAGTTGATGGGCTGGGTAGGTTGGCAACCCATAGTGTGCAAGGGGGGTTTTGGTTCGGTTTGCTACTACATATACACTTATCCATACGACCTATACATTATACGTACACATTATTCACACATAGCACATCAAAATAAATCACGGCTTCCATTTAATACATATACACACACAATGTAATTACAAGATATTAGCTCGGGAAAACCTAGAGTGTCACATTATCCCCAAGTTTTAAGAACTTTCGTCCCGAAAGTTAAGGCAGCCACTGACAAGCTAGTATGAGTGAGAGCGTTTCAACGGGGTGTCACATCATTCCCCCGTAAGTTTGGAATTTCGTCCCGAAATTCGGTTGTAGCTTCAGTGCTGGGGGTTTCATTAGGGAACAGCTGGGGATACTTGTGCTTCATCTGGTCTTCCCGCTCCCAGGTAAACTCTGGGCCACGTCGCGAGTTCCAACGAACTCGTACGAGAGGTATCTGGCTACGTTTGAGGGTTTTGATTTCACGATCCGTGATCTCAATCGGTTCCTCAGTAAAGTGTAGCTGTTCGTCAATAGTAAGTTCCTTGTAAGGAATGATGAGTGTTTCGTCTGACAGGCACTTCTTCAGATTAGACACGTGAAAGACGTTGTGCACAGCACTCAGTTCCTCAGGCAGATTCAATCTGTAAGCGACCTTACCGATCTTTTCGGTAATTTCGAATGGTCCGACGTATCGTGGATTAAGCTTGCCCCGTTTTCCAAAACGAACCACACCCTTCCAGGGTGAGACTTTAAGTAGAGCCCGGTCGCCAACCTGGAACTCTAGCGGTTTCCTATCCTTATCAGCGTAGCTCTTCTGACGGTCACGAGCTGCCACCATATGTTGCCTAATCTGGGCAATCTTTTCTGTAGTGTCTACTACATGTTCCGGGCCTGTGATCTGGCTGTCACCAACCTCCGCCCAGCAGAGAGGCGATCGGCATTTACGACCGTACAATGCCTCAAAGGGTGCTGCCTGGATGCTGGTGTGGTAGCTGTTGTTGTAGGAGAATTCCACTAAAGGTAGGTGCTTCTCCCAATTCTTGCCAAAATCGATCACACAAGCCCTAAGCATGTCTTCGAGGGTTTGGATGGTGCGTTCAGATTGCCCATCCGTTTGCGGATGATAAGCGGTGCTCATGTCTAAACGTGAGCCAAAAGATTTGTGCATAGCTTGCCACAATTCAAAAGTAAAACGCGCGTCTCGATCGGAAATAATAGAGGTTGGCACCCCGTGTTTTGAAACCACTTCCTTTAAGTATATCTCTGCTAAGGTAGAGAACTTGTCTGTTTCTTTAATAGCCAAAAAGTGGGTAGATTTAGTTAATCGATCCACTATCACCCAAATGGTGTCATTTCCGCGTTGAGACCTGGGCAAGCTGGTAACAAAGTCCATGGAAATTTGCTCCCATTTCCACTGTGGGATCTCTGGTTGTTGGAGTAGGCCTGATGGTTTCTGATACTCTGCCTTGACTCTTGCACAAGTCAAACATTTTCTGACATAGGTTGCTATGTGGGCTTTTATGCCAGGCCACCAATAGGTAGTACTTAAGTCGTGGTACATCTTATCTGAACCCGGATGTACTGAGTAACGGGACTTATGGGCTTCATCCATCACAAGCTCGCGCAAATTCCCATAAAGTGGGACCCATATACGCCCGTTTACGTAGTAAGCACCATCTTCTTTTTGTTCTAAACGTTGTTTTGATCCTCGTAGGGACTCAGCCCTGATGTTCTCGGCTTTCAATGCTTCAACCTGAGCATTTCGGATCTGATTGGGGAGGTTCGAGTGGATGGTGAGCTGTAAGGCACGAACATGCTTGGGTTTGGTCTCTTTTCTGCTGAGGGCATCGGCTACCACATTAGCCTTGCCTGGATGATATTTAATTGCGCACTCATAGTCATTTAGGAGTTCGACCCATCGGCGTTGCCGCATATTCAACTCCTTTTGTTCCATTATGTGCTGGAGACTCTTGTGATCAGTGTAAATCGTGCACTTGGTGCCGTACAAGTAGTGTCTCCAAAGCTTGAGCGCGAAGACCACATCTCCAAATTCTAAGTCATGCGTCGTGTAGTTCCGTTCGTGGATCTTGAGTTGTCGCGAAGCGTATGCAATAACCTTCTCGCGTTGCATCAACACGCAACCAAGCCCTTGAATAGAAGCATCGCAGTAAACAACAAAGTCGTCGGTACCTTCAGGTAATGAAAGAATAGGAGCACTACAAAGGTTCTTCTTTAGTTCCTGGAAGGCAGATTCCTGAGCATTACTCCATTTGTAAGCAACACCCTTCTGAGTGAGGGTCGTAAGTGGTTGAGCGATCTTAGAAAATCCCTTGATAAATCTTCGATAGTATCCTGCCAATCCCAAGAATTGGCGAACTTCGGTCGGAGTCTTAGGTACAGGCCAATTCTTAATGGATTCGATCTTAGCGGGGTCAACATGAATCCCTTCCTGATTGACGATGTGCCCAAGGAAATGGACTTCTCTAAGCCAGAAATCACATTTCGAGAACTTGGCGTACAGTTGCTCACTGCGAAGGAGTTCGAGAATAAGACGCAGGTGTTGTTCATGCTCCTCTTGACTCTTCGAGTAGATTAAGATGTCGTCGATAAACACAATTACGAACTTGTCGAGGTAGGGTTTGCATACTCGGTTCATGAGATCCATGAAGATCGCAGGTGCGTTGGTCATTCCGAAAGGCATAACAAGGAATTCGTAGTGACCATAGCGGGTTCTGAAAGCAGTCTTAGAGATGTCCTCATTGCGGACTCTCAGCTGGTGATAACCCGATCGTAGATCGATCTTAGAATAGTAGCTCGACCCTTGCAGCTGGTCGAACAGATCGTCGATACGGGGAAGTGGATAGCGATTCTTGATGGTAACCTTGTTCAGTTCACGGTAATCAATGCACATTCGGAATGTGCCATCTTTCTTTTTGACGAAGAGCACTGGGGCTCCCCAGGGTGATGAGCTAGGACGGATAAAACCTTTGTCCAAGAGCTCTTGTAGTTGAGTAGAAAGTTCCTTGAGTTCCGCGGGGGCTAGTCGATAAGGTGCACGAGCTATAGGTGCTGCTCCGGGAGCTAGTTCGATTTGAAATTTGACCTGACGGTGAGGAGGGAGTCCAGGTAGTTCCTCCGGGAATACCTCAGGATAGTCGCGTACAACTGGAAAATCTTCAAGCCTGTTTTCCTTTTTCTGTGTGTCGGCAACGAGTGCTAAGATAGCGGTGTGCCCCTTTCGTAGACACTTCTGGGCTTTTAAGAATGAAATGATGCCTGTGACTTCTCCGCTTTTATCGCCTTGCACGATAAGGGGTTTGCCAGGAGGACGGGGAATACGAATAGCTTTCTCTTGGCAGAGGATTTCGGCTCGATGCTTGGATAACCAATCCATACCAATAATGACGTCGAAGCTTCCGAGGATGATGGGGAAGAGATCGATACGGAAGGTTTGACCAGACAACTCTAATTTGCAGTTTCATATTACGTGTGTGGCCTCGAGGTTTCTACCACTAGCTATTTCAACAATGTGCTTAGAGCTTAGCGGCGTAAGAGTGGACTTAAGTTTCTTACTAATACGTAGGGATACATAACTAGCATCTGCTCCAGAATCAAACAATACGGAAACATAACGATCATTAAGTAGGAACTTACCGCTACAACGTTGGGGTCATTCCTCGCTTCTCCAGCTCCAATCACAAAAGCCCTTCCTCTTGCACCATTCCCAGCATTGTTGGCGTTGTTGTTGTTATTTCCCGCACCCTGATTGGGGTTGTTTTGGTTTAACTGGGGACAATTCTTCTTAATGTGCCCCTCGGCTCCGCACTGGAAACAACCCTTGATGTTCCCATGATGCTGCTGCTGCTGTGGTTGATTCTGCCTTGCGGGATGAGGGCTCCTACAATCCTTGGCCTCATGCCCCATCTTGTTGCATCGCTAACACTTGTTCTTCGCACAGGGCCCATTGTGATGTCGATTACACTTGTTGCATTTGGGGAGATGGCCCTGGTAGCCGCCCTGCTGCTGAGGGCCCTTGTTATTTTCAGTTTTCCTTTGCTGAGCCGGGGCCTGAGTAGAGTTAGCATCCTTACCCTGGTTTCCATCCCACTTTCGTTTGTTGTCATTAGAAGTTCCAGCAGTAGCACTGATCCTCTTGGGCAACTTGCCCTCTTCCACAGCCTGATTGGTGAGTTTGTGAGCAAGACGAACCACAGGCTGTATGGTATTGAGGTTGGCTGAGGTCACATGGCTCCGGATTTCTGGGACCAAGCCTTTGATGTACAATTCGATCCTTCGATACATAGGCCGGGACATGTTCGGGCAAAGTGCAGCATAGTCGTTGGACTGCTTGGTGTAGGTCTCAATCTCTGACCCAACCATCTTGAGCTCATAGTACTCGTTCTCGAGTTTGTGGATGTCATCCCTGTGACAGTACTCCTCTTTGATCATGTCTTTGAAATCTTCCCATGTAGTAGCATTAGCAGTTTCCAGACCAAGCATCTGAATCTGTGCTTTCCACCATAAAAGCGTGTTTCCTTCAAGCGTACCAGTCGCGAACTTTACCCAGTTAGCAGGGGGACACTCACAGACAGCAAAGACAGCTTCGGCCTTTTCAATCCAGTGTAGAAGGCCTATGGCACCCTCAGTGCCGTTGAAAGGGAGAGGTTTGCCATCCATGAAAGTTTTGAAAGTACAGACACGTGGCTGTGCAGGCGCAGGCTGACCTGTTGTGAGAAGTGAAGCGAATAGGTTTAGAGGTGAAAAGACGATGCGGGGGTAGGATCTAAACATCCTAAAGTAACGAGTTTACCTCCAGGGTGAGCTGCGAAAGCTGCAGCCACCGTGTTGAGCAAGTTAGTGAATTGAGCCTGAGTCATGTTAACGCTTCCTCTTCCGCGTCCACTCATTGTCTTCATAACCAGAAAACACAGTATGAGTGTGATGTCGTAATGTAGTGAGAATGAGATAGAAGAGAAATGTGTATCTATCTAATTAGGCACGCTAGTATGTATAGTAGGGCAGTCAACATAAGGTAAACAAGCAAGTAAACACAAGTCCGAGCTATGAGGTCTAATATGCTGAGTCTTGCCCTTGGAGTGTAGTGTCGGCACGAGTCACGGGTCATAGTCTGGTTTTTCTCAAAAAGACTCTTCTTTTTAAAACCAAGTTCACTATAACCAATGGCTCTGATACCAATCTGTCACACCCCCAATTTCCACATGCGGAGTACCACCGCTTGGAGGCGTGACTAACCAGGATCCAGCCACCAATTATACTGAGCATTGATCAACGGTAAAAATATTCACCAACCACGATAGTTAGTAAACATCACAGTTTAAGGTTTTAAAGATTTAAATTCGAATAATAGTTTAAGTAAGCAGCGGAAGCATAGACCAAACAGTTTTCAAAACAAGGTTCATAGTTTAAAGATTATTTAAAACCCAACACACGGGTTAAGACGACCACTACTCATCCCCAAGCTGCAAGCTCCTGAGTCACTGGTTACCTGCAAAGCATGCAGTAGGGTGTCAACAAAAATGTTGGCGAGTTCACGAGTATCCAGTTTTAACTTTTCAAAAGAAAATGTAGGTTGTTTAGGTAAAGCATTTATAATCACGTCATGGGGAGCTACCCCATATGAAAGCTACTAAACTTGAATTACCGAAACTGTTGACGAGAAGATTTGGTGCCCCAGGTCAATGTCTATCGTCATTGACCGAGATGCAAGGTCTACTAGTTCACGCCCGATCTCCCCCGGTCACGGTGTGAGGTTGTCAAACCTAATAGCGCTATCAACTAATAACCCGTTCGCCCCCGGCGATTAATCGGTACTATAAGCAGGGACTTTACATGATAGAGATTTGTTTAGTGTTGCTAGTTGTGATTTATAAATAATACCCAAACATATCTCCCCCGGACGTAGTAGTACAAGAGTACCATTTGCATATTCTCCCGGAAATTATCAGTTTGAAAACATTCTTTAGTTTTTTCGTGTCCCTCCCTGGGACGCATGCTTTTAGTGTGTGAACTCACCTTGGGTTGCTCGGCAGTTTAGTTTACTTGGTTAAGTGTGCTGGTCACCTCGTCCTAATATGGTTATTGGTATAAGTCAGGCTCGGACACAGTAATCACGTATATGGTACACGTATTTGACACATAGCATGCATAACATATATTTATCCTCTAAGTTATTGGGCCTGTCAAACTCTTAAACAATAATGGTTAACACATAGTGCACTTAGCAATCACAAGCATGAACAGTTCGTACATTTTGGCCCAATAACGAAAACAGGTGGCCCGGTCGAGACCAGGTGGTCTCGACTCGAGAGTGTAGGGTCTCGAGTCGCAACCGGAAGATCTCGAGTGGTGCAGGCATAAGTCGCAACCTCGAAGGTCTCGAGTTCAGTCTTGAGTCGAGATCAGGAGATCTCGAGTCGCAACAGTGTTGGTCTCGACTCATGAGGTGTATGTCCTAGTCTTCGAGTTGTCCACTTAGCGGTCTCGGGTGGCAATCTCCACAGTCTCGAGTCGAGACAGGAGGTCTCGACTCGCACACTTGATGACCGGAAACCTTCCAGAACCTGCCTAATGGTACGATCCAATAGGATTGCCATTTCATGTAAATTGTGTACTATTCCATTAAACATGTTTTCTTGTCTATTTTTCTAAACAAGCAGATCAAACATGGTATTTCAAATATTTTAAATAACCTTCATGTTGTTCTTCACATATTCAAGTATCCCTAACACATTCATAACATCTTAAATCAACATGTTCATTTAAACCGATCCAAACCTCTAAACGAATTGCATGATTCGGACATCACCAACAGCTATCATCGGTTTCTATTTCTAGCATATGATCACTAGGTTTAATAACATCATACATGCATTTGTTACATCATCTTGGCATATCATTTATAATTAACAATATCATTCTTCTCAACATATAACTATCATCAAAGACCATTATTCACTAAGCATATTTGTGTCCATTATTCATGTCAAGAAAATATCTTTACCACACAACAATGCCCATTAAATCAACAAACACTTTCCTCATGCTTAAATAATAGCTACAATCCACCATAACACATAACCAACCCTTTTTATCATGCATATAGATGTGTTCGTAAAGTAACACTAACTGGCCAAGGATATCGGGTGTAGAAGATGTGAAGAGCTTCCGAGTGGTGATCTCGAGTTTGATCCGAGAGTCTCCTTGTTACGGGTTGGATCCGAGAGAATATGGAATGAGGATGGGAGGAGGTTTGTGGTGGTGTTCTAGGGTTTAGTGAGAGAGAGAGATGGAGTGTAAAAGAGAGTGTGTGTGAGGGTTTTAGGCTTAAATAGGAGGTGAGGGGTTTCCGAGTGGGCTAAGGGAGGTTACGGCCCATCCGGCCCATTCGTCTCGAGTCGGGTCCTTGAGTTGATGGGCTGGGTAGGTTGGCAACCCATAGTGTGCAAGGGGGGTTTTGGTTCGGTTTGCTACTACATATACACTTATCCATACGACCTATACATTATACGTACACATTATTCACACATAGCACATCAAAATAAATCACGGCTTCCATTTAATACATATATACACACAATGTAATTACAAGATATTAGCTCAGGAAAACCTAGAGTGTCACACAATGCTCATGTGAAATTAATATTAGAGAACAATAATATGTTTAAAATCTACTACTTTGAAGAAGAACATAATCATATCTTTGTTGAAGATAAAGATATTCATTTCTTGCCGGCTGCCAGAAGTATCGATTATGTTAAAGAAAGTTTTATATCTGGATTGTCTGCAATCAATATTGGTCCTGTTAAAGCATTCAATATTATGAAAACAATGTATGGTGGTTTTGGTGAAGTTGGTGCTAGTAAAGTTGATTGTAAGAATTATAGAAGGGATTTGAATCTTTACATAGGAGAGTATGATGCAGAAATGGTAGTTAGGCGTCTTATTAGGAAGAAAGAATGTTGTCCTGGTTTCACATGTGATTATGTTATTGGTGAAGATAGAAGATTGAAAGGGCTTTTCTGGGCTGATGAGCAATCAAAAACAAATTATACAGTGTTTGGTGACATAGTTGGTTTTGATGCTACTTATAAATCAAACAAGTAAGTTTTTTTCATTTATTGCGTTATATATTCTATTGCGTTATATATCCTGTTCTATTTTTTCTAATGCCTTTTTAATTTGTTTGTATGTAGGTATGATTTGGTTTTTGTACCATTTACTGGTATTGATAATCATTTTAGGAATGTCACATTTGGTGGTGCATTACTTGGTTCGGAGACCGCAGATTCTTATAGATGGCTTTTAAGGTGCTTTGTTAATGCTTTTGGAAGTGAGCCTAAAGTTGTTGTTACTGATCAAGATGCTGCAATGAAGAGAGCTATTAAGGATGTACTTTCAAGAAGTAGGCATAGGTTATGTATATGGCATATATGGGAGAAATTGAAGACAAAGGTATTAACTGCGTTTTATGATATAACAAACTGCAAATTTATATAGTTTTATTATTGCGTTTTATGTATTATACAATAAGATCCCCAAACACTTTTATCAATAGAATTACAAAAGAATTGCGTTTTACCATCAATTCATTATGTTTATCATTTTCAATATATTGCGTTTTAAACTATTGCGTTTTATGTTTAATAATTTTATTACTTTTTATACAGGTTGGTCCTGTTTTGTCAGCAAACATTGATTTTAATACAAGAATGACTCATGTTGTTTGGAATGATACTATTATTCCAGAAGATTTTGAAACTGAGTGGCATTCAATAATGTCTACTTTTGGATTGGAAAATCATGAGTGGTTAAAAGATATGCACGATCTTCGATTTGATTGGATTCCCGCTTATTACCATGGAGAGGATTTGGCTGGTCTTATGCGTACTACGTCTAGATGTAAAAGCGAGAATTACTTCTTTGGTCAGATTTGCAATCCAAGATGTACACTTGTTGAATTTTTCACTCATTTTGAGACTGCAATGGATATTCAAAGGCATGAGCATAGGAGGAATGATCATGATACAAGGTATATTCTGTGTAAGACTTGGAGTGACTTTGTATTGGAGAAACAAGCATCAGAAATATATACCAAAACAATTTTTAAGGATATTCAGATTGAAATTGATGCTGCAATTACAAAGTGTATGTCAAAGTCTCTTGATACTGTGGGTGATGTTCAATATTATGAAATAAAGGATTTCAAACAGCCATGCACATCTTTATTCAAGGTATTTTTTAAATTTATATTGTTTTAAATATCTATTGCGTTTTATTTTTTCCATCTTTTGTTGCGTTTTATCATTATATGATCATAAACTTATTTCTGTATTATATTTATTATTCATTGCGTTTTATATTACATTTCACTAATTTTATATAGCTTTTTAGTCTTATTTACAGGTGCAATACAGCAAACAAGAAGATGGTTTAAGTATAAGTTGTTCTTGCAAACGGTTTGAACAATTTGGTATATTGTGCCGCCATATATTTTATGTTCTACGGTATGATGATATAACTGAGTTTCCTAGAAGATATGTTCATAGAAGATGGATGAGAGATGTTTCAAATGGATCAAATCATTGCAATATTCGGTTTGATGAAATTGGTAGGAATAGTGAAATTGATAAAGTTTATAGAGAAATCGTTGTTGCAAATGAGTATGTGGTTAATAGGCTGGTTGGGGATTTAGATGAGTTGTGTCGTTACAGGGATCATATTAAAAGTTATATTGATAAAGCGGATGAGGTTATGGTTGCTGCGCCGCCTCCTAGTCGCAAAGAAAGATTAGCTGATATTGGAGGGAACTTAGAAAAATCAGATTCTATGATTCATGTCCCGATCAAAATAAGGACCAAAGGATGCGGTGTACAAAAAAGGATCAAGTCTAATCGTGAGATTGCAATACAGAAATCATCAAAGATCCAGATATCGTGCCGTGTATGTGGTGGAAAAGGTCATAACAGTCGCACATGTAAAGATAAGGTTTCTTCTAATGCTATAGGTTCTAGCAATGCAATGTAAGTATGTATACAAATTCTGTCAAATTCTGATATCAATAAGAAAAAAAACTGTCATTGCGTTTTATGATGTATGGTTTCATCTCTTTTTGTTACTGCTTTTTGTGATATCCTTCATAAATATCAGCTTTTTTTGGTTAAATGCGTTTTATGATAACAACAGTATATTGTTATTGCGTTTTATACATAGAACAATATACTTTAAATGGAATTTTTTTATTATTGCGTTTTATTATAACACAGATCATAGATCAAATTAAACAAGAAATGCAAGTGGATATCATAAACATTGCGTTATATAGATGATGATAGTTTTAAACAAAGATGATGTTTTCAAACTACAAAATAAAATAAAAATTACTAGCATGATCAGCATCATGGATCAAAGTTTGTTTCTTCTTCGGATGAGAACCCTAAGCTTCCATCAGGGATTTCCTCATCACTTTCAGATTCAACCCAAAGTTCAACCTGTGTGACAACAGCCTTTTGAAGCTTCTCTGCAAATTTGCTAGCAGAGTTATTGATGATTGGTATTTCAGATAATTGCTTCAAAAAATTTATATCCTCACTAGTAGATATGTCCTTTGGGTCATACATCTCCACATCACCATCGTCCCAAGTCACTGAAACTTTGAAAGTTTCCTCAATGAACTCCCAAGATGTAACCTGGGCATCTTCAGTTGCAGTTTGATTCGGATTTCCAAATCTTTTGTGTAGAATTCTGAACAGTGCGGCTGTCTGATCTGTGTAACAAGCAGGTGGTATACCTATTTCATTCATCCTTCTCAAAACATTATCATTGCAGTTTTGAAGAACAGAAGCAACGGAATGGTATTTTTTTTTCCATCAAGGAATTGAAGAACGAAATTGTCTCTTTTAACCCACCAAACTGATAGTTGTTGATTAGCCATTTTAGGGTTTGTGTGTGTTGGGTATTGGTGTATTTGGTGTATGATGAGAGCAATGTGAAAATTATTAGGGTTTTTGTTCTTATATAATGGATTGGTAGAGGGATTTGAATCAAGTGTGTTAATAATAAAAATGATTGTATTTTATTTTTTTATTTGAATTAATTGTTTAATCATACAGTATTTTATCAGGAATCCAAAAGGCTTTTTAAGGCTTTTTAAGGTTTTTTGTCTAATCAATTCCTTGTCATTAAGCTATCAGTTTTTTCTTTGTTTTATCTACTATTCATTTATTATTATTTTTTTATAACATTGCGTTTTAGAAGATTATAATATATCAGTTTTATGATTGTCATTATTGTAATTAAGCTTTTAATTTGTGTTTTGTGTTATAAAAATAGTAAAAAAAAATCATTGCGTTTTAAAGGTTTATTGCGTTATATGTTTGGAAATGAATGATTAGGAAACACATTGTAATGCGTTTTAGAGTAAATAACTTATGTCAAACAACAAATAAATAGACAATGTTGAGTTATAACATACTATTAAAATGTTGCGTTTTATATTAATAACATTTCACTATATATGTATCCTTTTTATAAATTTTAAATATATTATATAAAATTTTTATCAAAATAATGTTTAAATAATATGTTTAAAAGAAAGGATACATATTGCGTTTTAAAATAACAAACAAAGAAGAGCATTTTAAATATATCAACAAAATATTGCGTTATATGAAAATTATCCAAAAAGAAAAAAACATTGCGTTTTATAATAAGTAGCATTTCTAAATCAAAGTAAACCAGCAAGATCAAGAAAATAATGAATTATATTAAAACCATGCTAAAAGAAAAAACATTGCGTTTTATAATAAGTAGCATTTCAAAATTAAAGTAAACCAGCAAGAGCAAGCCTGTCTTTAATCTTTTCTAAACTAGTGTCATAAGATTGTTTTTTAAGTTTTGCACTGAGGTCTCGAAACCTCTTTGAGTCCTCAATAACAAAATCTTTTTGTTCGTTGATTTCGTGCAATAATATCTTTGCGATGAACTTTCTTCTTAAATCATCAAGTTGTGCGGTCTGTTTGTTGACTGGTTTTTTGTTTTTACCCTTCTTGATATTTGCAGGTTCTTCATATTCCTCATTAAACCCACAATCCCATTTCTCGACTGCTTCACCATTATAACATTCCATATGACGCATACAGAATATACCACAGTCAATGCCGTTATCTTTTGTCCTCCATTTCATCTCCATTCTAACAGGGTTTATTCCCTTTATTTCATCTGCTTTTTCATGTCCAACAGATTTAAGGTAAGCTGCCAAAGCATTCCTCTTCAGAAAAAAAACTAGGTGGTTTATATTTGTGTTTTAAAAGCATAAGTAAGAATACTTACTGTATTTTCAGGCACATCACCATATTTATTTTTATTTGTTTCTTCTTTTGCACTGTTGTTAATGATGAATATTTGTTTCTGTTCAAGATTGAACGAGATCACAAAGAAATGCTCTGAAAGGAGAATCGGGACAAGGATAATTTTAAAATCCTTTATGCTTTTTAGCTTTGCACCTTGAAGAATTTTTTCAATGTTCTTTGTGAATGCTTCTATCATCTTTTCTTCATTTTCAGTTTCTTCCTTATCACTCGATGTTAAAGCCTGCATAACATTAAACAAATTAACATATTATTGCGTTTTATGAAGGTAATAAAACATACAGCTGCGTTTTATGAAGGTAATAAAAAATATAGTTGCGTTTTATAAAACTTCATTCAAACAAAGTAAGCATTGCGTTTTATGAAAGAAATAAAACTGCAATTGCGTTTTATAAAACTTCATTCAATCAAACTTCAAAATACTTCATTATACGAATATTATTTCTATAATACAGAAAAATTGCGTTTTATATAACTTACCAGCATTCGAATAGTACAGAAAAATCTTGGAGTTTTGTTGTCTTTTGATCTTCTTTTTTCTTCTTCATTCAAAATATATGTCCAACAATTGATTACTTCTCCTGTGATTTCCAATCCTGGCCTCATTGTTTCAGCAGCATATCTATATAGAAATACATGATCTTTAATTTCAAAGAGAGTGTCCCTGCAAAAAAAAAATAATTAAATTATAATATTTTGATTTTTGTTTTGTGTTACTGTATATAAATGATTTTTTACATCATTTCTCCTTCTGCATGGAAAGCATATCCCGATATGTTGTTTTCATGTGCCGTTCTTGCTTCCTTCATTGCTACTTGTCTTAGATAATATGGTGAACAAAATACTTCTGGTACATTTTTCTGTCGATCTGGTCGTACCATCCTTGTGATTATTTCTTCTATTTTGGTTATATCACTTGTTGGTTGTTCTTGTTGAACTGATTTTGCAGGTGTTTTATACGGATCTTCTTGTGGGTTGAGGAATGATGTGTTTTGAATTAGATCACTGATTTCTTTTTCAGTATCCTGTTCTTCAATTCTATCAAACATTGTTTGTATTCTAGTAATTTGAACTTCTTTTTCGATCGTTTTATTTTCAGATTCCGCTTGAATTTCGGTTTGTGCAGCGTGGCGAGTAGCATCAACTTCAACTTCATTTTCATCAACATTTGAAGACAACTGAGAAATTTTCAAATCAAAGGATGGTACCTCATCATCTTGAATTTTCTTTTGATTTGATTTTTTTTCTGCTTCATCTGTCTTTTTTATTATCTCCAACATTAATGATGGAGTTTCTTCGCTAAATGTTGATTGTTCCATTGAAGGTTTTTCAATGTGTGTTTGCAGAATAGATGCAGGTTCATTGTCACTGATTTTTTCTGGATTGGAGGACTGGACTACAGCTGTGTTATCCTCATTGCGTTTTGCATCATGATCATTGCGTTTTACAATCAATGGAGTTGAAATGATTTGATTTTCGGTGTCTTCATTTTGGCTCAAATTTAGGAATCTTGATGGTGTTTCCATCAGAGTTGAATCAATATTAACTTTCTTGTGCTTTTTAGATTGATGGTTGAATTTTTCAATCAATGACGCCCATTCGTTTACTTTGTTATGAACAGCTTCACTGTTTGGATATTCTTCAACGATCTCATCTATGCGTGATTGGATGCTTTCAAAAATTTCTTCAAACCCTTTAAAATGATCATCCATGGCAGTCACAAGATATTCTTCATGTGATTTTTTATCTTCAATGTTCTTCATATTTTCATCGCCACTTTTTGTTGAATGAATGTCAGAAAGACCTTCACTTTGATTTTGTGATGGCATGAAATTACGCAGTCGGCTTTGACTGTCTACCCACAGTTTATCTTTATTTCCTATTGATGGTTTAATGAAGAATTGCCCCCATGATCCTCCACTTTCTGTAGGTGTTTTCTCAGTTTCATTGGTTTTAAGTGGGCTGTTTTGAACATTCTCTTGATTCTCTTGTTCAATCTAGTCTGTTGCAGCTTTAAGTAAGGTGTTTCCATCTTTTATATTGATGTTTGGTTGTTCTTCAGCATCTTCTTCATCTTTTTCTTCAGATTCATCTTGAAAAATTTCTTCGTTTTCATTCTCAGATTCAGATGGATAAACATAAAATTCATCCTCCTCATCTTTCTTTTTTTGTTTATTCTTTCTGACTTTTTTCTCTTTTTTTTATCCATTACAAGACCTCTCCCCTCATTTTGGGCAGCAATTTCCAATTCATCTTCAAATTCTTGTAATGTTATAGAGTCAATCTTATCAAGAGAGAACTCTTCAGTGTTTTCAGCATCGTCAAATCCTTGTTTTTTGTAAGCATATAGTATCTGTATGAATCATTGCGTTTTAAAAAAATAATCAATACTAATTTTGTTGCGTTTTATAATATAAATCATTGTAAACAACTTACACAACTAATATTTTGTAACTTTAAATACATTGCGTTTTACACAAACATTGTGTTTTAATAAAGCATAGTTTTAAACAAACAAACAAATAATATAAACAAGTCATTGCGTTTTGTAACATTATATACATTGCGTTTTAAAGAAACATATTTTAAACAAAGAATATAAACAAGCAGCCTAAACAAGCATTCATAAATATGTAGCAATAATGAAAGATCAGATTTCATACCGCTAACAATGCAATAGGTCCATTGAAGAGCTTGTCATTTCCAGGCCATTGTCTTCTTGTACGCCTTAAAACAGTCAGAATATATTCACACCAATTAAAATCCTGGGGTTTTTTGTCACTTTTCATCGATGGCAAGAATCTTCGATTAACGTTACTACTTTGCATTGCCTCTGCCATGACCGTAAAAAATATAACCAAGGAGTTTAGTTTGAACATTCTTCCAAGCTCATTTCTTGATTTTAAATATTTAATCAAGTTGGCCGCATACATTCTCTTCAAAATATCTTTGCTGAATTGACCGGCCAGAATTTAATGATAAGATCATTATCTTTTGGCCTCAATTTTTCCTCAATCTCTGTTTTTCCATTTGGTATTTGAAATACCTTTTGGATCAATTCAGCTGTGATCTTTATCTTCTCATCTCCTGTATTTATCTGATCATTTTCAGCATCAAAGTTTTTTACTAGCCAATATCCAAATTTGCGTGGAACTGAATGCAGCTTGAATGATAGTATGCTCTCAAACCCTATTTCTCTAACAACTTTCCTTTGCTCTTTTGACAAACTTTCAATATAATCTTTTAGATTGTTGACGGCACATCTTATGTTTATTTTTTGCCGTCGTAATCATAATATGGTTGTTGTTCTGGTTGTTCTTCTGTTTTATCTTTCCTCAATGATCTTTTTGGTTTTGATTCTGCCTTTTCCTTCTTTTGATTTTTTGTCCGTTTCAGTCTTGGTGGTGGATCAACAAAATCATCATCTGATACATTGAAGTGTTTTAGAAACATATATTTTTTTCATGAAATTTGTTAAATGCGTTTTATGTTACCTGAATTTACTTGTTGTTGTTTAGAAGTATGCAGAACTATAGCTCGACTAGAATTTTCATCCTTTGGATCAGAAACTGTATCTTCTGAAGATTCTATCACCACTTTCTTTCTTCTCCTTTTTTGTTTTTCCTCTTGTTTTTTAACTTTAAACAGAATAATGAAACAATGTCAATTAACAAATTTATGATAAAACGCATTAGCTAACACTATAAAGATAAAAAGCAGTAATTCATAGTTTTAAGATAAAACGCAATACTTTACATCATATTATTTAACACACCAAATTAACATTACATAATCTCATTTTGTTTTTTATGATATTTTAATATAAAACGCATTAGTCAAGTAAAAAAAAGCATTTGATAGTATTATGATAAAATGCAATA
This sequence comes from Helianthus tuberosus, assembly GCA_030545235.1. Classification (NCBI taxonomy): domain Eukaryota; kingdom Viridiplantae; phylum Streptophyta; class Magnoliopsida; order Asterales; family Asteraceae; genus Helianthus; species Helianthus tuberosus. Next base: position 125,632,965 of record CM060351.1, on the reverse strand, counting down.
GTAAACAACACATGTTTCTCAGCAAATTCAAAGATAAAAAGCAATGATTCATACAGATACTATATCATAAATTCGATTACAATTATCATAATAATAATCTCTTTGTTTCTTCAAATTTATTAAGATAAAACGCATTAGTTCACAATATATAAATCCCATAAAAAGCATTAGAACCCTAGCCCTAGGTCATAGTTTTAACATAAAACGTAATGTAGTCTCTAATAACAAAAATGTTAACATAGGGATAAGATATCACTCATTAACAATTTTAGGGAAGGGATATGATATATTAGGTCTATTGCACTTCATAAAACGTAACTTGAATTCAGTTAAAAAGAAAAAAATACATAAAATTACCATTGTCTGAAATCTCTTTGCGTTTTCTACTACTTTGTTGTTTCATTGTTGATTTTCGGCTAATATTTACTTGTTGTTCTATGTTCTCTTCAGCTGATGATGTTTTTGGCTTCTTTGATGATTTAGGGTTTTCAGAGACGGTTTTATTTTGAGTAACTCGAATGTAAACCTTCAAATTATCTCTCGACGATGCCATAAACTTCAATGGAGTATGATTTTCTCAAATTTCTGTATGTGTGTGATCGTTCAATGGAAGTGTAAAACGTAATGCAGTTTTTTTCGAAGCGATTCTGTGTATATTCAATGGCGGTTATTTTGGATTTTGACGATAATACCCTTGAAAGCCCGGAGAGCGTGTTTAAATGACAGTTTTTAATTTGATTTTGATCTAGACCGTAGATTGTGCAATTGGACGGTTATGATTACTTCCTATGCTTCCTAGCGAAATAAACTTCCTATTATATCTCCACAATAATACATGATGTAATTTTATAATTATGAACGTTATACACGCAGTACAATAAACTTTTTTTAAAAAGTAATTACTAAAATATAACAATGCTATACTTAAAAAGAATAGTAAAGTATATAAAAATTATGTGTTTAATTAAAAAATAATTACTAAAATATAACAATGCTATACTTAAAAAGAATAGTAAAGTATATAAAAAATATGTGTTTAAAAAACATGGAATCGAATAATAAGTTAACACTTGTAAATTTTATTTTTTCACTCTTTATCAACTGTGGGTTTTATTAATTTTTTTTCACTTTTTATCAACTTAATTAAGAAATTGTCACCATTGTTATTTTAGACATTGATTTACCTTGATCAATATTTCAGATTTACTTCATACACTTAGCACATTTTTTTTCAATATACACACAAGGTTAACCTTGTATACTCAGTTATCTTAACAAAAGAGTGAAATTTAACCCCAAGATTAAGGTTCAGGATTCGAATTAAACTTAACGGCTTATGTTTGTTTTAGGCTCTCACTATTCTTAGTTTCTTACACTCCTACATCTTATTCTCACACCCTTTTCACTCAATCTCTCTCTCTATATATCTATGTATGTGTAGAGAGAGATAGAGAGGGAGGATGTGTGAATATTAACTCCCTTGTTTTAATATGGGTTAATCCATGTGTTTTTAGACCGTGGGGTATGGTGAGGCGGTGGTTTGGGGCATGGGTTGACACGTGGACTTCGAGGAGCACCGCTGGTCAGTTGCATGTTGGGTCGGTATGGCGGGGCATGGCTAGCCCGCGTGGGTTGGCCACGTGTTTTTTAAATTATTATAAAAATACACACAAAATTAAAAAAAAAAGCCTAAAATTATTATTAAAATCCTAGCCATCTATAGCCTAGCCAACCCAGCCAATGAGAGCCGGCCACGGAAGACAGCTAGACTCGCTCAACGCCCGGGCTGAAACCCCCGCCCAAGAGGCCACGCCAAAACCCAAGCTCACCCGGAGTGGTGACTTGGGCGTTTGTACCCAACCCACGCCCCAACGCCCGCCCCATACCCATAGTCTTTAGATGAATACACATCTTCAATTGGATTAAGATCACATTATTTGATAATGTGTATTTTTTTATTAATTGTTTTTAACTATTATAGATGTTAGTTTAAATGATAACAGGACAGATGAACCTTTTGTTTAAAAAAAGTTATCTAACACTTGGTTTTTTGTGCATGTAGTAAATTTTTAATTGAAGTAGTTAATTTTTTTTGTTATTTTATATAAATCGACGGTTAGGTTTTATATATTAAATTATAAACTGCAACGAACAATTATAGAAATTAAGGGAATATTAAAATTGAGAAATAAGTTGGAAATGGAAGGGGTAATGTGTGAAAGACAGAAGGGATTGCTAGGGTGTATATTACTTGTTCGTCATTCTTAGTTGGAAAGTTGCAATGCAACTTTGTTATTATCACCAACTCTTTTTTCTTTGCACATTATCTCCTAAATTAATTTTGTAATTACACATAATTTCAACAATAGATCTTAATCTAAACACATAATTTCAATAATAGATCTTAATCTAACTTATAAGATATTATATGTACATGTTTGTTAAAAAAATATATGAATTCATTTGAATTATGTAAGGTGATGGATCACGAAATATCGTTTACCATGTATCATATATTCAAATTTTGGTTGTCTGAGAATTTTATTTTTCAAAATTTTAGTTGTCCGAGATGTTTATTTACCAAGTCGGATTTGATACAAAACGTATTTAGAGTCGAGAAATACATATACTAATGTATACTAGTAATCATATAAATAAAATTTATATTCAACTAATATTAAAAGACTGAAAACGATTTTAATGTCCCCTCAATTCTCTTTGTTTTGAGTATACAAGTGAAATCATTAAAAAATTTACAATAACACTCGTATCATAATATGTATGTGACATATAAAGTTTGTTATAAACACTGCAAATCGACATCAAGATCTACCGATGCTTCTATGAATGTAATAAAATTAGATCAAATATTTATAGCGACACAACTGGTTTCTTTAATTTATGTTTTATTTAATGTAACAAAATCCATAATTAAAAGATTAAATCACCCAACTAACTATTTGGAGATTAGTTTGCTAAAAATCAATTATTGTAATCCATATGCATTAGGCAGTTGTCCCCTTCTCCTCTCACACACAAGGACACCTATGGTGGTTTCCCTAAATACTTGCTTGGGCCACATGCTCTCCAATTAAGTACACAATGAATGCCCTAATCCCCTTATCAATCAATATGTAATCCAGGAACCAAAAACCGGTCTAGACCGGCTGAACAAACGGCTCACCCAAGTTATATTAATTATTTTGAAAATATATAATTTAATTTCGAAATTTATTAGGCAAACTATTGTTTATTATCAGAGTTCATCAACAAATTACGAATATGCAAATATGTTTAAAAGATTTTTGTTTGCTATAATATAATCTAACATAATATAATTTCAAAAGAATAATAGTTGATTTTAACATCAACAAAAACACTTTTAGTTACAAATAATAAGTTATTCAGAATCAAAATAATATAATGAAAAGTTAATCACCCCTTTTCGTGACATGTTAAGGTCAATAATTAAGACAAAATAATATAGATATTAAATTTCTGATGTGTAATAATTTAAGGCACAAGGGATTGTCCCCTTAAATAAAAATAGAATGGTGGGTTTACAAAAAAATAAGTTTTTTTTTTGAATTTACAAAAAGATATAATAAAATCAACAATGACTTGCAATATATTCCTTTATTTTGGTTATTAACAATTACCAGATATATTATTTAAAGGCAAATTGCACAGTGCTTAATTATATAAATTAAATGAAATGGATGATAAACGTATATCATAATCATAATCGTAATAATAAATATAATAGAGAGAATACGAACAAGTCTTGGGGGGTTTGGTATAATTCGTGGTCGGCCACTTTGACTAAAGTTTAGCCTCTTAACAAGATGAAAAAAAATGATTTATAATTTAGACGTATAAATCGTATTTGGTTGAAATTGATGAGGTTAAAAATTATACAATTGGTTGAAATTGATGAGGTTAAGAATTATACAATTGGTTGAAATTGATGATGTTAAAAATTATACAGTCATTCGTGTTATAGATATTAGATCTTTATTTAGATATATTTTAAAACATGTAAGCTGAACAAAACTCAAATAATCCTTATCTAAAAGGCAAAATGAGTTTGTAACTTTAAGGCTATACGGTGTGGAGCCAAGATTTTTGTCGTCCCCTCAATTTGGAGGAATTTGATTGGGCAATCAAGGCTCCAAGATGGGGTCTACAATTAGGCGGATCCATCCTTGTTTTATGGGTTCTCAGAAATCTACTTGGTTTAGAAATAAAAGGAAAACAATTAGTGATAACCTTGTAAGATTTGAAAAAATTACCGAGAATCAACAAAATCTAACGCACTAGAAAAAAATTCATGGATCCGTCACTATCCACAATCGGGGCCCTTTCTTGCTTGCCATTTCACTCACAAGAGCATCTTTAACGACCCCGGGCCTCTGTTGGGATGTTATTTATGTTGGAAAAATAGGTGAAAATAACATTTTTCACAAATATAGGAAAATGATTTTTTCCTATATTGAACTAGAAATAAATATAATAAAATGAGCGGGTTTTATATATTTATTTGTGGGTTTGTGTTCTATGTTGGAAGAGCTTCGCAACGAACTAAACCACGTCCAAAACCGAGCTAAGATGAATGAGATATCGATGCTCAAAGTTGGGTGTTTGAAACATTGAATGCTGAAACAAAAGGGAAAGTAGCACCTTGTCCCACATCGGAGGAGAGTTGGAACTTAAATGGGTATTTAAGGAGGAACTCTCCATCCTTATTGTTTCATGGAAGCACACACTAAGTGTCCTCGCGAAGGGCCCTAACTCGCACACGCTCGCGCGCGCGCGTGGCATGGGCGATGAGGCGCAATGTGGCGCTTTGATGGCGCACACTCGCATCACCGCGAGCCGCTTGAGAGCCGCCTTTGTATTTTTGACCACGTACGCGTGGTGGATCATAGAGGCTGCAAGGACCAAGTGGTGAAGTGGCATGCAGGTTCGAGGCGCGTGACGTGGCAGTCCGCGCGCGGGTACAAGTGGCACGAAGGCGCGCGGTTGCGCATGGTGCATGGGTTCTGATGTGACGTGCGCGGCGCACCAGTGTGGCTTGCGCGCACAGAAGCTTCCAGCATTGAATGACAGTGCAGTTTCAGTCCAGCTTCGTAACTGACGAGTTAACGGGCTTTGACTGAGAATTAAATGACGTATTAAATTGCATTGAAGACGTTTAATGCAATTTAAACCTCTCTTTAATTCGTTTTTGACTGTTTCAACCTAGGAACTGTATAAATACAGCCTCAAACCCACAGCAGAGGGACCCAGAAACACAACAACCAATTCAACTTTCTCTCTAGAATTTCCTGATCTCTTTCTTGCAGCTTTCAAGGTAACCTTCGGGTTGTAGGCGAACTCCGGCAGTACTACTGCTCTGGCTGTTGTACCCTGGGAAATAAAACGAGTACTCCTGGGAGACTCGGAATTTGTTTTAAGGGAAGCGTGTGTTCACGTGACTCAGCCACTCTTCTTCTACTCCATTCTTGTATTTTTCGTTTATTTCAGTTGTAATTGTACCAGTATTTTGTTTTCTTATTTCTGTATTGTAATCATAATAATAAAGAATTTGTTTATTTTTATTTTATTACGCGAACGGTTCCTACAATCTTAAAACAAAATTTTAAACACCGTTCGTGTAATCAAAACCATTATGTTCAGTGATTCAAACCAGTTTTGTTTTCACTCAGTTTGTGTTTAAAAACAGATTTTTTTTTTGGTTTTCATCTTCAAAGGAGCGACTTTGGTTGAAAACCTTTCTGGTTACTTTCAGAATTTGTCCTAAACTTGCTAAAACTTTCTGACTTGGTCTTCAAAGTTGCACTTAGAAGCCAATCAGTAAGTTCTAATTATTAAATTTTCTGGTTTTGGTCTTCAAAGTTGGACTTAGAAGCCTAAACAGTAAATTTGTGGTAAAATTAAAATTTAATAGTTTACTTCTGGTTTTTGCGTAAATCAGAATTTTTGACTAAACTTTAAAATTTTAATTTTTTTTTCAGCATGTCGAACGAAAACGTCAACGTTAACAACACCACAAATGTTGTGACGGGAACGAGGAACCCCTCTTAACGCCACCACTGTGGGAGCGTCCACAGTGGCCAATCACACTGAATGACCCGAGAAGTTCTCGGGTCTACACTTCAAAAGGTGGCAGCAGAAGATGTTCTTCTACCTGACCACCATGAACCTTGCGAGGTTCTTGACGGAAACCGCTCCCCAACCTGTGGAAGGGGAGACCGACGCACAAAGACAGTGCGCGGTAGATGCGTGGAAGCATTCGGATTTCATATGTCGTGGTCGGATGCGTTGTATAACGTGTACTACAACGTCAAGACTTCCAAAGACCTTTGGGATGCCTTGGACAAGAAGTACAAAACGGAGGATGCTGGCACAAAGAAATTTGTGGTAGCCCGTTTCTTGGATTTCAAAATGGTTGATAACAAGACTGTTATGAACCAAGTCCAAGAGTTACAGATTATACTTCATGACATCCACGCTGAGGGAATGGTACTCAGCGAGACATTCCAAGTGGCAGCGATGATTGAAAAGTTACCTCCTGGTTGGGTGGATTTTAAGAATTATCTTAAACACAAACGAAAGGAGATGACTTTAGAGGACCTTATTGTTCGTCTTCGGATTGAAGACCATGCGTAAACTTCTGCCAGCGCAAACGTGGTTGAGCATGGGCAATCCTCTAAGGGCGCGAAGGGTAAGGGGAAAAAGGACAAAGAGAAAGCAAAGGCTAGCAAACTTGGACCAAAGAAAGGGGTTGTGAAAAAGAAACCTCAAACGTTCCAAGGAACTTGTTACAACTGTGACGAGCCGGGGCATCGGGCTAACCAATGCAAGAAACCAAAGCGTGAGCGTGCGCACATGGTGGATGAAGACGGAATGCCTTTGGTGGCAATGATTTCCGACAAAAGCGCGATGATGGATGAGGTCAATACTGTGACCAACACTCCAAAAGGATGGTGGGTTGATACAGGCGTGACCCGTCATGTTTGCGCAGACAGAAGCCTCTTTACCACCTTCAAGGCGCTTTCTGGAGAGGAGAAGCTGTTTATGGGAAATGCAGCCACCGCCGACATCATGGGTGAAGGAACGGTGATCTTGAAGTGGACTTCGGGGAAGGAGCTCACTCTAAGCAACGTGTTGTATGTCCCGGACTTGCGCAAGAATCTAGTCTCGGGTTGGTTGCTTAACAAGTTTGGATTTCGTTTAGTGTTTGAAAGTGACAACTTTGTTCTTACTAAACGAGGAATGTATGTGGGAAAGGGCTATGCCCAAAATGGTATGTTTAAATTGAATGTAATGGCAGTCAAGAAGAACATGAATAAAATTGCTACTACTTCTACTTATATGCTTGAGTTTTTTGAATCGAATAAATGGCATGGTAGATTAGGTCACGTAAATTTTAATTCAATACGCCGTTTAATCAATTTAAATTGTATACCAACATTCCATATTGATTCACACTATAAATGTGAAACTTGCGTTGAATCCAAACTTACAAGATCATCATCGAAATCGGTTGAACGAATAACCGAACCCCTTAATTTAATTCACACCGATATTTGTGATTTAAAGACGGTACCCAGAAGAGGTGGAAATAAGTACTTCATCACGTTTATTGACGATAGTACTAAATATTGCTATGTATATTTACTAAAAAGTAAAGATGAAGCAATAAGTAAATTTATCTTGTATAAGAATGAAGTTGAGAATCAACTTCAAAAGAAGATAAAAGCTTTGCGAAGCGACCGAGGAGGCGAATATGTTGCACCTTTTGCCGATTTATGCGCAAAAAGTGGCATTATACATGAGTGTACACCTCCTTATTCTCCACAATCAAATGGCGTGGCGGAACGAAAGAACCGCACATTGAAAGAAATGATGAACGCCATGTTGATAAGTTCTAGGGTGAGCCAGGAAATGTGGGGGGAAGCCATTCTCTCGGCTAATTATCTTTTGAACAAGATACCACTCAAAAAGAGAGACGAAACTCCGTATGAGTTATGGAAAAGGAAAAAGCCTTCATACAAATACTTGAAAGTGTGGGGGTGCCTAGCAAAGGTGATTGTACCACCTCCTAAGGCTCTTAGGATAGGACCCAAAACTGTTGATTGCATATTTATTGGGTATGCGCATCAAAGTAGTGCACATCGCTTTCTTGTACACGAGTCCAAGAATCCTGATGTACACGTAAACATTATCATGGAGGTGAATCCTAACGTTGTGTCCTACTTTGAAAATGTGTTTCCTTTGAGAAGGAAAACACATGCAACGTCATCAACACCTAATTTTGAAGTAGGTGAAAGTTCATCTACACCAGTTGATGAGGCAGTTCATGATAAGACACATGAACGACCTGAGGTTAAAGAAAGTGATCGTAGGCGAAGTAAAAGGCCAAGGGTTGAAAAATCCTTCGGTCCAGACTTTGTTAGCTATATGGTTGAGGGCGAGCCCAATACATATCGCGAAGCGGTTTCCTCTTCAGAAGGACCTCAATGGAAAGAAGCAATAAGGAATGAAATTGATTCTATATTGCAAAATCATACTTGGGAGTTAGTAGATCTTCCACCTGGTTGCAAACCACTTGGATATCGTTGGATATTCAAAAGGAAGATGAAAACTGATGGAAGTATTGATAAATACAAGGCTAGGTTGGTGATTAAAGGATTTAGACAAAAGGAAGGTCTAGATTACTTTGATACCTACTTGCCTGTGACGCGCATAACCTCGATTAGATTGGTTCTTGCTATAGCGGCTTTAAGAAATTTGGAAGTTCACCAAATGGACGTTAAAACCGCATTTCTAAATGGCGATTTAGAAGAAGAGATTTACATGGAGCAACCTGAAGGTTTCTCTGCCCCAGGTCAAGAGGGTAAAGTATGTAAACTCGTCAAATCTTTGTATGGTTTGAAGCAAACACCAAAACAATGGCACCAAAAGTTTGATCATGTCATGATTGACAATGGTTTCAAAATAAATGAGTGCGACAAATGTGTTTATTTCAAAGACACAAATGAAGGTTATGTGATTTTATGCCTTTATGTAGATGATATGCTTATCATTGGGAGTAATGATAAAATTATCAAAGCTGCTAAAAGCATGTTGAAAGCGAGATTTGAGATGAAAGACATGGGTTTAGCGGATGTGATTCTTGGAGTAAAGATCATAAGAACCCAAGAAGGTCTTGTGTTAAGTCAATCTCACTATGTGGATAAAATTCTTGAAAATTCAACTCGGGAGATACGACGGTAGCTCGAACTCCAGTTGATACCTCCCAACATCTCAAGAAAAATAAAGGAGATGGAGTTGCTCAGTTAGAGTATTCAAGAATTATTGGCAGTCTAATGTATCTAATGACATGTACTAAACCCGACTTGGCTTACGCGGTGAGTAGGCTAAGTAGATACACCAGCAATCCATGCGCGGATCATTGGAAAGCTATCACGAGGGTGCTTAGATACATAAGATACACAAGAGATTATGGACTGCATTATACCCGACAACCAGCAGTGATCGAAGGATACACTGATGCAAACTGGATATCGGATAATAAAGATTCCAAATCAACAAGTGGTTACGTGTTTACACTTGGAGGAGCTGCTATTGCTTGGAAGTCTTCTAAGCAAACGGTCATAGCAAGATCCACAATGGAATCTGAATTTATCGCCTTGGATAAGTCAGGCGAGGAGGCGGAATGGCTACGTCAATTCGTGGAATATATTCCAAGATGGCCAAAGCCTTTGCCAGCCATATGCGTACATTGTGATAGCCAATCAGCAATTGGTAGAGCTCAAAGCTTGATGTACAATGGCAGATCAAGGCATATGCGACGTAGACATAACATACTCTCAACGGGTGTTATCACAATTGATTATGTGAGATCAACGGATAACATTGCGGACCCGTTTACAAAAGGCTTAAGCAGAGAGTTAGTAGAAACGTCGTCAAGAGGAATGGGACTAAAGCCCGTGGTGAATGGGAATATGAGGGAAACCTAACTTAGTTGACTGGAGATCCCAAGATCTAAGTTCAATAGGCCAACTTAATCATATTACCAAAAACGGAGTCACTGTGGGGGAGTACCCCAAAACTAAATAAAAGGGAGGTATATATACTTCCTAGTCCATTCCAATCAGTGACATTGAAGTGAGGCTAAGCATATTAAGGTTAACGATTTCGGGAAATCAAATAACCATGATGCTTTTAATGATTTAAGGAATCACCTATGTTAGAGAGAAGTAGGGTCGCTTCGAATGGATTTGTGGGGTGCGCAAATCCTAGAGCTCTCGCAGAACCAGGCTAGTGTTCCAGGACCATAATAGGACACGACAATGAGGAATTGGCCAAACCAGGGAGAGTATTGTGTGAAGTGTATTGTCGTTTACACAAATGGGGGTATGTTCAAGGACATCGCGTCTACACACCGCTAGTAAGCTAAGTACGCTTCACAAAAGAAGGTTCAAAGGTAACAACCTACCTATCTTGCAATACTCAACTGTCGAAGTTTATCGTTGAAAAGTGTAAGGAAAAGATCCATTTCCATACATGTGGGGGATTGTTGGAAATTTGATGAAAATAGCATTTTTCATGTGGGGGATTGTTGGAAAAATAGGTGAAAATAGCATTTTTCACAAATATAGGAAAATGATTTTTTCCTATTTTGGACTAGAAATAAATATAATAAAATGAGCGGGTTTTATATATTTATTTGTGGGTTTGTGTTCTCTGTTGGAAGAGCTTCGCAACGAACTAAACCACGTCCAAAACCGAGCTAAGATGAATGAGATATCGATGCTCAAAGTTGGGTGTTTGAAACATTGAATGCTGAAACAAAAGGGAAAGTAGCACCTTGTCCCACATCGGAGGAGAGTTGGAACTTAAATGGGTATTTAAGGAGGAACTCTCCATCATTATTGTTTCATGGAAGCACACACTAAGTGTCCTCGCGAAGGGTGGTGCGTAGCACCCTAACTCGCACACGCTCGCGCGCGCGCGTGGCATGGGCGATGAGGCGCAATGTGGCGCTTTGATGGCGCACACTCGCATCATCGCGAGCCGCTTGAGAGCCGCCTTTGTATTTTTGACCACGTACGCGTGGTGGATCACAGAGGCTGCAAGGACCAAGTGGTGAAGTGGCATGCAGGTTCGAGGCGCGTGACGTGGCAGTCCGCGCGCGGGTACAAGTGGCACGAAGGCGCGCGGTTGCGCATGGTGCATGGGTTCTGATGTGACGTGCGCGGCGCACCAGAGTGAGCCAAGAGGACGCACCGCGCATGGGCGTGCAGACCTGGGCGCGCGCGCACCAGTGTGGCTTGCGTGCACGCGCGCACAGAAGCTTCCAGCATTGAATGACAGTGCAGTTTCAGTCCAGCTTCGTAACTGACGAGTTAACGGGCTTTGACTGAGAATTAAATGATGTATTAAATTGCATTGAAGACGTTTAATGCAATTTAAACCTCTCTTTAATTCGTATTTGACTGTTTCAACCTAGGAACTGTATAAATACAGCCTCAAACCCACAGCAGAGGGACCCAGAAACACAACAACCAATTCAACTTTCTCTCTAGAATTTCCTGATCTCTTTCTTGCAGCTTTCAAGGTAACCTTCGGGTTGTAGGCGAACTCCGGCAGTACTGCTGCTCCGGCTGTTGTACCCTGGGAAACAAATCGAGTACTCCTTGGAGACTCGGAATTTGTTTTAAGGGAAGCGTGTGTTCACGTGACTCAGCCACTCTTCTTCTACTCCATTCTTGTATTTTTCGTTTATTTCAGTTGTAATTGTACCAGTATTTTGTTTTCTTATTTCTGTATTGTAATCATAATAATAAAGAATTTGTTTATTTTTATTTTATTACGCGAACGGTTCCTACAATTTATCAACCTGATGTGGAGAGAGGGCGTCACTCCACACCACCTAACCTAATCAATTATAATAGGTTAAACTAGGGATGAGCTCGGTACCGTCCGGTACCGAAAGAACCGGTACCGAAATTGCTCAAAAGTGGGTACCGGTACCGAATATATCCGGTTCGGTACGGTTCGGTCCCGGTATTTGAGGGTAAAAACCACAAAATACCGGTACCGAACCGGTACCGAAAATGTCAAAAGTCGGTACCGAATCGGTACCGAAAAGGTACCCGGTTCGGTAAATTTGGTACCGGTTCGGTACCGGTACCGGGTCCATTTTGCTCATCCCTAGGTTAAACCCATTGTAAAATATATATGGATATACTAGGTTCACCTAGGATTGCTTCCCGGGCTCGAGAAAGTTAGTTATATTAAATTCTAGGTTAATGCCCGCGTAATACGCGGGCTTCAACCAAAACCATATTATTTACTTTGAAATGAAATATTATCACCCGGGAACTTCCCAGGTAGAAAGTTTCCGGGTAGGAGAAATTTGATTAGACGTATCTTAAGTGTATAAACGAAACAAAATAAAATACAAAGTGTAATGTTATTAAACATGCATACTTTTTTAAAATATGATGTATTATTTTATTAAAGTCGAGCCAAGCTCAAGTTTTCAACTTGGTTTATACTTCAAAACAAACCGAGCCGAGTTGAGCCAACATGGACAAACTGAACATGTCGGCTGACCACACTCGAAAAATAAAAACTTAACTAACAATAATGATTCAGAATGTTTTATCGCTCAACATGGACAAAAAAATGCCAATCGTTCCATACATACCAAGAGGTGGAATATATCTACACAACTAATTTCAAAATGTAGAATAATGCAAACTGCAATATTCCTAATCCATTTCATACATACCTTATCCATAGATGACATGTTCATGACACGTTCATGACCCATAAAACACAAAAGATAACCATCGTTCCCTACCTTAGACAACTCACAAGATAACCATAACAAATAAAACACGAAAACGTGACAATAGAGGGTTTAAATGCTCATTCAAGTAGAAACCTTTAGAATTCTATAAGGTTTTTTTTTTTTGGTGAAACTAAAGAGAAAAGACTAAAAAGCGCATCACATGAGAGGCACACGTGGTTAAATTAACGACACATAGGGATGGTGTTAGATGAGTGGACTGAAACGGAGACAAATGTGAAACTAAATGACTAAAAAAGTAAAAGCAAAAAAAAAAAAAAACTCTTTTCGTTTGAAATGGAGCTTTGGGTCAAACCACACTAACTAAAGAGAATCTAACATTATTCGCTAAAGACAATGAAAAATCCTAAGTACATATGGTTTTAAAATATTCACCGATGCAGTTCGACTCAAAAGTTAAAGCTTCACCTGGCACAAGTTCATGTCTTATTCTCCCAGGTTTCGAGAAAGGCCACTGTGGTGAGAGTGGAATGGAAATTTCAGTCCCTTGCATATCTACAGAGATAAACAACCCAAATTACACTTAGCAAATCCACACAAGAGCTAAAATAAAAACAATTATCAAGTAATAAAAAACATGTTTAGCTCACTACACCAATGTGCAATAAGATTGTAATATTGAAAAACTTCACCAAAGTTTACTTGTCTGATGCCTCCGAGTAAAACTAAATCAAAGATGACCAACAAAATTTGTAGCATTAACAAATAAAAAATTAGTGTTATTAACTACGATCACATTTGTTGGTATGAGATCTTCATGAAACCCTCAATCTAAAGCCATGGGCTATGACATGCTGTAACTTATCCTCACTCTCGAGTACATTTATGCATTAGGCACGAATCACGATTCTTGCACATAAGAAAAAAACCATGAGTTCCAATCTAATTATTAGAACTGCTATTTTTGAATTTAAATATAAACAATACTCTATGTGAAGATAAAAATAAAAAGTAAATACATCAGAATTAAAGTTATAAATTCTAATTATTTATACTACATTTTAAATTCTAATTCTTTATACTACACCTCTATTTCATCAGCAAACTAACTATACCAGTTTACCTCAATACATATTTAAGGTGAAATATAATTCACAAAGTCCAACCAGAATGCTACTTATATAAATACGTTCTTTAATTTACTAAGAAACATACTAAATACTGATTAACGGACTTATTTTAACATTTTATAAAAGTTTTATTTATTTAAACTTCGTAGAAATCTTAATTATCTAAAAAAGTGTTACTCACGTTTACCAGAAACCCTGATTACACCCAATCCGATAAAACACGAGAACTAAAAACCCGAATCTTCAATGGTTTAGTTATCAGGTTAAACCTCAACCCCAAAAAGCCTGAGAAACCAACCATCAGATCCAGCTCTATCTTGTTCTCTCTTTAAAACCAGAGACAATAAAGTTGGTGGTGCCTGGAGTTATAAGAAGATGTTAGCAATTAGTAGGTATAGTATCAGGCAATACATCGAACACTTGGCGTGTGAACTTAGAAACAAACATAGATATAGAAATCTTACCATGTCAATGAGCCACTTAAAAAACATGTCAAGATATATGTAGACCAAGTTCTAAAAACATCTGGAATAAAGGTCCACCACAAGCCATACGGTGTCAAGCTCTAAAAAGCTCTAAAAAAGCTACTTAATGAGAAAAATGTACCATACGGTGTAAGCTCTAAAAAGCTTCTATTGATCTTTTGTTTTCTTGTGACACGTGAATCTATAAGAAGTTTTAATTCAACTTTGTAATCTCAAAATGTTCATTATATACATATCACGGTTTCAACAAATTCATATGTGCATAACGCACACGACATGAGCAGATCCAAAAAATAAACAAATTACCCGAACCGGAGCAAGGCCAATCTCGAGCTCTCTCACCTCTATCATCGTCGCACCGTCCAGGATCTCCTTGATATCCACCTCCACCTAGAATTAAAGATAACATACAGAAACACAAATTCAACAAAAACCTACCCAATTGCTTACTTTGCGCCACAATGTCATAAGGTGCACCCAATTCTTTTGCAAGCGTAAACACTTCATCTTCATCCATTTTTGTTAACCTTATTTTTTTCCTTCGTCAATGTAATAAATTCCTAACGAAATGTAATAAACACCTACCGACATGACCAACTCTAGCTTTTGCCGTCATGAATCTTGGATTTGTTCTATTAACGGCCTCCGCCTCTACCATGGCATGTACCACGATAACCTTCGCGTCAGCCGCGGTTTCCATTGTAAGATCAGCCTCCGCCACCATTGCCTCTGCAAGCGCCACCACCGCCTCCATAACCTCCACCACCACGGTAGCCACCACCAGCTACCATTTTCATCCTTTAAACCACCATCGTAACACCTGCCATTAGAAAACATGTGGTTTGTGTGAAATAGAAAAGGGAAAAAATGAAAACAATTTGGTGAGAGTTAATACCATTTTGGAGAATACCAAGTACAATGAAGCCTGAATCAAGTGCATGTAAGGATGAATTAATTAATTATACACCCTAATCATCAATGTCCGAGAAACCATGAATTAGAAAGAGAGTATAAATTTAGCCCAGGACAAACAAAAAACAAAAAATTCTGATAGCGAATCTAATAAACAAAATGACATTACCTCGTACCAACTTAGGGTAACCATAAATGCTCGGCTTAGGGGAGATGTGAACACGGTGACGGCTTGCTACGCACAGTCGTTGAATCTGTAGCCTGCAACCTTCTCTATGTCCTCCCAAAGAAGGCAGAAGCAATCCTGGACCAATAAGGAAATCTCGCACCAACCTACGCAACGCATAAATCCAACCAAAAAAGATATTATCAAAAGATCCTCATTCCTCACTAACTACACAATAAAAAAGTATGTGTCGAAAACAAACCGGTGAGTGAAAATTTAAAACAGCCAAATGACTTCATACACCATTACTCATTTGCTCCACCATCATAAATCCAAGCTTGTTAGCATTATAACAATATTTGCTCATTACATTGTAGTGTACATGATCTTCTAAACAAATAGTCAACAATAAACATATTCATGAGGCTCAAAGAATGCAAAAGGACCAAGCCACCATGGCTGCAATAGGGGTTGCAGGTACTAAGCTACCATCCTCCATAGCTGCCACACCATGGCGACATATTGCCTTTATTTTTTTATAACTCATCACAGCCTCCGTGTAACAACGATCCATTTAAACCAAACACAAAAATACAAAACATTATTCATAACCATCACATATTCATACTACAATGTATTGAAGTGTCATTCTCTTTCTCTTACTGATGTATCACGGTGTCAAGGTGTGTGTGAGAGTTATCAACATGGCAAGAAGGAAATGGGTTTTATACATGGTGACGTTATTTAACGGTCGTTAAAGTACTATTCCTAACCACGTACAACCATTTCACCACATGGTACAACACCAAACAGCTAAGAAATGTTACTGATTGATGTTGTAAAAATTTATAGTGCATAAATGAAGATACCAATGAACCAGCATCGCCATAAGTCCAATGAAACCCTAGCCACCATGCTCAGAGGCGGTGGCTAGGTATTCCAATTCAGCGTTAACGTTGATACCCAGGTATCAACGGTTGTCAAGTGACGACCACCCTCCTGAAAACACAAAATCACTGACCAACACCTATTCCGACTGGCAACGGTGGTATCAGGTTTCTAACAAAACCCACAATTCAGTGGCTTTACAGAACTCTCAATTCAGTGACGCACAAATAGCAACAACCCGATAAATATAAATCCAACCAATAATGTTGATTCTTTTCATTAGGATACATCAGTAGCCCTACCAATCCAATTTTGCAAGTCCTTTAAAAAACATAAAGAACAGAATCAGACTTAATTCATCATACATAATTCTATCATACCATGCTTTTAGTAACCCTTGCTCTTTGGCATAAGCACAAAATGCTGCAAATTTCCCATTATGCACAAAATAAGAATTACTCTTAAAATCTGCCATTCTTATAGGTCCTTTCACCCTCAATTTCTTGTCCTTCGATCCACAAATCAGATCCGTGTATACTTCAAAAGAAATAGAAAACCAAGAAATCAAAACCCTAACAGCAATCATCAACGGGTGGTTTCAAGAACACCGAATTTCTAGATCGCTGAGACAAAACCAATTCAACATGAACAATACATAACCGGCAAAAATTAGGGCTTTTGATTTATAAAAAAACCAAAATCGAAACAACGATTCAACAAAAACATGAATCAGATCAAAATCTAAGCATAATGTATAATACTGGATCACATGGTACAGACAATGCAAGCATCTACAGTAACAAAAAAAGCCCAAATCGAAATAAACGAACCTGAACCTTGATTCTTGTTCTTTATGTCGTGGATCTTAAAATGTAGGATCGATTGAGAGCGCAGGAACCAGAATCGCCGATTAGGGTTACGGAGTAATGATTTGAACGATTTGAGATAATGAGAGAGAGAGAGTATAGAAGAGGCGTATGTGAGAAGCTAATTCAATCATTGAATTTTAGCTATGCCACATATGTGCTGACATGGCTGCTTATTTGGCTTAAACCAATGGGTGACAAGTGTCCCCCAATGGTTTTGTTTATTATATATATAGACTAGGTTATCACCCGCGAACTTCGCGGGTAGGAAAATTTACTTTATATTAATCAAACTATGTCAGAAACTTGTTTCATAATTGTTTTGAATTGAAAGTTGTAGTCATTAGGGTTGCGAACAAACTTGTTTTATAATTGTTTTGAATTGAAAGTTGTAGTCATTAGGGTTGCGAGTAAGGTCTGAAACTTTGGGCAAGAACCGGAGGCAGAAATTTGCCTCACTGAATGACCCACGACACAAAAAAAATACTTTTATTTATTATAACAGATTATTAGAACTTTATTAATATTGTGTCAGTTCTTTATTATAACACTTAACATGTACAAAAACTAAAAAACTATAATGAATTCTCCAAGGCTTTAACACCACCACTGTCACCAACCTTTGAAACACACAAACACAATATATTTTGATATGCACAATCACATTGGTTGAGTACCACACATATGGCCAGACAGGTTGAAAGTTGACTGTAGTGCAATCCAAATTTCAAATGCATAGTCTTCAAATGTATTTATTATTGTTATAATATTATTTACGTAACTATATTTGACCTTACATGTTATTTACGAAACATACTAAAAGTGGTTTTTGAAACTTTAAAAGTTAAACATATGAGGTAAAATCTTACTTCATAATAATAGATTGTCAATTTGTAAACAAAATTATTACCTCAAAATTAACAACTGCTGCCCAACCATCAGCCAAAGCCGGTCTAGACTCTAATGTTTTCATCGTTAGGGTCCAAGACTTACCACATTCATGACGGATCTGGAGATCAATACGTGGCCATGGTCGACCCCAATGGTTATAAACAAAAGTGAGAGGTAACTCCTGAATACAAAGATAGTACTATTAAGTATATAATGAAGTTAAATAAATATTATATGAATTAGGCTATTAAACATCAGAATATTCAGTCAAACATAAATAATCATACCAGCTTTAAAGATTTTGGGTCTTCTAGAATCTTCACAAACAATAAATTCATGATTTCACCTGAATTAATAACATAGATATATTAGATCTTACATTAAATAACATACCCGATTGAACTGAAAGGTTAAGAATAAAAAAAAAATTACAGATTCTTAAATTATCATTCATATATCAAACAAATAACACATCTACAAATCAAAAAATACTTTCGGCTTCATGGTGAAAAATAATATTAAATATATTTATAAACTATAATGGATATCAAAATCGGCCTAAAACACCAATGAAATTCCTTGTGGAAGTACACAAACTCTTATTGAACATAGAAACTACACAAACTCTTCAAAGAAAGAAACATGGAATTATACAACATTCATACTTGTGGAAGTAAAATTAAAGATAAATATGGTTCATTTACTTTGTGATTAAACATTTTATAGCTATTGAAATTCCAATACGATCATAACAACAGAGATGTTTGAAGAGATTGAAGGTGTAGATACTTACGGTTGTGGAATATGATGCGACGAAGGAAGATTGATGACTTGATTTTGATTTGAGCAAATGCTTGTTTGAAACCTTAAGATGGATATAAGCTAATGAGGAGAAGATTGTAAGAAAATGGCTAAAAGGACAAACGGTGATGATGATTGAAGTAAGTTCGAGGATGGTGATGATGAATTCAGGTTTCCAATGCAAATCAAATCAACTTTAAAAATTCAACTAATTATAAAATACAATATTAATATTAATATTATAATATAATGAACGGAAATTACATGTCATTTAATTTTAGGATGTTTATATTTATATTTTTCTTTAAATTTGTATATACAAACATAACAATTTCACAGGATCGAGATTTTAGAAATATAAAAAGTTTTTATATAATTTCACATGATGTCCACTCCCACATACAATCTTAAAATTATCAAATGATTAAATATTTAAATCCTTTTTTTAAAAAAGATTTGGGAAATATGACACTTTACAAAAGTATTAAGTTGAAAATTGTATTTAAATCCTAATAAGTGTGCGAAATTAATAATTAGTTGTTAGCTATGTCTATCTATTACACTTTTACAGTTAATATATATACATGTTGATTTATAAATGTAAAATGACAATAAGGATAAAATTGTTAATTATTATCAAATTTGGATAAAAATATATATCATAAATAACATAAGATGATGAGTAGTAAAAGTGATAGTAAATAAAAATGTTACATATTAAATCACAATAAATTTGATACGAAAAACATATTAATGCTAAACTGTAGGTGACACAACGGTCTCTTCAAAAGATGCTACGTTATATAGTCCTTGAAAGGTCTCAGCGTCTTGTAAGTATTGAAAATCTTTCATGCCAATTTTTATTTCAATCATACTACCCCAGTCGGTCATAAAAGACCAAGTTTCTCCTCCTTTCTCAACTAACTTCTTAAGTCATGACTCAAATGAAATTGATTTTAGCTTTGTAAAAGAAGACACTTCTGACCATCCTTGATCTTGAAATTTAAATAGCTTCACATTTATAGCATGGGTCTTTACGACAACAAACATATGAAGTGTGTTGCGGATTTTGAAAAACCTGCTTTGGCGAGCAACAACATGAGTACATTGTTGTATTGAAACCTTTGAGAAAGTTTCAGAAACCACATCAAAAGCAATCATATAACTTTTAGCAGGCGCCCAATAGTGTGGAGATGCAAAATATAAAACATTGTTGCATAAAGTGCCGGGAGACCACAAATATAACCTTGAAGCGTAATCTGGTCCTTTGAAAAAAGTTAAAGTTTTCCATTGATGTGTGTTCCGAGAATACACACGAGGTACAACATCATCCATACGATGTTGGAGATGTAATATTTTAACATCGTTAAATGAGTCTAGATATATCCCAACTGCATCTGCCTTGATATCGAAAAAACTTTTAGGTTTATTATGACACAAATTCAAAAATTTATTGGTGGTTGGATTCCACAGAATCAATTGGTCTGAAGGACCTTGGATGCACATCAGTAAAAGACCATATTGAGAAGCTAGAATCGTTAGATTGGAAAGAGGGGTATCAACGGGGAAGGAAATAAACTTCCTATCAGAAATGTCTACCTTTCCTCCAATCAAGTTGTCAATATAAATCGATGACATACTCAACGTGATTAGCTTACGATGTTCACAATTAGACATACGGCGAGAGTGAATAATAGAAAACAAAGGTGAAGACAATTCATAACGCCATTGCTTGCAAACTGATTTAAATCGTCCAACACATTTACTTGGTAGCCTTGATAGAATTTCATGAGCAAACATTTCAAACTCAAGAGGTTCCATCCTAAAAAAAATTCATATGAAACAAATGATAAGATTTATGTATATGAATTTGTGAAGCAAGCAACCAAGAAACATTAATGATCTACAAACATATAACAGAGAAATAATGAATCGTATAAAGATGAATGAAAATTTAAACAAAAATACCACAATAATAGATACAAAAGCAAACCGAAATTCCGAGTTGGAGATAATAACCTCTTGTGTCAACACATCTAATCCGACCCACTAACAAATGCTTTATTTATAATTCCATTTGAAGGTAAGTATTTATAATTAATGACGATATTTTATTTTAAGCATGAGATGTCAATGATTATATAAAATTTAATTAAAATGTTGACTCCATAATTAGATAAAGCGGCCATACATCTATTTCATTTTATAATAATTTATAAGTAATTAGGATACTCTATTTTAAGCATCAGATGTAAAAGATTATATAAATTTGATTGAAAATAGTGACTCAAAATTTGAATTTTGAAATATTTATAATTAATGAGAATATTTTATTTTAAGTATCAGATGTAACCGATTATATAAATTTGAATGACAATATTCAATCCATAATTAGATAAATTGAACATAAATCTATTGCAATTTGATATGATTGATAATTGATAATATTGATAATAATAAATATAAATAATAAATAATAAAGAAGAATGAATAAAAACGATCAACAGTGTGCTTGATTAAAGGAAACAAATAAGAAGATTGATAATTGATTTATTTTTCGTAAACTTAAAAAACAGTCAATCATAGCAAAATACAAAATAGATGAAGAAAATGAACGCCCATGCAGGTTCTCAAATGTCAAACGGATCTGGAAACATGCCTTGTTCCAATAGTTCATCTTGTGTCAACACATCTAATCCGACCCACTAACAAATGCTTTATTTATAATTCCATTTGAAGGTAAGTATTTATAATTAATAACGATATTTTATTTTAAGCATGAGATGTCAATGATTATATAAAATTTAATTAAAATGTTAACTCCATAATTAGATAAAGCGGCCATACATCTATTTCATTTTATAATAATTTATAAGTAATTAGGATACTCTATTTTAAGCATGAGATGTAAAAGATTATATAAATTTGATTGAAAATACTGACTTAAAATTTGAATTTTGAAATATTTATAATTAATGAGAATATTTTATTTTAAGTATCAGATGTAACCGATTATATAAATTTGAATGACAATATTCAATCCATAATTAGATAAATTGAACATAAATCTATTGCAATTTGATATTATTGATAATTGATAATATTGATAATAATAAATATAAATAATAAATAATAAAGAAGAATGAAGAATGAATAAAAACGATCAACAGTGTGCTTGATTAAAGGAAACAAATAAGAGATTGATAATTGATTTATTATTCGTAAATTTAAAAAACAGTCAATCATAGCAAAATACAAAATAGATGAAGAAAATGAACGCCCATGCAGGTTCTCAAATGTCAAACGGATTTGGAAACATGCCTTGTTCCAATAGTTCATCTTGTGTCAACACATCTAATCCGACCCACTAACAAATGCTTTATTTATAATTCCATTTGAAGGTAAGTATTTATAATTCATGACGATATTTTATTTTAAGCATGAGATGTCAAGGATTATATAAAATTTAATTAAAATGTTGACTCCATAATTAGATAAAACGGCCATACATCTATTTCATTTTATAATAATTTATAAGTAATTAGGATACTCTATTTTAAGCATGAGATGTAAAAGATTATATAAATTTGATTGAAAATAGTGACTCAAAATTTGAATTTTGAAATATTTATAATTAATGAGAATATTTTATTTTAAGCATCAGATGTAACGGATTATATAAATTTGAATGACAATATTCAATCCATAATTAGATAAATTGATCATAAATCTATTTCAATTTGATATGATTGATAATTGACAATATTGATAATAATAAATATAAATAATAAATAACAAAGAAGAATGAGTAAAACCGATCAACAGTGTGCTTGATTAAAGGAAACAAATAAGAAGATTGATAATTGATTTATTATTCGTAAACTTAAAAAACAGTCAATCATAGCAAAATACAAAATAGATAAAGAAAATGAACGCCCATGCAGGTTCTCAAATGTTAAACGGATCTGGAAACATGCCTTGTTCCAATAGTTCATCTTGTGTCAACACATCTAATCCGACCCACTAACAAATGCTTTATTTATAATTCCATTTGAAGGTAAGTATTTATAATTCATGACGATATTTTATTTTAAGCATGAGATGTCAAGGATTATATAAAATTTAATTAAAATGTTGACTCTATAATTAGATAAAGCGGCCATACATCTATTTCATTTTATAATAATTTATAAGTAATTAGGATACTCTATTTTAAGCATGAGATGTAAAAGATTATATAAATTTGATTGAAAATAGTGACTCAAAATTTGAATTTTGAAATATTTATAATTAATGAGAATATTTTATTTTAAGCATCAGATGTAACGGATTATATAAATTTGAATGACAATATTCAATCCATAATTAGATAAATTGAACATAAATTTATTTCAATTTGATATGATTGATAATTGACAATATTGATAATAATAAATATAAATAATAAATAATAAAGAAAAATGAATAAAACCGATCAACAGTGTGCTTGATTAAAGGAAACAAATAAGAAGATTGATATTTGATTTATTATTCGTAAACTTAAAAAACAGTCAATCATAGCAAAATACAAAATAGATAAAGAAAATGAACGCCTATGCAGGTTCTCAAATGTCAAACGGATCTGGAAACATGCCTTGTTCCAATAGTTCATCTTGTGTCAACACATCTAATCCGACCCACTAACAAATGCTTTATTTATAATTCCCTTTGAAAGTAAGTATTTATAATTAATGACGATATTTTATTTTAAGCATGAGATGTCAATGATTATATAAAATTTAATTAAAATGTTGACTCCATAATTAAATAAAGCGGCCATACATCTATTTCATTTTATAATAATTTATAATTAATTAGGATACTTTATTTTAAGCATGAGATGTAAAAGATTATATAAATTTGATTGAAAATAGTGACTCAAAATTTGAATTTTGAAATATTTATAATTAATGAGAATATTTTATTTTAAGCATTAGATGTAACCGATTATATAAATTTGAATGACAATATTCAATCCATAATTAGATAAATTGAACATAAATCTATTTCAATTTGATATGATTGATAATTGATAATATTGATAATAATAAATATAAATAATAAATAAGAATGAATAAAAACAATCAACAGTGTGCTTGATTAAAGGAAACAAATAAGAAGATTGATAATTGGTTTATTATTCGTAAACTTAAAAAACAGTCAATCATAGCAAAATAAATAATAGATGAAGAAAATGAACGCCCATGCAGGTTCTCAAATGTCAAACGGATCTGGAAACATGCCTTGTTCCAATAGTTCATCCTGTAATAGATATGACAAAGAATTTGACAATTAATATGAACGCTGTATAAAGAAATATTAATTTTGTAATCATTAAAATTATCTAACGACATTAACATCTTACCACTGTATTACTAACGCGATTCGTATGCCTCTGTAAAAATTCAAAACTTGAAAGATCTTCATACCATTTTTTACATACACTTCTAAACCAACATAGTGATTTGTGAGGGAGCCTAACAAAAATTTCCATGATCACGACATCAAACGGAATTTGATCCATTATACGAAACACCTAGTAAAATGGAAACGTATAATAAAACATAAATGATATTAGTTTGTATTGATACATGAAAAAGAGATTGTGTATTACTTAAGAATTTTCCATAGTACCTGGTTGAAGAAACCAAAGAATAGGTTGAAAGTTGATATGTAATGGAGATGTATGTTGTAATTTATATAAAATGATATTATAAATGGAATGTTCTTTTATGAAGGGAAATTTAAATTAATTTTAGTAAACCGGTTGGGATTCACATATGATAAGCAAATTCTTGTATAAATGTAAAGAATTGTTAAAAATTAATACATATACTACTATCTGTAAGTATACATTCACTGGTGATTTAATTATTTATTTAAAAAAACCCCAAAAAAAAGTTGACTAAAATAATTTATATACTAAGAATGTTATTATAATGTTAGGTTTATAATGTTATATTTGGATTGTACATTGTTAATAGTTATGTATAATAATATGTATATATTCTATGAATAAATAAATAACACAATTAAAAACATTTGTACATAAAATTTAAAATATGCAAAGAATAATTAATAATAACTCTTTATTTATATTCAATATCAAGAACTACAATAACTATAAACATAATTACATACAAAAAATGCAAAGCCTGATCAATACTATCATCTTCTATGGATATATAGATCACAAACCACAATAAAGTGATTAACAATAATTTCATGCTATTGATATAACAATGCAAAACCACACTAAAAATAAAACAACATCGATGTTGGGTAACAAACTAACATCACGTCAACGCATTAAAGTATTGAATTTCAATGTAATAAAAATAAAAGTTTTTAATGCTAATGTAATAAAAAAAACGACGTATAATAAATATAACTCGACATACAAAAAAAATACAAATGCTAATTAATAATATCATCTCTTATTGATATAACGATAATAAACGAAAATCAAGATAAACCGCAACAAACATTGAGTAAAAAGCAACATCAAGTACTGACACAAATGTTCTGAATACGATTGAACGAAAAAAAACATTGAAAACTTGTTTGAAGAAACTGAGATGTTTATTAGATTCTGAGACTACTTTTCCAGATTTGGATTCAAAAGACCCACCTTCACATTCAAACCTTCATTGTTCTCACAATCACCCGTACGCGGTTTAGTTGCAGACTGAGATGAACATAAATCCACATCATAAATGGCATCCAAATTACGCTTAAGTTCATTCTCCAGCATCTTCGAAGAACAACAATTATCCACTCCGGAGGGTGTAGTAAACATGCTATTGTTCAAATTGGACATCGGCGTGTCGTCATCACTGGTACGGGAAACAGAATCCTGTAAAATAAAATTAAAAAGGTAAAAAAACAGTTGAAAAAATAAGGTGAATGACAAAATATTGAAGCATTAGAGAACTAAAGAATTTGTTTCACAGACCCGGATTTGGATGTTAACAGTTGGATTTGAATCAGAAGGAACAACATTTAAAGGTTCATCATCAGCAGACTGTATTTATTTCATATGTTTCAATAAATGTTGTAAAGTGCTATAAGTTTTATAACAAAAAGTAAAGCTAATGTATAGAATAATTTTCGAACCTGGAAAGCATCAAAATGCCTATCAAGATCTTTGCTGATTGCAGGATTTTCAATCAACTTCGACACCGAGTAGCCATCTGATTTGTTTTTTATGTTAAACGAACCTATGGCTATCTTAAACGCAAACCTCCTATTTAGCAATGCCTTCTGCTCCTTGGGAAAGTTACCTTCGCTGGCTAACTGTTTGATACACATTATTATAAAGTTAACAATGTAACATAAAAACATTAAAACGTATAAAGCAATTAAGGAAATGGTATGTGGAAAATATAAGTTACCTCCATGTTTTTATCCAACAGCTGTTTTGCGTTAACCTTTATCAGTTTAACAACTTCACGTTCAAAGAACGTCAAAGTAACAATAATGTGATTGTCGTAAATTATGGAAACTAAAATAATGTGATTGTCGTAAATTATAGAAACTAACACAAAATTTGGAAGCAATTAAACTTTAATATAAGTTATCTTGATAAATTTGGAAATACGTTACAATTTAGACAACTTTGATAAGTATCCATAATTGATATAAATTTCAAAAATTCAAATTTTGAAATAATCAGTCAAAACAATTTACTTAAATAGTTAAATATTATTCAAACTTAAATTCAAAACCAATGAGCTTAATATATTCATAATATAATCAATATCTAGATGATTGTGAAAAAAAAAATCAATCACATTCATGGACCTGAGAAGAAGCTCAAGACCACTGATTCAATTCATACCTTAGTTGTCGAATGAAGAATGTTGTCTGGAAAAAAACTAATCTTCACAATCAGTACATTGCTAGAATGCCTTAATAAACCCTTACCATCTTGTCGGATGAAATACGAAGAATATCAAAATAGAATACGAAAAATTGAAGAACGCAAATCAAATAACAAATCAGAACAAAATCCATGCCCCTGAAAACATAAAACGAACCTGTCCAAGAAGTTTAGCATCTAAAACCATAGACAAATGATCAGCAAATCATACATAATGGCATAACAATTATTGCACCAAAAGTCTTTAACAGCCAGTGTGTAATCTCAACAAACATTATCAAAATCGTACCTTAACATCAAGAGCCAAAATCATTGCACCAAAAAACCTTTAACATCCCGCCGCACCAAGAACGAAGCTCACAACTTACTTGAAGGTAATACACAAAAATTCTCAATAGATGTAATCTGAACAAAAATAAACAATAATATAAACAAATCAATGTAGCCTTAATCTTAATATAAAATCGGTAAAACGAAGTTGAAACAAAGCAAGATATTGTAAGATAAACTAACATTGGAGTGAAGAATTGAAAACGTTAACACCTTCATCCTTCCTTGAACCATCGTTATTAACTCAGACCATACAGGTATCATATATAGCAACTTGAACACGAAACCCTAGATCTGTAAACAAACAAACGATGAACTTGTTTTTTTAGAAATCACATACTGAAAGCAGACCGTTTGTTTCCTGAATGATAAACACTGAAAGATGAAAAAAATGTACCTTGAAGATGTAAAATGGATGTTTGATGTCCGCAATCCCATAGAACAAATGAATCACATTGCTAATTAGCAACTCAAAGTTCCAAAATAGGATGAAAATAAAAAAAGATGGCATAAAAATAGACAAAGAAAAGGATTAACAATTGGAACCGATTAACAAAAGAAGTGATACAATAGATAAGGAAAAGGATTAACAATTAGTAAAGAAAAGATTTCTTAATTGCAGCTTGAATCCATGGATCGAAATCTAAAAAGAGAACTTATTTGAAAATATAGAACGTTAGGGTTTCAGTTGTGACCTTGAATCTATGGGATCAGTGGTGAAAAGGTACATGAGAATCACCATTGTCAATTTGCTGAAGAAGATTTTTGGATTTGCGGAAGATGATGCGTAGCGGCGTTAGGGTTATGAAGAAGATGATAGAGATGAAGAGTTCTGAGATGTAATGAAATTAGGATATAAAGGATCCATTTGGATCATTTGGTCGAACCGAATCCTATTCGGATCCCGTGTCCAATGTTTTTTGTTTGTGTATTGAGAATTTGAGAATGGATTCCCTCCCAAACTCAAAATCCACCTCCACCATATCTTGCCACATCAGCAAAAATGGCCAAAATCAAATGCCACCTAGCCCAAATCCATCTCATTTATATATATACTAGGTTATAACCCGCGAATACTCGCGGATCGAAAATTTTAATTTGCATTAATCGAATTGTCATTGAATAAAATAAAAACACATGCTTTCAAAGGTTTTTGATGAACACGTTTGAGAGAGAGAGTATGAACGAATTCGTGAGTTCTTGATGTTATTGTAATTGTGTGATATTTATCTCTTTAGTGATCTCTCCTTATATACATCCAAATGGAAACCCTTGATTAGATAATAAGGATAATTACGTCCATCAAATAACTACTAACTAATCTAAAAACATAAAAAAATTCTAAAGATCTAAAAAATCTAAAAGAATTCTAAAAATAAAAAAAAATCTAAAAAATAAAAAAGATCTAAAAGAATAACTGCACAATTCCATCACATCTCTCAAAACTATAAAGGCGCATAACAGAACAACTGGAGCCGGTGTATTTGTTTATAGTTAGTAAAAAACTCCCCTTTTTTCTTCATTTTGACACTCCATTGATTAAAAATATATCTTGTGAAACATATGTCCATCCTTCACTGAAGTAGTAAAAACTCCCTTTTTTTCTTCATTCTGACACTCCACTGATGAACCTCACTTGCACAAATCAAACGGTCATTGGCTGATTTGGAAGATTGTTAGAAAAATAATGATTCACATATGAAGATGGCAACAACTGCATAATAACCCATTCTATAGTAAGAAAGATATAAGAACAAATAAAACAAAATGAAAGCAAACAAATAAGATGATGACCATTTGTTTGGACTCTGGCTTTAGCAGTATCTTGTAGAAAGAAGAACTCATTTGAAGAGATTGGTCAAAGTGATGAATGTTCTACTATGAACCAATTTTAAAACATATATATATGTTGTATCCAGTAATATATATGCAGAAATGCAAAGTTTGGTTGATAATTACCAGAATACAGGACTTAGTGTAAAGCATTACCTTGAAGATTGATGGAAGCATTGTTTCTTAACATATATGAAAGTATCACTGATGCAAAAACAGATGATTCTGTACTTACCTATGCAAAATACCACAAATAAAATGAAATAACTTTCTTTTACCCGATATCTTATTATGCATAGCTAAATCATATAAGTTTTTGTTTAAAAAACTGGGTTTTTCCCTCTGAATGTCTAAGATGAATAATAAAAAAAATACCTGGATAAGTGCAGCTGTTGATCGCCATGCACCAACAGCACTACCAATCGGGACAAAAAGATAGAGAAAAGGATGAGTCAAGGTTTCCATACCAAACACAACATTTCCCATAAAGCCAACCAATAATCTCCATCCATTTGGATCCACATTGAAATGTCACCCGTGAATACTCACGGGTTGGATATTTAAATTTTCTTAAATACAATTGTATATATATTTTAAATAATGAATAATGCGTGACTAATAAGGTATATTAATTAAACGTTAACGTCTTCAAAATTAAAAATAATTTTCAGATATAGATTAGTTGGACAACTAAATTTAAAGCCAAATGCAACTCCACTTTTATTCAAAATTTTATGAGTTGCTGGAAGCATCTCTTCTCTTGACATAAGGTGCTTCAGATATGAGTTATCATACTAAAAGCATCTAATCATAATTAGTCTCATACTAAGAGCATGCAAAACGTTGGTTAAAAGCCCAAAATCCAAACCCGTCACATCACTCGTCACATCATTCCAGACCTCAACCATTTCAAACTTATTTTTTCTTCCAACTCTAAACCATTCAAAACCTCCACGACACGTCTCACTTTACAGTAAAAATAAATAAATAAATGCATGTGTGTATGCGATCCCACTTAATCAAACCGATTTGGTTAGGCTATGAGGTGTGGGGGCTCCATGGGGCTCCATCACCGCCACGTCACCATCCATCACCACACCCTCCATGTGGGGGCTCCATGGGGCTCCATCATGGTAACCATGTATGGCGCCTAAACCTTCAATTTGGACCAATCAAATGTTTTTTTTAATTTTGTTTAATAGGGGCTCCATCCACACCCTCCAAATTAAAGGGGGGCTCCATGGCATGGCTGACGTGGATCCTATGTGGACTTGGTAAAGCCCCATGGGGCTCCATCCACTCCTCATAGCCTTAGCTAAACCAAACCCGACCACCATAGTCAACATCCTATAACGTGGGGTGGTCTAGAACCAGCTGTAATTTATTTTATAAAATGTAATGTAATTACAGAGATTTTGTATTCTTATCAAATTTTGTAATGTAATCATAGCAAGTTATTTATATTTTATTTTGACCTTTAAATACAACTTTTGAATCCAATTAATTAATTTTTTTCTATTTTCTGGTTGGTCGATTGAGTTAATTAGGTTACACGTAATAGATTAAAACCAGTAAACTTTACGGACTAAAAAAAGAACTATATAAGTCATAAGTCTATAAATAAATGAACTTTGTGATACTTTAGGTAAGTATCTTTAATCTTCAAAAGATTCATTAGTGAGCGTTTTGTTAACTGTATATTGAAACTATATTATCATAAATATGATTAGAAGCTATATTATCAAAATAAAAGTCCATTACTTTTCAAACCAAAAGCATTCAGGATGTAAGGTCATTTCATGTAAGCCGTTTCACCCATCATCAATAAAATACAACCGAAATTGATCATTGACACATCGTTAATAAAAATATAATCCGAAATGACCCATATTATTTAGTATAGATGTGTTGAATAAGTTCTTACAAATAAAAACAAACATGTCTTCCTTTGGAACATCATTCTAAACTTTACAAATGTGAATCCACGTTCCGACTCTTCCAAAATCAATCTCACATGCGTAAGTGAGCAATTAGACACATTTTTTTATAAAACTTTGGTTATTAGAATGAAACAAATCATCATATGTGTAAAATAAAAAGACGCCTAGCATTGTAATTGTGACACTCTAGGTTTTCCCGAACAACTCTATTTTGAATAGTGTTAAGTGTATATACATATTAGATGAGAACTTGTGTTACTTCTGTGCATTATGTGGTTTGTGGTGTATTATGTGTACTATATAGTTATAGTTATGATAAGTACGTTGAGCTGAGACAACGGTTCCGACTCGAGATCGCTTGGTCTCGACTCGGAATCTACTGGATTATTATAACAGGCCACTCACCTCATACGCTAGCCGGCCCAAACAGCCGAAGTCCACTCGAGACCGCACAAGGCCCAAGGTGTGTATATAACCCTATAACCTAGCCGACATTCCCCTTCTTACCATCAAAATTATTAGCACAATCCCAAACATTCCTTATCCTCTCTCTCTCTCCTCTCATCCTCTCTCTCTCTCTAGAAAACCTAAAATCCCACTAACATCCTCCACCCCTCTGAGAAGAACTGGCGATATCTAGCTAGGAGACGAGGACCGTGAAGCTCGATCCATCATCCTTACACACCCTACCTTCGGTCAGTGAGTCTGGATTGTTTGCCATGTTTTAATTGTTTGATGATGTGCTTTATAGGTGATTTCTTGATGATATGAGTAGTGTGTTTTGCTAGATTTAAATGATTAACAATGCTCCTTCGATGATGATGTGTGAACTATTTGGTAGAAGTATGATAATAAAGTGATGTGTTAAGATTGTTTAATGAGGTCCGATTCATGACTAGGGTTTTATATGATGCAAACATGATTTAGGATAGGAAAGGTTAGGTGCTCACATGATAGGTTCAACTATAAAACTGATTTGTGATAACATAATGACTGGAACAACAATCTGATGTTATTGCCATGAGGTATTCACATGATTGATGAAATTGTTTGCTGATGTGCTTCCAAAGTTACAAGTATAGATTTAGAATATTGGATTTGAATGAATGTGCATGATGAATAGTTTGGAATGAATGAAGAACTGTATGAATATGCTTAGAATATTTGAAATTTGAGGATTTGATCCGTTTCTGTGTGTGTACAAAATTGGGAGCATGTTTGTGCAAGATGATTGGATAGTACAAAAGTTAGGACAGGTTCTAGAAAGATTCCTCAGTGGTCTCGACTCAACAACTGTCTCATTTCGGTTGCGACTCGAGACCCAGCGGCATGCATCAAGGACCCGAGACAGTCAAGATCTCGACTCGAGACCTCCTGTTCTCGACTCGAGACTAAGCTCGAGACTTCCGAGGTTGCGACTCATACTTGCATGACTCGAGACCTCTCGGTCTCGACCACTACAACCCGAGACCACCTAGTCTCGACTGGAACTACTTGACTTAGTACCTGGGCCATAGTCTTTGGGCGCACTGTTAACCGAATGGTTTTGGGCTGTGTATTCCGGCTACTGTTTGACTGGGTTGTGTGTTGTTTAACTGCTTAACTGTTAGGATAGGCCCGATACTGTACACGCTTGTATGACATATATGTAATGTGTTAACTGTTACTAGTCGACTGATCAAACATTAGAACAAGCACTTTAACTTAAAGGATAATTGTATGATATGCATGCTATGTGTTAGTTATGTGTAGATTCTACGTGACTTATTGTACCCGGGCTTAACCCATACTGGTAACCATGTTAAGACGTGGTGACCTGCACACTTGACCAAGTAAACTAAACTGCCGAGCAACCCAAGGTGAGTTCACAACTTAAAGCATGCATTCCCGGTGGTTTGGGAAACGGACTTAAAAACAACACTATCCCTTTGTAAGGGATACAAACTTACTTTTCTTCCCTTGTTACTGGGATACAAACTTAGTTAATTATTGTTTATACGGTAATGCAACAAGCAACACTAAACGAAACTCTATCACTCAAGTCCTCACTACATAATACCGATTAATCGTCGGGGCCTGGCGAACGGGTTATTAGTTGATAGCGATATTTAGGTGTAACCAGCCTCACACCGACCCTTGTTACTGGGAACGGGAGTGAACTAATGTACTCTGGCAAACCGTCAATGATGATAGAACATTGACAAACGGGGCACTGCGGAAACGTACGGTTAAGTAAGTATTCGGTATTGGAAAAACAGTTTAGTAGCTTACTTGTGGGGTAGCTCCCCATCGCATGTATAAACGGATAAATTAACTAGCGAAACAAGTTTTTGGTAATTAAAACTGGACAACTCGTGAACTCGCCAACATTTTTGTTGATACCCTACTGCATGCTTTGCAGGTACCCAGTGACTCAGGAGCTTGCTACTTGGGGATGTGTAGTGGTCGTCTAACCCATGCGTTGGGTTCTAAATAAACTTGAACTATGAACCTTGTTTTAAATTGTTTGCCTATGCTTCCGCGACTTACTCAGACTGTTACTTAAACTTAAACTCTTGAACTTTAAACTATGATGTTTACTAACCATTGTGGTTGGCGAACATTTTTATTACTAACCAACGCTCAGTATAATTGGTGGCTGGATCCTGATCAGTCACGCCTCCAAGCGGTGGTACTCCGCATGTGGATTTTGGGGGTGTGACAGATTGGTATCAGAGCCATTGGTTATAGTGAACTTGGTTTTAAAAAGGAAGTCTTTTTGAGAAAAACCAGACTATAACCCGTGACTCGTGACGACACTACACTCCAAGTGCAAGACTCAACGCATTAGACCTCATAGCTCTCACTTATGTTTACTTGTTGTTTGTTTAAGTGCTTATGTGCTAATATACATATTAGTGTGCCTAGCTAGATGTATACACAATCCCCCCCCCCCCACATTCTTGTTTCACTACGACGTCTTTTCTCACTCTGTGTCTTCTGAACATCAAGATAATGATCGGACTCGATGGAGATAGCATAACCCTGACAAGGGACCAGCCGGCGGCCCTGATAGACGCTCGGGTCGCTGAAGCCTAGGCAACCAACCCAGAAGGACCATCCACATACACCCAACCCCGAGTTGGCACCCTCAGGGCGTTCTTGGAATGCAAACCACTCCCCTTCGACGGCACGGAAGGAGCAGTAGGTCTTTTACATTGGTTCAGGAGGATCGAGTCTGCGTTCGAAGAAGGTGAAAGCCCAAGTGACAAACGAGTAGAGTACGCCACTAGCACGTTTCTAGGAAAAGCGTTTTCATGGTGGAACGCGCAAGTCCAGATGCTCGGATTGGCAGATGCAAATGCCACTCCCTAGGATGATTTCAAGGATCTAATCAGGGAAGAATTCTGTCACAGGGATGACATGCAGAAGCTGGAAATGGAATACTATGGGTTGAAGATGGTTGGCTCAGAGATCGAAGCATACACAAAAAGGTCCAATGACTTAGCTGCCTTATGTCCTAACTTATCGCAGCCTCCCTTCAAGCGAATCGCACTCTACCTTGGGGGCTTAGTCCCAGAAATCCAGGGTTCAGTAATTGCAACCAAACCCCCTACAATCCAACACGCCATCCGTCTAGCATATCATTTCACAAACCAAGCGATGGAAGAAGGCAGGTTGCCCAGGCGTTTAACTGCTACAACTAATGCTCTGGATCTCAACAAACGCAAGTGGGGTGACTACCAAAGTGGGAGTCCCAGCACTATACCACCTCAAGCTCAACAAAGGAGGGTCGTTGGGAGCGAGGGCCCTGACCCACGAATGGGTGGTTACCAAAGAAAACGACCCAAGTGTAACAAGTGTGGTCGACATCACAACGGGCCCTGTGCGAAGAACAAGTGTCAGCGATGCAACAAGATGGGGCATGAGGCCAAGGATTGTAGGAGCCCTCATCCCGCAAGGCAGAACCAACCGCAGCAGCAGCAGCATCATGGGAACATTAGGGGTTGTTTCCAGTGCGGAGCCGAGGGGCACATTAAGAAGAATTGTCCCCAGTTGAACCAGAACAACAACCCGGGTGCTGGGGATAACAACAACACCAACAATGCTGGAAATGGTACAAGAGGAAGAGCTTTCGTGACTGGAGCTGGATAAGCGTGGAATGACCCCAACGTTGTAGCAGGTAAGTTTCTACTCGATGATCGTTATGTTTCCATCTTATTTGATTCTGGAGCAGATGCTAGTTATGTATCCCTACGTATTAGTAAGGAGCTTAAGCGTACGTCTACGTTATTAAGTTCTAAGCATATCGTCCAGCAGACTAACGATAGAAACATCGAGGCCTCACCCGTTGTCAGTAACTGCAACCTTATATTGTCTGGTCGGACCTTTCCCATCGACCTCTTTCCTATCGTACTCAAAAGCTTCGACGTCATCATTAGTATGGATTGGTTATCCAAACTGCGGGCTGGAATCCTCTGTTGAGAGGAAATCATTTGTATTCCACGTCCTTCGTGCAAACCCCCATCGTTCAAGGTGACAAAGGCGGAGAAGTCACCGGCATAATTTCGTACTTAAAAGCCCAGAAGTGTTTATGAAAGGGGCACACTGCTATCTTAGCACTTGTCACCGACACCCAGGAAAGGGAAAAGAGGATCGAGAATCTTTTCAAATATACGTAACTACCCGAGGTATTACCCGAACTCCCTCCCCACCGTCAGGTCGAATTTCAAAATTGAGCCAGCTCCCGGAGCAGCACCGAGGGCTCAGGTGCCTTAACGACCAGTTCCCGTAGAACTGGAGGAACATTCTACGCGACCACGAGAACATTTCTACGCACTAGTTCGTCACTCTAAGGGAAACACTAGTGCTCCTTGTTAAGAAGAAGGATGGCACATTCCGTATGTGCATCGACTATCGTGAGCTGAACAAGGTTACCATCAAGAACCGTTACCTACTCCCACGTATCGACGACCCGTTTGATCAGTTGCAAGGATCAAGCTACTACTTTAAGATCGACCGCGATCAGGTTATCATCAGCTGAGAGTCCGTGAGGAAGATATCTCCAAAACTGCGTTCAGAACCCGTTATGGTCACTATGAACTCTCGTCATGACTTTTGGAATGACCAACGCGCCTGCGGTTTTATGGATCTCATGAACTGAATGTGCAAACCCTACCTCGACAAGTTCGCGACTGTGTTTATCGACGACCTCTTAATCTACTCAAGAGGTCAAGAGGAGCAGTAACAACACTTGCGTCTTACCCTCGAGCACATCTGCAAGGAACAACTGTACGCCAAGTTATCGAAATGCGACTTCTGGCTTCGAGAAGTCCACATTCCTTGGACACGTGGCCAATAAGGATGGAATTCACGTCGATCCAGCTAAGATCGACTCTATAAAGAATTGGCCTACCCCTAAGACACCGACCGAAGTTCGCCAATTCTTGGGATTGGCAGGATACTATCGTAGATTCATCAAGGGATTTCAAAGATCGCTCAACGCCTTACGACTCTCACCCAGAAGGGCATTTCTTACAAGTGGAATGATACTCAAGAGCGTGTTGACGCTACGCGAGAAAGTTATCACCTATGCTTCTCGACAACTCAAGATTCACGAAAGGAACTACACGACGCACAACTTGGAACTCGGAGCAGTCGTCTTTGCACTCAAGATATGGAAACATAACTTGCACGGTACCAAGTGCACGATTCACACCGATCACAAGAGCCTCTAGCATATTTTGGATCAGAAGGAGTCGAACATGAGGCAACGCAGATGGGTGGAACTCCTTGACGACTACGAATACACAATCAAGTATCATCCAGGCAAGGCCAATGTGGTGGCCGACGCCCTCAGCAGAAAGGAAACCAAACCTGAGCATGTTCGTGCTCTATAGCTCACTATCCACGCAAACTTCCCTAGTCAGATCCACAACGCTCAAGTTGAAGCACTTAAGGGAGAAACCCCCCCCCCCTAGCCAAATCCCTGCGGGGCATGGAGAAGCAGTTGGAACTCAAGGACGATGGTAATCATTACGTTGCTGGCCATATCTGAATCCCACCTTATGGAAATCTCCAAGAACTAGTTATGGACGAAGTGAACAAATCTCTCTACTCGATACATCCTGGTACGGATGGAATGTAACACGATCTTAGATCCTATATTGGTGGCCTAACACGAAAGTCCTCATTTCTAAGTACGTTAGCAAATGTTTAATATGTGCTAGGGTCAAGATCGAATACCAGAAGCCGCCAGGCTTGTTGCAAAAACCAGAACTGCCAAAATGGAAAAGGATTGCCCATATCAGACAACGCATGGCGGCAGCTCGTGACCGTCAGAAAAGTTACACTGATGAAGCGTAGGAAACTGCTAGAATTCCAGGTCGGTGACCGAGCTCTACTTAAAGTCTCACCCTGGAAGGGTGTGATTCGTTTTGGAAAACGGGGCAAGCTTAATCCGCGGTACGAAGGACCATTCGAAATTACCGAAAAGATCGGTAAGGTCGCTTACAGATTGAATCGGCCTGAAGAACTGAGTGCGGTGCACAACCTCTTTCACGTGTCTAATCTGAAGAAGTGTCTGTCAGATGAAACACTCATCATTCCTTTCAAGGAACTAACTATTGACGAATAGCTACACTTTACTGAGGAACCGATTGAGATCACAAATCGAGGAATCAAAACCCTCGAACGTAGCCAGATACCTATCGTACGAGTTCATTGGAACTCGCGTCTTGGCCCAGAGTTTACCTGGGAACGGGAAGACCAGATAAAACGCAAATATCCCCAGTTGTTCCCTAACGAAACTCCCAGCACTGGAGCTACAACCGAATTTCGGGACGAAATTCCAAACTAACGGGGGGATGATGTGACACCCCGTTGAAACGTTCTCACTCATACTAGCTTGACAGTGACTGCCTTAACTTTCGGGACGAAAGTTCTCAAAACTTGGGGATAATGTGACACTCTAGGTTTTCCCGAACAACTCTATTTTGAATAGTGTTAAGTGTATATACATATTAGATGAGAACTTGTGTTACTTCTGTGCATTATGTGGTTTGTGGTGTATTATGTGTACTATATAGTTATAGTTATGATAAGTACGTTGAGCCGAGACAACGGTTCCGACTCGAGATCGCTTGGTCTCGACTCGGAATCTACTGGATTATTATAACAGGCCACTCACCTCATACGCTAGCCGGCCCAAACAGCCGAAGTCCACTCGAGACCGCACAAGGCCCAAGGTGTGTATATAACCCTATAACCTAGCCGACATTCCCCTTCTTACCATCAAAATTATTAGCACAATCCCAAACATTCCTTATCCTCTCTCTCTCTCTCCTCTCATCCTCTCTCTCTCTCTAGAAAACCTAAAATCCCACTAACATCCTCCACCCCTCTGAGAAGAACCGGCGATATCTAGCTAGGAGACGAGGACCGTGAAGCTCGATCCATCATCCTTACACACCCTACCTTCGGTCAGTGAGTCTGGATTGTTTGCCATGTTTTAATTGTTTGATGATGTGCTTTATAGGTGATTTCTTGATGATATGAGTAGTGTGTTTTGCTAGATTTAAATGATTAACAATGCTCCTTCGATGATGATGTGTGAACTATTTGGTAGAAGTATGATAATAAAGTGATGTGTTAAGATTGTTTAATGAGGTCCGATTCATGACTAGGGTTTTATATGATGCAAACATGATTTAGGATAGGAAAGGTTAGGTGCTCACATGATAGGTTCAACTATAAAACTGATTTGTGATAACATAATGACTGGAACAACAATCTGATGTTATTGCCATGAGGTATTCACATGATTGATGAAATTGTTTGCTGATGTGCTTCCAAAGTTACAAGTATAGATTTAGAATATTGGATTTGAATGAATGTGCATGATGAATAGTTTGGAATGAATGAAGAACTGTATGAATATGCTTAGAATATTTGAAATTTGAGGATTTGATCCGTTTCTGTGTGTGTACAAAATTGGGAGCATGTTTGTGCAAGATGATTGGATAGTACAAAAGTTAGGACAGGTTCTAGAAAGATTCCTCAGTGGTCTCGACTCAACAACTGTCTCATTTCGGTTGCGACTCGAGACCCAGCGGCATGCATCAAGGACCCGAGACAGTCAAGATCTCGACTCGAGACCTCCTGTTCTCGACTCGAGACTAAGCTCGAGACTTCCGAGGTTGCGACTCATACTTGCATGACTCGAGACCTCTCGGTCTCGACCACTACAACCCGAGACCACTTGGTTGCGACTCGAGACCTCTCGGTCTCGACTCGAGACCACCTAGTCTCGACTGGAACTACTTGACTTAGTACCTGGGCCATAGTCTTTGGGCGCACTGTTAACCGAATGGTTTTGGGCTGTGTATTCCGGCTACTGTTTGACTGGGTTGTGTGTTGTTTAACTGCTTAACTGTTAGGATAGGCCCGATACTGTACACGCTTGTATGACATATATGTAATGTGTTAACTGTTACTAGTCGACTGATCAAACATTAGAACAAGCACTTTAACTTAAAGGATAATTGTATGATATGCATGCTATGTGTTAGTTATGTGTAGATTCTACGTGACTTATTGTACCCGGGCTTAACCCATACTGGTAACCATGTTAAGACGTGGTGACCTGCACACTTGACCAAGTAAACTAAACTGCCGAGCAACCCAAGGTGAGTTCACAACTTAAAGCATGCATTCCCGGTGGTTTGGGAAACGGACTTAAAAACAACACTATCCCTTTGTAAGGGATACAAACTTACTTTTCTTCCCTTGTTACTGGGATACAAACTTAGTTAATTATTGTTTATACGGTAATGCAACAAGCAACACTAAACGAAACTCTATCACTCAAGTCCTCACTACATAATACCGATTAATCGTCGGGGCCTGGCGAACGGGTTATTAGTTGATAGCGCTATTTAGGTGTAACCAGCCTCACACCGACCCTTGTTACTGGGAACGGGAGTGAACTAATGTACTCTGGCAAACCGTCAATGATGATAGAACATTGACAAACGGGGCACTGCGGAAACGTACGGTTAAGTAAGTATTCGGTATTGGAAAAACAGTTTAGTAGCTTACTTGTGGGGTAGCTCCCCATCGCATGTATAAACGGATAAATTAACTAGCGAAACAAGTTTTTGGTAATTAAAACTGGACAACTCGTGAACTCGCCAACATTTTTGTTGATACCCTACTGCATGCTTTGCAGGTACCCAGTGACTCAGGAGCTTGCTACTTGGGGATGTGTAGTGGTCGTCTAACCCATGCGTTGGGTTCTAAATAAACTTGAACTATGAACCTTGTTTTAAATTGTTTGCCTATGCTTCCGCGACTTACTCAGACTGTTACTTAAACTTAAACTCTTGAACTTTAAACTATGATGTTTACTAACCATTGTGGTTGGCGAACATTTTTATTACTAACCAACGCTCAGTATAATTGGTGGCTGGATCCTGGTCAGTCACGCCTCCAAGCGGTGGTACTCCGCATGTGGATTTTGGGGGTGTGACAGTAATTAGCAATAGTATAATAGATTCATTTCTTCTATTTAATACCATGCATTGCACTAACGAAGACAAAAGCCATCAAAGGATAAAAATAATACAGAGATGTTTTAGTTGCATTGTGAAAATGATTACTTGATTATTAATTTTTATGTTTAACTGATGTTCATACTGTGAAAAGAAAAAAATATGGAACTTCGTATGATATATTTAATTCTGCAAATTATTAAACAAATTAGACAACCATTAGGAATTCTTCTAGTATCACGATCCTGAATAAACTCAAGGCTAATATGTTATTATGTATATACATGTATTGGTGTAACACGTAGCTTTATTGTTTTAGTTTAAGTTTCTTATGGTATTGGTCGATATCCCACACGTAGTATAACATACGAATAGCTAATCTAACTAATACGACAATGTAAACGATTCAGACATGCATAGTTACCGATACGAAGCTCTTTCAAAACCGAGGCGTGTATCACTCCTTTGTTGTTGACCACTTGACACATGTTTGACTTCCATCAACAGCGAAGAACAGTTGACTTATGTTGACTCCAATCAAACAGACCACCAAAGCCATTCCAACTTCCAAACAAACTCATCTCAGACCTGGGTCGCCACGAAACACCTCCTGAGCATCCACCACCACTGTTCCAGTGGTTCAGGTCGGTAGGTCGGTTTCTGACACCTACAGACACCGTGAATAGACATAGTTCCTCATCGACAACCAGTATAAATGGCAAGCATCATACATCGTGTTCAAGTTGTTATTCAGGAAGCAAACTGAAAGAAATAATCTTACGTTAATAATTGGTATCCTTAAAAAAAGTAACCATCACCTTCAATTATCAGATCTTCAGCACATGAATACTGCATTCAGATCCGACTGACATCATCATCTCCGCTTCGTAATCGGAGTCTCGCCAGTGTCGCCAGAGACAAATAGTTAAGTCAGAATCATCTTCACATACGTCGACCACCACTACCATACACAATCATCACTGTCATCTTGCTGCTTTTCTCACGTGAATACTCTTCCCGGTTCTCTCTCTTTGTTTTGTTGCCTGAAAGAAAAAACGTGTAACATGGCAAAACAAAAAGGAAAAGGTTGGTGGTCAAAACCAAAAACTAAAAAAAACTACATTGGTGCTAAGGTGATGATTCTTTATATGTATAACAAAAGCTGATTCAGAATAATAGTCCATTATTTTTAAAACTAAAAGCATTCAGGAAGTCAGGTCATATATTAGGGCAAAATAGACGAATCTGCTTGAGATGAGTATCACATGTTAAAACACCAAAATCGTCTCATTAAAGCTCAAATTGCGCACAATCATTTGCCTAAACACACAAAGAAAATAAAATAGATGAAGATCCATGTATTACACTATATCTTATATTAAAGACCATCAAGTCTGCACAAATTAATGTATTTTAAAATTAGATATTTCCGACAGAACATCATAACCATTTCACCATGGGTAATTGAACCATTTCATTAGTTAGAGCATATAATCAAAAGAAGGCGGTGACACCTCTATTCCTACATGTTCAACCATTTGCTTTTAAAATTGTGCACACAAAAGACAGACAACTATCAACTGAATTAAAAGGATACAAAGGTAGATAATGAGAGTTTACCATGTCAGGAGATGGGCCAGCCCTGTCTTCATTAGGAGTTGGGCACTGGTTCTTTCCTTTTGAAGAAGATGGAAAACAATGCGTCTTGGGACTGCGAGTGTGGCTTCTGCTGCTGCAGTCAAGGGGACTCATTGGCATCCCTTCATGGTCCACACTATTTTCTCTTTTTTAGGAGATCTTGAACGACTGTCACTAAAAAGGGAAACAAATTAAGAAGCTACTGTTAACAAAATCACAGCAAAGTTATGAAGGTGGTAAAGCTTGTCCAAAGCCTATTTTCCAAATATTACTTATTCCTCGTATTCGCGAAAGATATGTAAAGAAACTAAATTGTGGAGAGGTATGTAGTAATCTAAAAGATTTAGATTCTCTGGTGTAAAGAATCCCATAGCTGAAAATCAAAAGTCAAAGGTTAAAGATCAAAAGTCAAACCATCTCATTTATCTTCCAAACAATAAATAAAAAGAGATTTAACACAACTTTTCTTAGGTTTCCACTACCCAAAGTGACATCAATGTGCAGACCTCTCTTACAAAAGATGTTCTTTTTTATAATAATTTTAGAAGAAAATTTGACATTTAAATTGCAATCATAAGATATCAAGTTTTATAAACCTTACTCCCCGAGCTAATATGGGGATGCATCTCCATTCATTAACATACAAACACACACATATATCAAGGCCAGAAATAACTTATTCAATAACACAATTGGAGTTATTTTAACTAATAATTAACAAAAATTAAAACCTCATGAATGTTTAAATTGTTATTTACTTAAATTTGGGTGAAATAATAAAAAGAAAACATAAATATCCACATAACCGGCTTAAATTGAGATCTATATATGAATTAGATCAGGATCTATATATGTTTAAAATATAAAGTTATGACTATATTTTTTCTAAAACAAACCATTTCAACCCGAACCCATTGTGATTAGGTACCCCACATCCGATTCAAACCCATCACATTTCGGACAGAGCTGGTTTGACACGAACCCTTATCATCAGTTACTTTACCAGAACCAACTATTTCAACGCAAAGATTTTGAGCATAACCGTCCTGATCTAAACCTCAACAATCAGTTATTTGACCAGACCAAACGTTAAATTAGTTGGTTTGATTGACTTTAAGAGCTGTAAAATTGTGACCCATTTCGCCAAGAATTGTATGATACTTAAGGCAATTTGTTCGAAAATAACTAAACCTTTAAACAAATAATGATAATTGGAAAACAAATGGTCTCGATAACCCAATATGGTAGTATTTATATTATTTGCATCAAAGCTTCCAAAACTTAAGTGTGAACAATTGGTAGTATTGTCTTGCAGATGATTTGATTTGGAATTTTACTAAAGAAGGGGCATTATCTTCAAGTTGTACAATGCCCTCAACTTTCTTGTACACTAAGCTTAAATCGTTCAAAAAACAAAAAAAACTCATGGGACGACTGAAGTTTGTTTTACATGAACTCATGGATAATAATCAAAAAGGTTAAAGGCAATGAACATCCCTATTTGAAAACCTTTTTTTAATCAGGAAAGCAGTTTCGATTAGGAACTTTGGTTGTGTAATCTTAATTTTCAAGCATCCCTACATAAACGTTGCAAGTAATTTTATTCTAAGAAAATTATTTTGACCTGTCTTGCCACCTATAAACTTAATTAATAACTCACTTGCAACCAATGGCTGGAATCAAATCAAAATTCCCAACTGTAATATAGAAAGTAAAAACAAAAATATGAATAAAATCGATATGCCATTATCTCTTTCTCAGTGTGAGCTTCCCTAACAAAATTGGAATGACATTCAATAGCCAGTGAAAACAAACCATACCTTGATCTGCTCGAGCAGTGGCTCCACCCTTGGCCTTTTGCGACTGGATATAACGGGTCGTACTGGAAAAGAAAGCATCTGCAGTTGGATCTGGCGGCGTCGCTTTGCATTTCAGTTGTAACTAATTCAGTAAGTCCCTGAATTGAAGCAACCATGATTTGTGTGTTTCCCTTATCAAAGAATTAAAGGTACCTGAAAGTACATTGCAGTTGCACACACCCATGTCAGATTATTATATATATGGCACGGGTTTAAAGAAATTAAAGAGGTTAGCAATTTGTCCAATGTACTAATAAATGAGTCGATTTCGGTCGTGTTATTATTTATAATAAAAAAGTAGTTAAAAAGGGAATAGGTGATAAATGTTCCAGATTCCACTTAATATAAAAAAGACAGACCTTTCACCACTGAGATAATGGATTCTCGTATAGGAAAAATAGAAAGAATAATTAGATAGGTGCATATATATATAAGCATCTTAATCTTCCAGAAATAACTGAAATTTACAA
Organism: Helianthus tuberosus; assembly: GCA_030545235.1. Lineage (NCBI taxonomy): Eukaryota > Viridiplantae > Streptophyta > Magnoliopsida > Asterales > Asteraceae > Helianthus > Helianthus tuberosus. The sequence goes on along the minus strand of CM060351.1, from coordinate 125,588,476 downwards.
AATTGCTGATTAATCTTATTCCCGCCACTCCTATAGTTTACTCAAAGCAGCATAAGTGCCCGGCATATTTTCAAGAAAAGTTACAAGCTTCCATTCGCATGAAACTGAAGTTTCATAATTAGAAGTAAATAATGATCATGAGTGTTGTTAGATGTGTAAGAGTTCCAAAAAAACTAACAAATCTTTATAGAAAACCTCTAAATCAAATATACTCATTCACTTAAATTAAAAACCTACTTTTTGTGTTCATCTTCCCTGTGTAAAATTTTGATTAAGGTTTAATCGACATATAACAACATCGATGGAGGTCCGTAGAAAGGCTAACGGAGGTTAGAATTATACCTTAGATCAAAGTGGTGGTACAACAACAGTGAAAAAACCAACAGAATTGAGTTCATCAGCGGTGGTAGCGTGGTGTAGATGAACAACCAAAGCTTGAATATGATAAATTAGAGTTTGTAGTCGGTGATCCAGTCATTAGTGGCTACTGAAGAGGAGATGCGTGATGCGAAGCAAAACTTGGCAGAGATATTTACCCACCGCCTTCCTGAAACAATCAAAAGAACCGATTGCTAATCATCAAAATAATAAGAATTTACAAATTTCTTGTTAACAATCAAAGAACATTTGATAACCTAAAAATTTTCTTTAGCTTTGTTAACACAATTCTTGCAGAAAGTAAAACCTAGAAAAACCCCAAACAGACACCGATTCGTCATGCAAAACCCATAAAAAGCATCCGTTACATAGATCAGCGCAATTCTCAAACTATTACGTGTTCATAATGTAGACTTTCTGAGCTAACAGGTATGAACAACCCATATTTCTAACAATCAACCAATAAAATCATTTCATCGAACACCTCATGTGCACAATTTCTAAGCTAACAGGTGTTTACAATGGAGACTCAGGAAACCATCAGGTCCATCATAGCCCCTAAAGCTTAGCTGCGCATCACAACTTCATACCAGAATAAGGGTCAAAACGAACAACCCAGATTTTCAAAGTTATATAAACATTGCTCTCCATAAAAGGAGAAAACAAAAGAAAATCATCATATGTGAAACGATAAACCATAAAAACAAATAATAAACAACCAATTATATATGTGAATTTGTGATTTTTGAAAGGCACAACCAGACAAACAAAATATAAAATAAAAGTAAAGTAATAAAAGCATAAGCAAGCTACCTACAACTCTGTAAGCGTCGCCACAACATTCCACCACCCATCTCCTCCACCACCATCTCCCACCACCGCATCCTCCTCCATTATCCCTATCGTCTCCTCCGTCATCAAATCCTTTTCAAAAGCAGAACTCAACTTCGCAACCGTACAGGAAACAAACTTACCACGAAACACCGGAAGATCAGTCCATTGGGACCAGATCTAATTATCATAAAAGAATGAATCACGAAACAAATCTAAAATAGATGATGAACAAATCAAAACAACATACCTTTAATAATCAAACTTGATTTAGAGAAGATAGCTTGAATCAGAAATCGCGAATGGGATTTTGGCAAGATCTATTGAATCGGAATTACTTTTTGATAGCTATGATGATCAGAAGATTGAAGACGACGATGAAGGGATTCTGTTAGGGTTTAGAGAGGAAAGAGAGAGTGGCCTCAATAATTGAGAGAAAGGATTTATAGGATCCATATTTGTTAGTCGGTTTCTTTGAGAACCCATAAATCCGACCCGACAATAGCCGGATCCCGCGTCCAATGTATGTTTGTTTGTGTATTGAGCTTGAGAATGGATTTCCCTCCTAAACTAAATTGCCACATCAGCCAAGATGGCCAAATACAAATGCCACCTAGCCCAAATCCATCTCATTTATATATATATATATATATATAGATTACTTATAATTAATACGTACTTTAAATCGTACAAAAAGTATGGTATATTAAATGTCTTCTCTATAATTAGAGTTATAAACTTTTCATAAACTTAATCACAAGGTGTGAACGAGTAACCATACATAATGAATTAAAACGTGTAATAAATCTAAGCGCAATAGTTACACAAAGTTACTTGATAATTCATAAATCTAAAACAATTTCCATGAATTTAAAACATGTATAAAATCTAAGCGCGACAATTGCACAAAGTTACTTGATAATTCATTTCAAAATGTTGTCCTGATTAAAAAAAATTGTAACAGAAATTTGTAGCACTTCCAAAAAAATTCTAGCAATTCTTCATATGTTTTCCTCAGTTCATACCCATGTGACCAATTGCTATTCGAACATACCTGGACCAACCCATTTGATCAAACTATTTCATGGCCTTGACCCACCTATAGTTCCAGGTGTACATTCAACCCAATGTTCATTTTCCACGGTAGAGAAAGGAAAGATATTTCAAAACTATCATAAATTCAATTATATATACTATCAATTTGTTAAAATATACATATATTCCAAAACTAGCGTGCCTTGTTGATCAATCTTCAGGAGTAAAAGCTTTAAACTAAAGCCAAATCAACATGAAAATGAAGTCCACATATCGACTGATCACAAACAGAGGTTAATAGTAATACGGTCGTACCAAATTAATTTCTATTTATAGCAAATATATACCTAACATACAACACATACACAATGACTACTCCAACCAACAAAGAAGGCTCGTTATGCATGGGTGTTCTGATGCACAATCACTAGGCACTACCACTGAGCTAAAACATAATATGTCTCTGTCATCTCAAGCATCGTTTATAAAATTTGTAACATTTCTAGCATTGCACAAGTCTTCAACAAATGAGTTCGAATTTGAACTAATGGTCCCATTCCTTTTACCATCTCTAATCTCTTTCGTCTTCTAGTTCGACCTAAACAAATGCATAAATTTCTGATACCTCTATAATTAAATGTTTTTGCAATCTTATCTTTGTGTAACCCATTTTGACCCTCATACACATAAAAGGAAAATCATGGATAAACTAAGTACCGAGTCGCTTATCAAAGCTTCCTTTGACATATTAGACGCATATGCAGGCTGTATGTCATTATACACAGTCATAACCGAAGCAACCTGCATGGGTGCTTCCTAATTATTTTGTAACAACCCGATATTTATATCAAATCATAGTGTGACAAGTTTCTCGAAAACCCTCCACATAATTCAGATATGTTGAAGGCATAGGGTTATTATCATTAAAAGGGCATAATAAAGAGTCGAGGGGCTGAAACTGCTAAAAAGGCAATTAATTTAGTCTCTGGCGGTCCCTTGCGGACCGCTACAACAAACCTCTTGCTCCTCAAGAGCGTTTAAAAATTTGCACGCCTGATGTCCTTCGGACTGTAAGGCATAACCCCTTGCGGTCGCAAGGGGTGTGTTGACAGCAGATTTGTTGCTGGCAACAGCCTGGTGCCTTTGTGTGCCACCTTTACATGATCCTTGCCACTCTAAACCATATTGAGACACCTGGTATGCCACTAATCTATTCCTAAGCACCTCAGGAAACACTTGTCTCATCCTCATGATTGTGAGGACCGTGATCGCCTTCAATAAATGCTCCGACCGGTTTGGTTATCTACGATCAATGTGCGGAATCCATGCAAGAGATCGACATAAGAACCATACAGATACCGTTAAGATCGCTTCTCATTGATAATTTAAAAGTTACAGAACCTGAGAGAATTTTGGCAGAGCTTCGCTTTGTCTCACCAAAAGTTACATTTCATAAGAACCCAAGACCCCTATTTATAGACTTCACATGCCTTCATACAAACCCCCTGTGGCATCGTACTAAGCCAGGTCTTGACTCTAAGCACACTAACTTGCCTAACATATGTCCCTTCGTACGAAGGCATACATACATGACAAAACCAAACAAGTTAAACACAAACACATACATAGACTTGATACTAGACGTAAGCTACAGACATATGCATTCACAGACTCCCCTTTGGATGTAGCTGTAGTCGTCTTGTATAGTCTTCAATCAACTCTGTCTATTGTTCCTCCTCTCTTTATACTTTCTCTTATGTTCTTCAGCTCGTTCAGCTAACATTCTCTTTCTCCTATGTCTTCCTTCATTTATCCACCATTCACGCTTTTCTTTGGTTCCATCCATCATCTTGGACCATCTGGGAATTTTTCGTTCTGCAGATTCAATCGGAGTTTGATCAGTCTCAAAACTCCCTATTCCCAGTCTCCATCTTGCACGCTTTGCTGCTTCAGCCATCTTTCTATCCATTCATTCATTGTGACGCTCTTCTTTGAGAAACTCTTCCAGTTCAAGATCTCTCCACTTTGACTCCCAGTAGCGTCCTGAATTGATGTCCTTTTCAAAGCAAACTTTCACCAACTTCTAATATCTCAATGCCTGCTCTTTGTCAGCTTCATAATACATAATCTTGTTGAATAAGAGGCATTCAATATCCTTCTTCGAGCAGTTCACAAGCCACATAGGATCAAGAACGTGAATGTATCTCCATAAACCTGTCTTTCCGTCAAACAATGTTATCATCGCTTCGCATGTCTTTGGATTGAAGACCCAGCCTTTGAAATCCTTGTAGAAATCTTGCTCCATCTCTTTTAAAGACATGTTCTTCATACAACGTGGTCGTCTGACATGTAACGTGATATCCTTTTCACCTGTAGCTGGATCAACTTTAACTGTACGCTTCGGACAGTGAGTCTTCCAATCTGGAAAATTCAATGTAGCTTGATACTTTATATACCTCCACAATCTTTGTTCGTAAAATCTAACCTCTGGACCATGAAGACATTGCTGAAGGTTCCTTGTTTTCACTAACTCTTCAACATCCCACCAAGGCAGTGTTCATATATCTTTTAGAAACTTGAAATATTGAACACCATATTCACGTTTGATAGCGTAAACCTTCATGTCTTCCGGATAACCCCATGACAAGATGTCTCCAAGTGATTCGTCTGGATGCCGAGTGAAGAACTTTAATGGTCTTTTGAACTTCCTTTCTTCAACCATTGGCTGTCTAAACCACTTCTTTCTTTCTTCTCTAAGTTCTTCCTCTGAAAGCGTCTTTCGATGACATTCTGTACTAATTTTCTCAGCAACTTTCTTTCTGAGGTCATCTTCGTTGTGAGTGCGGAAAAGTTCAGCAAAAGTAGGAAAGTTATCATCTTGACCGGCATAGTGAAATGGAACATCTTGATCAGAATCAGATGAATCATCTTCAACAATCACATCATTAAAATCATCTGCATCTTCCACAAACTTGAACACATATTCACTATTTGGAGCTGTTGGGATCTCGTCTTCAATATCAAACTTCAAGTTTTCATCATTCATTCCCAAGGCTTCCAACATCGAGTCCCTCGTCCAGTTCTCTACTAGTTCTCCCTCTTCAACATCATGACTCAGATAAATAACTTTGGGAGTATTAGAGAATACCTTTTGAAGATCAGCTTGCTTAGAACCTGAGGTGGACTCCCCCTTAGACTGAACATCTTCTTTTTCCTCATTTTGTTCATCATTGAAATAATCATCAACTTGATCAGCACCTGGTGGTCTCACAATCAAAGCACCACCATTACCACCCTGATCATCATCTTCATCTTTATACTCGTCGACTTTCGAAGTTGTACGAGGTATTGCAATATGAATTCAAAGCCATGGATTTGACATACAAAACCTATGTACTCGCCGGCATTTTTATGCTGACTATTTTTCACATATGTTTCAGGTTCTATTATGTGACGATTGTTGATTGCTTGCTTCACATAGGATGGACGCGGGCCTTAGTGACTTTAAAACTTGAAAGACAATTGTTTGTATTTATTTGGTTTGTATCAAAACAACGAGTCTATTAACGAAATAAAACGATACTTCAAATACCATGTGTTGTGAAACAATGATTCTGTGACATGACTCCCCGACTTTCCGCCGCAGTTTGTTGTATTACGCGGTCGGAGTGTTATAGTAAATTGTGTTACAACCTTAGGCAGGGCCGTCTCTGAAAATGATAAAAAACTTTTGGGCCCCGTGCGAGACAAAAACTTTGGGCCCCTTTCCTATAATATAAACTCATTAATCATATATAAAAAAAACCACAATACAATGATAATTATTGTAAAATAAAAAAAACAAAAGTAGTGTAGCAAAATGAACAAAATTACTTACTTAAGCGAATCGTGAGCCTTTTTTTAGCATTTTGAAAGTAAAGTTCTAGATCAAGTATTTATAATTCATGCCATTTCTTCTCTATATTTCAATGTATCATAATTATCCATGTTTATAGAGTGAATGCTAGCATCGATTAAAAACAATAAATCCTAGCTTTATGTTACAAATAAATTAATACACATAACATTAGTTTCAACACTCTCTGGATAAGCAAAAATAACTAACACTTGAATCCTTTAAGCAAAAAGAACTGTAATATGTGTAAACATATCCAAACTAATTTGGCAACACGAATCTTTTCATACAAAAAAAAAGATAAATCGAGCTAGATATTGAGTTCTTCTAAGTTTATATTGTAGATGGTTAAATAAGAAATTAGAAACCTACAAATTTAAACAAGAAAACATGTAAAGTTTATTATGTAAATGGTTAAATGAGAAGGAAAAAAATTGAAGAAGTTTACAAATTTAGTGAGGCCCAAATTTAAATGTGACTATATGGGGCCTTTTCCCTTGTTTTATAATCAGCCCCCTTGAGGCCCAAGAAAAACATAACATCACATAAAGAAAATAAAAATAGAAAAGTGACAAGCATGGGTTTCGAACCCGGGACTGCCGATTCAATAGAAAGTAGCCGCACCCACTGAACTACATGGTGAATTTGTTTATGCTTTCTACACTAATTGTATATATATTTATATATTTTAAACAATTTTGGGCCTATAGATATTTTGGGCCATGTGCGGTGGCACCTCCCGCACAGGCCCAAAACCGGCCCTGACCTTAGGGTTCTTGTCTTCTTTCTTTTTCTCTCTATTTTCTTTTACATGACAAATATTGGTTGGTAGTCAATGCTCTTCAACCATCATCCCTCTTGTATGAAATTTTCTTTCTTTTTCTTCTCCTCTCGTCTTGCTTCATGTACACATTGCACATATTTAATAGGTTTTAATTATATTATTTTTGTCGCCACCCTAGCGCCTATCACCATAGCTACAACCATTCGTTATTCCCCTTTTTTGCCACTGAACAAATCAGAAATCTAGCACTGACCTTGAGTTTTAGACCGGTGGGTATGGGGAGAATAGTCTCTTTGGAGACTACCCGCCACGTAAGCGCCACGTAATCACGGGAGAATGATAGTCTCTTTGAGGAGTACCCAAGGGTGTGGGGACTAGCCAAGACTACCCACCATTAATAATATATTAATATATATATATATAAAGGAGGAGAGAGAAGTCAGATGGGGGGCATATATATATATATATATATATATATATATATATATATATATATATATAAAGGAGGAGAGAGAAGTCAGATGGGGGGCCACCAGCTTGCCCCGTCTCCACCGTCGGAATCCAGACGGAAGTGCCGAGCCGAGCCCCTTAGGGGCGGTGTGCGACGTTGCTAGGGGGGGGGGGGGGGGGGGGGGGCTGTGCCGATCCCCATACCCATTGGTCTTAAAAACCGAATTGATATTACAAAACATGCACCAACCCTGCATTTTAAAAAGCATAACAAGTTAAAGTCCGGCACTGACCTTTAGTTAAATTATTTTTAATAATTCGGAACAAGGTTTAAATCAGAGACTCTAATCCCAAATTTTTAAAAGTTACCACAAAGATGAAGAATGAAGAAAAACATATAAGATCGAAGTTGAGACAGAAAAATTTACAAGCACGACAAGAATAATCGATATTGTCATCTTTAAAGTTGAATTTGAATTTTTATTTTCCATGTCGGAATCTTCAAATTTAAATTTTATTTTTATTTTCCATTATTTGTTTCAAGTTGAATGGTTTGAGGGGGCATTTTAGTTATATTAGTTAGGATTAACTGAAATTATCTCCTAGAAAGAATATATTAGTTAAGATTTATTGTAATTTCCTCCATCATAAATGGACGACACGTGTCACCTATGGATGGACGTCAACTGGACCTGCTAGATATTTGGAGGACAGTCCGATAGCCACTGCAGTATTACGCCCAGCGGGACGAATGGGGGCGCGCCACGTCACCCACTACCCTGATGGCAGCAAGGGGACAAAGATGATATTTCCCTTGGTCGGACAGCTGGCACCCGCTGGCTAGCTGGCAGGTCTCCTCCTCCTCCTTCATCATTCGGCTATAAATAGAGGACTCCTCCTTCAGGTTTAACATTCTGCTCTCTCTCTATTTCACCTTCAACACACACTATTCTCCTCAGAACAGTACTTATTCTCACGCCGGAGGATGGTCACAAGGAGAACCCCCTTATTCCCCTCCTTGTGGCGAGTCACCGGTATTCTGTTTTGCAGGAATCCAGCGATTGGCGAGTGGAGGAAGAGATTGAACCCTAATACACGAGACAACTCAGCTGGTTAACCAACCAGTGTTTCATCATTATGTAAGAGCATTCATATTGGATCCCTATTTTATATAATATAAAGAAAAGAATAGAGAAAACAACAAAAATACATTACATTGAAATCTCTTGAAATCTCTATAATATAACAGAGAAATATAAAAAAAGAAAAGTACACCTCTATATTTAGAGGTTTATATTCAATCTTCTATATTTTTATTGTGTGTAAGAAAAGGGAAAAAATAATAAAATAAGTGTTTGTAAGTAAGAAATAGATAGAGATAAATACTTGGATGTGAGATGTTTTTGAAAATTTAACAAAATCTAAAGAAATATACATTGAGTTAATTAAATAGTTAGTCCCTGTGGTTTACACAAAATAACATACTTAGGTACTAATAGTTTAAAATCACCTTCTAGGGTATTAACTTTTCATTTTGTAACGTTTGGAGGTATTAACTTCTAGGGTATTAACATAGTTAGTCCCTGTGGTTTGCACAAAATAACATACTTAGGTACTAATAGAATGTGATTTTAAACCTACAAATAACGTTAATACCTCCAAACGTTACAAAATGAAAAGTTAATACTCTAGAATGTGATTTTAAACTATTAGTACCTAAGTATGTTATTTTGGGCAAACCACGGAGACTAACTATGTAATTAACTCAATATATATTTTTATATAGAAAGATATGGGGTTTCCAATAATAAGATACATTATAACCTATTTATTTATAATGTATTTTTATAATAACTTAAATATATTTGGGTGTTTAAAGCCAAATTTAATAGTTCAAAAATTATTGTCTAATTTGAACACAATTGCTTGTAAGACATAATATAATGTGTTAAATAAAAAAAGTTAAATGTTATGGGTCCAAACGGTTGTGTTCATGTCAACACACGAATACACATGTCGTGTTCAGGTCATGTTCATGTTAACGTTACGTTGAACCCACCAACCCGCAAACATGACACATTTAGCAGCCCTACTCAGACTTCGTATCTGGCACCCTGTGGCCACACATTTCTTCCTCTCTTCTCCACGTCGGCTCCACAAGGGCCAAAGATTTCTCACAAAGGAGCATCTACTCTAATCGAAACGAATCGAAAACATTTCCGGCAGCAATATAAAATATGAAGACAACAAAATCCCCTAAATTTTTTTTCCCATTTTCAAATCTTCATGTCATTTACATTCTCTAATACAATCTCACCTATACCCAGCAATCACAAGGTGACATATTATAGTCTAATATGAACAACACCCAGCCTTTTTAGGTGGCTCTTCTTTCTTCTCTTCTGTGTTAGCATCTTGTTTTGGATCTAAAACGACGGTCTTTTTGCTTCCGATTGATGGCTCTTTTTTCAGTTCTTGAGATTGAATCACCTTCTTGCACAAAATGTTGTAAATCTCTTTAACAATTGTTTGAAATGCAGCATTTACATTTGAGGAATCAAGTGCTGAAGTTTCTATGAAAAATAGACTTTGTGTTTCTGCTAATGATTTCCCGTCTGTTGTTGAAACCTCTCTAGCGTCTTTAAGATCCGACTTGTTTCCCACAAGTATTGTAATTACATTCATGTCACAGTGAGCTGGGGAACAAGTTAAAAACAACCCATCAGAAAATCAGTATTATTTGGAGACAACTTGCATTAGAAGATAACCAACTTTATTTGCACCATAAAAGACCCTCTAAATATCATACAATGCTGGTTCAAAAAGTTTCTCAACAAGTCATATAGAGTCAACAAGATCAAAGGCACACAAGCCATGCCAACATTTTGACCTTGCAAATATCATATCTTGCAAAGTGTGGACCCAAACATAACTCAGCATGTTTTGCGATAAATTGCGTTGGAAAATAACCAAATTTGTACCAAATTCTATCAGGAATGAACTTCGTTTGTACCATAAAGACCCTCTTTTGACTTTAAAAAAATGATTTAAGGTAATCTTTAACCTTGACGAACGAGTGTCGCAACTAGTCACAAGAAGTCAGCATGGTCAAAGACACACAAGTCATCTGCTTATAGGGCTGTAAACGAGTCGAGCCGAGTCGAGCCGAGTCGAGCCAGGGTGGGGTCGAGCTCAAGCTCGAAATTAATTCTGGTGGCTAAACTTGGCTTGAGCTTTACGTCGGAGTTAAACGAGCCTAAGAACGAGCCAACGAGCCGAGCCATGGGCCGAGCCGAGCTTAGCTCGAGCTGGGCTTGGTTATAAAAATGAGCCAGCTTGGTTCATGTCATCTTAAATTGAGTTTTTTAGCTAGTTTTTCTCGAGCTTCTATCGAGCGAGCTACGAGCCGAGCTACGAGCCGCGAGCTTTATGAACAGCCCTATCTGCTTATAGCTTGTATGTATTATTTCAAATTAGTGTTTTTTAAAAGCGTTTTTATCGAAATATTTGAAAGATTATAAGCCTTTTTCATGGCAAAACGAAATGATTGTTACCCTAAACAGAAATTAGACCAAAATTGGTTGACCAAAACTAAAGACGGTATTTTCTTAAACTATCAAAAATAATGTTCGTGGGTACTGATTACTAAACTTGATTCTAAATTTTGTAACATTAACGTCAGCTATTTGGTATGATTTATATAAACTTGACTTGTGTGACCAAAAGAGTCAAAATGCATAATTCTTTGACCAAAAAAAGAACATGACAATACTCACTGTGAAGTTCATTAAGCCACCTGCCAACGCTATCAAACGTCTGGCGTCTGCTGACATCATAAACCACAAGAGCCCCAACAGCCCCTCGATAATACGCCGATGTAACTGCTCTAAAACGTTCTTGACCAGCCGTATCCCATATTTGTGCCTTAATTTCCTTCCCATTAACTTCCATTTTCTGGGTCTGAAATTCTACTCCTATGGTTGACTTTGAATTTGAGTAAAACTCGTTTCTAGCAAATCTAGCAAGCAAGTTTGACTTTCCAACACCCGAGTCACCAAGCAAGACAATCTTGAAAAGGTAATCGTCATTTGAACCTTCTGAGTAAAACGCCATCTAATAATTTACGCAAAGCAATATGCTACAAAAACATAATCGAGAATGTGTAGCTTCTTACAAATGGTAGTACCATGAGCAGCATCAAACTTGATCTAATCAATCAGCACAGCGAAATAATAATTAATCTGTATGGATTGCAAATAGATTGTAATGTATGATTTTTGGTGTTGGAAATTATCTGATTTATGATTTGTGCTGATATTTTTAATCATTGGTAGGACCTCTTTTAGCATCTTTATCAAATATCTTACAAAAAAAATTTATTATTCAGAAAAATAACTGTTAATATTATTATTCATTTGGAAAAAATCAAAGCACAAATTATATGGGTCAGACTAACATGACCCGTTTGACCGGCACTAAAAAGTTATCCACTTTGACCCAAACACATATTGTTTCTTTACCCAACCCGCCCAATTTGTCACCTATAAAGTGTTACAAAACGACCCTTACCTATTTATTCTTGCGGTTGTTGAGTTTATGACATACTGTTATTCATTGTAGGCCTTTAATCTCAAACCTGAAATGGTACAAAGAATAATCTTTAGAATTTATGTGCACATAGAAGACGTTTGTTCATAAAACTATCCAAACAACATCTTTCGCTTTTAACTTTTGTTACCCTGTAAGTATTCTACCTTCCAAAGGACACTTTAATCAGTGTAAAAAGTGTATAATAGAAACTTGTATCATGGCCGATAAATACTTAAAGGTATCGGAACTCAGATTAGCTAAAACATTAGATGAGATATTCTGATCGACACGAGTCATCCTTTGAATATTCTAGGACGAAAAACAGGTTGAGAAATCTTTGAGAATTTGTCCACGATATTATTATCCTAAAGAAAAAAGACCCCTTTTGATCAAGGGCGGACCCACGTACTAAGCATAGGTGTCACATAAAATACGCATTCTCATGTGCTATTTGCGCATCAGACAGTCAAGTGATACCGGTTCATCAAACAATATCGAAGAGTGACACCAGTAAAAAAATCCTCTGAAAATTGCTTTTTTTAGCTCCCAAGAAAATAGCAAACAGTTCCAATAACAGTAAAAAATAGCCCTTAATTTGCAAATCATAAAGGATAAACTGATTCATCAAACATTTAATAAAAAAACCCTCTAATTGCCCTTAATGTTTTTTTTGTGCTCCAACAGCATACTAGACAGTTCAATAGCATTCAAATAACAGCCTTCAATTAGCAAATCATAAAATATCAAGATCACTTTTGAGCAGGGGCGGACCCCATAGTTGTTAACGGCGAATAGCGACAAATAGCGATAAGGTACCTATATGCTACATAGCGAATAGCGAAAAATAGCGGGCGCTATTTTATAAATAGCGATACACTAGAATAATTTGTATATGTATATTTAACAAAATACCCCGGTATATATATGCTATTTTACATGTATATTTAACAAAAACCTAAAATCCAGCTATTTTATAGCTTATTTAATTGCTATTTATATTAAAAAAAACAAAAAAATAAAGTGTCGCTATTCTCGCTATCCATCGCTACAACGCTAATAGCGACACTAGACCTATACGCTACATAGCGCGCTATAGCGATCGCTATAGCGATCGCTATTGACAAATACGGCGGACCCACATACTAAACAACTAATTATGCACTACATAGTATTCGATACTCGTTTTTTATGTGTTATTTACATATCCGACTGTCAAGTAAAATCAATACGCCAAACATTTAGTAAAAAATTCTCAAAAAATTGCTGCTTTTTGTGCTTCAGCAACATACTAAACAGTTACAACAATAGTCAAATAACAGCCTTCACTTTGCAAATCATAAAGAACAAATATAACTTTTGATCAGAGGTGGACCCACATACTAAACAACTAACTATGCATTACATAGTAACTGTTACTCGTCTTTTATGTGTTATTTACATATCTCCAACAGCCAAATGAAACCAATTCACCAAACATTTAGTAAATTTAAAACTAACAAATTGTTGTTGTTTATGTTATTTACATATCCAACAGTCAAGTGAAACTGTTTCACCAAACACATATTAAAAAAATCTAAAAAAAGTAGCTGTTTTTGTGCTCCAACAGCATACTAAACACTAAACAGTTTCAATAACTTTCATATAACATCCTTCAATTTCCATATCTTGACCAACAAAAAAGTCAACGAACTTATAATATCCAACACCACATTCACAAAATAGATCCAAATATCAAGATCACCAAAAAAAGTCAACCATAAAAAGATAACTCTGTTAGTGTTTCAAAGATTACTTTACCAACAACAAAGTAAGTACACTTTTAACATACTTTACATGTATTCACAAAATGATTCAAATAAAATTAATGTTTTCTAAACAACCCCACAAATTAGCAACATTAAATTTTAAAAAATAAACAATCTTTATCGAGTTTGAAACTTTTTTCAAGAAGGAGATTATTGAACATACCCTTGAGTTATTTTTGCGTATGAAACAGACCCTTTTTGTCCTGTGCTATGTATTTAGCAATGAGATCAAATCAGGCAATCATAATGTGTATGGAAAATGAATATTATTGCACAATGTGGTTAGAAAAGAGACTAGGGTTTGAGGGAAGGAAGACGAATAGATGAATTGGAGGGGAGTGACGAACCAGATTCAGGGTAATTGAAGAGACAATGGTGAAAATTTGGGCCTTGAAATGGGCTTCTTGAAGTGAAATGTTTTTAGATCAAAAGAAGATCATAAGTCTAATAACGTGTTGCTAAGGGGGCTAAGTTTTTTGAAACAACTTATTAATTTATTGGCTTTTTGAAAAGTCATAAGCTTCAAAATGATGTTTGGTAATGAGGTTGTATGTGAGGAGAAAAAGCCAATAAGTCAATAAGTTACTCCATACTGACTTTTTCCAAAAAGCCAATAAGTCAATAAGTTGTTTCATAAAGCTTAGCCAAACATGCCCTAAATATACTTTTTTTTAATTTAATTTTTTAATTAATTTTACTGGTTATACTTCTCTTTAAGTTTGTAAATGAATACAATCAATCTTTTTATTTTTTATTTATTGAAAAAATTGTATTAGGAAATATCCCTATTTTTATAGGGGTTTATCTATTTTCCATAATTTGAATATTAAGATATACATGCCAATACATATGAACGATCCAAGTAAAACAACATTTGAAGAACCTACTTTTCGAAAAAATACTCCTGAACGACCAAGCTTAAAGAAACAACAACAAAAAAGTCTAGCCAATCCTCAATATTCCCAGAAACGTAGTAATTCAACCACATCAAATGTTGTTGAATACAATTTTATGGACTAGAAATCATGATCTCTGAGACATAGTTCAGACGTGGACAATTCTAAGCCATTAATGAAAGAACCTATTGATAAGAAAAATACTCGTGAATGACCAAGCTTAAAGATGCAACAACAAAAAAAGGTATAGCTGATCCACAATATCATGGTAAACGTAGTTCTTCAACCACGTCAAATGTTGTTGAATATAATTTTATGTATTTGAAACCATCGCCGCCAAGACATACTTCGTAGGCAAATGATTCTGAGTCACTAATGAAAGAAATCCCAAGCATCTTTCACCCGTACATTTCACGTATAAAAAATGTCAATCCCGATGGTAACTGTGGGTTTCGATATGTAGTTGTGGGGTTGGAGATGGATGAAAACTTGTGGAGTTTTATTCAAACTAAACTTGTATGAGAGATGGACATCCACTCAAAAATTTGGAGGCAAATTTTTGACACAGATGTCACCGGAGAGTATAACCGTCTACGTCGCAACATATATTTTCAAGGAAAGAGATATGCAAACGCTGATCATTGGATGAATATGCCCCACACTGGACTCCTCATTGCTCAAAGATTTGGTGTGATTGTTCACCTTTTAAGCATCGCTAGCAATCAAACTTTCTTCCCACTAATGATTGGTCCAAACCAAATTTGTAGCCCTCATCAAGTGATGTCGCTTGTTCATGTTCATAGAAACCATTTCATCCATGTTATATTAGAAGGAGACTATCTGATGCATCTGCCGAACAGTCTTTGGAGTAGCAACCGAAGTGATGTTGCAACAGATTGGGAAATTATGTACAGTTCTCATATAAACTGGTATAGGGAGCTAAAATATCCTACTCCAGACAGAACTATACAATATGTTGGTAACTTCAGTTGTAACTTGTTTCAGTTAAACTTTATTTGTTTTGGTTAAACCTCAACTTTAATTTGTTTTAATTAACCTTCATTTGTTTTTGTTAATGTGTTACTCATCTTGTTTTAAACGTATGGAACTCACATAGTCTTAATGTTGTTTTATTTTTATTGAAGTGTCGATTCATACATATTATGGGGTGAAACAAATTGTGGGTATAATTGTTATTTCAATTCAATTCATGATTCTCTTCACTCATTAGACATCGGTTTTCACTTCATTTTAAGCAAATTCGCTATTCTATGTTATCACTCTCTTAACTCATTTGTTGTCGATATTCTAGTTACTTCTATTGCAAAAAAATAAGATTGTTTATTTTATTTTTATTTCAGTTCACACATGTTAATGTGTGATTAAAAATATAATTATCTATTAACTATATCTTAAAGAGAAAGGTCGGTGGACCTTTCTCTTTAAACCTTCACATTTTAATACATATACATACTAACCCTTAATCTTTAACAACTTTTCTTTTTTAACCTTCAATATATGACAACCTTCATATATTGTGATAATACAGTTATATGAAGCCTAATAATAATCATTAATATTCTCATAATGATTTATATGAAGCGTAATAATAATCATTTACATTCTCATAATCTTTTGTTTAGAAAAATAAAACAACATTAATCAAATTACTTTACAACCATTACGAAACTAGAGCAATTCTTACATATCATTTTTGTGATAAATCATAACAATTACATTTTAAGTAAAAAGAGCACTTCTTACATATCTTTTTATTTATTTCTAACCAAGTTATTGTTACTAACGCAATATGTATAACAAAGTAAAAAAAACGCGTCATATCACGTGTGAGCATCACACGTTAATGTCATTATCGTATTCCATGTAACGAAGTTACAGACGTGAGGTTGCCGCCGCAACGCACGGCACCGGCTAAAATCTAGTATAACTTAAAGTAGAAAGTCGGTGGAATTTTTCATTTTAGATCCTCCGTCTTTTTGGTGGTTTACACCTTTTGTTTTTTCTTCTTTTGTGCTACATGTGGCCTTTCCACGCGTCTTCCTCCTCTTTCCACACATCTTCCTCATCATGTTTTTCTTTCTTTTCTTTAGACCTCCCTTACGAAAAACCATTTCCTCCCCAGTCTGCCCTGCTCCGATGAACTATCTTTGGGGCTATATTTTGATTTTGAAAATTGAACGGTCAAGGTGTAAATTTGATGCTTCGACATTAGGGCGTTTGAGTTCCGAGCAACCTACGGAACATCGATCCGACCGATTTTCGCCGACAATCAATCGTAGACTTTAACTATTTCTTTGATACTGTAAGCCCTTTCATTTTCTTGTATAATATACTTTGATTTTTATATGTTTATCGATCAGCAACCTCACTTGCTAATTACCAGACTGTGAATTTTTGTATTCGATGATTTTAGTGTCATATATAGGATAATTACAGGTGATCGAATTTACATGTAGACTAAAGCAATATAAGTTATGTTGTAAGGTTTCGATGGTCAATCCGGTGACGACAAAAAGGATCTTTAGCCATGCAAGATTTGTGAATCAGCAACTATGAGCCGGTTTTGTGGCGAGGAGGTAAGATCAAACCGTCTCAGTTTTGTCTTTTGGTCATACGTTCCTTAATCGATCTCCATTATCCAAATGAATTAAGTCTTTCATTTTGTTTCAGTGATTCGTTGATTCGCCCCTTAATTTCAGGTTATGATTACGTGTTTTTTAGACAACTCAGTTTTTTTGCCACATGTATACGATTATAATGCGGTTGTTTGGCATTCTGCATATGCAAATGTATTACTTGGACAATGTTGTAAGGAATATTGGTGTTTTATAAACACAGAACAAGTTTAATGGATGCTGCCTCATTCTCACTGTTTGTGTTGTATGCAGGTCTGTTAATACTGTTGTTCCTCCTTTCTGTTCTCTTGGTACAAAGTAATACATGAGGTTGTATAGCTGCATGCGTACAAATACAAACCAATCGATTATAACTATGAAAAAGGTGCTGAGATCAATCTTGGGTCAAGGACCAAGGTTTGAAAGCTCAACATGGACATGTTAGTCTTTGTTAATCGATTTGCTTGCTTGCTTTACGATTAGTGATTTATGTGGTACTTGAAGTGTATGATGAAAACACCTATAATGCACTTATGACGTCTCTGGTTCATATGCGACTACAAAAAGAAACTGACAATATGAAGTCAACTACTGATATTTCTAACTTTAGTTGTTTTATTGCCATATGGACTCCAGTTAGGTAGCACTTTGAACATCTTTGTGTTATATTCATGATGATGTAAATAATTTTCAGGAGTTTATCATGAATTCGGAAGGATTAGGGTTGCCTGTTGATTCCGAACCGAGAGCGTTGATCTTTCTAAACCATGGCGGGTTCTCGAATAAAACCGGCCTAGTGGCGGTTTCTCGCCGGTAAAAATGTGGAGGTTGGTGCTGATGGAAGAAGAAAAGCATTGTTTTTTTTATTATAGCATTGTGTTTTAATATGTCTTACGCATTGAACTTTCTAATCTGTGTTTGCAAGGTAATTTTTGGTGTGTTTTAGGGTTTTACTAAAATCATTATGTTTTACAATTTGTGTTCGCCGCGTGCCGCTGCAACATGCGAGTGTTTTACACTGGTGTGTTGCTGCATGATTCGACCCGCTGTGCGCCGCCGCAACGCGCGACGGGCAAAATACTAGCGTATGCAATAAGACAAAATACATGTGTGAAAGATAGTAGTTCCATTGCAGTAGGTAACGAAAATCTTTAATTTGATTAATTATAAAAATGATATTTTTGAAAAGAGAGGTATAAAAAGCAAAAATGAGGGTGCATTTAACCACATCCCTAATAATATTACATTGAGACATCTATAGATTTTTTAATGGCTAGCAAATAAAAGTACGGCTATCGGGGTAACTCAATAGCAAAAAGCGACCGCATACGTCTACAATGGCAGACAACGTTTGGTAGCTCAAGCCCACTATATCTAGTTTCAGGAAAAACCCGTCGTCTGAAGGTCGACTGCGGTAAAACCCGATTGTGTAACACCCTGAAACGTATTTGACAAAAGTTGCAGCGGAAATTCGTAGCATAAAATTTCTTTCCTTATAATTACCTTGACTTACTTAAATCTTCATTTCTAGACAACTTTTTCTCATGAAGTCATCAACCAACTCATTTACAATTAAATATATCACATGGGTTTTCTATATTTCATACACCAACGTTCCCGTACAATCTATCTTGTGACTCGATCTTCGATCTCTATTCCTTGAAGATCCTCATGACTCGTACTACCTGCGCTCACCACATAAAATTAATAACATTAGTACGCATTATAACATACAAGATTTATTCACGTGTACTTTCCATTCCGTTAACTCTTTTCATCCCATCTTTCCATCTGGTCATAATATCCGTGGTGAGACTTCAGCATCATACCTGCATTACATCTTATACCCGAGGTACATCATTAGAAACATCAGTATTCAATCATATTGAAAACCTGTATACAATACGTACCAACGAATATACAGCCGTACATACTTACATACGTACATCCTTACTTGCTTACATGTCTACCCACATACCTATCTACCTACCTACGCATTTACCCTCATACATACTTACATACCAACATACCTATCTACATACCTGCATCCGTTCATATATACCTACTTACATACATAAAAACATATATATACATACATACATACATATCCACATACATACATAGATTCATACATACCTACCTACATATATAAAAACGTACATTCTCATAAAACATAAGTTAAATTAGTTATACGTGGCTTAAAACGCATTTAAACAAGTTACATGGTCAAACATCAACAAAAAATAAGTTTTTGCAGGAATTAGGGGCGTCGCGTGACGCCTAGGGGTGTCGCGTGACGCCTAGGCCCCTTTTTCACAGAACTTTTGCAGCTGGTTGCTGCATATTCCCAGCACAATCCGGTTTCACGGAAACAAGCATAACTCTCTCGTTTTTTATCCGTTTTACCCGATTCTTTTTCCTATACGTCCGTAATTTAATTCTCCATCTAATGGAGTTAAAATCCAACATCCGACATAATAAAATTTCAGACTTTTAACTCTTCGGCTTATTACCCTCTTACCAAATTTCGACCCGTTCATGCATTCATCAACATAACTTGTTTGTTTTACCATAACCTCTTATAAACCTAATAATATCAGTGACGTCTATCGTTATTTTGACCCGTTAAGGGTATCCACGCATTAATTTGGTCTATGACTAACAAAACCATACTCCCCACTTCCATACTTGTCCAAAACATTACACTAATCGAATAACTTATTCCTAAACTACTTTTAAGATCGTTTGCCCAAAATACACATCAAGGGCATTTCGGTCAACTTTAATCCCATCATTTACGACGAAAGACTTCAACACATATTTGAACTCAAACATCATGTTTAATTAATTAAAACACTTTATTACTTAATCGAACTAAGAAGTGATTACGGAAATCACTTACCTTATGCGTCCGTGCTCGTATCCGATTCCTTGCCTCTTCTTGACCCGTTAACATCTCATGCTTGAGCCCGTCTCGACGTGATTCCTATACTTTCATTTCATCAAAGTCACGCTCTTATTAGCATACTCATTTGTACATGTTAACGATCATATCAATCGCATATTTCACACTTAACTTTCATTAGTCATTCTTAACAAACATAACTCATATAATCATATCCATATACGCTTAAATTCATGTAACTCATCATGTCATTACATTTAACGCGGATTGCTATAACATGTATCATACGACTTCTTATAATCCTACCTTTACGACAACGAGTCAATTCATGTTTCTCATACTTAGTTGACTTTCAAAAGTCAACTATTAACCATATTTAACTATCGATTTATCAACATATACTAGTAACATCATAATTGACTATACGGACGACACTATATACATTTTATCATACACTTGATGTGCGTACCACCTTTTAAGCATAACGTACAACTAATTCATACATACATCTTCTAAATTCATACATAACCCATCAAAACCTACTACTAATCATCATGTATCATTCCCAAATAAACATCGAACATATCATCATCATATTTCCCCTAATTCATCTAACAAGAATTCATCTAACAGGAATTCATCATACCCACTTAATACATCAATCTTTAAACAAAACTTTGACATAGGTGGTGATTCTAGTCATTATCTTTACCCTAACTAACGGGTTTCACCTCTAATCATCAAATTAACACAAACCATACATACCCCGTGTTCTATACGATGATTCTAACCCTTGTACATGATTAATTTCATAATAACTCACGGATTTGAACATAACCCACTTCACCCATGATCACCAATCTTAGATTTAAGACATACCTTATGATCCCCTCGTGTTGGTGATCACTAATCCATGCTCGGTTATGGATTTAAGCTTCATCTTGCCTTCCGATTTGATGATCTTCATGATTAGGGTTTGTGAAGCTCTCATGGAGCTCCTGGCTCCTTCTCGAACACACACGATGTGTGTGTTTATTTGTGTGTTGATTTCTTTTATTAGTAAATCAACTTTCATCTTATCCACTTTAACCCCTCGAGTTTACTTCTAACACATACTTGGCACTACTTGTCTCTTTTGATAGTTTTTATCATGCACTTAACTAGGTTAAACAGCCTAGTTATTTATTTCATAATATAACGCATAAGGACATATTTCGAATATATAACATTTGGATTTTGGGGCGTTACAAGTCTACCCACCTTAAATGAGGTTTCGTCCCCGAAACCTTTCTTACCTTTATTCAACACTAATTATTCCTTCTCTACGTCCCCTCGACACGATCATCATCACAATGACTATCCTCCATTTTCAAGAACCCGTCGCAGAGTTCTTATTAATGTTTCTTTCACTAAATAATGCTTGCTACTAACACACTTTGTAGCTAGCGGTTCATTCATCATTTTGTTTGCTTGAAACATTTGCAACTTCCCATTACCAACATTCCTTTATGTTTATTTCATTATTCATATCATTTTCATCGACTATGCGATCTTACTTTGAAATTTGTACATACTCATCCATAGCATTATTCATATAATTGACTTCTTCCTAACATTTCCATACCTTCCTTATCATACTTTCACATATCATTTTCATTTCTTTGACCTGTCAATAACGGGTCAATACACATACTCCTTCAACCTGTAGTCATACTTACATTTGTATGATCCGTTCTTAACAGATCTGATATCTTCATTTCTTCTTTTAAAATTACATTCTCTACATGCACGGTATAACATTTACTTTTGTGATGTCACCACAACAAAACTACTATTACATAATCACACATACGTGCTTAACTCTAACGTTAACCTCATTCTACATTCTCTACATGCACGGTATAACATTTACTTTTAATTAAGGTGTGCTTCATAATATATCACGAGAAAACTAAAAAAGAAGAGCATCGCGTTATAAATTATGCATCCCTCTATATCCTGCCATAACGCGTGAGGAACTCCACTAGCAATTAAAAAAAGGGCAACACTACTATAAAAAAACACATATATATCGATCCAATGTGTTCAAATAAAAAGTTCAAAAACATGTAATTTTGTGCTTTACTTATAATTGATGATGAATATTTTAGAGATTACATATATAGGGAAAAGATCAAATAGGAAGATTAATTTCGCTAGGAAGGATAGGAAGCAATAAGAGGATGACATGTGGCAACATTTAAAATAAAGAAAAAGGGTATTTTAGTCAATCCAACCCTTTCTTCTTCCTTTTTCAAAACCCAGTAACTTCAAAACCCACCATTTTCAAAACCCACCATCTTCAACCATTTCTTCACTTTCTATCTCAATAATCACTACATTATAGTGCGATTTTCATCACCAATCAATGATTCAAACCCCCGGTCAACGTGTTCTTCAGTTTTTTGAAGAAAACCCAGTTTAATTTCATACAAAATCTCGTTTTTTTCCGGTGATTTTGAAGATAATCACTCGATTTGTTCGATTCAATCGCTGATAAGTGTTTCTATCATTTCAAATTTCGTCAATTGATGAAGAAACCGGCTTCGATCCATGTAAGAAATTCTTTAATTTCATTTTCACGATCTGGGTTTTTATTTAGTCATTGCGTTTTACGATCTTGGCGAGGGTCCGGGGGCGGCAGCCCCCGGTAGCGGGGTCGCAGGGGCGGCAGCCCCTGGCGGGGTCCAACTCGGAAATTTTTTTTTTCGATTAAATTGCTGTACTAAAAACGCATCAGAAAAATTAATTTTCCAAAAATTGGCTCATTTCGAAGACAGTAATTCGTAGACAATTCAGACAGTTCACAGACAATTCACAAACAGTTCAGAAACAGTTTTATGTGTCCATTGCGTTTTAGAAATAAGAGAGTTTTATGTGTTTTCTGGCTATTGCGTTTTAGAAAAAAACACATTTTTAAGTATCTTTAGTCATTGCGTTTTAGGTAAAACACATTTTTGAAGTGTTTTTAGTCATTGCGTTTTAGGTAAAACACATTTTTAGGTGTTTTCAGTCCATTGCATTTTACAGAGAACACTTTCTTTTGTTTTTTTAGGTCACTGCGTTTTAGAAATGAGACATTTTTAAGTGTTTTCTGGCCATTGCGTTTTACAAATAAAACATTTCTTTGTGTTTTCTGGCCATTGCGTTTTACAAATAAGACATTTCTTTGTGTTTTTTGTGCATTGCGTTTTAGGTAAAACACTTTTTTATGTGTTTTCAGTCTATTGCGTTTTAGAAATAAGACATTTCTTTGTGTTTTCTGGCCATTGCATTTTACAAATAAGTCATTTATTTGTGTTTTTGGTGCATTGCGTTTTAGAAAAATGTCATTTTTTAGGTTTTTTTTTTCATTGCGTTTTACGTAACTGGTGGTTTTTCTATTGCGTTTTACACAACTGGGTTTAATTTTTTTTTTAAATATAGCAATAGTATACTCGTTTTAAAGATAAAAAAACGCTCGTTTTTTTTGGTGCAATTTTTATAAAAAAATAATGTCGTATGAAAGAGTTATTAACGTTTAAAAAATGGGGGGGGGGAATTGGAGGAGAGAGAAACTATTGGCTTGGATTGACTAGAATGCCCTTGAACAAACTCACGCGCCTCTTTTCTTCTTTTCAATTTTCCTAATTTAATCTTAGCCCTTGATTAACTAAATGGATGGTCAAGATCACTTTCTAGCCTTCCTGGCCAAATTAACTTCCTATTGTATCTCCACCCTACATATATATTGATCCAATGCGTTCAAATAAAAAGTTCAAAATTTGTTGAATGCTCATTATTAAATTACTTGTATAATAAAACTATTATATAGGTCAAAGATGTGCATATATCTTGTCACTTTTATAAATTTTGATAAGAGAAATAGTTCAAGTAAAATATAGAGTTAATTATTGTTTTCGTCCCTGTATTTTGTCAAAAATAACTATTTCAGTCAATTAGTTTAAAAATTGCGATTTCAGTCCCTGTGGTTTCACTTTCGTAACCATTTCAGTCCCGTGGCCTCACTTTCGTAACCATTTCA
Source organism: Helianthus tuberosus (assembly GCA_030545235.1). Taxonomy (NCBI): domain Eukaryota; kingdom Viridiplantae; phylum Streptophyta; class Magnoliopsida; order Asterales; family Asteraceae; genus Helianthus; species Helianthus tuberosus. Next base: position 125,564,208 of record CM060351.1, on the reverse strand, counting down.
ATCCATCATTTAGTGAAGTACAGTGACTGAAATGGTTACGAGGTGGACTGAAATGGTTACGAAAGTGAAACCACAAGGACTGAAATCGCAATTTTTAAACTAATAGACTGAAATAGTGATTTTTGACAAACCACGGGGACGAAAACAGTAATTAACTCTAAAATATAACTTTGAGTTTTTTTTTTTCAAAATAAAAAGCATTATCCTATATATTAATAACCGAAGGAAAGCAATAGTAGATTTGGTGAATATTGGTTGTTGATTTTACTTTGAACGTCTACGATCAGTAATTTACCCCATGACGTGCACATCGCAATACACGTGTTGCCTTCTTGGTTTGACCTACACAACTTCAAGCCACGTATCGTACTTATCTATTTAGACTGATTCTTTATCTTTTACCTTACCATCATCTTTAGCCCTGATCTTCTTCGGCATATCAAGAGACAAAGATGAGAGAGAGATGTCGGGAACCCATAACTCTGATCTCCTTCCTTCGTTAAGATTGCTGCCTTTGATTAGCGGTTTTTGGCAACGATTTCTACCGGAGTAGTATGAATCAGAGTTAACACACTTCCGTCAGTAAGTTGTAACCCTACAACTGTCACTGTTATGGTTAACATTCATATTTTTTTTTTCTATTTTGGCATTTTGACATATTTTTTTATTTACTTATATATAAATGACATAACATATATAACTATGTAATCTTGACAAAAAAAAAAAAAAAACCAAGTGCTCACATTTATGTTAGGAGATCGTTGAGTACATAATTAATCATAAATACATAGCTTGATAAGTAAAGAAGTACAAAAACTATATAAACATAGTAGCTATTGGTTAAAGTGTGACACATTTAAGTCATATACAAAAACCATATTATCTCGATTATCCGAAAGTATATATCCGTTTACCTGAAACATATATCCGAAAACTTGTAACTTTCATTTTCATTTTCCTTTTACTATTGTTAAGTGATTTTTAATTTCAATAGCTTCGGTATATATTTTGATAGAATTATTTATAATATATGTTACGAAATATTAAATTTTCTTTCAGATTACTATTATAATTATTTACATCTTAAATATTTTAATGGTGATGATGATATGTATGTTATTTATTATAATTTAACTAGCAATAAGACCCGCGCGCGTTGCGGCGCGGGTACGTCTCAAACATCGAATGGATTAGTCAAAACGTTATGTGATGCGTTAATCTTATGAAAACGCACATTTCGACGTATCCGATTAAACTCAATGTAACCTTTATAAGCATTGCGATTGGATCAAAACATAAAAAATCAAATTAATACCACAATCATAACGTGTTATATGTGACCCGACTCATGCATAGAAAACGTAACGCATGTAACAGAAAAGTTGACACGTATAATTAAAATAGATTAATTAGAGCTTTTGAAAAAAAGGGGGAAGAAAAGAAACCACAATTTGACTCCACTCGAATCGAAACAAAATTTACGAAACATTCATGTAATAAGCACGAAAACATATTATATTTGACTTGACTCGTTTTCCAAAAAAATTTACATCGAAACATACACAAACTCGAATTTATACCGAAACATATATAGAAATATGCACGTAAAAATGGTTTTATTAAACGAAAACATATTATATTTTTCCTGACTCGTTTCCAGAAAAAGTTTATGTCGAAAAGTAGAGCAAATTGAATTCATACTGGCACATATATAAAAATATGCACGTAAAAATAGTTTTTTTTTAATTAAAGGAGGTATAGGGGTAAACTCGAAACAAATTCTTAGTAAAAAACTTAATAGGTTAAATACGTTCGTAAAATCGTGCCAAGTAACACTAATGTCACACCATTGCCAGCGACCACCAACTTTAGAAGAGCTTGTAAAAGTAAAATAAATAAAAATAAATAAATAACACCGAACGAAAAGACATACGTAAAATTGTAGAACCACGCACGTCCGTTGCACCATGTTAATGCAAAAAATTAGACAGTAACTTAAAACAGAAAAAATAACTAAGTCGATCTAGGACCGTCGCGTTGCGATTAACTTGCCAAACGGAGAAAAATAGACGTGTTGTGACGGACATGTTAAACGGGAAAAAATGACGAAAAAATGTTGAACCCCACACGAAAGTTGCGGCGTGTTGACTCGCAAATTTAGAACAAAACGTAAAACGAAAAACTTACGAAAGATAAAAGTATGAGAGACTAAAGTTGAACATAAAAAGTGTTTGTGTTAAATTGGAAAAGATGAAAAGTTTTGGGATAAAAGTAAAACATTTAAAAGGGTTAAAATGTAGAAGATAAAAAACTTTTGGATTAAAAGTAAAAATCAAAATTTTTTTTTTTTTGAAAAACACCCAATGCATTAGGTACAACAATATAAGCAACAATATGTTGGTTATTTATAGTGTGGTAATATATTGTAAAGATTTTAAAAATATAAAATTATAAAGGAAAGTAAAAAATATACATGAAAATCAAAACGAGCTTTTTTTTACCAAACTATCGGGTATACCCGATACTTGCAGTTGCAGGTATGCCGATACTCGACGGATAAATACCCAAAAGGTAATAAGCCATATGAGACAACATTTTACATATGGACATGAGACCAAGGGTTAGATATAACAATAATTAGAAGTTAAAGGATGTGAAGTATAACTTGACATTGGAGTCTGTCAGCATATAGTAACAATACATTGCAGAACATTTAAAGCAAGCAAAATCAAAACAAGTGTTATCCAACTCCAACGATTCAACTAATTTATATGCTATAAATTTTGATGGCTCAATATCATCATTCATCAGTGGGCCATAATTAGATCACTGTTCTATAATCACCAAGAGAATCAAAAGAGAAGCAAAAAAAGATCAAAAACCCAATTAGGTATATCAATTTGATCTTTCAGCTCATACATTGATCATTGATTCTTCTTCAATTTTGAAATAATCAAAAACATTGAAGATTTTAAATCTGTTTATTCTGTATTTTGTTGATTTTGTTCTATGTTCGTCTTGCATGCACATGCATTGGCGGAATCAGAACTTCTTGGGGTCATCATAAAGTTTCCTTCTCTACGATCTCAACTCATAATCAGGAGCGAAGCTATGAAGGGGCCGGGAGGGGCGCCCGACCCCCCAAACTTTTCGCTCAGTAGTGTTATGTATATACGTTTCGTATAGAATTTTTTTAGGTATATACGTTTTCGACCCTCCGGTTTTATAAAAAAAAAATTAGGTATGTACTTTTAGGTCCAGTGGCTTCCGACCTCCGGTGGAAATTTTCAAGCTTCGCCACTACTCATAATTTTTTTGTTACAAAAGACTTAGATTTTGTATATAAAAATCCAAGAAACTCTGATCAATGGAGGGTCAGCAGACTCTCTTGACCCTTGGTTCTGCCTGTGATTGCATGCATGCGTCATTGGTAGTAAATCTTGATATTAATTTGTTGATCATAGTTTTTATTTTGTTGCACTCTTACAAATAGTTTCTTGAAGAAACTGGAAAATGGAAGGAGGTGTGGTCAAGCCGAATAAAACAGAGTTTTCAGAGTGTTTTAAGACGATTTGGCGTACACCTTATATAATGTTGCTAGCATTTTCTGCTGGAATTGGAGGGCTCTTATTTGGTTATGATACTGGTGAATTTAAATTTTGTTTTTTGTGTTCTTGATTCTTTATTTTTCTTAAATTTTTTAGTGGTTGAATACTAGTATTTATGAATTTAATCCCATTCAGGAGTTATTTCGGGTGCCTCTCTATATATTCGAGACGATTTTCAAGATGTGGAAAGGCATACGTGGTTGCAGGTAGCTAGATCCTCGTATTCAAGCTTGTCTAGTAGTTTGGGTATCGCCAAACAAGATCTTCATCGGATCAGCCTCTGTTAGACTAATTGAACCGGATGATATCAAAATTATTTTTAAAAATCTTTATGTATTTAGTATAAAATATTTGTGAGTGGGCAGAATAGAGGGTGGGTGGGGAGGTGTCACATCACCCGTTTTCTCTGGCAAATCAATGTTTTAAAAACCGGTAAGAACCGGCCAGTTATATCGATTAAACCGGAATCCGACCAGGATCCCGGCACGATAAAGGTCGATAAAACCCGAATACTTTATGTCTTATGTACCAGCGGTAAATCCAGTTTTAACGGTTCAAACTGTTGAAATGTTTGCATTATCTTAAATTTTGAGTTTTAATTTTAATAAAACATGACATTAAGGTTTGCATTACCTAATGTCTTTCATTCAAATATTCTATCGCTGTTGAAAATGTTACACACCTCGTCCAATATAAAATATTTTATAAGTAATAAAAATGTTATTAAAATGCTTAATATTTTATAAGAAAATAGTTGTTTTTTAAATAAAACAATGATCAATTACATAAATCGTAATTGAGATTGGATTATTTTTTAAGATGAAATTGTAAATTATGGAATTATAGTGTTAATTAGTAACCCGATTGAACCGCCCGATACAACACGGTTCAACCAATTAAATCATTTCAAAACTCAACCTTGCATGATTTAAAAACCGGCTTTTAAAACATCTCTAAAAATATAACCATTGTGGGAGACTTAAAACTTTATTTTAGTAGCATGTTACATCTATCACATATTAGGATAAAACCATTTTGTACTTGAAGGAAACTATCGTTAGCACGGCAGTAGCAGGAGCTATTGTTGGTGCAGCAATCGGTGGATGGATGAATGATAGATTTGGGAGGAAAAAGTCAATATTATGTGCTGACTTTTTGTTCTGTCTTGGTTCATTAACCATGGCTCTAGCTCCAAACCCATGGGTCATAATTGTTGGTAGACTTTTTGTTGGTTTGGGCGTTGGACTCGTCTCCATGACATCCCCATTATACATCTCTGAAGCTTCTCCGGCTCGAATAAGAGGTGCACTTGTTAGCACCAATGGTTTACTCCTTACAGGAGGACAGTTTTTATCATACCTCATCAATTTAGCTTTTTCCAAGGTATGTTAACCACACTCATGATGTTTTTTAAGACAAGTTGGTTGTTTGTTGATAATACTTTTGTGTCAGACGCGTGGAAATTGGCGTTGGATGCTTGGGATTGCTGGAGTTCCGCCGTTGGTGCAGTTTATCTTGATGTGCTTTCTTCCTGAGTCTCCCAGATGGTTGTATCGGCAGGTAACACGAGTCTCCTCTGTCATTGCTCGTATCTAGAGGTGGCGCAGGGTCAAAACGGGTATAGCTGAGCTCGTGCATCCGAATACTGTTTGTTAAATTTGGCATAGCGCAACAACAAAAATATAAAAGCGGAAATCTTTTAGACAATAATTTGAGATGATATTCAACACAAACTATTATATCAAGTTTTCTTTTATCCGTTGGCAAATGCCAATTTGTTACACGATCAAGTCCGTTAAGACGTTTTTGTCCACTACTTATGGTCCCGTAACACCAAACATAATGCATATTATACCCTTTTAAAGTTAGACCCGTTTCTAGCTCATTTATTTGTCTAGTTGATTCAACTCTTCAAGTATGAGTTCCCTAGCTATTTAGAGTTCTTGGATTAACCAGGTGTCAAAACTTGCTATAAATAACTTATTTTAATCTATCACCAAATATATATCATTACCAAAGTTATATAACTATTTGATCCAAATGATTTGTATGGATGAATGTACTATATTTTTAGCTATTTTTCTTTAATTTCCTCCTGATTCAACTAAACCGGTCAAAATTGTCACCTCTACTCGAAACCTTCCAACTTGATTGCCTAATCTATGTATATATGTTAACATTACATGCCTCTGATCAGAATAAAATAATCGAGGCGCGCGATATACTAGAAAAGATCTATCCATCTAACGAAGTGGGCGAAGAAATGAAAGCCTTGCAATCATCGGTTGAAACCGAAAAGGAAGCCGAAGGATCCCTAGGAGATGGTATCTTTTCAAAGATGAAAAGTGCATGGGGCAATAAGGTTGTTAGAAGAGGACTATATGCAGGTGTCACTGTCCAAGTTGCACAACAATTTGTTGGAATCAATACCGTCATGTACTACAGTCCCACCATTGTGCAACTCGCTGGATTCGCCTCCAACAGGACAGCATTAGCGCTATCTCTAGTTACCACGGGCCTCAACGCGTTTGGTACCGTGTTAAGTATGTTGTTTGTTGATAGGTTTGGAAGGAGGAGGTTGATGATCATCTCAATGGTTGGGATCATTACTTGCCTCGTGGTTTTATCGATCTTGTTCTTTCAGGCTTCGGTTCATGCTCCTCTTGTCGGTATTAGCGAGTCGAATCGTTTTGGGGTTAACTATACATGTTCAGATTTCAAAGGATCAACAAATCCATCATCATGGAACTGCATGACTTGCTTGAGAGCATCCTCAGGATGTGGCTTTTGTGCCAGCAACGAAAATATAGTAAGTTTTAATCCTTTGGATGTGGTTTTTGAAAGGAATTTGCATGATATGAATGTGTTGCAATAAATGGATCTTGATTTATTTTAATAATTAGATAATTAGCTATAAAGGAATTGGAATTAAAATTTAATTTGAAATTTAGGCGTGTTTTTTTCACAGAACACATAATGAAATGGAATCTGTATGGAATTGGAATGTAGATTTCGTTCCTTATGTAATTGTTCAGTTCCAATTCATTCTTTTGTTAAAACGAATACGATATGGAATCTATATTCCAATTATATAAAGATTCTCTTCCATTCTGTGAATCGAACATTACCTTAAAGTATTTAAAAAAAATGATAAATAGAGGGGTTTAATACCGCATCAGTGGTTGGGCAATGATGGCGACAAACCCACCAAGGGGGGGTTCGATCCTGAGCTGCACCCCGGTTTTCATCCAGCTGTTACTTCAGCGAGGCAACTCGTGTGGAGGAAGTACGGTTTCCGGGGGAACGCTGTAACCAAGTCTGACCAACCCAGTGCGGGCCCGATTAACACAATGTAGTCTGGACAGATCTTGGCTAGGCCCGTCGTTTAGGCGGTATGATATTGGGTCACTAAAAAAGAAAGTCACTGTTCAAAAAAATAAAAATTGTGTATACATATACACACACATAGAGCATAAGGGGACCCGGGGTGGGGTTACATATCCCCGTGATATTTGAGTTCCACGTGTGATAAAATCAAACAAACGACCGCCACCCATCAAACTTAACGCGTGTCACGTGATATTTTTGACGCATTATAAATGGAAGCATGTGAGGGTTTATTGTTGGGTGTTGTGAGTGATGGACATTTCCACTAAAAAAGGTTGTGAGTGATGGAATAATGGTTGATGACATGGCGAAAATTAATTGGATGTTGTGAGTGATAAATGGGTGGTGAGTGATAACCACCCCTACCCCCTAAGAGATAATCACGTGTGACACATGTGACGAGAGAGAGAGAGAGAGGGGGGGAGGGAGGGAGAGAGAGCGATCACATTTATAGCAATAAAAAGAGAGAGAGAGAGATCACATTTATAGCAATAAAAATATAAGTATTCTTGTTGATGTCACGGTATATATTTAAGGTTTGTTGTGTATAAATGAAATTTTGATAAAATACAAATATTGAGATACGTTATAAATGAGTAAAATGTCAAAATTGTCTCTGAGGTTTAGTCAGTTTTATTTGTTTTATCTAAAATGATTTTTCTATGCATTTGAGTCCTTTAAGTTTTCGTTTTGTTGCCAATTTCATTCTTAAGTTTGGCAAATTATTTCGGCTTTCATCCCTTAAAATTTGGCCATCAGGGATAAAAATAACAAGATTTCAAACTTTTTGGTTGAAAATCGTATCTCAGAAACGAAAGTCACAAAAGTAGTCAAACCTCTGAGACGAAACGAAAATGACATTTTACTCGTTGTAAAATTAAATTTCAAGCCACTTTAAGAAAAGAGGGGGTAAATATGTTTGATATTTGATATGAAAGTGATCTTGCCCTTTAAATGATCAATTAGAGACTGCTAAGCATTACTTAAAAACGTATTACTTTAATGGGTGGAGATATAATAGGAAGTTAATTTGGCTAGGAAGGCTAGGAAGTGATATTGACCATCCATTAAGTAAATCAAGGGCTAAGATTAAATCAGGGAAATTGAAAGTAAGAAAAGAGGCGCGTGACTTTTTTCAGGGGCATTCTAGTCAAGTAAGCCAATAGTTTCTCTCTCCTCCAATTCCCCCCCATTTTTTAAACGTTAATAACTCTTTCATACGACATTATTTTTTTATAAAAATTGCACCAAAAAAACGAGCGTTTTTTATCTTTAAAACGAGTATACTATTGCTATATTTTGAAAAAAAAAATTTAAAACCCAGTTGCGTAAAACGCAATAGAAAAACCCCCAGTATTGTAAAACGCAATGAAAAAAAAACCCTAAAAAATGACATTTTTCTAAAACGCAATGCATCAAGAACACAAAGAAATGACTTATTTGTAAAACGCAATGGCCAGAAAACACAAAGAAATGTTTTATTTCTAAAACGTAATAGCCTAAAAACTCAAAAGAAAATGTGCTTTATAAAACGCAATGGACTAAAAACCCATAAAAATGTGTTTTACTTAAAACGCAATGCACCAAAAACACATAAAAATGTGTTTTACCTAAAACGCAATGCACAAAAAACACAAAGAAATGTTTTATTTGTAAAACGCAATGGCCAGAAAACACTTAAAAATTACTCATTCTAAAACGCAATGGACTGAAAACACCTAAAAATATGTTCTACCTAAAACGCAATGACTAAAAACACTTCAAAAATGTGTTTTACCTAAAACGCAATAACTAAAAACACTTAAAAATGTGTTTTTTCTAAAACACAATAGCTAGAAAACACATAAAACTCTCTTATTTCTAAAACGCAATGGACACATAAAACTGTCTGAGAACTGTCTGTGAATTGTCTGTGAACTGTTTGAATTGTCTACGAATTACTGTCTTCGAAATGAGCCAATTTCTGGGAAATTAATTTTTCTGATGGGTTTTTAGTACAGCAATTTAATCGAAAAAAAAATTTTCCGAGCTACCCCAGCCAGGGGCTCTGCCCCTTGGACCCCGCCAGGGGCTGCCGCCCCTGGGACCCCGCTACCGGGGGCTGCCGCCCCCGGACCCCCGCCAAGATCGTAAAACGCAATGACTAAATCAAAAACCCAGTTTGTAAAAATGAAATTAAAGAATTTGTTACCTGGATCGAAGTGATTCTTCAACAATTGACGAATTTTGAATGATTGAAACACTTATCGGCTCTCGAATCGAACGAATCGAGTAATTATCTTCAAAATCACCCGAAAAAACGAGATTTTGTATGAATTTAAACTGGGTTTTCTTCAAAAAAGCTGAAGAACACGTTGATCGGGTGTTTGAATCATTGATTGGTGATGAAAATCGCACTATAATGTAGTGATTATTGATATAGAAAGTGAAGAAATGGTTGAAGATGGTGGGTTTTGAAAATGGTGGGTTTTTGAATTTACTGGGTTTTGAAAAAGGAAGAAGAAGGAGTTGGATTGACTAAAATACCCTTTCTCTTTATTTTAAAATTTGCCACATGTCATAATCCTATGGCTTCCTATCATTCCTAGCGAAAATTAACTTCCTATTTGATCTTTACCATTACTTTAACAGTTAAATATTATTTGATTAAGTTAATAATTTTTGGGTTTTCATCATAATTGCTTAAAACTATTTGATTAAGTATATATTTCGTTTGTAAATACTGCTGATTATTCCGTAAACCAAACAGTATTATCCTGGGGCATGTTTGGCTATTGACACCATCACACGAAGCAGTTGTCGAGCACAACATCGTACATGGTACACCTATGGTTGCCCAAGCAAGTTCGGGATTTTCACAGTTTTACTCCTCGGGTTATACATTTTGTGTTACGCTCCCGGGATCGGGACTGTGCCTTGGATCGTGAATTCAGAGATATACCCGTTAAGATATCGTGGCACTGGTGGGGGGATCGCAGCGGTTTCAAACTGGGTTTCAAATCTAGTCATAAGTGAAACATTCCTAACGTTAACCGAGACATTAGGGTCTTCTGGTACGTTTCTGCTTTTCGCAGGGTTCTCTACGGTAGGACTCGTGGCTATATTTTTTCTCGTCCCAGAAACGAAAGGGATGCACTTTGAGGAGGTTGAGAAGATGCTAGAAAAAGGATATCGACCAAGGTTATGGTGTAGTCAAGACAAGGATATGAAGTCTGCTTCTTAGGTTTATAGTCAAGTTTCCATGTTATATAATATCTTTTTAAGTTTTAACTAAGTTTTATTTTAGTTTTTTGTTAATTAGTATTTTCTAAACAAAACATTGTATGATCCAAGGTTTCAACATGTTTTTAGTTTGTTTCTTCTGTTTTCTGTTATTGTCAAGAGCTGAAAATGTTTCCGTTTTGGATATAATCGGAAATAGATTCATAAGGATTGTCCGATTGATTAAAATAGAATGGGTGTGAAATATACTTAAGCTATAAGTTTCAAATGTTTTCATAAAGTAATCTAATAAGAGAATCACTGAATCAGAGTAAAATTACTTTGTTATAACCACTATTCCAAAAATATTGAAACAATATATAGGGTCGGAAAACGGTGAAAAGTGTGAGAACGGTAGAAACGATTTTGGTGGTGACATGTGGCATTGATGCTAAATTAAACTAAGGGGTAATATTCTCAAAAAAACCCACTCACATGAACTGGGTGTTCAAATAAAACGCCATAAAAACACCCAATTCAGAAAAACACCATGAAAATACCCAGTTAAAAACGCCATAAAACACTCAGTTCTAGAAAAACTCCATGAAAATACCTAGTTAAAACGCCATAAAAACACATAGTTCAGAAAAACGCCATGAAAATACATAGTCTAAAACGCCATAAAACACCCAGTTCAGAAAAACGCCATAAAAACCCATTTCATTTTTTTTCGAAAAATATATCAATAGTATACTCGTTGGAAAGATAAAAAACACTGAGTTTTATGGTGTAATTTTTTTCAAAAAATAATCACGTATAAAAAAGTTATTGTCGTTTAAATATGATGGGGGGAAATGACATGTGATTAACATGCGCACATTTGTTTGGATCTTCCTATTTAACCCCTGCTGGTAGTTCCAAAGCCCCTATTATTTACAAAAATGTTACCGCATCAATCTCAGCCACAAACCACTAAGATCTTGTGGCTGAGAATCGTTCTCACAGTTCTCACACTTTGAGGCGTTTTCTCCTGATCATGTTCCACAATATATAATCTAATCAAGAAGATAACTATATAGATATGTTTTTCTCAAGATATATATGCCTTGTGACATATATAGAAACCTTAGTCATTGCTGGTCAGTTCTTGAGCTGAACCAAGTCGAGTCAGGATAAGCTCGAGCTTGCCTTGATTATAAACCAGGCTGGCTCGACTCGGCTCAAATTTTAAAATCGAGCCAAAACTCTAAGCTAGAGCATGGCTAGATTTTTAATCGAGCTAGTTCGGTTTGACTTGGTTAGCCTCGAATTTAGAAATGAAATTTGATACTTGTAACGCCCTGTTATTTCGTACTTTCTATATTTGGAAACATTTGTTTGTAATTCTATTTTCGGAAACCTTGTACTCTTGTAATCGTTCTTTCTTTGTAAGCGATGTAAAATCCGAGACTTGCATCATAATGAAATTGGTATTTTGGTTCCATTTATGTTTATTATACTTCATACATGTTCGTACGTTCAAAAAATATCATTCATATGACATTTTATTCACACTTCGTGCTTAATATGTCAAACTTGCAAACTTGTGATTCATATGCTAAATTTACGCTAAATTGACACTTAATCTCGGTAAATATACATGTTTAAACTCGTTTGATATTAATCTTGTGAGTGGAATACATTAAATACCCTTAAAAGTGGTTCTTTGTACCTAAAATATCCTAGTTATAACTTAAATAACAATATTTGGAAGTTTAGGGGTGAAAAGTGACAAAACAACAAAGATTTGCGTGGCTGGTTCCTGGAGGCCCGCGACGAACCGCCTTGCCCTTCTTCGCGGTCCGAGACGGCGTGCAGCCGCGACCAGACCTGTGCAGCTCGCTGTTTGGGCGGGTCTTTTGTGTTTGTTTGATTTTTAAACTCGAATTTATGCATTTAATACACAACCCTAATCCTCCTCTATAAAACCCAAGTGCTTTCGAAGCATTTTACACTTTGAAAATCATCCACAACTCTCTCAAATCAGTCCATAATCAACTGTTAATCAGAAGTTCGAGTAGAATCATCAACCTTCACTAAAGTGAGCATAACTCACTCAATACTTAACATTTTTCATCCATTCTTTTTTTCACTTGCTTGGAACAACCTTAGGAACATTTCTAGAGGTTTTCCATGGAAAACCAAGCTCTGGAATGTCACCAAAAAGGCTCCAAAGTGGACTGTTAGTTTCTGTTTTCACTTAAATTTTGTTAATTTAGTTGAACTTGAGTCTATCTCATCTCAAACCTATGTCCTAATGCTCATAATCAATGGAATGGTTAGTTGGGCTTAAAAACAAGGCCGAGAAAAGTTAAACCAGAGGTTAAAACCTCACAAACATTATGTTTTAGTTAGGGTTTTACCCACAAGTAGTGTTCAAGCATGAAGCTTGATGAATGTGTGATAGTTGGACTAGCTTGGGATGTCCTTCATAGAAATCCACTCATTACTTGATGTTTTTCCATATATTAGTTGTTATTATTTCATTAATACTTGTAAGTTCATGACCCTCCTTGTTGTTTATGACAACAAGTGTAGTGGTGAACAATGGAGTTACCTAAATGGGAGCTTTGTTCTTCCTACCTCATGCATGATTTGTATGAATTCTAAAGAGGTTCCTAAATGGGGGATTCATTCCTCTACCTCATGCTTGACATATATGATTTAATATACACTATGTAATACTTATGTAACATTCAAATAATTGAACTCTTGGTGATGAACTAATGGACATTCGTCAAGCTAGTAGATTATATCATCTTAGGCCTTGACAACTTGTCACGATTCTAATGGAACCTTGTTCCATGAAAACATTTAACTCTTTTGGAGTTTCAGAGTGTCAAGAACAAGTGTCATAGGTGTTAGATGATTATTTTCTTATTTTATTTTCATGTTATTTAAATTCCAAATCTATAATCTTCTTAATAGGAGTCAAGATTGTATTTCCATATATATGTCAATTGTAATTATTCTAGGGTTTTGTAAATATCTATATATATTTGATGAATGAGAATGGAGGAGGCAACAAAGCCTTTATCTTTGAACCCTAGCATGGTATCAAGAGACCAGGCTCTTTAGTCGCAGCCATCTCCTTCGATCCTCCCCCCTTCGCTTCTGCTTTTTCTTCTCGTCTCCTCTCTTCTCATCCTGCATCATGGATACTAAGCTTCATCATGCTTCCACTGTCACTAATATCAAAAGTCTTATTCCCGTAACCCTAGAGATGGATAGCGGCCTTTACGCTTCATGGAGTGAACTTTTTCGCCTCCACTGCCGTGCATTCCAAGTCATTCAGCATCTTTCTCCAAAGCCCACCGCTGAATCGTCTTCGTCAAAGGAAACCGAAAAAGAAAAAGACAAATCCACCAAACCAGTCGATGACTCGTGGGATCGACTGGACGCTATCGTCTTGCAATGGATTTATGCGACCATATCCAGTGATCTTCTACACACTATTCTAAAACCTAATGCTACCGCACATAAAGCATGGGTGGCTCTCGAAAATATTTTTCACGACAACAAAAGTTCCCGGGCTATTCACCTTCTTCACAAGTTCTCCAACACGCGTCTCAGCGGCTTCCCGAATGTTTCTGCATATTGTCAACAGCTGAAAGTTCTTTCTGATCAACTCGCAAGTGTCGGATCACCGGTCGATAACCAAAGTCTTGTCCTTCAACTCATCAGTGGGTTGAACGAACAATATGAGGGAATCGCTACTATCCTTCAAAATCAGGATCCTCTTCCCAGCTTCTATAATGCTCGTTCTAAACTCATCATGGTGGAATCTCGTAAAGCTGAACAAGCCCTCCAAGCATCTCAAACAGCCGGTACTGCACTCAATGCCAACACTTCTCGATCGACTGGCAACAACAACGGACCGGGTGACTACCGCTCGGACGGTCAATATGGTGGTCGGGGCCGTGGACGTGGCTCGCGTGGCAGAGGACGTGTAACAGCCCAGCGTAACCACACCATGATATTGTCCGCTTTGGCAGCCGGCACGCTCTCAGCGTCTGCCCCTCACGGTTTTAAAAACGCGTCATGATGGTGAAGGTATCCAGCCCCTTATAAGGAAGCCTTAGTTCCCTTTCACAACCGATGTGGGATATCACAGTCCACCCCCCTTAAGGGGTCCAGCGTCCTCGCGGGACCTGGCACCATCGGTCCGGCCCTGGCTCTGATACCATCTGTAATAGCCCAGCGTAATCGCACCATGATATTGTCCGCTTTGGCAGCCAGCACACGCTCTCAGCGTCTGCCCCTCACGGTTTTAAAAAAGCGTCATGATGGTGAAGGTATCCAGCCCCTTATAAGGAAGCCTTAGTTCCCCTTCACAACCGATGTGGGATATCACAGTCCACCCCCCTTAAGGGGTCCAGCGTCCTCGCGGGACCTGGCACCATCGGTCCGGCCCTGGCTCTGATACCATCTGTAACAGCCCAGCGTAACCGCACCATGATATTGTCCGCTTTGGCAGCCGGCACGCTCTCAGCTTCTGCCCCTCACGGTTTTAAAAACGCGTCATGATGGTGAAGGTATCCAGCCCCTTATAAGGAAGCCTTAGTTCCCCTTCACAACCGATGTGGGATATCACAGGACGTGGCCGAAACTCCTCGGGTCGCGGCCGTGGTAACAACAACAACAGCCCATGGCAGCCTTGGAATTCTTGGACAAACCCATGGAATAATCAGTGGGCCGTCCCTCCTCCTAGGGCCTCCCAGCAGTGGGCCGCACAAGCCCAGCAACCGTGGGCCAGTCCACAGCAGAACCAACAGTGGGCCGCGCCTCCTTGCCCGTACCCGACGATCAACCCTTCTTCTGGCGGTCCATCTTCTGCTCACAGTCGTCTTGGCCCTCGGCCCAATCAGGCTAATCATGCTGCGCATATGCCTACGGACATTGAACAGGCAATGTATACCATGTCTCTGAACCAACATGATCCGACACCGGTGATGGACACTGGCGCCACGGCCAACATGACTAACACCCAAGGTAACTTTACTTCATTTTTTAATAATAGCATCCCACAGGATATAATCGTTGGTAATGGCTCGACCATTCCGGTTGTTGGACATGGTACTCAAATCCTACCCCCACCCTTAACACTCAATTTGAAAAGAAAATCAAAACCCTTCAATGTGATAACGGTAGAGAATATGTCAACTCATGTTGGTGCATACGTCTGTCGACTTCGTCTTGTATCGAGTCTTGTACTAGATTGTATAGATCAGGGCACGAAGTACGAGATATTAGGATTTAGGGGTATTTCGCACGAAATAGGAATCAGCTATTTCGTAGGAAATCAGTTGGTCATTTCGCACGAAATGACTATTTTGTGTGAAACTGATTTCGCACCAACTGTTTCGTGCGAAATAGCCAAGCCTATAAATACCTGTTGTGCCATTTCGTTTGTAACTTTTCGATTCCAGAGCCGAAGTGCTGCTGAAGTGTCTACTCGCTGTAAAACGTTGTTATATCAATCAGAAAGAAAATTAAAGTGAATATCTAGCTGAATCGAACTCAATACGTCTGTTTCTGCCTTTCGTATTGAGAAGAACACCTCTGAACGACTCGTTTCGGTTGTGAAAACGATCCTACATGTGGTATCAGAGCTCGGGAGGAGGAGTTCTATCAAATTCAGCTTGATTTCATCGAATTTTCTTATTTCTACACCTTCTTTTCAAAATTGAACAAGTTTTAACGGATAAAATGGATTGAATTTCACACATTATAAGCGAAATTGTGTTTTAACAAAGCCTTAAAAGAATTGGACTTAAAATCAATATGGCCGAGATGATGACATCAGCAGTATTTCGCACGGAATAGATCCTCTCATTTCGCACGAAATCAGATCTCAGACTTATTTCGTTTGAAATTGCACTGTATTTCGCACGAAACCATCATTTGCTTGGTCATTTCGCACGAAATCACTCATTTCGTGTGAAAGATCCTATTTCGTGTGAACCTTTTCGTACGAAAGCATCTATTTCGCACGGAATCATCTTTTAGCTTGTTATTTCGCACGAAATCAAGTATTTCGTGTGAAAGAGGGTATTTCGTGTGAACCTATTTCGTACTAAAGTCTATTTCGTACCAGAGAGTCATTTCGTGTGAAAGTTGATATCGTGTGTAGTTGTATTTCGTTTGAAATCATCATTTCGTGTGAGATTTGTTTTTCAGGTCATTTCGTTTGAAAGTAGCTGATTTTGTGAAACTTATTACCAAATCATGGAAGAAGAATTCTATAACGCATTTGCTACTGCCCCGACTACTCCGGCTACCATTACTCAGAACTTGAACATGGAAAATAAAACTGGAACTTTGCAAAAACCCCCGAAACTAATGGGCATTGAGGAGTATTATGGTTGGAAAGATCGGTTTGAGAACTGGGTTCAAGCTAATCATTTGAGATCTTGGGAATGTATCGAGAAAAAGTATGTTAAGCCGCGTACATATTTGGGAGTTATCAAAACAATTTCTGAATTTACGGACAAAGAACGAGACATGTATAAAGCAGAAAAGATGATGACCAGTCTGCTACAGCAAGCTGTTAAAGAAGACATTTTTATCTTACTTCAACACGATAATACTTCACGTTCGATTTGGGAAGCACTTAGAATCAAGTTTGAGGGAAGTGAGAAGATGATCAAAAGTAAAAAATCATTGCTAAAGAAAGAATTTGACTTGTTTACAAGTTTACCGGGTGAATCTTCAAAGAAGCTGATTGAAAGATATTGTCACTTAGTGCGATCTATGTCTTTGTTAGAAATTGTCAAAGATCAAGAAGAATGGGTTGACAAATTAGCTGATGCATTACCTCAGAAAGAATGGGGTACCTATCTGATGATTCTGAAAAACACTAGAGAATATGACAAATTGACAATTTCCCAGTTCATTGAAAAGATTGAAGGACAAGATCTGGAGCAACAAAAGATTGCAAGAATGAACAATCCAAGTGGTCAACAAGACATCAATATGTATTATAAGGGAAGTGTTCAAGATGTTGAAACAAGTCCAAAAGTCCAAACTGCTTTCAGTGCTGAAAACTCATCTGGATCAGTTAATCAAAGTTCAAGCAACAGCAGTGGATTTTCTTCGTACCCAAGTGTTAATCCGAAGAGTTCAGCCTCAAGTCATCAGTTCCAAAGCTCAAACAGCAGTAACGGTCATGTTTTAAACTGCAACATCGCGTTGCATCTTCAGAATGGTCAAAATTTCTCTAAAGAGATCGCTAAAAGTCACATGTCATTACTTGCTACAGTGTTAGAATCATATGAGGGATTGGTTGCAGGAAGGATCGGAAATCCTATGCTGACAAAAGAGGATTACGATCAAATTGATGATTACAGGAAGAGATGAAAAGTTTAAGATGATTACAAAAGAGGATTAGCGAGTGTTTTGAGAAGAGCTGAAAAATTTAAGATGATTACAGGAAGAGATGATTTCAGGGATGCTAATGTTTCTACTTTGGGTTTTGATAAATCTAAAGTTTCTTGTTTTTGATGCAGGGAGAAAGGTCATTTCAAGAGGGAATGTACCAATCGAGAAGCAAGTGGAGCAAAGAATCCATTCGGTGGTAATGATTATTATCGGAAAGCCATATATCAACAAGTTGCTCATCAACCGTATCAACAAAAAGAACCACAAACCGCACATGCTAAAATGATCGAAGAAGCAAATAAGAAAGCATATTTTGGCATAATTGATCAAGATGATGAAAAAGTGGCAGAAGGTTTCAGTTGGGACAAATACATTCCACCTGATTCAAAAGTGGTAGCTCTCACTGCAAAAATTGTTCAAGAGCCAGATTTGATGAAGGAATGGATGAGAGGAATTGCTGGTGATGAGAAGAATCAAGATGGAGATTTTGTTATTTCAGATGATAGTTCAGAAAGTACTCAAGTCTTTGATCAATCATCATCTGATGACAGTGATGATGAAGAAGAAACACAAATAAATATTGGAAAATCTATGTTATCTCCTGAAAGTTTTCAATTTTATTTTGCAGATAGATTGGAGAAGCTGAAGGAGAGACGAGCAGCAAAAGAACAGAGAAAGATGAAATGTGAAAGTGTTGCTCAAGAAGTGAAGAATGAACAAAGTGAAGAAGTTAAAGTCACTGAGAAGATAGTTGAATCGGAGAAAGTGATTGAAGTTGAGAAAATTGTTGAAGTTATCAAACCATGTCTAAAGTGTTTGGAATCTTGCAAGCAGTGTGCAGAGAAAGATGAGAAGTTGAGTGAGCAAGATAAGATGAAGGAAAAGTTATTGTTCGATCTTAACTATGTGAAAGAATCATATGATGTTTTGAACAGAACAGTGAATGGTCTTCAAAAGACAAATTCTGAAAGAGAAGATGCATTAACAATGATGAATGCAGTAATGATGTCGAAGCAAAAGGCTATCAATTATTACATTGAAGAAAGTGCAAAGTGGAAGCAAGAGTTGGAGACAGAAAAAATAGAGAATGAAAGAATCAGACGGTTGTTACAAAGTTATTCTAGTTCTGATTATTTGATTGACAGAATTTATCCAACCGTTGTAGGTTTTGAAGCCTTTTAAGATGAGAAGCCAAAAGAAAAGGATACTGGTAAGAAATAAAGTGTCAGTTATAACAAGTGTCCGCCTCCGATCTGGGAAGGATATTCTCCCAGAAAACCGAATGAGGAGCAAGTCAAAAAGGATGTCAATATAAAGTTAAAATCCGAAACAACTGATGAGTTACCAGAAAACATTGACGTCACATTTACATCGTCTGACACTGATCATGAGTCTGAGTTAATAAAAAAGGTGGTCGATCAGGTGTTGGATAAAGATGAAGAGTCGGAGTCAAAGTCTGAGTCTGAAAGATCGGGATCATCATCAGTTGACAGTCCAAAATCGTCGGTTAAACGGGTTTACAATAAAGAATTCCTGTTATCAAAATCTAATTTGAATGACGAACCAATCAAAGTGGCATATACTTTGAATGATTCAGACAAATTATATTCTGATGAGGAATTTCCAATAACAGGTGTTAAAACTGAAATGATCAAAAAGGTTTTTAAACTAATAGAAATTAATATTTCTGAAATAAAAGATGTAAATCTTTCTGGAAAACCTAAACCTTACACCTCAAGAGTTCAACAAAGATTAAACAAGAAAATGGGTTACAGTTCTGGTTCAGGTTATCAAAAGAAACCAAACCATAACGGTAATTACAAAAAGAAGGAATTGGGGTTTATTCCACAGAAAAATCATAAAAGTGAGAAAACTTATAAACCAAAAACTGTATTTGTTTCAGGAGCAAGTTCAGAAGAAGAAAAAAAGAACTCATTCTGGAAGCAATCAAACAAAGAATTCCTTGCTAAAAAGCAAGAGGGAATGAAGAATGTAGTTTATCAGAGAAAGGAGACAAGAACCTGTTACCGATGCAATGGATTGGGTCACATTGCATGGAACTGTCCAAAGGCAACAAAAACAAAACAGGAAGTCTCGTTTAAACTGAATGAAAAAGTTGTTGACAAAACCGAACCACCAACTGAAAGATTCAAAGTGTTTAAAAATTCAACTTATGAAGTTGGTGAATGTTCGAAAAGATTTTACAAAAGAAGAGATAATCTTGACAACCAAATGTGGGTGGTTAAAAAATCTGAGGTGAAATCTGGCGATGAATCTGATTCCACAAAATCAGAGGAGCCACAAGTTGAGATTAAAAGTGAGAAATCAGTTCCTCCAATGGATGATGAGAACTTTCCACCATTGAGGACTGAAAATTTCAAACAAAAGGTTGGCAAAGTTGAAATCTCGAATCAATTCTATTCTGAGAAGAAAGAATTTGATGTCGATAAAGCGTTCAATGGGAAAGTAAAACACATTTTTGGGAAAATGGTCAATGGGAAGGCCAAAGGAGTGAAAGAATTTTATGAAAAAAAAGAAATGTTGAAACCCCAAATGAGACTGAAAAGGAAACATCCAAGTTTGGTCAGGCTTGGATGTCTGTGTTTCATATGTAAAAATCCTGACTTGCCGGAGCTCCCAG
Organism: Helianthus tuberosus; assembly: GCA_030545235.1. Taxonomy (NCBI): domain Eukaryota; kingdom Viridiplantae; phylum Streptophyta; class Magnoliopsida; order Asterales; family Asteraceae; genus Helianthus; species Helianthus tuberosus. The sequence goes on along the minus strand of CM060351.1, from coordinate 125,543,952 downwards.
GTTGGTAAGTGTGGAGCAGGTATCGGCATCTTTCTTGAGAAATTCACTTCGGTGATATTTCGAAATTCAAAGGATTAATCAAGGACATTAAGTTGTACTGGATTTATCTTTTCTACAAGTGGTGTTGTTGATTGAACCGAAAAATGTTAAATTTTTCAAGTGGTTGAAGAAGAAAACAGTGTGATGAGATCCCCTAACCTACAAATGGTTTGTATAAATCAACAAAACTAATTTTTCGGAAAAACCATTTTGATTAAAACAAACTTAAGTGTTTTGAAATCATAATGGGAAAATAGTTTGTTGTAAGGGGGAGTTCTGATTGTTTATGCCAAGTGGATGGCGAATTGAAGTGATTCTCATCAGTGTTGTCAAATTTCTTTGTACAGTTTGTTTTCAAATTTTCCCAGAAAATCAAAATTGAAACATATTTTGATTTTAGGGGGAGTAAAAATTTTAAAAAAATTATAAAATTTGAAAACCCCCCAAAAAAATGATAAAATCAAAAATGAGTTTTGTTGTGAAAAAGAGGAAATGATAGTACATCAGTGGACTATCACAGCATGCTAAAGAATTCGAAAGTTAAATGTGATAAACGATCTCACTGATGATATGCCAGTAGGTTTTTACACGCTTAGTAGATTGTGTTCGAGATATAAACCTAAATATCAAACTTGCTTATCTCGTGGGGAACATCTCTCGGATATATGGGTAACCCCCGAAATCTTGTTTGAAAGGTCCCTCTTTCTAAGATACTAGGTCTTTATGCTTAGTGATATCCGGGGTATTATCCCGGGACTTCTGATTTTGCGGAAGCAATAGCCTGAGCTCTCATGGCCCTCGCATTTAACCCTTTACAGATATCATCTAGGTATACTCACCTGTAAGACTGAATATTGGGATCTGGATACGGGAGTATATTCTGAGGTGGGACACGCGTATAAGTTTAAGTCTCTAAAACATTAATCTCGTATCTCGAAACAGTTGAACTGTGTGTGAAAATTTAAGTGGATCAGTATACTGACAATCTAAGTGAATCGTTTAGAACTTAAAATGTTTAAAGCTTAACGGTGTTGGTGATTTGTCTCAAAAACTGATATGATCCTCTTACACAAACTCGCAAAAATATTGTTTGTAAATATTTTATTACTACTTTCTGTATTTCTATTTCAAAATTCAAAAAGATTTTTAGTGTGTTTTAGCATAAATTTTGAAAAATCCAAAAAGATTTTCGACAACTGATGTTGAAGAGCTGATTTTCAAAATTCCAAGTGCTAAACATGATGAACATTTCGTGAGGGGGAGTTTGTTTATAATGAATAAAAATAAATGTTTTGCCTACAAGTGGTTCATCAGATATTAACATTGTGAAATCATTTATTGATTGATTAAATTTGTCAAATTTTAAATTTGTGAAATTTATTGTGAGGTAGAGATATGTGCAGGTTATAGTGATTAAACCTAAGCAGAATGTGAAGCCAGGTTACGATCTTGGTATTGCTGATGCTGATGAACTTAAGAAATCAAGAGATCTGATCAAGAGAAGATAGAGTCAGATTGAGAATCCTGGTAGAGAGAAGAAGAAGAAGATAGAGTCAGATTGAGGATGGTTTACACTGTCAGATACTTCAGAAAGAGCAGAAAGATTGATAAAGACTGAAGACATTGAAGACTCGACACTGAAGACTTCGTCAACATCCGAGGGGGAGTCTGTTGGTGCATACGTCTGTCGACTTCGTCTTGTATCGAGTTTTGTACTAGATTGTATAGATTAGGGCACGAAGTACGAGATATTAGGATTTAGGGGTATTTCGCACGAAATAGGAATCAGCTATTTCGTACGAAATCAGTTGGTCATTTCGCACAAAATGACTATTTCGTGTGAAACTGATTTCGCACCAAATGTTTCGTGCGAAATAGCCAAGCCTATAAATACCTGTTGTGCCATTTCGTTTGTAAGTTTCCGATTCCAGAGCCGAAGTGTGACAACTCGTAATTCAGAACCTATCTTTGTGCTAGGTGTAGCATGTTTTGAACTTATGTAACGTATGTGAATGTGATGTGATGTGATTGTATGAACTTAATTGATTAAACGAATAAGTGTATGCTATGTGAATATGTGAATACAGGTATGTAATGTTATCACACGAATATAAACCGATCACACAACATAATCCGATCGCACAAGCCTAGTCGGGCTACACTCCTTACATCCGAACTTAGGGCGGCCCAAGTTGGGTTCGGCCCACTTTTCCATACGCATATACACCTCCTTAGGGAGTTCGTATCTCATTTGTTGCAAAACGAGGAAACACACAAAACCCTAATTACATCTCACTCTCTCTCTCTCTCTCTCTCTCGCTACCCTTGGAACCCGACGGCAGCCCCCTCTCGGTCGAAGCCAAACCCCTGTTGTTTAATCCTCGGTTAGTGATCTACATGTTCAGTTGACTTAGATGCTTATCGTATGATTATGGATGTTTAATCGTTATGTATATATGTATATATATGGTGATTCACAAACTGTTATCTATATTGAATGAGATGTTCGACCATGTGTGCCTAATAATGATGATTTTGGCATGTTGACTATACAACAATAAATGTTCTCAAACCCAATGATTCAGATCTGAATGAACTGATGTATGATCACGTGAATGTCTAGGAACATCGATTTTAATAAAAGTCTATATAAAACAAATAGATACTTGAGGCTCACATGAATGTTTGAATTAGATGCAGTCCACTAACGAATTATGGTCCAATGAGGGTTCAACTTTATCAAATACCACATGCTATTAATTGTTGAATGATGATAATGACTTGGTGTGATGTTACTTTTCTTGTGCATGTAAATAAGCGACGGCCATGTGTAGTTGTAATCTTAATCCCATCGATCCATGTGCCCACCCTAAATATGTTGTTAGATTAGTCAAATGTATTAAACCTTATCAATTGTTTGATTATATGAGAAACTGTTTGTGATTTACACATGAAAGCTAGATATTGGGTGTTTGATTATGTAAATTAAATGTTATGCTAGATGATGATCATGATGAGAGGTTAGTTGGAATCCATATGAAGTAATTGATAATTCATTGATAAAAGCATGTGACCGATTATTGCACGATTAGGAAACTGTTAAATTAAATATTGCAAAGTAAATGGAAATTTAGTAACCGATTGCATGATTGAAGGAAGGATAATACTGATTTCCATAAATTGCGAATAATAAGCCTGATCGCACAAGGCTTCCTAAGTCGCACAAGCTATGTTTTCTTGATAACTGTTGGGCCTCAAAGCCCAAAGACCAATCGCCCAAATGACACCCGTCGCACAAGAGTATATGAATAGCATGAATCGCACAAGTTGATTATTTGATTGTACGTTTGGGTCGTGTTTATGCTTATAGACTTGTTGGGTTCCTTGTTATTGGGCCGGGGTACTAATGGGTATCAACGGGTGACTCGCACAAGGCCGTTAGACTTGTGCGAGCCCAATCTTTTGATCGCACAAGTGCGGATATGTTAGGACTGTAAAACGTGATGTGTGTTTGCCATGATCTATATGTGTTCTTACATGCTATCTTACGTGCACTCTGTGAAACCAAAACCTGACTTGTATTGGTAACCCTGATAGGACGTGATTGACCACTAGCCTTTAGACTTGACCTTTCTGTGTTATCTGCCGAGCAAACCAAGGTGAGTTCACACTCTACAAAGCATGGGATTCCCAGGGGTTGGGAATGGGGTTAAGGAACATGGATTCCTCGTCCTTTCTTGGGTAGGACAGTACTGGTTCAGGAATGTAATTCTTCGTCCTTACGGACAGATAACTTTTACTAGACCAAAACTCTATCACGAAGTCCCTCCTTTTTATATCGACTTAATCGCCGAGCCAATGGCGAGCGGGTCATTAGTTAGATAGCGCTATTTAGGTCTGACAAGCCTCACACTGTGCCGCAGAGGACGGGCGTGAACTAATGGATCTGGGGCACGTCAATGCTGATAGACATTGACAGTTTCAGGGCACTTAAACATGACTTCAGTCAGTAGTCGATATGGTAACGAGTCTAGTGTATACAAGGGGTAGCCCCCACGGCCGAAATGCCAGATAACTATCATGGGGTAGCCCCCACGGCGGATTGCCAGAGTAAATGGGTTAAACAAAGGGTTAAACAAATCACGTTTTCAACTATGGGGTAACCCCCACGGCAGGGATGCCAGCTAAAGGAACTGTTTTCGAAACAACTTAAAACGAACACCCAACCGTGAACTCACTCAACTTGTTGTTGACTCGTTACTACATGCTTTGCAGGTCAATAGGTACTTAGGTGGAGTTTGCACAAGGAAGAGTCGTTGTGGGACATGGACAGCTGTGTGCCATGTGAGACCTTTGGATATTTAAACTTAAGTTTTGGTTTTAAACATTATGCTTCCGCTCATAACGTAACTATGTTTGTTTTGGACACTAATCGTGTTGGTTGGACTTTTACAATTAATTATTTTACTTGTTCGATATGATTAGTGGTTTGATCCTGGTCAGTCACGCCTCCAAGCGGTGATACTCCGCATGTGGATTTTGGGGGTGTGACAGATTGGTATCAGAGCCATTGGTTATAGAGAACTTGGTTTTAATAAAGGAAAACGTTTTTGTTAAAACCAGACTATAACCTGTACAGTGCTCTACGATCCACAATGACGCTCACTCCACGTGCAAGACTCGACATTCTAGGTGATATGGTTTACGTTTTATATTGCCTACTTGCTAGATTACATAGAACTTTGCTTATTGTATGCTTAGATGAACGTAGCAACTATAGTTTGAAAACACATTTGTGCTTGCTCTCTACTGTCACTCCACACTTACACACATTCGCGACACCTTTCCTACCCGTGTTTCCTTCGATGTGAGATCATGAGGGAACGTGTGAACCTAACTCAAGCCAGCTGACGGCTCTTATCAACGTACAAGTTACGGCAGCACTCGCAGCCGCCCATGCAGGAGGTATAACCTGCTGTTACGAACCTATCCTAGGATGTTCGATCCTACTCTCATGACCCAACTCTCGCGCTTAACCCTCTTTCTTCTTCCTCGCGCAACAAGGTCAGAACGCTCAGTCGCCTGTATGCACATTTAAGACGTTCGTGGACTGTCGTCCTAATACTTTCAGTGGCACTAAAGGAGCTGTTGGACTCCTCCATTGGTTTGAAAAGCTCGAGTCTGTCTTAGAGATGGGTGAATGCCCTGAGGCCGTAGGGTGAAGTACGCCACTGGCACTCTCGAAAGCACTGCGTTAACTTGGTGGAACGCGCACGTTCAGATGCTGGGGCTGGCGGCTGCTAATGCCACCCCTTGGAATGATTTTAAGGAACTGATCAAATGTAAATAGGGTAGTCGTGATGACATCCGCAAACTGGAAGTGGAGTTCTTTAACTTGAAGATGACGGGGTCAGAGATAGAGGCGTATACGAAGCGATCTAACGAACTGGCAATTTGTGCCCAACTATGGTGGAACCTCCCATCAAGCGCATTGAGCTGTACCTCAAGGGCTTAGTACCAGAGATTCAAAGTCATGTGACTTCTGCTAACTTTGCTACTATCCAGGATGTTACTCGTCTTGCTCATCGTCTCACAGACCAAGCAGTGGAACAGAACGAGCTGCCTAAACGTATCGGTGCTACTACTACTACTACTTCTGCTACTTCCTGTGACAACAAACGGAAGTGGGATGGAACCTCCAGCAAGGGTTCGACTACGGTACAGTCCTAGGCACAACAGCGAAAGATCGATGACTACCAGAGTCCTGGTCAGCAACCTTCTGGTAGTCAAGGGCAGGATAGAATCGATGTAATTTGCACCATAGTGGTCGTGCAGCAAAGATCGTTGTCAGAGATGCAACAAGCTTGGTCATGAAGTCAAAGATTGTAGAAGCTCACGTCCTGCAAACCAAAACCGACAACAACAGCCATAAGCTTCATAGAATTAGCAGCAATAGCAAGGGTAACAAGGGATGTTATCAGTGTGGTGCCGAAGATCATTTCATGAGACGCTACCCACGGCTGAACCAGAATCAGAATCAGAACCACAACCAAGGAAACGGGAACAATAGTGGAGACAACAACGGGGGTAATAACGACGGCAATGGTGCCAGGGGTCGAGTGTTCGTGATTGGTCAGAATGATGCTAGGAATGACCCCAACGTTGTGATGATTTCGACATCGTTATTGGTATGGATTGGCTACCTCAACATCGAGCAGAGATCCTTTGCAAAGAAAAGATCGTCCGCATTCCTCGTGCTAGTTAAGAAGCTTTAGTAATTCATGGTGACAAGCTCCTGGAGCAGCGCCCATAGCTCGAACACCTTATCGCTTAGCTCCATCAGAGTTGGAAGAACTCTCTACGCAACTACAAGAGCTTTTGAATAAGGGTTTTATTCGTCCTAGCTCTTTGCCCTGGGAAGCTCCAGTGTTATTTGTGAAAAAGAAGGATGTTACCTTCCGAATGTGTAATTGACTATCGAGAACCCAACAAGGTAACTGTGAAGAATCGCTACCCTCTTCCACCCATTGATGACCTATTCGACCAGCTGCAAGGGTCGAGCTTTTACTCAAAGATTGATTTGAGACAGGGATATCACCAGCTGAGAGTCCGAGAAGAGGACGTCTCCAAAACAGCCTTCAGAACTCGATATGGCCACTATGAGTTTTTAGTAATGCCTTTTGGGCTGACAAACGCACCAGCGGTCTTCATGGACTTGATGAATCGAGTGTGCAAGCCGTACCTAGACAAGTTCGTTATTGTATTCATCGACGACATTCTGACCTATTCGAAGAGTCAGGAGGAACACGAACAGCATTTACGACTCATTATGGAACTCCTTCGAAAAGAACAGCTGTACGCCAAGTTTTCAAAATGTGACTTCTGGCTTCGTGAAGTCCATTTCTTAGGCCATGTAGTGAACAAGGATGGGATTCACGTTGATCCATCCAAGGTAGAGTCAATCAAGAGCTGGCCTGCACCTCGTACGCCAACAGAAATTCACCAATTCTTGGGATTGGCAGGTTACTACAGAAGGTTTATTAAGGATTTTTCTAAGATTGCTCAGCCTCTTACTTCACTAACGCAGAAGGGCGTTGTTTATCGTTGGGGAAACGCACAGGAGTTAGCGTTTCAGCACTTAAAGGATAGACTTTGCAGTGCACCTATCCTTTCATTGCCAGAGGGCACAGACGACTTTGTGGTTTATTGCGACGCATCTATTCAGGATCTTGGTGGTGTATTGATGCAGCAGGATAAATTTATAGCCTACGCCTCACGCCAACTTAAAGTTCATGAAGGGAACTACACTACGCACGATTTAGAGCTGGGAGCTGTTGTTTTTGCACTTAAGATATGGAGACACTACCTGTATGGTACCAAATGTGCCATCTACACTGATCACAGAAGCCTCGAGCATATCTTTAAACAGAAGGAACTCAATATGCGACAACGACGATGGGTCGAACTGCTGAATGACTACGAATGCTCGATCAGATACCACCCGGGCAAAGCCAATGTTGTGGCTGACGCCCTCAGTCGAAAGGACACTGCGCCTAAGCGCATACGAGCTTTACAACTTACTATACAGTCTAACCTTCCTTCTCAAATACAAAATGCTCAGGTAGAAGCATTGAAACCAGAGAATGTCAGGGCTGAAGCCCTACGCGGCTCAAGGCAACGCTTAGAACAGAAGGAAGACGGTGCTTACTACGTAACGGGACGCATCTGGGTCCCACTCTATGGAAACTTACGCGGGCTTGTAATGGATGAAGCTCATAAGTCTCGCTACTCAGTACATCCTGGTTCGGATAAGATGTACCACGACTTGAAAACTACATATTGGTGGCCTAGCATGAAAGCTCACATAGCAACTTACGATAGCAAGTTCTTGACTTGTGCGAGAGTCAAGACTGAATATCAGAAACCATCAGGCCTCTTCCAACAACCAGAGATACCACAATGGAAATGGGAGCAAATTTCCATGGATTTTGTTACTGGCCCGCCTAGATCTCAACGTGGTAACGATACTATTTGGGTGATCGTGGACCGACTCATAAAGTCTGCTCACTTCTTGGCTATCAAGGAAACGGATAAGTTCTCCACTCTAGCAGACGAATATCATAAGGAAGTTGTCTCGAGGCACGGGGTGCCCACCTCTATTATCTCGGATCGAGATGCACGTTTTACATCAGAACTGTGGCAAGCAATGCACAAGTCCTTTGGCTCTCGATTAGATATGAGCACAGCTTATCACCCACAAACGGATGGGCAGTCGGAACGTACCATCCAGACCTTGGAAGACATGTTTAGGGCATGTGTGATTGACTTTGACAATGGCTGGGAAAAGCATCTGCCACTTGTGGAATTTTCGTACAACAATAGCTACCACACCAGCATTAAAGCTGCTCCGTTTGAGGCATTGTACGGGCGTAAATGCCGGTCACCTCTTTGTTAGGCAGAGGTGGGGGATAGTCAGATTACTGGTCCAGAACATGTGGTTGACACAACAGAGAAAATTGCTCAGATACGACAACGAATGGCGGCAGCTCGTGACCGTCAGAAAGTCTACGCCGATCAGGGCAGAAAACCATTAGAGCTCCAGGTTGGGGAGCGGGTACTACCCAAAGTTTCACCCTGGAAGGGTGTGGTTCGTTTTGGGAAACGGAGCAAACTTAACCCACGATACGTTAGACCTTTTGAAGTCATAGAGAAAATAGGCAGGGTGGCCTACAAACTAAACCTACCAACAGAACTCAGTGCAGTTCACAACGTTTTCCACGTGTCGAATCTGAAGAAGTGTCTGTCAGATGAGACCCTCATAGTTCCTTTGAAAGAGCTCACTATCGATGAATAGTTGCGATTCGTCGAGGAACCAGTTGAAATCACGGACCGGGATGCTAAGGTCCTCAAGCGCACTAGAATACCTCTCGTTCGAGTTCGTTGGAACTCACGTCGCGGCCCAGAGTTCACCTGGGAACGCGAAGATCAGATGAAACAAAAGTATCCCCAACTATTCGCAAACAGTACAACCACTACTGAGGCTGAAGCAACGGAATTTCGGGACGAAATTCCAGATCAACGGGGGGAGGATGTGACACCCCAGGAAAAAAAAAAAAAAAAAAACCAGGAAAAACCAGGAAAACCATGCAACTTAACTAGCTCCCTCAGTGAGTACGTACAAAATTTCGGGACGAAATTTCTTTCAACTTGGGGATAATGTGACAACTCGTAATTCAGAACCTATCTTTGTGCTAGGTGTAGCATGTTTTGAACTTATGTAACGTATGTGAATGTGATGTGATTGTATGAACTTAATTGATTAAACGAATAAGTGTATGCTATGTGAATATGTGAATACAGGTATGTAATGTTATCACACGAATATAAACCGATCACACAACATAATCCGATCGCACAAGCCTAGTCGGGCTACACTCCTTACATCCGAACTTAGGGCGGCCCAAGTTGGGTTCGGCCCACTTTTCCATACGCATATACACCTCCTTAGGGAGTTCGTATCTCATTTGTTGCAAAACGAGGATACACACAAAACCCTAATTACATCTCACTCTCTCTCTCTCTCTCTCGCTACCCTTGGAACCCGACGGCAGCCCCCTCTCGGTCGAAGCCAAACCCCTGTTGTTTAATCCTCGGTTAGTGATCTACATGTTCAGTTGACTTAGATGCTTATCGTATGATTATGGATGTTTAATCGTTATGTATATATGTATATATATGGTGATTCACAAACTGTTATCTATATTGAATGAGATGTTCGACCATGTGTGCCTAATAATGATGATTTTGGCATGTTGACTATACAACAATAAATGTTCTCAAACCCAATGATTCAGATCTGAATGAACTGATGTATGATCACGTGAATGTCTAGGAACATCGATTTTAATAAAAGTCTATATAAAACAAATAGATACTTGAGGCTCACATGAATGTTTGAATTAGATGCAGTCCACTAACGAATTATGGTCCAATGAGGGTTCAACTTTATCAAATACCACATGCTATTAATTGTTGAATGATGATAATGACTTGGTGTGATGTTACTTTTCTTGTGCATGTAAATAAGCGACGGCCATGTGTAGTTGTAATCTTAATCCCATCGATCCATGTGCCCACCCTAAATATGTTGTTAGATTAGTCAAATGTATTAAACCTTATCAATTGTTTGATTATATGAGAAACTGTTTGTGATTTACACATGAAAGCTAGATATTGGGTGTTTGATTATGTAAATTAAATGTTATGCTAGATGATGATCATGATGAGAGGTTAGTTGGAATCCATATGAAGTAATTGATAATTCATTGATAAAAGCATGTGACCGATTATTGCACGATTAGGAAACTGTTAAATTAAATATTGCAAAGTAAATGGAAATTTAGTAACCGATTGCATGATTGAAGGAAGGATAATACTGATTTCCATAAATTGCGAATAATAAGCCTGATCGCACAAGGCTTCCTAAGTCGCACAAGCTATGTTTTCTTGATAACTGTTGGGCCTCAAAGCCCAAAGACCAATCGCCCAAATGACACCCGTCGCACAAGAGTATATGAATAGCATGAATCGCACAAGTTGATTATTTGATTGTACGTTTGGGTCGTGTTTATGCTTATAGACTTGTTGGGTTCCTTGTTATTGGGCCGGGGTACTAATGGGTATCAACGGGTGACTCGCACAAGGCCGTTAGACTTGTGCGAGCCCAATCTTTTGATCGCACAAGTGCGGATATGTTAGGACTGTAAAACGTGATGTGTGTTTGCCATGATCTATATGTGTTCTTACATGCTATCTTACGTGCACTCTGTGAAACCAAAACCTGACTTGTATTGGTAACCCTGATAGGACGTGATTGACCACTAGCCTTTAGACTTGACCTTTCTGTGTTATCTGCCGAGCAAACCAAGGTGAGTTCACACTCTACAAAGCATGGGATTCCCAGGGGTTGGGAATGGGGTTAAGGAACATGGATTCCTCGTCCTTTCTTGGGTAGGACAGTACTGGTTCAGGAATGTAATTCCTCGTCCTTACGGACAGATAACTTTTACTAGATCAAAACTCTATCACGAAGTCCCTCCTTTTTATATCGACTTAATCGCCGGGCCAATGGCGAGCGGGTCATTAGTTAGATAGCGCTATTTAGGTCTGACAAGCCTCACACCGTGCCGCAGAGGACGGGCGTGAACTAATGGATCTGGGGCACGTCAATGCTGATAGACATTGACAGTTTCAGGGCACTTAAACATGACTTCAGTCAGTAGTCGATATGGTAACGAGTCTAGTGTATACAAGGGGTAGCCCCCACGGCCGAAATGCCAGATAACTATCATGGGGTAGCCCCCACGGCGGATTGCCAGAGTAAATGGGTTAAACAAAGGGTTAAACAAATCACGTTTTCAACTATGGGGTAACCCCCACGGCAGGGATGCCAGCTAAAGGAACTGTTTTCGAAACAACTTAAAACGAACACCCAACCGTGAACTCACTCAACTTGTTGTTGACTCGTTACTACATGCTTTGCAGGTCAATAGGTACTTAGGTGGAGTTTGCACAAGGAAGAGTCGTTGTGGGACATGGACAGCTGTGTGCCATGTGAGACCTTTGGATATTTAAACTTAAGTTTTGGTTTTAAACATTATGCTTCCGCTCATAACGTAACTATGTTTGTTTTGGACACTAATCGTGTTGGTTGGACTTTTACAATTAATTATTTTACTTGTTCGATATGATTAGTGGTTTGATCCTGGTCAGTCACGCCTCCAAGCGGTGATACTCCGCATGTGGATTTTGGGGGTGTGACACGAAGTGCTGCTGAAGTGTCTACTCGCTGTAAAACGTTGTTATATCAATCAGAAAGACAATTAAAGTGAATATCTAGCTGAATCGAACTCAATACGTCTGTTTCCGCCTTTCGTATTGAGAAGAACACCTCTGAACGACTCGTTTCGGTCGTGAAAACGATCCTACAACTCATCTTTACACATTTTTTTCACGAACACGGCATGCAATATCGACTCTCGTGTTCACACACGTCGTCCCAAAATGGCAAAGCGGAACGTCAAATCCGCACCATTAACAATATGCTCCGTACGCTCTTAGCTCATGCTTCCTTACCGTCGTATTTTTGGGATCACGCCTTCGACACCGCCACCTACCTTCTTAATATACTTCCCGCTAAACACAAAAATAACACCACCCCCACTGAAAAATTATACCACCGTATCCCAACATACAACCATCTCCGCGTCTTCGGGTGCCTATGCTATCCTCTTGTTCCATCCACTACCATCCACAAACTCGAACACCGTTCCTACCCGTGTGTTTTTCTAGGCTACCCACCCACTCACCGAGGCTACAAATGTTTCAATTTAGAAACAAAACAAATTATCATCTCTCGCCATGTCGTCTTCGACGAAACAACTTTTCCTTTTGCCAACAACATCTCCCCCACACCCTCCTATGATTTTCTCTAAACCACCTTGTCCCCACTGTTGTGGCCATCAGTGGATTTTCCCACTGTTAAACACCCATCGGCCCTACCATCCCATTCACCCCAATCGCACCCCACTCCCACCTCGGCCCAATCACTTAACCCCATCTCGGCCCAATCACCTACTCCCAACTCGGCCCAATCCACGGTTACCCCTCTCTCGACCCACACATCCCCACCGCATACCCAGTCAAGTCCAACTCCCCAAACTACACCTATGCCTACCCCGATACCGGCCCAGCCTACGCACACCCAACCCATTCGTACCATGCGGACTCGCGCCATGGACGGGATCACTAAACCCAAACGGCATCCAAATTTACACACTACCACCGCCTCACCCCCCGTTCCCCTCCCTAAAAACCCATCCGAGGCCTTGTCCACACCGGTATGGCATCGGGCCATGACCAACGAATTCGATGCTCTTATTAAAAATGACACTTAGGATCTCGTACCACGTACACCACACATGAATATTATACGCAGTATGTGGCTATTTAAGCATAAATTCAAGTCAGATGGTACGTTAGAAAGATACAAGGCACGCCTTGTGTGCGATGGGCGTTTACAATAGGTGGGTATTGATTGCGGAGAAACGTTTAGTCCGGTCGTGAAACCATCTACTATACGTACGGTTTTATCGATTGCATTATCACAATCCTGGCCCGTGCATCAGTTGGATGTTTCCAATGCGTTTCTCCATGGGAAGTTGAATGAAACAGTATATATGTATCAGCCAATGGGTTTTCGCTATAAAAGTTTTCCGGATTATGTGTGCCGCTTAAAAAAGTCGTTATATGGGTTGAAACAGGCTCCGAGGGCATGGTACCAACGGTTTACGGATTACGTGTTGACTTTGGGGTTCCAACAAAGTAAATGTGATGCTTCCTTGTTTACTTTGCATGATGCTACGAATGTCGCCCACTTGCTTCTATACGTTGATGATATTCTTCTTGTCACATCAACATACCAGCTTCGACATCAGTTGAAGGCTCGGTTAGCCAACGAATTTGCTATGAAAGATCTCGGGTCGCTCAGTTTCTTTCTCGGGATTGCCGTAACACGCCATAATAACACTATGTTTCTTTCTCAACAGTGGTATGCCGCGGACATCATCGCTCGAGCTGGAATGCAATCTTGCAATCCCGTCACTACCCCGGTTGACACGCAATCTAAGATCAGTGATCACTCCGGCGAGGACTTTCATGACCCCAGACTGTATCGCAATCTTGCTGGTGCACTACAGTATCTAACGTTTACATGAGCCGACATCAGTTACGCGGTTCAACAGATTTGCATGCACATGCACGCACCAAAAATGGCTCAATGGAACGCGATAAAACGCATCATTCGCTACATCAAAGGCACCACTACATACGGTCTTACACTAGGCCCGTTTACAAATCCGTCTCTCTTGGCATACACCGACGCGGATTGGGCCGGCTGCCCTGACACTCGACGTTCTACGAGTGGATATTGTGTCTATTACGGTGATAACTTAATCTCATGGTCGTCTAAACGACAACCCACCATTTCTCGCTCCAGTGCCGAAGCTGAATACCGTGGCGTAGCTAATGTGGTTGCCGAAATTTGCTGGTTGCGCAATTTACTGCTTGAGCTTAAAAGACCTTTAACTCGTGCCACGTTAGTGTACTATGACAACGTCAGTACCATTTACTTGTCCGGTAATCCAGTACAGCATCAGCGTACCAAACATATCGAGCTTGACATTCACTTTTTACGGGAACAGGTTCAACGCGGTCAGGTACGGGTTCTTCATGTGCCTTCCCGTCAAGAAATTGCTGACATCTTCACCAAGGGACTGCCGCGGGTACTATTTGATGATTTTCGTTCCAGTCTCAACATTCGGCAACCTCCCGTTTCGACTGCGGGGGTGTAATAGGAGTCAAGATTGTATTTCCATATATATGTCAATTGTAATTATTCTAGGGTTTTGTAAATATCTATATATATTTGATGAATGAGAATGGAGGAGGCAACAAAGCCTTTATCGTTGAACCCTAGCACTTCTGATTCCCCAAACTCACACACCTATGTTTTCTTCGTGTAGAAGGACAAGGTGCTCCAAACTAATCCATCAACCAACATCACTCGCGGAATTTCAAGTAGGAAAGCTTGCAAAACTGTGAGTATACTCGATCCCGTTTTCCTTTTTATCACTTTTGGGTACAACATGTATGATTACAAACTTACACTTCACATGAAACTATTTTAAACTCTATCCATGCTTAACATGAAACTATATGATGATTGTTTAGACTTGTATGCTAATGTAAACTATTTGTGTCGATTATATGCTTCATCAAATTTGCTAGCCTACCTTAACAATTATAGCGCTATAGGATTAACGTACCGCCCATGAAATTTGGGGTATTGTTAAGTTAAACATGTTACCTCCCGCTACTCTATTTGGGATAGACTAATTAACGCGTTGGAAACTTGGGTTTGAACATATAAGTACACCGTTCGGCATGCTTGTAAAACTTGCAAATTATGATTCATGTTTGGATATGAGCATTAAACTATTTTATGCTATATTATGCTATGTAACAAAAACTTGTATACTCGCCTTTGCTTTTGCATTGAACTCTATTTTAATACATGTTGCAGGTTGATAGACTCGATGATGCTATGAAGAATGCAATTTAGGTGGACTTAGATACACACCTAGATTAATTTTGTTATTTTGATGTATTGTTGAAACAATGTTGTCTTTTATTTGGAATCTTTGTATGACATTTAGTCTTGAAATGAAATTGGAATTTAATTTATATTGTCACATAGTGTTATGAAGTCTCTTGCAATCTCGTTTTCGTCTCATCCCGATGTTTCCGCCATCGGTTGGGGTGTGACAATACTTGCCTTTCAAAATTCAATAGCCCAAAATATCATTCAATAGTTCAAAAGAACATATTTAAAATAAATTCAACCTAATACATTACAAGCCAAAATTAAGTTCAACCAAATACAAGACAAGTTTCAAATTTCAACAAGATGCAATATAAGTTTATTACCATTCTAATCAACCCCCAAATATGCATAGGTATCCAAATGCGCATATAAATACTCGCAAATAATAACCAAAATGTTATAATCTAGTATATGTATGTGATCGGGATGTCGCGTCCCGGTCAAATTATAAACCCAATTTACCTTTAACTTTGAGTTAGTGGTAGTACGGGGTCGATCCACGAATAGTTTGTGGATTGTGTACGGATGTGATTGATTATGAAGGTGTCACACTTATGAAGCTTGCAAGAGAATTACCAAAAGTTTCAAATTCTTAAACACAACTTGTCACAAAATCAAACTACACACAAATGTATAAACCCTAGAAAATCTTACAAAAATATACACCGGGGTGAAACCCGAAGAGACTAGCCGCTCATGGTTGAAGGAATGTGATTACCGGATGATAAACACGAGCAATGGTCATGACCTTGATGCTTGGAGAGGATGATGATTATAATGGTGATTAGGGTTTGATGCTTAAGCGATCTTCGTAATCGAATTCGTGAAGCCCAGTATTCGTCCGTCAACAAGGATAACATGTACAACGAGATGAAGTGTGGTGCTAAAAACCAACTCGTGACTAAATCCGATGTAATCCTCTACTATCTCGATCGTGTTTGGATTCCAAACCGTGATGAACTTCGTGAGCTCATAATGAAGGAGGCACATAAATCAGATACTCTATTCATCTAGGCACCGACAAGATGTACCACAACCTTCGTACATCTTATTGGTGGCCTGACATTAAGAAGGATATCACCACCTGATGTAGCGTGTGTTATGATAACGAAGAACAAATCACCTTGATTCTACGAATACCCGTGACGATCTTCCCCAAACCCCCAAAGTTCAACCCAAAGGGCATAGAATTTGAAGTGGAAAGTGATTAAACTCGAAATTGAATTCTGACCATTGGAATTACAAGAGCAATACATAAATAGAAACTGAAATTCGAAATGGGCCACAAAAGGCCATGGACCAAACACAAGCCCAAAAACAAAATGTATAAAACACCGAAAAAACATAAAAAGTGTCCAAAACTCCCATTAAAATGTGTTTTTTGGGGGAAACGTTGGTGTTCGATTTGACTGGTCGAACGCCTAAAACGGAGACCCGTAGCCAAAGTTATGCTTGTTTTCTTAAATCACCCTTGGAAACTCGATCATGGGCCTCCACAAATGTCATGGCTCGATCCTCTACACTTGGGCCTGCATCACCACCTTTGTTTCGAAGTGTCTCACGTGCTCAAGGTGAAAGCTGAACACCAACGTCCCTCTAGTTTACTCGAACAACCAGAAATCCTAGTTTGGAAATGGGAGAGCATCGCCATGGATTTTATAACCAAACTACCTCGAAATCCTTGTGGTCACGATAGCATATGGGTGATCATCGACCGTTTGACCAAATCCGCTCACTTCCTCCCCATTCATGAATATTACAAAGTTGAGAAATTAGCTCGTATCTACACGGATGAAGTCATTTGTCGTCATAGTATCCTCATTGACATCATCTCGGACCGTGATGGTCATTTCACTTCTCGTCTTTGGCAAACGTTTCAAACCGATGTGGGTACTCACCTCAATCTTAGTACGGCCATTCATCCTTAAACGGATGGACAGACCGGACGTACTATCCAAACCTCGAGGACATGCTTCGTTCATGTGTAATTGAGTTTGGTGGAAATCTATGATTTAAACACCATTAAACATGCTTTATACTTGTACAATACACGATTATGCTCGTTACACTTAAAACCAACTAAAATACGCGAAATAATCAAACTTGAACCTTCGAGCAAAGGAGAAGCCCCTTCACGTGAAGAGACTTCTCTCTTCGTGCGAAGAGGCCAATTCGTTCCAACCCTCAGTCGCTCCAAGTCCCTTCGCACGAAAGGCCTAATCATCCCAAGAGCTCCTTAACCCGATAAATACGTGCCTAACCCCATTCATTTCACTTTCCCAGTCGCCCAGACACTCTCAGACGCTCTGAAACTCTCATTTGCGAGCAGAAGCAATCAGTAATCATTTTCTTTCATTTCCTTTATTTTCTTATCATTTCATTTCATTTTTTAACTTACTTACAAATCATCTTGTTTGATTCACCTCTTGGATGGTTTTCATGAGTCTGCCTTGGCAAACTCATGGTGAAGCCTCACCACTTATGAGGTTCAAACTAAGATTTACAAACTTTGATTTTAAACTTGTTCTTGTATGTTGTTTTATTTTCTATTACGAAACTTGGTGGAATCTTGTACCCACCAGGCTCACAACCCAGTTCATAGTTGTGGGTTTGCGCTAGGGTTAATTTTCATCAAGAAATGGACTGTTGGATGTATCAAAACAGTCGTTTTGCATAAACCAGACCCCTTCGCACGAAGGAATACACCACTTGCAGTCCTTGTGGAGAGAGGTAGAGAGAGAGGATGTAGTTTCGTCTTTTTATTTATATCGTAACGGAGACTTCAATTATTTTGGTGTTCAATATTTGTAAGAACTTCAGATATTTTTCTACTGAAATTATTATATTTAACATTTTATGTTTTGATTTTACGTAATTTTCAGGACGAGTTGTTACTGTAAAACATGTTTTAAAGAGACGAAACTAGGGATGTGCATAAATTGAATTGATTCAAGTGTGACTAAGCTCATCTTAAGCTTTACGAGTAATATTACAAGTTCGAGCTTTACTTGTTTAATTGTAATAAACATTATATATTATAGTTCGAGCTTAGACCATGTGTAGTGGTAAATGAAGTGGCATGAAGAGGTCACAATCACGCCCCATAATCCCCCCCCCCCCCTCCCCCCCCCCCCCCCCCCCCCCCCGCGAGCGTGAAACAATAAAAAAAAACAAATGTCGTGCTTATTAAAACGCTTGATGATCCTTGAATGGTCCAATAGGAAATTAAAAAAATATATATTTAGGTAATCATTGCAATGGGCATTATGAGGCATCATACCAATAATGTCTCTTGCTGACTATGACGTCAGTTGTCAGATAACCTCCAAGGATGGAATATGAAGTTAAAACCCCACTACACATGGTCTTAATATCGATCACCTCACAAAGAATTTGATTCCTTAGCATCATAATCGGAACTACTTTATTGAGAATAGTAAGAGGTTGGAGTAGGATACGGTTGTTGTGATTGTTTTTAAAATACAAGCAAACGAACACTTTCTCTACTCATCAATCAACCTATCAAACTCCCACCAAATAAACAAATGTCACATAAATAGAACCTTCCTACCAAACTAACCTAACACATTAACCCCACCAACTTCACCTCAGTGGCCTATAATTACACTGCTGCTCCTCTTTCTCCTTCATAATTATTCCCTCATAATCAAGGTTCCTGTTGTGGGTTGTTCTTAGAACACAAAAAAAAAATGAATCAATTTCCCATGAAGTTTGGGGGGGTACTTTTGTCATTTACTATAATGACAACTATGTTTTCATCAACATTTGGTAAAACTTGCTCCAACTATGCATTTGCAAGCAACAAAATATTCAGTTCTTGCAATGACCTCCCAGTGTTGAACTCTTATCTCCATTACACATACAACCAATCTTCCAGAACCCTCAAAATCGCGTACCGCCACACGAATGTAGGTTCTTCGCATTGGGTCGCGTGGGCCATCAATCCAACTTCTCAAGGCATGGCTGGCTCACAAGCAATTGTGGCATTCCAGCAATCCAGTGGCAAGATGAAGGTTTACACTTCACCTGTTACAAGTATGACCACTCAGTTGGTAGAAGGCGACTTGAGTTTCCCCGTTAGTGACTTGTCCGCTACGCATTCGAATAATGAGATTATTATTTTTGCGACTTTGGATTTGAAAAATATGAGCACAAAACTTAATCAAGTTTGGCAAGATGGTCATGTTTCAAATGATGCACCTATGGGTCATTCTACATCTGGTGACAATATTAGGTCTATGGGTACACTAAATGTTCTCAAGGGCCAATCTGGGAGTGCACAAGGATCAGGAAGCACAAAAACAAAGAAAAGAAATGTGAGTTCTAAAAGTTTTTTAAGTTTCTCATAGTATATGTTTATATAAATACACACACATAAGTAGGAACCCGAACCCGAAAATTTTACACGAGAACCCGAAAATCGTATCATACATATGAACCCATACACGACCCGAAGTTTTGTGGGTTGACTCGAACACAACCTGTTCAACCCGAATGTTTTATTTTTTTCTGAAATTAATTTATTAAAATTAAAAGTTACTCAAAAACACAAATGTATATAATAATATTATATTTAAACTATAAAATCTTATTTTAATTTCTCTTTTTAATTTATAATTATATAATAACTTTATATTTAAACTACAAAATCTTAATTTATGACATAAAATATGTCGTAAAAAAATATAATATAATATAAATGTATTAAACGGGTCAACCCGCCAACCCGACCAGGTTGACCCGAATCCGACCCGTTAACCTAAACGGGTTCGCGGGTTCAACCTGAAATTGACCCGACCCTGTATAGAGTAAACCTACACCCGCGAATTTCGTTTTAAGTCCGTGTCATCTCAGAAGTTCACACCCTAAGGAAAATATGAGATGTAATATGATTATATAAATATACAATAATACACACCGCTAGAAAATTGGGTATTTGTGACAACGATTTCGGTCACAAAAAGGTCATATGCAACCGAATTTGCTGTCTCGAGAATCCCGGTGGGTAATTTCATGTTACGACTGGGGTTATTTTACGATCACGTTTAACGACCAAAAGTGCAGTCGTAAATAATGGGTTTGGTTTGCGACTGCTCCGTATGTCATATATAGACGTGTGTATGTGATTTGAATTACATAGTTCTTTCTACATCTATTTAGGAAAATGTTTAAAATTAATTTAACAGAAGATCTATATTTATAATCATGGTGAAAATAAAAGATTATAAGAATTTTTGTGTAAAATTGAAGAAGGAAATGAAATACAAACAATTGATATAAGAAATTTTGTGTAAAACTGAAGGAGATGAAACATAAAAAATGGATTCCCATGGAGTCCTCCATGGTTGAAATTTTAGCAAATATTATGTTTCTATATGTTTACATCACCAAAAGCTCTCAAAATCTTTTTGTTATTATTATTATTATTATTATTGTTATTGTTATTGTTATTGTTATTGTTATTGTTATTATTATTATTATTATCATTATTACTATTATTATTATTATTATCTCTTTCAATTGTTTCCTCTCTTTTTTACTTTATAAATATTCCTCGTCACTACTTTGGGTCTGCATGTTATGATGAAAATAACTTGATTTTTGGATTTGTTCATACTACAGATTCATGGTATCCTAAATGCACTGGGCTGGGGGATCATGATGCCTCTTGGTGCTATAATGGCGAGATATGTTAGGGTGTTCGAATCACTAGACCCTGCATGGTTCTACCTGCATGTGACTTGTCAAACATCTGCATACATCCTTGGAGTAGCCGGTTGGGCCACCGGAATCCGGCTAGGCAGTCAGTCTCCGGGGATCCAGTTCACAACTCACAGAATCATCGGCATCATCCTCTTCTGTGTGGCCACCCTCCAGGTACCACCGGACCACCTCTAGATACTAATATCAACCCACAAACCTTATGGCTAACTACTAAAAACTATATAAAATAAAAACTTATTCAACGGAAATCCTTTTAAATATTTTTGGAGGAAAGACTTAAGTTTTTAAATATTTTTGGTTTTCTAGAAGTATTAATAAAAGATTAAATATTAAGTATTTTACTTGCCATTCAAAAAAAAAAAAAAATAGGACTTTTAGTTTTACTTTTTTTAAATATTTTTGATTTAATATTTAAAAACATTTTTTTTTTTATTTTGGGCGTGAGATCTTGGGCTAATATAGGGTGTTTGATTTTTATATTGATACCGCTAATTTGCCTTGATGTGATAAAATAAAATGGACACTCTATGGTTTTATAGCCTAGTAGCATTTTGAAAATGGGATAAGACTTTAATACCAATAGGTTTTTGGTTCGATTCCCACAAGGGGGTTTTCCCATATTTATTGGGTTTACTCCTAAATTGGTGTATAGACATTATGCCTAGTGGAGATGGATATGATCGGGTGGTTCCGTTGGTGACATGATAATGCTCCAATGGTCCGTCAGTGATCCAAATTTGCTGTTAAAAAAAATGGACACCTATCTATGTGTTATTAGATAAATTCTTTGATAAAACAGAAGGTTAATGATTAATTTATTAATTTTCTTGGGGAAATTCGTATTTTATTGTTGTTTCATGATTTGGTGAGTTACTTGTACATACGTAGGTAGTTGCGTTGCTTGTAAGGCCAAGGAAGGATCACAAATACAGAATTTATTGGAACATCTACCACCATTCACTCGGCTACGGTATCATCGTTCTCGCAATCATCAACATATTCAAAGGTTTTGATATATTACACCCTGAAAAGAAATGGAAAAGATCTTATGGTGGCATTATCATAGTGTTAGCCATTGTAGCAGTCGTTTTAGAAGCTTACACATGGTTTGTGGTGTTAAAGAGGAAAAAGGTGTCAAAATCGGAGAAGATGAGTAATGGTAGCAATGGCCATAACGGATATGGTGTGGCAACCAATGGTCGAGGTTGACTCGATGGTCACCTTCTGGCGTTGACCAATTATTTGGTCGACCCTTTGATTATTTTATGGGCAAATTGGATTTTAACAATCTATACTATGACTTATTGGCCTATAATAATTCATACACGCAATTTCACTTTCGTTGAAGTGTCAATAACGTTCACATAATTATTATGTATTTACACTTGATTATAGTCATTCTTGTAAGCGAAATCGAGTGTAAATCTAAGATAATTACATGAGTAAGATTGCCTATGGCCACGGAAGTGAAAATTCAAGGTGACATTAATTAGATTGTTGGTATAAATTATCATGGGCCAATAAATCTTAGCTTGGATTACTATAATCCATTTGCCATATTTTATTAAGAATTTATATGAATTTTTTTGTCTCGTATATTGTTTAGATGTTTTTAGATCTCGTTGAATCGTGATGGTATTATATTGATCGGAGTTATATCCACATTAATGTGGTGAGTTGAATTACACACAGTTGTATTATGTTTGTATATTCCTATTGGTTATATACATTTATATATGGTGTTTGGTGTAAGAATTCTTCAATTTCGTTCGCATTAAATATCACTAGACGAATTGAAATGTTTGTTAGGTAATCCGTAGTCGGGAGCTATGGGTGCAATTTTTTGAAGCATAGCGCCCCATAGCGCCCGCCACACCACGACAGGCGGCGCTATGGGGGCATAAAATGGATGCAGTGCCATATGTATAGCGGCGTGAGAGGAGATGATTTTGAAGGGGTTTACACACACACATATATATACATACATATGTATGTATAATTGAATGGGTTATTAAATTAATTGAGTAATGATGAGGTAGGGCCTTTATGACTACGGGCTCTAGTGATATAACGCCCCATAAAGCTCCTGTGTGACGTGGCACGACAGGTATCGTATAACACCCACAAAAGGGCTTTATGACTACACATGACCTTAAGATCGTGCTTTCTATGCCCCACGAAAGAACTTTTAGTGGTTTTGAAGTTGCTATCAATCACACCCGAGTCGATATTCTTTCTTTATGTAGAAAACTCATGACGAATATAAAAGAAAGACAATTCGATTTGTGACACTAGTAACACCACAGAACAAAAAAAGTATTATCGTGTGCCATTTCTATATACAATCCATTAATGAAGGTGGTTACTGACCAAAATCTATCGGACCCATGGTGACACTCCATCAGAAAATATGGCCATGCGTAGTCTAATTTTCAACAAAGTGTCGATGACTTTAGTGACGGATTATCAACAACTTTAGTTGTCTCTTCCGAAAGATTATCAATGGATTCATTAGCGACTAACAATTGGTAACTAATGGGATTTTATTTTACTGATGGGATTCCCCTTGGCAACTAATAGTCAGTAACTCTAATTTATTAAAAAACGATATTAAATTTAATGAATTTTCTAGAAACTAAAAATAACCCAAAGATATTTGGAAATAAAAAATCATAAAACGTAAAAATACTAAAAATTGTACCTTGAACGAAATAAAAATAGAAATAGAAATTAATTCTAGTTTAAAAAAAAAGGTTAAATTATTGGTATAAGGGATTAACATTTGAAAAAAAAAAGAGTTAAGTTATTGGTATAAAGAAGTAGGATAAAGATCAAATACAAATAAATTTAACGTACTAAACATACAAGCTGAAGGAAAAGAGAAAAAAAAACACGGTGTCATTTTTGTAATTATGAGTAACTATCTAAATTACTCTTGTAGAGTAATTTTGATCTTGTGTAGAGTAATTCGATCTTTTGTATAGTAATTTTGTAAATTTACTCTGCATCAAAATTACTTTTACAAGTGAATCAAAATTACCCTGCAAGTTTATCAAAAAACTCTAGAGTGATTTTGATCTTTTATATAGTAATTTTGGTCTTGTAGGGTAATTATCAAAATTTCAACTAACCCCTAAAAAACTGTAAAGTAATTTTGATCTTTTGTAGAGTAATTTTGTAAAATGATCATGTAGAGTTATTTTGATCTTGTAGAGTAATTTTGTTAGCATTTAGTTATGGGATTTAGCTTTATGGTTTAGTTTTTAGCTTTTAGTTTGGGTGGGGGAGGGGGGGTTAGGTTTTTTTTTTTTTTTTTTTTTGGGGGGGGGGGGGGTAGGTATTTTTTAGGTTTTTGGTGGTGGTGGTGGGGGGGGGGGGGGTTTAGGTTCTTTTTTTTTTTTTTTTTTTTTTGGGGGGGGGGGGTTAGGTTTTTGGGGGGTGGGAGGGTTAGTGTAATTTTGATAATTACCCTACAAGAACAAAATTACTCTAAAAGACCATTTTACAAAATTATTCTACAAAAGATCAAAATTACTCTACAGGTACATTTGTAAAGTAACTTTGATAGTTACTGATAATTACAAAAATGTCACCGCCTACTTTTTCCTTTACATGCAATTCGTATGTTTTGTACGTTAAGTTTATTTTTACAATAACTTTCCCCTAAAGAAGTAACACAAGATATTTGTTGTTCTAAAAAATACAAGATATTTCCATACAAAATCTATAATATATTTATATGGTTCCTGAATAGTGGCGGTGAGATGTGTGGGTCGTGGTGTGGTGGCGAGTGATAGAAAAAGTGGCAGTACAAAAAGGCTGTTAGGATTGTGGTTGTGTGACAATTGTGGCCATTTAAAGTTTAGGTGGTGGTCATGAGCGCTGGGTGTACGTCAGACAGAGAAAGAGAGAGAGTCGAGTGTCAGACCCGACCCTCGGCGGATTTTTGGTCAGAGCGTGATGATTCTCCAAAGCTTGAAGCCCTATTAAGTATTTCAATATTTATTTATGTCATTGATTAAAATGTCACATCAAAAATAACAATTTTCAAATAATCCAAACATAAAACATAGACATGGAAAATCCTACATATTTAGTCTTTCGGAATCCTACATGACTTCCATCATTGACTCATCAAGCTTCATTTCACGTATAACGTGTAAAATATATGGGTCAACTAAAAGAAGTTGGGGAGTAAATCTAAGTTTAAATAAAATAATTTATTTAAATGAGATAATCATAAACAATGGACAACAACAATAAGTAAAATAAACCAAATGCGATGTGCGAGTCACATGCCTCGAGGAGCGAGACTGAACGATGATTGCGATAACCATTCACCCATGGTCGTGGGGAACTGGTCAGCCAGTAGATCCACAATGTGATGACTTGCTTGCATACAACTGACTGTTACAACACTCTAAATAAACAAACCAATAGACAAATAACACATAACACATAATCAACACAATGGTTTTTGCATATTGATAATTGAATATAATAAATATTAGCTTATTGCTCGTGAACTTTAGGTGGTTGGACCATTTAAATTATGTATACAACAAATGTAAAATAAAAAGACTACCTGAACTTTACGAGCAACAAAAATTAAGTTATATTAATCTAATTATGTCGTTAAATAAAGTAAAAAAGAAATGTTTTCAAACGTTATATTGTTTTATAATTATTTTGTATTAACAATTGTACTTGAGATAAATTTTAACTTAATTGACAAAATTTGTAAAAACATGTATTAAACAATGTTTATTGACATAGTAAATGACTCCATAAAAAATACTTAAAATTAAGTCATAACTATTACTATAAATACGGCACATTATAAATATTAGGTTTGACTATTAACATAAATTTGTTTACATTTGAATAAACGCATAACCCAAATTATAACAAACATTTTACTGTGTTCAAAAACATAATAAATCAACGAAAACATTCAAATGCACCACAAAGTGAAACAAATAACACCAACATGTCTTAAAAAAAGACTTCATCAAAAATGAAATATAATGACACACACCACTTATCCATCTTTGGAATCAAAAGTTTGCAACTCCATCAGCCTCGACTTCAACTTTTTCATCTCCAATCTGATGTTCTGTTGAAGAACAATTTAGTGAGTCATCTACATCATAGACTTCACGAAGGTTACACTTAACTTCACTAGAGGATGATTTATGATTACTTTGAATAGCATTATTATTTTGTATTAACAATTGTACTTGAGATAAATTTTAACTTAATTGACAAAATTTGTAAAAACATGTATTAAACAATGTTTATTGACATAGTAAATGACTCCATAAAAAATACTTAAAATTAAGTCATAACTATTACTATAAATACGGCACATTATAAATATTAGGTTTGACTATTAACATAAATTTGTTTACATTTGAATAAACGCATAACCCAAATTATAACAAACATTTTACTGTGTTCAAAAACATAATAAATCAACGAAAACATTCAAATGCACCACAAAGTGAAACAAATAACACCAACATGTCTTAAAAAAAGACTTCATCAAAAATGAAATATAATGACACACACCACTTATCCATCTTTGGAATCAAAAGTTTGCAACTCCATCAGCCTCGACTTCAACTTTTTTATCTCCAATCTGATGTTCTGTTGAAGAACAATTTAGTGAGTCATCTACATCATAGACTTCACGAAGGTTACACTTAACTTCACTAGAGGATGATTTATGATTACTTTGAATAGCATTAGATATAGTTATTAAATTATCTCCAGTATAACACATTTCATCCTACAAACAAATAGATAAACATAGTATTAAAAATGGTAATCAAAACTATATAAAAATAAAAATAAAAACATTTGAAATAACCTTAGAAAATTCAGAAGGATTGGATTGAACTTCAGACATAGGAACACTAAATGATTCTGATATGGTTTGAGAATCCCTCCAGAAATAAACACCTACAGTATATGATTAAAATATGAATACATAAGATATTGAAGTAGTTATAATGACAAAGTTGTAAATAAAATTTACCTCATCTTGTGTTGCTAAGACTTCTTTTGTGGATTTCTTGATAATCTTATAGAATTTAAAATCAAACAGGGTCAAATTCACAGTACCGACCTGTATACACATGTGTACTTGAATAATACACAGGTGTATAAATCTGGTTTATACCGGCCTATGGGAACAAGATATAATACACAAGTGTATAGGTCTTGTATATATTCACCTGTATACACGTATGTTAAAAAAACATAATTTAATTAAGTTTAATATTTAATTTTAAAAAAAATATAAGAGTTTATTTAAAAAAACATTAGCCCTTCAATATCTTATAATTATAATAATAGAGAAATAATTAAAAATGAGAGAAAGAGAGTTAAGAGATGAGAAAATTGAGCGATTTTAATTAAAATTACTTGCATAATGTCAATCTTACCCCTTTAATCTAAAAAATATCAAGGGGCAATATTAGTTCACTCAGTTCACTCTCAAAAAGTTGTTCACACATGAACCTAATCCTATATATATATATAGGGGACCGCTAAAATGAAAACCACCTCTAGTTGTAAGAACCGTGAGAACTACACCGTACGGGGCGAGGTGGACCAATTTTTTTTTCATAAACGTAGATGCGTGTATTATAAACACATTTGTAAAAAAAAAACTCAAAAAAAAATGTCGTGTGTGTAGTTTTGAGCACCACAAGTTTGCGTTTACAGGTACCGTAAATTTGGTTTAAAATTTACGGTACCCGTAAACACAAACAAAACTACACACACGACATTTTTTTTTATTTTTTTTACAAATGTGTTTATAATACACGCATCTACGTTTATGAAAAAAAAAATTTGGTCCAACTCGCCCCGTACGGTGTAGTTCCCATGGTTCTTACAACTGGAGGTGGTTTTCATTTTAGCGGATATATATATATATATATATATGTATATATGGTGGGGTTCTAGAGTGAACACTAGTGTATTTGCGAACTGAGTGAACAAATCCTGACCATTGATCTACACACGTGTATGGCCAGGATCTCATCATAAAATCGTAAAATGCACTAGTGTATTTCAACATCAAATCCTGGACATTGATCTACACACGTGTATGGCCATGATTAATTCACTCAGTTCGCAAGCTACACTAGTGTTCACTCTTGAACCTAATCCTATATATATATAGGACGAAAGGTGTAACGAGTTTTCCAAATAAATGACTGTGACTGTAATTATTGAAGTTAAAGGCTATCCTTTGCAATTCGATACAAACATAAAATACGAAAAGTGTAATTTACCTTATTTTTAAACTAAACCCAAAATTAGGGTGTCCTATATACCCCAACCACTAACCAGCGACAACTGAGTTCTCACATTTGAGCCCCAAAACGTGAAACAACCCCTGCCCATATCACCACACATTGAAGTTTCATTCGTCACGCGCTAACCACTCTACCCGCTGACGGGTGGTCCGTAGGACAACCCTTAAATGAGCTAAATACGTGCATATCCCATATTTTACACGGTTATGTATCGTGAATGTGATAACTACGAGTGTTCGTGTGTTGTACAGGTTAACCGCGTAATACGGCAAAGTTGGAGAGTTTAAAGATGATGCGGAACACCCGTGGATGATAAACATAGCGCAAGGCGTTATTCGGGACGTGTTCGGGTCGAGTGATAGCTTGAATGTGAAAGAAACGCGAAACCATGAAGTCCAGGGGCTGGTGTGTGAGTTAATACATAGCTTATGGTATATGTAACGTAACATACAGCCAAGAATCAAAAGAAAGAAACAGAGAATAAAGATCGTAACCTACGGTTGTCACACGTAGGCTACGGTTGCATACAAAAGGCAGCCGACACTTGGGATTTATTGGGAGGCACAAGCATCAAACAACATCATTCTCATATAAAGGATCACGTGGATTGTTGTTGGATGAGCATTAATTGATATTCATTATCATCATCATAAAAGTGATCATCATCGTTGGCGGCTAGAGACTTCCTAGGAGTCTTGTACCGTGAACAAGAGGTCAGACAACATCATCATATCATGATTTTCAATTTTTGAAGGGGTGTCACGTGAGAGGAAATAAGTGGAATTATTTTGAGGATATCGTAATAGTCATCCACTAATTGAAAAGAGGCTGCCAAAAACACACGCATACATGGAAGTGGGGCCGACATCTAATTGACCAAGGGGCTTTGTTCCTTAAGGAATATTATGATGGCCTCTAGCTAGTCTCGTGGATTGTAAAAGGAAGTAAAAGGTTTTAAAACCTTAAAGATATATTGGCACATGCAAGGAGGAAAGTCAACAACATGAATCCACTTTGGGGGAAATCACGTGCACTAAGGGTTTTGGTGGCAGAACATCATGTGGAGGTGATTGATTATGTGGGCACCATTATTTTATGAGGACTTTATTATTAAATCAACATCATCATCATTACGTAACCTATACATTTAATGGCCAATTTGATGGGATTGATTGTGACTAATCATATCCAATCGGTTACACAACACTTGGGGGACGAATTTTGGCTAATCTTGGAGATTAGGGAGCTTGAAAAACACTATTTTTTTTTTTCATCTAGTTTTGGTTGCTTTTGGATCTTGTTGAACATTAAAACTTTTGGCATGATGTTTGTTCAAGCCATGAGTGGCTAAATACTTTGTGCTCATCTTTGGTGGAAGGTTTTGTAAGACTTTATGCTTTAATTCTCTATTTCTAGAATAACAATCTCTTCTTATTTGAATTGTTTGTTATGGTGTATGATTGATTGTTAGTAAAGTATTGATTCTTATCTTAAACTAATTAGAAACCATACGTTCTTGGTGCCGTTGGGAATCGAGATATCATGGGTATAGTTAGGCTTGGGTAAGGGTGGATTGATCATCGGGTAACAACCTCACGTTCTAGGAATCTGAGTACTTAGTTCCCTTTCATCACTGCAATTGATCATACATGAACTATGTCTATGTAGTTCTTTCTAGTTGAATGTTAGCATAAATGTCAAAGCAAAACCGGAAACTGAAGATGATCATTTGTCTCTAATTTATTTACAACCAACACTTTTCTCTTGCAATTTAATTAGTTAAATTTAGTTTTAAAATCACACAATCCAACTCTTGATTTTACTTTTCTTGCAATTAGTTTAATTTTAGGTAACTTAGATAAATCTTCAAATAACACACATTCCACAAACACCCTGTGTTCGATACCCACTTACCGCTATCTATTTAGTAGTAATTGGATTAAATTTGATTGTGACCACGACATCACGTCAAATTTTGGCGCCGTTGCCGGGGAGTAGTGCGCAATGTGTGTTATCTTGTGTATTAGTTAAAAAATAAAAAATAAAAAAAAAACCCAAAAAAGATTTCTTTTATGTTCATGATTTACACTTGGTAGTTGAGTTGTGTTGTGCAGGATGACAGGGCATTACACAAATTTCAGCTTATTTACGTGTAGATTGTGCGGGGGTCCACGACATCCATGTATTGGTTGCCATGAGGCTCACTACAGGAGGGCACATGGAAAACCGGTGTCTTATGTTTCACAGCTTCCACCTCCATCATACGTTGACGATTATGAATCAGAAATGGAGGATGACTATTATTCATATGGATACGATCGGGACGAGGAAGTTTATTATGAGGCAAGGATGGATAGTCTATGTTTTTGTTGCGGTCGCGATCACACTTATGATTATGATGTGTGCTCGGTGTATTCGGAAAACCCGAAGTATTGGAATAAAAAGATGATGGAAGCACGCATCTATAGACCGTATCAGGGATATCGACAATATCATCCCGAAGAATATTCTGAGCCCGAGGGTGTTTATGTTTATGAGACCGAGGAGGAAAAAGAGCTTGCTGTATTGGAAGTAACTTTGTCCAAACTCGAGCAATATTTAGCAACACCCAACCTGTCCGATGAAGACCGAATCAGCTGCTTAGTTTCTAAGTGTCATACTTTAAAGTTGAAGATAGAGATAGAAGAACGCATCTCACCATTACCTGGCGATATTAGAGATTATTCTCACATGAAGGAGGAGGTTGTGGAGGATAATACCACACCAATGAGTCCTTTATCTGATGAAGAGTCACTTGTAGATCAGATGATGTGTGCAGATTATGAGGTAGAGCAGGCTGATGGGATGGATATGTGTACCGAACCTCTTCCCATAATTCAAATTAACAAGTGTGGGGAAGAGGGTTCGAGAAACAAGATGAGAAGGGTGAAACTACCAGACATTAAGGTATATGTCATGAAGTGGACTAGCAAAGCCCGCAGGAGCAGCTTTAACATGCCAAATAAACTGACAAATCTATGGAGATGGCATGTAAATTTCCGGGCATTTGTTGGAAATGCTGCGGGTAAGTGTGCATTAAGACCACCATAACGCATATCAGGTATGGTCTGGCTGAAGACCTTTAAACTTAGCGCTCTCGGGAGGCAGCCCGAGGATGTAGAGTATTGTATTTGTGTTTTGTTTTGTTTTGTTTTGCTTTGTTTGGTTTTGTTTTGGTGTTGTGTTTGTGTGTTGGCAGGTTATTACGTTTCAACCCTCGCGGATGCAATGATTCAAGTGTGGGGATGTTTGGCAACATCCCTGTTGAGATATCGGCGAATCCAAGAGATGTTTATGAACCGGTCCGATTACCGCAGCTGCATCACTACCAACATTGCTGATTTACTAATCAGGTTGTGTCTTGTTCTCATTTTGTGCACCTTTGTATATATTCATGTTTAAGTTTTTGGTTGGGCGGTTGGGTGGTGTTTTGATGTGTTTAGTTTATGGGTTGTGAAGGAATTGGTGGTGTTTTTAAAAAAAAAAAAAAAGAAATTTGGGGTTTGAGAGTATAAGCAATTGTTGATGTTCTTGGTTAAAGCGATCTTTTCCTCAAAACCATACATTGGGACAATGTATCCCAAGTGTGGGGATGAGGGGAATTTTTTTGAGAATTTTAAAAATTTTTGTGAAGCCAAGCGAAAATTGTCAAAATTTGAAAACTTGATATTGTGCCATTTGACACACCGACACCCATTCCTAGTTTTTTCTTGGTGAGGATTTGAGCCACACATGATGGTTATTGTTATTCCATTGTTTGAGTGGCGGTGTGTGTTGTGTGTTAATAGAACTTGTGTGTGAATACTTGTTAAATCCTAGAATTAGCATGCTTTTGAAAATGATAGGGGGACTTTTAGGTAGCCTCGTCTAGATGTGTGAAGAGTGCGGGATTGGTGGGTTGGACCTCATACCTTACATATATGAGCTTGTTATTGTGAGGGGTGGGGGTTTGGTCTTTAGATTGCCACGTTGAGCCTTAAACCGTTCGTTTGTGACCCAAGCCTACTTCCTACAAAATTTTACCGATTGAGATGACCCGGTTTAGGAATTTAGTTTGTAGTGTTGATGTTTTTGTATTTATTCTTGAAGTTTATTGTTGAAAAAAAAAAAAAAAAGAGAAAAACATGAGAAAAATGCAAAAAAGAAGTATTTAGTTGTAATAGTAGTTGAGAAGTTGAAGATATCTTGTATATAGTTGATGGTTGTTTTGCTTAGTAGTGAAAATAAAAATACCGGGTCAAATCAATTAGCTCTTTCATATGTATTCCACCATTTTCCTACCTTTGCACCTAGCCCCGTTACAACCCGTAAGTCCTTTTGATTCATAAGCATGCTAAATACTCAATAGAAGGAGACTTGATTTTTATACAAGCTTATTGTCGCACAAACACACACACGCATTGAGTGGTTTATCATTATGTGCTAATATTTCTTGTCACCGAGAGTTTTTGTGAGGGGTGTGTCTTGTGGTATGATTGAAGGTTAGTAAAATGACGATACATTTTAGGTTGGTTTGCATGTTGATCGCTTGTGGTTTTGAAATAGTTTTTGAATCGGTTGCTTGGGACAAGCAACGGGTAAGTGTGGGGATGTGACGGGTGGTCCGTAGGACAACCCTTAAATGAGCTAAATACGTGCATATCCCATATTTTACACGGTTATGTATCGTGAATGTGATAACTACGAGTGTTCGTGTGTTGTACAGGTTAACCGCGTAATACGGCAAAGTTGGAGAGTTTAAAGATGATGCGGAACACCCGTGGATGATAAACATAGCGCAAGGCGTTATTCGGGACGTGTTCGGGTCGAGTGATAGCTTGAATGTGAAAGAAACGCGAAACCATGAAGTCCAGGGGCTGGTGTGTGAGTTAATACATAGCTTATGGTATATGTAACGTAACATACAGCCAAGAATCAAAAGAAAGAAACAGAGAATAAAGATCGTAACCTACGGTTGTCACACGTAGGCTACGGTTGCATACAAAAGGCAGCCGACACTTGGGATTTATTGGGAGGCACAAGCATCAAACAACATCATTCTCATATAAAGGATCACGTGGATTGTTGTTGGATGAGCATTAATTGATATTCATTATCATCATCATAAAAGTGATCATCATCGTTGGCGGCTAGAGACTTCCTAGGAGTCTTGTACCGTGAACAAGAGGTCAGACAACATCATCATATCATGATTTTCAATTTTTGAAGGGGTGTCACGTGAGAGGAAATAAGTGGAATTATTTTGAGGATATCGTAATAGTCATCCACTAATTGAAAAGAGGCTGCCAAAAACACACGCATACATAGAAGTGGGGCCGACATCTAATTGACCAAGGGGCTTTGTTCCTTAAGGAATATTATGATGGCCTCTAGCTAGTCTCGTGGATTGTAAAAGGAAGTAAAAGGTTTTAAAACCTTAAAGATATATTGGCACATGCAAGGAGGAAAGTCAACAACATGAATCCACTTTGGGGGAAATCACGTGCACTAAGGGTTTTGGTGGCAGAACATCATGTGGAGGTGATTGATTATGTGGGCACCATTATTTTATGAGGACTTTATTATTAAATCAACATCATCATCATTACGTAACCTATACATTTAATGGCCAATTTGATGGGATTGATTGTGACTAATCATATCCAATCGGTTACACAACACTTGGGGGACGAATTTTGGCTAATCTTGGAGATTAGGGAGCTTGAAAAACACTATTTTTTTTTTCATCTAGTTTTGGTTGCTTTTAGATCTTGTTGAACATTAAAACTTTTGTCATGATGTTTGTTCAAGCCATGAGTGGCTAAATACTTTGTGCTCATCTTTGGTGGAAGGTTTTGTAAGACTTTATGCTTTAATTCTCTATTTCTAGAATAACAATCTCTTCTTATTTGAATTGTTTGTTATGGTGTATGATTGATTGTTAGTAAAGTATTGATTCTTATCTTAAACTAATTAGAAACCATACGTTCTTGGTGCCGTTGGCAATCGAGATATCATGGGTATAGTTAGGCTTGGGTAAGGGTGGATTGATCATCGGGTAACAACCTCACGTTCTAGGAATCTGAGTACTTAGTTCCCTTTCATCACTGCAATTGATCATACATGAACTATGTCTATGTAGTTCTTTCTAGTTGAATGTTAGCATAAATGTCAAAGCAAAACCGGAAACTGAAGATGATCATTTGTCTCTAATTTATTTACAACCAACACTTTTCTCTTGCAATTTAATTAGTTAAATTTAGTTTTAAAATCACACAATCCAACTCTTGATTTTACTTTTCTTGCAATTAGTTTAATTTTAGGTAACTTAGATAAATCTTCAAATAACACACATTCCACAAACTCCCTGTGTTCGATACCCACTTACCGCTATCTATTTAGTAGTAATTGGATTAAATTTGATTGTGACCACGACATCACGTCACCCGCCACCGTTATCCAACCTAGCTCCGACCAGCGCCCTTTCCGCTTCACGATTTCTTTCAAAATTTCTAACTTTTTGTGTGGTACACTTTCAATTTTTGTAGAGTGAATTGAAAGTTTTATCCTTTATCTATATAGTAAGTTTCAGGCGGTGTCCTTTATCTTAAAAAGTGATGAGTTTTGTACTTTATGTTTCCAAAATGCTACACATCATATCCTTTAGCTCTAGCTCAGTTACGTTTCTCTGTTAAAACTAGTCATGTGCATAGCACATAAGAGTAATTTTGCCATTTCACTTTCAAGGACTAATTATGTAAATAAGTAAATACCTAGCCATTTTATTAAAATTAAATAAACTTTAACACAAAAGATTAACCCACCTCTCTCTCTGAAATCTCCCTCTCTAAATCCTGTCGACACACTTTTACCTTTTGAGAATTCTTCATCTTTAAAGATTCAAATGTTTAAAACCCATTCAAACAATTATCATATTTGTTAAACCTAATTCATCTTTAAAGATTCAAATGTTTAAAACCCATTCAAACAATTATCATATTTGTTAAACCTAAATATCTTCTTTGTTCTTAAACGCAATTTTCCAATCAAATAAACAATTAAAAATGGGCTTCTTCACTCAAATCAACCTCAACTCTCAGCCACGTAAACTACTCGATTCTCCAATTTCTTTATCTAAGTTATTAAAATTATTTCTTGTTCCCTTTTGTGGTTCATGAATCCAAATCCAACAACATTAACACAAGATCGCCAAACAATCAGACTATGCTAAGTATGTTAACCAGAGCTTCATGCATCTGGGTTCTATGAAGATCGGCCACTCGGTTAGTTAACATAGATCTTGGTTCTGTGTTAATCGGAGCTTCATAGTTAACACAAGAAACCGGACCTCCAAACCCAAAAACATTAAACAAACAGTTGACTCGCAACCGATCTAGGTTCTGCAAATAATAACTAGCGACCAAAAACTACTCCGTATCCACCGTCATTGTGTCCAAAACCACCCCGTCTGCACCGGAATAATAACAACAACCACCGTCAACTCCGTTGTTGTGTCCGAATAGTCAAACACCTCCAGATTTCGCCGACTAAGCTAGAGTATTATTGGAAGTATTGGGTGTGTGTGAATGAAAGTCTCAAATTGGTAAAACACTTTTTCCCACATTGATGTGGGAACAAAAGGAATGGTTGTTTATAAGGTAAAACATTTACAAAACCATTGTAACTTTATAACATGTTTTACCACAAGTCCTACCCGCATGTGCAAGGGGGGGGGGGGGTGCAAAAATTGAGTTTCAGAACTAGAATTTGGGTTGAACTTGTGCGTGCCCGCATTAGGCAGTTTTTGCACTTGGGACTCATAACTGGTATTCGTTTTTAATGAGTTTTAAAATTGAATATATATTTTATTATTTTATTTTCCGTTTTAAAACTGATGCACTAATAACCATTATTTGGTTTTAATTCGCTGCAATAATGGCTAGACTTCGGTTATGGTTCTGTGACTATAAAACTAGTTCAAGCGAATCAGTTTAGACACACCAGAACAACATCTCCTTCTCTCTCAATCTCTCTACTGCAACATTCTCCTGTTTCATTTCAGGCAAGTGATAAAATCCGGCAGTACGCTGTTACTACTTCGAACCGGCGTACCCTGGGAACAGACCGCGAATTTGTTTAAGGGAAGTGTGTCAAACACAAGCCCGATTCATTGTTGTTGTTTTCCTTTTGCTTTGTTTATTTTCAGTTGTAGATTCTTTTCGTGTTCATATTACTAACAAGTACCTCCGTCGTTTCAGGTTTTAATGGAGGGTGGTGGCTTTAAAGGAAGAAAAGGTGGGTTAGGATAGACGATGGTTGGTGGATCTTCTTGATATAGAAGAAGGAGAGTTTAGTGAGAGAAAGGTGTATATATATATATATATATATATAGGTAGAGGATCCTGTAAAAAAGACTAAAAGTGTGAGAAGGGTAAGAAAGAATCTACACCATTAGATCTTTGATCTAATGGTTGAGATTAATAGGGACCAAATTGTAAAATTTAGTTTTTTTTTGGACTGAATTGAAAATTATAGGGGTAAAAAAGTCTTTATATCATTTCAAAAATAGAAACTGTCAATCAAAAACCCTACAATCTCTCTCTCTCTCATCATCATCACCATATCTTCTAAACATCACTTCCGATCAATGTATAACTGGCAACCTGCAACTCATCTTCATCAGCCTTTGACCATCGTCGTCCAACCCCTCATCACCGTCCATCCGATCTCCATCATCATCGCAATACCGATGGATTCTTGACGGCGGCTAAGATTAAATTTTAGGGGTTGGGTTTCTGTTAAAAACGAAGAAGACGCGGACAAGGACGTTGGCGAGCGGCAGCGGTGGTGCAGCAGCAGCGTTATCATCATCATCTAACATCGTTATCATCATCATCTACATCGTTATCATCATCATCATCATCTAACACCGCTGCAGCGGCGAACGGCAGCGGCAGCGGCGACGGCGAGCGGGCAGCGGCGGTGGTTGTGCGGATCGGCAGCGGTGGTGCAGCCGTGGTGGTGTCGGAAGTGGCAGTGGTGGTGCCGGAAGTGGAGAAGATGGTACAGAGGTGTTATTTTTTTCTTTACTGAATGGTGTTATATCTTTGTACTGAATGGTGTTATTTTGTGTACTGAATGGTGTTTTTTTATTTTCTGAATGGTGTTTTTTTCTTGTCTGAATGGTGTTATTTTGTTTCTGAATGGTGTTATTTTGTTTCTGAATGGTGTTATTTTTTGTTTACTGAATGGTGTTATTTTGTTTCTGAATGGTGTTATTTTGTTTCTGAATGTTGTTATTTTGTTTCTGAATGGTGTTATATTATTTTCGTAAAAACACCATGAATTGAACTGTGAATTTTTTAAAACACCCTGGACGGTTATATTCCTTAAATCAAGGATTTTCTCTCTCCAAATCCTTAAATCAAGGATTACCATATTTGAATTTGTTAATGCATTTACAATCTTACCCTTTTCAATTAATTTAGATCTAATGGTTGAGATTTTTTTACAATAACTCCACCCTATATATATATATATATATATATGGTGGGGTTCGGCTACAAAGTCTATTTTTCCTACAAAGTGTACAAACCCATAAAACACCACACTTTTAACCATAAAACACATTCAAAACACATAAATAACAGAATGAGGATCACTAAAACACAATATCCAAACCCTAAAAGTCAATAAAAACTTCAAACACACCATCATAGAACTGTGAATATAAAACACAACATGATAATCAACATAAAACACACTAATGTTAGTAATTCGATAATCAAAGCCTTATCATCCAAAACACAACACAACACAAAACCCACAAATATGGTGTTTTGGTAATCTTCACTTTGTTATTTGTGGGTTTTGAGTGTGTTTTATGATTAATGTTATGGTGTTTTATGACTTTTTACACTTTGTAGCCAACTCCCACCCTATATATGTATTTAGGTATATATATACATATATTTTATTTATTTTGTTTTTTATCTAACATATATTTTTAATTTTTAATTAAATTAGAGAGTTGAGAGAGATATTTGGAGATGATTCTGTGTTGACTATTGAGAGTTGAGAGAGATATTTGGATATTTTTGGAGAAGTGTGATGATGATAATGATCGGTGATGATGTTAGTCATTTCACACAACTTATAACAGTCAAGTTGCATTTTTGGAGAAGTGTGATGATGACAAGGAGATTAAATTAAAAAATAATTATCCATAAGAAATTAAACTAAATAATATTTAGTAAGAGGATTATATATAAATTAATTAGAAAAGATTAAACTAAAATAATATTTATCTATAAAACATGGTCTAATATAGTATAAATAGAACTAAAGACCAAAATTTAAATGATATATTATAATCTGATGTAAATCTGCATATGTTACGGGTATTAAGGGATAGGGGATGGTTCAAATGAAAACCACTTTTATTGTGAAAACTCGAAAACTAACTAAAAAAAGCCTAAAAAACACACAAAATTTTTTTTTTCAATTTTTTTTTATAAATTTCGCTGGTTTTTATATATGAAAAAAAAAATTTCAAAAAAAAAAAAAATTTTTTTTTTTGTTTGTACTGCACATGTGTAGTACACTAATACGGAAAGCCTAAACCACTTAACCCACCCCCCACCGACACCCCCCAAAAACCTAAACCCCCCACCCCCACCCCCCAAAAACCTAAATTCACCCTCCCACCAAAAGCCTAACCCCCCACCCCCCAAAAACCTAAACCCCCCACCCCCCACCCTCCCAAAAACCTAAAACTAAACCCTAAACATAAACCCGAAAAAAACCTAAACCCCTCACCCCCACCTCCCAAAAACCTAAACCCCCCATCCCCCCCATACCCAAAAAGCTAATCCTAATCCTAAACCTCCAAAAAAAACTAACCCTAAAAGCTAAACTAGACTCAAAAAACTAATTTTAAGCATGTAATGCAATTGTAGTACATGTTATATTGCACATGTGCACTACTATAATAATAGTATTGAAAACAAGACGACACCATAAATCTTTTTTTATGTCATAAAAAATATGCTCGAATATACTTGAATGAAAGATACAAAAATTTGTGATCTTATGGTGCCATTTTTGTTTTAAAATGATAACGTATGGAGAAATGGGAAATGTTTGAAAAGTTATATATTTTTTTTTCCAATTTTACCCCTCCTTCATTAAAAGTCTCCCCCCTCCTTTTTAGTGGTTTTTAATTAGTTTTCGAGTTTTCACAATAACTAGTGGTTTTCATTTGAACATTCCCCTTAAGGGATAAGGGTATTAAGGAATATTAAGGGATATTAAGGGATAAGGGTATTAAGGACATTTCATACATGTCTTTAACAAATCTAATCCATATTTGATAGAAGGGTTTTAACGGGCCTACAAAATCTAATCCATTAGTAAGCTTAATTGGATCAAATATAAGGGGCTTTATTGAACTGTTTAATAACATTTGGTTATTTGAATTAGGTCAGGCTTTAATTATTAGACAATATAAAATTAGGTCATGTTTTCAGTTTAGACAAGAAATTTTGAGTTAGTTAGCTAATTTCTATATCAAACATGAACTAAATACAAACAATTTAAATGATGTATTATAATCTATTTCGATGGTTATTAAAACTACCCGTGTGGTCACACATCATGTCTTCAACATTACTTTATAAAGATATAGAAATAAAGGCCAAAATTTAAATGATATATTATAATCTGTTTTTTAGTATTTGATTTCGATCATTACTAAACCTACCCGTGTGGTTACACGGGTACTACACCTAGTATTTTTAATTTTTAATTAAATGATTAAAATTACAAAACTACCTTCATGTGACATGCACATGATCTGTTTTAATTGAAAAAATAAATTGGGTTAGGGCTAAAGGACAAATCGTGCGACCATGGGCGATGCTTTTAAGGGGCAGGAGGGGGCGGCCAACCCCCCGAACTTTTCGCTCTGTAGTGGAGAGTATGTAGTTTTCGTATAGAAAGTTTTGGGTATATACGTTTTCGGCCCCCCAGTTTTATAGAAACTTTTAGATCCGGTGAAGTCCGAACCCCGGTCGGAAATCTCAAGCTTCGCCACTGCATGCAATATTTTGAAACATAAAGTACAAAACTCGTCAATTTTAAAGATCAAAGACACCGTCTAAAACTTGGTAAAAATAAAGAACAAACTTTGTAATTCACTCATTTCTTTACTTATCTTTGATTCTATTCTATGAATTCATAAATATGTTTTGTTATTTTGTTGAAACATGTATTAGTATCTAATCATGTTAATTTGTAAAAACTCGAATATGATATTCAGGTACTATAAAACTTGAATTGGTTGACATGAATACGATTAGTGATTTTCAAGTGTTAATTTGTTCAAACTTGGTGTCTAATGATGAACCTTACGAGACCTAAAAGTCTGAAATCTTTTATGTCCGATCGTATGAAATTGGAGTACCTAAAACGAGTGAACTCAGAGGAAAAATTCCTGAATCCGCTAGTACAATGCATTAGACCGTTTAATAGAGGATGTTCATGAACTTCTATTTGTTACTAAACACCAAGTTGTTGTAGCTAGATTTGGGAATTTTTGCTGTGATGTTATGTTGTTTTTCTAGCTCTTTGTTTAATAAGGTATACTTGCAAAAAGGTAAACGAAGATTCTTCATTATCATATAACTCGAGTCTTGTCATATTGAAAAAGGAAAACAAATTAGTAGATTGAACAATTTATAAATCTATTATATATAATAAACAAAAAAAATTTGGGACACTTGGCACAATATTAGGGCCTCCTAGATGTGGTTTTGGCGGGAAACATATTTTTTACACGGGATCCGATTTGGGAAACCCATACCCGGTTTTGAGACCCGGGTATATAAACAATCTAATTAACCAAATTCTCTTAAACCTTCATTCACAGCTTCTCTTTCACGCTTTCTCATTTGACAACCCTAATTCTAGAACCTGCCGCTGCAATTCCTCCTGCCTTTAACCTCACCCTGTAACGATGGAACATTAAGAACCTGCAAAAGCTTCATATCTTTGGATCCCAAAACCATCGATTTGTCTCAACCAAGTTATTTTCATGTTTGCTAGATTTTTTTTCAAATCACAGGTAAGATTTGTTCTTGATTAGGATTTTCTTAGTTTAGTACTAATCGTTCAATTATTTTGACTGGGCATTTGATGTCTATATGTTTCAGATTCCGTTTGTGAATTCATTGTTCTTTTATAGTTTGGAAAGTTTTTCGTTTTGTGCGAACTAGGGTTTAATTTGATACGGTCTTATTCGATTAGGTTTGATTTCATCTTTTATTGGTCTGTTTCAGGTTTCATGTCCCTGTGCTCTTGGCCTTCGCCAACTGCTGTTATGGTTGCAATTGGGGTCGAAGCCAACATTTTTTTCATTTTTTTTTCGTATTATTATTCACTAGATTCGGATTAGTTTTTAGGAGCTTGGGTAATTAGGGCATTTAGACTTTTGGTTTTGGTCTACTGTATGCAACATGATGTTTTTTTTTCGTTTTTTCATCTTATTTTTTACTCAATTCGG
This sequence comes from Helianthus tuberosus, assembly GCA_030545235.1. Taxonomy (NCBI): domain Eukaryota; kingdom Viridiplantae; phylum Streptophyta; class Magnoliopsida; order Asterales; family Asteraceae; genus Helianthus; species Helianthus tuberosus. The sequence continues at coordinate 125,502,035 of CM060351.1, read as the reverse complement.
CTTAGTTTTTAGGAGCTTTGGTACTTAGGGCATTCAGACTTTGTTTTTGGTCGATTGTAGGCATATGGATGTTTGCTTCGGAAGTTATAAGTTTTAGTAGAGTTTTAATTTGTATTGCATACAAATTTAGATTCATAGAGTTAGGAGACTTACTGGATGATTTTAGCAATTACAAGAATTTCCAAATCTTCTATGATAATGTGATTGGTTGTAAAGTGTAAACTTTTACTAGCTCTTTGGTATAAAGTGTGATTTATTTAGCGGAGTAAGATCTGGTACTACGATGTATTATTTTAAACGAGAATGGCCAAGTGAATCATGAGTCATTGACCATACACATCTATTTTATCGTATTCCGTTTTTCTTTCAACGTGTTTTGTAAAAAGTGGGCAGTGAATCAATGAGGTTGATGTGTTTCTGAAGGTGAGCGTAAGGAATCCGACAGGTGTTGATAGCATAATGGTTGTTAGACGTGAGAATTCAAGAAATGACTATTGGTATCCTGTCAAAGGATGGCCGGAGTTTATGCGTTCAAATGGCATATCAGTCGGTCAGACTTGGAATTTTGTTTTCCTCCCAGAAGAAGGTACCTTGGTCCTTACCAAAGTTGATTAGCATTGCCTCCTTTTAATGGTAAAAAAAACCTTTTAATCTGGAAACTAGATGCTACTTTTAGGATCATTTTTGTTGGTTTGATTGTTTATTACCAGCCAGAATGTAACTGTATTATTAGCAGGCTTTAATGGATGCACGCAAGCTTATTAAGCGTGAAATGGAACGGTTTAAGATTCATGAAATGTAAGTGTTTGACCCACTTCCTTCTAAACTATTTTTTTACCTATTACCTTGAAAGTAAAAATAACTCGAATCAAGTAATTCATAAGTTATTTGGTCAAAATTGGCGCCCCCATTACTTCCATATTATTTTCATCCAGCATCTTGACATGTATTAATTCTCACCATGCAGTAAAATTAGCAACGCATAGAAGGCAATGGTTGGTGGGTTGGGCGTGCTTAATCTCTTTGGGATGATTGTTCTTGGTACCATATTAAAGTATGTTTGTTATAAATATATTATTGAGATCCGATCAATCCATAATTATTCCATTTCATTTCTCTAAATTTTTATCTTTGATTGTATTTGAAGGAATATGACGGTCTCACCAAGTGGATTCTTTTCATTTGTATAGGAAATATTTCATCTTCGATAGGTACATTCATATGGTAAGGGGGTTAATACGGGTCACATATCATTGTTATCGGCCCGATAAATGGGTATAACTAAAGAGTAGCTGAAATCGAAACATGCTAAGTTTTAAAGTCAGCCCGTAGAATGATGAAGGATTTACAACCTTCTATATATTTCAAACGTGCACTACAATGGAAGACAATTTAATGGCAATTTTTTTAAATGATTTTGTTGTTCAAATAAATAATTACACCTTTACACACATACATTATGGTGTTTTATTATAGTATAACAAGGATGGTTGTTTGTTCGTGCTAAACCTGACAAGCGAGTGGGTGGATCGAAACGGGTTCAGGTAAAAGTAGGCTGGGGTTCAAACGGCGTGCGGTCAAAGTGTCAAACTGGGTTGGGTGTCTTAAAAAAAGTAACTATTTGGTTCAGGTCAAAACCATTTGTTTTAAAAAAGTACTAATTTGGTTCGGTTTGGGTCAAAACAGGTCATTTAAAAGGTCTTGACTTGGTTCAACTCAGAATGGTCCATTTTAAAAAGTATAAATTTGGTTCGTTTCACACAGGTTCTGGTTAGAATGAGTCTTTTAAAATATAAGTGTCAATTTGGTTCGGGTGAAACTGGGTTCGGGTCAAAACGAGTCATTTCAAATAAATATCCATTTGGTTTGTGTCAAACTGGGTTCAGGTCAAAACATACCATTCTGAAAAAAGTGTAAATTTGGTTTGGATCGAAAAATGTTGTCATCATTATTATTTAAAACGGTATTGTCCTATCAATGTCTATTCAACAACAGTTATTTGTAGTTCTTAGAAGATCTATAAAAAGAGCAAATTCCTTAAAATTAAAGCGTCTTGTGGCTTCCAATCAACTGATATCATGTTAAATTTGATTTAAAGGTGGGTATAGATATGAGTAAAGGTGGAACATGGGTGGCTTGGGAATCTTTTGACAAATTTATTTTTAAGCTATTTTTTAAGTTTTCAATTTGACCCGCTTGAGATAAAACATAACCTGATTCAACATGTTCCTAAATAAAAGGGTTGAAATTGCTATGTCTCCTCGACTTCTATTTTTATTCTGTGTGGCATGTTGGTGATTGTGTTTATTGCTAATGCAACATGTTCAAAGACAATTATTATCTTTTGAACCTGATGCTTCAATTTAGCTCAGAACTAGCCCAACTACGTGCAGGTACTGTGATCTTACATTGTTGAACCTAACTTCGTGAAATTCTGGATTAAACTAACGTTGATGCCTTGCTTTCATTGATGTTGTAGAAACTTAGATCAAGTTTTCAGTTGATACACCGATTTGATAATGAAAGCTCATTAGCGACAACTGATGGTGCTTTGAGTACTTCATGGCTTAGTAATCAAAGGAAACCATCAACTACACTGGTTTTCCTCCGGAACTGGACCCGAGAGCAACCGTGACATATTTTATTAATGGTTACAATCAAGTTCTGTGGGTTCTTGTTGAGTTAGTGCAACATTTTGGGAGCTATACGGAAGGTCCTATTATTACTATATTCCAAATGTTATTTAATCATGCATGTTGTCATTTGAGTAAAAGAATTTTAGTTATATTTTATTCCTTTTTTGCCATTGCGGGTCACAATGGGCCGCTTTTATCAATTACGTTTGACTTTTATGACAATCCTCCTCTTCAAAGCTTACATGAAATAGGTATAAATTGAAGCCTCGAGCCTAGACACATGCCTTAAGCAAACGATTTGGTTTATTTTAATTATATACTTGTGAATATTTAAAATTAAATTTTCCTACCCGGGAAGCAATCCCGGGTGATAACCTAGTTACTTTATATAACAATTCATGAACTTCTTTTGAACATGTGTAGTGGAGGGTTTTTTTGGCGTTTTCCCCTAAAAAACGTCCATTTCTCACTCCCGGGGGCGTTTTTTTTCACCAAATTTGCTTTTGGTGTGCTTTATTCCACGCCCTGGTTCATTTGTTTTGGCCAATCACCCTTGATCTTCATTTTGTTTGTCCAATAAGAATTTTTGATGGTTATTTTATTTAATTTTATTACACATCTTTTAACATAATGCCCCATATCCCACTACACACATTTTAGAAAATGCCCCATAACACCCCATTGCTGACTGGCATGCCGCATGACGCAAAACGTCCAAGGGTAAGAGCATTACCACTACACATTGTCTTTTTTTGAAGGGTGACTTTCTATGTACAGGACCTAGGTCACCGGGTTCTTGTCGAAGACAATCCCCCGTCAGCCCCGCCTCTCGGACGCGATGTTCTATCGGGCCCCGGCCGCCGCGCGGACTGACCTTCGCCCGGAAACCATACTGCCCCCACACGAGAACCTCGCTGGAGTAACAGCTGGGTAAAACCGGGTTGCCCTCCGGATCAAACCATGCCTCGGTAAGAAACGATTCATCATTGGGACGTCCCCCCCACCCCCCAAATGCCGCAGCCGGGAGTCGAACCGGTGACCTCCAAGGAGGAACCGGCCCAACAACCACATGGGGAACCAACTGGATTGGGAAGGGAGATTACCACTACACATTGTCTTAAGAACAATGTATTTTTTTTTGTCTTATTGTGATAATTTTTTTTATTGTTTTCATTTATGGTTTACATTTTTTTTTCTCTGCCAAGAATTGGCGAAGGATAAAAGGGGAGGGGAGGGGCGCCCGACCCCCCGAACTTTTCGCTTAGTAGTGTTATATATGTAGTTTTCGTATAGAAATTTTTGGGTATATACGTTTTCGACCCACCAGTTCTATAGAAATTTTTTGGTATATACGTTTTCGACCTCCCTATCATTCGGGTCAAGCTTCGCCACTGCTGCCAAGTTTTGCTTTTTTTTTTCCTTAAAGTTAAAACTTTCCCGGTATAAATTCAAGTTTTTTATGTTTTATGTTATGTCGTCGCATAGGTTTGCGTTTGTCTTTGTTTATGTCACGTTGCCGCATAAGTTTGCATTTGTTTGTCTACGTTTTACATCATTGATGGTATACATTTGAGTTTTTGTTTTACGGGTTTTCTCGGCTTTGGTCATCGTTTGCTTACTGCTTAGCATAGTAGGGATGAGCGTGGTTCCGGTACCGTACCGAACTGGTACCGAAAATACCGATACGGAAATTCACCAAAACTGGGTAACGGTACCGAAATATTCGGTACGGTACGATACCGGTATTTGAAGGTAAAATTCGGTATTTTACCTGTACCGTACCGTACCGAACTGGTACCGATACCGAAAGTACCAACACCGAAAATGACAAAATTTGGATTCCGGTACTGAAAAAATTCGGTACGGGAAATTCGGTACCGATACTGAGTACCAAATGTTCATCCCTAAAGCACAGTTATACGTCTCACACGCCGCAACGTAGGGCTTAAATACTAGTTGATAAACATAATAAAAGATTGAAAACGCAAATGTGACAGTGACTAAAATTTGAGTTTTATAGGTAGGTTTTTAAAGCGTTGACAGAGATCAGAGACCCAAGAAAAAACATATGTGAAATGCAGAAATCTGAAATTTTCAAAAGAATCCCCTTAACAATTATAGATGTTCAAATTTTGTCAAAAACTTAAACGTTCCTTTTTCTAACTTTTTGTTCCTTTTTTAATTGTTAGGGTTTTATACCTAAAAACAAAAGGCATGAATACACAAATTGCACAGCCTCCTCCTGCTTCCACCCTCTCTACAAACACTACACCTCCAGCGAACCGACCAGAGCAGCCGCCACTCCTCCACCTTCGGCCGACCGTCCACGCTCCTCCTCCTCCGACCTTTCTAGCAGCCGAATCCAGTTTCCACCACTTTAAATCTCTCAGGTGTGTTAACTGTTATAATCTATTGTTGGTATCATCTTAAATTGTTTGTGTTTTAATGTCTTAAACTTAGGGATGCTAGTTTATAACGTATTTTGTTTTAATCTGCTTCTTCAGTGATGTTAAATTGTAATATATTGAAACTTGAATATGCGTAATTGGATGGGTGGTGGATACATACATGAACTATTCTTGCATTTGTTACATTGAAAAGTAATTCTTACAACAAGTTTCAGTCGAGAGTGTAATGCAAGATGAAAACCGGTAGGGAACAACGCTAGATAGTTTCTTTTATTCGTATAGACCGTGTTTTATATTATGTGTTTTTAAGTAAAGACCGTCGTGTTTTATATTATGTGTTTTCAAATTTCTAATGACGATTTGTATCGTATTTTTATTATGTGCCTGATCGGAACCGTTTTATGTTCCGCCACCGGTAGGCCAATCTGTTTTATATACGGTAGGCCAATGAAAAAAAATTCCTAGATCCGCCACCGGTAGGCCAATCTGTTTTATATACGGCTTAACCTAAGGTTGGTTATTATTGTTATGATTTACAGACACATAAAAAGACTGAGCAATCTATAAATCAAAGCCTTTCATTGATCGATTAGTATTGGACTATTGGGAGGCCAAGATTTAGCTGATGTAATCTCTAACATAGAAATAACAATTTCTTTTTTTAACTAATACATGTATTAGTTAAAATAGCGCACGCCTCCGGCGTTTGAAAAAAACGCTTGAGGCGCTAAGGACAGGAGTCTAGGCGTTTGAAAAAAACACTTTTTTTTGTCTGAAGTGTTGATCTACATGAAGCGCTGTGAGGCGCTAAGGAGTCTGAGGCGGGGCTCCAGTCAATATTAGGTCAAAATCAGGTTTTATTTGGCCCAAAAGACTTCTCTAAACCCTAAAAAAGAACGTTGTTTTTTTATTCTTCTTCATCCATAGACTATAAACATTTAAAACAAGACCGTTCAAGCATTTGTTGCCTCCATTGCTCTGTTTTTTCAAGCATCGATTCTTCCAAGACCATTCAGCCTTCAATCAGTATCTTTTTGTTCTCTTCAATCGTTCTTCAGTCCATTGATGTTCTAATCCTTCAGTCGTTCTTCAGTCCATTGATTCCCTGAAGACCGTTTTTTCTTTTCTTTTATGTTCGAATCTGTTTTTGTTTTATGATTTAAACAGTTTAGACCTTTTTATGTTTTTTAAGTGTTTTAAGCATGTTTCGACTTTTTTTTGACTTCAATGTATGTTTTGATTATGTTTTCAAAGTGTTTAATAATTATGTTTTTGTGTTTATGATTGATTAACAAGTAGCTAATGTCATATTGATATGTATAATTTTTTTTTTCAACTTGAGTGCCTCGTATACGTGAAGCTCTTGCCTCGCGCCTTACGCTTTTTCTAAACCAAGTTTCTATGACTTTATTATTGGTTTGAAATTTGAACATTGCATGCTAACAATATGTCAGTTTGACTGGGAATTTCTCTACGATCTATATCCATTGCAGATCTGCCAAACCATCTACTTATATTTATATAACTCACATTAGTATAGAATATTCTGCGAATAGAGTTCTGCAGCTATTTGCATCACCTCCTTTTCTTATTATTTATTTTGTCGGTGTCTGATATGAAGTACTATATTCAACCTTGACTAATTGGGAATACTTCGATCGTTTAAGTTTTTAGGTCTTGAGCCAAGCAAAAGAGATTAGTGTAATGGCTGAAGTACTTCAAATGCAAGAAGCTGGACACGCCCCAATGAAGAGAAAAATAGGGCACAAGAAAGGTAAAGGGAAGAAGAAAATGAAAGTGTTTCAGGGCAGCGGACAGAAGGTCAAAATGGATGGAAAAACGAAAAAGCTTTTCAGAAAAAAAGCTAGAGATTATAACTCAGATGATAGTGATGATGATAATGATGATGATGTAGACGAAAAGCCGATGAAGTTTGAAAAGAAGCAGTCGCATATCGAAAATAAGGACGCCGCTGAAAAATCTTCAGACGAAGAAATGAACGATGAAGATGAAGACGATGATGACAATGATGATGTCGGTAATGATGATGTTTCTGATGATGAAGAGGGGATAACTGAACATGGGATTTTGAAGTTTTCTGAAGGAAGCACGTCTTTCAAAAAGGCGTTTAAGAAAATAGTAAACAGAAGTGGAACAGATGATGTACTGGTACGTATATTAGTAAACACCACTTTTCAGTATATTTATTTATATATATATATAGGGTGGGGTTCTATAGTGAACACTAATGTATTTGCGAACTGAGTGAACAAATCCTGGCCATTGATCTACACACGTGTATGGCCAGGATCTCATCATCAAATCGTAAAATACACTAGTGTATTTTAACATCAAATCCTGGCCATTGATCTACACACATGTATGGCCAGGATTAGTTCACTCAGTTCGCAAGCTACACTAGTGTTCACTCTTGAACCTAATCCTATATATATATATATTTTAAGTTGGATATTTTATTTATGAATTTTGATATTTCTACAGGGTCCTGTATTGTCCGCTCACAAAAATCTTGTAGTAAAAAAGCTTGCTGAAGAAGCTGCTGAAAAGAAAGTTAAGGGCGATGCAAAGAAAGAAAAGGCTTTGGTAATTAAATTAAACATGGTTAAAATTTATATATTTTAACGAGCGTAGCTATATTGTGGTTTTTTTACTAACCATCTGCACCGAAATTTATTTGGATGTATAGTTAAGAGAGAAAGGACATGTAAAGCCTGATGCCTTTTCAGTTTCACATGAAAAACTACTCATAGGAATTGCTACAAAAGGAGGTAAATAATATATTATCTTCTTAGTTTGTTTAGTTATGTTGAAAATATAAACTTTTGCATTATTGGCATTTTTAAACTAATTTATTTACACTTTTTCATGTGTTGGCGGAATTTTCAGTGGTGAAGTTATTTAATGCTGTGAGTTACTGATTCATGAATATAATGGTTTCCTATTTTTGTCACAGCAATGCGCTTGTGAGCTATATCTTGAATTTGATTATATGTTGCTGGCTGTTTATAGGTTAACAAGGCTCAAACTTCACAAAAAGGTTTAAATCCATCAAGGTCTAAAGATGCTAAAGGTATGCAACTAAATGCTTTCTTTCTCTTCTTTTAAGTTTTAACTTATATTGTATGAAGTGGAGCATAGTTTTGGGTTGACTTTTGTTGACCTGATTTGTATATTGCTATGAGCTTTGCATGAAGTTAGATTTTTGTAGTTGAAATAAGATAACAAATAAACTATTTCTAGAAATTCATCAATTGAAAGATGGTTGACTTTGTTCTATGACTTTTCAGTTATTCAAAAGCGGAGGAAAGAAGCATTCTTTTCTGAGCTGGGCAAATCCCAATCTGGATCAGATGCTAAGGTTCTCTCTCATTCTCTATATATATACACACACACATACACATGTATTCACATAGTTGCTTACTATTCACCTTTAATTTGTGATGCAGGCTGGAACAAGTGGGAATGCAGGTGATGAAGAAGGTCCTGCTTGGGCTCCTTTACGCGATAACTATATGCTGACAACTTCTAAATTAAAAGATTGGGATAAAGCAGCTGTAAGCATTTTCTGCGTTTATGTAGACCTAATTGAAAATCATTTTGGTTTTTTATATACAATTAGTGTGTCAAATATGTTTACAGAAAAAGATAATGTAAAAGTCGCTAGTCGCTAGGAGGGGTTTTATTTATAAAAAAAACGGGTCAAAAAGGTCACCTACAGTCATAGCTGCAAAAGTCGCTAGTCGCTCCCTAGTCGGAGTTGAGAGTACTCGGCCTAGGCGGAGAGTACTCGGGGAGTGCTCGGCCTAGGTGAAGGGTACTCTGGCCTCGGCAGCCTACCTTGTAGCGTGTGCTCAGGGAGTACACGGCCTTCAAGACCTTGTTTTACAACAGTGCCTACAGTTGATGTTTATTTGAGCATTTACTACATTTGAACTCCGATCGATGTGTTTAGGATGAACCTGAAGCTGCTGACGACTTTGGAAGACAAGAAGATAGTTCATCTGAAGATGATGATTAGTTTGCCATATGCTAAAATGCTTAAATTTGTATTTTGAACTAAAAGGTCATTTGATTGTAGGGTTGGAATTTGTATTCAAATTCTTTGAACATTTGACCTAAATTTTGGCATGATCATATGATGACATTTGGTTTATTATTTGAGTGGTTGTTTTGAATTCTAGAGTTTGATTTGATTTATTGTACTCTACATTTATAACTCCACAGTATCTATAAGGGGATGGATCATGAGAAAACTAGTTTAAATGAGAAAACCAAAAAACTAACCAAAAAAGCCTAAAAAAAAACCTAGAAACATACAAAAAAAAAAAAATTTTGAATTTTTATAGAAAAATCGCTACTTTTTATGTATGGAAAAAAATTTTCAAAAAAAAAAAATAAAATAAAATAATTTTTTTTGTTGTACTGCACATGTGCACTAATACATAAAGCTTAAACCACTTAACCCACCCCCCCACCGACACCCCCCAAAAACCTAAACCCCCCACCCCCACCCCCCAAAAACCTAAATTCACCCTCCCACCAAAAGCCTAACCCCCCCACCCCCCAAAAACCTAAACCCACCCCCACCCTCCCGAAAACCTAAAACTAAACCCTAAACATAAACCCGAAAAAAACATAACCCCCCCCCCCCCACCCCCAAAAACCTAAACCCCCCCCTCCCCACACACACACCCAAAAACCTAATCCTAATCCTAAACCTCCAAAAAAACTAACCCTAAAAGCTAAACTAGACTCAAAAGGCTAATTTTAAGCATTTAATGCAATTGTAGTACATGTTATATTGCACATGTGCACTACTATAATAATAGTATTGAAAACAAGACGACACCATAAATCTTTTTTTATGTCATAAAAAATATGCTCGAATATACTTGAATGAAAGATACAAAAATTTGTGATCTTATGGTGCCATTTTTGTTTTAAAATGATAACGTATGGAGAAATGAGAAATGTTTGAAAAGTTATATATTTTTTTTTTCCAATTTTACCCCTCCTTCATTAAAAGTCCCCCCTCCTTCATTAAAAGTCTCCTCTCCTCCTTTTAGTGGTTTTTAGTTAGTTTTCTAGTTTTCTCATTTATATCTAGTTTTCTCATGATCCTCTCCCCTATAATACATTACTAGTAAGAAACCCTCGCGAAGCGGCGACAGAGACAATTTACAATCCATGTAGCAGGCATATCGATTTTTAACAAAATTTAAATAGAAACGTAAACACAATGGTACCTCCAACTAAAATATTATATAAGGTACTTAGAGCTAAACTGTGAAGTAGGATTCCGCTGCTCCACATAGCGGGAGTTACTGGTCAATGTTAGTTAGGTTCATTATAGTATTGGCACTTATTATTACAACCAGGAGAGAAAACCCGAAAAATAAAGTCATTATATGCCCAAAATGATATCACCGCATAATTTACATTGAGCGAAAACCATTAAAATAAATATCGGTATCGGTAGTGATATTGTTAAATTGGAATCCGTTGGCATGAATATTTTAGAAGTATATTAGTTTGTCATTAAAAATTAAAAATCATATTTTGAAACTTCAGGGGCTGTTTATTCTAAAATATCATTAAATTTTCTCTCTTTTTTTTTTCTTGTTAAAGTGTAGTGTAAATATATATATGAACAAACATCCACACAAAATATGAACACACAAAAAACGCCTAATTTCGAGTCGAGAACCACAACACACAAGCTACCAGAACACATTAGAATCAACATAAGAAACAAAGTATTAGTGACTGGAATTCCAGTACGTTCTACAAAACGAGCCAGTCATCACTCGAGTTCATACAAGCACCACTCACATACAAAACCGGTTTCTTCGATTCCTTCCTGAAACGCACAATTTGTCATAAAAGTGACTCATTTTGGAGGTTTTGGTAACCCGGACGGGCAACCGGCTAATGAATGGCCAAGTGGAGTCTTGAATAGAGCTTCAACATCTGATATTTCTCCACGAATATCATATTCATCAGGCAGTGATGCCACAATATGGGAGTTAGTTGTAGAGACCAAACCTCTGTAGACGAGAAATTTATGTGTCCTTTTTGTTCATCATGATTTATTATGGTTTCATTTAGTTGAAGTTACTTTTTTGGATAGGTACCATGTTGCATGAGCTAAGGCCGGAGGGTGTGGAGGCGCCACCGCTGCCACCTCAACATCTATGGCGCCTGAGGGGCGTCACCACCCCACACCGCCGGAATTAAGTCGGGGCGCCATGGGAGTCTCGCCACTGTGTTAACGGAGTTGATCGAGAATTGTTAAAGGGAAGGGGTCAAGATAAGGGGCGCTATAGGCATTGAGGGGGCTTTATCCCACACCCTCCAAGTTAAGGGAAGGCGTGATAAAGCCCTCTGGCTAACTGATAAGGGCTTTATCCCACACTCCATAGCGTAAGGGGGTGATTTATGCTCGTGAACCATACAAGAATTATGCTGATGTTGCACATGTAACCCGTTTTATAGGGCTCGTTGCAGTAAGAAATGCATCTAAGCAGGTTTTTACCGTTTGGTTTCTGTTAATCATCAATTTCTTGCTATATATTGCTTTTATTGTACTGCTAGAATAGGAAGACATATGATGTTAGCATGCTTAGAAAACAGGATGCTTTGTGATAAAATGTAGTACAAAAGATTGTTACTTCACGGTTTAGCATTTTTAATGTGAAAACATTGTTTACTACTATACCTCATTGTACTTAAAAGTAGGGGTGAGCAAGTTTAGGTCCGGACCGAAAATAACCAAGAACCGAACCAAAAATATACCCAACGTGACCCGAACCCAAGTACCTAGGTATTTAGATCGGTTCCAATTTTTCATATAAAATAGGGTCGGGTCGGGTCGGTTCTCGGTTCTTTTCATGGTGAAACCCGATTTGGACCTATGGACCGGAACCGACCCTATATTTAGGGTAGTAAATCGGTTCTTTATTTTATGTTTGATCGGTTCTCGGGTCGGGTCAGGTAATGATCGGGTAGGGTCGGGTTTTTCCTTTTGCTCACCCCTACTTAAAAGTAGTGATAGCAAGATGAGCGCGTTGGTAATGGGTCAAAACTGGCTAGGTTGGCTCATCGGTAGACTAAATATAATTTAACATTTTTATATATGCTTCTCGGGAAGAGTTCATTGAGGAACACTAAAATAGTGGGGAACAGGAAATCATGCATTTAACACGTTAAAAATTCAATTTAAAATATTAAAAAATAATTTTTTCAAAATTATTTTCGAAGCTTTTAAATATAAATACATGTAGAAGCCTTTGTAATAAAAAAACTCAAAAACTAAAAAAATGTTTAAAAAGGTAATTTTTTTATTGAAATACCTTCTATCCATTTTTATATGTAAAAGGTTCAACAAAATATAACTTTTTTAGCATTTTAAATTGAAATTTTAAGATATATATAACATGTTAAATAAACCGTTCCCTGGTTCCTTACTATTTTAACTAGTGAGGTTCCCCCGAATTGAAACCGACTGAACAACATATCGCTACAATACTGGCACTCGTTATAGCAATCGAAAGGTAAAACCAAAAAATAAAGTCATTATATGCCCAAAAGGATATCGACGCATAATTTATATAAATCGAAAACCATAAAAATGAATATTAGTAATGTCTTCCGAAATGAATATAAGTATTCATTCCGATGGTACCAATACAGGAACTGATGTTGTTCGATTTGAATTGACGTGGTACAAATACTCACTATAGTTTACGATATTAAAAAAACTCTATACTAGTATACTACCATCGAAGTTGTTCTCATCGTATTAGTTCAATTCATCATGGTAAAGAACAAACGATATAAGTTCGGTTCGTCAAGATACCGGTACGGTATCATACTCGCTATAGTTTATATTATAAAAAGATACTATAAACCGCGATCCAAGTTTCGTATGGTATATGTTCAGTTGATCACGGTACAGAACAAATAAAAATCATTTGTTCGGTTGATCACGGTAAAGAACATATAAAAATCAATTATATTGATCCGTTTGATTTTAAAGAAAACTTTTAGCGGAACGAAGACAAAAATAAACATGTTGCATGTATTCAGAACGTTATAAAGTATTACACTATACTATTAGAATAATGAAAAAAAGTAATGTCAATTTATATGTAAAAAAACTAAATGTCAGTTATGTTTGATAACATATACATTTGTGCTTTGATTGCTTAAGCTTTACCACTCACAACTTAGTTTCGGGAAAAAAATATCAATACAGAGAAAAATTTAGGCACGTCGCAATGACATACTAAAAATTATATAAAACACTGTATCTTAATAGTTATAAAAGGAAAAAAAACATGCAAAATCAATTAAAAATATATTAATAAAATAATTAAATGTTAAAAATAAATAATATTAAAATAATTTTAAAAAACTATTCATGGTGACTTTGTATTAATATATATAATATAATATTCCCAATTCAACCTCGTTTATATATATATATGGGAATGTTTAAATGAGAACGCTAAATATCGCGAGAACCATGAGAATGAATGAAAAAACCGCAAAAACTTGGTCAAAAACATTTCAAATTCAAAATTTCTTTTTACACTTATCATTATTATTCAAATACAATATTAAAAATTAAATTTACACTATTTAATTTACATGTATTCGGAAATAATGATAATTTATACATGTGTAAGTTTACCATTTACATATGTGTAAGTTTGTTGTATTTACATATGTATAAAAATTTTATTAAGAGTGATTTTGAGAGGAAAGGTGAATTATTTAAAGAGTAAATTCTTTTTTTAATGTTGTATTTTAACTATAATGAAGTTTGTATTAGAAAAAAATGGTTTTAATTGGTTTTTTCATTCGTTCTCACGGTTCTCGCAATGTTTAGCGCTCTCTCGAGAGAGATATATATATATATATATATATATAGGGGATGGATCATGAGAAAACTAGTTTAAATGAGAAAACCAAAAAAACTAACTAAAAAAGCCTAAAAAACATACCAATTTTTTTTTTTAAATTTTTATAAAAAAAATCGCAGGTTTTTATGCATGGAAAAAAAATTTCAAAAAAAAAAAAGAAAATAATTATTTTTTTGTTGTATTACACATGTGCACTATTACGGATATAGTGTACATGTGTAGTACACCAATTTTTTTTTTTCTTTTTGAAAATTTTTTTTATATATAAAAAACTAGCGATTTTTTTATAAAAAATTGTAAAAAAAAAAAAAGAAAAAAATTTTTGGTATGTTTTTTATCTATTTTTTTTAGGTTTTTTTAGTTAGTTTTCTAGTTTTCTCATTTATATGTAGTTTTGTCATGATCCTCTCCCTATATATATATATATATATATATATATATATATATATATATATATATATATATATATATATATATATATATATATATATATATATATATATATATATGTATATGTATATCTTGAGAACGCTAAATATTGCGAGAACCGTGAGAATGAATGAAAAAACCAATCAAAACCATTTTTTTTTAATACAAACCTCATTGTAATTGAGATACAACATCAAAAAAATGAATTTACAACATCAAATAATTCATTTCTCCTTTTAAAATCACTCATTTTAGATTTTTTTACACATGTGTAAATATAACAGGTTTACACATGTGTAAATGACAAACTTACGCATGTGTAAATTTTCTTTATTTATGAATTCACGTAAATTTAAACGTGTAAATTAAATTTCTAACATTGTATTCGAATAATAATGATAAGTGTAGAAAAAAAATTTGAATTTGAATTCTTTTTTACCAAGTTCTTGCGTTTTTTTCATTTGTTCTCATGGTTCTCACAATATTTAGTGTTCTCATTTAAACCTTCCCCTATATATATATATATAGGGTTAGGATTTAGAGAAAACGAGGGAAAGTGTGAGAACGGTTATGGATCGTCAGATCAAAACAATCAATGGACTAGATTGCGCGGTGGCGTTTTCGTAAATAACATCGGACACGCTTCATTAAGGGTAAAAGGGTCTTTTACAGCTCAAATTCAAAACGCCAACAAAAAATGATAACACGCCATTCAAAAAAATAAAACACCATTAAATACAAAACACAAAAAATTAGTGATAAAACGCGTTGGAGATTACAGGAAGAAGAAACAACGCAGTAACTGAAATTCAGTTATTAACATTTATTAGAAGAAATTCACTCCTAAATTACGCGCCAAAAACATCATTATATAAACGACGTTAAACATCGCTTCCATAATCACTTCAATCTATCATTCTGAAAAAAAAACATCTTTTACCAAAAACGCCAATTTAACCAAAACGCCAAAAATGGTAACCATCGTTTGGTGGAGATACACTCTGGCAATCAGGCAATTCGTCCTACGTTTTGATAACAGAAGGAGGGTGTATGTTAGGACGATCAAGGCAATTTTGAAGATGGAAGAAGAGGTACAGAGGGGTATCCTATCTCTCGGCATCGCTCTGGATAACGAATGCCATGAAACACATAAGATTATGAAAACATTAACAAGGAAATTTGGACCAATCAAAGCAGATCGAAAGCCGGACCCTGCTATGACATCATGACGTTTTGATGATGAAACAGACATGGTGACCGTTATATACGGCAACGGAGAGCAGGAAGACTACCTGCTTGAAAACATCATGACAAAGCAGGGGCTTGGGTTCATGAAAGACTTGCACAACGCCACTTGTTTGAACACAGACATGGACTCAAAAATGGCGTTAATGCAAGACATGTTCAAATGGAGGCTTCAGAATCTTCAGGAACAAGAAGCCGATGAAAGTGAAGGTGATGACATGGATGAAGGTCTAGATGAAGACTCCGAGGAAGAAGACGACGGAAGTGATGGATACTTCTCGGATAAAGTACCTTCTGACGAAGAGTTTTAATTTTTTTTTTCCTTCTGTGTAATCTTCTTTTTTTTTCTTAAGATAAGTAAATGATATATTTCTCTATTTAGTTGCAAAACGCCAAAAAAATACTACAAAAAGTTATTGCTTACAAAACGCCAAAAATAATAAAAAAGATTTATCCTGCTTAATATTTTCTCCGTTATATATTTTGTCATCTTGGTCTGCATAACGCTATTTAAAAAAAAGCCAAACCTGGAAGATGGGATGTCTATCACCCTAGAACTGATAAAAGTTGAACAAAACAGTAAATACACACAGTAACTGAAAAGACGGTTACTTTATTACTATCATTTATTATAATAAAAATCCCGCCTAAACTACGCGCCAAAAAACTCTTATAAGAGAGGGGTCTATACACAATGAATTGATCACACCCAGAAAAACAAACACCATGTTCTCTAGAAACCACTCACTTTAAAACGCCAAAAAGTTAGTTAAAAAAATCAGAGATGGCAAAGCTTTCACTGAATGGATTCTTCTCTGAGGTGGTTATCTCTATAATCTTTTGCTGAATGAGATGGACAAATATTCAAGAAAAAGAGACTGACGACAGTGACATGTCATCATGTGAGCTTTGTTCTTGATGACTATATGCATGGCATGGAGGGATCAACACAAGTGTAAAAATGCTATTTTGGACTCCATTATTATAAATAGCATTCAAGCAAGAGTTGATCTTCAATGACATGCCACCAAACAAGAATATACACAAAAAACTGGATGCCACTAACAACCTTCGTCTAAAAAAGATGGTGTTTATGTAGGAAAGTTGACATCTAGCTAAGGTATTCAAAGGTTCAAAACGCCAAAACAAATTCAAGAAGAAGAGGCTGATGACAGTGAAGATTTGGATGAGAATTTAGATTTCCATTTTTAATTTTTTTCTTTTTCATTTTCTATTGTATTTTCTCTACTAGTAAAATACATTATTATATAAAACGCCAAAAACTACAAACACCAAAACGCTAATAGTATGAAACTGTGAGAACGGGTGCTGGCAAAGCACCTTGTCAATGTATTAAACGCCAAAAAAATTGACTAAACGCCATAAAAACATTTGGTCTTGTTGTAATCTTATGAAAATGTTAATGACTCGTAGTGAATTATTATACAACGCCACAAAACGCCAAAAAAAATTGACCAGGGAAACGCTATAACGCCAAAAAATTATCTATGTGACACGAAACAATTAATTCAACGTCTCAGATCTAAGAAAAAATAAAACGCCAATTAGTTAATGAATATAATTAACACCGAAATAACCTTAGATGCCAAAAATAAAGCAGCATGTTACGCAAAATTGGGAAATAAAAGAAGATTGAAAAGACAAAAAAATCCTCACGCCCTGATCATATCCCGCGCCACGTGTTGAGTCAGGATGCGTTCTCACCGTTCTCACACTTTAGGGCGTTTTCTCCTGATCCCGTACCTATATATATATATAGGAAAAGTGTATCGTACAATTGCCCTTAATGTACATTACGTACGCGAGTATAAATCGCATGTTATAAAAAAACGCGTTCATGAATCTGGGAAATCGCATGGGGGATGAAATCACATGTTGTGTTTTATGGGGTGAAATTGCATGGGGGATGAAGATCTTACGGGTGGGGTTATCGTGTATGCAATGTATGATAAGCCATTTTGTACGTTAACTGGCTTATATATATATATATATATATACATACATACATACATACATACATACATAGGGTAAGGTTCATTTGAGAACCACATTTATTGTGAGAACCGCGAGAACCAATGTGAACACAACAAAAAAACCTAAAAAAACCTAACCCCCACCCCCCACCCCAAAAACCTAAACCCCCACCCCCCACCCAAGCTAAATGCTAAAAACTAAACCCCTAAAAAAATCTAAAACACACACAATTTTTAAAAAAAATATTTTTTACTTAAAAATCGCTACTTTTAGTAGACAAAAAAATTTAAATTTAAAATTTTTTTAATAACAAAATATAGCGAATTTTAAGTAAAAAAATATCAAAACAAAAAAAAAAATTGTGGGTTTTTTTAGCTATTTTTAGGTATTTTTGGTTGTGTTCACATTGGTTCTCGCGGTTCTCGCAATAAAGGGTGGTTCCTAATTTGGGGCTAAGTATCTCATTCGTTACACCCATTTTGGTTGTGTTCACATTGGGATGGATGTGTTTGTGTATGATGTGACTTTGAAGTTTTCGTTGTAGCATTTTAAAAAGGGAGAAGTATCTCTACCTTTCAGGTCGTCCGGTTGAACGGTCATCCGGACGGATGGTCGTTCGCTCGGATGGCGATCCGTTCAAGTAAGATATTCCCAGATTCAAGTCTCCTAGTAGAATAGTCATTTGATCGGATGGTCATCCGATCAGATGACTATTCGATGGAAACTGATATTTTTGAAAGTTTGCAATATTTGGTTAAGTATTGAAGGCCACAAGTCATCCGTTCGGATTGTCGTTCGATTGGATGGTGATCCGATTGGACGACAATTTGTTCAGTAACCTGTTCATTGTGAAACTTGTAAAAATTTGTTAAGTTTAGAAAGTTTGGCGTTTGGACCGAGACGGTATGACTACGTGTCAAACAATGGAAACCCCATCAAGCCTAAGTCATCCGATCGGATGGGAATCACCCCGTCCGATCAGTAACTGTTCTTGAAGGACTTCATGTTCAACCCGATAAGTCGGTCATCTCGTGGATAGAAATCAGTTCTCAAACCGGCACTTCACTAGTGAATGAGTAAGAGGCCTGAACGAGGTCAGATTCTATCGGTTTTCGAGTGAAAAGCTAAGACATTGAAGAAAAATGGAAATCAGTTGGAAAATGTTTAGTTTTAAGAGAAATCAGTATTTAAACATTGTAGAAATCCCTTGGATCTGAGTTGTTCTTGGTGGAATGAGGTCACACTTTGGTGTTCATGAGAACCCATGATGACATCATCCTAGAACAGCCCAAATCCACCGATTTCATGGTGAAAAGTTACGATTTGTTGGTGAAATTGGTGAGAAAGTGTTTGTAGATCAAAGAAGTACAAGATTTGAGATGAAAACATACAAGAATCGCGAGGAATCGAGAGAAAATGGCCGAGAATGCGAAGGGTCGGAGGAGAGCTGTCACATCACATGAACAGTGTTGTGACGGGTGAGTATTTATAGGTGAAGAGGAGAGAAGAGGCGGTGTAGTTATTCGTTCGGAGGGCCTTTCGATCGGATGGCCATCCGATCAGATGGTCATCCGGTCGGATGACCATTCGATCGAAGGGTCATTCGATCGGATGGCTCGAGTGAGTTGGTTTTCCGATTTTCGTTTCGTGCGTTGAGCGTTGCGATGTGTTTAAGCGATGATCGGAGTGTCGTGCTCCGGTCAAAGATAAAATTTATAAGCCCTAATTACCCTTAACAAATAGTTTGTGGTAGTAAGGAGTCGAACCACGAAGAGTATGTGGTTTGCGAATGGACTTGAGTGAATTTAAGCAAATGTCACTTTTATGAAGCTTGCTAACTTGTTTTTATGGTTTTTGTTTATTAAAGAGATGTTGAATAAAAATACTAAGGTGATTGGATGGATTACTAACTAAAGATTAACAATTGCAAGAATGTAATTAAAGGTTTAAACAAGATAGAGAAAACAAGGTTCACACCCGGTTCAACAAATGCAAGACCTAGGGTTATCACACATTTTAGCTTGGTTTAATCGAATTAGTTCATTAACGGTTTGACAATCACAAACCTTAGGTGCCAATCGCTATCGACGTTATAGACAACAGACCACGATGCACTTCGTTACTTTGGACAAGTAAATCCTATTAAAAGACAAGGCATAAATACGCATATTTATCTCACAAAGTCAAATTTAATCGTTCATTCGACAATTCGCAAATACAATACAAACGTATGATAATTATCCAATGATTCAAATGCAATTCAATTAGTCACAAACCAAGTATCAAATAAATAATAAACCCGAAACCTTACAAAAGTCTACACCGGGGTGGAACCTCCAAGAATTTAGCCGCGCATGATCGAAAGGACTTGATCAACGGATGATTGAGACTTTAATTGGATCATCTTGAGCTTGTGGAATGATGGAAGGATGGTGGTTAGGGTTTTTGGTAAATGATGGTGATGAGAAGATGGTGGAATGGATGAACTAGGGTTTTGGGATGGATGATGATGGTGAAACTGATGATGATTCAGGTGATGAATTCGTGTCTCCAATGGATTGGTGATTGATTGGAAGTGAAGTCGTGGTGAGAATTGGCTCCAAGATCAAGTGTAAACCTCAAAAGAATGTGTAACTGTCGACTTGAATGGTGAATGGCCAATAGAAATCGTTTTTATCACCAAACAAGAAAAAATTCGCGTTTGAACAATTAAAGGCCCGTCGCCGACGCCTGGGGACCCGTCGGCAACGGCCTCCCCTGATCTAACTTCCGTCCGACTGCCTATTCTCCTGGTTACGCATGATTTGGCCGACGGGCCTCATTACGGGGCGTCGCCGACGACCTCCCCAACTCCCATTCTCCGTTTTTCGCTTCTTGACTTCCCGTTTGATCCGTAACGTGTCCCGGTTGTTCGTTTTTCATCCCGGTAGCTCGTAAAGCTCCCCAAAAGCACCTTAAACTTCTCTAGACCTGCAAAATATAAATCTAATCAAAAGTAGGCTTTTCAAGATTAAAAGTTAAGTAAAAACTCAGACTTAAACATAACTGAGCACCGTTATTTGACCACGTATCAAGCGAGTGTCGAGTAAGCGATGCGATATGTCACGGCCCCCGACCCGGTTTAACCCGTTTCAGGAGCCGCGGGACAGAAAATCCCGTGGTATTTAATTAACAGCGGAAGTTTCTCCAGGATCTTTTTAAAACTGAAATATTTCCCGATTATTTTATTTCACAACTCGGGATAAAACCCCGGTAATTTACAATCTTGAGATTTCACGGAGAAATCTTTTATTTTACAAAACATGTTTCCTTATTTTATATTGAGCCACTTCCTTAAGCTTGTAGTGCTTCACGGCACTTTTCCTGGATCACAACAGATCACCTGAAACATGTTTGAAAAAGGTTTTGTCAGCGGGAAATACTGAGTGAATCATTCTTTTTACTAAAACGACTCATTTTGTTATAATTTACAGTATTAAGAGAGATTACAATGTTTCAGATATCAACCAACTACCCACAGTATTTGTCACTCGAACATCCATCGGTAGCCTCTTAGCCCGATGGTGTCTATGACTATGGTCATATCACCCCTTGGCTAACTCCTTGTCCAATGGTGAAGTTTATCAAGTAATGTATACAAAACCCCACATACCTGCTGTAATTTGGTGATTACATAAACTTAATCCCTGTAATTATAACCTTGAAAATAAATATGCTTTTGTAAATAAATTTGATAAAAAGAGAATGACTCACATTGCAGATTTAATTGAGCAGAGCCTAGCCTACTGATTAGCCTTTTAACCTAAATTAATAATAGGCACACAATTGGGTTGGTAACTTAATACAGCATTTACGATAACTCACGAGATTAAACCCTCACATCGAATGACAAAGTGCGATACTTAAACATCCATCGAATTAACGACGAATGACAAAGCATAAACCCTAATGTGGGCAGCACTTAAACATCCATTGGATAGTTTAATCGATCGGACATTGAATCGTATCAGCGATCGAGTTATTACCCTGTATTGCGGCGGCGATTAGTGATCCGTGTGTGTGTTTTGGACTGTTTCTGCTATATCTCAACGTATATTTTGAGTTTTAGCGTCGTTCAAGTGCCCAAATTCCAGTCCTAAAGTCCACTATTTATACACAAAAATTGACCCCGCTTACGGACCGTAAGCCTCATCCCTTACGGTCCGTAAGGGACACGAAGAGTTTATAGGGTAGCCACGTCCTTGACTAGCCTTGCTGACTTGACTGTTTCTCAAAATTCGTTTTTGACAGCGAGATTTTAAGATAATCGTAACTAGGGTTTTACCCCCCCTGAGTTTTAGGGGCCCTAATCCTGATTCTGATTGTTCTGAAAATTTTAGGGTTTGTGCAGAATCACTTGGGTGTCTCAATTAGGGTTTCCTATTGGACAATTAAAATAATAATTAAGACTTTTTGATAGGAGTTGCTACATTCTCCCCACCTTAATAAAAATCTCGTCCTCGAGATTTACTGGAATAATTGAGGATACTTTCGCTTCATTTCTGATTCCAGTTCCCAAGTGTATTCGGGGCCTCTCTTTGAATCCCACTTTACTTTAACTAGCACTAGTCGTTTGTGCTTGAGAAACTTCACTTTTCTGTCTTCTATCTGAAGAGGTTTCTCTACAAATTTTAATTTTTCGTTTACCTCTATATCTTGGAGAGGTACTACCAAAGATTCGTTTGATAGACATTTCTTGAGGTTGGATACATGAAATACATCATGTACTCCAGCTAACTCTTCTGGTAGTTGTAAACGATAAGCAACTGGTCCTATACGTTGGATTACTAGAAATGGTCCTACGTATCTGGGACTTAGCATTCCTTTCTTACCGAATCTAACAATTCCTTTCCAAGGAGAGACTTTCAATAGCACTTTGTCTCCAACTTGAAACTCCAACGGCTTTCGTCTATTATCTACATAACTCTTCTGGCGATCTCTAGCCGTCTTCAGCCTTTCCTTGATTTGATTAATCTTGTCGGTCGTTTCTTGCACTATCTCAAGACCTGATAATTGATTTTCTCCTATTTCTGCCCAACATACTGGAGTTCTGCACTTTCTTCCATAAAGTGCTTCAAATGGGGCAGTTTCAATACTTGAATTATAACTATTGTTATAGGAGAATTCAATTAAAGGTAAATGATCATCCCAGTTTCCACCAAAATCTATCACACATGCTCTGAGCATGTCTTCTAGAGTTTGGATTGTCCGTTCACTTTGTCCGTCTGTCTGAGGATGATATGCCGTGCTTAGATTTAGTCGAGTTCCCATTGCTTCTTGGAAACTTGTCCAGAAATGAGAAGTGAAACGACTATCTCTATCTGATACAATGGAGAGTGGAACTCCATGTAAGGATACTACTTCATCTACATACAACTTTGCTAACCTTTCCATGCTAAAGGTTTCTTTCATAGGTAGAAAGTGAGCTGATTTGGTTAATCGATCCACAATTACCCAAATCACATCATTACCTTTTCTGGTTTTGGGTAACTTAGTAACAAAATCCATTGTTATGAGTTCCCATTTCCAGACAGGCATTTCTAGTTGTTGTAGTAGACCTGAAGGCTTCTGATGTTCTGCCTTAACTTGTGAACAAGTAAGACATTTAGAAACATATCGAGCTATGTCCTTTTTCATTCCTATCCACCAAAAGTTATTCCTTAAATCTTGGTACATTTTATTGTTTCCAGGGTGCATAGTATACCTAGATTTATGGGCTTCTTCTAAACTCTTATTTCTTAATTCTCCCTGCTTAGGTACCCAAATTCTGCTTTTATGGAATCTCCAAATTCCATCTACTCCTTGTTCTAATTCTTTTATTCTTCCCTTCATTTCTTCAGCATCATCCTTGATTGCTGTTTCTTGGAAATGCTTTAGTTGTTCCATTAAATCTAACTGTAGGTTTAATCTAAGAGCACGAACTCGTCGTTGTTTCTCATGATACTTACGACTTAAGGCATCTGCAACTACATTTGCCTTTCCTTCGTGATACTGAATATCACAGTCGTAGTCACTTAGGATTTCCATCCATCTTCTTTGTCTCATGTTTAACTCTTTTTGCCCAAATATATATCTTAAACTTTTATGATCTGTATAGACAGTAAATTTACTTCCGTACAGATAATGTCTCCAAATCTTAAGGGCAAAAATTACAGCTCCTAATTCTAAGTCATGAGTCGTATAGTTTTCTTCGTGCTTTTTTCAATTGTCTTGAGGCATACACAATTACCTTCTTGCGTTGCATTAGTACACATCCAAATCCCAGTTTTGAAGCATCACAATATACTTCAAAATCTTCAGTTCCTTCTGGTAAAGCTAGGATTGGTGTATTGGTTAATTTCTGTTTCAAGATTCTAAAGGCTTCTTCTTGTTGAGGTCCCCATTCAAACTTAACTGCTTTACAGGTTAGCTTAGTTAATGGTACAGCTATCTTGGAAAAATTCTTAATAAACCGTCTATAGTATCCAGCTAAACCTATAAAACTTCTAATTTCCATTGCGGATTGCGGAACCTTCCATTTGGTAATTGCTTCTATCTTAGCAGGATCTACATGAATACCTTCGTGATTCACCATGTGTCCTAAGAATTGCACTTCTTGCAACCAAAATTCACACTTTGAGAATTTGGCATACAACTTTTCTTTTCTTAACAAAGTTAAGAGTGCATGCAAGTGCTGACAATGTTCTTCTTGATTTTTGGAATAAATAAGTATATCGTCGATAAAGGCAATTACAAATTTATCCAAATACGGTTTACAGATTCTATTCATCATGTCCATGAATGCTGCAGGTGCATTCGTTAATCCGAAGGGCATGACTGTAAACTCGTAATGACCGTACCTAGTTCTGAAAGCAGTCTTAGGTATGTCTTCCTCTTGCACCTTCAATTGATGATATCCGGAACGTAAGTCAATCTTAGAAAAATATCTAGCTCCTTGAAGTTGATCGAAAAGATCATCAATCCTAGGTAATGGGTATCGATTCTTAATTGTAACCTTATTTAATTCTCTATAATCAATACACATTCTCATCGAACCATCCTTTTTCTTAACAAACAACACTGGTGCTCCCCAAGGGGATGAACTAGGTTGTATGAAACCTTTACTTAATAATTCATCTAATTGCTTTTTCAGTTCTAACATTTCTGTGGGAGCTAACCGATAAGGTGCCTTGGCTATCGGTATAGTTCCTGGAATTAGATGAATCCTAAATTCTACCTCCCTATCTGGTGGTAACCCTGGTAACTCTTCTGGGAATACATCTGGGTATTCTGAGACTACTGGTATTTCCTTAAGATCTTTACCCTTAGTGCTAATGATTACCGAAATCATATACACTATTCCTTGCTTTCGTTCATAACTAGCAATTTTCATTACTGATATGAACTTCATAGGCTTACGTGGTTTATCTCCTGTAATCATAATTACTTCTCCAGTGGGTGCTTGAATTTCTATGGAATTCTTATCACAGAGAATTCGAGCATTGTTGGCTACTAACCAATCCATTCCTAATACAACATCAAATTCGGCCAATTTCATAGGTAATAGGTTTGCAAAGAATTTATGACCTGAAAGTTCTATATTTTATTTTTGCAAAACCTTATCTATGCTAACAGAATTTCCGTCTGCCGTTTCTACTGTAAAAATCTGCCTAAGGTTGGTTAAAGTTAAATTAAGAGCTTGGCAGAATGAAGTATTTATAAAACTTTGGTTTGCACCAGAGTCAAATAATACTTTTGCGTAAATGTTGTGAACTAAGAACGTACCAGCTATCACATCTGGAATGAGTTCTGCTTCTTGAGTAGTCAGCTGGAATGCTCTGACATTCTTTTTAGTAGCTCCATCGGCTGTTTTGGCTTTGTTGTCTGCTGGTTTGCCTAATTTAGGACATTCTGTTTTAAAATGTCCCGTTTCTCCACAGTTATAGCAGACTCTTGTTTTCTTTCTGCAATCTTCTTCACGATGTCCTACCATTTTGCAAAAATTACAGGTTACATTACATCTTCCATAATGTTTCTTTTTGCAATTCCTGCAAAACGGCGGATTTGAAAATTGCCCTGTTCCTCTTCTCTTGAAGTTGCTACTATTACCCATACGAACTCCTTGGGTAATTTTCTGAGCCAGTTCTTTTTTCCTGTTATCATCTCTTGTGCGCACCAATTCGTCGGTTAGGGTATTAGCTAATTCCACCGCATCGTCAATAGTACGAGGTCTCGCAGCTTTAACGATGTTACGGATTTCACTAATCAATCCCCATATATAGCGAGAAATGAGTACCGGTTCTGGCGAAGCCAGTGTTGGTACCACTCTAGCATATTCAAAGAATGTCGAAGTATAACCGCGACAATCTACACCCATCATTCTATGATTTAAGAAACTATTTGCCATTTGATCTTTTTCGTATTCGGGACAGAATTTTCTTTCTACAAGACTCTTAAATTCTTCCCAGTTCATGGCATAGGCCCTATTTCTTCCTTTGGCTTGTAACATCGTGTTCCACCATTCTAGCGCCCCTTCTTTAAAAAGATTTGACGCGTACATGACCTTGTCGTCCTTGTCACATTTACTTATTGTAATCACTGCCTCGGTCTTTTCTAACCAACGCAGTGCCGCAGTTGCTCCTTCATTGCCTGCAAACTCAGATGGTTTACAAGCAAGAAATTCTTTATAAGTGCAACCAGGTGTTGCAGCTTTCATTTTCTTAGGGGGCGGAGCTTGCCGTGGTTCATTATCATGATTAGTATGATTATTGCCTCCGTTTATGCTATTACTGAAGTTATCTTCAGAAATACGTTTGCTAGGAACGATTTGTTGCGGTTCGATTGGATTTTTAACAGCAGCAACGATTGCTGGAATAGCATTGGCTATCCCTTGAGCAACGATATTTTCTATATCCTGCTTAGTCATATATTGATCCCCCGGTTGTTGCTCGGATTGATTAACCTCATTTACTGGTTCATTATTAGCGTTTTCCATCTGATAATATATTTAATTTTATTTATATCAAATAAATAACAATTATACACAAAATAATTATACTAATTTCACAATACACATATAGCCAAAACTATCGATTTCTCGATTTTCATTTATATTTAATAGTATGCATCAATACACACCATTTACAAAGTTTTATTTTAGGTTATTTCACATGATTATATTATTATTGCTAATTTACAACCACAGTCTCATAACCCCCTTATCCCTCATCAGCTACTTTTTTAATAATGGCGCTCCATCTCATCATACTTCCAGGAGATCTGTTCTCCTATTTCCCTGATCCTATTTCCTGCATCCATCAACTCCTCGCCAAAGTGGCGGAGTTCAGCTAAATTCTCATTGCTCATAGGTGGATTAGGTATTGGTTCAGGGTCGAATTGAGGAAGAAAGGAATAAGGACTGTTGAGCAAGTTTTGAAACTGCCAATCATTCGTCCACCACTCGTCCATTCCTAGAGGTTGGGTGTGGATTATAGATTCTGGAATTGCTGGTTCTAAGTTTATAGGTAACTGTGTTTCAGCAGGAAAAGGGTAAAGATTACTATTGATAGGCCTGACGACATCACAGCTCGCCAATGCACGATCTAATTCATCTTGAAATGGTAATTCCTCAACCTGTCTAGAGCTTTCCCCAATTTCTCTCTGGGTTTGTCTAGAATCTCCTCCAATCTCCATTTCTATTTGCTTAGAATATTCATCAAACTGTATTCCCATCTGCCTAAACTCTTCCACGACTTCAATCCCTTTCCCTTTATCTAAAGGATTTTCTATTTTAGGAATCTTTCTAGTGGCGGGTTTCCTCCTACGCACACGCCTCCATCCCACAAATCTTCTCTTTTTCTTGGGCTTGGGTTTCTCTGGAGGTGGAGCATTGAATTCAATAGGTTCTTCTATATCTGGTATATACCTATTGAAATCTCTTGGCACCTCTATTCTTACTGGATAGAGATTTAAATTCTGAAGGGCGCCAGACAAGTCACTCATGCTGTTTAGCAAAATACACACAATTACTAAGTTAAAAATCATAACAAAATTTTATAGAAAAACTTTTAAATATTATTTCATACTGGGTACTACAAAACAACTAAAAAGTAAAACACACTAAGTTTTATTGTCACTTATTTCTTTACTGGTAAAGTCTCTAGACTGTAGGTGATCCAGGTGTTAAAACTTGAGTCAGATTATTTAAAGATTTGCATTAACTGCTACAGTGGCTAGCATATAAAGATTTGCCCATTTCTCATCTAACTTGTCTTCCCAAGGTGATTTACTGGTTAATTCCTGGGTTTCCTGTTTAATCTTCTTTTCTCGAAATTTCTTTATTTTCTCCTGACTTTTCTTAAAAATCAAACTTCTTTTATTTGGAGAAAGTGGTTCCTCATATTGTGCCTTTCGCACAAATATTCCTTCTTCAGGAATTACAGAGTGATTTGAGGATTGGGTTTGAGATGAACTTCCTTTCTCGTTGAATGACCTATCTAATTTAAGATAGATGTTTGACAGCTTTTGTTTACCCATACTGTACACAAATATTCAAATAAGAAAACATATAATCACAGAATGACAAGTAGAAAAATTAAGTATTTTCTAAATACTTAATAGGCTTAAATCAGTGGCTCTGATACCACCTTTTTCTGTCACGGCCCCCGACCCGGTTTAACCCGTTTCAGGAGCCGCGGGACAGAAAATCCCGTGGTATTTAATTAACAGCGGAAGTTTCTTCAGGATCTTTTTAAAACTGAAATATTTCCCGATTATTTTATTTCACAACTCGGGATAAAACCCCGGTAATTTACAATCTTGAGATTTCACGGAGAAATCTTTTATTTTACAAAACATGTTTCCTTATTTTATATTGAGCCACTTCCTTAAGCTTGTAGTGCTTCACGGCACTTTTCCTGGATCACAACAGATCACCTGAAACATGTTTGAAAAAGGTTTTGTCAGCGGGAAATACTGAGTGAATCATTCTTTTTACTAAAACGACTCATTTTGTTATAATTTACAGTATTAAGAGAGATTACAATGTTTCAGATATCAACCAACTACCCACAGTATTTGTTACTCGAACATTCATCGGTAGCCTCTTAGCCCGATGGTGTCTGTGACTATGGTCATATCACCCCTTGGCTAACTCGTTGTCCAATGGTGAAGTTTATCAAGTAATGTATACAAAACCCCACATACCTGCTGTAATTTGGTGATTACATAAACTTAATCCCTGCAATTATAACCTTGAAAATAAATATGCTTTTGTAAATAAATTTGATAAAAAGAGAATGACTCACATTGCAGATTTAATTGAGCAGAGCCTAGCCTACTGATTAGCCTTTTAACCTAAATTAATAATAGGCACACAATTGGGTTAGTAACTTAATACAGCATTTACGATAACTC
Organism: Helianthus tuberosus; assembly: GCA_030545235.1. Classification (NCBI taxonomy): domain Eukaryota; kingdom Viridiplantae; phylum Streptophyta; class Magnoliopsida; order Asterales; family Asteraceae; genus Helianthus; species Helianthus tuberosus. The sequence goes on along the minus strand of CM060351.1, from coordinate 125,472,941 downwards.
ACGAGATTAAACCCTCACATCGAATGACAAAGTGCGATACTTAAACATCCATCGAATTAACGACGAATGACAAAGCATAAACCCTAATGTGGGCAGCACTTAAACATCCATTGGTTAGTTTAATCGATCGGACATTGAATCGTATCAGCGATCGAGTTATTACCCTGTATTGCGGCGACGATTAGTGATCCGTGTGTGTGTTTTGGACTGTTTCTGCTATATCTCAACGTATATTTTGAGTTTTAGCGTCATTCAAGTGCCCAAATTCCAGTCCCAAAGTCCACTATTTATACACAAAAATTGACCCCGCTTACGGACCGTAAGCCTCATCCCTTACGGTCCGTAAGGGACACGAAGAGTTTATAGGGTAGCCACGTCCTTGACTAGCCTTGCTGACTTGACTGTTTCTCAAAATTCGTTTTTGACAACGAGATTTTAAGATAATCGTAACTAGGGTTTTACCCCCCCTAAGTTTTAGGGGCCCTAATCCTGATTCTGATTGTTCTGAAAATTTTAGGGTTTGTGCAGAATAACTTGGGTGTCTCAATTAGGGTTTCCTATAGGACAATTAAAATAATAATTAAGAATTTTTGATAGGAGTTGTTACACGATAGTTTTAACTAATAGTTACACAAATAACATAACTAACATACAACAACACAAATAAACTTGCGTTTCCAGTTCGCGATGAGATTGCGTTGCGATAGAGTTGCGATTGCGTTTGCGATTAATCGCCACAAAACATATAATAAACATTTACAAGTAACACATAATAGCACACACACGTAAAACAATATCCAGAACATGCGATTCATATTGCGATGCGATTGCGATGAGATTAGCGTTAAGTAGATTAGCGTTTAACTGCGATTTATTGCATAGATACTCCACATAATACAACTAAAACAACATAAACTTAAGTATCGATTAGCAAATCAAAGAGTACAAGTAATAATTAAGCAAGGAATGACAGATCGAATTAGCAATCTTTTCTTCCTTTGACTTTGACTTGTACTTTGACTTCAAAAAGTCGGGTTGTTACATACAAACATGGTATAATATGGATTTTGGAGATAAAAGCAAGTGTTCATGATATTTTTGCATATGATATAGATATCTATGTGTTAAAAGGGCAAATTTATGTAGCAAAATTTCTAAAGAGTGAAAGCACATGCATATTTGGATACGATGGAAAGAATTCCATCATGGATTGATAATGCTAGAAGCATTAATGATGTAAAAACCACAAGAACGTATTATATGAAGTTGACAAAATACGTATGGACTAAAATAGTTAGGTCAAGTGTTGGTGCATATGTCTGTCGACTTCGTCTTGTATCGAGTCTTGTGTCTAGATAGGATAGAATGAAGCTTAGTTTACGAGAAAATAAGAATTGGGTGGTGAAAGTCCATTTCGCACGAAATGGCTAGGCCATTTCGTACGAAATGAACCTTGACCATTTCGTACGAAATGGTTGATGGCCATTCCATGCGAAATGCCTCACCTATAAATACCTGAGCTACCATTTCGTTTGTAACAGTTCTAATTCCGGTGCCGAGGTGCTGCCGAAGTGTCTACTGCCTGTAAAACGTTGTTTTATCAATAAACAAGACAATTAAAGTGATTCTGTGTGTAAATCAAGCTGTTTTGAAGTCGATACGTTAGTTTCCGCCTCTCGTATTGATTAGAACTCTTTTGAACGACTCGTTTTGGTCGTGCAAACGATCCTTCAAGTGGTATCCGAGCTCAGGAGGAAGAGTTCTTACCAAATCAGCCTGATTTCACCAAAATTTCTGACTTCTACACCTTCTTTTTCAAAATTAACAAGATTTACGGTTAAAATGGATTGAATTTCACATATAACGTGCGAAACACTGTTTTAAACAATCCTTGAAAGAATTAGACCTAAAATCGACCTAAAACCTAATCAATTTGACAAAAATCTGACCGATTGAGGTGACATCAGCATCATTTCGTACAAAATAGCTCATTTCGTGTGAAACAGTCTTCCATTTCGCACGAATTGGACCCCCATTTCGCACCAGATTGTCATTTCGCTTGAAAGATCCTTGTGAACCCCATTTCGCACGAGTTGAACATTGAAACCTCCATTTCGTACGGAATGATCTTCCATTTCGCTTGAACTTGCCATTTCGTTTGAAAGGTCACACCAAATTGTCCATTTCGCATCAAAGAGTCATTTCACACCAAAGTCGTTTCGTTTGATATCCATTTTGTTTGAATCTTCATTTCGCTTGAAGTTTGTGAATTTGTGAAACATTTTACCGAGACATGGAAGAAGAATTTTACAACGCGTTTGCTACTACTCCAGCTGCCCCAGTCACAGCTATAGAAACAATTGAAATCGAAAATGAAATGGGAACGTCTCAAAAGCCTCCAAAGCTTATGTACATCGAAGATTTTAAAGGATGGCAAAAGCGTTTTGAAAAGTGGGTGCAAGCTTATAATTTTGATGCATGGTGTTCGTTAGATGTAGATTACGTTAAACCGAAAGATGAACGTGGGATTGATAAAGCTTTAAGTGACTATTCAGCGGGTGAAAAATTAAAATACACCAGTGAAAAAATGATGATTAGTCTTCTCCAACAATCAGTAAAAGAAGATATTTTCGTGTTGCTTCAACATGAGGAAACTGCTAGATCAATTTGGTTGGCGTTGATTAACAAGTTTAAGGGAAGCGCTGATATGATAAAAAACAAATGTGCATTACTAAAGAAATCATTTGATATGTTTGTAACTTTTGAAGATGAGACGACTAAGAAGACTATCGATAGATATTGTCATCTTGTTCAGGAAATGAGAAGATTGGAGATCAAGAAAGAAGATGATGAATGGGTTGATAAGCTTGCTGATGCACTACCACAGCATAAATGGGGAACATATTTGTTGATTTTGAAACATATGAGAAAATCTGAAAGTATGAATTTGAGTAAGTTCATTCAGAAGATTGAAGAACATGAATTGGATATTCAGAAAACTGCTATCATGAATAATCCAAATGCTCAACAGGATGTTAGTCTATACTACAGAGGAAGCAAATTTGAGACTACTCCGAGTCCGAAGATTAAAACTGCTTTCAGTGCTGATGGTTCTTCTGGAACAAATGTTAGCACTACAACTCAGAGTGGTGGATATCCATCATCATATTCAAGTTTTGATCCGAATTTCACAACACCAAATCCTCAACGACAGAGTTCAACAAATCTGCAATGCAATGTTACATTGAATATTCAAAATGGTCAAAATCTCTCTCCTGAAGTGGCTAAGCAACACATGGCATCACTTGTTACTATGTTAGAGTCTTATGAAAGCCTAGTTGCTGGAAGAATCGGAAATCCAATGCTTACTAAAGAAGATTATGACCAGATTGATTCTGAGGAACTCGAGTTGATGGACATCAAGTGGTGTTTAGCTAGTGCTGTAAGAAGAGCAGAAAAATTCCAACAAATCACAGGAATAGATGATTTTCGTGATGTTGCTACATCCCCATTAGGGTTTGACAAATCAAATGTTACTTGTTTTCGTTGCAGAGAAAAGAGGCATTTTAAACGAGAATGTACAAATAAAGAAGCAACAGGGAGATAAGATCCGTTTAGAAACAACGATTATCATCGAAAATCAATTTATCATCAGATTGCTCAACAGCCGTCATCATCCCGTGCTATTGAAAATGAAAAGAAGAAAGCTTTTCTAGTAAATCAGGATGATGAAAGATTGCCAGAGGGATTTAGCTGGGACAAATACGTTCCGGCTGATTCAGCATTTGTTGCAGCATTTGTTGCTCAAATCTTGGAAGAAGAAGCAGTCAAATCTAAGTCAAAAAGAACAAAGATTTTCAGATCATCTGAAAGTGATGAAGACACTGATGATGAGGAAGAGTACATTAATAATGCTAGAAAAAAATTTAGACTCATTCAGTTTTAATTTGTTTTTTGCAGATAAGATCGAGATGTTGAATGAGAAGAAGGCTGCTAGAATGAAGAAAGAGTTGGAAGCAAGAAGAATTGCTGAAGATAAGGCAAAAATGGAAGCTCAAAAAACAAAAGTTGAAGAAAATTCGACAGAAAAGATCGAAGATGAAGAGTGTGAGGTAAAAGTAGAATTTGATGAAGAACCAATGATTGAGAAAGTGGTGGAGAAAATTGTTGAAAAAATAATCGAAGTTGAAAAAATCGTTGAAGTTGAAAGAATTGTTGAAGTTAAAAAAATCGTCGAAGTTGAAAAGATCATTGAAGTCACAAAACCTTGTCTGAAATGTTTGGAACCATGCAAACAGTGTGAAGAAAAAGACAAGAAGTATAGTGAACTAGAAGAGTTGAAAGAAAAATTGTTGTTTGATGTGAAATACGTAAAAGAATCATATGATGTGCTGAACAGAACGGTTGACAATTTGAACAAGACAAACCTAGAAATGGGAGCTGCTTCAACGATGATGAGTTCAACATTAATGACTAAGCAGAGGGTCATCAATGAGTATATTGAAGACTGTGCAAAGCTGAAGCAGGAATTGGAACTAGAAAAGATTGAAAATGAAAGAATCAAACGATTGCTGCTGAGTTATACAACTTGTGATTATTTGATTGATAGAGTTTATCCTACTGTTGCAGGTCTTGAAGCTTTTCAAGATAAAAAGACGGAAGAGGATACTGGTAAGAAACAAAGTGTCAAGTATAACAAGTGTCCGCCTTCGATCTGGGAAAGTTATTCTCCCAGAAAGCCAAATGAGGAACGATTAAAAAAGGCAGTCAACATAAAGTTAAAGTCTGAAACCATTGATGAGTTACCAGATAATATTGATGTCACATTCACAGCGTCTGACACTGATCATGAGTCTGAGTTATTAAAGAAAGTGGTTGATCAGGTGTTGGATATGGATGAAGAGTCAAAGTCGGAGTCTAAATCTGAAAGTTCGAGTTCATCTAACAAGAGTCCGAGTTCACCGGTCAAACGGGTTTACAATAAAGAATTTCTGTTATCAAAATCTAATTTGAATGACGAACCAATCAAAGTGGCATATACTTTGAATGATTCAGACAAATTATATTCTGAGGAAGAATTTCCAATAAGAAGTGTCAAAACTGAAATGATCAAACAGGTTTTCAAATTAACGGAAATTAATATTTCAGAAATAATAGATTTAAATCTTGCTGAAAAACCTAAAAAAATACACTTCAAGAGTTCAACAGAGATTGAACAAGAAAAAATGTTACAGTTCTGGTTCAGGTTTTCAAAAGAAACCCAACCATAACAGTAATTTCAAAAAGAAAGGATTGGGATTCATTTCCCTAGAAAATCATAAAAATGAGAAAACTTATAAACCAAAAACTAAATTTGTTTCAGGTACAAGTTCATAGGAAGAGAAGGAGAAACTGTTCAGGAAACAGTCAAATCAAGAGTTTTTCGCTGAAAAGAAAAATAATATGTTGAAAAAATCTGCACCAAGAGTTGACAGAAGAACCTGTTTCAAATGTCAAGAAGTTGGACACATCGCTTGGAATTGTCCAAAGTCTACTTATACAAAACAGGGAGTTACTTCTAACTCAGATTTGAAAAAGAAATGTGTTGATAAAACAAAACAACCAGTAGAAAAGTTTAAAGAGTTCAAAAATTTGACTTTCGAAATTGGTGAAAGTTCGAAACGTTTTTACAAAAGAAGAGTCGACTTGAACAAACAAAAATGGGTTGTTAAATCTGAAACTAGTTCTGACAATGAATCTGACTTGTCAAAGTCAGAAGAGTCATTTGTTGTGAAAAATGATGAGAATTCCATTCCAGAAATGAACGATGAAAACTTTCCACCATTGTCAAAAGAAAACTTGAAGTTAAAAGTTGGAAAGATTGAAATTTCAGATCAATTTTTCTCTGATAAAGAAGAATTTGATGCTGAAAAAACTTTTAATGGAAATGTGAAATATATTTTTGGGAAGATGGTCAACAGGAAGGTAAAGGGCGCAAAAGAATTTTATGAATCAAAGAGATGGAAACCGAGTGAAAAGAACTCGGAAACACCCAAGACTGGTCAGGCTTGGGTGACAACATTCTCTACTTAAAATCCTAACTTGCCGGAGCTCCCAAGTTGGTAATTGTGGAGCATGAATCGGCATCTTTCTTGAGAAATTCACATCTGTGAAATTTTGACCTACAAGTGGTATTCTTGAAAATTGTCATATTTCGATTTACAAGTGGTATTGTGATGAGTACCTACAAGTGGTTAATCAAGGTCATTAAGTTGAACTTGATTTAACTTTCATACATATGGTTGAGAAAAACAATTACAGTTTGTTGTCAAATTTTCTTTAAATGATTTTGAATTTTAGGGGGAGTAAGTTTTTTCAGAAAATCCAAAAACATTTAAAAATTGAAAATGTCAAAAACATGATAAAATCAAAAATGAGTTTTGTTGTGAAAAAGAGGAAATGATAGTACATCAGTGGACTAACACAGCACGCTAAAGAATTGGAAAGTCAAATGTGATAAATGGTCTCACTGATGATGTGCCAGTAGGTTTTCACACGCTTAGTAGATTGTATTCGAGATATAAACCTAAATATCAAACTTGCTTATTTCGTGGGGAACATCTCTCGGATATATAGGTAACCCCTGAAATCTTGTTTGAAGGGCTTTCTATTTCTGACATACTAGGTCTTTGTGCGTGGTGATATCTGGGGTATTATACCAGGACTTCTGATTTTGCGGGAGCAATAGCCTAGTCCTCGTATAATACTTTGCATTGCTTTAATCTTAAAGCTCGCCCTCAGCATAAAAAATGATGAAACATTGGAAAATGCTAATCATGTGCTGTTGTAAAGAAGATCCCCAAGGGGGACCCACCTAAAGTCGAACCATCATCTCTCTGATTTTGCGGAAGCAATAGCCTGAGCTCTCATGGTCTCGCATTTAACCCCTTACAGATATCATCAGTGTACATTCACCTGTAAGACTGAATATAGGAGTCTGGATACGGGAGTATATTCTGAGATGGGACACACGAATAAGTTTAAGTCTCTAAAACATTAATCTCGTATCTCGAAACAGTTGAACTTTGTGTGAAAATTTAAGTGGATTAGTATACTGACAATCTAAGTGAATCGTTTAGAACTTAAAATGTTTAAAGCTTAACGGTGCTTGTGATTGGTCTCAAAAACTGATATGATCCTCTTACACAAACTCACAAAAGTATTGTCTGTAAATATTTCTTTACTGTTTTTCCATTAGTATGTTTTAGCATAAAACTTTGAAAATCCAAAAAGATTTTATTTCATCTTATTTTCGACAACTGGTGTTGAAAAGCGGATTTTCAAAATTCCGAGTGCTAAACATGACGACAACAAGTTGGGAGAGTGTGTATGAAATGAGATTTGATTTTGAAAAAATTAAATGGTTCAGTAAATTGAAACCAAATTTTTGAATGTTATTCTTACAAGTGGTTAAGCAGAGATTCTAAATTTGTTAAATCTCAATAATTGTGAAACTTATGTTTTGGGTAGAGGATGTGCAGGTTAGCCAGGATTCGACTCCTGAAGATGTGCAGATTTGAACCAGGTTCCTGATCCTGTTGCTACGAAGAGCCATGAGAAGATCTGAACCTACGGAAATGATATGTCAGATTGCGATCCTGGAACAATTTAAGGGGGAGTCTGCTAGCAAAGAGGAGTCTGAAGATAGAAGTTGATGAAAAGTCTAAAGCCAAGTTCGATCCTGTGGTTCTCGCAAATTGCTGATACTGAAGAACTTAAGGAATCAAGAGATCTGATCAAGAGAAGATAGAGCCAGAATTAAGATTTTGGGAATGATCGAGAAAGATTGAAGACTAGATCAACATTCAAGGGGGAGTTTGAATGATAAAGAGCCAGGTTGAGATTTGAGAAGAGAAAGAGATTGATGGATGCTTGCACTGTCAGATACTTTGGAAGAGAGCATGAGAGGACTGATCAAGACTGAAGACATGTCAATGTGAAGACTCGACACTGAAAACTTCGTCAACATCCAAGGGGGAGTCTGTTGGTGCATATGTCTGTCGACTTCGTTTTGTATAGAGTCTTGTGTCTAGATAGGATAGAATGAAGCTCAGTTTACAAGAAAATAAGAATTGGGTGGTGAAAGTCCATTTCACACGAAATGGCTAGGCCATTTCATACGAAATGAACCTTGACCATTTCATACGAAATGGTTGATGTCCATTCCATGCGAAATGCCTCACCTATAAATACCTGAGCTGCCATTTCGTTTGTAATAGTTCTGATTCCGGTGCCGAGGTGCTGCCGAAGTGTCTACTGCCTGTAAAACGTTGTTTTATCAATAAACAAGACAATTAAAGTGATTCTGTGTGTAAATCAAGCTGATTCGAAGTCGATACGTTAGTTTCCGCCTCTCGTATTGATTAGAACTCTTCTGAACAACTCGTTTTGGTCATGCAAACGATCCTACATCAAGTGTTGTACAACTTGAGATATTCACATAAAGAGGGATATAAGTTTGATTAAATTAGCCATGTTCTATGAACATTCTACTTTTAAAAGTTCAATATAATCGCAATTTACAGTAATGATGTCTAGGCATCATCGAGAGAAATTGTCGAGCTTTTAAAGGGAGGATTTTTTGAATGACCTTGGCACGGTCTAATTATTACTCGAACTGTAGTTCGAGTATATATGTAATTATATTTTACTAATCCCTCAAGTACATCTAGAAGATGATGTTTGGATATTTTAGTATGGACATAGTTGAACCTTAAAGTATGTTAAAGGTTGTTAAGTCATTTGTTATAAGAAATGCCTATTATCATCTCCTACAAAAGTAGAGATTCTCATTCTAGAAGTACCATCGTTAAATGCATAAGTGCATTAATAAGTCTTGGAATAAAGATCAATTAAAGCTCAAAGAATCACTGAATCAAATGGCACCTAGTATAGATTACTATATTAATAAATCGGGACACTAATCAGTGGATCTGATAGAATGAGGTCTCATAAATAAAATGAGTGTTGGAACTCATATAAATGATTTAATAAGCCTAACATTCTGATTAGAAAGTGATCCTAAGTGCTTTTGACCCGTTACGACTCGTTAAGACAGTTTATGCTACTTTATCGTGTCGTTTGCGTAGATATAAGATCAGATGATTATATATGTTATATGATAAGTCCTGTATGCCCAAACATGTTTGAAAATGTTATTATATCAGTTTATATGTGAAAAATTTGATTACATATGCTTAAAATGATTTTATGCACAAAAAGGGCATATAAACGACTTAACAAATAACTAACCAAACGAAGTGATCATAAGGTATAACCTCAGTAGGTTATTCCCTATACAACTATGGTCACAAATATGTGTTTGGTTGGATCCTAAGATTGACCAAACGGGTCGGTTTCGAAAGTCTAAGCGGTGGTTAAGACCGCTCGACTTACGACCCTAAATAAGCACTAACTAAAAGTGATGAGTTAAACATGTCAAAACATGTTTAACTAAGTTAGAAAACTAATTTGGTATCAAACAAAGTGTTTTGATACCCAAAAATAGTTCTGTCGTAAAATGCACATAAACGTGCATTTCGACCAAAACTTTGACTCGTCACTTCGACTAGTAAACGTGGTAATCAGTAGGTATAATCGCAAGGGATTATAACTATCGTGATTACGATCACGTTGCAAAGTTCAATTAAACTTTGTCTTGACCAATTCATGGTCTAAACCAAAAGTCAAACACAGTTTTTGGAAGAAGAAACTCAGGTGGGAGGCCTCCAACAAGTGGGAGGCCTCAGGTGGGAGGCCTCCAACAAGTGGTAGCAACTCCTCTAGAGTAGATGTGATGAGAAAGAAAAGAATTGAGCAAGTTGGATGTGAAATGAGGCAAGGTATTTATAGTGTTCTTGGATTAACAAGATCATGACATGTGTTTATGTGTTGATGTGTTGCCCAAGGAAGAATCTCATCCCTACAAGTGTTTGGACCAGCTTCAAAGCCTTGGAGGATACTCAAATAGCCCACAATATTGCAAAAACCAAGTTAGAAAATAGCAGGAAACAGCTGGGAATCTGTTAAGAAGTATTTTCCCAGCTCAGTTGCTCGCGTCCCACGACCTAGGGATGGTCCCCAGTCGCGTCCCGCCAGCTAGATAAAGGCAGTTTCACAGTTTAGCAAAGCAGGTCCCTGCATGCTTTTAAACTTGTTTTTGACACGTTTAACCCCTGTTAACCCAATTTTAAGGGTTTAAAAGGATGTTAAAGCATAGGGGCCTTGAAATATGCTTGGAAATATCACATATGTCGGTTCGTTTGGCTGTACGGTTGCGTTTTTTGGTTAATTACGATGAAAGTTGTAAGGAACGCGAAAACGATTCAAATTGTGAAACGAATGGAATTTTTGCATTCCCATCACTAAAATACAATATTTTAATGATTACAAAAATTTTTTGATGTACGGATATGGTCAGAATGCAGAATCTACGCGAATTTGCATACTTTCGCAGTTTTGACGCTTTTGGTCCCTGTGATCAAATAAGCTTGTTTTAGCCATACCGAACCCTCCAAAACTTATTTATAAGTTATGTTAAGGGTATTTAGGGTATGTTTAGCTTATGTAATTGTTCCCCAGTGTACATTGCATTAAACTGATCACGTTTATGTAACAGTTTGCGTATAACTTTCCAGAAATTGTTTAAGAGTTCGAAATCGAGCAAGAATCAAAACGTGCAAATGTCAAACATAAATAAACAAATCTCTGGATCAAAACACAATGTTTTATTGATAATTGAATTGGTCGGAGTTGTACAATGTTTAAAAGACACAAATGTCACAACGAACAAGCATCGAAGACTTGTTTGCCAATCCTGTATTATGAGGATCATGAGTAATTGACATCTCTCTAAGTTGAACTGGATTTCAATTCAGAAAATAGAGTATAAAAAACAACTAGTTGATCTGACAGGTCTAATTCTTCTCAATGTCAATCAGTTATCAATTTGAGCTAGCTTATCTTCTGAATCGACGGTGTGTTGTGTGTGTTTTTCTTGGTAAAACAGTTAATTAAATTGGGAAATTTAATCAAACAATAATATCTAAACACATCAAACAATCAAAGATGAATAGGGAATGATTGCAAATGATTAACTATGAATTCAATATGCAATACAATCAAGACAACTACAAAGTACTCCCCCTCACCAGTTGATCACACTCTCAATAAGTTTTTATGCTCTTCGCTCTTAGTGTTAGCTAATTACAAAGACACTCAAAACTATATATAGGAGGTATGACATGCTAGTGACATAATCATGAAAGCGACCTTTAACAACTTCATTAAATGATGTAACTTCCAGCACTTGTGAAACAACTGGATTGTTACACTGTTTCATTGAACTGTTGGATCTTCAGGGAAATAAAGTGAACTGTTGGATTTCTCATAACAGCTGGTTGTGACCCAGCTCTTTGCGAAATCCAGAACATCTGCCTTTGACTTGTTGACTGGTTTTTGGGTCTTCAGCCTTTGACTTTAGTAGTCTTGACTTGTTGACCAGCTCTTATGATAATCAGTACTTGTTCTCTTTATTGTTGAAAGCAATATATTGATCAAACAAGAGTTGGGGCAGCTGTTTTGTGAAGCTTTCAAGTGGAAAAAAACTGCTGGACTTAAAGATTGTATTTTAACTTATTCTGGCAAGGATGATGGATCCTTTAGGTTTTGGCTTTCATCATCGACAGATCTTATATAACCCAATACCAAACGATTTCACATCAGGAATTGAGTGTTAATGACTTCTTTAGCATTGATTCCTTAGTGATCTTATTGGATCTTTAGAGATACTTTATGGGCTCCTGGTTGAGGCTGCTAAAGGTAAAAGCTTTGCTGCTCGCCTGCTCCTTCCTCTCGCTGGTTTACTATCTTTGTACTACTAGAAAACTAGGGGTCACAAGTTTACGACCATTTATTTTGTGATCATTTAATTTCGGTCGCAAATTCGTGAGAAATATAAAACTATGTGAGAATTGCCACCTTTCTTAGTGGTAGCAATAATGAATTTTGCCATAGCTTGAAGACGAGGGGCCGTGAAGTGTAAGGTTTATAGCGAGTCAAGCAATGATTAGACACCCTTTATTATAAGACCGGTTGCACATCCTTTCTTAATAGATGGAGAAATCGTCACTCGACAGCTACCGGTTTCCTACCTAAATCTAAACTAAAGCGCAACTAAGCGGTCACTAATTTTTTGATCATTTATATTCGGATGCATATCATGAGAGATAAAACTACCAAATTACCACTGTTCTTAGGGTAGCAACAATGAATTTTAAGCGGTATTTTTTAATTGATTGTGGGCCTAATTGAGAACGGGCCGAATCTTGAAATACAATACTTTATAACCGCTCCACATCTTATTAGGGTTTTAAATCCAAATGATTATAAATCCCCCTTATATACAGCCGCAGTTCATTGATCATAGACTCCTCATCTCCACCAATAGTGTAGACGGTCTCCCAACAAGGTATGTTCATAATATTATGTGCTGTTTTTAGGTTGTTGTGTGAGAATTTTAATTAGCGATTTTCTTTCTTTAGTTGAATTTTGGGGTTTTTTTCTTGTATGTTATCGTATCTTGGGTGTTTTCTTTGATTTATGATGAATATTCCTTCTTTGATTTTGAAAAATTTGTTTGTTGAATTTGTTGAATTTTTGAATAATGATCCGGATAATTGGAGAACCGTGAATTTTGGGGTTTTCCTTGTGTTCAGATGTATATTTCCATTCAAATAATGATTGCATTCAAATTAATTAGGTATGTGATGATGGTAATGTTTTAAGTAATGATTGTATTCAAATCAACTAGGTACGCGGTGATGATAATAGTGTAATGAAGCATGTATGTATTTGATATTGGTATTGCATGAGTAATCGTATGCATATTATGTATGTATATGTTTGTAATTAAAGAATCATGAATTATGTATATAAATTTAATAAAATGTCTATGATATGATCGTCATTTTATATTTGATATATTCACCATTTTATCCGCCAATCTGCTTGGAAAACCTAAATATACTAGAGAAAATTATAAAAAACAAAATAGATTATCGTTACAATTTCAATTTCAATTTTCTTTTTTTGTATATGGTTCTAGATTATTATAAATATTTGTTGCTCAAAACTGTAGCCCAAAACCTTGTGAACCATTGAACCGGAACCATGAGACCCTTTACATACCCGACCCTGGATAGCGCTGCAAGATTCGGCTCCGGTTATGACTTTGAGGCCTATATGTTTTCGGGTTCGGGTCAGTTCTAGCGGGTACAGAACCCTTGCTCACCCCTGTCTTAAAGGTGTAATAATAATAATTTATCATGACATTATTTGTAATTCTCATGCTTCAGGCCTTTAAAATTATTTAGTAGCTTTGGAAGGAGAGTCACATTTACGGTTATATAAAGAGTGTGAGTTGTTAAAATAAAATAAAAATCTCATTTTTGTGTTAGGATTTTATGATATGAGATTGTATTGTATTGTATTATATTGTATTGTATTGTATTGTATTGTATTGTATTGTATTGTATTGTATTGTATTGTGTAGTGTAATATGTTGGTGGTTCTAGACAACTTTTGATGAGCTAAGTGTTAATCGCTTGCAAAGCTTTTATTGGGTTTCTTATTGATGAATTGCTTAGGTGGTTGGAAAATACGGGCTTCACAAGGATTATAACTAAGGCATCAAAAATTGAATGGTTGTATAGTGACCGTTTTTGCTTAGAGTATAAACCTAAAAAAAATAAGTAAACTTTATTGCTTGAAGAACTTAAAAGCCCTAATCAGTATCAATTCATCCATATAATCTTGTGTAGTTGTGCCTCATTATTAAGCCTTTCTAACTCGCATCATCCAATGGCTTCACATTATTCATTTAAACCACTTCACATAGCAAGTCTATTCATTCTCATCGTGTATATTCCTTAATAACTTAATTTCTATTTGTGATCTATGACCCAATTAAGTGGAGATCAAAAGATTGGCAACACTCAAGTTTATAATTTTTATATGATTATAGATAGAATTGTCCGTTCTCCTAATGCTTCTTCTCCCATGATTTTGTTCAGACATATCGGGCGAATAAATTGTTGAATATCATCTTTGTTCACAATTCAAAGGTATGAACAAATGTTAGTAGTTTTACTCACAAATTAGGTCTTTGATGACATGTTAGAATGAAATCCATGTTCATGAATTGTAAACAGCTTCATATTTTGTTTCTTGTATAAAAGGATGATGGATTTTGTTTGAATAAATTAGGTTTATATGCATTTAATAAATTTCCTAAAATATTTATGCTCATACTTTGTGAATTAGAACATTCATTAAGGAGAAAACGTGTACCATTGGTACATATTTTGTAGAACAAAGTTCTATTTAGAGTTTTATAGACGTAAAACGGTGAACAATAAAAGTAATAAGACCATAGATTTAGTATAATCTGATTTAGAACTCATTATAATCCTTAAGGCTAATAGGACCAATGATGTTAGTTATAAACCGTATTGCGATTATGTTTCTTAGCAACTTGAATTTTGTACCGTGGATCAAATCCATAGCAAATAATGATTTTAATATACGGGATTGACGGTTAAGCTGGTGTTCAACTTTTATTGCAACAACTCTTTGTCTTTATATAACATAGAAAATTCCATGTTTCTTTTTTGGAATAATAAAAGGGAGTCAAGTGCACTCTACTCCCTGGTCGCTTCTTGTTGATTATTAAAAATGTTGTCTTATAGATGGCACGATTTTAATATTATCTCAACTCGTTGTAAAGGTGAATTTCTTAGGGCACTTGGGTCAAGCTGAGCTATTTTCATTGATATGGTTCATGGTATAGATTTGTGTTTCTACGGCATTAGAAAATGGATAAGTTGGTAGAAGAATAGAAACATGTTTACTACTTATCTACTAAATCATTGATTGCATTTGGGATAAAGAGAACTTTACCTGTATTCCTAAGCAATCAATGTCAATTTATTTTATCGAGGGCAACTGCCTCTTTACAGACATGTCTTTAAATGGTTATGACCCTGTGATTAGCATGAGTGCCTTCCGCCAGGCAGTGGTTGCATGCCGACGTTTCATAGTAGAAGCATTAGTGCTTCTCTAGATTTCCTAAAATGTTTGTGTGAACTCTGCAAGCCAATAAGAAAGTCCTTTCTAGAAATAGGTTTAGCCACAATATAGTACAAGGCCCCAATAGAATAATTAGAATAGTTTTAGGTTGGGATGAAGTTGTAGATAATGTAACACATATGTTCAGGACTATAATCTTACATAGTTAAAAGTACTGCTCACCCTACATATAGTCTTCCCATTGATTTAGATTGGTTATTGAAGGGTTTCAAACCAATGTATAGAGTAGTACATTTAACTATGGCAGGTTATAGTCATGAAAATTTTAGTTACATAAAATACAACATCATTCACAACAATAACATCTTCTTTTTCGGTAGGTATCTGGTTATATATGGTGGCTATACCTATTTTTATAAAGGACATTCTTTTTGGCTTACAGAGTTCACACAAACGTTTAGGAAATCTTGAGAATCAGTAATGCATCGACTATGAAAAGTCAGCATGCAACCATTGCCTTACGGCAGACACTCATGTTGATCACAGGGTCCTAACCATTTATAGAGATGCCTGTAAAGAGGTATTTGCCCTCCATGAAATAAATAGATATATTGATTGCACAGTAAAATAGGTTTAATTCTCTTTTTTCCAAATACAGTTGGGTCAAGCTGATCTATTTTCATTGATTTAGTTCATGGTTGATTTGTGTTTATAAGGCATTAGAAAATAGATAAGTTGGTAGAAGAATACAAACATGTTTACTACTTATGTACTAACTCATTGATTGCATTTGGGATAAAGAGAACTTTACCTGTATTCCTAAGCAATCAATGTCTATTTATTTTATCGTGTGCAACTACCTCTTTACACACATGTCTTTAAAATGGTTATGCCCCTGTGATTAGCATGAGTGCCTTCCGCCAGGCAGTGGTTGCATGCCGACTTTTCATAGTCGAAGCATTAGTGCTTCTTTAGATTTCCAAAAATGTTTGCGTGAACTCTGCAAGCCAAGAAGAAAGTCCTTTCTAGAAATAGGTTTAGCCACAATATAGTACCAGGCACCTATAGAATAATTAGAGCAGTTTTAGTTGTGGATGAAATTGTAGTTAATGTAACACATATGTTTAGGACTATAATCTTACGTAGTTAAAAGTACTACTCAATACATAGAGTCTTCCCAATGATTCAGATTGGTTATTGATGGATTCCAAACCAACGTATTGAGCAGTACATTAAACTATGGCAGGTTACATTCATGAAAATATCTGTTACGTAAACTACAACATCATCCACAGCTATAACTTCTTTTTTGTAGGTGTCTGGTTATATATGGCGGCTATACCTATTTTTATAAAGGACGTTCTTTTTAGCTTGCAGAGTTCATACAAACATTTAGGATATCTTGAGAATCAGCAATGCATTGACTGTGAAAGGTCAACATGCAACTATTGCCTTACCGCAGACACTTATGTTGATCACAGGGTCCTAACCATTTACAGAGATGCCTGCAAAGAGGTGTTTGCCCTCCATGAAATAAATAGACATATTGATTACTCAGGAATACAAGTTTAATTCTTTTTTTCCCAAATACAGTTGGGTCAAGCTGAGCTATTTTCATTGACGTGGTTCATGGTTTATGATTTGTGTTTATAAGGCATTAGAAAATGGATAAGTTGTTAGAAGAATATAAACATGTTTACTACTTTTGTACTAACTCATTGATTGTGTTTGGGATAAAGAAAGTTTACCTGTATTCCTAAGTAATCAATGTCTATTAATTTTATCGTGGGCAACTGCCTCTTTACAGACATTCTTGTAAATGGCTATGACCCTGTGACCAGCATGAGTGCCTTCCGCCAGGTAGTGGTTGAGTGCCGACTTTTCACAGTCGAAGCATTAGTGCTTTTCTAGATTTCCTAAAATGTTTGCGTGAACTATGCAAGCTAAGTAGAAAGACCTTTCTAGAAATAGGTTTAGCCACAATATAGCACCAGGCACCTATAGAATAATTAGAGCAGTTTTAGTTGTAGATGAAGTTGTAGTTAATGTAACACATATGTTCAGGACTGCAATCTTACGTAGTATAAAGTTCTACTCAATACATATATTGTTCCAGTGATTCAGATTGGTTATTGACGGGTTCCAAACCAATGTATTGAATATTGCGATTAACTATGGCAGGTTACAATCATGAAAATATCTATTACATAAACTACAACCTCATCCACAGCTATAACTTCTTTTTTTTTTCTGTCGGTGTCTCGTTATATATGGTGGCTATACCTATTTTTATAAAGGATGCTCTTTTTGGCTTCAGAGGACACACAAACGTTTAGGAAATCTTGAGAATCAGTAATGCATCGACTGTGAAAGGTCAGCTAGCAAACACGGCCTTACGACAGACACTCATGTTGATCACAGGGTCCTAACCATTTATAGAGATGCATGTAAAGAGGTATTTGCCCTCCATGAAATAAATAGACATATTGATTACTCTGGAAAACAAGTTTAATTCTCTTTTTCCCAAATACAGTTGGGTCAAGCTGAACAATTTTCATTGATATAGTTCATGGTTTTTTATTTGTGTTTATAAAGCATTAGAAAATGGATAAGTTGGTAGAAGAACACAAACATGTTTACTACTTATGTACTAACTCATTGATTGCATTTGGGATAAAGAGAACTTTACCTATATTCCTAAGCAATCAATGTCTATTTATTTTATCGTGCGCAACTGCCTCATTACAAACATATCTGTAAATGGTTATAACCCTGTGATCAGCATGAGTGCCTTCCGCTAGGCAGTGATTGCATGCCGACTTTTCACAGTCGAAGCATTTGTGCTTCTGTAGATTTCCTGAAATGTTTGCGTGAATTCTGCAAGCCAAGAAGAAAGTCCTTTCTAGAAATAGGTTTAGCCACAATATAGCACCAGGAACTTATAGAATAATTAAAGGAGTTTTAGTTGTGGATGAAATTGTAGTTAATGTAACACATATGTTTAGGACTGTAATCTTACGTAGTTAAAAGTACAACTCAATACATATAGTCTTCCCAATGATTCAGATTGGTTATTGATGGATTCCAAACCAATGTATTGAGTAGTACGTTTAACTATAGCAGGTTACATTCATGAAAATATCTACGTAAACTACAACATCATCCACAGCTATAACTACTTTTTTTGTAGGTGTCTGGTTATATATGGTGGCTATACCTATTTTTATAAAGGACGTTCTTTTAAGCTTGCAGAGTTCACACAAACGTTTACAATATCTTGAGAATCAGTAATGCATTGACTGTGAAAGGTTAGCATGCAACCACTGCCTTACAGCAGACACTCATGTTGATCACAGGGTCCTAACCATTTACAGAGATGCTTGTAAAGAGATATTTGCCCTCCATGAAATAAATAGACATATTGATTACTCAGGAATATAGGTTTAATTCTCTTTTCCCCAAATACAGTTGGGTCGAGCTGAGCTATTTTCATTAATATGGTTCATGGTTTATGATTTGTGTATATAAGGCATTAGAAAATGGATAAGTAGATGAATACAAACATGTTTACTACTTTTGTACTAACTCATTGACTCCATTTGGGATAAAGAAAAGTTTACCTGTATTCCTAAGCAATCAATGTCTATTTATTTTATCGTGGGCAACTGCCTCTTTATAGACATGTCTATAAATGGCTATGACCCTGTGATCTGCATCAGTGCCTTCCGCCAGGTAGTGGTTGTATGCCGACTTTTCACAGTCGAAGCATTAGTGCTTCTCTAGATTTCCTAAAATGTTTGCGTGAACTATGCAAGCTAAGAAGAAAGACCTTTCTAGAAATAGGCTTAGCCACAATATAGAACCAGGCACCTATAGAATAATTTGAGCAATTTTAGTTGTGGATGAAGTTGTAGTTAATGTAACATATATGTTCAGGACTGCAATCTTACGTAGTTAAAAGTACTACTCAATACATATATTCTTCCCAGTGATTTAGATTGGTTATTGACGGGTTCCAAACCATTGTATTGAGTACTACATTTAACTATGGCATGTTACCATCATGAAAATACCTGTTACATAAACTACAACATTATCCACAACTATAACTTCTTTTTGTCTGTCGGTGTCTGGTTATATATGGTGGCCATACCTATTTTAATAAAGGATGTTCGTCTTTTTGGCTTCAGAGTTCACACAAACATTATGGAAATCTTGAGAATCAGTAATGCATCGACTGTGAAAGGTCTGCAAGCAACCACTGCCTTACGGCAGGCACTCATGTTGATCACAAGTGCCTAACCATTTATAGAGATGCCTGTAAAGAGGTATTTTCCCTACATGAAATAAATAGACATAATGATTACTCAGGAAAACAAGTTTAGTTCTCTTTTTCCCAAATACAGTTGGGTCAAGCTGAACTATTTTCATTGATATGGTTCATGGTTTATGATTTGCGTTTATAAGGCATTAGAAAATGGATAAGTTGGTAGAAGAATACAAACATGTTTACTACTTATGTACTAACTCATTGATTGAATTTAGGATAAAGAAAACTTTACCTGTATGCATAAGCAATCAATGTCTATTTATTTTATCGTGCGCAACTGCCTCTTTACACACATGTCTGTAAATGGTTATGACCTTGTGATTAGCATGAGTGACGTCCGCCAGGAAGTGGTTGCATGCCGATTTTCCACAGTCGAAGCATTCGTGCTTCTCTAGATTTCCTAAAATGTTTGTGTAAACTCTGGAAGCCAAGAAGAAAGTCCATTGTAGAAATCAGATCAGCCACAATATAGAACCAGGCACCTATAGAATAATTAGAGTAGTTTTAGTTATGGATGAAATTGTAGTAAATGTAAAACATATGTTTAGGACTGTAATATTACGTAGTTAAAAGTACAACTCAATACATATAGTCTTCCCAATGATTCAGATTGGTTATTGATGGATTCCAAACCAGTGTATTGAGTAGTACATTTAACTATGGCAGGTTACATTGGTGAAAAATATCTGTTACGTAAACTACAACATGATCAACAACTATAACTTCTTTTTTTGTAGGTGTCTAGTTATATATGGTGGCTATACCTATTTTTATAAAAGAAGTCCTTTTTAGCTTGCAGAGTTCACACAAACGTTTAGGATATCTTGAGAATCAGTAATGCATTGACTGTGAAATGTCAGCATGCAACCACTGCCTTACGGCAGGCACTCTTGTTGATCACAGGGTCCTAACAATTTACAGAGATGCTTGTAAAGAGGTATTTGCCCTCCATGAATCAAATAGACAGATTGATTATTCAGGAATACAAGTTTAAATCTCTTTTTCCCAAATACAGTTGGGTCAAGCTGAGCTATTTTCATTGATGTTGTTCATGGTTTATGATTTGTGTTTATAAGGCATTAGAAAATGGATAAGTAGTTGAAGAATACAAACATGTTTACTATTTTTTTACTAACTCATTGATTGCATTTGGGATAAAGAGAAGTTTTACTGTATTCCTAAGCAATCAATGTCTATTTATTTTATCGTGGGCAACTGCCTCTTTACAGACATGTCTGTAAATGGCTATGACCCTGTGATCAGCATGATTGCCTTCCGCCAGGCAGTGGTTGCATGCCGACTTTTCATTAATTCTTCTCTAGATTTCCTAAAATTTGCGTGAACAATGCAAGCTAAGAAGAAAGACCTTTCTAGAAATAGGTTTAGCCACAATATAGCACCAGACACCTATAGAATAATTAGAGTAGTTTTAGTTGTGGATGCAGTTGTAGTTAATGTAACACATATGTTCAGGACTGCAATCTTACGTAGTTAAAAGTACTACTCAATACATATATTCTTCCCAGTGATTCAGATTGGTTATTTATGGATTCCAAGCCAATGTGTTGAGTAGTACATTTAACTGTGGCATGTTACAATCATGAAAATATCTGTTACATAAACTACAACATCATCCACAACTACAACTCCTTTTTTTTCTGTCGGTGTCTGGTTATATATGGTAGCTATACCTATTTTTATAAAGGATGTTCTTTTTACCTTGCAGAATTCACAGAAACGTTTAGGAAATGTTGAGAATCAGTAATGCATCGACTGTGAAAGGTCAGCAAGGAACCACTGTCTTACGGCAGACACTCATGTTGATCACAGGGTCCTAACCATTTATAAAGATGCCTGTAAAGAGGTATTTTCCCTCCATGAAAAAAATACACATATTGATTACTCAGGAAAACAGGTTTAATTCTATTTTTCCCAAATACAGTTGGGTCAAGTTGAACTATTTTCATTGATATGGTTCATGGTTTATGATTTGTGTTTATAAGGCATTAGAAAATGGATAAGTTGGTAGATGAATTCATACATGTTTACTACTTATGTAATAACTCATTGATTTCATTTGGGAAAAAGAAAACTTTACCTGTATTCCTAAGCAATCAATGTCTATTTATTTTATCGTGCACAACTGCCTCTTTACACACATGTCTTTAAATGGTTATGACCCTGTGATCAGCATGAGTGCCTTCTGCCAGGTAGTGGTTGCATGCCGACTTTTCACAGTCGAAGCATTAGTGCTTCTCTAGATTTCCTGAAATGTTTGCGTGAACTCTGCAAGCCAAGAAGAGAGTCCTTTCTAGAAATAGGTTTAGCCACAATATAGCACCACACACCTATAGAATAATTAGAGCAGTTTTAGTTGTGGATGAAATTGTAGTTAATGTAACACATATGTTTAGGACTGTAATCTTACGTAGTTAAAAGTACTACTCAATACATATATTCTTCCTAGTGATTTAGATTGGTTATTTATGGATTCCAAACCAATGTATTGATTAGTACATTTAACTATGGCAGGTTACATTCATGAAAATATCTGTTACGTAAACTACAACATCATCCACAGCTATAACTTATTTTTTTGTAGGTGTCTGGTTATATATGGTGGCTATACCTATTTTTATAAAGGTCATTCTTTTTACCTTGCAGAGTTCACACAAACATTTATGATATCTTGAGAATCAGTAATGCATTAACTGTGAAAGGTCAGCATGCAACCTCTGCCTTACGACAGACACTCATGTTGATCACAGGGTCCTAACCATTTACAGAGATGCCTGTAAAGAGGTATTTGCCCTCCATGAAATAAATATACACATTGATTACTCAGGAATACAGGTTTAATTCCCTTTTTCACAAATACAATTGGGTCAAGCTGAGCTATTTTCATTGATATGGTTCATGGTTTTTTTATTTGTGTTTATAAGGCTTTCGAAAATGGATAAGTTGGTAGAAGAATACAAACATGTTTACTAATTTTGTACTCACTCATTGATTGCATTTGGGATAAAGAAAAGTTTACTGGTATTCCTAAGCAATCAACGTCTATTTATTTTATCGTGGGAAACTGCCTCCTTTCAGACATGTCTGTAAATGGCTATGACCCTGTGATCAGCATGAGTGCCTTCCGCCAGGCAGTGGTTGCATGCCGACTTTTCACAGTTGAAGCATTAGTACTTCTCTAGATTTCCTAAAATGTTTGCGTGAACTATGCAAGCTAAGAAGACAGACCTTTCTAGAAATAGGTTTAGCCACAATATAGCACCAGGCAGCTATAGAATAATTAGAGCAGTTTTAGTTGTGGATGAAGTTGTAGTTAATGTAACATATATGTTCAGGACTGCAATCTTACGTAGTTAAAAGTACTACACAATACATATATTCTTCCCAGTGATTCAGATTGGTTATTGACGGGTTCCAAACCAATGTATTGAGTACTACGTTTAACTATGGCGGGTCACAATCATGAAAATACTTGTTACATAAACTACAACATCATCCACAGCTATAACTTTTTTTTTGTCGGGGTCTGGTTATATATGGTGACTATACCTATTTTTATGAAGGTTGTTCTTTTTGGCTTTAGAGTTCACACAAATGTTTAGGAAATCTTGAGAATCAGTAATGTGTCGCTTGTGAAAGGTCAGCAAGCAACCACTGCCTTACGACAGACACTCATGTTGATCACAAGGTCCTAACCATTTATAGTGACGCCTGAAAAGAGGTATTTTCCCTCCACGAAATAAATAGACATATTGATTACACAGGAAAACAAGTTTAATTCTCTTTTTCCCAAATACGGTTGGGTCATGCTGAACTATTTTCATTGATATGGTTCATGGTTTATGATTTGTGTTTATAAGGCATTAGAAAATGTATAAGTTGGTAGAAGAATACAAACATGTTTACTACTTATGTACTAACTCATTGATTGCATTTGGGATAAAGAGAACATTACCAGTATTCCTAAGCAATCAATGTCTATTCATTTTATGTTGCACAACTGCCTCTTTACACACATGTCTGTAAATGGTTATGACCCTGTGATCAGCATGAGTGCCTTCCGCCAGGCAGCGGTTGCATGCCGACTTTTCACAGTCGAAGCATTAGTGCTTCTCTAGATTTCCTGAAATGTTTGCGTGAACTCTGCAAGCCAAGAAGAAAGTCCTTTTTAGAAATAGGTTTAGCCACAATATAGCACCAGGCACCTATAGAATAATTAGAGCAGTTTTAATTGTGGATGAAATTATAGTTAATGTAACACATATGTTTAGGACTGTAATCTTACATAGTTAAAAGTACTACTCAATACGTATAGACTTCCCAATGATTCATATAACCATAGGTTATTGATGGATTCCAAACCAATGTATTGATTAGTACATTTAACTATGGCAGGTTACATTCATGAAAATATCTGTTACGTAAACTACAACATCATCCACATCTATAACTTATTTTTTTGTAGGTGTCTGGTTATATATGGTGGCTATACCTATTTTTATAAAGGTCGTTCTTTTTACCTTGCAGAGTTCACACAAACATTTATGATATCTTGAGAATCAGTAATGCATTAAATGTGAAAGGTCAGCATGCAACCTCTGCCTTACGACAGACACTCATGTTGATCACAGGGTCCTAACCATTTACAGAGATGCCTGTAAAGAGGTATTTGCCCTTCATGAAATAAATAGACATATTGATTACTCAGGAATACAGGTTTAGTTCTCTCTTTCCCAAATACAGTTGGGTCAAGGTGAGCTATTTTGATTGATATGGTTCATGGTTTATGATTTGTGTTTATATGGCTTTCGAAAATGGAAAAGTTGGTAGAAGAATACAAACATGTTTACTACTTTTGTACTAACTCCTTGATTGCATTTGGGATAAAGAAAAGTTTACCTATATTCCTAAGCAATAACGTCTATTTAGTTTATCGTGGGAAACTGCCTCTTTACAGACCTGTCTGTAAATGGCTATGACCCTGTGATCAGCATGAGTGCCTTCCGCCAGGCAGTGGTTGCATGACGACTTTTCACAGTCGAAGCATTAGTGCTTCTCTAGATTTCCTAAAATGTTTGCGTGTACTATGCAAGCTAAGAAGACAGATCTTTCTAGAAATAGGTTTAGCCACAATATAGCACCAGGCACCTATAGAATAATTAGAGAAGTTGAAGTGTTGTGGATGAAGTTGTAGTTAATGTAACACATATGTTCAGGACTGCAATCTTACGTAGTTAAAAGTATTACTCAATACATATATTCTTCACAGTGATTCACAGTGGTTGTTGATGGGTTCCAAACCAATGTATTGAGTACTATATTTAACTATGGCAGGTGACAATCACCAAAATATCTGTTACATAAACTACAACATCATCCACAGCTATAACTTCTTTTTTTTTTTTTCTGTCGGTGTCTGTTTATATATGGTGGCTATACCTATTTTTATAAAGGACGTTCTTTTTGGATTCAGAGTTCACACATACGTTTAGGGAATCTTGAGAATCAGTAATGCATTGACTGTGAAAGGTCAGCAAGCAACCACTGCCTTACGACAGACACTCATGTTGATCAGAGTGTCCAAACCATTTATAGAGATGCCTGTAAAGAGGTATTTGACCTCGATGACATAAATAGACATATTGATTACTCAGGAAAACAGGTTTAATTCTCTTTTTCCCAAATACAGTTGGGTCAAGCTGAGTTGTTTTCCTTGATATGGCTCATGGTTTATGATTTGTGTTTATAAGGCATTAGAAAATGGACAATTTGGTAGAAGAATACAAACATGCTTACTACTTTTGTACTAACTTGTTGATTGCATTTGGGATAACGAGAACACTACTAGTATTCCGAAGCAATCAATGTTAATTTATTTTTTCATCGGAAACTGCCTCTTTACAGATAAGTCTGTAAATGGTTATGACCCTATGATCAGCATGAGTGCCTTCCGCCAGGCAGTGGTGGCATGCTGACTTTTCACAGTCGAAGCAGTAGTGCTTCTCTAGATTTACTGAAATGTGTGCGTGAACTATGCAAGCCAAGAAGAAAGTCCTGTCTAGAAATAGGTTTAGCCACAATATAGCACCGGACACCTATAGAATAATTAGAACAATTTTAGTTGTTGATGAAGTTGTAGTTAATGGAACACATGTGTTCAGGACTGTAATCGTACGTAGTTAAAAGTACTACTCAATACATATAGTCTTCCCATTGATTCAGATTGGTTATTGATGGGTTCCAAACCAATGTATTGAGTAGTACATTTAACTATGGCAGGTTACAGTCATGAAAATATCTGTTACATAAACTACAACATTATCCACAACTATAACTTCTTCTTTTTTCAATAGGTGTCTGGTTATATATGGTGGCTATACCTATTTTTGTAAAGGCCGTTCTTTTTGGCTTGTAGAGTTCACACAAACATTTCGTAAATCTTGAAGATCAGTAATGCATCGACTGTGAAAGGTTAGCATGCAACCACTGCCTTATGGTAGACAGCCATGTTGATCCCAGGGTCGTAACCATTTACAGAGATGCCTGTAAAGAGGCATTTTCCCTCCATGAAATAAATAGACATATTGATTACTCAGGAGTACAGGTTTCATTATCTTCTTCCCAAATACAGTTGGGTCAAGTTAAGCTGTTTTCATTGATATTGTTCATGGTTTATGATTTGTGTTTATAAGGCATTAGAAAATGGATAAGTTGGTAGAAGAATACAAACATGTTTACTACTTATGTACTAACTGATTGATTGCATTTAGGATAAAGAGAACTTTACCTGTATTCCTAAGCAATCAATGTCTATTTATTTTATCGTGGGAAACTGCCTCATTACAGACATGTCTGTAAATGGTTATGACTATAGCAACCCGAACTTTTGATTGTTCTTTGTTACTGTTATGTCACTCGTAAAAGCTTGTACTCTGAGATTCGAGGACCACTATGGGTTAAACTATCTTTTAAACGCAGTTATAACACATTTTATCGCATCTAAACGCTTACTATTGAACGCTTATCGCAACGCAAACACAATGCAAATTCAAAACGCGTTTATTATTGTGTTATTTGTGTGTTTACTTTTTTTATATGTTATGTGAGAATCAACACATCACTTAAAACGCTCAAACGCTCGCTCTCGCAACTCGATTTATCACACCGAAACGCAACGCAACGCAACATTTAATATCTCGCTAAAATACCTAAAGTACACGCACTAAATAACGCAACAAAACGCACCTAACAAACATCCGACATGCAAAACGAAAGTTTTCCACACCCAATTGGTCCCCTCGTACGAAGTCACCCAGCTTCGTATGACGGTGTTAGGATCTGAGTTTCTTTTTGATTGTGTTTTTGTTTAAGAATTAATGAAGATGAACAAGTAATGGAGCGGAAGTAAAATGGAAATAAACTTTGCACACAATCAAACAGGAGAAATGCTTTCAACACACATGTTTGAACATTGAACCGAATGATTAAATTTATTCCAATCACCGATTACAATTTTGCATGCATGTAACAAACTCCCCCTCAGCCTGAGCTCACAATGTTTGTTCGTATAGGAAGAAAAGTGATGGAGAGCTAATAGAACAGTACAGGGTACTGTTCTATTTATAGGCATGCCCAAACCACTGTGGCATCTTTTCTGACATCACCATGATAGTGACATCTAACCTCCTAACAAACTCTAACTACTGCCCTCATTACAACTACTGATAGCAAACAACTGATTACAATGTATTACATAGAAATAAACTAAACTACTGATTCTTCATTCCACTGCTTAGTGTTCAGCAGTGCTTCTAGTCTTCAACAGTACTTGAGACAAGGCAGTTGTTTGAGTCATCAGCATTTTGGTCTTTATCAGTCCTTTGGAATCAACAGCAGTTAGGAAAGGCAGTAGTTGTGTCCATCAGTTGTTAGAGCCATTATCAAGGGGAAAGCTTGTGTACAAACATCTGCTTATTCTGGATCCACTGCTCTGATCCAGTTTTGTCTTTAATCAACTGTTCCGCTGGTAGGGTTCAATCCCAACAATCTCCCCCTGGAACAGATGATGCCAAAACCCTTCATTATTGTAGATCTTTACTGCCTCATCAACAGTTCCCTTATTTGCCCTTTGAGTTGTAACTCAAAGTCTAAGGCATCTGTATCATCTTCATCCCTGCAAAGTGTAAGATCAAGGAGATCTTGCAGATCTTCAACACTCAGGCCTAGTGCTTGTTCCCTTGATATTTTCTTCACTTCTCCACTGGATTTGATCAGAGTCAATACGTGGGTCTGTTTGTCAGTTTTCCACTTTAGTATTTTTGAATCCAGTGGGTTTCTTGGGAGATTTTTATTTGAAGAGGAGTTTGGAGATGGTGGCCTTGTAATAACTGGCTGAGCAGTGTTTGAAGTTTGTGCAGACTCAAGTCTTTCTTCAATCATCCGCTTAAGCCCTTCTTTCACAACAAAATCCCCTGCTTCTTTATCTGCTGCTGTTTCTTTATCCATCTGCTTTTGTTTCCTTCTTTGGTAAATGAAGGCAGCAGGTGGAGTAGTGGATCTTTTGAATTGTTGCTTTTGTGGCTTTTTTGGAACCACTATTTCAGGGTAATCAGGCTTTTGTGGAATGTTAGGATTTTTCTTCCTTAGTTCTTCCAGCCTTTGATATCTTGCCCTGACTTTATCTTTTTTCCACCTTGTCACCTGATTTCTTGACCCAAAATCAGCAGGGATAAGTTCCTCTTTTGTTCTCTTCAGTTCTAACACTTTATCTGGTACATTCTTCTTGTATTTTGCCCAATCTGGAGGAGTATGTTTAACCTTGTTTTTGATCATATCTTGAATCCTAGCTGCTTCACTTTCAAGCTCTTGAATGGTCCATTCTTTGTACATGTATTTTTCTCCCTTGTATTTCTTGTAAGCCATGATGTTATCAAGATAGTCTTTTCTCAAGGTTTCATCTGCTCTTTCTGATAGTTGCTGACAAAGGTTTTTTGCAAACTGCTCCAAAGTTCTGACTTGTGTGAGCAGGAATTGATAGTGCCTTTGAATTTCCTTGTCAGATTTACCATGTGAATTTCTTTTAGAAATATCTTCTTCCTGTTGAGCCTTTACTTTCAAATATTCTTCAATATTATTTGGCCTTGGATATCCTTGAACAGATGGTAAACTCCTTTTAGTAGGGTCATCTTCAGAGTAGAAAGATTTGATCTCTTCTCTGACTGCTATAAGCTCTAAAGGATATTGGACACCTGCAGGAGTGATGGCAATGTTTGGTTGTTATACTTGGTCTAAAGAGAGAGGAACATGGTTTGGAATAGTAACAAGTGACAAAGGTTGTGAAGATGTTGGTGGTGGTGGAGAATCATCATCTTTTAAAATGATCCTTCTCCTTTTTGGTTTAGGAGAGGCTGATGATGTTTTGGTTGGTTCAGTGGTGGTGATTTAAGTGGTGGCTATTGTAGTGGAAGTTGGCTGACTAACAGTTGTTGAAACAACTGGTGTTTCAACCACTGTTGTCATTACAACTGATGATGTGTCATCAGCTGTCTTCTGCTTTTTGGCAGGAGGTGATGGTGGTTTTGTAGTTGTTTTTGGTGGTGAGGTGGTTTTTGATGGTGATGGTATTTTTGGTGGGGCAGTGGTTGGAATGGGAGCAGTTGTTGTAGTTGAAGTGGTGGTTGTTGGTTTAACAACTGCTGAAACCACTGAAGTACCAACAGTTGTTGATACAGCAGGTGTTGCAACAGCTGTTTTGGTGGAAGATTGATGCGAGGAGCTTTTGGTAGGTTTGGAAGTTTGCTTTGTGGGTCTGGATGGTGTGTGTTTGGGTTGCCTCACTTTTCTAGTGGGCTGCTTTCTTTTTGACTCAGGATTTTCATCATCCTTAGGCTCAGAAATACCCTGCTCATTCAGCTCCATAAAAAGCTCTTTTCTCCTGTTCCCACCTGGCTTTATCCTTAGCCTCCCTATCCCTTTTTACACTTGCTTTTGCTTCAGCAAGTGCATTTATGGTTACATCAATCTTTTTGGTGCCATCTGGCAAGGGGATGTCTGCAAGCATACTATCTTTTTGTGGTTCAATATACAGACCATCTTCAAATCCCCTCTTTTTCAATTGCTTCAATTTCTCCCCCTTTTTGGCATTATCTGGTGGTGGGTTATCCACAAAGATAATAGAGGGAGGAGCAGTGCTAGTGGTGTTCAGTATATGGGCCTTGATTGCCTTGATATCTGCCTGGGTGTCTTTAAACCTTGACTCCATGAGATTTCTGATCTTTTGAACTTGAATCTCATGCTGCTGATCAGCTAATTCTCTTTGATGATGGAGCAGAGGTTGAAACAAACTCCACAGCTCATCTGTAGTAGGAGCAGATGATGGAGCAGCTGTTGGAGTTGGTGCAGCAGTGGGTGGTACCTTTTGAACTTTCAACAACTGTTGCAACATTTCTTTGATTTCTGCAACAGAAGTATCCAGTTTGTCAACTCTAGCCGTCAATTCTTGGTACATTAAACCATCACCCAACTTAATAGGATCATCTGATTTCCCACTAACAGTGGTTGTATCAGAGGTTGTCTTAGGGAAATTTTCCCAAAAGTCATCCAATGATGCCCCTTGTTCTCGGTACTGGGGACTTCTTTCCTCAGCACTTGATAACCTTTTAAATGTACCAGTGGTTGAAACAAACACACCAGTGGTTATCAAAGTTGCTGGAGAGGAAATTGCCTTCAAGGAAGTCTGATTGATGAAACAACTGGCCAGATGTAGATGATGCGTGTGAAGTGTTATATATATTAGGTGTATATTTTAAGCCCCTTTAACACTTTTTTGCCAAGTTTTAAATTTATAAAACACGATATTTACTAACACTAAACACACATATGGGCAAGTGCACCCATCGTGAGCGTAATATAGTGTTGGTAAGATACCGAGGTCGTCCAAGGACACAAGAGCTTTTAGTACCGGTTTATCCTCAACGTCTAATCAAATCAAAAAGTTTAGAAAAATGTTTTAAGCTAAGAAAAATAAAATCTAACTAAAATGCTGAAAAATAAAAATAAAAGAAAAACAGATAGACAAGATGAATCACTTGGTTCCGACTCGTGTATAGTGTAACCTTTGATTATTTCCGCACTTTTGCACTTATTTAAGAGATTATCTTAGTTATTGTAGTAGGCCCCTCTTTTGAAGGTGACGTTACCCTCAACCCAGTAGTTTGAGTCAGCAAGGATACAATCCTAAAGGGTCGGATTATTGAAAGATAATTAATTAAGTTATTAATGCAAATTATGGTAGGCCCCTCTTTTGAAGGTGACGTTACCCTCGGCTAAGTAGTCTGAGTCAGCAGGGATACAGTCCTAAATAGCCGGGTTATAGTATTAATAGTAGTTTAACTTATGAGGGGATCAAAGAGTTTGGACCCCCGCCATCCAATACCGTTAAGTATTGAAGGAGGTCCTACTAAATTTGACCCAGGTCCATTACAGGACCTCTAAACGCTGAACAATGGCAAGACTCTTACCAAACCGTTCCCTTAACCCCCGACCAGGTAGCCAACATACCTCCATATAGACCGTGGAGATATGAATGGTGAAAATCTTTTATTTTATATAGACAGTAAAATAATGTCAAGACACCCCGGACAAACGATAAGGAAGAATCACCTTCAACATAAGAAACTAGTTATTAAAGTCATTAATACAAAACCAAGTAAAAAGTGCGGAAAGATTAGAAATAAAAATTATTACACTAGACACTTGTCTTCACCAAGTGATGTAAGAGACTTAGGCATATATGGCCTTGATTGTCAAGAACTCTTACGATCAATCTTGGATCCCGAGACGACTCACACACTCTATGATGGACAATGGATGATGGTGGTGGATGATGGTGTTATGGTGGTGGTGGGTGAAGTGTGAGAGAGGTGGTGTGCCAAGGGATGGTTTGAGCTTGAGCCAAGCACTCCTATTTATAGGCTGAACAGAAGCTCAGGCACGGCCCCGTGTCCAGTGGGCACGGCCCCGTGTCCACATCCTTCTCTTTCTTCATTTAATGCAGCTTGTCTTTATTAGTTGACCACGCCCTCGTGTCCGCTGAGCACGACCCCGTGCGCAGAAGAATCTTTGTACTTTGAAGATTTGCCTGGAGTTTGCGAATCTTATAGTTGACCACAACCCCGTGTCCGCTGAGCACGGCCCTGTGGTGGGCAGTAGAAGCTTCTACCACTTTGTCTTTTCTGCTGACACTTGGGCACGCCCCCGTGCTGGCTGAGCACGGGGCGTGTTCAGTCTTCTGTCTTCTTGTTTTTCTTGGGAAGGTGCTGACGTGGGGTCGGGCATGTCACCTTTGTTCCTTTTCTTGTATTTATGTTAGTTTTTGCTGTCTTTTTGCTTCTTTTGTTAATTTGAGCTCATTTAATCCTGAAAATACAAAAGGAAGACAAAAGCACACTTTTTCCAACATTAGTACTAAAAAAGGGTTAGTTTTATGCCACAATTGATGTAATTTATATGTTGCATTTTGCACACATCAAATACCCCCACACTTGAATCTTTGCTTGTCCTCAAGCAAAACTCTTTATAATGTGGCTTTACACTCCCAAATGGAATGGGTAGAGAAGAAGGCTTTTTTGGGCTTGTCATAGAGTGTCGGGATTTCCAAGATTCTTTATTTAGTTTTATTTTTATTTATTTACAATCCTATTCGTTATGATTTATTTAAAACTTTTCATAAGATAAATTACTTATTAGGGCATAACATGCCTCTTTAAAATTCTATTTATATACAAGTTCACATACTTCACGGGGATCACTCAACACTCGGCCGAAAATGTATTTTTGTGGATCACTTGAGAGCGGCATGGAACTTACTCCTACCATAGGCTAGCTAAGCAATCAATCCTACTCCTTTTTAACTATATACCTTTGTAAATATCAAGAGGACTTTTTGGGTGAAGGGTTAGGCTTAGGTTAAAGGTAGGTGGTTGGGTTAGTGGTTAGTGGTTAGTAGAAAAAGGGCGAAAAGTGTAACAAGCGTTGGTTTTCGTAAGACTTTTTAATTTTTTCAACGTTTTATTTTGATGAAGCTATTTTCCAAACAAAGTTATTTTTGATGAACTTGCTTGTTTATTTGTTTTTGCTTCATCATCAAATTTTTTTTTTTGAAAGGTCATACGAAAAACCAAGCTAGTTACTAAAACAAAGGGTTAAAAATGAAAAAGGTTTTGGTGGGTAAAATGGTGATTGGTTTGGGTTATGAAATGAAAAGGTTTAGGCTCAAAGGGGCTAACTAGGGGGATTTTGGGTAGGTGGTAAAAAAAAGAAAAATAATGGTGTAGAAATAAAAAGGGTTAGTCCTAATGCCTCCATCATTTACTTACTCGGGTTTAAGTTGGTAAGGACCGGGAATGTATCGTCATGGCAAGTTCTAGAGTCGTAAGAACCAAGCGGCTATTCACACAAGAAACGAAAAATGAGCATTTAATTTAAAGATATATATTTGTATGCTCAATAAAGACTCAAAACTCACTTTTGTGGGAATGGGTTTTTATGTGATCAAGTATATATAATTAAATTTTAACTAAGCTTGTCATGCCTTTTCATAATTTTCTTATGTTGGTTCTTTTTATCACGACGCTATCGGTTGTAAATTTGTAAAAATATAACCTTTTTAGAACTTGAAATTCCCAAGTTAAACCTAGACAAGTAAAAAAAAATGAAAATTTTTGAAAAAATTTAGGGTGATTAGCGGTTCCAATAGAGTTTTGTGTAAGGCTTGTATTTAGGACTTGCAAGATTCAAGGTTTTAGCATCCCCCCCACACTTAAATTACACATTGTCCTCAATGTGTCCCAAAAATAAGTTTTTAGGTTGATTGAATGTGTAAAAGGTATGATTTACGCAAAAATTTTGTGTTACTGGGCGCTGAACACGGCCCCGTGTTGTCCGGGCACGGCCCCGTGTTCAAGTGCCAGTATCAAGATTAAATCAAGAGAAACAGAAGCCTGGACACGGGGGCATGTTGGGTGAACATGGCCCGTGTCCAGTTACCTGAATTGGGTCTTTTCTGCAGACTGTGCAGCACGGGGCCGTGTTGGGCGGACACGGCCCGTGCCGAGCTTACTGTAAACGAAGAAAATTGTCGGATGGCCCTGTTTTCCTGCATGGGGTGCCGGTTCAAGTTTCCCTTGTTTCCTTTGCCATCTCAAGTGTGTTTTATTCATTTCAACACCATCCAAACACCAAATTAACTAAAACCATCATTCATTAAATCATAGAGAGAATTACATAATAGTCCTAAAAAAATGAAAAATAAAGCAGAAAATAAAAGTTAAAAATCCTAAATTAGATAGGTCAAGTGATACGTAAAATCATTTTTAGGAGCTCTACGTCTTCAATAAGAACCAAAATTCCGGAAATAGTTTTCCGGTTTCTAAAAGTTTTGTAGAACTCCAAGCCGAGCGGTGTCCCTTAGATGTTGCTAGAGCCATTCTTCTATCTCCCTCGGGAGAAGGGAGGCGGCTTCATGTTCCTCAACATCTTGTGGAGGAGGAGCGACACCAATCGGAACCCCTTGTAGTATGTCTCGAGGGGGCTCCAGATGTAAGGCGTGCCATTCGGCCGGAATGATGACTTCCGGTACCACATTCCATGCCCTTTGGGTGATAATCAGCACCAAAGGAGGAGAGGTGAGAATGTTCAACCTTTGGTGCAAAAGGTTGACCTCCCAGAGACATCCTTCTAGTCCCACCGTCAAATGATTAATACGGTCAACCAATGCCTCTTCCACACTTGTTACTTCATCAAGGGCTTCTCTTAAGGCGTAAACATAGTTTACAAGAGAATCTTCAACCGTTGATGATCTTCTCCCCTGCCGGTTGTTTCTGGAATGCGACGAAGAGTTTCCGCTTGTTCTGCTTGCCATTCTGAGAAAACATACCAAAAAAGAGTTCAATTTTATGGGACCAGTACTTCGGACACGGCCCCGTGTTCAGCGAACACGGCCCCGTGTTCAGATATCTACAGGATTTAGGAACAAGGATTCTTGGGGTTTCAAATTGTGTTCATGATTTTTAAAGCATTTTTGAACATAAACAACTTAAAACATTGTTGTAGAACTTATTTTTAACAAGATTCCATGAACAAAAATCTAACAAACATCTCAATAAGGCTTGAAATTATGGAAGGTTCAAGCTTTAATGGAAGTATGAGAAAAATTGAAGAAGATGATAGTGGATAAAAGAGGAAAGGACAAGAAGATAGTTGAGAAACTTCTTTTAGAAAATACCTAGGATGGTATGTGAGAATATTCCCCAAATCTCTGTCCCTGGAATGGTTCAAATATGCAGGATTCTTGGCTGCATTTATAGAAAACGACAGTACGTTGCGCACGGCCCCGTGTCGGCTGGACACGGCCCCGTGTGCAGACAGAATCCTGACACATTTTTGTCCGTATTCTGACAAAATCAGAAGGGAATCTTTGGGTGGACACGGGGGCGTGCTGACCTGGACACGGCCCCGTGTCTAGAGGCTGTCTATGAAGCTCGTTTATTTTTAAGGAACCTTTCTGGATCGGGCGGTTCCTTACTGGATGGAACAACCCCAAAGTGCCTAAGATACCTTAATTGCTCTAGATTAAGACGAGAACGCAAGAGGTTGTCGGTGAGGGTGATTCCTATGCTATATGTAGGTGGACAAGTCCAACCCTTTTCCGGGCTCTCGTTAAAGAAGGTGTATGTCGAATCGCTCAGGTCTATGTATGCATCGAACGAAGTCGATGGGGAGTCCTTCACGGCACAATCGATACAGGGATGACTATCGCTCAAGTCCTCACTAGAGTTAGAAGTATCGTTGGAAACAACGAAGTTGTTTGAATGCGATTCCAACCCTTCTTCTTAGTTATCGTCTTGGAATAGATTATTGAAATCTTTCCTAAGTTCGTTTAACCAATTAAGAATTAGATCTTCTAATTGAAATAATTCATCGAGAAGCATTTCTCCTAGAAAATCCGGTTGGGAGCATTCGAGGGAGAGATAGGGATTATTTTTACTTTCGCCCCTCTTAAGGATACAAGGGAACGATGGGTCTATATAGTGGGGCTTATAATTTAGAAAATAACATTCTAATTCCTTATGGTTACCACCACATAATTGACACCACGTAGTACCATAAGAGTGCCGAAAGTAAAAAGTATCAGTGTCTGTTGGTGCATCTACTGTCTGCTGACTACGTCTTATCGAGTCTTATGTCTAGATAGGTTTAATGAGTGAGCAATAGTGTTGAAATTAGGGTTTAATCTTGTTTTATAGTGCCTGTCCGTTTGAAATGGTTCTGACCGTTTCAAGATGTCGTGACCGTTTGAAGGTGCATGATCGTTTGAAGCCTGTCCGTTTGAACAGGTATGTCAAGTTCAAACGGTCAGGGGCTTTGCCTATAAATATGAGTTGTGCATGCTCATTTCAAACGGACAAGGGTCATAGTGTTGGTAACGAAACTCTGTCAAAATTGCATCAGAAACACGTGTAAAAGATTATAATCAGTAATAGAAAGAAGTTAAAAGGAACCGAGCTGTATGTGACTTCGTTTTCGTTGATTTCGCCTTCGTATTTGAAGATGAACTACCTTATACTGACTGTTTAGGGTCTCAACACGGTCCAACAAGTGGTATCAGAGCTCAGGACAAGGAGTTCATACCAAATTCAGCTTGATTCTACCGGATTTTCTAACTTCTACTCACTTTCTCTCATATTTTTCTGATTCGGACATATTTCACGGTTAATATGGTCTAAAACGTTCACATAACAGGCGAAACACATAGATAACAAATCCTTGAAAGTTTTGAACCATAATTCGACTTAAAACTGATCGAAATCAACCTGACCGTTTGAAAATGTTCGTTAAATGATGACATCATCCGTTTGAACATAGCCGTGTTCGTTTGAAACTGACACCTGACCGTTTGAAATTGACTCCTGATCGTTTGAAACTGATCTGTCCATTTCAAGCTGACTTGTACGTTTGAAAGTGGTCATAACCGTTTGAAACTGGTATCACGTGTCCGTTTGAAAGTGATCGGTTGAAAGTGGTTTTGTTTGAAACCTGATTATTGTTGTCTCAAATGAAATAACTCATTTCGTTTGAGAGAGATCATTTTGTTTGAAAGACTATACTGTTTGTAAAATTCCATTTCAACAGATTCCGTTTGAATCTGTCATTTTACAAAACCAAGAATTTTCTAAGTTCTTGTTAACTGTTTCAGGTACAAGATGGATGATTTCAATCCGTTTTATGACGACTTTGCGTTTGGTGGAGATGGTGGAAATGATACATCTTCGAGTAACACCAATGACAACACGCATAATCCAAAGAAAAAGTTATCGGATGCATTGGAGGTTGAAAGTGCTTTTGGAACTTACAACAAACCCCCGAAGTTGATGGCTATAGAAGAATACAGTCGGTGGGCAAAGAAGTTTGAAGATTGGTTGAGAGCTTTTGCTTTTCCCAGCTGGAAGAGTCTAATAAATGGTTATGATGATGGAGGCAAAAGTGGCAAAACCTTAACAACAACTGAAGAAATAGAATCGTTTGTTGCTGAGCAAAAATGTATTGAGTTGCTGTTTCAATCCATCAGAGAAGATATAATTTCTTTGATTGAATACTCTAGTGCTACAGATCTCTGGGAAAAGTTGAAAAACAAATGTTTAGGAAGCAAAGAAATCGTGAAAAACAAAAGGAAACTACTTAGAAAAGAGTTTGATTTGTTTGGGTGTTTAAAGAATGAATCAGTTTGTAAAATGATAGAGAGGTTTGGGCATCTGAAACTGGAACTGGCAAGACATGATATTCGCTATTCTCAAGAAGAGCTAGTCGACAAATTGTTCGATGCATTACCAGATGAGATGGATTGGCAATATTATGCGTTGATGCTAAAGAATACTATCAAGCCAGAAGATTTAACAGTTGACTTGTTGATTGAGAGATTAGAAAGTCACGAGTTGGAATTGATGAAGACGTACAAAGTCAATCACTCATCATATCAACAGAATTTGAATTTGTATTATCCAAAGAGTATGATGCCGAAGAATACATCTCCCAAGATTGCGTTTTCTGCTGAGAATGTTTCCACAACAAGCAAAGAAAGTCAAAGTAGTGGTTATCACAGTGGATATCACAGTGGGTCTTCATCAAATTCAAACCAGTCTGATGCAAAGAATTTATTTCAATGCAACATCGCTGTAGACTTAATGAACGCTCAGAACTTCAGCGAGGAGTATGCCAAACAACAGATGGTTTTCTTAGCATCTGTGCTAGAATCTTATGAAAGTCTTGTAGCAGGGAAGATAGGCAACACCAACCTGACGAAAGAAGACTATGATCAGATTGATCCTGAGGAGATGGAACTGATTGACATAAGGTGGTGTACGGCCAGTGCAGTTCGTCGAGCACAGCGTTTCATGGAGATAACAGGGAGAAAGTCAATTGGTGGACCATCTACCAAGTTGGGCTTTGATAAGTCTAAGGTGACGTGCTTCAAATGCAAACAGAAAGGTCACTTTAAGCGTGAATGCCGAAATTCGTATGCTGATGAATCTGAGAACCCGTTCAGAGAAGATTACTACAAGAAAGCGATTTATCATCAGAACCAAGAATGAAGCAGATTGAAGATAACAAAGAAAAATCTAGAGCTCTTGCGGTGATTCACGACGATGAAGGTTTCGACTAGAGCGAGTTGTTACCTGAGGAGGATGCGGTTGGATATGCATTCATGGCAAATTCTGAACCTAAACCTTGGAAAGACAACAGAACTGAAGAAAAGAAGTACAATCACAGAAAGCAGTTAGCCATAAACAAAATGATCAGAATATCTGGTATTTTTGATGAGGCAAAAAGAGCAAATAGATGGGATCCAGACAGGGAGTGTTATCTTGACCCCTATGGAAATATTGCTATTGATCATAACACTCTTGATATAGAAACCATAATCAAAGAGTATAAAGTTGAAGATGATTATTGGCAGAAGAAATGGTGGGGAAGCGGTGAAGATGAAGAAAAAGAAAAGGAGAAAGAAGAGAAAGAGAAGTCAAAGAAGATTGACACTGGGATCATTGACACGACACAGGAGTTGAATGCTGAAAACTTGGGAAAGATGGCTGACAAAGTGCTGGCTGCTAATGCACTTGAGGTAGATTCTAAATCTGTTTCTGAGTCTAAAAGCCAAGTCAGTTCAAACGCGTCAACGACTGAGTCAGGTAAGAAGGACAGTGGTGATGTTGACTGCAAAAATTGCATTAAAAAATGCAAGGTTTGTAGCACAAACACTTATCTCAAAGGTAAGAAGATTGAGGATCTGACTGCTAAAGTCAGAAATGTTGAGGATCAAATCCTTAATCGTGAGAAAATGGTGAAAGCATCAACTGAACGATTAAAGGAATTAACTAACAAAATTGAAACTGATAAAATTGATCAGGAAAAGGTTAGGAAAGAAAATGAAAGGTTAGTTCTTGAAAATCTTCAGATCACTGAAAAATTTGAAAAGCTTAAAAGCACGATTAAAGATAATGATGATCGAAATGGTAAAACTTACAAAGAAAATTGCCAATTGCAATGTGTTTTGAGAATCAAAGAAGAATTAATTAACAAACAATTGGATGAGATTGCTAAATTGAAACTTCAGTTTGAAGAAGCCAAGATTGAGAATGAACGGATCAATTTGAAATTGAACAGTTACAGCTCTGCAAGCTTTGTTTTGCAACACATCATTCCCAAACCCATTGGGAAAGACAATGCAGGCGAAGATGTATACTGTGATGGAACTGGGGTGGGTTTTCATCAAGTTCCACCACCAATTCTTGAAAATTATTCGAAAAAGCAATCTGGGTTGGTTAATCTTGAGGAAGAAAATGAAGTGAAACTTCCTGATTCAATTGATGTGACATTTTCTTCATCATCATCTGATGATAGTGTTCAAACTGAGATAGTTAAAAGCACAGCTGAAAGTGTTTTGTTGTCTGATTCAGCTGAAGATGATGAATGTTTTCTGGACAAGTACATTCAGAAACCAAAATCCAAAAACAACTTAGATGATGAACCGGGTCTTGTGATGTACAAGATGGCTGGATCTGATAAGTTGTATTCGGATTCTGAGTTTCCTCTTGAGAATGTAAATGTTTCAAAATTGACAAATGTGTTCAAAATGGTTGAAATTGAGTTGTCTGAAGTAAAGAGTTTAACACAAACAAAAAGGCAAATGAATTTTGAGAAAGATAAAGCTTACTACAAAAAGCATGTTGTGTCACCACGTTTTTATAACAACAATCGAAACAATTGGTCGGGTGGATATCAGGGTGGCAAGAGTTATCAGAAAAGGAGTTTTCAAAAACAAAAGGTTTGCTGAAAAGAAGGTGTTTGTGAACAGTTCAAGTTCACTCTCTGATGAGGAAAATGAAATTTTTTCAAAATCAAATGAAGAGTTTTTTGAGAAGAGGGCCTCACAACCTCAATCTGAAGGCACAAGTCGGGTAGTTGATACTCGTACATGTTTTAGATGCAACAAAGTTGGTCACATTGCAAGAAATTGTACCAAATCCAAGCCTAAGACTGAAGTTGTTGAGAATCGAAAGAAGAAGATTGATGCTAAAGAAACAGCTCCAATGGTTGTTGAGAAAGTTTTGAAAAATAAGGAAACAAAAGACAAAATTAAACCTGTTAAGAATGTGGTAACTAAAAATGACAAATTTTACAAACGGGTTGCATCATCTCAACAAACATGGAAGCCAAAAGTTGTTGAAAAACCAAAGGTTTCAGTGATGGAAAAACAATCATCTTCTACCATACCGGTAAAGATGAATGTTCCTTTGGATTATTATGAAAAATTGGAGAAACAATCTTCTACTCCACCAGAGAAGAAGAATGTTCAAAAGAAAAATAAACCAACTGGTCAACTTAAGATTGATGAGTTTTTCTTATATAAAAAAGTTGAGGTTGGATCTGAGGAAAGTTTGAAAATGAATGATAAAAATTTTCCGCCACTTTACACTGCTAAAACTCACATTAAAGTCAAGTTACCCGAGTCAAAAGAAGCTTGGGTAGCATCAAAATCTCATTAAAGAATTTGGACTTGCCGGAGCTTCCTAGTTGGTAATCGTGAAGCATGAATCGGCATCTTTATTGAATTGTTTTATGTGTAGGAACTTCCGAAAGCTATTTCAAGATGGATTATGGATAGCGGAGCATCTCGACATATGACAGGAAAGACTGCATTGTTGTATGATGTTAGAAATTTCAATGGAGGTTATGTGGGATTCGCAGGAAACCAAGGTGGTAGAATTATTGGTGAAGGAACGTTATCCAATGGGATTGTTCCGTTTGAGAGAGTTAATTACATTGTTGAGCTGTAGAATAATCTGCTGAGCATCTCGCAGATTTGTGACAGGATGTATACCACTCACTTTACTGACAAAGAATGTTTGATATTGAAGCCAGGATTTGTTATCCCTGAAGAATGGATTATCATGAGGGCACCTAGAGTGAATGATCTATATGTATTGGACATTAGTGTAGCAACTACAACTACAGGTCAAGCACATTGTTTTGTCTCTAGAGCAACATAGAAAGAATCGAAGTTGTGGCACCGGAAGATGGGGCATATACATCTTAGAAAAATGAATCACTTGGTGCACAATGATTTAGTTCTTCGAGTTAATATCAAAGGTTTTCATCTGGAAGGGGAGTGTATTAGCTGCGTCAAAGGCAAGCAGAAGAAAAAGTCACACCCTAAAAAGCAAGTCAATTCAGTTTCCAGACCATTAGATAGACTTCATATGGATCTGTTTGGTCCAGTAAACGTCAAAAGTATTACAGGAGATCTCTACTGTCTTGTGGTTACTGATGATTATTCCAGATTTTCGTGGGTATCATTTTTGAAGTCGAAAGATGAAACGTTTGACAGTTTGATGGCGTTGTTCAGAAAGATTGAAAATCTGTACCAAAGACGTATCAGAAGAATTAGAAGTGATAATGGTATTGAATTCAAGAACAACAAGATGGAAGAATATTGTGATGAAAGAGGTATACTGCATGAGTTTAGTGCTCCGTACACTCCGCAGCAGAATGGAGTTGCAGAACGTAAAAACAGGACGCTAATCGAAACGGCCAGAACAATGCTTGCTGATTCAAAGCTACCGATAAATTTTTGGGCAGAAGCAGTTTCCGCCGCATGCTATACGCTCAACAGAGTTCTCACTGTCAAGAAATTCAACAAAACATGCTTTGAGTTGATCAATAACCGCAAACCGAATCTGAAGTACCTTGAACCGTTCGAGTCACCCTGTACTGTTCTAGAGCCTTTTGGAAAGTTTGGTCCGAAGAGTATTGAAGGGATATTCATAGGTTGTGCAAGTCCATTACGACGAGTCTTCGTTCCAAGTCTAAAGCGGATTATTGAAGCTTCAAATGTTGAGTGTCAGGGGTATACTATGCCACCTCAAAACCCCGGTGACTCATGACGTTTTAATTACGAAAAGTTGTGGGATTCGTTTGACATGATGGAAGAATCAGAAGAAGAAGAAGATTTCTTTGATGAGTTGGATATTTTGAGGGCGTATGAAGAATCGCAGGAAAGGTTCCCAGCTGAGTATTCAAGACGACCACAACGAGCATCAAATGATGATGAAGTAGGTCCAAGTAATGCTGGTGAACATGATGATGTCCAACAGGATGAAGTTGCTCAAGATAATCAGATGACACAGAATGATAATCAAGAATCTGAGAACTTGCCAGTATTTGATCGTGGTGATTCAGATTCTGAGGGGGAGCAAATTCAGATTTCAAGTCAAACAGACCCAGTCAATGAACAAGGTGCAAATCAGAATGTTACTAATCTGGAAGGCGATGTAGATATTCCAGGCGAAGTGATGCCACGAACTCTTTCATACCATCCAGAGGAATTGATCATTGGAGAATTGCAAACTGGCGTTCGCACTCGACGACAGATTGATAAAGGACTTACTTGTTTTTATACAACAGTTGCTTCTTTGCAAACTGAATTCTCATTGAGTTGTTTTATCTCGCAGGTTGAACCAAGGACTTATAAAGAGGCGCTTACTGAAGATTCTTGGGTCAATGCAATGCAGGAGGAACTGAGCCAATTTGAGAAATTAGGAGTGTGGAAGTTAGTGGATTTACCTGATGGTCAGAGGAAGATAAACACCAAGTGGGTGTTCAAATGCAAGAGGGATGATAGAGGAGTTGTTGTTCATAACAAAGCTCGACTCGTAGTCCAGGGTTTCTGTCAGCAGGAGGGTATAGATTTCACCGAAGTGTATGCTCCAGTTGCTCGACTAGAAGCGATCAGAATCTTTCTAGCATTTGCGTCTTGGAAAAACTTCAAAGTATATCAGTTAGATGTAAAATCGGCTTTTCTCTACGGGAAGGTAAAAGAGGAGGTTTATGTCGGTCAGCCACCGGGCTTTACCGATCCACATCATAAAGATAAGGTCTACTTGTTAGACAAAGCGCTGTATGGTTTACACCAGGCACCGAGAGCTTGGTACGAGACATTGTCTTAACACCTACTAGCCAACAATTTCATTCGTGGAAAAGTGGATGCCACTCTCTTCACCAAAGAGGTCGACGGTCATCTTCTGATAGTTCAAATTTACGTGGACGACATCATATTTGGGTCAACAAATAAAAATCTATGCAAAGATTTTGAACGAGTTATGAAGCAGAAATTCGAAATGTCATCGATGGGTGAGATGAAATTCTTTTTGGGACTGCAGGTTGATCAACTACCCAAAGGAATTTTCATACATCAAACGAAGTACGTTCATGATATCTTGGAGAAATTCGGGATGTCAGGTTCTATTCCAGCAGCCACCCCATTAGTAACGAATCATGGGATAAACCCTGATCTCAGCGGAGAGAAGGTAGATGAAATTATGTATCGTTCCATGATCGGTTCGCTGATGTATTTGACAGCTTCAAGACCCGATATCATGTACCCAACCTGCCTCGCAGCAAGATTTCAATCTAACCCGAGAGCATCGCATATGGTGATTGTGAAAAGGATATTGCGCTACCTGAAAGGAACTCCATCATTGGGGTTGTGGTATCCACGAGAAGGCGATTTTACGCTCGAAGGGTATTCCGATTCCGATTTCGGATGCTGCAAAGTAAATGCTAAAACAACAACAGCAGGGTGCCAGTTCTTTGGATCACGATTGGTCACCTGGCAATGCAAAAAGCAAACCTCTGTGGCTTTATCCACATGTGAAGCGGAGTATGTATCTGCTAGCAGTTGCTGCTCACAGATCTTGTGGATCCAGCAACAGATGCGCGACTACGGTTTGCAATTTCTAAACACCCCTATTTTTGTTGATAATGAGGCAGCGATTAACATTACTAAAAATCCAGTTCATCACGCTAAAACCAAACATATTGAGATTCGTCATCACTTCATTCGAGATTGTTTCGAGAAGAAGTTGATACGAATTGAGAAAATCCACACTGACGATCAAAAAGCTGATTTACATACCAAAGCATTTGACAAAACACGTTTTCAGTATTTGCTAAAACTGAATGGTATGAAGCTTTTATCGGTGTTGGAGGAGATTCTTGGTGTTGATGAAGGAGACATTGTAGATGATGTTGAGAAGCAATCTGCAATGGTTTGTCGATTTTTTACCTGTTTTGGTATTTAGGGGGAGGTATAGGGTAATATTTCAGAAAATACAAAAACAATAAAAAATGACAAAAATACAAAAACATGAGATATTTTCAAAATCCAAAAACAATAGAAAACCAGGAAAGAGCTTGTGTAAAAAGGGAAAATGATAGTACATCGGCTTGACAGTCACGGTATGCTAAAGAAATGGAATGTTTAAATGCGTTAAACAGTCTCGCTGATGATGTGTTGATAGGTTTTTACACATTTAGTAGGTTTGTTCGGGATATAAACTTAAATTCAAACTTGCTTATATCGTGGGTAACATCTCTCGGATATATGGGTAACCCCCGAAATCTCGTTTGAAAGATTCCTTTTTCTGATATACTAGGTCTTTATACTCAGTGATATCTGGGGTATTATTCCGGTACTTCTGCTAAACGGTAGTTCTGACCTAGTCCCCGAATAATACTT
The DNA here is from genome assembly GCA_030545235.1 of Helianthus tuberosus. Taxonomy (NCBI): domain Eukaryota; kingdom Viridiplantae; phylum Streptophyta; class Magnoliopsida; order Asterales; family Asteraceae; genus Helianthus; species Helianthus tuberosus. Next base: position 125,428,335 of record CM060351.1, on the reverse strand, counting down.
TCCGCAATGCTTGAAACACAACATCACCCTCAGCATATATGATAAGACAATAAAATTGCTTAGCAATGCTGTTGTAAAAAAGATCCTCTAAAGGGGACACACCCACAAGTTGAGTCATGATCTCTCTGCTGAACGATGGTTCTGACCTGAGCTCTCATGATTCTTCATAAATTATTAACCCTTTACAGATATCATTTGTGTTATACTCACCTGTAAGACTGAATATTGGGATCTGGATACGGGAGTATATTCAAGAGGTGGGACACACGTATAAGTTTAAGTCTCTAAAACACTAAATACATATCCTGGACAGATTGAAAATTGTGTGAGAATTTAAAGTGGATCAGTATATCGACAATCTACGCGAATTGTTTAATTCTGTGTATGTAATTGAAGCTTAACGGTACTTGTGACTTGTCATATAGCTGATATGATTCCCTAACACGCTCACCAAAAATATGTTTGTAAATAGTTTACATTTACTGCATTTTAGTTCGGTATTTCATTTCTAGTTTAGAAGCTTTTTTAAAATTCCAAAAAGATTTTTCACTTCTGCTTTATTTTTGACAAACCAAAGTGGAGAGTTGATCTTCGGATTCGAAGTCTGAAAGTTGAAAGCAGATGCAGGAGGTTTCTGGACTGGATGATGAGTCGTGAGCTAAACATGATAAGTTTGAGAAGTTGAACAGTTAAAGCAAGTTCATTAATTTGAAGCTTGTAATTTTTAGAAATGTTTGAATTTATTTGGTTTTAAATGTCAGTGTGATTTGTCTCAGATCAACCAAGGTCATTAAATTGGACTTGGTAGATAAATTGAGTAATCAGGGTCATTAACTTGGACCTGAATACTTAAGTGGATTTCTAACACTGAAGGTTGTATGATAAGTTTTGGATTGAAATATATCTTATATTTGGGTAGAGTATATGCAGGTAACAGGAATCCTCATGGAAACAAAATGTTAAAGTTTGAACCAGAATTCAAGTCCCAGCATTCCGAGAGGAGGAGTCTGTGAAAGGGGGAGTTAGATTTCTGGATCAACAGTCAAAGGGGAGATTGAAGATAAGAACTAGGATGAGTTCCTGAATCTGTATAAAGAGAGTTTTGCAATGAGAAGACAAAATTTGGAAAGAGACAAAGATTAAAGACTCGACGCCGAAGACTTCGTCAACATCCAAGGGGGAGTCTGTTGGTGCATCTACTGTCTGCTGACTACGTCTTATCGAGTCTTATGTCTAGATAGGTTTAATGAGTGAGCAATAGTGTTGAAATTAGGGTTTAATCTTGTTTTATAGTGCCTGTCCGTTTGAAATGGTTCTGACCGTTTCAAGATGTCGTGACCGTTTGAAGGTGCATGATCGTTTGAAGCCTGTCCGTTTGAACAGGTATGTCAAGTTCAAACGGTCAGGGGCTTTGCCTATAAATATGAGTTGTGCATGCTCATTTCAAACGGACAAGGGTCATAGTGTTGGTAACGAAACTCTGTCAAAATTGCATCAGAAACACGTGTAAAAGATTATAATCAGTAATAGAAAGAAGTTAAAAGGAACCGAGCTGTATGTGACTTCGTTTACGTTGATTCCGCCTTCGTATTTGAAGATGAACTACCTTATACTGACTGTTTAGGGTCTCAACACGGTCCAACAGTATCACTCATGTTTGTGTCAGAAATTACCAACCGTCGGGATCTTACGGTTCTGTTTTCAGTAACTGAAACTTGGGCACGGGGGCGTGTTGAGTGGGCACGACCCCGTGTTCAGCTTACTGTCTGACTTAAAACAGGATTGCCAGTTCCAATGATTGGGCACGGGGCGTGTTCAGCGGGCACGACCCGTGCTGAGTTCTGCAGAAGCTGAAAAACTAAGAAAAATCCTAAAAAAAATGAAAAATAAGAAAAAACGATTAGGCCGTTGATTCCTACCTTTCTTAAAATCCTTGTGTCCCCGGCAGCGGCGCCAAAAACTTGATGCGTGTGAAGTGTTATATATATTAGGTGTATATTTTAAGCCCCTTTAACACATTTTAGCCAAGTTTTAAATTTATAAAACACGATATTTACCAACACTAAACACACATATGGGCAAGTGCACCCATCGTGAGCGTAGTATAGTGTTGGTAAGATACCGAGGTCGTCCAAGGACACAAGAGCTTTTAGTACCGGTTTATCCTCAACGTCTAATCAAATCAAAAAGTTTAGAAAAATGTTTTAAGCTAAGAAAAATAAAATCTAACTAAAATGCTGAAAAATAAAAATAAAAGAAAAACAGATAGACAAGATGAATCACTTGGTTCCGACTCGTGTATAGTGTAACCTTTGATTATTTCCGCACTTTTGCACTTATTTAAGAGATTATCTTAGTTATTGTAGTAGGCCCCTCTTTTGAAGGTGACGTTACCCTCAACCCAGTAGTTTGAGTCAGCAAGGATACAATCCTAAAGAGTCGGATTATTGAAAGATAATTAATTAAGTTATTAATGCAAATTATGGTAGGCCCCTCTTTTGAAGGTGACGTTACCCTCGGCTAAGTAGTCTGAGTCAGCAGGGATACAGTCCTAAATAGCCGGGTTATAGTATTAATAGTAGTTTAACTTATGAGGGGATCAAAGAGTTTGAACCCCCGCCATCCAATACCGTTAAGTATTGAAGGAGGTCCTACTAAATTTGACCCAGGTCCATTGCAGGACCTCTAAACGCTGAACAATGGCAAGACTCTTACCAAACCGTTCCCTTAACCCCCGACCAGGTAGCCAACATACCTCCATACAGACCGTGGAGATATGAGTGGTGAAAATCTTTTATTTTATATAGACAGTAAAATAATGTCAAGACACCACGGACAAACGATAAAGAAGAATCACCTTCAACATAAGAAACTAGTTATTAAAGTCATTAATACAAAACCAAGTAAAAAGTGCAAAAAGATTAGAAATAAAAACTATTACACTAGACACTTCTCTTCACCAAGTGATGTAAGAGACTTAGGCAAACATGGCCTTGATTGTCAAGAACTCTTACGATCAATCTTGGATCCCGAGACGACTCACACACTCTATGATGGACAATGGATGATGGTGTTATGGTGGTGGTGGGTGGTGGGTGAAGTGTGAGAAAGGTGGTGTGCCAAGGGATGGTTTGAGCTTGAGCCAAGCACTCCTATTTATAGGCTGAACAGAAGCTCGGGCACGGCCCCGTGTCCAGTGGGCATGGCCCCGTGTCCACATCCTTCTCTTTCTTCATTTAATGCAGCTTGTCTTTATTAGTTGACCACGCCCCCGTGTCCGCTGAGCACGACCCCGTGTGCAGAAGAATCTTTGTACTATGAAGATTTGCCTGGATTGTGCGAATCTTATAGTTGACCACGGCCCCGTGTCCGCTGAGCACGGCCCCATGGTGGGCAATAGAAGCTTCTACCACTTTGTCTTTTCTGCTGACACTTGGGCACGCCCCCGTGCTGGCTGAGCATGGGGCGTGTTCAGTCTTCTGTCTTCTTGTTTTGCTTGGGAAGATGCTGTCGTGGGGTCGGGCATGTCACGTTTGTTCCTTTTCTTGTATTTATGTTAGATTTTGCTGTCTTTTTGCTTCTTTTGTTAATTTAAGCTCATTTAATCCTGAAAATACAAAAGGAAGACAAAAGCACACTTTTTCCAACATTAGTACTAAAAAGGGTTAGTTTTATGCCACAATTGATGTAATTTATATGTTGCATTTTGCACACATCATAGATCAGTGGATCCAACACATGTAGTTGCTGCTTCACTTGAACTACTGACAGGAAGTACTTGTACATCCTGCAGTGTAATCTCCTCAGGTATAGTTGGTGGGTTAGCAATGATTGAAACATCAGACCCAGTCACTTGTTGTGGTATATTCTCATTAATAGGTGAGTGAGAAGGACTGGTTTGTTCCTGGTTCAAATCAAGAGCATCCACCAACAAAATTTTTGTTTATGGGGGAATTGTGGCAGTGAGTATGGGTGTAGAAAGCGAATTTGCCCTGGGCAGTGGGCTGTGGATGATGGAAGCAAGTGATTCCAGACCATCATATTATGGTGTCCCTATTCTTACAACCTGTTCTTTTTGAGAAGAAGCAGGAGGAGTTTGAGGCATGGGTTGAGATCTTTCTACCATCTGCTGTGAGGAAGTAGCAGTAGTGGTTTCTAGTGACTTTTGTGTTGTCACTGGCAGTTGCTCTGGGATCTCATCTTCCAGAGTTGCCTTTTTTGTAGGTTTGGGGGGGGGGGGGTTTGAGTTTTATTTTGTCTTGGTTTTCTGGTGGTTTTAGGTGTGGGTTTCACAGCAGTTGTTTTGCTGCTGTGATCACCTAGAGCAGTGGGCTCAGCAGCAGGTGCCTGAGGAGCAGTTGTAGCTGCTAAAGTCTGCTCAGGAGCCTCTGCTTTTGTTTTAGAAGGCTTTGATAATCTTGTAAAAGTTTCAGGAGTTAAGCCATTTATTTGAAAAGGTTCACCTTGGATGAGCACATGAGCATCATCCTTTCCAAATTTCTTTTGAAAATAAAAACTTAGAAACCTTGGAAATAGTAAAAATGATTTGTTAATGACATTTTTGACCAAATCATCAAAGATCTCCTGGGAGTAGTTAAAATTTTCGTTATGTAAAATAGCATATCCCAGGTATTGGATCTTTAATGGTATTTCATTAAAAGCAGTTGTTTTATTTGAAACACACATCAAGAGGGTATGGAATAAAAATCTTGTAGCAGGAGGAAAGTTACCTTTTTGTAAGGTGTCCTTTCTCATTTCTTCAGCATACCCCCTCTCAAGAAAATCAGTTTGATACTCGATTTTAGGAAAAGAAGTTTTACCTTGCTGATCATCAAGTTCAAATACTTCTGAAATGGATTGTGGGTGTAATTTTGACCTTTTTACCCACTATTAAGGAATTGATGGCTATGACTGTCTCACCTTGAGATTCAAGTGTGGCATTTTTCCAGAATTCTCTTTGGGTTTTCAGGTAAATCGGAGCATCAACAGTCAACAAAGTTTTGTACTTTGAAGACGAAAAAGAATCAATGATGGAATTGTAGGTTTCAGTGTGAGTGGGTTATGTGAGTAGACCCAAGTAATTGTGAGGAGCTTTGTATGGAATTTTGATGGCTTTTTCAGTGGGTTTTTCAGATGATGAAGACTTTGATTTTGTCATTTTGAAGAAGAAGAATGATGAATGATTTGAGAGAAATGGATGATAACTGCTTTGAGAAAGGAATATTTTTTTTGAATTCGATTCGACAGTAAAAACCCTGTTTGGGGGTTTTGATCAGGGTTTTATAAAGGGAAAAGTGAATGCTGACATGGCAGTGGTTACAAAAAGATCTGACCGCTATGTACTATCCACGTGCGCTGATGAATAATGGAAGACAGTTGTTTTATGAAACCACTGATGGAGCAATATCAGTGGTTGTAAAGGTACAATGAAAACAGTGGGTGATTTTAACTATTAGTGGATAGCTTATCAGTGGATGAAAGCACTGATTTTGAACAACAGTGATTACCAAGGAAATGAGAGAACAGGGGTTGACTTTCAGCAGTGGACAGCTTTTAACAGAACAGATGTTTTAACAAAACAGTGGTTATGGCAGACTTTTAGGATTTAATGAAAATTTCATTTTTAGCTATTTTTAAGGATGGGTTTTTGATTTTCTGAAAACATTTTAATGCTTTTATTCATAGAAAAACAAGATTTTGCTTGTTATTCCATGTTCAGCATGCCAATCCTAGAGATTAAGCTTTCAAAGGTGGATGTGTCTAATGCTTTGGTTAGCACATCTGCCAGCTGATCTTTAGTTGGTACATGGTTCAGAGAAATCAAACCTTTTTCATAGCAATCCCTAACAAAGTGTTGTTTGATATCAATGTGCTTGGTGGTTGAATGGGAAACTGGATTTTTGATGATATTTTCTGCTGCCTGGCTGTCCAACATGAGTGGTGTCTTTAGGGAAGTGATACCAAAATCCAGCAACTGATTTTGAAGCCAAAGCAGTTGGGCTGTACAGCTTGCAGCAGCTATATATTCTGCCTCAGTAGTGGATGTGGAAACAACTGCTTGCTTTTTGCTTTGCCAAGACACTAAGCAATTGCCTAGGAATTGGCACCCTCCTGAAGTGGACTTCCTTGTCTTGTCACATCCAGCAAAGTCACTATCTAAGAAACCTGAAAGCTTGATATTTCCATCAGCTGGATACCAGATACCAAGTGTGGGAGCACCTTTTAGGTATCTGAATATCCTTTTTACAGCAATAAGGTTTGACTTTCTAGGTACAATAAAGACCCAATCATGCTTCTATATAAAGTTTGATCAACCAAATCATCCTTTTCATCAGACATGACTATTTTATTTGTTGCAATGGGTGTACTGCATGGTTTACAATCATCCATTTCAAATTTCTTTAAAAGTTCTGTAGGATCGTGTTGTGACCCAAACGAGTCGATCAGAAGAGTACTCAGATAGAATCAGAGGTGGAATTTGTTGATTCTGTCTTTGTTTAGCTTGTATAACACTAGAATAACTATTAACTGTCTCTTGTATTGATTATAACACGTTTACAGACTTGGAGACACTTCGACAGAGTTTTGCCGTCGGAAACAAGAGGATTACAACTGATCTCGTTTGAATGGCTATTTATAGGCATGTGATTCCGCTTGAACATGTCTCAAGCGGAATTACATCTCAAGCAAAATTACTTGAAACAGAATTAACTTTATTATTCCGTTTGAAATAACCTGCTGATTTCGTTTGAAATGACTCCGTGTCATCTCAAACGGAATTACCTAAAATCCCATTTCTCGTTTTACGTGCCCTGATCTATCAGTTCTAATCTAAGACTCGAATGAAGATGAAGTCGACAGACAACTGCACCAACAGACTCCCCCTTGAATGTTGACGGAATCTTCAGTGAGAGTCTTCAACATGACGACTCTACAATCCTGATCAGTCTCCTTTCTTTCTTAGCATGTACCAGGATCTTCTCTTTGGCTCTAACCTCGTCAGACTCCCCCTTTCATCATGCTGGGATCGCTGTCTGGAATTAGCTATCACCTTGAGATCAAACCCTGACTTTAACTCTGTTCAGCTCATCACCTGCACATATCTCACAACCACATAAGTTCTTTCAATAGTTACATCAAGTTCAATTTAATGACCTTGATTAACTAATCAAACTTTTTCTCAAAACGAATTTCTTCATTTAAGCACACACTCCCAACCCTGTTCATCATGTTCAGCACTTGAAATTTTGAAATTCAGTTCTTCAACATCAGTTGTCGAAAATCTTTTTGTATTTTTCAAAATAAATGCTAAACTTCTAGAAAGAACAATATAGAAATGCAGTAAGAAATATTTACAAACACTATTTACAAACACTAGCACCGTTAAGCTTTAAACATTTTCAGTTCTAAACGATTCACGTAGATTGACGAAATTGCTGTCCACTTAAACTCAATCTAAAAACTTTCGAAATGCTTACCGATACGTTAAGATATATTAATTTTGCACTAAATTCTTATGGACCCCACGATCTCAGCATATCCCCTCATCATGCAATACACTGACTCAAGTAATGCCTTTAAACTTTTATCAACTGTGATTTGTGCAAAAACAACGCAGAATGTTTAAACATTAACAATCAGGTCGATACTTCCGTATACACAGAGAAAGTCTAATGTTTAAACAAAATAAGAAAAATAAAACAAGTTGAAGTTGTTTAGGCTTTAACCACCAGGTCGATACTTCTGTATACGCAGAGGAGGTCCAAAGCTTAAACGAAACACCAAAGAAAATAAAGCAGAACGTTTAGGCAATAACATCCAGGTCGATACTCACGTATACGCAGAGGATGTCCAAAGCTTAAACAAAATAAAGAAATCAAACAAGTTTAAATCTTTGAAAAATAAAATGCACAATCACAGCGACTTTTCAGCAAAGTTGTGAAAGTTCACAAACTTAACCAGTTTTATGTCTTTCGACAAACAGCGATTACTGAGTAGGCACACAATCAAGAAGGACAAAACTAAGTACTATGCTTTCAACCATGTTTCCCACTAGAACTAGGCTTTTTCATTTAAGTTTGTATCGTTATCGCAAATCTACTAGTCTAGCTGAGCCTACCGTCACATCTTTAGTGAGACCGTTTATCACATTTTAACTTTCCATTTCTTTAGTATGCTGTGACAGTCCAACTGATCTACTATTATTTCCTCTTTTTCACAACAAAACTCGTTTTTGCATTTTTCAATGTTTTTGACATTTTCTAATTTTCTAATTATTTTTTTTAAAATTTTTACTCCCCCTAAAACCAAAATATGTCTCAATTTTGATTTTCTTGGAAAATTTGAAAACAAACTGTACACGATAAAGTGACAACATGATGAGAATTACTTCAATTCTCCATTCACTTGGCTTAAACAATCAGAACTCCCCCTGACAACAACACATTTTCCCATAGTGATCTCAAAACACTTAAGTTTGTTTTAATCAAAATGGTTTTTTCCGGAAAATTAGTTTTGTGAGTCATTTCTCAAACATGGGGATCATTCATCACTTTGTTCTTCTTGAACCACTTGTATGTTTTAACATTTCCCGATTTTCTCAACACAATCACGTGTAGAAAATCAAGTACAACTTAATGTCCCTGATTTACCACTTGTAATTCGAAATATCACCGAAGTGAATTTCTTAAGAAAGATGCCGATTCCTGCTCCACTCTTATCAACCTGGGAGCTCCGGCAAGTCAGGTTTTTCATTTAAACAGATTCACCCAAGCATGACGGTCCTTGGGTGTTTTTGAAATCTTGTTCAACAATGCTGGAAAATTTGCATCATCCATTGTTAGACCAGAATTCTCATTTTTTACCTCAACCAATGGCTCTTCTGGCTTTGACGAACCAGATTCATTGCCTGAACATGGCTTGTCTGACTTTGACGAGTCAAATTCATCGCCAACAACTGGCTCCTTTGTTTCCGGAGAAACAAATTCATTACCAGGAAGTGAATTCTCCACTTTCTTTGATTTCCCTTTCGTCCTTAGATTTGTATCTGATGAATTCGTTTTGCTAGACTTGTCATTCTTTGGAAAGCAAGACGATTTATCAGAACTTTTATCTGATTTTCCTGATGTATCCGAGGACAAAATCCTTTCGAGATATTCTCTCGCTTTCTTCCTCAGTCTGTCTTTTTGCCCCTGCGAAAGCTTTACTTTCTGTTCTAGAACTTTTTGTTCTTGAACTTTATGTTCTTGAACTTTCTGTTCTTTGGGCTTTGCTTTGACATTGACTGGTTTCTTTGCCATTTTCTGATATTCAGCCCTCAATCTTCGCTTTGATCTCATTGGGCAATCCCTGGCAATTTGTCCTTTGATATTGCATTTAAAACATCTTCTCGTTTCATAACTCCAGTTCTGGCAGTTAACAGCAATGTGTCCTCTAACACCACAAGTGTAACACACTCTGTTATCATACCAATCACCACCTTCTGCCCAAACATTCAGGTCATAGCACTGTTTGGCCTTGTGCTAGTCATCATTCTTCTTGAAAACTGGATTTGTCTTTTGAGCACTGTGGGCAAACCTGCACCACTTATTACCAACAATTTTAGAGTTTTGATTTTTCAATTTTTGTGATTTTTTATCATGATTGGATGATTGAACTGATGAGCTTTTATTTTCTTTTTGAAAATTTTTTGGCTTTTTATCCTTTTGTTTTTGTTCCACATTCTTCTTTACAGGTTTTTGCATTGAGCATTCACCTTTCTCATTAGAATGTAAAACAGTTTCCTCAAATTTTTCTTTTAATTTCAAAAGCGTTTTCTTTCTTTCATTTTCATCATCAGTTTTCTCATCACAATCTTCAATTTTGACTTTGTCAAAATTTGTGACATTGTCACTTATTGGAACAGAATTGATCGATTTTGGACAGATATAATCTGGTACTGATGAGTTCACAAAACCTTTCAATTTCTCTTCAAGCTCTTTGATTTTTTTCCGAGCATTTTCAGCTTCTTTTTCAAGTCGAATAATCGTCTGAAGATGAGAGTTTATAGAATTTTGTTTTTCAATGTTATTCTTGCTAAAAACAGATCTTTCATCTTCAAGAATCTTTATTTGACTTTGAAATTCTTTTTCAATTTTTAATTTTTCATTTTCAAAACCTTTTATTTTATCTACAAAAACTTTTTCATTTTCTTTCAAAATTTTGTTTTCTAATGTCAAACTGTCCAAATTACTCAACAGTTTGACATTTTCAGATTTCAATTTCTCATAATTTTCCTGCATTTCAAGAATCTGTTTATCATCAGATTTCTTCTCATCCTTCAAATTTATGATTTCCAATGTTAAACTCTCCAAACCCTTCAAGAGTTTGATATTGTCAGCTTCAAATTGAACACATTTAGAGCACACAAATTCAGAATTCGAAGATCCAAGCTTCTCAGATTCTTTATTCTTTGGAATTTTCTCTGTCTCTGTCCAGAATGTGCCTGCACAAAAAATTTTAACGAAATCAAGAGGATTCGCATTCTCATCAATATAACAACCCCTCTTGTTATCATATTTCATAACATTTTTTGCTGCAAGATATACACCAACTCTTTTATCTATTTCATCAATTATATCCAAACTCATTTTATCAAAATTTCCTTTTATTTTATTCATCAATTCTTTCTTTTTCTCATAAATTTCATACTCATGAGTTTTAAGTTTGCTGATGAAACCTTTTAGATGTAATTTTGAAAAACTTGAATCCTTTTTTAAATTTTTCAAAAATTCAATCCATTCAACAGGTAATGCATCTGCAAACTTTTCTATCTTTTCAGCATCTGTCAAATATATCTCATGATCTTTTAAACAATCAAGTAAGACTGCATATCGGTTTGCCAGATCATCTAATGTTTCATTTTTCAAACACACAATGTATTTAAACCTTTTCACCCAACCATCCTTTCTCACATCTCTATAACTATCGTCCAAATACCCTCGATACCAATCATTAAATTTTTCAAAATAATAGTTGTCTTTTTCATCAAACATTTTGTTCAAATTTTTCAAATAAGTTTCAAACGAAATTACTTCAAACAATATTACACAGTTCAAATGAAATTAAGTTTTCAAACGGGATCAAACTTTCAAGTGAGATAAGGTGTTATTTCAAACGGAATTAACCAAAGACCTGATTTCAAGCGCAATTAGCCAAACTTTTCAAACGGAATTACCTTTTCAAACGGAATAAGTAATTTCGTTTGAAATTACATCAACTTTTCAAGCGGAATTAGTTATTTCAAGCGAAATAACATCAGTTTTTCAAGCGGAATTAGTTGGCTCGTTCAAACGGAATCAGGTTTTTGGTCCATTATTGTCACTTTTATCTTGAATTTAGGTCTGACTCTTTCAAGGGTTTGTTAAAATAGTGTTTTACACACAATATCAAAAAATCAGTCTATTTTGTCTGTTGAAACTTGATTAAATTTGAAAAGAAGGTGTAGAAATTAGAATTTTCCAGCGAAAACGAGCTAAACAGTAAGAACTCTTCCTCCTGAGCTCTGATACCACATGTAGGATCGTGTTGTGACCCAAACGAGTCGATCAAAAGAGTACTCAGATAGAATCAGAGGTGGAATTCATTGATTCTGTCTTTGTTTAGCTTGTATAACACTAGAATCACTATTAACTATCTCTTGTATTGATTATAACACGTTTACAGACTTGGAGACACTTCGATAGAGTTTCACCGTCGGAAACAAGAGGATTACAACTGATCTCGCTTGAATGGCTATTTATAGGCATGTGATTCCGCTTGAACATGTCTCAAGCGGAATTACATCTCAAGCGAAATTACTTGAAACGGAATTAACTTTATTATTCCGTTTGAAATAACCTGTTGATTTTGTTTGAAATGACTCCGTGTCATCTCAAACGGAATTACCTAAAATCCCATTTCTCATTTTACGTGCCCTGATTTATCAGTTCTAATCTAAGACTCGAATGAAGATGAAGTCGACAGACAACTGCACCAACAAGTTCTTTGACATATTTGCCTTGATGGATAAAAGTGCCATTTTGCAGTTGCCTTACTTAGAGACCAAGAAAGCACTGGAGTTCACCCATTGCACTCATCTCAAATTCAGCTGTTATGAGTTGCCTAAACTCTTCACACATTTTATTACATGTGTTCCAAAAATGATGCCATCCACATAAATCTGAATAATCATCAAATCTTTCCCTCTCCATTTCAAAAACAGTGTTTTATCTATTTTACCTCTTGTGAAACCAATGGAAAGTAGAATGGTGGAAAGAGTTTCATACCAGGCCCTTGGTGCTTCTTTCAATCCATACAAAGCTTTATTTTGCTTGTAGACATGATTTGGATTAAATGGATCCTCAAAGCCTGGAGGTTGACAAACATAAACCTCTTCTTGAATCTTACCATAGAGGAATGCACATTTGATGTCCATTTGATACACCTTGATGTTGTGGTTGACAACAAAGGCCAGGAATAGTCTGATAGCTTCTAATCTTGCTACAGAGGAAAATGTTTCATCATAATCAATGCCCTCTTCCTGTCTGAACCCTTGAACCACAAGCCTGGCTTTATTCTTGACAACAATACCCCTTTCATCAGTTGTATTTTTGAAGACCCACTTTGTGCCAATAGGACTCACACCCTCTGGCAGTGGTACAAGCTCCCAAACTTATTGTCTTCTAAACGGTTGGAGCTCCTCTTGCATGCCTTCTACCCAGCTGTTGTCTTTTAGTGCCTCTTGGTATTTGACTGGCTGATGGAGAGATAGGAAACCAGCAAAAAGACAGATGTTTTGGGATTGACTTCTTGTGAGCATGTGACAACCCGAACTTTCAAGGTTAGTGACGTATATATTGTGAACTTAACTCCGTTAAATCTAGACTTTGTTAACTCGGTTAAATAACTTTTTGATATTTGTTTGGGCCGCGCATGTTTTGGGCTACATGGTACTACTTTGCAATTTCACACCATTTCGGCCCAAATGAATTAACTGAGCCCAGCTAGCTTTCCTTGTGTTTTGATCTTTTCGGCCCAAATGAAAGCTGTGTAACCTTTTATTGATTCGGCCCAGATGTTTATTAGCCCACTTGTTTTAGTTGTTAACATTATATAGGCATTTGTACGTAAACTGTTTGTAAACCTCTAATCACAAAATATTACAAACCCTAAATACCCTATCAAAATCGTGAACGGTAGACGCACCCATCGAGACGACCTTGTATTGTTGAGACATCATCTCATTTAGTCGAGTCCATTAATCTGTAAGTTCGTATTCATGTTAACTATTAATGGTTTGATCTTGTTATGTGTGATTTTGGTTAACTAAAGTGTACAAAGCATGAAGCGATACTATGATCTAGGTAGATGATTAAAGTTGTATGAGATCGGCTATGTTATGTTTGATTCAGGATATCTTAAATGTTTGTTAACTCCGATTGCATGTTAATGAGGAAGCGATGATAAGGATTAAATGATGAATCTGATGTTATGGTTCGGTTTTAATATTAATGAATTAGGACTGCTCATTCATGATTTCCTAGCAAATAGCACATGTGATTATAGTGAACCTGATTTGTGAAAATTGCGGGATAGGTTGTATGCTTTGTGTAATGAACCATGCAAGGATGTGCTGAGTTAATGAGATTGAAACCTGATTAACTAAAGAACTAGATTGACATGTTTATTGATGGACGATGATAAATTGTAACATGCCACTCATGATTATCTGCTTGATTTACATATGCCTTTATTGAATGATGAATTGATTGTTTAATACACTGTGTAGTCGCTAAATGATACCAGGATTGTTGTTGACTAAACTTGTGATTGTGCAAACTGTTATACAACAAGGATGTGATTAACATAAAGGATAGTAATGATCTCCACATAGTAATCGGCTGATTGAGATCATAAACAGTTAATTAAGTATGGCGGATTGGGCCATGATTCACTCTTGGGCCGATGACATATATCTTTAGTTAATTGGGGCTGTTATGTAATTGAACTAATAAACTCATGTAATTTTGGTTTGGGGCCAATGTGATAGAAATTTACTGTTTGGGGATCTCGTGAGTGGGCTGGGAAAGACTAGGCTGGGTAGTTAAGTGGGCCGCACTAGACTTTACAAAACAAAATAGGTGGATTATATGAACATAAGTGTTTGAATGTATGTGTATTTGTAATGGGTCGAGTGGTGTTGAGAACCACTTGATGTTGGGCTGGCATGATAGCGGGCCACACCACAAGGGTAATGCATCTATTTAAGCTTGGGTCGAACATGTGTAATGGTTGGGCTTGTAGTGTTTGTGAGTAAAACTATGTATGTAAGTGTGATGTATGTTTGAACTATGACATTATTAAGCAATGATCCGAGGGCACTAGGTGAATGAATTAACGGTCATGACTTAGACTATATACGTGCGTTACCTGTTCAATGAATGTGCTTTATGTGCAGGATGAATACGTGAAATAATCATACGTGTAATATGTGGTTCATGTGCACATAGAACTGACTGTTATCGGTAACCCTTTTAGGGCGTGTTTGTTCTACTGATAAACAAGATACTTAATCTTACCGAGCAAACCACATGTGAGTTCATCTCTCTTGAGCATGCGTCCTGGTGGTTGGGACAGTCTTTGGTTATCCCTGAGAGGGATTGGTTTTGGGTAAATCATGGGTATTCTTGAGAGGAATATGTCTTTTGGGTAAATCTGGAATGTTGGATAATATACTCATCCTATCACCATTAAAGTCCATCCGTGTTGTTTGGTTACCTGAGAGGTAACAAGGTATTAGTTAGTAGCGCTACTTAGGTTTGGCACCCTCACCCCGTACCTGAGAGGACGGGTGTGAACTAATGACCTAGTCATGACCAATGCTTTGATAGGAGCATTGGAGAAAGGGCAATGCAAATCAGGAGCCGTCTTGTATTCGGGATATTATCAACATTTAATTCAATGGATTAACTAAACACTTGGTAACCAACGTTTTCGTAAAACTATGAACTCACCAGCGTTGTCTGATACACTTGTTGCATGGTCACAGGTCTTTAGATGTCTTGGATTTGGAACTTGCTGTCTGGAGTAGCTGGAGTGGTCCTGGGTCGACTGGAGGGATTCATGTGATTGATTATGGATATTATACATTGGTTTTGAACAGTTTAACTTTGGTTTACTATTTGCTTCCGCTGGACATGTTGGTTTTCATTTAAACTCGTTGATAGTATTTTTCATTAGTAATTGAGGATTTTATTTTGAAACTTGTATGGGTTCAATGTAATTAGTGGCTCGTTGTTGGTACGTCACACACCTAGTAGGGACACTCCCTAGGTGGTATTTTGGGGGTGTGACAGTTTGGTATCAGAGCCACTGGTTATAGTGAACTTGGTTTTAAAACGTTTTTGTAAAACCAGACTATAACCGAACAGTTCTGAATACGTGAATACGACCATGACACTCAGCTCCAGACTGCAAGGTTCGTCTCTCGTATACTCATTGTACTGCATAACTAGTGAACACTTACATATGATATTGCATGTAATTGCACGTTTAGCACAATAGTATGAATTCATGTATTACTTGCATGTGTTATGTGACTGATAGGGTGGTATTTCCCTAAACATTCATGACTAACGTTTCATGATGCTCTTTGTTTGCTACTCGAGGTTGAGGAACCATTTGACATGAGTTAGGAGGAGCTGAGATGAGCATGCAAATCACAATATTATTGTGGGTGCACACATAATAATAATGTGGGGTACATGCGAGTCCCAGTGAGGCTTAACAAGTGAAAAAGGGGTTCCGTTCTGTTATTTGATCGATGTGAAATACAACAGTCTATAGAAGTCGTGGTAGTGATTGTCTCTTACTTGAACGTGATCTTTTCACTCATCTCTGAATCCTTTCGAACCTCGATGCTATCGAGTAGTACCTGAACACCCATCTGAACGCCTAGCGAACTGTGTAGAATGTTAGGTGCTTGTACGGACATCCTTGTGTTGGATGTTGCAACGGCAATGTTTGGTCTATACCTTTCTCATTTTTCTTCGTTTTCTGGAACTTAACGTATTGACGTCTTAAATCCCGAAGTGTGATCACTTCTACAACACTCTCGCGACATACCGTATATTACTCAGTCAACTTGCAAGAACGATAGACAAGAGGGTAAACGTAGTACCTTACCGACTTCAGCATTTGAATGACCCTAGTTACCGGCAACGAACAACAGCGATTTGACTTCAATCGGATCCTTAAACCCAGCCAGCGACTCATGGGAGTCGACTCTTACGAACCAATCGGGACAAAATTGATGACGATTGACTGTAGAGCGGAATGTGTAACCGCCTGCACCATGAGTAGTGCCTTAGGACGTGGCACAGAATGTGAAAAGATGGACCTTGTTGGTGAAAGGACGCAGGACACCGTTACAGGCAACAATATTAGAGGCAACAGTCGCGACAACATCAAGGAACTCGTGATCGTAGCTTACAGTATGGAAACGAAGGTGACCTCGACAAGGATTGACTGTGTTAAGTCAAGGTGACGACAACCAAGGGAACGACGGCAATACTGGAAATTCTCGTGACGAAAACAACACTGGAAATGAAGCTCATGGAAGGACATTTAGTATTGGCATAGGCTATACCAGACGTAATAGCAACACAATAGCTTGGATGGGTAGCTATTCGCTTCGTGTCCGATCTGTTTGCTCTGATGTTTCTTGAAACCGAACTTGTTGTGGCAGCAACGAATGGCAAGTCAAATGAAACCTCATATGTCCGCTGGGATGTAAACTCGACCTTGTGGGACAAGTGTTCGACGTCAACCTTCCTTCTACTACCCTTGATGGTTGCAATACAGTAGTTAGTGTGGATTGGTTATCTAGAGATCACGCAGATACACCAGTGAGGAGAAAATTTTGTGTGGAGAATCGTTATTTGTTCTAAAGCGTCAGAGTGGTGCAAAGGTTAGCGCCACTTCAGCTATGAAGGCCAGAAGTGTCTACGGAGGGATTACTCCGCTATACTAGCAACAGTTACTGATGTTAGGGCTAAGGAAACAGAGGATCGAGGATCCACCAATCATTCGTGATTCCTTTCGATGTGCTACCCAAGGAACTTTCGGGTTTACTTCCACAACTGTTAGGCGAAATCTCAGTCTGATCTCTCTCCAGAGGCAGCGCTGACTACATGGACTCTTACCGTCTTGCACCAGGAGGGTTGCAAGAGCTGTCTAATCAACTGCAGGAATTGTTGAACAGGAGTTTTGTCGGACCTAGCTTTTCGCGTTGGGGAGCCCAAGTTATATCCGTGAAGATAAGCCTTTTCGTATGTGTACTGATTTTCAAGAACTCAATAATGAGACAGTTGAGAACAGTTTGCCACGACCATATATTGACAACCTGACGACTAGTTGCGGGGGTCGAGCTTCCATTCAAGGATTGAATAACAAACGAGCTATTGTAAGAGGGTAGTCTAAGGGGATAATGTGCCTACAACGGCATACCAAGCGCGGTGCGGCCATTTCGACGTTGTATTCCAAGACCTTCGAGCTAATCGTCACACCAGCAGCTGTATGGATCACAAGAATCGACCATGCTTATTGACGACATGTTGAATCATTTCCTGGAGAAAGGAACATCATGGGTAGCTTTGTATCTTATTTGAGAGCTCTTGAAGGAGAAGCCAGACCGCGCGAAGTCTTGATAAATGTAACTTCTAGATGCGAGGGATACCTTTTTGGTCATATAATCAACGAAGTGGGAATACACGTGGGTCTCGCTAAGACCCGTTTTGGTTAGAAACTGATCGACACCAAAGATCCCTTCGAGGATACAACAATTTCTTGGTTTCACTAGATGCTATCGCAGATTCATCACAGGATTTTCGAAGATCGCGCAGCTTAAATCTCTTTAGCACAGCAGGGTGCTGTGTTCGTGGGAGACAAAACAGGAGGACGTCTTTTCAGCTTTCAAATCCCAACTCTGCAATACACTGAGCATCGTCTCTATCCGAGGGTACCGAAGATCTGGCGGTATACCATGATGGTTCGAATTAGAGTCCCAGTTACACATCGATGCAACATGAGAAGGAGATGGCCCACGTGGTTGACTTACAGGAAGAACTGCACGAGTCACGACCTGCGGTGGAAGCCATTGTCTTTGGATTTAAATTGGAGGCATTACTTGGACAGTACCAAATGCACCACGTAGACCGATCACAAGGGCCTCCCGTGTACCCTTGTTTCATGAGGGCTAAACATGTGATGGCAACGCTGGGTGGAACTTCTGAATGAATACGATCGTGAAACCTAGACATGCATGAGCTTTGCAGCTCGCTATCGAATTTAACATACCTGATCAGACTCGCCTTGTTCAAATTGAAGAACTGAAGGAAGAGAGTTCTCAAGATTGACCCATGCTGGGCATGGGGAAGCAACCTTCGGCAGGTCGGACGATATTTGCTACTTCATGGAACGAATATGGACCCAACTATACAGCAACCTTAGGGGGTGCAAGCGAAGCACACGGGCCTCGATATCCTATTCATCTGAGTTTTGATAGGATGTATTAAAACCTAAAGACCATGTACGGGTGACCGGGCCTGAAGGCCCACATAGCCACGCATGGGAACGAAGTTTGACATGTGGGAACGTCAAGGTGGGATATTAGCAATCAGAAACACATGTATGGAAATGAGAACAGACTGCCATGGATTTTGTCACTAGTTTACTTACAACTCAAAACGGAAACCTTATCACCTGGGTGATCGCCGATTGCCTCACGTAACCAGCACACTTTCTTGCAAACAAGGAAACTAACGAGTCGTCACAGCTTGTGAATATCCCTCTGGGAGAGGCGGTTGTTAGGCACGAGGTGCCAACTCCTGTTACCTTTGAGTTTGATCCATACCTGACTTATGACAGGCAGTATACAACACTCTTGGCTCACGTATAGACATGAGCATTACTCAGTATCATAGGACAACGATTAGAGTCAGTGAACCTCTGAAGACATGTTGCGAGCATGTATGTGAATGACTTAGTAAAAATTTGAAAGGGACACCTACCTATGGTTGGCTTTACTGCAACAGCTACCATTCTAGTATTCAGGCAGCTTTGGCTGAAGCATCGCATGGACGATAATGCCAATCTCATTGTTGGACTAAGGAAGGTGACAACCTAATCGCAGATCCAGGATTTGTACTCAAACCCCTTGGGAAGCTGTTAAGCTTAGGAAACACTGGGAGTTCGCTGTGGGCGAACGTATCATAATCAAAAGTCTCACCCTGGGAGGGTGCGGTACGCTATGGGAAACGTGGCCAACTTAGTTTGCGGTACACTGGGACATTTGGATTCTGGAACGGATTGATGATATGGCTCACGAACTCGAGTTACCTGATGAATTAGGTAACGTACACGATGTTATTTATGTATCGAACCTAAAGAAGCGTCTGTTCAACGCAACACTTGTGATACCCTTGTTGAGGAACCCACTATTAACATAGTCGAATTTCAATTATGAGAGTTCGTTGGAACTCAAGACGTGGACCGAAGTTCCCGTAAGAACGCAAAGATCAGGTGAAGCTCTGTTATCCCCGATTGTTCAAACGGTGGAATCAACTTTTGATATCATTGGTGAATTTCGGGATGAAATTCCCTTTCAAGTTGGGGATGATGTGGCACCCAACTGATTTCGTAATCCTGTTTTACGTGGTGCAGTTATCTGGATGCTTAGTGATGGTGTGTAATGCCTGATTATTATTTGTGTAGTATTACATATAGTTTAATTGGAGTTTCTATCACTTCACTCCTTTGTGCTTACTTGTAAAATTTCGTGACGAAATTTCTTTCAAGTTGGGGATGCTGTGACAACCCGAACTTTCAAGGTTAGTGACGTATTATATTGTGATCTTAACTCCGTTAAATCTAGACATTTGTTAACTCGATTAAATAACTTTTTGACAATTGTTTGGGCCGCGCATGTTTTGGGCTACATAATACTACTTTGCAATTTCACACCATTTCAGCCCAAATGAATTAACTGAGCCCAGCTAGCTTTCCTTGTGTTTTGATGTTTTCGGCCCAAATGAAAGCTGTGTAACCTTTTATTGATTCGGCCCAGATGTTTATTAGCCCACTTGTTTTAGTTGTTAACATTATATAGGCATTTGTATGTAAACTGTTTGTAAACCTCTAATCATAAAATATTACAAACCCTAAATACCCTATCAAACTCGTGAACGGCAGACGCACCCATTGAGACGACCTTGTATTGTTGTGACATCATCTCATTTAGTCGATTCCATTAATCTGTAAGTTCGTATTCATGTTAACTATTAATGGTTTGATCTTGTTATGTGTGATTTTGGTTAACTAAAGTGTACAAAGCATGAAGCGATACTATGATCTAGGTAGATTATTAAAGTTGTATGAGATCGGCTATGTTATGTTTGATTCAGGATAACTTAAATGTTTGTTAACTCCGATTGCATGTTAATGAGGAAGCGATGATATGGATTAAATGATGAATCTGATGTTATGGTTCGGTTTTAATATTAATGAATTAGGACTGCTCATTCATGATTTCCTAGCAAATAGCACATGTGATTATAGTGAACCTGATTTGTGAAAATTGCTGGATAGGTTGTATGCTTTGTGTAATGAACCATGCAAGGATGTGCTGAGTTAATGAGATTGAAACCTGATTAACTAAAGAACTAGATTGACATGTTTATTGATGGACAATGATAAATTGTAACATGCCACTCGTGATTATCTGCTTGATTTACATATGCCTTTATTGAATGATGAATTGATTGTTTAATACACAGCGTAATCGCTAAATGATACCAGGATTGTTGTTAACTAAACTTGTGATTGTGCAAATTGTTATACAACCAGGATGTGATTAACATAAAGGATAGTAATGATCTCCACATAGTAATCGGCTGATTGAGATCATAAACAGTTAATTGAGTATGGCGGATTGGGCCATGATTCACTCTTGGGCCGATGACATATGTCTTTAGTTAATTGGGGCTGTTATGTAATTGTAGTAATAAACTCATGTAATTTTGGTTTGGGGCCAATGTGATAGAAAGTTACTGTTTGGGGATCTCGTGAGTGGACTGGGAAAGACTGGGCTGGGTAGTTAAGTGGGCCGCACTAAACTTTACAAAACAAAATAGGTGGATTATATGAACATAAGTGTTTGAATGTATGTGTATTTGTAATGGGTCGAGTGGTGTTGAGAACCACTTGATGTTGGGCTGGCATGATAGCGGGCCGCACCACAAGGGTAATGGATCTATTTAAGCTTGGGTCGAACATGTGTAATGGTTGGGCTTGTAGTGTTTGTGAGTAAAACTATGTATGTAAGTGTGATGTAAGTTTGAACTATGATATGATTAAGCAATGATCCGAGGGCACTAGGTGAATGAATTAACGGTCATGACTTAGACTATATATGTGCGTTACCTGTTCAATAAATGTGCTTTATATGAAGGATGAATACGTGAAATAATCGTACGTGTAATATGTGGTTCATGTGCACATAGAACTGACTGTTATCGGTACCCCTTTTAGGGCATGTTTGTTCTACTGATAAACAAGATACTTAATCTTACCGAGCAAACCACAGGTGAGTTCATCTCTCTTGAGCATGCATCCTGGTGGTTGGGACAGTCTTTGGGTATCCCTGAGAGGGATTGGTTTTGGGTAAATCATGGGTATTCTTGAGAGGAATATGTCTTTTGGGTAAATCTGGAATGTTGGATAATATACTCATCCTATCACCATTAAAGTCCCTCCGTGTTGTTTGGTTAAATGAGAGGTAACAAGGTATTAGTTAGTAGCGCTACTTAGGTTTGGCACGCTCACCCCGTACCTGAGAGGACGGGTGTGAACTAATGACCTAGTCATGACCAATGCTTTGATAGGAGCATTGGAGAAAGGGCAATGTAAATCAGGAGCCGTCTTGTATTCGGGATATTATCAACATTAAATTCAATGGATTAACTAAACACTTGGTAACCAACGTTTTCGTAAAACTATGAACTCACCAGCGTTGTTTGATACACTTGTTGCATGCTCAGAGGTCTTTAGATGTCTTGGATTTGGAACTTGCTGTCTGGAGTAGCTGGAGTGGTCATGGGTCGACTGGAGGGATTCATGTGATTGATTATGGATATTATACATTGGTTTTGAACAGTTTAACTTTGGTTTACTCTTTGCTTCCGCTGGACATGTTGGTTTTCATTTAAACTCGTTGATAGTATTTTTCATTAGTAATTGAGGATTTTGTTTTGAAACTTGTATGGGTTCAATGTAATTAGTGGCTCGTTGTTGGTACGTCACACGCCTAGTAGGGACACTCCCTAGGTGGTATTTTAGGGGTGTGACAGAGTACCCCTTCACTGATGTTGCCAATGATTTGGTCAGGTGGATGAGACTTCAAGAAGATAAGATCTACTTTGTATGGAACAATGGCATTTGTTGGTGAGGGCTGCAGATGTGAATCATCTGAGCTAACCACTGCTGGTGACTTTGATGATCCAACGGTGGCTTCAAATGGAGGTGGAATAGGAGGAAGTAGTGTCGACACATGCTGACTTTTATCCACTGTTTGGGGACTTTTATCAACAGTGTTTGATGATGTGGAAGCAGGGGTTGATGGGCTACTTTGGTCAACAACTGTTGAGGTAGCAGTGGTTGAACTTTGACAGCTGTTTTGAACATCTGCTGCTCTACCATTTGATGCAGACTTTTGTTGTGGAATGATGATTTCATATCCAAAGTCCGATGAAGAATTTTCTGATAGACCTGCACTGTTAGTCTTGACAGCAGTATTTTCAAAAGTGAATTTCTCAAGATCAATCAATTCTGCAGGGTTTGCTGGGATTTTCATTGATGAAAGTTCATTGAACTTAATATTCAAAGTCTCTTCCACTGTCTTAGTCCTTGTGTTAAACACTTTGTAGGCCTTAGCAGTGGTTGAGTATCCCAGATGATAACCACAATCAATTTTGGCTGCAAACTTTGAGATAGAATCTTTTAAGTTTAAAATGAAGCATGGACAGCCAAAAACTTTGAAATATGAAATCAATGGCTTTATTTTATACAGCAGTTCATAAGCAGTCTTTTGATGTCTAGGGTTGATTAAAACTCTGTTCTAGACATAGCAAGAAGTGTTTACTACATCTGCCAGAAAGTTAATGGCAAACCTCAATCTGCAAGCATGGTTCTGGCAGCCTCAATCAAAGTCCTGTTCTTTCTCTCAACAACCCCATTATGCTCTGGTGTTCTTGGAATGCTGTACTTCCTTACAATTCCTTTTGACACACAGAAATCATCTAACTCCTTATTTCTGAACTCTGTGCCATTGTCACTCCTAAAGATTTTTACTGGAAGAACAAACTGCTTTTCAACCTGTGTAACAAAGTCTTGCAGAATGCCTGCAGTCTCATCTTTGGAATGTAAAAAGTAAGTCCATGTAAACCTAGAAAAGTCATCAACAATAACCAAACAATATCTTTTCTTCCTAAGACTCATGACTTTAACTAGGCCAAACAAATACATGTGGAGCATTTGCTAACACTTGGTTGTTTTGGACTCTTCAATTGATTTGTATGAGCTTTTATGTTGCTTTCCTTTTAGGAAGGAAACACAATGCTCAGGACAGGTGAACAGTTTTTGAGGTAAACCTCTTACTAACCCCTGCTTGGATATAGCAGTGATTGTCTTGAGATTTGTGTGCCCCAATCTCCTGTGCCATAATTCTGTCTCTTTGTTAGAGGCAACTGAGAACAGACAGGCATCAGTCCTGGGGCACTCTTTTGACATGTCAACTACATAAACATTGCCACTCCTTTGAGCAACAAGTTGGGTTTTTCCATTTTTATTATTTCTTCAATCTTTTTAACCATTTCTGGTCCAACAATCCTACAACAATCCTTTGTGAAGAATGAGCCATAGCCCTTATCACTCATTTGAGAGACACTCGGGAGCTTGAATTTTAGATTGTCTATTAGATTTACATTTTCAAACTTAACTTTACCAGATTGAACTGTACCAGACCCCAGAACCTTCCCTTTACTATTATTGCCAAAGGATATATCACCCCCTCCATGGATTTTGAAATCTTTGAGTAGGGCTTTACATCCTGTCATGTGCCTGGAGCCTCCACTATCTACATACCAAAGACTATCTAAGCATGCAGAAGCTCCCTACACATGAAGTTCATTAGGGTCTCCAAAGCCAATAAGGCTTTGGATGGGGTCTCAACAGTGTCTGTGTTAAGTTCAGGTGGATGGACAGTGGTTAGGTCAGGGGCTTGAACATTTTTGGGAATGTTTTTCTCTAACCACTATTGGGGGTCTTGCCCAATCACCTGCTGATAAACAAAGGGATCCGTGTTCACTCTTGGTTTAGAGGGTTTTTTGTACACCTCATAAACATGTGGGATCCTTTGGTATGGTGGTTGACCTTTACCTCTTCGGTATTGGTTAGCAGGGGGTGCATCAGTCACCTGAACATCTCTTTTGACAGAGGTTTGGTTCAGCTGTTTTGTAATAGCTGTTTGACCTGGCACAAACAGTGGTTGATTTTTGGTGAATTTGACAGATGATGTTGATGAACTCAAGGATGTTTCTGCAGTGTACTCATTCTTTTTTACATCAAAGGATTTCAGATACACACATTCCTAAGTTTTGTGGTTTGATTTACCACAGATGGTGCAGCTCTCAGCAGGTACAATAACACTTGTTTTGTTGATATCATATGCTTTTAGATGAAAATAGTCTTTTGTTAGATGGTTCTTCTTTTCACAGAAATCACAAAACAGGTTTTTAACTTTTTCTCTTCTTTTCTTCTTCTCAGACTCCTTAGCAACAAAGTTTTGGACTACTGTTGGGATGTCTTTGAGAGAAATGACATTTGTTTAGGAGCTTTTACACCATCAGTGGTTGAGAAGTCCATTGGTTTAAAATTTTCAAGAACGTCA
The DNA here is from genome assembly GCA_030545235.1 of Helianthus tuberosus. NCBI lineage: Eukaryota > Viridiplantae > Streptophyta > Magnoliopsida > Asterales > Asteraceae > Helianthus > Helianthus tuberosus. Next base: position 125,403,314 of record CM060351.1, on the reverse strand, counting down.
CACTCATCAGACCATGTGGGTTTAAATTGGTATTCCTTAATTTCCTCAAAGGTTGAGGATCCCACAGTTCTTTCCAGAGTGATTTTGTTACCAAGTTTGTCAGTTATCTTAACTTCTTGGCCATTCTTGTTGGTTGGTGTTATTTCAACTGAACCAGCTTGTTTTGCAGCAGTGTTTTCAATTTCATCATATTTTCTAAATCCTATGCCAAATTTTACATTGCTTTCAAGCTGTTTTTCAAGCATGACCTCATAACCTTTACAAGATTCCACCCATCTTTCACAAGTGATTTGTTTGGATTCCAACTCCTTTTTGCAAACTTGATATTTTTCTACCATTGTTTGAAGTTGGTTCTTGGTTATGCTCTGCTCTTCTTTGAGACTGCAGATTTCTTTATCTTTTTCAGCCAATTTGTTTTTAAGTTCTTTTAAAGACTTTTCAAATTTGACTTCATCATTCAACACTCTATCCCTAAGGTTTTCATTCACCTCTTTAATGTTAGCAAATGCTATGATGCATTTGTCTGAACACAGATTTTCAAGAACCTGAGATGATACCTTAGCTACAGCCATCATGGCACAATCACAAGTATGCTCTTTCTCATAAGTCACATTTTCTTCCTTCTCACCATGTTTCTTCTCTTCTTCTTCAGACCAGGGGTCAGACAATGGTTCAATCTGGGGTTCTGAATTTTCTCCCAGCAGTATTTCATCAGCAACAACAGTAACCACTACTTCAGCAACTTCATCCACTGTTTCAGCACTTGTCTGCCCTTTTTTAGCATCCAGCTCTTCTTGTATTGACTCTAATGCCATAAGACAAAATTCATCATTGGGAGCATCATTAGTAGCATAGAGTGCAAAATTTTCATCTCCTAACTCATCAGGTAAGCTGCTCCAGTCAACAAAGCTTTGGGTCAAAAAGCTTTGCTGATCTGGTTGAACCACTGCTGGTGGTGCAGCTTGTTGTGGTGCAACTGGTTGCACTTGAACCTGAGGTACAGGAGCTTGGACATACTGAATTTGAGGGACAGTGGTTTGAACATATTGCACAGGAACAGGGTTTGCATAATGAGCAGTGTTTACATAGGAAGCAGGGGTATAATGGGAATAGTGCACAGTACTTTGGTTTTGTGGTCTAGGGTTTGAGCTGGGATGAGTAACAATTGGACCAGTGGTTTGACTCCTACATTCCCTAGCAAAATGACCTAGCCTATTGCACTTATAGCACTTGATCTTTGACTAATCCAACCCCACTTTTAAATTCCCATGTAACCTTGGGAATTTTCTCCCTGTCCTTTTATAAAATTTGCTTGTTCTTACACTAAGCAAAGCCAGTTGATGCAAAATGTCCATTTCTTCAAGATCAGTTGGATCAAAGTGCTGTAAGTCATTGAGTTCAAAGCACAGATTATCAGAGTTCTGGCTTTCTCCATTTGCTGTGAAAGCAAAGTTGGATGAGTGAGGATCAGAGTTGAAATTACCTCCAACAGTCATGTCAATAAAATGATCATAACTTTGATCCTTACTGCTGCCAGACTCTTCTTGACCCAACAGAGCTGTGTTGCCAAATGAATAGTCATCTGCAACTTTACCAGACTCTTGCAACTTCTTTTTCTGGTTCAACTCCCTTTCATAGGTCAGGAGTCTACCATGAAGCTGGGTCAGTGTCAGATCTTTGAACTCAACAGAGTTTCTGGTCACAAAGGCAATTCTATCCCATTTTTCAGGTAGTGATCTAAGAAACATGCTATTTTGTGTAGATTTAGCAAATTCAACTTTAACAAGTCTTAGCTCACTAATGAGACAACTAAATCGCTCAAACTGTTGGGTTAATGATTCACCCTTGATGTGACAAAAGGTTTCATACTGCTGATTCAGAATTTCCCTGTTATTTTCAATTACTTCTTCAGTTCCCCTAAATTGTTCCTTAAGTGCATCCCATAATTCCTTGGCACTGTTACAGTGTAACAACCCAGCATAAATTTCATTGGGTAATGCAGATGCAATGATGCTAAATGCTTTGGCATCGAGTTCGAATTTTTGATAATCAGTTTCAATATAGTTTTCAGGTTTCTTAGGTTCGAACTTCTTTGAATCCTCAGCACTTGGCACCATAGGAACATGTGGTCCAAAAACAACAAATCTCCAACATCCGATATTCTATTGAGCAAGGATGTGACCCATCCTTCTCTCCCAGATGTTGTATTCATTGCGTTTCAACATGGGTGGTTTGAAAAGTGAGCCGATGTTATTTTTATCATCTTGTGATTGTGACGTCATCCTGGTTGTTTTACAGGCACTATTAATCAACTTTGATTGTGATTAAACCTTACTCTGTTTTCAACAAAACAAACAACTATTAGTATCAATGATTGTGAGCTGAACTACTTACATCAAAATGATTGTTAGATCAAATTTGACTGTCCGAGCTCTGATACCAATTGTTAGGATCTGATTTTCTTTTTGATTGTGTTTTTGTTTAAGAATTAATGAAGATGAACAAGTAATGCAGCGGAATTTGTGACACCTGTGTCACTTCAACCATCATACGAATACCAAACCAATGAAATATTGTATTTCATACTTGGGATTTGTATAAATATGTGATCATTTGCACATATCAATTTATGTTCGATTTGGAGCTTTAAATCGCTTTCTAGAAGGTTATACGCGATCTGATGCGTAAATATAACCAGTTTAATGCAACAAACACTCCGGAACAGTGACATAGGCTTAACATACCTTAAATAACCTTTACATAACTTAGAAATAAGTTTTGGAGGGTTTGGTATGCCGAAATCAAGTTTAATCGATCACAGGGACTAATTTCGACAAACTGAGAAAGTATGCCGATTGGTACTGTGATGAACATTCCAGAATATGATCATAAGTTAAACATGCCCTAAATATCCTTTACATAGCTTAAAAATAGGCTTTGAGGTGTTTGGTGCGCAAAAATAAACTTATTTGATCAACAGGGACTAAAAGCGTCAAAAAGTGCATAAGTTTGCATTTTCGCGCATATCTTACGTTCTGAATATATCCGGACATCTAAAAATTAATGTAATCATTAAAATATTTTATTTTAGTGATTGGCATGATAAAATTCCATTCGTCGCGTAAATTGGATCGTTTTTCGCGTCCGTTCGTGTTTCGTCGTAATTAACCGAACAACGCAACCGTACGACCAAACGAACCGACATCCGATATATTTTTGAGCATATTTTAAGTTCCCTATACTTTAACTTCATTTTAGAGCTCTGAAATGGGGTTAACAGGGGTTAAACGCGTCAAAAATCAAGTTTTAAGCATGCAGGGGCCTGTTTTACCAAATTTGAAAGTTCTGATCTGAGAGTATGGCGGGGCGCGACAGCCTAGGCTATTTCCGTCGTGGGTAGCCAAAACCCTATCTGGGCAGAAATATTGAATCTAGACTTTGAGCTGGTTTTGATGGTTTTTAACCTCAAGTTTTGCACTCTATGGGCTGGTATTTGATGGTATTTCATGTCCCCTTGTATTGCAATACCATGTGCCCACATGGAGGGTCAAGATCGAAGCACGTTTTGCGAGGAAAGAACCTAACGGTTGTGGGTTTCCTATATATACCCAACTCATTTTCACTCATTCCTCACAATCTGATTCATTTGCTCTAAGTTGAGGTTTAAACACTTCATACCTGAGCAAATTGGATCAAGAACTTCCTAGCTTAGACCCTTTATAAGTTTCTTTCATGCTTTTATGCGTTTTTAAGCGTAAAAGTCAAACAGTGTTTGACTTTCTGCTTTGACCGGTCAATGGTCAACACGAAGTTCGTTTGAACTTCGCAACGTGAGCGTAATCACGATGGTCATAGTCCTTTGTGACTATACCTACTGATTACCACGTTAGTTAGGCGTAGTGATGAGTCATAGTTTCGGTCAAAATACGTCCCTATGCGTATTTTGTAACCAAACTATTCTTGGGTATCAAAACCATTTGTTTTGATATCAAACTTGTTTTCTAACTTCGTTAAACATGTTTAACTCGTCACTTTTAGTTTAGTGCTTATATAGGGTCATAAGATAAGCGGTCTAAACAACCACTTAGACTTTCGAACCCGACCCGTTTGGTCGATCATTAGGATCCGACCAAACATATTTTTGTGACCATATTTGTATAGGGAATAACCTTCCGAGGTTATACCTTATGGTCACTTCGTTTAGTTAGTTGTATGATAGGTAATCTAAATGCCTTAGGAAAAATGACCAAAATGCCCTTTTTACGCATAAATTCATTTTAAGCATATGTAACCTAAATTTTTACATCTAAACTGATTAGGTAACATTATTAGACATGTTAAGGCATATAATACTTGTCATAGGACTAGTTAGGCGGTCCGAACTAGTTTTACGCGAACGACGCGTTAAAGTAGCGTAAGCTACCTAAACGGGTCGTAATCGGTCGTAAGCACTTAGGATAGGTTTCGTTGTAGAATGTAGGCTTTGTTAAACCATATTACATGAGTTCATATACTCATTTGGTTTACGAAACCTCATTCTATCCGATCTTCCGATTTAGGTCCGGTTTATTTACATAGTTACCTATATTTGGTGCCGTTTGATTCCGTGACCCCTCTAGCTTTGCTTGGTTGTTATTCAAGACTTCTAAGCATCCTCAAGTGAGTACATAGTCCCCTCTTTTACTGTTTTCAATGTTTTGGGGTGAAACATGTGTACCTATTTGTTATGTTCATGATTTCAAAGTATAAATTGATTATACATGTTAGTACTTATCTTTTGACAAACTGAATGATTATTTATGGTTTAAACACTAATTTTTCAAAGATTATAAAATTAAATGTTGGATTGTACTTGTTTTATATATTCACCAGACCGATTGGTAGTATGATATAGCGCTATAGGATTAGACACCCCATTCTTGTTGTATGGAATGTCAGAAACCAATTTTTATCCAAATAGAGATTGCCTTTGTGGTATTTCTATAGTCTCTAAGGTGTAGTTTGATACACAAAGGTTTGAATAAATTCTAAATCACATTTTTTTGTATATTTTGTTTTACTCCCAAAGTATAGTTTAATATGCTCTCATATGTGATATTGTTATGTACAAAACCAACATATATTTTGTTAATTACTAAAGCATAGTTTTGATATGTTATATATAAAACCAAAGAATAGTTTTGATTTGTTATTTACAAAACCAAGGTATACTTGTGATATACTACTGAAAACTATTATTTTGACAACTAAAGTATATTTGATATACTATCTGTTTAACTATTTTGGAACTAAAATATATTTTAATATATTACTTATTCGACTTTCTTAAAAACCAAGGTATATTTTAATATATACTACAAACTTTTTTTTTTATCAAAACATTGTTTTACAAACAACACATTTTATACAAACTCATTTTACTTAATTATTTATTTATGCATATTTCTTTTATATCATCTGATTTCTTATCACTTGTTATATGATTTATAAAAGAAAATATTTTCAAGTTCATGACTAATTTTTATTAAACATTCTTTTAAACTTACAAGTCATGAATCCTGCATTAATTAAACCTATGTATCTCACAGGCATTTTTATGCTGATGTACCTATTTTTACACATGTTTCAGGTGCTGCTATGTGATGATTGTTGATACATGCTATACATAGGATGGACTCGTGCCTTAGCGACTTTAAAACTTGAAAGACAATATTTTTATCTGATTTGTAATAAAACAATGGATTCATTAATTCAATAAAACAAAACTATTTGATCCATGGTTATGAAACAATGATTCTGTTACGACACTCCCCGACGTTTCCGCCAAGATTTGTTGTTTTACATGGTCGGGTTGTGACATAATTAAAATGGAAATAAACTTTGCTCACAATCAAACAGGAAAAATGCTTTCAACACACATGTTTGAACATTGAACCGAATGATTAAATTTATTCCAATCACCGATTACAATTTTGCATGCATGTAACAAACTCCCCCTCAGCTTGAGCTCACAATGTTTGTTCGTACAGGAAGAAAAGTGATGAAGAGCTAATAGAACAGTACAGGGTACTGTTCTATTTATAGGCACGCCCAAAACACTGTGGCATCTTTGCTGACGTCACCATGATAGTGACATCTAACCTCCTAACAAACTCTAACTACTGCCCTCATTCCAACTACTGATAGCAAACAACTGATTACAATGTATTGCATAGAAATAAACTAAATTACTGATTCTTCATTCCACTGCTTAGTCTTCAGCAGTGCTTCTAGTCTTCAAAAGTACTTGAGACAAGGCAGTTGTTTGAGTCATCAGCATTTTGGTCTTTATCAGTCCTTTGGAATCAACAGCAGTTATGAAAGGCAGTAGTTGTGTCCATCAGTTGTTAGAGCCATTATCAAGGGGAAAGCTTGTGTACAAACATCTGCTTATTCTGGATCCACTGCTCTGATCCGGTTTTGGCTTTAATCAACTGTTCCTTTGGTAGGGTTCAATCCCAACAATCTCCCCCTGGAACAGATGATGCCAAAACCCTTCATTATTGTAGATCTTTATTGCCTCATCAACAGTTCCCTTATTTTCCCTTTGAGTTGTAACTCAAAGTCTAAGGCATCTGTATCATCTTCATCCCTGCAAAGTGTAAGATCAAGGAGATCTTGCAGATCTTCAACACTCAGGCCTAGTGCTTGTTCACTTAATATTTTCTTCACTTCTCCACTGGATTTGATCAGAGTCAATACATAGGTCTGTTTGTCAGTTTTCCACTTTAGTATTTTTGAATCCAGTGGGTTTCTTGGGAGATTTTTATTTGAAAAGGAGTTTGGAGATGGTGGCCATGTAATAACTGGCTGAGCAGTGTTTGAAGTTTGTGCAGACTCAAGTCTTTCTTCAATCATCCGCTTAAGCCCTCCTTTCACAACAAAATCCCCTGCTTCTTTATCTCGCAAGTGCTTTACGCAATTTAAGAGAAGGTGAATATGTGCAAAATATACGTGGTTACGTGAATTATGTGCTAATACGTGCTTATGTGTATACATGCAAATACGTGAATATGTGCTTACGTGTTCCTGAGCTTTATGTGAATAATAATGATAATAAATATGTTGTATAAATCGCTAAACACCTAAACGAAACCCAACATAATCGAATCTCATCCAAATCTGTTCGCGGATGTCTTCTTTTGGATCTCACACTCGCTGAACTGTTCAGAGGAACAATGATGAGAAACGCATCGCCTCTCTCATGGCCAAGGAAATGGCCATGGTGATCCCTCAGATTGGTAGCGAAATCCATGCTGTTAGTAGCACATCTTCAGCAGATTCCAAGAATGACTCTACGAAAGCGCCATTCAGCTTCAAGCAGTTCAAAGCCTGTTAGGATCTGAGTTTGATAAGATTGTGTTTGTTTAACTAAAATGAAGATGAAACAGAAACAATTGCAGCGGAAATAGATGAATAAACTTTCAACACAATCAAAGAGAGAACAATTTTAAGCAAAACATGTTTAACATAGAATCGGATGATTGTATTTGATTACAATAAACAAAACTAATGCATGCAAGCACAAAGTCTCCCCCTCAGCCTGAGCTCACAATGATTTGTTCATACAGAATGACTTGGTGATGAAGAGAGCTAATAGAACAGTACAGGGTACTGTTCCATTTATAGTACAGAACAAACCACTGAAGCATCTTTGCTGACGTCACCATGAATGTGACATCTAACCTCCTAACAACCTATAACCACTGATCTATACAAACACTGCTTACTAAACTACTGATTACAAATATTACAAAGTACAAAGTAAACTATTGCTTCTCCTTCCACTTTTATAGCTCCAGCAGTGCTTTGTGTCTTTAGCAGTACTTGATCCATATAAGTAGATTGAGCATCAGTGTTTCATCTTCAACAGTCTTTAAGTCTCAGCAGTTGTTGAAGGTCAACAGTTGTTGTAGAAGGGCATTAGTTAGAGGTCATCAGATGTTAGGCCACATTCAAGGGGAAAGACTGATGCAAACAACTGCTTATTGAGTATCCACTAATCTGACCCAGTTTTGGCTTTATCAACTGTTCCTTTGGTAGGGTTCAATCCCAACAATCTCCCCCTGGAACAGATGATGCCAAAACTCTTCATTATTGTGGATTTTATTGTGACAACCCTCACTAAACCAGGTATCCGTACGACTTAATTAATAATTAATTACTGCTTAATTACTGTGCTTGCTTGAACTTGTGAATAAACTGCTACTTGAATACTGATACATGTACTTACTTGCATCATACTTTACTTGCTGTCACTACATTATTTACATGCTGAACCTTAGTGACAAACATGATGCACAAAAAGCACAGTAGCACTTTAACGGATAACCTATTGAACATGCTGATAGAGCCAGTATCAGGCAGACACTGCCTCTAAGGCCTGTATGAGCCAGAAATATTTTGCTACACTAGTGGTGAGTGTAGGGATACAAGGGTTGTAGAACTGCGTCTCTAGAAATAAGTTACAATGACTGGATGTGCCTAAAGCGTACTTTAAGTACAAAAATTCAGCACTTTACATAATAATTCAGCATTAAGCTACCTAATAAAGTGCCAAAACATGAGAAAAATATTACTAGACACTTTCCAAAGTGTCAGAAATGAGTTGGGTCACTAAAAAGGGTATTAACGACACTTTAAAGCTTTGTTAAGCACTTTAACGGATTACTATCCAACCGAACAACCGGACTATACCCGGAACATGAAAATATTGTTAATAACATTATTTATCTTTTTCTGAGCCAGTTAGGGTCCCTGAATACCCTAACACCCGTCATAACACACGACACACAACTAACCGGGTTAAGCACTTAACTAACTTACTTAACCTAACTAATATCCTAGCTAACTAGTTGGAATCGGACCAAGACCCCCCCTCCTTTAGAAACCGTCCCCATGAGGGGGACACCCTTGTACCATTATTTGATTATTATAATCATGTGTATAATATCTAGTTGACATATAATCCATTGGTTAATCACATTAGGTTTTGTCTATAAGATCTAACATAAGCACATATGATCATTCACTTAACACACACCACAACAAAACTCTCTCCCTCTCTCTATAGAAGCTACGGCCGAACACCCCCTTGAACACACAACCATTGTCGAGCTTTGATCTTGCCATTTCAAGTTCATACAAGTGTTAAGGATCACGGATAAGGAGTCTTGGTGCAAACGGAAGGCGAAGGACCTCACTCTCTTGCTTTTATCCACCCTATTTGCGCTTAGATTCTTCCCTAGCCTCGAGCTAGTGGTATGTTACTTAAATCACCTACTCGAACTATTTTGAAGTGGTTAATACGATGTGTAACGGTTAAAACTTGAAATCTTACAAGATAACGCTTTAAAGTCTACTAAAAGCACTTAAAAAGATGGTTAAAAGCTTATAAGTTGTGTAAATGTTGTAGTAATCAAATTGTGTGGTTATTTGAACCCGATCTATATTGTGGTAGCTCGGATCGTCATTTAACCCGGGTTGGTCACGATCTCGGATCATGACATAAGGTTGTTTTGGAAGTAACAAGGGTTAAAGGGCGAAACTCTACCACACACATATCATGAACTTGTGTAAAAGCGATTTTGTTTGTTTCGGATAGTTTTATATAAAGATCCACTAAAAGTAATGGGATTTACTTCATAGTTTGAATAAATCACAAGTTCATGAAATTTATGCGATTTATATATATTTTGACTAGTTTGTGGTTTGAACATTGTTTTGATTGAATAATAAAAATGGTTGGTTTGATTTATAAAAGAAAATGATATGCATGAAAGCGTGGCCACCTCCAGTTACAGAGGAATCTCTGGCGAAATTTTTCTAAAAACCTAACACTTAGAATTATTTTCACTATAAGTGTTAGAGATACTTGTCGACTTGTTTTCAAACTATGAATTTCGCCACGACCTTATTTATAAAATATCGGAGGTGGGATTTCACAAAATAAAACGTGATACATAAATATATTTAGTATATATTTTTTCACAACATCACTTATATAAGTGTTTATGGTTATTTTGTGAACTACATAAATTTTATTTTTAGGGTAAAAATAATATTACTAAGTATTATTTTGGGAAAATCACATGTATTAAAATATAATATTTTTGGGAAGAATACTTATATTTTGAAGTTGGAAATAAAATATATTAAGTGAGACTTAATAGTGAAATCCGAATGTTACGAACATACATGTATTAAATCCCCCATCCTTGGGAAGGAGAATAACTACCAAGTATACAGAATGTAAACACGAAATAGTTGCCTAACTATTTCCCAAAAACTTAAACCATAAAGCTAAGGCACGACCATCCGTCTAATAGAGTTAGCACGTGTAGGTCGTCATACAGCTGATCGATTTGGAGGCATACTTGGTAGAGACGCACCACGGTGAGTTCATGTCCCCCCTTTCTCTTAACTGTTTTCAGTTTTCTAAACTACGGGGGTGAAATACATGTTACTTTGATTACAAGTACTTTATACATGGTATGGTTAGCGTAAGGAGGTTTACTACTTAGATCATGTGAGTGGGTAGGCGTGAACTGGAGGCCATTAATCCTCATTATAGGACCGAGGGACGTAAGCGGTAGATCTATCTGGGTGTAGCGAGCCCAACCCCAGGTCCAACAGTACGGGCCTCGGGGTGACTTTGTGCCCCGACGCAAAATCGCAAGGTTTGAGTCTTCCTACTTGCACTTCACACATATCAATGGCCTTGCAAACCGTTGGTGATCTCTTTTTCCTTATTTGCTACATACTAGGATTTTTATACATACAAGGTTTATTTACTCACTTACACATGAACTCGCTCAACATTATTGTTGATTTTTCAACTTACATGTATTTCAGGAAATTAAAGATCTGGCGCGGTATGTTATGTTTTCCCGCTGCATAAGTCACAAATCTTAAACTGCGTTTATTTCATGTTGATGTTTATATTTTTCAAGACAATGTTTTATGTTATGAGGTTGTAAGTCCCTAAGACAATGTTATGTTACTTCAGTTTTTAAAACTTAAATCTATGGATGATCTTGCATGATTTTATTTCATATAACTTTGTTATGGTTAAGCTATGGTATTAAGAAGTCACACCAAAATAACCACGCTTCCGCAAAGCCAGGGTGTGACAGCTTGGTATCAGAGCTCTGATCATAGCGAACTAGGATTCTTTCTCGAGTCTAGACTATGATCACTAGGGCTCTGTAACACCTCGAAAATTTACGTCCTATAATGTGTTGACACGTGTCATAGGTTTGAACGTGTGAAAGAATGTTCTTGAAGGACTAAAGTTGACAAACAGTGAAAGTATGTAATTATAAGGGTTCAAAGTGTCAACAATGAATAAATATACTTTGCAATAACCCTACATGATGTTTATAACCTTAAATGAATAGATCATGGATTATACGAAGCGAATTGTGAAAGAAAGTGAGAGATTACAAACTACAGGGGTTAAATGTGCCAACATGTTTAAGTTATACCTCTGAGTGACCTTTTGACAAACCCGAAGCTTTGTAACGATTAATTATGCTCACTAGAATGTACCACAAAAATTTCATGAAGTTTCGTTATCGTATGAGCAAGTTGTGATAAAATTCGTGTGTGAGGGTTAGAATCGTCAACATTGAAATTTAGGGCTTTTCGGGTGATCACCAAGTTACCCGAGGACTTAACAAAGTGGGTATAAGTCTTAAAGCCCCATATGTTAAATAACAAAGCTTCATATGCAAGTAGGATGGTGAAAACGACCTTTCGAGGGACCAAGGACCAAAATGCAATAAAGAAAACATGTGTGACCTGACCAGAAGGGCCACGCGGCCCGCCTCACACATAACAGAAGACCACGCGGGCCGCCTGCGACCTGCAGATGCAGAAAAAACAGGCAGCTGCCTGTTGATGCTTGTAACCGACTCAAATGCCATTGTTTCGATACTTTGGGCTGCCTAAAATGGTTTTTAGCTAGTAGGGGACTTGTGGATGATAATGCAACACTCCTAGACTTAGTTGTCAATGATCTAAGAATGTTTGAAGTTGTTTATAAGACCCACATTATGCAACATTGATCATTCATCACTCCTGAGCATTTCCAGAGCATACAAGCAGGTTACAAGCATTCCACATCATCCATTAGTTGTGTGTAAGTATGTTTAACCTTTCCTAATTCATTTATACTTAGTTAAAAGCCTAGAAATCAAACCGTCGTAACTACGGTTTGACTTTGTGATAAATCACAATCGGTCCAGAGATTTGTCGAATCGAAAGTTGTTATAAGTTGGTATTTATATGGTTAATAAACCCCTAAAAGGGCACTCACTGATTCGAATCCTAACTAGGTCGTTTGTCGAGTCAAAGGTTGTCCGAAAAAGTCAACAGAAACATTAATCGCATATTAAACGATACGGAAGGCATGTAACCTGTTTTATCAGTCATACAACTTGAAAATAAGTATAATAACTTGTCTAAACTTGTTTGATTCGAAAACTTTATGTTTTGAACCGATTCGGAACCGAGAGACGCAAAAGTTTGACTTTTGCTTTGACCTCAGTTCTGACCCGATTTATATAGATTTAGACATGCCTTAAAGTTCCATTAGGACCTATTTGCATGTGTGTATAAGCCTCTGCGTTTATACCACTCGAATCCCTAATCGTCCGATGTTTCCGTTAAACGCCTAAATATTGACCGTAATGCCCTTATGACCATAAAACGAGATTTTTGGAAATGTGAAAGTGCCATAATCTTAGTTACTGATTTTTAGACTTGTACCTAAAATTTCACATCAGTTGGAGGTCTAGATAAGGAGTTATGCTTAATGACGTAATTTGAGTACTTTTAAGTAATTAAACGGCGTCATTAGCGTAAAGCCTATCTAAACCAAATTTTGGACACCAAACCTTTTACCCACTGATGTGATATAATATTTTGGGATTTTTAAAGATTTTTAATTATTTTTAAACTAATCATAAGCTAGGTTTATCGCCTCGATTCGGTTAATACCAAAAATACCCTTTTCGGCCATAAAATGAGTTTTACGAATCCTTTTAACGCCAATCCAATTGCTACTGATTTTAAATAATAAATGGAGTATTTTGAGCCTGTTTATTTGATCAAAAAACTCAGAATCGTATTTTAACCCGTACATCGCTTAAAACGACTTTATACGCGTATTTAACGCATAGTTTGGGTTTAAAACTATTTTAGTATATAAGACTTATTACCAAAGGTTATAACCTGTTAAAATAAACTATTGTACTGATCAACTAAGACCCGGATCACAGGTGTCTAATTAAACCCTTTTATAATCTTTAAAATGACCAAAATGCCCCTACGGGGCTTATAAAGAGATTAAACTCGTTTTGGGCATCATGGGTGATATCCTACTGATATCACAACTTATTTAAGGCGTGTTAACTTAGGAAACCTGTTTAGGACTCTTACGGATACCCGTTACGCTTCATGCGCGTTCGGTTCGGTTTATGTAACTAGTTTACATAAATTAGCCGAAACGGGTCAAACCTTATCAGTTTTATCTCAAAATCCAGAATGTGTATCATATACCCATATTAAGCAAGTCTTCAAACTTGTCGGGTCTAAATCACATTCTATCCGGTCTTCGCTTAATCGTGCGTACGAACCGTATCTTTAAAACTAACCGGTCTAAGCGTAAGCTTAACTAAAGACCCGTTAGAATTCTAATAGGTTATTATAAACCTTCGTTCCAGATTAGGAGAACCAGTAAAAGATACTTGCACTCGCTGATTTTGAACTATACTTACTCAGGTAAATACTTTTAACTTATTTTCCCTATACGGGCTTGGGGTACGGTATATAAAATACCGCTTGGTCCAGCATTGAATCTTTAATCGAATAGAGGTTAAATCATTGATATGCTCCGTTTTGAAATGTTTTGTTGCTTAAATCCTTTGGGGGGTTAATGACCATGTCCCGGATATCCCTGGCATCATTTTACGAAATGGCCACGACCTTAGCACTCAGGTGTAGGCGTACACCTGTCAGTGTCTCATTATATAAAGTGGTGTGTCCATTGATCTTTAACCCGGTCTACGGATCGGGCTACTGAACGCATAAGAAACATGTAATTCGTTTACAAGTTTATATATTTACATAATTATCCCAAGTTATAAAATATTATTTGTGCCTTGTGCCTTAAATGCATTTTCTTAAACTCTTTTCAAAATGAGTCGGTTGATTGTATTTACCAGTGTAAACTGACGTATTTTCTTAAAAAGGTTAAGTGCAGGTACTACGCGAAATAGGCTGGCATGTCTCCTAGCATCCACATTAAGTCTCGCCAGCTTGGATGTCATAAACTGTTGAACAATTGTTTCCTTTTTATTTGGATCTACCTGTGGATTTATATTCGACTAATTGTGATACTTAATATTACAATATCGTTTGGTTGAATTAAATCTATACTTTGCTTCCGCTGTGCATTTAAATATTGTGTTGTTTGACTATCATGTTGCCAACCACGTCACGATACTCCCCTACCGGGCCCACCGGTGACACGTGGAAATTTGGGGTGTGACAGGTTGGTATCAGAGCCAACACTGAGTGAATTAAACACTAACCTTTTGTGTTTAATCTCAGTTACACAATTGCACATTCCTAAATCTTCGAGTCTAGACAAAGAACTTAGGAATAATCCAAATTGTTCAAATTTTTATTTTTATTTAAATTTTGTCCTTTATTTTTCCTTGTTATTACCTTGTGTATTTTAACAGGTACAATAATGCCGCCAAGATTTAGACGAGGTGGTCGAGGAAAGGAGCCAGCAAGCGCCCCTAACGACCATGAGGCAGGGCCTTCATATCGACGAACTTCTTCTACAAGGAATGACGAAACGAGGGAGCTATGGAGGACATATGAATACTCTGCCAGACGATCTTTTTCGCACGCCTCAACACCTCCATACCATGACTCTTATGGGCCTCAGTCAGGGAACGAACCCCACAACCCGCAACATTTCTTTGGCGACCCTACTCCTGTTTTTCAGGGTCAGTTTAACCCAGCAGAGTACCTACCAGAGCAAGTGGGCTTTAACCCACTAGGACCGGAGGATCATTTTTCTGGTGATCAAGATATGGACGAGGACACAGATCCCGTCGAGGCTTCAACCGGGTCCCTAAACCATCCTTTTGTGATCTCAGACGGATCGTCATTTCACGGAACACCATACCAGGGTCCGGATAGTCACATGGCACGGTTCGAAAGGTGTGAGTGGTACAATACACCATCTTACCACCCACCACCACACCGGCAGCAGCAACAGCAAGATCCCTCTGGGGATCCACGTTATGAGGCAGTCACGCCACCGCCTCCACCGCTGCCAGTGCATCTAGAGCCTCCAGAGCCGCCAAGACGTAGGAGGACTGGTGCACGGATCTCAGCAAGAGAAGTTGATTTTCGTCTCAACACCCCTCAACACTCTAGCGGCAGCCATTACCCGCCTACTCATGAAGTCCCACAGATGGGTGGACCTTCTGTTCCAGTTTCGGAGGTGAATTCGGCACCTATTGTACCGCCATCACCGGGTTTTGGCCACCCAATCCCTGCTTATACTGCTCCGGTAGCTTACAACCCATATGGACCACCAGCATACCATGGCTATAACTATGCTGATGATCCTTACAACGTGGCATCAAGCTACCTTGCCCATAATAATCCTGAGGGACCATATGGACCCCCTTGGGGAATGGGATACCCAGCTCGGGGGTATCAAGCACCTGTTCAGCCGCCACCACAGTACCAGCCACCACGGGCTCCTCCTCCTGAGCAGGAGGAACTCCGTCGAAGACTGGCCAAAGTGGAGCGAGACTTCCAGAAGGAACGTAGGAAGAATGAGGGATTTATGAGTGGTTTGGCAAACTTGCTTAAAGGGAAGAAGAAACGGGATCGTTAAATCCCCATATATATATTGTTGTATTTCCTTGTTTAAATCAAGTCCCTACGTGGACATTTATTTATGTGTGTATGTAGTCCCTGCGTGGACATCTATCTTTGTACCTAGTCCCTACGAGGACTTGTCTTTATTAGTCCCTGCGTGGACATTTACTTTTGTAGACCGTCCCTGTGAGGACATGTATTATATGTATAGCTCCTGCGTGGGCATCTGTTTCTGTGAAAAGTCCCGTTTAGGGCAAAATGTACTACTTTTAGTTTTAATGGAATGTAAGTTTATAAATTTCATCTTTGCTAAGTTATGCATAATTAAATTAAATATGAAATAAATAAATCAGAATCCTTCCTTTTAAAAATCTATCTGCCTAAGCTATTTTAATTAAGGATCTTAAAAGTATAACCTAGCCTGTATGTCATTTTAAGACCTGGCCCAGATGGTAAAACTAGTTAAAAAGATTCAAATCCCTGTTAACATCTGAAAACATGTTAACACTCCTGGCAGACATGATTCGTTTAAAACACACGTGTTATTATTATATATGGATGTTTTTAAAGATTCTAAACCCAACTTAATGATCTCTGAATCATGGGTTAAATCATTAATAAATATGATCAATTCTTTTTACCATCCATTGGTAATGGAATGCCTACGGGCCCTTCTCATTTTCATATGAGACAAAAGACAGTATTAGTCTGTGACCCTGTCTGATAAAAGTAATGAACCTTGTTCAAACCTTCATACTTTGATTCTCTGAAATCATAGCTTATAAATCTATATTGTCCCTGTGACTAGGCCTTGTGTGCTAATAAAAAACTGTTAATGTTTTATAATTAGGATAAATTATATTAGAAATCCTAAATAAACGTGAGAAATAAATTAACCATATATGGTCTATGTTACCACGGTTAATAAAAATTGCCATAAAAGACGATTATATGATAAACTCACCAATAAATTATTGTCGATATGTTACAGTTTAAGCTACATGGCAGACTCAAACGAGGTCAACAGTCACCCAGGGATAGTGAATGATAATGCCCATGTAAACGTAGCGGGTGCAGAGTTGCAAGCTATGATAGACAATGCGGTTAATAGAGCTATGGATAGACAACACCATGGATCAAGTGGCACCCATACGAGGACCCATTCTGCATCACACACTAGAACACCCTCCAGGACCCACACTGCCCACAACAGTAATTCTCACCACTCCTCGAATCAAAGGAGTAATCCATCCCAAAGAGTCGTACAGAACCAAGAACCTCGTAATAGGGGTTGCACTTATAAATACTTCGTGTCGTGCAAACCCAGAGACTTCAACGGGGAAAAAGGAGCTGTTGATTGCATGACGTGGATGGATGAAATGGATACTGTGGTGGATATTAGTGGTTGTCATAATAGGGATATTGTGAAGTTTGTCTCACAGTCTTTCAAAGGAGAAGCCTTAGCCTGGTGGAGATCTTTGATCCAAACCACAGGGAAAGTCCCATTATACAACATGACCTGGGAACAGTTCATGGCACTAATCAAAGAAAATTTCTGCCCTCAACATGAGGTTGAGAGAATTGAATCTGATTTCCTGGCACTGGTCATGAAAAACCTGGACTGTCAGGCCTACCTTACCACTTTCAATACTTTGTCAAGGTTGGTCCCTTATTTGGTGACTCCGGAGCCTAAACGTATAGCTCGTTTTATCGAGGGTTTGGAACCGGAGATCAAAGCAAGTGTAAAGGCCTCCAGACCAACCACTTTTCGGTCAGTAACGGACATATCGTTGTCTCTGACCTCAGATGCTGTCAGGCTGAGGTCACTAAGGAAAACTGATACTGAGAAAAGGAAGCGTGAGGATGACAACTCACGACGTTCAGATAAGAAGCAGAAGGGAAATAATGACTCTAAGAAGGGGTCAGGATTTAAGAAAGATGGTCAGCAGTCGGGTGAAAAACCCAGATGTAAAATTTGCAGTAAGCACCATTTTGGAAGGTGCAGACTTGACTCAAAATCCCAATACCAGCCAAGGCCTTGTGGGATTTGCAAGTCTACGGAACATAAGACCCTGGAGTGCAAGAAAATAAAGGATGCAACGTGTTATAGTTGCAATGAAAAGGGGCATATCAAATCCAACTGCCCAAAATTTACAAGGAAGAATGAAGAGGGGAAAAAGACCAATGCGAGGGTCTTCAGGATGGATGCTAAGGAAGCCATCAAGGACGACAACGTGATAACAGGTACCTTTCTCGTAAATGATGTTTATGCGAGAGTGTTATTTGATTCAGGCGCTGATAAGTCGTTTGTAGATAATAAGTTTTGTGAATTATAGAAACTACCTGTTAAGACTTTAAGTGTGAAGTATGAGGTGGAACTAGCAGATGGCACTTTAGAAACCGCTTCAACCTTATTAGATGGATGTTTCATATCCATTAGGAACCACTCTTTTCCTTTGTCCCTATTTCCTTTAAAACTAGCCGGTTTCGACATAGTTTTGGGTATGGACTGGTTATCACATAACCAGGCCCAGATTATTTGCAATAAGAAGCAAGTGAGGATCAAGACTTCGTCTGGTGAATCACTTACTATCCAGGGAGATACCCAGTATGGGCTGCCCGAGAAAATGTCTATACTCAAAGACTCAAAGTGTTTGAAGAAGGGCTGTGTCATCTACATGGCACAGGTGATTATTGATGAGCCGAAACCCAAGATTGGAGATATCCCAGTCATTTCTGAATACCCCGAAGTATTTCCTGAAGAACTACCTGGTTTGCCACCAGATAGGCAAGTGGAATTCAGAATTGACATTATTCCTGGATCAGCACCAGTTGCAAGGGCGCCTTATAGGTTGGCACCAACAGAGATGAAGGAATTGAGGACGCAGCTAGATGATTTGCTAGCTAAAGGTTTCATCAAACCTAGTTCGTCTCCTTGGGGAGCACCAGTATTATTTGTTAAGAAGAATGATGGATCGATGCGTCTGTGCATCGACTACCGTGAGCTTAATAAGGTTACTATCAAGAATAGGTATCCGTTGCCCAGAATCGACGACCTGTTCGATCAACTTCAAGGGGCAAGTTTCTTCTCGAAGATTGACTTGAGGTCAGGCTACCATCAATTGAAGGTTAGAGATGAAGATGTGCACAAAACAGCATTTAGGACTCGTTATGGTCATTTCGAGTTCCTAGTGATGCCTTTTGGGCTCACTAATGCACCAGCCGCGTTCATGGATCTCATGAATCGCGTTTGCAAGCCGCACTTAGACAAATTCGTCATCGTCTTCATCGACGACATTCTCATCTACTCAAAGAACCAAGCTGACCATGAGAAGCATCTTCACTGCATACTGGAACTACTTCATAAAGAGAAGCTCTATGCCAAGTTCTAAAAGTGTGAATTCTGGCTTCGAGCAGTCCAATTTCTTGGACATGTTGTTAGTGAGCGTGGTATCCAAGTAGATCCCGCTAAAGTTGAATCCGTCATGAATTGGCATGAGCCAAAGACGCCTACGGAAATTCGTAGCTTCCTAGGTTTGGCAGGATACTATAGGCGATTCATTGAAAACTTCTCAAGGATTGCTGCACCCCTGACTTCGCTGACACGTAAGAAGATTAAGTTTGACTGGGGTCCTAAGCAGCAGGAATCCTTCGATATTCTGAAACAAAAGTTGAGCAATGCTCCGGTACTAACATTGCCTGATGGAATAGAGGAGTTTGTAGTTTATTGTGATGCATCACACACCGGGATGGGATGTGTGCTTATGCAGAAAGGCAAAGTCATTGCCTATGCTTCACGTCAGTTAAAGGTGCACGAAAAGAATTACACCACCCACGATTTGGAGTTGGGTGCCGTTGTATTCGCACTAAAACTGTGGAGGCACTACTTATATGGAATCAAATGTGTGATCTATTCGGATCACAAGAGCCTTCAACATCTGTTCAACCAGAAGGACTTGAACATGAGGCAACGCCGTTGGATGGAAACTCTGAATGATTACGATTGTGAAATAAGATACCATCCCGGCAAGGCGAATGTAGTCGCCGATGCCTTAAGTCGGAAAGAGAGGGTGAAACCCATCCGAATCAATGCCAAGCGCATGGAAATAAAGAACAATTTGATAGAAAGGTTGTTAGCTGCACAGAAGGAAGCTGTGTTGGAAGCTAACTACCCTAACGAAAAGCTAGGAGTAACTGAGGAGCAGTTATCTCTTAGTAAGGATGGAATTCTTAGATTAAATGGACGGATATGGGTTCCGATTTATGGAGGACTCCGTGATGTTATCCTCCAGGAAGCCCACAACTCTAAATACTCTGTTCATCCTGGAGCTGATAAAATGTACCAGGATCTTAGGGCAAACTATTGGTGGATAGGCTTGAAAAAGTCTGTAGCCACTCATGTAGCCAAATGCTTGACATGTGCGCAAGTCAAGGCAGAACATCAAAAACCGTCAGGTTTGCTACAACAACCTGAACTTCCTACTTGGAAGTGGGAAATGGTAACTATGGATTTTATTACCAAGTTACCCAAGACAAGGAAAGGAAATGACACCATTTGGGTGATAGTTGATCGACTGACTAAGTCAGCACACTTCCTACCCATTAAGGAGACCTACAGCTCTGATATGTTAGCCCAACTGTACGTTGATAAGATTGTAGCCTTACATGGCATACCTGTAGCTATTATCTCTGACCGAGATACTAGGTACACGTCGCATTTTTGGAAAAGCTTCCAACAATCTTTGGGCACACGTTTGAACTTTAGTACGGCTTACCATCCACAGACAGACGGTCAGAGTGAGCGTACTATTCAAACGTTGGAAGACATGCTACGAGCATGTGCGATCGATTTGGGAGGTAGCTGGGATAAGAACCTGCCATTGATCGAATTCTCCTACAACAATAGCTACCATACCAGCATAAAGGCTGTGCCTTTTGAGGCATTATACGGTAGAAAGTGTAGATCGCCTGTTTGTTGGGCGGAAGTTGGAGAAGTCCAGTTATCAGGACCAGAGATCGTGTTCGAAACGACAGACAAGATTGTCCAGATTCGTAACAATCTCCAAGATGCCCGGAATAGGCAGAAGATTTACGCTGATCCAAATCGTAAGGATTTTCACTTCGAAGTAGGTGAAAAAGTCCTACTTAAAGTGTCACCCTGGAAAGGAGTGATGTGGTTTGGTAAGAAAGGTAAACTAAGCCCAAGATACATAGGACCCTTCGAGGTTATCGAACATGTCTGGTCAGTTGCCTACAAGTTAAACTTACCTGAAGAGCTCAGTAGTATACACAATGTGTTCCACATCTGCAATCTGAAGAAGTGTTTCGCTGACGAATCAGTGGTTATACCCTATACAGATGTGCATATCGATGAGAGCTTGAAATTCATGGAAAAACCTTTATCGATCGAAGATCGACAAGTAAAGAAACTTCGAAGGAAGCATATACCTTTTGTAAAGGTCAAATGGGATGCCCGAAGAGGTCCCGAATTCACGTGGGAGGTTGAATCCACGATGAAAGAAAAATACCCTTACTTATTTCAGTAAATCTCGGGTCGAGATTTATTTTAAGGGGGTGAGGATGTAACACCTCGAAAATTTACGTCCTATAATGTGTTGACACGTGTCATAGGTTTGAACGTGTGAAAGAATGTTCTTGAAGGACTAAAGTTGACAAACAATGAAAGTATGTAATTATAAGGGTTCAAAGTGTCAACAATGAATAAATATACTTTGCAATAACCCTACATGATGTTTATAACCTTAAATGAATAGATCATGGATTATACGAAGCGAATTGTGAAAGAAAGTGAGAGATTACAAACTACAGGGGTTAAATGTGCCAACATGTTTAAGTTATACCTCTGAGTGACCTTTTGACAAACCCGAAGCTTTGTAACGATTAATTATGCTCACTAGAATGTACCATAAAAACTTCATGAAGTTTCGTTATCGTATGAGCAAGTTGTGATAAAATTCGTGTGTGAGGGTTAGAATCGTCAACATTGAAATTTAGGGCTTTTCGGGTGATCACCAAGTTACCCGAGGACTTAACAAAGTGGGTATAAGTCTTAAAGCCCCATATGTTAAATAACAAAGCTTCATATGCAAGTAGGATGGTGAAAACGACCTTTCGAGGGACCAAGGACCAAAATGCAATAAAGAAAACATGTGTGACCTGACCAGAAGGGCCACGCGGCCCGCCTCACACATAACAGAAGACCACGCGGGCCGCCTGCGACCTGCAGATGCAGAAAAACAGGCAGCTGCCTGTTGATGCTTGTAACCGACTCAAATGCCATTGTTTCGATACTTTGGGCTGCCTAAAATGGTTTTTAGCTAGTAGGGGACTTGTGGATGATAATGCAACACTCCTAGACTTAGTTGTCAATGATCTAAGAATGTTTGAAGTTGTTTATAAGACCCACATTATGCAACATTGATCATTCATCACTCCTGAGCATTTCCAGAGCATACAAGCAGGTCACAAGCATTCCACATCATCCATTAGTTGTGTGTAAGTATGTTTAACCTTTCCTAATTCATTTATACTTAGTTAAAAGCCTAGAAATCAAACCGTCGTAACTACGGTTTGACTTTGTGATAAATCACAATCGGTCCAGAGATTTGTCGAATCGAAAGTTGTTATAAGTTGGTATTTATATGGTTAATAAACCCCTAAAAGGGCACTCACTGATTCGAATCCTAACTAGGTCGTTTGTCGAGTCAAAGGTTGTCCGAAAAAGTCAACAGAAACATTAATCGCATATTTAACGATACGGAAGGCGTGTAACCTGTTTTATCAGTCATACAACTTGAAAATAAGTATAATAACTTGTCTAAACTTGTTTGATTCGACAACTTTATGTTTTGAACCGATTCGGAACCGAGAGACGCAAAAGTTTGACTTTTGCTTTGACCTCAGTTCTGACCCGATTTATATAGGTTTAGACATGCCTTAAAGTTCCATTAGGACCTATTTGCATGTGTGTATAAGCCTCTGCGTTTATACCACTCGAATCCCTAATCGTCCGATGTTTCCGTTAAACGCCTAAATATTGACCGTAATGCCCTTATGACCATAAAACGAGATTTTTGGAAATGTGAAAGTGCCATAATCTTAGTTACTGATTTTTAGACTTGTACCTAAAATTTCACATCAGTTGGAGGTCTAGATAAGGAGTTATGCTTAATGACGTAATTTGAGTACTTTTAAGTAATTAAACGGCGTCATTAGCGTAAAGCCTATCTAAACCAAATTTTGGACACCAAACCTTTTACCCACTGATGTGATATAATATTTTGGGATTTTTAAAGATTTTTAATTATTTTTAAACTGATCATAAGCTAGGTTTATTGCCTCGATTCGGTTAATACCAAAAATACCCTTTTCGGCCATAAAATGAGTTTTACGAATCCTTTTAACGCCAATCTAATTGATACTGATTTTAAATAATAAATGGAGTATTTTGAGCCTGTTTATTTGATCAGAAAACTCAGAATCGTATTTTAACCCGTACATCGCTTAAAACGACTTTATACGCGTATTTAACGCATAGTTTGGGTTTAAAACTATTTTAGTATATAAGACTTATTACCAAAGGTTATAACCTGTTAAAATAAACTATTGTACTGATCAACTCAGACCCGGATCACAGGTGTCTAATTAAACCCTTTTATAATCTTTAAAATGACCAAAATGCCCCTGCGGGGCTTATAAAGAGATTAAACTCGTTTTGGGCATCATGGGTGATATCCTACTGATATCACAACTTATTTAAGGTGTGTTAACTTAGGAAACCTGTTTAGGACTCTTACGGATACCCGTTACGCTTCATGCGCGTTCGGTTCGGTTTATGTCACTAGTTTACATAAATTAGCCGAAACGGGTCAAACCTTATCAGTTTTATCTCAAAATCCAGAATGTGTATCATATACCCATATTAAGCAAGTCTTCAAACTTGTCGGGTCTAAATCACATTCTATCCGGTCTTCGCTTAATCGTGCGTACGAACCGTATCTTTAAAACTAACCGGTCTAAGCGTAAGCTTAACTAAAGACCCGTTAGAATTCTAATAGGTTATTATAAACCTTCGTTCCAGATTAGGAGAACCAGTAAAAGATACTTGCACTCGCTGATTTTGAACTATACTTACTCAGGTAAATACTTTTAACTTATTTTCCCTATACGGGCTTGGGGTACGGTATATAAAATACCGCTTGGTCCAGCATTGAATCTTTAATCGAATAGAGGTTAAATCATTGATATGCTCCGTTTTGAAATGTTTTGTTGCTTAAAGCCTTTGGGGGGTTAATGACCATGTCCCGGATATCCCTGGCATCATTTTACGAAATGGCCACGACCTTAGCACTCAGGTGTAGGCGTACACCTGTCAGTGTCTCATTATATAAAGTGGTGTGTCCATTGATCTTTAACCCGGTCTACGGATCGGGCTACTGAACGCATAAGAAACATGTAATTCGTTTACAAGTTTATATATTTACATAATTATCCCAAGTTATAAAATATTATTTGTGCCTTGTGCCTTAAATGCATTTTCTTAAACTCTTTTCAAAATGAGTCGGTTGATTGTATTTACCAGTGTAAACTGACGTATTTTCTTAAAAAGGTTAAGTGCAGGTACTACGCGAAATAGGCTGGCATGTCTCCTAGCATCCACATTAAGTCTCGCCAGCTTGGATGTCATAAACTGTTGAACAATTGTTTCCTTTTTATTTGGATCTACCTATGGATTTATATTCGACTAATTGTGATACTTAATATTACAATATCGTTTGGTTGAATTAAATCTATACTTTGCTTCCGCTGTGCATTTAAATATTGTGTTGTTTAACTATCATGTTGCCAACCACGTCACGATACTCCCCTACCGGGCCCACCGGTGACACGTGGAAATTTGGGGTGTGACAGGCTCTCACGAAAACATTTTTACTGCATACCACTTAAGTCCAGATCCAAAACGTTTTTACAAACAAATGTTGAGCACATTTTATTATTTATAGGCTCAGTCTAGAAAGGCTGAGGCTCGGTCTGAGAGGCCGAGGCTCGGTCTAGGAGATCGAGGTAGTTGGCTAGTGGGACTAGGAGAAATAGCTAGTGGGACTAGGAGAATTGGCTAGTGGGACTAGGAGAATTTGGCTAGTGGGACTAGGAGAATTGGCTAGTTGGACTAGGAGAATTGGCTAGTGGGACTAGGAAGAGCAGTCTGAGAGGCTGGGAGGCTAGTGGGACTAGGAGAACTATTTGAATGCTTACTTGGTAACTTATGTGATTATCTGATTGTATGATTGACTGTTTGTGCATGTTTGTGTTTATGTTACAGACACCATGGACACCTCTGGCACTGGTGATTCAGACACCACAGGACCTAGACCTATAGTATCGGACGACCTAGAGTCTTCTAAGCGCGAGGTTCACACATCCGACGTTACGAGCACGGACGAGGATGATTTCCAGCCCTTCGCTTTACCTGATGGTGCTGATCAGCTCGCTGATGGCCCTTTGGCCGGGGACCTACCGTTAGTGGAGATCCCTGCTCCCATACCGCTTGCTTCATATCCTGCTTACGATTTACTCATCGACGCCGACGCTGACGACGACGTCGATCTTTTTGATGACGAGCCCTTAGAGGATGAGGTTCAGGGCGAGGCCCTTCTTGCTGCTGGAGATCTTTTGATGATCGCAGATGCTCCCGCTGAGGAGTCACCTGCTCACTCTCCGGTCCCAGACTCTTTCGAGTCTGTGGCCTCCGCACCTTCACACACTCAGAGTGCGCATCACTTTTCTCATGGATCAGATCCCGACCAGGCATCCTCTGTTGCCCCTATTCCTAGCTTTGCTTTCGACCACGATGATGTGGAGGATTCCGATCCTGACTTTCCCCCAGGATTCGACCCGGATGAGGATATAGAGTTTATACCCATGGATCAGCCTATGGAGGATCCAGTCGACCCAGTTGACCCCATCGATCCCGAGTTTGATTTTGAGATGGCCTTTGATGAGCCCGAGCAGCCACTAGACCCTGCTCCTGACCCAGTACTTGAGCATGACCCAGTTCATGCTGACGCACCTATTATTGAGCCTGTCCTTGCTGACCCACCTATTGATGAGCATCCTATAGACGCTCCGTTGTTAGAGGGCGATCATGTTATTGTTGCTGATCATGTTGATCCCCCACTTTTTGCAGATGCACCAGTTGACCCCCTTGTTGCACCTCACCATGATCCTATGCCAGTTCAGTTCGACCATGCACTTTTTGAGGCACAGGTGGACCCACGAGACGAGCATGCCCAGTGTGGGTGGATTCCTGCTGATGACGAGGTCCCATCTTTTCCCCCTCAGATCCCTGATACCCGTCACATTGATACTTCCTTTTCATTTCCTCGGTTTACACTTCCAGCACGAGCTGGAGAGGGCTCTTCGGCTCACCCTTTTGGACACATACCGGTATCTATCCCTACTATACCACCGTCTGCTACTTTTCCCCCTGTTTCTCCATTTCATGTGGCACCTTTTGATCCCACCAGTGAGCTGTTCCTTTGGACATCACCTTCTGCTATGCCACCGACTGACCCCTACCATTCTTTCCACATGGGGTATACTATTGAGGACGTTTTGATGTCTTTTGTCGCCCAGCACGAGGCACACACGCAGCGCATACAGGAGCTTGAGAGAGCCCAGCCGCCGCTGTGTCAGTGCCAGGGTCAGACCCATTCTCCATTGCAGCCCTCTCGACCTGTACCACCAGACTATGTTGCACGCCTTTTTGCCCTAGAGCAGCAGGTTGCTTCTTTCTTGCGTACCCAGAGAGCCATGGAGGAGGACTGGCTCCATTTGCGTCGCTTGTTTTACACTCACTTTCCCCCTCCTCCACCGCCATCCGTGTAGAGCTCTTCAGTACCGTATAGGTAGACATTGGTGAGAAGACGGCGAATGCTTTTGACTGCACAACATTTTTGAAGACTACATTTGATTCTGACTTTTGTTGACATGTATTTGATGTATTGACACTGATTTGATATTGTTTTTGGACTAGGGTGATGTGGCCCTTAGTCGACTGATGTTGTATGACACTGTGATGTACTTGTACGCTTACTATGTGGTCTCATTATATGGCAATCGCAGTATTCTCATCATATTTGATGCTTGATTTGCTTATTTATATTCTATGACATGGGATGTTGTGTGATTGATGTGATTATAACATGAGATGTTATGTACTATTACTATCATTATATACGTACGCTACATTATGACCTGACTTACGTATTATAACATGGGATCTTTACTATGGCCGGACCAACGTAAACCCTCTTTTAGAAGATGCCGCCGAGACGTGAGACACGCATGCCTACCAATGAGGCGGAACTCTAGCAAATTATCGCTGCTGCCATCGCACAATACGCCGCCTCTCAAGGAGGGACTAGTGGAAGCAACTCTGGCAACACTGGCAACAACAATAATCCACCTCATGGTAATACTAAGACATTTAGACATACCATGACCTAATTGGATATCGTTAGCAATGATGCTAATGCCGATCGTATGTTATAATGTATGTGCAGGGTGCACCTACAAGCAGTTTCTAGACTGCAAACCGGTCAACTTTGATGGCACAGGAGGTGCTGTCGCCTTTGTTCGTTGGGCCGAGAAAACCGAATCTGTCCTTCGCATGAGCAAATGCGCACCAGACCAGCAAGTCACCTATATCTCAGGGCTATTCTTGGATGGAGCCCTCTCTTGGTGGAATCTGCAAGTACAGACACTTGGTGAAGCTGCTGCCTACGCGTTAACCTGGACCGAACTGAAGGAACTTATGCGCAGGAAGTACTGCTCTCGCGCGGAAATCCAAAGATTGGAAACTGAGTTCTGGCATCTGAAAATGGACGGTCCAAAGATCGCAGAATACGTTCAAAGGTTCCATGACTTATCGCATGTGGTACCCTACATGGTCACTCCGGAGTTCAAGCGGATTGAACGTTTCATTTGGGGATTAGCACCTCAAATCATAAGCATGGTGACCTCATCCAATCCTGCGACCATTACTGAGGCGATTGATTTGAGCGTAGCTCTCACTGAGGAGGCGATCCACCTAAACAAGTTTGGTGATGTTGAGCAAAAGAAGAAAGAGACTCACGTCGAGTCATTAGGAGGTAACAAACGGAAGTTCTCGAACTTCAAGCAAGGCGCCAGTGTTGTTGTTAAGAAAGGAGAGCAAAACGTGCCAGCTCAGGATACAACTGGTGGTAGGAGGAAAGGTAAGGGATATATGGGTGCACATCCCAAGTGTAACTCTTGCCAACGCCATCATTCTGGCCGATGCGGGCCAAAAGTATGTGAAGCATGTGGAAAGACTGGTCACTTGAAGGATTCTTGTTGGGCTAGTGCTGGCCGGGGAGGCCAAGGAGGATTTGGGAATAGGAATAATAATCGTGGTGGTATTGGGAATCGCCCACAGGGGAACAATGGAGGAAACGGGAATCGAGGCATCGATGCGAATCAAGCTGGTAATGCAAACCAAAACAACAACCAAGCTGGAAATGGAGGTGGAAACGGGCAAAGACTTGGATGCTTTAACTGTGGTGATATTGGGCATTTTAAGAGGAATTGCCCAGAGTTGAACCAAGCCCGTGGAAGAGTGTTCCAAATCGAAGCAAGGGAGGCGCGCCAGGACCCCAATGTCGTTACTGGTACGTTCCCTGTAAACCAACGCTATGCATCCGTTTTATTTGATACTGGTGCCGATTATAGCTTCGTGTCGTTAGAGTTTAAGAATATGCTTGGTTTAGCCGCTAATAAGTTAGATATTCCCTACTCAATCGAATTGGCTAATGGGAAGTTAGTAGAAGCCAATGAAGTTATCAGAGGTTGTGTGATCGAATTGGGAGAGCGTGAGTTTGCTTTGGATCTACTACCAGTCCAGCTGGGGAGCTTTGACGTGGTGGTAGGAATGGATTGGCTATCAAGTAACAAGGCGGAAATAGTTTGTCACGAAAAGGTTGTTCGTATCACAACCGAAGATGGCGAAACAATTGTGGTTCACGGTGAGAAGCGTGATACACCGTTAAGAATTATCAGCTGCCTGAAAGCGCGAAAGTGTTTGCAGAAGGGATGTGTTGCTTTCCTGGCGCACATTGTGGACAAGAAGGCTGCTGAGCCGAAGATCGAAGACATCCCTGTCGTGAGGGAATATCCAGAAGTCTTCCCAGAAGACTTACCTGGACTGCCACCTCAGAGGCAAGTAGAGTTTCACATTGACTTAGTTCCAGGCGCCGCGCCTATGGCTAAGGCACCTTATAGACTTGCTCCGTCTGAGATGCAGGAACTGTCGACACAACTTCAAGAGTTGTTATACAAGGGTTTTATCCGACCAAGCTTCTCGCCTTGGGGAGCTCCGGTTCTGTTTGTCAAGAAGAAGGACGGTAGTTTTCGTATGTGCATCGACTACCGGGAGCTGAACAAGCTGACGATCAAGAATAGATATCCTCTGCCAAGGATTGATGATCTATTCGATCAACTGCAAGGCTCAAGCCTTTATTCAAAGATCGATCTTCGATCTGGATACCATCAGTTAAGGATACAAGAGGAGAGTATCCCAAAGACAGCCTTCAGAACTCGTTATGGACACTACGAGTTCCTTGTTATGCCGTTTGGTTTGACAAACGCACCTGCAGTCTTTATGGACTTGATGAATAGAGTTTACAAGCCGTACTTGGACAAGTTCGTGATTGTGTTTATCGACGACATCTTGATTTATTCAAGAACAAAGGCTGAGCACGAACAGCATCTAAGAGCTATTTTGGAGTTGCTGAAGAAAGAATAACTGTATGCCAAATTCTCTAAGTGCGAATTTTGGCTACATGAAGTCCAATTTCTTGGACATGTGGTGAATGGAGATGGAATCCATGTGGATCCAACCAAGATCGAAGCGATTAAGAATTGGGAAACGCCAAAGACGCCAACCGAGATTAGACAATTCTTGGGTTTGGCTGGCTATTATCGAAGGTTCATTGAGGATTTTTCAAAAATCGCTCAACCATTGACGCTCCTCACACAGAAGGATAAGAAGTTTGATTGGGGAAGCAAACAGGAAGAAGCGTTCCAGATATTGAAGGATAAGCTCTGCAATGCGCCAATCTTAGCACTACCGGAAGGTACAGATGATTTTGTGGTATACTGTGATGCCTCACGTCAAGGATTGGGTTGTGTGCTGATGCAACGCCAAAAGGTTATTGCTTACGCATCGCGTCAATTGAAAGTGCACGAAAAGAACTATACCACACATGATTTGGAACTTGGCGCAGTGGTATTTGCATTAAAGATCTGGAGACACTACCTTTATGGTACAAAGTGTACAATCTTTACAGATCACAAGAGCCTACAGCACATATTCAATCAGAAGGAGCTGAATATGAGGCAAAGACGATGGGTTGAGTTGCTGAACGATTACGACTGCGAGATAAAGTATCATCCAGGGAAGGCGAATGTGGTCGCCGATGCCCTAAGTCGAAAGGAGAGGATCAAGCCCATAAGGGTTAGGGCTTTAGAAATGATTATCCGAACCGATCTTTCCTTGCGCATTCGTGCCGCGCAGAAAGAAGCTCTCAAGGAAGGAAACCTTGAAGAAGAATATCTCCGTGGGATGGAGAAGCTACTGGTACCAAACGAGGAAGGAACGTTATGTTTTGAGAAAAGGATTTGGGTTCCTCTGTTTGGTGGTTTAAGGAAGGTTATTTTTGATGAAGCTCACAAGTCGCGGTACTCTATCCACCCAGGAGCGGATAAGATGTACCAGGATCTCAAAGATTATTATTGGTGGCCTAGGATGAAAGGCGATGTTGCTGTTTATGTGAGCAAATGTTTAACATGCGCTAAGGTTAAAGCCGAATACCAGAAGCCTTCAGGACTTCTGCAACAACCCGAGATTCCCAAGTGGAAATGGGAACAAATCTCAATGGATTTTATTACAAAGTTGCCAAGAACGCCAAGAGGCCATGACACTATTTGGGTAATAGTGGACCGATTAACGAAGTCAGCACACTTCTTACCTATCAGAGAGAAGGATAATACGAGCAAATTGGCTGAAATTTACATGAGAGAGATCGTCGCACGTCATGGAGTACCTCTCTCAATCATCTCTGATAGAGACGGAAGGTTTGTGTCAAGGATATGGCAATCCTTCCAAGAAGCCTTTGGCTCACAATTGAATCTGAGCACTGCGTTTCATCCGCAAACTGACGGTCAAAGCGAGCGAACGATACAGACTTTGGAAGACATGCTGAGAGCGTGTGTTATGGATTTGGGCGATAGCTGGGATAAGCATTTGCCTTTGGTCGAATTTTCATACAACAACAGCTACCACACCAGTATTGGTGTCGCGCCATTCAAAGCCCTTTACGGACACAAGTGCCGATCACCCCTATGCTAGGCTGACGCAGGCGACAGGCAGCTTGCTGGTCCCGAAATCGTCCAAGAGACGACAGACAAGATTGCGCAGATTCTAAAACACATCGAAGCAGCTCGCCACAGACAGAAAGCCTATGCGGATCCAAACCGGAAACACGTGGAATTTCAAGTGGGAGAAATGGTTTTATTGAAGGTTTCACCCTGGAAGGGTGTGGCACGCTTCGGAAAGCGTGGGAAGTTAAATCCGCGCTACATTGGTCCTTTCAGAATTTTGGAAAGAATAGGACTAGTAGCATACAAGTTGGATTTACCTGCTGAACTGAATGGTGTTCACGATACATTTCATGTATCCAACCTGAAGAAAAGTCCAACTCAAGATGACATTGCCATCCCCATCGACGAGATTCATGTTGACGACGCGCTCCATTTCGTTGAAGAACCGGTTGAGGTTACGGATTGGAAGGAAAACAAGACCCGCCGGAGCAGTGTCAAGCTCGTCAAAGTTCGTTGGAATGCCAGACACGGTCCTGAATACACCTGGGAGCGTGAGGACCGGATGAAAGAGAAGTACCCCACTTATTTCCTAAGAACCCTGCATCTACAAGCAGAACTTAAAATTTCGGGACGAAATTTTTCTAACGGGGGGAGAATGTGACAACCCTCACTAAACCAGGTATCCGTACGACTTAATTAATAATTAATTACTGCTTAATTACTGTGCTTGCTTGAACTTGTGAATAAACTGCTACTTGAATACTGATACATGTACTTACTTGCATCATACTTTACTTGCTGTCACTACATTATTTACATGCTGAACCTTAGTGACAAACATGATGCACAAAAAGCACAGTAGCACTTTAACGGATAACCTATTGAACATGCTGATAGAGCCAGCATCAGGCAGACACTGCCTCTAAGGTCTGTATGAGCCAGAAATATTTTGCTACACTAGTGGTGAGTGTAGGGATACAAGGGTTGTAGAACTGTGTCTCTAGGAATAAGTTACAATGACTGGATGTGCCTAAAACGTACTTTAAGTACAAAAATTCAGCACTTTACATAATAATTCAGCATTAAGCTACCTAATAAAGTGCCAAAACATGAGAAAAATATTACTAGACACTTTCCAAAGTGTCAGAAATGAGTTGTGTCACTAAAAAGGGTATTAACGACACTTTAAAGCTTTGTTAAGCACTTTAACGGATTACTATCCAACCGAACAACCGGACTATACCCGGAACATGAAAATATTGTTAATAACATTATTTATCTTTTTCTGAGCCAGTTAGGGTCCCTGAATACCCTAACACCCGTCATAACACACGACACACAACTAACCGGGTTAAGCACTTAACTAACTTACTTAACCTAACTAATATCCTAGCTAACTAGTTGGAATCGGACCAAGACCCCCCCCCTCCTTTAGAAACCGTCCCCATGAGGGGGACACCCTTGTACCATTATTTGATTATTATAATCATGTGTATAATATCTAGTTGACATATAATCCATTGGTTAATCACATTAGGTTTTGTCTATAAGATCTAACATAAGCACATATGATCATTCACTTAACACACACCACAACAAAACTCTCTCCCTCTCTCTATAGAAGCTACGGCCGAACACCCCCTTGAACACACAACCATTGTCGAGCTTTGATCTTGCCATTTCAAGTTCATACAAGTGTTAAGGATCACGGATAAGGAGTCTTGGTGCAAACGGAAGGCGAAGGACCTCACTCTCTTGCTTTTATCCACCCTATTTGCGCTTAGATTCTTCCCTAGCCTCGAGCTAGTGGTATGTTACTTAAATCACCTACTCGAACTATTTTGAAGTGGTTAATACGATGTGTAACGGTTAAAACTCGAAATCTTACAAGATAACGCTTTAAAGTCTACTAAAAGCACTTAAAAAGATGGTTAAAAGCTTATAAGTTGTGTAAATGTTGTAGTAATCAAATTGTGTGGTTATTTGAACCCGATCTATATTGTGGTAGCTCGGATCGTCATTTAACCCGGGTTGGTCACAATCTCGGATCATGACATAAGGTTGTTTTGGAAGTAACAAGGGTTAAAGGGCGAAACTCTACCACACACATATCATGAACTTGTGTAAAAGCGATTTTGTTTGTACAATAGTGTTTAAAACTAGTAGATCTACGTATCTACAAGCGGTATTTTCAGAGGACCACGTGTCAAGAGAAAACATATTTTTAAAGACGGATCTTACACTAACACGAATGGTTTTTAGAACACACAAGTGTGTAAACACATGTGTAACACAAAGTTTCGACAAAATAACTATTTTTGAAAAAGATGACGAGAAGTTGTAAAGACGGAACTTCCATAAAAACGAGGTTTTTACAAAATCGGATAGTTTTATATAAAGATCCACTAAAAGTAATGGGATTTACTTCATAGTTTGAATAAATCACAAGTTCATGAAATTTATGCGATTTATATATATTTTGACTAGTTTGTGGTTTGAACATTGTTTTGATTGAATAATAAAAATGGTTGGTTTGATTTATAAAAGAAAATGATACGCATGAAAGCGTGGCCACCTCCAGTTACAGAGGAAACTCTGGCGAAATTTTTCTAAAAACCTAACACTTAGAATTATTTTCACTATAAGTGTTAGAGATACTTGTCGACTTGTTTTCAAACTATGAATTTCGCCACGACCTTATTTATAAAATATCGGAGGTGGGATTTCACAAAATAAAATGTGATACATAAATATATTTAGTATATATTTTTCACAACATCACTTATATAAGTGTTTATGATTATTTTGTGAACTACATAAATATTATTTTTAGGGTAAAAATAATATTACTAAGTATTATTTTGGGAAAATCACATGTATTAAAATATATTATTTTTGGGAAGAATACTTATATTTTGAAGTTGGAAATAAAATATATTAAGTGAGACTTAATAGTGAAATCCGAATGTTACGAACATACATGTATTAAATCCCCCATCCTTGGGAAGGAGAATAACTACCAAGTATACAGAATGTAAACACGAAATAGTTGCCTAACTATTTCCCAAAAACTTAAACCATAAAGCTAAGGCACAGCCATCCGTCTAATAGAGTTAGCACGTGTAGGTCGTCATACAGCTGATCGATTTGGAGGCATACTTGGTAGAGACGCACCACGGTGAGTTCATGTCCCCCCTTTCTCTTAATTGTTTTCAGTTTTCTAAACTATGGGGGTGAAATACATGTTACTTTGATTACAAGTACTTTATACATGGTATGGTTAGCGTAAGGAGGTTTACTACTTAGATCATGTGAGTGGGTAGGCGTGAACTGGAGGCCATTAATCCTCATTATAGGACCGAGGGACGTAAGCGGTAGATCTATCTGGGTGTAGCGAGCCCAACCCCAGGTCCAACAGTACGGCCTCGGGGTGACTTTGTGCCCCGACGCAAAATCGCAAGGTTTGAGTCTTCCTACTTGCACTTCACACATATCAATGGCCTTGCAAACCGTTGGTGATCTCTTTTTTCTTATTTGCTACATACCAGGATTTTTATACATACAAGGTTTATTTACTCACTTACACATGAACTCGCTCAACATTATTGTTGATTTTTCAACTTACATGTATTTCAGGAAATTAAAGATCTGGCGCGGTATGTTATGTTTTCCCGCTGCATAAGGGTTCCAAGGTCATCCCAGTTTAGGAAATGTGACTCTTTCCTGGACAAGTCACAAATCTTAAACTGCGTTTATTTCATGTTGATGTTTATGTTTTTCAAGACAATGTTTTATGTTATGAGGTTGTAAGTCCCTAAGACAATGTTATGTTACTTCAGTTTTTAAAACTTAAATCTATGGATGATCTTGCATGATTTTATTTCATATAGCTTTGTTATGGTTAAGCTATGGTATTAAGAAGTCACACCAAAATAACCACGCTTCCGCAAAGCCAGGGTGTGACATTTATTGTCTCATCAAGAGTTCCCTTACTTAACCTTTGAATTGTAATTCAAAGTTCATAGAGTCCTCGTCATTCTCATCCCTCCACAGTGGAAGCTCAAGGAGATCTTGTAAATCTTCAACACCCAGGCCAAGTGCTTCTTCCTTTGATATGTGCTTCACCTCACCATTAGATTTGAGCAGAGTCAATACGTGGGTCTTTTGATCAGACTTCCACTTTAGTATCTTTGAATCCAATGGGTTTCTTGGGAGAGTTTTTGTTGTTGATGAGTTTGGAGATTGAGGCCTGGTGATGACAACTTTGGCAGGGTCTTGAGATTGTGTTGAGTCTTGTTTCTCTGCCATAAGTGTCTAAAGAACCATCTTCATAATGTACTCTTCTTGAGCCTTGTCTTCTTTTGTCATTGTATCCATCTGCTTTTGTTTTCTTCTTTGGTAAAGGATGGTAGAAGATGGAACAGTGGGTTTCCTGATTGGCAACTTTTACTTTTTAACTGGAACCACTGCTTCTGAATAATCAGGCCTTTTAGGAGCAGTGGGATCTCTCTTCCTCAACTCTTCCAACATTTTGTAGGTTGCTAACACTTTATCCTCTGACCATCTTGTAACTTGGTTCCTTGACTCATAATCATCAGCTATCAGTTCTTATTTCATTCTTTTTAGCTTCAAGGCCCTTTCAGGTACATTTTTCTTATACTTGGCCCAGATTGGAGGAGTTTGTTTTACTTTGTCTTCAAGCATCTTTTAAATTCTAGCTATCTCCTCTTTTAGTTCACTGATGGTCCATTCTTTGTATTGATGCTTTTCTTCCCTGTACTTCTTGTATGCCATGATGTATTCAAGGTAGTCTTGCCTCATACTTTCATTATCTTTTTTAGACAATTTTTGGCAAAGGTCTTTTGAGAACTGTTCTAAAGTTCTGACCTTGGTGAGCAGGTATTGCAGATTTCTCTGAATCTCTTTATCAGACTTTCGCTTTGTATCTCTTTGAGATATATCCTCAGCTTGTTTGGCTTTTATTTTGAGATACTCTTCTATGTTTCTTGGGAAAGGATAACCTAGAATAGATGGGAGTTTTCTTTTTGCAGGGTCATCTTCAGAGCAAAAATATTTGATCTCCTCCCTGACTGCTGGAAGATCAAATGGATATTGTACTCCCACAGGAACAATAACAGTGTTTGGATTTAGAACTTGAGCTGAAGAGATTGGAACAGGGTTTGGAATAGTCACAAGGGACAGTGATTGTGTAGTTATTGGAGTTGGGGAAGTGTCATCTTCCAGTACAATGTTTGTTACCCTTCTCCTTTTGTGCTTAGGAGAGGTTGGTGGTGTATTTGTGGGTTGAGTGGTGGTGATTGAAGTGGTAGGTGTCTGACTAATAGCTGTTGAAACAACAGGTGTTTCAACCACTGTTGTCACTACAACAGTTGATGTGTCAACTGTTGTCTTCTGCTTTTTGTCAGGTGGTTTTTGTGGTGGTGATATTGTTTTTGGTATGGCAGTGGATTGAGTGTGGGTTGATGTAGTAGTGATGGCAGTTGTTGGGTTAACATATGTTGAAACCACTGAAGTACCAATAACTGTTGATACAACAAGTATCTTAACATCTATTGGTTTAGAGGTTTGATGTGAGGAACTTTTGGGGATTTGAGGAGTTTGTTTGGTGGTTTTGAAAGGTGTGGTTTTGGGTTGGCTTACTTTTCTGGTAGGCTGTCTTCTTTTAGGTTTAGAAGTACCCTGATCTTCCAATTCCATCAGAACTTTCTTCTCCTGCTCAAATCTTTTTGACCCTTTTATTTCCCTTGTCTCTTTCATGTTTGCTTTTAGATCAGCAATTACATTTTGAGTCACATCATGTAACACCCTAGTTACTAATTAACGATTTTATGTGTAAATACCAACAGTTAGATGTGTAGCTAAGACTACACATACTATAAAAATACGGGTTTATTAAAATTTTTACAAATCATATGTTATTCTACATAACGTGGTTGAATTCGTTGTTTAAAATTTACAACGTGGCAAAGCGCGGAAGCATGTATCTATATCGTGTTCGGTTCTTCGTTGAGCTTGATCGTCTTCCGGCATCCAAAGTGTACCTACATTTCATAAATATGAAATGCTTTAGTCATACAGGGTTTAAAACGTGTCTAAACAAATCCGGGAATTGAAACTAATTAAAATATATTTTATCACTGGGTCCACCAAAAATTACGGTGGGTACCGTAAATTACGGTGGGTATCGTAATTTACGGTAGCCCCTGAAAGCATATTCTTCCACCGTAATTCAGTAGAAACCCACCGTAACTATATCAGCTCCACCGTAACTTACGGTGGCACCGTAAGTTACGGTGGTCCCTGCATTCCATCTTTCTATTTTGCCGTTTAATGACACGAAAACTTTCGTATCTTTCAAACCGCTTATCCGTTTGACCTACCGTTTCTTCCTACGTGATTGTAATTTGATTCTCCACCTTATGGAGTTAAAATCCAACCTCCGGTTTTACAAAATTTTAGACTTTTAAGTCTTCGGCTTATTTCCCTTTTTACCAACTTTTGACCCGTTCTATTTTTATCAAACAAACAAGTTTGTTTGACCTTTATTTCCCATAAACCTATCAAGTTCAAAAATGTTTAACATAATAGGTTTCCAATTACAGGTTTATATACCTTCTTAAACCCATTTTCACTCCTATGCTCATTCTGACCCGTTAAGGGTATTTATGCATATTTTAAGCACCAATCTCTTTCATTCGTTTCTAAATACATATGCCCACATTTCTTATCAAATGACCTCCCACCACAACTATATTTGTGGTGG
Organism: Helianthus tuberosus; assembly: GCA_030545235.1. NCBI lineage: Eukaryota > Viridiplantae > Streptophyta > Magnoliopsida > Asterales > Asteraceae > Helianthus > Helianthus tuberosus. The sequence continues at coordinate 125,365,159 of CM060351.1, read as the reverse complement.
ATTTAATGTGGTGATTTATATATTCCAAATTACACACTTCAAATCATTATTTTAAGGCAAAGACTCTTTATAGAGACTTTTGACCAATAATTTACGTCTTTTGCTTTTCATACTTAATCAAAGTATTTATGTCATCCTATCGCTTATTTCCAAACAACCTTTATGGTTCGTTTGCTCAATTTCACTTACAAGGGAGTTTTAGACAATTTTAGTCCTTCATTTACGACGAAGGACTATTAGTACTTGTTTGATCCCAAATTACGACCTTTTAACTATATTCTTGTTTAGAAATCAATATGTTTCTAAAACACCTTAATCATAACTCAATTTATTCTCTTTACCTAAATGATAACCGAATATCTTATTTTAACCTTGTCTAACTGTTATAGAACTCCAATTTCTACATGATGAGTTGTATCATTATACATACCTGACTCGGGTCAATATATTGACCCGTTTTAATACCTTGCCTTAGTGGCTGCTAAGTGATAGCGCTGTAAACATCCATATGCTATTTATTCCCTAAAATCATACAACTCGACAACCCATTAGTCGATATTGTCAAAGGGTGATTATTTCACCTTTTGACCCGTTTGGTCTCTATGACCAATTACTAGCGAGGTGACATTTATTGCAATTTTACCCTTATTGGTTATCATGTTTTACCTTATATGGTAACCTTTAAAATTAGATATTTCATTCGTCACAACATGATCGAATTACCGATTTAACTCATTTTTAACCATCAATACGGTTTCTTATTCCATTTGGTTATCTTGTTCCGTACGACTACACGCCGGAACACCATGTCTCAATTAAGCATTTATCTTATTCTTAATTAATACGACAAAGAACATTCTAAGATTTATGACTAGTGTAAGCTATACTTACCTTGCATCCAAGCCACGCTTTTCTTTGTACTCGATCCTTTTGACCCGCTTCCTCCACAAGCCTCCACCTAGCTCGTTAAGCGTCAAACTATAATCATAATTCGTAAGATGGTTAGTTTAGTCATTATAAATCATGACTATTCCCACCTTACGTTTTTCGTATAAAAATTAGTATTCATCATACTGTAGGTCGGTTTGACTTTTTAAAAGTCAAATCGTCAGTTATCACATATGATTGCACTATCAAGTTCACAAGACTCAATTAGGCACATTATCAACACTTAGTGAGCATCATCTTTTGAGACGCCAAATTAACTAACATGTAAATTTCAGTTATTATAAGCATATACACCCTATGACCATCAAAATCATGGTTTTAACTCTTATGTCAAGACCCACTTCTAGTCACTTATGAACTCTTAACAAAATCTCTAATTTGTTCAAGTAGTTCATTCATATGAATTAGTATGATGTTTATAAACACCAATAGAACTTCAATTTCATTAAATTATCCAAAAACCCATTTCAAGTCATGTATGTTCAACATCCAACTTGCAAATTGTTCAAGTATCTTGTTTCTACTAGCAACTATGATGATTTTAAACATGTGTACATCATCATCTTTACTACATAATCAAAACCCACTTGACACATGAGTGTATGATCATGAATTCACAACCATGAACATCAATTCAACAAATACATGGCTAGGGTTTACTACTAGACATAGTTTCATCCCAAATTTCATCCAAACAACAAACATGCAAGCTCAGATTCGAATTCTCTAGGTTTGCTCAGAATTTCAACTAGAGATTTCTCAAGAAATTTACATACCTCGTGACTCCTTTTTCAATGCAGATCACTAATTCATACTCGGATTTTGATTTGGACTTGATTTGCCCCTTCAATTTGTTGAGATTGTTTGAGCTAGGGTTTGGAGCTTCTTGCTCCTTCTCCTGGACTACTTCACGCACGCACACACACCTCAAGTGTGTGTGTTGTGTTATATTTTAAGTTTATAATTCCATTTTCAAGTTACCCGGCTTTGGTCCCTCGTGTTTGGTTAGTTATTAATTAGGTCATAACCTAATTATTTTCAATAATATTCCCACTTATTAACCAGGTTTAATATTCCTAGTTAACTTAGCGGGTTCGGGAATATTTATGACTAAGTTTATTTTAGGTTCCGTTATCCCGGGCCTTTTATCCATTTTATTTCTTTAAAAGATTTTATTGACTTTTTGTTTAATATAAGGATTAATTATTTAAATCCTAATATTTACCGGGTAAATTTTACCACTAACGGTACTTTACCCGTCTTTCAGTATTAACGGAGTTTGATTACCCAAACCCGTTTTCGGGGTGTTACAAGTCTACCCCCTTTAAAGAGGTTTCGTCCTCGAAACCTTTTCTTACATAATTTATTGAGTTTCAACCCAATGTACATAAACTGAGTAACCTTCTAAGCATTACTCACACTTTGACCATTTGTTAGTGTCATTAGACAAATATGGTAACATCTTTTAATTACACAACATATGTATCTTTCATGCGAATTTACGCAACTCAGAATAACGCCATCTTGTTATTTCGACTTGTTTGATTAACTTAGCGGAATCCATCGCGTTTATACTTTCGGATTCTTTGTGAATCCGTTATTTTCACCCATTTGGATGTTTCTAGTGAGATCTTTCACTTTTTTTTTTACAAACAGACCCTTTCCTTTACGAACTTATTCATTTGGTTCATTCATACAGAATTCACCGCTAAAATGAATTTCCTGATTTTATCTTATTTATTTAGCACTATCTAGGTGTGCTATTAACGGAATTCTACAAGGCATATTACCACATACCTTTCGGCCTTATCCTTTTTATCGTGCCTTTACTCGAACTGACTTCCCAACACTTTGCTTGTGTTGTCTTGTGATCGCTCAGTATAGGCGATCAATACTTTTCGTTATTATGACCTCATGGACCATCACTGTCGTCTTCTACTCACTTACCTTTATTGTTTGGCTTGACTGAGTAGCTATTTGGCCACTTGGTCATACACGCTTATCAACTATGATTATTTCACGCTAATCTTAATAGAGATAGCGTGTTGAACACTTTCTTAATTTAAATATTGACCTTAACCGGCCTCCCTGACTAGACTTATTAGTCTAGTTACTTTATACCCATCTCTCGGGCTACTATGTGATTTTATTTCACATAACTTTTCTGACCGTGATCGCGTCACATCGTGTTTTAGGTTTATTTCCCAATCATCTCATACTATATATGTTTGATAAAACGTTATTTTTTTACTAAAACTGAATTTTAGTTTAATGTTTTATCTTTAATTTATGTCAAGCAATTTTGACGACTTGGCATTTACTCTTTTACAGTCTTTGTTTTACGCGAGGATTCTCAACTGGTTCTCTCGCTTTGTTTAAGTAACTCGTAGGTTCTCTCACATGGCCTCGTAGGCTATTTCCTTAGGTCTTCACCCCCTTTTAATGGGAACCCTAAGGTTTATTCCCCTTTCTTTTCGTGACCCGAGGGTCATTCTGGTCCCGTAGACCTTAACACTAATCGCATTCCCGTAGGTTACGATGATCCCACAGATTCATCTTTTTATTTGTATCTATATTCAAATGTATATATGTATATATGTATATATGCATATATAGCTTCAAAGCATGTCTTGTTATGTTTGGAATCGAATATTTCCAGTTTTGAACTTTAGTTGACCTTGACCGTAGTCTAAGGCTTCATTTGTTTATTTTCAGGCGAAATTTTTTTCCGACTTTATGACTTCTCATATCGTTTATGCGTCGGTTCATCTTATGCTCACCATTCTCCAGTTTACATATATCCGTACTTGATTATGTCCCATTACCGGGCTCATTATTCTTTTGCTTTTAACGGTACCATTATCCCGCTTGTATTTACTCATGCCGTCCGGCATGATATTGTAATCGACCTGTTCAACTTTAAAATAGTTGAACATAATTTATTCACAATTTTTATTTACATTATTTTGTCATCTTTTAGTTATGACCCAAAACCCGAGTCCTTTAACTTTCCATCCGTGTTCCCGTTTCTCGGTCTACACATGTGTTCAATTCTTACCCATCAACCGGGTGTTTTACCGAAGTCGTTATTATTGCAACCCTCCCGGTATGCATTAAGACCTCGCTTCATTTCTATATTCCGACTTTGTCCTCGAGTTTGACGTTTTTACAAAAAACGACTCGTTTAGAGACATATTCGCATTTTCCGGGTTCGAGTGTAAGTACACTCCCTCCCAATGCATATCTTGATCATTCTACATGTTTCTCTGTTCCTTCTTTTGAGCTCATTATCCTAATGTAATACGCTTCCGTCACTCGGCTGTGCGTTTACATTAGTATCAAATATTTTGCTCATTTGATTCATTTGGGTACTTTTTAAGTTAGTCCCATTCACTCCACCCTTACTACATCGGATGTAGATGTGTCCGCTATAAGAAACTCGTGGTATCATATGCCACTACTTACTTGGCCAGAGTAAGCGATTAACACATGACATACACGGCCTTTTTATAGTTTTCAAATCACGCCCTATGTAAGTAACGCCTCTATTTAGTTTTCTTGAAAATGATATCCTGGATATGTATTTCTATTCAGGTTTTCCAAGTTTCTAAGTTACCTATGCAACAATCATTCTCTACTTGTTTATTGCATTTTACTATTTGTGTGATTATATTTAAAAGCGTGCACCTGGTATTGCTTGCCCCGTCGGGCGTTCCCTGCCATTAACCTTGTTCGCGGTCGTTACGCGATTTAGGTCCTTAATGAGCATGCTCTCCTTGGCATAGCTCGGACCGTTCCATCATCATATCCACAATTCGTTCAACTCTCGTCATTTTCAGATGCGAGTGTCCTTCAATTAAGACATTCACAAGAGTTAGTAATGTCAACTTCAATAATCGCCCGTATTATAATACAAGGCTTTTTCTACTATACGCGTCAACGCGCGTATTTTTGTCGACTACATCAATCATTTCAATTGGGGTAACGTGTATCACCCGATAGCCCTATGTGTTATTTACAACACTTTAGCATACTAAACTATTAACATACACGTACTTACCGGATTTGCGATCAAGCCTTGAACCGAACACTATTCTTTATCAAGAGCGTAAGGTTTAAGTCCAAGCATGGTTTTCCCCACCATACTTGAATCTCTTAAACCAGTGAAACACCCTAGTTACTAATTAACGATTTTATGTGTAAATACCAACAGTTAGATGTGTAGCTAAGACAACACATACTATAAAAATACGGGTTTATTAAAATTTTTACAAATCATATGTTATTCTACATAACGTGGTTGAATTCGTTGTTTAAAATTTACAACGTGGCAAAGTGCGGAAGCATGTATCTAAATCGTGTTCGGTTCTTCGTTGAGCTTGATCGTCTTCCGGCATCCAAAGTGTACCTACATTTCATAAATATGAAAGGCTTTAGTCAAACGGGGTTTAAAACGTGTCTAAACAAATCCGGGAATTGAAACTAATTAAAATATATTTTATTACTGGGTCCACCGTAAATTACGGTGGGTACCGTAATTTACGGTAGCCCCTGAAAGCATATTCTTCCACCGTAATTCAGTAGAAACCAACCGTAACTATATCAGCTCCACCGTAACTTACGGTGGCACCGTAAGTTACGGTGGTCCCTGCATTCCATCTTTCTATTTTGCCGTTTAATGACACGAAAACTTTCGTATCTTTCAAACCGCTTGTCCGTTTGACCTACCGTTTCTTCCTACGTGATTGTAATTTGATTCTCCATCTTATGGAGTTAAAATCCAACCTCCGGTTTTACAAAATTTTAGACTTTTAAGTCTTCGGCTTATTTCCCTTTTTACCAACTTTTGACCCGTTCTATTTTTATCAAACAAACAAGTTTGTTTGACCTTTATTTCCCATAAACCTATCAAGTTCAAAAATGTTTAACATAATAGGTTTCCAATTACAGGTTTATATACCTTCTTAAACCCATTTTCACTCCTATGCTCATTTTGACCCGTTAAGGGTATTTATGCATATTTTAAGCACCAATCTCTTTCATTCGTTTCTAAATACATATGCCCACATTTCTTATCAAATGACCTCCCACCACAACTATATTTGTGGTGGATTTAATGTGGTGATTTATATATTCCAAATTACACACTTCAAATCATTATTTTAAGGTAAAGACTCTTTATAGAGACTTTTGACCAATAATTTACGTCTTTTGCTTTTCATACTTAATCAAAGTATTTATTTCATCCTATCGCTTATTTCCAAACAACCTTTATGGTTCGTTTGCTCAATTTCACTTACAAGGGCGTTTTAGTCAATTTTAGTCCTTCATTTACGACGAAGGACTATTAGTACTTGTTTGATCCCAAATTACGACCTTTTAACTATATTCTTGTTTAGAAATCAATATGTTTCTAAAACACCTTAATCATAACTCAATTTATTCGCTTTACCTAAATGATAACCGAATATCTTATTTTAACCTTGTCTAACTGTTATAGAACTCCAATTTCTACATGATGAGTTGTATCATTATACATACCTGACTCGGGTCAATATATTGACCCGTTTTAATACCTTGCCTTAGTGGCTGCTAAGTGATAGCGCTGTAAACATCCATATGCTATTTATTCCCTAAAATCATACAACTCGACAACCCATTAGTCGATATTGTCAAAGGGTGATTATTTCACCTTTTGACCCGTTTGGTCTCTATGACCAATTACTAGCGATGTGACATTTATTGCAATTTTACCCTTATTGGTTATCATGTTTTACCTTATATGGTAACCTTTAAAATTAGATATTTCATTCGTCACAACATGATCGAATTACCGATTTAACTCATTTTTAACCATCAATACGGTTTCTTATTCCATTTGGTTATCTTGTTCCGTACGACTACACGCTGGAACACCATGTCTCAATTAAGCATTTATCTTATTCTTAATTAATACGACAAAGAACATTCTAAGATTTATGACTAGTGTAAGCTATACTTACCTTGCATCCAAGCCACGCTTTTCTTTGTACTCGATCCTTTTGACCCGCTTCCTCCACAAGCCTCCACCTAGCTCGTTAAGCGTCAAACTATAATCATAATTCGTAAGATGGTTAGTTTAGTCATTATAAATCATGACTATTCCCACCTTACGTTTTTCCTATAAAAATTAGTATTCATCATACTGTAGGTCGGTTTGACTTTTTAAAAGTCAAATCGTCAGTTATCACATATGATTGCACTATCAAGTTCACAAGACTCAATTAGGCACATTATCAACACTTAGTGAGCATCATCTTTTGAGACGCTTTCTGATATCTGTGTTATGCGTACACGTATTTTTATATACAACTCTCAAATTTACATGTATTCCGTACAATTTATTAATAATAATTAATGTGGTTGACGACTGTATGGCATCACTTAACTGCTTTCTGATATCTGTGTTATGCGTACACGTATTTTTATATACTAATAGTGTACAGAAAGGTCACTAAATAGTCCGTTATATTTTCCTGAGTGTTAGAAAGTAAAAACGTTACAAAATATATAAATAGGACACCTTTCGGATTAATTAAGCGCTTTAACGGAATAATATCCAACCGTACAACCGGACTCTACCCGGAACACAAAAATATTGTCAATGACACTATTTTTCTTTTTCTGAGCCAGTTAGGGTCCCCGAATACCCTAACGCCCTATATAATTAATAACACAAAAAGGGCACCAACTAAATGACTTAAACTATTAACTAGACTAACTATTACCTTTACTTCTCAACTAAACCAACCCCCCTTTTTCCCCTAAATGGCAACCGTCCCTAAGGGGACCTACCTTCACGAATTGGACTAAATTTCCAAAGTCCTTATCTAATCTTTCCTTGGATTTTGGAATGTGATATTGTATGTACTAAAAGGAACATGAAGTCCATTGGTCATTAGGATTAGGTTTATAAATAAATATCACCACTTACATTTATCACCATAAAAAAAAAAAAGAAACCCCTTCTCCTTCCTTTCCATAGCTTCGGCCGAACTACTCTCCCCACACACCACCCACTTTCAATTCTTGTTTAAGTATTCTAAACTCCCTACAAGGTGTAACAAGGCGAATCACGGAGTGTGGAGCTCGCGGTTTGTCAAGGACCTCTCTAGTTTGCCTTTATCCACTCGTTTTTCGTCTAGTTTCTTCCCTAGCCTCGAGCTAGTAGTAAGTGACTCTAAACGCCTTTTTGATCTATTCTAAAATGGTTAATAAGAAACTTGTCGGTTGAAAACCATGAACATGTAAGAACAAAAATTAAAAAGTCTACTAAAGTTTACTAAAGTAATGAACAAGGTGGTTAAAGGATGAATGTTAGTGTAAATCATGTAGATCTTGTGTGATTATGATGATTGGCTGATTATCTGATGTTGTGCTGAATAATATTAGTATGTGATGTTGTTGTGGTCACTAAACTCGTTAACGGAATCGATCGAACATGATTTAGATGGTTAAACACTTGAAATCAGAATCTGTCTAACTTTTACAGCCCACTTCTGTTGGCTGTAAACAGATCTTAAACTCAACGAAAAATCGATATTTTGAATCTAAAATATGTTATTATGAAATACGGTTCTAATGGCACCGGAATCGTAATTTTTGGACTCCGTTTACTATTTTTAAAGTGTTAATTTGTAACAGCTACTTAAGCTGAATTTTGACAGCAATAAATGGGTGTCGTACTTTCAGTCATAACCTGAGTTTTGTGATAAATCGGACCATGAAAATTTTACTGTAGATGATAACTGAAGTATTTGTAATTACCCCACTGGAATTTCGCAAATCGGACTTACGATGAATTTTTAATAAATTGTTTCGTGGACTGTGGTCAGAAATACATAAATCTGAGTTCAGTCCCGAATATGAATTTTTATAAAATATTGGTGATGAACCGGACCCCGATATTTTTACACAATAAAATATGGAACGTTTAAGACATTCTGTAAAAATTTGGGAATTTTTGGAACATGTTAACTATTTTATTAAAATCCCCGAAAACAGCCCAGTTTCGAGTATAAAAGCTGAAACAACATAAGTAGTGATTTGCGTGTCTAAATGTCGAGTATGCTATCTGTGAATGATCTAACATGTTATATGTGTTATATGCATTATTGTATGTTTGCTTATGAGTGGGTTATGGATGGGAAGTATATATGGGCGTAAATTGTTAAAGTGTGTGCCTGTTATGCGGTAGAAGTAATGTGCAAATAAACCGTACGTAGGATACGTGTTATGCATGAGAAACTGATTGTTATCCGTACCTTATTAGGACGCGATTGACCGACCTTGACTGTTAACTATATTGAGAATCTAACCGAGCAAACCGAGGTGAGTTCACACTTTCTAAGGCATGGGATTCCCGGTGGTTTGGGAATGGGTTAAAGAATTAAAACTAAATCTACATATCCTCCTTGGGTAGGATTTGTACGGCCATCCTCCTTAGAATGGATGCCATTATTAAACCTACGAATTCTCCTGGTGCAGAATACGTACGTTCGTCCTCCTTGGGTAGGACAACAGCCTTAAAACTAGCTAGACAAAACTCTATCATGAAGTCCCTCAATTTATATCGACTTAATCGCCGAGGCCAATGGCGAGCGGGTCATTAGTTAATAGCGCTATTAGGTTTAACAAACCTCACACCGTGCCAGTCGGACGGGCGTGTACTAATGGACTATGGCAGATTGTCAGTGATGATAGACACTGATATAGGGCACAACTTATTTGCGTAGCAGTCGATATCATTCCGTCTAGTAGTTCAAACGGGGAAAACCCCCACTGATCATGGTTATGGATTGGGTAAAGAAAAAGGAAATGGTTAAACATACTTTCAACTACGGGGTAACCCCCACGGCAAATAAGCCAACGAAAGTTAAACCACGTTTTCAGAAACACTTAAAACTAAGCAACCAAACGTGAACTCACTCAACTTTGTTGTTGACTAGTTGTTACATGCCTTACAGGTCGCTAGAGGCTTTTGGGAGCTTGCACGAGGAGGAGGTTGTTGTGGAACATGGGATGTTATATCCCATACTTAATAATCGAACTTTATAAACCTATGGAACTTATGTTTGAGACTTTAAACTTATGAACTGTGAACTTATGTTTTGAACTTACGTTTTATGCTTCCGCTGTTAACCTGAAATCGGTTTACTTCCTTTTGGTCACCAATCGTATTGTGTTTGGTTTTATTTACTTAATTATGTTGTTCAATATGATTGGTGGCTCGATCCTGGTCATGTCACGCCTCCAAGCGGTGATACTCCGCGGGTGGATTTCGGGGGTGTGACAGATTGGTATCAGAGCCATTGGTTATAGAGAACTTGGTTTTAATAAGGGAAAAGTTTTCATTAAAACCAGACTATAACCTGTACAGTGCTCAACGATCCACAACGACGCTTCGCTCCACGTGCAAGACTCGACACCATAAGTGGTATGATTTATGTTATATTGTCGGTTAGATAGTTCTCACTGTGCATTAGATAATGTGATAATTGCTATTTGAACCTTGTGTGCTTACTCTCTAATGTCGTCCCACACTTACACACTTTCGCGACACTTTCCTCACTTACGTTGCTTCATTATGAAGATCATGAGCGGACGCGAAGGACGTATCAACCTCACTCAAGCCCAGTTGACGGCTTTGATCAACGAACGAGTTGCGGAGGCACTCGCAGCTAACCCTGCAGGAGGTATAACCTGCCATACCAACTCACCTTAGGACATTTAGATCCTACCTTCGCAAACCAACCCTCGTGCTTAATCTTGTCTTTTATTCTCGCGCAACAGGTCAACATGCTCAACCTCCTGTGTGCACGTTCAAGACGTTCATGGACTGTCGACCTACCACTTTCAGTGGCACCGAAGGAGCAGTGGGCCTTCTTCACTGGTTTGAAAAGCTTGAGACAGTTTTCGAGATGTGCGAATGCCCCGAAGACCGTAGGGTGAAATATGCTACCGGAACACTTGAAGGGGCTGCGTTAACCTGGTGGAAGGCACAGGTTCAACTACTAGGGCTGGCAGTTGCTAATGCCACGCCCTGGAATGGTTTCAAAGAGCTGATCAAAGAGGAGTACTGTAGTCGGGATGACATCCACAAGCTAGAAGTGGAATTTTACAATCTGAAGATGACAGGATCTGAGATTGAGGCGTATACCAAGAGGTCGAATGAACTGGCCATCCTGTGCCCAACTATGGTGGACCCTCCCATCAAACGTATTGAGCTTTACCTCAAGGGCCTTGCACCAGCGATTCAAAGTCACGTAACTTCAGCCAACCTGGGTACCATTCAGCAAATTATCAAGTTGGCTCATCGTCTCACCGACCAGGCGGTGGAGCAAAACAGGCTACCCAAACGTATCAGTGCCACAGCTACTTCTGATGCACCTACCGACAACAAGCGAAAATGGGATGGGAACTCCGGAAGGGGGTCTACTTCAGTTCAGTCTCAACAGCGAAAGAGTGATGACTACCAGAGTCCCGGTCAGCAATCTTCTGGTAATCAAGGGCAGGGTGGATACCGAGGAAACCACCCCAAGTGCAACCGGTGCAACAAGCATCACAGCGGGCAGTGCAACAAAGGTCGATGTCAGAGATGTCACAGGCTGGGCCATGAAGCCAAAGATTGCAGGAGCCCACGTCCTGCGAATCAGAATCGCCAACAACAACAACAAGCCCCACAGAACCACCAGCAACAGCATCAGCAGGGAAATAAAGGATGCTTTCAGTGTGGCGCTGAAGGCCACTTTAAGAGGAACTGCCCCCAGTTAAACCAAAACCATAACAATAACCAAGGAAATGGGAACCACAATGGGAACAACAATGGAGGCGGAAATGGGGGAGACAACAATGGCAACGGGGCAAGGGGTCGTGTGTTCGTGATTGGTCAGGGAGAAGCAAGGAACGATCCCAACGTTGTGATGGGTAAGTTTCTTCTTGACGACTTCTTCGTTACTGTTTTATTCGATTCGGGTGCCGATACTAGTTATGTGTCCGTGAAAGTTAGCCAAATTCTTAAGCGCACCCCAACACTCCTGAACACCAAACACACGGTAGAACTAGCTAACGGTAAAAGTCTTGAAGCCACACACGTAGTTAAAGGTTGTAACCTCGTCTTAGCTGGTCAGACTTTCCCTATCGATCTTGTTCCTATCACACTTGGTAGTTTCGACGTCGTTATTGGGATGGATTGGTTATCTCATCATCAAGCGGAGATTGTTTGCAAGGAGAAAATCATCCGCATTCCTCGTTCTGATAAAGAACCCCTCGTGATTCATGGCGACAAGAGTGGTGCTGTCGAAGGCATCATCTCTTTCCTTAAGGCCCAGAAGTGTTTGCGAAAGGGCCACACTGCCATTTTAGCACTCGTTACTGACACATCCACGGAAGAGAAGAGAATTGAAGACATCCCTATTGTGCGCGAATTTCCCCAGGTATTTCCTGAGGAATTACCTGGTCTTCCTCCTCATCGCCAAGTTGAGTTTCAAATCGAGCTAGCTCCTGGAGCAGCGCCAGTAGCTCGAGCACCATATCGTCTAGCCCCATCAGAACTCGAAGAACTGTCCACACAACTACAAGAACTCTTGGAAAAGGGTTTTATACGTCCTAGCTCTTCACCCTGGGGAGCTCCAGTCTTGTTCGTGAAGAAGAAAGACGGTACCTTCAGGATGTGTATTGACTATCGCGAACTTAACAAGGTGACTGTGAAGAATCGTTATCCTCTTCCACGTATTGACGACTTGTTTGACCAGTTGCAAGGGTCGAGCTATTACTCCAAGATTGATTTGAGATCGGGATACCATCAGCTGAGAGTCCGAGATGAGGACGTCTCCAAAACAGCATTCAGAACTCGTTACGGCCATTACGAGTTTCTGGTTATGCCGTTCGGGCTGACGAATGCACCGGCAGTCTTCATGGATCTCATGAACCGAGTGTGCAAGCCTTACCTGGATAAGTTCGTTATTGTGTTCATCGATGATATCCTGATCTATTCTAAGAGTCAGGAGGAACACGAGCAGCATCTACGACTTATGCTGGAACTTCTTCGAAAAGAACGGTTGTATGCCAAGTTTTCGAAATGTGATTTCTGGCTTCGCGAAGTCCACTTTCTAGGCCACGAGGTAAACAAGGATGGAATTCATGTGGATCCATCTAAGGTTGAATCGATCAAGAACTGGCCCGCACCCCGCACACCAACAGAAATCCGCCAATTCTTGGGTTTGGCCGGATATTACAGAAGGTTTATAAAAGATTTCTCCAAGATTGCGCAACCTCTCACTTCACTGACTCAGAAGGGTGTCATATATCGTTGGGGTGATGCACAGGAGTCCGCATTTCAACATCTAAAGGATAGACTTTGTAGCGCGCCTATCCTCTCATTGCCAGAAGGCACCGATGATTTCGTGGTTTATTGCGACGCTTCCATCCAAGGACTTGGTTGCGTATTGATGCAACGTGACAAGGTCATTGCCTACGCATCGCGCCAACTTAAAGTTCACGAAAGAAACTACACTACTCACGATCTGGAGCTGGGAGCAGTTGTATTCGCACTTAAGATATGGAGACATTCCCTGTACGGTACAAAGTGCACCATTTACACCGACCACAGGAGTCTCGAGCATATCTTCAAGCAAAAAGAGTTAAACATGCGACAATGCCGATGGGTCGAACTCTTGAATGATTACGAATGCGCTATCAAGTATCATCCGGGCAAAGCCAATGTTGTGGCTGACGCCCTCAGTCGAAAGGATACTTTACCTAAGCGTGTACGAGCATTACAGCTTACCATCCAGTCTAACCTTCCTGCTCAGATTCGAGATGCCCAGGTCGAAGCATTGAAAGCAGAGAACATCAGGGCTGAGTCCCTACGAGGATCGAGGCAGCGGCTAGAACAAAAGGAAGGCGGCGCTTACTATGTAAACGGACGCATCTGGGTTCCATTTTATGGAAACTTACGCGAGCTTGTGATGGACGAAGCGCACAAGTCTCGTTATTCGGTACATCCTGGTTCGGATAAAATGTACCACGACCTCAAGACTACGTATTGGTGGCCTGGCATGAAAGCCCACATAGCAACCTACGTCAGCAAGTGCTTGACTTGTGCGAGGGTCAAGTCTGAATATCAGAAACCATCAGGCCTACTTCAACAACCGGAGATCCCGAAATGGAAATGGGAGCAAATCTCCATGGATTTTGTTACTGGCCTGCCCAGATCTCAACGCGGAAACGATACCATTTGGGTGATCGTAGATCGACTAACCAAGTCTGCACATTTTCTGGCTATCAAAGAAACGGACAAGTTCTCTACTCTTGCAGACATTTACCTAAAGGAAGTGGTATCAAGGCACGGAGTGCCAATCTCTATTATATCTGATCGTGACGCACGTTTTACTTCTGAACTGTGGCAAGCAATGCACAAGTCCTTTGGCTCACGTTTAGATATGAGCACCGCTTATCACCCGCAGACGGATGGGCAATCTGAACGCACCATCCAAACCCTTGAAGACATGCTTAGGGAATGTGTAATCGATTTTGGTAACGGCTGGGAAAAGCACCTCCCGCTAGTGGAGTTCTCATATAACAACAGCTACCACACCAGCATCCAAGCCGCTCCGTTTGAGGCATTGTACGGACGCAAATGCCGATCGTCTCTCTGTTGGGCAGAAGTTGGTGACAGCCAAATCACTGGCCCAGAACATGTGGTAGATACCACCGAGAAAATTGCTCAGATACGACAGCGAATGGCGGCAGCTCGTGACCGTCAGAAACGCTATGCTGATGAGGGAAGAAAACCACTCGAGCTCCAGGTTGGGGATCGAGTGCTACTCAAAGTCTCACCTTGGAAAGGTGTAGTCCGCTTTGGCAAACGAGGCAAACTCAATCCGCGTTATGTCGGACCGTTCAAAGTCATTGAGAAAATTGGCCAAGTCGCCTACAGGTTGGATCTACCTGAAGAACTCAGCGGAGTTCACAACGTATTCCACGTATCAAATCTGAAGAAGTGTCTGTCAGATGAGCCCTTCATAGTTCCTCTCAAGGAACTCACAATCGACGACCAGCTGCGATTCGTCGAGGAACCAGTAGAGATTACTGATCGAGATGTTAAGATTCTCAAGCACACAAGAATACCTCTCGTTCGAGTTCGTTGGAATGCTCGTCGTGGCCCAGAGTATACCTGGGAACGCGAAGACCAAATGAAACTCAAGTACCCCCAGCTGTTTAAGAAAAACGCAACCACTACTGAGGCTGAAGCTACTGCAGAATTTCGGGACGAAATTCCAAATCAACGGGGGGATGATGTGACACCCCAGGAAAATCTGGAAAACAACGCAACTTAACTAGCTTCCTCAGTAACCACGCGCTAAATTTCGGGACGGAATTCTCTTAACAGGGGGAGAATGTGACAACTCTCAAATTTACATGTATTTCGTACAATTTATTAATAATAATTAATGTGGTTGACGACTGTATGGCATCACTTAACTGCTTTCTGATATCTGTGTTATGCGTACACGTATTTTTATATACTAATAGTGTACAGAAAGGTCACTAAATAGTCCGTTATATTTTCCTGAGTGTTAGAAAGTAAAAACGTTACAAAATATATAAATAGGACACCTTTCGGATTAATTAAGCGCTTTAACGGAATAATATCCAACCGTACAACCGGACTCTACCCGGAACACAAAAATATTGTCAATGACACTATTTTTCTTTTTCTGAGCCAGTTAGGGTCCCCGAATACCCTAACGCCCTATATAATTAATAACACAAAAAGGGCACCAACTAAATGACTTAAACTATTAACTAGACTAACTATTACCTTTACTTCTCAACTAAACCAACCCCCCTTTTTCCCCTAAATGGCAACCGTCCCTAAGGGGACCTACCTTCACGAATTGGACTAAATTTCCAAAGTCCTTATCTAATCTTTCCTTGGATTTTGGAATGTGATATTGTATGTACTAAAAGGAACATGAAGTCCATTGGTCATTAGGATTAGGTTTATAAATAAATATCACCACTTACATTTATCACCATAAAAAAAAAAAGAAACCCCTTCTCCTTCCTTTCCATAGCTTCGGCCGAACTACTCTCCCCACACACCACCCACTTTCAATTCTTGTTTAAGTATTCTAAACTCCCTACAAGGTGTAACAAGGCGAATCACGGAGTGTGGAGCTCGCGGTTTGTCAAGGACCTCTCTAGTTTGCCTTTATCCACTCGTTTTTCGTCTAGTTTCTTCCCTAGCCTCGAGCTAGTAGTAAGTGACTCTAAACGCCTTTTTGATCTATTCTAAAATGGTTAATAAGAAACTTGTCGGTTGAAAACCATGAACATGTAAGAACAAAAATTAAAAAGTCTACTAAAGTTTACTAAAGTAATGAACAAGGTGGTTAAAGGATGAATGTTAGTGTAAATCATGTAGATCTTGTGTGATTATGATGATTGGCTGATTATCTGATGTTGTGCTGAATAATATTAGTATGTGATGTTGTTGTGGTCACTAAACTCGTTAACGGAATCGATCGAACATGATTTAGATGGTTAAACACTTGAAATCAGAATCTGTCTAACTTTTACAGCCCACTTCTGTTGGCTGTAAACAGATCTTAAACTCAACGAAAAATCGATATTTTGAATCTAAAATATGTTATTATGAAATACGGTTCTAATGGCACCGGAATCGTAATTTTTGGACTCCGTTTACTATTTTTAAAGTGTTAATTTGTAACAGCTACTTAAGCTGAATTTTGACAGCAATAAATGGGTGTCGTACTTTCAGTCATAACCTGAGTTTTGTGATAAATCGGACCATGAAAATTTTACTGTAGATGATAACTGAAGTATTTGTAATTACCCCACTGGAATTTCGCAAATCGGACTTACGATGAATTTTTAATAAATTGTTTCGTGGACTGTGGTCAGAAATACATAAATCTGAGTTCAGTCCCGAATATGAATTTTTATAAAATATTGGTGATGAACCGGACCCCGATATTTTTACACAATAAAATATGGAACGTTTAAGACATTCTGTAAAAATTTGGGAATTTTTGGAACATGTTAACTATTTTATTAAAATCCCCGAAAACAGCCCAGTTTCGAGTATAAAAGCTGAAACAACATAAGTAGTGATTTGCGTGTCTAAATGTCGAGTATGCTATCTGTGAATGATCTAACATGTTATATGTGTTATATGCATTATTGTATGTTTGCTTATGAGTGGGTTATGGATGGGAAGTATATATGGGCGTAAATTGTTAAAGTGTGTGCCTGTTATGCGGTAGAAGTAATGTGCAAATAAACCGTACGTAGGATACGTGTTATGCATGAGAAACTGATTGTTATCCGTACCTTATTAGGACGCGATTGACCGACCTTGACTGTTAACTATATTGAGAATCTAACCGAGCAAACCGAGGTGAGTTCACACTTTCTAAGGCATGGGATTCCCGGTGGTTTGGGAATGGGTTAAAGAATTAAAACTAAATCTACATATCCTCCTTGGGTAGGATTTGTACGGCCATCCTCCTTAGAATGGATGCCATTATTAAACCTACGAATTCTCCTGGTGCAGAATACGTACGTTCGTCCTCCTTGGGTAGGACAACAGCCTTAAAACTAGCTAGACAAAACTCTATCATGAAGTCCCTCAATTTATATCGACTTAATCGCCGAGGCCAATGGCGAGCGGGTCATTAGTTAATAGCGCTATTAGGTTTAACAAACCTCACACCGTGCCAGTCGGACGGGCGTGTACTAATGGACTATGGCAGATTGTCAGTGATGATAGACACTGATATAGGGCACAACTTATTTGCGTAGCAGTCGATATCATTCCGTCTAGTAGTTCAAACGGGGAAAACCCCCACTGATCATGGTTATGGATTGGGTAAAGAAAAAGGAAATGGTTAAACATACTTTCAACTACGGGGTAACCCCCACGGCAAATAAGCCAACGAAAGTCAAACCACGTTTTCAGAAACACTTAAAATAAGCAACCAAACGTGAACTCACTCAACTTTGTTGTTGACTAGTTGTTACATGCCTTGCATGTCGCTAGAGGCTTTTGGGAGCTTGCACGAGGAGGAGGTTGTTGTGGAACATGGGATGTTATATCCCATACTTAATAATCGAACTTTATAAACCTATGGAACTTATGTTTGAGACTTTAAACTTATGAACTGTGAACTTATGTTTTGAACTTACGTTTTATGCTTCCGCTGTTAACCTGAAATCGGTTTACTTCCTTTTGGTCACCAATCGTATTGTGTTTGGTTTTATTTACTTAATTATGTTGTTCAATATGATTGGTGGCTCCATCCTGGTCATGTCACGCCTCCAAGCGGTGATACTCCGCGGGTGGATTTTGGGGGTGTGACAGTTTCATCCCTAATTTCATCCAAACAACAAACATGCAAGCTCAGATTCGAATTCTCTAGGTTTGCTCAGAATTTCAACTAGAGATTTCTCAAGAAATTTACATACCTCGTGACTCCTTTTTCAATGGAGATCACTATTTCATACTCGGATTTTGATTTGGACTTGATTTGCCCCTTCAATTTGTTGAGATTGTTTGAGCTTGGGTTTGGAGCTTCTTGCTCCTTCTCCTGGACTACTTCACGCACGCACACACACCTCAAGTGTGTGTGTTGTGTTATATTTTAAGTTTATAATTCCATTTTCAAGTTACCCGGCTTTGGTCCCTCGTGTTTGGTTAGTTATTAATTAGGTCATAACCTAATTATTTTCAATAATATTGCCACTTATTAACCAGGTTTAATATTCCTAGTTAACTTAGCGGGTTCGGGAATATTTATGACTAAGTTTATTTTAGGTTCTGTTAACCCGGGCCTTTTATCCATTTTATTTCTTTAAAAGCTTTTATTGACTTTTTGTTTAATATAAGGATTAATTATTTAAATCCTAATATTTACCGGGTAAATTTTACCACTAACGGTACTTTACCCGTCTTTCAGTATTAACAGAGTTTGATTACCCAAACCCGTTTTCGGGGTGTTACACATCAACCTTTTTGGAACCATCTGGCCTTTGAATTTCTACCACCTGTTTAGACATTGGAGCTGGTGGCATTTTTAACTTTTCTTGTCCTCCTTTCTTTTCTTTCTCCCCCTTTTTGGCATCATCAACATAAATGATTGAAGAAAGAGCAGTGCTAGTGGTTTGAAGCAAATGGGCCTTAATTTCCTTGATATCTGCTTGTGTATCCTTGAACCTAGCTTCCATGACATTTCTGATCATTTGAATCTGAACTTCATGTTGCTGATCAGCATATTGTCTCTGTTTGTGAAGCAGAGGTTGAAACATTTCCCAAAGCTCAGTGGGGGTAGGAGCAGATGATGGAGCAGATGTTGTAGTAGTTGGTGCAGCTTTTTGAGATTGTAACGTTGTTGTAGCATATTTTTGATATCTGCAACAGATGTTTCAATTTTGTCAACCCTCTCCGTCAATTCTTTGTATTTTAAACCATCACCCAAATGAATGGGATCATCTAATTTCCCACTGGCAGTGGTTGTATCAGTAGTTGAATTAGGGAAAGTTTCCCAAAAATCATCCACTGATGCCCCTTTTTCTTGGTACTTGGGACTTCTTTCTTCAGCAGAGGTTACCATTTTAAGTTCACTAGTGTATATTGGATACACACCAGTGGACACGATGGTTCCCAAAGAAGAAATTGCCTTTAAGGTAGTCTCACTAATGAAACTACTGTCCAGGTGTAAACCAGTGGGTTCAACACCTATAGTAGCTTGCTCCACTTGAACTACTGACAGGAATTATTTGTAATTCCTGCAGTGTAGCCTCCTCAACTGTTGGTGGCATATTCTCATTGACAGGTGATTGAGAAGAACTGATTTGTGTCTGGGCTATATCAAGTGCATCCAACAGAGGTATCATTGATGGTGGAAGTTGGGCAGTGAGGATGGGGGTAGAAAGAGAATTTGACCCGGGAGCAGGGCTGTGGAAGATAGATTCAAGTGAATCCATTGCTTCATATTGTGGTGTCCCTGTGGTTACAACCTGATCCTTTTGAGAGGAAGCAGGAGGAGTTTGAGGCTCAGGTTGAGATCTTTCTTTCATCTGCTGTGAGGAAGTAGCAGCAGTGGTTATTGGTGACTTTTGTGTTGTCACAGGTATAACCTCTAGGACATCATCTTCCAGAGTTACCTTTTTGGTGGGGTTGGGGGGGGGGGGGGGGGGCTTTGTGCTTGTTTTCTTTTTGGGCTTTTTGGTGATTTTTGGTGTGGGTTTCACAGCAGGGGTTGTGCTGCTGTGATGACCAGGAGCAGTGGGCTGTTAACAGTAGGAGCCTGAGGAGTAGTTATTGCTGCTAAATTCTGCTCAGGTGCCTTTGTTTGTGTTTTTGAAGTTTTTGACAGCCTTGTAAATGTTTCAGAAGATAGGCTGTTTATTTGAATAGGATTTCCTTGGATAAGCACATGTGCATTATCCTTTGAAAATTTCTTTTGAAAATAAAAACTTAAAAACCGTGGAAATAATAAAAATGATTTTTTATTAACATTTTTGACCAGATCATTGAAAATCTCCTGGGAGTAGTTAAAATTTTCTTCAGCCATGATATCATAGCCCAAGTATTGGATTTTCAATGGTATCTCATTGAAAGCTGTGGTTTTATTTGACACACAGATGAGGAGGGTATGGAATAAAAACCTCATGGCATGTGTAAAACTGCCCTTTTGTAAAGTATTCTTTTTAATTTCTTCTTCATACCCTCTCTCAATGAAATCAGTTTGGTAATCAGACTTTGGGAAAGAGCTTTTACCTGTAAGATCATTGATTTCAAAAACCTCTGAAATGGTTTGAGGTGTGATGGTAACTGGAATTCCCCTTATTGATGAAGTAATAGCTAAGGGATTTTTGTCCTTAGTTTCAAGCTTTGCATTTTTCCAGAACTCTCTTTGGGTATCCAGGAAGATGGCTTCATTGCAGGTTAACAAAGTTTTGTACTTTGAAGAAGAAAGTGCATCAATCACGGAATGAAACTCTGTGTTTTGACTTGTTTTCTCAAGAGTACACAAGTAGTTATGATGGGTTTTGAATGGAAGAGCCATGATGAATCGAAAGTGGTTAAGAACGAAGAAAGAAGAAGAGTGATTTGAGAGTATTTGATGGAAACTGCTTTAGAAAGGAATTTTGAATTCGATTCGACAGTGAAAACCCTGTTTGGGGTTTTGATCAGGGTTTTATAGGTGGAAAAAGTGAATGCTGACGTGGCAGCGGTTACAAAAGATCTGACGGCTAAGTACTATCCACGTGACAACCTCTGATGAATAATGGATGACAGTTGTTTAGGAAACCACTGATGAAGCAATATCAGTGGTTTACAACAGTAAAAATGAAACAGTGGCTGACTTTTAACTATCAGTGGATAGCCTATCAGTGGATTAAAACACTGATGTTTAACAACAGTTTTTAACAAGGACAAGAAGGAAACAGAGGTTGACTTTCAGCAGTGGATAACATTCAGTAGAACAGATGTTTGAACCAAAACAGTGGTTGTGGCAGACTTCTAAGGATTAATGAAAATTTTCATTTTTAGCTATTTTTAAGGATGAATTTTTGATTTTCTGAAAACATTTTAATGCTTTTATTCTTAGAAAAATAGGATTTTGCCTGTTATTCCATGTTCAGCATGCCAATCCTTGAGATCAAACTTTCAAAGGTAGATGTGTCTAAAGCCTTTGTTAGCACATCTGCCAGCTGATCCTTGGTATGAACATGATGCAGAGAAATCAAACATTTTTCATAGAAATCCCACACAAAGTGATGTCTGATGACGATGTGCTTGGTTGTTCAATGTGAAACTGGATTTTTGATGATATTTTCTGCTGCCTGACTGCCCAACATGAGAGGTGTCTTTAAGGCAGTGATACCAAAATCCAGCAGTTGATTTTGAAGCCATAACAGTTGGGGGCTGTACAGCTTGCAGCAGCTATATACTCTGCCTCAGCAGTGGATGTTGAAACAACTGCTTGGTTTTTGCTTTGCCAAGATACTAAGCAATCACCTAGAAATTGGCACCCTCCTGATGTGGACTTCCTTGTTGCATTACACCCAGCAAAGTCACTATCTGTGAAACCTGAAAGCTTAATATTCCCATTTGCAGGGTACCAGATACCAAGTGTGGGTGCACTTTTTATGTATCTGAGTATCCTTTGCACAACTATTAGGTTAGACTTTCTAGGGGCTGATTGGGATCTTGCACAAACACATGTTTCAAACATGATGTCTGGCCTAGATGCAGTTAGGTACAATAAAGACCCAATCATGCTTCTATATAATGTTTGATCCACCAAATCATCCTTCTCATCAGTCATGACTAGCTTGGTGGTTGCCATGGGTGTACTACGTGGTTTACAATCATTCATCTCAAATGTATTCAAAAGTTCTTTAGCATATTTGCTTTGATGAATGAATGTACCATTTTGCAGTTGTTTCACTTGGAGACCAAGGAAACATTGTAGTTCACCCATTGCACTCATCTCAAACTCAGCTGTCATGAGTTGTCTAAACTCTTCACACATTTTGGAACATGTGCTTCCAAAAATGATGTCATCCACATAAATCTGGACAATCATCAAGTCTTTCACTCTCCATTTTAAAAATAATGTTTTATCAATTTTACCTCTTGTGAAACAATAGAGAGAAGAAAAGTGGAAAGAGTTTCATACCAGGCTCTAGGTGCTTGTTTCAAGCCATACAAAGCCTTGTTTAGCTTGTAGACATGATTTGGATTAAATGGATCCTCAAAACCAGGAGGTTGACAAACATATACCTCTTCTTGAATCTTACCATAGAGGAATGCACATTTGATATCCATTTGAAACACCTTTATGTTGTAGTTGACAGCAAAGGCCAAGAATAGTCTGATAGCTTCCAATCTTGCTACAGGGGCAAAAGTTTCATCATAGTCAATGCCCTCTTCCTATTTGAAACCTTGAACCACTAGCCTTGCTTTATTCTTAACAACAATGCCCCTTTCATCAGTTTTATTTTTGAAGACCCACTTTGTGCCAATAGGACTCACACCCTCTGGCAGTGGTACAAGCTCCCATACTTGTTGTCTTCTAAACTGTTGGAGCTCCTCTTGCATGGCTTCTACCCACCTGTTGTCTTTTAGTGCCTCTTGGTACTTGACAGGTTGATGGAGTGATAGAAAACCAACAAAAAGACAGATGTTTTGGGATTGACTTCTTTTGAGCACCCCTTCACTGCTGTTGCCAATGATTTGGTCAGGTGGATGAGACTTCAAGAAGATTAGATCTCCTTTGTATGGAACAATGGCATTTAAGGGTGAAGGCTGCAGATGTGAATCATCTGAGCTAACAACTATTGGTGACTTTGATGATCCAACAGTGTCTTGAAATGGAGGTGGAGGAATAGGTGGAATTGGTGTGGAAACATGTTGACTTTTATCCACTGTTTGAGGACTCTTATCAACAGTGTTTGATGATGTGGAAGCAGGGGTTAAAGGGCTACTTTGGTCAACAACTGTTGAGGTAGCAACAACTGAGCTTTGACAGCTGTTTTAAACATCTGCTGCTCTGGTAATGGGTTTGAAGTTTTGTTGTGGAATGATCACCTCATACCCATTATCTGATGGATGATTTTGAGATGGACTTGCACTGTTAGTCTTGACAGAAACATTTTCAAAAGTAAATTTATCAAGATCAAATAACTCTGCAGGGTTTGCAGGGATTTTCATTGAAGAAAGTTCATTGAACTTTACATTCAAAGTCTCTTCCACTGTCTTAGTCCTAGTGTTAAACACTTTGTAGGCCTTAGCAGTGGTTGAGTATCCCAAATTGTAGGATCGTTGTTGGACCCGACTGAGTCGTTCAGAAGAGCTTTACATCCAGTTCAAAGGCGGAATCAGTGAAACGGACATTATAACAGCTTGATAATCTTTAATCTGTCACTTATATTGATAATAACATCAATTACAACCTGAACAGATTTTGGCAGCACTTCGTTACAGATCCGGAAATTTTTTTAAATGAATCAACTCATGCCCTATATATAGTGGGGCTGATTTCGCTCCTAACGACAAATGGTGATTTCGGGCGGAATCAAATACTCCTGATTTCGCTCCAAATGGCCTTTTGTCGTTTCGAGCGGAATCACCTCCTCAAACCTGAAAAACTTTTTTCGAACCTTGGGCACTGATAATACTATTCTATCCTATTACATGATTCAAGACAAAGTCAAAAGACGTAATGCACTAACAGACTCCCCCCTCGGATATTGACGAAGTCTTCAGTGTCTAGTCTTCAGCATGACACATCTTCAGTCTTGATCATTCTGCCTTCTCATTCAAGTTGTAACATTATAAGCATCTATCAATCCTTTTGTTCTTCCATCAGCTTCAGGCTCCCCCTTTCGTCAAGCTTCCGTGCTTTGGGATCAACACCTAGCTATCCATCTACAAGCTCCTCTTTGCTTCAAGCTTGTCTTCAGACTCCCCCTTAGACTCTGTTCTTGGGATCGTAATCTGGACTATCTGCAAACACTCAAACATCTATAAATACAACGTTTTCATATTATCAAACAAATTCTCTAATTCACTCCCCCTATCAACAAACTAAATGATTTAGCAGCATTAAAGAATCCAACTCCCTCACAGTTAATCATCCAAGTCCAAACTAATGACCTTGGAGATATCACAAACTGTTTTTGATTTTTGATTTTTAATTCAAGTTTCAAATTAATGAACTTGTTTAATTTTCAGAAACACAATCAGCTTACTTAGATTTTGAAACTCAGCATTTCATACACCGGTTGTCGAAAATAATGCAGAATCAAAAATCTTTTTGTATTTTTCTGAAAATATAAAGCAGTAAAAAAATATGTACAAACATATTTACAGACAATATCTTTGTTTGAATATGCGTCAGAGGATCATATCAGTTTTTGACAAGTTACAAGTACCGTTGAGCTTATTTACACATTAAAAATTAAACAATTCACTTAGATTGTCGATATACTTGTCCACTTAAATTTTCACACAAACTTCAACTGATTCAGGATACGAATTAAGTGTATTAAGAACTTAAACTCATTCATGTGTCCCACCTCTTGAATATACTCCCGTATCCAAATCCCAATATTCAGTCTTACAGGTGAGTATACCTAGATGATATCTGTAAGGGGAATAAATTATAGTACGAAACCGTGAGAGCTCAGGTCAGAACTTCCGTTCAGCAGAGAGATGACGGCTCGACTTTTGGTGTGTCCCCTTTAGAGGATCTTTTGTATTACAACAGCAATGACTATCAATTTTAGTGTTTCATCAATTTGCTGAGGGCGGCGCTATATTTCAAGCAATGCAGAAAGTATTCTCCGGGGACTAGGCCATTGCTTCCGCAAAATCAGAAGTCCCGAGATAATACCCCAGATATCACTGAATATAATGACCTAGTATCTCAGAAGGAGGGGTCCTTCAAACGAGATTTCAGGGGTTACCTATATATCCAAGTAGTGTTCCCCACGAAATAAGCAAGTTTGAATTTATGTTTATATCCCGAAAAAGTTTACTAAATGTATAAAAATCTACCGACACATCCACGGTGAGATCGTTTAACACATTTAAACTTTCCAATTCTTTAGCGTACTGTAACTGTCTACTGATATACTATCATTTCCTCTTTTTACGCAAAAACTCAATTTTCATTTTAACATGTTTTTGACTTTTTCAAAATTTTCAAATGTTTTTGTATTTTCTGACAATTTTTCTCCCCCTAAAATGCAAAATCATATAAAGAAAATTTGACAACCAATACTGATAGCTTTGTCTCGCCATCCATTTTCTGCTAACTATACCCTGTTTTGCAGAAAAACTAATATAAAGTACCCCCATGATTTACAACCCATTGATTTTCGACAGTTTGAAAACCGTTTTTCAATCTTGTGAAAGTAATCATGTTTGTTCAGCCGTGAGGCTTTCGGCGTATTCAATCAATACATTTTTGTAATTTTCTATTTTTGACAAAAATTAAAAACAAACATATTTTTGGTTTTTAATTTTTTTTCAATTTTTAGGGTTTTGAAAATATTGTTTATTTATGTACAGAATGAAAATAAACTTCCTGTTTCAACCAACACAGGATCCAGCAGCAGCCTCCTCCTCTTATTGTGCCAGGCTGCTCTGAGTTTCAAACTCACAATCTTCAAATTCCATGAGCACCTGCACAAACAAACTACTCAATTACTTGAACAATTTAGCCCAGGTCTGTTTGACCTTAGGCATTTCAACACAATAATTCTCATTCAATGCTGGAAACTCTTTGTCATCTTTCACAAAAATCTTTTCAACTTTTACTTCAACTTTTTCATCTTTTTCAAGAATCACCTGTTTCTTCACACTCCATTTTTTACCTTTAGGAGTACCACGTTTGTAAAAATGTGACTCGTTTTGAACATTTTGTTTTTGATCAACAACTTTTGATTTCCAAAACTCTTGTGGTTTTGTCATATCAACAAATTTTTTCCAACTTTGTGTTGTTCTGAATCTGGGTGTGTGAGAATTCCAGGTTTGTGTTGCATCGAACCTGTTCGGGTTTGATTTCCAGTTTTGACTCGAAACAAACTTGTTTGTGTTGTACCTCCAAGTTTGTTTTGAGTCAAAACTGGTTGACCCTTGTCTCACAATCTCAGATTTTTGTTTCTCAGCATCAATCTTTTTTATGTCAACATCCACATGTTTTAGATTAGGACACTTGCGTGTAAGATGTCCTTTTTGATCACATTTGAAACATGTTCTCATGGACACATCTTTGACTTGTGGTTGTTGCTTTTTCTGTTTAGCAAAGAACTCATCATTAGATTGTCTCATTTTGAGTTCTTTTTCTTCTGCTAAACTGTTTCCTTGAACAAAACTCATTTTTGCATGATAATTTGGCGTTTCATTTTTGTTTCGATTCTGTTTCTTCTTATAACCCAACCCAGCCTTCATGTTTTTCTTTTTGTAATCAGGTTTGTTATACGAACCTCTATGACTCTTACCAGCAAACTTTGAAATCTCAGACTTCTCAATCTCAACCATTTTGAAAACTTTATCAACCTTTTCTGAAATCACATTCTGAATCGGGAATACAACATCTAAGAACAATTTGTCCGATCCAATCATGGTATAAACCAATCCTTTTGAATCACCATTTAAACTTTTCTCAGATTTTGTGTTTTTCAGATAACTATCATGAAGATTTCCTTCATCTTCATCCTGTGATTCAGATTTACCTGTATCAACCGACTCTTCTTTCAACACACTTTCAACAACTTTACCTACCACCTCTGAATCATGAGAATCATCAGATTTGGAATAGGTTATGTCAATGTTATCTGGCAATTGATCTACCATGTTGAAAGCTTTTTCGACCTTTTCTTCATCATAAAATGCAAATTTTTCCGGTGGTGGAACTTGATGAAACTCTGAACCAATGCCTTTCTTGTTTTGCTCAGACTCACCATCTCCCGGTTTTATATTGAAAATTCGTTCAAGCACATATGACGACACGTGATAACTCTTTAATTTGTTGTTATCCTGTTCTAGATCAGTAATCTGTCGCTTTAGCTTAGCAACATCCTCAATATAGGAATTAACAACATCTTGTTTTATAGAATACATTCGTTTAAGTTCTTTAGTTGTTTCAGAAAGATAATTCATTCTTGATTGAGCATATTTCATTTCATCTTTCACCTTTTCATATGACTCTTTCGTAATGTGATATGCTAATTTCATTGAGTCATATTCCTTTTTCATTTCTTGACAAACAATTTCTTTTTGAGAACATTCTTCTGTCATTTTAGAAACATTTTCTTTCAAAACTTCATTTTCTGTTTCTAACTTTTTACATTTTTCTGAAAGTTTTTCATCATTTTCTTTCAAAACTTTTTCTTTTTCTAGCATTTCTTTGCATTTTTCTTTAAAAATATTTTCAATTTTAATAAATTCAAAATCTTTGTTCTGAATTGCTCATCTTTTTCAGTACAAGCTCTGCACGGTTCCATGCATTTCTTGCACTGTTCAACAGTTTCAGTCAAGATGTTAGAATTAGAATTTACCTCAGTGATTGACACCTCAGTGTTTTCAGCTACCTCTGTCTGCTTCAACTCAGCATCATCTTGTTTTTCTTCAACACCGACTTCATCACCAACATTACCAGCTTCCAAATTCTCATTCTTTAATTCTTTTTCTTCTTTCCTCACCTCTTCTCCAATCTGCTGTTCTTCAGTAACAGCTTTCTTAACCTCTTCATTCACCTCAACTTCTTCACTTTTGATTTCCTTCACAACCTTAACTTCAACAGCTTCTGCTTTAACCTCTTCAGAAACCTTCTTCAGATTGCTCACCATTTCTTCAACATTCTTTTTCATTCTCTCTTCATCCCTTTTTCTCAGACACGATGTCATGGCATATCTGATCTCCTTTTCATGCCTTTTAGCATATGTGTCATCTTTCATCACATTTCTATAGTATTCGGCTCTCAAAGGAATTATGAGAAGAACATCATCAAAGATTATGTCTTTCTTTGGAACAACTGGTTCACCTTCTCTGTTGAAGTAACACTCTCTCTTTTTATCCCATCTTCTGTTGCTCACTGCACTCTCATACTCTTCTTGCATTTCATCCATTCTGTTCAACACAATGTTTCTTTCTCTGTAGGTCTTTTCTTCTAGAATCTCTTCTCTGGTTTTCACTTTAATCTCAGCTGTATCTTTTTCTTTGTTTTCATCTTTAATTTCAGCAACAAAAACAAACTTTCTTTCCTCTGTTATAACTTTCCCATGAGCTGTTGTTCGAACATTATCCAAACGATCTTCTTCTGGACATATCTCGGACCAATCAAAACCTTCATCATCTTGGATTACAAAACAAGCTCTCGATTTAGGTTTATCTTCAATCATCTTAGGCTCTTCTCTACTTCGATGGTAGATTGCCTTTCGGTAGTAATCATCATTGAACGGATGTTCATTTCCACCAACTGCAGAATTAGTGCATTCTCTCTTGAAATGACCTTTCTGCTTACATTTGAAGCATGTCACTTTGGATTTGTCAAATCCAAGCTTTGTTGATGCACCTCCAAGAGATTGTTTCCCAGTAATCTCCATATATCTCTGAGCTCTGCGAATGCAACTTGCCAAACACCATCGAATGTCAATGAGTTCCATCTCTTCCGGATCAATCTGGTCGTAGTCTTCTTTGGTTAACTCTGAATTTCCAATTTTGCCAGCTACAAGACCTTCATATGATTCCAAAACAGATGCAAGAAAACTCATTTGTTGCTTAGCTGCATTGATGCTCATTGCCGGAGAATTCTTTAGTTTGAAAGCAATGTTGCATAGAATCTCCTCAGCTTCATCAATATTTGATTTTGAAGATGAATGATATCCAGAATGATGACTTGTTGAAGTTGTTTGAGGTTCTTTTATCTTCTCACCACTGAATGATGTCTTTGGTGAAAAAACACCTTTCTCTGAAGGTACACTGCCTTTGTAGTATAGACCAACATTCTGTTGATGTGAAGAACCAGTCATCTTGCTTTGCTTCTGAAGCTCTAGATCATGACTCTCTATCTTTTCAAACAATGCATCAAGAGAAATTGTATCATATAAAGCATCATTTTTCAAAATAAAAACAAATGTTTGCCACTGATCAGCTCGTGGTAACGCTTCAATCACTTTATCTATAAGTTCCTCT
Organism: Helianthus tuberosus; assembly: GCA_030545235.1. Lineage (NCBI taxonomy): Eukaryota > Viridiplantae > Streptophyta > Magnoliopsida > Asterales > Asteraceae > Helianthus > Helianthus tuberosus. The sequence goes on along the minus strand of CM060351.1, from coordinate 125,335,431 downwards.
CTTGTTTTTACTATCTCAAATCTCTCAAGTTCAATTTTAAGATGACAAAATCTCTCAATCATTTGTCTCACTGTCTCTCCTTTTAGACTATCAAACAGATCAAATTCCTTTTTAAGTAAAGCAATTTTGTTCTTCTTTATCTGTTTACCCCCCTCAGCTTTAACACGTAAAGCTTCCCAAACTGATTTAGATGACCCATCATGATTCAGCAACGCAAAAATATCATTTCTGATTGCAGACTGGATCAAAGCAATCATTCTTTGTTCGGCAGCAAACTCAGATTTATCTTCTCTTGATAACTTCTTGAATGAAAGTTCTTCGCCTTTATCATCTTTTGGCTGTTCATATCCAAACTCTAAGCAAAACCAGCTTTCGTGAGCATACGCTTTCGCCCAATTGTGAAAACGTTCTTTCCACCATGTATAATCTTCAATGCTCTCCAGAGTTGGTGGCTTTGAGTGTGTTCCATAGAAGTTATCATGCTTGATGTTCTCATTGATAGCTTTTGTGATGGTTTTTGGTGTAGCATTTGCAATCTCGGACGATTCGGATGCGAATGCATTGAAAAATGTGTTGTAGAATTCTTCAGCCATCATGTAAACCTGAACAAATTATCAAACAAACACAATCAGTACAATTAATATCAAATATCCTGAAACAAACTGACACTCGATCGTCGTGAAATAATCTTGACACAAAACACTTTGAAGCGAAATCAGCTTTCAGGCTAAAACTCAAACTGAAGCGAAATCACAGTTATAGCAGAATCAGATGATAAACACTTCGAGCGAAATCAATTTGAAGACTATTTGGAGCGGAATTAGCTTGTTTGTAGTTTGGAGCGGAATTAGCTTTTGAATTTTGGAGCGGAATTAGCTTTTGAACACTTGGAGCGGAATCAGAATGTAATCAGGAGAGGAATTAGACTGACTTAGGAGCGGAATCAAGTAAATTGTCGATTTGGAGCGGAATCAGGATCAACTTTCAGGATTTCTGAGCGAAATCAACTGGGAACTTTGGAGCAGAATCACTTCGAACATCAGTTTTACCCATTTTTAGTCTGTATTTTAACATGAAACTTTCAAGGGTTTGTCTATGTCCAATTCCGAATGTACTGTGAAAAATTGAACCAATTCGGACCGTGAAATCCTGTTCGATTAAAGAAAGAAGGTGTAGAAACTAGAAATTTCAATGAAAATCAGCTGTAAACTGCAAAACTCCTCCAACTAGCTCTGATACCACTTGTAGGATCGTTGTTGGACCCGACTGAGTCGTTCAGAAGAGCTTTACATCCAGTTCAAAGGCGGAATCAGTGAAACGGACATTATAACAGCTTGATAATCTTTAATCTGTCACTTATATTGATAATAACATCAATTACAATCTGAACAGATTTTGGCAGCACTTCGTTACAGATCCGGAAGTTTTTTTAAATGAATCAACTCATGCCCTATATATAGTGGGGCTGATTTCGCTCCTAATGACAAATGGTGATTTCGGGCGGAATCAGATACTTCTTGATTTCGCTCCAAATGACCTTTTGTCGTTTCGAGCGGAATCACCTCCTCAAACCTGAAAAACTGTTTTTCGAACCTTGGGCACTGATAATACTATTCTATCCTATTACATGATTCAAGACAAAGTCAATAGACGTAATGCACTAACACAAATGATATCCACTGTCTAATTTGGCTGCAAATTTTGCAATTGAGTCTTTTAAATTCAAAATAAAACATGGGTAGCCAAATACTTTAAAGTATGAGATCAGTGGTTTGATTTTATACAGAATTTCATAGACAGTGTTTTGATACCTGAGGTTGATCAAAACTCTGTTCTGGACATAGCAAGCAGTGTTTACTGCCTCTGCCCAGAAAGTTAATGGCAAACCTGAATCAGCAAGCATGGTTCTGGCAGCCTCAATCAATGTCCTGTTCTTCCTTTCAACAACCTCATTTTGTTCTGGTGTCCTTGGAATGCTGTACTGCCTTACAATTCCTTTTGACACACAAAACTCATCCAACTCCCTATTTCTGAATTCTGTGCCATTGTCACTCCTGAAGACTTTTACTGGCAAGTCAAACTGCTTTTCAACCTGTTTGACAAAGTCTTGCAGAATGCCTGCAGTCTCATCTTTGGAATGTAAGAAATAAGTCCATGTAAACCTAGAAAAGTCATCTACAATTACCAAACAATATCTTTTCTTTTTAAGACTCATGACTTTTACTGGTCCAAACAAATCCATGTGCGGCATTTGCAAACACTTGGTTGTTTTGGACTCTTCAATGGACTTAAATGAGCTTTTATGTTGTTTTCCTTTTAATCAAGAAACACAATGCTCAGGACATGTGAACAGTTTTTGAGGAAGACCTCTTACTAACCCCTGTTTTGAAAAAGCAGTGATTGTCTTGAGATTTGTGTGCCCCAATCTCCTGTGCCAAAGTTCTGTCTCTTTGTTAGAGGCAGCTGAGAACAGACAGGCATCAGACCTGGGGCTCTCTTTTGACAAATCAACTACATAAACATTGCCACTCCTTTGAGCAACAAGTTGAGTTTTTCCATTTTTTATTATTTCATCAATCTTTTTGACCATTTCTGGCCCAACAATCCTACAACAGTCCTTAGTGAAGAACGAGCCATAGCGCTTATCACTCATTTATGAGACACTAAGGAGGTTTAATTTTAGATTGTCTATCAGATTGACATTTTCAAACTTAACATTTCCAGACTGTACTGTACCAGAACCCATCACCTTCCTTTTACTATTATTACCAAAAGATATATCACCCCCTCCATAAGTTTTGAATTCTTTGAGTAGGGCTCTACATCCAGTCATGTGCCTGGAGCCTCCCCAATCTACATACCAAAGACTATCTAAGCATGCAGAAGCTCCCTGCACATCAAGTAAATAATTAGTTCAGGAGGGTCTCCAAAGCCAATAAGGCTTTGGATGGGGTCTCAACAGTGTCTGTGCTAAGTTCAGGTGGATGGACAGTGGTTAGCTCAGGTGTTTGAACAATTTTAGAACTGTTTTTCTCTAACCACTGTTGGGAGTCCTGTCCTATCAGCTGTTGATATCCAAAGGGATACCTGTTCACTCTTGGTTTAGAAGGCCTTTTGTAAGCCTCATAAACATGTGGGACCCTTGGGTATGGTGGTTGACCTTTACCTCTTTAGTATTGGTTGGCAGGGGGTTCATCAGTCACCTGAATCTCTCTTTTGACAGAGGTTTGGTTCAGCTATTTGGACTGGCACAAACAGTGGTTGTTTCTTGACATGTGATTTTGATGAACTCATGAGTGTTTTTGATGTATACTCTTCCTTTTTGACCTCTAAAGATTTTAAGTACACACACTCCTGAGTAGAATGGTTTGACTTTCCACAGATGGTGCAGCTCTTTGTAGGCACAATGGTACTTGTTTTGTTATGGTCATAAGCTTTTAAGTGAAAACAATCTTTGGTCAAGTGATTTTTCTTTTCACAAAAGTCACAAAACATGTTTTTAACCTTTTCTCTTTTCTTCTTCTTTACAGACTCCTTTGCAACAGAATTTTGAACTACTGTTGGGATGTCCTTAAGAGGAATGACCTTGGCCTTTGGAGCTTTGACACCATCCACAGTGGTGAAATCCATTGGTTTGAAATTTTCAAGGATGTCACACTCATCAGACCATGTGGGTTTGAATTGGTATTTCTCAATCTCCTCAAAAGTTGAGGACCCCACAGATCTTTTCAGAGTGATTTTGTTACCAAGTTTATCAGTTATTTTAACTTCTTGGCCATCCTTGTTTGTGGGAATGATTTCAACAGAGGTTTGAACAGATTCATTTGCAGCAATGTTTTCAATTTGATCATGTTTTCTAAAACCTACACCAAATTTTACATTGCTTTTGATCTGTTTTTCAAGCATAACTTCATAACCTTTGGAGGATTCCACCCATTTTTCACATGTGATTTGGGTGGATTCCAACTCCTTTTTCCAGACTTGATATTTTTCTATCATGGTCTGGAGTTGGTCCTTGGTTATGCTATGCTCTTGTTTGAGGCTGCAAATCTCACTTTCTTTTTCTAACAATTTGTTTTTCAATTCTTTTAAAGATTGTTCAAATTGTACTTCACCATTTAACACTCTATCTCTAAGGTTTTCATTCACCTCTTTGATGTTTGCAAATGCTATGATGCATTTGTCTGAACAACGGTTTTTAACAACCTGAGGTGATACCTTAGCTGCAGCCATCATGGCACAATCACAGACATGTTCTTTTTCATCTGGCACTTTCTATTCTTTTTCACCTTGTTTCTTCTCTTCTTCTTCAGACCAGGGGTCAGATAGTGGTTCCAATAGGGGTTCTAAATTTTCTCCCAACAGTATTTCATTAGCAACAGCAGTAACCACTGCTTCAACAATTTCATCCACTGTTTCAGCACTGGATGTTCCTTTTTCAGTTTCCAGCCCTTCAGGAATTGACTCTAATGCTACAAAACAGAATTCATCACTAGAAATAGCATCATTAGCATATAAAGCAAAATTTTCATCTCTTAGTTCCTTAGGCAAGCTACTCCAATCAACAAAGCCTTGTGTGAAAAAGCTTTGCTGATCTGCTTGAATAGCTGTTTGAGGTGCAGCTTGTTGGGGTGCAGTTTGTTGCACATGAACCTGAGAGACTGGAGCTTGGACATACTGTATCTGAGGGACAGTGGTTTGGACATAGTACACAGGAACTAGGGTTGCAGGGTGTGCATAATGAGCAGTGTTTACATGGGCAGCAGGGGCATATTGGGAATAATGCACAATGGTTTGGTTATTTTGTGGTCTAGGGTTAGAGCTAGGATGTGTGATGATTGGTCCACTGTTTTGACTCCTACACTCTCTAGCAAAATGACCTAGCCTATTAAACTTGTAGCATTTTATCTTTGATTTATCCAACCCAACTTTTAAATTTCCATGTAAACTTGGAAATTTTCTCCCTGTCCTTTTGTAAAACTTGCTGGTTCTAACACTCAGCAGTAAAAGTTGGTGCAAAATATCCATCTCTTCCAGATCAGTTGGATCAAAATGCTGGAGATCATTGAGTTCAAAGCTCAGATTATCAGAATTCTGGCTTTCTCCATTTGCTGTAAAAGCATAATTGGATGAGTGAGAATCAGAGTTAAAATTTCCACCAGCTGTTATGTCAATGTAATGATCATAACTCTGATCCTTACTACTGCCATATTCTTCCTGACCCAAAAGAGCTGTGTTGCCAAATGAATAGTCATCTACAACCTTTCCAGACTCTTGTAACTTCTTTTTCTTGTTCAACTCCCTTTCATAGGTCAGGAGTCTACCATGAAGCTAGGTTAGGGTCAGATGTTTGAACCCAACTGAATTCCTGGTTACAAAAGCAATTGTGTCCCATTTATCAGGAAGTGACCTAAGAAACCTGCTATTTTGTGTTGCATTAGCAAATTCAACTTTAACAAGTTTTAGTTCACTTATGAGACAGCTAAATCGCTCAAACTTTTGTGTTAATGATTCACCCTTAATTTGACAAAAGGTTTCATACTGTTGATTCAAAATTTCCCTGTTATTTTCAAGTACTTCTTCAGCCCCCCAAACTGTTCCTTAAGTGCATCCCACAATTCTTTGGCACTGTTACAGTGTAACATCCCAGCATAGATTTCATTTGGTAGTGCAGATGCAACGATGCTAAATGCTTTGGCATCTAGTTCAATTTTCTAAAAATCCTGTTCAGTATAGTTCTCTATGGAACATGTTGTCCAAAGACAACCGACCTCCAACATCCGGTATTCTGTTGAGCTAGGATGTGACTCATCCGTCGCTCCCAGATGTTGTATTCAGATCTCTTCAACATAGGGGGTTTGAAGAGTGAACCAATGTTATTATTGTTATCTTGTGATTGTGACGTCATTCTGGTTGTTTTTCAGGCACTGAATAATCAACTTTGTACGTGATTACACCTTACTCTGTTTTACAACAAAATAAACAATTAAAAGTATCAACGATTTTGAGCTGAACTTTTACGTCAAAATGATTGTTAGATCAAGTTTGACTGTCCAAGATCTGATACCAATTGTTAGGATCTGAGTTTGATAAGATTGTGTTTGTTTAACTAAAATGAAGATGAAACAGAAACAATTGCAGCGGAAATAGATGAATAAACTTTCAACACAATCAAAGAGAGAACAATTTTAAGCAAAACATGTTTAACATAGAATCGAATAATTGTATTTGATTACAATAAACAAAACTAATGCATGCATGCACAAAGTCTCCCCCTCAGCCTGAGCTCATAGTGATTTCTTCGTACAGGATGACTTGGTGATGAAGAGAGCTAATAGAACAGTATAGGGTACTGTTCTATTTATAGTACAGAACAAACCAGTGAAGCATCTTTGCTGACGTCACCATGAAAGTGACATCTAACCTCCTAACAACCTATAACCACTAATCTATACAAACACTGCTTACTAAACTACTGATTACAAATAATACAAAGTACAAAGTAAACTACTGCTTCTCCTTCCATTGTTATAGCTCCAGCAGTGCTTTGTGTCTTCAGCAGTACTTGATCCATATCAGTAGATTGAGCATCAGTGTTTCATCTTCAACAGTTTTTAAGTCTCAGCAGTTGTTGTAGAAGGGCAGTAGTTAGAGGTCATCAGATGTTAGGCCACATTCAAGGGGAAAGACTGATGCTAACAACTGCTTATTGAGTATCCACTGATCTGATCCAGTTTTGGCTTTATCAACTGTTCCTTTGGTAGGGTTCAATCCCAACAAAGCCTGTGGTCCTATGAACTTTACTGGTGAAGATGGACCTAGTATGATGTTTCAATGGTTTGATGCAATCGAAGTTACCAATCGACAAAGCGGATGTCCTGAGAATCTCCGCACTGTCAATGCCAATGGAGTCTTTCAGTCAAGGGCAATTGATTGGTGGACCGCTAAGCGCAACAGGCGCGGAATTGATGCAGCCTATGGTCTCGTATGGGAGGAGCTGAAAGAGCTCACGATTAAGGAATTATGTCCTCCCCACGAAGTCCAGAAGCTGGAGAATGAATTCTGGAACATCAAGCAAGATGCAGGCGATAACGCTGGTCTCACCGCCCGATTCAAGCAATTGAGCATCATCTGCCCAAGTCAAGTGGACACACCTGAGAAAGCTATCAAGGAGTACATCCAAGCTCTTCCTGACTGTGTCACTGACTTTGTTCAGGTAGCGAAACCAGCAGCAATTGAGGAAACTTATCAGCTCGCAGCAGAAATCAACGACAAACGAGTCTTGACCAGAGTTTTCAAGACTTTGACCAAGAGTCTCAACCAAGCTACTGCAACACCAAGCACCAACTCTGCTCCATCTCAAGATCCCAAGTCACCAACGTCGCAAGCGGAAGAACTCCCACAAGAACTGCGCGGTAGTCGCAGCACCGCCCAACACCCAGTCTCGTCAGGTTGCTACTCCCAACGCACCGCCTTCTAACCGTGCGTATACTGGGAATCACCCACTATGCCCTACTTAAACTTATCAATATCTAGTGGGGACGAACTGTTTTCTATGTCAACGGCAACATCTATGGGCACTACAAAGCTCAGTACCGCTCAGGCCCTCGTCAGTAAGCTCCTCAAGCTCTCGCAGCACCGCCAGCTCCACTTCAGGTTACTTCGGTCAACCAGGCACTTCCAGCACCAGCTGTTCACGCACGTGCTTGCTACATGTGCAGTGACCCAAACCACTTCGCCAATGTCTGCCCACAGCGTGTTGTGAAACAAGAGTCGCAGCAGCAACCACCACCACAGCAGCAGCAACAACAGCAACCACAAACGCAAGCAGCCCGTGGAAGAACTTTCAACATCAACGTCCTCCAGGCTCAGACTGACAACAATGTTGTCAATGGTACGTTCCTTGTCAACAGTATTTGCGCTTCGTGCTTATTTGATACTGGAGCCGATAACTGTTTTGTATTATTTGAATTCGAAATGCTTCTAAAATGTAAACGCGCCAAACTCCCAAAGACCTTCGACGTAGAAGTTGCCACCGGAAGAACCGTTATTGGTAATTCTGTCCTACGTGATTGTACTCTCGAACTCAACAATCACGTTTTCCGGATCAATCTCATACCTATGCAACTAGGTAGCTTTGACATTATAGTAGGCATGGACTTTCTTCATGAGAATCATGCCGAAGTTGTTTGTTTCGATAAGATGATTCGTTTCTCCCTTCTAAACAGTGGTCAATTATGTGTCTACGGTGAAGTACTCTCGAAAGAATTGAAGCTTATGTCGTGCATCCAAGCGAGAAAGTATTTACGCAAGGAATACGTCGCTTTCCTAGCCCATATCATGTAGCCGATGAATGAGAAGAAAACTGTGAAAGATGTTCCTGTTGTTTGTGATTTTCCTAACGTTTTTCCCGACGATTTACCTGGTTTACTCCCTGCTCGTGATATCGATTTTCGTATTGACTTAATCCCAGGCGCTACACCTGTTGCAAAAGCTCCCTATCGCCTTGCACCATCCGAAATGCGTGAGCTATCCAGTCAACTTCAGGAATTGATTGATAAAGGCTTTGTACCACCTAGCACATCACCATGGGGCGCACCCGTCCTTTTCGTGAAAAAGAAGGATGGATCGTTCCGAATGTGCATCGATTACAGGGAGCTTAACAAGCTTACTATTAAGAACCGCTACCCACTACCCCGAATCGATGACTTATTTGATCAACTTCAAGGTGCTAGGTGTTTCTTAAAGATTGATTTACATTCAGGCTATCATCAGTTGCGTATAAAAGAGCAAGACATCCTGAAAACCGCTTTCCGTACTCGTTATGGCCAATACGAATTCGTGGTCATGCCTTTTGGTCTCACAAACGCACCAGCGGTCTTCATGGACTTGATGAACCGTGTGTGCAAACCCTTTTTGGATCGTTTCGTTATTGTGTTTATCGATGATATTCTTATCTACTCGAAGTAGAGAGCCGAACACGCCAAGTTCTCCAAGTGTGAATTTTGCCTCGAGGAGGTTCAATTCCTCGGTCACATCATTAACACTCAAGGAATTCAGGTCTATCCCGTGAAGATTGAAGATGTAAAGAGTTGGATTACGCCAAAAATTCCATCCAAAATCCGTTCATTCCTTGGATTGGCGGCTTATTACCGTCGATTCATCACTGACTTTTCTAAAATTTCCATAACTCTTACCGCCCTAACTCATAACGATAAACCTTTTAATTGGGGCTCTGAGCAAGAGGACGCCTATCAAACTCTCAAGCGTATGCTCTACAACGCTCCTGTTCTCGCACTTCCGACGGAAACGATGATTTCGTTGTTTATTGCGATGCCTCTAACCTAGGTCTCGATTGTGTTCTTATGCAACGAAACAAGGTTATCGCGTATGCGTCTCGACAACTCGAAATCCACGAGAAGAACTACACTACCCACGATCTCGAACTCGGTGCAGTTGTTTTTGCGTTAAAGATATGGCAACACTACCTTTATGGAACAAAGTGTATGTTCTTCACCGACCATAAGAGCTTACAACATATCTTAAACTAGAAAGAACTGGACATGCGCCAATTCAGATGGGTTAAACTTCTCAACGATTGTGATTGCGAGGTACGCTACCACCCAGGCAAGGCTAATGTCGTAGCCGATGCCTTCAGTCGAGGAAGCTATGTGCATTGTATTCGTAATGTCCAAGCCCAGAACGACCTTGAAGCTCTAATTCGTGACGCTCAACACGCATGCTTCATTGAGAATACCTTGAAAGAGGAAATGAAGTGTGGTGCTGAAACTCAGTTAGTGATTAAATCGAATGGTATTTATCACTATCTTGACCATATTTAGATCCCTAGTCGCAATAACCTCCGGGAGATATTGTTGACTAAAGCTCACAAATCTCGATACTCCATTCACCCTGGGGCCGACAAGATGTACCAGGACCTCCGTTCTAGGTATTGGTGGCCGGGCATGAAGAAGGATCACACTCTGTATGTTTCGAAGTGCTTAACTTGCTCGAAAGTTAAAGCAGAACATCAACGACCCTCTGGTTTACTCGAATAACCCGAAATCCCAACGTGGAAATGGGAAAGTATAGCTTTGGATTTTATTACAAAACTCCCCCGAACGCCTTATGGTCACGATAGCATTTGGGTTATCGTTGATCGTCTTACGAAATCTGCTCATTTTATTCTGATACGAGAAGATTTTAAGGTTGAACAATTAGCACGAATCTATACCGACGAAGTCATCTGTCGACACAGGACTCCTCGTGACATCATCTCTGACCGCGATGGTCGTTTCACCTCACATCTCTAGGAGACATTTCAATCCGCTCTCGGTACGACTCTCAATCTCAGTACCGCATTCCATCCCCAAACCGACGGTCAGACTGAGCGCACGATCCGCACCCTCGAAGACATGCTTCGTTCGTGCGTTATAGATTTTGGTGGTAATTGTGATTCACATTTACCCTTAGTAGAATTTTCGTACAATAACAGTTATCACGCTAGTATTCAAATGGCACCCTTTGAGGCACTATATGGTAGAAAATGTCAATCGCCTATTGTTTGGCACGAGATCGGAGACGCACAGATCACTGGTCCCGAGTTAATACAAGAAATGACAGTCAAGATTCTCCAAATAAGAGACAATATTCTGAAAGCTCGGAGTCATCAAAAGAGCTACGCCGATAAACGCCGCAAGCCCCTAGATTTCGAAGTTGGCGATCACGTCCTCTTAAAGGTTTCACCTTGGAAAGGGGTGATCCGATTCAGCAAGAATTGGTAAAGTGGCCTACCGACTCGAATTACCTGTTGAACTCAGCAACGTACACCCGACCTTCCACATCTCAAACCTCAAGAAGTGTCTAGCTGAAGAAAATCTTCATGTACCCCTTGAAGACTTGTAAATAAACGAGACGCTGCACTTTGTGGAAAAGCCAGTAGAAATCATGGATTGAGAAACCAAGAAACTTCGACGCTCTCGCATTCCCATAGTCAAGGTTAGATGGGAAGGCAAACGCGGTGCCGAGTTCACTTGGGAACTCAAGAGTGATATGAAAGCTAAATATCTACAACTCTTTGTTACGTCTACTACTTAATTTCGGGATTAAATTCCCTAAAGTAGGGGAGACTGTAGCAACCCAAACGTTTGATTGTTCTTTGTTACTGTTATGTCACTCGTAAACGCTTGTACTCTGAGATTCCATGACCACAATGGTTAAACTATACTTTAAACGCATTTATAACACATTTTATCGCATCTAAACGCTTACTATTTGAATGCTTATCGCAACGCAAACACAACGCAAATTCGAAACACGGACTTGTTTATATCATTGTGTTATTTATGTGTTTACTTCGTTAATATGTTATTTGAGAATCAACGCATCGCATAAAACGCTCAAACGCTCGCTCTCGCACCTCGATTTATCACACCGAAATGCAATGCAACGTAACATTTAATATCTCGCTAAAATACCTAAAGTACACGCACTAAATAATGCAACAAAACGCACCTAACGAACGTTCAACACGCGAAACAGAAGTTTTCCACACCCAACTGGTCTCCTCGTACGAAGACACCCGGCTTTGTACGGAGCCACTGGCTTCGTACGAAGGCAGGATCTTCGCATAAGACCACCAGCTCACTTCTATAAATACCTAGCCACTCTCACTCATTCTAACTTGCTGCCATTTCATCTAAAACGCTCCCGAATTGCTGTCCATTCGATTTTCAAGTAAGATTTATCATTTTTACACGTTACACAACTATTTCCACTGCGATTTTCCACACGTTTATATTCGATTTCATCAAAACTCCACTCTTTTCATCTAAACTTCATCTCTCATCTAAAACCAATTTATTTATGAAGAACTTCATTCTTTTTACAAAAACCTTCGTCTTTTTCATCAAATCTTCTTATTTCACTAGGGATCTACACTTGAACGAGTGATTTGGGACTAGCCATGGCTTCCCATGTTGTAGATCTGAAGATCTTGCACTCATCAAGTGTTTATTCCAAGTGCAAACCCTTTTTAAACATGATTTTTACACAAAACGGACCAAAACCGACACAAATTTTGTTCACTGGATAGTGGGATGAAGTGGTGTCAAAACCATCATGAAAAGAACTCGAAAATACATCAGTTTTAGGCGAAAACACAATTCTGAATGCATAAACAGCCACGTTTACGAGCCAGATTATCCTGTGCGAAGCCCCGGCTTCGTACGAAGGCATTGCCTTCGTACGAAGGCACACCTGGCTTCGTACGAAGGCACTGACTTTGTACAACCCAGCCCAAGTTCTCATCCGTGACTCAAACAAAGACCTCTCCGACTCTAAGTTTAAACAGTAGCTTAAGGTTGGAGGGATGAACACTTGATTTCTCGAAGCAAGACGCGAAGAACACTCGATTTTGGATACGGAAACAAGCTGCCAGAACGAATACACTAGCTTCGTACGAAGGCACTGCCTTCGTACGAAGGCACCCCTTCGTACCAAGAATCTGTTTCCCACCTGACACTTTGATTTTGACTGTTTCAGCACTTTGGAGGACTTACTCTTTTGTTCCCGTACGCAGGCTAATCCGGCGCTCCCTTCAATCCATTCCAGGCCGTGTTTACTGTTAAATATGCACTGTGAGTAAACTCAACACCTGTTTATTCAGTGGTTGTTAAGGATCACATACTTTACTTCACATGTTCGCTTTGGTGAACACGTGTCACGCATACTCTAGTCGCAGTCATGTGGTTAGCTTGTATCATTGTTGATAGCTTACATGATTCACCATCTTACGTGTTACATGCTGGTTATGCATAAACGCTTTTCTACTATACTTATGCTAAACTTGTATATTAACCTTTACATTATTGTATTGACTTTATTTAACGTATGTGACAGGTTGATGGATTATTTGCTGTAGATGGATAGGATTGCTAGACACCCACATAAAAATCTAAGTTGTCGGATTTGTTTTGTTTGAGAGACGTGAAATATGTCATGACTTTTTGTGAAATATTTGTTTAATAGTATGGGATATTGAACTTGTTAAATATTGTCGCTAAATTAGTCGTTATGGATTCTCTTGAACAATCTGATTCGCTTAGTGTCGCCCCCCGATGATTATGCCATCGGTTGGGGTGTGACAATGACCCTGTGATCAGCATGAGTGCCTTATGCCAGGAAGTGGTTACTTTTCACAGTCGAAGCAATATTGCATCTCTAGATTTCCTGAAATGTTTGCATGAACTGTGCAAGCTAAGAAGAAAGTCCTTTCTAGAAATAGGTTTAGCCACAATATAGCACCAGGAACCTATAGAATAATTAGAGCAGTTTTAGTTGTGGATGAAGTTGTAGTTAATGTAACACATATGTTCAGGACTATAATCTTACGTAGCTAAAAGTACTACTCAATGCATATAGTCTTCCCAATGATTCAGATTGGTTATTGATGGATTCCAAACCAATGTATTAAGTAGTATATTTAACTATGGCAGGTTACATTCATGAAAACATCTGTTACATAAACTACAACATCATCCACAGCTATAACGACTTTTTTTCAGTAGGTGTCTGGTGATATATGGTGGCTAAACCTATTTTTTTTAAAAGACGTTCTTTTTGGCTTCCATAGTTCAAGCAAACGTTTAGGAAATCTTGAGAATTAGTAATGCATCGACTGTGAAAGGTCAGCATGCAACCACTGCCTTACGGCATACACTCATATTGATCAAACGGTCCTAACCATTTACATAGATGCCTGTAAAGAGGTATTTTCCCTCCATGAAATAAATAGATATATTGATTACTCAGGAAAACAAGTTTAATTCTCTTTTTTCCCAAATACAGTTGGGTTAAGCTGAGCTATTTTCATTGATATGGTTCGTGGTTTATGATTTTTGTTTATAAGGCATTAGAAAATGGATAAGTTGGTATAAGAATACAAACATGTTTACTACTTTTGTACTAACTCATTGATTGCATTTGGGATAAAGAAAAGTTTACATGTATTCCTAAGCAATTAATGTCTATTTATTTTATCGTGGGCAACTGCCTCTTTACAGACAAATCTGTAAATGGTTATGACCCTGTGATTAGCATGAGTGCCTTCTGCTAGACAGTGGTTGCATGCCGACTTTTCACAGTCGAAGCATTAATGCATCTCTAGATTTCCTAAAATGTTTGTGTGAACTCTTCAATCCAAGAAGAACGTCCTTTCTAGAAATAGGTTTAGCCATAGTATAGCACTAGTCACCTATAGAATAATTAGAGCAGTTTTAGTTGTGGATGAAGTTGTAGTTAATGTAACACATATGCTCAGGACTACAATCTTACGTAGTTAAAAGTACTACTCAATACATATAGTCTTCCCAATGATTCAGTTTGGTTATTGACGGGTTCCAAACCAATGTATTGAGTAGTACATTTAACTATGGCTGGTTACAGTCATGAAAACATTTGTTACATAAACTACAACATCATCCACAGCTCTTGTCACACCCCGACCACGTAAATCAACAAATCGTGGCGGAAACGTTGGGGAGTGTTGTAACAGAATCATTGTTTCACAACACATGGAATTTAGAATATTGTTTTATTACATAAAAAGTTACATTGTCTTGGAATTTGATCAACAAATAGTACAATTGCCATTCATGTTTTTTTATAATTACTAAGTCCCATGTCCATCCTATGTAAAGCAATCAACAGTCGTCACGAAATAAAACCTGAAACATATGTGAAAGTAAATACGTCAGCATAAAAATGCCTGTGAGTAACATAGGTTTTGTGAATTAGATTCATGGCTTTGGATCATATAAGAAAAGATTATATGTTTATAAAAGTAGCCATGAATCCTTGATAAAAGTTTGGTTTCTAGAACACTTCGCATTGATATAAAAGTTATAGTATACATAAAAATATGCCTTGGTTTTAAGAAAGTCGGATAAGTAATATATTAAAATATATTTTAGTTTCAAAACAGTTAAACAGATAGTATATCAAATATACTTTAGTTGTTAAAATAATAGTTTTCGGTAGTATATCATAAGTATACTTTGGTTTAGTAAATAACATATCAACTATGTTTTAGTAAATAACAAAATATATGTTGGATTTGTACATAGTATATCAAATTTTACTTTAGTAAATAATAGCATATCAAATTATGCTTTAGCAAACAGTATCACGTTGGTAGTATATAGAAATATACCATAAATCGCGATTTAGCAATACATTCAAACCTTAGTGCATCAAACTACACTTTAGAGACTATAGAAATACCACAAAGGCAAATTCTATTTGGATGAAATTCGGTTTCTGACATTCCATACAACAGGAATGGGGTGTCTAGTCCTATAGCGCTATATCGTACTACCAATCGGCTTGATCATTGTTAATGAATGTATAAATAATAGTATAAATGAACAATTAGTTCTAACAAACCTTGGAAATCAGTCGTTTAAACCATAGATAATAGTTCAATTCGTCAAAAGATAGTACTTATGCATGTGAAATCATATAGTCGAAATCATGAAAATAGTGAATAGGCACATATGAATCACCCCAAAACATTTGAAAACGTAAAAGAGGGGAACTATGTACTCACCTTTGGGTGCGTTTTTATATGTTAACACAATCCCTCAAATTGTTTATTCGTCCTAAATTAAATAAGAATGATTTAATAATCAAAAACCCACAAAAATACATAAGTTTCTCCGATACTTAGAATTTTCACATAACTTTGTGATCTTCTCGAAAAGTTATTATTTTTTATTATATTGGTGTATTTATGCATATATGAGTTCATATATATATTTTAAGAACTTTGCGACTTGAACAATTTTATTGGTGATTCTCATCATGTTGTAAGCAATATATCTACGATTTGCGCGTCGTAATATATATACTCAAACGTAACATACTAATAATAGCGTAATACACATAATCTTGTCAAGTATTAACATGTCATCACACACATATTTATAAAACACATAACACATTGTAACACATAAAATTTACCTATGAACAACCCATTATAGTGTATGTCGAAAAACACTTATTTTAGCGATTCGGTAACATTTTTGGGCGTCGGAAGTCACGTATGAATAACCAAACACCAAGTAAACTTAATATAAGTTAAAATACTTATTTTTATATCAAAAATATCAGTTTACTTACTGATCTAAAACAGTTTTATAAAAATCCTCCGAAAAGCCGATTTTTAACCGTTTTAGCGCATAGTTTTGCATCAAACGTTACCCTAACCATCCCAAATCGAAACGACTTGATATTTTAACATAACCCATGTTATTTACTAAATAAAATAGTGGTTATACTCATGATAGTGCAGGTCTCACATAAAACACATACATCATGCAAATTTCACATATTTTACCACTTTTTAAGCTATACGTACAACATGCAAAGCTATTAAACCCATGTCAAAGTTTCATGCCCTTATAATATACCAAATAATGTTATTTTTAGTGTTTATAATCAAATATGCATCTTATTCATGTTTATTTTCTAATTTAATGGAACATTTATCATATCATACACAAATCATCAAACACTTGCACTTTAACTATCATTCAAGAACAAGCAACAACCTAAACATGTACTTACCAATGATCAAGCTCAAATCTCACACACACACACACACACATATATATATATATATATATATATATATATATATATATATATATATATATATATATATATATATATATATATATATATATATATATATATATATGTACGGTTATATATACATATATATCACCACCATTTTTTTTACTTGTATCAAGACTCATTTCTTTTTAGATTTCAAGTTTGTGAAAATTCCAAGATTCAAGAGAAACTTCAAATCATCAAGAACAACCAAGAATCAAGAGTATGATTTAAACATAAATGTTATACCTTCAAGATTTAAGTAAGTTTTTGGATGAGATTTTGATGATATGGAGCTTGAGATCACTTGAAAGCACCTTGGAAACTCCTTTAGATCTTCACACCAACTTGAATCTAGCTTGGAATGGAGCTTGATCTTCAAGAACAAAGTTGCAAGGTTGAAGATGGGAGTGGTGATGGTGGTTACGGTTGGGAGAGAGAGAGGAAGGGAGCGGAGTGGTGAAGTGTTGTGAAGTGGTGATATTTATAAGCATGCCATATCTTCCAAGATCTTAAAAAATCTCATAGAATCCAAGAAATATTACATAATATCTAAATATATATTGGCAAGATTTGAAGGATTTAGCAAGATTTCATAAAATCAAAAGTGGGCCCCCATGACCGTCCACTATATGGGGGGGGGGTAAAGTGTAAGTTTTTAAATGGTAAGAATAGATAAAATAGGTATTTAACTGGGTACCGGGTATTTTATCTAGCGTTTAAATCCCGGTTTATGGCGTTCTAAATTATTTTTATTATTCTATTAAAATAAACTCGCCAAAATATTACTGAAATAAATTTCAGTTGCCGAGACTGGCTGTGTATAAGCACTGTGTTGCGTAGTAACACGCGGTACGCGCTTTAAACTTGAAAAATAACGTTTTCAAGCGTTTTAATTTATTTTTCAACACGAACCTGATTAAAAATAAAATTTTAATCATAATAGAATATTTTTAGGATTTAAATATTATCCGGGCGGTCACCAACGTTCATTTCACAGTTTTGTCGCAATTAGTTCTTTTGTTCAAATAAACATGTTTTTGCCATACCGAATCCTTCGAACTTCTTTCTAAGTTATGTAAAGGGTATTTAGGGTATGTTTGGCTTATGTCACAGTTCCGGAGTGTACGTCGCGTTAAACTGATTATGTTCACGTAATGGTTTACGATTTCACTTCCAGAACAGGTTTGAGAGTTCGGAATTGAACAATGATTGAAAACGTACTAATGTCACAAATAATTAAACAAATATTGAAATTAAAACGTCATATTTCATTAAACACAAAGTTTTTCGGAACAGTACAAGGTTAAAATATATAGATGTCATAGTCTCCCCTACTTTTGGAAATTTCGTCCCGAAATTTAATTAGAGGAAACTTCCGAAGGCAACTGTGATGGTTTCACCTAAGTAAAACTCTAGGCCATGTTTGGATTCTTAGCGAATTTGTCAACTGTCAAAGTGAAGTCCTTGTAGTAACAAAACATGGAGTTTCGAACTATGGACAGAAGAACGTTTCTTATGAAGACTGTCATAGGAAACTTGTGTGTGCTTGAAAACAGAGTCGGAGAGTGTAAGATAAAATAACATTGGTCAAGGTCCAGGACTTCTAGTAACTTAAATAACGCTATGTTCATAATGTAATAAGGAACACTTATATATAGGAAGTACTAGCGGCGTATCCACCATGCTCCTTTCGACATTGTTCCCGTTTCGTTATTCTCATCACTATAGGTCTTAACACATAACAAAACTTGCTGTGGTTTCTGTGCACTGAATTCCATAATTATGTATGCATCCATAATTACGTAATTCCTTGCACAATCCGCATAGTTCATTTTATGATGTGTAGGGGAAAAATATCAAACGAACAAACATGAAATGTCTTGACTAGACCACTAAAGGATCTTTTTAACTAGATCAACGAACGATCTTTTTAACTAGATCAACACATGATCTCCTTAACTAGACTGTCGTACGATCTCCTTAAATAGACCACTTAAGGGATCTTTTCAACTATATCATCACATGATATTTCTAACCAGAATTTTGAATCAATCGTTTTAACTAGACCACTAAAGGGGTCCAATTATAGAGTAGTACTTTATAATCCAAGGGTCTTAACTATTACTTAGAAGCCCATTAAGGATTTAAAGTCGTACCTTTGGATATCCTACTATGAATCCCTCATATGAAGATATGGAAGATTCTATGAGGATTTGGATAATGAATATTCGGATAACACAAAAACACAAGAGATAAAAGAAATCGCATATGCACATAATCACATAATTGTATCAGTTTTGTAAAATATACTTGAAACAACAAATTTTATTTATATATAACAACTGAATTATTCCAAACGTCAAAGGATAACGAACAAAGAAATACAAAAGACTAATTGTTCAGTGCTACATTGTCGTTCGCGTTTGCCTCGTTTATGTTGAACACTCGTCCACGCGCTGGGTTTGCGTTAACAAGTCTTGGGCAATTGTTTCGGTAGTGAGTAAGGTCACCACAGTTATAACACGACCCAGGAGGGAACTGTGCTTGAGCAACAGCAGGATTTGCAGCAGCTTGGTTTTGGTTGGCATAACGACAGGTATTGATCAAATGTCCCAATCGCCCACAGTGGGTACATTTGTGACACTGTACTTGCTCCAGATGATGACGGTTGCATTTGTTGCACAAAGGTGCAGTACCAACATAGTTTTTCTTTGTACGAGGTTGTGCTGGCTGATTTGGTGCAACCTGATTGTTCTGAGCAGTTATTGCGCAGTTTTGTGAAGCCTTGCGCTTCTTCTTCTTGGATGTCTCAGCCTGTCTATCCTTTGGTTCTTCTTGTGCAGACTTGTCAGATGGTTTCGGGTCGCCCTTCCGAAAAAGCTTACCTTTCCTGATCTGGGATTCAGTCAGGGTAGCAGACAAGTCAATGGCCTGTCTGACGGTAGTAGGGTTGCTGCCAGTAACGATATCCTGAACTAAGTCAGGAAGACCATCAATGTACTTTTCAATCGCCTTCTCCACAGGCGTAACCATAGCAGGACATAACAGGCTCAGCTCCTCATAACGATCAGTATAGGCTCGATGTTCACCACTGTCTTGCTTCAAATCGTCGAATTCTCTTTCCAACGCTCTAAGCTCATGACAAGGACAAAACTCCTTCATCATTAGAGCTCGAAGCTCCTCCCAAGTTTGAGCTAGTGCTACATCGGCACCCCTATCACGCATCACCCCATTCCACCATGTAAGAGCACGCTTCTCAAACACACTGGATGCAAACTCAACCTTACGCTCATTCGGACATTGCACATACCGGAATGTGGTCTCTAAACTTTCAAACCATTGCAGGAGCGCGGTTGCTCCTTGAGTCCCAGAAAACTTCAAAGGTTTAGCAGAGTTGAATGTCTTAAAGTTGCACGGAACAGGTGCGTTGTTGTTGTTGTTTGCTTGGTTTAACTGGGTAACTAGGTTCAGGAGTACAACAGTGATTTGCTGAGTGATCAAGGCTGCCATTGCGGCGTCTTGAGTTTGATCACGTCGAGGAGGAATCTAAAAGAAAAGGGAACACAAGGAAATGTGTGAGATTGACATAGAACAATCAAAAGGAGTATTGAAAACATCAACGAAACGAAGGAAGGTGGTCATTTGTTCGTTACTTAAAACAAACAAACAACATAGTGACTAATCAAAGTAAAGAGGTCTACATAATGCATAATGAAGACATGCTTTAGCCTATAAGTGGACACTCACCCCAAGAGTTCCCAGGTAAGAGTGACTGGTCCGATTATGTGGATTTGTACGAACACTCTAGCCTTAGACAGAAAACTCTGGGTACAGGCACCCACCCTTCTGGATTACACATGTTCACATTATTAAGACTCAAACTTTGACGAGATTTGAAAACTTTAAAGGCGTAAAGCCTAAAAACTAATCATCTAAGGATAGATGATCGATTTTCAAATGGAATTGAGATTTGTGTACTTGTTTTGGTAATCACCTAAGGATAGATGGTAATATTGTTTTAGGATCTAAACACAAGGTAACTTGTGTTAGGGTTCTAGGAAGGTTATAGTCTAGGTCAAAATTTTACTAATAACCTAATTCCCAATAACCATGAGCTCTGATACCAACTTTTCTGTCACACCCCGACCACGTAAATCAACAAATCGTGGCGGAAACGTCGGGGAGTGTTGTAACAGAATCATTGTTTCACAACACATGGAATTAAGAATATGGTTTTATTACATAAAAAGTTACATAGTCTTGGAATTTGATCAACAAATAGTACAATTTCCGTTCATGTTTTTTTATAATTACTAAGTCCCATGTCCATCCTATGTAAAGCAATCAACAGTCGTCACGAAATAAAACCTGAAACATATGTGAAAGTAAATACGTCAGCATAAAAATGCCTGTGAGTAACATAGGTTTTGTGAATTAGAATCATGGCTTTGGATCATATAAGAAAAGATTATATGTTTATAAAAGTAGCCATGAATCCTTGATAAAACTTTGGTTTCTAGAACATTTCGCATTGATATAAAAGTTATAGTATACATAAAAATATACATTGGTTTTAAGAAAGTCGGATAAGTAATATATTAAAATAGATTTTAGTTTCAAAACAGTTAAACAGATAGTATATCAAATATACTTTAGTTGTTAAAATAATAGTTTTCGGTAGTATATCTTAAGTATACTTTAGTTTAGTAAATAACATATCAACTATGTTTTAGTAAATAACAAAATATATGTTGGATTTGTACATAGTATATCAAATTATACTTTAGTAAATAATAGCATATCAAATTATGCTTTAGCAAACAGTATCACGTTGGTAGTATATCGAAATATACCATAAATCGCGATTTAGCCATACATTCAAACCTTAGTGCATCAAACTACACTTTAGAGACTATAGAAATACCACAAAGGCAAATTCTATTTGGATGAAATTCGGTTTCTGACATTCCATACAACAGGAATGGGGTGTCTAGTCCTATAGCGCTATATCGTACTACCAATCGACTTGATCATTGTTAATGAATGTATAAATAACATTATAAATGAACAATTAGTTCTAACAAACCTTGGAAATCAGTCGTTTAAACCATAGATAATAGTTCAATTCGTCAAAAGATAGTACTTATGCATGTGAAATCATATAGTCGAAATCATGAAAATAGTGAATAGGCACATATGAATCACCCCAAAACATTTGAAAACGTAAAAGAGGGGACCTATGTACTCACCTTTGGGTGCGTTTTTATATGTTAACACAATCCCTCAAATTGTTTATTCGTCCTAAATTAAATAAGAACGATTTAATAATAAAAAAACCCACAAAAATCCATAAGTTTCTCCTATACTTAGAATTTTCACATAACTTTGAGATCTTCTCGAAAAGTTATTATTTTTTTATTATATTGGTGTATTTATGCATATATGAGTTCATATACATATTTTAAGAACTTCGCGACTTGAACGATTTTATTGGTGATTCTCATCATGTTGTAAACAATATATCTACGATTTGCGCGTCGTAATATATATACTCAAACGTAACATACTAATAATAGCGTAATACACATAATCTTGTCAAGTATTAACATGTCATCACACACATATTTATAAAACACATAACACATTGTAACACATAAAATTTACGCATGAACAACCCATTATAGTGTATGTCGAAAAACACTTATTTTAGCGATTCGGTAACATTTTTGGGCGTCGGAAGTCACGTATGACTAACCAAACACCAAGTAAACTTAATATAAGTTAAAATACTTATTTTTATATCAAAAATATCAGTTTACTTACTGATCTAGAACAGTTTTATAAAAATCCTCCGAAAAGCCGATTTTTAACCGTTTTACCGCATAGTTTGCATCAAACGTTACCCTAACCATCCCAAATCGAAACAACTTGATATTTTAACATAACCCATATTATTTACCGAATAAAATAGTGGTTATACTCATGATAGTGCAGGTCTCACATAAAGCACATAAATCATGCAAATTTCACATATTTTACCACTTTTTAAGCTATACGTACAACATGCAAAGCTGTCAAACCTATGTCAAAGTTTCATGCCCTTATAATATTCCAAATAATGTTATTTTTAGTGTTTATAATATGTTCCAAAACATTTTTGTCATACAATGATTTTTTTATCATTTCTTGAGCTTTAAATCAACATGTATTCTTATGTACAAGTGCCTAAAGCACACTATCATATCAACATCATTTTATATGAATCCAAATGCATCAAATATGCAACTTATTCATGTTTATTTGCTGATTTAATGGAACATTTATCATATCATACACAAATCATCAAACACTTGCACTTTAACTATCATTCAAGAACAAGCAACAACCTAAACATGTACTTACCAATGATCAAGCTCAAATCTCACACACGCATATATATATATATATATATATATATATATATATATATATATATATGTACGGTTATATATACATATATATCACCACCATTTTTTTTACTTGTATCAAGACCCATTTCTTTTTAGATTTCAAGTTTGTGAAAATTCCAAGATTCAAGAGAAACTTCAAATCATCAAGAACAACCAAGAATCAAGAGTATGATTTAAACATAAATGTTAAACCTTCAAGATTCAAGTAAGTTTTTGGATGAGATTTTGATGATATGGAGCTTGAGATCACTTGAAAGCACCTTGGAAACTCCTTTAGATCTTCACACCAACTTGAATCTAGCTTGGAATGGAGCTTGATCTTCAAGAACAAAGTTGCAAGGTTGAAGATGGGAGTGGTGATGGTGGTTACGATTGGGAGAGAGAGAGGAAGGGAGTGGAGTGGTGAAGTGTTGTGAAGTGGTGATATTTATAAGCATGCCATATCTTCCAAGATCTTAATAAATCTCATAGAATCCAAGAAATATCACATAATATCTAAATATATCTTGGCAAGATTTGAAGGATTTAGCAAGATTTCATAAAATCAAAAGTGGGACCCCATGACCGTCCACTATATGGGGGGGGGGGGGTAAAGTGTAACTTTTTAAATGGTAAGAATAGATAAAATAGGTATTTAACTGGGTACCAGGTATTTTATCTAGCGTTTAAATCCCGGTTTATGACGTTCTAAATTTTTTTATTATTCTATAAATATAAAATTGCCAAAATATTACTGAAATAAATTTCAGTTGCCGAGACTGGCTGCGTTGTCCGTCTTTTGCAGTATAAGCACTGTGTTGCGTAGTAACACGCGGTACGCGCTTTAAACTTGAAAAATAACGTTTTCAAGCGTTTTAATTTATTTTTCAACACGAACCTGATTAAAAATAAAATTTTAATCATAACAGAATATTTTTAGGATTTAAATATTATCCGGGCGGTCACCAACGTTTGTTTCGCAGTTTTGTCGCAATTAGTTCTTTAGTTCAAATAAACATGTTTTTGCCATACCGAATCCTTCGAAACTTATTTCTAAGTTATGTAAAGGGTATTTAGGGTATGTTTGGCTTATGTCACAGTTCCGGAGTGTACGTCGCGTTAAACTGATTACGTTCACGTAATGGTTTACGATTTCACTTCCAGAACAGGTTTGAGAGTTCGGAATTGAACAATGATTGAAAATGTACTAATGTCACAAATATTGAAATTAAAACGTCATATTTCATTAAACACAAAGTTGTTCAGAACAGTACAAGGTTAAAATACACAGATGTCACAGCTCTAACTTCTTTTTTTCGGTAGGTGTCTGGTTATATATGGTGGCTATACCTATTTTTATAAAGGATGTTCTTTTTGGCTTGCAAAGTTCACACAAACGTTTAGGAAATCTTGAGAATCAGTAATTCATCGATTGTGAATGGTCAGCATGCAACCACTGCCTTACGATAGACACTCATGTTGATGACAGGGTCCTAACCATTTATAGTGATGCCTATAACGAGGTATTTGCCCTCCATGAAATAGATAGACATATTGATTACTCAAGAGTGCATGTATAATTCTCTTCTTCCCAGATATAGTTCTTTTTGGCTTGCAAAGTTCACACAAACGTTTAGGAAATCTTGAGAATCGGTAATGCATCGATTGTGAATGGTCAGCATGCAACCACTGCCTTACGATAGACACTCATGTTGATGACAGGGTCCTAACCATTTATAGTGATGCCTATAACGAGGTATTTGCCCTCCATGAAATAGATAGACATATTGATTACTCAGGAGTACATGTATAATTCTCTTCTTCCCAGATACAGTTGGGTCAAGCAAAGTTGTTTTCATTGACATGGCTCATGGTTTATGATTTGTGTTTATGAGGCATTAGAAAATGGATAAGTTGATAGAAGAACACAAACATGTTAACTACTTTTTCACTAACTCATTGATTGCATTTGGGATAAAGAGAACTTTACCCGTATTCCTAATCAATCAATGACTGTTTAGTTTTTCATGGGAAACTGCCTCTTTATAGACATGTCTGTAAATGCTTATGACCTTGTGATCAGCATGAGTGCCTTCCACCAGGCAGTGGTTGTATGCCGACTTTTCACAGTCGAAGTAGTAGTACTTCTCTAGATTTCCTGAATTGTTTGTTTGAACTCTACAAGCCAAGAAGAAATCCCTTTCTAGAAATAGGTTTAGCCACAATATAGCAACATGCACCTATAGAATAATTAGAGCAGTTTTAGTTTTAGTTGGGATGAAGTTGTAGTTAATGTAACACATATGTTCAGGACTGCAATCTTACGTAGTTAAAAGTACTACTCAATACATATAGTCTTCCTAATGATTTAGTTCGGTTGTTGACGGGTTCCAAACCAATGTATTGAGTAGTACATTTAACTATGGCAGGTTACAATCATGAAAATATCTGTTACATCATCCACAACTATAACTTCTTTTTTTCTGTAGGTGTCTGGTTATATATGGTGGCTATACCTATTTTTATAAAGGACGTTCTTTTTGGCTTGCAGAGTTCACACAAACGTTTAGGAAATCTTGAGAATCAGTAATGCATCGAATGTGAAAGGTCAGCATGCAACCACTGCCTTACGACAGGCACTCATGTTGATGACAGGGTCCTAACCATTTATAGAGATGCCTGTAAAGAGGTATTTTCCCTCCATGAAATAAATAGACATATTGATTACTCTGGAGTACATGTATAATTCTCTTCTTCCCAAATACAGTTGGGTCAAGCTAAGCTGTTTTCATTGATATGGTTCATGGTTTATGATTTGTGTTTATAAGGCATTAGTAAATGGATAAGTTAGTAGAAGAATACAAACATGCTTACTACTTTTGTACTAACTCGTTGATTGCCTTTGGGATAAAGAGAACTTTACCCGTATTCCTAATCAATCAATGTCTATTTATTTTTTCATGGGAAACTGCCTCTTTACAGACATGTCTATAAATGGTTATGAACCTGTGATCAGCATGAGTGCCTTCTACCAGGCGGTGGTTGCATGCCGACTTTTCATAGTCGAAGCAGTAGTGCTTCTCTAGATTTCCTGAAATGTTTGCGTGAACTGTGCAAGCCAAGAAGAAAGTCATTTCTAGAAATAGGTTTAGCCACAATATAGCACCAGACACCTATAGAATAATTAGAGAAGTTTTAGTTGTGGATGAAGTTGTAGTTAATGTAACACATATGTTCAGGACTCCAATCTTACATAGTTAATAGTACTACTCAATACATATAGTTTTCCCAATGATTCAGTTTGGTTATTAATGGGTTCCAAACCAATGTATTGAGTAGTACATTTAACTATGGCAGGTTACATTCATGAAAATATATGTTACATAAACTACAACATCATCCACAGCTATAACTTTTTTTTTCTGTAGGTGTCTACTTATATATGGTGGCTATCCCTATTTTTATAAAGGACGTTCCTTTTGCCTTGCAGAGTTCACACAAACGTTTAGGAAATCTTGAGAATTAGTAATGCATCGACTATGAAAGGTCAGCATGTAACCACTGCCTTACGGCAGACACTCATGTCGATGACAGGGCCCTAACCATTGATAGAGATGCCTGTAAAGAGGTATTTTCCCTCCATGAAATAAATAGACATATTGATTACTCAGGAGTACATGTATAATTCTCTTCTTCCCAAATACAGTTGGGTCAAGCTAAGCTGTTTTCATTATTATGGTTCATGGTTTATGATTTGTGTTTATAAGGCATTAGAAAATGGATAAGTTGGTAGAAGAATACAAACATGTTTACCACTTTTGTACTAACTCATTGATTGCATTTGGGATAAAGAGAACTTTAGCAATATTCCTAATCAATCAATGACTATTTATTTTTCATGGGAAACTGCCTCTTTACAGACATGTCTATAAATGGTTATGACCCTATGATCAACAAGATTGTCTTCTGCCAGGCAGTGGTTGCATGCCGACTTTTCATAGTCGAAGCAGTAGTGCTTCTCTAGATTTCCTGAAATGTTTGCGTGAACTCTGCAAGACAAGAAGAAAGTCATTTCTAGAAATAGGTTTAGCCACAATATAGCACCAGGCACCTATAGAATAATTAGAGAAGTTTTAGTTTTAGTTGTGGATGAAGTTGTAGTTAATGTAGCATATATGTTCAGGATTGCAATCTTACGTAGTTAAAAGTACTACTCAATACATATAGTCTTCCAAATGATTCAGTTTGGTTATTAACGGGTTCCAAACCAATGTATTGAGTAGTACATTTAACTAGGGCAGGTTACATTCATGAAAATATCTGTTACATAAACTACAACATCGTCCACAGCTGTAACTTCTTTTTTTTCTGTAGGTGTCTGGTTATATATGGTGGCTATACATATTTTTATAAAGGACATTCTTTTTGCCTTGCAGAGTTTACAAAAACGTTTAGAAAATCTTGAGAATTAGTAATGCATCGAATGTGAAAGGTCAGCATGCAACCACTGCCTTACGGCAGACACTCATGTTGATGACAAGGTCCTAACCATTTATAGAGATGCCTGTAAAGAGGTATTTTCTGTCACATCCCAAAAACGTCGCAGCGGAATATTTAAACGTAGTGGAGACGGAAATTGGTGCCCACTTATATCTTGTCGGTCGATGCACTTTTTTGTTGGACATTTTGACATATTTTATAACATAAATATTAAACACTACATTTTTAAAAGTCACGACACAACCCCATAAGTTAAGTTGTTTTGATCCTCGCGGATCTTATTACAAACGTCCCATATAGTTTAAAAGTTGTCCAACATAATTAAACATAACAACATGCATCATCATCCACAAGATACGCCATGATTTCCCGAAGCCGATTTCAAGTACCTGTAGAACACGTTAAAATCAAGTGTCAACACAAAGGAAGGTGAGTTCACTTAATTGTTTACTAACAGATTTTATTTCAAGGAAAACTTTCTAATTAGGTGTTTA
Source organism: Helianthus tuberosus (assembly GCA_030545235.1). Lineage (NCBI taxonomy): Eukaryota > Viridiplantae > Streptophyta > Magnoliopsida > Asterales > Asteraceae > Helianthus > Helianthus tuberosus. The sequence continues at coordinate 125,307,332 of CM060351.1, read as the reverse complement.
TTTAAAAACAATTCAAGAAATTTTTAGAAAGTCCATTTTACTTCCTTAATAAAATCCATGGGCATCCATCGGTTCATTACTCCGACGATTGCAGTACTGCCCAGGTTTTGTATATTAAATTCTAGCGTCTATTTTCAGACTCGTATGTTAGCTAGACGATACGAACTATATATTAACCATGCAGGGATAATCAAAGCTAGACAATAAATAGAATTTTAGTTCGTCGTTTGACATTGACTTGGGGCGACCAGTCACGACGGGGTTATCAACCCGATAGATCTACCAACAATACCTCGCGTACATTACTTAAATGATTAAACGAAATCATGGGCGCAGGGTCCTACCTCAATGAACCATATGATGTCTGCCTCACGTACAATATATATATCCTACTAATATGACAATTTAATACACGATGTTGTACGAATCCCCTGATCCCCTCCCGTGAGACCAGGTCGGCATCCGTCCCAACTTTACGGTCTGTTTCTCCTCGGAAACACCGTACCATCCAAATTCCTTCCAAACATTCATTCATCAAAAATGTTTATCTCGAAACGTATGATTAATCAAACCTCATATATTTTCAACGAAAATATATATTTTATATTAAAAGGTATGTTTTAATCCAAAAACATTATTAAACCCTTTTTATTGGTGTGTTCTACCCCCAAAATATATATAAAGTAGTAAAAGAGGGGTTTAGTGACACTCACCTTTGGGTGCGTATTTTAATACCACAATCCCAGAAATTGATTATATACGTCCTAATATGGGAACAATTCTAAATCAAAATAACATTTAATCACAAAAATCCTAAGTTTCTCCGTTTCTTAGAATTATCACATAACTTTGAGATTTGATTATGTTGGCGTGTTAATATATATATGAGTCCATATATATATATATATATATATATATATATATATATATATATATATATATATATATATATATGTGTGTGTGTGTGTGTGTATATATATATATATATGTGTGTATATATATATATGTGTGTATATATATATATATGTGTGTATATATATATATATCTTTATGATTTTGTGTTTTGAACGGTTTTATTGGTGACCATTATTGTGTAAATCCATTAACTCTCCCGATTATACGTAATATATCTATGATTTACACGTCGTAACATATATATACATAAACGTTCATATAATCTAACACCGTCACACGCGAAACATTACTAACTTGACTATTTTGTCACTTTTAAAGAAAATACACATAAAACATTTCATATATACTAAATTTCATGCTCGACAAACAAGTTACACACATTTAACACAAATTTACCATTTCTACCGCACAAAACGTACATGCATACATGCATAGTCTAATTTTCCCATTATCAAGTTAGCACTTAACATGTAATCACATTTCCATGTTCAAATCACTTAATACATTTTATCTCATAAGATGCACTCAAAATTTACCCACACTCATGTTCATTGAAAAATGCATATTTTAGCGATTCGGTAACGTTTTCGGGCGTCGGAAGTCACGTATGACCAACCAAACACCAAGTAAACTTAAAATTAGTTAAAATACTTATTTTTAAACGAAAAATATCAGTTTATTTACTGATCTAATTCAGTTTTACAGAAATCACCCGAAAAGCCGATTTTTGACCGTTTTAACGCATAGTTTTGCGTTAAACGTTACCGTAATCATCCCAACTCGAAATGACTTGATATTTTAAAACATTACATGTTATTTACTGATTAAAATAGTGGTTATAATCAGATTAGTGCAGTTTTTATATAAGTCACACAAATCATGCGATTTCACGTATTTTACAACTTTTTATACACCAAGTACCACATGCAAGGCTAGTAAACATTATGACAAAGTTATATTTCATTAAACACTTCAAAATAACTTTATTTTAGTGTTTATATTCTGATCAAAATAGATTTTTATCATATCATGTTCAAATCACCTTTTTAAGTTCATATATCATCATCATCTAATCATTCAACAAGTGCAAGACACATTCCTTCACATTTATGAACTAATCAACAAATTTTGTGTGCATGCATATACATATATACATACATACGGCCACATATATACATACAAGTTTATCCATTTTATTTTTCTTTAAAAAAACCCATTTGTTTTAGTTTCAAGTTTTTGTTTAGATTCAAGAACAAGAGAAACTTCCATCATTATTTTAAAACATCAAGAATCAAAACAAGATCTATAAAATAAATTTTATACCTTCAAGATTTTAGATGGGTTTTTGAGGATAGATGGTGAGATGGAGGTTGTTCTTGCTGGAAATCACTTCCAAACCTTCTTACAAGCTTAGAATCACCATGATTAGCTCTTGATTCTTCATATTTTGATTTGGAAAATGAAATGTTGATGGGGTTTGCGGTGTTCGGCCATGAGTTGTTCAAGAGAGGAGAGAGAGTGATTTTTGAATTGTTGCTTTGGAATTGAGTATTTATGGTTGCATGCACAAGACATAATCATTTCTTATGGTTTCTAGATTGGATAAGTGTCCATGTTGCAATATTCTAGAGAGTGTGGGCAGCCCACATTGCCGCCACACGTCCCCTTCTCTCACAAAATATATATATACATACATATATTATATGCATACTAGTTCAAAAACAGGTATTTTACTGAATACTGGGTATTTTATTTAGCGTTTTAACCCCGTTTTAGTGCGTTTTAAATTATTTTTGTCATTATATAAAAATAATCACCTAAAATTATTACTGAAATAATTACCAGTTGCCTTGACTGGCTGCGTTGACGGTATTTTGTTTAATTCGCGCAGTATCGCGCGGTACGCGCTAAATTCGAAAAATAGAGTTTCTTAGCGTTTTAAATTATTTTTCCACACGGATATGATTAAAATTATTATTCTAATCATAACAGACTATTTTTAGGATTTTAACACTGATCGGGTGGTCACTGACGTTCGTTTTGTATTTTAAACGTTATGCGATAAGCGTTAGTTTTATTGTTGCCAACATAATTTCTACATACATCTAACTTTACCAACACATCAAATATCACCTATTAATATCACATTCAGTCACAATTAGTCATAGTACATGTCTACTATACATATTACGATTGTCTGGTACGGCCTGAGAGGCCGGGTGTCACAGTCTCCCCCTATTTAGGGAATTTCGTCCCGGAAATTCTACTATTTACAGGTCTCGTTTTCGCACTTGGGGGAAAGAGGTGAGGATATTTCTGTTTCATTTGGTCTTGTCACTCCCAGGTGAACTCGGGTCCACGCTTAGAATTCCAACGGACCTTGACCAACTCAATCTTACTCCTCCTGAGTTTTCCGATCCAGAACCTCTACTGGTTCTTCGATAAATCTCAGTTTATCGTCCACCCGAACCTCTCCAGGGGGTATAATTAGTGTCTCATCAGACAGACACTTTTTCAGGTTGGAGACATGAAATACATCATGGACTCCAATCAACTCCTGTGGTAACTTGAGTCTATACGCCACCGGTCCAACTCGAGAGACGACTTTGAAGGGACCTATATAGCGTGGGCTCAACTTTCCCCCCTTTCCAAACCTCACAAGGCGCTTCCATGGTGATACCTTCAGCATAACTCTATCACCAACATGAAACTCCAACGATTTCCTTCGGTTGTCTGCATAACTCTTCTGTCGATCCGCGGCAGCCTTCAGCCTATTCTTTGTCACACCCCGAAATTATCAGAGCTGGCGTGACTGGACTGGAATCTTCATTGCAAAGCGGAAGCAAATAAGCTAAGTCTTTTAGAAAATGAACGCCACTAAGTACTCGACTCGACATGGTTCTCCTATTCCAACCGTGCCATGATTTCTGAAAAGTAACCTGAGAAAGAAACATGCGAAAAATCAACATAAAGTTGAGCGAGTTCATAGTTTGTTTGTAAAAGTTTTGAAATAAATCTTTTTGAATAACCGGTTTTTGAAATAATGTTGAGAAAACGAATTTAAATTCATTTTCTTGTCAAGTTATAGGGAAACTTTGTATTTGTAACGCTTTATGTTCGTAAAACCATGTATTTGTAAACTCTTGTATTTGTAACCGTCAATGCCCACCCTGACTTTGACTTAATGCCTGCATAATTCTATGCTTTAAATTTGTATAAAACATGGTATGTAATTTATAAAGTCATGTTGAAACTGAGTTCTGTATATGTACGGAATACGAGATTGTTAATGGTTCGCGAGGCCACTAACATATGTAACGACATAGGAAGCATCCAAACCATAGGCATTTTTCTAGTTGTCGATTCACGACTGAGACACAAAAGCACTGCTTGGTACTAGTTATCACCAAGAGTGTGGCTGCCCGAAAACCCATTAGATCTAACCTTTTGTTCTGCGGTCTAGGTATATTGTTGATTAATGGTGCTTATGTTACCCTATTCGTGACATGATCTATTGTGTCATTCCTTAGTTTAATGTACCTCTTGGTACTTGTATTTTCCCGTAGTTTAGAAAACTAGAATTCGTGTGTATGCACATTTTGAAAAATACGCTTGTTTGAAAAACCGGTATAAAACATAAGCTTTTCGTAAACCATTTATGTCAGTTAAAACTTGTTTGTAAAATGGTTTAGAAATATGTAATTCTTGTATGCTTTGCTAAAAGTGCATGTCTTTCCACCCCGAAAACATTTAGAAAAATGTAAAACCGTAAAAGGTAGGGTTATGAACTCACCTGGATATTCCTGTGCAAAGCTAGCTATATACGACTTCGTGATGTCGTTTCCAAAACGTGACTCGCTAGCGTGCATTCTACAAAATTCCTAACACGGAATATCTTATAAATTTCTAAATAACGCGGTAACTAATCTACGTGTTACCGAGCTCTACCGAATCGTTAATCGAACGATTCAACGGTTAAGTTGTTAAGTTAACAAAAATGACTAAGTTAAACTTTGTCGCCCCGAGAAGTCGCTTGTGTATATAGGAATAATCGTATGAAAGTAATATATAATAAACTTGTATTATATATATTGCGTTTTGTATATGTTTGCCAAAACATATATATATGCCGTTTCGGCATTTGAAATAAATATAAAGAGTTATATTTATTTTATAGAATTATAATCGATTTGTTATATGTTTGAAAAAAATAGATAAGCTATATCTATTTTTATAAAAGGAATACGAGTCGTTTGATATTTAAAATAAATATATAACACTATATTTATTTATAATAGGATTTGTTTTGTTTACTATCGGAAATAAATATATAACTATATTTATTTTCATAAAACGAGTTCATGTTGGATATTTGAAATAAATATATAAATTATATTTGTTTTTATAAAGAATTGTCGAGATTTCAATATTTAGAATAAATATAATGACTATAATTATTCCGTAAATAATATCCGAATCGTCGTTTTGTTTAAAACAATCGTGATAACCATATTTGTTTCGCAGTTTAATTCGAATCCGTAAAGTTCCCTTTATAATAAAATATAATTTGTTTACGGGTTTTCTTAAAAAACGGGCAGAGTTTCCTCTTTTTTTGGACGGCTCCGACAACACAAGTTGTCGTTATTTTATCAAAATTCAATCGAGATTCAATCAAACTATATGTCATTTTGTCAAATATAAATCAAATGTAAACTGTAATCAGTTGGTTTGAGCTCGTATCACGTTAATAATATAAAAACCTTATGTTTAAGGTAAATAGTAATTCGTGTTACTAAAAATTCTTTACCGAGTCTTCGCGCCGCTTCCGTTGCGAGTTGACCAGCTGACTTCACCGAGTCAACCGGGTTGATCGGCTGAGTTCACTTGCTGAGTTGACCCGAGTTGACTCGGGTTTGACCGAACCCGTTGAACCTGACCCAGACCTGAGACCCGAACCGTCTGTCCTGAGAAACCCGAACCAAACCGCTCCAAAACAACCCGAACCAAACACCCGACCTTCCTGTTGTGTCAATCGAACTAGCCTTGAAGCTGAACCATCACTGGACCGAAGCCCGAGATACACCACCGCTGCTGCCTTACCGTTGGCCGATAACCCGACGGCTCCGCCGTCCTACCGGTGCCGGCCACCACAATCGTCATCAGTCATTAATAATGAACCAACACCAATTTTGAGCAAACAGAAGATTAAAGAAATAGGAGTGGGGGATGGTTACCGTGAAACCCATCGGACTCCTCTATCACCGCTGCCGTAGCGGTGGCTCCGCCGCCTATCTCCGTCGCTTACCTCCGCCGTTCTCTCTCTCTCTTATCTCTCTGATCTCGATCTCTCTCTCGTGCTCGAGCCTTCCTTCGCCATCACCGTCTCCGCCGGAGCTCCGCCGCTGGTTAGCCGGCTCCGATCGCCGGTCGTGTGCTGTGAAAAGAGAGAGCTGGGTGTGTGTGTATGGGATTGAACATTGTGTGTGGGTATGTATGTAATCGAGAGGGAGAAAGGGGTTTTTTTTGGTGCTTGTTTGTGTGTGGTTTATTTGTGTATGTATATAATTGTCTGCACATTTGATGGGTAAGGGAGGGGGTATGGGTTTTATATATAGAGGTGTGGAGATAAATCTCTTATAGAGATTTGATAAGATTTTTAGAGATTTTGTAAGATTTATAGAGATTTTATAAGATTTTGTATGGATTTTGCAAGATTTTCAAATCTTGTAGAGATCTTGATAAGATCTAATATATTATGTGCAGGTTTAGGCTTGTGGGTTTTGGGCTTGGGCCCACAAGCCCATCTCATGTGTAAGTGGCCCATAATTCCTACGAGACCCGATATCGCAACCCAAACTCCATAAGTGTCAAAAGCATAAAATTTTCGTGTAACATCCATATTTGTCGGTGTCGTCAGTATTTTGTACGGTTTCAGTTTATTACCGTTTAATTTGCAACAGTATCTCCGCAGATCGTCACACGCACACTGTAGAACCGCATAAGCGTTCCTAAGCTTACTGAGGGACTAGTTAAGTTAATTTGCGTCGTGAACACTATTCATTATCGCGTTAATAACCTGTTAATCACGTAATTAAGAGCCGTAAATTACCGGTTGTCACATTCTCCCCCTGTTAATGAAATTTCGTCCTCGAAATTTAGACTACGTTAACTCCTTAGAGTTATGTTATGCGTAAGTAAATACGAATAATGTCAAAGGGAACGAGATATACTGATACAGTCAGCAATGTGACCAAGTTAACAGGGGTCCAACAAAAAGAGGAATTTCAACCAATAGAATTCCAAGTGGACGTTTTCAATATGCAAATGAATTCTAGAAACGATAACATCCACTAAATGGAACTTAGAATCAACAAGTTCAATGAAATAGTTTTGTAGGAGGTTATCCGAATGAGTCGATCAGAAGAGCTCGAATCCGAATCAAAGGCGGAATCAGTGAAACGGACGTAGAAACAGCTTGATATACTTATAATATGTCTCTATTATTGATTTGAAAGAGTTATAGCACCTGGACACAATTTGGCAGCACTTCGGTACCAAATCAGAAAAGCATACAACTGATTTCGCATGAACCCCTATATATACTAGACCTAATTCCGCATGAACACTACTGAAGTAGAATTACCTACACGCGGAATCTAATTCCGCACGATATTACACTAAGACACTTCAAGCGGAATTACCTCAAGACCTTAATTCTGTACGGAATTAACCTATGCACTTTCATGCGAAATTACCCAAACACTTGTTTTCTTGAACTACGTGCACTGACATGATACAAGACGAAGTCAACAGACATAGTGCACTAACAGACTCCCCCTTGGATGTTGACGAAGTCTTCAGTGTCTAATCTTCAGCATGACACATCTTCAGTCTTGATCAGTGTTTTTGCTCTATCCAAATTGTCTTACACTATAAGCATCCTCCAATCTTTATCTTCTACCATCAGCTTCAGGCTCCCCCTTTCGTCAAGCTTCCGTGCTTTGGGATCGTCACCTAGCTTTCCATCTACAAGCTCCCTCTTGCTTCAAGCTTGTCTTCAGACTCCCCCTTAGACTCAACTGTCGGGATCGTAATCTGGAATACCTGCAATCCTCAAACATTTATAAATACAATGTTTTGAAATTCAATTATCCAGAAATCGTAATCTGGCTCTTTTAAACTCTTTAACTACTCCCCCTATCAACAAACTTTCAAAATTTTGGCAGTTTCAGTGAAACGGATCGGAAACTGGCTCTTTAACAATATAAGCATCCAAATCCCTCACAGTTAATCATCCAAGTCCAAACTAATGACCTTGGAGATATCACAAATTGTTTTGATTTTAAAAAATTCAAGTTTAAAATTAATGAACTTGTTTTATTTTTAGAAACACAATCAGCTTACTTAGATTTTAACACTCAGCATTTCAGACATCAGTTGTCAAAAATAAAGCAGAATCAAAAATCTTTTTGTATTTTCTGAAATATAAAGCAGTAAAGAAATATTTACAAACATATTTACACACAATATTTTTGTTTGAGTTTGCGTCAGAGGATCATATCAGTTTCTGACAAGTCACAAGTACCGTTGAGCTTAGTTACACATTAAGAATTAAACAATTCACTTAGATTGTCGATATACTGATCCACTTAAATTTTCATACAAAGTTCAACTGATTCAGGATACGAATTAGGTGTATTAAGAACTTAAACTCATTCATGTGTCCCACCTCTTGAATATACTCCCGTATCCAGATCCCAATATTCAGTCTTACAGGTGAGTATACCTAGATGATATCTGTAAGGGGTTAAATTGCGAAAACTGTGAGAGCTCAGGTCAGAACTTCCGTTCAGCAGAGAGATGACGGCTTCGACTTTTGGTGTGTCCCCTTTAGAGGATCTTTTCTTCAACAGCAATGATTATCAATTTTATTGTTTCATCATTTTTGCTGAGGGCAGCGCTATGTTTCAAGCAAGCGTAAAGTATTATATGGGGACTAGGCCATTGCTTCTGCAAAATCAGAAGTCCCGGGATAATACCCCAGATATCACTAAGCATAAAGACCTAGTATCTCAGAAAGAGGGGTCATTCAAATGAGATTTCAGGGGTTACCTATATATCCAAGTAGTGTTCCCCAAGAAATAAGCAAGTTTGAATTTATGTTTATATCCCGAAAAGTTTACTAAATGTATAAAAACCTATCGGCATATCATCAGTGAGACTGTTTAACGCTATTTAATCATTACATTTCTTTAGCATACTGTAACTATCTACTGATGTACTATCATTTCCTCTTTTTACGCAAAACTCAATTTTTTGAATTTTATCATGTTTTTGACTTTTTCAAATTTTCAAATGTTTTTGTATTTTCTAACAACAATACTCCCCCTAAAATGCAAAACCATTTAAAGAAAATTTGACAACCAACACTGATAGCTTTGTCTCGCCATCCATTTTCTGCTAATGTGCTCTGTTTTGCGAAAAAAAAATAATGTACCCCCATGATTTACAACCCATTGATTTTCGACACTTAGAAAACCATTTTTCAATTTTGTGAAAGTAATCATGTTTGTTCAGCCGTGAGGGTTTCGGCGTATTCAAGTAACATATTTTTTATTTTATTTTTTAATTTTTAACAAAATAAAAACATATTTTTGGTTTTCCAAAATTTTTCAATTTTTATGGTTTTTGAAATATTGTTTATTTATGTACAGACAACAAACAAACTCCCTGTTTCAACCAACACAGAGTTCAGCAGCCTCCTCTCCTCGTTGTGCCAGGCTGCTCCAACTTCCATTTTCACAATCTTTGGTTTTGTTGAGCACCTGCACATTCAAACTACTTGATTACTTGAACAATTTAGCCCAGGTTTGTTGAACCTTAGGCATTCCAACACAATAAACTTCATTCAATGTCGGAAATTCTTTTTCATCATTCATAAAGACTTTATCAATTTTTACTTCAACTTTTTCGTCATTAACCAAAGCAATTTGTTTCTTAGCACTCCATGTTTGACCTTTCGGAGTACCTCGTTTGTAAAAATGTGACTCTTTTTGAACTTTTTGAACTTTTTGATTTTGAACAACAACTTTTGGTTTCCAAAACTCATTCGGTTTTGTCATATCAACTGATGTTTTCCAACTTTGAGTTGTTCTGAATCTGGGTGTGTGAGAATTCCAGGTCTGTCTTGAATCGAACCTATTCGGGTTTGATTTCCAAGTTTGGTTCGAAACAAACTTGTTTGTGTTATACCTCCAAGTTTGTTTTGACTCAAATCTGGTCAACCTTTGTTTCACATCCTGAGATTTCTGTTTCTCAACATTTTCAGACTTCTTTTTGTCAACATCCACAGGTTTCAGATTTAGACACTTTCGTGCAAGATGTCCAATTTGATCACATTTAAAACATATTCTTTTTGAAACATCTTTGACCTGTGGTTTGTTCTTTTTCTTTTGAGCATAGAACTCTTCATTAGACTGACGTCTAAATTGGAGTTCTTTTTCTTCTTCAAAACTTTTTCCTTGAACAAATTTCATTTTTGCCTGATAATTTTGCACGTTATTTTTCTTCCAATTTTGTTTCTTTTTATAACCCAACCCAACCTTCATGTTTTTCTTCTTGTAACCAGGTTTGTTATAAAAAGTTTTGTGACCTTTTCCAGCAAACTTTGGAATCTCAGACTTTTCAATTTCAACCATCTTGAAAACTTTATCAACCTTTTCTGAAATCACATTCTGAATCGGGAATACAACATCTAAGAATAATCTGTCTGATCCAATCATGGTATAAACCAATCCTTTTGAATCATCATTCAAATTTTTCTCGGATTTTGTATTTTTCAGATATCCATCACGAAAATTACCTTCATTTTCATCTTGTGATTCAGAGTTACCTATTTCAACCGACTCTTCTTTCAACACACTTTCAACGACCTTACCTACCACCTCTGAATCACCAGAATCATCAGATTTGTAATAGGTTATGTCAATGTTGTCTGGCAATTGATCTACCATGTTGAAAGCTTTTTCGACCTTTTCATCATCATAAAACACAAACTTTTCCGGTGGTGGAACTTGATGAAACTCTGAGCCAATACCTTTTGTGTTTTGCTCAAAATCTTTCCCATCCGGTTTTATGTTGAAAATTCTTTCAAGCACATATGACGACGCGTGATAACTTTTTAACTTGTTATTATCCTGTTCTAAATCAACAATCTGACGCTTAAGTTTAGCAACATCTTCAATATAAGAATTCACAACTTGTTGTTTTATTTCATACATTCGTTTTAGTTCCTTTGATGTTTCAGAACAGTATTTCAATCTTGATTGAACAAGTTTCATTTCACTTTTTAATTTTTCATATGATTCCTTTGTAATGTGATAAGCCAATTTTATTGAGTCGTATTCCTTTTTCATTTCCTGAAAAGCATTCTCTTTTTTATCACATTCTTCTGTCTTTTTCAAAACATTTTCTTTCAAAACTTCATTTTCCTTTTCTAACTTTTTACATTTTTCCGAAAGTTTTTCATCATTATATTTCAAAACTTTTTCGTTTTCTAACATTTCTTTGCATTTATTTTTGAAAACTTCTTCTAATTTTGTGAAATCAAGATCTCTTATTCTGATCTTTTCATGTTTTTCAGTACAAGAACTGCACGTTTCCATGCATTTCTTGCACTGTTCAACGATTTTGATTTGAGTTTCAGAATCAGAATTTATCTCAGTGATTGGCACTTCGGTGTTCTCAGCTGCGTTTGTCTGATAAGCTTCTTTCTGCTGCTTCTTATCAATAACTTCAATATCAACACCAAAACCAACATCACCAGCAACATCAGCAACCTTCAAATTCTCATCCTTCACTTCAATCAAAACTTCAACTTTCTTCTCAGCTTCCTCAACTTGCTGTCTTTTAGTAACAGCTTTCTCAACCTCTTCTTTCACCTCAACTTTTTCTACAATCTTTTCTTTCTCAGCAACCTTCTTCAAATCATCAACCAGATTCTCAATATTCTTCTTCATTCTTTCTTCATTCCTCTTCCTCAGTTTTGTTGTCATAGCATCCCTGATGATTTTATCCAGTCTTTTTACATATGTCTTGTCTTTTGCAACATTTGAATAATATTCGCCGGATCGAGGAATTACTAGAAGAACATCATCGTGAACTATGTCACTTCTAGGAACAACTGGTTCACCTTGTTTGTTGACAAAACATTCTTGCTTCTTATCCCATCTTTTGTTTCTCACTGCATTTTCATACTCTTCCTGCATTTTCTCCATTCTGCACCCCACAATGAATCTTTCTCTTTCAGTTTTCTCTTTCAAAATCTCTTCTCGAGTTTTCTCTTTGACCTCAGTAACAACATTTTCTTGTGTGTTTTCCTCTTTTATTTCAGCAACAAAAACATAATGATTGCTCTTTGATGGTTTTCTGCCATGAGCTGTACTTTGAATATCAACACGATCTTCTTCTGGAAGAATCTGACTCCAATCAAATCCTTCATCATGATGAATTACAGCTCAAGCTCTTGACTTATCTCGAGGTTTATCTTCAATCATTTTCGGCTCTTCTTTGCTTCGGTGATAAATTGCCTTTCGGTAATAATCATCATTGAACGAATGTTCATTTCCACCAACCGCGGAATTATTGCATTCTCTCTTGAAATGACCTCTCTGCTTACATTTGAAGCAGGTCACTTTGGATTTATCAAATCCAAGCTTTGTTGACGGACCACCTAAAGATTGCTTCCCGGTAATCTCCATGTATCTTTGAGCTCTGCGAATGCAACTTGCCAAACACCAACGGATGTCAATGAGTTCCATCTCTTCCGGATCAATCTGGTCGTAGTCTTCTTTGGTTAATTCGGAGTTTCCAATTTTGCCAGCCACCAGACCTTCATACGACTCCAGAACAGATGCAAGGAAACTCATTTGCTGCTCAGCTGCATTGATGCTCATTGCAGGAGAATTCTTCAGCTTGAGAGCAATATTGCACAGTATCTCCTCTGCTTCTTCAGAACTTGCTTTTGAAGATGAATGATATCCAGAATTGTATCTGATGAAGTTGTTTGTGGTTCTTTCATCTTCTCACCACTGAATGCTGTCTTTGGTGAACTATCAGCTTTCACCGAAGGTAAATTGCCTTTGTAATACAGACCAACATTCTGATGATGCGACGAACTGCTCATCTTGCTTTGCTTTTGCAATTCCAGATCATGACTTTCAATTTTTTCTAACAAAACATCAAGAGAAATTGTATCATACAAAGCATCATTTTTTAGAATAAACACGAACGTTTGCCACTGATCAGCTCGTGGTAACGCTTCAATTACTTTGTCGATAATTTCTTCTCTTGTTTTCACAATTTTAAATCTTTCAAGTTCAATTTTTAAATGACAGAACCGTTCAATCATTTGTCTAACAGTTTCACCTTTCAAACTATCAAACAGATCAAATTCTTTTTTTAATAAAGCTATTTTGTTTTTCTTTATCTGTTTACCCCCCTCAGCTTTCACCCTCAAAGCTTCCCATACAGATTTCGATGACCCATCATGAATTAATAATGAAAGAATATCATCTCGAACTGATTGTTGGATCAAGGCAATCATTTTCTGCTCGTATGAGAATTTCTTATTGTCTTCCTCTGAAAAATCTTTGATCAGAATTTCTTCTCCTTTATCATTAACAGGTGTATCATATCCAAACTCCAAGCAAAACCAACTCTCATGTGCATATGCTTTCGTCCAGTTGATAAACCTTTCTTTCCACCAAACGTAATCCTCAATATTATAAAGCTTCGGTGGTTTTGAATAAGTTCCATAAAAGTTGTCATGTTTAATGTTATCTTTGATTGTTTTTGTTATCGCTTTGGGTGTAACCTCTAAAGATTCCACCGTATCTGAGGTAAACGCATTGTAGAACGTGTTGAAAAATTCTTCATCCATGATATGATCCTGGACACAAACAAACAAATAAAATCAATTTCAACAATATCAAATAATCTGAAACAGACTGATACACGGTTGATGTGAAATAATCTTGACACGGAATGAAACTTGAAACGAAATCAGGTTTCAAACGGAATAAGCCTCCAAACGAAATCACAGTTCCCAAATGGAATTAATCCCCAAGCGAAATTACTTCCTCCAAACGAAATTACTTTGTCAAACGAGATTATCCTAATTTCGTTTGAAATGACACACGTTCAAGTGAAACTTAAACTTCACACGAGATTACTCTGGTGCGGAATTAGACTTGAAACGGAATTACTTCTTTCGAACTAGATATCCAAACGAAATTAACCTTTCACACGGAATTACCACGCGGAAATAACCCTTTCACACGGAATTAATAATTTCGTATGAAGCACTTTCAACTTTTCAAACGGAATTAAACCCTTCGTTCAAACAAAATTACTTTCTGGCCCATTTTTTGTCACTTTTAAGTTGAATTTTGATCTGAATCTTTCAAGGCTTTGTTAAAACACTGTTTTACACAACATATGTGAAACTTAAACCATTTTGACCGTGAAAAGTTTTCCAATTTGAAAAAGAAGGTGTAGAAGATAGAAATCAAGCTGAAATTTGTATGAACTCTTCCTCCTGAGCTCTGATACCACTTGTAGGATCGTTGTGTAATCCGAATGAGTCGATCAGAAGAGCTCGAATCTGAATCAAAGGCGGAATCTGTAGGACCGGGTTTGGGGACCGAAACCGTGATTCTTGTGATTATGTTCAAAGACGGAAGAGATTAGCAATGATAAACAAACAACTTTGTATTAATCCGGTAGTAAAACGTTACAAGTCGGCCCGATTACATGATAACCGAACTAATACCAAAGGAGTATACATTCCGGGAGAGATCAAGTGGTGATCTCTCCCTGGGTGAGGTCTCAAACCTCCTCTCACTCTCTTGTTTTGCAAATGACAAAGTGTTGGTATTTATACCCAACACAGGTTGTATGGTCGAAGGATCATGTGGACTGCCCGAAAGATGATCTGTCGATCACAAAGCCATCGAAGGATCCATATACTTCGAAGGATGACTTATCCTTCGAAGTCCATCCATCGAATGATATCTTTCGAGCTCATCGAAGGATATACACAATCCTTCGATGCCTTATCCTTCGACACCAAACATTTTACAACCATAATCTAACTGTTTGTCTAGCAAAACCCACACGGTCAACCGAATAACCCTCTCGTTTGACCACTTCAAACGAGCGGGTCTATACATGTTCGATAGACCGTTTCACTAACTATTACAAATTCAGCGTAAAATAAAACTAATCTATTCGACAAGCATCGGACACAAAATCTGCATCAACAAATTCCCCCTTGTCCGTTGCTGTCGAATGCTGAAAATGCAACTGCAATCGATCTTCAGTCAAGTATTCATCTTCTCTGTGTTAACAAATTCCCCCTTGACCGATGATCCAGGTAAGTAGTATCTTGATGCTCCTTGTATAATATTTCCCCCTTAAAGTACGCGTATCCGTGTTGAGTGTTGTGCAATTTCCTCAATTGACCGATCTTCCGCTGATCTTCCAATACTCCAACCGGCATTTAATAAGGGTTCCAATCTTTAAGAACTGCATCAAGTCTTGATCTTGTCATAAGAACTCTATTTCATACAAGCATACTACATTGATAGAGATTTCTGGTGAACTGTCTTCTGTAAACCGTCTTTGTGGAATCGACCAAGTAATGCACTTTAATCTTCAGCATCAACACTCAGGAAAGTCAGCTAGACCAAGTGTATCCCTTGCAAGCTCAACCAGCATGCTTAGTTGAACTACATCCAGATCTCATTGTCTCGCCTTTGTGAAGTTGACCACGTAATGCACTACGGATCTTCAGCATCAGTACTCAGGAAGTCAGCTTGACCAAGTACATCGTTTGCAAACTCAACGAATTGAGTTACCCCCAGATCCCTGTAAAATCCCAAAGAAACATCAAACCCAAAACCGAATCCTGCAGGTCTTCAGCCTTGAACTATCAGCTTTCATTAAGATTCCCCAGGTCTTCAGTGAACAGCGCTTTTGTAACTACTGTAGACTTCAGAAACCTGTATTTTTCCGTGCAAAACCCTTCACGCTGGCTGGAGAATTAATTAAAATCCTCAAATATGTGTATGTGCAAAACATTCCACGCCGAACCGATTGTATCACCAGAAAATCACAACTCTACCACCTGTGATTGCGTTTAGAAATTTACCGAAGAAATTCAATTTTTATCCCCCCATTTCTTTGGTAAAATCTCTAAACCTTAACTGATTCTTTCCACTTCAAAGAAACTGTCGTCAAATGTTCACCAGTTCCCTCCACTAAGCGGAACTGTCATCAATCTCCGTTGAATGTTCTTGGTTTTTCGAAAAATCACGAAAACGAATTTCTTCTTTGCATAAGCTAGTTGAATAAGAACGTCCCCTAGTACCCCGTAGGATCCGACTTGTATCCCTCCAAAGACTTTGTGAACTCGTTAGGACCGGTGTTGACATTCTAGGTTCATTCATTCGTTACCAAATGCGAGAATATGACAATAAACAAAAAGGATTTCTTCGTTGCATATTCTAGTTGATAAAGCAATATCGCCTAGTACCCCATCGGATCCGACTTGTATCCCTCCAAAGACTTTGTGAACTCGTTAGGACCGGTGTTGGCGTTCAAGGTTCATACGTTCGTCTTCAAATGCGAGAATATGACAAATAACAAAATGCTTTCGAACATTTTCGAATAACCAATAACAATCATAAACTATCGACGTGCGGAAGTGAACATACCGTTCTCGTTTTTGGCCCATAATAGTCGCGTCACCATTTTTGCCATTTGCATCGGTAACCGTGACTACCCCACATTTTTCAAATAATCAAGTTTTCATCATCTCTTGTTTTCATCAAGCTTCATCATCCCGCGCGCTCCCGAACCCGTACGAATTTTGACCTTGAAATTTGGAAGCCCGATTCACATCAACTCCGCGAATACCCGACCAACTAGTTGTTTACAAATTTAAGAACTAAATTTGCAACAAAAATCAAAGCCCACACTTGAACTTTAGAAAATTTTGTTGATCCAAAACAACTTTCAAGAAGCCCAACATAAATTATTTGATGTCTTATAGAGGCCCAAGACATAAGTTGGTCAACTTTGTACTCACCCAAATCCAAGTAGGCTCAGTCACCAGATCAGGCCCATTGACTTCTCAAATGTTAGACAACCCAGCAACTTTTATCCCTTGAAAATAATATGCCCAACTGGAACAAGGAAAATTTGACAAACCCTATGCAACACTTCACTTTACAGCCGACATAACTTTATTGAGTGGACAAGAGATCACCAACCTCATTCAACATTATCTTTTCAATTTTAAGTCAAAACCCTCTATCCTCTCTTTTTCGATAGACAATAGCAGCAGCTGAAACTCTCTCTATCTTTTTCGATACACAAAGAACCACAGACAACTTTCAAGTCTCTCTCTCTTCGATACATACAGCAGAACCTTCGATCCACAACATTAGCAGCTGCCATCATCGGAATCTCCTCCACCTCTCTGCGAACTTTAACTTCAATCTTGAAATGGGTATATGTCAATTTCTTCGGACCTGCAAAGAATCTGAAAAGTACGGATCTTGGGCACTTGTTACCGGTTCAACAGATGGTATTGGTAAAGCTCATCAGAATCCAGCCGACATCACGTCTGCCATTCTTGTCATCACCACACCTCCAAACTTCAAACCCTTCATCGATGAACAGCAGGTCGAAAGATATCAGGTCGAAAGATGTATCCTTCGAGGATCATCTTTCGAAGTTGTTGAGAACTGATCTTTCGAACTGATCATCTTTCGAATCTGATCATCTTTCGAAGTTGTTGAGAACTGATCTTTCGAACTGATCATCTTTCGAATCTGATCATCTTTCGAAGTTGTTGAGAACTGATCTTTCGGACTGATCATCTTTCGAATCTTCAAGCAGCCTTCGAATCTTCAAGAACATAAGAACACAGCCACTGTTCAACTTGCAGATTTGACGAAAATTTTGTATTTTTGATTTTTGATGATGATAAGTTGATTATATAGGTGAAAAACATAAAACCCAACACTCGTTTCAGCACAGATCTGAATATTCGGGTCCAGATCTGAGTTTTTCTTGATTTTCACCATTTTTACATCTTGAACAAAAAGCACAAAAATCACAGATCTAGAGCACATGTGACTTAGTAAACGGTTAGATTTACTAAATCGGGCACCATGGCTCTGATACCAATTGTAGGACCGGGTTTGGGGACCGAAACCGTGATTCTTGTGATTATGTTCAAAGACGGAAGAGATTAGCAATGATAAACAAACAACTTTGTATTAATCCGGTAGTAAAACGTTACAAGTCGGCCCGATTACATGATAACCGAACTAATACCAAAGGAGTATACATTCCGGGAGAGATCAAGTGGTGATCTCTCCCTGGGTGAGGTCTCAAACCTCCTCTCACTCTCTTGTTTTGCAAATGACAAAGTGTTGGTATTTATACCCAACACAGGTTGTATGGTCGAAGGATCATGTGGACTGCCCGAAAGATGATCTGTCGATCACAAAGCCATCGAAGGATCCATATACTTCGAAGGATGACTTATCCTTCGAAGTCCATCCATCGAATGATATCTTTCGAGCTCATCGAAGGATATACACAATCCTTCGATGCCTTATCCTTCGACACCAAACATTTTACAACCATAATCTAACTGTTTGTCTAGCAAAACCCACACGGTCAACCGAATAACCCTCTCGTTTGACCACTTCAAACGAGCGGGTCTATACATGTTCGATAGACCGTTTCACTAACTATTACAAATTCAGCGTAAAATAAAACTAATCTATTCGACAAGCATCGGACACAAAATCTGCATCAACAGAATCAGTGAAACGGACGTAGAAACAGCTTGATATACTTATAATATGTCTCTATTATTGATTTGAAAGAGTTACAGCACCTGGACACAATTTGGCAGCACTTCGGTACAAAATCAGAAAAGCATACAACTGATTTCGCATGAAACCCTATATATACTAGACCTAATTCCGCATGAACACTACTGAAGCAGAATTACCTACACGCGGAATCTAATTCCGCACGATATTACACTAAGACACTTCAAGCGGAATTACCTCAAGACCTTAATTCTGTACGGAATTAACCTATGCACTTTCTTGCGAATTTACCCAAACACTTGTTTTCTTGAACTACGTGCACTGACATGATACAAGACGAAGTCAACAGACATAGTGCACTAACAAGTTTTGCATGAAAAGCTCGATCATGATCAGCCCAAGCTGCAAATTCTACCGACGCCACAAGGTGTCGTAGTGAATGAAACAATTCAAATATAGCGGTGATCAAACAAGTATCACCTGTGTTTTGCATAAAAACGCTCAATCATGATTACCCCAAGCTACAAGTTTGTACTGACACCACAAGGTGTCGTGGTGAATAAAACAATTTAATAATAGCGGTGATCAAACAAATTCACCGTGTTTGAAGTCAAACGAAAGTACAATGAATTAGCGCATGCTTCAAATTAGTGAAAATCGCCATCACATGGTGTCGGAATCAACAAAAAATTTTATGGAGTCGAATGCCAAACAAGTTTGCTACGACCCGAAACAAATGAAACGCTTGTTGAAACGAATTTGAATATGATGTCTCCAATACATCATATGGTGTCTTGAATTGAGTATGTGTAATGAACAAGTTCAAACAATTGAATTTGATTTTGGCGCAAGCCGACAATAAGTACATGTATTGTCAAGAAAAATTTCGGCATGGTCACAACGAAAAACCATGTATGTAAGTTGAAAAGAAAAGAAATTTCAAGAAAATGTGTTGACTTGATAACAAAGGAGCCAACAATTGCAATAATGCGGGTCATTCGAATCACAAATCAATAATTAGGTTTAGCGAAACAATATTTGAACTTTGATGAAACGCTTGTTCGAAACGAAACCACATGCGTAACAAACGATGCATGCGTAACATATAAATTTTCAAGAAATGAAGCAATGAGTGTCCGCTATAATGAAAGAAATGATCATGATACAATGACCATTAAGAGGAGTAGAGATGTGAAAATCTACTCACAAGAGGCAAAAGTCAGAATTTCAATAAAAGAAATTTAAGGACTTTACCTGGGGTTGCATGTGATAACCGGTTGTCAGGTGACATTAGCATGGAATGTCGAACATAGCGTATTCGTCGTTAATAAGATAGGGGGAATTCGGAGACATACGTCTTCTTCTTAGCATGACTCATGTCGTTTGCAGGACCGCGTGCCAACTGCCGATTCCTCGAAAGTCGTATGTGACGTACTTCAACCTCTGTTGAAGTATAGCTTAAGTTTCACGTATACCTGTGCACTAGCGTTTCGTTATGTGTAGGCTGCCTGCTCGGGAAGTCAAAATATCATAGACAATATGGTTAATGGTGTGTGCCCGAGTTAATATCCGCGGTTCCTACGTGATGACCTTTGATGAACTTCAACATGAGTTTCCGAAGGTCTTAAATGCATGTTTCCTAAACTCTCAGAGCTTTGTGTACTGTATGCAACTGTTTTGTGTACTGTGTGTAAAACACCACATTAGCGTATGTTTGAAAACAAAATTTTGACTGTTTGTTTTTCGGCAATGGTTGGAGACCATATTCGAGTACTATGCGTTCTGTATGCATTCATGTTTTAATATTCTAAGTTCCTAGAGGAAAGTGAGGTTAGAGCCTAGGTATCTCTACAGAAACCTAATTCGCTGCAACCTATGGCCCTGATATCAATCTGTCACACCCCGAAATTATCAGAGCTGGCGTGACTGGACTGGAATCTTCATTGCACAGCGGAAGCAAATAAGCTAAGTCTTTTAGAAAATGAACGCCACTAAGTACTCGACTCCACATGGTTCTCCTATTCTAACCGTGCCATGATTTCTGAAAAGTAACCTGAGAAAGAAACATGCGAAAAATCAACATAAAGTTGAGCGAGTTCATAGTTTGTTTGTAAAAGATTTGAAATAAATCTTTTTGAATAACCGGTTTTTGAAATAATGTTGAGAAAACGAATTTAAATTCATTTTCTTGTCATGTTATATGGAAACTTTTTATTTGTAACGCTTTATGTTCGTAAAACCATGTATTTGTAAACTCTTGTATTTGTAACCGTCAATGCCCACCCTGACTTTGACTTCATGCCTGCATAATTCTATGCTTTAAATTTGTATAAAACTTGGTATGTAATTTATAAAGTCATGTTGAAACTGAGTTCTGTATATGTAAGGAATACGAGATTGTTAATGGTTCGCGAGGCCACTAACATATGTAACGACATAGGAAGCATCCAAACCATAGGCATTTTCTAGTTGTCGATTCACGACTGAGACACAAAAGCACTGCTTGGTACTAGTTATCACCAAGAGTGTGGCTGCCCGAAAACCCATTAGATCTAACCTTTTGTTCTGCGGTCTAGGTATATTGTTGATTAATGGTGCTTATGTTACCCTATTCGTGACATGATCTATTGTGTCATTCCTTAGTTTAATGTACCTCTTGGTACTTGTATTTTCCCGTAGTTTAGAAACCTAGAATTCATGTGTATGCACATTTCGAAAAATACGCTTGTTTGAAAAACCGGTATAAAACATAAGCTTTTCGTAAACCATTTATGTCAGTTAAAACATGTTTGTAAAATGGTTTAGAAATATGTAATTTTTGTATGCTTTGCAAAAAGTGCATGTCTTTCCACCCCGAAAACATTTAGAAAAATGTAAAACCATAAAAGGTGGGATTATGAACTCACCTGGATATTCCTGTGCAAAGCTAGCTATATACGACTTCGTGATGTTATTTCCAAAACGTGACTCGCTAGCGTGCATTCTACAATATTCCTAACACGGAATATCTTATAAGTTTCTAAATAACGCGGTAACTAATCTACGTGTTACCGAGCTCCACCGAATCGTTAATCGAACGATTCAACGGTTAAGTTGTTAAGTTAACAAAAATGACTAAGTTAAACTTTGTCGCCCCGAGAAGTCGTTTGTGTATATAGGAATATTCTTATGAAAGTAATATATAATATACTTGTATTATATATATTGCGTTTTGTATATATTTGCCAAAACATATGTATATGCCGTTTCGGCATTTGAAATAAATATAGAAAGTTATATTTATTTTATAGAATTATAATCGAGTTGTTGGATGTTTGAAATAAATAGATAAGCTATATCTATTTTTATAAAAGGAATACGAGTCGTTTGATATTTAAAATAAATATATAACACTATGTTTATTTATAATAGGATTTGTTTTGTTTACTATCGGAAATAAATATATAACTATATTTATTTTCATAAAACGAGTTCATGTTGGATATTTGAAATAAATATCTAAATTATATTTATTTTTATAAAAGAATTGTCGAGATTTCAATATTTAGAATAAATATAATGACTATAATTATTCCGTAAATAATATCCGAATCGTCGTTTTGTTTAAAACAATCGTGATAACCATATTTGTTTCGCAGTTTAATTCGAATCCGTAAAGTTCCCTTTATAATAAAATATAATTGTTTACGGGTTTTCTTGAAAAACGGGAAGAGTTTCCTCTGTTTTTGGACGGCCCCGACAACACAAGTTGTCGTTATTTTATCAAAATTCAATCGAGATTCAATCAAACTATATGTCATTTTGTCAAATATAAATCAAATGTAAACTGTAATCAGTTGGTTCGAGCTAGTATCATGTTAATAATATAAAAACCTTATGTTTAAGGAAAATAGTAATTCGTGTTACTAAAAATTCTTTACCGAGTCTTCACGCCGCTTCCGTTGCGAGTTGACCAGCTGACTTCACCGAGTCAACCGGGTTGATCGGCTGACTTTACCCAGGGCCCACAAGCCCATCTCATGTGTAAGTGGCCCGTAATTCCTACGAGACCCGATATCGCAACCCAAACTCCATAAGTGTCGAAAGCATAAAATTTTCGTTTAACATCCATATTTGTCGCCGTCGTCAGTATTTTGTACGGTTTCAGTTTATTACCGTTTAATTTCCAACAGTATCTCCGCAGATCGTCACACGCACACTGTAGAACCGCATAAGCGTTCCTAAGCTTACTGAGGGACTAATTAAGTTAATTTGCGTCATGAACACTATTCATTATCGCGTTAATCACCTGTTAATCATGTGATTAAGAGCCGTAAATTACCGGTTGTCACATTCTTGATCTAGACAACCTTGTCCGTAGTCTCCTGTATGATCCCGGGTCCGGTCAAATGCTTCTCGCCGACTTCAGCCCAACAAAGCGGTGGTTGACACTTTCTTCCATACAGGGCTTCAAACGGAGCGACTTTTATGCTGGCGTGGTAACTATTGTTGTAAGAAAACTCTGCCAAGGGCAAATGAGTATCCCAACTTCCGCTGAAATCAATCGCACACGCTCTCAGCATATCCTCTAATGTCTGAATGGTCCTTTC
Source organism: Helianthus tuberosus (assembly GCA_030545235.1). Classification (NCBI taxonomy): domain Eukaryota; kingdom Viridiplantae; phylum Streptophyta; class Magnoliopsida; order Asterales; family Asteraceae; genus Helianthus; species Helianthus tuberosus. Next base: position 125,283,913 of record CM060351.1, on the reverse strand, counting down.
GCTCTGACCATCCGTTTGAGGATGATATGCAGTACTCATATCCAAACGAGAACCCAACAATTTCTAAAGAAATCTCCAAAATCTAGAGTCAAATCGTCCGTCTCTATCCGAAATGATTGACACAGGTACTCCATGTCGGGCTACAATCTCATTAAGGTATAGCTGCGATATCTTCTCTGTATTGTCTGTTTCCTTAAGTGCCAGGAAATGAGCAGACTTTGTCAATCGATCCACAATTACCCAGATCATATTGTGTCCATGCGACGTATGGGGTAACTTGGTAATAAAGTCCATCGTAAGATGTTCCCATTTCCACTTAGGAATCTCCGGTTGCTTCAGAAGCCCAGACGGCTTCTGGTGCTCATCTTTGACCCTAGAGCACGTCAGACATTTGCTCACGTAGGCCGTGATGTCTCTCTTCATCTTTGGCCACCAGTAAAACTCCTTAATGTCCTGATACATTTTGGTAGAACCTGGGTGAATGGAATACTTGGATTTATGGGCTTCGTCCATAACCAGTTCGTGGAGGTTACCTTTAAGCGGAACCCAGATTCGGTTCATGAAGTACATTACTTCATCTGCTTTCAATATCAGTTTACATTCTAAGCCCTTCAAACCTTCACCTCTCAAATCATCATCCTCCAAAGCTTCCCGCTGTGCATCATGAATTTGATCAGTCAAACTCGTTTGTATGGTCAAACCCAAAGCACGCACACGTAGAGGCTTTTCCCGTTCCTTCCTACTGAGCGCATCTGCAACAACGTTCGCTTTCCCTGGGTGATAACGGATATTACATTCATAATCGTTGAGTAACTCCACCCAACGGCGTTGTCGCATATTGAGATCCTTCTGATCGAAGATGTGCTGGAGGCTCTTATGGTCCGTGTAAATCGTACACTTCGTGCCATACAAGTAGTGTCTCCAAATCTTTAATGCAAACCCAACGGCAGACACTCATGTTGATCACAGGGTCCTAACCATTTACAAAGATGCTTGTAAAGAGGTATTTGCCCTCCATGAAATAAATAAACATATTGATTACTCAGGAATACAGGTTTAATTCTCTTTTTCCCAAATACAGTTGGGTAAAGCTGAGCTATTTTCATTGATATGGTTCATGGTTTATAATTTGTGTTTATAGGGCATTAGAAAATGAATAAGTTGCTAGAAGAATACAAACATGTTTACTAGTTTTGTACTAACTCATTGACTGCATTTGGGATAATGAAAAGTTTACCTGTATTCCTAAGCAATCAATGTCTATTTATTTTATCATGGGAAACTGCCTCTTTACAGACATATCTGTAAATGGCTATGACCTAGTGATCAGCATGAGTGCCTTCCGCCAGGCAGTGGTTGCATGCTGACTTTTCACAGTTGAAGCATTAGTGCTTCTCTAGATTTACTGAAATGTTTGCATGAACTCTGCAAGCCAAGACGAAAGTCCTTTCTGGAAATAGGTTTATCCACAATATAGCACCAGGCGCCTATAGAATAACTAAAGCAGTTTTAGTTGTTGATGAAGCTTTAGTTAATGTAACACATATGTTCAGGACTATAATCTTACGTAGTTAAAAGTACTACTCAATACATATATTATTCCCAATGATTCAGATTGGTTATTGATGGGTTCCAAACCAATGTATTGAGTAGGACATTTAACTATGGCAGGTTACAGTCATGAAAATATCTTTTTCATAAGCTACAACATCATGCATAGCTTTAACTTCTTTTTTTTCTATAGGTGTTTGGTTATATACGGTGGCTATATCTATTTTTATGAAGGACGTTCTTTTTCGGTTGCAGAGTTCACACAAACGTTTAGGATATCTTTAGAATCAGTAATGCATCGACTGTGAAAGCTCAGCATGCAACCACTGCCTTACGATAGACACTCATGTTGATCACATGGTCCTACCATTTACAGAGATGCATGTAAAGAGGTATTTTCCCTCCATGAAATAAATAGACATATTGATTACTCAGGAGTACAAGTTTAATTCTCTTCTTCCTAAATACAGTTAGGTCAAGCTGAGCTGTTTTCTGTGATATGGTTCATGGTTTATGATTTGTGTTTATAAGGCATTACAAAATGGATAAGTTGGTTGAAGAATACAAACATGTTTACTATTTATGTACTAACTCAATGTACTGCAAGCTTTTTATGCTGACTGTCTTTTCACATATGTTTCAGGAGCCAATTTTTGATGATTTGATTGCATTCTTCACATAGGATTGACACGGGCATTAGTGACTTTAAAACTTGAAAGGCAGTTTAATCTATTAATGAAATAAAACAAAACTTTAAATACCATGTGTTGTGAAACAATTCTTGTAACGTGACTCCCCGATGTTTTCGTCACGGTTTGATGTTTTACGCGATCGGGGTGTTACAATCACCCCTCATAAAACCTCTGCTGGACTTACTAAAGTTGTATCCTCTACTAAACCCAAACCCAGACCTTCACCACAACAACCACCACTCAAAAAGCAAAAGAAACCATCACCACCATCATCACCATTACACCCAACAGATGCTGGTACAACAAATGTTTCAGTAGATGTTACCCAAACCACTGCTGACATACCAGTTGTTTTAGCAGATGTCACCCAAACCACTACTATGACTCTTTTGCCTACACCACCAACTACTCAACCACCTCCCACACCATAAAGAATTCCTACACGTCTACCTTCACCTAAACTCAAATTTACACTCAAAAGAAAAACTTTTATAGTGCAAGAACATGATGAGGAGATTAAATCACAAATCCGCTTATCATCTTCCCCCCATTCAAGCCACACCACTCTCATTATTTCCATTCAAATCCACTTCACTTCCACCCATTGCACCACAACCATCAATCATCCCCTTGGTTGCTCAGTATCCTATGGAAATTCAGGCAATCAAAGGTGAAATTGAATCATTTTATACAACAGAGGATGCATCACAAAGATCCTTCCCATTTCTCTATGGTTATAGAAAGCCAAGAAACTTAGATGAATATCTAAAGCTGAAAGCACAATAGGCTGAGTACATTGGAAAAGAGAAAAGTAAATGGATGGATAACAGGAAAGTTCAGAGTATCTTTTCACATGAACTTAGCAAAGTTTGCAAAATTGAAGACTATGCTAAGGACCTGAGCAAATCCATGTCAGAGAATCCAATCAATGCTGAGCTTGATAAGGAATTAAAACAGGACTATATCGAACATATCATGACACACAAACCATACAAGGCAACCAGAGCTCAATTCAAAGACTGGTCATCAAATGCTCTCAAGGAAGATATTGAAAGAATAACAAAGATGCTCAATGATCCTTCTGTAAAGCCAACTCCACCAGATTGGAAGAAAGTCAAACAAATTAATCCAGACAAGGCATTGTAGCTGAAAAGAAAAAGTAGAGCTTCTTGCTGCAAGTTATGGTAGTGTTGGGTCTATTGCCAGATGGTCTGAAGCAATGATAGTTAAAACCTACAAAAGACTAGAACAGCTTAGAGCAAAAGCTCCTTCAGTTAATCAAAAGCCGGTTTATCCTCCAACATTTGTTATCCCTCAATAGATCCAGACATCTGAAAAGCTGCCCTCAGTGTCTGACTTATCCATATGTAACACCCCGAAAATATAACTCTTTTATTATAATATTATGTCTGTAATTAAACAAAAGAACTAACTAGGAATAAAAATAACCTAGTTAGGTAAAAGTCTTGTAGAGACTTATAAGTGGGTTAAAACACATAAAACATGAACTAAACAATTTTAAAGGGGCCAAAGTTAAAATTGAAACATGAAATATATAAACAAAAATTAAAAATCCAAACACACACAAGTGTGTGTGTCTGGATCGATTGAAGCACAGGGCGACCAGGGAAAACCCCCACAAACCCTAGTTCATGCTTAATCTCACAAATTGAAGGTCAAAATCAGCTATAAATCAAAATCCGAGCACGAAATAGTGATCTCCACTGAAAAGGGGTCGTAAGGTAAGTGAATTTTATGGGAAATCTCTAGTTGAATTTCTGAATGAAATTAGGGAATTCGAAAATTGTTGATGCATGTATGATATATTGATGAAATAGGAACAATATTGTGTCTAGGAGTGAACCCTAGACAATTATGAGTTGAAATCATGTTTAGTTCTTGTAAATTCCATGAATCCCAATGAAGGTGATTAGTGGGTTTTGTGAGAGCTTAATAAACACTAGGATTTTTGGTTGTTATGCTAGTGTAATCTGATTTTATGAAGTAATCTCTGGTTATTAATGTTAAAGGTTAATATGAAATTGTCCGATTGATGTTAATTTCGGCTATGTAACAAGTTATGAACTTGATAATGAATTATATAAAATTTTGCCCTTAAAGTGTTTGTAAAAATGCCTAAGAGAAGGCTAAATGTTGAAATATGAACAAAACGCATACTTGCACTAATTGGTAAATTATGCGTATTATGTGAATCAAAGAGTTCTAAATGTGATGTGAATGAACTCTATAGGAAAGGAAGCCAGAGCGTCGAGCGGACAAGCCGGTGTTGACGCACGTTTGAAGGGTGTGCATTGAAGGTATGTAACTCGTTTCGTTACATTAAGAAAATTTGATATTTAAAACATGTATAGTTGTGTTTAGAATAAAAGTTTGTGTTGATTAAGGTGACAAGGTTCACTACTTTAATTAATAGGTTAAGATTCAACTAAGAAGCGTTTGGTAAGTAGTGTTAGTGTTTGACAGTTAGCATTTGGCATTGACAATCACAAGAGCATGAAGCCATAGGATTGGTAATGAAATGCCGGTGATATTGAGCCCCGGATGTTGGGTAAAAGCGCCTTAAGGTTACTATTGCAATGGTAGCAAAAATTGGTGTAAATATAGTGGGTTGAACAATTATATAGTGATTTTAATCATTCGGTCCGTAAACCAAATTTTTGGTATAATAATTGTAATAGGCACGTCGGTAATTAAATTACAGACGTGTAGGAAAAAGAATCATCTAAAACGGACCTTCGGATTTATGAGCTTTTAAAGTTGGAATTGCGAAAATTGGTGCTGGGCAGCAGATGCAGGATTTTAACCCGCACCTGCTGGAAAACCGTTTCCCCCGAGCCACGCAACAGGATCTAGTGGACCTGGCGCGACACGCGACGGATTAAATGGGGTCTGGCGCGACACGCGACAGACTTAAATCTGAAATTTTATTTTATTTTTGATGGTTTGATGCTAGGGCTTGTTTATGCATATTTTAACAATGTCAAAACTAACTTTTAATTGGTTTTGACTCTAGGTGATGATGGGGTCTTTCCGGATGGCGATCAAGCATGTTTTTGAAGAACCGAACACGAACTTTGAAGCTTCCGCGTTAAATTGACTTTGTTGTAGACAATGTAATTGATGTAAACAATTAATTAATCATGTTTTGGATGTTTAAACTAGTTAGTAGTTAACTTGTATGTGGTCACTTTAAAACCTCTATTTTGTACTTTGTTTGAAGTGAAGTGTTTTTTTTATATAAAAATATGCATATTTTTATTAAATTTGAATAGTAATTAAATGGGTGTTACACCATAGCTGCTTTGAAACAAGTAAATAGGCAGAAGCAGACTACTAAGGCTGATGAGCAGATGTTTGAATACTTCAGTTAGGAGGGAATTAGATGCCAACTGAGGTATCAAACAGATCCTGCTACAGACAAACTAAGAGAAAGAGTTGCGAAGATTGTCAACAGGCCACAATCACCCAACTCATCAAGAATAACTCTTCAACCCAGAAAACCAACTGATCCAAAAATTCTAAAGTGGAAGTCATCCTGAGGCACCCACGAATTAACTCTGGTAGTGTACAAAAGCCGAACATGGAGAATGCATATGGTCTGGATGCATGTGATTTCCAACATCTATTGGAACTTGAACTTGAAAGGGATTTTGAAGAGATGATTTCCTTGAATTTTGAATTACAATTCAAAGGGCAAATATGTAACATTTCTAAAATTTTATTTATAAAATTTAGAATAAAGTATATAAAAACTTATATTATTAAACGGGTAGATTACAGGTAAGTTGACTATTAGAAATATGAGGTATTTAGACGAACATAGGAACTGTTTAATAATTATAATAATAAAAATACATTATAATTAACCTTACTCCATTTTTAATATATTTTTAATGAAACTTAGGTCAAAATGTAGATAAAAATATTCTCGTTCTAATGACATATTCATCGATTTATAAAACGTCATATTTTAGAAGTTATAAGCGATAAAAGAGTGAAGCTGGTGAATTAATTATAATAATAAAATATTAATAAAATCTAAAATTCATATGAATTTAAAAGAGTACGTGTGCATGTGTGACGTGTGTGGGTGAGTATATATTTTTTAGTTATTTTTATCTCTTTTTACTCACCGATATTCTACTACCACTCTACACACACGCTTAGGGCAAGTATTGTCACACCCCGACCACGTAAAACAACAAATCGTGGCGGAAATGTCGGGGAGTGTTGTAACAGAATCATTGTTTCATAACACATGGTTTGAAGTTTTGTTTTATTGAATTAACTATGTTACATTACATTGAAATTAGAAACAAGACATGAATAAATAGACTTTCATTGTTATTAAGTCACTAAGGCCTCGTCCGTTCCTATGTGAGCATACATCAATATCATCATCAAACATCACCAACTATGGTACCGGAAACACATGTGAAAATACGTCAGCATAAAAATGCCAGCGAGTACATAGGATTTTATGTGAGTGTCAGATTCATGGCTCGTTTATATTTTGGAAATAACTTGTACACCTTTGTTAATTGATAATTAGAAAACCAAGTTTTGAAAAATGTTTGTAATGTAAATTGAAATAATCATGTCAAAACAGGTTTGTTTTATAAAACCTCGATACCATGAATCTTACTCAAAACATTTGTTTAAGTAAACCCAAATTGTAAATCGTTTTGGAAATAAAACTCGAATGTTTTATATTGTTAGAAAATCCCTGTAATATAACTTTGTTTTGATAACCTTGACCAAGTGATCTAGATAACGCAACGATATATAATGTGTTAAAAGCACTTATATATAGGAAGTACCAGCAGTTTATCCACCATGCTTTTAACACATTACACCCGCCCCGTTACCTATTCACTTCCTTAACCCAACGGTTCAAACAGTTTCAAATTGTTCACATAATCAATCAGTTTCAAATGGTTCACATAATCAATCAGTTTCAAACGGTTCACACAATCAATCAGTTTCGAACGGTTCATATAAATCAACAGTTTCAAACGGTTCACATAAATCAATCAATTCCAACGGTTCAAACAGTTCAAAATGTAAAACAATGTGTCCATATGCTGGATGAACATATGCAACAAAATGTAATATATAAATATCAATGTCCTAGCATGCTAAGCGAATATACATAGCAAAACAAAATGAAATCATGTACTATATACGTACTAATGAACATAGCAAGTATATAATATAAAAGCATGAAAAGCACGAAAGTAACAAGTAGGCACATGTGTATCACCCCAAAACATTTGAAAACAGTAAAAGAGTGGACTATGTACTCACTTGAGAATGCTTAGAAGTCTTTGGATAACAACCAAGCAAAGCTAGAGGGATCACGGAAAATCAAACGGCACCTAATATAGGTAACTATGTTAATAAACGGACCTAACTCGGAGGATCGGATAGAATGAGGTTTCATAAACCAAATGAGTGTATGAACTCATGTAATATGGTTTAACAAAGCCTACATTCTAAAACGGAACCTATCCTAAGTGCTTACGACCCATTATGACTCGTTAAGGTAGCTTACGCCACTTTAACGCGTCGTTCGCGTAAAACGCGTTCGGACCGCCTAACTAGTCCTATGACAAGTATTATATGCCTTAACATGTCTAATAATGTTGACTAATCAGTTTAGCTGTCAAAATTTAGGTTACACATGCTTAAAATGAATTTACGTGTAAAAAGGGAATTTTGGTCATTTTCCCTAAGGCATATAATTACCTATCATACAACTAACAAAACGTAGTTACCATAATGTATAACCTCGGAAGGTTATTCCCTATACAACTATAGTCACAATAAATGCTTGGTTGGATCCTAAAGATCGACCAAACGGGTCGGGTTCGAAAGTCTAAGCGGTTGTTTAGACCGCTTATCTTACGACCCCACATAAGCACTAAACCTAAAGTGACGAGCTAAACATGTTAAAACATATTTAACGAAGTTAGAAAACAAGTTTGATATCAAAACAAAGGGTTTTGATACCCAAGAATAGTGTGGTAGCAAAATACGCATAAACGCGTATTTTAACCGAAACTATGACTCGTCACTAAGCCTAAATAACGTGGTATTCAGTAGGTATAGTCACAAAGGACTATGACCATCGCGATTACGCTCACGTTGCGAAGTTCAAACGAACTTTGTGTTGAACATTGACCGGAAAAAGCCGAAAGTTAAACACTTTTTGACTTTTACGCATAAAAGCACGAAAGAATACTTACAACGGGTCCAAGCAAGGAAATCTTGATTCAAATTGCTCAGGTATGAAGTGCTAAACCCCAACTTAGAGCATTTGAATCAGATTTTGTGAATTGCAAGGAATGAAGGTGTGGGTATTTATAAATTTCGGTCCACCATTAAGATCGTTCCTCAATTCCCGAGCTTCAATCTCAACCCTCCATGTGTGCCCACTGAATTAGAATACCATGGGTGCCCCAAAATAGCCCATAGAATGCTTAAAAACCATTTGCAAACAAGAAAACCCAGCTGCTGATTGAAATCAGCTAGTTTTGCTGATCTAGGCATTTTACGCGGGCCGCGTAAGAAATAAGCTTGGCTTACGCGCCCCTCCTGAGCCAGGTTTGGCAGATTGTCATTTCAGGTCCTTGCATGTGTAAAACATGGTTTTCGCTGCATTTTTGACACGTTTAAGCCCCGTTAACCTCATTTCAAGACTCTAAAATGAAGTTAAAGTATAGGTAACATGAAACATGCTCAAAAACATCTCGGATGTCGGTTCGTTTGGCCGTACGGTTGCGTTGTTCGGTTAATTACGATGAAACACGAACGGACGCGAAAAACGATCCAAATTACGCGACGAATGAAATTTTATCATGCCAATCACTAAAATAAAATATTTTAATGATTACACAAATTTTTGGGTGTCCGGATATATTCAGAACATAAGATATCCGCGAAAATGCAAACTTATGCACTTTTTGACGCTTTTAGTCCCTATTGATCAAAAAGTTTATTTTTGCGCACCAAACACCTCAAAGCCTATTTCTAAGCTATGTAAAGGATATTTAGGGAATATTTAACTTATGATCAAGTTCCAGAATGTTCGTCACAGTACGAATCGGCATACTTTCGCAGTTTGTCGAAATTAGTCATTGTGATCGAATAAACTTGATTTCGGCATACCAAACCCTCCATAACTTATTTATAAGTTATGTAAAGGTTATTTAAGGTATGTTAAGCCTATGTCACTGTTCTGGAGTGTTTTTTGCGTTAAACTGGTTATATTTACGCATCAGTTCGCGTATGACCTTCTAGAAAGTGATTTAAAGCTTGAAATCAAACATGAATTGATATGTGCACATGATACACATATTTATACAAATCCCAAGTATGAAACACAGTATTTAATTGATTTGGTATTTTTTTGATGGTCGCAGAGGCACATGTGTCACAATCTCCCCTACTTTAGGAAATTTCGTCCCAAAATTTATTCGTAGGAGTCTGTCTGTGACTTTGTGTTAAATAACCATCAAAGATATGCAAGGCATAATCCTGTCATTTCCCTTAATGGATATTCTTCAGAAGCCAAAATGAACGGACGAAGTCATTTTTCTCAACGGGCATTCTTCAGAAATGCAAATGAAGGAGAAATCAAAAGGATATTCATTTCCTTCAACGGACATTCTTCAGAAATGAAAATGAACGGACGGAGTCATTTTCAACGGGTGCTTCATCAGAAATGGAAATGAATAGAATAACCAAAAGGATATTCATTTCCCTCAGCGGACATTCTTCAGAAACGAAAATGAACGGACGGAGTCATTTTCAACGGGTGCTTCATCAGAAATGGAAATGAATAGAATAATCAAAAAGATATTCATTTCCCTCAACGGACATTCTTCAAAAACGAAAATGAACGGACAGAGTCATTTTCAACGGGTGCTTCATCAGAAATGGAAATGAATAGAATTAATTCAAAATGATATTCATTTCCCTCAACGGACATTCTTCAAAAACGAAAATGAACGGACGGAGTCATTTTCAACGGGTGCTTTATCAGAAATGGAAATGAATAGAATTAACTCTAGACACATGACATTACTTGCTGTGGTTTCTGTACACTAAATTCCATAATTATGTATGCATCCATAATTACGTAATTTCTTGCATAGTTCGCACAGTTTTTTTTATAATGTGAAAGGGATAGAATTTGAACAAGCTTGAGACAACTTTGATTGGGTCAACACATAAACACATAAGCACATAATTGTTTTCTTGGTTATTAATTTGTTATCAGTTTGTTATTGATTGTTATTAACTTGACGTCGATTTGAACATGGTATTCAAGGTACACCAGGAACCCAGTCAATGGACTTCAACGTCCTCAAGGATCTATCTGAAAAGATAGGATGATCTTCCAAAATTCGATTTCATTTACAAGGAAACGTAACATTCGAATTAAGGTACACAACAAATAAGGACTTACTGAAATACCCTTAGGTACCCTATTAAGGATTGGGTATTCGTCCAGAGTTGTAACTTGCGCCTTATACTTCGTTTCCTTGGAAGAAACGGGTACTTAGGATTTTCGTGGGAAACGCAAGAGATCATAAAATGGAAGAATTTTGGGGGTAGTCTGTTCTTCAAGGAATACGATTCCTTGATTGTCGGTATAGTAGGGGATATGTTGTTTATACATGCAACCACATAAATACATTGCAATGTAAATAAAAGATTTATTTATAAACAACAACAACAACTGTTTCACAGACCTTGACAACAAAAGAAAATAATACATAAAGCTTGATTATTTCTAAACAGCGTTGTCTTCCCGTCGGTCAGATGCTCATCCCTGCGCTGGATTTGTATTAGCAAACTTTGGGCAATTCCTTCGAAAATGGCCCATCTCGCCACAGTTGTAGCAACACCCTGGTAGAAAACGAGCTTGCGCAGGATTGTTGTCAGCTTGATTTGGTGCAGCTACATTTGGGCAAACTCTTGTTGTATGACCTATAAGTCCACAAATTTGGCATTTGCGGCACTTCACACTGGCATGATGATGAAGGCTACATTGGTTGCACAAGGGCGCAGTTCCGTTGTATGGCTTCCTAGCAGGGGGTTGAGCTGGTTGGTTGGGGACAGCTTGATCGTTGTGAGCAACCACGGCGAAGTTCTGAGAAGCCTTTCGCTTCTTTGACTTCTTAGGGGATCCAGTCTGTTCATCCTTTGGTTTTGATTCCTCGGTCGGTTTCTTGTCACCCTTTCGGAAAAGTTTACCTTTCCTGATCTGAGATTCAGTCAAGGTAGCAGATAGCTCAATGGCCTGTCTAACGGTAGTGGGGTTGCTACCAGAAACAATGGCTTGTACTGAGTCAGGGAGGTCATCAATGTACTTTTCGATTTCCTTATCCAAAGGCGTAACCATGTTCGGGCATAACAGACTTAACTCCTCATAACGGTCCGCGTAGGCTCGATGCTCACCGCTATCTTGCTTAAGATCGTCGAATTCCCTTTCCAATGCCCTAATCTCATGACGAGGACATAATTCCCTCATCATTAGAGCTCGAAGCTCTTCCCATGTTTGAGCCAGTGCCACGTCGGCACCCCTATCCCTCATCACACCATTCCACCATGTTAATGCTCGTTTCTCGAAAACACTAGATGTAAACTCTACCTTTCGCTCGTTTGGACACTGAACATGTCTGAAGGTGCTCTCTAGACTCTCGAACCATCGCAGAAGTACAGTCGCTCCTTGAGACCCAGAAAACTTTGATGGCTTAGCTGAGTTGAACGTCTTGAAGTTGCAAGGGGCATTATTGTTGTTGAGGGCTTGGTTACATTGAGCAATGATGTTTGGGATTGTAGCAGCCATTTGCTGCGTAATGATAGCTTCCAGTTCTTCATTAGGTACCTGATCGTCGCGTCATGGAGGCATTCTAAAAGGGGAAACAAGAGAGAAAACAAGTGAAATGGCATTGGGTGAGGATGTTACAATTACCGACCAAAAAGTATGGATGAGGGTCATTTGTTCAAACCACGAAGCAAACAAACGACACACAAAAGCTGAATCAAAGTAAATAGGTCCTCATAATGTATCGCGAAGACATGCTCACCTATAAGTGGACACTCACCTCAAGAGTTCCCAGGTAAGAGTGACTGGTCCGATACTGCGGATTTGTACGAACACTCTAGCCTTAGACAGAAAACTCAGGGTACAGGAACCCACCCTTCCAGTTTGCACGTGTTCACATTATTTAGACCCAAACTTTGACGAGATTTTGAAAACTTTGAAGGTTTAAAATGTTATAATAAATCATCCTAGAACAGATGATTGTTTTTCAAAGCAGATTCAAAATTTGTGTTCATGTTGAGGTTATCACCTAAAGATAGGCGACGATATTGTTTTATGACTAAACGCAAGTAAACTCGCATTAGGGTCCTAGGAAGGTTATAGTCTAGGTCAAAGCATTTACTAATAACCTAATTCCCTATAACCATGAGCTCTGATACCAACTTTTCTGACTTTCTGTCACACCCCGACCACGTAAAACAACAAATCATGGCGGAAACGTCGGGGAGTGTTGTAACAGAATCATTGTTTCAAAACACATGGATTGAAGTTTTGTTTTATTGAATTAAGTGTGTTACATTACATTGAAATTAGAAACAAGACATGAACAAATAGACTTTCATTGTTATTAAGTCACTAAGGCCTCGTCCGTTCCTATGTGAGCATGCATCAATATCATCATCAAACATCACCAACTATGGTACCTGAAACACATGTGAAAATACGTCAGCATAAAAATGCCGGCGAGTACATAGGATTTTATGTGAGTGTCAGATTCATGGCTCGTTTATATTTTGGAAAAAACTTGTACACCTTTGTTAATTGATAATTAGAAAACCAAGTTTTGAAAAATGTTTATAATGTAAATTGAAATAACCATGTCAAAACAGATTTGTTTTATAAAACCTCGATACCATGAATCTTACTCAAAACATTTGTTTAAGTAAACCCAAATTGTAAATCGTTTTTGAAATAAAACTCGAATGTTTTATATTGTTAGAAAAGCCCTGTAATATAACTTTGTTTTGATAACCTTGCCCAAGTGATCTAGATAACACAACGATATATAATGTGTTAAAAGCACTTATATATAGGAAGTACCAGCGGCGTATCCACCATGCTTTTAACACATTACACCCGCCCCGTGACCTAATCACTTCCTTAACCCAACGGTTCAAACAGTTTCAAATGGTTCACATAATCAATCAGTTTCAAACGGTACACATAATCAATCAGTTTCAAACGGTTCACACAATCAATCAGTTTTGAACGGTTCATATAAGTCAACAGTTTCAAACGGTTCACATAAATCAATCAATTCCAACGGTTCAAACAGTTCAAAATGTAAAACAATGTGTCCATATGCTGGATGCACATATGCAACAAAATGTAATATATAAATATCAATGTGCTAGCATGCTAAGTGAACATACATAGCAAAACAAAATGAAATCATGTACTATATACGTACTAATGAACATAGGAAGTATATAATATAAAAGCATGAAAAGCACAAAAGTAACAAGTAGGCACATGTGTATCACCCCAAAACATTTGAAAACAGTAAAAGAGGGGACTATGTACTCACTTGAGGATGCTTAGAAGTCTTTGGATAACAACCAAGGAAAGGTAGAGGGATCACGGAAAATCAAACGGCACCTAATATAGGTAACTATGTTAATAAACGGACCTAACTCGGAGGATCCGATAGAATGAGGTTTCGTAAACCAAATGAGTTTATGAACTCATGTAATATGGTTTAACAAAGCCTACATTCTAAAACGGAACCTATCCTAAGTGCTTACGACCCATTATGACTCGTTAAGGTAACTTACGCCACTTTAACGCGTCGTTCACGTAAAACACGTTCGGACCGCCTAACTAGTCCTATGACAAGTATTATATGCCTTAACATGTCTAATAATGTTGCCTAATCAGTTTAGATGTCAAAATTTAGGTTACACATGCTTAAAATGAATTTACGCGTAAAAACGGCATTTTGGTCATTTTCCCTAAGCCATATAATTACCTATCATACAACTAACTAAACGTAGTGACCATAAGGTATAACCTCGGAAGGTTATTCCCTATACAACTACGGTCACATTAAATGCTTGGTCAGATCCTAAAGATCGACCAAACGGGTCGGGTTTGAAAGTCTAAGCGGTTGTTTAGATCGCTTATCTTACGACCCCACATAAGCACTAAACCTAAAGTGACGAGCTAAACATGTTAAAACATGTTTAACGAAGTTAGAAAACAAGTTTGATATCAAAACAAAGGGTTTTGATACCCAAGAATAGTTTGGTTGCAAAATACGCATAAACGCGTATTTTGACCGAAACTATGACTCGTCACTAAGCCTAAATAACGTGGTAATCAGTAGGTATAGTCACAAAGGACTATGACCATCGTGATTACGCTCACGTTGCGAAGTTCAAACGAACTTTGTGTTGACCATTGACCAGTCAAAGCAGAAAGTCAAACACTGTTTGACTTTTACGCTTAAAAACGCATAAAAGCACGAAAGAATACTTACAAAGGGTCCAAGCAGGGAAATCTTGATTCAAATTGCTCAGGTATGAAGTGCTAAACCCCAACTTACAGCATTTGAATCAGATTTTGTGAATTACAAGGAATGAAGGTGTGGGTATTTATAGATTTCGGTCCACCGTTAAGATCGTTCCTCGATTCCCGAGCTTCAATCTCAACCCTCCATGTGTGCCCACTGAATTAGAATACCATGGGTGCCCCAAAATAGCCCATAGAATGCTTAGAAACCATTTGCAAACAAGAAAACCCAGCTGCTGATTAATCAGCTGGTTTTGCTGATCTGGGCATTTTACACGGGCCGCGTAAGAAATAAGCTTGGCTTACGTGCCCCTCCTGAGCCAGGTTTGGCAGATTGTCCTTTCAGGTCCCTGCATGTGTAAAACATGGTTTTCGATGCATTTTTTACACGTTTAAGCCCCGTTAACCTCATTTCAAGGCTCTAAAATGAAGTTAAAGTATAGGGAGCTTGAAACATGCTCAAAAACATCTCGGATTTCGGTTCATTTGGTCGTACGGTTGCGTTGTTCGGTTAATTACGAGGAAACACGAACAGACGCGAAAAACGATTCAAATTACGCGACGAATGGAATTTTATCATGCCAATCACTAAAATAAAATATTTTAATGATTACATAAATTTTTGGGTGTCCGGATATATTCAGAACGTAAGATATGCGCGAAAATGCAAACTTATGCACTTTTTGACGCTTTTAGTCCCTATTGATCAAAAAGTTTATTTTTGCGCACCAAACACCTAAATGCCTATTTCTAAGATATGTAAAGGATATTTAGGGCATATTTAACTTATGATCAAGTTCCGGAATGTTCGTCACAGTACGAATCGGCATACTTTCGCAGTTTGTCGAAATTAGTCCCTGTGATCGAATAAACTTGATTTCGGCATACCAAACCCTCCAAAACTTATTTCTAAGTTATGTAAAGGTTATTTAAGGTATGTTAAGCCTATGTCACTGTTCCATAGTGTTTGTTGCATTAAACTGTTTATATTTACGCATCAGTTCGCGTATAACCTTCCAGAAAGCGATTTAAAGCTTGAAATCGAACATGAATTGATATGTGCACATGATATACATATTTATACAAATACCAAGTATGAAAAACAGTATTTCATTGATTTGGTATTTGTTTGATGGTCGCATAGGCATAGGTGTCACAAGTATACCCATCGAGGACGTAGTATAGTGATGGCAAGATACCAAGGTCGTCCAAGGACACAAGAGCTTTTAGTACCGGCTTATCGTCAACGTCTAATCGAACCAACTTTTGAGAAAATATTTTTAAGCTAATAAAAATATAAAAACAGAAAATAAAAATGATAGACAAGAAACAATCACTTGGATCCAACTTATCTTTCATGTAGCCTTTTGATGATTTCCACGCTTTGGACATTTTAAGAGATTATCTTAGTTATAGTAGTAGGCCCCTCTTTGAAGGAGACGTTACCCTCAACCTAGTGGTTTGAGTCAGCAAGGATACAATCCCTACTAAGTTGGATTATTAAAAGATAATTAAGTAAGTTATTAATGCAAAATGTGGTGGACCCCTCTTCCGAGGTGGCGATCACCCTCAACCCGTTGGTCTAAGTCAGCAGGGATACAGTCCTTGCGGGGTTGGTTTAATGTTTTAATAAAAGTTTAAGAATAAGGGATTCAAGCTTTTTGCACCTCTCCCATGGTGGGTAATGCCCGCTCCGACTCGTGAGGTGTTACTGGGCTTGAACGAGGTTCTCGCAGGATCTATACACTGAACGAGACATAGAATTACCCAAACCACCCTTCTAACCCCCTTCCAGGAAATTAACATGCTTTATATAGACCGTAAAGACATGAATATGTTGAATCAACGAACATATGAAGAATGACTGAGTAAATTCAGCTTCAATATAAAAAAATATTTATTAGCGTCATTAATACATACCCATTTAAAAAGGAGCCAAAGATTGGAAATCATAAAAGAAATACATAAAAGAAAAGTCTTCACCAAGTGATGTATGAACTTAGCCAAGCATAGCCTTTGTTTGACAAAGATTCTTACGATCAATCTTGGATCCCGAGACTCACACACACTCTAAAGATGGAAAGATGGATGATGGTGTTGTATGTAACACCTGTGTCATTTCAACCATCAAACAAATGCCAAACCAATGAAATATTGTATTTCATACTTTGGACTTGTATAAATATGTGTATCTTTTGCACATATCAACTCTTGTTCGATTTCAAACTCTAAATCGCTTTCTGGAAGGTTATACGCGCACTAATGCGTAAATATAACCAGTTTAATCCAACGAACACTCCGGAATAGTGAAATAGGCTTAACATACCTTGAATAACCTTTACATAACTTATATATAAGTTTTGGAAGGTTTGGTGTGGTGAAATCAAGTTAAATCGCTTACAGGGACTAAAGTTGACAAACTGCGAAAGTATGCCAATTTGAACTGTAACAGACATTCCGGAACATGACCATAAGTTAAACACACCATAAATATCCTTTACATAGCTTAGAAATAGGCTTTAATGGGTTCGGTGTGCTAAAATAAACTTTTGGGTCATTCAGGGACTAAAAGTGTTAAAAAGTGCACAAGTTTGCATTTTCGCGCATAACTTACGTTCTGAATACATCCGGACATCCAAAAATTTATGTAAGCACTAAAATATTTTATTTTAGTGTTCGCCATAAGAAAAATCCATTCGTCGCGTCATTTGGTTCGTTTTTCGCATTCGGGACCAGATTCGATGTATTAGCCGTTGTTTAATTCACAACCACACATTCTAACAATGCTTAGTCAGCGGATAAGGATGGAATTTAGGCACCATGACATTTCAACACATGTATGGATGGAATTTAAACACCTAAACACCATGACATTTCAACACATGTATGGATGGAATTTAAACACCTAAACACCATGACTTTTCAACACATGTACGGATGGGATTAAGGCACGTTTTCCATGAAACGATCTTAACGGTTTGGGTATTCCTATAAATACCCCATACCCCCCATTGCTAAAATCACTAGAATTCTGATTTGAGAACCTCTAAGTTGAAACCATTGTTTCATACCTGAGATTCTTGAATCGGGATTAGCATTCGGGGACCCTTCGTAAGTATTCTTTCGTTCTTTTCCTTATTTTACTGCTTTTCGAGTCAGAAAGTCAAACTTTGTTTGACTTTCAGCGTTGACCAGTAATGGTCAATGCGAAGTTCGTTTGAACTTCGCAACGTGAGTGTAATCACGTTGGTCATAGTCCCTTGGGACTATGCCCACTGATTACCACGTTGTCTAGGGTCGTAGGGTAGGCGATCTAATAAATCGCCTATACCTTCGAACTCGACCCATTTGGTCGATCATTAGGATCCGACCAAATACATTAGGTGACCATAGTAGGTAGGGAATAACCTTCCGAGGTTATACCCTATGGTCACTTCGTTTAAGTAGTTGTATGATAGGTAGTTTATATGCCTTAGGTAAATTACCAGAATACCCTTTTCATGTATAATTGGTAATTAAGCATATGTAACCTAAATTTTTGTCACATAACTGATTATGTAACATGTTTAGGCATATAACACTTGTCATAGGACTAGTTAGACGGTCCGAACGCGTTTCACGCGCACGACGCGTTAAAGTAGCATATGTTACCTTAATGGGTCGCGATGGGTCGAAAGCACTTAGGTTTGGTTTCATTGTAGTATGTAGGCCTTGTTAAACCATATCATATGAGTTCCAACACTCATTTGGGTTACCAAGCCTCATCCTATCCGATCTCCCGATTTAAGTCCGGTTTATTTATATAGTTTTAGATTGCCGACTGATTCCGTGCTCCCTCTAGCTTTGTTTGGTTGTTGTTCAAGACCTCCAAGCATTCTCAGGCGAGTACATTATTCCCCTCTTTTACTGTTTTTTCCAAATGTTTTGGGGTGATTCATATGTACTAAATGTTTTATCAATAGTTTCAAGAACAATTACAATGTGGTTTCAAGAACAATAACAATTATTTCAAGAACGCTAACAATGATTTCAAGAACGAATACAATGTTTTCAAAAACTAATTACAAATTTCATAAAGTGAACAAACTTGTAGGTTGTAGTTACATAACCGATGACATTCATTAGCAGAGATCAAGCCGACCAGTATTAGGTTATGGTACCATAGGATCTGACAAATCCCGTTATTTACTGCACCCATTGTTATGTGTGGGGGTTGTGGGTAGCGACTGAATCTGTAATTATTAACTTATCCTTTGGTAAGGGTTTGTTAAGAACGAGAGCGAGAGCGAGATGGAGCGAGGAACGCGTCAAGAAGGTTTGAATGTTATTAGAGAATCGACCATAAAGTAGCTTCACAATTAAAACAAGAACGACTAGAACGATTTTACAAAATGGGTTAACGATTGGGTAAACATTGGGACATGATTTACATTTGATCATGCATTTACACGAAACATAGTATTGGTTTAAACCAAGTTTTACTTCAATACTTTGTTTTGCGCTTTTCACCTATGGTTTAGTTGATGCATTTCACTAGCCATACATATCATTTTGGTTATACATTACATGGTTTACATTGGTTGGTTTGGTTTGAGTAAATGATTAAGTAACGATGCGGGTGTAATATGACACAAGCATGGTGGATACGCCGCTGGTACTTCCTATATATAAGTGTTTGTATGGTATTACATGTCGTAGCGTTATTTGAATCATTTCAGTTTGATACATATAACATTTTATACAAATAACATACTTTTCACAAGACATTGTTTTACAAAACAATTTATCTTTTACAAACTCATTTAACTTGGTTATTCATTTAACCATGCATTATTTTCTTATTTATACGTATCATCTGAACTTATTGTTTTTCAAATGATTTACAAAGACAAAGCAAATTACAAGGTTCATGACTAAACATTTTCTTAAAACAGAAGTCATGAATCTTATTTTCACAAAACCTATGTATCTCGCCAGCATTTCTTTGCTGACCTCGTTTTCACATATGTTTCAGGTATTGAAAGATATCGTTTGATAGGATGCATGCTCACATAGGACTGGACAAGGCCTTAGTGACTCAATAACAATGATAGATTACGTTTAAATTGTGTATTTAGATTTCCAGACGATGTAATTATTCAATGTTTAATAAAACGAAACACTCTTTGGTATCCATGGTTATGAAACATTAATTCTGTTGCAACACTCCCCGACGTTTCCGCCACGTTTGGTTGTCCTACGTGGTCGGGGTGTGACAGAAAAGTGGTATCAGAGCCAATGGTTATAGGGAATTAGGTTATTAGTAATGCTTTGACCTAGTCTATAACCTTCTTAGGACCCTAACGCGAGTTTACTTGCGTTTAGTCATAAAACAATACCGTCACCTATCCTTAGGTGATGACCACAACAAGAACGTAAATTTCAAAACCGCTTTGAAAACTAATCATCTGTTCTAGGATGATTAATTTCTAGGTTTTGAACTCTCTATTATATGGTTTTGAACCCCTTTGAGTTTTCAAAACTTCGTCAAGGTTTTGGATTTTAAATAATGTGAACACGTGCAAACTGGAAGGGTGAATGCCTGTATTCTGGGTTTTCTGTCTAGGCAAGCACTTCGTATACATCTCATCAGACGCGAGACCAGTTGTGCTTACCTGGGAATTCTTGGGATGAGTGTTCACTTATAGGCGAGCATGTCTTCGCGATACATTATTTTTGACCCATTTACTTTGATTAGTCACCGTCTCATTTGTTTGCCTTAGGTAACAAACAAATGATCGCAATTTTCATGCGTTATCATTCTGTTTTGAATGTCCAATAATCTTTCACCTGTTTCTCCCTATGCCTTTCTTTTTCTTCAAGAATGTCTCTTCATCACGATGACGCCCAGATATCTGAGCAAGCAGCCAAATTCGCTCAGCGAATAGGCGAAGTAGTCCTAAAGACTGTTGAATTAGCTACTGCCATGTATCATCTCCAGGATGAAGCCACTCAAGAGTCACCAAGACAGGCAGGACCTAGTCAGGCGACAACACCATCAGCCAATAAACCAATCGAGGAATCAAAGACCATGGATGAACGATCCCCTAAGAAGTCAAAGAAGCGAAAGGCTTCTCAGAACTTCGCCATGATCGCTCATGATTCCCTCGAAAATTTTAAGTACTCGTTTCACTCTAAGAAACAAAGTACAGAAAATTAAGTGACATTATGAGTAATCGTGCTTTTCGCACATCTGTGCCTTTAAATCCTTGGTTAGATAACTAAGGGTATTTTCAAATCTCATACCCATTCCGTTTTGATTTTTCAACATACACAGTACAAGTATTTCAAAACAATCTTCATGATCTCAAAACATTTTCATATAGTTTGAAAACAATTTTTCTAGATGCATTGTCCATGTTATTTCAAAAAAAAAAAAAAAACATTGGCCATGTTATCAAAACCAACCTTCCTAATTTCAAAATATTTCATATAGTCTGAAGACAATATTAACACAATACATTTTCTGATCAAGTGCATGATTTCGAAAAGCATCATTCATGTCTTTCAAAAACCTTATACATAATTTCAAACTTTCATCTCGCATGATTTTAAAACATTTTTGTAAATATATCTACTTAATACACCTACTTTATGATTTCAAAAAGTATTATATATAAGGTTTCAAAAAAAAAAAAAAAACGTTAAACACATTTTTCTTAAAAGAACCCCATGCATAGATTTCAAAAATATTTTCCTCATACATTGACTTAACCTTCAAAATTCTGCTTCATATGTCGCCTTGACATATCAAGCATCTCAACTTCATAAGCATTTTATATCATGTTTTGACCTAAGCACATCCAGTGCAAGGTTTCAAAACATCTTCAACTTCAAAAATTCATATGGGATCTTTTTATCTTCACAATTAGATCCTTGTGGATGATTATCATTCAAATCAGAGTCCTTAATTGGATTCCTTATGTACCTTAATTCGAACACTTCGGTTCCTAATAATCGAAATCGAATTTTCTTTTTGAATCTTTCTTTATAGTTGAATTCTTGATAACGTTTAAAGTACCAAATGAAATCCACGGAATGGATTCCTAGTGTGCTTTAAATGCATGTACGCAATTTACAAGAAAAAAAATTAACGAACAATTTTGTGGTTATGTGATATGTGTTTATGTGTTCTCCTCTATGATTTTGTGTGGTACGATTTTCAAATCCTCATAGAATCTTTCATATCTTCATATGAGGGATTCATAGTAGGATACTCAAAAGGTACTACCTTAAATCCTTATGGGCTTCTACGTGGTAGTTAAGACCCTTGGGTTATATAGTACCATTCCATGATTCGATGATAGACCCTTGAGTGGTCTAGTTAAAGATTGATTCAAGACCTGGTTAAGAATGGCATGTGATGATACAGCTGAAAGGACCCTATGGTGGTCCAGTCACACTCATCACAGGTTTGTTCATTTGGTTTTACCCTACACATTATAAAATAGACTGTGTGAACTGTGCAAGGAATTGTCTAATTATGGACGCGTACATAATTATGAAATTTAGTGCACAGAAACCCAGTAAGATTTACTTGTGTGTAAGAACCAATAGTGACAACAATAACAAAATGAGAACGATGTAATGGAGGTACGGTGGACGCACCAATGACGCTTCATATACTTGTATATAAGTATCCCTCTTACATTGCAAGCATAATGTTATTAAGGTTACTAGAAGTTCAGAACCCTAACCAATATTGTTCGATCTTTTCAACTTCATGTTTTCAAGCTCTCACAAGTTTCCTCTAAATAAATTTCGGGACGAAATTTCCTAAAGTAGGGGAGACTGTAACACCTGTGTCATTTCAACCATCAAACAAATGCCAAACCAATGAAATATTGTATTTCATACTTTGGACTTGTATAAATATGTGTATCTTTTGCACATATCAACTCTTGTTCGATTTCAAACTCTAAATCGCTTTCTGGAAGGTTATACGCGCACTAATGCGTAAATATAACCAGTTTAATCCAACGAACACTCCGGAATAGTGAAATAGGCTTAACATACCTTGAATAACCTTTACATAACTTATATATAAGTTTTGGAAGGTTTGGTGTGGTGAAATCAAGTTAAATCGCTTACAGGGACTAAAGTTGACAAACTGCGAAAGTATGCCAATTTGAACTGTAACAGACATTCCGGAACATGACCATAAGTTAAACACACCATAAATATCCTTTACATAGCTTAGAAATAGGCTTTAATGGGTTCGGTGTGCTAAAATAAACTTTTGGGTCATTCAGGGACTAAAAGTGTTAAAAAGTGCACAAGTTTGCATTTTCGCGCATAACTTACGTTCTGAATACATCCGGACATCCAAAAATTTATGTAAGCACTAAAATATTTTATTTTAGTGTTCGCCATAAGAAAAATCCATTCGTCGCGTCATTTGGTTCGTTTTTCGCATTCGGGACCAGATTCGATGTATTAGCCGTTGTTTAATTCACAACCACACATTCTAACAATGCTTAGTCAGCGGATAAGGATGGAATTTAGGCACCATGACATTTCAACACATGTATGGATGGAATTTAAACACCTAAACACCATGACATTTCAACACATGTATGGATGGAATTTAAACACCTAAACACCATGACTTTTCAACACATGTACGGATGGGATTAAGGCACGTTTTCCATGAAACGATCTTAACGGTTTGGGTATTCCTATAAATACCCCATACCCCCCATTGCTAAAATCACTAGAATTCTGATTTGAGAACCTCTAAGTTGAAACCATTGTTTCATACCTGAGATTCTTGAATCGGGATTAGCATTCGGGGACCCTTCGTAAGTATTCTTTCGTTCTTTTCCTTATTTTACTGCTTTTCGAGTCAGAAAGTCAAACTTTGTTTGACTTTCAGCGTTGACCAGTAATGGTCAATGCGAAGTTCGTTTGAACTTCGCAACGTGAGTGTAATCACGTTGGTCATAGTCCCTTGGGACTATGCCCACTGATTACCACGTTGTCTAGGGTCGTAGGGTAGGCGATCTAATAAATCGCCTATACCTTCGAACTCGACCCATTTGGTCGATCATTAGGATCCGACCAAATACATTAGGTGACCATAGTAGGTAGGGAATAACCTTCCGAGGTTATACCCTATGGTCACTTCGTTTAAGTAGTTGTATGATAGGTAGTTTATATGCCTTAGGTAAATTACCAGAATACCCTTTTCATGTATAATTGGTAATTAAGCATATGTAACCTAAATTTTTGTCACATAACTGATTATGTAACATGTTTAGGCATATAACACTTGTCATAGGACTAGTTAGACGGTCCGAACGCGTTTCACGCGCACGACGCGTTAAAGTAGCATATGTTACCTTAATGGGTCGCGATGGGTCGAAAGCACTTAGGTTTGGTTTCATTGTAGTATGTAGGCCTTGTTAAACCATATCATATGAGTTCCAACACTCATTTGGGTTACCAAGCCTCATCCTATCCGATCTCCCGATTTAAGTCCGGTTTATTTATATAGTTTTAGATTGCCGACTGATTTCGTGCTCCCTCTAGCTTTGTTTGGTTGTTGTTCAAGACCTCCAAGCATTCTCAGGCGAGTACATTATTCCCCTCTTTTACTGTTTTTTCCAAATGTTTTGGGGTGATTCATATGTACTAAATGTTTTATCAATAGTTTCAAGAACAATTACAATGTGGTTTCAAGAACAATAACAATTATTTCAAGAACGCTAACAATGATTTCAAGAACGAATACAATGATTTCAAAAACTAATTACAAATTTCATAAAGTGAACAAACTTGTAGGTTGTAGTTACATAACCGATGACATTTATTAGCAGAGATCAAGCCGACCAGTATTAGGTTATGGTACCATAGGATCTGACAAATCCCGTTATTTACTGCACCCATTGTTATGTGTGGGGGTTGTGGGTAGCGACTGAATCTGTAATTATTAACTTATCCTTTGGTAAGGGTTTGTTAAGAACGAGAGCGAGAGCGAGATGGAGCGAGGAACGCGTCAAGAAGGTTTGAATGTTATTAGAGAATCGACCATAAAGTAGCTTCACAATTAAAACAAGAACGACTAGAACGATTTTACAAAATGGGTTAACGATTGGGTAAACATTGGGACATGATTTACATTTGATCATGCATTTACACGAAACATAGTATTGGTTTAAACCAAGTTTTACTTCAATACTTTGTTTTGCGCTTTTCACCTATGGTTTAGTTGATGCATTTCACTAGCCATACATATCATTTTGGTTATACATTACATGGTTTACATTGGTTGGTTTGGTTTGAGTAAATGATTAAGTAACGATGCGGGTGTAATATGACACAAGCATGGTGGATACGCCGCTGGTACTTCCTATATATAAGTGTTTGTATGGTATTACATGTCGTAGCGTTATTTGAATCATTTCAGTTTGATACATATAACATTTTATACAAATAACATACTTTTCACAAGACATGGTTTTACAAAACAATTTATCTTTTACAAACTCATTTAACTTGGTTATTCATTTAACCATGCATTATTTTCTTATTTATACGTATCATCTGAACTTATTGTTTTTCAAATGATTTACAAAGACAAAGCAAATTACAAGGTTCATGACTAAACATTTTCTTAAAACAGAAGTCATGAATCTTATTTTCACAAAACCTATGTATCTCGCTAGCATTTCTTTGCTGACCTCGTTTTCACATATGTTTCAGGTATTGAAAGATATCGTTTGATAGGATGCATGCTCACATAGGACTGGACAAGGCCTTAGTGACTCAATAACAATGATAGATTACGTTTAAATTGTGTATTTAGATTTCCAGACGATGTAATTATTCAATGTTTAATAAAACGAAACACTCTTTGGTATCCATGGTTATGAAACATTAATTCTGTTGGAACACTCCCCGACGTTTCCGCCACGTTTGGTTGTCCTACGTGGTCGGGGTGTGACATTGTAGTGGTGGTGGAGTGGTGGCAAGTGAGAGAGACGTGGTTTGCCAAGGGATGAGTTGAAGTGGAACCAAGCACTTTTATGTATAGCTGTAAACGGTAGCTTCAGCACGGCTCGTGCCTGCCTGGCACGGCCCCGTGCCCATCTCTCTCTCTCTCTCTCTCATCCTCATTAACTGCTTGTCAGATATTGTACTAACAAGGCCTCGTGTGTCAACAGCATGGCAAGTGGCCAAAGTACTTGTTGTACTATCATAGATTCTGCAAATCTTTGAGTTGACCACGCCCTGTTTTGGCTTAGCACGACCCCATGTTGGCTGCCATTTTTGTCTTTTGAAGTTGTCTTTTTCTTTTGCCCAGTATCCATCTTCGGACACGGCCCGTGTTAGGTGGCACGGCCCCGTGTCAGCCTTCTATTCTTGTTATTTTGAGGTTTGGATGTGAGTCGAGGCTTGTCGATCTGCGACAATTCCTTCTTCTTTGCATTTATGTTAGATTTTGCTGTCTTTTTGCTCCTTTTGCAAATGTAAGCTCTTTTATCCCTGAAAATATAAAAGGAACGAAAACACGAGCTTTTTCCAACATTTGTACTAAACAAGGGTTGCTTTTACGCCGAATTTGACATAATTTATATGTTGTATTTTGATCACATCAAATACCCCCACACTTGAATCTTTGCTTGTCCTCAAGCAAAACTCTATTACGTGGCTTACACACCCAAACAGAATAGGTAGAAGAGAAGGTTTTTGGGTCCTATCTTTAGAGTGTCGGGTATCCAAGTTTTAAATATACTTTGTTTTTTATTTTATTTACAATCCTATTTGTCATGATTTATTTAAAACTCAATTTTGAAAAAATTATTTACTTTGGGCATAATATGCCTTTATAAAATTCCATTTAGTTATATACAATTTTACACACCTCACAAGTATTCACTCAACACTCGGCCAATATTAAGTGAAACGCTCGTGCCCGAATTGGAACTTACTCCTACCATAGGCTTGACAATCAATCATACCTCCTCGTTTTGACGTTAAATCCTTATAAATATCAAGAGGACTTTGAAGGGTAGGTGGTGGTTCGGGTTTGGTAAGTTTTATTCAAGAAACGGGATAAAAACGTAAACTATTGGTTTTTCTATTGCGTTTTGGCTTAGCAAAAAATACTTTGGCATATTTTTTGGAGCTTTCAGATTTTTTTTTGGTGCAAAAGTTGAAACCGAGCCATAGTCGTAATTTCATAACCGATAAGTTTACAAAAATGAAATATGAAAATGAAAAGGGTAGTTTTTGTGGGTTTGAACCGAAAAGGGTTTTTAAGGTTCAAAGAGTTTAACTAGGGGGTGTTTTTTTTTGTAAAAAGCAAAGAAAATAAAGGTTTTTTTGAAAAATAGGTTTGTCCTAATGCCTCTATCATTTACTTACTCGGATTTTTGTCGGTAAAATTTGGAACGGATTGGGTTGTCAAGTTCTAGATTCGTAAGGACCAAACGGGCTATTCACACAAGAAACGAAAATTTAGCAATTAGTAAAGATGTATATTTTATGCTCGGTAATGGCTCAAAACTCACTTTTGTGGGAAAAACGGTCATAGTGTAAAAATGTATATATAATCAAATTTTACAAAGATTTATCATGCCTGTTTTCATAATTTTGCTAAATTGGTTCTTTTTATCACGAGACTATCGGTTGTAAATTTGTAAAAACATAATTTTTAGAACTTGTTTACCCAACTAAACTTAAGATAAGATAAAAAAATGAAAAGTAAATTTTTGAAAAAGTTTGGGTGTTTAGCGGTTCCAAGGTGAGTTTTGTATAAGGCTTGTTTTAGGACAAACGATTCAAGGGTTTTTATTATCCTCCCCTCCACACTTAAATTACACATTGTCCTCAATGTGTCCCAAAAATGATTTATTTTGGAAAAATGTGTAAAAAGTATGAAAATAACAAAAAAAAATTGTTACTGGCACTTGCAGCACGACCCCGTGCTATGGGGACATGGCTCCGTGTCCAAAGTACCAGTAATAACTGAAATCAGAAGACTTACAGTGGGGTGGCCACGGGGGCGTGTTGGGTGAGCATGGCCCATGCCACCTTCTGGACAAGAAATATTTTACAACAGCAAGATGGGCACGTGGGCATGCTAAGTGAGCACGGCCTCGTGCTGCAGCCACTGTTTTGCAGAAAATGAGTCGGGAGGCTTCTGTTTTACGTGCATGGGTTCCATTTCGTCATCCATTTTCCTCTGCTGAGTGTGTCTTACTCCTACAAAGCTAGATACTTAAAAGAAAAACGTTAAACTAGATTTTAAACAAAATTAAACTAAATTTAAACTAAGATTAAACTACTAAACTAATGGATAGTCCATGGAATGCCTCCATGGTGCGCCATGTTTATAAGGGTCCTTGGCTAGACCCAAAGTCGGTCAAATGTTACCCGCGCGGGATGACTCACATCACGAGTTGTAGTGTTGCAATGCATCGTTTACGCTTGAGTAAATCGCGTTGAGGTATTTGACCGGATCATCCTTCGCTCGTTGCCCAACTTCAAACTTGATATCTTTTTCACCAACCTCAATGTTAGTTGTCCTTCGCTCATATCTACCATAGCTCGTGCAGTGGCAAGGAAAGGTTGTCCTAGTATGAGCTGAATTTCGGTGTCTTCTTCCATGTTTAGAATAACAAAGTCGGTAGGAAAAACAAATTCCCCTACCTTTATCAATAAGTTTTCTATGACACCTTGAGGGTATTTTACCGACCGGTCCGCAAGTTGAATGCTCATTTTCGTAGGATTTGGTTTTCCCAATCCTAGTCGGTTGAACATAGAGGCCGACATTAAATTAATGCTAGCCCCTAAGTCGGCTAATGCATTGCTTATTGGCAATCCACCAATAAAGCAAGGAATGGTGAAGCTTCCGGGATCAATCTTCTTTTGGGGGAGCTTGTTGAGGAGTGCCGCCGAGCATTCTTCACTAAGGGTGACTTGTTGGATGGTTTCAATTTTTCTTTTGTGAGTGAGGGAGTCTCTCATAAACTTAGAGTACTTTAGCATTTATGTGAGGACCTCTACAAAAGGAAGATTGATGTGAAGTTGTTTAAGCAAGCTCACAAACTTAGTAAATTGTTCGTCGGTCTTTTGCCGAAGTAAACGACCGGGGTAAGGGACCGGAGGTGGTTTGGTTATGTCGGTGTTGGTGTTTTGGGGTTGAGTGTTTTCTTGGTTTTTATTGGTGAGTGTTTCAGCTTGGATTGGGTTGCTTTGTTGTGGGGTTGGCTCACTCTCGGGTCCTACCTTTTGGCTCCTTAGATTAATTACGTTTACTTGGGCTTTTGGGTTTGTTTGGGTATTACTTGGTAAGGCTCCTAGTGGTCTTTCGGCGAAATGTTGGGCTATTTGGCTAAATTGTTTTTCGAGATTTTGAATACTAGCCTGTTAGTTTCTTATTTCCGTTTCGGTTTGTGAGAACCTTTTCAAGTACCTTTTATTGGATTCGGAGAAAAGGCGAGTGATAATATCCTCAAGCCTTTCTCTTCCTCCTTGTTGTGATTGAAAACACTATTGCTCATTTTGTGGTTGTTGAAAGTTAGATCATTGATTTTGATTTTGTTGGTTATTACCCAACGATTCCCTCCAACCAAAGTTGGGATGATTACGCCACTCGGGAGTGAAAGTGTTGCTTTGGACCCCCGGTGGTCGTGGCCGGTTATTTAGGTAGTTTACCACTTCCGTTTGATTTTCTAGATCTTTCATACAACTCCAGTTTTCATGCGGGCCGCCGCACCCTTCGCCAGCCATAACCGAAGCCGTTTTGTTTAATTCAAGTTTCTTTATTTTATTGGTTAAGGCTTTGATTTGGGCTTGCAAGGAAGTGGACTCATCCACTTTGTGGGCGCCCGGGGCTATAGACTTTGAGCCCCTAGGAGTGTGCCATTCAAAACTGTTTTGGGAAAAGTCTTCAATTAGATTATAAATTTCCCCGGGTCGCCGATTCCCACGGAGTCCCCTGGATCCGGAATCAAGGATTTGCCCTGTGTGCGGCAAGAGTCAGTTGTAGAAGGTGGACACTTGTTGCCATCGTTCAAGACCGTGATGCTGGCATTTCCTTAGTAGCTCCTTGAACCTTTCCCATGTCTCGTACAAGGATTCCCCGTCTTCTTGAGAGTAGGTATTGATTTCACTCATGAGTTTGGCAGTTTTAACGGGAGGGAAATATTTGTAGAGAAATTTTTGGGCAAGATCATCCCAAGTGTGTACGGACCCACTTGGGAGGGTGTTTAACTAAGCTTTCGCTCGGTCTTTGAGGGGAAAAGGGAACATACGGAGTTTAACGGCATCGTTAGAGGCCCCGTTGATCCGGAAGGTGTCACGTATTTCCAAGAAGTTGGTAATATGTAGATGGGGATCTTCATCGGCTAGGCCATGGAAAGTGGCGGAATTTTGGAGCATTTGGATAAGGTGTGGTCGAAGCTCAAAGTTGTTAGCATCAACGTTAGGAGGGTTAATAACGGCTCCAATACTGCCGACCGTAGGCCATAGGTAATCCATGAGAGTGCTTTGATCCGCCATAGGGGGTTTTTGGATCGTGGCTTTTTGTTGGGTTTTGGCTTTAAGGCGTTTTCTTAAAAAGCGTCCGGGTTCGTCAAGCGGTACTTTTATGTCTTTGTCGGAGGGGGAGGTCATGCACCAAACTGTATTCCTGCGAAGTATACAGAATTGTGTGATTTTATATGAAAAAAAAAAACAAAAAGAAAACTTGATCAG
Organism: Helianthus tuberosus; assembly: GCA_030545235.1. Classification (NCBI taxonomy): domain Eukaryota; kingdom Viridiplantae; phylum Streptophyta; class Magnoliopsida; order Asterales; family Asteraceae; genus Helianthus; species Helianthus tuberosus. Next base: position 125,253,277 of record CM060351.1, on the reverse strand, counting down.
AGGGTTAGCACGGCCCCGTGCTGTAGCTGGCACGACCCGTGCTGTCTGGGAAAACTTTCTGTTTTCAGGTTCCAAGTACTGGATGTTCAACATGGCCCCTTGCTCCTGTAGCATGGCCCCATGTCAAGCATTCCAGTAACAAGAAAACAGGTTTGCCCAAATACTACAGATCTAACACGGCCCGTGCTGATCCCACACGGCTCCTTGTTAAATCTGCAGAAAGCAGATTTTTAGGGGATAAGAGGGGAAAATAAAATGTAGATAAAAGAAAACATTAGGCAGTCAATTTTAAGCCTTCCTGAAATTCTTGTGTCCCCGGCAACGGCGCCAAAAACTTGACGTGCGTGGGTGAGTATATATATTTTTTAGTTATTTTTGGCTCTTTTTACTCGCCGATTTCAAGTTTTAAATTTATAAAACACGATATTCTACTATCACTCTACACATGCGCTTAGGGCAAGTATACCCATCGCGGACGTAGTATTAGTGATGGCAAGATACCGAGGTCGTCCAAGGACACAAGAGCTTTTAGTACCAGGTTATCGTCAACGTCTAATCGAACCAACTTTTGAGAAAAGATTTTTAAGCTAATAAAAAGATAAAAACAGAAAAATATAAATAAAATAAAAATGATAGACAAGAAAGAATCACTTGGATCCAACTTATCTTTCATGTACCCTTTTGATGGTTTCCGCACTTTGCGCATTTTAAGAGATTATCTTAGTTATAGTAGTAGACCCCTCTTCCAAGGTGACCTTACCCTCAACCTAGTGGTTTTAGTCAGCAAGGATACAATCCCTACTATGTTGGATTATTGAAAGATAATTAAGTAAGTTATTAATGCAAAATGTGGTGGACCCCTCTTCCTAGGTGGCGATCACCCTCAACCCGTTGGTCTGAGTCAGCAGGGATACAGTCCTCGCGGGGTTTAAAACATAAAAGAAAATTAAAAAGGAGCCAAAGATTGGAAATCATCAAAGAAATACATAAAAGAAATACATAAAAGAAAAGTCTTCACCAAGTGATGTAAGAATTTAACCAAGCATGGCCTTTGTTTGACAAAGATTCTTACGATCAATCTTGGATCCCGAGACTACACACACACTCTAAAGATGGAAAGATGGATGATGGTGGTGGATGATGGTGTTGTGGTGGTGTGGAGTGGTGGCAAGTGAGAGAGAAGTGGTTTTCCAAGGGATGAGTTGAAGTGGAACCAAGCACTCCCATTTATAGCTGTAAACAGAAGCTTCAGCACGGCCCGTGCCCGCCTGGCACGGCCCCGTGCCCATCTCTCTCTCTCATTCTCATTAACTACTTGTCAAATATTGTACTAACACGGCCCCGTGTGTCTACGGCACGGCCTGTGGCCAAAGTACTTGCAAATATTTGAGTTGACCATGCCCTGTGTTGGTTTAGCACGGCCCCATATTGGCTGCCATTTTTGTCTTTTGCAGTTGTCTTTTTTCTTCTGCCCAGTATCCATCTTCGGACACAGCCCGTGTTAGGTAGACACGGCCCCATGTCAGCATTCTGTTCTTGTTATTTTGAGGTTTGGATGTGAGTCGGGGCTTGGCGATCTGCGACAATTCCTTCTTCTTTGCATTTATGTTAGATTTTGCTGTCTTTTTTCTCCTTTTGCAAATTTAAGCTCTCTTTATCCCTGAAAATTTAAAAGGAACGAAAACACGAGCTTTTTCCAACATTAGTACTAAAAAAGGGTTGCTTTTACGCCGTATTTGGCATAATTTATATGTTGTATTATGATCACATCAATGTGTAGGAATTTAAGATTTGAAGAATTTGAAAGAAATTATGATTGTGTGTATGTGGAGGATGAGAATAATTGAATTTGCGTGCCCTTCAGGTTGAAATTTCAACTATAAATAGAAGACTGCTATTCACACTTCAAAGTGCTCCATTTCTTTTCCTTCTTTTCGCCCCTCTCTGTCTCTTTATATATCCCTTTTCTTTAGTGTTACACCGATAATACTCTAAAGCCCTACCCCGTTTTAAGTGTTTTAACCCCTGATCACTGATTCGATACCCTGTCCGATCAATCTTGAACCCAGCAACGGATGTCAAGGCGCTGCCTGAATTAAGGCTATGCTTTGTAAACTATGTTGGGGTTCTGATCTCGTAATGTATTTATAAAGTTGAATTGGGTTATTATACTTAACACGACTGCATTATATATTTTATTAAGAGCTCAGGAGTTATACCCAAGATTATACCAGGAGGCCTGTAGTTAAACCCTAAAGTTACAAAGTGAGTCATTCTTTCTTTTTACCAAATTGCTTTATAAAACCCTAAATGTTTTCCAATCATACTTACAGTAGTTAAGTCTTTGTATTCTTCAATCACTGCCGGTATGTGGGGTTTTATATACACTACTAGTTAAGCGTTGCTATTGGACAAAGAGTTAGCCAATAGTAATATGACCATAGTCATTGTAATTCCTAACGTGACAAATACTGATTGAGTTTTTGGTACATAAAAACATTGTAATATCCTTCTCAATACTGTAAAATATAAAAATATATTTTTTATAAAATAGAATGAACTCACCAGTATTTCTTGCTGATAAGATGTTTTTAAACGCGTTTCAGGTAACTTACTATGAAAGAAATAAAAGTCTGCTATGGAGCAATGAAGACTTAAGTAAAGTGGTTATAAATACCTGAATAAAAGAAGAAATTTTATGTTTTATTAATTAGGGTTTATCCCTATAAAAACATTTGAATGAAATACGAGTTTTAGCCCATTTGTTTAATATTAAAAGTTTGGTGTTTATACAAACTCTGAAATTATTTCCTACCTACGATCCTGATCCTGATGATAAATTTTTCCGCTGCGTATTTAATAAACACCGGTACCACTCAACTGGTTCACGGCTCCCGCTCCCAGGGTGGGGTCGGGGGTTGTGACAGAAGGTGGTATCAGAGCCAATGGTTTAAGCCATTTAGGTGTTCTTTTAATACCTAAAACGTAAACATTATGTTAGGAAATTAATGTAATAACTTATGTGTTATTCTGTGTAAATAAATTTTAGTATTTAATTTATGATTTTTATGTTATTTTAACAAATTTAGAGTTCATAGTATGAGTGACTAATATAATTAAATGTACCAGTAGGGTACCTAGGCGGATGTATTATATTTCTAATAAAATATAACACGTGTGTTATATTTTAACTAGGTAGACACTTCTCTATTTAGAATTACACTTTATGGTCTATAATTTTCTAGCATAAATTTATATTAATATAAGTTTATATATCATAAAACATAGCCCTATATTCATTCCATAGATTCCATAGGGTTAAACATTTAATATTTTATTATAATATAAATATACCACATCTCAGTCAATGAATATAAAATGTAAAAATATATTTTAGTAATATAAAAAAATATTGTGAACATATATTAGTATTATAAAAAAATTAAATTAATATATTAGTAATATAATGCTCAAAGATACTATTAATTATTTTATATCGATCAAAAACTATATAAACCAATATATTTAATGTTGTAACATTTTGTATAAAAATGACCATTTAAAAAAGGTTTTTTCAATGTATTTGAGTAGAACCAAGTTGAAACTTTCCTGTGCTCCTTCAAGTTGTAAACTTATAAAAAAACATATTAAACAATTTAAAGTTAAAAACATAACTAAGTAAACTATACATGTGGAAGGTTCAAATGAGAAGAATTTTTTTGTATGAAGAAAAAAGAAGAAGTTTCAACCAATAAGAATCCTTTATTTTACTTCGTTTAATATTTGCATTTAATTTTAATATAAGTGTATATTGGTAAACTTACATAAATCATTAATTTGTATTCTTCCCCTTTAATAACTAACTAATTAAATTTGTAACTCATTTTCAAAATATATATACTTTTTCCAAATTAAAAAAACAATTTAATTTGAAGTGTATAATAAATTACTAGTTGTGTAGGATAAATTACGAGTTGTGTAGGATATATTTCGAGATGTGTAGGATAGATTTCGACTGTTTAGGATAAAATTCTATAATGTGTAGGGGTATGTGTATGAAAATTTTGATATGTGTAGGTTTTGTAGATTACATGTAGGATAATTAATGATTAGTTGACTAATTAATTAAAGAGAGAAAAATTAATGATATGAGTTATAAATGAAATAGTATTTTACTAATATGTCATTTATTCTTTTAGACTTAAATATTAACTTTCTAAACATAGTTTTATCTTTATTTCTATAATAAAATTATTTTCGTTTATTTTAAAAAGAAAACATATATTTAAATGGTATACAATAAGATAAATAATATTATTTATGTACATTATTATCTGTAAAATGTAATAGGTAATTTCAGTCATACAAATATATATATATATATATATATATATATAGGGGATGGATCATAAGAAAACTAGTTTAAATGAGAAAACCAAAAAACTAACCAAAAAAGCCTAAAAAAAAACCTAAAAACATACCAAAATTTTTTTTTTTTACAATTTTTTATAGAAAAATCGCTACTTTTTATGAATGGAAAAAAAATTAAAAAAAAAAAAATTTTTTTGTTGTACTGCACATGTGCACTAATACATAAAGCTTAAACCACTTAACCCACCCCCCATCAACACCCTCCAAAAACCTAAACCCCCCACCCCCACCCCCCAAAAGCCTAAATTCACCCTCCCACCAAAAGCCTAACCCCCCCCCTACCCACCAAAAGCCTAACCCCCCCCCCCCCACCCACCCACCAAAAACCTAAAACTAAACCCTAAACATAAACCCGAAAAAAACCTAAACCCCCCCCCCCCACCCAAAAACATAATCCTAAACCTCCAAAAAAACTAACCCTAAAAGCTAAACTAGACTCAAAAGGCCTAATTTTAAGCATGTAATGCAATTGTAGTACATGTTATATTACACATGTGCACTACTATAATAATAGTATTGAAAACAAGACGACACCATAAATCTTTTTTTATGTCATAAAAAATATGCTCGAATATACTTGAATGAAAGATACAAAAATTTGTGATCTTATGGTGCCATTTTTGTTTTAAAATGATAACGTATGGAGAAATGGGAAATGTTTGAAAAGTTATATATATTTTTTTCCAATTTTACCCCTCCTTCATTAAAAGTCTCCCCCCCCCCCTCCTTTTTAGTGGTTTTTAGTTAGTTTTATAGTTTTCTCATTTATATCTAGTTTTCTCATGATCCTCTCCCTATATATATATATATATATATATATATATATATATATATATATATATATATATATATTCAAGTATTACATATTTTTAACCCTGTAATACACGGGCTATTATGGTATTTCAGTGTTGCTTAATAACATTGGCTGGTTTTTATGATAAATTCAAGTTAGTAGTGTGAACAGTTAGTTATATGGTAATAAAAATATGTTAGTCATATGATGTTTTTTTATATATAGATTATATAATTACATCGTTTATATTATACAACCTCGTGTAACACACAGGTATATAATCTAGTATATTAGTATAATAATATACATAAAACTATATGAATTTCATGTAAATTATACATAAATATATGTAAAGTATATATATTATAAATAAATATTCAAATTCATGTTATAAAACAAATGTAAACATATATATATATATATATATACAAACATACATAATAAACATTAAAGTTTTCCAAGTTTTAAAAGTGTTCTAATTAGGTCACTGGGGTTGTTTTTGTCCCAATTAGATAACTTAACATTCAAATCGAGACATCTCTTTTTTTTCCATGTGTCAAGAAAAAAATGGAGCATAAGATGCTGGGTTCGAATTATTTTAATATATGAAATTATATTTATTAAAAATAAAAACCATTTAATTACATTAAAAATTAAAAAAAACAAGTTACAATCCACGTCATCACTCGACGTTAGCATCAAATAAAAGAGAAAAAAGAGACAAAAATCCACATCACCACGGTTACCTATGAAATGGATGATAAAACCTTTAATTTTAATGAAGAATGAATGTTGAGTGACCTGATTGTAACACTTTTGAAAGGAAATTCTAAAGGAGAACAACGGTTCGTAAGGCCTCTGACGGTAAAAATTTTGATTTTTGACAGTTTGGCCCCTGGACTTGTATTACACTTGTTTGCCATTTTTAACCCTTCTAACACATTGTTTAGGTTATGTAAAGGGTATAAAGGCATATGTAACTTGGATTTTGTACCGGAAATTTCATGAATATCGTTTTCTTTGATGGTATGATTACATATTTCGTAAATAAAATATAAAATTTAGCATGTTTTCAGTAGTTAGACAACGACATTATTAAGTATACTTGTATTTAGCATGTTTTTTTATCCAATCAAAATACTGTACCCTTAGAGCTCTTTTAAGTTCAGGATTGTCTTTTGAAAATTATTGTGATTCTTGATAGAACTTGTCTTCAAGAGGAGTTACTTTCAGAAGTTCTTGTTCAAGAATTTTAGCCACATCATGAGCAGGTCGATCTTTACCCAATGCAGCAACCTTTTTTATTAACCTCGGGTTATTTTGCTTAATGATGCCATAAGACTTAAGAGGTTTGTTGCATGTCATATACATTATAGGAGGAAATGGTGTTTTCTCACTATCTTCTTATCTTCTTCTTGCAAGACGATCCTCCTTTTTTTACATCTTTGATATGTTTGAATATTTGTGGGAGTTGAAGCTTTTGTGGCACTTGCATAAGTAGGGGTGTTCAAGATCGGATTATCCGCTTTTAGGATATCCGAAAATTTCGAATAGTGAATATTGACATCCGAATCGGATATCTGAAATTTAGGATTTGGATTCGGATATTAAAACGGATAATTCGAATTTAATAAAAAAACAAAAAAAAATCCATTTCCTATGTATATCAAAATTATACATGCCATATTCAAGTCTAAACCATTCAACAAATTCATGATAAAATTCAAATTAAACAATTCAAAGTTTCAAACAACCACAAAAATTCAAAGTTTCAAACAAACAAAAGAAATTCGGACATAAACTCCAATATTAATACTAGAAAAGCATATTTCCTTATGTAACTGAAAGTCAGAAAGTAGAAGTATCCTGATGAAAATGTAAAAAAATCAAGGAATAGATTAGGGTTGTTCACGAGCCGAACAGAACCAATCAGACCTTTGCTGGTGCTCGGTTCGTTTACAAACAGATCTGAACCGAACCGATCGTTTTTTCAACCGAGTCAAAGGCGAGCGAGCGTTTTTCGAACAAACGTCAAGCAAGTATCGAGCGTCGGAGAACAAACAAGGAAAGTGACGATGTTTCTTCCGATAGAACACAAGTAAAAAATTTAACAAATAACCAGGAATACAAAAACACTTAACTAGTTTTATCGAGATTAACTAACCGGAAGATAAATCGTCGACCAATTGAAACATACCCTTCTTCTAACGGAAGTTTGAAATTAAAGGAAACGATTGAAGCAAAACCCTAGCGAGTTGGCGACTTGGCAAGTGGCGATGGAGAAATTGAATAACGATTGCCAATGGGGGGTTTTGATTAGGATCCTGTACTTCTGAATCGAATGGCAGGTTGAGACTTGAGTATTGATCGACGCTTCACATTTTAGTATTTTGAATTTTGACTCAATTAGTCAAATGGACATCTAAGTATTCGACAATGGACTATTGGTATTGGATTTCAATTCTAATTTCTTAAATGAGCTCTATTTGGATCTTGGAACAAACATTGTTGATGTTGGTCTCTAGTCATTTCATTAAAAATGATACACATATAAATATATATATATATATATATATTGACAAATAAACCGAGCCGAACCAAACTGAACGGATCTTTGCTCGTATTCGGTTCGTTTACAAACCGAACCGAACCTATCCGAATCGAGCATTTTTTCAATCGAGCTGAATCGAACGGGCAAATTCCGGGCATTTATAGAGAGTGCATCGAACGAGCGTCGAGTAATTTGAATAGCCCTAGAATAGATACCCAAGTACCTACAATCTAAAGCGAACAAATCTATTTTTAGTTTTTATTGTTATGGTTGACTCAACAACCAAGAAAAAATATCGAAAACAAAGAGCATTTCACTAGATCAAGGAAGGGGTTGAGCATAAAAATTAATCAGATGAATGTGTCGTGCAAAACTTCAAACTGAGAAAGTGAGAAACCTTATCTTTTGACTTGTGATGTAAATGTGGTGTGTGGGTGAACTCTGTATCCATTTTTCTTAGGGTTAGGTAGGGTTGGTGTGCAGTGGCGGAACCAGAACGTTAACTCAGAGGTGTCCCGAATTTTTTTCACCGTGCAACGGTTGCGGTTGCAACTGGTAAAAGCAAAGCTAGCTTCACTACCCGATAAACTAAAGGACAAGAACTATGTTGCCTGTTCTTGTTTGGATGAGCACTGATCAGCGTCTGGCCTCTACACTCAGGCCAACGTTTCGTTTCCTTCCAACACTCCACTGCCGCGCTTTGAAACTTCAAAAGGGTTATTAACTTATTTTGTATTTTGGGCTAACATATAAACTGTTTTGGCTAACAATAGATTCGGGCTTTAATAATAAGATAAGGGTTGGGTCATTATTATATATATTACTTTTAATTAATGAACGACACATTATTTTAGTTAATGAAATGTAATGTGCTACAAGATCTAATCGACACCGTCCATTTTAAATGAAGTTTGACTATATTCACTGCTTTAACATTTTGCTTTTTCATTCATAATCCCAAAAAACTTCATCTTCATAGGTCATCCGTAGTCACAAAGCCCCTTTGGGGGGCGTTATGCGACACGTGGCATGCCACGTCATAGAGGGGCGTTATGGTGCGTTATATCACTAGAGGGTGTATTCATAAAGCTTCTACCTCATCATTACTCAATTATTAATTTTCAGTTGTTTATAAGTAATTTCTAACTTTATAAAAATTAAATGGAATCGTATTTTATAATTTTATAAATGGAATCTAAGAACTAGTTTTTTTTTTTTTTTTTCGCTTGACAAGTTAAAGAAATAAATTCATAACAGTTTTTAGTTATAAAACTAGGTATTGATTGGCAAAGTTTAGAAATATATAGGGATTTAAAGTTCCTAACCTGTTTTAAATATATTAAGAATTACAGGGACTAATATTGTACAATATCAAAACTTTCAAAATTCAATAAAACAAACACCCGTTCTTCAGTTCATCTTCTCCGACTACTCCGGCGGAGTTCCGGCAACCGGAAAATTTATTTTCATCTCATTTTCACCTACATTTAGGCCATGGGGTATGGGGCGGGGGTTTGGGCGTGGGTTGGGGGAAAACGCCCAATCTACCACCCCGGGGGCTTGGGTTGGGGCTTGGGTTTGGGCGTGGCCCCTTGGGGCTTGGCTTTCAAGCCGGGCGTGGGGCGGATTAGCAAGGTGACATGGCGGGCTCTCAATGGCTATGTGTCAACTCATGCCCCCAACCCAAGCCCCACCATACCCATGGGCGTGGGTTTTTTTTTCCCATTCCACGTGTCAACCAATGCCCAACCCAAGCCCCATCATACCCCACGGTCTTAGGGGTGTCCTCGTAGTTGTTTAGGGGTATCCTCTCTATAAAACCGAAAAATATATATATAAATATACACTACCGACACGAAGTTGAGCCATGTCCCGTGCTACGGCTCATAAAGAGCTAGGTCCGCCCCTGTTGGTGTGTGTGTGTGTGTGTATATATATATATATATATATATATAGGGTAGGAGTTGGCTACAAAGCCAACTTTTCCTACAAAGTGTAGGAAGCATTCTCCATATGACATGTGACATTTGATATTTTAATAAAAAAGGGCAAAATTGTAATTGGATAATTATTTTATTTATGGAAGATTTTATCTCCTAAACAAAAATTCGAGAATTTTATGATAACTGAATATCTTATTTGAATTCAAATTCGGTTGTTATATTCAATAGTAAGATCATCCCTAATTCACAAACATAGTCCTTTAAATTTTATCGCTTTCGATCAATTCATATTACTAATAAAAAATCCCGATGTCAAATGCCATGGTTGATTGCGGTTTATGTTTTAGAAAGGAGATGTATTTGTAGATGTGTTTTACGTGCTACAATCTTTCGTGAAGCTGCAATCTTTCATAAACAATTTTTTGACGATGTGTTTTACTAGTTATAGGTTAGTTCACAATGTGTTATAGCAGTTTATGTTTTAGGAAAGTGATGTATTTGTAGATGTGTTTTACCTGCTACAATCATTCATGAACAATTTCTTGATGATGTGTTTTACCAGTTACAGGTTAATTCACAATGTGTTATAGTGGTTTATGTTTTAGGAAGGAGTGGCATTTGTAATTATTAACGTTGTGTTTTTAGGAAAGAGATGTATTTGTAATTTCTTGACGACGTATTTTATCAATTATAGGTTAATTCACCATATGTTATAGCAGTTATGATTCACAAATGACATGCCATTTGTGGTTTCTTAACGTTGTGTTTTATAATTTTGGGTTTCTTCACGATGTGTTATATTGTATAACACACCATACACGTTAAATGACGTTGTGTTATATTGTATGATTCACTATGTGTTTTCTTGGGTTTTTTTCACGATGTGTTATATTGTATTATTCACGATGTGTTTTCTTGACTTTGTGTTTCTTCACGAAGGAAGAGAGAGAGAGAGAGAGAGAGAGAGAGAGAGAGAGAAACTCGCATGAAATGTGGGGTGGTTTATGGTATGACAGTAATTTCCTTATTTAAATAAAAAAAGTTAAATGACACATTTACCCCTAATTAATTAAATCATCCTATTTTTAAGATACACATATTACCAAAATGCCACCAAGATAATCTCAACCATCAAACACACTCATCCAATGGTCAAGATCACTTCCTACAATCCCCACTTTGACACTATCAGTGATCTTGTCATTTGCAACACTAGGAGATTTGTCGAATACCGATAACTGACAAGAATAAATTGTAGAGGTGCAAAGACTAGGGATGTGAATGTCGACCGGTAACTGACAACAATAAATTGTAGAGGTGCAAAGACTTGGGATGTGAATGTAAAGCATTTTGAAGAAATATTTTAGCAATAGTTAAAGGCGAGGTTTAAAGAAATCATGATGACACTCCCCTCCCCTACTTAGCTTAACTTGTTGTGTATCAAGCATATTTCCTATAACTACCAAACTTGATTGAAATGGTCTTTTTATTTATAGTGGTTTATTTTTATCTTGATTTACATGAAATCATGGTTATTAATTGTGTCATCCACTCACAATTCCATTGCTACCGAACAAGAAAAGGTTTCATTGTTGATGTGTCTGTCAAAGGTTTGCTGGCGATCAATTGGCGTCCATTTGGGAATTTTGCAACGACGATCTGACAATTCTTTTGGTTGACTAGTAATGCATGTCGATGATCCTTCGGTAGTGATTATAGGTAATCTGGCAAGAATAAATTGCGGAGGTACAAAGGCTATGGATGTAAATGTAGAGCATTTTGAAGAAATCTTTTAGCAATGGTTAAAGGCGAGGTTTGAATAAATGAGCAACTTCACTGATTTTATGTACCTGTATTGTACTTGGCAAGACCAACCCTAAATTTCAACAATCTCCTCCCATATTTAGCTAAATAGTTTGTTATTTATCAAACATACTTTGTATGTCATTACATAACTTAACCAAAATGATTTTTTATTTATTAATATTTAATAGTATTTAAGTTATTATTTATTTACGTTGTACTTAGACTAGTATGCCAATATTAACTGTCATCCACAGACAATTCCATCGCTACCTTACAAGAAAAAGTTTCATCCTTGGTTGATCATCTGTAGGTCAAAGCTGCAGTGGCGATCTGTTGGAGAAACATCTATCAGTGATCCGATGGAAAAAGGTTTATCGCCAATCCATTAGTGATATAACAACATGACCTGATGATTCTTTTGGTTGACCGGTGATGCGCTAGTGATGTGTCTAAAGGAGATCCTCCGGGAATCATAGGTAATCTATAGGTGAAGTCTTTACTCACAACCCTTTTCCCACTAACCTGATCCACAGAGGGACCACCAGCAGATAAATCAATAGATGAAGGTCATCCAGGGACCACCAACGGATACATCAATAGATGAAGGCCGGCTCAACCATTTTGGTAACCTAAAGCAAATTCAAAAACTCGAGGCCTTTTTCTCAAAAAAAAAAAAATACTATTTGAGAGAAAACCCTCTTTTACCCGGGCTTGGGACCGACAAAATAAACTAAAAGTTTATTGTTGGCGAAGTTAACTTAATTTTTTTGTATTTTTATATATTTTTTGTATGTGTAATGATAAGTTCAGCACAACCCAAATATCATATATATAAGGGAAAGATCCACTAAAAAGTGTATTTTGCCTAAGTAGCTTAAGAAGGATTGTGATGATGACATGTGGCACTCCTAATAAGTAGGAATGAAGGGCATTTTGGTCCTTATAAATAAGAGCGAAAATGACATCTGACACCCCTTTTGTTTTTTAAAAAATACAACAAAAAAAATCTAGTACAAAAAAATCTAGCACAAAAAATCTAGTACAAAAAAAATATAGCACAAAAAATCTAGTACAAAAAATATAGCACAAAAATGTAGTACAAAAAAAATATAGCACAAAAAAATATAGTACAAAAAAATATAGCACGAAAAAATTCAGCAAAAAAAATGTAGTACAAAAAAATTCAGCACAAAAAATTAATGAAAAAAAATTTAAGACAAAAAAATTCAGCACAAAAAATTTAGCACAAAAATATAGTACAAAAATTCAGCACAAAAAAATGTTATAAAAAATAGAATTACAACACATTTAAGTGGGTTTTTTTAGTCTTCATATTTTATATAGCAATATGGTACTCAAATTAAAGATAAAAAACGCTCGATTTTACGGTAAAATTTTTATGAAAAAATAATGTCGTATAAAAAAGTTATGAACGTTTAAAAAATGGGGGTGGAATATGCATGTGCCTTGCATGTGGAGAGAGAAAGTCCATAAATAGGATTTTCCCAATATACCCTTGTACTCCTCCTTTCTCCTACCATTTCATCTTAACCATTGATTTGAAAAATAAATGGTTAAGATTACTTCTCATCCTATTTAGGCAAAATTAACTTTTTATTTGATCTTACCCCATATATATAGGTATATATATATATATATATATATATATATATATATATATATGGAGCCGCTAGAATGAGAACCACCACGAGTTATGAGAACCGCGAGAACCGCGACCCGCGGGTGGCCGTTGACCACGAAATTTTTTTTACACCTAGATCCGTATATTTTAACACCGGGTGTAAAGTTTGGGTTCAAACGGCGCGCCCGAGGGGGTAGTTTTTTACGCCCAAAGTTTGGTTAAAAAAAAAAAAGAAAAATAAAAAAAAATAAAAAAACCCAAACTTTGGGCGTAAAAAACTACCCCCTCGGGCGCGCCGTTTGAACCCAAACTTTACACCCGGTGTTAAAATATACGGATCTAGGTGTGTAAAAAATTTCGTGGTCAACGGCCACCCGCGGGTCGCGGTTCTCGTGGTTCTCATAACTCATGGTGGTTCTCATTCTAGCGGCCCCCTATATATATATAGGATTAGGTTCAAGAGTGAACACTAGTGTAGCTTGCGAACTGAGTGAACTAATCTTGGCCATACACGTGTGTAGATCAATGGCCAGGATTTGATGTTGAAATACACTAGTGTATTTTACGATTTGATGATGAGATCCTGGCCATACACGTGTGTAGATCAATGGCCAGGATTTGTTCACTCAGTTCGCAAATACACTAGTGTTCACTCTAGAACCCCACCATATATATATATATATAGTGGAAGGTTCAAATGAGAAGAAAATTTTTGTAAGAATAAAAAGAATAAGTTTTAAACCAATAGAAATGCTCCATTTTACTTTATTTAATATGTGTATTTAATGTTATTAATAAGGGCATATAGGTAAATTTCTAATTGTAATTAATTAGCTAACTAATTAAAAACTTGTAACTCACTTTTAAATATACTCTTTCAAAATAAAATAATTTAGGGTGAAGGACAATTTTCGACATGTGTAGGATAAATTCTTAAATGTGTATGATAAATTTAGATATGCATAGGGTAAATTTCGGTAAGTGTAAGATATATGTAGGATAAATTTTGAAATGTGTAGGATAAAATGTTTTTTGCTTTATTAATAAGAGATTACATAATTAATGAGAGGAGTTATAAACTATTTAATGTTTTACCATTATGCCCTTTCTTCTTTTTCTTCTTACATTAAATTTCTTCTCAAATGAACATTCCCGTATATTTATATATATATATATATATATTTAAGTTGGAGTTGTTGGAAATTTGGTAAATGGATATTTATAAGTGAATTATAATTTAATGAAATTATAATTATTAATAAACTCTTCATATGGTGAATTAAAGACTAAACTCTTAAGTAGAGTTTTAATGTCTTTTAATTTGAGGCTTTGTGCCTCTAATTAAGTGAGACTTTTCACTCATCCTCAACTCTTGTATAATAATATTAGGCTATGTGCCTCATTTGAGAGAAATAACATCTAGAAAAATACAAGAGAAGATACAAGAAAATTACATGAATATATGGAGAGTTATTAAAAAGAAAAAAAATACTTGAAGACCCATGTGTTGGGTACTTAGAGAGATGTGTTTTCTCTATTCAATTTCACCACCGTCACATCTTTATTTGTTCCATAAGTTCAAACACTGCAATTACCCAGTGTAACCTCGGGCGCGTGGCCATCTTCGGCAGTACAGACTGCTTCGGCTGTTGTACCCTAGGAGACAGACGCGTCGTCTTTGGTAGAGGCGTGAAATCTGTGTTAAGTTTGTAGGAACTAGGTTCACCTTTTATAAAATATAATTACAAATATATATTAACAAGGCTCTCGTTATTCGTAAGAAAAATCATAGTACAATACCGGTTGCAGTAACTAAATAAAAGGAATATAAAATATAATTATATATACCAATCTTGATTCATTCCGCATCTCTGGTGGGTCCTTCACGTGCAGTTGATAGCATCTTAGACTCGAGTATTCATCATCTTGAGTCTTGAAAAATACTCATTGACTGCAACAAAAAGCACACTAAAACGTTGAGGATTTTGGTTGAGGAGATTTAATGATGACATTTGATGAGTTTTATTAGAGTTTAAGTCTATAATTATTGAGACTCGTAACTCTTCATATGGTGAAACTCTTGAGTAGAGTTTTAATGATGACATTTGATGAGTTTTATTAGAGTTTAAGTCTATAATTATTGAGACTCTTAACTCTTCATATGGTGAAACTCTTGAGTAGAGTTTCATAGATGACATTTGATGAGTTTTAATGATGACATTTAATGCTTTAATTTGGTCATGTTTTCTATATATAAAATGACTTAAATTTTCTAACACGTGTGTTAGAAAATGTGTATCATGAATACGAGGATAGAGATTGTTCATAATGAACAGAAATGTTTTATGTAAACATTTAATTGCCTATGTGTGCATTAAAAATGAAGAGAAATGGTTTATTTCATAAACTATATCTTTGGAAAATGTTTTATGTAAACGTTCGATTCTATAATGTGCTTGTTATAACATTTTTTTTCTAACATGCATGTTATAAAATGTTATTTGGTGAAAAACAACTTGGTGTTGTTGTGAACAAATTTAATTGTTCAAGTTTACTACTTAAATGTAGTATTTGTAACAACTTGGTGTTGTTTTGAGGATAATTGTCCAAGTTTAAAGTTTCAAGATGAAATGGGGAACTTGTACTTACAAGTTTGCTATTTGATGTCTACATATTGTCTATGCTTCCGTTTAAATTTCAAAAGTGATTGGCACTTATGATTTAGTTTCCAATGTATTTTATTATTTTGTGTTCAATATCTTCGGATAACACATGCATTTTTTTTACAAAGAAATAAATCACTAATGGTTGTGACGTATAAATTATTTTTGTGGAAAATAATTATAACGTCGGTTATACATTGTTTAAAAGAATATGGTTTTAAAAGGATAGTACATGAAAATACTTGGATATAAACAACTTGAGAGTTGTCACATTGACTAAAAGTCAAAGACGAAACATCAAATGTATAACCACATCATGAGTGAGTAATGAAAGAACGTAGTGAGTGTATTGAGATGAAATACACTAACGACATTCATGTCGACATACTTCATTCAAAGTCATTGGAAAATCCACAAGTGTGAATTCTAACATATGAAAGTAAAAGTAATATATGTTATTGTATACCTTTAATAAATCTTGAGATATTTATAAGTAGATGCGTCTACCACTTGATTATTGTTAGATCTATATGGAGATTTTACCTACATTTGGGAGAGCATCCTAAAAATACATATCTCCTGATGAATAACAATAGATGTGTGCAAATCACTTATGGAAAAATTATGACTGCCATCTTGTTGAGTGTCGATCTAGTTGAGTCTATCTCACACATAATAGTGATTGTAGACGAGAAACATTCATCTTGTTGGTGATGAATATGTTCACCAAGTGACTTGGATTAAGACTTATGTTTAAGTACTTATGAGTCAATGGTAGATTGTTGGAGATCAAAGGTAAACAAGTTATGTTCCTTAAATGAATGATGAAATTTAGCTATGTGCTATATACAATAATTTGTGAGACCTTCCTAAATATTGATGTTTTAGGTTTATGAATAAGTCTCATTATTTTGTCTTAACAAGTGATGAATGTTGCAAAGTGATATTATGATATCCTTAGGGTTGTGAAGAATCAGAATGATGCATCTTCTGTTCACATTCTAAAGTATTGTAGTCTAAAACATGCTAGACTAGTACTTGGTTAATTATGGGTCTTGACGGAGACTAATTAACTCTAAACATTCAAATGTGTATGAACTCAAAAAGAAATTGTGTATAGACAAAGTTGAGGGAGAATTTTCATTCATTATAAGGAAAAGACATGTAACTTTTTAAGAGTTTGTTCAAAAAGCTAATGAGGAGAACTCATTGTCTAAGCTTATTCTAGATGTTAAATTAGAATTATTCTAAATTGGTGACAAACTTATGACAATGGCATGTGTTGCTTTGGTCAGCTCGGAAGCTTATGTAAGCTAATGTAATATGAGTTGAATTCACTGATACAATGAGGTTGATCTTGTTCAATCATATGTGTATAAATGTTGCCATAAGTGGTGTTACAGAAATGTTGATCAAATGGCAAGAAATGTGTATAAATCGGCCATCTCGTTCCAAGTCGTGATGGACCCTGCTGGAAGTGACAAAAGCCAAGATCGGGCTTTGTCTCGCAAAGAGAATGGAAAGAGTCGCAAACGAATTGTGTCTTCAGAAACGTCTCGAATTTTGAACGTCGAGCACACCTCGAAATGATGCGACGTGCCGACCTGGATCTTCGTGATCCTTCCCATCAAACTGCACAGAATTTTGTAACATGTTAATTATACTAGATTTAATTTCAAAACTCGGTGCTGCTATCGTAGGTCGGGCGATGCTCGGTAGCAATCCTTTGTGCAACGACAAGTGATCTTTCGCGAAGCCGCCTACTTCTTCTTAGGTTATTTTCAGGTTCGTTGGCTAGCTCAGCGTTAGCGGGTGCAGGGGGCGTGGACATTAGCCTGCACGAAATAAGAAAGGCATTATACAGATAAAAGAATATAATAATAATAATATACGAAATAAATAATAATAATAATAATATAATATACAAATATATACAAGATATTTAAACAAATCTAACTAAATATTTACTGGTTTATTTACATATTTACATCCGAGAACTGTTTTTGGTTGTTTACCCGAATTTCTGATGACGTCACCAGAAATCTGAAATTTTTTTATATATATATCAGAAAATCTGATATATCTGATAAAATTATGATAAAAATCTGTTGAAATTTTCGTTCCATAAGAATTTCTGATAAATCCATCAGAATTACCAGAAAACCCGGTAATTGCATTAGAAATGGAAGTTGTTGTTTTTAGAATATCTAATGGGTTTATCAGAATCCATCAGAAAATCTGATAAATTCATTGGAATTCATCAGAAAATCTGATGATTTTATCATAAAGTTATATCTTATTTTTGTGGAGTAAATGAATAAAGAAATGAGTACAATAATTAAATGAATAAACAGTTAAATAAACGGACAGAAATAAATAAATGAATAACTGAACGAAAATAAATAAAAATACTAAATTAGGAATACTGAACTGAAATAATTAAATAAACGAAGTACAGAAATGAAATTATTGAATTGAAATAATAAAGGAAAAATGGTTCGATTCCGAACACATTAACTGAATTAAATAAATAAACGGAAATAAATGTTAGTTAAAGAGTTAGTAAAAAGTTAGTAATAAGTTAGTGATGTTAGTTGGTTAGTTGAGTCCGACAGTTAGTTGGTTAGTAAAACAGAAAAAGAAAAGTTAGTCCTAGTGGGCGTACCAGGCTAGGTGTTCACAAGTTAGTAAATAAAAGAAAATAAATAAATACAAAAATGTACAAGTATTCACATGTATTAACAGTTTGTACACCGATAAGATATTGACTCGGATTGTTCCATAAATTTCGCTGTGTCCCCGGCAACGGCGCCAAAAACTTGACGTGGGCGCGACTATACACATTTATCTACAGTATTTACAATCGCACCCAGTGAAATGTGTTTTATATTTATAAAAATGGTTTATACCTTAACATTAAAACACACACAACAAAGGACAAGTGTATCCCGTCATATATGCAGCAAAGTATTGGTAAGAGCCAGATATCGATCCATGGAACACGGGCGTTATAATGTACTAAATCTTTGTCATTAAATTGCCAGATATAAAGAAAGGTGAATGATTGTTTAACTAAGTTATCTAAATTACAACTAAAACATAAATATATTATTATCTTGTTTCACCAACCTAAACATGTTATCTATCAGATATGTCACAAAAGCACTTAATCAATTTTCCAATTTCGAGACAGCTAGTTACCGGGTCTGGATTTCTAGCATTATGATTCTTCGGAAAGTTAACGCGATGGTCACACGTTAACCACCTAAAATCATTCATTAGCGAGTTATTGATATTTATTCATGCGAATCTTTAAAGATAGGTTATTTACCGGGTCTGGATCCCTAACCTCACTTATCAAAGAAAGCAATACCGATGGTCACAATACAGCCACGAGGATAAGCAATTATGTAGATCATATAACAAACAATTTCACCTTTACATGTCTTAAACACAAATCTACCATGTCAGCAATTTCAGACCAAAACTACTAAACAAGGATCATAAACCGCATCTAAGAACATGCAATCAACACCATGTAATTCATTAGAACCCTTACGTTCAAGAAAGTATTCCTAATCAAAATAAGATATATCTTGTATAAAACCAATACCCTGGTCTGGTTTCATGGTGTAAACAAAGTCTACAAACAAGTGATTAATCAAGAAATAGTTACCATCCCACTAACCACAGATTCATTATCCAAGATAATCAAACATAATCAGGAACTCAACATCAATGAAACATTCATTATATAATCATGAAGATTCAACGTGAAAAGTTAACCACCTAAAATCATTCATTAGCGAGTTATTGATATTTATTCATGCGAATCTTTAAAGATAGGTTATTTACCGGGTCTGGATCCCTAACCTCACTTATCAAAGAAAGCAATACCGATGGTCACAATACAGCCACGAGGATAAGCAATTATGTAGATCATATAACAAACAATTTCACCTTTACATGTCTTAAACACAAATCTACCATGTCAGCAATTTCAGACCAAAACTACTAAACAAGGATCATAAACCGCATCTAAGAACATGCAATCAACACCATGTAATTCATTAGAACCCTTACGTTCAAGAAAGTATTCCTAATCAAAATAAGATATATCTTGTATAAAACCAATACCCTGGTCTGGTTTCATGGTGTAAACAAAGTCTACAAATAAGTGATTAATCAAGAAATAGTTACCATCCCACTAACCACAGATTCATTATCCAAGATAATCAAACATAATCAGGAACTCAACATCAATGAAACATTCATTATATAATCATGAAGATTCAACGTGAAAAAGTACTAAAGCTTCATAAAAATAAGATTACAATGCAACGAATATTCAAGAAACAAGTTTATAACTATTATTACATAAACTACATTAAACATAAACTAACATCAGCTCATAACTTGCAAAATGATCAGAATACATGTTCAAGAACAAGGAATCGAACCATAAACAAGCATGGAATTGACGGGTTGGATCGGTTATGCTTCCACTCGATCTTGAGCTTCAAAGTGGTCTGATCAGGACTGCTTCGGAACCCAGAAATCGCCCAGAAACATGGAGAAAAACCCAACATTTGAACCAGTAGTGAATGCTGCTATTTAAAGAAGATTTTCTGATCGGCACGGTCGTGCGGCAGGTGTTGTCGGGTGACGTCAGTTTCAGCGATCCCGAGTCAGCCAAGTGGACTAGTGGACAAGTTGCTTGGGTCAGCAGATCGGCACGGTAGTGCCACTGGTGGCACGGTAGTGCCGCGTCATCAGAAATGTTGGTCAGAAACCCTGGTCAAGCCTTGGCACGATCATGCCTCGGGTGGTACGGTAGTGCGTGTCACACCCCGACCACGTGAGACAACGAAACGTGGCGGAAACATCGGGGAGTGTTGTAACAGAATTAATTGTTTCAAATCCATGGCAATTGAAGTTTCGTTTTATTAAACAAACATGAGAGTTTACATTGTTTTAAACAAGAAACAAAGAGTACATAACATAAATTAACTAGTTCTTGTCTCGTTTTAAGTCACTAAGGCATAGGTCCGCCTAAGTATGTCTTGATAAGTCCTATGCATCATCTCCTGAAAACATATGTGAAAATAGGTACGTCAGCATAAAAATGCCTGTGAGATACATAGGTTTTATGAAAATAGGATTCATGACTTATATTTGAGAAAATGTTTAGTCATGAACCTTGTAATTTGCTTTGTCTTGTAAATCAATTTGAAAAACGATCAGATCAGATGATATGTATAAATAAATGTAAGGTTAAATGAATAACCAAGTAAAATGAGTTTGTATAAGATAAGTTGTTTGTAAAACAATGTCTTGTGAAAAGTATGTTATTTGTATAAAATGCTATATGTCTCAAATTGAAATGATTCAAATAATGCTACGATATGTAATACCATACAAACACTTATATATAGGAAGTACCAGCGGCGTATCCACCATGCTTGTATCATATTACACACGCCTCGTTACTTAAATCACTAACTCAAACCAAACCACCAAGATGTAATGTTTAACAATTGTAGAAATGTTTATGTATGGTCAATTATGGTTCTCATGGTTCAACAGTTACAAACGGCTCATATAGTCAAATAGTTACAACGGTTCAAAATGTAATATAATGTGTTCATATGCTGGATGAGCATATGCAACAAGATGTAATGTAAAACAATGTACGAAGTATGCACACAATGGACATACATAGCATGAAATGTAATGTAAAACAATGTACTAAGTATGCACACAATGGACATACATAGCATGAAATGTAATGTAAAACAATGTACTAAGTATGCACACAATGGACATACATAGCATGAAATGTAATGTAGAACAATGTACTAAGTATGCACACAATGGACATACATAGCATGAAATGTAATGTAAAATAATGTACTAAGAATGCACACAATGGACATACATAGCATGAAATGTAATGTAAAACAATGTACTAAGTATGCACACAATGGACATACATAGCATGAAATGTAATGTAAAACAATGTACTAAGTATGCACACAATGGACATACATAGCATGAAATGTAATGTAAAACAATGTACTAAGTATGCACACAATGGACATACATAGCATGAAATGTATTGAAATCATGTACTATAAATGTACTAATGAACATAGTGAGTATATGATGTGAAAACAGGAAAGCATGAAAGTAACAAGTAGGAACATGTGTTTCACCCCAAAACAGTTTGAAAACGGTAAAAGAGGGGTCTATGTACTCACTTGAGATTGCTCAATAGACTTTAGATATCCACCAAGCAAAGCTAGAAGATCACGGATTCAAACGGCACCTAATATAGGTATCTACGTTAATAACCGGACCTATATCGGAGGATTGGATAGAGTGAGGGCTCGTAAACCAAATGAGTATGGGAACTCATGTAATATGGTTTAACAAAGCCTACATACTAAAACGGAACATATCCTAAGTGCTTCTGACCCATTACGACCCGTTTAGGTAGCTTATGCTACTTTAACGCGTCGTTCGCGTAAAACGCGTTCAGACCGCCTAACTAGTCCTATGACAAGTAAAATATGCCTTAACATGTCTAATATTGTTGCTAAATCAGTTTAGATACCAAAAGTTATGTTACATATGCTTAAAATGAATTTTGGCATAAAAAGGGCATTTTGGTAATTTACCTAAGGCATATAAACTACCTATCATACAACTACTTAAACGAAGTGACCATAAGGTATAACCTCGGATGGTTATTCCCTATATGCTATGGTCACCTAAAGTGTTTGGTCGGATCCTAATGATCAATCAAACGGGTCGGGTTCGAAGGTATAAGCGATTGTTTAGATCGCTTACCTTACGACCCTATATAAGCACTAAACTAGAAGTGACGAGCTAAGCATGTTTGAACATGCTTAACTAAGTTAGAAAACAAGTTTGGTATCAAAACAAATGGTTTTGATACCTAAGAGTAGTTTGGTTACAAAACACGCAAGAATACGCATTTTGGCCGAAACTACGACTCGTCACTTAGCCTAGATAACGTGGTAATCAGTAGGTATAGTCACTAGGGACTATAATCATCATGATTACGCTCACGTTATGAAGTTCAAACGAACTTCGCATTGACCATAAACTGGTCAATGCAGAAAGTCAAACAAAGTTTGACTTTCGGACTCGAAAAGCAATAAAAGAACGAAGGAATACTTACAACGGGTCCCCGAAAGCTAATCTTGATCCAAATAACTCAGGTATGAAGCTATTGCTTCAACTTAGAGTCTTTTAGACCAGATTTGTGAGGAAGAAGTGAAGAATGTGGTGGGTATTTATAGTGTTCGGACCACCGTTAGGATCGTTTCTCGTAAACCGAGCTTTGATCACATCCCTACACTTGTTGGTAACCTAAGGTAACTCGCATTGGCCCCCCAACATCAGGAACAAACATGTGGAATTGAAGTTGGAGTGCTAAACAGCTGTTAAAAACATTTAATCCGGTCAGAAGGGGCCTCGCGGCCCGCGTAACATCTTGAAGAACCTTACGCGGCCCGCCTGGGCTTGTCTGATCAGAAACAAGTTTGCTGCATTGACAGTTTTGGTCCCTGTTGGTGTTTAAGCTCATTTCTGACACTTCAAAGGCCCGTCAAGCCAACTTTAAGGCCCTAAAATGATGCCTAAACATTGTGGACATGAAACATGCTCAAAAATATGCCGGATGTTGGTTCGTTTGGTCGTACGATCGCGATGTTCGCTTAATTACGACGGAATGCGCATAAGCGCGAAAAACGATCCAAATTGCGCGACGAATGGATTTTTCTTATGCCAAACACTAAAATAAAATATTTTAGTGCTTACATAAATTTTTGGATGACCGGATGTATTCAGAACGTAAGTTATGCGCGAAAATGCAAACTTGTGCACTTTTTGACGCTTTTAGTCCCTGAATGACCCAAAAGTTTATTTTAGCACACCGAACCCCTCAAAGCCTATTTCTAAGCTATGTAAAGGATATTTATGGTATGTTTAACTTATGGCCATGTTCCGGAATGCCTGTTACAGTTCAAATTGGCATACTTTCGTAGTTTGTCAAATTTAGTCCCTGTATGCGAATAAACTTGTTTTTGCCATACCAAAGCCTTCGAAACTTATTTCTAAGTTATGTAAAGGATATTTAAGGTATGTTAAGCCTATTTCACTATTCCGGAGTGTTCGTTGCATTAAACTGGTTATATTTATGCATCAGCGCGCGTATAACCTTCCAGAAAGTGATTTTAAAGCTTGAAATCGAACAAAAATTGATATGTGCAAAAGATACACATATTTATACAGATCCCAAGTATGAAATACAATATCTCATTGGCTTGGTATTTGTTTGATGGCCACAGTGACCCAGGTTGTCACACCCCCGAAATCCACTCACGGAATACTACCGCTTGGAGGCGTGACATGACCAGGATCAAGCCACCAATCATATTGAACATAAGTATGTATATCAAAAGTCATTCATCAATACGATAGGTGTTTACAAAACCAAATATAAACAAGTGTGTCGCGGAAGCATTTAATGTAAACCCAACAGAAGTTTAAGTACAAAATATTATAATGTTTAACAACACATTCACGATCCATGTCCACAACGACTGTGCCTCCCGTGCAAGCTCCAAAAGTACCTATGGTCCTGCAAGGCATGCAACAGAGAGTCAACAACTAGTTGAGCGAGTTCACAGTTGGTTATTTAGTTAAAATTTTCATTTCGTAAATCGTATGTTCGATTAGTAATCATGTATCGTATGTAATAGCATCGCGGCCCTCAAGGCATGTTTGCGAAGATTAGTGGGGGTTTCCCATGTTTTCTAGACTGGTTATGTTTGTATCGCGGCCCTCCAGGCATGTTTGCGAAGATTAAAGTATAGTTCGCGGCCATTCCAGGCATGTTTGCGAAGATCGTTCTAGTATAGTTCGCGGCCATTCCAGGCATGTTTGCGAAGATCGTTCTAGTATAGTTCGCGGCCATTCCAGGCATGTTTGCGAAGAGAAGTATGTGTATCACTAGTCTAGTAGTATATACCATTGACCTTCCACTCCCGAGGCCTATGGTATGTAATTCCGATAACTATTCAACATAAAAATCAATCAACCCATTCCCAACCCCGGGAATCCCATGCCTTGGTAGAAGTGTGAACTCACCTTGTTTCGCTCGGTATGCTAGGTATGTGCTCAAAGTAAGTCAATCACGTCCTAAAGTATGTACGTATGTGAAATCAGTTTGTGTCCAAGTTATGCACGTATAAACATGTAGCACGTAAACACAATCATATACCAGATGGTTACACTTAACAGCAGTCAAATATTCCAGTTAGCATTTAACAGAATTAACTCAAGTTACTGCACAGATCAGCTATTCGGCGAAACACACATGTTGGCGAAACACAGATAGTGGCGAAACACATATAGTGACGAAACACATTCTGTTTCGTCGAGGTGTCCCCTGGCGAAACAGAACTTCTGATTCGTCGACTGCTCTTGGCGAAACACATCCTGTTTCGCCGAGAGTTCTGTTTCGTCGAACAGTTCAGTTTCGCAGACATCAGTTACAGCAGATGCGAAAAACACATAAACCCTAACAGCCGTAAACCAGCAATTCCTCAATCATACAGTAATCATTCAACGCAGAATCATCGTAACATCATCATAACATAAGCATCACAGTTCTTAACGTCTAGCACGAACCCTAGGTTATGTGTACAACATATAGATTAACATACAACATCATATCATCGATTTCCTATCAAGATACTAATGTGTATTCAAAATCAGGCCATATAAACAACATTCAGAACCGAGTATCATCAACATACCCTCCTATAATCCAGAAATCAAGCATAAACACAACATGTATAAAGAAATCAAGGGACAAAGAAACAGATTTAGACGAGCACGCACTAACCGAGATATTCGGGATGAACAAGGGAGGATTCGAGAGAGAAAGATGATGGTTGAAGATGGCTATCGCCTATTCAAAAGGGAGAGTTCTAGGGTTTCTATTTTTGTTAAAAGTGTGAAACAGGAAGTCGGTTTTACTTAATATCCACGAATTACCGTTCTGGGCCCTTAATGGGCTTTGCGAATCAATGGGCCGACGAAACACATCAGTTTCGTCGTGAAGTGCTATGGCGAAACACATCAGTTTCGTCGGGATGTATATGGCGAAACAGTCTGTTTCGTCGGGTCCTTTCATATTTTAAACAGTTTAAGTTTTCAACAGGTGTTTCATGTTATAAAGCCAAACACAAAATCATGCAACCACAATGCGATCATTATAAAATAACGTATACAGTTACAAGTCAAACAACTACACAGTCCAAGTCAACGTGCACTAAATGCGAAAAAAAAGAAGGTCGGAAACTCGAGTTGTCACATTATCCCCAACTTGAAAGAAATTTCGTCCCGAAATTTAGCATGCGGTTACTGAGGAAGCTAGGTGAGTTATCGTTTACTGGTTTTCCTGGGGTGTCACATCATCCGCCCCCCGTTGAGTTGGGATTTCCTCCCGAACTTCTGTAGTAGCTTCAGCCTCAGTAGTGGTTGCATTGTTTTCGAACAACTGGGGATATTTGAGTTCCATTTGGTCTTCGCGTTCCCAGGTGAACTCTGGGCCACGACGGGAGTTCCAACGAACTCGTACAAGAGGTATTCTAGTGTTCTTGAGGACCTTAACATCCCGGTCCGTGATTTCAACTGGTTCCTCGACGAAATGCAACCGTTCGTCGATAGTGAGCTCCTTCAAAGGAACTATGAAGGTCTCATCTGACTGCCACTTCTTCAGATTCGACACATGAAAGACGTTGTGAACTACACTGAGTTCAGCTGGTAAGTTCAGTCTGTAGGCCACCTTGCCTATCTTCTCAATGACTTCAAATGGTCCAACGTATCGTGGATTGAGTTTGCCTCGTTTGCCAAAACGAACAACACCCTTCCAGGGTGAAACTTTGAGTAGTGCTCGATCCCCAACCTGGAGCTCGAGCAGTTTCCTGTCTTTATCGGCGTATGCTTTCTGACGGTCACGAGCTGCCGCCATGCGTTGTCGTATTTGAGCAATCTTTTCAGTAGTATCAACTACCATTTCTGGACCTGTGATCTGACTGTCACCCACCTCTGCCCAACAAAGAGGTGATCGGCATTTACACCCGTACAATGCCTCAAATGGAGCAGCTTTAATGCTGGTGTGGTAACTGTTGTTGTATGAAAATTCCACAAGTGGCAAATGTTTTTCCCAGCCCTTGCCAAAGTCAATTACGCACGCCCGAAGCATGTCTTCTAGAGTTTGAATAGTGCGCTCAGACTGCCCATCTGTCTGAGGATGATAAGCTGTGCTCATGTCTAATCGAGAGCCAAAAGATTTGTGCATTGCTTGCCACAGTTCTGAAGTAAAACGTGCATCACGATCAGAGATAATAGATGTGGGCACCCCGTGCCTCGAGACAACTTCCTTAAGGTATACGTCTGCTAGAGTGGAGAACTTATCCGTTTCCTTGATAGCCAAGAAGTGAGCAGACTTTGTGAGTCGATCCACGATCACCCAAATAGTATCATTTCCGCGCTGAGATCTAGGTAAGCCGGTAACAAAATCCATGGAAATTTGCTCCCATTTCCATTGTGGTATCTCAGGTTGTTGGAGTGGGCCTGATGGTTTCTGATATTCTGCTTTGACTCTCGCACAAGTCAAACACTTGCTAACGTAAGTTGCTATGTGGGCCTTCATGCTAGGCCACCAATATGTAGTTCTGAGGTCGTGGTACATTTTATCCGAACCAGGATGTACTGAGTAGCGAGACTTATGAGCTTCATCCATTACAAGCTCGCGTAAGTTACCATAGAGTGGGACCCAGATGCGTCCTGTTACATAGTAGGCGCCGTCTGCCCTTTGCTCTAACCGTTGCCTTGAGCCGCGTAGGGCTTCAGCCCTGACGTTTTCCGGTTTCAATGCTTCTACCTGAGCATCTCGTATCTGTGAAGGAAGACTAGACTGAATAGTGAGTTGCAACGCTCGTACACGCCTAGGTATAGTATCCTTTCGACTGAGGGCATCGGCCACCACATTGGCTTTGCCCGGATGATACTTTATAGCACATTCGTAATCGTTCAGTAACTCGACCCATCGACGTTGTCGCATGTTCAGGTCTTTCTGCTTGAAAATATACTCAAGACTTCTGTGATCGGTGTAGATGGTGCACTTGGTGCCATACAGATAATGTCGCCATATCTTGAGCGCAAAAACAACAGCTCCCAGCTCTAAATCGTGCGTAGTGTAATTCCGTTCGTGAATCTTAAGTTGGCGTGAAGCATAAGCAATAACTTTATCCCGTTGCATCAACACACATCCAAGACCTTGGATAGATGCATCGCAGTAGACTACAAAGTCATCCGTGCCTTCAGGCAATGAGAGGATAGGTGCGCTACAAAGTCTATCCTTTAAGTGCTGAAACGCTGTATCCTGTGTATCACTCCAACGGTAAGCAATACCTTTCTGTGTCAGTAATGTAAGCGGCTGTGCAATCTTTGAGAAATCTTTGATAAACCGTCTGTAATAACCCGCCAAACCCAAGAATTGGCGTATTTCTGTTGGTGTGCTAGGTGCAGGCCAGTTCTTGATCGAATCTACCTTGGATGGATCGACATGAATCCCATCCTTGTTTACCACGTGGCCTAGAAAGTGGACTTCACGAAGCCAGAAGTCGCATTTTGAAAACTTAGCGTACAGTTGTTCCGTTCGAAGGAGTTCCAGAATAAGTCGTAAATGCTGATCGTGTTCCTCCCGATTCTTTGAATAAATCAGGATGTCGTCAATGAAAACAATAACAAACTTGTCAAGATAAGGTTTGCACACCCTGTTCATAAGATCCATGAAAACCGCAGGCGCGTTCGTTAACCCGAATGGCATGACCAAAAACTCGTAATGACCGTAGCGAGTTCTGAATGCTGTTTTGGAGACGTCCTCATCCCGGACTCTCAGTTGATGGTAACCTGACCTTAGATCAATCTTTGAGTAATAGCTCGACCCTTGCAACTGGTCGAATAAGTCGTCGATACGTGGGAGTGGATAACGGTTCTTCACCGTCACCTTGTTCAGTTCACGGTAATCTATGCACATACGAAAGGTACCATCTTTCTTCTTTACAAATAATACTGGAGCTCCCCATGGCGAAGAGCTAGGACGTATGAAACCCTTTTCCAAGAGTTCTTGCAATTGCTTAGACAGTTCTTCCAGTTCAGTTGGAGCTAAGCGGTAAGGCGCTCGAGCTATAGGTGCTGCTCCTGGAGCTAGCTCGATCTGAAATTCGACCTGGCGATGAGGCGGTAACCCAGGTAACTCTTCAGGAAACACCTGAGGAAAATCGCGTACTACAGGAATATCCCCAATCTTTTTCTCTGTCGTCGATGTATCAGTAACGAGTGCTAAAATAGCTATGTGGCCCTTTCGCAGACTCTTCTGAGCCTTCAAGAAGGAGATGATGCCACTCACGACACCACTCTTGTCACCTTGAACTTCGAGAGGTTCTTTGCCAGAACGAGGAATACGAATGATCTTCCCCTTGCATAGGATCTCTGCTTGCTGTTGGGATAACCAATCCATACCGATGACAATGTCGAAACTACTCAGAGTTATAGGAATGAGATCGATAGAGAAAGTCTGACCAGCGAGGATAAGATTACAACCCTGAACTATGTGTGTGGCCTCTAGACTTTTACCGTTAGCTAACTCTACTACATGTTTGGTGCTTAACAGTGTTGGTGCGCGTTTAAGCATTTTACTAACTTTCAGAGACATATAACTGATATCCGCACCCGAATCAAATAATATGGTAACATAAAAGTCGTCGAGAAGAAACTTACCCGTAACCACATTAGGATCGTTCCTTGCGTCACTCTGGCCAATCACAAACATACGACCTTTTGCACCATTGTTGTTGTTGTTTCCCCTATTGTTGTTCCCACTGCCCTGATTATTGTTATTGTTGCTCTGATTCTGGTTTAATTGGGGACAGTTCCGCTTGAAATGACC
The DNA here is from genome assembly GCA_030545235.1 of Helianthus tuberosus. Taxonomy (NCBI): domain Eukaryota; kingdom Viridiplantae; phylum Streptophyta; class Magnoliopsida; order Asterales; family Asteraceae; genus Helianthus; species Helianthus tuberosus. The sequence continues at coordinate 125,223,392 of CM060351.1, read as the reverse complement.
TTCAGCCCCACACTGAAAGCATGTCTTATTTCCTTGCTGTTGTTGCTGTGACTGGTTTCGTGGAACGGGTGACTGTTGTTGCTGGTTCTGACTCGCAGGCCTTGAGCTCCTGCAATCTTTAGCGTCATGACCTACTCTTAGACATCTCTGACAGCGGCCTTTACGACACTGACCACTGTGGTGTTTGTTGCACCTGTTACATAGTGGATGATTTCCCCGATATCCACTCTGCCCCTGACTACCAGACGATTGCTGACTCGGACTCTGGTAATCACTAGTCTTGCGCTGCTGTTGTGCTTGAGACTGTACAATAGCTGAACCCCTGCTGGAATCCCCTTCCCATTTCCGCTTGTTGTCGCTGGGAGTAGCAGGAGTAGCTGGAGTGGTAACGGTAGTAGCGCTGATACGTTTAGGCAGCCTGTTTTGTTCAACCGCCTGGTCGGTGAGGCGATGAGCTAGCTTGACGATCTGTTGAATAGTGCCAAGATTCGCTGAGGTTACGTGACTTTGAATCTCCGGCACCAAACCATTGAGATACAGTTCGATACGCTTAATGGGAGGGTCCACCATAGTAGGACACAGAATAGCCAACTCATTCGATCTTCTGGTGTATGCTTCAATTTCTGACCCAGTCATTTTCAAGTGATAAAACTCTACCTCCAGCTTATGAATATCATCACGGCTACAATATTCCTCTTTAATCAAATCCTTGAAATCATTCCAGGGTGTGGCGTTAGCAACAGCCAATCCTAACATCTGCACTTGCACATTCCACCAAGTCAGCGCAATGCCTTCTAGTGTACCAGTGGCGTACTTCACCCTGCGAGCCTCAGGGCATTCGCACATTTCGAATACGGACTCGAGCTTTTCAAACCAATGGAGGAGTCCAACCGCTCCTTCCGTGCCACTAAAGGTAGTAGGACGACAGTCCATAAAAGTTTTGAAGGTACAAACAGGTGGCTGAGCGTGCTGACCTGTTGTATATAAGAATCCAGTACAAGATTAAAACACAAGAGTTGGTTTAGGAGTGTAGGATCTAAAGATCCTAGTGTGAGTTACAACTGCAGGGTATACCTCCTGCTTGTGCGGCTGCAAGTGCCTCAGCAACTCGCTCGTTAATAAGAGCCGTCAGTTGGGCTTGCGTCATGTTGATACGTCCAGACATGATCTTCATAGTAAATATGACATAAGTGAGAGAGGTTCGCGAGTAGTGCGATAACAAAAGGGAATAATCACACAAGTGTTCTCATACAATAGTGTCAAGTTAACCTAAGCATACCCGGAGCAAAGTTCTATGCAATTCTAGCAAGTAGGCAATAAGACATGTACCATATTACCTAGAGTGATGAGTCTTGCACGTGGAGCGAGGCGTCGTTGTGGATCGTTGAGCACTGTTCTGGTTATAGTCTGGTTTTAATAAAAAAAAAAACGTTTTCCCCTTACTAAAACCGAGTTCTCTATAACCAATGGCTCTGATACCAATCTGTCACACCCCCGAAATCCACTCACGGAATACTACCGCTTGGAGGCGTGACATGACCAGGATCAAGCCACCAATCATATTGAACATAAGTATGTATATCAAAAGTCATTCATCAATACGATAGGTGTTTACAAAACCAAATATAAACAAGTGTGTCGCGGAAGCATTTAATGTAAACCCAACAGAAGTTTAAGTACAAAATATTATAATGTTTAACAACACATTCACGATCCATGTCCACAACGACTGTGCCTCCCGTGCAAGCTCCAAAAGTACCTATGGTCCTGCAAGGCATGCAACAGAGAGTCAACAACTAGTTGAGCGAGTTCACAGTTGGTTATTTAGTTAAAATTTTCATTTCGTAAATCGTATGTTCGATTAGTAATCATGTATCGTATGTAATAGCATCGCGGCCCTCAAGGCATGTTTGCGAAGATTAGTGGGGGTTTCCCATGTTTTCTAGACTGGTTATGTTTGTATCGCGGCCCTCCAGGCATGTTTGCGAAGATTAAAGTATAGTTCGCGGCCATTCCAGGCATGTTTGCGAAGATCGTTCTAGTATAGTTCGCGGCCATTCCAGGCATGTTTGCGAAGATCGTTCTAGTATAGTTCGCGGCCATTCCAGGCATGTTTGCGAAGAGAAGTATGTGTATCACTAGTCTAGTAGTATATACCATTGACCTTCCACTCCCGAGGCCTATGGTATGTAATTCCGATAACTATTCAACATAAAAATCAATCAACCCATTCCCAACCCCGGGAATCCCATGCCTTGGTAGAAGTGTGAACTCACCTTGTTTCGCTCGGTATGCTAGGTATGTGCTCAAAGTAAGTCAATCACGTCCTAAAGTATGTACGTATGTGAAATCAGTTTGTGTCCAAGTTATGCACGTATAAACATGTAGCACGTAAACACAATCATATACCAGATGGTTACACTTAACAGCAGTCAAATATTCCAGTTAGCATTTAACAGAATTAACTCAAGTTACTGCACAGATCAGCTATTCGGCGAAACACACATGTTGGCGAAACACAGATAGTGGCGAAACACATATAGTGACGAAACACATTCTGTTTCGTCGAGGTGTCCCCTGGCGAAACAGAACTTCTGATTCGTCGACTGCTCTTGGCGAAACACATCCTGTTTCGCCGAGAGTTCTGTTTCGTCGAACAGTTCAGTTTCGCAGACATCAGTTACAGCAGATGCGAAAAACACATAAACCCTAACAGCCGTAAACCAGCAATTCCTCAATCATACAGTAATCATTCAACGCAGAATCATCGTAACATCATCATAACATAAGCATCACAGTTCTTAACGTCTAGCACGAACCCTAGGTTATGTGTACAACATATAGATTAACATACAACATCATATCATCGATTTCCTATCAAGATACTAATGTGTATTCAAAATCAGGCCATATAAACAACATTCAGAACCGAGTATCATCAACATACCCTCCTATAATCCAGAAATCAAGCATAAACACAACATGTATAAAGAAATCAAGGGACAAAGAAACAGATTTAGACGAGCACGCACTAACCGAGATATTCGGGATGAACAAGGGAGGATTCGAGAGAGAAAGATGATGGTTGAAGATGGCTATCGCCTATTCAAAAGGGAGAGTTCTAGGGTTTCTATTTTTGTTAAAAGTGTGAAACAGGAAGTCGGTTTTACTTAATATCCACGAATTACCGTTCTGGGCCCTTAATGGGCTTTGCGAATCAATGGGCCGACGAAACACATCAGTTTCGTCGTGAAGTGCTATGGCGAAACACATCAGTTTCGTCGGGATGTATATGGCGAAACAGTCTGTTTCGTCGGGTCCTTTCATATTTTAAACAGTTTAAGTTTTCAACAGGTGTTTCATGTTATAAAGCCAAACACAAAATCATGCAACCACAATGCGATCATTATAAAATAACGTATACAGTTACAAGTTAAACAAGTCAAACAACTACACAGTCCAAGTCAACGTGCACTAAATGCGAAAAAAAAGAAGGTCGGAAACTCGAGTTGTCACACAGGTGTCACAGTCTCCCCTACTTTAGGAATTTTCATCCCGAAATTTATTCGTAGGAGTTCTATCTGTGACTTTGTGTCAAATAACCACCAAAGATATGCAAGGAAATATCCAGTCATTTCCTTAACGGACACTCTTCAGAAACGAAAATGAACAGACGGAGTCATTTTCCTCAACGAGTATTCTTCAGAAGCGGAAATGAAGGAACAAACAACCGGGGATTCATTTCCTCAACGGACAATCTTCAGAAACGAAAATGAACAGACGGAGTTATTTTCAACGGCTGCTTCCTCAGAAATGGAAATGAAAGGATAAACAAATGGATATTCATTTCCTCAATGGACAATCTTCAGAAACGAAAAATGAACTGACGGAGTCATCTTCAACGGGTGCTTCATCAGAAGTGGAAATAATAAGGATAAACAAACGGATATTCATTTCCTCAACGGACAATCTTCAGAAATGAAAAATGAACTGACGGAGTCATTTTCAACGGTTGCTTCCTCAGAAATGGAAATGATAAGGATAAACAAACGGATATTCATTTCCTCAACGGACAATCTTCAGAAACGAAAAATGAACTGACGGAGTCATTTTCAACGGTTGCTTCCTCAGAAATGGAAATGGAAATGATAAGGATAAACAAACGGATATTCATTTCCTCAACGGACAATCTTCAGAAACGAAAAATGATCAGACGGAGTCATTTTTCAACGGGTGCTTCATCAGAAATGGAAATGAATAGAGCTAATTCTAGACACATGACAAAACTTGCTGTGGTTTCTGTGCACTAAATTCCATAATTATGTATGCATCCATAATTACGTAATTCCTTGCACAGTCTGCACAGTTTGTCTTGTAATGTTTAGGGGAAGAAAATCAAACCTGTGATGAGGGTGACTAGACTACCATAGGGTCCTTTTAATTAGATTGACAGATGATCTTTTTTTATTTAGGTCACCAAGGAGTCCTTTCAGCTATATCATCGTATGATGTTCCTAACCAGATTTTTGGGTCAATCTGTTTAACTAGATCACTCAAGGGGTCTAATTATGGAGTAGTACTTAATAATCCAAGGGACTTGACTACTACGTAGCAGCCCATTTAAGGTTTTTAGATAGTACCTTTGGGGTATCCTACTATGAATCCCTTATGGAAGATTCTACGAGGATTTGGATAACAAAAACTTGGATTACACCAAAAACATAAATGGGAACACATAAGCACATAATCACATAGTTGTTTAACTTGGTTATTAATTTGTTATTAACTTGTTAGCGATTGAATATGGACATTCAAGGTACACCAGGAAACCAGTCGCTGGACTTCAATGTCCTCTGGGATCTATCTGAAAAGATAGGGTGATCTTCCAAAAATTCGATTTTTGTTTTCAAAGAAAAAATAATATTCAAATTAAGGAACACAACAATTTTAGGATTTACGGAAATATCCTTAGGTACCCTTATTAAGGATTTATAGTGGTACTTTGGGTATTCGTCCAGTGTTGTAACTTGCGCCTTGTACTTCGTTTCGTTAGAAGAAACGGGTACTTAGGAATTTCGTGGAAAACGTAAGAGATCATAAGATGGAAAAATTTTGGGGGTAGTTTACTTTTCAAGGAATACGATTCCTTGTTTGTCGGTATTGTAGGGGATATGTTCTTTATACATACAACCACACAAATACATTGCAATGTAAATAAAAGATTTATTTATAAACAATGATAACAACTGTTTCATGGACCTTGACAACAAAAGAAAATAATACATAAGACGTGATTATTTCTAAACGATGTTGTCTTTTGGTCTGTCAGATGCTCATCCCTGTGCTGGATTTGCATTAGCAAGCTTTGGGCAATTTCTTTGGAAATGACCCATCTCGCCACAGTTGAAACAAGAACCTGGTAGAAAACGACCTTGAGCGGGATTGTTGCCAGCTTGGTTTGGTGCAGCTGCAGCTGGGCAGACTCTTGCTGTATGGCCTATAAGTCCACAAGTTTGGCATTTGCGGTACTTTACATTGGCATGATGATGGAGGCTACATTGGTTGCACAAGGGTGCAGTTCCATTGTATGGCTTCCTAGCAGGGGGTTGAGCTGGTTGGTTGGGGACGGCTTGATCATTGTGAGTGACCACGCCGAAGTTCTGGGAAGCCTTTCGCTTCTTTGACTTCTTAGGGGATCTAGTCTGTTCATCCATAGTCTTTGATTCCTCGATTGGTTTCGATTCCTCGACCGGTTTCTTGTCACCTTTTCGGAAAAGTTTACCTTTCCTGATCTTTGATTCAGTCAAGGTTGCAGATAGCTCAATGGCCTGTCTAACTGTAGTAGGGTTGCTACCAGTCACAATGTCTTGTATTGAGTCAGGGAGGCCATCAATGTACTTTTCGATTGCCTTATCCAAAGGCGTAACCATGGTAGGACACAACAGGCTCAGCTCCTCATATCGATCAGTGTAGGCTCGATGCTCACCGCTATCTTGCTTAAGATCGTCGAACTCCCTTTCCAAGGCCCTGATCTCGTGACGAGGACAAAATTCCTTCATCATCAGAGCTCGAAGCTCTTGCCACGTTTGAGCCAGTGCCACATCGGCACCCCTATCTCTCATCACACCATTCCACCAGGTCTAAGCTCGTTTCTCAAAGATGCTAGATGTGAACTCTACCTTTCGCTCGTTTGGACATTGAACGTGTCTGAAGGTGCTCTCTAAACTCTCGAACCATTGCAGAAGTGCAGTCGCTACTTGAGACCCAGAAAACTTTGATGGCTTAGCCGAGTTGAACGTCTTGAAGTTGCAGGGGGCATTATTGCTGTTGAGGGCTTGGTTACATTGAGCAATGATGTTCGGGAATGCAGCAGTCATTTGCTGTGTAATGACAGCTGCCAGCTCTTCAATAGATACCTGATTTTCGCGTCGCGGAGGCATTCTAAAAGGGGAAACAAGAGAGAAAACAAATGAAATGGCATTGGGTAAGAATAGGATGTTACAATTACCGACCAAAATCATGGGTGATGGTCATTTGTTTGAACCACGAAGCAAACAAACGACACACAAAGGCTGAATCAAAGCAAATAGATCCTCATAATGTATCGCGAAGACATGCTCGCCTATAAGTGGACACTCACCCCAAGAGTTCCCAGGTAAGAGTGACTGGTCCGATTATGTGGATTTGTACGAACACTCTAGCCTTAGACAGAAAACTCAGGGTACAGGCATTCACTCTTCCAGTTTGCACGTGTTCACATTATTTAGGACCCAAAACTTTGACGAGATTTTGAAATTCACTCTTCCAGTTTGCACGTGTTCACATTATTTAGGACCCAAAACTTTGACGAGATTTTGAAAACTCAAAGGGGTTCAAAACCTTATAATAGAGGGTTCAAAACCTAGTAATCAATCATCATAGAACAGATGATTAGTTTTCAAAGCGGTTTTGAAATTTATGTTCTTGTTGTGGTCGTCACCTAAGGATAGGTGACGGTATTGTTTTATGACTAAACGCAAGTAAACTCACGTTAGGGTCCTAAGAAGGTTATAGACTAGGTCAAAGTATTACTAATAACCTAATTCCCTATAATCATTGGCTCTGATACCATCTTTTCTGTCACACCCCGACCACGTGAGACAACGAAACGTGGCGGAAACATCGGGGAGTGTTGTAACAGAATTAATTGTTTCAAATCCATGGCAATTGAAGTTTCGTTTTATTAAACAAACATGAGAGTTTACATTGTTTTAAACAAGAAACAAAGAGTACATAACATAAATTAACTAGTTCTTGTCTCATTTTAAGTCACTAAGGCACAGGTCCGCCTAATTTGCTTTGTCTTGTAAATCAATTTGAAAAACAATAAGATCAGATGATATGTATAAATAAATGTAAGGTTAAATGAATAACAAAGTAAAATGAGTTTGTATAAGATAAGTTGTTTGTAAAACAATGTCTTGTGAAAAGTATGTTATTTGTATAAAATGCTATATGTCTCAAATTGAAATGATTCAAATAATGCTACGATATGTAATACCATACAAACACTTATATATAGGAAGTACCAGCGGCGTATCCACCATGTTTGTATCATATTACACACGCCTCGTTACTTAAATCACTTACTCAAACCAAACCACCAAGATGTAATGTTTAACAATTGTAGAAATGTTTATGTATGGTCAATTATGGTTCTCACGGTTCAACAGTTACAAACGGTTCATATAGTCAAATGGTTACAACGGTTCAAAATGTAATATAATGTGTTCATATGCTGGATGAGCATATGCAACAAGATGTAATGTAAAACAATGTACGAAGTATGCACACAATGGACATACATAGCATGAAATGTAATGTAAAACAATGTACTAAGTATGCACACAATGGACATACATAGCATGAAATGTAATGTAAAACAATGTACTAAGTATGCACACAATGGACATACATAGCATGAAATGTAATGTAAAACAATGTACTAAGTATGCACACAATGGACATACATAGCATGAAATGTAATGTAAAACAATGTACTAAGTATGCACACAATGGACATACATAGCATGAAATGTAATGTAAAACAATGTACTAAGTATGCACACAATGGACATACATAGCATGAAATGTATTGAAATCGTGTACTATAAATGTACTAATGAACATAGCGAGTATATGATGTGAAAACAGGAAAGCATGAAAGTAACAAGTAGGCACATGTGTTTCACCCCAAAACAGTTTGAAAAAGGTAAAAGAGAGGTCTATGTACTCACTTGAGATTGCTCAATAGACTTTAGATATCCACCAAGCAAAGCTAGAAGATCACGGATTCAAACGGCACCTAATATAGGTATCTACGTTAATAACCGGACCTATATCGGAGGATTGGATAGAGTGAGGGCTCGTAAACCAAATGAGTATGGGAACTCATGTAATATGGTTTAACAAAGCCTACATACTAAAATGGAACCTATCCTAAGTGCTTCTGACCCATTACGACCAGTTTAGGTAGCTTATGCTACTTTAACGCGTCGTTCGCATAAAACGCGTTCAGACCGCCTAACTAGTCCTATGACAAGTAAAATGTGCCTTAACATGTCTAATATTGTTGCTAAATCAGTTTAGATACCAAAAGTTATGTTACATATGCTTAAAATGAATTTTGGCGTAAAAAGGGCATTTTGGCAATTTACCTAAGGCATATAAACTACCTATCATACAACTACTTAAATGAAGTGACCATAAGGTATAACCTCGGAAGGTTATCCCCTATATACTATGGTCACCTAAAGTGTTTGGTCGGATCCTAATGATCAATCAAACGGGTCGGGTTCGAAGGTATAAGCGATTGTTTAGATCGCTTACCTTACGACGCTATATAAGCACTAAACTAGAAGTGACGAGCTAAGCATGTTTGAACATGCTTAACTAAGTTAGAAAACAATTTTGGTATCAAAACAAACGGTTTTGATACCTAAGAGTAGTTTGGTTACAAAACACGCAAGAATACGCATTTTGGCCGAAACTACGACTCGTCACTGAGCCTAGATAACGTGGTAATCAGTAGGTATAGTCACTAGGGACTATAACCATCGTGATTACGCTCACGTTATGAAGTTCAAATGAACTTCGTATTGACCATAAACTGGTCAATGCAGAACGTCAAACAAATTTTGACTTTCGGACTCGAAAAGCAATAAAAGAACGAAGGAATACTTACAATGGGTCCCCGAAAGCTAATCTTGATCCAAATAACTCAGGTATGAAGCAATGGCTTCAACTTAGAGTCTTTTAGATCAGATTTGTGAGGAAGAAGTGAAGAATGTGGTGGGTATTTATAGTGTTCGGACCACCGTTAGGATCGTTTCTCGTAATCCGAGCTTTGATCACATCCCTACACTTGTTGGTAACCTAAGGTAACTCACATTGGCCCCCCAACATCAGGAACAAACATGTGGAATTGAAGTTGGAGTGCTAAACAACTGTTAACAGCTGTTAGAAACATTTAATATGGTCAGAAGGGGCCTCGCGGCCCGCGTAACATCTTGAAGAACCTTACGCGGCCCGCCTGGGCTTGTCTGATCAGAAACAAGTTTGCTGCATTGACAGTTTTGGTCCCTGTTGGTGTTTAAGCTCATTTCCGACACTTCTAAGGCCCGTCAAGCCAACTTTAAGGCCCTAAAATGATGCCTAAACATTGTGGACATGAAACATGCTAAAAAATATGCCGGATGTTGGTTCGTTTGGTCGTACGATCGCGATGTTCGCTTAATTACGACGGAATGCGCATAAGCGCGAAAAACGATCCAAATTGCGCGACGAATGGATTTTTCTTATGCCAAACACTAAAATAAAATATTTTAGTGCTTACATAAAGTTTTGGATGACCGGATGTATTCAGAACGTAAGTTATGCGCGAAAATGCAAACTTGTGCACTTTTTGACGCTTTTAGTCCCTGAATGACCCAAAAGTTTATTTTAGCACACCGAACCCCTCAAAGCCTATTTCTAAGCTATGTAAAGGATATTTATGGTATGTTTAACTTATGGACATGTTCCGGAATGCCTGTTACAGTTCAAATTGGCATACTTTCGTAGTTTGTCAAATTTAGTCCCTGTAAGCGAATAAACTTGTTTTTGCCATACCAAAGCCTTCGAAACTTATTTCTAAGTTATGGAAAGGATATTTAAGGTATGTTAAGCCTATTTCACTATTCCAGAGTGTTCGTTGCATTAAACTGGTTATATTTACGCATCAGCGCGCGTATAACCTTCTAGAAAGTGATTTTAAAGCTTGAAATCGAACAAAAATTGATATGTGCAAAAGATACACATATTTATACAGATCCCAAGTATGAAATACAATATCTCATTGGCTTGGTATTTGTTTGATGGCCACAGTGGCCCAGGTGTCACAGTGCGGTCCGAGGAAAAGTTGGCACCAGCCCTTGCACTGGCAGTGCTTCCGAGATCAGATGATTGGCACGACAGTGCCGTCAGATGGCACGGTCGTGCCACACCTTGCAGTCATTAGATTTTTGCCATTTTCGTCAGAAATGCTTCAGAATTTGTCCGTTTTCATCAGAATTTTCCTTTATGCTCTGTTTAAGACCTGAAAATATAAAAGTACCGAATTTGGCACCTAAATGTTGTGTTTTCGGTAAAAAACGCTTAAAACGGAAGTGTTTTGGGGTATAAAAACATGTATAATTTAACGTATATCAAACATCCCCACACTTGAACTTTTGCTTGTCCTCAAGCAAACTTAAAATAAAGCACGGAATCAAATCTGAATATTTACAAGGTTCACTAATTTGTTTGGTGGTCAAATTGGTTTTCAAAAGTCATCATCAAAGATTTAAAACAAACAAGCTTTGTTAGATGTTATGAAAGGATAAACAAATAAGCAATGACTTAACATTTGATTGACTTAGCATGTAAATCTTTACATTTCTCACAATGTTCACACACACTCGGTTATATTTCTGAATCATACATATAATGTGTATGTAAAACACTCGATGCCTAGTCAATGAATCATGCAATATTATAGGCTTGTCAAAAGATCTAATCTCCACCAATTAATATGTGAAAAGCATAAATCAATAGGTCTTTGATGGGTTGCAATGTTAGGCTAAGGTTTAAGGGTATGGAATGGATATTAAAAGTAGCAAGAAAGGTTAAAACTTGAGCAAAGACTCGTTGTTTTATTTTCTAGGATTCTGAACACGTTGCTAAACTATTGTGTAGGCCTTCAGAGTTTATTCTATTTATACATCAACTCTCTATTTTTCATTCTTGATAGTCTTTCCTTAATTTCCCTAGAGAGTTTTGACAAAAGGTGGTTTTTTTTTTTGAATGAAACTTTATATCAAACTAGAAAGCTTTATGGCCGAATTTTTAACGAAAATAAGGGTAAATGAGAAAAGGTTATATTTGAGTAGGTAGGATTAATATTTGGGTAAAGAAAAATACGGAAAATAGGCTCAACATGGCGAACTATTGGATGATGTTGGGTGCGGGATATAAACAAAGAAAAATGCTGACAAAGGGTTATCCTAAATGCCTCTATCATTTTATGTAATTTCACATATTCATGGTTTCAAAAAGTATACAACTGACAAGTTCTAAATTACATAAAACATCCGGCTCACTCATTTTTCCGCAAAAACAAAGAAGCATTTGACAAGAAAGCTGTAAAGGCTAAAAAATAAGCTCACGTAAACGGAAGGAATGGGTATAAATATAGAGATAAACATGCAAGTCTTTCGTTTTGTTTTATCACGCTTTTAGTTATCTTTTTCAAAAATTATCTTGGCTTGTCCAATTTTATCAAATTTGATGCTTTCTAAAGAACACAAATTGACCATTTTTTTTGTTTTATTTTTCGAAAATATATACAGAAATGAGAACATTTAAGGACAAACAAAGTTTTAGACCTTTTAAACCCCTCCCCACACTTGAACTTCACATTGTCCCCAATGTGAAATACATATTAGTTAAGCAATTATGAAGAGCTAAACTAATAATGTGAAAAGGGAAAGATGTACTCCCTCAGAGTTTTAGTTGACTCGTTTGAGTAGACTTTAATTTGAAGTCGTCTCAACTCTGTGTGCATTTCTTTATGAATCTGCCAATTATGTTACTCGCTAAAATAGCCAACATTAGCATTGATGTTAGATAATTCAACCAAATCCGTTATTCAAACAAAGCAAACATACTACTAAAATACTTAAAACAGACATAAAGTAAAAATATCCCAAACAAAGTACTGAATAGAAATAACATAAAAATTAGTTTCTGAATTGTTTTACCCTACCTCCTCCTACTCCTCATCCTCATGACCATCATGGTGGCGTGTTCCAGATGAACCCGCCCCATAGGTACCTGTGTCTCCAAACGGAAATTATGGAGGGTTGCCGAAATGGCTGGGATATACGTTTTGTAGCCCTTCGAAGATGTAGGAAAATCCTGCATACATTTCCTCCCGTATGGTGTGTTGAGATGCCCGCATAGCTAACTGGTCGGCTCTCATAGCGTCTTGAGTTGCTCTGATAGCATCTTGAGAAACCTGCATATGTTGGAACTGCTGGTACAACTCAGGGTAGGAAGGTATACCTGGAGGCCAGTTTTGCTGGTGTTGATACTGATCCTAGTGCTCTTAATGATGTGGGTGATCATGTGGTGGCTGCCCATGTGGTGGTGGCTCTAGTACCTGATGTTCCTCCATGTTGACGTCTTCGTCCTGTGGTGGTAGTGGTAGCGGGTCCCATATTTCCCCATTTAGACCCCTCAGTCGCGGGCCATTATCTGTATCTACTACCAAACCCATCGCTCTCAAAGACCTCATATCCACATCTCCTCCTGCGTGAACCATCATGAGACCATTGACTACATCATCTGTCGTAATACCTAAGTTGTATGCCAATTGAGTCACATATTCACCACCATGTATTTCACTGCTTGTGGTTCTCCCCGCGCTGTTTACAAAGAATTCGGCCATTCTAGCTGCGAGGTTGACATGCACTCCAGTCACTAAGGAATATAAGAAAAGAAGATCTGGAGTGGGACAGTTCCCTGCACTGTCCTTGTGTCCACAGATGGTGTGACTCATGACCTGATGAATGACCCTCAGAAGCGGGTCTCGTAGTCGTGAAGCTTTAGCTTTTCTGGCTTCATAAGGTGGTTCAACTGCTACTTGGGCCCAAAAGTTGGCTCGTTGCTGATCATTATCAAACTTGTAGATATTGGTGAAAAGTTCTGAATTGATGTCTTCAGCTGAGTATATGCCCAATCTTCTACCAAGTCTAGCAACTGTCCACTTGTGCCACTTTTTCCCCAATCTGAACTGCATTGTCTCCCTGTTTTTTAGTCTGGATTCTCGCTTCTTGGTTTTTCATAAGTGTATGAAGCAAAGAATTCCAATGTTAGTTCAAGATAAATGGGCCGTGCATTGTTGAACAACCTTGACATCGGATGTGACATCATGTCGGATAGCCTTTCTTCTTGGTTTAAGGTTGTTAAAGTCTCCCAGTTGATTCTTCTCGGTTCACCGATTTGCCCTCGTCTATTCCATAAAGCTTGTAATCTTGCAATACAGGGCTGTTCTTTCGGTTTGTTTTTGCTGAACTAGAGGAATCTGTGATTCATCTGCACACAGGAATATAACAAAATAAGAGCAGAATATAAAAATTCCGTTGCTGCCACCGAAACAGGCTGTTTACAAGATTCTGTTTCTCTTTCAGCAGTCGCACGGCCGTGCAGCTGGTGGCACTGCCGTGCCATTCCTTGATCGCTAAACAGATTGTTTCCGGAAACTCTTGTCGCACTACCCTGCCAAATAGGCACTACCGTGCGACTCGGTGTCGCAGCTATGAATCAGTGTTCTGTACTTGATTTCCGACCAGCACTGTCACACCCCCAAAATCCACCTGCGGAGTACTACCGCTTGGAGGCGTGACTGACCAGGATCCAGCCACCAATCATATTGAACAAGCATATAAGTAGTTATAAAATCCAACCAATACAATTGGTGTCCAAACAAAACATAGTTTAAGTTGCAAGCGGAAGCATAACGTTTAAAACCAAAACATAAGTTTAATTGTTTCAAAGTTTAACATGGCACACAGCTGTCCATGTCCCACAACGACTCTCTTCCATGCAAGCTCCAGCTAAGTACCTATTGACCTGCAAAGCATGTAGTAACGAGTCAACAACAAGTTGAGTGAGTTCACAGTTGGGTGTTTGTTTTAAGTTGTTTCGAAAACAGTTTCCTTTATCTGGCATCCTGCCGTGGGGGTTACCCCATAGTTGAAAAAACGTGACTTGTTTATTCCCGGTTACTCTGGCAATCCAGCCGTGGGGGCTACCCCTTGTTAGTTATCTGGCATTTCTGCCGTGGGGGCTACCCCATGTATACACTAGACTCGTTACCATATCGACTGCTGACTGTAGTCATGTTTATGTGCCCTGAACTGTCAATGTCTATCATCATTGACGTGCCCAGATCCATTAGTTCACGCCCGTCCTCTGCGGCACGGTGTGAGGCTTGTCAGACCTAAATAGCGCTATCTAACTAATGACCCGCTCGCCATTGGCCCGGCGATTAAGTCGATATAAAAAGGAGGGACTTCGTGATAGAGTTTTGGTCTAGTACGAGATATCTGTCCATGAGGACGAGGAATTACATTCCTGAACCAATACTGTCCTACCCAAGAAAGGACGAGGAATCCATGTTCCTTAACCCCATTCCCAACCCCTGGGAATCCCATGCTTTGTAGAGGGTGTGAACTCACCTTGGTTTGCTCGGCAGATACACAGAAAGGTCAATCAAGCTATATTGTGGTCAACCACGTCCTAACATAGTTGTACCATGCAAGTCAGGTTCGTAATCAAGTAGTGCACGTATGTTCTACACGTATACTAGCACGTTACAAATAAGTGTTTCTCATGGCAGTCCAATCAACAGTGCACAACATACACATTCAACAGTAACACATAAGGCCCATATGTTCGGCCCAAATACTTGGGCCTGTAACCGTGTAAGCCCATACAGATTGCATATAGTCAGGTGGTCTCGAGTCGAGACTAGAGTTCTCGAGTCGAAACGGTGTTGTCTCAGTCTAGTCTTCATCACCCGAGACATGGTGGTCTCGAGTCAGGTCTCGAGTCATGTTGTTCATGCGCTGGCAGTGTGTGGTCTCGAGTCGAGACTAGGGGTTCTCGACTCGCAATCTGTGTCGCAACCGTGGTCTCGGGCTGTCATGGGTTGGTCTCGAGTCGCAACCATTACAGTCTCGAGTTGTAACTGAATGGTCTCGAGTCGAGACCGGAGGTCTCGGCTGGAACATCTGCTGATTGCCAGCATTGTACTAGCCAATGAGATTCCGATTTCATGCAACAGTGTGTACTATCCATACAAACATGTTTTGCTGTCCAATTTCCAAACAAATTGGATTAAACATGGCATCTTTTCAATGTTCATAAGATATTCAAATATTCATACTCACATTCAAACTTGTTCATCATTTTTGGGTTTGTAGCATCAATCTCTATGAACTTTAACATAATCATAACATGAACAACAATCAAAACACTTAAACACACTCATTTAAGGGTTTCAAATCATCACATAACACCTCATAGTCGACTCTACAACTAATCCGATTTATGCATTCGATTCTTAGTACAAGAGTATACAATCCGATTAACATGATCATTACACATATGCAAGCCGATTTCATGAACATCAACAATTAATGGTTTAAGTCACATTCAATCATAAGATATCATTAACTCATCATGCAACCAAATCCGTAATCAAGACATGATAGCCGATTATCATCATCATGCATCATCAACCGATTATTCAAGAACATGTTTGCATACACTCATTCATTTCTACACAACTTAATTGTCAAAAACATGCACATCCTTCAATGAATAAACATCATTTGATAACAAATAATTATCTTCTATCAAGCAAACATCTTTATCATAGATGAACGACAATTTCTCATGTATTTGTCATTAAACAATTAATGAGACACTAACCGGCTAAGGGTATGAAGGGTGAACTTCCGAATGCCGATTCCAAGCTTGAACCGAAGGTCCTAGTGTTGCCGGTTTGAATCCGAGAGAATGAGAGAAGAAGGATGTTGAGACTTAGGGTTTTAGTGAGAGGGAGGGAGAGTGTGTGTAGGGGAGTGTGTGTGGGTTGCCCAAAAATGGCAAGTGTGGCTAACAACAAGGGTTATATACTAGTTCTAAGGTGGTGCACCCTAATGGGCTTTCGGGTGGACTAAGGAGGTGCATGGCCCAATCCGGCCCAACTGTTACTGTTCACTCGAGACCGCATGGTCTCGAGTCGGGTCCTTGTGTCTCGGGTTACATAAATACATGCATACATACAAGCACAACACATAATCACATAAATTCACTTATGTCATTAATTAGTTAACATGTCCACTAGTCACATAACGTTCAAGCATGTTACATCGAGATATAAAGAAAGGTTCTAATTCCGAGTTGTCACAAGCACTGTCATGCTGTTTTAATGGCGTGACCGTGCGACAACAATTTTCACCAGAAAACAGTTTAATTTACTGATTTTAACTTGTTTTTCAAAATTTCACTTGTAATCAGTTAATAGACTTCGAATTAAGCACCAGAACTACCGATTTAACAGTAATCACTCAAGAACAAGGGTTTATTTGACATTTATGAAGAAAACCCCAAAATTTCTTGGTTTAAACATCAGATCTACGACAGAAACTAAGTTTAATTTACAAAATAGGTAGGAAACATACCTTGGAAGATGATTGAAGCGAAATCTAGGCAAAAATTAGGTGATTTGTGGGTGGAGGCGACCTGGAACTCCCGTGCGGCAAGTAGGGTTTCGTAAAAATGATATGTTTTTACTGCAGATTCGTTTAAATACCCCGGTTTTTACTGTTCGGTTTTCGGGCCGCACGGTCGTGCCATTCCGGATCGTTTTCTTGGTGCGACCTGTGTTATTGGGTTGCATGGTAGTGCAACAGTCGCACGGTAGTGCGATCCGATGACTGCCCTGTGTATGAGCTATTGATCAGTTTTGACTAAGGATTGCATGACCGTGCCAATTTGGCATGACCGTGCAACACCTAGGCCTTTTTGTATAACTTTTCACAGTAAGCTTTTAACTTCGAAATTTCACCCAATTTTCCCATTTTTGCACTATTTCATATATTTTAACAATTAATTAACTTCAAATCTCCAAAAATTATGGATCAAGATCGTATGTTCCTACGTTTAAAACCGAAAAATTAGCGAATTACGAAATAAACATTAGAAACTAATATATACAAAATTACCATTAGCGTGTGACAACACGCTCGCTAAATTTGTCAGCGAGTCGATAGCTAGACTCATTCTCCCCACACTTGTTTTAAGTGTTCGGGACGTGGAGTTCGAGAATTTCCTCCACCGGATCAATCGGTCCGTTGATGGAAAGTTTTAAACGATGACCGTTGACTTTGAAACTTTCCCCGCTTGGATCCTCGATAGTAACGGCTCCATAGGGAAATACTTCTTTAACCTTGTATGGACCCATCCATCGCGATTTTAGCTTCCCGGGGAATAAACGCAGTCTTGAGTTATATAACAAGACAAGATCCCCTATACGGAGATCCTTAAGGTCTCTCAACCTCTTGTCATGAAATCTCTTGACTCGTTCCTTGTATCTCCTAGAACTTTCGTAGGCATGGTTTCTTAGCTCCTCAAGCCCGTGAATTTGTAGAAAATGGGCTTCACCTCCGCTTTTCAAATCCAAATTTGCCGTTTTTAAGGCCCAGAATGCCTTATGTTCTAGCTCGACAGGTAGATGACAGGCTTTTCCATAGACCAACCTAAAGGGTGTGGTCCCAATAGGTGTCTTGAATGTTGTTCTAAAAACCCACAGAGCGCCGTCTAGCTTGTCTGGCCAATCCTTGCGGTTGCTATTAATGGACCGCTCAAGGATTCTTTTCAAACCCCGATTCATGACCTCCACTTGCCCGCTCGTTTGAGGATGATATGGCGTAGCCAATCTCTGATGAACTCCATAATGGGACAAGGCTCGTTCTAACTGCGCAATACAGAAATGCGTTCCTCGGTCACTGATTAGTGCTTTTGGAGCACCAAATCGGGCAAATAAACTTTTTAAGAACCTGACGACTACCCTGGCATCGTTTGTGGGCAAAGCTTGAGCTTCGGCCCATTTTGAGACGTAGTCTACAGCAACTAGGATATATTTGTTACCTCATGAGGCTGGAAATGGTCCCATGAAGTTGATACCCCATATATCAAAGACTTCACAGACTTGCATTGGATGTTGAGGCATTTCATTACGTGCGGAGATATTCGTTGCCCTCTGGCAAGCATCACACGCTCTAGCCCATTTATGCGCATCACGAAAGATCGTGGGCCAGTAAAACCCAGAGTCTAATACTTTCTTTGCAGTGTAGTTTGCTCCATGATGACCTCCGGTTGGCCCTTCGTGACAATGACGCAGAATGCTTGCTGCCTCTTCTCCAAATACACATCTTCAGATCACCTGATCCGCTCCGATTCTAAACAAGTATGGTTCGTCCCAAATGTAATATTTCAAATCTGCAAAGAACTTCCTCTTTTGTTGATATGACAATACTTTGATAAGGATTCCACATGCGAGGTAGTTTGCAAAGTCGGCGAACCATGGTGACTCGTCGTTCATCTCGATACTTAAGAGAAATTCGTGGGGGAAATTGTCGTTTATTGGTTCCTCTAGCGAATTTTCAGAACTGCCATGCTCAAGTCTCGAGAGATGGTCGGCTGCAACATTTAGAGCTCCCTTTTTATCTTGGATCTCAATGTCAAATTCTTGTAGTAACAAGATCCATCTGATAAGACGCGGTTTTGCGTCCTGTTTGCTAAAAAGGTATTTGATTGCTGCATGATCCGTATACACAATTTTTTTGAACAACACAAGGTACGACCTGAATTTGTCGAAAGCATATACTACTGCCAAAAGCTCTTTCTCTGTAGTCGTGTAATTCTCTTGAGCATCATGAAGAGTTTTGCTGGCATGGTATATAGGATGAAAATGCTTCTCCCTTCTTTGTCCTAAGACTGTTCTTATTGCGTAATCACTGGCGTCGCACATTATCTCAAATGGCAATGCCCAATCTGGCGCAACTAAAATAGGGCTTTGATAAGCCTTTGTTTAAGCTGCTTGAATGCTTTCATGCAATCGTCTGAAAACAAAAATGGAGCATCCTTTTCTAATAAACGGGTCATAGGTCTTGCGATTTTTGAAAAGTCTTTTATGAATCGCCTATAGAACCCTGCATGACCTAGGAAACTTCTAATCGCTCTGATCGAGTTTGGGGGAGGAAGTTTAGAAATGATATCCACTTTTGCTGGATCAACTTCCAACCCGACTTCAGAGATTTTGTGTCCAAGAACTACCCCTTCTTTCACCATGAAGTGGCATTTCTCCTAGTTTAGCACAAGATTAGTTTCCCCACATCTCATTAACATTCTTTTCAGATTTCCAAGACATTGATCGAAAGAACTCCCGAAAGCAGAGAAATCATCCATGAATACTTCCATGGAGTCTTCAATCAGGTCATGGAAAATAGCTACCATGCAACGCTGAAATGTGGCTGGTGCATTACACATCCAAAAGGCATACGCCGGTAGGCGAATGTGCCGAAAGGACATGTGAAAGTAGTCTTTTCCTGGTCCTCAGGAGCGATAGGAATTTGAAAGTATCCAGAGAACCCATCCAGAAAACAGAAAAATGACTTCCCCGACAGACGTTCCAACATTTGGTCGATGAATGGAAGCGGGAAGTGGTCCTTACGGGTGGCATCATTGAGTTTGTGGTAATCGATGCAAACTCGCCATCCGGTGAAGGTACGGGTAGGAATAAGTTCATTCCTATCGTTTGGAACTACAGTAATACCACCTTTCTTAGGCACTACTAGCACTGGACTTACCCAAACATAATCAGATATAGGATAAATCAGCCCTGCATCTATCAACTTAATAACTTCTTTCTTCACCACGTCTTGCATATTTGGATTCAAACGCCTCTGATGCTGTGCACTCGGCTTGTAATCGTCTTCCATGAGAATCTTATGAGTACAAAAAGAAGGATTAATGCCTTTGATATCCATAATCTTCCACGCCATGGCTTTCTTGTGGAGCGTTAGAACTTCGAGAAGCTGTCTCTTTTCTTCTTTTTCTAAGGATGCTGAAATGATGACAGGCAAGTGACACTCCTAGTCTAGAAATGCATACTCAAGATGCGGTGGGAGTTCTTTTAACTCTAATGACGGTGGATCTTCAACCGGTGGTTTTGACTTTTCTTCCACTTCACGGTCAATTTCCACAAATTGATCTGGACCTTGAGAACCATCTTCAGTGATTTGGAAAACCGGCTGCTCAGTTTTGTGGCCCTCCTGCGAATTGCCATTTTGGTTATCACACAAAAGATGTGTGTCCGTATCAATTTCTTCAATAGTGCCTTGGAAATGAGAGCTTACACATGTATCTACAATGTCAACATAGTAAAGCATGTCATCGTGACTTTGCGGATGCTGCATTGATCTTTTAATATCAAAAGTCACGTGCTCGTCATTTACTCGGAGCGTGATTTGGCCAGCTGCCACATCAACAATCGTCCTCGCAGTATTGAGGAACGGGCGTCCAAGTATCAATGGCACTTTTGAATCTTCGTCCATGTCGAGAATAACAAAATCCATGGGGGAAAAATTTATCAATTTTAACAAGCATGTTTTCAACGAATCCACACGGATACTTGATTGAACGATCTACAAGTCGAATGCTCATTCTAGTGGGCGAAGGTTCACCCAGATCTAATTTAGCAAAAACTTTATATGGCATAAGGTTTATGCTAGCTCCTAAATCGGCTAATGCGTGACTGACAGACATGCTGCCAATGAGACAGGGAAGAGTAAAACTGCCTGGATCTCCCATCTTTTCAGGTAGACGGTTTTGGAGAAGGGCTGAATAGTTTTCAATCATCAACACACAAGACAAGCTTTCGAGCTTCTACTTGTTTGTGAGGGTGTCTTTTAAGAACCTTGCATATTTAGGCATTTGAGCCAACGCTTCAACAAATGGTATGTTTATATGTAATTGTTTAAACATTTCTAAAAACTTACCATGTTGTTCATTGTTCTTTTGCGTCTTCAGTTTGCTCGGATATGGAATAGGAGGAATGAAATCTTTAACTGGCTCCTGGAACTGTGTTGTACTTGCTGAGACTCGCCTAGCGTGCACCTCGTCTGAAGTGTCAGTTTGGACCGTCTCAGTGATCGGTGGTGAGTCCGATTTGTCAGGTCCCGTGGCTTTACCACTCCTCGTCATAATTGCATTAACATGCCCTCTAGGGTTTGGTTCTGTGTTACCTGGAAGACTACCTTGAGGTCTTTCAGACAACATCTTGGCCAATTGGCCGACTTGATTCTCAATGGTTTGAATTGAAGCCTTCTAGCTCCGCATTTCCCCTTCATGTACCATGAAATGCTCCTCATGCTGCTGGTATCGTTTTTCAGAAATTTGATTGGAATTGTTGGAGTTGTTTAACAGCTGCGCCATCATCTCCTCTAGTTTTGAGCTGTTTTGAGAGGTTTGTGGCTGGGAAGTGCTTCCTGAACCTGAATTATTATAATGTGGTTGAAAGGTTTGCCCTGATGGCTGAAAATATTTTCCCTGAGGCTGAAAAGATTGCCCCTGAGGCTGTTGTGGTGCGGGAGCGCGTTAAGCGTATCCGAGTGGGTTTTGGTTATTGGAATTGGCTTTCCACCCAAAGTTTGGATGATTTCTCCAACCCGGATTGTACGTGTTGCTGTAGGGGTTATTTTGGGGCCTAATTTGATAGCCCAAATAATCCACCTCTTCGTGGCCTATAAACACAACACCCTGCTCACATATACCTGGCTCGTGTGACACTCCACACAACTCACATAATGATTGTACTTTTGAAACGTTCTGAGCTTGATCAAATCTTGCTGCCAAAGCTCCAATTTGTGCTGCAAGAGCCGTATATGTATCCACTTGATGAACTCCAGGAATAGATAAAGCTTTACTTCGTACTCCACCGTGACGCGAACTTGACTTCAAGGTAGCTTTTTATATGATTGCATAAGCCTCGTTGGGTGTTTTTGTTCCAAGATCGCCTCCTGCATAAACATCTAAACGTTCTTGTGAGTCGTAGTTGAGTCCTTGGTAGAAGTTCAACACAAGTTGTCTTTTGGACAACCTCTGATGTGGAACATTGATCAGAAGATCTTTGAACCTCTCCCAAGCTGCGTGTAGAGATTCTCCTTCATCCTGTTTGAATGTCATAATACGATTTTTAAGCTTAGCTGTCTTTTCCGGCGGGAAGTATTTTTGCATAAAAAGATCGGCCATCTCGTTCCAACTCGTGATGGACCCTGCTGGAAGTGACAAAAGCCAAGATCGGGCTTTATCTCGCAAAGAGAATGGAAATAGTCACAAACGAATTGCGTCTTCAGAAACGTCTCGAATTTTGAACGTCGAGCACACCTCGAGAAATGATGCGATGTGCCGACCTGGATCTTCGTGATCCTTCCCATCAAACTGCAGAGAATTTTGTAACATGTTAATTATACTGGATTTAATTTAAAAACTCGGTGCTGCTATCGTAGGTCGGGCGATGCTCGGTAACAAGCCCTCTCCTCCTGGACGGCCGGTCTCATTCAAAGGTTGGTCGTCCTCTGCCATAATGCTTCCTGTGTCGTCCTCTGAACTCTCGCTGTCAGAAAGTATCACTGGTTCGTCGATTGCGGCTGCAATCCTTTGTGCAACGACAAGCGATCTTTCGTGAAGCCGCCTACTTCTTCTTAGGTTATATTCAGGTTCGTTGGCTAGCTCAGCGTTAGCGGGTGCGGGGGGCATGGACATTAGCCTGCACGAAATAAGAAAGGCATTATACAGATAAAAGAATATAATAATAATATACGAAATAAATAATAATAATAATAATATAATATACAAATATATACAAGATATTTAAACAAATCTAACTAAATATTTACTGGTTTATTTACATATTTACATCTGAGAACTGTTTTTGGTTGTTTACCCGAATTTCTGATGACGTCACCAGAAATCTGAATTTTTTATATATATATATATCAGAAAATCTGATATATCTGATAAAATTTTGATAAAAATATGTTGAAATTTTCGTTCCATAAGAATTTATGATAAATCCATCAGAATTACCAGAAAACCTGGTAATTGCATCAGAAATGGAAGTTGTTGTTTTTAGAATATCTAATGGGATTATCAGAATCCATCAGAAAATCAGATAAAGTCATTGGAATTCATCAGAAATTCTGATGATTTTATCAGAAAGTTATATCTTACTTTTGTGGAGTAAATGAATAAACAAATGAGTACAATAATTAAATGAATAAACAGTTAAATAAACGGACAGAAATAAATAAATGAATAACTGAACGAAAATAAATAAAAATACTAAATTAGGAATACTGAACTGAAATAATTAAATAAACGAAGTACAGAAATGAAATTACTGAATTGAAATAATAAAGGAAAAATGGTTCGATTCCGAACACATTAACTGAATTAAATAAATAAACGGAAATAAATGTTAGTTAAAGAGTTTGTAAAAAGTTAGTAATAAGTTAGTGATGTTAGTTGGTTAGTTGAGTCCGACGGTTAGTTGGTTAGTAAAACAGAAAAAGAAAAGTAAGTCAAAAGTTAGTCCTAGTGGGCGTACCAGGCTAGGTGTTCACAAGTTAGTAAATAAAAGAAAATAAATAAATACAAAAATGTACAAGTATTCACATGTATTAACAGTTTGTACACCGGTAAGATATTTACTCGGATTGTTCCATAAATTTCGCCGTGTCCCCGGCAACGGCGCCAAAAACTTGATGTGCGCGCGACTATACACATTTATCTACAGTATTTACAATCGCACCCAGCGAAATGTGTTTTATATTTATAAAAATGGTTTATACCTTAACATTAAAACACACACAACAAAGGAAAAGTGTATCCCGTCATATATGCAGCAAAGTATTGGTAAGAGCCAGATATCGATCCATGGAACACGGGCGTTATAATGTACTAAATCTTTGTCATTAAATTACCAGATATAAGGAAAGGTGAATGATTGTTTAACTAAGTTATCTAAATTACAACTAAAACATAAATGTATTATTATCTTGTTTCACAAACAACCTAAACATGTTATCT
The DNA here is from genome assembly GCA_030545235.1 of Helianthus tuberosus. NCBI lineage: Eukaryota > Viridiplantae > Streptophyta > Magnoliopsida > Asterales > Asteraceae > Helianthus > Helianthus tuberosus. The sequence continues at coordinate 125,199,110 of CM060351.1, read as the reverse complement.
ATCAGATATGCCACAAAAGCACTTAATCAATTTTCCAATTTCGAGACAGCTAGTTACCGGGTCTGGATTTCTAGCATTATGATTCTTCGGAAAGTTAACGCGATGGTCACACGTTAACCACCTAAAATCATTCATTAGCGAGTTATTGATATTTATTCATGCGAATCTTTAAAGATAGGTTATTTACCGGGTCTGGATTCCTAACCTCACTTATAAAAGAAAGCAATACCGATGGTCACAATACAGCCATGAGGATAAGCAATTATGTAGATCATATAACAAACAATTTCACCTTTACATGTCTTAAACACAAATCTACCATGTCAGCAATTTCAGACCAAAACTACTAAACAAGGATCATAAACCGCATCTAAGAACATGCAATCAACATCTTGTAATTCATTAGAACCCTTACGTGCAAGAAAGTATTCCTAATCAAAATAAGATATATCTTGTATAAAACCAATACCCTGGTCTGGTTTCATGGTGTAAACAAAGTCTTCAAACAAGTGATTAATCAAGAAATAGTTACCATCCCACTAACCACAGATTCATTATCCAAGATAATCAAACATAATCAGGAACTCAACATCAATGAAACATTCATTATATAATCATGAAGATTCAACGTGAAAAAGTACTAAAGCTTCATACAAATAAGATTACAATGCAACGAATATTCAAGAAACAAGTTTATAACTATTATTACATAAACTACATTAAACATAAACTAACATCAGCTCATAACTTGCAAAATGATCAGAATACATGTTCAAGAACAAGGAATCGAACCATAAACAAGCAAGGAATTGACGGGTTGGATCGGTTATGCTTCCACTCGATCTTGAGCTTCAAAGTGGTCTGATCAGGACTGCTTCGGAACCCAAAAATCGCCCAGAAACATGGAGAAAAACCCAACATCTGAACCAGTAGCGAATGCTGCTATTTATAGAAGATTTTCTTATCGGCACGGTCGTGCCATGGGTGGCACGGTCGTGCGGCAGGTGTTGTCGGGTGACGTCAGTTTCAGCTATCCCGAGTCAGCCAAGTGGACTAGTGGACAAGTTGCTTGGGTCAGTAGATCGGCACGGTAGTGCCGCTGGTGGCACGGTAGTGCTGCGTAATCAGAAATGTTGGTCAGAAACCCTGGTCAAGCCTTGGCACGGTCATGCCTCGGGTGGCACGGTAGTGCGGTCCGAGGAAAAGTTGGCACCAGCCCTTGCACTGGCAGTGCTTCCGAGATCAGATGATTGGCACGGTAGTGCTGTCAGATGGCACAGTCGTGCTACACCTGGCAGTCATCAGATTTTTGCCATTTTCGTCAGAAATGCATCAGAATTTGTCCGTTTTCATCAGAATTTTCCTTTATGCTCTGTTTAAGACCTGAAAATATAAAAGTACCGAATTTGGCACCTAAACGTTGTGTTTTCGGTCAAAAACGCTTAAAACGGAAGTGTTTTGGGGTATAAAAACATGTATAATTTAACGTATATCAAACATCCGCACACTTGAACTTTTGCTTGTCCTCAAGCAAACTTAAAATAAAGCACGAAATCAAATTTGAATATTTACAAGGCTCACTAATTTGTTTGGTGGTCAAATTGGTTTTCAAAAGTCATCATCAAAGATTTAAAACAAACAAGCTTTGTTAGATGTTATGAAAGGATAAACAAATAAGCAATGACTTAACATTTGATTGACTTAGCATGTAAATCTTTACATTTCTCACAATGTTCACACACACTCGGTTATATTTCTGAATCATCAATATAATGTGTATGTAAAACACTCGATGCCTAGTCAATGAATCATGCAATATTATAATCTTGTCAAAAGATCTAATCTCCACCAATTAATATGTGAAAAGCATAAATCAAGAGGTCTTTGATGGGTTGCAATGTTAGGCTAAGGTTTAAGGGTATGGAATGGATATTAAAAGTAGCAAGAAAGGTTAAAACTTGACCAAAAACTCGTTGTTTTATTTTCTAGGATTCTGAACATGTTTCTAAACTATTGTGTAGGTCTTCAAAGTTTATTCTATTTATACATCAACTCTCTATTTTTCATTCTTGATAGTCTTTCCTTAATTTCCCTAGAGAGTTTTGACAAACGGTGGTTTTTTTTTTTTGAATGAGACTTTATATCAAACTAGAAAGCTTTATGGCCGAATTTTTAACGAAAATAAGGGTAAATGAGAAAAGGTTATATTAGAGTAGGTAGGCTTAATATTTGGGTAAAGAAAAATACGGAAAATAGGCTCAACATGGCGAACTATTGGATGATGTTGGGTGCGGGATATAAACAAAGAAGAAGGCTGACAAAGGGTTATCCTAAATGCCTCTATCATTTTATGTAATTTCACATATTCATGGTTTCAAAAAGTATACAAATGACAAGTTCTAAATTACATAAAACATCCGGCTCACTCATTTTTCCGCAAAAACAAAGAAGCATTTGACAAGAAAGCTGTAAAGGCTCAAAAATATGCTCACGTAAACGGAAGGAATGGGTATAAATATAAAGATAAACATGCAAGTCTTTCGTTTTGTTTTATCACGCTTTTAGTTATCTTTTTCAAAAATTAACTTGGCTTGTCGATTTTTATCAAATTTGATGCTTTCTAAAGAACACAAATTAACTATTTTTTTGTTTTATTTAACGAAAATATATACAGAAATGAGAACAATTAAGGACAAACAAAGTTTAAAACCTTTTAAACCCCTCCCCACACTTGAACTTCACATTGTCCCCAATGTGAAATACATATTAGTTAAGCAATTATGAAGAGCTAAACTAATAATGTGAAAAGGGAAAGATGTACTCCCTTAGAGTTTGAGTTGACTCGTTTGAGTAGACTTTGATTTGAAGTCGTCTCAACTCTGTGTGGATTTCTTTATGAATCTGCCAATTATGTTACTCGCTAAAATAGCCAACATTAGCATTGATCAAAATGTTAGATAATTCAACCAAATCCGTTATTCAAACAAAGCAAACATACTACTAAAATACTTAAAACAGACATAAAGTAAAAATATCCCAAACAAAGTACTAAATAGAAATAACATAAAACATTAGTTTCTGAATTGTTTTACCCTACCTCCTCCTACTCCTCATCCTCATGACCATCATGGTGGCGTGTTCCAGATGAACCCGCCCCATAGGTACCTGTGTCTCCAAACGGAAATTATGGAGGGTTGCCGAAATGGCTGGGATATACGTTTTGTAGCCCTTCAAAGATGTAGGAAATTCCTGCATACATTTCCTCCCGTATGGTGTGTTGAGATGCCCGCATAGGTAACTGGTCGGCTCTCATAGCGTCTTGAGTTGCTTTGATAGCATCTTGAGAAACCTGCATATGTTGGAACTGCTGGTGCAACTCAGGGTAGGAAGGTATACCTGGAGGCCAGTTTTGCTGGTGTTGATACTGATGCTGGTGCTCTTCATGATGTGGGTGATCATGTGGTGGCTGGCCATGTGGTGGTGGCTCTAGTACCTGATGCTCCTCCATGTTGACCTCTCCGTCCTGTGGTGGTAGTGGTAGCGGGTCCCATATTTCCCCATTTAGACCCCTCAGTCGCGGGCCATTATCTGTATCTACTACCAAACCTATCGCTCTCAAAGACCTCATATCCACATCTCCTCTTGCGTGAACCATCGTGAGACCGTTGACTACATCATATGTCATAATACCTAAGTTGTATGCCAACTGAGTCACATATTCACCACCATGTATTTCACTGCTTGTGGTTCTCCCCGCGCTTTTTACAAAGAATTCGGCCATTCTAGCTGCGAGGTTGACATGCACTCCAGTCACTAAGGAATATAAGAAAAGAACATCCGGAGTGGGACAGTTCCCTGCACTGTCCATGCGTCCACAGATGGTGTGACTCATGACCTGATGAATGACCCTCAGAAGCGGGTCTTGTAGTCGTGAAGCTTTAGTTTTTCTGGCTTCATAAGGTGGTTCAACTGCTACTTGGGCCCAAAAGTTGGCTCGTTGCTGATCATTATCAAACTTGTAGATATTGGTGAAAAGTTCTGAATTGATGTCTTCAGCTGAGTATATGCCCAATCTTCTACCAAGTCTAGCAACTGTCCATTTGTGCCACTTTTTCCCCAATCTGAACTGTATTGTCTCCCTGTTTTTAAAGTCTGGATTCTCGCTTTTTGGTTTTTCATAAGTGTATGAAGCAAAGAATTCCAATGTTAGTTCAAGATAAACGGGCCGTGCAATGTTGAACAACCTTGACATCGAATGTGACATCATGTTGGATAGCCTTTCTTCTTGGTTTAGGGTTGTTAAAGTCTCCCAGTTGATTCTTCTCGGTTCACCGATTTACCCTCGTCTATTCCATAAAGCTTGTAATCTTGCAATACAGGGTTGTTCTTTTGGTTTGTTTTCGCTGAACTGGAGGAATCTGTGATTCATCTGCACATAGGAATATAACAAAGTAAGAGTAGAATATAAAAATTTTGTTACTGCCACCGGAACAGGCTATTTACAAGATTCGGTTTCAGTTTCAGCAGTCGCACGGTCGTGCGGCTGGTGGCACTGCCGGCCATTCCTTGATCGCTAAACTGATTGTTTCCGGAAACTCTTGTCGCACTGCCGTGCCAAATCGGCACTGCCGTGCGACTCGGCGTCGCAGCTATGAATCAGTGTTCTGTACTTGATTTCCGACCAGCACTGTCATGCCGTTTTAATGGCGTGACCGTGCGACAGCAATTTTCACCAGAAAACAGTTTATTTTACTTATTTTAACTTGTATTTTTCAAAATTTGACTTGTAATCAGTTAATAGACTTCGAATTAAGCACCTGAACTACCGATTTAACAGTAATCACTCAAGAACAAGGGTTTATTTGACATTTATGAAGAAAACCCCAAAATTTCTTGGTTTAAACATCAGATCTACGTCAGAAACTAAATTTAATTTACAAAATAGGTAGGAAACATACCTTGGAAGATGATTGAAGCGAAATCTAGGCAAAAATTAGGTGATTTGTGGGTGGAGGCGACCTGGAACTCCCGTGCGGCGAGTAGGGTTTCGTAAAAATGATATGTTTTTACTGCAGATTCGTTTAAATACCCCGGTTTTTACTGTTCAGTTTTCGGGCCGCACAGTCGTGCGGATTTGGCATGGTCGTGCCATTCCAGATCGTTTTCCTGGTGCGACCTGTGTTATCGGGTTGCATGGTAGTGCAACAGTCGCACAGTAGTGCGATCCGATGACTGCCCTGTGTATGAGCTATTGATCAGTTTTGACTAAGGATTGCATGACCGTGCCGATTTGGCATGACCGTGCGACACCTGGGCCTTTTTGTATAACTTTTCACAGTAAGCTTTTAACTTCGAAATTTCACCTAATTTTCCCATTTTTGCACTATTTCATATATTTTAACAATTAATTAACTTCAAATCTCCAAAAATTATGGATCAAGATCGTATGTTCCTACGTTTAAAACCGAAAAATTAACGAATTACGGAATAAACATTAGAAACTAATATATACAAAATTACCATTAGCGTGTGACAACATGCTCGCTAAATTTGTCAGCGAGTGGATAGCTAGACTCATTCTCCCCACACTTGTTTTAAGTGTTCGGGACGTGGAGTTCGAGAATTTCCTCCACCGGATCAATCGGCCCGTTGATGTAAAGTTTTAAACGATGACCGTTGACTTTGAAACTTACCCCGCTTGGATCCTCGATAGTGACGGCTCCGTATGGAAATACTTCTTTAACCTTGTATGGACCCATCCATCGCGATTTTAGCTTCCCGGGGAATAAACGCAGTCTTGAGTTATATAACAAGACAAGATCCCCTATACGGAGATCCTTATGGTCTCTCAACCTCTTGTCATGAAATCTCTTGACTCGTTCCTTGTATCTGCTAGAAATTTCGTAGGCATGGTTTCTTAGCTCCTCGAGCCCGTGAATTTGTAGATAACGGGCTTCACCTCCGCTTTTCAAATCCAAATTTGCCGTTTGAAGGCCCAGAATGCCTTATGTTCTAGCTCGACAGGTAGATGACAGGCTTTTCCATAGACCAACCTAAAGGGTGTGGTCCCAATAGGTATCTTGAATGCTGTTCTAAAAACCCACAGAGCGTCGTCTAGCTTGTCTGACCAATCCTTGCGGTTGCTATTAATGGACCGCTCAAGGATTCTTTTCAAACCCCGATTCGTGACCTCCACTTGCCCGCTCGTTTGAGGATGATATGGCGTAGCCAATCTATGATAAACTCCATAACGGGACAAGGCTCGTTCTAACTGCGCATTACAGAAATGCGTTCCTCGGTCACTGATTAGTGCTTTTGGAGCACCAAATTGGGCAAATAAACTTTTTAAGAACCTCACGACTACCCTAGCATTGTTTGTGGGCAAAGCTTGAGCTTCGGCCCTTTTTGAGACGTAGTCTACAGCAACTAGGATATATTTGTTACCTCGTGAGGCTGGAAATGGTCCCATGAAGTCGATACCCCATATATCAAAGACTTCACACACTTGCATTGGATGTTGAGGCATTTCATTACGTGCGGAGATACTCGTTGCCCTCTGGCAAGCATCACACGCTCTAGCCCATTTATGCGCATCACGAAAGATCGTGGGCCAGTAAAACCCACAGTCTAACACTTTCTATGCAGTGTAGTTTGCTCCATGATGACCTCCGGTTGGCCCTTCGTGACAATGACGCAGAATGCTTGCTACCTCTTCTCCAAATACACATCTTCAAATCACCTGATCTGCTTCGATTCTAAACAAGTATGGTTCATCCCAAATGTAATATTTCAAATCTGCAAAGAACTTCCTCTTTTGTTGATATGACAATCCTTTGATAAGGATTCCACATGTGAGGTAGTTTGCAAAGTCGGCGAACCATGGTGACTCGTCGTTCATCTCGATACTTAAGAGAAATTAATGGGGGAAATTGTCGTTTCTTGGTTCCTCCAGCGAATTTTCAGAACTGCCATGCTCAAGTCTCGAGAGATGGTCGGCTGCAACATTTAGAGCTCCCTTTTTATCTTGGATCTCAATGTTAAATTCTTGTAGTAACAAGATCCATCTGATAAGACGCGGTTTTGCGTCCTGTTTGCTATAAAGGTATTTGATTGCTGCATGATCTGTATACACAATTGTTTTGGACAACACAAGGTATGACCTGAATTTGTCGAAAGCATATACTACTGGCAAAAGCTCTTTCTCTGTAGTCGTGTAATTCTCTTGAGCATCATGTAGAGTTTTGCTGGCATAGTATATAGGATGAAAATGCTTCTCCCTTCTTTGTCTTAAGACTGCTCCTATTGCGTAATCACTGGCGTCGCACATTATCTCAAATGGCAATGCCCAATCTGGCGCAACTAAAATAGGGGCTTTGATAAGCCTTTGTTTAAGCTGCTTGAATGCTTTCATGCAATCGTCTGAAAACACAAATGGAGCATCCTTTTCTAATAAACGGGTCATAGGTCTTGCGATTTTTGAAAAGTCTTTTATGAATCGCCTATAGAACCCTGCATGACCTAGGAAACTTCTAATCGCTCTGACCGAGTTTGGGGGAGGAAGTTTAGAAATGATATCCACTTTTGCTGGATCAACTTCCAACCCGGCTTCAGAGATTTTGTGTCCAAGAACTACCCCTTCTTTCACCATGAAGTGGCATTTCTCCCAGTTAAGCACAAGATTAGTTTCCTCACATCTCATTAACATTCTTTTCAGATTTCCAAGACACTGATCGAAAGAACTCCCGAAAACAGAGAAATCATCCTTGAATACTTCCATGGAGTCTTCAATCATGTCATGGAAAATAGCTACCATGTAACGCTGAAATGTGGCTGGTGCATTACACAGTCCAAAAGGCATACGCCGGTAGGAGAATGTGCCGAAAGGACATGTGAAAGTAGTTTTTTCCTGGTCCTCAGGAGCGATAGAAATTTGAAAGTATCCAGAGAACCCATCCAGAAAACAGAAAAATAACTTCCCCGACAGACGTTCCAACATTTGGTCGATGAATGGAAGCGGGAAGTGGTCCTTACGGGTGGCATCGTTGAGTTTGCGGTAATCGATGCAAACTCGCCATCCGGTGACGGTACGGGTTGGAATAAGTTCATTCCTATCGTTTGGAACTACAGTAATACCACCTTTCTTGGGCACTACTTGCACTGGACTTACCCAAACATAATCAGATATAGGATAAATCAGCCCTGCATCTAACAACTTAATAACTTCTTTCTTCACCACGTCTTGCATATTTGGATTCAAACGCCTCTGATGTTGTGCACTCGGCTTGTAATCATCTTCCATGAGAATCTTATGAGTACAAAAAGAAGGATTAATGCCTTTGATATCCATAATCTTCCTTGCCATGGCTTTCTTGTGGAGCGTTAGAACTTCGAGAAGCTGTCTCTTTTCTTCTTTTTCTAAGGATGCTGAAATGATGACAGGCAAGTGACACTCCTCGTCTAGAAATGCATACTCGAGATGCGGTGGGAGTTCTTTTAACTCTAATGACGGTGGATCTTCAACCGATGGTTTTGACTTTTCTTCAACTTCACGGTCAATTTCCACAAATTGATCTGGACTTTGAGAACCATCTTCACTGATTTCGAAAACCGGCTGCTCAGTTTTGTGGCCCTCCTGCGAATTGCCATTTTGGTTATCACACAAAAGATGTGTATCCGTATCAATTTCTTCAATAGTGCCTTGGAAATGAGAGCTTACACAAGTATCGACAATGTCGACATAGTAAAGCATATCATCGTGACTTTGCAGATGCTGCATTGATCTTTTAATATCAAAAGTCACGTGCTCGTCATTTACTCAGAGCGTGATTTGGCCAGCTGCCACATCAACAATCGTCCTCGCAGTATTGAGGAACGGGCGTCCAAGTATCAATGGAACTTTTGAATCTTCGTCCATGTCGAGAATAACCAAATCCACGGGGGAAACAAATTTATCGATTTTAACAAGCATGTTTTCAACGAATCCACGTGGATACTTCATTGAACGATCTGCAAGTCGAATGCTCATTCTAGTGGGCGAAGGTTCACCCAGATCTAATTTAGCAAAAACTTTATATGGCATAAGGTTTATGCTAGCTCCTAAATCGGCTAATGCGTGACAGACAGACATGCTGCCAATGAGACAGGGAAGAGTAAAACTGCCCGGATCTCCCATCTTTTCAGGTAGACGGTTTTGGAGAAAGGCTGAACAGTTTTCATTCATCAACACACAAGACAAGCTTTCGAGCTTCTGCTTGTCTGTGAGGATGTCTTTTAAGAACCTTGCGTATTTAGGCATTTTAGCCAACGCTTCAACAAATGGTATGTTTATATGTAATTGTTTAAACATTTCTAAAAACTTACCATGTTGTTCATCATTCTCTTGCTTCTTCAGTCTGCTCAGATATGGAATAGGAGGAATGAAATCTTTAACTGGCTCCTGGAACTGTGCTGTACTTGTGGGACTCGCCTAGCGTGCACCTCGTCTAAAGCGTCAGTTTGGACCGTCTCAGTGATCGGTGGTGAGTCCGATTTGTCAGGTCCCGTGGCTTTACCACTCCTCGTCATAACTGCATTAACATGCCCTCTCAGGTTTGGTTCTGTGTTTCCTGGAAGACTACCTTAAGGTCTTTCAGAAAACATCTTGGCCAATTGGTCGACTTGATTCTCAATGGTTTGAATTGAAGCCTTCTAGCTCCGCATTTCCCCTTCTTGTGCCATGAAATACTCCTCATGCTGCTGGTATCGTTTTTTCAGAAATTTGATTGGCATTGTTGGAGTTGTTTAACAGTTGCGCCATCATCTCCTCTAGTTTTGAGAGGTTTGTGGCTGGGAAGTGCTTCCTGAACCTGAATTTTTATAACGTGGTTGAAAGGTTTGCCCTGATGGCTGAAAAGATTGTCCCTGGGGCTGAAAGGATTGCCCCTGAGGCTGTTGTGGTGCGGGAGCGCGTTGAGCGTATCCGAGTGGGTTTTGGTTATTGGAATTGGCTTTCCACCCAAAGTTTGGATGATTTCTCCAACCCAGATTGTACGTGTTGCTGTATGGGTTATTTTGGGGCCTAATTTGATTTCCCAAATAATCCACCTCTTCGTGGCCTGTAAACATAACACCCTGCTCACATATACCTGGCTCGTGTGACCCTCCACACAGCTCACATGATGATTGTACTTTTGAAACGTTCTGAGCTTGATCAAATCTTGCTGCCAAAGCTCCAATCTGTGCTGCAAGAGCCGTATATGTATCCACTTGATGAACTCCAGGAATAGATAAATCTTTACTTCGTACTCCACCGTGATGCGAACTTGACTTCAAGGTAGCTTTTTCTATGATTGCATAGGCCTCGTTGGGTGTTTTTGTTCCAAGATCGCCTCCTGCATAAACATCTAAGCGTTCTTGTGAGTCGTAGCTGAGTCCTTGGTAGAAGTTCAACACAAGTTGTCTTTTGGACAACCCGTGATGTGGAACATCGAACAGAAGATCTTTGAACCTCTCCCAAGCTGCGTGTAGAGATTCTCCTTCTTCCTGTTTGAATGTCATAATACGATTTTTAAGCTTAGCTGCCTTTTCCGACGGGAAGTATTTTTGCATAAAAAGATCGGCCATCTCGTTCCAAGTCGTGATGGACCCTGCTGGAAGTGACAAAAGCCAAGATCGGGCTTTATCTCGCAAAGAGAATGGAAAGAGTCGCAAACGAATTGCGTCTAAAGAAACGTCTCAAATTTTGAACGTCGAGCACACCTCGAGAAATGATGCGATGTGCCGACCTGGATCTTCGTGATCCTTCCCATCAAACTGCACAGAATTTTGTAACATGTTAATTATATAGATTTAATTTCAAAACTCGGTGCTGCTATCGTAGGTCGGGCGATGCTCAGTAGCAAGCCCTCTCCTCCTGGACGGCCGGTCTCATTCAAAGGCTGGTCGTCCTCTACCATAATGCTTCCTGTGTCATCCTCTGAACTCTCGCTGTCAGAAAGTATCACTGGTTCGTCGATTGCGGCTGCAATCCTTTGTGCAACGACAATTGATCTTTCGCGAAGCCGCCTACTTCTTCTTAGGTTATTTTCAGGTTCGTTGGCTAGCTCGGCGTTAGCGGGTGCAGGGGGCGTGGACATTAGCCTGCACGAAATAGGAAAGGCATTATACCGATAAAAGAATATAATAATAATATACGAAATAAATAATAATAATAATATAATATACAAATATATACAAGATATTTAAACAAATCTAACTCAATATTTACTGGTTTATTTACATATTTACATCCGAGAACTGTTTTTGGTTGTTTACCCGAATTTCTGATGACGTCACCAGAAATCTAATTTTTTTTTATATATATATAAGAAAATCTGATATATCTGATAAAAATCTGTTGAAATTTTCGTTCCATAAGAATTTCTGATAAATCCATCAGAATTACCAGAAAACCTGGTAATTGCATCAGAAATGGAAGTTGTTGTTTTTAGAATATCTAATGGGTTTATCAGAATCCATCAGAAAATCTGATAAATTCATTGGAATTCATCAGAAAATCTGATGATTTTATCCGAAAGTTGTATCTTATTTTTGTGGAGTAAATGAATAAACAAATGAGTACAATAATTAAATGAATAAACAGTTAAATAAACGGACAGAAATAAATAAATGAATAACTGAACGAAAATAAATAAAAATACTAAATTAGGAATACTGAACTGAAATAATTAAATAAACGAAGTACAGAAATGAAATTACTGAATTGAAATAATAAAGGAAAAATGGTTCGATTCCGAACACATTAATTGAATTAAATAAATAAACGAAAATAAATGTTAGTTAAAGAGTTAGTAATAAGTTAGTGATGTTAGTTAGTTAGTTGAGTCCGACGGTTAGTTGGTTAGTAAAACATAAAAAGAAAAGTTAGTCAAAAGTTAGTCCTAGTGGGCGTACCAGGCTAGGTGTTCACAAGTTAGTAAATAAAAGAAAATAAATAAAAACAAAAATGTTCAAGTATTCACATGTATTAACAGTTTGTACACTGGTAAGATATTGACTCGGATTGTTCCATAAATTTCGCCGTGTCCCCGGCAACGGTGCCAAAAACTTGACGTGGGCGCGACTATACACATTTATCTACAATATTTACAATCGCACCCAGCGAAATGTGTTTTATATTTATAAAAATGGTTTATACCTTAACATTAAAACACACACAACAAAGGATAAGTGTATCCCATCATTTATGCAGCAAAGTATTGGTAAGAGCCAGATATCGATCCATGGAACACGGGCGTTATAATGTACTAAATCTTTGTCATTAAATTACCAGATATAAGGAAAAGTGAATGATTGTTTAACTAAGTTATCTAAATTACAACTAAAACATAAAAATATTATTATCTTGTTTCACAAACAACCTAAACATGTTATCTATCAGATATGTCACAAAAGCACTTAATCAATTTTCCAATTTCGAGACAGCTAGTTTCCGGGTCTGGTTTCTAGCATTATGGTTCTTCGGAAAGTTAACGCGATGGTCACACGTTAACCACCTAAAATCATTCATTAGCGAGTTATTGATATTTATTCATGCGAATCTTTAAAGATAGGTTATTTACCGGGTCTGGATTCCTAACTTCACTTATCAAAGAAAGCAATACCGATGGTCACAATACAACCACGAGGATAAGCAATTATTTAGATCATATAACAAACAATTTCACCTTTACATGTCTTAAACACAAATCTACCATGTCAGCAATTTCAGACCAACTACCAAACAAGGATCATAAACCGAATCTAAGAAGATGCAATCAACACCATGTAATTCATTAGAACCCTTACGTGCAAGAAAGTATTCCTAATCAAAATAAGATATATCTTATATAAAACCAATACCCTGGTCTGGTTTCATGGTGTAAACAAAGTCTACAAACAAGTGATTAATCAAGAAATAGTTACCATCCCACTAACCACAGATTCATTATCCAAGATAATCAAACATAATCAGGAACTCAACATCAATGAAACATTCATTATAAAATAATGAAGATTCAACATGAAAAAGTAATAAAGCTTCATACAAATAAGATTACGATGCAACGAATATTCAAGAAACAAGTTTATAACTATTATTACATAAACTACATTAAACATAAACTAACATCAGCTCATAACTTGCAAAATGATCAGAATACATGTTCAAGAACAAGGAATCGAACCATAAACAAGCAAGGAATTGACGGGTTGGATTGGTTATGCTTTCACTCGATCTTGAGCTTCAAAGTGGTCTGATCAGGACTGCTTCGGAACCCAGAAATCGCCCAGAAACATGGAGAAAAACCCAACATTTGAACCAGTAGCGAATACTGCTATTTATAGAAGATTTTCTGATCGGCACGGTTGTGCCATGGGTGGCACGGTCGTGCTGCAGGTGTTGTCGGGTGACGTCAGTTTCAGCGATCCCGAGTCAGCCAAGTGGACTAGTGGACAAGTTGCTTGGGTCAGCAGATCGTCACGGTAGTGCCGCTGGTGGCACGGTAGAACCGCGTCATCAGAAATGTTGGTCAGAAACCCTGGTCAAGCCTTGGCACGGTCATGCCTCGGGTGGCACGGTAGTGCGGTCCGAGGAAAAGTTGGCACCAGCCCTTGCACTGGCAGTGCTTCCGAGATCGGATGATTGGCACGGTAGTGCCGTCAGATGGCACGGTCGTGCCACACCTGACAGTCATCAGATTTTTTCCATTTTCCTCAGAAATGTATCAGAATTTGTCCGTTTTCATCAGAATTTTCCTTTATGCTCTGTTTAAGACCTGAAAATATAAAAGTACCGAATTTGGCACCTAAACGTTGTGTTTTCGGTCAAAAACGCTTAAAACGGAAGTGTTTTGGGGTATAAAAACATGTATAATTTAACGTATATCACCCATCTAGATGTTATCCAATAACACTTAAATGTGGGGGTGTCTTGCATTTGCTTTTGGCAATAAGGATTTTGTAATCCAATCTAACATTGCAAATAGACGACTAAGTGGAGGACACAAAGGTCGTAGTGCATAATGGAGATGTGTTTGCCTTAAATGATACACGTATCTTACGAAGACATATGTTATAACGAGATTCAAATGGCCATTGAGGTTATAGTCTTAGAAGTTAACAATAGGCAAAAGTAACTTACGAGTTAAAAACACATCATGACAACTGATCTCAAATACGCAAAGTTATTTGTTAATGTTATGGATCCAACAACCTAAGGGTTTATTAGAGATCAAGTTGTGGAATGAGAATGAAGCCCATGGAAAAGGGTGTGTGAAGGAAACCTAACTTAGTTGACTGGAGATCCCAAGATCTATGTTCAATAGGACAACTAACTCATATGCCTAAGGGTGGTCACTGTGGGGGCATAAATGATATGCATAAGCTAGTATATATGGTCATACATACCCCCAAAGTATAAAAGGGTGTTTAAATACATCCTAGTCTATTCCTATGATATTCAGTGACAAAGAGTGAGGATAAGCATAATATGTGGTAAATGATTTGGATTATCGTGTGCTTTTAATGATCTAAGAAGAATCACCTATGTTAGAGAGAAGTGGGGTCGTTTCGAATGGAATTGAGGGCACAATTCCTAGAGCTCTCGCAGAACCAGGAAAGTGTTCCACGACCATTATTGGACACGTCTATGAGGAGATGACCCGGCTAAGGAGAGTTTTGTGTGAAATGTATTGTCGTCTACACAAACGGCAGAAGAGTTCAAAGACATCGAGATCTACTCAGAGATAGTGGGCTAAGTGCATTTCATGAGCGAAGATTCAAAGGGTAACACCTACCTATCGTATGTAAAACTCAACTGTCGAGGTTCCATGGGAAATTTTATGTGTTTTGAACGATCTCCATTCATGTGGGGGATTGTTGGAAATTTGGTGAATGGATATTTAGTGAATTATAATTTAATGAAATTATAATTATTAATAAACTCTTCATATGGTGAATTAAAGACTAAACTCTTAAGGAGAGTTTTAATGTCATTTAATTTGAGTCTTTATGTCTCAAATTAAGTCTCTAATTAAGTGAGACTTTTCACTCATCCTCAACTCTTGTATAATAATAGGCTATGTGCCTCATTTGAGAGAAAGAACATCTAGAAAAATACAAGAGAAGATACAAGAAAATTACATGAATATATGGAGAGTTATTGAAAAGGAAAAAATACTTGAAGACCCATGTGTTGGGTACTTCGAGAGATATGTTTTCTCTGTTCAATTTCACCACCTTCACATCTTTATTTGTTCCATAAGTTCAAACTCTACAATTATCCGGTGTAACCTCGGGCGCGTGGCCATCTTCGACAGTACAGACTACTTCGGCTGTTGTACCCTGGGAGACAGACGCGTCGTCTTTGGTAGAGGCGTGAAATCTGTTTTAAGGGAAGCGTGTTGAACATGTGCCTCAACCAAAATCGTCAACGTTTTAGTGTGATCTTTGTTGCAGTCAAGGAGTATTTTCAAGACTCAAAATGATGAATACTCGAGTCTAAGATGCTATCAAGTGTACGTGAAGGACCCACCTGTGACAACCTTCACAATTACAGGTATCCGTACAATTAATTAATATTTAATTTGTGCTTAATGACTGTGCTTAATTACAACTGTTGATTAAACTGCTTTCTGTTTTCTGTTACACACATACATACTTATCACATTTCATATTGTCACTTCATTTATTTCATACAAACATTAGTGACAAACTTGATGCACAAAGCACAGTTAGCACACTAAACGGATAACCCAGAAAACATGCTGACAATGCCAGCACCTAGACAGACAATGTTTTGAGGCCAGTATGAGCCAGAGATAGAATACTACACTAGTAGGGAGTGTAGGGAGGTGAGGACCATAAAACTGCGTCACTAGGTGATAGTTATAGTGCCGGGAAGTGCCTAAAACACACTTTAAATGCAGAATTATGCACTTAATAACAAAATTCAGCATTTAATTATGCTAGTAATGTGCAAAAACTTGACAAAATGGTCCAGTATACTTTCCAAAGTGTCGGGAATTAATTGTGACACAAAAAGTATTATAAAAGACACCTTACGGATTAATTAAGCACTTTAACGAACAACACACAACCGAAGAACCGGACTTTACCCGGAACACAAAAATATTGTCAAACACATTGTTTTTGTTTTTCTAAGCTAGTTAGGGTCCCCGAACACCCAAACACACTACATATTACGTGACACACCATAAAGCACTAACTACATCATTTGAAATCTAACTAAATTAGTAACCATCCATTGAAACCCAACCCTATACCCCCCCCCCCCTGGGACGGTCGCCATGGGTGACCCACCCATGGATTTCCTTCAATAATTTATTTGATTATGCTAGGGGAATAAGAAACATTATACACAATGGTTAAAGATGAAGATGGGATTATAAGAAGACACAAGGGTCACACACATTCAACTTCATCTTCACCATTCAACCAACTCTCTCTCCCTCTCTTCTCTTTGGTCTCGGCCGACCCCCACACCACACACCACCACCATCATTAAAGCTCTTCCAAGCAATCTAAAGGCATCCAAAGGTGTTAAGGATCATACAAGCAAGCTTGGTGTGTTCGGAAGCTCAAGGACCTCTTTCATCTTTTTTTATCCATCACTTCTACACTCTTGAACTTCCCTAGCCTTGTGCTAGTGGTAAGCACTTAGATCCTTGCATTTTACATGTTGTTTAAGTGGTTAATGATGTTTAAAGATCAAAAAGATAAGAACTCTAAAGAACCATAAACAAAGTCTTGAACATTTACTAACCTTGTGATGAAGTAGTGTTAAAATGATGAAGAAATCATGTTATTCTTGTGTTGTTATGTTGTTGACCATTATTTGTTAGTAGAAATGATATGGATCATCATATGGACTTGCTAGATCATGATTAAAAACATGAACTATCAAGGTGTGAAAGTTAGAGATGTGTAGGATGACGGAAACATCCACACATAAACTATGAACTTGAATGAATAAATGTTTTCTTGAAAAATAAAGATCAAAGTAAGTTATAATCTTGTAGATCTAAAGATCCATGAGTGGTTTTTCGAAAGAACCAAGTGAAAAGTATGAGTTTTGTTAAAACTTGGATCTTATATAAACTTAACACATTTTTTTAGTGGATAAACAAGTGTAGGTGTAATAAGAAAATTTCACAAAGAAATATTTTAGAAAATATGACTAGAAGTTGTGAAAATACAAACTCTTTAAAAATGAAGTTTTTAAAGAACTAATCACATTTTGGAAGGTAAAAAGACTTACAAAGCGTGCTAGTAAGTTACTACATGCTTTTATAAATTTCCAAGTTCATAAGTTTATAGTTTATGCTTGTTTTTGACTAGTTTGGTAAATAAAGGTTGTATGTTGTTGATGGTGAATTGATTGAATGAATTTTTTTGAAAAGAAAATGATATGCTAGTAAGCATGGACACCTCCAGTTACAAAGGAAACTCTGGCGAAATTTTTCTAAAATCCAACACTTAGAAAATATTTTTCTAAACAAGTGTTACAAGTATGTTTTATAACTTGTGTTTCAAATATAAACTTCGCCATAAATTTTGTTACGAAATACAAAGTATCGGAGGTTGGTTTTCGCAAATAAAAATGGGTAAATATATATTTAGAATATATTTTATACTGAGACGCTTGTGTGATTATTTGTATATTTTGTCAACTAGTTATATTATTTTAGGGTAAAATAATAAAACTTACAAAATACCATGGAAATTACAACTTCAAAATAATACCAAAAATTGCAAGGAATAAAATGTTTAAGTTACACACGTAATATTGTGAAACCGAACAAGAAAACGTAACTTATGAAATATTCCGGGATATACCATTACACTATATTTTTGGTAAATATTATTTTGGGAATGAAAGAGGTGAAAATATGATTTCGTAAATATTACCAAGTATATCATATTTTTGGACAACGAGAAAATATATTATTTTTGGGAGATAAGAATATATTTTCCTAGTTTATTTAGAAGATATATAATTTTTGAGAAAAATATATATTCTGGGACAATACATGATTGAACAAAATGAGTTTATATATATTTAAGTGAGATTTGAAATATATGGTTTTGGAAATATATATTGGGAATATATTAACATATTTTTATTTGGAACAATACACCGAAATACGACGCCATTACTTGGCAAGCTATGCAAATACAAATACGAAAATACATGTATGAGATACCCCCATCCTTAGGAAGGAAAATACGAAGTTAAAATACTTGAGAAGTAGGAATATGAAATATTGTTTAGCAATTAATCCAAACGTTAACTAGTGGTTATAACTTGGAATAATGATAAGAAATCGTAACTCAAAAATATAAATACTAAGACAAGACACGACCCGTTCGTCTAATAGACGTTGGACCATTGTAGGTAGTCGTGTTTGCCGCGGAGATTTGGGTTACAAGTACGAAGACGCAATACAGTGAGTTCATGCTCCCCCTTTTCTCTTAACTGTTTTCAGTTTTATACTTCGGGGGTGGAATACATGTTACAATAATTACAGACACTTTTATACATGGTATGGTTAGCTTAAGGAGGGTATACTACTTAGATCATGTAAGTGGGTAGGTGGAACTTAAGGTCATTAATCCTCGTTGTAGGACCGAGGGACATGAGTGATAGATCTATTCGGGTGTAGCAAGCCCCACTCCTGAGTCCGCTGAGTGGACCATGAGGTGACTATGATCCTAACGCCAAAATCTGCTAGGTTTGAGTCTTCCTGCATCACTTCACACATATCATTGGCTTTGCAACCCAATGGTGATCTCTTTTTCCTTAATTGCTACATACCAGGGATTTTCATACATACAGACACATTACAAAGGTTTATACATACTCACTTACACATGAACTCGCTCAACTTTATGTTGATTTTTCAAACTACATGTATTTCAGGGAATTAGCGGATCTGGCGAAGTATGCATAAGTCAAGCTGCGTTGAATAAGATGTCATCCAGGGCAATAGGTTTAGGAGGTGTAACCCTTACCTGGACAGGTTGCATGTCTTAAACCTCGTTTTATTAAAAGTCTTTTGTTGTGTCTTATGAACACGTTTTAGACAAGTATGGTTTGTAAATTATTTTAAGTATCGACATTTCCAAACACTGATGTTGTGGTATTTTAAAACTTAATGAATGGATGAAGGTCTTGTATTTTTATCATATAGCATTGTTATGATTGTTGCTATGGTATTAAGAAGTCATACCAATTAAACCCACGCTTCCGCAAAAGCCAGGGTGTGACAGCTTGGTATCAGAGATTTGATCGTAGCGAACTAGGATTCTTTCTCGAGTCTAGACTATGATCATTAGGGCTCTCATGTAAATGTTTTCACGACTTGTTTTTCATTGCATACACAAAACGTCCAGATCTAGGGAACAAACTTTTTACAAACAAAAGGCACAAATACACATTTCAAAATTCATATTTATAATTCAGTCTTAGAGACTGAGGGAGGTTCAGTCTTAGAGACTGAGGGAGGTTCAGTTTTAGAGACTGAGGGAGGTTCAGTCTTAGAGGCTGAGGGAGGTTCAGTCTTAGAGGCTAAGGGAGGATCAACCTTAGAGGCTGGGGAGGTTCAGTCTTAGAGACTGGGAGGATTGGTCTTAGAGGCCAGGGAGTTGGTCTTAGAGACCAGGGAATTAGCCATAGAGGCTGGGGATAATTAGTCTTAGAGACTGGGATGATTGGTCTTAGAGGCCAGGGAGTTGGTCTTAGAGACCAGGGAATTAGTCTTAGAGACCGGGAGTTGGTCTTAGAGACCAGGGAGTTAGTCTTAGAGGCTGGGGAGGTTCAGTCTTAGAGGCTGGGGAGGTTCAGCTTTAGAAGCTGGGGATGTTTAGTCTGAGAGATTGGGAAGTGTAGTCTGAGAGACAGGGAGTTCAGTCCAAGAGACTGGGAAGGGTAGTCTAAGAGACTGGGAAGTTTAGTCTGAGAGGCTAGGATGGATAGAAAGTTTCGTAAAGAACAATGTGTATACATGACTACATGATAAACTACTTTTGTTTGCATACACTAATTGTTAGTGATTACTATGGATATACATGCTATGACTATTATGTACCGGCACACATGTCACTTTATTTAGAAGGCGTGTTATTAGACATTGATAACCCTACGGCCACCGCCACAGATGAAAAGGTTACATTTGCGCCAGAGATATTTACGTCAGACATTGAGAAGTGATCCTGATATGCCAACCAAGGCCGAGGACGACGACCAACCATCTGCGCTGCCAGATTTTTGGTGATGAATTACCCCTGCTGATGGCTTCTCCGACAAGAATCATCCTATCACTCTTGTCTTAATCCATGACCACGTTATCACTGGTCATCCCGAAGGTGAACACATCATGGCTCCGATCCTCGACAATGCGCCTCATGTGGACATTCCTTTCCGAAGGTAGGCTACTCAACAAATAATTGATGTTGACATTGGCATGATATTGATAGTCCTTCTGATAACACCCATGATGATGAAAAGTTAGACAAGAATGTTATTACTAATTTCACTTCTTGAGACCCCTGTTAACAAGCTATCCTCTGATTCTAGCATGCATTCAATTTCAGACTCCTTTGAGTCTGTGACGTCTGCAGCCTTACAGACGGCCGGATTACAGCTTTCAACTACTGACGTAGGCGATGATAACGTGTGACCGATGTACTATCACCCGCTCGAGGCACCACACCTTTACACGACCCAGAGCCTGCTCTTGAGACAGCTCCTGTTCCTCTTGGGTCAGCGTAATGTTGCACCTGCTATCCTGTACCCTTGGTTAATCATGACCCTGTTTATTTTGATCTACCAAACATTGTACCCCTTATACCTGACTTAGTACCGGCACCCGATGATCTTCTCTTTTGTGAGACGTCTGTTTTTGCACCGTAACCGCCGATGCTGCTCCTCTAAAGACCGACGTCCAATTACACTGGCATGCCTATCGCTTTCTTTTAAAACATACCCGCACCCCGGGAAGGTACTCCGGGTCAGCACCCGCGTAACGATCCCTTTTGCTACAACATCATTTTCTACGACCTCACAGGTCGCGCCGTTTGCTACATTCACCTCCGCATAGCTGGACAAGCCATTTCGATGGTTCCTATAATACACTATACTGTTTTTAGACCCTTGCCATCCCTCACATTATGGAGGCTGCACACGGGATGAGTGCTCCTGTAACATCAGCTACAGTTTAAGGATATAAGTCGCAGAGTTTTGGAGCTTGAGCTGACACCACATTCTCCACACTGTCTATTGTCAGTATACTTTGATCCCCCACATTCATCAAGATTCCTTTTGACGCTCTCACCTGCTGCTATTACACCTCTCCCAGGTTTTGATGCTCGTATCTTACAGTCGAGCGGCAAATCAGTTAATTAGTTCGGCGTATATACAAGCTGGAGGAGGAGTTCACGCATGTTGACAGTTTACCTTTCTTTCCTCCTCCACCTCAGTCACCAGTATAGTTGGTGCCTGGATTATGCGGATTGCACTACATTTAGGGTAAAGACACTAATGATAAGCCGAGATTGTGGATATTTTTGAAGACCACATCTGACTACGTAATTTTGATACACTAACATATTTAATGGACAAGGGAAGGGTGACCCTGTGTCCCTGTTGATGTGATACATTTTGGAAGACAACACAATTGTGGCCAGGGAATAATGAGAACCCAATCATCATTAAACATGCAACAAAACTATATGGCCAATGACCAACGAAAGCTCAGTCGCTATGTCTTCATTAAGTGCGTTATTGATCTATATGTGTGTGCTATAATTATAATGCTACGTGCTTACTTGCTATGTTCTCATTAAACATAATTACCAAATTACTTGATTATACTATGATTATACTACTGCTTGATTGGTTGATAACCTATTATGTGTATGTGCGTACGATCTCTAAACAACTATATGCACTCCCCAAACGAATAAGACCTGACCTAACCAATATTCTTCTTAGAAGATGTCGATACAAGGGAACGACAATACTAACAACCCTCTGCCGACAACAGCAGAGCCAGAACTGCAAGGGCGCCTATCGCAAGCCATCGCACAACTCGAGGCCCTTCGCTCCGAACACGGTGGAGGTACCTCAGGAAATAACCCACCCAGCGGCTGCACTTACGAGCAGTTCTTGAACCACAAACCTCGAGAATTCGACGGCACTGGGGTGCCTTAGCTTTTGTGCGTTGGGTGGAGAAGACGAATTCTGTCTTACGGTTGAGCAAATGTGCCCCAGAACATCAGGTCACGTACGTAGCTGGACTATTTGTAGATGGGGCTCTGTCATGGTGGAACCTTCAGGTTCAAACAATGGGTGAGACTACTGTGTATGCTGTGACGTGGTATGAACTGAAGGAACTAATGCGCAAAAGATATTGCTCTAGGGCGGAAGTCTAGAAGTTGGAAACTGAATTGTGGAACTTAAAAATGGAAGGTCTAAAGATAGCTGAATATGTGCAGAGATTTGGCGAATTATCACAAGTTGCATCACGTTGGGTGGAACCAGAATCTAGGAAGATCGAACGTTTCATCGGGGGACTGGCACCTCAGATTCTAAGCCTGGTAACAACATCTAAGCCTTCAACAATCATCGAAGCAATCGACATGAGCGTGGCGCTAACTGAAGAAGCGATTAGACAAGGAAAATTTTCCACTCCGGAAGAGAAAAATGAGGCTCCTGTAGAGTCATCTGGGGATGACAAGAGAAAACTCGTAAATTTCAAGAAGGTTACTCAGGTAAGTAACGAGAAGAAGGCCAAGAAGGGAAAAGACTACATGGGTATCCTACCTAAATGCGACAATTGTCTACATTATCACGTCGGGCGATGTAAATATGGAAAATGTGATAACTGTGGTAAGAGGGGACATCCCAAGGAAACTTGTAGGCAAGGTATTGAACGTGGAAATAAAGACCAAGATGATAGCAAGAATCACGGAGGAAACAACGACAACGACAAAGGCAGGACGAGTGACAAACAAAAACGTGCTCGAGGTTGTCTTAACTGTGGGAGCAAGAAGCATTTCAGAAAATACTGTCCTAAGAAGAATCAGACACAAGGATAAAGGCTTAGTAGCAGAGCTAGGGGAGTACGCCAGGAATCCAAGCTTGGATATCGGTACGTTCCATATTACTCAACGTTATGCGTCTGTGCTGCTAGATACTGTTGCAAATTTTAGCTTCGCATCTCTAAAGTTTGAGAGTATACTTGGTTTAGTAACAAGTAAGTTAGATAATCCGCACATGAAAGTACTAGCTAATGGAAAGCTAGTGGAAGCCAACGAAGTAACTGGAAACGGCAAGATAGAACCCGGAGAGCATGAGTTTACGCTTGAGCTACTGCCAGTTGAATTGGGGAGCTTCGACAAGGTAATTGGATGGATGGGTTGTCAAGTGATCAAGCGGAGATTGATATCCGCGTCTCGATGCCGAGCAAAGAAACAATCTCGACTCATGAAGCAGAGTACGCCTTTACAAATTGCTTGAAGGCACGAAAGTTGTTTGCAAATAGGATGTGTTGTTTTCTTGACTCATGTCGTGGACAAGGGAGTCGAAGAACCAAAACACGAAGATATTCCTGTGATAAGGGAATACCTTGGAGTCTTCCCCAAAGACTTTCCAGAATTATCTCCTCAACGATAAGTCGAGTTTCGCATCGATTTGACTTCAGGCGCCGCGTCTGTAGTTAATGCACTCTAGCGACTTACACCTTCGGAAACGCAAGGGTTGACAGTGTAGTTTCAGTGGTGGACAGAGAAGGAAGATAACAGACCAAAATTTCTGCTTTGGGTAACCCCAGTTCTGCTTGTCAAGAGAAAGGACGATGACTTTCAAATGAACATCAAGCTACCAGGAGTCGGACAAGCTAGCCAACAAGAGCCAGCAACTCTTGCTAAGGATTGACAAAGTACTTATTTGACTAACTGCGAGGATCCAACCAGTATTTTCCGGCTGATCGATGATCGAGTAGCTGTAAATTCAGGAAGAAAGTATACCGGGGGAAAATTGTGGGACAATAACTTGTTTTAAACGTACACAAGAATGGCGTTTCCTACACGATGCACAGAACGATTCCACACCGAATACGAAACTGTGAGAATCTAGGAAACATGTACTTAGGACCATCGGGAACCAGTCCAAACTCACAAAGGTTGTTACTTAGGAACCACATCCGTTAACTCGAGCTGACACCATTAACCTGACACATATGCCAGTACCGTTGACCAAACAGAGAGTACTTGAATTTCTTTTACTTCTAGCGAGTAGATGTTTGCATCTCTACTCCCCCCTAATGGTAGTTGCATCACGTTAATTTTCCTCGCTGAGAGCGAACACACATTTGCTTCGATATCTGGTCATTTCTTCATTTTAGCAGATACTCATTATTCCTTTTCTTGGAAACTTATTTGTCACACATGCACCATTTGCTACGCGTGCGACTTCATTTCGAATAAACGCTCCATTGAAGTTCAAACATTATGACGCTAAATCTAATTACGGATTCGTGATTCGAATGACCTACATTATTGTGACTATTGACTCTTTTGCTATTAAGTCAACACACTTTCTTGAAACTTCATTTATTTCAAGTTACATTCATGGTTTATCTTTGTGACCATGCCAAGATTCCCTTGTGAATACATACGTTTATTGCCGAGTTACGCTGAAACCCAGTCCAATTGCTTGAACTTATCCATTTCGTATATTCAGTTTAAGACGTCATATGATGTATTGAGGGCATCATATTCAAATATTTTGCAAAGGTTCTTTCGTTCCGAGTCGTGGTAGACTTGTCTGGTCTACGATTCCACTAAATCGTAGTTGGTTACGTCACTTTGTGGGGATACTTTCACAAAATTGAAGCTTGCGCTAAGTTGGTGACGCACCTCATACACGGATTTAATTGTTTATTTATGGACTTGCTCTAAATCCGTTTTGTTTATCACAATCAAAACAGTCTCAACACAGTTATGTGTTAAGACAAGGGTGCATAGATTCATTTCATAGCACAGTGTACCTCCTAACGATTTTTTCGTTATAAATCGAATACCTTGCAGTACTTATTGCTTTCTCACCTTCGATCAAAAAACAGTGGCTCTTTGATGTTCCGTATTCAACCGAAAACTCTGTGACACTATGTAAACCAATCTTCTGGCTTGTCTCGGTGCACTTTTATTTGCTTCCCAACACGGTGAACTGGTTCAGTCACCACTACACTTGAATTATGTCGATACGACACCACAAGGTGTCGTTACAAACTTGTAGCTTGTGCTAATCAAGGTTAACCGTTTCACACAAAACTGCACATACTTTCGTTTGACTTGTCATTTAAACATTTCTGATGCAACTACGAATCACGTCAATGATACACCAGATTCGCTTGTATTTCATTCGGTGTACCTTCGAAATTTAAGGATGTCAACACACTAAACCTTACCATTCATTTATTCGGAAATTGACAGATCATTTTCACGTTACTATCACATTTAAGTTATTGATTTTGAATCCATATAGCGGATGCTATGGTTGGTGGAAAACTCATTGCATATTGCGATCGATCGTTTGAGGATCTTATTAATCAAACTCCTCTTTTGTGGAACCCCTGCTAGCTGGAATACACTAGATTATACGTCAAATACGTCTTGTACCTTTGACATCAAAGACTAAAAGCGCATGCCTTCCAACCATAGGGTTCGGGATGTTATATATTCTTGGACTCACCTAATGTGAGTAAGGTTTGTTTCGGTTTGGTGATTATCTACCTCGATATTATTCATATACATACACGTGTGACGAAACCATAAGGAGTTAAGGTAGTACAAATTTCGAGGACGAAATTTTCTTAACGGGGGGAGAATGTGACAACCCTCACAATTACAGGTATCCGTACAATTAATTAATATCTAATTTGTGCTTAATGACTGTGCTTGATTACAACTGTTGATTAAACTGCTTTCTGTTTTCTGTTACACATATACATACGCATCACATTTCATACTGTCACTTCATTTATTTCATACAAACATTAGTGACAAACTTGATGCACAAAGCACAGTTAGCACACTAAACAGATAACCCAGAAAACATGCTGACAATGCCAGCACCTAGACAGACAATGTTTTGAGGCCAGTATGAGCCAGAGATAGAATACTACACTAGTAGGGAGTGTAGGGAGGTGAGGACCATAAAACTGCGTCACTAGGTGATAGTTATAGTGCCGGGAAGTGCCTAAAACACACTTTAAATGCAGAATTCTGCACTTAATAACAAAATTCAGCATTTAATTATGCTAGTAATGTGGAAAAACTTGACAAAATGGTCAAGTATACTTTCCAAAGTGTCGGGAATTAATTGTGACACAAAAAGTATTATAAAAGACACCTTACGGATTAATTAAGCACTTTAACGAACAACACACAACCGGACTTTACCCGGAACACAAAAATATTGTCAAACACATTGTTTTTGTTTTTCTAAGCTAGTTAGGGTCCGCGAACACCCTAACACACTACATACTACATGACACACCATAAAGCACTAACTACATCGTTTGAAATCTAACTAAATTAGTAACCATCCATTGAAACCCAACCCTATACCCCCCCCCCCCCCCCTGGGACGGTCACCATGGGTGACCCACCCATGGATTTCCTTCAATATTTTATTTGATTATGCTAGGGGATTAAGAAACAATATACACAATGGTTAAAGATGAAGATGGGATTATAAGAAGGCACAAGGGTCACACACATTCAACTTCATCTTCACCATTCAACCAACTCTCTCTCCCTCTCTTCTCTTTGGTCTCGGCCGACCCCCACACCACACACCACCACCATCATTCAAGCTCTTCCAAGCAATCTAAAGGCATCCCAAGGTGTTAGGGATCATACAAGCAAGCTTGGTGTGTTCGGAAGCTCAAGGACCTCTTTCATCTTCTTTTATCCATCACTTCTACACTCTTGAACTTCCCTAGCCTTGTGCTAGTGGTAAGCACTTAGATCCTTGCATTTTACATGTTGTGTAAGTGGTTAATGATGTTTAAAGATCAAAAAGATAAGAACTCTAAAGAACCATAAACAAAGTCTTGAACATTTACTAACCTTGTGATGAAGTAGTGTTAAAATGATGAAGAAATCATGTTATTCTTGTGTTGTTATGTTGTTGACCATTATTTGTTAGTAGAAATGCTATGGATCATCATATGGACTTGCTAGATCATGATTAAAAACATGAACTAGCAAGGTGTGAAAGTTAGAGATGTGTAAGATGACGGAAACATCCACACATAAACTATGAACTTGAATGAATAAATGTTTTCTTGAAAAATAAAGATCAAAGTAAGTTATAATCTTGTAGATCTAAAGATCCATGAGTGGTTTTTCGAAAGAACCAAGTGAAAAGTATGAGTTTTGTTAAAACTTGGATCTTATATAAACTTAACACATTTTTTTAGTGGATAAACAAGTGTAGAAACACTTGTGTAATAAGAAAATTTCACAAAGAAATATTTTAGAAAATATGACTAGAAGTTGTGAAAATACAAACTCTTTAAAAATGAAGTTTTTAAAGAACTAATCACATTTTGGAAGGTAACAAGACTTACAATGCGTGCTAGTAAGTTACTACATGCTTTTATAAATTTCCAAGTTCATAAGTTTATAGTTTATGCTTGTTTTTGACTAGTTTGGTAAATAAAGGTTGTATGTTGTTGATGGTGAATTGATTGAATGAATTTTTTTGAAAAGAAAATGATATGCTAGTAAGCATGGACACCTCCAGTTACAAAGGAAACTCTGGCGAAATTTTTCTAAAATCCAACACTTAGAAAATATTTTTCTAAACAAGTGTTACAAGTATATTTTATAACTTGTGTTTCAAATATAAACTTCGCCATAAATTTTGTTACGAAATACAAAGTATCGGAGGTTGGTTTTCGCAAATAAAAATGGGTAAATATATATTTTATACTGAGACACTTGTGTGATTATTTGTATATTTTGTGAACTAGTTATATTATTTTAGGGTAAAATAATATAACTTACAAAATGCCATGGAAATTACAACTCCAAAATAATACCAAAAATTGCAAGGAATAAAATGTTTAAGTTACACACGTAATATTGTGAAACCGAACAAGAAAACGTAACTTATGAAATATTCCGGGATATACCATTACACTATATTTTTGGTAAATATTATTTTGGGAACGAAAGAGGTGAAAATATGATTTCGTAAATATTACCAAGTATATCATATTTTTGGACAACGAGAAAATATATTATTTTTGTGAGATAAGAATATATTTTCCTAGTATATTTACATATAAATACGAAATTATGTTTATAATATTCTAACACCCTCCCCTAAACATAATCGAGTTTACGAGAGTGTTGAAGAACACTTTCATTAGCCGCATCCACTGCCGCCTTTGCCCTGTTGAAATCGAAGATTCTCCTGGCTTGTCTTCGTCTCTTGATCTCGTTCCAGCCATCATTTGTGAAAAATGCATAGTGCTCCTTTGGACTTCCAGCACCCTCTTGACAGTCA
This sequence comes from Helianthus tuberosus, assembly GCA_030545235.1. Classification (NCBI taxonomy): domain Eukaryota; kingdom Viridiplantae; phylum Streptophyta; class Magnoliopsida; order Asterales; family Asteraceae; genus Helianthus; species Helianthus tuberosus. Next base: position 125,170,489 of record CM060351.1, on the reverse strand, counting down.
TCTTCTTCTTTATCATTCTTGACGTCTTCTCCTTCACTATGGCTGCTCCGCATATCCATCTTAGAAACCAACACTTCCTTGTCATCTGCATTATCCCTTTCACTGACTTTTGATTGAACGATCTTGTACTTATAGTAGTAGACGAGGACGTCCAGGTACATCACATATATGAGTCGAATCAACTCACCATCACTGTACTCAAAACCTAAATCTTTGGCCACCTTAGGCCATAAATTATACTCAGTTATATTTCTGTGCCCTCCTTCCTTTTCCGTTTCTAGGTACAGATCCAGTAAACACACTTTCCGATTATTCGACGCATAGGCCGGTAACGGTCTGGTTGTTATTCCCAGTTTCTTTATCATAAACCATTCTACCATTTCTTCAAATTTTGTTTGAAGAATATACTTATACTTGCTGATATACTCATCGTCATCCATCATGTCAAGCAAAGCCTTACAATCCATAAAATCTTTAAATTTCAAAGTTTGAAGTATCATCACGTTCCAATCCGGTTCGTTTGATGATATTTCAAGACTTTCGAGATAACTGTTTAAATAATCGTTCTTGAAAGCCATAAACTCTGTTTCTTTATTCATCATTTTCTGTTTTTCTAGAATGCCCATTTCTTCTTCCTTGGTTAACCCAGATTTTGCATCTATACCATTTATTAGAGGAACACTAAATGTAGGATAAAGTTTACACTTATCCCCAGAGAACTTAACAGTAAACCCCTGTGTGATTAGTTGATCATAACTTAAGACATTCCTATCTATGTCTTGTGAGTAAAACACACTTTGAATACGAATTCTTTCGATCCCTGAAATTACTTCCGCAACTCCGATACCCCTTATGAAGCAAAACTGATTTTCACCCGTGTTTAACTCTACCCCTTTCATACTCTTAATACGTTTGAACATGTTTAAATTTCCAGAGAAATGATTTTTTAAAGTTTTACTGACATACCAAATTTCCGACCATAAGCCACCATCTGTTCCGGCCACAATAAATTCTGGTTCCCAACTTCTTCTGTGTTCTTCATTCTTGACATCACGTTGTTGTACACCGGTGTTGATTGCAAGACGTATTAATTGAGTTTCTTCGTCACTTTCTTTCCTCTTACAGTTTGAAACTTGATGGCCCGGGTTGTTACAGTAGTAACATCGTTTTACTAGCCATCTTCTTCCCCTTCTTTCGTCTGCACAATGTTGACACGGAATGGTTGTGGATGTTGCCCTAAGATCGGAGTAACCTGATGCTCTGATACCACTATGATGGCCCTCAGAACGTGACGCAGCGGAATCACCATATGAATTGGTGTTCATGATGTCGATAAACAGTATGAGAATGGATTGAATTTGGACAAACGATGTGTGATAAATGTGGACAATTACTGGCAGTTATAATTGTCTTGGTACCGAGAGAATTCCCGGTAAAAGACTTAAATACATAGGGAGGAGAGACGGTTGGAGAGACGGTTGAGTTTGGCGGGAATAACCACCATTCGAAACCGACACAATCCACAAGTCAAACCTCTTCGAATTTACACACATACATATAAGTTTATATATCCTAGAATTCGTTACATATAAATACGAAATTATGTTTATAATATTCTAACAAGAATCTTGTTAGAATCTCAGATAAAGATTCTTTCAAACGCTTTGATCTTCTGGCTACATCCGTAACACTTTCCTTGTTGGTATTAGGAAAAAATAAGATCCAATGGGAGTACACATCGTACATGCATTGGTCTATAATTGAGAGATTAAAGGTTCTTAGATGATGAGGGGTCGGAGAAAATGGTTTGATAGTTTCTGTTGAAAAGAGTTCAAGATCTACATCCTTAATATTGTTTTCAGTCTTATTATTCGCCAACCTACAAACATAGTAACAAACCACAATCTATGCATTAGATACATGTTTAAAACGAATTCATTTTGACGATAAAATGACCGAGTTGCCATTGCTAACCTGTGTGAGGATTCAGTATCATTTAAAATTTTCGAGGTGCTATAATAGTGACCAGAATATACGGATAAAGATGGCCAACGAGAACCACCATGAAGATGATATCGTTGAGAATTGAGGAGATGTTGGGTTATTTTGTGGGCTGAGAAAAACCACTTCATTATGGATTGAAAATGATAAACTTCACAGCACCCAATTCTATTTAAAGGATGACCCAAGCTGTTGTTATTTGACTTCTATATAAAGAATTATCCTGTTTTAGCATTTTGCCTTTCTTTAGCGTCGACGATGATCGATGTGGACCTGGAGCATCGTCAATAAGACAACAAAGCTTGTCCCCAGACCCCAATGTTTTTTAAAAGATTCAGTAGAGGTTAAATTATTTGAGTACTCCATTACAAAACCCATTCTATTAAGATTTTGGCGTATTTGTAAATCCCTTGTTTTCAATCTAAAACATCCTGGGTTCGACTCTTGTTATACCTGTTTTTAAAGCCATCTTTTTTATATCCAAACTGAAACTCCTACTCTTGTTAGTATATTATTTTTCATAGGATACGGTGGTCAATTTTAGCAAATTCATCATGTAAGTTTTCTTTTGACGGTTAGACCATGGGTAATGGTTAATGCCTCTTAAGGGCATTTTTTGCCACATCACCATCATAATGCTTCATGTAATGATTAAGGCTTCATAATACCCTTTCATTTATTAGTTTCCTTGTTTTTCCTCCTTATTGGGCATTATTCTAGAAATGTCTCACTCTTCATACCCGTATAATGCCCAGGGGTGGACCCACATAGAGTGGGTCGGGGTCCCCGGACCCCAATGTTTTTAAAAAAATTAGTAGATTGGGTATACTAGTCGTTTACCCGCGCGATGCGGCGGGAAACATATCACTTAGGTTGGTGAGTTTAGGGCTATGTACGGGGCGGTTCGGTTTTGAGCCATAACCAAAACCAAATACGCGATGCAACGGAAAACACAACACTTGTTAGTAATTCTAAGGGTGTGCATGAGAAGGTTCAGTTCAGTTGGGTCATAACTAAAATCTAAATTTTCGGTTAAGGTACTTCAAAACCGGTCATGAGGATTTAAAGAGTTTTAAAAGGATGTAAACAAACCGAACTGCGCCAAGCCAACAAAAACACAGCCATAAGCTCAAAACTAATCAAACCAATCTGTTAGTTTACCGTTAGTTTATCAGTCGTCTCGTGATATGTTGTATAGTACTTAAGTTAGTTTTCTTATCCGTGATATGTTGGCACTCGTTTTTTCTGTTACTTGATGGAAAGATTGTTTCCATAGAACAACACATTACAAAAGTGTAAACATGCAATAATATTCAAGAATCTTAAATTTACCTCTGGGTGTCGAGTAAATTAGACCGTTCTTCACAAAACTTGAAGAATCTTAAACTGGTGCCTGGATAATCCAATTCGGAATTCAACACAGAACCAAATAACATGAAATCGTCATCAAATCTGGCTTACAAATAACGCAACCTAAAATCCCATGAAATCGTCATCAAACAACGATTTTGGCCATCAGTCTATTAACAAAATAAAAAAACGACTTACATATGTAAGAAACCTTTGATTAGAGTAAGAAACATGTGAAATATTTGTGTAATCGAACCTTCGAATCAAATCCATGTCCGGATCTGAAGCGAATCAGTAGCAGAAGAGATGGCATGAATGTGGTTTCTCCATACGGAAAAAGTTTACATTGTCCATAGCTTCTTTTGCTTTGATTCCAAGAGGGGATTTAGCAGCAACAGCAGCTCTTAGCATATCACCAGTAGCCAAGTGGCACAAACAGTTCTCATCTTTGTTAATTTGTAACGGGTGCCTTTTCCCGATCCAGGGGGTCCTGCAAAATAATGTATATATAAAAAACAATGCATAAACATTTTCACAAAAAATCTGATGCATAAACATTTTCACAAAAAATACGATGCATAAACATTTCACGCCAATGCTTCAGAGAGTCCAAAGATGATTTAAATAATAATTCAAACGAGTTTTAAGTCCGTAACTTTAAAAATTACCAAACTTCACAATAACAATTCTTTTGCCACAGTTCCAAAACGTGTTCATTTGTTCACTGATCACGTCTAGAGAATGAGTGATTAACATGATAACAGCTTGTAACTATAGCACTCGGCTTTAAATTTCAAATAAAACCCCATAGTGGTTGCAAAAAATCCCAAAAAAACATCAAACTTGGAAGAAAAGAAGATCTTATCCCCAATTCATGAAACCGGTATTGATTCCTTTACTAAAGTTAAAGCCAAGTACAGTGATTCTTTTTTCCCTTCATATAAAAGTAAAAAAAAAAAACTATGTGCAAAATCTACAAAAATTAAATCACTCTTTCATATCAGCCAAAAACACATCTTTTTGTTAACTGCTTAGTTATCATGCTAAATAAGATTAAAAATAAATTGCACTCAAATAACTACCAAAAAAAGCAAGCCAACCGAAACACCAATTTTCCTCAACCAAAATCTGTTACATAATTCAAATCAATACAAACTCCAACCAGATCATGAAACAAGCTAATACAGAACACCCCTTATTCTCTTTCATTCCTTTGGATTAAGAGTATGTCTATATTTCATACTTTAATTGGAATTGGGAGAGATGGTGTAATTTTAACATTAGGAATGTAAGTGTGTAACACTTTACACTTTTTTTGTGGTTGTTTTAACTTCTTGCTAGCCTGTTTCTATATTTATACAAAAGTTTAGCCATTTATAAAAAAAATTAATAAAAAAATCTTTGACATGCAAAAGGTGTAACAATGTTAAGTTGTCACTAACACATTATGCATCTGACAATCATATTTTCCTCATCATCACCATTCAATTAAAGTACTAAACAGAATTGAAAAATCAAGCCCTAAACAACTCAAAGTTGATGAATTCAAACACGTGCAGCATTATCAAATCAAATCTCCAATATATTCAACAGAAACAAAACCCTAGCAAAATAAACCAATTAATTGACAAAATCACATCGGACCTGAGCAAAATTGATGACTTTCTAAACCAAAATTCATGCAAAACTGTTGAATTGTTCATATATATTTGTGTAAGAAACCTTTGATTAGAGTAAGAAACAAGTGAAATATTTGTGTAATCGAATCATGAAAACAGATCCAGATCCATGTCTGGATCTGAAGCTAATCTGAAGCGGAAGAGATGGCACAAATGTGGTTTCTCCATGGATAAAGCTCTAGGGTTTTTTTTTTTTTTTTTGAGAGAGAGAGACAAGAATGTGGGTGCTCTGCAAATGAAAAATGAAAAGAATAAAGGGGTGTATGGGGAATTGGGGATGAGCGGGAATCCAAAAGTTGAATATAACATTTGGCAGCTCAAAATATTGTGCTTAAAGATGTTGTACATGATGTATAAACACATGTACAAAAAGGGTATTATTGAAAAGTGATAGTCTATTTTTATTTCTGGTGCTTTAAACACTTGTACATCATAAATACAGTGGCAAATTACCTTAAGTCATCCTTCGGATATGCTTTATAATATAGTATAGATTAAGTTGTATAAGGACCCCATAAATACAATTTGGTGGACACCATAGAAAAAAAAAAAGGAAACCTGGTGTAGTGGTAAATCCCTCTCTTTACTAACAAAAGGTCATGGGTTCAATCCTTGAATAGCTTGTTTTTCCTGTTTTTTTTTAAATCTAGTTCAAACCTCGCTATGACCCGATCCGAACGAGTACCGACCCGAAAATTTTAACGTTTTGTTATGAAAATTTTGACCACCAAAAAATGGACCCCATTGAAAAAATATCCTGAGTCCGCCACTAATAATGCCCATAAGGAATGGTGTAAGAGCATTATCAAAATCTTTCACGCCCTTATAAAGCCCCATTACATATGGCCTTACATGCACGTGAAGGATTTTTTTTGCATATTCTAATGCCTAGCAATATAGATGCAATTGACTTTGTCTTAACTTGTAATGACTACAATTGTGATATCGTTATCCATAGTATTTATTAAAATAAACTTGCAATCGAATTTTGCGTAACCGGATAGACGATAATTATATAAACGATTCTTGTATTTGTTATATATCATAGGGAACAACTTTAAAATTTGTATTGTTTTCTTTTCAATTCGAAAACAACGTATTTAAAATTTGTAATGTTTTCTTTTCAATTCGAACAACAACGTATTTCTATTGCTTGTTTTCTAATGAGTAATGATCATATTTCTTTTATGATATCGTATTGTGTTATGTTCCTCACCTAAGGTTGGCAATTCTAACACGAACTCGATAACATGACACGAACCTACACGAAATTAACAGGCTTCGTGTTTAACTTTAACAAGTTTCGTGTCTATAATAGGTCGAAACGATAAAACCAGTTTAATTTCGTGTCGTGTTCGTGTTAACCTATATCGTATTTTGATCTATACCTGATTTATGACAGGCACTACACGACACTCTTGGCTCACGTTTAGACATGAGCATTGGACAAACGGTCGAAGTAAACGAACCATCCTGACACTCGAAGACATGCTGCGAGCATGTGTGCAATTGGCCATAGTGAGAATTGGAAGGACACTTATCCTTGGTTGAGTTCTACTGTAGCAGTTACTATCCTAAGATTCAGACAGCTCCGTTTGAGGCATTGCTTGGGCGACAATGCCGATTTCCCTTGTTGGACTAAGGTGAGTGACAGTCTAATCACAGGTCCAGAACTTGTACTCGGAACACTTGAGAAGATTGATTAGATCGAAAATCGTTTGGCGGCAACGCGTGACCGTCAGGGAAGCGTGACAAGCTTAAATTACGATGCGATGGGACATTCGGATTTCTGGAACGAATCGGTGACGTGGCTCACAAACTCGAGTAATTGACGAATTGGATAACGTTCGCAATGATATTTATGCCTCGAATCTAAGGCAGTGTTTATCCGATGAAACACTTGTGATACCTTTACCAGAGTCTAAGGTTAACTGACCAGTTGTAATGGTTAGGGAGCCCTAATATCTCCAGTTGTTCGGACGGTTGAATCAACTCCTGATATCATTGAGGAATTTCGGGACGAAATTCTCTTTCAAGTTGGGGATGATGTGGTACTTGCGGAAAATCCACAGTCATTTTGATCTAACACCTCGTTGTTTTGGGATTGCTTATCAAATTTCGGGACGGAATTTCTTTCAAGTTGGGGATGATGTGACAACCCAACTTCCAAGGTCAGTGTCTCTTAGTCACGTGATCCTGTTTTTATTATTTCTCTTTCATGTCTCTTGCGATGATGAAAATTGATAAACACTCGTGACTGTAATGTACTTGCTAAATGTACAACGTGATTGAGTATGTGTACGTGTGTTTGACTGGTTAACTACAAGAAACCGTTAAACTTTTTATAATGTGTGGTATAGCTAATTTGGAGAACTAACCTAATTGGGCCGTGAGTTACTTGATACACTTGGGCCGCGAACCTGTTTAATCCTCACACTATCTGATTGGGCCGGAGGCCACACCTCTCGAAACTCTTCCTCGGCCCACACCCCTTGAAGCCTACATGCCCTTTAGGTTATAATACGTAATACATGTGGTGTTGCCCCCATAATTCTCTAATCACACATAAAAATTACAAACCCTAGTTCCCTTCTACCCTTCTCTAACCTCGACGGCAGACCCTCTGGTGACCGAAGCCTTCGTTTGCAAGTCTAACACGCTACTCCATTACTTGTAACTTGGTTAGTATATTGTTTTAATTATGTGATTAAAGTGTTGTTATGTGTTGGTTTACATGAGATCGAAGTATAGATTAGGAAGTTATGTTAGTAGGAACCTTGATGAAAACTATGTTATAACAAACTGTATCATCGATCTAGGATATGCATGATGTTAATGACAAATAATTTCGTGAACTTCAACATGAACTGATGTGTTCGAATGTGGTGTTTTATATGCTTGAGTACTTGTTAATGATAAAATCGATGATAGTGTCCTTGAGTATTGGTGATGATTAAGTTGATGCGTTGAAACAGTTAGGACTTTAGGGTTTGCAGGTATGTCGTAACATCAGATGTTACCCCGTCGAAACATAGAGTTTCGTCATGACCTGTTGCCGACGAAACATAGAGTTTCGTCATGACCTGTTGTCGACGAAACATAGAGTTTCGTCAGAATGCCATCTTAGCAGAACAATTTATATAGTGTGTATTGTATGTGATGTGAATGCTGGTTGCATGACTTCGAACTTTAGGATGAATGATCTCCAATGAACTGTATGCATGATAATTTTAAAGATAGTGGGTAAGTCATGGGTGGGTGCATGATGGGTTGCTAGGGTATATAATCAGAGGGTTTTGGGTGTTCACTAGGTAGAAGTGCATGAACAAATCGAATGGCAATAAGGGGGTGGCATACGCTAATGAATCGAGGGGTTTAGGAGTCTAATATGTGATGTTACCATGGGGCTCGACCCTAACCTGCATGATAACTGTATGTTGATTGATGTTCATGACTTAGTAATGATGGGTGTTCATACGGATTCAAGGAAATTAAAACTGTTGATCCGTTTTAAATGTGAATTGGTCATGGCTAAGTGTTAGAGATGTATTGGGAATAATTCCTGAAATAGCTGAATATAGGTAACGTAACCAATCCTGTGATTTCAGCGAATTATAAACTAATCGCACAATTGGAATATGGCACTTAATATTGGGCTGCTCTCTAGTGGGCCACACATGTATTGAACTGTTTCATCTTTGTGAACTTGCATATTACTTGAACGAGAATTGAGCTGTTGATATGAGTTATTGTGAAACACGAGCATGTGATGTGAACTTTGCACGAGACCTGAATGATTGTTACATGCTGTCAAGGATCAATGTGATATGTGATATGTGACCTCTTGTTATAACTTGTATAAGGATGTGTGGTTATGTGCCCGCTGTTTGTGTAATGTGAATGTGGAATACATGAATTATGTGCATATAATCTGATTATCATTGGTAATTATGTTAGGATTTGGTTGACCAACTGTAAGCGTAAACAAGTAACTAGTCTTACCGAGCAAACCTAAGGTGAGTTCACTTCTCTCAAAACAAGCATGCGTCCGGTGGGGACAATCAAACTGATAAAACTTGTAAACGGATTTTCGTAAACCCATATCCTTGTAGGGGATATGAGGCGGTTTTCAAATACCCACATCCTTGTAGGGGATGTGAGGCGGATTTCACAACGCTATCCTTGCAGGGGATATGCAACGGTTTTCAGTAAACGTTATGGTTGGATAATACACTCACTCTCTATCACTTAAGTCCCATCATACTACCGGGTTGTTGCTTGTAGGGAAACGGGGTTATTAGTTGATAGCACTATTAGGTTTGGCACCCTCACGACGTACCTGGATAGGACGGGCGTGAACTACTAACTTTAAATCATGACAAATGTTTGATAGAGCATTGGGGAAGGGCAAAAAGGGTCGTCTGCGGTATCGAGTTATTATCAACATAACACAGCATAACATAACATGAATCAGTAATCGGTAACGAACGGTTTAACAAATCAGTGAACTCACCAGCGTTGTCTGATACACGTTTTCCTGCAAGCTTACAGGCCTTTAGGTACTTGTTTTTGGAACTTGCTGTCTGGGATGCTGGAGTAGTCATGGGTCAAGCTACAAGGAATCACAAGACAAGTTTAATGGATTTTATACACTTGAGTTACGAAATTATTAACTATTGTATTATGCTTCCGCTGATTAATAAATAATGTTTATAACGCTTTATTCTAATAAATGAAAGTTTAATTGAGTTATTGTTATGAGTTCAATGTGATTGGTGGCTAAGATCCTGGTACGTCACACGCCTCGCGGGGAATTCCGCATGTGGTATTTTGGGGGTGTGACAGTTTGGTATCAGAGCCACTGGTTATAGTGAACTTGGTTTTAAAATGTTTTTGTAAAACCAGACTATAACCGAACAGTTCTGAACACGTGAATACGACCATGACACTCAGCTCTAGATTGCAAGGTTCGTCTTTTTTAGCTATTTTAGGTTGTGTTCACATTGGTTCTCGCGGTTCTCACATGAACCTTACCCTATATATATATATATATATATATGTATATATATACATATATATATATATAGTGTGTGTGTGTGTGTGAGGTTCAAGGGGGAACCACAAAAAAGTGATAACCGAGGAACCATGTATTTGACATGTAACAAGTTAAATACATCATAAAAGTTCAATTGAACATGTTAAAAACTATTTAAAAAAATGATTTTCATAGGAAGCTTTTTGTCATGTATCTTCATAAAATGACGATATTTGCCTCGTCATTACAAATGATAATGTTCTCTTTTCATAAAATGATGATAATCAACCTAGTTGCTAGGACGAGTCTCATTCGGGATATTCATTCCCGATGCCCATCCATCTCCCCATGGGTCAATTTCCTATATGGACAATCTGCTAGATTATATGTCGGGGATGATTTCATTAGGTCCACTATTAGGGTTCAATAAGGAGACCCTTTAAGGCCCTTTCTTTTTGTCTTAGTTTTACACCCTCTCATTCATCCAGTGTAGGATCGTTATAACTTACTTTTCCATGCGTAGTACTTGGACGATGGAACGATTATAAGAAACAATGTCGAAGTGGCTAAAGCTTTGAATATCATCAGGTCTGAAGGACCATTATTGGGGCTTGAGCTTAACATCAAGAAAATTGAGGTCTTTGGGTTGTCATGTAATGGTGTAAAGGTGTAGGAAGCGTTGTTCCCTAGTGGGATTGGGATGCCAGAGTTGGGTGTGAAACTTCTCGGGGGGGCTGTTAGGCGGGACGCCTGTTAAATAGGTAGTTTGGTTGGGAAAAGGGCGTCATGTGCGATGGAACTTATGAGATGCCTACCTCTCTTACGAGACCCTCAATGCGAGCTCATTTTGTTTCGCTCTTGTATGGGGGTTGCCAAGATGTTGTTTAGCCTACGTACCTGCCAACCCGTGTTTGTTGAGAAAGTTGTATCTATTTTCGACAAGGGCCTCCGAGACGCGATCGAGGACATTGTGGTTTGTGGGGGTCCATTTTTTGGTGATTTTCAATGTGGTTTAGGCCTATATTCAGTGGAAGATGTATCAGCATTTCGTGGTCTCGAAAGCACAATCTTGGAGTTTACAAGACAATATCCTACGGGACAGTGGTATTGATGGGTTGGACGCCGATTATGGGTGTGCGCTGGGTAGATTTCATAGGTCCCTTCTCGGTCTTGGTCTTGGTCTTGGTCTTGGTCTTGGCGGGTTCGCTAATAAGGACACCACCCCTCCAAAGGCTCAAAAAACTTTGGTGAGTGTCCTATATAGTAAAGCCACCCAGGGTTTGTGAGAAAAGTTTGACCTATCAGTGTGCCAGAAAGCGGTGTTAGAATGTCTTTGGGCCCTATGCTCAAAATTTCCTGACCGTTATCCATATTTATTGTCTAGGCCAACACATGTTAGCGGTGGAGTATCGATCCATCCTTAAATGCCGGTTAATGACCCCCTTGTTTCCAATTGATGAGCCTTGCCCAGTTACCGCAAGGTTTGGTTTGATAAATTGGGGAGCATGCGATCTATTGTAAGGAGCTACCAGGTTTCAAATACAGACGTGACTTGGCCAAGGATGTCCTATGTGACGCATAGGGATGGCAAAGGGTCGGGTTTGGGATGGGTTTAGGTAATCCCAAACCCAAACCCGGTTAGATAAGGTTGTTCCAAACCCGTCGGGTTTCTAGCGGGTAAATACCTATCGGGTATTAGGTATACCCGCGGGTTTCGGGTAAACCCGTTAATTAAAAAAAACTCGTTATATACATCCGACCCAAAACCCATCGGATAACTACTAATCAATTATGAAATAAAAAAAATGTATAAAAAATGAATGTAAATGCATCGGATAGTTACCCGTTGTAAACCCATTTAATATTATCACCACAGAAATATATCAAATAACTACAATGTATATGAAATAAATGATCTATATGTATAAAAATGAATGTATCATATATATACATATTTAAAAACATAAAAGAAATTATTTCGGATATCGTCACACCCTAATTTCCCCGTGGGCCCGGACTTGGGGTTTATACGTGACAAATTGATATAGATATTCACAATTAACACAGCGGAAGTCTTGGGAGTATAAAATACTATTACAAATTACAAATGTCTAAATGTTTAAATATTATATAGACCAAAAGTCTATAAAAGAACCACAGGCGGATCGAAATAACAAAAGATTATATAAAAACCACTAGGCATCTTGCATGGATTTGCAAAGTCCACTAAGCAATTACCGGGCAGCTTCCAGCCTATTTACGTTCTTTGCAACCTGCGCTTAGTCTTTTGAAGATACATCAGTTTACACTAATACAAATAACCAACACAATTTGAAAATATTTCAAAATCATTTTTATATACAATATGGCACATATATTTTCATAAATAACTTGGGATAAAATATATCTCTTGTTATCAGTATTACATGCTTGCCAATACATATGGGACCCGGAAACTATGCCGAGATAATGATTTACCAACAAACCACTTAAATACACTTATTGGGCAAACCCGTATTGGGTTACAAAATATTTTATTGTAGTATTAGCATTTGTCAGGTGTATGCCTACACCCCGTGCTTAGGTCGTGGCCATTTGCAATTAAATGAGCCGAGGATATCCAGGACATGGTCGCATTAACCCCCAATGTTTAAGTTATCAAGCATTACGAATTAAAACGGATTATTTGGATTCCCGACACATAGGTCATTGATCCCATATCTGACCAAGCGGTAATAATTTACCATATCCCAAGCTCGTATAGGAAAAAGATGTTAAGAGTATTTACCAGGCTTAAATCTTACAATCCGATATATATATATATATATATATATGACGTGATGTCGTAGTACACGCAAATTTAATCCAAATAGCAACTATAGATAGTGGTAAATGGGTATCGAACTCAGGGAGTATGTGGAAAGTGCGTTGATTTTATAGCTTTGCGATTTAACTAAAATTAACCTAATTTGCAGAATTTAAAGATTAATGACTTGGATTGTTGTTTTAGAAAACTAAATTACTAGTTAATTGCAAATCAAAATTGGGTGTTTAACAGATTCAGAGAAAATGACCCTCTTAGGTTCCGGTTTCCGTTAACAATTGTGTGCGAATCCAACTAGCAAGAGTTACATAGACATAACTCATGCATAAACGTTTGTTGTGATAAAAGGGAACAAAGTACTCGGATTATGTAAACGCGAGGTTGTTACCCGATAATCAATTAACCAATATCCAACCCTAACCCTTCCCGTGATATCTCGATTGTCAACGACACCAAGAACGTACGATTTAGATTAGGAACAAAACATCAATTAACAATTTACAATCAAACATTCATGCATCATAATAAACATAGCAACATACCAAGTCTATTATTCTAGAAATAAAGATTCATCACACAAAAGTCAATAAGAAACCTTCACCTAAGATGATCACCGAAAATTTAGCCGGACATTGTTTGGTGGATCATCATAACATCAAGATTGAAGTTCATATGAATCAAAAGACAAACCGAATGTTAGAAATTGTTCACAAACACTTGCCAAGAGCCAAAATTCGCCCAAAAACTCCAGAGAAACGTCCAATCATCAGATAATCCCAAAAGACACCACCAAAAACTGTTTTAATAGGCAGTTACACTTTTCCTCGCAGTGTCCACCTTATAATACGGTGAACACCGTATAATACGGTGAACTTCAGTATGTTACGGTACATCTCTACTGAATTACGGCAGGCACATGTGGCTTTCAGGGCCACCGTATAATACGGTGGAGCCCTGAAAATTGGGTTTTATTTCTTCTTTTGTTCCATGCGCGACCCGTTCCAAGCCGAACAGTCCAAAGCTGCGTTTTTTTTCATTTTAAGCTCCAAAGTGTACTTGAAACATATGCAACTGTAGTTATCTAATTCAAGATAATTACATGATCAAATGAGGGATAAATTCGTCTTTTAACATCATTAAGGGTTGTCCCATGGACCACCCGTCACATCCCCACACTTAACCGTTGCTTGTCCCAAGCAACTCATCAAACCATTTTTCAAACAAGCGATCAATATAAACCAAGAATAAACATGTAGTCCTTTTGCTAACCCCTTTTTAACACCCAAAATAACGCACCCCTCGCTAAGTCTCTCCTCTCGGTAACAAGTAAGCACTAGCAATATGAGCTAGACACACAAAGGCTAACGGGCGGTTGCACAACTATAGGCTTGTACCTAAATCGATCCTTCTCCTAACAAATGCCAAACATGAATGCAAATCAAATGGACTGTTAAGGTTGTAACGTGGCTAGGTGTATGGGTAGGAAATGGAATATATATGAAGTAGCGAAAACTTAACCCGGTCTTTTATTACATAAAGAAACAAACAAACAACTACCAAACTAAACTACTATATACAAGATAACTAAACATTACATCTTTTTCGTTTTTCATTGCTTTTTTCTCTTTTTTTTTTTCTTTTCTGTTTTCTTTTTTTTTTACAACACAAACTTTCAACAAAACATCAAATCCAATTACCTACTTCTAAACAACCACTAACACTATAAAACCGGGTCAAGTTGGGTAAATTTTTTTAGGTAACTAGCTAGGGAAAACAAATGATAGGCTTTTAGGCACAAAATTGGGCAACTAAATGTCCAAACCCCCGCCCCTCTCACTACCATGCTCATATATATAACTTATGAGGTCCAACCCCCCAAATCCCACACTCACACACACAAAAGACGAGGCTCCCTAAATGCCCTTATCCTCTTCGCATTCATATCCAACTAAGGACTCAAACCGTATCAAGGCACAAGCTCTAATGCACCCCACCCATAGCCACTATCATCAAAGACAAGTTTTATTTATTTACATATGTGGCTTCAACTCTCACCAAGAATAAAAGGGTATCAAGGGTTGCCGGTGCATTAATTGGGGTTAATCTAGGGTGTTCAAATTCTCACATTGTTTCGCTTGATTTAAATTTTTTTTTCAAAATCTTGAAAAATTCCCCCCCATCCCCACACTTGGGATACATTGACCCCAATGTATGGTTTTAGGAGGATTTGATCACTAACATCTTTCACACCAAATGAAAGCTCAACACTCAAACCACAAATTTCTTTTTGGATTTTTCATTTTTTATTTTTTTTTTATTTTTCTTCTTTTCAAACATCACACCGCCAACTTCCACCAACCCAAACAAAACATCACAATCATACACCACCCAACCGCCCAACCGCCCAACCATAAACATATCATACTAAATAAATATTCACAAAATATACAAGGAAGGAACACGACCTGACTAGTAATAGCGTGGTCCCGGAGGTCCAAAAATGGAAGACATCATGTCATTCCATTCTCCAAATGCAAATGAACCGCTACTACTCCCACCTTGTTGTTGAGCTCCTTCTTGTTGGCGTGGATCGATCCATTGTGAATGATGGAGCGGCGGGGTTGGATACGAAACACTACCATCATACGATGGTAGAGACGCATAATCCACATGTTGTGGATCCACAACCACCCGCCGCCCGGCGTGCCAATCTGCAAGCAATCTCCTTTCTTGGTCATCATGGTATCGATTATTCATTTCTACTTCATGGGAATACGCGTGTGTGCGATTCCACGCCTCTTGACGATCGAAGCTTTGTTTCAAAGATCGCTCTATGCTTGCACTCATCATCGTGTTTTGATCAAATAACGTCCGCTCCGAACCCGACCACGACTCAAAAATGGGTGCCGGAGGCCGTTGATTTTCAATAACCTCTTGCATTGTGCCATCATAAGCCCAATTTGGCACATAAGAACGCTCCGTATATTCGTAAAATGCACCACCATAACCTCTACCATGGCCCCCTTGGCCTACATTCTCACCACCATGCGGCTCGTCCGCATAATCATCATCACCACTTGGGACCTCCGCATCACTTTCCGGCTCATCTTCTTCAACCGATAGAAGATCTCTTGCACCTACCTTTAATGCCCGTCATCTCTGCCCCTCTAATTTTAGCTTATGATATCTTTCAGATTGGGTGTAGGTCTGTTGGGATTGGACCCTACCAGAGGAACAGATAATTAAAGCCAAAATTGGGTCAGAGCAGTGGATCCAGAATAAGCAGATGTTACATACAAGTCTCTCCCCTTGAAAGTGATTTCAAAATCTACTGACTTCCTATCTACTGATTGTACAAGCCATTGACCGTCAATCTGCTGCTCAAGTAAAGGCTGATGGAAGACTAAAGCTCTGCTGCTCAATCTACTGCCTTGAGTCAAGTACTGCTCATCCGGACAAGCACTGCCGGGTTCACAGCAGTGGAAGGATGCAGCAGTTGTTTAAGTGTCTTTTATGTAATGAAATGTAATAGCAGTAGTTAGTAAAGCAGTGTTTGTATAGATCAGAGGTTAGAGTTTGTTAGGAGGTTAGATGTCACTTTCATGGTGACGTCAGCTTAGATGCTCAGTGGTTTGCTAGTACCTATAAATAGAACAGTGCTCTGTACTGTTCTATTAGCTCTTTGCAAACTTGTTTTCCTGCACGAACAAACGCTGAGCTCTGGCTGAGGGGGAGTTTGTATTAAGCATTACATTGTAATCGGTGTTGAAACTAAATTCAATCTTTCGGTTCTTTGTTGAAAATGTCTTGATCAAAACAATACTCTCGTTTGATTGTATGCAAAGTTTGTTTTCATCTTAATTCCGTTGCACTACTCATCCATCTTCATCTTAATTTCAAACGTAAAATACAATCAAAATCAAACTCAGATCCAACAATTGGTATCAGAGCTTGGACAGTCAAATTTGATTTAACAATCATTTTGACATAAATAGTTCATCTCAAAATCGTTGATATCGATAGTTTGTTCGTTTTTGTTGAAAAACAGAGCAAGGTTTAATCACCATTAAAGTTGATTAATCAGTGTCTGTAAAACAACCAGGATGACGTCACAATCACTAGACGATAAGAATAATGTTGGCTCGGTTTTTAAACCACCCATGCTTAAACGTAATGAATACAACATCTGGGAGAGAAGGATGGGACACATCCTTGCTCAACAGAACACTGGATGTTGGAGGTCTGTTGTTTTTGGTCCCCATGTTCCTACGGTGCCAAGTGCTGAGGATCCAAAGAAGTTCGTACCAAAACCTTATGAAAACTATACTGAAACTGATTTTCAAAAATTCGAACTCGATGCCAAAGCATTTAGCATCATAGCATCTGCATTACCAAATGAGATCTATGCTGGACTGTTACATTGTAACAGTGCCAAAGAGCTATGGGATGCTTTGAAGGAACAATTTGAGGGAACCGAAGAAGTTATTGAAAACAATAGGGAAATTCTGAATCAGCAGTATGAAACCTTCTGTCACATTAAGGGTGAAACATTGACCCAACAATTTGAACGTTTTAGTTGTCTCATGAGTGAGCTAAGGCTTGTTAAGGTTGAATTTCCAAAATCAACTCAAAATAGCAGGTTTCTTAGATCGCTACCTGATAAATGGGACACAGTTGCATTTGTGACTAGAAACTCTGTTGAGTTCAAAGATCTGACCATGACCCAACTTCATGGTAGACTCTTGACCTATGAAAGGGAGTTGAGCCAGAAAAAGAAGTTGCAAGAGTCTGGAAAAGCCACTGATGATTATTCATTCGGTAGCACAGCTCTTCTGGGTCAGGAAGAATCTGGTAGCAATAGTAAGGAACAGGGTTATGATCATTTCATTGATATACCAGCTGGTGGTAACTTTACCAACCCTGATCCTCACTCTGTAAATTATGCTTTTACTGCAAACACTGAAAACCAGATGTCAGATAATTTGTGCTTTGAACTCAATGATTTGCAACATTTTGTTCCTACTGACTTAGAGGAAATGGACATTTTGCATCAGTTGGCATTGCTTAGTGTGAGAACAAGCAAATTCTACAAAAGAACAGGGAGAAAGTTCCCAGGGTTACATGGGAATCTGAGGGTTGGGTTAGATAAATCCAAAATCAAGTGTTACAAGTGCAATAGGCTAGGTCATTTCGCTAGGGAATGCAGGAGTCAAACTACTGGTCCTATAATCACTCATCCTAGCTCAAACCCTAGACCTCAAAATCAAAGCACTGTGCACTATACCCAGTATACCCCTGCAGCTCATGTTAACACTGCTCATTATGCTGCTGCCCCTGTGCCTGTGCATTATGTCCAAACCACTGTTCCACAGATTCAATTTGTTCAAACCCCTGTTCCCCAGGCACAAGTGCAACCTGTTGCACCTCAAACAGCTGCTCCAACAGTGGTACAACCAGATCAGCAAAGCTTTTTCACTCAAGGCTTTGTTGACTGGAGCAGCATGCCTGATGAGCTTAGTGATGAAAATTTTGCACTCTATGCTTCTAATGAACCTTCTAATGATGAATTTTGTTTAATGGCATTAGAGTCAATACCAGAGGGGATTGAAATTGAAGGTGAACAGCTAAGTGATGAAACAGTGGATGAGGTGACTGAAGCAGTTGTTAATGCAGTTGCTGGTGAACTGCTGCTGGGAGAAAATTCAGAAACCCTGATTGAACCACTGACAGATCCATGGTCCAAAGAGGACAAAGAAGAAGAGGAAGAGAAAAGAGCAGGTGAGAAAGAAGCAAGAGCTGATGATGAAGAGGATCATCAATGTGATTGTGCAATGATGGCTGCTGCCAAGGTATCACCTCAAGTTCTTGAAAAACTGTGTTCAGACAATTGCATTATTGCTTTTGCTAACATCAAAGAGGTAAATGAAAACCTTAGGAACAAAGTCTTGTCTGATGAAGTCAAATTTGAAAAGTTGTTAAAAGAACTTAGAAACAAATTGGCTGAAAAAGATAAAGATATCAGCAGTCTGAAAGATGAGCAGAGCATAGCCAAAACTCAACTCCAAACCATGGTAGAAAAATACCAGGTTTGTAAAAAGGAGTTAGAGTCCACCCAGATTACCTGTGAAAAATGGGTGGAATCTTGCAAAGGGTATGAGGTTATGCTTGAAAAAACAGATTAAAAGCAATGTAAAATTTGGTGTTGGGTATAGAAAACATGATGATGAAAACACTGCTTTTGAAAAATCTGTTCAAACCACTGATGTAACCACTGAGTTCATCCCCACAAACAAGAATGGCCAAGAAGTAAAAATCACTGACAAACTTGGTAACAAAATCACACTTGACAGACCAATGGGATCCTCTACTTTTGAGGAGTTTGAAAATTATCAGTTTAAACCAAAATGGTCTGATGAGTGTGATATTCTTGAAAATTTCAAGCCCATGGACTTTACATCAACTGATGTTGTTAAGGCTCCAAAAGCTAAAGTCATTCCTCTCAAGGATATCCCAACAGAGGTTAAAACCTCTGCTGCAAAGGAGTCCGAAAAGAGAAAGAAGAAAGAAAAGATCAATAACCTGTTTTGTGAATTCTATGAGAAAAGGAATCATCTAACAAAAGATTGTTTCCATTTAAAAGCTTATGATTTGAACAAAACAAGTGTCATTGTTCCAACTGAGAGCTGCATTGTTTGTGGTAAAACAAACCACAAAACTCAAGCATGTGTATATCTCAAAAACTTTGATGTGAAAAAGAATGAGTACATTGCCAAAACATCCTTGAGTCCATCAACATCATCTGTCAAATTCACCAAGAACCAACCAATGTTTGTGCCAGTTCAAACAGCTGTTACAAAACAGCTGAACTAAACATCTGTCAAAAGAGATGTTCAGGTTACTGATGCACCCCCTGCCAATCAGTTCAGAAAAGGCAAGGAAAAACAGTCTTACCAAAGGATTCCACACGTTTATGAGGCCTACAAAAGGCCCTCTAAACCAAAAGTGAACAGGCATCCTTTTGGGTACCAACAGATGATTGGTCAAGACCCCCAACAGTGGTTAGCAAGAAACAGTACTAAAACTGTCAAAACCCCTAACCTAACCACTGTCCATCAATGTGCATCCATCCCAGACACTGTTGAGACCCCATCCAAAGCCTTATTGGGTTTGGAAACCCTAATGAACTAATCCTTTTACTTCATGTGCAGGGAGCTTCTGCCTGCTTAGATAGTCTTTGGTATGTTGATAGTGGAGGCTCCAGGCACATGACTGGATGTAAAGCCCTACTCAAAGATTTCAAAATTCATGGAGGGGGTGATATATCCTTTGGGAATAATAGTAAAGGAAAAGTTCTGGGGTCTGGTACATTACAATCTGGAAATATAAAATTTGAAAATGTCAATCTGATAGACAGTCTGAAATTCAACCTCCTGAGTGTATCACAAATGAGTGACAAGGGTTTTGGGTCATTCTTCACAAAGGAGTGTTGTAGGATTGTTGGACCAGAAATGGTCAAAAAGATTGAAGCAATAATAAAAACTGGTCAAACAAAACTTGTTGCTCAAAGAAGTGGCAATGTTTATGTTGTTGATATGTCAAAAGAGTGTCCCAGAGCTGATGCCTGTCTGTTCTCAGCTGCCTCTAACAAAGAGACAGAACTTTGGCACAGAAGGCTGGGGCACACAAATCTCAAGACAATCACTGAAATTTCAAAAAATGGTTTGGTGAGAGGCCTACCACAAAAATTGTTTTCATGTCCTGAACATTGCATTTCCTGTTTAAAAGGAAAACATCATAAAAGTTCTCACAAGTCCATTGAAGAGTCCAAAACAACCCAGTGTCTGCAAATGCTACACATGGATTTGTTTGGCCCAGTTCAAGTCATGAGTCTCAAAAAGAAAAGATATTGTTTAGTTATTGTTGATGACTTCTCTAGGTTTACATGGACTTTCTTTTTACACTCAAAAGATGAGACTGCAGGCATTTTGCAAGACTTTGTGACACAGGTTGAAAAGCAATTTGACCTTCCAGTGAAAAGCTTCAGGGGTGACAATGGCACAGAATTTAAAAATAAGGAGTTGGATGCCTTCTGTGTGAAGAAAGGGATTGTAAGGCAGTACAGCATCCCTAGAACACTATAGCAAAATGGGGTAGTTGAAAGAAAGAACAGAACATTGATTGAGGCTGCTAGAACCATGCTTGCTGATTCAGGTTTGCCATTAACTTTCTAGGCAGAGGCAGTAAACACTGCTTGCTATGTCCAGAACAGAGTTTTAATAAACCCCAGGCACAAAAAGACTGCTTATGAAATTCTGTATAAAATCAAACCACTGATCTCATACTTCAAAGTGTTTGGCTGCCCATGCTTTATTTTTAACTTAAAAGATTCCATTTCAAAATTTGCAGCCAAAATTGATTGTGGTTATCATCTGGGATACTCAACCACTGCCAAGGCCTACAAAGTGTTTAATACACGGACCAAGGCAGTGGAGGAGACTTTGAATGTAAAGTTCAATGAACTTTCATCAATGAAAATCCCAGCAAATCCTGCAGATCTGTTTGATCTTGAAAAATTTACTTTTGAAAATACTGCTGTCAAGACTAATAGTGCAGGTCCATCAGAGGATTCAACACCAGACTATGGGTATGAAATCATCATCCCTCAAAGGCCTGCCACAATGGGAAAAGCATCAGCTGTTCAAAACAGCTGTCAAAGCTCAACCACTGCTACCTCAACAGTTGTTGACCAAAGTAGGCAATCAACCACTGCTTCCACATCCTCAAACACTGCTGACAAAAGTCCCCAAGCAGTGGATAAAAGTCAGCATGTGTCCACTTTATTACCTCCAATTCCACCACCTTTTGAAACCACTGCTGGATCATCAAAGTCCCCAGCAGTGGCTAGCTCAGATGATACACATTTGCAGCCTTCACCAACAAATGCCATCATTCCATACCAAGGAGATTTAATCTACTTGAGATCTCATCCACCTGATCAAATCATTGGCAACATCAATGAAGGGGTGCTCACAAGAAGCCAAACCCAAAACATTTGTCTTTTTGCTGGTTTTCTATCACTCCATCAGCCAGTCAAGTACCAAGAGGCACTGAAAGACAACAGCTGGGTAGAAGCCATGCAAGAGGAGCTCCAACAGTTTAAAAGCCAACAAGTATGGAAGCTTGTACCACTGCCAGAAAAGGTTAGTCCCATTGGCACAAAGTGGGTCTTCAAGAACAAAACTGATGAAAGGGGCATTGTTGTCAAGAATAAAGCCAGGCTTGTGGTTCAAGGTTACAGACAGGAAGAGGGGATTGATTATGATGAAACATTCGCCACTGTTGCAAGATTGGAAGCCATTAGACTGTTCCTGGCCTTTGCTGTCAACCACAACATGAAGGTGTTTCAAATGGATATCAAAAGTGCTTTCCTCTATGGTACAATTCAAGAAGAGGTGTATGTTTGTCAACCTCCAGGTTTTGAGGATCCATTTTATCCAGATCATGTCTACAGGCTGAACAAAGCCCTGTATGGCCTGAAACAAGCACCAAGGGCCTGGTATGAAACTCTTTCCACCTTTCTACTCTCAAATGGTTTCAAAAGAGGTACCATTGATAAAACATTGTTTCTAAAATGGAGAGGAAATGATTTAATGATTGTCCAAATTTATGTGGATGACATTATTTTTGGAAGCACATGCAACAAAATGTGTGAAGAGTTTAGGGAACTCATGACAGCTGAGTTTGAAATGAGTGCAATGGGTGAGCTGCAATACTTTCTTGGTCTCCAAGTTCAGCAAATGCAAAATGGTACTTTCATTCATCAAAGCAAATATGCAAAAGAACTTTTAAACAAATTTGATATGAATGATTGTAAACCATGCAACACACCCATGGCAACAAATAAGCTTATCATGTCTGATGAAAAGGATGAGCTGATTGACCAAACTTTATATAGAAGCATGATTGGGTCTTTGTTGTACCTAACTGCATCTAGGCCAGACATCATGTTTGCAACATGTGTCTGTGCAAGAAGTCAATCAGCCCCTAGAAAATCCAATCTTATTGCTGTAAAAAGGATCTTCAGATACATAAAATGTGCTCCCACACTTGGTATCTGGTATCCAGCTAATGGGAATATCAAGCTTTCGGGATTTTCAGACAGTGATTTTGCTGGATGTAACACCACAAGGAAGTCCACATTAGGAGGGTGCCAGTTTCTAGGTGATTGCTTAGTTTCATGGCAAAGCAAAAAGCAAGCAGCTGTTTCAACATCCACTGCTGAAGCTGAATACATTGCTGCTGCAAGCTGTACAGCCCAACTCCTGTGGCTTCAAAATCAGTTGCTGGATTTTGGTATTACTGCCTTAAAGACACCACTCATGTTGGATAGCCAGGCAGCAGAAAATATCATCAAAAATCCAGTTTCCCATTCAACCACCAAACACATCGACATCAGACATCACTTTGTGAGGGATTGCTAAGAAAAAGGTTTGATTTCTCTGCATCATGTTCCAACTAAAGACCAGCTGGCAGATGTGCTCACAAAAGCACTAGATACAGCCACTTTTGAAAGCTTGGTCTCTAGGATTGGCATGCTAAACATGGAATAACAAGCAAAACCTTGTTTTTCTATGAATAAAAGCATTAAAATGTTTTCAGAAAATCAAAAATCCATCCATAAAAATAGCTAAAAATGAAGTTTTCATTAAAATCCTTAAAAGTCTGCCATAACCACTGTTTGTTCAAAAGTCTGCTCTACTTCAAAGTCTCTCCACTGCTGAAAGTCATCCTCTGTTCTCTCATTTCCTTGATAACCTCTGTTGTTCAAAAGCAGTGTCTTATCCACTGATATGCTATCCACTAATAGTGAAAATCATCCACTGCTTCCATTTTACCGTTTAAACCACTGCCTTCATCAGTAACTTTCATAAAAGTACTGTCCTTCATTCCTTCAGAGTTTGGCATGTGGGCAGTACATAGTGGTCAGTACTTTTGTAACCGCTGCCACGTCAGCCTTCACTTTTTCCTCTATAAAACCCCCCACTTCACACCAAAAACAGGGTTTTATTGTCGAATTGAATTCTCAAAAATTCTTTTCTCAAAGCAGTTTTTCTTCACATTCCTTCACAAATTTCTTCGATCATCATCTCCAAAATGACAAAATCGAAGCCATCTGCAAAACCCACTTCCAAATCATCGTTGAAAGCGGCCTCTCAAAAGGTCAATACCACTGAAATCCCACACAAACCATCTCACAATCTTCTGGTTCTTCTCACAAAACCCGGCACCACAGATGCTTTCGACTCCATCATTGCCAAAATGGCTAAATCAAAGTACAAAACTTTGTTAATAGCCGATGCACCAATTTACTTGACAACCCAAAGGGAGTTTTGAAAGAATGCAACCCTTGAAACACAAGAAGACGCTGTAATAGCCATTAACTCTACTCTAAAGGGAAAACCTGTCAAGATTACACCACAGTCAATTTCAGAGGTCTTTCAACTCGAGGATCAGCAAGGTAAAATTTCTTTCCCTAAAAACGAGTTGAAAATTGACTTCATTGAGAGAGGGTATGCAGACACAATGATGAAGAAAGCTACCTTACAAAAAGGTTTCTTTCCTTCTGCAACAAGATTTTTATTCCATACCCTCCTAATGTGTGTTTCAAACAAATCCACTTCTTTTAATGAAATACCATTAAAGATTCAAAATCTGGGATATGCTATTCTTCAAGAAGAAAATTTTAATTATTCTCGGGAAATCTTTAATGATTTGGTTAATAATGTTGAAACAAAATCATTCCTACTATTTCCAAGGTTTCTAAGTTATTATTTTGAAAAGAAATTCAGTAAGGATGATATTGCTGTATTAAACCAAGGTGATTATATTCAAATAAACAGTTTAACTACTGAAACTTTTTCAAGAATGTTAACACCTTGCAAAACACAAGCAGAGGTGCCTGAGCAGATTTTAGCAGCTACCACTGCTCCTCAGGTATCTGCTGCTGAGCCCACTGCTCAAGGTGATCAAAGCAGCAGAACAACTGCTTTGAAACCCACACCTAAAATCACCAAAAAGCCAAAAAGAAAAACTCAAAAACCCCCCAAACCCATCAAAAAGGCAACTCTGGAGGATGAGATACCAGAGCTACTGCCTGTGACAGCACAAATGTCACAAGAAACCACTGCTGCTACTTCCTCACAGCAGTTGGTACAAATATCTCAACCCATAACCGAAACTCCTCCTGCTTCTTCACAAAAAGAACAGGTTGTACACTTAGGGCCTCCACATCATGATGCTCTGAAATCACTTGGTTTCATCATCCACAGCTCAATGCCCAGAGCAAATCCTGTTTCTACACCAAACCTTACATCCACAATTCCCTCACCCACTAAACTTCTATTGGATGCAATTGATTTGAACCAGGCACTAACCAGTCCTTCTCAATCACCTATTAATGAGAATATGCCTCAACAAATGACTGGGTCTGATGTATCAATCTTTGCTAACCCACCAACACAACCTGAGGAGGTTACACCCCTTGAGTTACAAGTAACTCTTGGTGGTAATCCAAGTGAAGCAGCCACTACAACTGTTGAACCCACTGGTTTACAGTTGGACAGTGGTTACATTAATAAGACTTCCTTGGAGGCAATTCCTTACATAGCACCTCTACCAACCACCAGTGGATTTATTTATCCTACTGGCAACATCAAAAGGTTGTCAAGTGTTGAAGGAAGAAGACCCCAGTACCAAGAAAAAGGGGCATCAGTGGTTAGTGTTTGGAGTACACTCCCTACCTCAACCACTGATAAAACCACTGATAGTGGGAAATCAGTTGATCCCATTAAATTGGGTGATGATTTAAAATATCAGGATTTGACGGAACGAATTGAAAAGTTGGATACATCTGTTGCAGATCTTAAAAATATGCTACAACAGGTGTTGAAAACACAAAAGATGCAATCCACTGTTATTCCACCTCAAGCATCTGCTCCATCACAAGCACCTGCTACAAATGAGCTCTGGAATCTCTTCAAACCTTTTCTCCAACAACAAAAAGAAATGGCTGATCAGCAACATGAACTACATGTCCAAAAGCTGAGAAACATCATCGAGTCTAGGTACAAGAACACTAAAGCAGATATTAAGGCAATCAAGGCCCATTTATTGGACGCCACTGGCACTGCTCCTCCAACAGTACTTTTCATTGATCAACTCCCAGAAGATAATGCCAAAAAGGGGGAGAAAATTCAGGAGTGGAAGAAGAAAGGAATAGATGATGGTCTGTACATTGAACTTGAAAAGGATGCTATGACCAGAAAAATTCCTGTGCCAGATGGTAGTAAAAAGGTTGATGCTACTCAAGAAGCACTTGATGAAGGAGTAGCAAGTGTAAAAAGAGATAGAATGGCAAAGGATATTTCAAGGTGGAATGAGGAGAATAGAGCTTTCATGGAGCTGTATGAGCAGGGTTGTTCTGGGTCAAAGGATTCTAAAAATCCTAAGACAAAAAGGAAACCTAAGTCCATACCATCCAGAATTCCAAAGCATATTCCAAAACCACCATCCAAAAGCCATCAGCATCAAACCTCCACCAAAACAGTTTTTGTAACTCCTGCTGGTACTTCAGAGGTTTCAACATCTGTTGTCACTTCAACACACATCACTTCAACACTCACCACAACCACTGCTTTACCACCACCATCATCACCACCAAAAACAACATCACCTACTGACAAAAAGCAGAAGACAACAGATGTTAGTCAATCACAAACCACTGCCATACAATCTACCACCACTGTTCCACCCAAAACATCATCAGTCCCTCCTCAACCAAAAAGTAGAAGGCTAATCCTCAAAGATGATGATCATTCACCACCACCAACATCTTCAAAATCCCTGTCACTTGTCACCATTCCAAAACCCATACCTTTCTCTTCAGCTCAAATTCTAAAGCCATTACCTCCTGCTGGTGTCTCATTCCCTCTGGAACTCATTGCAGTTAGGGAAGAAATCAAATCCTTTTACTATGAGGATGACCCAGCTAAAAGGAGGTTGCCATCAGTTGAAGGATATCCCAGGCCTCACAATATTGAAGAATACTTGAA
Organism: Helianthus tuberosus; assembly: GCA_030545235.1. Taxonomy (NCBI): domain Eukaryota; kingdom Viridiplantae; phylum Streptophyta; class Magnoliopsida; order Asterales; family Asteraceae; genus Helianthus; species Helianthus tuberosus. The sequence goes on along the minus strand of CM060351.1, from coordinate 125,143,489 downwards.
ACTCAAGGCAAAGCAAGCAGAGGATATTGCTATAAAAAATAAACAAGGGAAATCTGATAGGGAATTTCAGCAAAACTATCAGTTTCTACTCACTCAGGTCAGAGCTATGGAACAATTTGCCAAAAATGTATGTCAGCAGATCTCAGAAAGGGCAGATGAGTCCTTGAGAAAAGACTACATTGAGAACATCATGACCTACAAGAAATACAAGGGGGGAGAAACACATGTACAGAAACTGGACCATCCCTAAGCTTGAAAAAGAGGCAGCCAGGATTCAAGAAATGATCAAAAATAAGGTCAAGCAGACTCCTCCTGAAAAGTTCAAACAGTTTGAAGCTGATAAGGCATTAGAGTTGAAGAGAATGAAAGAGGAGCTGGTAGCAGCTGATTATGGGTCAAAGAATTCAGTGACAAAATGGGGAGAAGACAGGGTCAGGGCTACCTACAAAAGGTTAGAGGAACTTAGAAAGAAAGATCCAACAGTTCCACAAAAGCCTGACTATTCCAAAGCAGAGGTCTCAAAAAGACCACCAAAGCGGCAAATCAAAAGAGCCACTACTCCAGCTGGTGCTACCATCTACAAAAGAAGGAGTCAAAACCAGTCAGGTGCTGAAACAATTCAAGATCTAAAAGCTGGAAGTGCTATTGTAAAAGAGGGCATTAAATTAATGATCAAAGAAGATCTTGAATTGGAACAATCTGCAAGTGCTGCTCAGCCAGTTATGAATAGGCCAGCCTCACCAAACACCTCTGCAAATAAACATCTCCCAAGAAACCCACCAGGCTCAAAAATACAAAAGTGGGAAACTGACAAACAGACCTACGTATTGACTTTGCTCAGGTCTGGTGGAGAAGTGATGAAAATATTAAGGGAACAAGCTCTTGGCCTGAGACTTGAAGATTTGCAGGATCTCCTTGATCTTCCACTTAGCAGGGATGATGATGACACAGATGCCCTAGACTTTGAACTACAATTTAAAGGTCAGATAAGGGAACTGCTGATGAGGCAATAAAGAATTCCATAATAATGAAGAGTTTTGGCATTATCTGTTCCAGGGGGAGATTGTTGGGATTGAACCCTACCAGAGGAACAGATAATTAAAGCCAAAATTGGGTCAGAGCAGTGGATCCAGAATAAGCAGATGTTACATACAAGTCTCTCCCCTTGAAAGTGATTTCAACATCTACTGACTTCCTATCTACTGATTGTACAAGCCACTGACCGTCAATCTGCTGCTCAAGTAAAGGCTGATGGAAGACTAAAGCTCTGCTGCTCAATCTACTGCCTTGAGTCAAGTACTGCTGATCCGGATAAGCACTGCCGGGTTCACAGCAGTGGAAGGATGCAGCAGTTGTTTAAGTGTCTTTTATGTAATGAAATGTAATAGCAGTAGTTAGTAAAGCAGTGTTTGTATAAATCAGAGGTTAGAGTTTGTTAGGAGGTTAGATGTCACTTTCATGGTGGCGTCAGCTTAGATGCTCAGTGGTTTGCTAGTGCCTATAAATAGAACAGTGCTCTGTACTGTTCTATTAGCTCTTTGCAAACTTGTTTTCCTGCACGAACAAACGCTGAGCTCTGGCTGAGGGGGAGTTTGTATTAAGCATTACATTGTAATCAGTGTTGAAACTAAATTCAATCTTTCGGTTCTTTGTTGAAAAAGTATTGATCAAAACAATACTCTCGTTTGATTGTATGCAAAGTTTGTTTTCATCTTAATTCCGCTGCACAACTCATCCATCTTCATCTTAATTTCAAACGTAAAATACAATCAAAATCAAACTCAGATCCAACAAGGTCCACCCATAACCCAGCTTTTGTAGAGTAAAAGACTGATGCCTCTTCGGATGCCCTACGTCTTCCGATGTAATTGCCTTTTGCTGCTTCATCAATCCCGTGATAATCCGGCAATACGGGACAATGTCTCTCCCAAACTTGTTTCGGTAAATCCCGAGGTGGTTCATGATCAAATAACGGATTGGAAAGCACGGAGACCCATTAAGTAGCGAATAGAGGACGGGTACTTCGGGGTACCTCACTTGCTCCTTGTCCCCCCTTCGCGGAATGACATTTAGAATGCAGATTGCTAGCAACAACTTCGCTTCTATCTTCAAGTTCCTCCGGTATAAAACACCACTGTAAGTACCGGGCAAAAATAACGCCGCCAGCATATCATTCCAACGAGCATGCTTCTCCGGTTTAAGCAAAAGATCTTCAAGACTCGGAATCATATACTCACGAGCATGTAAACTGTCATACTTCCCCAATTTCTTTAACGTGTCAAATGACATCTCTACCGGAATCCCATTCACCACACCCGTTAACTTCATTTGCGATGGCTTTTCATATGTGTTGCACTTGAGGGTTGCCATCCATTCTTGGATTTCATCCATGAATAAAGTTTTCTTATCCTTGTCATAGCAACTTAGAGCTCCCTCCCATCCTAAAGCACGGAATTGAGCAAACACATTGAATGGCCCAAATTCAACTTCGACCACCTCCCTCTCACATATGAACGCGGCTGCCTTGTTTTTCAATCGGTTCATCCTATCATGGTATAGAGTTGGTTGCCAATGCTCCGATTGATCATCTAACGGCCCCGACTCCCATTTTGGTTTGTTAGATGGATCCAACTCTATCATTTCCTCATCCTCGCTTTCACTTTCACTAACTCTTCCGAAGTATTGCCTTTTTCTCAGTTGTTGTTCCGGTTGCTTACCCTTGTCTTTAGACGAAGAAGACGAACTTGCTCCGGCCTTTTCCTTTGTTCGTACCATTTTTCTACACACATGGCAAACAACACAACCAAACACACAAATTTAGACCCTTTTCTCCAAGATATCCCCACACTTGCTTGTTACTATGGTTGTAGATGTTAGTGAACCAAGAGTTATAATTTTTTTTTTCAAAAATTTTGGCATGGTGTCTCTACAATGTAGAAAATTCTCAAAAAGTTCACTACTTTACCATCAATCCTATATCTACAACCCATATCAATGTTTAAGTAACCATTTTCATAACAAAATCTAAGAACAAGCAAGTGGGTATGAACAAATATCAAAAACAACCTCAATCTTCACAATGCATCATCAAAATAAAATAAATAAACTTCCATACCTTTGCTTGTGAAACAAAAACTCCAAAAACCCCTAAAATTTTCGGACCTAGGGTTTGGAATTCGGACCCGAAAGGTTCGTTTTTTCGCAAATCTCTTCTCAAAATCAGAAATTATGTGAAAAATTAGCCAAGATAGACCTAAATTTCACTTGATTTGGTTGAGAATTGAGAGAGATATGAGAGTTTGAAGCTTGAAGAAGGTTATGGAGTTTGTGGGTTTTGTGAAAGTGATGGGAAAGAATGTTTGGTCGAAAAGGATGAAGGAAAAGGAGTGGCTGGGGTGTAATTCATGTGATCTGATTGTTTATTATTATTATTTTTATATACATGCAGAAACCGAATCGCACCTTTGTCTCGCCAGGTCCACCGTAAATTACGGTGGATGCCGTATAATACGGTGGACTCTGGCTAACAATTCTTACCGTAACTCAGTAGGCTTTTACCGTAAAGCCCCAAAAATTCCCAAGTCCACCGTAAATTACGGTGATACCGTATAATACGGTGGACACTGGGCATTCCGGTTTTGCTGAAAAATGTGTTTTTTTTTAGTGTCTTTTTTATATTTTTTAGTTTTTTCGATTTTTTTTTAATTTTTTTTTTTCAAAAACATGTAAAACATTATACCCCACCCCCTCGAAAGTCCCGTGTTGTCCTCAACACAATGTTAGAGCAATTCGCAACCCGAATATCCCCACACTTGTTTCAAACACAAGCTTCAAGCGAGTACGGCAATCGTGCAAACTATACAAAACAAGATAAAATGAAATGCTAACTATTTACACTACCAAACCTAGGCCTCTCATAGTTGCTCATCGTCGACCGGGCATAAGATGTAGCCCGCTTTATCAAGCTCCAAGTTGTTGATGTCGTTCCCTTCCAAGTATGGCTTCAACCGGTGACCGTTCACCGTTTGTTGTTTCAGTGTTTGCTCATCTTGGATATCTACATCACCAAACCTCCCAACTCGCCGAACGACATACAGGCCCATCCATTTGCTTTTAAGCTTGCCCGCGAACATCTTGAGTCTTGAATTGTACAACCAAACCTTTTGACCCACTTCAAAGGTTTTCTTCCTCAACTTTGCATCATGTACTTTCTTAAGCTTGTCTTTGTAAGCCGATGCACATTCATACGCCTCATCTCTAATCTCTTCGATCTCACTTAATTGCAACTTTCTCATCTTCCCCGCCTCATCATAATCCGCATTCACCGTCTTAATTGCCCAATGTGCCCGATGCGCTAACTCCATTGGTAAATGACAACCCTTTCCATACACCATCCGGTAAGGTGTTGTGCCAATAGGAGTTTTGTAGGCCGTTCGGTATGCCCACAACGCATCATCTAACTTGCTCGACCAATCCTTCCTATCCGTTCTTACCGTCTTCATGAGTATTTCTTTGATTTGACGGTTGGACACTTCGCCTTGTCCACTCGTTTGCGAATGGTAAGGTGTGGCAATCCGGTGATTCACACTATACCTCTTCAACAATTTCCCGAAGTTAAAGTTCTTGAAATGCGAACCACCATCACTTATAATAACACGCGGAATACCAAAACGAGAGAAGATGTTGGATTGAACAAATTTACAAACAACTGAATGGTTGTTTGTTCGCGTTGCAATAGCTTCAATCCACTTTGAGACATAATCCACCGCTACCAAAATATATAGGAAACCATTCGAATTCGGAAAGGGACCCATGAAGTCAATACCCCATACATCAAATATTTCTACCACCAAGATCGGTTGTAATGGCATATCGTCCCTCTTTGATATACTTCCCATCTTTTGACAATTTACGCAATTTCTTGCAAACTCACAAGCGTCTTTGAAAATTGTGGGCCAATAAAACCCACATGAGAGAACTCGGTAGCCCGTTTTATGCCCACTAAAGTGACCTCCACATGCGGATGAATGTGCGTGGGTCAAAATTTCCATCACCTATGTTTCGGGCACACACCTCCGAATAACTTGATCCGGCCCAATCTTGAAAAGATCCGGTTCATCCCAAATGTATTGCTTCACTTGGACCATAAATTGTTATCGTCGCTTCTTGGTCCAATGACTTGGGATGGCACCCATGGCTAAGTAGTTTACGTAATGGGCATACCACGGTGCAACAAAGGTGGAAACGGCTAGGAGTTGCTCGTCGGGAAAACTTTCATTTATTTCACTAACATCGTCGATCCCTTCTACCGGAATCCGAGACAAGTGATCCGCCACTACGTTCTCACTTCCCTTTTTGTCTCGGATCTCTAAATCGAACTCTTGTAGTAACAACACCCACTTATTAAGCGGGGCTTCGCATCCTTTTTCTCCATCAAATATCGGACCGCACTATGATCCCAATAAACCACCACCTTGCTCCCCCAAATATAGGCATGAAACTTATCCAAAGCATACACCAACCCTAATAACTCCTTTTCGGTTGTGGTGTAATTGAGTTGCGCTTCGGATAAAGTCTTGCTTGCATAGTAAATCACCACCGGCTTTTTATCAACCCGTTGACCCAAAACTGCACCAATTGTAGTGTCACTTGCATCACACATAATCTCGAACGGCTTTGACCAATCCGGTGGTTGCAATATAGGAGCTTTGACCAAGTGTTCCTTCAAAACAGTGAAAGCTTGCATACACTCATTAGTAAAATCAAATGGGACATCTTTTAATAACAAGTTGCATAAAGGTTTGGTGATAACACTAAAACCTTTTATGAAACGTCTATAGAACCCCGCGTGTCCCAAGAATGACCTTACACCCTTAACATTTTTCGGAGGTGGCAAAGATGCTATTACCCTTATTTTTGCCTTATCCACCTCCATTCCCCTTTCCGAAATTACGTGACCCAACACAATGCCCTCTTGCACCATGAAATGACTTTTCTCCCAACTAAGCACTAAATTTTTCTCAACACATCTTTTTAAAAATTTTCAATTCATTGAGACAAGATTCAAAACTAGTGCCAAAAATGGAAAAGTCATCCATAAATACTTCAAGCGACTCCCCAACCATGTCCGAGAAAATACTCATCATACATCGTTGGAAAGTTGCCGGTGCATTGCACAAGCCAAATGGCATTCGCCGAAAGGCAAAGGTGCCATATGGACAAGTGAAGGTGGTCTTGTGTTGGTCATCCAGGTGTATTGCTATTTGATTGTAACCCGAATACCCGTCCAAAAAACAGTAATATTTTTGACCCGATAATTTCTCAATGATTTGGTCAATAAAAGGTAGCGGGAAATGGTCCTTAGAAGTGGCGGCATTCAATTTTCGGTAGTCAATACATACACGCCACCCGGTGACCGGTCGGGTCGCAATTTGTTCACCACTTTTATCCTTGACTACTTGAATACCGGCCTTCTTAGGCACAACTTGGGTGGGACTCACCCAAGCACTATCCGAAATCGGATAGATGATTCCCGCGTCCAACCATTTAATTACCTCTTTTTTAACTACCTCCCTTAGGTTCGGATTCAATCGCCTTTGAGCTTCTCATGTTGGTTTGGCATCTTCGGTGGTAATGATTTTGTGCATGACAATTGATGGACTAATTCCTTTGAGATCGGCAATCGTCCATCCGATAGCTCCCTTGTTTTCTTTCAAGACTTCCAACAACGCTTGCTCTTGTGCCAACTCTAAATTAGAGGCAATAATGACCGGTAAAGTGTCATTATCCCCTAAAAACGCATACTTCAAGTGGCTCGGCAAGTCTTTAAGTTCCAACTTTTGCGGTTCCTCTAACGATGGTTTAGTACCCGAGTTTATCTCCACCGGCAAGCCTTCGAATTGGTGAGTCCATGGCGGTCGACCTTCTTTCAAGGCCATTTCATCCTGTTTTTCCTCTTCAACCCGGAGTGCATAAGCATGTACCTGTTCAGAAAAATCACACAAGCAAACATCCAAACCATCCTCCTCATACTCATGTGGGTTGCATCCATCAACTAAATCTGCCATGAAACACTCATCAACACCATTAGCATTAGAATTGTTAGTAAAAACATTCAAACGCATTTTTCGGTTCCCAAAAGTCATATCAACTGTACCAAATCTACAATCGATTACTGCATGTGCGGTGCTCAAAAATGGCCGACCCAAAATTACGTTTTGTTGTTGCTTTGGGTCCGCGGATGAGTAGTCCAAGACTAGAAAGTCAACTAGGTAATAAAATTCATCAATTTTAACAATTACATTTTGAACCATCCCTCGAGGTAGCTTATGAGACAAATCGGCCAAAACAACCGTTGTCTCCACCCTAGCTAACGGACCAAAATCATATTGGTCATATAAGCCCCTCGGTAAAATACTAACTCCTGCTCCAAGATCTAACAACGCCTTAGCCATTTGAAAATTACCAACTTGTATGTTAATCAATGGCGTGCCCGGATCTTGGAGCTTAGGAGGAAGCTCCCCATTTAAAACTGCACTTACTTGCCCGGTTAAGTCCACCCGCTTAGGCATTTTCTTCTTTTGTTGCCTCTTTTGTGTACATAATTCTTTTAGAAATTTTGCATAAGCGGGTACTTGTTTTATTGCATCAAGGAGTGGAAGGTTAATTTTAACTTGTTTAAACATGTCCCACAACTCTTCTTTTTGGGGACCTCTTGGTGCAATAAAAATTTTTCTACCCGGATCAAGTAAGGCCGATGGAAACGGGACATGACTCGGTTCACCCTCAACTTTTTCACTTTTTTCATTTTCCTTATTTTCACCCAACCCCAGTTTTTTAACATTTGATTCTTTAGGTGTAACCGGTGAAACTTCATCATCACTATCATTACCCGTGATGTCCTCAACTACCCCCTCAACCAATTCGGGTGACAAATTGGCTTTAAATTCTTTTCCACTTCTTAAAACACTAACACGATGAACATTAACATTACCTCGTGACGAACCGTGTGAAGGATTTACCTTGGTGTCGCTAGGAAGTTGACCCTTGTTTTTCTTCAATTCCGCCACATCGGTTGCCAATTGACCCATTTGGGTTGTTAGTGATTGGATGCTTTTGTCACGAACCTTATCTTTTTGCATTCGAACTTCATCGAGTTGGTTCCGTTTTTGCATCTCCGCTTGCATGCTTTTTAGCATCTCCATCATCTCATTTCCACCCGAAGACCCCCCTTGTTCTTGACCCGTTTGATATTGCTTTTGATACCCTTGGTTGTTCCCACCTCGATATCCACTTTGATTGTTGTAAGGTTGGCGCGAACCAAAGTTAGCTTGGCTACCTTGAAAGTTCGGGTTAGCTTGATTTGAAGGGTTCCCATACCGAAAATTTGGGTGGTTCCTCAATCCGGGGTGGTATGTATTAGAATTCATGTTATTGTAATTTCTACCACCCCCTCCTTGACCTTGAACCGCATGAACCTCTTCATATTGCCCTTCCACCATTCCTTGGCAATTTTCAGCCGCATGACCTATTTCATTACACAAGGCACAAACATCATAAATTTGGTTAGTGGTTTGAACATTACCATCATCTATTGCGTGCACTTAAGGTCGGGCAATGGCCGGTCGTGCTCTCTTCGATGCTTGAGCTTTTCTTTTTGATGTAATTGCCATGTTCTCCAAAAACTCCCAATCATCATTCTCGTAGTTTGTACCAAAAGTCCCACTGGTAATAGACATTAAATCGCGAGCATCTTCGGCACTCAACCCCTCGTGGAAGGCATTCATCAACTCCCAAAGTTTAATTCCATGATGAGGACAATTCTTGATCATCACGTGGAAACGCTCAAAGGCTTCATGAAACATTTCACCTTGCTGTTGTTGAAAACTCCTCAACCCCTTCCTAGCATCGTTGGTCTTTTGAGCGGTGTAGAATTCGTCTAGGAAAATTTGTTGCATTTCCGCCCAAGTGTAAATAGATGCTGAAGGAGAAGTGTAGAACCACTTCTTTGCCTTATCCTCTAAAGAGAATTGAAACAGGACTAACTTGACATCATCAGCCGAAAAACCTTGACTCCCAAGAGTATTGCAAATTGAGTCATAAGCCTCTAAGTGGAAATACGGTTCCTCTGTTGCTAGACCCTTATATTTCGGCAAACTTTGCAAAGAATTTGTTCTCACTTCAAAAGTCCTCCCTTGATCGTTGTGAGGTATAACTACCGGTGAAGGGTTTTGAGTGATTACCGGCCTAAAATGCGCTTCAATTCCTCTCGCATGTTCTCTAAGATGCCTTCTTGGCACCCCCAACCTAACCCTTGGTCGAACAGGACCCATTAGCCTTGGTATATGCCCTTGTGGTGTGAATGGTTGTTGAAATTGCTGTTGTGGCATCGGTTGGTGTTGAATCAGCCTTTGGAATTGTGGTTGTACATTTTGTGGGCGAACTTGTTGCAATGGTATAGGGTGTTGCACTTGTAGCCCTTGTGGTCTTGGCCGAATATGTTGTGGTATGAGTTGTTGTTGTTGTGGCACTCCACATACACTTGCCATCCCTTGAGATTGGCTTTGCATATAACTGAACTCTCCTTGATCACCATAACCCCCATAAGCATACCCGTCTTCATCATAGCCCTCAAAATCTTCGTATCCTTCCTCAAATCCATCTCCCCCTATACCCGAAGTTTGCCCAAATGGAATGGATGAGTATTGAAAGCCCATTTGGTTTGATGGTCTAAATGTAGAGGTAGAATGGACAATATTTGATGTATGGGGTATTGAATAGTGGGAAGATGATTGACCCGTAGATGGGGGAAAGAAGTGTGATAATGGTGGGATTGTGGCTGAAGGGCTAAAGGTAAGATTGGGTTCAACTTGAGTGGTGATCGGTTGTGTGGTGTTGGTTGGTGTAGTGTCATGAGGTGGAGTAGGAATTGTAGTGGTATTAGGTATGGCTGTGTTTGGTGATGGGTGTGTTGAAGTAGGTATAAATGATGAGGTCGTTTGACCCGTAGTGGGTGGTAATTGAGATTCTTGCATGATGTTTCGTGGTGTAATGGGTGATGTAGGTAAACCAATAATTCTGTTTTCTCTTACTAAAACACGGTTTTGCCTTAGCGTTCTTTCGATCTCCGGATCAAATGACAATGGTGAAGACTTATGAGAGCCTCTAGTATGCATGCACCTGTAAAACCTGCACGCTAAACACACCAGTGTAAACCCGAAAATAACAAAGCAAAACTAACAAACTGACACACGTTGCGCACAACTCCCCGGCAACGGCGCCAAAATTTGACGTGTTGTCCTAGTACACGCAAATTTAATCCAAATAGCAACTATAGATAGTGGTAAATGGGTATCGAACTCAGGGAGTATGTGGAAAGTGCGTTGATTTTATAGCTTTGCGATTTAACTAAAATTAACCTAATTTGCAGAATTTAAAGATTAATGATTTGGATTGTTGTTTTAGAAAGCTAAATTACTAGTTAATTGCAAATCAAAATTGGGTGTTTAACAGATTAGGAGAAAATGACCCTCTTAGGTTCCGGTTTCCGTTAACAATTGTGTGCGAATCCAACTAGCAAGAGTTACATAGACATAACTCATGCATAAACGTTTGTTGTGATAAAAGGGAACAAAGTACTCGGATTATGTAAACGCGAGGTTGTTACGCGATAATCAATTAACCAATATCCAACCCTAACCCTTCCCGTGATATCTCGATTGTCAACGACACCAAGAACGTACGATTTAGATTAGGAACAAAACATCAATTAACAATTTACAATCAAACATTCATGCATCATAATAAACATAGCAACATACCAAGTCTATTATTCTAGAAATAAATATTCATCACACAAAAGTCAATAAAAACCTTCACCTAAGATGATCACCAAAAATTTAGCCGGACATTGTTTGGTGGATCATCATAACATCAAGATTGAAGTTCATATGAATCAGAAGACAAACCGAATGTTAGAAATTGTTCACAAACACTTGCCAAGAGCCAAAATTCGCCCAACAACTCCAGAGAAACGTCCAATCATCAGATAATCCCAAAAGACACCACCAAAAACTGTTTTAATGGGCAGTTACACTTTTCCTCGCAGTGTCCACCGTATAATACGGTGAACACCGTATAATACGGTGAACTTCAGAATGTTATGGTACATCTCTACTGAATTACGGCAGGCACATGTGACTTTCAGGGCCACCGTATAATACGATGGACACCGTATAATACAGTGGAGCCCTGAAAATTGGGTTTTATTTCTTCTTTTGTTCCATGCGTGACCCGTTCCAAGCCGAACAGTCCAAAGCTGCATTTTTTTTTCATTTTAAGCTCCAAAGTGTACCTGAAACATATGCAACTGTAGTTATCTAATTCAAGATAATTACATGATCAAATGAGGGATAAACTCGTCTTTTAACATCATTAAGGGTTGTCCCATGGACCACCTGTCACATAAGATGATCATCACACAAAAGTCAATAAGAAACCTTCACCTAAGAAGATCACCGAAAAATTAGCCGGACATTGTTTGGTGGATCATCATAACATCAAGATTGAAGTTCATATGAATCAGAAGACAAACCGAATGTTAGAAATTGTTCACAAACACTTGCCAAGAGCCAAAATTCGCCCAACAACTCCAGAGAAACGTCCAATCATCAGATAATCCCAAAAGACACCACCAAAAATTGTTTTAATGGGCAGTTACACTTTTCCTCGCAGTGTCCACCGTATAATACGGTGAACTTCAGAATGTTACGGTACATCTCTACTGAATTACGGCAGGCACATGTGACTTTCAGGGCCACCGTATAATACGGTGGACACCGTATAATACGGTGGAGCCCTGAAAATTGGGTTTTATTTCTTCTTTTGTTCCATGCGCGACCCGTTCCAAGCCGAACAGTCCAAAGCTGCGTTTTTTTTTTCATTTTAAGCTCCAAAGTGTACCTGAAACATATGCAACTGTAGTTTTCTAATTCAAGATAATTACATGATCAAATGAGGGATAAACTCATCTTTTAACATCATTAAGGGTTGTCCCATGGACCACCCGTCAATATATATATATATATATATAGTGGAGGGTTCAAATGAGAAGAAAAATTTTGTAAGAATAAAAAGAATAAGTGTTAAACCAATAGAAATGCTCCATTTCACTTCATTTAATATGTTTATTTAATGTTATTAATAAGGGCATATAGGTAAATTTATAACTGTAATTAATTAGCTAACTAATTAAACTTGTAACTCACTTTTAAATATACTCTTTCAAGATAAAATAATTTAGGGTGAAGGATAATTTTTGACATGTGTAGGATAAATTTTAGTATATGTGTAGGATAAATTCTTAAATGTGTATGATAAATTTAGATATGCGTATGGTAAATTTCAGTAAGTATAAAATACATGTAGGATAAATTTTGAAATGTGTAGGATAAAATGTTTTTTTACTTTATTAATTAGAGATAAAAAAATTAATGGGAGGAGTTATAAACTATTTAATGTTTTACCATTATGCCCTTTCTTCTTTTTATTCTCACATTAAATTTCTTCTCAAATGAACCTTCCCCTATATATATATAAGCATAACCATTCAAACAAAACAACTAGCAAGGTTGCAATTTACTGGATGCCCTAGTCTGGAATGAATGGTATAATAACCAATTGCAATGTTAACGGGTCCTATTCAAGTCATAGACTTGGACCGGTTAACTATAATCTAAAGAAAACGGTACGGTACAGTACGCTAGATTTAGCAGTGACCGGATAGAATATAGTTTAAACCCTCACAAGTACCATGACTTGTATAATAAGGGTAAACAATATAGCATTCTGGATTTTAAAAGAAATTGAAGGATTTGACCCAATTCGGTAAACTTATATAAACTAAGTTACATAAGTCAACCATACACGCATAGGCGGTATCGGGTGATCGGATGAGTCCATATCAAGTTCATTATGCTAAAACATCTTTATTATGTTACCACATCAATAGGTATTACATATTATATGTACATTATAGTTTAAAACCATTTTATGATCAAAAAGGGCATTTTCGTTATTTTTAAGGCATAATGTATGAACTTGATCAAAAAACTGATTATGATCAAATGGTATAACCTCAGAGGGTTTTTCCATACATAAACATGATCATAATGCAACTTCAAATCAGTAGCTAACTTGGCTAAATCGGGTCAGAATCGAAAGTCAAAGCAGAAGTCAACCTGCTTGATTTTCGGTTGCAAACCAAACTATAAACTTGAAATGATGGGCTGAACATGTTTTGACATGTTCTAATATAATTTACCAACTGATATAGTGTCAAAATTATGTGGTTAGATGTTTTTAAATTCATTTTATATGTTTTCTAAAAAACTGCGTTTTGACTTTCATTTTAACATAATTTTCACCCATCATTTGACCAACTTAACGTGATCTTCAGGAGGTTCCCTCATAGGAGATTATCACCTACCTTATTACGATCATGTGGCCATGTTTGATTCGAACAATGGCTGGACCATAATGGTCATAACCGAAAGTCAAAGCAAAAGTCAATTTGCTTGACTTTCGGCTAATTACTTAGCCTAGAAAAGAAATGAGATGAGAAGGAACACTTATGTCACACCCCAACCGATGGCGGAAACATCAGGGCATGGCACTGAGTGAAACAGATTGTCCATGAGTATCCATAACAACTATTCATTACCTGATAATTAAACGTCATGTCCCATACCATAACATATCTAAATAAACAGTTATTACAAATAATTGTCTCATAAACCAAATACTGTTCCGACAACTCAGATTTTATTTAATTCGTTTGTTTCTAAGACTCCACCCTAGCTTGATTCCCACATAGCAGCAAAACATCCAAAGCACCTGTCACATACGTTAAAATAGAGATCAATACACAGAGTGTAAAGGTGAGCATACAAGTTTAATAGTATAGTAGAGTTCGAAATAGTTTACGCATAACCAGCATGTAACATGTATAAAGTGAAGGCAAGTTGGTTATCGACAGAGAAACATGCACAGAGGTGACTGCAAGTTGTAGAATGCGCAACACATATCCCCACTGGGACACATGAAGTAAAGCCCTTAACAACCCCTGTCCTCGACAGGTGCTGAGTCCAAACTATAGTACTATCGTTGCTAAGGTGTCAGGAAACAATCACTTTGTTAACATAACATACAAGCATTCATCGAATGACACGTAACATGCAGTAACGGTCAGCGTATAAATAGTGTTTCCGTTGTTTGATTGATGTGATTTGCATATAGATAACGTATGTAACACCCAAAAGTGCATAAAGCAAAAAGGGATCGAGTATGCTCACAGATTGTGCTTAACAAGTAAACACTCTCTTGGATTGACGGGAGCGCTGAGAGAGATTAGCCTGAACAGTTAACAATAGCATAAATGATGAGCGGCGCGTTAAACGGTGCAAAGGTGGTAAGTGTCGGATGGTAATACGATCGAATGGCACTCCGATCGGATGGCCATTCGATTGGATTGACATCTTGTATGGTAAGGATGTGTTTGTGTATGATGGATTTGAAGTTTTCGTTGTAGCATTTTGAAAACAGAGAAGTATCTCTACCCTTCAGGTTGTCGATCGAACGATCATTCGATCGGGTAGCGATTCGATTGGTAGGACACTTAGTGAGAACAAGTTCACAGCAGGATTGTCACTCGATCGGTTTGCAATCCGATCGGTTGGTAATCTGTTAGTTACTGATGAACTTTGAAAAATGAAAATGATTCAGCACCGAAGTTCCAAATGTCACATGATCGGATGGTCGTTCGATCGGATGGCAATTGTTCGACGTTCAGATACTTGAAAATGTATTAAAAGTTTAAGTGTTGAACCTTCCAGTGCAATCCGATCGGATTGCAGTTCGATCGGATGGCAATCCGATCGGACAGCAATCCGTCCGGCGATCTGATCGTGTTACTAACTTGAAGATTCGTTAAGTTTTGCAGTTTGTTCGAGACGATATGACGACGTGCTAAACAATAGAAACCCCATCAAGACCCAGGTGATCCGATCGAACAGGAATCACCCTAGTCCGATCAGTCAACTGTTCGAGACGGCGGTTCATGCTTAACCCGAAATCGGTTGTCTCTTTGATAGAAACCAGATCTTGAACCAACGCATCACTAAGAAGGAGTAGACGATCAGAGCGAGTTCCGATTCTATCGGTTTTGAGTGCATTGAGTGTAAAAGAGTTGAAAGAAAGTTGGAAAACTATCTTTCAATCTTTTTAACCATGAATATGTGCAGATCTGTGCGAAAACATTGTTGATTCATGTGGAAATCCTTCAGATCTGGGTTGTTTTTGGTGGAAGGAGGCCAACACTTGAAGTTTATAAGAACTCTATGATGACACCATCCTAGAACACCTCGAATCCATTGATTTCACGGTTAAAAGTTAAGATTCAAAGGTGAAAAAGATGAAGGAGTGTGTGTAGATCATAGAAGTACAAGATTTAGGTTGAAAACTTACAAGAATCGCGAGAAATCGAGAGAAATGAGTGCTTGAGCGAGCTGGTCGAGTGGAGGAGCTGTCACATCACAAATGATGTGACAGGAGGGTATTTATAGGGTTTCCAAAAGAGGAAAGTGCTCATGGATCGGATTGGTCACCGATCGGATGGCAACTCGATCGGGTGGCAATCCGATCGGATGGCCACTCGATCGGTTGGCTATTCGATCCAGGTGTCCGGTGTGTTGAGTTTTGTCATTTCGATTCGCGTGTTGAGCGTTGTGATGCATTTCGAGTGGACAATGCGATAGATTAATAATATCCATACAAATACTATATCTAACATACAATCACTATAAATAACTTGCGTTTAGCGTTTGTGATTCAATTGCGATAGAGTTGCGATTGCGTTTCGATTAATCACTACAAACATAATGTAAACATGCACATGTAACACCTAAATTGCACACACACGTAAAACAATATCCAGAACGCATAATTCTGGTTACGAATGCGATTGCGATGCGATAAGCGATAAACAACAAAATATGCGATTAAACCTCGATTATTCACAGATACTCCATATAATACAACTAGAACGATTAAAATAAAGATTCGATTACAAGTCAAAGAAGTCAAAACAGTAGTTGAGCAAGGAGTGACAGATCGTAATTAGCAATCTTTTCTTCCTTTGACATCAATCTTGACTTTGACTTTGACTTTCGAAACACAGGGTGTTACAGCCTCCCCTACTTAAGCGAATTTCATCCCGAAATTAGGCTTTATCCGTAACAAACAACTGCGGGTACTTCGCCTTCATGTCGCTTTCGAGTTCCCAAGTGAACTCTGCGCCTCGTTTACCTTCCCATCGAACTTTCACAATGGGAATGCGTGAGCGCTTGAGATGCTTGGTTTGTCGGTCCATGATCTCGACAGGCTTCTCCACAAAGTGTAACGTTTCGTCCACTTGTAGATCCTCAAGTGGCACTTGTAAATCATGCTCAGCCAGACACTTTCTGTGGTTCGAAACGTGGAAAGTCGGGTGGACGTTGCTAAGTTCCTCCGGTAGTTCGAGTCTGTAGGCCACCTTGCCGATCCTTTCCAGAATCTTAAAGGGTCCCACATATCGAGGCGCGAGCTTTCCTTTCTTGCCGAATCTGACCACACCCTTCCAAGGTAATACCTTTAGGAGTACGTGATCGCCAACGTCAAATTCAAGGGGCTTGCGTCGTCTTTCGGTGTAACTTTTATGACGACTCTGAGCTTTCAGCAGATTGTCGAAAATTTGGAGGATTTTGTCAGTCGTTTCTTGTAACAGCTCAGGACCGGTTATTTGTGAGTCCCCGATCTCGTGCCATACAATAGGCGATCGATATTTTCTTCCGTATAATGCCTCAAACGGTGCCATTTGAATGCTGGAATGATAACTGTTATTGTACGAGAATTTGACTAAAGGTAAGTATGCATCCCAATTACCACCGAAATCTATGACACATGAACGGAGCATGTCTTCAAGGGTACGAATCATTCTTTCAGTCTTTCCGTCAGTTTGGGGATGGAAAGCGGTATTTAGATTAATCGTAGTACCGAGAGCAGATTGAAACGTTTCCCAAAGACGCGAGGTAAACCGACCATCGCGGTCAAAGATGATGTCGCGAGGCATCCCATGTCGACATATGATCTCATTGGTGTAGATTCGGGCTAATTTTTCCACCTTGTAGTCTTCTCGTATCGACAGAAAGTGAGCGGATTTAGTCAAACGGTCAACGACAACCCAGATGCTGTCGTGACTTGATGGCGTGCAAGAAAGTTTTGTTATGAAGTCCATGGCTATACTCTCCCACTTCCACATGGGAATCTCGGGTTGGACGAGTAAGCCAGAGGGTCTTTGATGCTCAGCCTTGACTTTTGAGCAAGTCAGGCACTTCGAAACATAGAGAGCGATATCTTTCTTCATGCCCCGCCACCAGTACTTGTAGCGAAGGTCCTGGTACATTTTATCGGCACCGGGATGAATAGAATATCACAATTTGTGGGCTTCGTCCATCAGAATCTGTCGTAAATCGGGCCGCTTAGGGATCCAAATTCGGTCCAGATAATAGATAATCCCATTCGACTTATTCACTAGCTGGGATCCATCGTTGAGAATCCTTTCCTTCTTCAAAGTGCGTTCGGTGAAACAAGCTTGTTGGGCTTCGCAGATAAGGGTTTCGAGATGATGCTGGGCTTGGATATTACGAGCGCTATGCAAATAGCTTCGTCGGCTTAGAGCGTCGGCAACGACATTTGCTTTGCCAGGATGATAACGTATCTCACAGTCGTAATCGTTGAGAAGTTCCACCCATCGGCGTTGACACATATTTAGTTCTTTTTGGCTGAGGATGTGTTGCAGGCTCTTATGATCTGTGAGGATCTTACACTTAGTACCATAAAGGTAGTGTCGCCAAATCTTCAATGCAAAAACAACTGCGCCTAGCTCGAGGTCGTGGGTTGTATAGTTCTTCTCGTGGATCTTGAGCTAACGAGACGCGTAAGCAATAACCTTGTCCCGTTGCATGAGAACGCAACCAAGACCAAGGTTCGAGGCATCACAGTAGAAAATGAAGTCATCGTTTCCGTCGGGTGAAGCGAGAACGGGAGCATTGCAGAGCATATGCTTGAGGGTTTGAAAGGCAGTCTCTTGTTTATTTCCCCAAACAACAGGCTTGTCTTTATGCGTGAGAGAAGTAAGCGGCACGACGATTTTAAAGAATCCTTCGATAAATCGGCGATAATAGCCCGCTAGTCCGAGAAAAGAACGGACTTCAGACGGGTTCTTAGGTGTAACCCAACTCTTAACAGCTTCGATCTTCGTGGGGTCGACGTGAATACCTTGACTATTGACAATGTGACCGAGGAATTGAACCTCCTCTAGCCAGAATTCACACTTAGAGAACTTGGCGTAGAGTCGATTCCCCTGGAGTAGCTCGAGAACCAAACGTAGATGTTGCGCGTGTTCGGTTTTCGACTTGGAATAGATCAGGATATCATCGATGAACACGATGACGAAGCGGTCGAGAAATGGTTTACCCACGTGATTCATCAGATCCATGAAAACCGCGGGTGCGTTGGTCAAACCAAATGGCATAACAACGAACTCATAGTGGCCGTATCGAGTGCGAAAAGCGGTTTTGGATATATCCTCCTCTTGAATGCGTAACTGGTGATAGCCTGAACGTAGATCGATCTTGGAGAAACACGTAGCACCTTGTAACTGGTCAAACAAATCATCGATTCGAGGCAGGGGATAAAGATTCTTGATTGTTAGCTTATTCAGCTCCCTATAGTCGATGCACATCTAGAACGACCCATCCTTCTTTTTGACAAAAAGGACTGGTGCGCTCCAAGGAGAGGTGCTAGGGCGAATGAAGCCTTTATCAAGAAATTCCTGGAGCTGACTCGAAAGTTCACGCATTTCAGACTGGACGAGTCGATAAGGAGCTCTAGCAATAGGATTGGCTCTAGGAATGAGATCAATACGAAAGTCGATATCACGACTCGGAGGTATCCAGGAAGCTCGTCAGGAAAGACGTTGGGGAATTCACAAACAACGGGAACATTGTTCACTCCTGTATTTCCTTTCTTTTCCTTCTCCTCTACTACAATGTTTGCCAAGAAAGCTCTGTATTCCTTGCGGAGATACTTGCTAGCTTGGACACAAGACATGAGTTTGAGACCTTTCGAAGGAGTTTCGCCATACACACAAAAAGTTGATCACCATTAGCGAGCGAGAAGCGAATCATCTTATCAAAACAAATAACTTCAGCATGATTCTCACAAAGAAAATCCATGCCTACTATGACGTCAAAACTACCGAGCTGCATTGGAATAAGGTCGATAGGGAAGATGTGATTGTTGAGTTCGAGAGTACAATCACGAAGAACAGAATTGACTGTGACGGTTCTTCCGGTGGCAACTTCAACATCGAACGTTGAGGGGAGATGGGCACGCTTATGATTAAGGATTTTTTCGAATTCAAACGATACAAAACAGTTATCGGCTCTAGTATCAAACAAACACAAAGCATAAATACCATTCACAAGGAATGTACCATTGACCACGTTGTTATCGGCTTGAGCTTGGCGGACATTGATGTTGAAAGTACGTCCGCGGGCCGCTGGTTGCTGTTGCTGCTACTGTTGCTGTTGCTGGGGCTGCTGCTGTTGTGGCTCTTGCTTCACCACTCGGTTTGGGCACATGTTTGCGAAGTGGTTGGGATCACCACACGCAAAACAAGCTCTAGCATGGATCACGGGTGCAGGAGCCGATTGCTGGCCTTGAGGAGCAGGAAGTAGAGCTTGTTGAGTAGGAGCTTGACCTTGAGCTGGAGCTGGAGCTTGACGTGGACATGTACGGCAGTTTACGGTGAAGTGGCCGTACATATTGCAGTGCACACAGTATCTGCAGGCGATTCCCACTGGATGATGATAAGTATAAGTAGGGCAAGCCGGGTGAGGACCAGTGTACGCACGCTTAGCAGGCGGTGCGTTGGTAACCGGTGCCGCTACTTGGCGGTGTTAGGGCTGCGGTTGAGCAGGTACTGTTTGGAGCGGGGCAGCAGTGGTGACAGTGCAATTTTTGCTACTATTGTTGTTCTTCCTCTTGTGACAAGAGGACTTTGAAGACTACGGAGCAGCGGCGGTTTCAGCGGGTGCGGCAGTGGTAGCTTGATGCAGATTCTTGGAGGCTTTATCCTAGTAACCAGACTTGACTCGCTTGTCGTCGATCTCAGCAGCGAGTAAGAAGGTTTCCTAAATTGTCGTCGTCTTTGCAGCTTGAATGAAATCAGCCACGCAATCCGGAAGAGCATGGATATACTTCTTGATGGTGATTTCGGGCGTAGTAACTTGGCTTGGATAGATTATGCTTAGCTGCTTAAAGCGAGCAGTCAAACCAGCGTTGTCTCCATCTTTCTGCTTGATATGCCAGAATTCGTCCTCCAGCTTTTGGCGCTCGTGGGGAGGGCAGAACTCTTGCATCATAACGTCCTTCAACCCATCCTACGTCAACCCGTAAGCTGCATCATTTCTGCGTTTGTTTCTCTCGGCCATCCACCAATCTAAAGCTCGGGATTGGAAGACGCCAGTTGCGTTAAGAGTACGGAGATTATCAGGACAGCCACTCTGGCGTAGGGTGACCTCGATCGAATCAAACCATTGAAACATGGCCGTAGGCCCATCTTCGCCGGTAAACTCTTTCGGGCCGCAGGCTTTGAACTGCTTGAAGCTAAAAATAGCTTTTGGTGAATCAGTCCGGGACTCTTCAGATGACTTGCTAGCATTTTCATTCAGCTCGATAACAATCTGGGGGATAACTTTCGCCATTTGCTTGGTGACGAGGGCGGCGATGCCTTTTTCATCATGATTGCGGTGAGCTGAGCGCGAGTGAAATGATCCAAATGACGACATTGTCTGCAACAGACAGCGCCATAGGATTCAAAATGCTATATAATCGAATCTCACCTCACACGTACTGCTACTAAAGCGCAGGAACACATAAACCACATAATCACATAAGCACATAATCACAGAACACATAAGCACGTAGGAGCACGTAAGCACGTACGGCACAGAATCTCATGAGACAGGCAGAACACAGAAACCTATCATTCACAGTTCGCGCGTTCGAATATAGCGATTGCGATCAGCGAGTACACAACGAGTAACATAGCACAAGCGAGTAACATAGCATGCGATCATCCACAAGTAGCGATTTGTTAGCATATTGGGATAGATGTGCAGTGTGATTCGTGTGTGTCGATCAAAAGCGAACAACGAAAAGCGTACAAATCCAAAAATCGAAACACATAAACAGGTAAAACCACATAATCACATAAAAATCCACATAAAAGCAACGAATTATCAGAGTTAGCGGCAGCAATCTCCAGAATTGAAACACATAAAATCGAAAGTAGATTGTCTTGGGTGCGTAGACGTTGACTAGCCAAAGTGATTTGACTATTCACAAGGACTTTTGGTACACACTTTGGCTTTCGGGACTATGCTCTCGCCTCGATTTGGGCGAACAACACGCATCCTTCCAGTTACAGTGTGACTTCAAGTCATTGGAGTTCGTCGAGAATTTGGTGAGAGTTTTGTAAAACCAGAATAGAGGGCGGAACAAGTCGTCAAGGTTCGGGTTTCACCCCCGACTTAACAACTTCGTTCATGTTTTGATAAAATAGAGAGGAAAATCTGTGTCAAAGTATGGATTTCACTCCTGATTCAACGCAAATTCTCCTGTTTATTGATGAAATGCGGGTCGAACAAGCGATTTAGTCGAGAGTTTGCAGTTTTCACACCTAATCTTGACCTAATCACTTGTTCATTTTCGAAAATCAGAGTGCAGTGATAGTGTAGTGTAGGCGAGAATAACGAGTAAGCTCGTACAAAACCCCTATAGGGTGTGAACAAGTCAGTCTGTTGATACTTAGACTATAGACTAGGTCGTTTCTAAGACATCGACCCGGACTAGGTCGAGTCTTGCCTAATTCCCTATAGTTATGGCTCTGATACCAATCTGTCACACCCCAACCGATGGCGGAAACGTCGGGGCATGGCACTGAGCAAAACAGATTATCCATGAGTATCCATAACAACTATTCATTACCAGATAATTAAACGTCATGTCCCATACCATAACATATCTAAATAAACAATTATTACAAATAATTGTCTCATAAACCAAATATTGTTCCGACAACTCAGATTTTATTTAATTCATTTGTTTCTAAGACTCCACCCTAGCTTGATTCCCACATAGCAGCAAAACATCCTAAGCACCTATCACATACGTTAAAATAGAGATCAATACACAGAGTGTAAAGGTGAGCATACAAGTTTAATAGTATAGTAGAGTTCGAAATAGTTTACGCATAACCAGCATGTAACATGTATAAAGTGAAGGAAAGTAGGTTATCGACAGAGAAATATGCACAGACGTGACTGCGAGTTGTAGAATGCGCAGCACATATCCCCACTGGGACACATGAAGTAAAGCCCTTAACAACCCCTGTCCTCGACAGGTGCTGAGTCCAAACTATAGTACTATCGTTGCTAAGGTGTTAAGCAACAATCACTGTGTTAACATAACATACAAGCATTCATCGAATGACACGTAACATGCAATAACGGTCTGCATATAAATAGTGTTTGCGTTTTGTGATTGATGTGATTTGCATATAGATAACGTATGTAACACCCAAAAGTGGGTAAAGCAAAAAGGGATCGAGTATGCTCACAGATTGTGCTTAACAAGTAAACACTCTCTTGGATTGAAGGGAGAACTGAGAGAGATTAGCCTGAACAGTTAACGAAAGCATAAACGATGAGCGGCGCATTAAATGGTGCAAAGGTGGTACGTGTAAGATGGTAATCCGATCGGAGGGCAATCCGATCGGATGGCCAGTCGATCAGATGTCAATCCGTTCGGATGGTCATCCGAACAGATGGCCATCTGATCGGATGGCCATTCGATTGGATTGACATCTTGTATGGTAAGGATGTGTTTGTGTATGATGGCTTTGAAGTTTTCGTTATAGCATTTTGAAAACAGAGAAGTATCTCTACCCTTCAGGTCGTCGATCGAACGGTCGTTCGATCGGGTAGCGATTCGATTGGTAGGACACTTAGTGAGAACAAGTTCACAGCAGGATTGTCACTCGATCGGTTTGCAATCCGATCGGTTGGTAATCCGTTAGTTACTGATGATCTTTGAAAATTGAGAATGATTCAGCATCGAAGTTCCAAATGTCACATGATCGGATGGTTGTTCGATCGGATGGCAATCCGATCGAATGACAATCCGTTCGACATTCAGATCCTTGAAAATTTATTAGAAGTTTAAGTGTTGAACCTTCCAGTGCAATCCGATCGGATTGCAGTTCGATCGGATGGCAATCCGATCAGACAGCAATCCGTCCCGCGATCTGATCGTGTTACTAACTTGAAGATTCGTCAAGTTTTGCAGTTTGTTCGAGACGATATGACGACGTGCTAAACAATAGAAACCCCATCAAGACCAAGGTGATCCGATCGAACAGGAATCACCCTAGTCCGATCAGTCAACTGTTCGAGACGGCGGTTCATGCTTAACCCGAAATCGGTTGTCTCTTTGATAGAAACCAGATCTTGAACCAACGCATCACTAAGAAGGAGTAGAAGATCAGAGCGAGTTCCGATTCTATCGGTTTTGAGTGCATTGAGTGTAAAAGAGTTGAAAGAAAGTTGGAAAACTATCTTTCAATCTTTCTAACCATGAATATGTGCAGATCTGTGCGAAAACATTGTTGATTCATGTGGAAATCCTTCAGATCTGGGTTGTTTTTGGTGGAAGGAGGCCAACACTTGAAGTTTATAAGAACTCCATGATGACACCATCCTAGAACACCTCGAATCCATTGATTTCACGGTTAAAAGTTAAGATTCAAAGGTGAAAAAGATGAAGGAGTGTGTGTAGATCATAGAAGTACAAGATTTAGGTTGAAAACTTACAAGAATCGCGAGAAATCGAGAGAAATGAGTGCTTGAGCGAGCTGGTCGAGTGGAGGAGCTGTCACATCACAAATGATGTGACAGGAGGGTATTTATAGGGTTTCCAAAAGAGGAAAGTGCTCATGGATCGGATTGGTCACCGATCGGATGGCAACTTGATCGGGTGGCAATCTGATCGGATGGCAATCCGATCGGATGGCCACTCGATCGGTTGGCCATTTGATCCAGGTGTTCGGCGTGTTGACTTTTGTCATTTCGATTCGCGTGTTGAGCGTTGTGATGCATTTCGAGTGGACGATGCGATAGATTAATAATATCCATACAAATACTATATCTAACATACAATCACTATAAATAACTTGCGTTTAGCATTTGCGATTCGATTGTAATAGAGTTGCGATTGCGTTTCGATTAATCACTACAAACATAAAGTAAACATGCACATGTAACACATAAATAGCACACAAACACGTAAAACAATATCCAGAACGCATAATTCGGGTTACGAATGCCATTGCGATGCGAATAGCGATAATCAACAAAACATGCGATTAAACCTCGATTATTCACAGATACTCCACATAATACAACTAGAACGATTAAAATACAGATTTGATTACAAGTCAAAGAAGTCAAAACAGTAGTTGAGCAAGGAGTGATAGATCGCAATTAATAATCTTTTCTTCCTTTGACTTCAATCTTGACTTTGACTCTGACTTTCGAAACACGGGGTGTTACAACTTACAATTGTTCTAGGATGAAACTTTAACTCAGTTAGAGGCCTCTATGAAGAAGCAAACTCCAGTAGAGAGTAGAGAGAAAGAAAGTATGAAGTGAGCAAGGAAAAGAGGCAATCTTGAAGGCTATTTATACTTGAAGCATGATCATAGGATCATGCCAAGTGTTGGCACATGTTGTAACACCCCATGTTTTCGAAAAGTCAAAGTCAACATCAAGGTCAAAGTCAACGACCGATTCGCGCAACTTGACTTGTAGTAAATTTCTTTTGGATGTTTATTTTAGTTGTATTATGTGGAGTAAGTGTCAATAATTACAATAATCGACGTACGTTGCTCGCAAACTATTCGACTTACGACTGTGAACTATAGGAAGTAACAATGCGATAAAGCTAAACGATAATCAAACTATGCTAACCGAATCGACTTCAAATCGCAACTCGAAGTACGTATTTTAATTATTGTTATACGTGTGTGTGTACCTTATGTGTTACTTGTGCATGTTCATTTATGTTATGTGTGGATCGCAATCGAACTCGAAACGCAATCGAACCCAATCGAAATCGGACTATGATAGATATAGTAGTTGGGATTAAAAGTAATTTGACAAGGAAAATCTATCGCATCGAATCGCTCGCAATCGAAATCGAAACAGCAAAAATCGTCGCGCCAAACACTCGAACCAAGTGCCATCCGGCCAGATTGCCATCCGACCGGGCTGCCACTTGATTGTGGTGTCAGGTCGTCATCCGAACGAGATGACATCCAACCGACCCACACTTTCCCCTTTTGGAATCCTATAAATACCCCTGTCATTGTCAGCATTTCTACTTTTGGAAATCCTCTGTCCGAACAGTTCGTGCTCCCCACCTTTTCTTCGATTTCTCTCAATCCAGGTAAGATCTCGTCCTAAACCTTGTACTTTCTTGATCTACACGTACTCTTACACCTTTCTATCTTTTGAATATTAACTTTTAACTGTGAAATCACTAGATTTGTGGTGTTCTAGGATGATGTCAACATGAGTTCTTGAAGAACTTCTTGTTTTGGCCTCAATCCACCAAGAACAACTTAGATCTGATAGATTTCCACACAAATACACAAAGATCTCGCGTAGATCTAAACTTAAATATAGTGAAAAAGGATTGAAAGATGGTTTCTAACTTTCTTTCAACCCTTTTACACTCAATACACTCAAAACCGATAGGATCCGACCCTGATCTAGTCTTCTACTCATTCTTAGTGTTGTACTAGCTCAAGATCTGGATTCTACCCATGAGACCACCGATTTCGGGTTAAACGAGAATAACCGTCTTGAACCGGTTAACTGGGCGAGCTAGGGTGATTCCTGGTCGATCAGGTTACTTGGGTCAAGATGGGATTCTGTTGGTTAACACGTTATCAAAGTGCCTTGATAAAACGACAAACAAACAAAACGACAAACAAACAAAACGACCAAGTGTGAGACGAACGGAACAATCAGGGCGGAATGCTGTCTGACCAGACTACTGTCCAAGCGGATAAGTCACCCGAACGGATTGCTGTCCGAACGGATAACACCTTGGGTCCCACACTTAATCAACTCTATCTGAAGTTTGGCTATTGAACGAATTGCCATCCGATCGGACTACCATCCGACCGGATTACTCTTCGGATCATGAGATACTAGGACTTTAAAGACTTAAACAATTTTCAACATGTTCATTAACAGGGTTGCCACCCGGTCGGATGAGCATCCGACCGAGTGACTATTCTGCTATGAATTTGTTTCCACTAAGTAACCTCATCACTAGAGTCGCCGCCCGACCGGACTACCGTCCGACCGGATGACCACCCAAACAGATTGCCGTCCGCACGACTGACCGTCCGATCGACCGACTTGAAAGATAGAGATACTTCAATGTTTTAAAATGCTACAACGAAAACTTCAAAAGACAAGCTATCATACACAAACACATTCTTCTCATAGGAAGAAACAATCCACTCGAATAGTCATCCGACTGGACTACCGTCCGACCGGATGACCATCCGAATGGATTGTCATCCGCACAAACAAGCCGTCCGATCGGATTACCATCCAACCGAACTGCTTTCCTGCCCATTCACACTTTGTATCGTTTTACGAGTCACTTATCGTTATGCTATCAAACTATTCAGGCTAACCCTACTCGCTAAGCGCTCCCTTCAATCCATCAACCACTGTGAGTATACTCGATCCCTTTTGCTTTATGCACTTTTGGGTGTTACATACATTACAACTATTCAAAACACCACAAACACACTACTCAATACTATTTGAACGCTAACCATCATCGCATGTTATACGTGGCTTATGAATGCTTGTTTGTTATGTTTACACATGGAATGCTGTCTACTTGCCTTAGCAACGAAAGTACTATAGTTTGGACTCAGCACCCGTTCACACGGGGGTTGTTAAGGACAATTACTTGCACGGATTACGGTGGTAATCATGTATTGCGAACTGCCTCGAGTAGTCAACCCGCAGTCATTCGTATCGATGGATCTATGTCGATAACTAACGTGCTTCATTTCTCTATGTGTACGTGCTGGTTATGCGTAAATGAATTCGAACTCTATATGCTATTATCAAACTTGTATGCTCACATTTACATTATATGTATTGACTTTATTTTAACGTATGTGACAGGTGCTTAGGATGCACACCTGGTAGGAAGTCGAAGCTAGAATAAAGCTTTTGAGCCCAACAAATAGTTGTCTGTAGTAAATGAATCAAGGGTCTCTAGAAGCAGATAAACAATTGCTCTATTTGAAAATCTTAGTTTTCGGAATAGAACTATTTGCCTAGATTTTATCTGTAATAATTTGTTTACCTTTTGAGACATGGTATGGGACATGTTACTTTAAATTGATTGGTAATGATAATTGTTATGGAAACTTCTGGACAATCTGTTTCGCTCAGTGCCATGCCCCGATGTTTCCGCCATCGGTTGGGGTGTGACAGATTGGTATCAGAGCCATAACTGTAGGGAATTAGGCAAGAGTCGACCTAGTCCGGGACGATATCTTAGACACCTAGTCTATAGTTAGGAACCAACAGACCGACTTATGCATGTCCGTTAGGGATTTTGCATAAGTTTACTACTATTTTCTCGCTATTCTCGTACACGCTACACTATCACTGCACTCGAAATTTTCAACCATAAATAAGAAATTAAGTCGAGATTAGGTGTGAAAACCGCAAACTCTCGACTAAAGTTGCTTAATCGACTCGCATTTCATCTATAGACGAGGAGAATTATGCCAAACCAGGAGTGAGATCTGTATTTTGATGAGTAATCTCCTCTATTTTATCAAAACAGGAGCGAAGTTGTTAAGCCAGGGGTGAGACCCTAACCTTGACGACTTGTTCCACTCATTTTACAAACTCTCCCCAAAGTCTCGACGGACTCCAACGACCTGAAGACACAATATGACTAACGGGATGTGTTCCAAACGCCCAAGAATCGAGGCAAAAGCATAGTCTTAAAGGTTAAATGTGCAAAACGGATCCTTGCGAATAGTTGAATCACTTTGGTTAGTCGAAGTCTACTAGCCGCAGACAATCTATTTCTTGATTTTTATGTGTTTCGATTATGAGCTTACAACCGCCGGCTCTGATGTTTCGTCGATTTTATGTGCTTATATATGTGTTTACCTGTTTATGTGTTTAAATTTTGGAGATTTACTCGATTTTTGCTTTCACTTCGATCAACACATACGACTCGCACTGCATTTCTATCTCAAAATGTTAACAAATCGTTGAATTGTGAACGACCATACTACTCGATATGCTAAAACGCAATCGCTAAATTCGAACACTCGCGAACTTTGAATGTTAGGTTTTTGTATTCTGAGGCAGTCGGAATACTCTACGTGTTTCTATATGCTCCTATGTGTCTCTGCGACTACATGTATCTATGCTTTTGTGCCCTATGTGATTACGTGATTTCGTGCTACTGTGACTATGTGAATCCGTGTTTTCGTGCCTATGTGTTATGTGATTTATGCGTGTTACTAAGCTTAGTAAGTAGTAGACGTGTGAGGTGAGATTCGGATACAATGTGTTGAGTCCTGTGACGATGTCTATTGCAGACAATGTCATCCGGATCCCGTTATCCCTTACTTTCTTGTCAAGAAAAGAGAGACAAACGCCTTGCTGCTATCATCATTAAAAGTGTAGCAAAGGCTGTGAGTGAGGTCTATGAGAACGTCAGCAAGTCGTCTGAGGAGTCGAGAACCAAAGCTCCTAAAGCTACCACCAAAGCTCCCTTCAATTTCAAGCAATTCAAGTCTTGTGGGCCAAAAGAATTCACTGGCGAGGGAGGCCCCACAGCGTTGTTCCAATGGTTTGACTCCATTGAGGTCACTCTACGACAAAGCGGTTGCCCTAATGACCTCCGTACTCTGAACGCTACCAGCGTCTTTTAGTCCCGTGCTCTAGACTGGTGGACGGCCGAGAGGAATAAGCGAGGGAACGATGCAGCCTACGGTCTGTCGTGGGACGAACTCAAGGAAGTCATGCTGGAAGAATTTTGTCCTCCTCATGAACGTCAGAAGCTAGAGGATGAATTTTGGCACATACTGCAAAAGGATGGTGAAAATGTTGCGCTCACTGCTCGCTTCAAATAGCTCAGCATCATTTGTCCCGATCAGGTCAAGACTCCAGATATGGCAATCAAGAAGTATATCCGAGCCCTGCCTGACTGTGTTGCCGATTTCGTGCAAGTGGCTAAGACTACGACGATCGAAGAGACTTATCTACTGGCCGCTGAAATCAACGACAAGCGGGTCAAGGCTGGTATCTGGGATAAAACTTCAAAGCACCTGCATCAAGCTACCACCACCACACCAACTGCCGAAACCACCACCTCATCGAGCAACAAGAGGAAGAACAAGAGAAAGAGCAGCTCCAGCAACAAGAACTGTGCGATCAGTGCTGCACCGATACAAGCTGTACCAGCCCAACAGCGTCAAGTAGCGGCGCCCGTGGCAAATGCACCACCTGCTAAGCGTGCATACACTGGGCCACACCCGCTCTACCCAACTTGTACACCATCACCCGACTACCATTGCTTGCCGTTTTTGTGGTCATTGCAATATGTACGACCATTTCACTACCAACTGCCGTGCTCGACAAGCTCCTGCTCATCAAGCTCTACTCACCGCCCCTCAGGGTCAACAAGCTCCTCTGGCACCCGCGGTCAACGCCAGAGCCTGCTTCGCATGTGGCGATCCTAACCACTTCGCCAACATGTGCCCAAACAGGGTGGTAAAACAAGAGCCCCAGCAGCAGCAGCCTCAGCAACAACAGCAACACAAGCAGCAACAGCAACAACAAGCAGCACGCACATGAACTTTCAACATCAACGTGCGTCAAGCCCAAGCCGACAACAACGTGGTCAATGGTACGTTCCTTGTGAATGGTATTTATGCTTCGTGTTTATTTGATACTAGAGCCGATAATTGCTTTGTGTCATTCGAATTCGAGAAGCTCCTTAGTAGTAAGTGCTCCCGACTCTCCTCGACGTTTGAAGTTGAAGTCGCTACTCGAAGAACCGTCGCCGTTAATTCTGTTCTTTGTGATTGTACTCTTGAGCTCAACAATCACATTTTCCCAATCGACCATATTCCGACGCAACTCTAGGATTATTCCAGCTCGTTTATGAGGTGTTTAAACCAGAAAGAAGGTGGCAATTTGCGAAAGAGGTGTCAAGCAATGCAGGTTGCCATGGCAGTCTGCCATATATGCCAGTTGCACCCCTTATGGTTCGTAAGCCTCTTGCACGCCCACTGTTTTCAAATGCTTACGGTCCATAAGACCCAAAATCTTACGGTCTGTAAGACCCAAGATCTTACGGTCCGTAACCGCTTATCAAAAAAATTAATCCAATTACCTTACGGTCCGTAAGGCATTAGGCCTTGCGGTCCGTAAGGGTCACTTAGAGGCCAATCTTTTGGCATGTTGTCATATTTGGTCCCTCCACATCCATTCTTCTACTATCTTACATAGTTAGTCACTCTCGTCCAACATTGTGGTATAATTGAGAGTTGATTGGACACGTGTTGCCATATAATTTGATACAAATTTCTGAGGTGTTACATCCTTACCCCCTTTTGTCTCATATTGGACTCAACCTCCCACGTATATTCTGGGCCATGATGGTCATCCCATTTGACTTTCACAATGGGGATCATTTTCTTTTGGAGCTCTTTAACCTGTCAATCCTCGATCGAAATCAGTTTCTCAATGAACCTCAGGTTTTCATCAATTTGCACATCATGGTGCGATATTGATAGCGACTCATCAGCTAGACATTTCTTTAAATTGCATATATGGAATACATCATGGATTCTGCTAAGTTCCTCAGGTAGCTTAATTCTATAAGCCACGGAACCGACACATTCGACTATCTCGAATGGTCCAATGAATCTCGGGCTCAACTTTCCCTTCTTTCCAAATCTCATTACACCTTTCCAGGGTGATATTTTCAATAATACCTTGTCCCCAATTTGGAATTTAAGAGGTTTTTGCCTTTTATCAGCGTTTCTCTTCTGCCTATCTCGGGCAGCTTTGAGCCTGTCACGGTTTTGAATAATCTTTTCTATGGTCTCTAGGACTATCTCAGGTCCGAATAGTTGGCCTTCCCCAACTTCAGCCCAACAAACGGGCGTTCTACACTTTCTCCCATACAAGGCTTCAAATGGAGCAACCTTGATGCTAGTATGATAACTATTATTGTAGGAGAATTCAATTAGGGGTAGATGATTATCCCAACTACCACCTAAATTGTTGGTGCATATGTATGTCGACTTCGTCTTGTATCGAGTGTTGTAGCCAGATAGGATAAACAGAATCTCGGTAGCCTAGAAAATAGGTTTTTAGGGATATTGGACTGGCTGATCCAGTTCGCACGAACTGGCAGTTCATGTGAAGTGGTTAAGTCCAGTTCATGCGAAGTGGCCACTAGTATATATAGGTGAGCTTGGTCTTTCATTTGTAACGTTGCAGATTCCGGAGCAGAGGTGCTGCCGAAGTGTCAAGTGGTCTGTAAAGCTTTCAAATCAATACACAAGACAATTAAAGTGAATCCTAGTGTGAATCAAGCTACAATTAAGTCTGAATCATTGAATTCCGCCTTTGGTTTGGATTAGAACTCTTCTGATCGACTCGTTTAGGTCGAATCTCGATCCTACAAGTGGTATCAGAGCTCAGGAGGAAGAGTTCTTACCGATTCAACTTGTTTTCATACAAAAATCTCATTTCTACTCACTTTCTTCACATTTTTTCAAAATTAACGAAGATTTCACGGTTAAAATGGCCGGATTTTTACATATAACAAGCAAAATACTGTTTTAATCAATCCGTGAACATATTAGACCCTAATTCAGCCTAAAAGTTTATCAATTTGTAAAAAAACCGTTCGATCGTTCGACAATATCATCAATTCACACGAAGTGGTCCTCCATTTCGCACCAGGAATCTCCACTTCGCACCAAGAAACATCCACTTCGCGTGGTTTAAACTCAGGTCGCACCTAAATCACCTCAGTTCGCACGAAGTCATTTCAAAGTATTTCCAGGTCGCACGGTTTGGTTAACAGGTCATCAGATCGTTTTGAAACAATTCAGTTTGCATGTGATTGAATTAATTAGATCCATTATTTGATAAAGTGAGGTCCAATATAATTAATTGAGTAGCACTGAAATTGTCGGACAGCTTTATTTGGAGATATTCAAGATTGCATGTGACATTATCCATATGATTGCATGTGTCAGTTCACGTGATTGCATGTGATAAATCCGTCCAATCATCAATTGATCAATATCAATTTTGTCGGCACAACATTTAATAGATAACAGGATTGAACATTCACTTCGCACGAGTTGGTTAGTCAAAGTCCCAGTTCGCACAAGTTGAAGTATTAGTGTCCCAGCTCATTTGAAGATTAACCAATTAGCACGGATTGGTAGAATTAGATCCAGTTCGTTTGAAACATACTCAGGTCGTGTGGAATTTTTTCCAGTTCATACCAAATTCAGTTCGTAAGAGTTGAATCAGATCGCACCAACTCAGGTCGTTTGGAAGTTGCCAGGTCGTTTAAAATAGATCTTCAAGTCGTGTGAAACCAGACCAGTTCGTTAGAAAAATCTGTTTGTGAAATTTTTCGACACCAAAACATGGAAAACGAATTCTATAACGATGTCGGGTGAAACTACAAAGACGCTTATTGAGAGATATGGTCATCTAGTGCGTTCAATGATCCGTTTGGATATCAATAAAGATGGAGAGGTATGGGTTGAAAAACTAGCCGATGCTTTACCTTAAAATGGATGGGGTACATATCTTATGATGTTAAAGTATTCCGGAGAGTATTATAGATTGACAATTGCTCAATTCATTGAAAAACTTGAAGAACAAATTGATAACAGTGATGATGATGAGAAAAGTCAAGATGGAGAGTCTGTTACTACAGAAGATAGTTCAGAAAAGACACAAGTCTTTGATCAATCATCAAATGATAGCAGTGATGATGAAGAAATTAATCAAATAAACATTGGTAAAATTCATCTATCTCCTGAAAGTTTCAAATTTTATTTTGCAGATAAATTTGAGAAGCTAAAGGAGAGACGAACAGCAAAAGAAAAGAAAGAAGTAAAATGTGAGAATGTTGCTGAGAATGAGAAGAATGAACAGAGTAAAGAGGTCAAAGTTGTTGAAAAGATTGTAGAGGTCACTAAACCTTGTCTAAAATGTTTGGAACCATGCAAACATTGTGAAGAGAAAGACAAGAAGTATAGTGAGCTCGACGAGATGAAAGAAAAATTAATGTTTGATGTTAATTATGTGAAAGAATCGTATGATGTGTTGAACAAAATGGTGAATAGTTTGGAAAAGACAAACTCTGAAAGAGAAGATGCTTTAACTATGATGAATGCAGTGATGATGTCTAAGAAAAAGGAGATCAATCACTATATTGAAGAGTGTGCAGAGTTGAAGCAGGAATTGGAGACTGAAAAGATTGAGAATGAAAGAATCAGACGATTATTAATGAGTTACTCAGGTTCTGATTATTTGATTGATAGAGTTTATCCTACTGTTGCAGGTTTTGAAGCTTTTCAAGATAAGAAGTCGGAAGATATGGATACTGGTAAGAAATAAAGTGCAAATTATAACAAGTGTCCATCTCCGATCTAGGAATGTTATTCTCCCAGAAAACCAAATGAGGAATAACTCAAAAAGGCTGTCAATATGAAGTTAAAGTCCGAAACAACTAATGAGTTACCAGACAACATTGACGTCACATTCACATCGTCTGACACTGATCATGAGTCTGAGTTAATAAAGAAAGTGGTCGATCAGGTGTTGGATAAGGATGAGGAGTCAGAGTCAAAGTCTGAGTCAGAAACTTTGAGTTCATCAGTCAACAGTTCGAAATCATCGGTCAAAAGAGTTTACAATAAAGATTTTATGTTATCAAAAAATAATTTGAATGACGAAGCATTCAAAGTAGCATATACTTTGAATGATTCCGACAAATTATATTCTGATGAAGAATTTCCAATTAAAAATGTGAAAATTGAAAATATCAAAACAGTCTTTAAATTGATAGAAATAAAGTTTTCAGAAATAAAAGAAAAAATGGGATTTTCAAAACCGAATTATACTTCTAGAGTTTAACAACGTTTAAATAAAAAGAAAGG
The DNA here is from genome assembly GCA_030545235.1 of Helianthus tuberosus. NCBI lineage: Eukaryota > Viridiplantae > Streptophyta > Magnoliopsida > Asterales > Asteraceae > Helianthus > Helianthus tuberosus. The sequence goes on along the minus strand of CM060351.1, from coordinate 125,108,997 downwards.
TTTCGGTCCATGTCATCAAAAGAAACTGAATCATAAAAGCAATTTCAAAAAGAAAGGGTTGGGTTTTGATGTTGAAAATAATCAAAATATTAAAGATTTTAATTCAAAAACAGTATTTGTTTCAGGGTCAAGTTCTGAAGAAGAAAAGAAGAGCTCATTCTGGAAACAGTCTAACAAAGAGTTTCTTGCTGAAAAACAAAAGTTTGAGAAGACTGTGTTTGGAACCAAAAAGGAGTCAAGAACTTGTTATCGATGTCAAGAAGTTGGTCACATTGCCTGGAACTGTCTAAAGGCAACCAACACACAACAGGGAGTGTCTTCTAAGCTCAAAGGAAAAATTGTTGATATAAATGAACCACCAACAGTCAAATTCAAAGTGTTTAAAAATTCAACATATGAAGTTGGTGAGAGTTCTAAACAGTTTTACAAAAGAAGAGTAAATCTTAACAACCAAACATGGGTTGTTAAGAAATAAGATGTTAAATCTGGCGATGAATCTGACTCGTCAAAGTCAGAGGAGCCACAAGGAGAGCTAAAAAGAGAAAAATCAGTACCGCCAATGGATGATGTCAACTTTCCACCATTGCGGACTGAAAATTTTAAACAAAAAGTTGGAAAAGTGGAGATTTCAAATCAATTCTATTCTGAAAAGAAAGAATTCGATGTCGAAAAGGCGTTTAATGGTAAAGTGAAACATATTTTTGGAAAGATGGTCGATGGGAAGGAAAAAGGGGTAAAAGATTTTTATGAATCAAAGAGGAGAACTTACCCATCGAGTGAAAATAACTCGGAAGCACCCAAAGCTGGTCAGGCTTGGGTGTCTGTATTTCATACTTGAAAAATCCTGACTTGCCGGAGCTCCCAAGTTGGTAATCGTGGAGCATGAATCGACATCTTTCTCAAGTGATATTTCAAAATTGTTATATTTCATCTTACAAGTGGTGTTGTTGATGAAAACCTACAAGTGGTTAATCAAGGTCATTAAGTTGAACTTGATTTAACTTTCATTCAAGTGGTTTAAAGAAAAGCCAAAGTGTTTTTACAATTGGATGAATAAACAATATGATGAATCCCCGATCTTACAAGTGGAATCAACAAAATTTATTTTTTGGAAAAACCATTTTGATTAAAACAAACTTAAGTGTTTTGAAATCATAATGGGAAAATAGTTTGTTGTCAGGGGGAGTTCTGATTGTTTATGCCAAGTGGATGGAGAATTGAAGCAATTCACATCGGTTTGTCAAATTTTCTTTAAATGGTTTTGAATTTTAGGGGGAGTAAGAATTTCAGAAAATCCAAAAACATTAGAAAATTTGAAAAAGACAAAAACATGATAAAAAGCAAAAATGAGTTTTGTTGTGAAAACGAGGAAATGATAGTACATCAGTAGACAATCACAGCATGCTAAAGAATTGGAAAGTTAAATATGTGATAAACGGTCTCACTAATGATATGCCAGTAGGTTTTTACACACTTAGTAGATTGTTGTCGAGATATAAACCTAAATTTCAAATACTTACTTATTTCATGGGGAACATCTCACGGATATATAGGTAACCCCTGAAATCTTGTTTGAAGGGCTTTCTATTTCTGACATACTAGGTCTTTGTGCGTGATGATATCTGGGGTATTATACCAGGACTTCTGATTTTGCCGGAGAAATAGCCTAGTCCTCGTATAATACTTTGCACTGCTTTAATCTTAAAGCTCACCCTCAGCATAAAAAATGATGAAACATTGAAAAATGCTAATCATGTGATGTTGAAGAAAAGATTCTCTAAAGGGAACATACCTAAAGTCGAGCCATTATCCCTCTGATTTTGCAGAAGCAATAGCCTGAGCTCTCATGGCCTCGCATTTACCCGTTTACAGATATCATTAGTGTACATTCACCTGTAAGACTGAATATAGGAGTCTGGATACGGGAGTATATTCTGAGGTGGGACACGCGAATAAGTTTAAGTCCATTAAAACACTAATCTCGTATCTCGAATCAATTGAACTTTGTGTGAAAATTTAAGTGGATTAGTATACTGACAATCTAAGTGAATCGTTTAGAACTTAAAGTGTTTAAAGCTCAACGATGCTAGTGTTTTGTCATAAACTGATATGATCCTCTTACACAAACTCACAAAAATATTGTCTGTATATAGTTTATTTCCCAAAATCCAAAAAGAGTTTAAGTGTGTTTTAGCATAAAATTTTGAAAATTCAAAAAGATTTCATCTTATTTATGACAACTGATGTTGGAAAGCTGATTTTCAAAATTCCGAATGATAAACATGATGAACTGGGTTGGGAGAGTTTGTTTTGAAAGAGAAATGATTTTGAAAAAATAAAATGATGTCAAATTTTAAATGTTTCAAATACAAGTGATTAAGCATAGATTAAAATTGTTATAAATAAAAATCTTTTGTTTTGGGTAGAGATTGTGCAGATCCCCGTGTCTAAGCCTGAGCAGAGTTTGAGCCAGGATACGATCTTAGAACGAGAGCTTTTCCAGACTGCGATCCCAGCTTATCGAAAGGGGGAGTCTGAAGACGTAAGAGCCAGATTCAGATCTTGGAACTGTGTTCAAGATAGAAGCTGCTGATGCTGATGAGCGAGAGAAAGAAAGTGATTGAAGGATGCTTACAGTGTTAGATACTTTGGAAAGAGTGAGAAGACTGTTCAAGACTGAAGACTCGACATACTGAAGACTCGTACCAAAGACTCGTCAACATCCAAGGGGGAGTTTGTTGGTGCATATGTCTGTCGACTTCGTCTTGTATCGAGTATTGTAGCTAGATAGGATAAACAGAAGCTCGGTAGCCTAGAAAATAGGTTTTTAGGGATGTTGGACCAGTTCACACGAACTGGCTGATCCAGTTCGCATGAACTGGCAGTTCGTGTGAAGTGGTGAAGTCCTGTTCATGCGAAGTGGCCACTAGTATATATAGGTGAGCTTGGTCTTTCATTTGTAACGTTGCTGATTCCGGAGCAGAGGTGCTGCTGAAGTGTCAAGTGGTCTGTAAAGCTTTCAAAACAATATACAAGACAATTAAAGTGAATCCTAGTGTGAATCAAGCTGCAATCAAGTCCGAATCATTGAATTCCGCCTTTGGTTTGGATTAGAACTCTTCTGATCGACTCGTTTAGGTCGAATCTCGATCCCACATAAACCAAACATGCATGTTCTAAGCATGTCTTCCAATGTCTGAATGGTACGCTCACTCTGTCCATCAGTCTGTGGATGGTAAGCCGTACTGAAATTTAATTGTGTGCCCAATGATTGTTGGAAGCTTTTCCAAAAATAAGATGTATATCTCGTATCTCTATCAGATACTATAGATACTGGCACACCATGCAAGGACACAATATTGTCGACATATAATTTGGCCAATTTGTCGAAACTATAAGGTTCCTTGATTGGCAGAAAATGGGCTGACTTAGTCAGTCTGTCAACAATCACCTAAATCGTGTCATTGCCACGTTTGGTCTTTGGTAACTTGTTAATTAAATCCATAGTTACCATCTCCCATTTCCATGTGGGATTTCAAGTTGTTGTAGCAGGCCCTAACGGTTTCTGATGTTCGGCTTTAACTTGCCAATACGTCAGACACTTAGCTATATAGGTGGCTATGGATTTCTTCATACCTATCCACCAATAATTCTTTTTCAAATCCTGGTACATTTTGTCTCCTCCATGATGTACAGAATATCTGGAGTTATGAGCTTCCTAGAGGATCAAATCTCTCAGTCCCCCAAAGATAGGAACCCATATGTGATCATTAAATCTTAGGATTCCATGTTTTCCAGGTGCTAACTGATCAACAGTTCCACCTAACCCTTCATTAGTAGCATTTGCTTCTAATAAGGCTTGTTTCTGAGCCTCTAGCAACTTCTCATTCAGGCTAGTACATAGCTCAATACTTTTGGCGTTAACCCTGATAGGTTTAACCCTTTCTTTGTGACTTAATGCGTCGGCAACCACATTTACCTTACCAGGATGGTAACGAATCTCACATTCATAATCATTTAAAGTTTCCATCCAATGGCGTTGTCGCATATTCAAATCTTTCTGATTAACCAGAGGCTGGAGACCTTTATGGTTAGTGTATATGATACACTTTGTGCCATATAGATAATGTCTCCACAACTTTAGTGCAAATACAACGGCACCCAATTCGAAATCATGGGTGGTGTAATTCTTTTCGTGCACCTTAAGTTGTCGTGATGCATATGCAATCACCTTACCTCTTTGAAAGAGTACACAACCCATACCTGTGTGCGAGGCATCACAGTATACAACAAAGTTTTCAATACCCTCAGGTAGGGTTAAGACAGGAGCATTGCTCAATTTATGCTTTAGAGTCTCAAAGGATTCTTCCTGCTTGGGACCCTAGTCAAACATGACATTATTGCGGGTCAGAGTAGTTAAAGGAGTGGCAATTCGAGAAAAGTTCTCAATGAACCTTCTGTAATAACCGGCCAGCCCTAAGAAGCTACGAATCTTAGACAGAGTCTTGGGTGCTTCCCAATTCATGATAGCTTAAATTTTGGCGGGATCCACTTGGATACCACGCTCACTGATGACATGTCCAAGAAACTGGACATCTCTAAGCTAAAACTCGCACTTAGAGATTTTTGCATAAAGTTTTTCTTGCTTTAGTAAATCAAGAATGCATCTAAGATGTTTCTCATGATCATTCTGATTATGAGAATAGATAAGTATGTCATCTATAAAGACAATGACAAACTTATCTAAATACGGCTTGAAGACTCTATTCATGAGATCCATGAATGCTGCAGGTGCATTTGTGAGCCCAAAAGACATCACAAGAAACTCATAGTGGTCGTATCTGGTTCTGAAAGCAATCTTTTGAACATCCTCGCTCCTAACTTTCAGTTGATGATAACCAGATCTCAAATCAATCTTCGAGAAGTAACTAGCTCCTTGCAACTGGTCAAATAAATCATCGATCCTTGGCAAAGGATAACGATTCTTGATCGTTATCTTGTTCAACTCAATGTAATCAATGCACATCCACATTGAACCGTCTTTCTTTTTAACGAACAAAATAGGAGCTCCCCAAGGCAAGGAACTAGGCTGAATAAAGCCTTTCTCTAATAGCTCATCTAGTTGAGCCTTCAGCTCCTTCATTTCAGTTGGTGCTAATCGGTATGGAGCTCTAGCTACAGGAGCAGCTCCAGGCAAGATGTCGATCCTAAACTCGACCTACCTCTCCGGGGGTAGACCGGGTAGATCTTCAGGGAACACATCTGGGTATTATGAGATGACTGGAATGTCTTCCATCTTTGGCTTTGGTTCATCAATCGTTACTTGTGCCATGTAGATGACACATCCTCTTTTCAAACACTTGGATGCCTTAAGAAGAGATACTTTCTCAGGCAATCCATAGTGTTGATCTCCACGAATTGTGAGTACTTCACCGGAAGGGGATTTAATCTCGATAAGTTTCTTATCACAGGCAATATGGGCGTGGTTATGAGCTAGCCAATCCATGCCTAAAACTATATCAAACCCCGCCAAATTCGTTGGCAAAAGATTAACAGGGATAGAATGATTCTTAATGGATATAACGCATCCATCAAGAATAGTGTAGGCTATTTCTATACTACCATCGGCCAATTCAACTTCATATGTAATATCTAGGGTTCTTAATGGTAAGTTTAGTAGTTTACTAAACTTATGATCTACAAAGCTTCTATCAGCTCCAGAATCAAACAGAACTCTAGAAAATACATCATTTACGAGAAACATACCCGTAATGACGTTCGCATCATTAACTGCTTCTCTTCCAGCTGAAAAGCTCTTGCATTAGGCTTCTTTGCCTCCCCAGGCTTTGCAGTACCCTCAGTAGTACGCTTAGGGTAGTTGATCTTTATGTGGCCTTTTTCACCACATCCAAAGCAAACAACATTCTTTAAGTCCCTACATTCATTGGACTGATAACCAGTCTTCTTGCAGATACCACACTGCTTCGACTGTTGATTTGCCGACACTGTCCCTAGTGTCGTCTCCCATAAGTTTTACAAACAGGTATATCATCCGACCTCTACTGGTTCTTATTGAACCCGAATTTTCCCTTCTTTGATTTCTGGAAGTGATCATCATCACGCTTCCTTTTCCTGTCAATCTCAGTCTTAACTGAATTCAACCTCACTTCATCCTAAGTGAGTGACAGAGATAGATCTACAGCAGATCTAAAAGTAGCAAGCTTGTATTCTTTAACCATGCCCTTGATCTCAAGTGCTAACCTACCAATAAATCGCGTAATGCGCTTAAACTCAGGTGTGATCAAATAGGGAACCAATCTGGATAGTGAGTTGTAGTTGGAAACATATTTCTGACAATCCAGATTCTTCATGGTGAGAGTCAAGAAATCAGACTCCACCTTTTCCACTTCATGAAGAGGACAATACATCTCCTTAATCAGGTCTACAAATTCGGACCACTTCATATTGTACAGGGACACTTTCCCTGTTGATTGTATCATGGCCTTCCACCATGTCAGGGCATCGCCCTTAAATGACTGAGATACATACTTGACAATGTCTTTATCAGCACAGCCACTGATGTCTACTACAGTCTCCATCTCATCGAGCCATTTCATGGCATCGATGGCTCCTTTCTCCCTCGTGAAATCTCAGCGTTTGCAAGATATGAAATATTTGTATGTGCACCCATCTTTAATAGACCGGGTTTTCTCCTTGGAAACTTGTTTAGGCTCACTCCTCTCATTTGAGGAGTAATGTGAGCTTTCAAATTTATTTGTGGAGGATGTGGGATTGTTTGGGACTTAGGATGGGTTAAACCCGATCCTTTAAAATTAGCCATGAAATTTTCCATGGCTTTGCCTACTTCAGTGCCAATAAGGGCTTGAAGGTCATTCCCTTCGCCTTCACGGGTAGCGTGTTCAATGTTACTACGCTCGTCAACAGCTCCTCTAGAGTTCTGGTTTGCCATAATTATAGAAACTTTGGGCTACAAGCCAATAATAGATGATTGCTTAGTGCAATATAATTGAATATAAATGATCATCGAATTTGATGACTTGAATAATTTATCAGCTGTGATCTCATTGGATCATAAATGCTGTAAGGCTTGGATATATATATATCCTCCACCTTTTGGATAGTGTGCTCATTGTCACATCTGCCTGAATATGATTTAACATTACATTGAATGTTAAATAAGTTTAAATATTAGCCGCAGTCTCATTGGACAATAAATGCTTATAAGGCTTGGACATATGTCCTCCACCTATTTCGGTCAATGTGCTCATTGTCACACTACCTTAATAAAATTTTAACACTTCGTTGAGTGTTAACCAAAATGATCATTGAAGTTATGTCTCAATGATTTTATAATAATACTAGCCACGATCTCATTGGATCATGTGGCTATAGGGTTTGGACATATGTCCTCTACCCTATTTGGACAGTGTACCATATGGTCACAAGTTTCATTGTCTCAATGGACAATAAAACATAGCTCATAGGCAATTCATTTTACCATCTCATTGAATGTTAAAATAGAATGATCATCGAAATTGATGATAATATTAGCCAAGATCTTATGGATCATATAGGCTTTGAGGTTTGGGATATATTCCTCCGCCTCGATGGCCAGTGTGATTCCTTATTACCACACTGCCAGAAATATTAACATTACATTGAATGCTAATATAGAATGAATGTCTTAATGGTTTGATAATATATAAATATATATTATTCTCCATATCTCATTGGACCTTAGGAATAGGGTTTGCGCATATGCCCTCCACCTCTTTGGTCAGTGTGATTTCTCATTGCCACACTGCCTTTTATCATTGCTAATTATGTGGCTTGCCATATGGCTGATCAAACCATTAAAAAGATTTTGTTGAAATTTTGAGCAGATCAATAAAGTTCGAATAAAAATTGAGACGATCACTTCAAAAAGGATGAAATGAAAATATATATAAGATAATTTCAAAATTATCATTTGAGATAACAAAAATTATAATACTTGTCCTCATAGGGACTTTTGAAATGAAATTACAATACTTGTCCGCATTGGGACTTTTGAAATTGAAATTACAATGCAATGTCCAACATGGACTCTTGGAAATTTAAATTACAAATACAAGATAAAATATAATCTTCACTCGTCCTTCTTTCCTTTGATTATCTTGGAAAGCTTCTTGAAGATCTTGCTTGTTCTTCTTTTGTTCATTTCAGGCTGTCGCTGAATCTGCTCCGCCCGCTCTAAGGCTTAATTAATAGCCTCTATTTGTTGCGGTGGTTGTGGTTGTGGTTTTGTGGCACAACAGGATACTGGTACCCAGAATTGGGATATCCAACATTTAGATAAGTAGAAGGAAATGGTGATGGATAAAGTGCATTATGCACGACCGCCTGAAGATAAGGTTCGTATGATGGCGCCAGATAATTATAATCCATTGGGGCTTGTTATGGGTGGTTTTCTGAGCCCATATCCTGGAATTATATCCTGACTTTATTATTTCTGATTGTGGTCAGGATACCGGATCCGGATATTGGTAACATCCTGATGCAGTATCCTGGCAGTTACTAAATATTCACTTGCAGGTCATGGCTGCAGGATCATAACGTTCATGTGGACTCATTCTCCTGACGACTCGCTCTAATCAGTTGGGAAATGGACGTTGAAGCCAAAAGAACAGGTCTCTAACGTTCAAAAGGGAATATTCTGGAGCATCCCTAGTTTATAGGAGAATTAGTTTGATATTTGTAACTATAAATAGAAGGTCAGATCGTAGGAACACACACATTACTTTCTGCTCTCGAACTCTTACTTCTTTTTCTTGCAATCACGCACTAACACTCTACACTTACAATCATTGTACCACTTAGCATCGATCTGAGCCTTATCCTGCACTATATCATGAACATTCAAGTAATAAGAAGAACAAGGCAGCTGACGATTGTCAGCTCCCGAGGTTTTATGCCGGAGATCTAGATTGATCAAGGGATTTCCTCGTATATCCTGTGTCCATTTTTACTTTTTCAGCTCATTGTTTGATTATTGATATAGTTTCATATCCTGAGACTATATCCTGAAACTGTTTTTGCAAACGAACAAACCAACATGTTTTTCACAAGCATTGCTAGCACACTACCTCACAAACTAATTGATCACTTAATTGCTTCGGTAATTTTTGACCAAAATAATTTGGCGCCCAACGTGGGGCAAGTGGTGCTATTTCTACTAAAAGCTTTGTTAAAATCACTACTTGGCTTCTTATTTTCAAAACTTTTTGCACAACTATTTTTAATGGCTTCGAAATCAAACATGAGCTCTTTTACCATGCCTGCTACAACCTCTGCCACAACCGGTTCAGTGCTTCCACCACCTCCACAGATGCAAGCTTCTTCACAGGCTCAAGCTCCTCCAAGGAGGGTTGAGACTCACATATCCCGAGACACTGTTCCTGCTCAAAATGTCCACAGATCTGGTGTCCCAGGGAGAACTCCTGTTATGGCTTCTAATGATGAAATTCTAACTTTGTTTGGTAGTATACAGGATTAGATGAAGCAACAGCAGGAAACTAACCAGATGATAATAAGATAAATACATCTCTTGAAGTATAACTCCAAGAGACCTGCTGAGGATACTGTTACTCCCTTGCAGCCCAGAACGCTGAGCAGTGTATACTGAGGATAGTCAGGACAATGTTATGCCCAGTCATTCCCAAGGCAATACTCCTGAAATACCCTCAACAGCCAGGATATCGACTGTCAGGGGACCAGGATATGCTTAGGGATATGGCCAGAACCTCAAACTGGTAACGTATCTAATAATGTAAATCCTCTTGCTACTAACAGTCTTGGATCTTTGCAGGATACAGGTGTCACATCGGCACTCTCTATAGAGCTTCAGAAGCTGAAGGATATGATATCCAGTGTACTTGGGGTTGTGCAGCATGTACTGGAAGTATCCTAGGACAGTCACAGGATATCCCAGTTTGCATATCCTCTATGTGATGCTGAAATTCCAAAAAGATTTCAAACTCCCAATATGAATCTTTATGACGGGACCACAGATCCTGAGGAGCATATTGCTTAGTATAGGGAGAGGATGGAGATTAACCCTATTCCTCCAGAACTTAAGGAAGCATGCCTCTGCAAGGGCTTCGGCTCTACTCTAACAGGATTAGCCTTAAAATGGCTCTTAAACGTTCCATCTCATTCAATTACATCATTTGCTCATTTGGTTAATTTGTTTAATAGTCAATTTTCTTGCAGTAGAAGTTTTGAAAAACTAACCAGTGACCTCTACATGATAACTCAGGGTCCTCAAGAATCCTTAATAAACTATGTGAACAAATTTCGAAGGGAATCCTTGGATATCCCACACCTTGACGTTGCCACAACTGTACATGCATTCAAGATGGGATTGCAAAAGGATTCCCAATTTTATCAAGATCTTGTGATGAATCCTTGTAGGAACCTGGACGAAGCTCGAAATAGGGCTTTGAGATATATCAGAATTGAAGACGATAAGAAATTGCAAGGGAGGATGAATTCATCCTCGACAAATGAGTCAACGAACAGGAAGTCGAAATCCTCATACAAACCATACTGCTCTAGGCCGCATGGTAAAATGACAGCAAGAAAGTGAGTGCTGTTGAGAATGAGGATATCGAAGAATATCCTGAATTGTCAGAATATTGTTTCTCTGTTAATATACCCGAACTAATGTATGCTATGCAGGGTTTGGGAGATAAAGCGAGGTGGCCAAGGAAGAACCAGCAAAAGGCAGATTGGAAGGATAAATCCAAGTAGTGTGCCTTCCATGAGGATTTTGGACATGTGACGGAAGATTGCATAGCCCCGAGGAAGGAAATAAGCTACCTATTAAGCAAGGGATATTTGAAAGATCTTCTGGGCAGAAAGAAGAATAAGGGTCAGGATACTGAGAAGGATCCTGAACGAGCAGCATCACCTCCTCCAGATGCCTAGATAATCAACTTCATAGCCGGAGGGTCCGATATATGTGGAATCTCTTACTCTGCAGCAAAGAGACATGCCAAGGAGGCTAGGGAAGAAAGGGGGGACAAGCCGACAAGGATGACAACTCTTACAACTGACAAAGTGATAACGTTTGATAGCGATGACCGGGATAGCATTCAGGATCCTCATCACGATGGTTTGGTAATCACTTTATATATTGCTAATCATTTTGTATACAGGATACTGGTGGACAACGGCAGCTCGGTCAACATCATCCAGTTGGAAACCCTGAAGAGAATGAACATCCCTCAAACGGAGATCACTTCAAAATCCACTGTGCTTGTAGGGTTCAGTGGAGAGGCAAAGAACACTGTTGGAGAAATAAAACTGCCTGTGTATGTTGAGGGAGTGAATTCAATGCAATGATTCTGTGTAATGGATTCACTGTCCTGTTACAATATTATATTAGGCAGGCCATGGATTCACGATATGAAGGCTGTGCCATCAACCTATCATCAGTGCATTAAGACCCCTAATCCTTGGGGGTTAGTTAAAGTGGAAAGCGATCAACAAGAGGCAAAGGAATGTTACTCCTCTTCGATGAAAGCTTCAACAAAGTCCAAAGCAGGATAGCAATTAAAGATACGAGCCCAGGATGTCATGGAAGCCTCAGAGCAGGATGTTAAGAAAATTATCCTGGATCAGGATAACCCAGATATCTCGGTGCTTGTAGGAGCTAATATCCCTCAGGATATTGAGAATCAGCTTACTAATTTTCTAAAATGCAGGATGTCCACGTTCGCATGGAAGCATGAGGACATGACAGGTATTTCAAAAGATATTATAACTCACAAGCTTGGGATTAACAGGTCTTTCAAGCCCGTTCAGCAAAAGAGAAGGAAATTTGCTCCTGAAAGAAACGCAATCATACACGAAGAGGTTGAAAGGTTATTGAAGTCCAAGATGATTAGGGAAGTCAAATTCCCCAAATGGCTAGCAAACGTGGTCATGGTTCAAAAGAAGAATGGGAAATGGAGAGTTTGTGTAGATTACACAGACCTCAACAAAGCATGTCCTAAAGATCCATTCCCCTTTCCTCATATAGACTCGATGGTAGATGCAACCGCCGGTCAAGAAATGCTGACCTTTATGGATGCATCCTCAGGATTCCAGCAAATCCAAATGGAGCCATCCGATCAAGAAGATACAACTTTCATGACACCAACAGGTATTTATTGTTATACTGCCATGCCTTTCGATTTGAAAAATGCAGGTGCAACGTATCAGAGACTGGTGAATATGATGTTTAAAGACAAACTGGGGACACCATGGAGGTGTATATTGATGATATGGTGGTAAAGTCCAAGAAGGCGGAGGATCATCTCAAGGATCTTGAATGTGCCTTCAATATCCTGGACCAATACAATATGAAGCTGAATCCTGCTAAGTGCCATTTCGGAGTGGGGGCAGGAAATTTTTTAGGATATATGGTGACTAAGAGGGGAATAGAAGCAAGTCCAGAACAGATTAAAGCTATCCTGGATATCAAATCACCATCCAACATGAAAGATGTGCAAAGATTAACAGGACGAGTAGCGGCATTGAACAGGTTCATATTAAGATCTTCAGAGAAATGCAAGGAATTCTATGATATCCTGAAGAAGAATAAAAAATTTGAATAGGGAGAAAGACATGAAGCTGCCCTACAAGGATTGAAGCAGTATCTTTCAAGTGCACCTCTGCTGATGAAGCCCGAGGACGGTGAACTCTTATCCCTGTATCTTGCAGTATCAGGGAGTGCAGTAAGTGCCGTTCTGGTAAAGGATCATGAAGGTCAGCAGTATCATGTTTATTATGTCAGTAAAAGTATGTTAGATGCTGAAATTAGATATTCACACTTAGAAAAATTGATATTAGCCCTAGTTATGGCATCAACTAAGCTTAGACATTATTTTGAGACACATAGGATTCATGTTAAAACTAATTATCCTGTTAAAAATGTGCTTAAGAAACCTGAGATATCGGGTAGGATGGCTAAGTGGTCCGTAAAACTAAGTGCATACGATTTAGTGTATGAACCTAGAAATGCTATAAAGTCTCAGGCTTTAGCAGACTTTATGGCTGATTTTAGTAGTGACATTCAAAATGAAGTTGACCTAGAAGTACAACAACTAGGTGAGAATTCAGAATCTTGGACAATGTATACTGATGGTGCATCTAATGTAAGAGGTGTAGGATTAGGTATACTACTAAAATCGCCACAGGGGGACATATTACCCCAGGCAATTAGATGTGAATTTCCTTCTATTAATAATGAAGCAGAGTATGAAGCTCTGATTGCAAGATTAGAATTGCATTGGAATATGAATATTAAATGTTTGCAAGTGTATGTTGATTCATTGTTAATCACTAACCATTTCAATGGATCCTATGCAGTCAAAGGTGAAAGGTTAATCGAATATCTTGAAATTGTCAAAAAATTAGCAGGATATTTCAAAGTTTTTACACTTGAACAGGTACCAATAGAGGATAATGCTGAGGCAGATGCTCTGGAAAATCTAGGGTCTGCAGTCAGGATACCGGAAGGAACTCGGATACCAATACTACATATCCTATATCCTACGATGGATCTCTTCAAGTCTCAGGATAAGGAGGTAGCAAGTGTCCGGGATCCTGGTAATGAATATCCTGAAGAGAATCCTAAATCCTGGACGGCTCCAATTATGAAATACCTCAAAGAAGGAGACATCCCAAAGGATGAGAATCCTATGGCTTTCAAGATGAAGGTATCTCGTTTCACAATTATAAATAATGTTTTGTATAAGAAGTCTCTTGAAGGACCATACCTAAGATGCCTGGAGGATCCTGAAACCAAGGAGGTACTTCAGGATATACATGAAGGGGATTGTGGTAACCATACTGGGGGCATATCATTGTTCTCGAATGTGTTAAGAACGGGATACTACTGGACGGCTATGAGAAAGGATGCTGCAGAATATGCTCGAAAATGTGATGTATGTCAAAGGCACAACAATATACTACATCAGCCTGCTAAGCCATTATATCCTATCGTATCCCCTTGGCCATTCATGAAATGGGGTATGGATATAGTGGGGAAACTCCCAAAAGCTCCAGGAGGAAAAGTTTTTATGCTGGCAATGACAGATTATTTCTCTAAGTGGGTCGAAGCCGAATCCTTTGTCCAAGTCAGGGATCAAGAAGTGGTATCCTTCATAAAGAGGAATATCCTGACAAGATTTGGGGTACCAGCTGAGATAATTTTTGATAATGGCTCTCAGTTCATCAGCAAAAGAACTACTGATTTTTGCAAAAGTTGGGGAATCAAGATGATCACATCAACTCCAGTACATCCTCAAGCAAATGGACGGGCAGAATCCTCGAACAAGATAATTGTCAACAACTTAAAGAAGAGGTTAGGTGCTAAAAAAGGAAGATGGGCAGAAGAACTACCATTTGTCCTATGGGCTGATAGGACAACTGTGAAGAATGCTACTGGGCAAACCCCATTTTCTTTGGTGTTTAGGGCAGAAGCCGTGATCCCAACAGAAATGGTGATACCTACCGCCAGATCAAGCCTACGGGATCCTGAGTCGAATCATGAAGTCTTATGTCAAGAGTTGGATACTATTGCCGAAACAAGAGATGCGGAAAAACTAAGGATGGTAGCATATCAAAAAAGGATATCCAAATCATATAACAAGAATTTAAGGACCAGAAGATTTCAAGTTGGAGACTGGGTGTTGAGGAAAGCTTTTCAGAATACAACCAACCCTGCCGATGGAAAATTAGCTCCAAAATGAGAAGGACCCTATTAAATTGAATCAGAATTTGGGAAATGAGCATACCGACTCAAGAATATGGAAGGGGATATGTTGCAAAGATCCTGGAATGCTATACACCTTAAAGCCTATTTCAAGTGAGTTTAAAATTTAATTTCTAACTCAGGATGGTATGGATTCTACTTCTTTTTGATATGTCTATTTAATTTATTATTCTTTGAAACCCAATACTGACTTAAGCATCGGAGGGTTGTTAGCCAAGCTAACTGTGACACCTGGGTCACTGCGACCATCAAACAAATACCAAGCCAATGAAATATTGTATTTCATACTTGGGATCTGTATAAATATGTGTATCTTTTGCACATATCAATTTTTGTTCGATTTCAAGCTTTAAATCACTTTCTGGAAGGTTATACGCGCACTGATGCGTAAATATAACCAGTTTAATGCAACGAACACTCCGGAATAGTGAAATAGGCTTAACATACCTTAAATAACCTTTATATAACTTAGAAATAAGTTTTGAAGGCTTTGGTATGGCAAAATCAAGTTAAATCGCTTACAGGGACTAAACTTGACAAACTGCGAAAGTATGCCAATTTGAACTGTAAAAAACATTCCTGAACATGACCATAAGTTAAACACACCTTAAATATCCTTTATATAGCATAGAAATAGGCTTTGAGGGGTTCGGTGTGCTAAAATAAACTTTTGGGTCATTCAGGGACTAAAAGTGTCAAAAAGTGCATAAGTTTGCACTTTCGCGCATAACTTACGTTCTGAATACATCCGGACATCCAAAAATTTATGTAAGCACTAAAATATTTTATTTTAGTGTTTGGCATGAGAAAAATCCATTCGTCGCTCAATTTGGATCGTTTTTCGCGCTTGTGCGCACTCCGTCGTATTTAACCGAACAACGCAATCGTACTGCCAAAGGAACCGACATCCGAGATATTTTTTAGCACATTTTAACTTCCCTATACTTTAACATCATTTTGGAGCTTGAAATTGGGTTTGACGGGTGTTAGAAGTGCCAAAACACGACGATACGCGCACAGGTGCCTGTTCTGCCATTTTCGAAAGTTTCAGGCCTGCAAGGTCCTTACGGACCTCAACATTATTAGTGTTGAGGTCCGTAAGCAGGGGCCAGATGCAGCAACTTTTTTTTAACAGCCTGTTTCTAGCCCTTAAACACCCCAAAGGCCAATGCCACTTGTCAATAACTGGTAGTGGGGGCAAAATGAGCTACAATAACATTCCGACAAGTGTACGGGTGAGATCAAGGCACGTTATTCGATAAACGATCCTAACGGTTGTCCATTTACTATAAATACCCACCTCAACTTCACTCATTCCTCACAAATCTGATCAAAAGTGCTCTAAGTTGAAGCAAATCACTTCATACCTGAGCTACTCGATCAAGATTTACTAGCGGGGACCCTTTGTAAGTGTTCCTTCGTTCTTTTATCGCTTTTCTAGTCCAAAAGTCGAACTATGTTTGACTTTCTGCATTGACCAGTTTATGGTCGATGCGAAGTTCATTTGAACTTCATAACATGAGCGTGATCACGATGGTTATAGTCCCTAGTGACTATACCTACTGATTACCACGTTATCTTGGCTCAGTGACGAGTCGTAGTTTCGGCCAAAATGCGTGTTATTGCGTATTTTGCAACCAAACTACTCTTAGGTATCAAAACCGTTTGTTTTGATACCAAACCTGTTTTCTAAACTTAGTTAAGCATGTTTTAACATGCTTAGCTCGTCGCTTTTAGTTTAGTGCTTATATAGGGTCGTAAGGTAAGCAATCTAAACAATCGCTTATACTTTCGAACCCGACCCGTTTGGTCGATCATTAGGATCCGACCAAACACATTAGGTGACCATAGTATATAGGGAATAACCTTCCGAGGTTATACCTTATGGTCGCTTCGTTAAGTAGTTGTATGATAGGTAGTTTATATGCCTTAGGTAAATTACCAAAATACCCTTTTCATGTGTAATTGGTAATTAAGCATATGTAATCTAAACTTTCATCACTTAACTGATTATGTAACATAATTAAACATGTTAGGCATATAATACTTGTCATAGGACTAGTTAGGCGAACGCGTTTTACGCGAACGACGCGTTAAAGTAGCATAAGATACCTAAACGGGTCGTAATGGGTCGTAAGCACTTAGGTTAGGTTTCATCTTAGTTTGTAGACTTGTTAAACCATATTACATGAGTTCCCATAGTCATTTGGTTTATGAGCCCTCATTCTATCCGATCCTCTGATATAGGTCCGGTTTATTAACATAGTCACCTATATTAGGTGCCGTTTGATTCCGTGATCTCTAGCATTGCTTGGTGGTTATCTTAGGACTTCTGAGCAATCTCAAGTGAGTACATAGACCCCTCTTTTACTATTTTCCAAACTGTTTTGGGGTGAAACACATGTGCCTACTTGTTACTTTCATGCTTTCCTATTTTCACATCATATACTTGCTATGTTCAATAGTACATTTATAGTACATGATTTCGATACATTTTATGCTATGTATGCCCATTGTGTGCATACTTAGTACATCACTTTACAATACATTTTATGCTATGTATGCCCATTGTGTGCATACTTAGTACATCACTTTACAATACATTTCATGCTATGTACGCCCATTGTGTGCATACTTAGTACATGGTTTTACATTACACTTATGCTATGTATGTCCATTACGTGCATACTTAGTACATTGTTTTACATTGCATTTCTGTTGCATATGCTCATCCAGCATATGAACACATTATACTACATTTTGAACCGTTGTAACCATTTGACTATGTGAACCGTCGTAACCCTTTGATTATATGAACCGTTTGTAACTATTGAACCGTGTGAACCAGTAGTATCTGTTGACATGATTTACATTTGACAATAGACATTTGACTATACATAAACATTTCTACAATTGTTAAACATTTCATCTTGATGGTTTGGTTTGAGTAAGTGATTTAAGTAACGAGGCGTATGTAATATGATACAAGCACGGTGGATACGCCGCTGGTACTTCCTATATATAAGTGTTTGTATGGTATCACATATTGTAGCGTTATTTGAATCATTTCAATTTGAGACATATAACATTTTATACAAATAACATACTTTTCACAAGACATTGATTTACAAACAACTTATCTAATACAAACTCATTTTACATGGTTATTCATTTAACCATACATTATTCTCTTATTTATACATCTCATCTGATCTTATCGTTTTTCAAATGATTTACAAGACAAAGCAAATTACAAGGTTCATGACTAAACATTTTCTCACACATAAGTCATGAATTCTGTTTTCACAAAACCTATGTATCTCACAGGCATTTTTATGCTGACGTACCTATTTTCACATGTGTTTTCAGGAGATGATGCATAGGACTTATCAAGACATACTTAGGCGGACCTGTGCCTTAGTGACTTAAAACGAGACAAGAACTAGTTAATTTATGTTATGTACTCTTTAGTTCTTGTTTAAAACAATGTAAACTTTCATGTTTGATTAATAAAACGAAACTTCAATTGCCATGGATTTGAAAGAATTAATTCTGTTACAACACTCCCCGACGTTTCCGCCACGTTTTGTATGTTCTACGTGGTCGGGGTGTGACAAAAAAGTTGGTATCAGAGCCAATGGTTATAGGGAATTAGGTTATTAGTAATACTTTGACCTAGTCTATAACCTTCCTAGGACCCTAACGCGAGTTTACTTGCGTTTAGTCATAAAACAATACCGTCACCTATCCTTAGGCGACGACCACAACAAGAACATAAATTTCAAAACCGCTTTGAAAACTAATCATCTGTTCTAGGATGATTGATTACTAGGTTTTGAACCCTCTATTGTAAGGTTTTGAACCCTCTGTTATTAGGTTTTGAACCCCTTTGAGTTTTCAAAATCTCGTCAAAGTTTTGGGTCCTAAATAGTGTGAACACGTGCAAACTGGAAGAGTGAATGCCTGTACCCTGGGTTTTCTGTCTAAGGCTAGAGTGTTCGTACAAATCCACATAATCGGACCAGTCACTCTTACCTGGGAACTCTTGGGGTGAGTGTCCACTTATAGGCGAGCATGTCTTCGCAATACACTATGAGGATCTATTTACTTTGATTCAGCCTTTGTGTTGTTTGTTTGCTTTGGGGTTCAAACAAATGACCATCAACCATGATTTTGGTCGGTAATTGTAACATCCTATTCTTACCCAATGCCATTTCATTTGTTTTCTTTCATGTTTTCCTCTTTTAGAATGCCTTCTCGACGCGAAAACCAGATAGCGACTGCCGAACTGGCAGAAATCATTGCGCAGCAAATGGCTGCTCAATTCCCAAACCTCTTTGCTCAATGGAACCAAGCCAACAACAACAACAATGGTCCATGCAATTTCAAGAGTTTTAACTCGGCTAAACCACTCAAGTTTAGTGGTTCTGAGGGAGCGACTGGGCTTCTTCAATGGTTCGAGAGCATTGAGAATATTTTCTGCCACGTGTAGTGTCCTGACAATCGCAAGGTCGAGTTTTCTTCGAGTGTGTTCCAGAAGAGGGCCCTTACGTGGTGGAACGGGGTTATGAGAGATCGTGGTGCAGAAGTTGCTCTAGCACAGACATGGGCTGAACTTAGGGCCCTCATGATGAGGGAATTCTGTCCTCGTCACGAGATCAGGGCCTTGGAAAGGGAATTTGACGATCTTACGCAAGATAGCGGTGAGCATCGAGCCTACACGGACCGTTATGAGGAGTTAAGTCTGTTATGCCCAAACATGGTCACGCCTTTGGATAAGGCAATCGAAAAGTACATTGATGGCCTCCCTGACTCAATACAAGACATTGTGACTGGTAGCAACCCTACTACTGTTAGACAGGCCATTGAGCTATCTGCAACCTTGACTGAATCAAAGATCAGGAAAGGTAAACTTTTCTGAAAAGGTGACAAGAAACCGGTCGAGGAATCGAACCCAATCGAGGAATCAAAGACCATGGATGAACAGACTGGATCCCCTAAGAAGTCAAAGAACCGAAAGGCTTCTCAGAACTTCGCCATGGTTACTCACAATGATCAAGCCGTCCCCAACAAACCAGCTCAACCCCCTGCTAGGAAGCCATATAATGGAACTGCACCCTTGTGCAACCAATGTAGCCTCCATCATCATGCCAATGTAAAGTGCCGCAAATGCCAAACTTGTGGACTTATAGGCCATACAGCAAGAGTTTGCCCAGCTGCAGCTGCACCAAACCAAGCTGGCAACAATCCTGCTCAAGGTCGTTTTCTACCAGGTTCTTGCTTCAACTGTGGCGAGATGGGTCATTTCCGAAGAAATTGCCCAAAGCTTGCTAATGCAAATCCAGCACAGGGATGAGCATCTGACTGACTAGAAGACAACATCGTTTAGAAATAATCACGTCTTATGTATTATTTTCTTTTGTTGTCAAGGTCCAAGAAACAGTTGTTATCGTTGTTTATAAATAAATCTTTTATTTACATTGCAATGTATTTATGTGCTTATGTGTTCCCTTCTATGTTTTTGGTGTAATCCAAGTTTTTGTTATCTAGAGTCCTTAATGGACTTCTACGTTGTAGTTAAGTCCCTTGGGTTATAAAGTACTACTCCATAATTAGACCCCTTGAGTGGTCTAGTTAAACAGATTGATCCAAAAATCTGGTTAGGAACATCATGTGATGATATAACTGAAAGGACTCCTTGGTGGCCAAATTAAAAAGATCATTTGTCAATCTAATTAAAAGTACCCTATGGTAGTCTAGTCACCCTCATCACAGGTTTGTTTTTCTTCCCATAAACATTACAAAGCAAACTGTGCGGACTGTGCAAGGAATTACGTAATTATGGATGCATACATAATTATGGAATTTAGTGCACAGAAACCACAGCGAGCTTTGTCATATGCCTAGAAGTTAACTCTATTCATTTCCGTTTCTGAGGAAGCACCCGTTGAAAATGACTCCGTTTGTTCATTTTCGTTTCTGAAGATTGTCCGTTGAGGAAATGAATATCCGTTTGATTATCCTTTTCATTTCCATTTCTGAGGAAGCACCCGTTGAAAATGACTCCGTTTGTTCATTTTCGTTTCTGAAGATTGTCCGTTGAGGAAATGAATATCCGTTTGATTATCCTTTTCATTTCCGTTTCTGAGGAAGCACCCGTTGAAAATGACTCCGTTTGTTCATTTTCGTTTCTGAAGATTGTCCGTTGAGGAAATGAATATCCATTTGATTATCCTTTTCATTTCCATTTCTGAGGAAGCACCCGTTGAAAATGACTCTGTTTGTTCATTTTTGTTTCTGAAGATTGTCCGTTGAGGAAATGAATATCCGTTTGATTATCCTTTTCATTTCCATTTCTGAGGAAGCACCCGTTGAAAATGACTCCGTTTGTTCATTTTCATTTCTGAAGATTGTCCGTTGAGGAAATGAATATCCGTTTGATTATCCTTTTCATTTCCATTTCTGATGAAGCACCCGTTGAAAATGACTCCGTAAGTTCATTTTTCGTTTCTGAAGATTGTCCGTTGAGGAAATGAATATCCGTTTGTTTCTCCTTTTCATTTCCATTTCTGATGAAGCACCCGTTGAAAATGACTCCGTAAGTTCATTTTTCGTTTCTGAAGATTGTCCGTTGAGGAAATGAATATCCGTTTGTTTCTCCTTTTCATTTTCATTTCTGATGAAGCACCCGTTGAAAATGACTCCGTAAGTTCATTTTACATTTCTGAAGATTGTCCGTTGAGGAAATGAATCCCCGTTTGTTTATTCCTTCATTTCCGCTTCTGAAGAATACTCGTTGAGGAAAATGACTCCGTCTGTTCATTTTCGTTCTGAAGAATGTCTGTTAAGGAAATGACAGGATTATGCCTTGTATATCTGGTGGTTACTTGACACAAATTCACAGATGGACTCCTACGAATAAATTTCGGGACGAAATTTGCAAAAGTAGGGGAGACTGTGACACCTGGGTCACTGCGACCATCAAAAAAATACCAAGCCAATGAAATATTGTATTTCATACTTGGGATCTGTATAAATATGTGTATCTTTTGCACATATCAATTTTTGTTCGATTTCAAGCTTTAAATCACTTTCTAGAAGGTTATACGCGCACTGATGCGTAAATATAACCAGTTTAATGCAACGAACACTCCGGAATAGTGAAATAGGCTTAACATACCTTAAATACCCTTTACATAACTTAGAAATAAGTTTTGAAGGCTTTGGTATGGCAAAATCAAGTTAAATCGCTTACAGGGACTAAACTTGACAAACTGCGAAAGTATGCCAATTTGAACTGTAACAAACATTCCGAAACATGACCATAAGTTAAACACACCTTAAATATCCTTTATATAGCATAGAAATAGGCTTTGAGGGGTTCGGTGTGCTAAAATAAACTTTTGGGTCATTCAGGGACTAAAAGTGTCAAAAAGTGCATAAGTTTGCACTTTCGCGCATAACTTACGTTCTGAATACATCCGGACATCCAAAAATTTATGTAAGCACTAAAATATTTTATTTTAGTGTTTGGCATGAGAAAAATCCATTCGTCGCTCAATTTGGATCGTTTTTCGCGCTTGTGCGCATTCCGTCGTATTTAACCGAACAACGCAATCGTACGGCCAAACGAACCGACATCCGAGATATTTTTTAGCACATTTTAACTTCCCTATACTTTAACATCATTGTGGAGCTTGAAATTGGGTTTGACGGGTGTTAGAAGTGCCAAAACACGACGATACGCGCACAGGGGCCTGTTCTGCCATTTTCGAAAGTTTCAGGCCAGCAAGGTCCTTACGGACCTCAACATTATTAGTGTTGAGGTCCATAAGCAGGGGCCAGATGCAGCAACTTGTTTTTAACAGCCTGTTTCCAGCCCTTAAACACCCCAAAGGCCAATGCCACTTGTCAATAACTGGTGGTGTGGGCAAAATGAGCTACCATAACATTCCGACAAGTGTACGGGTGAGATCAAGGCACGTTATTCGATAAACGATCCTAACGGTTGTCCATTTACTATAAATACCCACCTCAACTTCACTCATTCCTCACAAATCAGATCAAAAGTGCTCTCAGTTGAAGCAAATCACTTCATACCTGAGCTACTCGATCAAGATTTACTAGCGGGGACCCTTTGTAAGTGTTCCTTCGTTCTTTTATCGCTTTTCTAGTCCGAAAGTCGAACTATGTTTGACTTTCTGCATTGACCAGTTTATGGTCGATGCGAAGTTCGTTTGAACTTCATAACGTGAACGTGATCACGATGGTTATAGTCCCTAGTGACTATACCTACTGATTACCACGTTATCTTGGCTCAGTGACGAGTCGTAGTTTCGGCCAAAATGCGTGTTATTGTGTATTTTGCAACCAAACTACTCTTAGGTATCAAAACCGTTTGTTTTGATACCAAACCTGTTTTCTAAACTTAGTTAAGCATGTTTTAACATGCTTAGCTCGTCACTTTTAGTTTAGTGCTTATATCGGGTCGTAAGGTAAGCAATCTAAACAATCGCTTATACTTTCGAACCCGACCCGTTTGGTCGATCATTAGGATCCGACCAAACACATTAGGTGACCATAGTATATATGGAATAACCTTCCGAGGTTATACCTTGTGGTCGCTTCGTTAAGTAGTTGTATGATAGGTAGTTTATATGCCTTAGGTAAATTACCAAAATACCCTTTTCTTGTGTAATTGGTAATTAAGCATATGTAACCTAAACTTTCGTCACTTAACTGATTATGTAACATAATTAAACATGTTAGGCATATAATACTTCTCATAGGACTAGTTAGGCGAACGCATTTTACGCGAACGACGCGTTAAAGTAGCATAAGATACCTAAACGGGTCGTAATGGGTCGTAAGCACTTAGGTTAGGTTTCATCTTATATGTAGACTTGTTAAACCATATTACATGAGTTCCCATACTCATTTGGTTTACGAGCCCTCATTCTATCCAATCCTCTGATATAGGTCCGGTTTATTAACATAGTCACCTATATTAGGTGCCGTTTGATTCCGTGATCTCTAGCATTGCTTGGTTGTTATCTTAGGACTTCTGAGCAATCTCAAGTGAGTACATAGACCCCTCTTTTACTATTTTCCAAACTGTTTTGGGGTGAAACGCATGTGCCTACTTGTTACTTTCATGCTTTCCTATTTTCACATCATATACTTGCTATGTTCAATAGTACATTTATAGTACATGATTTCGATACATTTTATGCTATGTATGCCCATTGTGTAAATACTTAGTACATCACCTTACAATACATTTTATGCTATGTATGCCCATTGTGTGCATACTTAGTACATCACTTTACAATACATTTCATGCTATGTACGCCCATTGTGTGCATACTTAGTACATTGTTTTACATTACACTTATGCTATGTATGTCCATTACGTGCATACTTAGTACATTGTTTTACATTGCATTTCTGTTGCATATGCTCATCCAGCATATGAACACATTATACTACATTTTGAACCGTTGTAACCATTTGACTATGTGAACCGTCGTAACCCTTTGATTATATGAACCGTTTGTAACTATTGAACCGTGTGAACCAGTAGTATCTGTTGACATGATTTACATTTGACAATAGACATTTGACTATACATAAACATTTCTACAATTGTTAAACCTTTCATCTTGATGGTTTGGTTTGAGTAAGTGATTTAAGTAACGAGGCGTATGTAATATGATACAAGCACGGTGGATACGCCGCTGGTACTTCCTATATATAAGTGTTTGTATGGTATCACATATTGTAGCGTTATTTGAATCATTTCAATTTGAGACATATAACATTTTATACAAATAACATACTTTTCATAAGACATTGATTTACAAACAACTTATCTAATACAAACTCATTTTACATGGTTATTCATTTAACCATACATTATTCTCTTATTTATACATATCATCTGATCTTATCGTTTTTCAAATGATTTACAAGACAAAGCAAATTACAATGTTCATGACTAAACATTTTCTCAAACATAAGTCATGAATTCTGTTTTCACAAAACCTATGTATCTCACAGGCATTTTTATGCTGACGTACCTATTTTCACATGTGTTTTCAGGAGATGATGCATAGGACTTATCAAGACATACTTAGGCGGACCTGTGCCTTAGTGACTTAAAACGAGACAAGAACTAGTTAATTTATGTTATGTACTCTTTAGTTCTTGTTTAAAACAATGTAAACTTTCATGTTTGATTAATAAAACGAAACTTCAATTGCCATGGATTTGAAACAATTAATTCTGTTACAATACTCCCCGATGTTTCCGCCACGTTTTGTATGTTCTACATGGTCGGGGTGTGACACTAACACCCACCTTAGTCTAATGGTGTTTTGCAGAATATGCTTCGGGATGTTACTCCAGGATATATACTCAAGATAAATCGAAAGATTACAGGATTGGCCCCCTCTCTCATGTTTAAGGGATCCTAATCCATTCAAAGGTTTAAAAGTATTCACCTTTCTCTCGAATTGGGTTTAAACACCCCGCCTGGAGCGCAAGTTATCCAGGAATAGTTCAAGATAGCGAGACTAGTTCATGTAAAAGTGGCTGACAATTTTGTTATTATTGGCTATATCCTGGATCCTAAAGGTACATGAGGATTGATCACCCTCTCTCACGAAAGGGTATTTTCATACTCTCTAAGGTTTAAAGGTATTCACCTTTCTAAGTCTTGGAGTTTATACACTCCCGCCTGTAGCACACGAAAATAAGGGTTTATCCCCAGGATATTTAGGGTTTATTCCTAGAATGTTAAGGATCTATCTCCAGGATACTTGGGGTTTATCCCTAGTAACACTAAAGTTATTTACAAATGTGACATCAATTGTGATTGTGTTGACACACATTCTTTTCTAGATAAAAAAAGTTACTAAGTACTCAAGTATGCTGTGCACTGTGCAATTTCCTGCACAGACAAGGGACATCCATGTTGGGCACATTGCAAATGGTTCGAGGAATGAGATTGAGATCAATTTCCTAAGTGTTCCTGACAGGGGACATCCATGATGGAAAATTGCAAATGGTTCGAAGGATGAAGTCGGAATCTATTTCCTAAATGTTTCTGGTATGGTTTTTCATTTTCAAATTTTAAATGCCTTATCTAAATGACCTAAGTTTTTAGAGTCATGTTTGACAAAGTTTTAATGGAGTGTTTCTGATAAAGGTACTAAACATAATATCAATATCCTGACCATGATATTTAGTCAGAATATTCAGAGCATAGTTTTCGAAATAAAGAGGAAACAATTTATGAAAATTTTAAATAAAATACACAAAGTATAACTTTCAAAAGTAAATATACGACAACAGTGGATAAGTTAGAAAGTTAGTTTATTATTAACATACCAAAAGATTGCATTTTTGGCTTCATCTCAAAACGAGACCCATCCACCAAAAATGCAATTAAGTTTCAAAAGCATATTCACAGTGATGACCAAGGGCTTCGTCCTGAAACTCAGGATCCCTCCACCTTTGGCCATCATATTATCTAAGCGCAGGAAAGTAAATTGTTTGACATGAAAGTAAAATTGTTCAACAAGAGACAATCAACCATCGGACATAAAAAAAGTGGGCTCCGGCCTAGGCATAAACATCCTTCATCGCCCACTTCGCTGCCTTTAAGCAGCAGCACCTCCATCAACCATAGCTTCATCACCAGCATCCGGTCCAGGATCCGCCCCTGCATCATTGTCAGCATCACCGCCAGCATCAACCGCCTTGTCAGCCGCCTTAGAAGACTCTTCACCCGCAGGCTTTGCAGGATATTCCACAGGAGCACTGCAGAGATCCTTCAATTTCATCTCCCAGGCTTCAATGGTCCAAGTTGGGCATTCAAAGACCGCAACCTTGGCTTCATAGGCCATCTTCAACCTAGCCTGGAGGAGGGAAATCACAACGGAGCTCATGAGGCCTTCCCTGTAGGAGACCATATCTTGCTCGTGCTGAGCTTGGACAGCGTCAAGCTTTGCCTGAGCCTCCTGAGTGGACTTCTTCATAGCTGCTTGATGCTCCTGGGTCATCGCCTTGAATTTGTCTTCATAATGCTGTGACTTGGCGATGGCAATCATCCCCTGATCGGTGATGGTGACTTTGGCCTTCTTCAGCTTGGCCTCCAGCATCTTGTTAACCCCACAAGCTTCCTCGTACAAATGCATCAGGTGCTCAAGGACCTACAATAAAAAACACAGGTATCAATATGTATAAACTAACCAGGATATCGGTGCAGCATATATGTGCAATATGTATAAACTAACCAGGATATCGGTGCAGCATATATGTATAAACTAAACACATGTATCAATATGAATCCACTGGCTTCAACAAATCCATGATTCTCATTAGGAAAGGTCTCGGGGATAGCAGGAGAGTCTGTTTCCTTCCTTTTACGGGCACTAGAGGCACGAGTCTTGGTGGCCGGAGAGGGCTTAGGGATGGCAGTAGCCTTGGAACTGGTAGGCTTGGATGAAGTGGCAGCTTTGGGGCTTGGTTCTTTCTTCACTTGGATAGGACCGGAATAACTGTCCAATTCTTCGAGATCGAAGACTTCAGGGATCTTGGCTGGTGCTACACAAAGGGGAAAAATTCTAAACTCTTGAATATTTCAATATCATGATTAATCTAAATGTGTACAGAAATAATTAGCATGAATGTCCTTACCAGACATGTCAGAACTTGACTTCTAGCTTGAACTTGCGAAAGACAGGGAAAAGGTTCTCTCGCTCTTCGGGAGTTGGTAGATGGCTTTGGTTCTTTGCTCTGATTCTGCACTCGGAGGGGCTAGTTCTTTAAAATTTGCTGCACCAAAAAAATGAAAATATTAGTTCAGGATGTAATAACAGGATATATTTGGGGATATGCCTAAAACCCTAGATTCTACCAGAGGTTAACCACTTCACCGGAAGGTCAACACCCTTGTCGATGGAATCTCTTTTGACAAAAAAGAACTTTCGTTTCCACTCATCCTCATTTTTAGTTGCTTTGAGGATGAGGGGGGTTTTTGGAAGTTGAAAAAAGTAAGAAACGGTTGTTGCCATGGGATCGTAGACGGTATGCAATAGGAAGATCCTCGATGCAGAGATCAGGAATGTGATGGGACTTGATTTGGTCCAGTACCACCGAAACTCGCCAAACCATAGGCATAGTTTGGTCAAAGCTGAGACCAGTGAGATCAATGAAACGCGAGATAAACTCAGGAAAAGGGTACTGGAGCCCTATGGAAAAGGGATAAGCCAAAAAACAAACCCACTCGTCGGAAGACACGTCTGATCGGATATTCCGGTCAAACGGTCAAATGATCGCTCCAGGGGGAAAGGCCCGGAGGCTTTTAGGGTGGCGATGTCAGCATTGTCGAAAGAACAGACTTCTTTCTCGGGCTCCTTGAGGAGATGTTGGTCTTCGAAGGTCGGAATGGAGTCGGCTGTGTGTGATCATGTTCGACTGGCCATGAGGGAACAAGGGAGTATTACAGAGAAAATAGAGGAGAAGAGAGAGAGATAATACCTGAAAGTTCTAGGATTATGGTGATGAACATCTAAGGAAGTTGAGAAGATATAGGCTAAAGATAGGGTGTAATGAGTAAATTTTGCATGGGAAGTTGCACGTTGTCACATCAACCGTCATATCCTATTAATTGCCTCGGTTAACGTGTAAAGAAAAAATATATCCTTTTGAATTAGGGGGATTCCAACTGATATATTTTTGGGGATAATTGTTATGGGTGGTTTTCTGAGCCCATATCCTAGAATTATATCATGACTTTATTATTTCTGATTGTGGTCAGGATACCGGATCAGGATATTGGTAACATCCAGATGCCGTATCCTGGAAGTTACTAATTATTCACTTGCAGGTCATGGCTGTAGGATCATAACGTTCATGTGGACTCATTCTCCTGAAGACTCGCTCTAATCAGTTGGGAAATGGACATTGAAGCCGGAAGAACAGGTCTCTAACGTTCAAAAGGGAATACTCTGGAGCATCCCTAGTTTATAGGAGAATTAGTTTGATATTTGTAACTATAAATAGAAGGCCAGATCGTAGGAACACACACTTTACTTTCTGCTCTCAAACTCTTACTTCTTTTTCTTGCAATCACGCACTAACACTCTACATATACAATCATTATACCATTTAGCATCGATCTGAGCCTTATCCTTCACTGTATCCTGAACATTCAAGTAATAAGAAGAACAAGACAGTTGACGATTGTCAGCTCCCGAGGTTTTATGCCGGAGATCTAGATTAATCAAGGGCTTTCCTCATATATCCTGTGTCTATTTTTACTTTTTCAGCTCATTGTTTGATTGTTGATATAGTTTCATATCCTGAGAGTATATCCTGAAACTGATTTTGCAAACGAACAAACCAACATATTTTTCACAAGCATTACTAGTACACTACCTCACAAACTAATTTGATCACTTAATTGCTTCGGTAATTTTTTACCAAAACAGGGCTGTCTAATATGAAGTATCATATCCAGTTATATTTAGATATGTAGGAATGGGGTTATCAAAACCTAAAGGTGGTTGTTGTGGTGGCTCAAAACCTGGTTTAATGTTAGAGGATCCACCCATTTGTGGGTCCTGTAGAATTGTAGGATAAGTTGGAGGCAAAGGTGGAAGTGAACGCGACCATTGCCCCGCACGTACCAACATACGTGCACCACGAGGGCTCCATTGGCTCGTCCTCTTATGGAGGCGGCTGCGTTTGTGGAGGTGGATAAGGAGGTGTGTAAACAAAAGTAAATTGATTAAAGTATTGGTACCATTCATCGGGACTCTGATATGGAGATCCTGCATTGGATGCCGTGTCACTTGATAGTTCAATTGGATGCATGTGGGATCCTGATGGCGGCATTTCCAGGTCAGAATCATCATCTGGTTAGTTTTGTTGGTTTTGACTAACAGGTGGTGTGTTTATAAATTGGTTAGGGTCAAAAGAGTCATGATAAGAATGTGAATGTGAATGGTGTGAATGGTGAGAGTGGTGAGAGTGGGAGGAATGATGCGAGATAGAATGTCTCGATGGCTGTGACGAGTGAGACTCGTTCGAATATTGCGGGTGGTCCGAGCTATGGGACTTGGATGGTATTTGACTCGATGGTCCTCCCCTCGTGGGGCCTTTTCCACTCCCTCTAATTCTTGGCGGCATATTACCTGTTAAATATCAAAAACAACAAATATATAACTTAATATAGATATGAGTGATCCTAGGTCAATGCCTAGACTTGGAAAAGTCTAAGGATTATGTTAATGTGATATTTGAGATTAAACACAAAAGGCTAGTGTTTATTCACTCAAATGTTGGCTCTGATAGCAACCTGTTACACCCTGATTTCTTGATGGGACCGGACTTGGGGATTATACGTGACAAGTTGATATAGATATTCACAATTAACACAGTAGAAGTCTTGGGAGTATAAAATACTATTACAAATTATAAATGTCCAAATGTTTAAATATTTTACAGACCGAAGGTCAATAAAAGATCTACAGGCAGATAGAAATAACAAAAGATTATATAAAGACCACTAGGCATATTTCATGGATTTGCAAAGTCCACTAAGCAATTACCAGGCAGCTTCTAGCCTATTTACGTTCTTTGCAACCTGTGCTTAGTCTTTTGAAGATACGTCAGTTTACACTGGTAAATATAAATAGCCGACACATTTTGAAAATATTTCAAAATCATTTTTATGTACACTATGGCGCATATATTTTCATAAATAACTTGGGATTAAATATATCTCTTGTTATCAGTATTACATGCTTGTCAATACATATGGGGCCCGGAAACTATGCCGAGATCATGATTAACCGACACACCACTTAAATACCCTAATTGGGCAAACCCGTATTGGGTTATAAAATATTTTATTATAGCATTAGCATCTCTCAGGTGTATGCCTACACCGGTGACGACGGCGATTAGCGATGAAGTGGTGATAGTGGCAGGTGGGTGGTGGTGGTGGTAATGGTGATGGTGGCAGGTCGGTTCTGGTGGTGGTAGGATAGTTAGAGAGAAAGAGAGAGAGAGAACAAGGGGGCGATCTGCGGTGAAGTGGTGGCGGTGGTGGTGCCAGGTAGGTTATGGTGGTGGTAGGATAGTTAGAGAGAGAGAGAGAGAGAGAGAGAGAGAGAGAAGATGGGGGGATCTGCGGTAAAGTGGTGGTGGCAGCTGGGTGGTGGTGGTGGTGGTGGCAGGTGGGTTGTGGTGGTCGTAGGATAGTTAGAGAGAGAAGGGGGAGAGAGAGAGAAGGAGGGGGTATGTATATGATGTCTGCATATATTTATAAGTATATATATATATATATAATTTTAAACATAATTGTTTTATTTATTGTTTTTATGATTATTTATTTTTTTTCATTTAGGTAAAATGACCAAAATACCCTTATGTGGGGTCCACTTGGTCAGATTTAACAATAAAAACTAAGTTAGGGCTAAAGGACGTAACATGCAAGGGTTTGCAAACATCCAGTACATTTTTTTGTACTTTTTGAAGACAAATGATACACTTTGCAATTTAGTGTTAACATAAACAATGATTTTTGTAATTTACTCTAATTTAATATGTATAATCAATGTCATTGTAATGACATATAGCTAAACTTACAAGTCCCTCCACCTGTAGCCTAATGGTAGGAGGCTTGCATTTTCCAATGGAGACTCAAGTTCAGTTCCCACTTGTGTCATATTGGGATGGATATAGGCAATGGAGGATTTGGACTAGGCTTTGTGTGAGACTGTCAGTTCAATTCCCAAGCCCAACCGGGTTTTTGTTCTGCCTTGTGTTACGCCAGAGAGTTCTGCTATTGTGGTGACACAATGACTGTCAAGTGGCAGCCGGCGGTATGGTTTCCCGAGGGAACGCCCAAAAAAGTCAAACTTTGAAACCAGCGTGGACCCGGTTAAGACAACATAGTTTGGCCAAAGTAGTACAACACAGGGCTCTCCGATTTGGTGAGTGTGGTAACCTTATACATGAAGTTCACCGTTAAAAAAAAGCTAAACTTACAATTTTAATTAATTTATTATATTCCCTTAAATTAGCTAACTAATTAAACTTGTAACTCATTTTTAAAATATAGCTTTTCAAGATAACTTAATTTATGGTTAATAACAATTTTCGATATGTGTAAATTTAAGTGTTCGAAAAATTTCGATATGTGTTTTATCATTATGACAATTTTTTCTTCTCACATTAAGTTTCTTCTCAAATGATTTTTCTCTTATATATGGATCCAATGTGGAACCTCAAAAAAGTGGAGCACCGGAGAACCCTGTATTTAACATGTTAAATATATAATAAAAAATTCAATTGAACATGGAGAAATTAATCTTTTCAAAAATATTTTCGGAGCTTTTGCATATAAATAGATGTAGAAACCTTTTTAATATAAAAAATCAAAATAAAAAAAATGCTTAAAAACAATTGAAAAATATGTATTTTGTTTTTACAAAAATGATTTTCTTTATTAGAATACTTTTTACATAGCTTTATATGCAAAAGCTTCACATTTTTTGTTTTTTATTTTTTTATATGTTTCATTTTTATGAAATATTTACATGTTAAATATATAGTTCCCCAATTCTTACTTTTTTATGGTCTTCCATTGAATCCCCAACACACTATATATATAGAAAAAAATGGTAAAGTGAGAACCACCTTGAGTTGTGAGAACTATGCAAACTAGGTCTTTTAAAAGGTTTTTTCAAAAAAAAAATCTCAAGAATCCTAAAAATAATAAAATAAAAAAATGACGCACGCAAATATTTACGTCGAGTGTAAAAAAAATATATTGGTGATGTAAAAAAATTCACATCGCCGTAAACAAATTTTACATCAGACGTAACTACCGACTTGATAATTATTTTTGTTTTTTTAACAGATGTGTTTATAACATTTACATCTACGTTTGTGCAACAAATGGTGGCCCAACTCACACGAGAAGTAGAAGTTCTCATAGTTTTCACAACTCATGGTGGTTCTTAATTGAACCGAATCCTATACACATACGTCATATGGATTAGAAAACCTGTGATGAGCATGTGTACTTTACAATCCCTGTTTAAAAAAGTTTTAAATTAATCATTTGGGTTGTGCTTTTGATTGTTGTATGTTGGTACACTACATCTGTCGACTTCGTCTTGTATTGAGTCTTAGACTAGTTAGAATAGATCAGGGCACGTAGAACGAGAGAATGAGAGAGAGTTAGCAAGATTTCGCTTGAAGGAATGTGTATGTAAAGGATTTCGCTTGAAGCAGCTCAAGCGAAATCAACATGTTAAGATTTCGCTTGAGTTATGCTGAAGCGAAATCTCAATCTCTATATATAGGAGGTCAAGGTCAAGCGAAATCAGTAGTAACATTTGAGTGATTCCATACCGAAGTGCTGCCGGTGTGAGAACTGATTGTATTTGTGTTCAAATATCAATATAATCAGTGTTAAAGTGAAGATTCAGCTGTTTTATAGTCAAATACTTGTTTTCCGCACCTGTATTTGATAGAATTCCTCTGAACCGACTCGTTTAGGTCAACAACACGATCCTTACAATTGGTATCAGAGCCAGTTGAGGAGTTCTGCAGGATTTCAGCTGAAATTGACATCGTTCTCTTATTTCTACACCTTTTTTTCTCAGTTCAGAAAGATTTTACGGTCAAAACCTGTACAATTTCTCACAGATTGTGTAAAAGTACAAGATAACAAACCCTTGAAAGTTTCATTGCAAAATTCGACGTAAAACTATCAGAAACAAACCTCCGAATGGATTTCGCTTGAACAAATCAGTTTTCTTTAGAGGATTTCGCTTGAAATTTCAAGCGACACCTAGATTTCGCTTCAAATAGCATTCTATTTCGCTTCAGGGCTGTCGCTTCAACGATTTCTCTTCAGAAATTGTTACTTGACAATTTCGCTTGAACAATTTCGCTTCAAAGAGTTGATAGTTTCGCTTCAAGGCTTAACAGAATATTTCGCTTGAAAGTGACTGAAACATGGACGAGGATTTCTACAACGCATTTGCTACTCCAGTTACTCCGATCAGTCTTGCACAAAATACAAAGTTGGAAAACGAGACCGGCACGATGCAAAAACCTCCCAAACTCATGAACATCGAGGAGTACAAAGGTTGGGAAGGGCGTTTCGAGAATTGGGTGCAAGCAAACTATCTTGATGCATGGGAATGTGTTGAGACAAAATATGTTCGACCGATGAATGATGATGAAGAAGTGGTTCCGATTAAAGATCTGACTGCTAATGCTAGAAAGAAGTATAAAGATGAGAAAATGATGCTGAGTTTATTGCAACAAGCTGTGAAAGAAGATATTTTGGTTCTATTGCAACATAATGGAACTTCATATTCGATTTGGAAAGCTTTACGGTCTAAGTTTCGTGGTAGTGAAGAAATGATCAAAAGCAAGAAATCGCTTCTAAAGAAAGAATTTGATCTATTTCGAATATTAAAGAATGAAAGTACTAGAGAGATGATCGAAAGATATTGCAATTTGCTTGCTAACATGAAGAGATTGAGTATTGAGAAAACCAATGAAGAGTTGATCGAAAAACTTGCTGATGCTTTGCCATATGAGACATGGGGAACATATCTTATGATGCTCAAAAACAAGAAAGGTTTTAGCAATTTGACACTTAGCAAGTTTATTGAGAAATTGGAAGCTCAAGAAATGGAGCAACGAAAGATTATTCGAATGAAAGATTTCGATGGTGAGCAGGATATTGGGTTGTATTACAAAGCAGGAGTGAATGAGAAGTCTATAAATTTATCTCCAAAAATAGAAACTGCTTACAATGCCAAGAACTCTCCTGGAAGTTCATCATCAGGATCAAACAGCAAAACAAGTTTCACATCATTTCCGTCTTTCGATCCAAACATTACAGCAACAAAAAATGGGAGAAAATTTCAGTGCAATATTGTTTTAAATCTTGATAATGATCAAGAGTATTCTGATGAAGTTGCTAAAAACCACATGTCTTTATTAGGAATGGTTTTAGAATCTTATAGTTGTTTTGTTGCAGGTCGTATCGGGAATCCAATGCTAACAAAGGAAGATTACGACCAGATAGATGCTGAAGAAATGGAACTGATGGACATAAAATGGTGCTTAGCCAGCGTGTTGAGGAGAGCTGAGAAATTCAAACAAATCACTGGAAGAGATGATCTTCGTGAGGCTGGTAATTCTACTTTAGGTTTTGATAAATCTAAAGTCACTTGTTTTCGTTGTAGGGAGAAAGGACACTTCAAGAGGGAATGCAAAAACCACGAAGCAAGTGGAACTCAAAATCCGTTCAACAACAACAATGATTACTATTGAAAGGCCATTTACCATCAAGTTGCTCAACAACCACCTCAACAACAACAACATCAGGCACAAACTGCGCATGGAAGATATGTGATTGAAGATTCTGGAAAAAGAGCTTGTGCGGTTAATCAAAATTCTTCAAAGAGAGCTGATGGTAGTGCATTGATAATAGATCAAGATGATGAAAAACTACCAGAGGGTTTTAGCTGGGAGAATTTCAATTGGGATAACTATATTCCTGTTCAAAACAAAGCTTATACAGCTTTTGTTGCCAAAGTTGAAGAAGATAGTGATGATGATCGTGAGTATTGGGCGAGAAAATTTAAAGCTGATATGAAACTGCTTGCTGAAAGTGACAGTGAAGATGAAAAGGTTAAAAAGAAGAAGAAAAAGATCAAAACTCCAGTGAGTAGTGATGACGAAGAAATTCCAGTAATCAAAAGGAATGTAAAAGTTGAAGTTGCAAAGTTCAAAGTTGAAGATGAAGTTGATGCAAAGAAGATTCCAGTGAAGTGTGAAAACTGTGAAGCTGTGAAGAAGCAGAACAGTACACTGATCTATAACTTGAATAGTTTGAAGGAATCTTACGATGTACTGAACAAAGCAATGAATCAATACAATCAAACAAGTGAAGAACAAGCAACAGCGATGAAAACACTTCAGGGTGCTTTTATGACTAAGCAAAAAGTGGTGAACAACTACATTGAGAAGTGTGCTGTGCTAGAACAAAAGTTGGAATTGCAAAGAATTGAGACTGAAAGAGTAAATCGATTGTTGAAAAGTTACTCATGTACTTCTTATGTCATTGACAGGATTTATCCAACTGTTGAAGGCATGAAGGCATTTGAAGAGGATGAAGTAACAGAAGAAAAGAAGGATGATGGAAAAGAGACTGAAGAAAAGACTCCAGAAAAGAAGAACAAGAAGAAGAATGATACAAAGAAAAAGACTGACAAGAAGGATTCTGGTAAGAAACAAGAAGTCAGTTATAACAAATGTCCACCCCCGCTAGAAAATGGATATTTGCCCAGGAATCCAAATCAGGAAAGAGTCGAAAAAGCAACAAACTTACAATGGGAGTCGGAGTCATCAGTCAATTTGCCAGAAAATATTGATGTCGTGTTTACATCATCTGACACTGATCATGAGTCCGAGTTAATTAAGAAAGTCGTCGATCAGGTGTTGGATAAAGATGAAACTGAGGAGTCAAAATTGGAGTTAAACTCAAAGTCAGAGTC
Source organism: Helianthus tuberosus (assembly GCA_030545235.1). Lineage (NCBI taxonomy): Eukaryota > Viridiplantae > Streptophyta > Magnoliopsida > Asterales > Asteraceae > Helianthus > Helianthus tuberosus. Next base: position 125,072,568 of record CM060351.1, on the reverse strand, counting down.
AGAGTCAAAGTCTGGTTCTGAAAGTTCGAGTTCGACGGTCAACAGTCAAAATTCTTCAGTTAAAAGGGTTTACAACAAAGAATTCTTGTTATCAAAATCTAATTTGAGTGATGAAACATTCAAAGTTGCATATACATTGAATGATTCTGACAAATTATATTCTGATGAGGAATTTCCACTAAGAGGTGTAAAAACTGAGATGATCAAAAAGATTTTCAAACTAACAGAAATCAATATTTCTGAATTAAAAGATATAAATCTTATTGATAAACCTAAAAAATACACCTCAAGAGTACAACAAAGATTAAACAAGAAAAAAGGTTACAGTTCTGGTTCTGGTTTTCACAAGAAACCAAACCCTAACCGTAATTTCAAAAAGAAAGGTCTTGGTTTTATTCCAACAGAAAAACAGAAAAATGAAACATATGTTCGTGATTTTAAAGCAAAGATGACATTTGTTTCAGGTACATCAAGAGATGAGGAAGAAAAGGAAAGGTTTTGGAGGCAGTCGAATAGTAAATTTCTTGCAAAGAAGCAAGAAAAGATGAAAGAAACGAGAACCTGTTTCCAATGCAACACTGTTGGACACATTGCCAGAGATTGTTCTAAGGCAATATCATCAAAACAGGGAGTTTTTCGTAAACAAAAAGAGAAAGTGATTGAGTTTGAACCGCCAATTGATCGAACCAAATTATTTAAAAATTCTATTTTTGAAATTGGTGAAAGTTCAAATAGATTTTACAAAAAGAGAGGAAATCTTGACAATCAGAAATGGGTTGTTAAGAAGTCTAGTGGTAGCTCTAGCGATGATTCTGATAGGTTGAAATCAGAGGAGCTATCTTCTGGCAATGAATCTGATTCCATAAAATCAGAGGAGCCACAGGTTGAGTTAAAATTGAAAACTTCAGTTCCTCAAATGGATGATGTTCATTTTCCACCATTGAAGGATGAAGATTTTAAGAAGAAAATTGGTAAAGTTGAAATATCAAATCAATTTTATGATGATAACAAGGTTTTTGATGTTGAAAAAGCCTTTAACTCCACTGTGAAACACATTTTTGGTAAAATGATTGATCGAAAAGTCAAAGGGGTTAAAGAATTTTATGAGAAGAAGATGCAGAAGGAGAAAATTGAACCATCCCTAGTTCGTGACTGGGATGGCTCATACTACGAACAGTAAGTCTGTGGACTTGCCGGAGATCCCAAGTTGGTAATCGTGGATCAGGAATCGGCATCATTCTTTGTATTTGATTATGTTGTTTGTACAAGTGGTAAATCAGGGATATTAAGTTGTATCTGATTTTCTACAAGTGGTTGGTAGACAATGTGATGAATCAAACATCTAACTTTACAAGTGGTAAAACCAACAAAACTTATTTTCCGGAAAAATCATTTTGATTAAAACAAACTTAAGTGTTTTGAAATCTAAATGAGAAAATAGTTTTGTGATAGGGGGAGTTCTGATTGTTTATGCCAAGTGAATGGCGATTTGATGCGATTCGATATCAGTTGTCACTTTATTGTATAGTTTATTTTTAAATTTCCTAAAATGTGTTTGCATTTTAGGGGGAGTAGAAATTTTCAGAAAATCCAAAAACATTTGAAAATTTGAAAAAGCAAAAAACATGATAAAATGAAAAATGAGTTGTATAAAAGAGGAAATGATAGTACATCGGTGAACGATCACAGCATGCTAAAGAATTGGAAAGTTAAAAAGTGATAAACGGTCTCACTAATGATGTGTCAGTAGGTTTTTGCACATTTAGTAGATTGTGACGAGATATAAACATAAATTTCAAACTTGCTTGTTCTGTGGGTTAACACAAACTTGGATATATAGGTAACCCCTGAAATCTTGTTTGAAAGGTCCCTTATTCTGAGATACTAGGTCTTTATGCTCAGTGATATCTGGGGTATTATCCCGGGACTTCTGCTGAAAGAAATTTCTGACCTAGTCCCCGGATAATGCTTTCTGCAAATGCTTGAAACATAGCATCACCCTCAGCAAGCTGATGAAACAATAAAATTGATAGTCGCTGCTGTTGTAATGCAAAAGATCCTCTAAAGGGGACACACCAAAAGTCGAAGCCGTCATCTCTCTGCGTATCGAAAGATCGACCTGAGCTCTCACGACCCTCGTACTATAATTTATTCCTCTGACAGATATCATCTGTGGTATACTCACCTGTAAGACTGAATATTGGGATCTGGATACGGGAGTATATTCAAGTAGTGGGACACACGGATAAGTTCAAGTGCTTAAAACATTAATATCGTATTTCGGATCAATTGAACTTTGTGTGAAAATTTAAATGGACCAGTATACTGACAATCTAGGTGAATCGTTTAGAGCTTAAAATGTAATGAAGCTTAACAGTGTTGGTGATTTGTCTCAGAAACTGATATGATCCTCTTGCACAAACTCACAAAAATATTGTCTGTAAATATTTCTTTACTGCATTTCATTCTATTCAAAATTCCAAAAAGATTTTTAGTGTGTTTTAGCATAATTTTTGAAAAATACAAAAAGATTTTCGACAACTGGTATTGAAAAACTGATTTTCAAAGTTCCGAGTGCTAAACATGATGAGTATGATTTGAGGGGGAGTTTGTGTTTTAAAACTGATTATTTTTGTCAAATCTTCAAGTGGTTCATCAAATTGAAAGATCATTTTGATTAGGTTTTTAGAGAAGAGTTTGAATTAGTGAAAGTTTATATGTTTGAAATGTATAAATTGTAAAATTTATTGTGAGGTAGAGTTTATGCAGGTTTAAAGTTTGAGAAGTAATGATTCTGAATAGCCAAAATTGTGAAAGTCAGACAATGATCCTGAAGCAGATGATGCTGAAGAACTAAAGGAATGCCAGCACATTGCAAGGGGGAGTCTGTTGATGCTGATAGAAAGAGTAAAGCCCAGAGACTGATCAAGACTGAAGATATGAAGACACAGCATTGTTGTGACTCGATAGTCGACTCGTCAACATCTGAGGGGGAGTCTGTTGGTACACTACATCTGTCGACTTCGTCTTGTATCGAGTCTTAGACTAGTTAGAATAGATCAGGGCACGTAGAACGAGAGAATGAGAGAGAGTTAGCAAGATTTCGCTTGAAGGAATGTGTATGTAAAGGATTTCGCTTGAAGCAGCTCAAGCGAAATCAACATGTTAAGATTTCGCTTGAGTTATGCTGAAGCGAAATCTCAATCTCTATATATAGGAGGTCAAGGTCAAGCGAAATCAGTAGTAACATTTGAGTGATTCCATACCGAAGTGCTGCCGGTGTGAGAACTGATTGTATTTGTGTTCAAATATCAATATAATCAGTGTTAAAGTGAAGATTCAGTTGTTTTATAGTCAAATACTTGTTTTCCGCACCTGTATTTGATAGAATTCCTCTGAACCGACTCGTTTAGGTCAACAACACGATCCTTACATTGTATAAAACAATGGTTGTAGAAATCGCTAGTCACTAGACGGTCAGTGGGGCGGAGACTATCGATTAATTGGGAATTAATCGGAATTAATTAGAATTAATCAGGATTAATTGTGATTAATCGGCGATTGATCGGCACATAGTCGAAATTTTTACCACCATAAACAAAACAAACATAATCAAGTCAGTATAATTCAATATATAGGATTGTGAATTGCTTAATATAGTAATATTCTTAACCTGAATTACTAATTATGATAAACGACAATGCTATTGAAATTAAATTTAAGTTTAAGTTTTAGTTTTAGGTAAACATGTTAATATAACTGAAAACAATAAAACTTAAAGTAGCCCTAACCCAAAAGAAAAATGAAAATAATGTTATGAATATATCATTTATAGTGACTCTCCACATCCTTAACTCCTCATTGTATTTACTCTTCTGTTAATGTTGAGCCTATAAATAGAGGTTTTGTATTTCATACATATACACCAATAAGAAATTCATCTCCCATTCTTTTCTATACATTGCTAATAGGTTCTAGTTGTTACATAGCACGTTATCAGCACGAAAGTGTTCTATTCAAAATGCTAATCCTTCCCTTGCCGCTGTTTCTTTTCTCCTCTGGCCTCCAAACTGGAGAAGGCAATCGTCCTAATCGATTCAGAAAAAAAACACTGTTGTAGTTGTGTTTTTGTGATTTTTAAACCTTCTAGTAGTGACGGAACAGGCGTGGGTGTTTATGTTGCAATTGGCAGTCGGTGATTGATTCTACGTTACGTGTATAAGAAATGAATTCCCATACTGTTGCGAGCCAAAATTTGCGAAAGGTAATATATATCACTTGATTCTTTTATATTTTTTTATCTAGAAAATTTATAGTTGGGTTTTACTTGTATGGGTATGAAACTTACTGACGCCTAGGGTTAATAATATGAAAATGATTTTTTAAGAATAATAGTTTCTTTTCCCCAAGATATACCGATTTTGATTACTCCATATTATTTCTTCTACAAACAATTTTCTAATATCCTCAATTGATTTACGGTTTTGTTTGGAGCCGAATTTAATAACCACAATGTAAAATTCTTAAATAAAAATGTTTATGTGTTGGTACATAAATTAAATTTGTCAAAGTTTTTTTAGTGAATTGCATTAATCACCTAGCAATTAATGTTTTTTATTATATGCATGATAATTGAAACTCATTATAATATTCATATAATATTAAATAGCTTATGTGATGCAACATTAATTATATCCTGATTTGTTCGTCATATTATGTGTTCAACTACGGCATTTTCGTGAATCACGCTTATACTGCAATCATTGTTATTAGTGCTACTGTAGTCTTGATCATTTAGAAATTTATTCTTTTTGGTGAATTTAATTGAATGAAACAATTTAGTATGATTAGTTAGATTTTGAAATTTGATTACAATTAAAATCATGTAACTTTAAGGGTTTGAAAAAAGTAGTTATGGAATTTATACACCATAGTTCATAGGTACAAATTATTGATATAAGACAAATTAATAGAAAATGATGATAATAAACTTGGAGAACCACGTTAATATTTTGATATTATTTACATGTTTTAAATCCTTTACTAAAATTGATTTAGATTTCTTTAATTCAAAAACTATGCATCAATAGATGAGTAGGGGGATCATATGAGAAGAAAATTATTGAAAGAAGAAAAAGAAGAAAGGACGTATTGGTAAAATACAATTTCATTTATAACACTTCTCATTAATTTTTCTCTCTTTAATTAATTAGTCAACTAATTATTAATTATCCTACATATAATCTACAAAACCTACACATATCAAAATTTCCTACATATACCCTACACATTATAGAATTTTATCCTACCACAGTCGAATTTATCCTACACACCTCGAAATATATTCTACACAACTCATAATTTATCATACACAAATAGTAATTTATTCTACACTATAAATTAAGTGGTTTTTTTAATTTGAAAAAGTATATATTTTGAAAAGAGTTACAAATTTAATTTAGTTAGTTATTAAATAGGAAGAATACAAATTAATGATCTATGTAAATTTACAAATATACCCTTATATTAAAATTAAATGAAAATATTAAATGAAGTAAAATAAAGCATTCTTATTGATTGAAACTTCTTTTTTCTTCTTATAAAATAATTCTTCTCATTTGAACCCTCTACTAGATGGGTATTCTGATCTCCTTACTTGTTTTGGTGACATTGTATATAAAGGTTACGGGGAAGGAAACCAATTGCATTCTTAAGAAATTAAAGAAGGCTTTAAACGATATTAATATATATGATGTTGGTTAATGCTTAGAAATTAAAATCATTAAATATCATTTTCCCATCATGTTGGTTAATGCTTAGAAATTAAAATCAATAAATATCATTTTTTCCATCATGCAGTTTAATTCATTCTTTATTAATTTTAATTCATTCTTATTAATATCTTTTAACGTTAGAAATTTGATTAATTCTTATTACTTTAAATGATCTTTAAGGCTACATGGTACAGTGACCATCCTCCCTTTGAGGATGATCCGCCACCTAGGCGCCACATCATAGTCCTTATGAGGATGTTCCATCCCACAAAAACAATGGAAATGGGAGGATGATCCTACCCCACTAGTTTATTATTTTTTTAAAATCTTCCACTTTTTTTTACATTTAACAAATAAAATAGGAAAATACTTTCATTAATTTTAAAAAAACAATACATAAACTTAAAAAAAAATATAAACTTAGAAAAAAATCCTAATAACTTATAAAAATCATCCACTTTGATGCTTCCTGATGATGTCATTTTGCAATTTTATCAAAGTCGAGCGTTTCGGTTCGGGATAACGATCAACATCCATCGTTAATATTTCCCACTCCTTGAACCGAACCTTATCATCGGACAATCGTAACTTTTATCCCGCCATGCGTGACTTTTCTTCGATCGCCCGTTCCTTCGCTCTCGCCTTTTGGGCCGTGACCTCGGTGTATGTTTTGAATTGGGTCGGCGCCGGGCGGGACATTCCAGGGGACGTTCCCCATACCGGTTAGCCTAATATCCATTTAATTACAATCTTATAACAAATTAATTAATTTTATGGATCTTATTAATACTATATCTTTAATAGAAAATTAGGTGATTTATAATTTAGTTTAAGAGATGATGATTTTAAAATTGCAATACGAAATTATAGACATATTATATCTCTTACTTATTGGCTTTATAGTTTATATTGTTTAGATAATATGTTATGTATTGCTTGATTTAACTTTGTAGTATATGTCATCTATATGCTATATATTGTTTGTATGTAGATATTATTGGATAAATTAAGCAAATGAAAAACATAAAATATGTGGTTTATCATTACTCTTATAAAATATTATAAATATGTTTAGGTATGACATTCAAAGTGTGTCATACTCTCTGAAAGGTCTTCATATGTTGACCAATAAATCTTATACGAGTCGGTCATTTAAGTTTTTCTCAAATTATATATTAATGAGAAAAGAACATTGTTTTTAAGGAAAAACAATATAAAGTTTTCTATTTGTCACACCTGAGATGTACTCTTGAAGTAGCAATATCAAATGAAAAGTTTGAAATGATTTCATATAATGAAAAGCTATGAAGCATTTTGGCTTTCCTTCATTCTTCGAAGTGAATGTGACTATATATTGATTATTGTGATCATGGACATAACTGAAAAATTGGTATGATGATATTATGATCATGGACATAACTAAAAAATTGGTATGATGATAAGATTAATAATAAAATCGATTATAAAAAAAAGTGTAACGATGGTCATGTTAATAACAAGATAGACCACCTAAAGAGGTGAATAAAGAGAGTGATCATATGAGAATAAAGTGTTGAAAGTTTGAGTTGCTAATACGACGTTGTCTCGTATTTTATATGTTTAGTATATAAACAACGTGCACATAAAACATAGTGCAAGTAATACATATATGATCATATGCTCATAAAGTAGCAATATTATTAAAGAATATTCAAGGTTATTATCAGAATAAAAGTTGTGTGGAGCTATCCATTCCTTAAAGTGAATGTGATGATATAACGATCAGTGAAAGGTCACAATCATTTAATAACTAAGGAAATTGTAATGATGCCACCATGAATGTTGTATGATTATTCATTGAATAAAATGTGATGATACAATAACTAGTGCAAAGATCGTGATCATGGTAATTGAGGAAATGATGCTCATGTAATAAGATTAACCATATTTATATTGTGATGACTATAAAACGATCGTTATAAAGGTCATAATCATGGTAAATGAGGAAACTGTAACGATCCTCAACCATATTTATATTGAAATCGACCATAAGAAGTGGCAATATAAGGGAGTGATAATACGAGAATAAAATATGGGAAACATGTTATAATATGAATGATTAAAATAATAATTGTTATTCTCTTGTATTTTCTATTTATGTATTGAACAAACACAAGTACAACTAAAAGTATATATGATGATCACAAACCCGAAGTTTATGGTTCTTAATCATTTAATGATTGGCATGACCGGTTAGACCTTACCGAGTCTAGATGATGTGAAAAATATCAAAGAAATAGAAGATTCTTCATGGTACTTACACATGCAATATTTGCTCTCAAGGGAAGTTAATGATATACCAACTAAAGTATGGTTTAGATCCCTAAATATTTTGGAAATAAAAATGGAATATGTGTATCCCGACATGATACCATTTAGTGTTCTGAAACGATGCATCGTCTAAATAGTTATCAAATACACAACCTGAAGTTTGTGTGATTGTGGCTTAGCTAATGTGATAGCAAGCATATTAATCCAGATTAGTATATTTATTTGATAATAGTGAATTTGATTCCCAAGTTATTAAAGAACATTGGAATAAGTGTTATTGTTGAGATGATCACTAAACATCTACTATTGGCTACAAAGCCAATGATCATGAGAGGAGCAAAAGTTCTTTTAGGTACATGTAATTTTATATATAATACCATCAATTCGCATCAAGCCAATAAGTTATACTTCTCCCCAATATAGTTGGTTTTTGGTCAGGAACCAAAGATGTCTCATCAAAGATTTTGGTTATGTGACACATATTGAAACTCATCCACCACACCGCACAAAGATGGGATTTCTAAAAAGTTTGAGAATATGTTGTGTATAAATAATCGTCTATGATTGAATACTTAAAGCCATTAGTGAGAAATTTGTTTATGGCTCACTGTTTTTTACTTTAGTGAATGAATGTTCCCAACATTAGGGGGAGATAACAAGCAGTTGGAAAGTGAAAAGTGAAATGAATTATCATGTCATCTTGATCCTCAGACTATAAACTATGAACTAGAAGTTTAAAGTATAATTCATTTACCAATATCAAAGAACAAATTACCAGACAAGTTCATTGACCTAAATAGAGTGACTAAGTAAGTCACATAATCAACTTCTCATGCTCCAGTTATATTTGTGTCCCAAGAGGACAACTAGATATTTTTGTAATGAGTCTATTGCACGCCTAAAGCGTGGTAGACTAGTTGATTCCAATAATAAAATTCCTCGAAAATTGGAGCAACTAATTAAGATGGTCAAGTCGAGGTTATAATAATATGATCTCCTGAAGAGACAATAGACATGATGGTTCAAGAAAAACCTCAGGTACCTGAAAATAAAGAGATCTCGATAAGTTGTATCATGTCTAAGATATGTATGGAATCGAAATAAAAAAATCGACGTCGTTATACTTTTGTATATAATGTAGCGCGTAAAATGATTAAATGATGAGGATCAAGATTTAAGATCTGCCTATGAATGAATATTAAGAAATAATTTGCCAACAATAGAAAGACGCAAATAAGGCAGAGGATAGTTCCCTAATGAAATGGAAAGTTTTCGAACCGGCAGTCCATACAACTGAATTTGTAAAGTATGTTGGATACAAATGGGTCTTTTATGCGAATCATGTGAAAATCAAATTAAATGAGATAAGACAAAATTGGTGGCACGATGATTATCGCAAAAACCCATGATTGATTATAAAGAGACACATTCTCTAGTGATGGATGCAATGACTTTCCAATACTTTATTCGTCTGATAATATAAAAAGAGAATTGATATTCGTCTTACGAATGTTATGTATCACTTGATACTGAGAGTTTACATGAAAGTCCCGAAGGATTAAATTATGTAGGTCATGTAAAGTAAGTTCTCAAGAACAATGTGATCATTTATACATATTCGGATTTGAATAGGTTATGATTATTTTACATATTGGATATAATTGGAACTCCTGATGAGTTTCTAAAGCAATTGAGAGCTTAAAAGGTTAATTGACACATCTTAACGATGTAATACTTGTGCACCAAGAAACATTTATAGAAAACTTGTACCATGTGATTGAGATATATCAATAAATAGTGTACACGCATAGTACAATATGGATTTTGGAGATAAAAGCAAGTGTTCATGACATTTTTGCATATGATATAGATATCTATGTGTTAAATGGGCAAATTTCTATAGCAAAACTTCTAAGGAGTGAAAGCACATTCATATTTGGATAAGATGGAAAGAATTGCCTCATGGATTGATAATGCTAGAAGCATTAGTGATGTCAAAACCTCAAGAACGTATTATATGAAGCTGACAAAATACGTATGGACTAAATAGTCAAGACGAGTGTTGTACAGCTCGAGATATTAAGATAAAGAGGGATATAAGTTTGATTAAATTACCCATGTTCTATGAACATTCTACTTTTAAAAGTTCACTATATTCGTAATTTACAGTAATGATGTCTAGGCATCATCGAGAGAAATTGTCGAGCTTTTAGATGGAGAATTTTTAAATGCCCTTGGCACGGTCTAATTATTACTCGAACTGCAGTTCGAGTATATATGTAATTATATTTTACTAACCCCTCAAGTTCATCTAGAAGATGATGTTTGGATATTTTAGTATGGACATAGTTGAACCTTAAAGTATGTTAAAGGTTGTTAAGTCGTTTGTTATAAGAAATACCTATTATCATCTCCTACCAAAGTAGAGATTCTCATTCTAGAAGTACCATCATTAAATGCATAAGTGCATTAATATGTTTTGTTAGCTATGTATGGTTATAATATCTTTCACTTGAGTTTATTGTCATGATATAACCTTTGTCAAGCGAAGAGACATTGGAATGAGTTCAAAGAAATATTTCAAGTATAAACAATATTTGATTATATGTTACTAACCCATCAACACAAGTTTGGTTAGCCTTGTAGATGCATGAATGTAAGAAAACACAACATTGGTCAACATACAGGATTGCACATTAAGGGATCAAGCGACAAATCATTGGCTACAAAAGCTTTGTTCGACTTTTAAGGAAGATGGACACACGTCACTTAAAGGATACATGTTAAAATGAGGGGGAAACTTATTCAAGTTGCACTCTTTTTCCCTTGACTAAGTTTTGTCACATTAGGTTTTCTTAGTAAGATTTTTAATAAGGCAACATACCTGATCCAGAAGTATTAGGGGGAGACAATACGCGCTGCACTCTTTTTCCCTTAGCTATGGTTTTATCCCACTGGGTTTTCCTACCAAGGTTTTTAATGAGGCAACATCACCAAGCGTATTACAAGAATACTATACTATTTCATTATGTGGATCGTCAAGGGGGAGTGTTATGAATATATCATTTATAGTGACTCTCCACATCCTTAACTCCTCATTGTATTTACACTTATGTTAATGTTGAGCCTATAAATAGAGGCTTTGTATTTCATACATATACATCAATAAGAAATTCACTTTTCTATACATTGCTAATAGGTTCTAGTTATTACATAACAAATAAGTTGTTGTGGTCGGTAAGGAAAATATATATATCGCTATAATTGGTAATAGCATTCAACTAGTAGCATTATTAATATTAGGAACACATTTTTATAATCCGTTAAACAAATAATCTATCCTACCTATTTTAGCAATTAGTATTTGCAACACATTAATTTCAACTAATCTTATCTTCCTATACTAATAAATGAAAATCTTTTTTAGACACTTGTCACTTCCTGGTGCTTTCTCACCTTATTTTCCCATTAATCTCTTATGTTAAATAATAATCATAATTTTAGAAAAAATATTAGATAAGAATAAATAACTAGATAAGGATAAACGTTTGTTTTTATTATGATCATATTAAATAATAATAATAATTTTAAATAAAAAATTAGATTAAGAATATAAACGTATGTTTTTATTATGATCATATTAAAATAATAATAATAATAATAATAATAATAATTTTAAGCAAAAAATATATAAGAATAAATAGTTGTTTTTCAATAAATAATCTTAAACAAAAATTTAGATAAGCATAAACGTTTGTTTTTATTATGAGTAGATATATATATATATATATATATATATATATATATATATATATATACTTTGGTGTTCGGTGATTGAAATTATTGTAAATTAGGAATCGAAGGTTCTGTTTAATATATACTTAATAATTGTATTATTATTATTATTATTATTATTATTATTATTATTATTATTATTATTATTATCATTATTATTATTTTCACTATAATTAAATAATTATTCTAGGTTGGGCATATGCTTCTATCAAACTGTAAGTGTTTTTAGACGCATCGCTATAATGGTAAGTGTATTGTTATAATTGGTTTAAACCCATTATTTATCACAGATGGTTTAAACCCATCATCTATTCAAAGAGAATTTAATTCTCGATTTTACGGTATAATTCATAAAAATGATGAAATATATAAAAACGTGGGGATCAATCTCCACCTTTTTGTATCGTTAACTCTTTTGAATACAAATTTAAGACGAGTGTTTTATGAATGAAATAAACAAATAAGCATATGGGTGCATAAAACTAACTAAAATAATTGTATCGCATAATTTGAATGTATCATAAAAAAAAACATGACTCAACCCCATGTAATACATGTGTTTTTTAACCTAATAATAAATAAAAAACAAAAATAAAATGTTATAACAAGTAAATAGTACATCAAGTTCATTTTTAAAAGATAAATCTTGACGACTGTATGTGTTAAGTTATGACATTATATTTTATTAAACCATTGTAATATACGAGTTTTTTTTAAAGATATATCTTTTTATCATTTATTATATAAAATTACATTTATGTAAAATAAAAAAACCAAAGTAAAACGTTATAATAAGTAAATAGTACTTCAATGCTCATTTTTAAAAGATAAATCTTGATGACTATTTGTATTAACATATGACATTATATTTTATTTAACACGTGCAATATACAAGTTTTTTTAAATATATCTTTTTTATTATTTATTATATATAATAATTACATTTACGCAACCCGTGTAATACACGGGGTTCTAACCTAGTATATATATTATATAAATATATATCTATACTTTCTATAAAAGGAGAAATCACAATGACATAAGAAAGCTGATGTGTCAGCAGGAGAGACTGTCCAACAAGGTTTTTCTTATGTCATCAATGATGAGGTGGCAGCCATAGAGGGAGCATAGTGACATCATAATTCAAAGATCTGCCATCAAACAACTGCCCCACTTTCAGATTTCAAAGGTCTGGCCCACATTCAATTATGAAACCACTGATGTTCATTCAAAATTCAAACCACTGATGTTTCATTAAAATGGGAGGGTAATTTAAAATTTAAAATTTAAAACTTATAGGGATATGTAATTTGCATTTAATGTCATCAGAGCTTCAATTCTTCTCCCACTCAAATATAAATTCAAACCCAAATCTAAACCCGATCGTAATTTCAAAAACCCATTTCAATCTCTCTGTCTACTCTCTCTCAACTCTCTATCTCTAAAACTGTAGATACAGAGAAGAGGATGAAGACGACAGAGGCGTTGCATTTAACATCGATTTGAATATTATGCAGACCAACGGTAGTTTAAAAATAGATATTTTTTGATTTTTTCTTTTTATCACAAACTGAAGGTTTGTATGCTAAATGTTCTTCAGGTATATCTTGCTGGATTTGTTATTTGGTGTGGAAGTCTTGAGTTCGTTGGCCGAACTTCCGAATGTAATCAAGGTTATAAAATGGATCTCACCTTTATTGATGAAGAGGTAATGTCTGTTTGTGTTTAAAAATAGATGTATATGTGTTTAAAATAAATCAGGTAATTTTTATTTTTTTGGTAATTGTTAATACACTTTGTAATCAGTTCTTCTTCTTCTTCGTTATTTCTTGAGCTTTGTTACATGTTTTCCAGATTGAAGTTTCTTCAAATCGTCATCTTCTCCAATGCTTCCATCGATTCTTCTCCCGCTAAATCCGGTAACAATCCGTGACCTAATTTCTTTCATGTTTCTATGAAATTTGTTTGATATGTTTGTAGCTTTTGATTTTGTCTTTGATTTGTTATTGTTTATTCAGATGCTTGCATTGGTGTACATGTGATTACGAGTAGATTGATTTTGATATGTTTGTAAAAGGAGAAATCCCAATGACATAAGAAAAGCTGGTGATGTCTGTTTATTCATCATGTTTAACATCGATTTGAATATTATGCAGACCAATGGTAGTTTAAAAGTAGATATTTTTTGATTTTTTCTTTTTTATCACAAACTGAAGGTTTGTATGCAAAATGTTCTTCAGTTAGATCTTGCTGGATTTGTTATTTGGTGTTGAAGTCTTGAGTTTGTTGGCCGAACTTTGAAATGTAATGAAGTTTATAAAATAGATCTCAACTTTATTGATGAAGAGGTGATGTCTGTTTGTGTTTAAAAATAGATGTATATGTGTTTAAAATAAATCACGATTCTATGAAATTTGTTTGATATGTTTGTAGCTTTTGATTTTGTCTTTGATTTGTTATTGTTTATTCAGATGCTTGCATTGGTGTACCATGTGATTACGAGTAGATTGATTTTCAGTTGGTATATTGGGATTAAATACTCAACTGGTGGAATGACAGCAAGTCCAGGTTATGCTTCAAACTGTCTCGATCTCTTTGGAGGCGGATAGGTGGCTTTGGGAGGTCTGAAAAACAGAATTGATAAATTTAGGGAAAATGGGGTTGAAAGATGATAACCCAACAATTGAGGATCTCATTCTACAATAAATTCAAGGGTATTCTCAAATAATGCTTCCTAGATTTTTAAAGACTGATGAGACCTATCCACTGTTGAAGACAAAGCCCTGTTAAAGACATGCACTTATGTACCTAAGGCCTGATCAACCAAAGGAAAACCACTGGTCAGTAACAGCAGTGGTTTAACATCTACAGCGGATTCAACATCAGTATTTATGTATCAGTTTTTCTTATGTAACAGTGTTTAGTGTATCAGTGTTTAGATTTTGTTACAGCTTCGATGATGGTTGTTAGATTTATGAAAATGTCTAACAATTTCGGATTGGGTATATTCATTCACAGTTTTATGATACTTCAGTGTCTATGATGAAAATTATGTTGCTTCCATGATTGACTGGTCCCCATGTTGATTCGATTAGAGGTATGTTATGTATATACAATCTCTCGAGACAAACCCTAGAGTTTATGTATATACAATCTCCCCATGTTGATTCGATTAATGGTATGTTGATTCGATTAATGGTATGTTATGTAATTGCTACAGTTTGAATATTATTGTTAGGGTAAATTACTTTTTGAGTCCCTGTGTTTTATGTGTTTTAACCACTTGAGTCCAAAAACAAAAAGTTTAACGACCTGAGTCCCCATAATCATTTTCTTTAACCATTTGAGTCCAAATTTCTAACGCTGTTAGAATTTTTTGGTTAAGTATTATTAAATGACCAAAATACCCTTATATTTAAAAATAAAAAGCCCTCTCTGTCTCTTTTTCTTTCTCTTTCTTCACCAGGTCTTTCTTTCTCTCTCTTCTACTTCTTTTTCCTTTACTTCTTCCATAAGAAAAAGATCTTCACAGGTAACAGATCTTCACATGACTTCAACGTTTTGATTGAATTTTTCAAACTTTTAAACATTGTTTGTGATAAAAACCGTTCAGTTTTGGAAATGAGACTATCCTCACAGTATTCTTCCGTCATCTCCAACATTTCTCCAGCACACCGGAGTGGAGCGACGTTTAACGGTGTCAACTCGATCTTAATGGAGTAACAGTATTTAACAGCAGCCTCAAACGTTTCCGATCCTCCTGGAAAATCCGGTAGCATGATGTGAGCATGCTCCGTATGTGTTTCTTCTCGTATCTCTTTGTTTTTTGAATTTTCAGACACACTTTCAGCAGTGTCATTCTTTTCTTGCTCGGTAATCATCTCGTGTAGCTTTTTACTTTTTGCCATTAACGGAAACTGGAATAAACATTTCGGCAAACGGTTAATACGCAACTAAGAATAATGAAACCAATAGAGAAAACCGAATCACTAACCTTGTGGTGATGGAAGGTCATATCCCCGACGTCTACAACAGCGTCGCTGGGTAGTCCGGTGGTACAAAACCTGCAACAAACACAAAATCATACAAAATCATGTAACAAACTCTAACAGAAAAAGAATAAAAGCAACTAACAGAGTTAGTTAGTTAGTTACTAGGCTTGGCGTTTGGAGGATTCTGGCATATGGAAGAAGAAAAGGAAAGAAGAAGTAGAAGAGAGAGAAAGAAAGAACAGAGAGATGAAGGTTGAAGAAAGAGATAAAGATAGTTTTTTATTTTTTTAAATATAAGGGTATTTTGGTCATTTAATAATACTTAACCAAAAAATTCTAACAGTGTTAGAAATTTGGACTCAAATGGTTAAAGAAAATGCTTATGGGGACTCAGGTCATTAAATTCTTTGCTTTTGGACTCAAGTGGTTAAAACCAATAAAACACAGGGACTCAAAAAGTAATTTACCCTTATTGTTATTATATTATCATCTGTTGATCATGGTCTGTTAAAGCACTGCTGTTAAACATTCTCTTTTGAACTGCATCATCTGTTAGTCCATAGCAGAGGTTCTCTTTGGCAGACCTTTGCTTGAACCGTCTCGGTGTTTATCAGCATATGTTCATCATGATGCGTGTGTAAACGGATGTTTGAAATCCTCTGTTGAACTGCATCATCTGTTAAGGCACAGCAGATGTTAGCAATCTATACTGTGGAATGATCAGCAGATGTTATGTTTGGCATACCTTTATTTCAACAGCAGATGTCAAAATGTTTAAAGATTGTATCATCTGTTAAGTAACAGCAGATGTTAGCTTTATGATGCTTTTGTATTCATATTCAGCAGCAGAGGTTGTGTTTATCAGGAGAGGTTATTTGCTATAACAGTCTTTGTGTTTATCAACAGAGGTTGTTTGGAACAACAGACTTTGCTTGAACAGATTTTCTGTTTGACAGAGCTTTTGGTTTGTCAGACTTTATCTAAATAGAGGTTGAGTGCATAAATTTGTTTGTAGTCAGAGGGTAATTCAAGTGAAGTTATGACAATGATCACCCATAAATTTGTTGAAGCCTTTTAAGTGTCAATGACTGCCCATAAATTTGTTGAAGCCTTTTAAGAAAATCCTTTTAAGTAACAGCATATGTTAGCTTTATGATGCTTTTGTATTCATATTCAGCAGCAGAGGCTGTGTTTATCAGCAGAGGTTATTTGCTATAACAGTCTTTGTGTTTATCAGCAGAGGTTGTTTGGAACAACAGACTTTGCTTGAACATATTTTCTGTTTGACAGAGCTTTTGGTTTGTCAGACTTTATCTAAATAGAGGTTGAGTGCATAAATTTGTTTGTAGTCAGTGGTTAATTCAAGTGAAGTTATGACAATGATCACCCATAAATTTGTTGAAGCCTTTTAAGTGTCGATGACTGCCCATAAATTTGTTGAAGCCTTTTAAGAAAAGCCTTTTAAGTAACAACAGATGTTAGCTTTATGATGCTTTTGTATTCATATTCACCAGCAGAGGTTGTGTTTATCAGCAGAGGTTATTTGCTATAACAGTCTTTGTGTTTATCAGCAGAGGTTGTTTGGAACAACAAACTTTGCTTCAACAGATTTTCTGTTTGACAGAGCTTTTGGTTTGTCAGACTTTATCTAAATAGAGGTTGAGTGCATAAATTTGTTTGTAGTCAGAGGTTAATTCAAGTGAAGTTATGACAATGATCACCCATAAATTTGTTGAAGCCTTTTAAGTGTCGATGACTGCCCATAAATTTGTTGAAGCCTTTTAAAAAAAGCCTTTTAAGTAACAGCAGATGTTAGCTTTATGATGCTTTTGTATTCATATTCAGCAGCAGAGGTTGTGTTTATCAGCAGAGGTTATTTGCTATAATAGTCTTTGTGTTTATCAGCAGAGGTTGTTTGGAACAACAGACTTTGCTTGAACAGATTTTCTGTTTGACAGAGCTTTTGGTTTGTCAGACTTTATCTAAATAGAGGTTGAGTGCATAAATTTGTTTGTAGTCAGAGGTTAATTCAAGTGAAGTTATGACAATGATCACCCATAAATTTGTTGAAGCCTTTTAAGTGTCGATGACTGCCCATAAATTTGTTGAAGCCTTTTAAGAAAAGCCTTTTAAGTGTCGATGACTGTCCATAAATTTGTTGAAGCCTTTTAAGTATCCATCATTGCCCATAAATTTACAGAGTATAATTCAAGTTGTAATGTATCATGAAGAGCCAATTAAAATATATGGAGAATGTACAACAAAGGTTTAAGTTAATATAAATAACAAGATAAGCATACATGATTATAATTTAAATATCGTAAGTCGTAAGTTTTCAAAATATAGAAGTTTGATACATCACCATCCCATAATTTATCTCAAATGAGATAATACCAACAACCACAACTATCTGTAGACTTTCTTTAAGATCAGCTTGGCTTTTTCTTCAGAGTAGACAAATTTGCATCTCATATTTCTGTAGATACCATTGGGCTTCGTGAACTTCTTGGTGAATTGACAAGCCGCGTATCTAAATCCCTTGCCATGCTTCTCCCGTCGAAAGTCAATTACAGTGTCAACTCCATTCAGATTTTCAACTGTCATCTTCAATGTTCTATGAATCCTTGATAAAGACGCTACTTTCACATTCAGACGCTTAAAAATAAATATAAAATACCAATAATTAATAAGAAATACATAATGTATTTAAGTAAAGTAACAAAAAAACAGCTTAATTGTAACAAACATTTAACATCCAAAGAATGAGGAATAATATATTAACAGAATAAACTTACAAAATGTTTGCTGCAGTACCATACGAATTGTAAGGGGTATACATCAGGATCAGCTTCATAATCTGAGACAGCGGCATCAAAATCTGCGTCGTCGATATCATCGGATGATTCATTCGATACAACATAATCACTATCAGAATCTGTGTCATTGGATTCTTCAACATCCGACTGGTGATGCAGATCCTCGGTAATTGGAGCAACTTCTAAATTGGTTGAGGAAGTATCGTCTATCGGACTGTCATTGGATTTGGGTGCAACAATCTCACATCCATTCAAATAAAAGGCAGTAAGCAGAAAGATGTAATCCGCTACGTATCTTAAAACAAGTACAATTCCTGTTTGCATACCCATGTAGTGTACAACCTTTTCCCATCCATCGGTTATAAAGTAAAAATTCCGAAGAGGATCACGTTGAAGTAGTACATCAAAAGAGTCCCACTGATTCACATAGATCTTAAATGTCTCTTTAAGTTTACCAACTCCAATACTGACGTTGACTAACTCCTTGGGTATTAGCTGGACAAAAAGATATAAAATTATGAAATCAACAAAGGTACAGTAAAATTAACAACTATATCACTAATTACTATAGTAACATTTAAGTATTGGATTAAAATACCAAAACTTACCAACACGTCCTTACAAACATCAGTAAAACTATGGGAGAATGAATCCATACATCCAAACTTCCTCTCAAACGATATTGATGTGAACATAGAAATCATTGGGAGTTTTGTTGGATAATGATGAACTTTTTCAAAAGGTGTCAGTAGATATGTATATGGTGTCGTTTTTTTAAATACCAACAGACATCCTTCTTTCAATGAAAGGTCAGAGACAACTGAGGACCATCCTTCTTTTAGAGCAAAAGTTCCATTGTGTTTTGAGAATCGATAATCCCATCTCATACCGTTTACACACTCTATAACGCCAACATTACCAGGAACTTCTTTGAGTAAATGATTGTTTGCAAAGTTTTGTGGTATTATCTGTTGAGTTCAAGTATTTAAGTATTGGCAAGTGTTATATGTGAATTAATTGTTAACAATAAAATTGTAGAAAATGGTTTTAATGTAATAATCGTACCAAGATTTTGGAATTAAGAGAATCCAAATATTTATAAAAAGACATCTTCCAAGATATGATGTTTCTGGTTAAAAATCAAAGAAAAAATGAGACAATGTATTTATTAGATACTTCATTATTTATAAAGACTGTGATAACAAATATGAACCAACAATGTTTAACATATCTATGTCATTCAGATAACGCATTTAATATTTATCGATTTACCTAGAGTATATCAATAAATAAAGATTCCTCTAAAAACTGTAGAATCGAGTACCACTGTCAATAACTTTTTTTTGCAAGTCCATAAATAAAAGATTTGTCATTTAATCATATTCTTTAATATCAAGTAAGAAAAACAACAAAATATACCTTATCGATTGCTTTCAAGAATCCAAATGTAACACCATATCAAACAAAACTTCAAATCAGAAACATTATAAAAAATAAAAAAGCTTGTAAAATTAAATTGATATATCATCTAAAACATGCAATACATTGAGAACAGTCTTCATAACAGTTGTTAATCATGTGCATATGAAACTAATGTATATACAAATTTTAATAAATATTATTATACCCTGATCGAAGTTGTTGATGATGTCAAAAGTAAGAAGTATTCAAGTGGAGTGATTCAATATTGAAATGGACATCAGTGATTAAAACTTGAAGCACTTTTTATGAGATCCGACAAACAATTTTGTAAAGGGGATTTGGAGAGTCGTTAAAAAGGTAAAGTATGTTTCTATCTGCCTCTATGTAAAAAGGTAAACCGCCATTGGGATAATAAATTACATTTTACCACCATTGAGATAAGGAACTTACATTTTACCCCCTAATAATACAGCTTTCCTTTTCAAACAATTCAAATCATTTTAAAATAATTCAAACCATTTTCAAAATACTTTGAAAGTCTTTTTCTTGAGTGCTCAACAATCTTCTTCATTAAGATATTTGAAATTATGGATACAGATAATAGAATTTCAAGTAAGTATGAACTGTTCTTTCAAACAAGTCAAAGTCAAGTCGGTGTTGAAGCAAGGAAAAAAGGAAGCGTGTTCTGCAACAAAAGTGAAACAACAGTGGTTTTCATCGTACATCAACATCCGATTCTGTTAAAAGGATTCCATTATTAAACACTCCAAGTGGTATGACTTATAGGTTTGCAAACAAAATTTTACAAGAAATATATATTTATATGTTATGTTTTGGGAATCCTTACACATGTTTTGTATTTTACAAGTTTCAACAACTAATGTTGAGAGAAGGAATGTGTATCATTTTCCTGCTTATGCTACTCCAAATATTGGCAGTAATTTGTTTCACTCATCTACACGAGTAAAAGGTATACTTACTGTAGATATTTTTTGGTAATTTCAAAAAAATTTCACAATATGTTCAAAGTTCTTTCCTTGAGTGGTCAACAATCTTCTTCATTCAAGTATTTTAAATTATGGATACAGATAACACAATTTCAAGTAAGTATGAAGTTGACCTTCAAGCAAGTCAACATCAAAGCTGTGCTGAAGAAAGAGAAAAAAGGAAGTATGTTCTTCAACAAAAGAGAAACAAAACAGGTTGTCATCCTACATCAACATCTGATTCTGTTGAAAGGATTCCATTTTCAAATACTTCAAGTGGTATGTGTTATAGTTTTGCAAACAAAATTTAAAAGAAATATGTATGTATATGTTATGTTTTTTGGAATCCTAACATATGTTCTATTTTACAAGTTTCAACCACCATTGTCGAAAGAAGGAATATGTATCATCTTCCTGCTTATGCTACTCCAAATATTAGTAGTAATTTGTTTCACTCATCTACACAAGTAAAAGGTATACTTACTGCAGATATTTTTTGGTAATTTCAAATAATTTTCACAATACTTTCAAAGTTCTTTTCTCGAGTGGTCAACAATCTCTTTCATTCAAGTATTTTAAATTATGGATACAGATAACACAATTTCAAGTAAGTATGAAGTTGACCTTCAAGCAATTCAACGTCAAAGGTGTGCTGAAGAAAGCGAAAAAAGGAAGTATGTTCTTCAACAAAAGAGAAACAACAGAGGTTGTCATCCTGCATCAACATCTGATTCTGTTGAAAGGATTCCATTTTCAAATACTTCAAGTGGTATGTGTTATAGTTTTGCAAACAAAATTTAAAAGAAATATGTATGTATATGTTATGTTTTTGGAATCCTTACATATGTTCTATTTTACAAGCTTCAATCACCAATGTCGAAAGAAGGAATGTGTATCACCTTCCTACTTATGCTATTCCAGATATTAGTAGTAATGTGTGTCACTCATCTACAAATGAAAAAGGTAAACTTACTGCAGATATTTTTTTCTAATTTAATTATGAATTGTAGTTTTGTTCGTTTATTTTATATACTTTTGTCTTATAAGATTCATCAAGAAAAATCTCATCAAGGAATGTCCATCACACTCCTTTTGGAAGTACTAAGCAAACATCCAATTTTGTTGAGAGGGCTCCATTATCAGATATTACAAATTGTATGTTTTAAATTTTTGGAAACAAACTATTTGTTTAATCTTAGGTTTTATGAATTGTTATATATGTCTTATTTTACAAGCTTCAATATAGGTGGAATATCTAAAATTGAATTACAAATGAGTGATGAGATGTTAGCAGATTCTGTAGTTAAGAAGATCATGGAATTTCTAAAGGTATAAGATACGAACGTAAATTCCTGTTAAGTTTTCAATATGTAGATGACTTATGTTGACTTATAAATTTGCTAAGTCTGTAGATTATATTGATCATGGAGATGCCATCTTTGTGTGTTCTAAATGTGATGCAATGTTATGGGAAGATGAAATGCTTAGGGGAAATAAAAAACGTAAGAAAACATCCTATTCTCTTTGTTGTTCAAATGGAGATGTTGAGCTACCATGACCGCCTACACCTCCTCCATTACTACGTCATTTATATAAAAGTCATACCTCACAGTCTCGCAATTTTATGGATAATATTCGAGCATATAACATGATGTATTTAGACTACAAGGTCAGAATTATCATCGAATGGGTAGTCTACTTCTGGACGATGGGGAAGAACCCAAATTCTCCCAGCTTTACATATATGATTCACAAAACGAAGTGGTAAATCGTCAAAAAGCAGCAAGGTAATTTCTTTATGATAATTGTGGCATTTATGAATATATATTTTGCTTTTCAGTATATTTACATTAATTATCATTTGAAATGAATGTAAATTTTAACATTTTATATTTCTGGCAGTTCTCAGATAGAATGCAAAACTACAAGAAACAACCAGCTTGATAGTATAACCATAGAGGGTCTTAAAGATATGTTGGATTCTTGCAATCCTCTTGTTCAGTCCTTCAAAATGGTAAGATATTGTTTTCAAGAAAATGAGTTTCAAGATGTAAGCTTGAAGCTTATTGGAACAAGAGATAAGGATGGAAGAGTTCACAATTTGCCAACAGCATCAGAAATTGCTGCGTTAATAACTGGTGATTTTGATGGAGCATTTGATAAACGGGACATTGTTGTTAGAAAGAAGTCTGGTGGTATTCAAAGAATTAGTGAGCTTCATCCCTCTTACCTTGCTTTGCAATATCCACTGATTTTCCCATATGCAGAAGATGGTTATAGAGTTGGCATTAAACATAGAGGGATTGCGATTGACAATGAGGTACTTAGAACCAATCTTACAATTAGAGAATTCTTTTGTTACAAAATTCAAGATAGACAGAATCAGTTTCCATTGTTTCTGATGTGTGCGAGTGTGTATATAAGTTTAAGTATATTTCGAGCCCTTTTTACATGTTAGTCAAGTTTTAAATTTATAAAACACGATATTTTACTAACACCAAACACACATATGGGCAAGTGCACCCATCGTGAGCGTAGTATAGTGTTGGCAAGATACCGAGGTCGTCCAAGGACACAAGAGCTTTTAGTACTGGTTTATCCTCAACGTCTAATCAAATCAAAAAAAGTTAAAAAAAATATGTTTTTAAATAAGAAAAATAAAACTAACTAAAATGCTGAAAAAAAAAACAGATAGACAAGATGAATCACTTGGCTCTGACTCGTGTTTAGTGTAACCTTTGATTATTTCCGCACTTTTGCACTTTTTTATAGATTATCTTAGTTATTGTAGTAGGCCCCTCTTTTAAAGGTGACGTTACCCTCAACCCAGTAGTTTGAGTCAGCAAGGATACAATCCTAAAGGGTCGGATTATTGAAAGATAATTAATTAAGTTATTAATGCATATTATAGTAGGCCCCTCTTTTGAAGGTGACGTTACCATCGGCTAAGTAGTCTGAGTCAGCATGGATACAGTCCTAAATAGCCGGGATAAAGTATTAATAGTAGCTTACATATGAGGGGATCAAAGAGTTTGGACCCCCGCCATCCAATACCGGTGGGTATTGAAGGAGGTCCTACTAAATTTGACCCAGGTCCTTGCAGGATCTATACACTGAACAAGGCAAGACTCTTACCAAACCGTTCCCTTAACCCCCGACCAGGTAGCCAACATATCTCCATATAGACCGTGGAGATATGAATGGTGAAAATCTTTTATTTTATATAGACAATAAAATAATGCCAAGACACCACGGACAAACGATAAGGAAGAATCACCTTCAACATAAGAAACTAGTTATTAAAGTCATTAATACATAACCAAGTAAAAAGTGCGAAAAGATTAAAAATAAAAAGTATTACACTAGACACTTGTCTTCACCAAGTGATGTAAGAGACTTAGGCAAACATGGCCTTTGATTGTCAAGAACTCTTACGATCAATCTTGGATCCCGAGACGACTCACACACTCTACGATGGACGATGGATGATGGTGGTGGATGATGGTGTTGTGATGGTGGTGGGTGGTGGGTGAAGTGTGAGAGAGGTGGTGTGCCAAGGGATGGTTTTCAAATGAGCCTAGCACCCCTATTTATAGGCTGAACAGTAGCTCAGGCACGGCCCCGTGTCCATTGGGCTGCCCCATGTCAATCATCCTTCTCTTTCTTCATTAATTGCAGTTTGTCTGCATCAGTTGACCACGCCCCCGTGTCCGCTGGGCACGCCCCCGTGTGCAGAAGCAAATCTGTACTATCAAGATTTCCCCAGATTCTGCGAATCTTAGAGTTAACCACGGCCCCGTGTCCGCTGAGCACGACCCCGTGGTGGGCGATAGAAGCTTCTACAGCTTTGTCTTTTCTGCTGGCAGTTGGGCACGCCCCCGTGTTCACTGAGCATGGGGCGTGTTCAGCCTTCTGTCTTCTTGTTTTTGCTTGGGAAGATGCTGTCGGGGGGTCGGACATGCCACGTTTGTTCCTTTTCTTGTATTTATGTTAGATTTAGCTGCCTTTTTGCTTCTTTTGTTAATTTGAGCTCATTTACTCCTGAAAATACAAAAGGAAGACAAAAACACACTTTTTCCAACATTAGTACTAAAAAGGGTTAGTTTTATGCCACAATTGATGTAATTTATATGTTGCATTTTGTGCACATCAAATACCCCCACACTTGAATCTTTGCTTGTCCTCAAGCAAAACTCTTTATAATGTGGCTTTACACTCCCAAATGGAATGGGTAGAAGAGAAGGTTTTTGGGCTTGTAATAGAGTGTCGGGATTTCCAAGATTCTTTATTAAGTTTTATTTTTATTTATTTACAATCCTATTCGTCATGATTTATTTAAAACATGACATAAGATAAATTACTTATTAGGGCATAACATTCCTCTTTAAAATTCCACTTATATATAAGTTCACATACCTCACGGGGATCACTCAACACTCGGCCGAAGATGTATTTTAGTGAATCACTCGAGAGCGGCATGGAACTTACTCCTACCATAGGCATGCCAAGCAATCAATCCTCCTCCTTTTTAACTATATACCTTTGTAAATATCAAGAGGACTTTTGGGGTGAAGGGTTAGGCTTGGGTTAAAGGTAGGTGATTGGGTTAGTGGTTAGTAGAAAAGGGCGAAAGGCGTAAAAAGCGTCGGTTTTCGTATGACTTTTTATTTTTGCAATTTTTATTTTGATGAAGCCTTTTTTCAAACAAAGTTATTTTTTATGAACTTGTTTGTTTATTTTTTTCTTTTGCTTCATCATCAATGTGTTTTTTTTTTTTTTTTTGAAAAGTCATACGAAAAACCGAGCTTGTTACTAAAACAAAGGGTTAAAAATAAAAAATGTTTTGGTGGGTGTGGATTGGGTTAAGAAATGAAAAGGTTTAGGCTCAAAGGGGTTAACTAGGGGGATTTTGGGTAGGTGGTAAAAAAAAATAATGGTGTAGAATTTGAAATTCCCGAGTTAAACCTAGACAAGTAAAAAAAATGAAAAATTTTTGAAAAAAATTTGGGGTGATTAGCGGTTCCAATAGAGTTTTGTGTAAGGCTTGTAATTAAGACTTGCAAGATTCAAGGTTTTAGCATCCCCCCCACACTTAAATTACACATTGTCCTCAATGTGTCCCAAAAACGAGTTTTTAGGTTGATTGAATGTGTAAAAAGGTGTGAAAAAGCAAAATTTATGTTACTGGGCGTCTGGACACGGCCCCGTGGTGTCCGGGCATGGCTCCGTGTTCAGATCGCCAGTAACAAAATTGAAAAAAAAAGAAACAAAACCCTGGACACGGGGGCGTGTTGGGTGAACACGGCCCGTGTCCAGTTACCTGAACTGGGCATTTTCTGCAGACTGTGCAGCACAGGGCCGTGTTGGGCGGGCACGGCCCGTGCTGAACTTGCTGTAATGAAGAAAATTTTGTCAGATGGCCCTGTTTTCATGCATGGGGTGCTGGTTCAAGTTTCCCTTGTTATCCTTTACCATCCCGAGTGTGTTTTATCCATTACAACATCATCCAAACACCAAATTAGCTAAAACCATCATTCATTAAGTCATAGAGAATTACATAATAATCCTGAAAAGTTAATAGTCTAGATAAGTAGGTCAAAGAAGCACAAGAAATTTGAATCAAGAAGTTCTAGCCAAAAATTTATTCTACTAGCAAAATTTCCAAAGAGATAACTCCCTTGGTTGGATGCGGCCTGAAGAACTTCTTTCTCCGGGCATGGGTCCCTCACACGTCGGCGAGCCATTCCTCTATCTCCCTTGGGAGAAGAAAGGCGGGCTCATTGGCATTGGTTTGAGGGGGTGCAACCTCCACCGGGACTTCTTGTAGATCTTCAAGAGGAGGCTCCGCTGGAAGGTCATCCCACCCAGTAGGATTGTTGATTCCAAGTGCCAGGTTCCAATCCTCTTGAGGGAGGATTGGTTCCATGGGAGGTGTTACAAGAATGTTTAACCTCTGGTGCAAGAGGTCAATTTCTTGAAAACTGTTTTCCAACCCCACCGTAAGATAATTTAGACGGTCTATTAGGACCTCCTCTACCGAAGTCATCTCGTCAAGAGCTTCACGTAATGCCATTACGTAACGTACGAGAGTTGCTTCAATTGATGACCTTCTTTCCCTTCGACTGTTTCTGGAGTGCGGAGAAGAGGTTCCACTGTTTTGACTAGGCATTCTATGAAAACAAACCAAAAATAGTTCATTTTAATGAAACAGTACATCGGACACGGCCCCGTGCTCAATGAGCACGACCCCGTGTTCAACTTTCTGCAGATTTTTGGAACAAGAAATCTTGGAGTTTCAAATTATTTTTCCAACTTTTGAAGCATTTTGAGCAGAAATAACTTAAAACAATGTTGTACAACTTATTTTTAACAAGATTCCTTGAACAAAAACCTAATAGCCATCACAATAAAGCTTGGAATCATGGTGATCTCAAGCTTCAATGGAGGTTTTGATGCAAGAAAGATGAAGAAGAAGGCCATGGATAAAAGTGGAAATGATAAGATGTTTGTAAGAACCTTCTTTTAGAAAATACCTAGGATGGTAGGTGAGAAGATCCTTTCAAATCTCTCTCCCTGGATGGTCCAAATGTGCAGGATTCTTGGCTTCATTTATAGAAAACGACAGCATGCTGGACACGGCCCCGTGTCGGCTGGACACGTCCCGTGTGCAGGCATGATCCTGACACATTTTGTCCGTATTCTGACAAAAAATCAGAACGGAATCTTGTTGGTGCATACATCTGTCGTCTTCGTCTTATATCGAGTCTCAGTTGCGTTGCGGATCTGAACAAGCGTGACATCATATATGTGACATCACAAGTGACATCACATATATGACATCACATTCTACATCAGCACATGAAACGAATTTGAATGTTCATATAAGACAAAAGTCATGTTCGCTTGAATTGAAAGTTGTGTAGTTCGCTTGAAGTGTAACCGCTTGAACATGTATGTGTCATTTCAAGCGGTCAAGCATTCACTATATATATGTGTCATGTATGTTCATTTGAAGCGGACAGGTGAGAGACTAGGAATCGATACCGAGGTGCTGCCGGTATTTCTTCTGCATGTAATTAGTGTTAAATCAATATACAAGATCTTTAAAGTGTGAATCAAGCTGTTTCTAAATCAGTTTCTTATTTTCCGCATCTGAAACTGAGAAAATCTCTTCTGAACGACTCGTTTGGGTCACAAACCGATCCTACAAGTGGTATCAGAGCTCAGGAGGAAGAGATCTTGCCAAAACAGCCTGTTTTCGTCACTTTTTCTGATTTCTACATCTTTCTTTTTCAAAATTAAAAATTTTTCACGGTTAAAATCGGCTCAAATTCACACATCTTATGCGTAATCATATTTTAACGAATCCTGGAAAGTTTCATCATTAAAATCGATCTAAAACTTGATTTTTTCGGTATTCTCGCTTGAAATCTGTTTGAAGTTGCTGACGTCATTGACTGTTCAAGCGAACATAACATCATGAGTCCGCTTGAAACTAGCATCTCGCTTGAAAATACATGTTGTGTCCGCTTGAAAAAGACTGTTAACTTGAAACGACCGCTTGAAACACTTGTTCGCTTGAGTGTGTACGTCGAGTTTTGTGTAAATCATTAAACAAGAGTGTCAGTACTTTGGGAAAAGAAATCTCGTGTCTTGTGTCAGTGTGCACGAGGTTGTATCGGTTGATCAGAGTTTGCATGTGATTTTGATTTGATCAGTCTTTTAGTCAACATTATTAAAAGTATCAAGTGAATCATCAGATTGTGCATGTGATCTTTAAGTGAGTTATCGACCATGTGATCTTCTCATATAACCTGGTCCAATTAAAAGCGATTATTAAAAGTTCTTGTCAGCCCACTATACCGATATTATCAATTTTGGTCAGTCATTTGATACATTCAATGTGAAAGCCCATGTGAAGAAATGTATCGGTTCATGTGATAATTTATTGAAGATTGTTGTCGGTTTAGTGGACTTTGAGGTCCAATCAGTTTTATGAACACATTAATTGATTTGATTAAATCCATGTGACTTTAAACTATCGGCCCAATCAGAAATTTGAAATTTCTTTGGCATAAATCATTTGCAAGCCCATTCATTCAGTTTGAGGATTACGTTTATCGAGTTCACAAATCATCGACACGAGTTCTAGATCGATTCAAACGACACACACACACATTCACATATTCAATTCATTTAAACTGATCGTTTGCTTGTTGGTTTCAGGTGTTTCACGAGGTGAATCATTTCGTTTGAAAGGAGATCTAGTTTGAATTTGATATTTCATTTTAAGTGACTGTTTTTGATAAACGTGTTTCCGTATCATGGATATAAATTTCTTTAATATGAATAGTGAAACAATTAATAGAATAAATGTATTAAAGAAAGAGTTTGACTTGTTTTCAGGTTGTCAAGGAGAAAATACAAAGAGTATCATTGAGAGGTATAGCCATCTTGTTCGCTCAATGTCTGAGAAGGGTATTCAGAAAAGTCTAAATGAATGGGTTGATAAATTAGCCAATGCCTTACCTCAACAAGAATGGGGTACATATCTTTTGGACTTAAAAAGAACTGGAGAATACTCTGGATTGGCAATTTGTCAATTCATTAAGAAACTTGAAGAACAGATGGAGGGAAATGCTGAGAAGAAGAAAAGTCAAAATGGAAAATCAATACTAAAAAGAAGCAGGAGTAAAGGTGTCCAAGTGGGAGAGGAACAGACTGAAGAAATTTCAGTTTTGAAAGACGAAAAGAAATCTGAGGATAAACAGATTCTTGAAATGAAGGAAAATTGTGAAAAGCTGAAATCTGAAAATGTTAAACTGTTAAGTAATTTGAACAGTTTGACATTAGAAAACAAAAGTTTGAAAGAAAATGCAAAAATTTTTGAAGATAAAATTAAAAGTTTTGAAAATGAAAAATCGAAAATTGAAAAGGAGTTTCAAAGTCAAATATAGATCCTTGAAGATGGGAGATCTGTTTTTAGCAAGAATAATATTGAAAAACAAAAGGTAATAAATTCCCATCTTCAGACGATTATTCGACTTGAAAAAGAAGCTGAATGTGCTCGAAAGACAATCAAGGCTCATCTTGAACGAATATCTCAACTTGAAAATGAAGCTGAGAATTCAAGAAACAAAATAGATGAGCTTGAAAAGAAATTGAAAGGTTTTGTGACTTCATCTGAGTTCCCCTGTCCAAAACCGATCAATTCCGTTCCAATAAGTGACAATGTCACAAACTTTGACAAAGTCAAAGTTGAAGATTGTGATGAGAAAACTGATGATGAAGTTGAAAAAGGAAAAAAAAATTTGAAATTAAATGAAATGTTTAAAGAAACTGTTTTACATTCTACTGAAAAAGGTGAATGCTCAACGCAAAAACCTGTAAAGAAGAATGTGGAACAAAAACAAAAGGATAAAAAACCGAAAAATGTTCAAAAAGAAAATAAAAGCTCATCAGTTCAATCATCCAATCGTGATAAAAAATCACAAAAAGTTGAAAAACAAAACTCAAAAATTGTTGGTAATGAGTGGTGCAGGTCGGACCACAGACCTCAAAAGCCAAATCCAGCAAACAAGAGGAGGAAAGATTATCACCAAGCCAAACAGTGCTTTGATCCGAATGTTTGGGTTGAAAATGGTGATTGGTACGATAACAGAGTGTGTTACAGATGTGGCTATCAAGGACACATTGCTGTTAACTGCCAGAGTTGGAAGTTTGAGACGAGGAGATGCTTTAACTGCAACATCATTGGCCATATAGCTAGAGATTGCTCAATGAGATCAATGAGAAGATCGAGGGCTGAATCTCAGAAGCAGGAGAAGAAACCAGTCAATGTCAAGCCCAAAGAACAGAAGGTTCAAGAACCTAAAGTTCAAGAAAAGAAAGTGAAGCTTTCTCAGGGGCAAAAAGACAGACTGAGGAAGAAGAGGAAGAAGGCCAGAGAGTATCTGGAGAAGATTTTGTCCTCGGGTACTTCAGGAAAACCTAATAGCAGTTCTGATAAATCGTCTTGCTCTCCAAAGAACAACAAATCAAGCAAAACGAATTCATCAGATACAAATCTGAGGACAGAAGAGAGAAAGAAGAAAAAGAAAG
The DNA here is from genome assembly GCA_030545235.1 of Helianthus tuberosus. Taxonomy (NCBI): domain Eukaryota; kingdom Viridiplantae; phylum Streptophyta; class Magnoliopsida; order Asterales; family Asteraceae; genus Helianthus; species Helianthus tuberosus. Next base: position 125,041,372 of record CM060351.1, on the reverse strand, counting down.
TTGTTGGCAATGAATCTGTTTCTGTAGAAACAAAAGAGCCACATGTCGGCGATGAATCTGGCTCATCAAAGTCAGACAAGCCACATTCAGGCAATGAATCTGGTATGGTAAAACCAGAAGAGCCATGTGTTGAGGTAAAAAATGAGAATTCTGGTCTAACAATGGATGATGCAAATTTTCCACCATTGTTGAACAAGAATTCAAAAACACCCAAGGTTGGTCAGACTTGGGTGGAAATTCTTTTCCCTTAAACAATCTGACTTTGCCGGAGATCCCAAGTTAGTAATCGTGGATCAGGAATCGGCATCTTTCTTGATAATTGTTTTTGTGAATGAATCCTATAATGGTTAAATTTTGGCAACTCATACTGCAGGAATTGCCGGAGCTTCCAGGTTGGTAAGTGTGAAGCAGGAATCGGCATCTTTGTTGGTAAAATGAATTTGTGTAGATGTGATATTCCTACAAAGTTGGTTGATGAAGGTTTACACCTACAAGTGGTAAATCAAGGACATTAAGTTGTACTTGTGTTTCCTACAAGTGGTTAATCAAGGTCATTAAGTTGAACTTGATTGGATCATACCTACAATTGGTATTTTGAAAGACAATGTGATGAACCACACCCCTAACTTACAGGTGGTAAAATCGACAAAACATATTTTCCGGAAAAATCATTTTGGTTAACACAAACTTAAGTGTTTTGAAATCATAATGAGAAAATAGTTTTGTGTAAGGGGGAGTTCTGATTGTTTATGCCAAGTGGATGGCGAATTGAAGCGATTTGATATCGGTTGTCAAGTTTGTTGTATAGTTTGTTTCCAAATTTCCTAAAATGTGTTTGCATTTTAGGGGGAGTAGAAATTTCTGAAAATCCAAAAACATTTGAAAATTTGAAAAAGACAAAAACATGATAAAATCAAAAATGAGTTTTAGTGTCAAAGAAGAGGAAATGATAGTACATCAGTAGACAGTCATAGTGTGCTAAAGAAATGTAATGTTTAAATAGCGTTAAACAGTCTCACTGATGATATGCCGATAGGTTTTTACACATTTAGTAAGCTTTTTCGGGATATAAACTTAAATTCAAACTTGCTTATTTCGTGGGGAACACTACTTGGATATATAGGTAACCCCTGAAATCTCGTTTGAAAGGTCCCTCTTTCTGAGATACTAGGTCTTTATGCTCAGTGATATCTGGGGTATTATCCCGGGACTTCTGCTGAATGGAAATTCTGACCTAGTCCCCGTATAATACTTTCCGCAAATGCTTGAAACATAGCATCACCCTCAGCATATATGATAAGACAATAAAATTGCTTAGCAATGCTGTTGTAAAAAAGATCCTCTAAAGGGGACACACGTACAAGTTGAGTCATGATCTCTCTGCTGAACGATGGATCTGACCTGAGCTCTCATGATTCTTCATAATTTATAACCCTTTACAGATATCATTTGTGGTATACTCACCTGTAAGACTGAATATTGGGATCTGGATACGGGAGTATATTCAAGAGGTGGGACACATGAATGAGTTTAAGTCCTTAAAACATCTAACTCATATCCTGAATTAGTTGAAATTTGTGTGAGAATTTAAGTGGATCAGTATATCGACAATCTAAGTGAATTGTTTAATTCTTAATGTGTAACTAAGCTCAACGGTACTTGTGACTTGTTAAAAACTGATATGATCCTCTTGCACGAACTCACAAAAATATTGTCTGTAAATATTTCGTTACTGCATTTCTTAATATCTCAAAATCCAAAAAGATTTTCAGTGTGTTTTAGCATAAATTTTGAAAAATCCAAAAAGATTTTCGACAACTGATGTTGGAGAGCTGATTTTCAAAATTCTAAGTGCTAGACATGATGAAAAAATGGTTTGGGAGAATGTGTTTTGAAAAGAAAAATGATTAATTTTTTGCAAATGGTTCATCAGAATTTATCATTGATAAATCATTCTAGTTTAATTTGATAGAGAATCTGGGTTTATAAGTTTGTTAAGTGTTAAATTTGTGAAATTTATTTTTGGGTTAAGAATGTGCAGGTGTACCAGGTTTCGATTTTGAACCTGATGATAGAGAGACAGGTTCCGATACCTGAGGAATTTGTGATTTTATCAAGCTAGACTGCGATCCCAGCATATCAAAAGGGGGAGTCTGAAGACATCTGAGTAGAGATTGTTCATGGGGAGTTTGCTAGAGAGAGAAGGATTTAGAGTGAGACAAGAGCTAGGACAAGATTTCGGAAGTTCAAAGACTGATAAAGACTGAAGATTGTGCAGACTCGACACTTAAGACTCGTCAACATCTGAGGGGGAGTCTGTTGGTGCATACATCTGTCGTCTTCGTCTTATATCGAGTCTCAGTTGCGTTGCGTATCTGAACAAGCGTGACATCTTATATGTGACATCACATATATGACATCACATTCTACATCAGCACATGAAACGAATTTAAATGTTCATATAAGACAAAAGTCATGTTCGCTTGAATTGAAAGTTGTGTAGTTCGCTTGAAGTGTAACCGCTTGAACATGTATGTGTCATTTCAAGCGGTCAAGCATTCATTATATATATGTGTCATGTATGTTCATTTGAAGCGGACAGGTGAGAGACTAGGAATCGATACCGAGGTGTTGCCGGTATTTCTTCTGCATGTAATCAGTGTTAAATCAATATACAAGATCTTTAAAGTGTGAATCAAGCTGTTTCTAAATCAGTTTCTTATTTTCCGCATCTGAAACTGAGAAAATCTCTTCTGAACGACTCGTTTGGGTCACAAACCGATCCTACAAATCTTTTGGTGGACACGGGGGCGTGTTGACCTAGGCACGGCCCCGTGTCGAAAGGTTGTTTTATGAAGTTTGTCTAATTTTAAGGAACTTTATCCGGATAGGGCGGTTCCTTATTGGATGGAACAACCCCAAAGTGCCTAAGGTACCTTAATTGCTCTAGATTAAGACGAGAACGCAAGAGGTTGTCGGTGAGGGTGATTCCTATGCTATATGTAGGTGGACAAGTCCAACCCTTTCTCGGGCTCTCGTTAAAGAAGGTGTATGCTGAATCGCTCATGTCTATGTATGCATCGAACGAAGTCGATGGGGAGTCCTTCACGACACAATCGACACAGGGACGACTATCGCTCAAGTCCTCACTAGAGTTAGAGGTAACATCGGGAACAATGAAGTTGTTTTTATTTGAATGCGATTCCAACACTTCTTCTTGGTTATTGTCTTGAGATAGATTATCGAAATCTATCCTAAGTTCTTTTAACCAATTAAGAATTAGATCTTCCAATTGAAATAGTTCATCAAGAAGCATTTCTCCTAGAAGATCCGGTTGAGAGCATTCGAGGGAGAGATAGGGATTATTTTTACTTTCGCCCCTCTTAAGGCTACAGGAAAACGATGGGTCTATATAGTGGGGCTTATAATTTAGAAAATAACATTCTAATTCTTTATGGGAGCCACCACATATTTGACACCACGTACCATAAGAGTGCAAAAAGTAAAAAATATCAGTATCACTCATATTTGTGTCAGAAATTACCAACCCTCGGGATCTTACGGTTCTGTTTTCAGTAACTGGAACTTGGGTACGGGGCGTGTTGAGTGGGCACGACCCGTGCTCAGCTTACTGTCTGACTTAAAACAGGATTACCAGTTCCAATGATTGGGCACGGGGCGTGTTCAGCGGGCACGGCCCGTGCTGAGTTCTGCAGAAGCTGTAAAACTAAGAAAATCCTAAAAAAAACAGAAAAATTAGAAAAAACAATTAGGCCGTTGATTCCTAACTTTCTAAAAATCCTTGTGTCCCCAGCAGCGGCGCCAAAAACTTGATGCGGATTGGTGTGTATATGGATTTAAGTATATTTTAAGCCCTTTTTACACGTTAGTCAAGTTTTAAATTTATAAAACACGATATTTTACTAACACCAAACACACATATTGGCAAGTGCACCCATCGTGAGCGAAGTATAGTGTTGGCAAGATACCGAGGTTGTCCAAGGACACAAGAGCTTTTAGTACCGGTTTATCCTCAACGTCTAATCAAATAAAAAAAAGTTAAAAAAATATGTTTTTAAATAAGAAAAATAAAACTAACTAAAATGCTGAAAAATAAAATAAAAAATAAAAACAGATAGACAAGATGAATCACTTGGCTCCGACTCGTGTTTAGTGTAACCTTTGATTATTTCCGCACTTTTGCACTTTTTTATAGATTATCTTAGTTATTGTAGTAGGCCCCTCTTTTAAAGGTGACGTTACCCTCAACCCAGTAGTTTGAGTCAGCAAGGATACAATCCTAAAGGGTCGGATTATTGAAAGATAATTAATTAAGTTATTAATGCATATTATAGTAGGCCCCTCTTTTGAAGGTGCCGTTACCCTCGGCTAAGTAGTCTGAGTCAGCAGGGATAGAGTCCTAAGTAGCCGGGTTAAAGTATTAATAGTAGCTTACATATGAGGGGATCAAAGAGTTTGGACCCCCGCCATCCAATACCGGTGGGTATTGAAGGAGGTCCTACTAAATCTGACCCAGGTCCTTACAGGATCTATACACTGAACAAGGCAAGACTCTTACCAAACCGTTCCCTTAACCCCCGACCAGGTAGCCAACATATCTCCATATAGACCGTGGAGATATGAATGGTGAAAATCTTTTATTTTATATAGACAATAAAATAATGCCAAGACACCATGGACAAACGATAAGGAAGAATCACCTTCAATATAACAAACTAGTTATTAAAGTCATTAATACATAACCAAGTAAAAAGTGCGAAAAGATTAAAAATAAAAAGTATTACACTAGACACTTGTCTTCACCAAGTGATGTAAGAGACTTAGGCAAACATGGCCTTTGATTGTCAAGAACTCTTACGATCAATCTTGGATCCCGAGACGACTCACACACTCTACGATGGACGATGGATGATGGTGGTGGATGATGGTGTTGTGATGGTGGTGGATGGTTGGTGAAGTGTGAGAGAGGTGGTGTGCCAAGGGATGGTTTGAAAATGAGCCAAGCACCGCTATTTATAGGCTGAACAGTAGCTCGGTCACGGCCCCGTGTCCATTGGGCATGGCCCCATGTCCATCATTCTTCTCTTTCTTCATTAATTGCAGTTTGTCTGCATCAGTTGACCACGCCCCCGTGTCCGCTGGGCACGCCCCCGTGTGCAGAAGCAAATCTGTACTATCAAGATTTCCCCAGATTCTGCGAATCTTAGAGTTGACCACGGCCCCGTGTCCGCTGAGCACGACCCCGTGGTGGGTGATAGAAGCTTCTACATCTTTGTCTTTTCTGCTGGCACTTGGGCATGCCCCCGTGTTCACTGAGCACGGGCGTGTTCAGCCTTCTGTCTTCTTGTTTTTGCTTGGGAAGATGCTGTCGGGGGTCGGGCATGCCACGTTTGTTCCTTTTCTTCTATTTATGTTAGATTTAGCTGCCTTTTTGCTTCTTTTGTTAATTTGAGCTCATTTAATCCTGAAAATACAAAAGGAAGACAAAAACACACCTTTTCCAACATTAGTACTAAAAAAGGGTTAGTTTTATGCCAAATATGATGTAATTTATATGTTGCATTTTGTGCACATCAGTTACTTAATGCGAAAAAACTATTTCAGCAGTTTTTGGTGATGATAGAATCTGCCAGGTTGAATTATATAAGGTCACAACAACCTAAACTTAGAACGCAAATTCTTAAGAACTTGAATGCTACTGTTGAAAGTGGAGAGAATAATGCCTCAAGTTGTGGCAAACCTATTCTTTTACCTTCATCATTTACTGGTGGTTCTAGATATATGATGCAAAAGTACTTGGATGCTGAAGAAACACTGGTTTAATTGACCGGAATCAACTGAACCAGGGGGTTTGAATCTGCATAAAAGGGTTAAATCTCATCGTCCGATTCGGGTTCACAAGCGGCTGAGTATTTATTCCAGAAGGGCTAATTCGATCTAATCGTACCACGTAATCCTTTAAAAAGTGTTCTGAGCGAGTTATTTCAACTCCACACTTTCTTTCCTTTGAATCAAAATTAAAACATTAACTTCAATTTTTTTTGAGCAAACAAGTAATTAGTTTATCAGAATCCAAGTCAAAATTAGACGAATGGGGTTTTCTTTGTTGACATATGATCTAATTGTATAAAGAATCAAAAGTCACAGAAAATCGAAAATCCGCCCCCTTTTCTATATTCCTTTTTCTATATTCCTTATTATTGATTTGATCAAGAAGCCTCTATTAACAAGATAAAAGATGAAATTCTTATAATTAGGCAAAAAAAAATATCTTCTTCTCGTCATATATAATTAAACTCTAGAAAATATAGAATTTTTTATCTTTCTATATCTTACGATAATCCTATTTTGACTAAGAATCCCTACTGGATGGGATTCTAACAAACCCCTCAATTCAATATAAATAGAATCTAAATAAGTAGAATCTAATTCATTTTTATTCATTTTTAAGAAACTTTTTGCTTAATAAATGAAATTCGAAAACAAGAGCAAAAAATGAATAAAATAAGATATCATCCATATCCTTTCAAATCCTTCCTGTAGAAAGTACATTATATACTCACTTAGATAGATACTTATATCTATAGATATTAAGTAATAATAATTTCAATTTAGAATTATCAAATTATAATAAGTAACATATCCTTATATATAATAAGATATATATTATATTATAAATTCTAAATAATAATAACAGGTACAAATAGTAAATCGAGGTACCCATTCTATGACAACTCTTAACTTTCCCTCTGTTTTGGTCCCTTTAGTAGGCCTAGTATTTCCGACAATCACAATGGTGGGTGACTGGTCTTCTTCCTCTTCATAATAACTGCAAAACACCCACCGTTAGACTCGCCACGGGGAGAATGGGGGTTCTCTCCGTGACCACCCTCCGGCGTGAGAATAACTACAGGGTTTGATGAAGAAGAAGAAGTGTAAGCGAAGTGAATGTAACTTGAGAATTGTACCTGAATTATCCTTCTATTTAAAGCCGAAGTTTGGGCGGGAAAACCTGTTGGTGAAATATTGATGGAAAGTGCTTTTTTCCGTAAGCGGTTATTTTCCCTCCGTTAATCGCTAATGATTTGAGTATGCACACGGATCGCGATTTTGATCAACGGTTGGGGTTTTGCCATGTGGAAAGTGGGCAAGTGAAGATCTCTCTTCAATTCCATGCCATCATCGTGACTTCAAGAGAGCCTGGGATGATGCCACGTGGCCATTCGGTTATAACCGACTGGCGATGCATGATGGAGCCCTTTAGAAGAATACAGCTGTAATCCTGTGTGGCTCCTTATTGTATGTATCAGAGAAGTTTATTTTTATCCAAGTCTGAATATTAATTATGTGGGAATGTTTGCTAGGATTTTAATCCTTTCTGTTATGGAGGTCGGCGCAAGGATTTGTTAGTTTCATTTTAGCGCGCAGGTGTTGCTTATTGTTTTCCTTCTAAGTTCTCTTTGTAGGACCAGTGCGCGGCCGTGCAAGGTCAAAAGAGGGTTAGAAGGATGAGGTTGTGGTATGGTCCCAAGTACTCGAAGCAAGGTTTTTGGGACCTTACCCCTTCAAGTCCCCCCAGTCTAGTGTTGCTCTTATGCAAATAAGTGGAGCACTGGACTATGAGAGATAGGTGCTTTTTTGCTGTAGAGTTTTTGGCGCGGAAGTGGAGAATCTTTTTTGTGGAACATACTCTTGCTCATGATTCTGATTTTGAAAATCTTGACTTTGGGCATGTGGAAAGGTACAGTAATGACTGTTGACGTGTGACAGGCTGTCACTGTCAGTTGTACGTTACTGATCGTGTTCCCTACGCGCGCGTGAACTCGCGTTATTGCTTCTTCCCACTCGCCCCTGATGCTTGGATAACCGTGCCAACCCCGAAAAGGGTGTTGTTGCAGTTATCTAGGTTATTTATGGCGGTGGGTATATAAACCTTTCAATTGCTTATTTTCGTCAATCATTGCCTTTTTGAAAAACCTTTTCTTCTTCGTCTCCCTTGTTAGTTTCTTGAAAGAATTTTGTAATTTCTCTCTTCTATGTCAACCGGGGATCATCACGAAGATTCTTCTGAAGAAATGGCTGCTGGTCTTCCACCATTGAAATGGTCTAAGGAAGCTTTCGATGGTCTGGTTCGAAACTTCAAGTTTCCTAATAGTTGGGTCGCTCGGTACCCTGATGAGGGTCAGACGGCGGCGGATGCTCTGGCCGGGTATATCACTTTATTTTGGGATTTCTTCTCTACAGGAAATTTCCGATTGCCTGCAACGAAGTTTTTTCTTGACATTCTTTCGTATTATAAGTTGCATATTTCCTAGATGCACCCTATTGGGATGGTTAGGGTTCGTCATTTTGAATTTGTTTGCCGTACAATGCATATTGAACCGTCGGTTACCCGGTTTCGAGTATTCCACCAGATGCACTGTTCTCAAGGATTCTACTCTTTTGTGCAAAGGGCATCTGCGAAGAAGATTTTGCTTCAACCCCCCAAGTCGTTTCATGACTGGAAATAAAAGTTCTTTTTTATTAAGGTTGGGGTTATTCCGATGAGGATGACTTTTAGGGGGAAAGAGGATGTTCCAACCGAGACGATTCAGACTCCTTTTTCTGAAAATTGGAATCAGGATTTGAAGGACGTTCCGTTAGAAAGCCCTGGTTGGTGCTAGCATGAGTCTGAACTGGCGGCTAAATCGGGAAGAGAAGCCAGTGTATATGGAGGATGGCAAAAGTAAGATTTGGGGCTTGCCCTGTTTGCTTCCCTTTCTTTTTTTTTTTTTGAATTTGCCTTTATTTTTCTTCTTTTGCAGTTGTTTCTTTGTATGTTGTTGCTTTTGAGAGAGAAGGTGGGAAGATGGCTACTATTCCCAAGAAACCTGATGAGGAGCTCTGGTATCACCGTATTGTGAGGAATTTTGTTCTTCCGCGAGATGATGAGGTAGCCGCACAACCTGCTGCTGGCGCTGGTAATTTTTTACCATAATGCTATTTTCCGCTATTTTTGCGCGTTTGAATAAGTCAATCTTTGTGTTTCTCAGTAGGTGAGCTGTCTAACCTGGGCATAGGCCCTAAAAAGAAAAGACATGCGCCCGCTGCTACTGCTGCGCCAAAAAAGAGTGACGTGGAGAAAACTCAATCTTCTAAGGCCAAAAATGTGGGAGGAGAGAAGAAAGGTATGTGCCATTCCTCTGACTCCTAGTGTGATTATGTGGTGGTATCTAACTCATTGGAGGGTCTTGCGCCTGCAGTTGTGAGGAAACCGAAGCCGGAAACTAAAGATGCTGCTGATAATCCTCCGTCAAATCCTGAGGACCCTGTTGACTTAGAGTCAAGTCCTGAGCACTTGTTGAGGAAGAAAGCATGAAAAAGAAAACAAACTGATGCTGAGGCTGAAGGTCAGCCTGCGAAGAAGGTTCAGAAGAAGAAAATCACTAGGAGAGGCAATCTTGATGCCTTTATTGCGAAGCCTGTTCTTGGTAGGTTCTTCTCCTTGTTTATTTTTATGCGCATTGAATGCTTATAATATATATTTTTGTTCTTACAGAAAAGCCAAGTGCTCCTGTTCATGAGGAGCCATCATCTGTGGTTAATGAAGAGATTCCGCCTTCTTCTCCTTGCGCCCCTGTTAACGAGCAGTTAAAGGGTACTAAGGGTGCTGATACTGAGACGGAGAAGACTGCTGGGTCGGAGAACCCTGAGGCTGAAAAACCTGTTGACGTTGCTGTGGATGCGGGAAAAATTACCAGCCCGGAGGCTGTGGACGTTGGTGCTGGTCATCTACAAACTCCTGAATTTGTTGCTCAAGACTTGGAGAAAAGGAAATATACTCAAGAGATCCCTATAACAACTTCTCCTTCCATGGCTTCTGGTTTTATGCCTAAGAATATTGAGAAGGTCTCTGCTGAGGACCAAGGTTCTTTTTCTGATGCTGATAAAAATTCCCCTATCCGCCCAGATGAAACTCTGGGGGATTATTATTATAGAACTTATTCGAAGAAGAACGCTTCTGAAATTCACGTCCCTGTTTGGAATCTGAAGAAAGGTGACACCTTTTCAGACTAGCAAATATACGCCAAGACTGGTTACAGGGGACCTTCCCGTCTGGGGAGATTAAATTTCAGGAGGGACGCCTTCATGATCAGACCTATCACGCCTATCTTGAAGAAGCTGCCACTTATACATCTACTACGCACCGCATAGTGCGCGAGTGGCATAGCATGCATAAGGAGTGGGCTGCTTTTAAGGCATCCAAGAAGAAGGCTGCTGAGGATGAGGCCCGAGCTGCCCAGTTGAGGGCTAAATTAGAAGCTGACCAGGCCAAATTTGAAAATGATCGAAAAACTAAGGAATGGTCGGTTGCGGGATGGAAGAGAAAGGCGGAAGCTGAAGCTGCCCTTCTTTCCAAGGAGCGCAAAAATTGGAAAGACATTTGCGAGAAGGATAATCCTGAGAAAATGGGTCTCCGCAACGTTATCAACAATCTTAAAGCTAAAGTCGAAAAGTTGAAAAAACAGGATGCGGAGATCGAAAAATTGAAGAAGGAAAAAGCTGATGCTGAAGCCGCGCGGGATGAAGCACGTTCTCATAGGGAAAGAAGTGAACAATGAGAGGTACACACCTGCGCTACTCTTGCCCTTAGAGATAAGGAGATAGAAGAACTTATTGCTTTACTGTCTGAGCAGGAACAACTTAAGGCGGAAGTTGAGTCTGCTAAGAAAGATTTGGAGCTTGAGCGGGCTGAGAAGGCTGAAACTTCCCGCCGTCTTGCCGAAACTGAAGAAAAGTTAGAAAATTCTGAAACGGCACGAGTAACGGCGGAGAGTGAGCTTGAGCCACTGAAAAGTGATATGTTATGGCTGAAGGAACGCGGAATTGCAAGTGTAAGTTTCTCCTTTCTTTTGTAAATCCCAGAGATGTTTTGCGCGTCCTCTTATTTTGCTGTCCTCTTTTGTGCAGGTTGCTGAATCAGTTCTTAACTCTTAGGAACTAGACAAAACGGTGGCGCACTTGTTGGTTGCTGCACGGAATGATGGCTATGCCCAAGGGTACGCGGAATGTTCTCACCATGTGGTTAATGCTCTTAAGGTTGACTGGGATACTAGCAAGTCTGCTACCCATGGTGTTAATACAGGTGATGCCCTTGCTGCTGCGAAGACGGAATTTAATAATTTACAGCTCCCGGTTATGGATCTTATAAATGTTGCGTTGCAGTCTGATGACCGTGTGGCGCAATTGAAAGAAATCTTCTCGGACAAAGAAGAGGATGAGGATCAGGACCTAGCTTAGGTTTTCTTTGTAGTTGTATGAACAATTAACTTGTAGGTTTTGGGATGTGGATCCCGATTTGTTAATGCACTGTTGCGCAAGTAACCTTTGGTTGATACACTGTCGTGTATGTTTGTAATTTTTTGTTAAGGCGTGTGGTGCGCTAGTAACTAGTATGAAATGTGTTTTAAGTTACAATATTTTGCATGAATACAATTGCTTTGATTAGGTAAGGCGAATAAAGGTGGTATAAAGCTCATGTGTGAACGTAAGGTCTTACGCGATGTGTGTGATCGCTGACTGCTCATGAGACTTGTGTTATATCTACCATAATGTTTTTGCTCTTACCAAAAGGAATTGAATGCACTTTGTAATAAACACAGAGATAATAGAAACTTTGTTTTGATTCATGATAAGGCATAGAGGCCGTGGTACAAAGTCGTCTATATAGGAAAATTACATGAAACTTAACTTACTCATACTATAGTCCTCGCCATGGATTGGTAATCTACAGAACCTGACCAACATGTGAGGAGACTGTTGTATGTTGCTTAGTTCTTCGCCTTCTTACTCGGGCCCTCCTCGCCACGAGTAATTTGCTTTATATCCTTCCGCACATTCTGTAATAAGTGGGTGAGCTCCCCACTTTTGAGCACTTTTTCAATCTCAGTGCGGAGAGAGATACAGTTGTTGGTAGTGTGACCATTATCCTTGTGATAGTCACAGTATTGATTCGGATCTTGGCCCCTTTTATTCTTCAATGGCGGAGGGGTCTTGAACTGGTAGTCTTCCGTACTAAGCACCTCCGCCAGGGTTTTGGTCAAGGGGCTCCACTGCCTCTCTCTATTTTCCTGCTTTGTCTCTTTTTGCGCAGCGAGCTTGTTTATGGTAGCTCGCGCGTCTTCAGATGAGAAGTTTCCAGAATTCGAGTCACGCCAATTCTTTTTGAACTTTTTTCCACTGCTCGCGCTCATATCTGTTGGGCGACTGTGTGGTGGTGGTGGTCTATTAGTGCTGAGGTTCTTTTCTGTCTGGGCGTACACTTTGGCTGCCGCCATCAGCTTCTCCCAGCTCTTTGGTTTCCCCTCTGTTCCGGACAAAACCTTTATCATGTCGTCACAGCGGACGGCATACTTAAACTGCGCTCTGATCAAGTGCTCATGAACATCTCCTATCTCGAACACTTCTTTGTTGTAGCGTGTGATAAAATCTTCTAAGTTCTCGTCATCGCGTCGCCAGATGTTCATGACGTCTGCAGTATCTCGGATAGACCTTCTAAGTTGGCTGAAATGCACTAGGAATTTTTCTCGTAGGTCTACCCATGATGTTATCTTCCCAACAGGCAGGTTATCGAACCATAGTCGCGCGGCACCTGTGAGAGTCTGGATGAATAGATGACACCACATTGGCAAGGTCCATCCTCCTACCAGACCTGCACTAGTGAAGACCCAAAGATGATCATCCGGATCTGTCATGCCATTGAATTTGCCAACGTTGGATGGGAGTTTTGCTTTTTCCAAGGGAGCCAAAGCGATCTCACTGATGAACTTGGAATTTTATGCTGCCTCCGCCGGGCGGTAGATCAAATTGTAATCGTGTTCTGCTTCAGGATTATAAACCATGCGAGGTTTACAACTCTTGTAATTTGGTTGCAACCGATTGAACACACTTGTACTGTCTCCTTCGTGGTATGTTCTGTCGTACTCATTGGTGTGGGTGTCCCGCCACGGGCCCAACCTGGAGTAAACCGACTGCCTTCGGTGAGAATGAGATTCATCGTGATACTCTCTTTGTCGATTTTCGGAGTGAGTATGTTCATATCTTGCTGGAGATCTAGAGTAAACTTACATGTCTTCTACCTGAACTCGTGATGGTGTTTCATGATGGGAAACATGAGGCACCGATGGTGCTCGAGTGTGAGATACAGGTCTTCGTGACTTAGTGGGAGGAGCAGTTTGTGCACAGAGCTGTGCATATACAACATTTACTGCTCCTTGGGATCTGACATACCAGGAGATGGGGGTTTCTCCGGGAGGTAAAATTGAGCTTATTGGAATTTCAGGCTGCATTCCTGGAGTGACAGGGTCATTCGGATGATTTTCGTTGTATTGAACTTCATTATCATCCGAAGCCTCTTCCACAATCCCTTCGACTTGGGTATTATGGGTGAAATTTGGCCGAGGGCCGGTTTGACGATTCGTCGGAGTTTCTTCCATTTGAAAAACAGAGATGAAAAAGTGAATCGAAACGAGAAGAAATGAATAAAACTGAGAAATTGGTGGGCACCAATGAAGAAACACTGGTTTAATTGACCGGAATCAACTGAACCAGGGGGTTTGAATCTGCATAAAAGGGTTAAATCTCCTCGTCCGATTCATGGGTGACTGATCTTCTTCCTCTTCACAATAACTGCAAAACAACCACTGTTAGACTCGCCACGGGGAGAATGGGGGTTCTCTCCGTGACCATCCTCCGGCGTGAGAATAAGTACAGGGTTTGATGAAGAAGAAGAAGTGTAAGAGAAGTGAATGTAACTTGAGATTTGTACCTGAATTATCCTTCTATTTATAGCCGAAGTTTGGGCGGGAAAACCTGCTGGTGAAATATTGACGGAAAGTGGTTTTTCCGTAAGCGGTTATTTACCCTCCGTTAATCGCTAACGATTTGAGTATGCACACGGGTCACGATTTTGATCAACGGTTGGGGTTTTGCCATGTGGAAAGTGGGCAAGTGAAGATCTCTCTTTAATTCCGTGCCATCATCGTGACTTCAAGAGAGCCTGGGATGATGCCACGTGGCCATTCGGTTATAACCGACTGGTGGTGCACGATGGAGCCCTCTAGAAGAATACAGCTGTAATCCTGTGTGGCTCCTTATTGTATGTATCAGAGAAGTTTATTTTTATCCAAGTCTGGATATTAATTATGCGGGAATATTTGCTAGGATTTTAATCCTTTCTGCTATGGAGGTCGGCGTAAGGATTTGTTAGTTTCATTTTAGCGCGCAGGTGTTGCTTATTGTTTTCCTTCTAAGTTCTCTTTGTAGGACCAATACGCAGCCGCGCATGGTCTAAAGAGGGTTAGAAGGATGAGGTTGTGGTATGGTCCCAAGTACTCGAAGCAAGGTTTTTGGGACCTTACCCCTTCAGATGCTATGGCTATTTGTAAGTTTGTTGGATATCCCGATTTATTCCTAACGGTGACTTGTAATCCAAACTGGCCTGAGATTTACAGGTGTTTACATGATAAAGCTCTTAATGCTGATGACAGACCGGATATTATCTCTAGATTATTCAAGTGTAAATTGGATCATCTTATAAAAGATTTCAAGAAAGATAAATTCTTTGGTGATATACAAGCAGGTACCTTTTAGTTATATTTTTTACTTTGAATATCTAATTATATTTATCTAACAGCTCACTGTTGAAAATTTTCAGTTATGTATACAGTGGAATTTCAGAAGCGTGGACTCCCACATGCTCACATATGTTTGTTCTTGGGTGCTGAAAGCAAATTTCCAACTACATCTGATACTGATCATGTTATTAGTGCAGAGATACCAGATAAAGAAAGGGATCCTGAATTATATGAGCTTGTCAAGCAATTTATGATTCATGGACCATGTGGTACAGACAACCCACTTTGTCCATGTATGGTTCAGCAAAAATGTTCTAAAAAGTTTCCCAAAAAATATGTAGATGAGACTTGTGTTGATTCTGAAGGATATCCTGTCTATCGTCATCGTCAAACAAGTAATACCGTAGTAAAGAATGGTGTGAAACCTGATAATAGATTTGTAGTTCCTTACAATGCTCTCCTGCTCAGAAAGTATCTGTGCCACGTTAACATTGAATGATGCAACCAGTCAGGTTCTATCAAATATTTGTTTAAATATATTAATAAGGGGCCTGATAGAGTCACTGCTTCTGTTTTTCAAGCCAATAGCACCAAGAATGATACGGAACAGAATGTAGCTGTAGATGAGATAAATGTTGGACTCTGTATGCCCAAGACACATATTAAATTGATGTGGCTAGTACGTTATGATCCAAGTCGAGTCATACCCAAATACAAGCTAGACAAACACTTACAATATTTATTTATGATCAAACAAATAAATATTAACACTTATAATATTTAGAAATTGGTTTTCTAAATAATTGCACTTGACAAACAAATAAATTATATGGATAATTTATTATGAGAGAATATTTTATTTTGTTATTTAATGGGTTAAATAACATTATAAAAGTTATGATTTATTGCATAAAAACTTATAAAATGTTGTGTTATGTTTTATAAAAGTTATAAAACTTAATACAAGACATAAAAATAAGTTAGGAAAATTTTGATTGGGTGAGAGATTGAAGGCACATGGGCCGCCCCCTTTTGTTCTTCTTATGGGTTTTCCACCAATCAAGACACAAGCAATTGTCATAAGTTAGAAGCCTCTTGATTGGATGATCTTCCCAAAACCATTTTGGTCCAATAGGGATGCATGCATTTGCATGTGTTAGATGCTCCATCATTGGCCAAGAATGGTGGCAATTCTCTCACAAGTTTTATATATAATTTTTATCATAAAAATTCAAGTGATGAACTAGAAGAACTTGATAGAATTCTCTCAAAAATTTCGGTTATGGAAGGGTTCCATGAAGGAATTTCAAGATCAAATTTCAAGTGCAAGAACTCTAATAAATACTCTCATAATTTCGGCCAAGGGTTGTTTCCAAGAGGGTTTCTATTGTGAGTTCATAAGTGTAGAAATCCTAGCTAAACATAAGGTGTTTGTTGGAAGGCTTGGGGTATACAAGTTTGAGGTCTTCTACACTTGAAGGCAACCGTTGAAGAAGCATCATCATCTTCATATCATTTACTCCTTGGAAGGTAGTATTCTAAACACCCTATGGTTGTGTTTCTTTTTGATAGCATGCATGTTCGTATATGGATCCGGGTATTGGGTTTCACATATAAAATGGGTTTTATATCTTGTAAGTAACATGTTTTAAATAATAATTTCCGCTGCGTTTTTATTTTATATGGATAAAATACTTTGATAAACATGTGAAAAACCCAACAGTGGTATCAGAGCCGCTTATATGAGTGCATGCTTCATAGGATATGAAATTTTCGGGTTTCGGGTTTGGGTAAAACCCTATGGCCGAAATTTTCACCATGGTTATCCCTTTGTTTTTCAAGATTATATTCTTACATGCATAAATGAATCTTGAAAAATTATTTCATTTGGATGATTATTTTGTTTGGACAAAAACCCACATTTTTCGGTTTTTCATTCTTGACCGAAAAATTGTAGGTTGTAAAAGGGAACCATTTTGCTTCTTGAATTTTATATATTTGGATATATATATATATTTGGTGTTCATAACCTAGCCATGACCTTATGTGAATATGTTGAATATTTATGGTTGTGATTTGTATTTAATTATTTCAAAGGTTGTAATAATTATTTTTTTTATTCTTCGATTTGTAAAGTTATGTAATTTATTTATTTTCATTTGGTATGTAAATAAATAGATTAGGTGCATTTTATTTTACTAGAAAAATGTATTAGGATACTTTTTGTAAAAGAAGATGCACACAAAAATGCGTTTTTGGTTTTGGCTATTTTCGGGCCTAAAGGACTTCACGGTTCTTAACGGGATTTTAGCCCGATAACCAAAACACATTTTTGAAGTCCAAAGGAGTTTGGAGCTGAATATAAAAGACATTTGGAAGACCAAAGAATGTGAAGAAATCACAACACAAGAAGAAGACTTGAAGCATTTGGATGCGGGATCAAGTGGGAGTTCAACGACGCATTATTTGTGTCAATATTCACCCCTTAGGAAGGACCTTTTGGCACACTTGTTTCGGCTAACAAGTGTTGTCAAAATAGTTGGCTATGGTTATGCACCTATTGATATGTGTGTTGTGCTTGTGTGGTTGCTTATTTATATTGTTTTGATGATATTTGGATATGCATGCTTAACAAACTAATAATCAACAACAAGTTTAAAATTGGTTCTTTAAAAATCATTAAAATTGATTAATAAAAGGGTTATTAAAAATTAATGATTTTATAATAAAATGGGTTTTATTAAAAAGAACCTTGAAAATTTGTTTTCACAAAAGTACCAAGGATTTGAATGCATGCAAATGTATGGTACATGAAGTTTTCTAAACTAGAATTTTGAAAACTCAAAATCCCTTTTATAAAACAAGTCAAACACCATCCTTTTATAAAACACTCGAATCACTTGGGAACTCTTATTGTGGGATAAAGGTCACCTAACCACATTTGAGGGAACTTGTATATTCAAGGTGGGTTTACCATGTTTGTGGGATAAAGGTCACCTAACCACTTATGTGAATAAACTCACACGTGTGTGTGAGTTGGACGACTTGATTTGGAAACCATGAACTTAGGGTCACCGAAGCATGGCGAACAAAAGGTGTTGATGGGATTAAACATGCCAACTAAACATAAAGATGTTTAACCGATCCCATATGTCTAGAAGTTGCAAAGGGTTGCAATTGTCAAACGTTGACTACCTTGTTAATTTAAATAGAGGGATAAAGGTCACCTAACCAATATTTAAATGTAACGTTGGATTCTAGATTTTAATTATTAATTGTCTATGAGACATAAAAGGGTATTAATAATTAAAATATAATAATATCGAAAATACTAAAATTGAACTTTGTAAAATTTTGTAGATGGCTGCTAACAATATTACCCAAACCGTCCGTAACCTATCACTGAACACAATCCTAATCCCGATGAACATCTTATGGAAGATAAGGATGCCTATAACGATTGGATTAAAGTATATCAAGGATATTATGCAAGCCTCTTGCCTCATGCAAGGAACTATGATTCCCGAGATTCAAAAGGATTTTGAACATCATAGGCATACGACATGATTAACCAATTATAGGAAATGTTCCTAAGGATAGAACGCATCGAAATGGTTCGAGCGCTTCATGCATGTCGAAATGGAGGAAACCCAATCGGTCTCATCTTATATCTTTAAGATGAAAAGCCACATTGATCACCGCGAAAGGCTCAATATGGGTAAAAGGGCTTTATCCATTCTAACGATCAATGAGGATGGCAACAAGAAACGGCATCAACCCGACACCAAAGCAAATGTTGCAAATGATAACGGGAAATTTAAAGGGAAAAAGGAAAAGAAAGACTAAAGCGGAACCACCGAAACCAATAGAAAAGAAGGCAAAGGTTGCCACGAACGATCCGTGCTTTGAGTATGATGAGATAGGACATTTAAATAGGAACTGTCCAAACTATCTCAAGGAGTTGAAAAACAAGAGGGATGCTAGGCAAACCTCAGGTACAATCTTTAAGAAACATATTGAACTTAATGTTATTTCTTCAAACACATGGGTATTAGATACCGGATGTGGAACTCATGTTTGCAATTTGTTGCAAAGGGTTCAAAAGAAAAAAGCATTACAAAAGGGAGACTATATTTTGAAACTTCCAAGTGGTTTAGAAATCGTTTTGAAAATGTTTTGTATGCTCCTAGTTTAACTAGGAACATTATTTAAGTTTCCTTTTAAAGACAATATGGTCGTGATTTAAAGTTTGTAAACAATTGACATTTATATTTCGATGAATGACATGTTTTACTTTAAAGCGGTGCTTTCAAATGGTATTTATGAATTGGTTCATAATAATACATCATTTGATAGTTCGATGTACCAAGCAATCACCAAGAAACTCAAAATGGATTTGAGTAAGACCTATCTTTGGCATTATCGCCTTGGTCATATAAACAGATGTCGCATGTAGACACTTCGAAAGAATTGTCTTTCGGAAACAAATGAAATTGGTTCATTTGATACATGCGAATCTTGCTTACAAGGGAAAATGACCAAGTAATCCTTTAGTGGAAAAGGGCAAAAGATTTATTATACATTTGGATGTATGTGACCCTTTTAAGCCAATAATTAGGAATGGTGAAAGATACTTCATTACCTTTTACCAACGACTATAGTAGTTGTGGTTATGTGTACTTGACACAAAGAAGAAGTTTTGAAATGTTCAAAACCTTCAAAAGGTGAAGTACAAAATCAACTCAATCAAAGGTCTTTGTTCCGATAGAGGAGGAATCGAACTCTATTTAGATATGGTTCGATCTATGATGGCTAGGAGAGCATTATCTCTATCATTTTGGGGTTACGCTTCACTCTTCGCGACCCGTATGGCCTAAACCAAGAAAGTGGATAAGACAACCTTTTGAAATATGACATGGAAGGGCTCCATCATTATCATATTTAAAAGTATGGGTTGTGAAGCTTATGTGAAGCAATACACCCCAAACAAATTGGAAGTACGATCCACTAAGTGTATCTTTGTAGGATATCCTAAAGATGATATAGGATATTATTTCTACGATCCAACAGAGCAAAAGGTATTTGTTGCTCGAAAGGCTGAGTTCTTGGAAGCAAAGTTCCTTGTGGAAGGAATTAGTCGAACAGTGGAACTTGATGAGGATCAAGAACCATAAGCCGATACACGTTTGGTTGATACAAGCATTCAACAAGAAGGTTGTTGAAAACAATCAAGTGGTTGATTAACACACTCAAAACGTTCGTAGATCTGGTAGAATTAGTAGTCAACCTGAAAGATATGGATTTTTCATAGATGGATGCTACGTGGCAGATTCGGGTGAACCTACCACATACCATGATGCAATGTCAAAATCCGATTGTGACAAATGGCTTGAAGCCATGAACGTAGAGATGCAATCCATGTATAACAACCAAGTATGGGAATTGGTTGTGCCGTCTCTTAATTCCAGAGTGGTTGGAAATAAGTGGGTTTTCAGGAAGAAAGCATATATGCATGGTAACTTGGATACTTATAAAGCAAGACTTGTAGCAAAAGGTTTCATTCAAACTCAAAGTGTTGCTTATGATGAGACCTTCTCGCCCGTAGCGATGCTAAAGTCAATAAGGATATTATTTGCCATACCTGCATAATATGATTATGAGATTTGGCAAATGGATGTCAAAACGGCTTTCCTTAATAGATATCTTGAGGAAGATGTCTATATTGTTCAGCCTGAAAGTTTTGTCGATCCAAAACATCCTAACAAAGTATGCAAGTTAAAGATATCATTCTATGGATTGAAACAAGCATCTAGAAGTTGGAATCACCGTTTTGATGAAGAGATTAGGGAATATGGATTCATCAAGAACGTCGATGAAGCTTGTGTGTATAAGAAGGCTAGTGGGAGCATCATCACTTTCTTAATATTATATGTCGATGACATTCTACTATTTGGATATAACATTCCAAACCTTGGAAGGTGTAAAAGCCTGGCTTGGAAGTTGTTTTTCCATTAAGGATCTTGGTGAAGCCGCCTATATTTTGGGAATAAAGATCTATAGGGATAGATCAAGGCGCTTGATAGGTTTAAACAAAAGTGCATACATTGACAAAGTCTTGAAAAGGTTCAAGATACATAACTCTATGAAGCGATTGGTACCTATTCAAAGAGGGGACAATATTGAATGCGTTTCAATGTCCAAGCTCAAAGGATGAGCAAGAAAGAATGAAAGGAATCCCATATGCGTCTGCTATAGGATTAATTATGTATGTAATGATATGCACTAGACCAGACATGTTATGCTCATTAAGCATGACGAGTAGATACCAGCGAATAACAGTTATTAGGTGACTGCTAAAAATATATATTGAAATACCTTAAAAGGACTAAGGATATATTTCTAATATATGGATCTGGTGAAAAGGAATTCGTTGTAAAGGGTTACATGGATACGAGTTTCCAAACTGATCGAGATGATTCTCAATCACAATCGGGGTAGCATTTTCCACTACAGAATCAGAATACAACGCCGCTTCATTGATTGAGATAAATCATATGGATCTGCCACTTGAATTATTGCCGATCTAAGGGTAGTCCCTACCATTCAGAACCCATAGAGATCTTTGTGATAACGATGGTGCGATTTCTCAAATCAAGGAACCTCGTTCACATCAAAAGACTAGGCACGTTGAGCGGAGTTTCAACTACATAAGGGATGAAGTTGAAAAAGGGAAAGATATGTATTCGTAAAGTTCACACTGATCAAAATATTGCGGATCCACTCACGAAGCTCCTTTAACGGGCAAAGCATGAAGGGTCATACTTGTGCCTTAGGACTTCGATATTCTAGTGATTGGATTTGATCTATTTTATATTTGGATGTTGGAACAATTATTTATATAACTCTTTTACAGGGTATTTTGAGTTATGTTCCATTTTAGCATGTTTAAATCCGTGAATAAGTTGCTTATTCTAAATGTCCGTAGTCGATCATACTTGTGGGAACAAATATGAATGTAAGACTATTATGAACTTGGATTGGTGGATGTTCATTAGGTATGAATATAGAGCAAGGTGTTGCTGTCAAAGTTCATAGATATTTGTGGGATATAAATATTGGACCGACTCGCTCTCAAATGTTACTGCATGGAGTCATTTGTGATTGATCATAAGTAAATTTGAGTAAAGGAGAATATCATAGTATCCTCAGACCTGAGATACATATTGGGTCTTGATATTCACCAAATATTGTACCTTGACTTATTTCTTTGCTGTCTGTAATAAAACAGTACATAAGGCTAAGCTCAGGTGTGGTACAAGGTGATTGTGAGAGACGTATGTAGTCAAGATGGGATTTGTTCCTCTTATTCGTTGAGAGTAAGATGTCTAAGGCCTGCTAAAGTTAAATCAACAGAGAGTGATCACTCTGTGTCTCTGGATTTAACATGACATCTGTAACGAAAGGATAAATGATAGATTCACCTAAATCATGTTCAAGTAAGGGACTTGAAGGCGATGATGTTATTGAATGGAAAATATAGTCATACGTATTGGGGGTAGTAAACCGTAGTTAGGCGTCATTTACTGCTTATATCAATCTTCTATGTATCGTGTGCAAGTGGGAGATTGTTGGACTCTGTATGCCCAAGACACATATTAAATTGATGTGGCTAGTACGTTATGATCCAAGTTGAGTCATACCCAAATACAAGCTAGACAAACACTTACAATATTTATTTATGATCAAATAAATAAATATTAACACTTATAATATTTAGAAATTGGTTTTCTAAATAATTGCACTTGTGTTGGATCTGAGTTTGGTTTTGATTGTATTTTTCGTTTAAAATTAAGATGGAAATGGATGAGTTGTGCAGCGGAATTAATATGGAAACAAACTTTGCATACAATCAAACGAGAGTATTGCTTTGATCAACCATTTTTCACAATGAACCGAAAGATTGAATTTATTTCAAGTACGATTACAATTGCAATGATTGACTACAAACTCCCCCTCAGCCAGAGCTCAGTGTTTGTTCGTGCAAAGAAGACGGTGTTGCAAAGAGCTAATAGAACAGTACAGAGCACTGTTCTATTTATAGGCACTAGCAAACCACTGAGCATCTAATGCTGACGTCACCATGAAAGTGATATCTAACCTCCTAACAAACTCTAACCTCTGATCAATACAAACACTGCTAGACTAACTACTGCTATTACATTATATTACACAAAGACAGAATAAACAACTGCTGCATCCCTCCACTGCTGTGAACCCAACAGTACTTGTCCGGATCAACAGTGCTTGACTCAAGGCAGTAGTTTGAACAGCAGAGCTTTAGTCTTTCATCAGCCTTTACTTGATCAGCAGTTGTGGGTCAGCAGTTTGCACGATCAGTAGATAGGAGGTCAGCAGATGTTGAAAACCACTTTCAAGGGGATAGACTTGTATGCAACATCTGCTTATTCTGGATCCACTGCTCTGATCCAGTTTTGGCTTTTATTATCTGTTCCTCTGGTAGGGTTCAATCCCAACAATCTCCCCTGGAACAGATAATGCCAAAACTCTTCATTATTGTGGAACTTTATTGCCTCATCAACAGTTCCCTTATTTGCCCTTTAAGTTGTAGCTCAAAGGTTAAGGCATCTGTGTCTTCATCATCCCTGCTAAGTGGAAGATCAAGGAGATCCTGCAAATCTTCAAGACTTAGGCCAAGTGCTTGTTCCCTTGATATTTTCTTCACTTCTCCATCAGACCTGAACAGAGTCAATACATGGGTCTGTTTGTCAGTTTCCCACTTTAGTACTTTTGAGCCTGATGGGTTTCTTGGGAGATTTTTATTTGATGAGGAGTTTGGTGATGCTGGCCTATTAAAGACTGTCTGAGCAGTACTTGCAGGTTGTTCTAATTCAAGATCTTCTTTTATCATTAATTTAATGCCCTCTTTCACAACAGCATATCCAGCTTTTAGATCTTGAATTGTTTCAGCACCTGACTGGTTTTGACTCCTTCTTTTGTAGATGGCAGCACCAGTTGGAGCAGTGGCTCTCCTGATTTGCAGCTTTGTTGGTCTTTTTGAAACCTCTGCTTTAGGATAGTCAGGCTTTTGAGGAACTTTGGGATCTTTCTTTCTTAGTTCCTCCAACCTTTTGTAGGTAGCCCTGACTACATCTTCTTTCCATCTTGCTATTTGTCTTTTGTTCCCATAATCAGCAGCAACCAATTCCTCTTTCATTCTTTTCAGCTCAAGTGTTTTATCAGGCACATTCTTCTTGTATTTTGACCATTCTGGAGGAGTGTGTTGGACCTCATTCTTTATCATTTCTTGAATCCTGGCTGCTTCTTGTTCAAGCTCAGGAATGGTCCACTCCTTGTACATGTGCCTTTCTCCCTTGTATTTCCTTGTTTCCATAATGCTTTCAATGTAGTCTTTTCTCAGAGTCTCATCTGCTCTTTCAGAGATTTGCTGACATACATTTTTTGCAAATTCTTCCAGGGATCTGACTTGTGTGAGCAAGTATTGATAGTTCTGTTGTATTTCCCTGTTAGATTTTCCTTTTGTGTTTCTTTTAGAGATATCCTCTGCTTGCTTAGCCTTGATTTTCAAATATTCTTCAATATTGTTAGGCCTGGGATATCCTTTTACTGATGGCAGCTTCCTTTTAGCAGGGTTATCCTCATAGTAGAAAGATTTGATTTCTTCTCTGACTGCTATAAGCTCAAGAGGAAATTGAACACCTGCAGGAGCTAAGGGCTGTTGAACTTGTGCTGATGAAATAGGAATAGGCTTGGGTATTGTGACAAGTGACAAAGATTTTGAAGATGTTGGTGGTGGTGAAGAGTCATCATCTTTGAGAATTAGCCTTCTCCTTTTTGTTTGAGGAGGGACTGATGATGTTTTGGATGGAACAGTGGTGGTGGATATAGTGGCAGTGGTTTGTGATTGACTAACAGCAGTTCAAACAACTGGTGCTTCAACCACTGTTGTCATTACAACAGATGTTATAACATCTGCTGTCTTCTGCTTTTTGGCAGGAGGTGATGTTGTTTTTGGTGGTGATGGTGGTAAAGCAGTGGATGTGGTGTGTGTTGAAGTGAGGACAGATGTTGAAACCACTGAAGTACCAGCAGTAGTTGATACAACAGGAGTTACAACAGCTGTTTTGGATGGTGGTTTTGGAGCAGACTTTAAACATCTGGTTGGGATGGATTTGGGTTGCCTTACTTTTCTAGTAGGCTTCTTCTTTTCATCAACAGGATTTTCATCATCCTTTGACCCAGAAGTACCCTGATCTGGATAATCCACCCTAGCTTTCTTCTTGGCCTCTCTATCCTTTTTGACACTTGCAAATGCTTCTGCCAGTGCATTTATGGTCTCATCAATTTTCTTGCTACCATCTGGCAAAGGGATATTTCTGGTCATGGCATCCTTTTCTGGTTCAATGTAAAGACCATCATCTATTCCCTTCTTCTTCCACTCCTGAATTTTCTCCCCCTTTTTGGCATTATCTGGAGGGAGTTGATCAATAAAGAGGACAGTTGGAGGAGCAGTGCAAGTGGTGTGCAGGATCTGAGCTTTTAGAGCCTTGAGATCAGCTTGGGTGTTCTTGAACCTAGACTCCATTGTATTTCTCAGCTTTAGTACGTGTTTTTCATGTTGCTGATCTGCCATTTGTGCTTGTTGATGGAGAAAAGGTTGAAATAAATTCCAGAGCTCATTTGTAGCAGGTGCTTGTGGTGGAGCAGGTGCTTGATTGCACCTTTTGTACTTGTAACAACTGTTGCAGCATATCTTTGAGTTCTGCAACAGAGTTATCAAGTTTTTCAACGCGATCCGTCAATTTTTGGTACTTTAAACCATCACCCAATTTAATGGGATCATCTGATTTCCCACTAGCAGTGGTTTTATCAGTGGTTGAGGTATGGAGTTTACTCCAAACATTAACCACTGATGCCCCTTTTTCTTGGTACTGGGGTCTTCTCCCTTCAACACTTGACAGTCTTTTGATGTTGCCAGAGGTCAAGAAAAGTCCACTGGTAGATGTCAGAGGTGCTATGTAAGGAATTGCCTCCAAGGAAGTCTTATTAATGTAACCACTGTCCAAATGTAAACCAGTGGGTTCAACATTTGTAGTGGCTGCTTCACTTGGAATACCACCAAGAGTTACTTGTAACTCAAGGGGTGTAACCTCCTCAGGTTGTGTTGGTGGGTTAGCAAAGATTGATACATCAGACCCAGTCATTTGTTGAGGTATATTCTCATTAATAGGTGATTGAGAAGGACTGGTCAGTGCCTGGTTCAAATCAATTGCATCCAACAGAAGTTTAGTTGGTGGAGGAATTGTGGATGTGATGTTTGGTTTAGAAACAGAATTTGCCCCGGGAATTTGGCTGTGGATGATGGAATCAAGTGATTCCAGAGCATCATGATGTGGTGTCCCTATTTGTACAACCTTTTCTTTTTGTGAAGAAGCAGGAAGAGTTTCGGTTATGGGTTGAGATATTTGTACCAACTGTTGTGAGGAAGAAGCAGCAGTGGTTTCTTGTGACTTTTGTTGTGTCACAGGCAGTTGCTCTGGTATCTCATCCTCCAGAGTTGCCTTTTTGATGGGTTTGGGGGGTTTTTGATTTTTCTTTTTCTGTGGCTTTTTGGTGATTTTAGGTGTGGGTTTCAAAGCAGTTGTGTTGCTACTTTGATCACCTTGAGCAGTGGCTCAGCAGCAGATACCTGAGGAGCAGTGGTAGCTGCTAAATTCTGCTCAGGCACCTCTGCTTGTGTTTTGCAAGGTGTTGACATTCTTGTAAAAGTTTCAGCAGTTAAGCTGTGCATTTGTAAAGAGTCACATTGGTTTATTGCAGCAATATCATCCTTACTGAATTTCTTTTCAAAATAATAGCTTAAAAATCTGGGAAACAGTAAGAATGATTTTGTTTCAACATTATTAACCAGATCATTAAAGATTTCCTGAGAATAATTAAAATTTTCTTCTTGAAGAATAGCATATCCCAGATTTTGAATCTTTAATGGTATTTCATTAAAAGAAGTGGTTTTGTTTGAAACACACATTAGGAGGGTATGGAATAAAAACCTTGTTGCAGAAGGAAAGAAACCTTTTTGTAAGGTAGCTTTCTTCATCATTGTGTCTGCATACCCTCTCTCAATGAAGTCAATTTTTAACTCGTTTTTAGGAAAAGAAAGTTTACCTTCCTGATCATCGAGTTGAAAGACCTCTGAAAGTGATTGTGGTGTAATCTTGATGGCTTTACCCTTTAGAGAAGAGTTGATGGCTATTACAGTGTCTCCTTGTTTTTCAAGGGTTGCATTCTTCCAAAACTCTCTTTGGGTTGTCAAGTAAATAGGTGCATCCGCTGTTAACAAAGTTTTGTACTTTGATGCGGAGATGGTATCAATGATGGAATTGAAGATATTTGTGGTGCTGGGTTTTGTGAGAAGACCCAGAAGATTGTGAGATTTTTTGTGTGGAATTTCGGTGAGTGTGGCATTTTGAGAGACCTCTTTTGAAGATGATTTGGAAGTGGGTTTTGCAGATGGCTTCGATTTAGTCATTTTAGAGATGATGATCGAAGAATGTTGTGAAGGAATTTGAAGAAAAACTGTTTTGAGAAGAGAATTTTTGGAGAATTCAATTCGACAGTAAAACCCTGTTTTTTATGTGGAGTGGGGGTTTTATAGAGGAAAAAGTGAAGGCTGACGTGGCAGCGGTTACAAAAGTACTGACCACTATGTACTACCCACATGCCAAACTCTGAAGAAATGAAGGACAGTACTTTTATGAAAGTTACTGATGAAGGCAGTGGTTACAACGGTATAATGAAAGCAGTGGATGATTTTCACTATCAGTGGATAGCATATCAGTGGATAAGACACTGCTTTTGAACAACAGAGTTTATCAAAGAAAAGAGAGAACAGAGGATGGCTTTCAGCAGTGGACAGACTTTGTAGTAGAGCAGTCTTTTGAACAAGCAGTGGTTATGGCAGACTTTTAAGGATTTAATGAAAGCTTCATTTTTAGCTATTTTTAAGGATGGATTTTTTATTTTCTGAAAACATTTTAATGCTTTTATTCATAGAAAAACAAGATGTTGCTTGTTATTCCATGTTTAGCATGCCAATCCTAGAGACCAAGCTTTCAAAGGTAACAGTATCTAATGCTTTTGTGAGCACATCTGCTAGCTGGTCTTTAGTTGGAACATGATGCAGAGAAATCAAACCTTTTTCATAGCAATCCCTCACAAAGTGATGTCTGATGTTGATGTGTTTGGTGGTTGAATGGGAAACTGGATTTTTGATGATATTTTCTGCTGCCTGGCTATCCAACATCAGTGGTGTCTTTAAGGCAGTGATACCAAAATCCAGCAACTGGTTTTGAAGCCACAGGAGTTGGGCTGTACAGCTTGCAGCAGCAATGTATTCAGCTTCAGTAGTGGATGTTGAAACAGCTGCTTGCTTTTTGCTTTGCCATGAAACTAAGCAATCACCTAGAAACTGGCACCCTCCTGTGTGGGAGCACTTTTTATGTATCTGAATATCCTTTTTACAGCAATAAGATTGGATTTTCTAGGGGCTGATTGACTTCTTGCACAAACACATGTTGCAAACATGATGTCTGGCCTAGATGCAGTTAGGTACAGCAAAGACCCAATCATACTTCTATAGAGAGTTTGGTCAATCAGCTCATCCTTTTCATCAGACATGACCAGCTTATTTGTTGCCATGGGTGTGCTGCATGGTTTACAATCATTCATATCAAATTTGTTTAAAAGTTCTTTTGCATATTTGCTTTGATGAATGAAAGTACCATTTTGCATTTGCTGAACTTGGAGACCAAGAAAGCATTGCAACTCACCCATTGCACTCATTTCAAACTCAGATGTCATGAGTTCCCTAAACTCTTCACACATTTTGTTACATGTGCTTCCAAAAATAATGTCATCCACATAAATTTGGACAATCATTAAATCCTTCCCTCTCCATTTTAGAAACAGTGTTTTATCAATGGTACCTCTTTTGAAACCATTTGAGAGTAGGAAGTTGGAAAGAGTTTCATACCAGGCTCTAGGTGCTTGTTTCAAGCCATACAAGGCTTTGTTTAGCCTGTAGACATGATCTGGATAAAATGGATCCTCAAAACCTGGAGGTTGACACACATACACCTCTTCTTGAATTGTACCATAGAGGAAAGCACTTTTGATATCCATTTGGAACACCTTCATATTGTGGTTGACAGCAAAGGCCAGGAACAGTCTTATAGCTTCCAATCTTGCTACAGGGGCAAAAGTTTCTTCATAGTCAATCCCCTCTTCCTGTCTGTAACCTTGAACCACAAGCCTGGCTTTATTCTTGACAACAATGCCCCTTTCATCAGTTTTGTTCTTGAAGACCCACTTTGTGCCAATGGGACTAACCTCTTCTGGCAGTGGTACAAGCTCCCATACTTGTTGTCTTTTAAACTATTGGAGCTCCTCTTGCATGGCTTCTACCCATCTGTTGTCTTTCAGTGCCTCTTGGTACTTGACTGGCTGATGGAGTGATAGAAAACCAGCAAAAAGACAAATGTTTTGGGTTTGGCTTCTTGTGAGCAACCCTTCATTGATGTTGCCAATGATTTGATCAGGTGGATGAGTTCTCAAGTAGATTAAATCTCCTTGGTATGGAATGATGGCATTTGTTGGTGAAGGCTGCAAATGTGTATCATCTGAGCTAACCACTGCTGGTGACTTTGATGACCCAGCAGTGGCTTCAAAAGGTGGTGGAATAGGAGGTAATGAAGTGGACACCTGCTGACTTTTATCCACTGTTTGGGGACTTTTGTCAGCGGTGTTTGAGGATGTGGAAGCAGTGGTTAATGGGCTACTTTGGTCAACAACTGTTGAGGTAGCAGTGGTTGAGCTTTGACAGCTGTTTTGAACATCTGATGCTCTTCCCATTCTGACAGACTTTTGAGGAATGATGATTTCATACCCATAGTCTGGTGTTGTATCCTCTGATGGACCTGCATTGTTAGTCTTGACAGCAGTATTTTCAAAAGTGAATTTATCAAGATCAAACAGATCTGCAGGATTTGCTAGGATTTTCATTGATGAAAGTTCATTGAACTTTACATTCAAGGTCTCCTCCACTGCCTTGGTCCGTGTATTAAACACTTTGTAGGCCTTGGCAGTGGTTGAGTATCCCAGATGATAACCACAATCAATTTTGGCTGCAAATTTTGAAATGGAGTCTTTTAAATTCAAAATAAAGCATGGGCAGCCAAATACCTTGAAGTAAGAGATCAGTGGTTTTATTTTATACAGAATTTCATAAGCAGTCTTTTTGTGCCTGGGGTTTATTAAAACTCTGTTCTGGACATAGCAAGCAGTGTTTACTGCCTCTGCCCAGAAAGTTAATGGCAAACCTGAATCAGCAAGCATGGTTCTGGCAGCCTCAATCAAAGTTCTGTTCTTTCTTTCAACTACCCCATTTTGCTCTGGTGTTCTAGGGATGCTGTACTGCCTTACAATCCCTTTCTTCACACAGAAGGCATCCAACTCCTTATTTTTAAATTCTGTGCCATTGTCACTCCTAAAGCTTTTCACTGGAAGGTCAAATTGCTTTTCAACCTGTGTCACAAAGTCTTGCAAAATGCCTGTAGTCTCATCTTTTGAGTGTAAAAAGAAAGTCCATGTAAACCTAGAGAAGTCATCAACAATAACCAAACAATATCTTTTCTTTTTGAGACTCATGACTTGAACTGGGCCAAACAAATCCATGTGCAGCATTTGCAAACACTGGGTTTGTTTTGGACTCTTCAATGGACTTGAAAGAGCTTTTATGCTGTTTTCCTTTTAAACAGGAAACACAATGCTCAGGACATGAAAACAATTTTTGTGGTAGGCCTCTTACCAAACCATTTTTTGAAATTTCAGTGATTGTCTTAAGATTTGTGTGCCCCAGTCTTCTGTGCCAAAGTTATGTCTCTTTGTTAGAGGCAGCTGAGAACAGACAGGCATCAGCTCTGGGACACTCTTTTGACATATCAACAACATAAACATTGCCACTTCTTTGAGCAACAAGTTTTGTTTGACCAGTGTTTATTATTGCTTCAATCTTTTTGACCATTTCTGGTCCAACAATCCTATAACACTCCTTTGTGAAGAATGACCCATACCCCTTGTCACTCATTTGTGAAACACTCAGGAGGTTGAATTTCAGACTTTCTATCAGATTGACATTTTCAAATTTTACATTTCTAGATTGTACTGTACCAGACCCCAGAACTTTCCCTTTACTGTTATTCCCAAAGGATATATCACCCCATCCATGAATTTTGAAATCCTTGAGTAGGGCTTTACATCCAGTCATGTGCCTGGAGCCTCCACTATCAATATACCACAGACTATCTAAGCAGGCAGAAGCTCCCTGCACATGAAGTAAAAGGATTAGTTCATTAGGGTTTCCAAAGCCAATAAGGCTTTGGATGGGGTCTCAACAGTGTCTGGGATGGATGCAGATTGATGGACAGTGGTTAGGTCAGGGGTTTGAACAGTTTTAGGACTGTTTCTTGCTAACCACTGTTGGGGGTCTTGACCAATCACCTGTTGGTAACCAAAAGGATGCCTATTCACTTTAGGTTTAGAGGGCCTTTTGTAGGCCTCATAAACGTGTGGAATCCTTTGGTAAGACTGTTTTTCCTTGCCTTTTCTGAACTGATTGGCAGGGGGTGCATCAGTAACCTGAACATCTCTTTTGACAGATGTTTGGTTCAGCTATTTTGTGACACCTGTTTAAACTGGCACAAACAGTGGTTGGTTTTTGGTGAATTTGACAGGTGATGTTGATGGACTCAAGGATGTTTTAGCAATGTACTTATTCTTTTTCACATCAAAGTTTTTGAGATACACACATGCTTGAGTTTTGTGGTTTGTTTTACCACAAACAATGCAGCTTTCAGCTGGAACAATGACACTTGTTTTGTTCAAATCATAAGCTTTTAAATGGAAAAAGTCTTTTGTTAGATGATTCCTTTTCTCACAGAATTCACAAAACAGGTTATTGATCTTTTCTTTCTTCTTTCCCTTTTCGGACTCCTTTGCAGCAGAGGTTTTAATCTCTGTTGGGATGTCCTTGAGAGGAATGACTTTAGCTTTTGGAGCTTTAACACCATCAGTTGATGTAAAGTCCATGGGCTTGAAATTTTCAAGAATGTCACACTCATCAGACCATTTTGGTTTAAACTGATAATTTTCAAACTCCTCAAAAGTAGAGAATCCCATTGGTCTGTCAAGTGTGATTTTGTTACCAAGTTTATCAGTGATTTTCACTTCTTGGCCATTCTTGTTTGTGGGGATGAACTCAGTTGTTACATCAGTGGTTTGAACAGATTTTTCAAAAACAGTGTTTTCATCATCATGTTTTCTATAACCAACACCAAATTTTATATTGATTTTAATCTGTTTTTCAAGCATAACCTCATACCCTTTGCATGATTCCACCCATTTTTCACAGGTGATCTGGGTGGACTCCAACTCCTTTTTGCAAACTTGGTATTTTTCTACCATAGTTTGGAGTTGAGTTTTGGTTATGCTTTGCTCTTCTTTAAGACTGCTGATCTCTTTCTCTTTTTCAGTCAATTTGTTTTTAAGTTCTTTTAAAGAACTTTCAAATTTGACTTCATCAGTTAAGATTTTATTCCGAAGGTTTTCATTTACCTCTTTGATGTTAGCAAAAGCAATAATGCAATTGTCAGAACACAGTTTTTCAAGAACTTGAGGAGATACCTTGGCAGCAGCCATCATTGCACAATCACATTGATGATTTTCTTCATCATCAGCTCTTACTTCCTTCTCACCTGCTCTCTTTTCTTCCTCTTCTTCTTTGTACTCTTTGGACCATGGGTCTGTCAGTGGTTCAATCAGGGTTTCCGAATTTTCTCCCAGCAGCAATTCATCAGCAACTGCATTAACAACTTCTTTAGTCACCTCATCCACTGTTTCATCACTTAGCTGTTCACCTTCAATTTCAATCCCCTCTGGTATTGACTCTAATGCCATCAAAGAAAATTCATCATTAGAAGGTTCATTAGAAGCATAGAGTGCAAAATTTTTATCACCAAGCTCATCAGGCATGCTGCTCCAGTCAACAAAACCTTGAGTGAAAAAGCTTTGCTGATCTGGTTGTACCACTGCTGGAGCAGCTGTTTGAGGTGCAACAGGTTGCACTTGTGCCTGGGGGACAGGGGTTTGAACATATTGAATCTGTGGAACAGTGGTTTGGACATAATGCACAGGCACAGGGGCAACAACATAATGAGCAGTGTTAACATGAGCTGCAGGGGTATATTGGGTATAGTGCACAGTGCTTTGATTTTGAGGTCTAGGGTTTGAGCTAGGATGAGTGATTATAGGACCAGTAGTTTGACTCCTGCATTCCCTAGTGAAATGACCTAGCCTATTGCACTTGTAACACTTGATTTTCGATTTATCCAACCCAACCCTTAGATTCCCATGTAACCCCTGGGAACTTTCTCCCTGTTCTTTTGTAGAATTTGCTTGTTCTCACACTAAGCAAAGCCAACTGATGCAAAATGTCCATCTCCTCTAAGTCAGTGGGATCAAAATGTTGCAAATCATTGAGTTCAAAGCACAAATTATCTGACATCTGGTTTTCAGTGTTTGCAGTAAAAGCATAATTTGCAGAGTGAGGATCAGGGTTGGTAAAGTTTCCACCAGCTGTTATATCAATGAAATGATCATAACCCTGTTCCTTACTACTGCTACCAGATTCTTCCTGACCAAGAAGAGCTGTGCTGTCGAATGAGTAATCATCAGTAGCTTTTCCAGACTCTTGCAACTTCTTTTTCTGGTTCAACTCCCTTTCATAGGTCAGGAGTCTACCATGAAGTTGGGTCAGGGTCAGATCTTTGAACTCAACAGAGTTTCTAGTCACAAATGCAATTGTGTCCCATTTATCAGGTAGCGATCTAAGAAACCTGCTATTTTGTGTTGATTTTGGAAATTCAACCTTAACAAGCCTTAGCTCACTGATGAGACAACTAAAACGTTCAAATTGTTGGGTCAATGTTTAATGTGACAGAAGGTTTCATACTGCTGATTCAGAATTTCCCTATTGTTTTCAATAACTTTTTCGGTTACCCCAAACTGTTCCTTCAATGCATCCCATAGCTCTTTGGCACTGTTACAATGTAACAGTCCAGCATAGATCGCATTTGGTAATGCAGATGCTATGATGCTAAATGCTTTGGCATCGAGTTCGAACTTTTGAAAATCAGTTTCAGTATAGTTTTCATAAGGTTTTGGTACGAACTTCTTTGGATCCTCAGCACTTGGCACCATAGGAACATGGAGACCAAAAACAACAGACCTCCAACATCCAGTGTTCTGTTGAGCAAGGATGTGTCCCATCCTTCTCTAACAGATGTTGTATTCATTACGTTTAAGCATGGGTGGTTTAAAAAGCGAGCCAACATTATTCTTATCATCTTGTGATTGTGATGTCATCCTGGTTGTTTTACAGACACTGATTAATCAACTTTAATGGTGATTAAACCTTGCTCTGTTTTTCAACAAAAAACGAACAAACTATCGATATCAACGATTTTGAGCTGAACTATTTATGTCAAAATGATTGTTAAATCAAATTTGACTGTCCTAGCTCTGATACCAATTGTTGGATCTGAGTTTGGTTTTGATTGTATTTTTCGTTTGAAATTAAGATGGAAATGGATGAGTTGTGCAGCGGAATTAATATGGAAACAAACTTTGCATACAATCAAACGAGAGTATTGCTTTGATCAACCATTTTTCACAATGAACCGAAAGATTTAATTTATTTCAAGTACGATTACAATTGCAATGATTGACTACAAACTCCCCCTCAGCCAGAGCTCAGTGTTTGTTCGTGCAAAGAAGATGGTGTTGCAAAGAGCTAATAGAACAGTACAGAGCACTGTTCTATTTATAGGCACTAGCAAACCACTGAGCATCTAATGCTGACGTCACCATGAAAGTGACATCTAACCTCCTAACAAACTCTAACCTCTGATCAATACAAACACCGCTAGACTAACTACTGCTATTACATTATATTACACAAAGACAGAATAAACAATTGCTGCATCCCTCCACTGCTGTGAACCCAGCAGTACTTGTCCGGATCAGCAGTGTTTGACTCAAGGCAGTAGTTTGAACAGCAGAGCTTTAGTCTTTCATCAGCCTTTACTTGATCAGCAGTTGTGGGTCAGCAGTTTGCACGATCAGTAGATAGGAGGTCAGCAGATGTTGAAAACCACTTTCAAGGGGAGAGACTTGTATGCAACATCTGCTTATTCTGGATCCACTGCTCTGATCCAGTTTTGGCTTTTATTATCTGTTCCTCTGGTAGGGGTCAATCCCAACAACTTGACAAAAAAATAAAATATATGGATAATTTATTATGAGAGAATATTTTATTTTGTTGTTTAATGGGTTAAATAACATTATAAAAGTTATGATTTATTGCATAAAAACTTATAAAATGTTGTGTTATGTTTTATAAAAGTTATAAAACTTAATACAAGACATAAAAATAAGTTAGGAAAATTTTGATTGGGTGAGAGATTGAAGGCACATGGGCCGCCCCCCTTTTGTTCTTCTTATGGGTTTTCCACCAATCAAGACACATGCAATTGTCATAAATTAGAATCCTCTTGATTGGATGATCTTCCCAAAACCATTTTGGTCCAATAGGGATGCATGCATTTGCATGTGTTTGATGCTCCATCATTGGCCAAGAATGGTGGCAATTCTCTCACAAGTTTTATATAGAATTTTTATCATAAAAATTCAAGTGATGAACTAGAAGAACTTGATAGAATTCTCTCTAAAATTTCGGTTATGGAAGGGTTCCATGAAGGAATTTCAAGATCAATTTTCTAGTGCAAGAACTCTAATAAATACTCTCATAATTTCGGCCAAGGGTTGTTTCCAAGAGGGTTTCAATTGTGAGTTCATAAGTGTAGAAATCCTAGCTAAACATAAGGTGTTTGTTGGAAGGCTTGGGGTATACAAGCTTGAGGTCTTCTACAGTTGAAGGCAACCGTTCAAGAAGCATCATCATCTTCATATCATTTACTCCTTGGAAGGTAGTATTCTAAACACCCTATGGTTGTGTTTCTTTTTGATAGCATGCATGTTCGTATATGGATCCGGGTATTGGGTTTCACATATAAAATGGGTTTTATATCTTGTAAGTAACATGTTTTAAATAATAATTTCCGCTGCGTTTTTATTTTATATGGATAAAATACTTTGATAAACATGTGAAAACCCCAACAATAAAAGCATACCTTGATTGTAGATATATCTCTGTTTGTGAAGCTGCTTGGAGAATATTCATGTATGATATACATTATAGATCTCCAGCTGTTGAAGTATTACCTTTTCATTGTGAAGATGGTCAGAGTATTGTGTATAACGATCATGATAATTTGTGTGATATTGTTAGTGATCCAACTGTGAAAATGACAATGTTCATAAAGTGGATGAATTGTAATAAAGTCGATGAATTTTCCAGGACATTGAGGTATGTTCAGTTTCCAGGATATTATGTATGGAATGCTAAAAATCGCAAATGGAATCAAAGAAAGCATCCGTGTGGATCAATTGGGAGGATACATTATGTCCCACCATCACTTGGTGATTGTTATTGCCTAAGGATTTTACTGAAGCATATTAAGGGACCAACCTGTTTTGAAGATATAAAAACA
The DNA here is from genome assembly GCA_030545235.1 of Helianthus tuberosus. Classification (NCBI taxonomy): domain Eukaryota; kingdom Viridiplantae; phylum Streptophyta; class Magnoliopsida; order Asterales; family Asteraceae; genus Helianthus; species Helianthus tuberosus. The sequence goes on along the minus strand of CM060351.1, from coordinate 125,004,972 downwards.
ATTGATGGGCAGGTTTTTCAAACATTTAAAGATGCATGTTTTGCATGGGGACTGTTGGATGATGATAAAGAATATGTTAATGCTGTCAAAGAAGCTAGCACATGGTCAACCGGAGATTTCTTGAGGACTTTTTTTGTAATGTTGTTGCTGTCAAATTCGATATCTCGTCCTGGTGTTTTTTGGTTGGAAACGAAGTCCCTGTTATGTGAAGACATTGTGTATCAGCAACGAAAGATAACTGGTATTACAGGTAATGTGATTATTTTATTAAAGTTATATACAACTACATTAAAATTATGCAATAGCTCTGTTATTGGGAGAAAAAACTAATACTTTTTTCAACATTTGTTTTAGATTTGGATCTTCAACAAGAAGAACTTGAAAATATCTGTCTATCTGAAATTGAAAAGTTGCTACTTACCAATGGAAGTACAGTGAGAAATTTTGATGATATGCCAACTGTTCCGGACAATTATGTTTCATCGTCGAACAATCTATTGATAATGAAAGAATTATCGTATGACAGACTAGCTCTTCAAAGGGAACATGATGGTTATGTAAAGTGTTTAACTGCCGAACAGGAAAGGATATATAAAATTGTTATGGAAGCGATTGAAAAAGGTGATGGAAGTGTGTTTTTTGTATATGGTTATGGTGGAACTGGAAAGACGTTTCTTTGGAAGACATTCTCAGCTGCATTACGATCAAAAGGTGAAGTTGTATTGAATGTTGCATCCAGTGGACTTGCTTCACTTTTGCTGGATGGTGGTAGAACTGCTCATTCAAGGTTTGTAATTCCAATCAACATTAATGAGAATTCAATATGTTCGATAGAGCCTAATACTGAGTTAGGTGATTTAATTAAAAGAGCAACATTGATTATTTGGGATGAAGCACCTATGACTCACAAGCATTGTTTCGAGGCTCTTGATAGAACAATGAGAGACATATCACGTTCCAGTCAACCGAACATGCAATCCAAGCCGTTTGGGGGAAAGGTAATTCTATTTGGTGGTGATTTTAGACAAATTCTTCCGGTCATCCCTAAAGGTACCAGAAATGATAGTCAATGCTTCTTTGAATTCTTATTATATTTAGCGGCACTGTCAAGTACTAAAGCTAACTGAGAATATGAGATTAAGAGTTGGTTGTCAGGAAGCAGATTTGAAAGAAATAAAGGAATTTGGAGAATGGATTTTAACGCTTGGTGATGGTCTGCTTGGTGAAGAAAATGATGGTGAGATTGATATTGAAATACCAGATGATTACTTATTCATGACCAAGTCAATCCTATTTATTCTCTCATTTCATTTATATATCCGGACATGTATAAGTTTTTGTGGGATTTAACGTATTTCCAACAAAGAGCGATTCTTGCTCCAACTAATGAAGTAGTGGATTCAATAAATAAAGAGTTGTTAGAGAGTATGCCTAGTGAAGAAAAGGTTTATTTTAGTTCAGATAGTTTATGCCAATCGGAGGAAGAATCAGAGCTTAATATGGCATTGTTTCCTCCTGATGTGTTAAACAATCTTCGTTTATCTGGTTTACCAAACCATAAATTAGTACTCAAACTTGGTGCTCCAGTGATGTTACTCAGAAACATTGATCAAGCAAATGGATTGTGTAATGGTACTCGTTTACAAGTCACGAAGCTCGGAAAAGTTGTGATTGAAGCAAAAATTATCACAGGGACTAATATAGGTCATCATACTTTGATTTCAAGACTGAAGATGACACCTTCTGATAAAAGAATACCAGTGAAGATTTCTCGAAGACAATTCCCCCCTTTCACTGTGTTTTGCTATGACAATAAATAAAAGTCAAGGACAATCATTGGAGCGTGTTGGTTTATATCTTCCACATCCAGTGTTTAGTCATGGCCAGCTCTATGTTGCTGTATCTAGATAAAAAGTAGGAAGGGGTTGAAAATTTTGATTTGTGATAAAGAGAAACGAGTCTATACAACCACTACTAATGTGGTTTACAAAGAAGTTTTACAAAATCTATGATGATACTAAACATCTGTCAACCTGGCAACTTCTGTTGGGTATACTGGAGGAACTGTTGTTAGGAAGTTGGAAAGCAATACAACTTTTTGAAAGCATCTGATACTTGCTCTGCATTAAGCCTATCCTGAGAACACATGTTGTTAATAACATTATTCTCTTAACATCTGTTTACTAACCTTTGTAATTTCTGTTGACTGGCCTTTTTAACATGGGTTGACTAACATCTGATAGTTACTATCTATCCATCTGGCAAGCTATGTTGGAGATAATGGATGACAGTTCTTAGTAAAGTCTGTTGGAAAGCAACAGAAGTTTTTAACAGTTAATAGACAACAGTGGTTTGCTATCAACATAATGGAATTGCTATTGAATAAACCTATTGATCATTAATTTATATCAATTTTGTAAGTCTGCACTAAGTATTTTTTTACTCTCTGTCAATATGTGTTATGCATGGTTTTCTAAGAAACAACCCGTGTTTGCACACGGGTCTTACCGCTAGTATTATATAAATGAAAATAATGTGGGCTGACGTGGCGTAATATTAGAGCTTCTCATTCTAACTTTTGGCTCCAAACCACCAGGTCCGCTTTTTTCATAAGTGAAGCCCCAAATACCCGTTTTATTATTGACCCGGTTAATAAGTTTCTTTTCTAATTCCCACCATGGAAACCCTATCTCTCATCTGCCATCATCCCTTTGAAAAAATCGTGTTCATCTCTTCAATCTGACTGAAGAATCGTCGTTGCTTTCTGTCAACGATTACAAAAGTTATTTCAACCCATCTTATTCTATTTGTATTGTCCTTCTGTAACCCTTTTTCAATCGGTTATTCATTATTTTTCTTCAAGATTCTCATTCGTATCGAAAGGTATGTGTGTCTGATGTTTATGTTAATCGTTTGTTTGTCTATCAAAATCGTCCATTTTCCGGCATAACTACTGTTTTTTTTTTAATTTTGATTCACGGATCTTCTTAATTTGCAGGAATCAACTTGATCTTACAGGTATGGTTTTCTTTTTCATTTAATCTTCATCGAATCGTATTTATATTGTTTTACGTTGTTTTATTTAAACTGCGATACCAATCGTCTTTTTATATTACTTTTTCAATTTCGATATTGTTAACATGTTTTTGTTTACTTGATTGCATGTTATTCTTCCTCGTTCATAATCAAGCATCTATTCATGTATTTTATTGAAGAACATCAGGTAACAAATTAATCAATGTATTTTTTTTTGCCTTTTCATTAAATTGTTAGGATTTTTTTTTTGTTTTCTTATTAGTCGTTTATCTTGTCCATAAAAATATGGATTTATGGTTTAATACTTTTAATCTTTTGTTCTATTACTATCGTTGATTGTAATCACAAATAAGTATTTATAGATCCGATGTTTTTACTAATTTTGACCATTGATATTCCTAGAAATCTGATCTTGATGTTTGGATGATCAATCGGATGGTGATTTTGAAGTTGTTGATCAGTCGAATAGTGATGCTTCTACTGATGGGATGTTCGATGAAGATGACGAGCAAGATACGGATGCATAGAGTATCATAAAGTTTTTGACAAGCGTTTTGTAAGTTGATCGTCATTATTATTTAAATAGATATATTAAAATTTAAGTATTATGTTTCTTCATTTTATGAAATACGTGATGCATACAAAACTGGAGCAACATTAGAAACACACTTTTGTTTTGATTTGACAGCAGGAAGATAAGGAGATGCTTGTGCCACACTCGGAGATACTGGAAGGACCTCTACCGGTGTAAGGTCCTGTTGCTTTTGATGGTACACTGCCTGTTAAAGCGCCTCACCCGATGGAAGGTTGTTTGTTGCTTACTAAATGTTTTTAATTATGTCGTATCTATATGTGTGCACATCGAGTTTTTGTTTCTGTTTTGAATTAGATATTGTGAATGGGGGCACGCTACTTATACTTATGTTGTACATGTTATTTGTTCAAATTAGAAACTTTTTACATTAGTTTGTTTTATAATTTGGGTTTGGTTGTGAATATATTTGTTATTTAACTTTTGATTTTACGATTTGGATTCATTAGTTGATGCCACCACACTAGAGATTTTGGAGTTTAATGTATGATTAAAGTTGTGATGAATACATGTATTCAACAAAACCAAATGCTAATATATATATCAACTTTTAGGAAATAAAGATTGAAAAAATTCAAAATTATCATAATTGTTTTCCCTATTATTTTCTTATTAAATGTGTTTAATTTTCTTTGAACAATTACCAGGTAACTAATTAACATATGAGGAAATGTGATTTTGAAGCATTGAACTCTGCAGATAATGTGACTGTTGAGGAGGAGGAGGAGGAGGAGGAGGAAGAGGTTGTACCTGAAGTAGCTATTCAAGTGCGGGAGTCATCACAGTTGATTGTTGAGCTCAACGCCTAAATTGAGGAAGCCCCAAAGAAATCATATGCTTCTATTGGTTGTGTGGGAGGTGCATGAAGACACACGCACTTAGTAGGGGGTGTCATCATCCTGATGGTGTTTTCACGTTCTCTAGAAAATCCGGGTCTGATGAGGATTTTGTCGTGGGGATCCCAAGGCCCCAAGATCCTGTGATGGTTATCAAGCTTAGGACCCCGCAGGGAGTGATGGGAGATGTCGATCTCCTTGAACGTGTTTTCTCCCTTCCGGTTCGAACTGTTAAGAGCATCCCCCCAAGCTGTCGTTTAGCATTTGCACAAGCTTTGACAGGTGCCATCCATAAAGTAGTAGCTTCCCCTGGGACTGTTGAAAATTGGGTCAAACTCTTGCTTTTACCCCGTTGTACCCTTAAGGTGGTTAAGCCGTCTTCCAGGCAAGAGCGAAGGTCGGGTAATCGAAAATCCTTGCAATGTGATAGTATTTTGCGGGCTATAGCTATGTGGAAGGAGGGCTCTAGTTTTGAGGTTTTGGTCAATTCCCTCCTTGCCGATACTGGAGAAGGGGTCGTGCGTGGGGGGGAGGCACAACGGGAGATAGCTGAGGAGGTTAGCCCCAACATCAAGCAATGTCTCAGGAAAGTGAGTGATGGTCACTTCACTGCTGCAGTTAAGGTATTGTGTTCAAGTGGGGTTGCTCCCCGGGGGGAATCCACCATGCAAGCCCTGATCGACAAACATCCCTTCGCGCCGCCCCCGAACCTTCCTTCAACTCCTCTTTCACAACCTGCGTTATCCGTGGATGAAGACTGCGTCCACAGGTGTGTGAAATCTTTCCCGAAAGGGACATCTTGTGGGCGAGATGGCCTCCGGGCCCAACACCTGTTGGACGCTCTTAGCGGCGAGGGGTCAGCGACTGCCTCGGGACTGCTTACTGCCATCACTAAAGTGGTAAACCTTTGGCTAGGGGGGTTATGTCCTAAGGTGCTTGCGGATTTTGTTGCTTCGGCGCCCCTAACCCCTTTGTTGAAGCCTGATAATGGGATTTGCCCCATTGCTGTGGGGGAAATTTGGAGAAGATTAGTCTCCAAAGTAGTCATGAAGAAAGTTGGGAAAGAAGTTGTTAAGTACTTGGGGGACTATCAATTTGAGGTGGGGGCCCCAATGGGGCGGAGGCGGTGCTGCACAGCGCTAACAGGTTTCTTAATTCTTTTCATTCAGATGGCTCGCTGGCCATGCTTACGGTTGATTTTTCCAACGCTTTCAACTTAGTTGACCGTTCAGTTTTGCTTCGCGAGGTCCATCGCCATTGCCCCTCCATATTCCCATGGGTTCAATTTCTGTATGCTCAGCCTGCTAGGCAATATGTGGGGAATGACCGCATCGGGGCATTCACGGGGGTGTAGCAAGGGGATCCTTTGGGACCTTTGCTTTTTGCCCTAGCTTTACACCCCTTAGTGCTTCAGGTGCAGGAAAACTGTAAACTCCCCTTCCATGCTTGGTACTTGGATGACGGGACAATTATCGGGGACGCTGTTCAGGTTGCTAAAGCTCTCGACATCGTCGATTCGGAGGGTCCAGCATTGGGGCTACGACTTAATATTAGAAAAACTGAAGTATTTTGGCCGATATGCAATGGGGTGAAGGTCCGGCTAGGGCTTTTCCCCAGTGAGATTGGGAGGCCGGAGAAAGGTGTCAAACTGCTAGGAGGGGCAGTCAGCCGTGATGCCAGTTTTATAAGTGGTCTAGCGGCTAAGAGGGCAATGCGTGTTGTTGACATTATGGGACACCTTCCCTTGTTGTGGGATCCTCAAAGCGAACTCATGTTGCTTAGATCTTGTATGGGGGTTGCAAAGTTGCTATTTGGTTTGCGAACTTGCCAGCCCCCCTTTGTGGATGATGCTGTTTCATGTTTTGATAAAGGTCTTCGGTAGGCAATAGAAGACATTGTCGTATGTGGGGGTCCTTTTTTTGGTGATCTACAGTGGCGAATCGTGACCTTGCCAATGAGGCTTGGTGGGTTGGGCCTTCTCTCGGCCGGGGATGTGGCTGCCTATGCCTTTGTTTCTTCCAGGTCTCAATCTTGGGAGTTGTAGGACCACATCTTACGTAATAGTGGGGTTGCTAACACTGATCCGGATTATGCCAGCGCCTTGGAACGCTTGCATGAATCTCTACCTGACTTTGATCTCGGCGGTTTCTCTAACAAGGACACCGCCCCCAAAAAGCCACAGAAAACTTTGGCGAATGCCCTTTGTTGTCGAATCGCACAAAGTTTGGGAGAAGATTTCCATTTGTCACCCCGCCAGAAAGCCGTCATTGAATGCCTACAGAGGCCTCACGCTCAGGATTTCTTAACTGTTATTCCTATTGAAGGTTTGGGTCAATGTATGTCAGCGGTGGAGTACCGGTCAATCCTTAAGTACCGTTTGATGATCCCCATGTTCCCGAATGATGAAACTTGCCCAGTCTGCCGTAAAGCATGCCTAGATAAATACGGGGAGCATGCGTTACACTGTAGAGAGTTGCCGGGGTTTAAGTATCGCCATGACTTTGTGCGAGACGCGTTAATGGATATTCTCAGACGAGCAGGGATCTCGGCGAAGAAAGAGGCACCGGTTAATTTTCTTACAGACCCGTCGGAGGGGAGATCCACCCTACGCCCAGCTGACGTGCTAGTTTTTGGTTGGGAGGGCGGGAAACATGCTTGTGTCGATCTCACAGGTGTATCCCCACTAGCCGGGTTCCGGGAAAATGGGTTTGTGGCGGGGCAAGCGGTACTGAAAGCAGAGTCAAAGAAGGTGGAAAAGCACGTGAAAGCTTCTGAGGATAATCAGCATGCCTTTGTCCCCCTGGCGTTTGACACGTTCGGCTCCTTGGCGCCGGAGGCAGTTCGGTTCTTGTCTAGAGTTCAGCGTGTTGTCCACAGCAACTTTTCGACCCCTCAGGGGCGAGGCTTTGTTTTTAGTAGAATATGGTTTTCTATTCAGAAAGGGATGGCGGCGCAGTTTGTTGCTCATCTACCCGCTATCCTTATGTAATTTGCCGTGATGATCCAAAATATTAATGATTATTTTAAGTTTAAAAAAAAGTATAGTATTTCATTCCATTAATATTTTTTAATACACTTAAAGCTATTAACTGCACAGGTCTTGTTATAGTTAAACTGATTCTGTTTATCTTACTTTTTAGAAGTTACTGTACATGTAAATCTGTAAATAACAACAATCATATTAGCTCATATTAACCGATAAATGATAAACACCCAATGCAAAACACCCTGTGTATGTATTGTAATTATAAAAAAAACATATACATATACATAGTTATATACTAAAAAACTTGACATAGTAAAACATGAAATCTGAATTTTTTTAATGGTTTAAGACAATATCAGCTTCTGATCTTCGCGATCCTGAGATTTCTACACTTATTGCAGCCAAAATGAGGGAATTTCATAACCTTAATATGCCCGGCTCGAAAAAATGTTCTTCTTTGGTCAAGAATGAGGTATATACATACAAACATGCATATATACACACATATATATATATATGTATATATATAGTGGAGGGTTCAAATGAGAAGAATTTTTTTGTAAGAAGAAAAAAGAAGAAGTTTCAACCAATAAGAATGCTTCATTTTACTTCATTTAATATTTGCATTTAATTTTAATATAAGGGTATATTGGTAAACTTACAAAAATCATTAATTTGTATTCTTCACCTTTAATAACTAACTAAATTAATTTTGTAACTCCTTTTCAAAATATATACTTTTTCCAAATTAAAAAAACAACTTAATTTAAAGTGTAGAATAAATTACTAGTTGTGTAGGATAAATTATGAGTTGTGTAGGATATATTTCGAGGTGTGTAGGATAAATTTTGACTGTGTAGGATAAAATTCTATAATGTGTATGGTATATGTAGGAAAATTTTGATATGTGTAGGTTTTGTAGATTATATGTAGGATAATTAATGATCAGTTGACTAATTAATTAAAGAGAGAAAAATTAATGATATGAGTTATAAATGAAATAGTATTTTACTAATATGCACTTTCTTCTTTTTCTTCTCACATTAAATTTATTCTCAAATGAACATTCCCCTATATATATATATATATATAATAAATCACAAAATTTGATTGTATTTTATTCTTTCTAGGACTTATGGGTTAATTTTGTTTTCAGAAAGTGGATGATTAAGGCTAGAAGCTTGTGCTCTCAAGAACAAGCGAAAGAGTTTCAACTCGATATCTTAGAAAATGAAATCGATATACTGGAAAACGAGTTGTCACAACGCCACCAAGATGTTGATTTTTGCCACAATGATTTACAATACGGAAATATTATTATCGACGATAAAACAATAACCATCACCCTAATTGTGAGTTATTTCTTACCACTTGTGAACCAAACAGGACCTAAGATTATGAAAATGTTATTTATTCTAGCATTAAATCCATTATAAGCCTTTTTTTTCTTAATTTTCATAGGATTATGAGTATGCTAGCTACAACCCTGTGGCTTATGATATTGCAAATCATTTTTTGTGAATGGACAGCAAATTATCACAATGATACACCTCATGTTTTGGATTACAACATGTACCCAGGTAACATTTTTTTATCTTTATTTGTTTTGTTATTATTGTTCCCATGTCTTACAAAAACTGTAACAAATTTTATTTTATGCAAAAAAAATTCGTTTTTTCATAATTTCAGCATGTCTTGATTTGGGGACAGAAAATTTACAAAATTAATCGCTTACGCGCACGTTTTTTTATTATAAAAAAACGCAGATTTGGAGGATCGACGGAGATTTGTGCAGTCATATTTCAGCTCTGCAGGTTAGAAGCCAAGTTTTTTATTGTTTTACACGCGTTTTATATCAGACAAGAAGAAAAAAGTAGTGTTTTCAGACCCGAACTGGCCGGTCGAACCGGGACCGGGATTTTAAAGGGGTCGAACTGGATTTTGAATAAAAAAATCATTTTACCTTTTTTATTTTTTTAATATTTAGGATGTCATCAGGTTCTTACATCCGGTCCGACCAGTGGACCAGTAAGGATTCAACGTCCGGTCCGGTTCTGAAAACATTTGGAAAAAGTGAAACAATTTATTTTCATGATATATTTATGAGTCTTCCTAAAGAACTTCCATTTAGTATCCCACATCTGATTTGGTCATAGCAGCAAGATAACATAAGTCAACAACCACTTAACTTTAAAAAGAAGCTTTTGAATTTGAACAAGTCAAGTTTCAGTTTTTTTTTTAAACAGTTTATTGTTTCCGCCATGACAAAATGGACATAGTCTTTAGATGATATGTCTAAGGGGCTGTTTGGCAACATCTGAACCAATAAGTGCTGAATGAATAAGAGGTCTGAATGGGTAAGAGGCTCCGAACCAATAAGTGCTAAACCAGTAAAGTGTTGTTTGGTTGCACCTCTGAATAACCGTGTAAAATGACATTTTTACCCCTAAAAAAACCACTACTAAACACAACAATTTCACTACAAAACAAAAAATAAGAACCTGTTCCATCGTTGCTTATGAACATATGGGTTTCCACTTTTTGTTCTAGAGATATGGATTTCCACTTTCCCTTTTTCTGCATCACCCAACCACCACTTCATCTCCAACATAAAAAAACCACCATTATCAACAACCTCACCTTATTATCCGTCCATTTCATCCTCTGCCACCGTGGTGGTGGCCGGAACTTCTTCATCACTAATTGGTGAAGCTCTTTGTTTATGAACATATGGGTACGGCTGTTTCACGATGGCGATGTGGAGGAGCAGAGGAGGGGGAGACGACGGCGATGTGGAGGAGCAGTGGAGGGGGAGATGACGGCTGTGGAGGAGACGGCGGAGGAGGAGACGGCGGAGGAGGAGATGGCGGAGGAGCAGTGGAGGAGGAGGAGGAGCTGTGAAGGAGATGGGAGGAAGGGCATGTATGTCAAGTGTTTCATTCAGCGAGTTATCAAATCTGAACCATTCAGATCTGAATGGAATCATTAAGAGGTAAGGGTTTTGTGAACCAAACAACCTAGCCTCTGACCGATTCAGAGGAAAGCTCTGAATGGATCCATTCAGATGCAAACAAACAGCCCCTAAGTCTAACATCCTTATCTGGAACTAACCAAAAAGTCAACTTTTTGGAGTTGACCGAAAATGATGGTAAATAATATCATAAAGGGTGACTTTGGCTTTTTAATACTAATAATCTTTTGTTTATTGATGTTTACAGGAAACCAACCATGTGATGGTGAAGTGGATCAGCTTATTGATGATATTGAAAAATACACTCTTGCAAACCATCTTTTTTGGGGATTATGGGGAATTATTTCGGTAAATATTTGATATTTCTTTAACTATTTTTATTTGTATTTAATTGTTTATTTTATGTCTAATTTAACTATTTTTATTTATATTTAATTTTTTATTTTATGTCTAAATATCGGTTCTGATTTCGCGTTTTTTCAATCTTTTGAGCAGGGTTATGTTACGAATATTGATTTTGATTACATAGAGTATTCCAGGCAGAGGTTTAACGAGTATTGGTTAAAGAAGCCCCAATTATTGAAGGTAAAAATGGAATTTCACAAATAAATGACTTGGTAGACGTGGAGACCAAGAACAAGAAATCTAACGGTGTTGTTGCAAAAGCTACGTGAAATGTGTCACACCCTGATAAATCGACTACATCAGAGTCGGGCATGATCCGTATGGTATCTTCATTGCACAGCGAAAGTATTAAAGCTAAGACTTCTAACAGTTGAACGCCTGCTAAGTACTCGAATATAAATGGGTTCTCCAATTCCAACCGTTCCATAGTTTTGAAAATTCAACCTAAGAAAAAACATGCGAAAAATCAACATAAAGTTGGCGACTTCATAGTTCATTTGAAAAAGATTTAAGACAAATCTTCTTGTTAACTGGTTTAAAAGTTGTTGAGAAAACATAATAAAATCATTTTTCTCGGCATGTTATAAGAAAACTGTGAATATAGCCCATGAGAGTATCTATGCCTTGCACGTGAGAGAATGGGCCGAGCCCAAAAGAGTCTTTGTAAGCAGGACCAACCCGTCCTCTTACTTGTACATAAGTTGAAAACGTTACCAAAGTTTGTAAATCCATATATTTGTGAGTTTGCATCAAATGAATCTTAAAAACATTTGAAAATCCGAGTATCAAAACTGAACTGGTATGTAAAGCGTCTATGAACCTGATCATTAATGTGTAGCAATGACATTAATATGCGTGATGACATAGGAAGCACTCAACCCTAGCGGATTTCCTCCGGTCCACACGGTTGGAACAACAAAAGCACTACATGGGCCACACAAGGACCCATGAGTGGGGCTCGCTATACCCGATAGATCTACCACGCTTTCCCTTCAGTCTTATATAAGATTAACGGCGCTTAAGAGAGAGCCTTGTCTCACATGATCCTATAGTTCATTCCCTAGCTAAACCATACCATCAAAAACTTGTGTTTCCCCCGAGAGTTATAAATTCGAAAACATTTAAGAGAGAAGGGGGCGTAAATATGTGTGTTATTGGGCCAAGCCCATGTCCTTGCGCCTAGCCCATGTCCTTGGGCCTTTCCTATGTCCTTGGGCCTAGCTCATGTCATTCGTGTTATTGGGCCTAGCCCATGTCACTAAATTCATGCACGTTTCGCAATTACACGTGTGTTTTGTAAAACTGGTATTTTTATCATAAATCTTTCGTAAACTATTTGAGTTTGCAGAAGTTCATTTGCAACATGGTTTAGAAATATGTGTCCTCGTTCATCGAAATATTGTTTCCTTTTGCAAAAACTTGCATGTCTTTCTACCCCCGAAAACATTTATAAAAATGTAAAACCGTAAAAAGTGGGGGTTATGAACTCATCTTGATATTCCTATGCAAAGCTAGCTTAACGTGATTCCGTAGTGTTGTTCCAAGAACGTGAATTCGCTAGCATACATTCTACGACATTCCTACCAAGGAATAATTATGAGTTTCTAATAAAACGACGTAGTTAAACTACGTGTCCAAGCTCTACCGAATCGTTAACTAAACAACTCTACGGTAGTGTTAATATTTTGATTTGAAATAACCAAATTATGGTTATTTGATCCCAATTATAATTGGGATAAACGCCAAGTCTCACTTAGTTTCCGAGTGATGTAGGATATATATATTTATATATATATATAAACGTAGCTATATTAGCGAAGTCGTGTTAGTTGTCGCGAATAGAATGCGTAGAGGGATAGCGGTAAGTCTCGTTGTGGTATTTGTAAGATGAGAATAAATAAATATATATTTATTTATTCTCATCTTACAAATACCACAACGAGGTAGAGGGATAGCGGTAAGTCTCGTTGTGGTATTTGTAAGATGAGAATAAATAAATATATATTTATTTATTCTCATCTTACAAATACCACAACGAGACTTACCGCTATCCCTCTACGCATTCTATTCGCGACAACTAACACGACTTCGCTAATATAGCTACGTTTATATATATATATAAATATATATATATGGCACGGCAATCTATTCGCGACAACTAACACGACTTCGCTAATATAGCTACGTTTATATATATATAAATATATATATATATATATATATGGCACGGCAATCTATCGTTGACGCTTGGAATAAATATAAATCATGATATTTATTTTATAAAATTACAAGAAGGATCGACGTTCGAAATATATGTAAACAATTTCGTTTACTTTATAAACGTATACGAACTAACGGCACTTGAAATAGATATAAACAATTATATGTATTTCATAAAAATATTCCCGAGTTTTGGGCGTTCGAAATAAATATAAATAATAATATTTATTTTATCTGATTTTCGAATAATAGACGTTTGAAATAATTGTAAATCGTTATATTATGAAGGTACTCGGAAGTATCGATGTTCGAATAAATATAGATAATTATGTTTATCTAAATAAGTGTTGGGTTTTTAACGAAAATCGGACAGAGTTTCCTCTGTTTTTGGACGATCCTGACAACTAAGTGTCGATATATTTTTCAAAATTTAGCAATAACTCAAAGCAATGTAATCGAATATATAAATTTCACGTCAAATATATTCAAACGTTAAACTGTATCTAAACTAATCGGTTCGAGCTCGGGTCGGGTATAACTCTAATCTACATAATGAAACAAAATTTTTGTGTCATTTAAGCTTTACCGGTCTCAGCATAACTACAGTTTTTTTTTTAAATTTTGATTCACGGATCTTCTTAATTGAAGGAATCAACTTGATCTTACAGGTATGGTTTTCTTTTTCATTTAATCTTTCATCGAATTGTATTTGTATTGCTTTACGTTGTTTTATTTAAACTGAGATCCCAATCATCTTTTTTATATTACTTTTTCAATTTCAATATTGTTAACATGTTTTTGTTTACTTGATTGCATGTTATTCTTCCCCGTTCATAATCACGCATCTATTCATGTATTTTATTGAAGAACATCAGGTAACAAATTAATCAATGTTTTTTTTTGCCTTTTCATTAAATTGTTAGGATTTTTTTTTGTTTTGTTATTAGTCGTTTATGTTGTCCATAAACATATGGATTTATGTTTTATACTTTTAATCTTTTGTTTTATTACTATCGTTGATTATAATCACAAAAAATTATTTATAGATCCGATGTTTTTACTAATTTTGACCATTGATATTCCTAGAAATCTGATCTTTGATGTTTGGACATCAATCGGATGGTGATTTTGAAGTTGTTGATCAGTCAGATAATGATGCTTCTTGTAAAATTCTCATTTTTATCATATAAATTATAGGTTGTTTAAATTTATTAACCATTAGTAACTAGTAACTAGTTTATTTTTAATATAACTATTCGACCCAAATAAATTTTAAAAACTATTTTATATAGTTGGTTGAAATATTATACTAATTAATTGGCCTATATATGGGTGACCTTTCTAATAAAATAAAAGTATATAAAAACTCATATAATTAGACGGGTAGATTATGGGTAAGTTGACAGTTAGGAAAATGAAGTACCTAGACAGGCCTAGAGACCGTTTAATAATTAAATTATAAAAATACAATATATTTGGACCTACTCTATTTTTAATGAAACTTGGTTCAAAATATAGATACAAATATTCTCGTTCTAAAGACATATTTATTGTATTGTAAAACGTCATACTTTAAAAGTTATACGCGCCAAATAAGTGAAGCAGTTAAATTAATTATAATATATATATATATAATAAAATAATAAATAATAACTTACATCTTTCCCCTAATGTACGTGTACATTTTTTTGAATAAAATAATATTAAAAGTGAAACTAAAACCTCAATTGTGATATCACATATGCACGTGTCCACCAGAAAGGAATCTAACTAATTTTTTCCTCAAAAATGGACATGTATGAAATTGGTGTACGTGTCTTCCTAATAGGAAATAATAGAATGACAAGCATTTCATACCTTTACTATAAATAGCACAATTTCCTCAACTCAAATATATTCATATCTCGATTTCTCTCAGTCTATATATATATATATATATATATTTTATTTTAATAATTAACCCTATAATAATAATAAAGCCTTGCCCCGTTTTAAGTGTTTTAACTCCCGATCACCGCTACCATTTCCGATTGATCTGAGCCCCATAACGCATGTCAAGGCTCTGCCTGACTAAGTTCATTGGGGTTCTGTCTCGTGACATAGGGATAAGGTGGAATTAGGGGTACTATACTTAACACAAGTGCATTATATATTTTTATAGCTCAGAAGTTATACCCAAGATTTATACTAGGAGGCTTTCTAGTTGAACCCTAAAGTTACAAAGTGGGTCCATTCTCTTTTCTTACCGTTTTATTCTGTAACAACTCTCATCAAAAGTCCTATCTATTATTTTATTTGCCCAATAGGAAACCCTAATTGAGACCCCCAAGTAATTCTGCATAACCCCTAAAATTTTCAGAACAATCGGAATCAAGATCAGGGCCCCTAAAACTCAGGGGGTAAACCCTAGTTAGTATTATCTCGACAGTTTTACGTGTAGAAAGAATTTTAACGAACGGTCGACTCAGCTAGGCTACCAAGACACGGGGCTACCCTATGCTAGGGTGGAGTCCCTCGCGCCACGCGACAGCCCCTCGCGCCACGCGAGGGAGCAATTTTTCAGATATAAATAGAGGGGTGTGGGACTTGATTTCCCGCGTTGGTTCGACGTAAAAACTCAATTCGTACGCTGAGTTATAGTCTGTATACTACAAAAACACACAATCTCGAACTCCGCCATGATAACAGGGTAATAACTCGATCGCTACTACGATTCAATGTCCAATCGATTGAAACTATCCGATGAATGTTTAAGTGGTGCTCAAATTAGGGTTATACTTTGTCATTCATTGTGAATACGATGGATGTTTAAGTATTGCACTTTGTCATTCATTGTGAAGGTTTTAGTCTCGTGAGTTATCGTAAATGCTAAATTAGTTACTGACCTAGTTCGTGTGCATTGTTATTTAAATTAGGTTACAAGGCAAATCAGTAGGGTAAACTCTGCTCGTATAAATCTGCAATGTGAGTCATTCTCTTTTTACCAAATTACTTTCAAAATCATGATTGTTTTCAAAGTTATAATTACAGGGATTAAGTCTTTGTAATCTCCAAATTACAGCCGGTATGTGGGGTTTTGTATACATTACTTGATAACCGTCACCATTGGACAACGGGTTAGCCAAGGGGTGATATGACCATAGTCACAGACACCATTGGACAACGAGATAGCCAATAGGTGGTCGAGTGATAAATACCGTGGGTAGATGGTAGATATATATAAACGTTGTAATCGCTCTTAATACTGTAACTTATAACATTGTTTTCTAGTTATACTCTGCAGTGATTAAGTCTTTGCCAATCTTAAAGAAACAAATGTAAAAACTCTTAATACTGTGAATTATAACAAATATGTTTTTGTACAAAAATGAATGAACTCACCAGTATTTCCTGCTGACAAAACCTTTTTAAAACGTGTTTCAGGTAATTACAGTAGATCGGAATAAGAGTTGGATACGGCACCAAAAGGCTTACAGACGTGGCTAATTTATCAATTCAATTAAATTAAGAAAAGTATTTTATGTATTCGGGTTTATCCCATATTAAAGCTACCTTTCAAAACATGGTTTTATCCCATCTATTTAATAAATAAAATCCGGTGTTTTCTAAACTCTGATAATTTTCCTAACTCACGGTCCTGATGAAATTTCCACTGCAATGTTTTTCTAAATAACCACCGGTACCACTTGGCTGCTCGCGGCTCCCGATTCCATCCAGGGTGGGGTCGGGGGTCGTGACAGAAGGTGGTATCAGAGCCACAGATTTAAGCCAAGAGGTGTTGCGATAATAATACCTAAGCTTAAATAAAAGAGTTAGGAAATTACTATTAACTGGTAGCACACCTGATAGCATTTAGACTTGAACTTAAGAAAATATGCCTTAGTATAAGCTAAGCCACTTGTTTAGGCAATTAGGTGTTGTAATAATACCTAAGTTTAAACGGAGAGTTAGGAACTTAATATTATCTGGTAGCACTCAAGATAATATTTAGACTTGAACTAAAGAATTTTGCCTTAATATAAGCTTCAAGATAAATTACTTATATAAAGTATAATGTGATGAATATTGGTATGCCATAAGAATGGTGATTAGAACATTGCAAGGTACGATAAATAAGCAATAACACTTAATTGCTATTAATCCTTGCTTATTGATATTACTTGGTCTAGAATAAGATATGTTATGGGAATACAAATTTCCTTGATTCAGGATGAAAGCCTTAATAAAAGAGGCACTTTTAAAAAAAACACTATTTTTGGGAATATACAAATTTTCTCCATCAAGACTGGGTATGGTGTAGCAGACTCTCCAGCTTGTCCGGATATACTGAAGTTACCTCTCCGGCGAGAACCGGATAAAACGGGGTATATAATATGTCAAACAAGTGACAAGATTTCCCTAAATAGTATCATGACCTGATATCTGACTTGTTTTTGGAAATATGAATCTGTTAAATACATTGACCTTATAAAGGATATGTATATTACAGCATGTGAAATATATGATTATATAGATATGTATATCTATAAGGAATTCCAAAAGTCAAATAAGAATAAAGCACAAGCATATGTGTCAACAATAACTCTAGATTTCTTTTTCAGGAATCTCTTGCATATATCTATAACTCCGATATCAAACATTATTTCATTTGATCATCTACCTCGTAACTCGAGCAACAATAATAACAATGGAAACCCATTAAGTTGGGACACCATCAAAAGGATAAAGAATTTCCAATGCGTTACCATAAACAATTAAGATGCATGTAAAGTTGTGCTACTGCACAAGAAAACACATGAAACTTAAATTATACGTCCACAGATGTCAAAGTATATCACACACGACTTTCAAGGCAAGACCTTTGAAAATATAATTGGGCATCCTGTCAGTGGAAGAACTACTAACCAAAAAGCAGCACTGGGCCACGTGATCCTACAAACGACATGAAGCTTGCTGAGGTACGATAGAACAAGATTTCACAACAATCGGTACATAGTCTAATCCAATTCTTGATGCTGCAAAAGAAGTCACATACCTTTACAATCCCCTATTATATTTTATTCGACATTCCCTAGTAATGTCACTTAAACACCGATTATCACACGGAATTCCAGGTAAAGTTCTTATATTTCTTTCATTGAAATCCTGACTTTTTCATATAATGAATTGACTTTCGCATTTCCACTTCCCCTAAATGGTCATCATACCATGAGGATTTCTTTCATAATCACGAATATTTATTTGGTTGTTTCATTTCTTGGTAAATCCACACGTTACACATGCACTGTTTATTGCGAATATGATTAGTTTGAATTATGAAGACCATTGGAGGACTTCATTCCAATTTGTTGTTTTATCAAAAGTTCAAATCTCGTTTTGCTATACTTGATTTTTGCACTGTGAACCGCATTATTGCAAAACGATGACTCTTTGATATCGAGTCAATGATATTCTTGAAAAACTCAATTTCCTTTGGCATACATGGTTTTTGTTATGACCATGTCCGAACTTTCTTACAAAAACTCGTTTTGTTTAAACCAAGTTCAATTGTTTGAACTTGCTCGCATTACGTATTCAATTCAAGGTCCCATATGATGGATTGCAGCTATCATATTCAAAATAATCCCAACAAGCACTTCGTTTGTTTTGAACCATAACAGGCTTGTTTGGTCTTCGACTTCATTAAATCGTTTCTTTGATCACGATCACCTTGTGGTGACGTTTTCCCAAATTTGAAGCTTGCGCTAATCTTGTTTGCACACATCACATACAGATTAATTATTCATTTATATTTAATCCGCTTTGTTGGTTTATCCTATAAAAGCAATCTTAACACAATCGTGTGCTAAGATAATGACACAATTCATGTCATATTTCAATGTATCCCTTAAACAGTTCTTACAACATCAATCGAGCCTTTCGTGATATTTATTGCTTTATCCTCATTGATCGAAAAACATTATTAAATTGTTTCAATTTCAATTGAAAATCCTACTAGATTTGCGGAAAACAAACCTTCGAACTTACTTCGTTGAACTTTCATTTGATTTAAAACACGGTGAACTCGTCCGGTCACCGCTATTATTATTTCGATCACTACAACACCTTGTGGCATCGCTATAAACTTGTAGCTTGAGCTAATTTATACATATACCTTTCGCTTGACTCATCCTTGAAAATGGTCTTGATACAATTATGTATTAAAACAATGATACACTAAACTCTATTGTATATCGGTGTATCCTTATAATTCGATAAATGTCAACCCCTTTAATTTTTCTCAGTTGACAAATTATTCTCGTACTTCTATTTTATTCGAGCTTGTTTATTTTGAATCTTCCTCAGTTGATAATCAAAGTAAGTTTTTTTTGACAATAAATTTTATTGATTCTAAAAGTCATTCACAACTTGTAAACACTCAGTTTAGATATCTATTGATCATATATCTCTTTGGCTTGAACATAGTCACTTTGGAAATTATATCATTTCATCTCATTCGTTTGACATCGAATTCTGAAACTAATTCTGTTAATCATTGAGTCCAATTTATTATAAAACTCGTATTCATAAAATTTGATATTTTGATTTTGTACCATCTACCTTAATATTGTTTTTATTGACTAAAACGTGACATAAGTCTAAAAGAAATATCATAGCCCAAATCTCGAGGACGAGATTTAAAACAAGGTGGGGAGGATGTAACATTCCCATTTTTATCATATAAATTAAAGGTTGTTTAAATTTATTAACCACTAGTAACTAGTAACTAGTTTATTTTTAATATAACTATTCGACCCAAATAAATTTTAAAAACTATTTTATATAGTTGGTTGAAATATTATACTAATTAATTGGCCTATATATGGGTGACCTTTCTAATAAAATACAAGTATATAAAAACTCATATAATTAGACGTGTAGATTATGGGTAAGTTGACAGTTAGGAAAATGAAGTACCTAGACAGGCCTAGAGACCGTTTAATAATTAAATTATAAAAATACATATGCACGTGTCCACCAGAAAGGAATCTAACTAATTTTTTCCTCAAAAATGGACATGTATGAAATTGGTGTACGTGTCTTCCTAATAGGAAATAATAGAATGACAAGCTTTTCATACCTTTACTATAAATAGCATAATTTCCTCAACTCAAATATATTCATATCTCGATATATCTCAGTCTATATATATTTTTTTTTATTTTAATAATTCACCCTATAATAATAATAAAGCCCTGCCCCGTTTTAAGTGTTTTAACTCCCGATCACCGCTACCCTTTCCGATTGATCTGAGCCCCATAACGCATGTCAAGGCTCTGCCTGACTAAGTTCATTGGGGTTCTGTCTTGTGACATAGGGATAAGGTTGAATTAGGGGTACTATACTTAACACGAGTGCATTATATATTTTTATAGCTCAGAAGTTATACCCAAGATTTATACCAGGAGGCTTTCTAGTTGAACCCTAAAGTTACAAAGTGGGTCCATTCTCTTTTCTCACCATTTTATTCTGTAACAACTCTCATCAAAAGTCCTATCTATTATTTTATTTGCCCAATAGGAAACCCTAATTGAGACCCCCAAGTAATTCTGCATAACCCCTAAAATTTTCAGAACAATCGGAATCAAGATCAGGGCCCCTAAAACTCAGGGGGGGTAAACCCTAGTTAGTATTATCTCGACAGTTTTACGTGTAGAAAGAATTTTAACGAACGGTCGACTCAGCTAGGCTATCAAGACACAGGGCTACCCTATGCTAGGGTGGAGTCCCTCGCGCCACGCGACAGCCCCTCGCGCCACGCGAGGGAGCTATTTTTCAAATATAAATAGAGGGGTGTGGGACTTGATTTCCTGCATTGGTTCGACGTAAAAACTCAATTCGTACGCTGAGTTATAGTCTGTATACTACAAAACCACACAATCTCGAACTCCGTCATGATAACAGGGTAATAACTCGATCGCTACTACGATTCAATGTCCGATCGATTCAAACTATCCGATGAATGTTTAAGTGGTGCTCAAATTAGGGTTATACTTTGTCATTCATTGTGAATACGATGGATGTTTAAGTATTGCACTTTGTCATTCATTGTGAAGGTTTTAGTCTCGTGAGTTATCGTAAATGCTGAATTAGTTACTGACCTAGTTTGTGTGCATTGTTATTTAAATTAGGTTACAAGGCAAATCAGTAGGCTAAACTCTGCTCGTATAAATCTGCAATGTGAGTCATTCTTTTTTTACCAAATTACTTTCAAAATCATGATTGTTTTCATAGTTATAATTATAGGGATTAAGTCTTTGTAATCTCCAAATTACAGCCGGTATGTGGGGTTTGTATACATTACTTGATAACCGTCACCATTGGACAACGGGTTAGCCAAGGGGTGATATGACCATAGTCACAGACACCATTGGACAACGAGATAGCCAATAGGTGGTCGAGTGATAAATACCGTGGGTAGATGGTAGATATATATAAACATTGTAATCGTTCTTAATACTGTAACTTATAACACTGTTTTCTAGTTATACTCTGCAGTGATTAAGTCTTTGCCAATCTTAAAGAAGCAAATGTAAAAACTCTTAATACTGTGAATTATAACAAATATGTTTTTGTACAAAAATGAATGAACTCACCAGTATTTCCTGCTGACAAAACCTTTTTAAAACGCGTTTCAAGTAATTACAGTAGATCGGAATAAGAGTTGGATACGGCACCAAAAGGCTTACAGACGTGGCTAATTTATCAATTCAATTAAATTATGGAAAGTATTTTATGTATTCGGGTTTATCCGATATTAAAGCTACCTTTCAAAACATGGTTTTATCCCATCTATTTAATAAATAAAATCCGGTGTTTTCTAAACTCTGATAATTTTCCTAACTCACGGTCCTGATGAAATTTCCGCTGCAATGTTTTTCTAAATAACCATCGGTACCACTTGGCTGCTCGCGGCTCCCGATTCCATCCAGGGTGGGCTCGGGGGTCGTGACACTTCTACTGATGGGATGTTCGATGAAGATGACGAGCAAGATACGGATGCACAGAGTATCATAAAGTTTTTGACAAGCGTTTTGTAAGTTGATCGTCATTATTATTTAAATAGATATATTAAAATTTAAGTATTATGTTTCTTCATTTTATAAAATACGTGATGCATACCAAACTGGAGCAACATTAGAAACACACTTTTGTTTTGATTTGACAGCAGGAAGATGAGGAGATGCTTGTACCACACTCGAAGATACTGGAAGGACCTCTACCGGTGCAAGGTCCTGTTTCTTTTGATGGTACACTGCCTATTGAAGCGCCTAAGCCGATGGAAGGTTGTTTTTTGCTTACTAAATGTTTTTAATTATTTCGTATCTATATGTGTGCACATCGAGTTTTTGTTTCTGTTTTGAATTAGATATTGTGAATGGGGGCACGCTACTTATACTTAAGTTGTACATGTTATTTGTTCAAATTAGAAACTTTTTACATTAGTTTCACTACTAGAAAAAACACCTTTCTTGACATGCATTGCGTGTCATAAAAGGGTCTTTATGACACGCAAATACGAGTAGGAGTCATAAAATTAACATGACATGCATTTGTGTGTCATGTTTTTATGACATGCATTTGTGTGTCATGTTTTTATGACACACATTTAATGACACACATTTAATGAGACGCATTCATGACACACATTTAATGACACGCATTCATGACACACATTCATGACACTCATTTTATGACACTCATTTTAAGACACCTTTTAATGACACACATTCATGACACTCATTTTATGACACTTTTTAATGACACACGTTCATGACAAGCATTTATGACACATACGTATGACATTCATTTACGCGTGTCATGCTTTTAATTGTATAAATTTTTTTTTTATAAAGTTACTAATTTGTCCTGGATACATGTATAATAACAAAAACAATAAATCTTTTTCATAAAACAAATACATATATATATATATATATATATATATATATATATATATATATACCAAAACAATCCATTACATAATCATTTGTCAAGTATACTACAAATATTTTAACGTTAACAAAAAAAGAATTGTTTGTCAATACATTATCAACACCTAAAATACGATTTATAACTTAAAAATATAGTTAACCGCATAAATCGACCAATCTTCACGAATGCCATCCATATCCGCAGCCGAGTATTCTTCTACTCCTTTCCCAACCTGAGACAACAATTAAATAAAATAAATCTTAAAAATCAGAATTTAATCCTAATATATGAATTTAAGCATTTGTTTGGATATATAAGTACATATTTCTCTAATATACAGACTAAAATATGCCTAAACTTACATTATCATTGTCAAGTATTTCAACTCCTTCGTAAGCTATCTCCTTCATGAACTTCATCACATAGTAGCCACATTCAGTACCTCCTGGCTGACGTGGACACTACCACAATTAAAAATATCAAGAAATGTGAAACCATTGCGATTTAAGTTTAAACTAAAGGGTGTCAATATTTACAATATCATTACAACCACAATTTACATAAGGGATTAAGTGCTTACCCTAGCGTTAATCCATACGAGTTTAACCCTTATGTTGGCACCACTTTCTGAAGCATACACGGCCATTGCCCTGTAAAAAATCAAAATTATATCAAAGTATATTCCAACTCTTTTATCATCCATTATGATAATTTGTATTACTTACGTATCAATAATTTGCCTCAACTGCTCATCGACACTTCTAGGCCGTAAGGAATCAAGATAATAGCAAGTAGTTGTTTTCAGGTTTAGTACTGCCAACACCCAATGGTTTCTACAAAATCCAAAATCCAAAATTCAATCAAAATAAATTAAGATAATAGGCTTTTACGAATACTTATTTAAAAGGAAAATCAAACCCGGGGTTGTAGGGCAATAGGATGATGTCATTGCCCTTTCTTTTATACAATCGATCTGCAACCGCTCTACTTGCATCCTCGATGTGTTTGGGTTTGGGTTTGCGTTGATCAGCCCGCGAAATTACAGACGGGTTCATAAAACATATTCCACGATCATGTATTTGCTCTTTCTTAATTTGCTCATACAGAAACCTGCAATTAACATACATAAATCGAATCAATAAAATAAATTTTGTTTTATGAACGGTAATTTATACTAGATATAGGCACTTACATTATATAAGAAGTGATGACAGCACCAGTCAGCTCGGTGAATGTAAAAACCGCTTCAAAATCATCACAATTTAAGTACATGTAACTATGATGCCCAAATAGATCGTACTCACACTCTAGTCTTCTAGAATCCTCCTTTGAAAGTGCACTATCGACCAAAAATGCACTCATCGTCAAAACTCCACTTTTTTCCATTCTAACCCTTTGATTCCTTTGTGCTCTCGTCATGATTTTTCCTTCATTCTCTTTTGCCTTTTCCTCGACACGTTCTCTTTTCCCTTTAATTTCTTTCTTGTTTTCTTTTTTTTCACCAGGTTCTTTTTCAACTAGTTTTTTGTTTTCTTCAGTAGGTTCTCTTGGCCGTTTCTTTTCATTTTTACTTTCTATTTCATTTTTGTTTTCCTCGGTAGGTTTTCTCTTTGGCTTCGCCACTACTTTTTCCTAGAAATAAATATAAACAAGTTATTTAAATTAGACCTCATGTATAAATATAAATAACTTCTACATAAACGATATTACCATGTCAGAGCATCGAATGACTAGATGTCTAGGCCAACTTAGTATGTGCACCACAGCTTCTTTGACCTTCTCAATATACTCCTCTTCAAGTGGAATAGGTAGTAAAGTTTCTCCTTGTAAAGTTACTTCCATCATAACTTTAGCAGTTTCCCCGCCTTCACATGTATCCATCAATATGGTTCCTTTGGCGACTATATTTGAGGGAAAATCCACCGCAAGAAGACACGAATTATCCTATAAATATATATAGGACGTTACTTGTAGCGAAGGCTTCCAATGAATTGTCACCTATTAATATAAAGAAAATATTTATAAAATAAAGACTTGTACCCAATACTTACAAGTCGGTCTTCAAGTGGGTCGTCTTCATAATCTTCATTGCCCCACATTTGGCAACTTCCGGCTTCGGACACATTAGTCATACCTTTTTTAAGTTTCTCTAAATCATCTTCAAGTTTGTTGAACCTTTGATCATTTTTCTTCTTCTCATCGTCCAAGTAATGCTTAACGGTCTTGGGTAAGTAAAAATACTGATGTTGCGTGACAAATTTACCCATCCCGCGTACATGCCCACGTGGTTCCGTAGTACCTAGGGCCTGCGCAAGCACATCATTTATTCCACATATAACGTCTCCAGATGCTTCTGATCTATGTAGCTCATCCTGAATGTTCAGAAAACGGTTGCATGATAAATTAAGTTTGATTACAGGTTGTAAAAGAAACAAAACCCATGTAACTAACCAGTTAACCCACTGACCAGTTCACCCGTTACCCACTGACCCGTTAACTCGCAGACTCGTTAACTCGCGGACCCGTTAACCCATTCACCCGCTGACCCGTTAAAAAATAATAAGTAAACATTTTCATGCAGGAACACCCTTAATGTTGCCACTCTTTTATGGGTTGATAAAAGCATTTGATCCTATGAGAGTTTTTTTAGACTTTGTTAGTTAAGCTTAATCAAGATTCAAGAATTTGTTGTGAGTGACAACGTTTTTTATTTAATCAGTAAACAAATTCGTCTTAATTTAAGTAAGACATAAAGAGAAAAAAACTTACAATTCTATCAACAATCACTCGGACATCTTTCTGGAAACCTCCTGTTTTCAATACTCTTGCTTTTTTCCACAACGTTGCCCTATCAATCTCCTCTTCTGTCTTGCCGGTTTCTTGCATCTAAATTATCAAAAATAAAAAAAAGTGAATTAACATAAATAAATACAAGTAAACGATTCAATTAATTTGATTCAAACCATCTCAACAAGGAGGTTGGCATATCCCTTTCTGCTCAAATGATGATTGTATTTATTCTGTGCACGGAGTTTTTTACCTTTCTTACTTCTATCCTGCATTAGAAACATCAAAACTGTTATCAATTTACATTTTTTACTTTTGTGGTCAAACTACTCAACAGTTAAGATGCTAAAATGTGATGAATTTCATTATACTAGAATAAAAGATTGAAATATATTAACTTATGAAAAAAAGTTTAACGAACCTGCCACTCTTTCGTAAGTCTTTGTGCTACAAAAAGTTTCCAGTCTTCTTTTCTCAAGAACGGATACTTCTTAGGAGGATTGAGTAAATTCTTCTTCTCCTCAAGGTCATCCTTTTGTGTCTCAATATGATCTCGGTATAGAGTATGTTTGAAGTTTTTCCACTTATCCCCAATTGATTGAAGAGTTTGCGTCCGACTTTTTGGGTCAACTTCAAAATGTGCCTAATACATAAAATGTAAACAATATTATTTTCAACAAAAAAGAAGATAATTTAAAGATAAGATTAGATGTTAGACTTACCAATACATATTCCCATAATTCTTCCTTTGTATTCTCATCAACGTCGGGCCAAGTGGCATAAGTTATAGGAACCATAGTTCTTGATGCCTTCCCCTCAAAAGTAGAAAGTTTTGTTGCTTCTTTTCCAATTGGGACACCTTTATTGTTGTAAGAAATTACAAGTTTCCCTTTATGATTTGTATTCTTCATCACCGTCGGACCTCTTTGTGATTTGTTCTCGTCTTCATCACGATCCGAACCAGAATTCGATTCCATGTTACAACAACAACTTGTTTCTACATGATCCAAAGACAAATTAAGTAATAAAAGACAAATTCCATGTAATTTATTCTCTTCATCATGATCTGAAGCAAAATTAAGTATTAGAAACACCATTTGTACTCACAAGATCTCAAATTCAAACAGTTGAGACAGAATTAAAAACATCCAATAATTGAAATAAAAAAAACATAAACTAAAGTTTATATCATCCACAAAATAGCTTAAACTAATATGCCATCGCCATCCAAGCGCCTACACGAAAAATCATCATCAAGGTCTACTAAAGCGAAGTCTTGTGTAACATCAACAGTAGCATCAAATTCCAAAATAGCATCAGTTTCATCACTTGCTCCACACTTGTACATCTTATGTGGCGTGAAACCAACAACACACAAGTTAGCGTCTTGTTGATCTTGAACATAAAAAAACTTGTTTGGCTTGATTAGCTAATATGAAGCGGTCAGTATGGTGACCAAGCATATCAAAGTTAACCACTGTGAATCCAAAATCATCCTTTTTTACTCCACGACTATCAACCCAATCAGACATGAAAACAGGAACGGTAAACATGCGATAATCAAGATCCCATATCTCCTTTATACGACCAAAGTAAGTAACAGCACCATACACGGGATTGGAGTCTTTTGCGCTAGAAATTTGCATAGCATGTGCAACTAAAGACACTCCACTACATTGAGTTGTTTTAGATTCATCTCGAGATATTGTATGGAACTGATACTCATTTATGGCAAAACCACTATATTTATTAACAACAAAATTAGGCCCTTTGGCTAACCATCGAACACTGTCACAAATATCTTCCCCGTTAGCCAAACGTTTTTCGACCTATTAGAAAAAAATATTAATGTGATTCACACAAAATTATTAAAATAATATTGTAATTCTCACAAACTTATTAAAAATAGACCTCTTTCTTAAGCCAAGTAATAAATGTTCGACTATGTTGGGTCTGCAACCATGTACTATTTCGAGAGGCGCGTGGGTTGAGATCCTTCAATTCCAACATATGTTGCCTGGATTATAGTAGATGTTAGAAAAAAGCTTTATGTATTAGATAGAGTACAAATAATATACAGTTTTATGCGATGCTTACTCTATATATGGCTCTACAGCATCAGTGTTTCTTAATACATAAAGATGAGCTTGATCAAGTAACTTAGCATCCACAACCTCACTTGTAGCCCGCGATAAAGGCCTGCCGGTGTGAATTCTTTCATCAACACGTTCATAAGGATTGCCAATTGATTTCATGTTATTTAGGTAACCCGAGCAAAATTCTAAGGCTTCCTCTGCCACATAACATTCTGCAATGCAACCCTCAGGTCGATAATGATTTCGTACATATCCTTTGAGTGTTTTCATGTATCTCTCAAATGGATACATCCACCTAAAATGAACCGGGCCACATAACCTCACTTCTCTAACTAAATGCACCATCAAGTGAACCATGACATCGAAAAATGATGGAGGAAAATACTACTCTAACAAATACAAAGTTAATACGATGTCACTTTGCAATTTTCCTAGCATACTAACATCAACAACTTTACTACACAACTTGTTGAAAAAATTACATAAGCTAATGATTGTTTTCCTCACTTTCTCGTGTAACAGCCCCTTGATTGCAAAGGGAAGAAGTTGTTGCATTAGTACATGACAATAATTAGACTTTAAACCATTCATCTTTGAAACATCATCGGACACGAGATTCTTGAAATTAGAGCAATACCCATCAGGCACTTTTATGTTAGACAAGGTATCATAAAATTGGTGTTTCTCTGAGGTATTCAATGTGTAGCATGCAGGTGGAAGCAAAAGTCGATTCCCTTTTGGTTGAGGTTGTAATTCAGGCTTAATGCCCAACTCCTCAAGATTTTGTCGTGCGTTTAACCGATCCTTCGTTTTGTGAGGCAAATTCAATAGTGTCCCATAAAAACTCTCACACACATTTTTTCCTATGTGCATAACATCTAACTGATGACGAACAAGCAACTTCTTCCAATATTCAAGTTCATAGAATATTGATTTTTTATGCCAAAATTTAGTTCTCTCATCAATACTTTCTTTTTCCTCCTTTGACGTTTTCTTCTTTGACTTTTTCTTCATTGACTTTTTCTTCTTTGACTTTCTCTTCTTACCCCATCTATTCTCAAACCCCGCTAGATAGTCGTAAATTTCTTCACCTGATAATGGGTTTTTTTATAACATCATTCTCTTGTAGTTTGTTGAAATCTTTTTTTCTTTTACGAAAAGGATGTCCACGTGGGAGAAATCTTCTATGCCCGAGATAGCATACTTTTTTGGACTTTGGCAACCATTGTGAGCAAGTATTCTCTGAACATATTGGACAAGCATAAAAACCTTTCGTAACACACCCCGAAAGATTACCATATGTGGGAAAGTCATTTATAGTCCAAAGTAAGACTGCTCTTAGATTGAAGTATTCTTTCTTATGTGCATCAAATGTCTCAATGCCAGTTTCCCACAAGAGTTTTAGATCGTCTATCAATGGTGCCAAGTAGACATCAATATTGTTACCAGGTTGTTTTGGCCCTGATATCAATAGAGTCAACATCATGAATTTTCTTAACATACATAAATAAAAAGGTAGATTATATGTTATTAGGATAACCGACCAACAACTATGATTGGAACTTAATGACTTGTGAGGATTGGTACCATCAGCGGACAAAGCTAATCTAAGATTCCGGTCCTCTCCTCCACGTTCTTTCCATGTGTTGTCAACAAGCTTCTAAGAGGGGGAATCACGAGGATGAGTTAGCTTACCATCATTAACCCTACCTTTTGCATGCCACGTTAAATCATGTGCAATTTCTAGGGACGAAAACATTCTTCTAAATCTAGGGATTGGAGGAAAATACCACAAAACTTTTGAAGGCACATTTTTTGTATTCTTCTTCCAACGAGATGTGCCACAAGTTGGACACTGAGAAGCATCCTTATGTTCTTTCCAGAATAGAACACAATCATTTTCACATGCATGAATCTTTTCGTATTTTAGACCTACTCCTTTTAGCAACTTCTTAGCCTCATATAGAGAGTTAGGAATTGTATTGTTTGATGGTAAGATATCTTTTAAGACACCCAACAAATCATTAAAGCTAGCATCAGACCAGCCAAATTGAACTTTCAAATGTTGGAATTTCAATAATCCACTAAGTGCATTATACTTTGACCCTTCGTAAAGTGGCTTATCACATTCTTCAAGAAGTAATTTCAATGAATCAGGTTCATTCTCTACATATGTGAAGGCATCATGTAGCATTTCCGTTGTATAATCGAAGTCGGGATGTCTAGATTTATTAGGGATACTATAATCAAGGTTGGGAAGTGTTTCTCCATGGAAAGACCAAACCTTATAATTTTCATGGAAACCGCGGGCAACCAGATGATAACGCACATTGTCAATTGAGTGATAGCGAAAATTGGTACAATCTACACAGGGACACATAATAACATCTGATTTTGGATTATTAGATTGGGAAAACTCTAAAAAGGCTTCCACACCTTCTTCATATGCATTTGATAATCTATCAGAGAAAATCCATGATTTATCCATGACCTTTGTTACTAGAAGCAACATGAACAAAAAACACAATCAAAATTTAAACTTAAATGAATAATTTAAAAAATATAATAGAAGCAACATGAACAAATACAAAATCACAAGAGACTAAACCCTAATTACCAAGTTACTTCTATAAGGGTGTACGAGGTGGTCGCGGCAAGGGGATGCGGCAACCCCTTTGCCGATCGGCAAACACCGCCGCCACCAGGATTTGCCGCGCGGGGAGGGTTGGATTCGGGGGATGGTTGCCGCATGCAGGAAGGGAAAAGGTGAATGTTGGACATGAATGTTGGGTGGGGCCCACTGTTATTCAACCAATGATCTTTTGTTGTTTTTTTTCCTAAAAATGGTTTGGGGGAAACCACCCCCTATGTTTTTTTGGGCAAGAGAAGAAAATGAGAGAGGAAATGACATGACACAATATGATTACGGGGCTGTTTGGCTAAGCTTATTTTAGTGACTTATTTACTTATTGACTTTTTGGAAAAGTAAATAAGTCAGAATGGAGTGACTTATTTACATATTCCTCTCACATAATAAGCTATCCCAAACACCTTTTAACTTTTCAAAAAGTCAATAAGTCACTAAAATAAGCTAAGCCAAACAGCCTCTAAGTGGGTGAAAAATTGCATGCACCCCTTACACCCTAAGCCCTAACAATTACCAAGTTACTCTTATGAATCAATTACCATAGATTTTCTACAACACAACATTCAGAAAAATCAGACATTACCATATTATAAATTAACAAAATGTTTGTGCATTAAGGCTTGTACCTTAAGCATGGGGAGTCTTTAAAAAAAAAATTGTTGATTTTTCATTTGTAACCCAAAGGTTTTATTTTTTGCATTTTAAACTTTTTGTTTTTTTTTTAACCCAAAAGTTTTCATCTCTTGCAATTTAACCCAAACACATTTTTTATTTTCAACTTTGATCCATGTATTTTCCA
This sequence comes from Helianthus tuberosus, assembly GCA_030545235.1. Taxonomy (NCBI): domain Eukaryota; kingdom Viridiplantae; phylum Streptophyta; class Magnoliopsida; order Asterales; family Asteraceae; genus Helianthus; species Helianthus tuberosus. The sequence goes on along the minus strand of CM060351.1, from coordinate 124,973,622 downwards.
TCTTTTCCAATTTTTTCGTTTTACGTTTTGTTATACTTTTCCGAGTAAACACGCCGTAACGTACGTGTGGGTTTCAAAGTTTTTCCGACTATTTTTTTCTGTTTGACAGGATCCTCACAATGCGTCTATTTTTCCCTGTTTGACAGGTTCGTCGCAACACGCGTGGTATTGATCGACTTAGTTATTCTTTTCTATTTTTACATTTCAGTCTTATCTCTTCGCATTAACATGTCGCGACTGGCATACGTGGCTCAACGATTTTACGTATGCTTTTGGTTCGGTGTTATTTTTTCTTTTTATTTATTTTATTTTAACGAGCTTTTTCTGGTGTTGTTGATCGCTGGTAGTTGTGTAGCATCAGTGCTACTTGGCACGGTGTATCCCCCCTCCCCCTCCTCGGCGCCCCCGCAACGCGGGGGCCCTTAATACTAGTTTATAATAACAAACATCATATAAACATAAAAACCCTAAGACTGTGTTCCAGAGATCCACTTAACAGGGGGAGGGGAGAGGATTGGAGGGAAGTGGAGGGATTTTTAACTCGGGAACACACCGTAAATTTTCCATTATCCTCTCATTATACTTTTCCAATAGCAACAACTATTAGGGGTCATACATATCTCAGCCCCCCTCTCTCTCTCACATACACACACTTAAGTCCAGAGCTATTAACCGAAGTAAGTCATAGGCGAATGTGAATGTTAGTGCTCCAACAAGATGATCCAAACTTATGCATGTTGTTAATCATTGTGGATTTAGATGCAAGATGCCTAAGGTATGGTTCCTAATTTTGGATTTGTAGTTTTAATGGTTTTATCATCAGTAGCGATTGTGCATGTTGGATCCGTGTTTAAATCTCATCATCATTGTTGAATCCTCCATAAATGTATATGATATTGATGTGGGTTTGAGATGGGGGCTGAAAACTGATAACGATCTAGTAGAAATTTATGTGTTAATACTAAACTATTGTTGTTCAAAGTTCATAAACTTCATTATTGATCTTCATATAAGTTCATGTATGTCGAGGGTCTTTGGAGTTCAAGTGGGTTTACTTATGTATGCCCACAAAGTGTTTGTAAAAATGTCTCAAACAAAACTAAGTCAAAAAGCTGAATGAAAACAAAATTTGCAAAAGGGTAATGCAAGCTTTTCACAAATGGGTAAACATTCTCTTCAATTTCATCAATATTAGGGTTCATATTAGCTTATTCAATCAAAACTAAGTCAAAAAGCTGAAGTTTGAATCTGAAATTTTCCGGTTGTTCATGTAATTATGAGTTTATGACGGCTGTATTATGATTTAGATGATTAATTAGTTTTAAACACTGTTTATGTACTTTGATTTGAGCAATGGATATTTGGATCATGGTTGAAGGAAGAAATTGTTGCAGACTTGTAGTTTTTGAACATTTGATCTTTCGTGTTGGACTGTTGACGCTTGTTTTTCACATTGCTTATTGATTTTAGTGAAAATTAGGTTATAGTCACTGGAAGTTTGATGATTGAAGATGTGTGATTTGTAAAAGAGAATTTAAACTTAATGATGAAATTTATATAATTTTTAGTGGTCTCCAATGATCATACAGTGGCTGGAAACTTGTTAATAGAAGATGTATGATTTGTTACACGAATCCTGGAAGTTTTTTATGAGGGGTTGATCGTTGGATAGATATTTAAATTCACCATTTCTTTTGAGTTCTGTCATTATTCAGCTAAATTGTAGACCATTTTAGTCATGTAATTTCAAAGCAATGTTAGGTAAGCTTTATACAAGTTTCTCAACATTTAAGTGCTTAATTTGACTTGACTACTAGCAATTTAGGGATGGCAATGGGTCGGGGTCGGGTTCGGGTTGGGTAATGCTAATCCCATACCCATACTCGATTGTAAAATCGTATCCTATACCCGACCAAATACCCGTCGGGTAATTACCCGTCGTGTATCGGGTATATCCATTAGTTTGTTAAAGGATATACGTTGGGATTTTTAAATACATCTTTTTACTATTATATAATTTTATTTATACTAAAATTATTATAAATTAAAAATGTACATTACACACATGTAAGTTTTATGCATTTTACCATACCGACCCATACCCGCGAAAATTTTTAAAACTAATCCCATACCCGGCCCAATACCCGTCGGGTATCGGGTATAACCGTCCCATTTGTAAAATGCAAGTTTCTTTTGTGAGAAATCATTTATGTGTATTATTAAGATGTTGGAATTTTGTTTCTTTTCTGCTATATTTCCTTCCCCACATAGTTGTAATTTTTTCACAAGGATAAAGTAATTCAAGGAAATTAATTAGGTGAGCAACCAAAGTGACCCCTTAGGCAAACCTACAAGTCTACACTAGAGTATAAAAACCATAGGTTCTGAGTCTGGGTTTGTGTATGTGTGTGTTTCAAGCAAGATGGATTATTCTCTTGCAGTTTACCATATTATTGTTTTGTGGTTCATCTTCTTTACCTCTCAAACTCAAACTCAAGCTAGGCCAAAGCCTTCGGCCCTTTTCGTGTTTGGGGACTCGACAGTTGATGCTGGTAATAACAACTTCCTACGAACTCCCATGAAAAGCCATTTCTTACCTTACGGGAGAGATTTCATCAGCCATATTCCTACAGGGAGGTTCTCTAACGGTCGCCTAGTAACTGACTTCGTTGGTGAACATATTATTTGACATGGCTTTTCTAATTAACTATTTAATTAATGTTTTTTAGTTGACAAATATATGTTGTTTTGGCAGCTTCATACACTGGTGTAAAAGACATTGTGCCAGCCTACTTGGATCCAACTCTTACCATACAGGACCTAATGACTTGAGTTTCCTTTGCAAATATACTTGGACTCCATTGTTGTGACACCCCAGGAAAATCAGGAAAACAACGCAACTTAACTAGCTTCCTCAGTAACTACGCGCTAAATTTCGGGACGAAATTCTCTTAACAGGGGGAGAATGTGACAACCCTCAAATTTACATGTAACCGTACAATCTATTAATGTTAATTAAAGTTCTTGATGACTGTGCTGAATCATTTAACTGCTCTCTGATTACTGTGTTATACTTACATGTACTTGTTAACATACTAGTAGTATACAGAAAAATTACTAAATAGTCCGGTATGCCTTCCTGAGTGTTGAAAATTAAAAACATTGCAAAAATATATATATAGGACACTTTTCGGATTAATTAAGCACTTTAACGGAACAGTGTCAAACCGAACAACCGGACTTTACCCGGAACATAAAAATATTGCCAAAAACATCGTTTTTACTTTTCTGAGCTAGTTAGGATCCCCGAACACCCTAACACACCTTATAATATATAACACATAATAATACACTAATCATGTCATTGGATCCTAACCAAGTCTTGTAACTAGATCATTGCATCCCAAGCCCATACCCCCCCCCCCCCCCCCTACTTGACGGTCACCCTATGGGGTGACACACTTCCACTTTCCTTGATTATTTAATTGTTGTTGTTGGAAATCTAGAAGACATATTATATGTTGGATATTAGGGAAACATGGTTTATATATTAACCCACAAGAACTTGAGCTTTCATTCCACAAAACACACAACAACCAACTTCTTCCTCTCCCTTCTTCTTAGTTCACGGCTGCCACCACCCACCACCCTACAACCACCATCAACTTCCATTCAAGTCATTTTACATACACCCAAAGGTGCTACGGGTCATACAACGAAGCTCGGTGCTCTCGGAAGTGGAAGGACCTTCTCCATTCGCTATTAACCACCACATTTCTTCACTCGAACTTCCCTAGCCTTGAGCTAGTGGTAAGAACTTAGATCCGTTCATTCTTTATGTTATTTAAGTGGTTAATAGATGTTTGATGATGAAAATCCATGAACACTAAAGAATCATGAACAAAGTCTTGCATATAAACTAACTTGTAATGAAATATTGATGAAACATGATGAAGTGATGATAAATTGAAGTTGTCTTGATTATGTTGCTGAATACTTGCTGATCTACCTGTAATATGGATGTTTGATGTTGTTGTGGTCACTAAACATGCTAACGGAATCAATCGAACATGAACTAGAAAGATAAAAGCTGAAACAGTAGGCTGATTAGTGATTACAGCCAACTTCAGTTGGCTGTAACAGGACCATAACTTAACGAGAAATGTATTTTCTGAAGTCTAGGGTTATGTATTATGAAATACGATTCTAATGGCACCGGAATCATAATTTTTGGACTTCGTTTACTATTTTTAAAGTATCATTTCGTAACAGCAGCTAGAGCTGCATTTTTCTGCTGAAAATATGCGTTTTGTTTTCTGTTATAACTCGAGTTCTGTGTAGAGTTAGATCATGAAACTTGTACTGTAGATGACCACCGATGTATTTGTAATTCTCTCACTGGAATTTCGTAAATCGGACTCTCGATGAATTTTAAATAAATTATTCCGTGGAGTGTGGTCAGAAAAGGGTAAATCTGAGTTCAGTCCGGAAAATGAATTTTTATAAAATATTCGTAATGAACTGGACCCCGATATTTTTTCACAATAAAATTTGGAACGTTTAAGATATTCTGTAAAAATTTGGGAATTTTTGGAATAAGTTAACTATTTTATTAAAATGTCCGAAAACAGCCCGGTTTTGAATATTAAAGCTGAAATGACATAAGTTGTAATTTGCGTGTCTAAATGTCGGATAGGTTATCTGTGAATGATATAACGTGTTATATGTGTTATGTGAATTATCGTATGTTTGTTTATGAGTGGGGAATGGATGGGAAACTTATATGGGCATAAACCGTTAAAGTAATGCATGCTATGTGATAGATACGTGTAGAAACTTTGTGCTCTATTTAAAAATCACTAAATGACTAACTGGTAATCATATTAGGACGTGATTGACCGACCTTGACTGTTAGCTATATTTGAGAATCTAACCGAGCAAACCGAGGTGAGTTCACACTTTCTACAAGGCATGGGATTCCCGGTGGTTTGGGAATGGGTTAAGAAACTAAAATGAAATCTACATATCCTCCTTGGGTAGGATATGTACGGCTATCCTCCATAGGAAGGATGCCATTATTAATCCTACGAATTCTCCTTGTGCAGAATACGTACGTTCGTCCTCCTTGGGTAGGACAACAACCTAAAAACTAGCTAGACAAAACTCTATCAATAAGTCCCTCTTCATTATATCGACTTAATCGCCGAGGCCAATGGCGAGCGGGTCATTAGTTAATAGCGCTATTAGGTTTAACAAACCTCACACCGTGCCGGTAGGACGGGCGTGTACTAATGGACTATGGCAGACTATCAGTGATGATAGACGCTGATATAGGGCACAACTTATTTGCGTAGTAGTCGATATCATACCGTCTAGTAGTTCAAACGGGGAAAGCCCCCACTGATCATGGTTATGGTTTGGGTAATGAAAAAGGAACTGGTTAAACATACTTTCAACTACGGGGTAATCCCCACGGCAATTAAGCCAACGAAAGTCAAACCACGTTTTTCAGAAACAACTTAAAACTAAACAACCAAACGTGAACTCACTCAACTTTGTTGTTGACTCGTTGTTACATGCCTTACAGGTCGCTAAACACTTGGAGCTTGCACGAGGAAGGAGTCGTTGTGGTATACGGACTGTTATGTTCCGTGCTTATTATTTAAATCCTCATGAACTTATTAAACTTGCGTTTTAAACTTTAACTTATAAACTATGGACTTATGCTTTTGGATTTACTTTTATGCTTCCGCTGTTTAAACTAAACATGGTTAACTAGCTTTGGTCACCAATCGTATTGTGGTTGGTCTTATTTACTTAATTACGATGTTCAATATGATTGGTGGCTCGATCCTGGTCATGTCACGCCTCCAAGCGGTGATACTCCGCATGGTGGATTTTGGAGGTGTGACAGATTGGTATCAGAGCCATTGGTTATAGTGAACTTGGTTTTAAAAAGGGAAAAGCTTTTTGATAAAACCAGACTATAACCTGTACAGTGCTCAACGATCCACAACGACGCTTTGCTCCACGTGCAAGACCCAACACACTAGGTGGTATGATTTAAGTTTATATTTCTTACTTGCTAGATTACTTTTGTCCGATGTGGTGTTTATGGTGTGTTTATTTAGGGTAGTAGCATGCTGTCTATTAGCCCTACTGCGTTCTTTATGATATGCAATTGTTTACTTGAAATTTGACAAGTGGTCGTCAAATTCTTTTCTGATTTCTCGTCACCCCGCTACGATAACTGTTTATGCATTCTATCTATTTACACGCTTAACTCGACATGACGTCACCATCTGACCCTCCGTATATTCGGCTTGTACGTCAACATTCACGAAGACCAGACCTGGCTCAAACGAACTCGGGTTTTGGAGAACTATACCCACGCATCCCTGTTGACGGACCTCATCATCTCCACTGGTCGTCGTTACCAGAAACGAAGCACCCACAGTTACGCGCGTTCGTCGCTTTACAACTCGCAACCCTACCAACCAAACTCTATTTTGGACAAGTGATATACTTCGGTGATCGTGATGCAACGAACTTCCCTTTTTGTGTCGTGCCGCCACACCTCACTACTAAAATTGCTTCTAAGCGACATATTACTTGGTTGAATTCTTCTGTTATTGGTGGACCCCTGTTTTCGCTCGATTCTTCGCATGAACCTCATTAATTCCCTGTTTCTTCGATTGGCAACTGATTTAACGAAACGCCAACAACTATACCACGATTTCCACCGATCACAAGATTACCCCCATTACCTTATTGGGTGGTTAATGCTTCTTCTACTTGATTTACTCCTTCGAAAACCCAACCTAGCGAATGGATGCCCTTACTGATGGGATAGTCTTCAGGACGCTCAAGGACGGAAATATGGATCACTCAACCTACAGGCGAACACGATAATCTATATGCTTACCTGACCCGCCTCACACTACAAGAAATCGTACTATTCCATGATAGTCTTCTTAAATACGCGGAATCCTTATACTAGCTTTTGTACCGACACATGATTATTGGTTTATGTTATGTCTAATTTCTACCATTTGCTTAGACCAAACCGTCATTCTCTTACCACAGTGACATTTCGTTCTCGCTCCACCATGCAAAGACACTGAAATGAACACCCTCTAGCATAGAGAGTTTGGAAGGCTCGACTCTCGATCCTCGGTGATCACTCCTTGAAACCTTCAGAGTGATGCAAGGAACGATCCCAACGTTGTGATGGGTAAGTTTCTTCTGGACGACTTCTTTGTTACTATTTTATTCGATTCGGGTGCCGATACTAGTTATGTGTCCTTAAAAGTTAGCCAAATGCTTAAGCGCACTCCAACACTTCTAAACACCAAACACACGATAGAGCTAGCAAATGGTAAAAGTCTTGAAGCCACACATGTAGTTAAAGGTTGTAACCTCGTCTTAGCTGGTCAGACTTTCTCTATCGATCTTATTCCTGTCACACTTGGTAGTTTCGACGTCGTTATTGGGATGGATTGGCTATCTCATCATCAAGCGGAGATTGTTTGCAAGGAGAAAATCGTCCGCATTCCTCGTTCTGGTGAGGAACCCCTCGTGATTCATGGCGACAAGAGTGGTGCTGTCGAAGGCATCATCTCTTTCCTTAAGGCCCAGAAGTGTTTGCGAAAGGGCCACACTGCCATTTTAGCACTCGTTACTGACACATCAACGGAAGAGAAGAGAATTGAAGACATCCCTATTGTACGTGACTTTCCCGAGGTATTTCCTGAGGAATTACCTGGTCTTCCGCCTCATCGTCAAGTTGAATTTCAAATCGAGCTAGCTCCTGGAGCAGCGCCCATAGCTCGAGCACCTTATCGTCTAGCTCCATCAGAACTTGAAGAACTGTCCACACAACTACAAGAACTCTTGGAAAAGGGTTTCATACGTCCTAGCTCTTCGCCCTAGGGAGCTCTAGTCTTGTTTGTGAAAAAGAAAGATGGTACTTTCAGAATGTGTATTGACTACCGCGAACTCAACAAAGTGACTGTGAAGAATCGTTATCCTCTTCCACGTATTGACGACTTGTTTGACCAGTTGCAAGGGTCGAGCTATTACTCTAAGATTGATTTGAGATCGGGCTACCATCAACTGAGAGTCCGAGATGAGGACGTCTCCAAAATAGCATTCAGAACTCGTTACGGCCATTACGAGTTTCTGGTTATGCCATTCGGGCTGACGAATGCACCAGCGGTCTTCATGGATCTCATGAACCGAGTATGCAAACCTTACCTGGATAAGTTCGTTATTGTGTTCATCGACGATATCCTGATCTATTCTAAGAGTCAGGAGGAACACGAGCAGCATCTACGACTTATGCTGGAACTTCTTCGAAAGGAGCAGTTGTATGCCAAGTTTTCGAAATGTGACTTCTGGCTTCGCGAAGTCCACTTTCTAGGCCATGTGGTAAACAAGGATGGAATTCATGTGTATCCATCTATGGTTGAATCGATCAAGAACTGGCCTGCACCCCGCACACCAACAGAAATCCGCCAATTCTTGGGTTTGGCAGGATATTACAGAAGGTTTATCAAGGATTTCTCAAAGATTGCGAAACCTCTCACTTCACTGACTCAGAAGGGTGTCACCTATCATTGGGGTGATGCACAGGAGTCCGCATTTCAGCACTTGAAGGATAGACTTTGTAGCGCGCCTACCCTCTCATTGCCTGAAGGCACAGATGATTTTGTGGTTTACTGCGACGCTTCCATCCAAGGAATTGGTTGCGTATTGATGCAACGTGACAAGGTCATTGCCTACGCATCGCGCCAACTTAAAGTTCACGAAAGGAACTACACTACGCATGACTTGGAGCTGGGAGCAGTTGTTTTCGCGCTTAAGATATGGAGACATTACCTGTACGGTACCAAGTGCACCATTTACACCGATCACAGGAGTCTCGAGCATATCTTCAAGCAAAAGGAGTTAAACATGCGTCAACGCCGATGGGTTGAGCTCTTGAATGATTATGAATGCGCTATCAAATATCATCCGGGCAAGGCCAATGTTGTGGCCGACGCCCTCAGCCGAAAGGATACTATACCTAAACGTGTACGTGCGTTACAGCTCACCATCCAATCTAACCTCCCCGCTCAGATTCGCGAGGCTCAGGTTGAAGCGTTGAAAGCAGAAAACATCAGGGCTGAGTCCCTACGAGGATCGAGGCAACGGTTGGAACAAAAGGAAGACGGCGCCTACTATATTAACGGACGCATCTGGATTCCACTTTATGGAGACCTACGCGAGCTTGTGATGGATGAAGCACACAAGTCCCGTTATTCGGTACATCCTGGTTCGGATAAAATGTACCACGACCTCAAGACTACGTATTGGTGGCCTGGCATGAAAGCCCGCATAGCAACCTACGTCAGTAAGTGCTTGACTTGTGCGAGAGTCAAGACTGAATATCAGAAACCATCAGGCCTACTTCAACAACCGGAGATCCCGAAATGGAAATGGGAGCAAATTTCCATGGATTTCGTTACTAGTCTGCCTAGATCTCAACGCAGAAACGATACCATTTGGGTGATCGTAGATCGACTGACCAAGTCTGCACATTTTCTGGCTATCAAAGAAACGGATAAGTTTTCTACTCTTACAGACATTTACCTAAAGGAAGTGGTATCAAGGCACGGAGTGCCAACCCCCATCATTTCTGATCGTGACGCGCGTTTTACTTCTGAATTGTGGCAAGCAATGCACAAGTCTTTTGGCTCACGTTTAGATATGAGCACCGCTTATCACCCACAGAGGGATGGGCAATCTGAACGCACCATCCAGACCCTTGAAGACATGCTTAGGGCGTGTGTAATCGATTTTGGTAATGGCTGGGAAAAGCACCTCCCGCTAGTGGAGTTTTCATATAACAACAACTACCACACCAGCATCCAAGCCGCTCCGTTCGAGGCATTGTACGGACGCAAATGCCGATCACCTCTCTGTTGGGCAGAAGTTGGCGACAGCCAAATCACTGGCCCAGAACTTGTGGCAGATACCATCGAGAAGATTGCCCAGATACGGTAGCGAATGGCGGCAACTCGTGACCGTCAGAAAAGCTATGCTGATAAGGGAAGAAAACCACTTGAGTTCCAGGTTGGGGATCGAGTGCTACTCAAAGTCTCACCTTGGAAAGGTGTAGTCCGTTTTGCCAAACGAGGCAAGCTCAATCCGCGTTATGTCGGACCGTTCGAAATCACCGAGAAAATTGGCAAAGTCGCCTACAGGTTGAATCTACCTGAAGAGCTCAGCGGAGTTCACAACGTATTCCACATGTAGAATCTGAAGAAGTGTCTGTCATATGAGACCCTCATAGTTCCCTTAAAAGAGCTCACAATCGGCGACCAGCTGCGATTCGTCGAGGAACCAGTAGAGATTACTGATCGAGATGTTAAGATCCTCAAGCGTACCAGGATACATCGCGTCCGAGTTCGTTGGAATGCCCGTCGTGGCCCAGAGTATACCTGGGAACGAGAAGACCAGATGAAACTTAAGTATCCCCAGCTGTTTAAGAAAAGTGCAACCACTACTGAGGCTGAAGCTACTGCAGAATTTCAGGACGAAATTCCAAATAAACGGGGGGATGATGTGACACCCCAGGAAAATCAGGAAAACAACGCAACTTAACTAGCTTCCTCAGTAACCACGCGCTAAATTTCGGGACGAAATTCTCTTAACAGGGGGAGAATGTGACAACCCTCAAATTTACATGTAACCGTACAATCTATTAATGTTAATTAAAGTGCTTGATGACTGTGCTGAATCATTTAATTGCTCTCTGATTACTGTGTTATACTTACATGTACTTGTTAACATACTAGTAGTATACAAAAAAATTACTAAATAGTCCGGTATGCCTTCCTGAGTGTTGAAAATTAAAAACATTACAAAAAAATATAGATAGGACACTTTTCGGATTAATTAAGCACTTTAACTGAACAGTGTCAAACCGAACAACCGGACTTTACCCGGAACATAAAAATATTGCCAAAAACATCGTTTTTACTTTTCTGAGCTAGTTAGGATCCCCGAACACCCTAACACACCTTATAATATATAACACATAATAATACACTAATCATGTCATTGGATCCTAACCAAGTCTTGTAACTAGATCATTGCATCCCAAGCCTATACCCCCCCCCCCCCACTTGACGGTCACCCTATGGGGTGACACACTTCCACTTTCCTTGATTATTTAATTGTTGTTGTTGGAAATCTAGAAGACATATTATATGTTGGATATTAGGGAAACATGGTTTATATATTAACCCACAAGAACTTGAGCTTTCATTCCACAAAACACACAACAACCAACTTTTTCCTCTCCCTTCTTCTTAGTTCACGGCTGCCACCACCCACCACCCTACAACCACCATCAACTTCCATTCAAGTCATTTTACATACACCCAAAGGTGCTACGGGTCATACAGCGAAGCTCGGTGCTCTCGGAAGTGGAAGGACCTTCTCCATTCGCTATTAACCACCACATTTCTTCACTCGAACTTCCCTAGCCTTGAGCTAGTGGTAAGAACTTAGATCCGTTCATTCTTTATGTTATTTAAGTGGTTAATAGATGTTTGATGATGAAAATCCATGAACACTAAAGAATCATGAACAAAGTCTTGCATATAAACTAACTTCTAATGAAATATTGATGAAACATGATGAAGTGATGATAAACTGAAGTTGTCTTGATTATGTTGCCGAATAATTGCTGATCTACCGGTAATATGGATGTTTGATGTTGTTGTGGTCACTAAACATGCTAACGGAATCAATCGAACACGAACTAGAAAGATAAAAGCTGAAACAGTAGGCTGATTAGTGATTACAGCCAACTTCAGTTGGCTGTAACAGGACCATAACTTAACGAGAAATGTATTTTCTGAAGTCTAGGGTTATGTATTATGAAATACGATTCTAATGGAACCGGAATCATAATTTTTGGACTTCGTTTACTATTTTTAAAGTATCATTTCGTAACAGCAGCTAGAGCTGCATTTTTCTGCTGAAAATATGCGTTTTGTTTTCTGTCATAACTCGAGTTCTGTGTAGAGTTAGATCATGAAACTTGTACTGTAGATGACCACCGATGTATTTGTAATTCTCTCACTGGAATTTCGTAAATCGGACTCTCGATGAATTTTAAATAAATTATTCCGTGGAGTGTGGTCAGAAAAGGGTAAATCTGAGTTCAGTCCGGAAAATGAATTTTTATAAAATATTAGTAATGAACTGGACCCCGATATTTTTACACAATAAAATTTGGAATGTTTAAGATATTCTATAAAAATTTGGGAATTTTTGGAATAAGTTAACTATTTTATTAAAATGTCCGAAAACAGCCCGGTTTTGAATATTAAAGCTGAAATGACATAAGTTGTAATTTGCGTGTCTAAATGTCGGATAGGTTATCTGTGAATGATATAACGTGTTATATGTGTTATGTGCATTATCGTATGTTTGTTTATGAGTGGGGAATGGATGGGAAACTTATATGGGCATAAACCGTTAAAGTAATGCATGCTATGTGATAGATACGTGTAGAAACTTTGTGCTCTATTTAAAAATCACTAAATGACTAACTGGTAATCATATTAGGACGTGATTGACCGACCTTGACTGTTAGCTATATTTGAGAATCTAACCGAGCAAACCAAGGTGAGTTCACACTTTCTATAAGGCATGGGATTCCCGGTGGTTTGGGAATGGGTTAAGAAACTAAAATGAAATCTAGATATCCTCCTTGGGTAGGATATGTACGGCCATCCTCCATAGGAAGGATGCCATTATTAATCCTACAAATTCTCCTTGTGCAGAATACGTGCGTTCGTCCTCCTTGGGTAGGACAACAACCTAAAAACTAGCTAGACAAAACTCTATCAATAAGTCCCTCTTCATTATATCGACTTAATCGCCGAGGCCAATGGCGAGCGGGTCATTAGTTAATAGCGCTATTAGGTTTAACAAACCTCACACCGTTCCGGTAGGACGGGCGTGTACTAATGGATTATGGCAGACTATCAGTGATGATAGACGCTGATATAGGGCACAACTTATTTGCGTAGTAGTCGATATCATACCGTCTAGTAGTTCAAACGGGGGAAGCCCCCACTGATCATGGTTATGGTTTGGGTAATGAAAAAGGAACTGGTTAAACATACTTTCAACTACGGGGTAATCCCCACGGCAATTAAGCCAACGAAAGTCAAACCACGTTTTTCAGAAACAACTTAAAACTAAACAACCAAACGTGAACTCACTCAACTTTGTTGTTGACTCGTTGTTACATGCCTTACAGGTCGCTAAACACTTGGAGCTTGCACGAGGAAGGAGTCGTTGTGGTATACGGACTGTTATGTTCCGTGCTTATTATTTAAATCCTTATGAACTTATTAAACTTGTGTTTTGAACTTTAACTTATAAACTATGGACTTATGCTTTTGGATTTACTTTTATGCTTCCGCTGTTTAAACTAAACATGGTTAACTAGCTTTGGTCACCAATCGTATTATGGTTGGTCTTATTTACTTAATTACGATGTTCAATATGATTGGGGGCTCGATCCTGGTCATGTCACGCCTCCAAGCGGTGATACTCCGCATGGTGGATTTTGGAGGTGTGACAATTGTTATGTAGTATCCTAATAGTAACGAAGAACAAAAATTGTGCCTGAATCGTACCTGGTAATGCGAATTGAGGAAGTCAGTAGGAGCAAAAGGGCAGCACTTGTTTGATAGTTGACATGCACAGCTTCACCGGTGCCGGAGATTGAGACGTGGGTTTGTTTGCGGTGGGGTTTCTTGGTGGTGGGGATTGCAGATCAAATTATATTAATCGTACCTGGCAGAGATGTGACAGAGAAGTAGGGATGCAGAGATTAGAGAAGTTAGTTTGGTGAAATGATCGATCAATAGGGTTGAAGAGAAATAAACCGCCAATTAGACGTGTGTTTGGGATTGAAGTAGTGTTTTGGTGCCTTTTATCCGTATATGACTCAAATTCAAGTTTCAAATTTCAAATATTTTTTTTCCAATATCCTTTGACTAGATTGCAGATCAAATTATATTAATTTGGATTTACATAGGAAACGTCTAATTTGATCACATTTCAGATCAAACTTTTTAAACTGAGATCCAAATTTGTATGCAGATATGAACATTTGTCTTTTTTTTTTCTTTAACATAATATTAATTTTCGTAATTCACTTTATGAAACAATTGTGGTGAGTAGAGTAAAAAGTATGGTTAGATAAGTGTGCACGTTTTGTTACATAGTGTACTTATTGTTAATGGATAGTTTCTCTGGGTTTTGTAAATATGGGTCTGGAGAAAGTAATTCTTATAATCTATCATTTGTGAATTATAATTGACATCCTTTTACTTTTATAGGTTGTCATTACCAGTCCTGGTTTTTTTTTAATCATATTATGTTAGAGTAATTACTTTTTGAGACTCATGGTCTGTTTGGTATGGGGTAATGGAATGAACGGGAAAATGGAATGGACGAGGTAATGATATAGATTATTACCATTTCATGTCTTGTATATATTAATTCACTACTGGTCGGTGCAATAGTAAAGTATCAAAGTGTTCGAGATTGCCACAAGTCCTTCTCAATCTTTAAACTTTGGCCCCTCAACAGAAAGCATGGGTATTGGTAGGGACGATCAATGCAAACCAGTGACGGTAATGGTTGTCTTCGGCGATGGCGGCGACCGTGGTGCTCTTCGATGGTGATGGCGGTTTGCGGTGGTGTTGTCGCAACCCCCGATCCCTTATTCCCGGGAACGGGCGGACGCGATCTCAGAGTTTCGGTGGTATCAGGTGTTTAATCTTGCAGCGGAATTTACATCAGGACCGTAGTTAGGAAATGTTTATCCGAGTAAAACCACCTCATTTAATATTAATAATCACATGGGTAAAACCCAAATTTCTTATTACAATACATTTATAGGGATAAACCTATTTTATTGAATTTTAAAACATCGTTTATTTGGTAACTTTTATAGCCACATTTTCCCAAGCCTTCAATGCTCTCCAGCTGGCTTTTTACTAATTGGCTGTCACATTGGGTTACCTGAAACGTGTTTTAAAAACATCTGTCAGTCGGAAATACTGGTGAGTGAATCCCAGTTTAATCAAGTTTAAATAAAAAGTCACAGTGAACAGTATTGAGAGCGATCACATTGTTTATGTCTACACAATTACTCCATTAGTACTGTCAACCCTGACTTGTGGGTCATATTACCCATTGGCTAACTCATTGTCCAATGGTAATGTATTGTCATCCTTGACTTACTACTCACAGTGTAGTACATTTTGTATACAAAACCCCAACATACCGGCAATAATTAAAGAACTACAAAGACTCAATCACTGCTAAATTTCATAGTAAAACATTTAAGGTTTGGTAAAACATTACCAAAAAGATTAACAAAAAGAGGATAAACTCCCAATGCTATCTTAGACTTCGCGTAAGGGTTTCCTGGATATAATCTATAATTTATACAAATGTACATAGGTTAGTACCATAACCCTTTGAAAATATTAATGATACCCTCCCCGAGACGGCATTCCAACAACTACGTCGGGCAGAACCATGACAGTTGTTACGGAACCCTAAATCAATCGGGCAACGTAACTATTCCGAAACTGGGGTTATAATACTTACAGTGGATCCAGAATAAGCAGATGTTACATACAAGTCTCTCCCCTTGAAAGTGATTTCAACATCTGCTGACCTCCTATCTACTGACCGTACAAGCTACTGACCGTCAAACTGCTGCTCAAGTAAAGACCCGATGAAAGACTAAAGCTCTGCTGATTCAATCTATTGCCTTGAGTTAAGCACTGCTGATCCGGACAAGTACTGCTAGGTTCACAGCAGTGGAAGGTTGCAGCAGCTGTTCTATAATCTGTTTGTAATGTAATGTAATAGCAGTAGTTAGCATAGCAGTATTTGTATTGATCAGAGGTTAGGGTTTGTTAGGGGGTTAGATGTCACTTTCATGGTGACGTCAGCTTAGATGCTCAGTGGTTTGCTAGTGCCTATAAATAGAACAGTGCTCTGTACTGTTCTATTAGCTCTTTGCAACACCGTCTTCTCTGCACGAACAAACACTGAGCTCTGGCTGAGGGGGAGTTTGTATTCAATCATTGCAATTGTAATCGTAATTGAAATAAATTCAATCTTTTGGTTCATTGTGAAAAATGTTTGATCAAAGCAATACTCTCGTTTGATTGTATGCAAAGTTTGTTTCCATCTTAATTCCGCTGCACAACTCATCCATTTTCATCTTAATTACAAACGTAAAATACAATCAAAACCAAACTCAGATCCAACAATTGGTATCAGAGCTCGGACAGTCAAATTTGATTTAACAATCATTTTGACATAAATAGTTTAGCTCAAAATCATTGATATCGATAGTTTGTTCGTTTGTGTTGAAAAACAGAGCAAGGTTTAATCACCATTAAAGTTGATTAATCAGTGTCTGTAAAACAACCAGGATGACGTCACAATCTCAAGATGATAAGAATAACATTGGCTCGCTTGTTAAACCACCTATGCTTAAACGAAATGAATACAACATCTGGGAGCGTAGGATGGGTCACATCCTCGCTCAACAGAACACCGGGTGTTGGAGGTCTGTTGTTTTTGGTCCCCATGTTCCTATGGTGCCAAGCGCTGAAGATGCTAAGAAGTTCGTTCCTAAACCAACTGAAAACTATACTGAAACTGATTTCCAAAAGTTCGAACTCGATGCTAAAGCGTTTAGCATCATAGCATCTGCGCTACCCAATGAGATTTACGCTGGACTGTTACATTGTAACAGTGCCAAAGAGCTTTGGGATGCGCTGAAGGAACAGTTTGGGGGGAACCGAAGAAGTCATTGAAAACAATAGGGAAATACTGAACCAGCAGTATGAAACATTTTGTCACATCAAGGGTGAATCACTGACTCAACAATTTGAGCGTTTCAGTTGTCTCATAAGTGAACTAAGGCTTGTTAAAGTAACTTTTCAAAATTCAACTCAAAATAGCAGGTTCCTTAGGTCACTACCAGAAAAAATGGGACACCATAGATTTTGTCACCAGAAACTCTGCTGAGTTCAAAGATCTGACCCTGACCCAACTTCATGGTCGACTCCTGACCTATGAAAGGGAGTTGAACCAGAAAAAGAGGTTGCAAGAGTTTGGAAAAGTTGCTGATGATTACTCATTCGGTAGCAGAGCTCTTTTTGGTCAGGAAGAATCTGGGAGCAGTGGTAAGGATCAGGGTTATGATCACTTCATTGATATAACTGCTGGTGCAAATTTTAACAACCCTCATCCTCACTCTGCAAACTATGCATTTACAGCTAATGAAAACCAGATGTCAGATAATTTGTGTTTTGAACTCAATGATTTACAACATTTTGATCCCACTGACTTAGAAGAGATGGACATTCTGCACCAATTGGCTTTGCTCAGTGTTAGAACTAGCAAATTCTACAAAAGAACAGGGAGAAAATTCCCAGGGTTACATGGGAATTTAAGGGTGGGGTTGGATAAATCGAAAATTAAGTGTTACAAGTGCAATAGGTTAGGGCACTTTGCTAGGGAATGCATAAGTCAAAACACTGGACCAATAGTCACTCATCCCAGCTCAAACCCTAGACCACAAAATCAAAGCACTGTGCACTATACCCAATATACCCCTGCAGCTCATGTTAACACTACTCACTATGCTGCTACCCCTGTGCCTGTGCACTATGTTCAAACTACTGTTCCACAGATTCAGTACGTTCAAACCCCTGTCCCTCAGGCACAAGTGCAAACTGTTGCATCTCAAACAGCTGCTCCAGCAGTAGTACAACCAGATCAGCAAAGCTTCTTCACTCAAGGCTTTATTGACTGGAGCAGTATGCCTGATGAGCTTGGTAATGAAAATTTTGCACTCTATGCTCTTAATGAACCTTCTAATGATGAATTTTGTTTGATGGCATTAGAGTCAATATCAGAGGGGATTGAAACTGAAGGTGAACAGCTAAGTACTGAAATAGTGGATGAGGTGACTGAAGCAGTGGTTACTGCTGTGGCTGGTGAACTGCTGCTGGGAGAAAGTTCAGGAACCCTGATTGAACCAATGACAGACCCATGGTCCAAAGAGGATAAAGAAGAAGAGAAAGATGAGAAAGCAGGTGAGAAAGAAGAAAGAGCTGATGATGAAGAAAATCATCAATGTGATTGTGCAATGATGGCTGCTGCCAAGGTATCTCCTCAAGTTCTTGAAAAACTGTGTTCTGACAATTGCATTATTGCTTTTGCTAACATCAAAGAGGTAAATGAAAACCTTCGGGATAAAATCTTAACTGATGAAGTCAAATTTGAAAGGTCCATAAAGGAACTTAAAAACAAATTGACTGAAAAAGAAAAAGAGATCAGCAGTCTGAAAGAAGAGCAGAGCATAACCAAAACCCAACTCCAAACTATGGTAGAAAAATACCAAGTTTGTAAAAAGGAGTTGGAGTCCACCCAGATCACCTGTGAAAAATGGGTGGAATCATGCAAAGGGTATGAGGTTATGCTTGAAAAACAGATTAAAAGCAATGTAAAATTTGGTGTTGGTTATAGAAAACATGATGATGAAAACACTGCTTTTGAAAAATCTGTTCAAACCACTGATGTAACCACTGAGTTCATCCCCACAAACAAGAATGGCCAAGAAGTGAAAATCACTGACAAACTTGGTAACAAAATTACGCTTGACAGACCAATGGGATCCTCTACTTTTGAGGAGATTGAACAATATCAGTTTAAACCCACATGGTCTGACGAGTGTGATATTCTTGAAAATTTCAAGCCAATGGACTTTACAACCACTGATGGTATTAAAGCTCCAAAAGCTAAAGTCATCCCTCTCAAGGACATCCCAGCAGAGGTTAAAAACTCTGCTGCAAAGGAGTCCGAAAAGAGAAAGAAGAAAGAAAAGATCAATAACCTGTTTTGTGAATTTTGTGAGAAAAGGAATCATCTAACAAAATATTGTTTCCATTTAAAAGCATACGATTTAAACAAAACAAGTGTCATTCTTCCTGCTGAAAGCTGCATCGTTTGTGGAAAATCAAACCACAAAACTCAAGCATGTGTGTATCTCAAAAACTTTGATGTGAAAAAGAATGAGTACATTGCTAAAACATCCTTGAGTCCATCAACATCATCTGTCAAATTCACCAAAAATCAATCACTGTTTGTGCCAGTTCAAACAGCTGTCACAAAACAGCTGAACCAAACATCTGTTAAAAGAGATGTTCAGGTTACTGATGCACCCCCTGCCAACCAGTTCAGAAGAGGTAAGGGACAACCACAACCATCTTACCAAAGGATTCCACACGTTTATGAGACCTACAAAAGGCCCTCTAAACCTAAAGTGAATAGGCATCCTTTTGGTTACCAACAGGTGATTGGTCAAGACCCCCAACAGTGGTTAGCAAGAAACAGTCCTAAAACTGTTCAAACCCCTGACCTAACCACTGTCCATCAATCTGCATCCATCCCAGACACTGTTGAGACCCCATCCAAAGCCTTATTGGCTTTGGAAACCCTAATGAACTAATCCTTTTACTTCATGTGCAGGGAGCTTCTGCCTGCTTAGATAGTCTGTGGTATATTGATAGTGGAGGCTCCAGGCACATGACTGGATGTAAAGCCCTACTCAAGGATTTCAAAATTCATGGATGGGGTGATATATCCTTTGGGAATAACAGTAAAGGGAAAGTTCTGGGGTCTGGTACAGTACAATCTGGAAATGTAAAATTTGAAAATGTCAATCTGATAGACAGTCTGAAATTCAACCTCCCGAGTGTTTCACAAATGAGTGACAAGGGGTATGGGTCATTCTTCACAAAGGAGTGTTGTAGGATTGTTGGACCAGAAATAGTCAAAAAGATTGAAGCAATAATAAACACTGGTCAAACAAAACTTGTTGCTCAAAGAAGTGGCAATGTTTATGTTGTTGATATGTCAAAAGAGTGTCCCAGAGTTGATGCCTGTCTGTTCTCAGCTGCCTCTAACAAAGAGACAGAACTTTGGCACAGAAGACTGGGGCACACAAATCTTAAAACAATCACTGAAATTTCAAAAAATGGTTTGGTAAGAGGCCTACCACAAAAATTGTTTTCATGTCCTGAGCATTGTGTTTCCTGTTTAAAAGGAAAACAGCATAAAAGCTCTTTCAAGTCCATTGAAGAGTCCAAAACAAACCCAGTGTTTGCAAATGCTGCACATGAATTTGTTTGGCCCAGTTCAAGTCATGAGTCTCAAAAAGAAAAGATATTGTTTGGTTATTGTTGATGACTTCTCTAGGTTTACATGGAGTTTCTTTTTACACTCAAAAGATGAGACTGCAGGCATTTTGCAAGACTTTGTGACACAGGCTGAAAAGCAATTTGACCTTCCAGTGAAAGTCTTCAGGAGTGACAATGGCACAGAATTTAAAAATAAGGAGTTGGATGCCTTCTGTGTGAAGAAAGGGATTGTAAGGCACTACAGCATCCCTAGAACACCAGAGCAAAATGGGTTAGTTGAAAGAAAGAACAGAACTTTGATTGAGGCTGCCTGAACCATGCTTGCTGATTCAGGTTTGCCATTAACTTTTTGGGCAGAGGCAGTGAACACTGCTTGCTATGTCCAGAACAGAGTTTTAATAAACCCCAGGCACAAAAAGACTGCTTATGAAATTCTGTATAAAATCAAACCACTGATCTCTTACTTCAAGGTATTTGGCTGCCCATGCTTTATTTTGAATTTAAAAGACTCCATTTCAAAATTTGTAGCCAAAATTGATTGTGGTTATCATCTGGGATACTCAACCACTGCCAAGGCCTACAAAGTGTTTAATACACGGACCAAGGCAGTGGAGGAGACCTTGAATGTAAAGTTCAATGAACTTTCATCAATGAAAATCCCTGCAAATCCTGCAGATCTGTTTGATCTTGATAAATTCACTTTTGAAAATACTGCTGTCAAGACTAACAGTGCAGGTCCATCAGAGGATACAAAACCAGACTATGGGTATGAAATCATCATTCCTCAAAAGTCTGTCAGAATGGGAAGAGCATCAGATGTTCAAAACAGCTGTCAAAGCTCAACCACTGCTACCTCAACAGTTGTTGACCAAAGTAGCCCATTAACCAATGCTTCCATATCAACAAACACTGCTGATAAAAGTCCCCAAACAGTGAATAAAAGTCAGTATGTGTCCACTTCATTACCTCCCATTCCACCACCTTTTGAAGCCTTTGCTGGATCATCAAAGTCCCCAGCAGTGGCTAGCTCAGATGATACACATTTGCAGCCTTCACCAACAAATGCCATCATTCCATACCAAGGAGATTTAATCTACTTGAGATATCATCCACCTGATCAAATCATTGGCAACATCAATGAAGGGGTGCTCACAAGAAGCCAAACCCAAAACATTTGTCTTTTTGCTGTGTTTTCTATCACTCCATCAGCCAGTCAAGTACCAAGAGGCACTGAAAGACAACAGCTGGGTAGATGCCATGCAAGAGGAGCTCCAACAGTTTAAAAGACAACAAGTATGGGAGCTTGTACCACTGCCAGAAGAGGTTAGCCCCATCGGCACAAAGTGGGTCTTCAAGAACAAAACTGATGAAAGGGGCATTGTTGTCAAGAATAAAGCCAGGCTTGTGGTTCAAGGTTACAGACAGGAAGAGGGGATTGACTATGATGAAACTTTTGCGCCTGTAGCAAGATTGGAAGCTATAAGACTGTTTCTGGCCTTTGCTGTCAACCACAACATG
Source organism: Helianthus tuberosus (assembly GCA_030545235.1). Taxonomy (NCBI): domain Eukaryota; kingdom Viridiplantae; phylum Streptophyta; class Magnoliopsida; order Asterales; family Asteraceae; genus Helianthus; species Helianthus tuberosus. The sequence goes on along the minus strand of CM060351.1, from coordinate 124,951,789 downwards.
AAGGTGTTCCAAATGGATATCAAAAGTGCTTTCCTCTATGGTACAATTCAAGAAGAGGTGTATGTGTGTCAACCTCCAGGTTTTGAGGATCCATTTTATCCAGATCATGTCTACAGGCTAAACAAAGCCTTGTATGGCTTGAAACAAGCACCTAGAGCCTGGTATGAAACTCTTTCCAACTTCCTACTCTCAAATGGTTTCAAAAGAGGTACCATTGATAAAACACTGTTTCTAAAATGGAGAGGGAAGGATTTAATGATTGTCCAAATTTATGTGGATGACATTATTTTTGGAAGCACGTGTAACAAAATGTGTGAAGAGTTTAGGGAACTCATGACAGCTGAGTTTGAAATGAGTTCAATGGGTGAGTTGCAATGCTTTCTTGGTCTCCAAGTTCAGCAAATGCAAAATGGTACTTTCATTCATCAAAGCAAATATGCAAAAGAACTTTTAAACAAATTTGATATGAATGATTGTAAACCATGCAGCACACCCATGGCAACAAATAAGCTGGTCATGTCTGATGAAAAGGATGAGCTGATTGACCAAACTCTATATAGAAGCATGATTGGGTCTTTGCTGTACCTAACTGCATCTAGGCCAGACATCATGTTTGAAACATGTGTTTGTGCAAGAAGTCAATCTGCCCCTAGAAAAGGATATTCAGATACATAAAAAGTGCTCCCACACTTGGTATCTGGTATCCAGCTAATGGGAATATCAAGCTTTCAGGATTTTCAGACAGTGACTTTGCTGGTTGTAACACCACAAGGAAGTCCACATCAGGAGGGTGCCAGTTTCTAGGTGATTGCTTAGTTTCATGGCAAAGCAAAAAGCAAGCAGCTGTTTCAACATCCACTGCTGAAGCTGAATACATTGCTGCTGCAAGCTGTACAACCCAACTCCTGTGGCTTCAAAACCAGTTGCTGGATTTTGGTATCACTGCCTTAAAGACACCACTGATGTTGGATAGCCAGGCAGCAGAAAATATCATCAAAAATTCAGTTTCCCATTCAACCACCAAACACATCGACATCAGACATCACTTTGTGAGGGATTGCTATGAAAAAAGTTTGATTTCTCTGCATCATGTCCCAACTAAAGACCAGTTGGCAGATGTGCTCACAAAAGCACTTGATACAGCCACCTTTGAAAGCTTGGTCTCTAGAATTGGGATGCTAAACATGGAATAACAAGCAACATCTTGTCGTTCTATGAATAAAAGCATTAAAATGTTTTCAGAAAATCAAAAATCCATCCTTAAAAATAGCTAAAAATGAAATTTTCATTAAATCCTTAAAAGTCTGCCATAACCACTGCTTGTTCAAAAGACTGCTCTACTACAAAGTCTGTCAACTGCTGAAAGCCATCCTCTGTTCTCTCATTTCCTTGATAAACTCTGTTGTTCAAAAGCAGTGTCTTATCCACTGATATGCTATCCACTGATAGTGAAAATCATCCACTGCTTCCATTTTACAGTTGTAACCACTGCCTTCATCAGTAACTTTCATAAAAGTACTGTCCTTCACTTCATCAGAGTTTGACATGTGGGCAGTACATAGTGGTCAGTACTTTTGTAACCGCTGCCACGCCAGCCTTCACTTTTTCCTCTATAAAACCCCCACTTCACATCAAAACACGGTTTCACTATTGAATTGAATTCTCAAAAATTCTATTCAAAATGACAAAATCGAAGCCATCTTCAAAACCCACTTCCAAATCATCGTCTAAAGCGGCCTCTCAAAAGGCCAATCCCACTGAAATTCCACACAAACCATCTCACAATCTTCTGGGTCTTCTCACAAAACCCGACACCACAGATGCTTTCGACTCCATCATCGACACAATGGCTAAATCAAAGTACAAAACTTTGTTAACAGCCGATGCACCAATTTACTTAGCAACCCAACGAGAGTTTTGGAAAAACGGAACCCTTGACAAACAAGGTGAAACTGTGGTATCCATCAACTCCTCTTTAAAGGGTAAATCTGTTCAAATCACGCCGCTATCTATATCAGAAGTCTTTAAACTCGAGGATCAGCAAGGTAAAACTTCTTTCCCTAAAAACGAGTTAAAAATTGACTTCATTGAGAGAGGGTATGCAGACACAATGATGCAGAAAGCTACCTTACAAAAATGTTTCTTTCCTTCTGCAACAAGGTTTTTATTCCATACCCTCCTAATGTGTGTTTCAAACAAAACCTCTTCTTTTAATGAAATACCATTAAAGATTCAAAATCTGGGAAATGCTATTCTTTAAGAAGAAAATTTTAATTATTCTCAGGAAATCTTTAATGATCTGGTTAATAATGTTGAAACAAAATCATTCTTACTATTTCCCAGATTTTTAAGCTATTATTTTGAAAAGAAATTAAGTAAGGATGATATTGCTGCAATAAACCAAGGTGACTCTTTACAAATGCACAGCTTAATTGCTGAAACTTTTACAAGAATGTCAACACCTTGCAAAACACAAGCAGAGGTGCCTGAGCAGAATTTAGCAGCTACCACTGCTCCTCAGGTATCTGCTGCTGAGCCCACTGCTCAAGGTGATCAAAGTAGCAACACAACTGCTTTGAAACCCACACCTAAAATCACCAAGAAGCCACAGAAAAAGAAAAATCAAAAACCCCCCAAACCCATCAAAAAGGCAACTCTGGAGGATGAGATACCAGAGCAACTTCCTGTGACACAACAAAAGTCACAAGAAACCACTGCTGCTTCTTCCTCACAGCAGTTGGTACAAATATCTCAACCCCTAACCGAAACTCCTCCTGCTTCTTCTCAAAAAGAACAGATTGTACAAATAGGGACTCCACAACATGATGCTCTGGAAACACTCGTTTCCATCATCCACAACGCACTTCCCGGGGCACATTCTCTTTCTACACCAAACATCACATCCACAATTCCCCCACCAACTCAACTTATGTTGGATGCAATCGATTTGAACCAGGCACCAACCAGTCCTTCTCCATCACCTATTAATGAGAATATACCTCGACAAATGACTGGGTCTGATGTATCAATCCTTGCTAACCCACCAACAAAACCTGAGGAGGTTAGACCCCTTGAGTTACAAGTAACTCTTGGTGGTATTCCAAGTGAAGCAACCACTACAAATGTTAAACCCACTGGTTTACATTTGGACAGTGGTTACATTAATAAGACTTCCTTGGAGGCAATTCCTTCCATAACACCTCTGACATCTACCAGTGGACTTTTCTTGACCTCTGGCAACATCAAAAGACTGTCAAGTGATGAAGGGAGAAGACCCCAGTACCAAGAAAAAGGGGCATCGGTGGTTAATGTTTGGAGTAAACACTCTACCTCAACCACTAATAAAACCACTGCTAGTGGGAAATCAGATGATCCCATTAAATTGGGTGATGGTTTAAAGTACCAGAAATTGACGGATCGTGTTGAAAAACTTGATAACTCTGTCGTAGAACTCAAAGATATGCTGCAGCAGTTGTTACAAGTACAAAAGGTGCAATCCACTGCTGTTCCACCTCAAGCACCTGCTCCACCACAAGCATCTGCTACAAATGAGCTCTGGAATCTATTTCAACCTTTTCTCCATCAACAAGCACAAATGGCAGATCAGCAACATGAAAAACATGTACTAAACCTGAGAAATACAATGGAGTCTAGGTTCAAGAACACCCAGGCTGATCTCAAGGCTCTAAAAGCCCAGATCCTGCATACCACTGGCACTGCTCCTCCAACTGTTCTTTTTATTGATCAACTCCCTCCAAATAATGCCAAAAAGGGGGAGAAAATTCAAGAGTGGAAGAAGAAGGGAATAGATGATGGTCTTTACATTGAACCAGAAAGAGAAAACATGACCAAAAATATGTTGGACTCTGTATGCCCAAGACACATAATAAATTGATGTGGCTAGTACGTTATGATCCAAGTCGAGTCATACCCAATAACAAGCTAGACAAACACTTATATTATTTATTTGTGATGTGATCAAACAAATAAATATTAACACTTACAATATTTAGAAATTGGTTTTCTAAATAATTACACTTGAGAAACCAATAAATTATGTGGATAATTTATTTTGAGAGAATATTTTATTTTGTTATTTAATAGGTTAAATAACATTATAAAAGATTATATAAAGTCTTGCAAACATAGTGTTATATTTTATAAAAGTTATAAAATTAAACAAGACTTTATTTGTTATTAAAAATTGGATTTTTTTTAAAAGAAAACCCCTTAGGGCCGTCCACTATGGGGTCTTCCCAAGAATCATGTTGGTCCAATCCTATAACATGCAATTTTGCATGTGTAAGAGGTTTTGATTGGGTCTTGGTCTTGATGATATTCTCTCTAATATTTAAATAAAACAAATGACCAAAAATGAAGAACAAGAGCTGAATTTTACTCTCAAATTTTCGGCCATTAAAGGGTTCTTTCAAGTGTTCAAATTTTGATCTTCAAGTGTTAAATCCTAGCTAAACTTGTGGTGTTTGTTGGAAGCTTGGGGTATACAAGCTTGAGGTCTTCTACTCTTGAAGACAACCATTTCAAGAAGCATCATCCGTTTCATAATCCTTGCACTTCAAGAAGGTAGTTTTCTAAACATCCTATGGTTGTGTTTGATAGTATACATCTCATATATGGATCCGGGTTTTGGGATTTTGCATAAAAATGGTTTTATATCTTATAAAAGCAACATGTTTTAAACTTATTTTCCGCTGCGTTTTTATTTCATATGGATGAAATTGCTTTGATAAACATGTTAAAATCCCATCAATGGCATCTAGAGCCGCTTATATGAGTGCATACTTCAATAGATTAAAAAATTCGGGTTTCGGGTTTGAAGAAAACCCTATGGCCGAAAATTTTAACTTGGTTAACCCTTTGTTTTTCAAGATTATTTTCTTACATGCATAAGAGAATCTTGAAAAATTTATTTCATATGGATGATTTGTTTGTTTGGACAAAACTTAACTTTTCGGTTTTTTGAAAATAGCCGAAAATGTTTATAAAAGGGAACCATTTTTTTTATGCTTCTTGAAATCAATATATATATTTGGATATATATTTTGGTGCATATGACCTAGCCATGACCTTGTGTTGAATGATTGTGTTGTGATTTATTATTTCAATGGGTTGTAATAATTATTATTTTGTTCTTCCATTAGAAGATATGTAATTTATTTATTTCATTTGGTATGTAAAATAAATAGATTAGGTGCATTTTATTTTACTAGAAAAAATGTATTAGGATATATTTTGTAAAAGAAGATGCACACAAAAATGCGGTTTTGGTTTGGACCATAATATTCGGTCCAAAGAACTTCATCGTTCTCAACGGGATTTTAACCCGATAACCAAAACACATTTTTGAAGTCCAAAGGAGTTTGGAGCTGAAAATAAAAGACTTTCGGAAGCTCAAAGAAGGTGAAGAAATCACAACACAAGATGGAGACTTGAAGCATTTGGATGCGGGATCAAGTGGGAGTTCATCGACACATTACTTGTGTCATTTTTCACCCTTTAGGAAGTACCTTTTGGCACACTTGTTTCGGCTAACAAGTGTTGTCAAAATAGTTGGCTATGGTTATGCACCTATTGTTATGCTTGTGTGGTTGTTTATTTTGTTGTTTAGATGATATGTAGATATGCATGACTTAACAAACTAATAATCAACAACAAGCGTAAAATTGGTTCTTGACAAAATCATTAAAATGATTAATAAAGGTTTTATTAAAAATTAATGATTTTATAATAAAATGGGTTTTATTAAAAAGAACCATGAAAATTAGTTTTCACTAAAGTACCATTGATTTGAATGCATGCAAATATATGGTACATAAAGTTTTCTAAACTAGAATTTTGAAAACTCAAAATCCCTTTTATAAAACAAGTTAAACACCATCCTTTTATACAACACTCGAAACACTTGGGAACTCTTATCGTGGGATAAAGGTCACCTAACCACATTTGAGGGAACTTGTATGTTCGAGGTGGGTTTACCATGTTTGTGGGATAAAAGTCACCTAACCACTTATGTGAATAAACTCACACGTGTGTGTACGTTGGACGACTTGATTTGGAAACCATGAACTTAGGGTCACCGAAGCATGGGGAACAAAGGTGTTGATGGGATTAAACATGCCAACTAAACATAAAGATGTTTAACCGATCCCATATGGCTAGAAATTGCAAAGAGTTGCAATTGTCAAACGTTGACTACCTTGTTAATTTAAATAGAGGGATAAAGGTCACCTAACCAATATTTAAATGTAACGTTGGATTCTAGATTTTAATTATTAATTGTCTTTAAGACACAAAAGGGTATTAATGATTAAAATATAATAATATCGAAAATACTAAAATTGAACTTGTTAAATTTTGTAGATGGCCGCTAACAATGCAAACCCGATTAACCAAACCGTCTGAAACCTGTCACTAAGAACCATCCTTGAAAAGGATCGTCTCAACCATAACAACTTCATGGATTGGTTTCGAAACTTGAGAATCGTTCTCAAGCAAGAGAAAATATCCTATGTGTTGGACGATCCTATTCCCGATGAACCTAACGTGGAAGATGTGGAAGCCTACAACGATTGGGTTAAGTATACCGAGGACTCCATGCAAGCCTCATGCATCATGTTGGGAACTATGATTCCCGAAATTCAAAAGGATTTTGAACACCACGGGGCATACGACATGATTACCCAGTTAAAGGAAATGTTCCTACAACAAGCAAGGGTAGAACGCTTCGAAACTGTTCGGGCGCTTCATGCATGTCGAATGGAGGAAACCCAATCGGTATCATCTTATGTTCTCAAGATGAAAAGCCACATTGATCGCCTCGAACGGCTAAATTGTCCCGTCTCTAAAGAGTTGGCTACGGATTTGATCCTCAACTCTTTAACAAAGAAATTTGAGAGTTTTGTAATGAATTACAACATGAATGGATGGGCCAAGAGCATTGGTGAACTTCATGCAATGCTCAAGACGGCCGAAGCAAGTATGGGCAAAAAGGCTTTACCCGTCCTAGCGATCAATGAAGGAGGCAACAAGAAGAGGCCCCACCCCGACTCTAAAGCAACCTATGCTAAAAGAAAGGGACACGTCAAAGGAAAAGGGAAGGGAAAAGCTAAAGCAGAACCCACCAAACCGAAGGAGAAGAAGCAAAAGGTTGCTACAAATGACCCATGTTTTGAATGTGGTGAGATAGGACATTGGAAGAGAAATTGTCCAACCTATCTCAAGGAGTTGAAAAACAAGAGGGATGCAGGGCAAACCTCAGGTACTATCTTTATGATACATGTTGAGCTTAATGTTATTTCTTCTAACACATGGGTACTAGATACCGGATGTGGAACTCATATTTGCAATTCGTTGCAGGGGTTCAGAAGAAGTAGACATTACAAGAAGGGAGACAGTAGTCTCTTTATGGGCAACGGAGCAAAAGTTGAAGTCGAAGCTCAAGGAGACTACGTTTTAAAGCTTCCAAGTGGTTTGGAAGTGATTTTGAAGAATGTTTTATATGCTCCTAGTTTGACTAGGAACATAATTTCTGTTTCCCTTTTAAAACAATCTGGTTTCAATTTCGAATTTGTTGACTATGATATTTATGTTTCTAAGAATGATGTGTTTTATTTTAAAGCTATGTCTTTGAATGGTATTTATGAATTAGATCATGATAACGCATCATATGATAGCTCAATGTACCAAGTAACCAACAAGAAACTCAAAATGGATTTGAGTGATTCCTATCTTTGGCATTGTCGCCTTGGACATATAAGCAAGAATCGCATGCATACACTTCAGAAAAATGGTCTTCTGAATACAAATGAAGATAATTCATTTGATGTATGCGAATCTTGTTTACAAGGCAAAATGACCAAGACACCCTTTAGTGGAACTTTTGAAAGGACAAAAGACTTACTAGGTATCATACATTCAGATGTATGTGGTCCTTTTAAGCCGATGACTAGGAATGGTGAAAGATACTTCATTACCTTTACCGACGACTATAGTCGTTATGGATATGTGTACTTACTAAGACACAAGGATGAAGCATTTGAAATGTTCAAAGACTTCAAAAGTGAAGTGGAAAATCAACTCAAGAAAACAATTAAATTCCTTCGTACCGATAGAGGAGGTGAATACCTAAGTGGTGCTTTTCAAGATCATCTTAGAAGTTGTGGAATCGTTTCACAACTTACTCCACCTGGAACACCACAACACAATGGTGTGTCCGAAAGGAGAAATCGAACTCTATTAGATATGGTTCGATCTATGATGGCTAGAAGCACATTACCTCTATCGTTTTGGGGTTACGCTTTGCTCTCCGCAGTCCGTATACTAAATATGGCCCCAACCAAGAAAGTAGAAAGGACACCTTTTGAAATATGGCATGGAAACCCTCCATCATTATCATTCTTAAGGGTTTGGGGTTGTGAAGCTTAAGTTAAGCAATACACTCCAAATAAATTGGAAGTCCGATCTACTAAGTGTATCTTTGTAGGATATCCTAAAGATGATATAGGATATTATTTCTACGATCCAACCGAGCAAAAGGTATTTGTTGCTCGAAAGGGTAAGTTCTTAGAAGCTAAATTCCTTATGGAAGGAACTAGTAGTAGAACAGTGGAACTTGAAGAGGATCAAGAACCACAAGACGATACACGTTTGGTTGATACTAGCACTCAACAAGAGGTTGTTGAAAATGATCAAGAGGTTGATCGGAACACACAAAATGTTCGCAGATCTGGTAGAATTAGTAATCCACCTGAAAGATATGGATTTTTCATGGATGGATGCTACGTGGTAGATTCAGATGAACCAACCACATACCATGATGCAATGTCAAAATCTGATTGTGACAAATGGCTTGAAGCCATGAACATAGAGATGCAATCCATGTATGACAACCAAGTTTGGGAATTGGTTGTACCACCACTCAACTCCAAAGTAGTTGGAAGTAAGTGGGTTTTCAAGAAGAAAACGGATATGCATGGTAACTTGGATACTTACAAAGCAAGACTTGTAGCAAAAGGTTTCACTCAAACTCAAGGGATTGATTATGATGAGACCTTCTTGCCTGTGGCGATGCTAAAGTCAATCAGGATATTATTTGCCATAGCTGCATATTATGACTATGAGATCTGGCAATTGGATGTCAAAACGGATTTTCTTAATGGATATCTTGATGAAGATGTCTATATGGTTTAGCCTGAAGGTTTTGTCGATCCAAAACATCCTGACAAAGTATGCAAGTTAAAGAAATCAATCTATGGATTGAAACAAGCATCTAGAAGTTGGAATCATCGTTTTGATGAAGAAATTAAGAATTTTGGATTCATCAAGAACGGTGATGAAGCTTGTGTGTATAAGAAAGCTAGTGGGAGCATCATCACTTTCTTAGTACCGTATGTCGATGACATTCTACTATTTGGGAATGACATTCCAACCATGGAAGGTGTAAAAGCTTGGCTTGGAAGTTGTTTTTCCATTAAGGATCTTGGTGAAGTCGCCTACATTTTGGGAATAAAGGTCTATAGGGATAGATCAAGGCGCTTGATAGGTTTAAACCAAAGTGCATACATTGACAAAGTCTTGAATAGGTTCCAAATGGAGAACTCTAAGAGAGGTTTTGTACCTATTCAAAAGGGGACAATATTGAACACATCTCAATGTCCAAGCTCAAAGGATGAGCAAGAGAAAATGAAAAGAATCCCATATGCGTCAGCTATAGGATTCATCATGTATGCAATGATATGCACCAGACCGGACGTTTCATGCGCCTTGAGCATGACGAGTAGATACCAGCAGAATCCAGGTAACAGTCATTGGATGGCTGTTAAAAGTATATTGAAATATCTTAGGAGGACTAAGGATATGTTCTTAATATATGGATCTGGTGAGGAGGAACTCGTTGTAAAGGGTTACACGGACGCGAGTTTCCAAACCGATCGAAGTGATTCTCGATCGCAATCGGGGTATGTCTTCATTTTAAATGGTGGAGCAGTCTCTTGGAAGAGCTCAAAACAAGACGTGGTAGCATTGTCCACTACAGAATCAGAATACATCGCCGCTTCATTGGCAGCCCAGGAAGCTGCATGGCTGAAGGAATTTATAGCCGACCTAGGGGTGGTCCCTACCATTCAAGACCCCCTAGAGATCTTTTGTGATAACGAGGGTGCGATTGCTCAAATCAAGGAACCTTGTGCGCACCAAAAGACTAGACATATCGAGCGGAGATTCAACTACATAAGGGATGAAGTTGAAAAGGGAAAGATATGTATCCGCCAAGTTCACACAGATCAAAACATTGCGGATCCACTCACGAAGCTCCTTGACAGGGGAAAACATGAGGGTCATACATGTTCCTTAGGACTTCGATATTCTAGTGATTGGATTTGATCTAATTTTGTATTTGGATATTGAAACAATTATTAATTTAACTCTTTTATGGTATTTGAGTTATGTTTCATATTAGCATGTTTAAATCCGTGAATAAGTTAATTATTCTAAATGTCCGTAGTCGATCATAATTGTGGGAACAAATATGAATATAAGACTATTATGAACCTGGATTGGTGGATATTCATTTAGAATGAATATAGAGCAAAGTGTTGCTGCCAAAGTTCATAGATATTTGTGGGATACAAATATTGGACTGACTCGCTCTCAAATATTACTGCATGGAATCATTTGTGATTGATCATAAGTAAATTTTGAGTTAAGGCGAATATCATAGTATCCTCTGACCTGAGATACATATTGGGTCTTGATATTCACCAAATATTATGCCTTGACTTATTTCTTCGTTGTCAGTAATATGACAGAAGGCTGAGCTCAGGTGTGATACAAGGTGATTGTGAGAGACGTATGTAGTCAAGAAGGGATTTGTTCCTCTTATTCGTTGAGAGTAAGATGTCTAAGGCCTGCTAAAGTTAAATCAACAGAGAGTGATCACTCTGTGTCTCTGGATTTAACATGACATCTGTAACGAAAGGATAAATGATAAATTCACCTAAATCATATTCAAGTAAGGGACTTGAAAGGGATGAGGTTATTGAATGGCAAATATAGTCATACGTATTGGGGGTAGTAAACCGTAGTTAGGCGTCATTTACTACTTGCATCAATCTTCTATGTATCTTGTGCAAGTGGGAGATTGTTGGACTCTGTATGCCCAAGACACATAATAAATTGATGTGGCTAGTACGTTATGATCCAAGTCGAGTCATACCCAATAACAAGCTAGACAAACACTTATATTATTTATTTGTGATGTGATCAAACAAATAAATATTAACACTTACAATATTTAGAAATTGGTTTTCTAAATAATTACACTTGAGAAACCAATAAATTATGTGGATAATTTATTTTGAGAGAATATTTTATTTTGTTATTTAATAGGTTAAATAACATTATAAAAGATTATATAAAGTCTTGCAAACATAGTGTTATATTTTATAAAAGTTATAAAATTAAACAAGACTTTATTTGTTATTAAAAATTGGATTTTTTTTTAAAAGAAAACCCCTTAGGGCCGTCCACTATGGGGTCTTCCCAAGACCCATGTTGGTCCAATCCTATGACATGCAATTTTGCATGTGTAAGAGGTTTTGATTGGGTCTTGGTCTTGATGATATTCTCTCTAATATTTAAATAAAACAAATGACCAAAAATGAAGAACAAGAGCTGAATTTTACTCTCAAATTTTCGGCCATTAAAGGGTTCTTTCAAGTGTTCAAATTTTGATCTTCAAGTGTTAAATCCTAGCTAAACTTGTGGTGTTTGTTGGAAGCTTGGGGTATACAAGCTTGAGGTCTTCTACTCTTGAAGACAACCATTTCAAGAAGCATCATCCGTTTCATAATCCTTGCACTTCAAGAAGGTAGTTTTCTAAACATCCTATGGTTGTGTTTGATAGTATACATCTCATATATGGATCCGGGTTTTGGGATTTTGCATAAAAATGGTTTTATATCTTATAAAAGCAACATGTTTTAAACTTATTTTCCGCTGCGTTTTTATTTCATATGGATGAAATTGCTTTGATAAACATGTTAAAATCCCATCAAAATATCCCTTGGCCAGATGGTAGCAAGAAAATTGACGAGACCACAAATGCACTGGCAGAAGTAGTTGCAAGTGTCAAAAAGGATAGAGAGGCCAAGAAGAAAGGTAGGGTGGATTATCCAGATCAGGGTACTTCTGGGTCAAAGGATGATGAAAATCCTGTTTATGAAAAGAAGAAGCCTACTAGAAAAGTAAGGCAACCCAAATCCATCCCAACCAGACGTTCAAAGTGTGCTCCAAAACCACCATCCAAAACAGCTGTTGTAACTCCTGTTGTATCAACTACTGCTGGTACCTCAGTAGTTTCAACATCTGTTCCCACTTCAACACACACCACTTCAACACACACCACATCCACTGCTTTACCACCATCACCACCAAAAACAACATCACCTCCTGCCAAAAAGCAGAAGACAGCAAATGTTATAACATCTGCTGTAATGACAACAGTGGTTGAAGCACCAGTTGTTTCAACTGCTGTTAGTCAATCACAAACCACTGCCACTATATCCACCACCACTGTTCCATCCAAAACATCATCAGTCCCTCCTCAAACAAAAAGGAGAAGGCTAATTCTCAAAGATGATGACTCTTCACCACCACCAACATCTTCAAAATCTTTGTCACTTATCACAATACCCAAGCCTATTCCTATCTCATCAGCACAAGTTCAACAGCCCTTAGCTCCTGCAGGTGTTCAATTTCCTCTTGAGCTCATAGCAGTCAGAGAAGAAATCAAATCTTTCTACTATGAGGATGACCCTGCTAAAAGGAAGCTGCCATCAGTAAAAGGATATCCCAGGCCTAACAATATTGATGAATATTTGAAAATCAAGGCTAAGCAAGCAGAGGATATCTCCAAAAGAAACACAAAAGGAAAATCTGATAGGGAAATACAGCAGAACTATCAATACTTGCTCACACAAGTCAGATCCCTGGAAGAATTTGCAAAAAATGTATGTCAGCAAATCTCTGAAAGAGCAGATGAGACTCTGAGAAAATACTACATTGAAAGCATTATGGAAACAAAGAAATACAAGGGAGAAAGGCACATGTACAAGGACTGGACCATTCCTAAGCTTGAACAAGAAGCAGCCGGGATTCAAGAAATGATAAAGAATGAGGTCCAACACACTCCTCCAGAATGGTCAAAGTGCAAGAAGAATGTGCCTGATAAAACACTTGAGCTGAAAAGAATGAAAGAGGAATTGGTTGCTGCTGATTATGGGAACAAAAGACAAATAGCAAGATGGAAAGAAGATGTAGTCAGGGCTACCTACAAAAGGCTGGAGGAACTAAGAAAGAAAGATCCCAAAGTTCCTCAAAATCCTGACTATCCTGAAGCAGAGGTTTCAAAAAGACCAACAAAGCTGCAAATCAGGAGAGCCACTGCTCCAACTGGTGCTGCCATCTACAAAAGAAGGAGTCAAAACCAGTCAGGTGCTGAAACAATTCAAGATCTAAAAGCTGGATATGCTGTTGTGAAAGAGGGCATTAAATTAATGATAAAAGAAGATCTTGAATTAGAACAACCTGCAAGTACTGCTCAGACAGTCTTTAATAGGCCAGCATCACCAAACTCCTCATCGAATAAAAATCTCCCAAGAAACCCACCAGGCTCAAAAGTACTAAAGTGGGTAACTGACAAACAGACCCATGTATTGACTCTGTTCAGGTCTGGTGGAGAAGTGAAGAAAATATCAAGGGAACAAGCACTTGGTCTAAGTCTTGAAGATTTGCAGGATCTCCTTGATCTTCCACTTAGCAGGGATGATGATGACACAGATGCCTTAACCTTTGAGCTACAACTTAAAGGGCAAATAAGGGAACTGTTGATGAGGCAATAAAGTTCCACAATAATGAAGAGTTTTGGCATTATCTGTTCCAGGGGGAGATTGTTGAGATTGAAACCTACCAGAGGAACAGATAATTAAAGCCAAAACTGGATCAGAGCAGTGGATCCAGAATAAGCAGATGTTACATACAAGTCTCTCCCCTTGAAAGTGATTTCAACATCTACTGACCTCCTATCTACTGACCGTACAAGCTACTGACCGTCAAACTGCTGCTCAAGTAAAGACCTGATGAAAGACTAAAGCTCTGCTGATTCAATCTACTGCCTTGAGTTAAGCACTGCTGATCCGGACAAGTACTGCTGGGTTCACAGCAGTGGAAGGTTGCAGCAGCTGTTCTATAGTCTGTTTGTAATGTAATGTAATAGCAGTAGTTAGCATAGCAGTATTTGTATTGATCAGAGGTTAGAGTTTGTTAGGAGGTTAGATGTCACTTTCATGGTGACGTCAGCTTAGATGCTCAGTGTTTTGCTAGTGCCTATAAATAGAACAGTGCTCTGTACTGTTCTATTAGCTCTTTGCAACACCGTCTTCTTTGCACGAACAAACACTGAGCTCTGGCTGAGGGGGAGTTTGTATTCAATCATTGCAATTGTAATCGTAATTGAAATAAATTCAATCTTTCGGTTCATTGTGAAAAATGTTTGATCAAAGCAATACTCTCGTTTGATTGTATGCAAAGTTTGTTTCCATCTTAATTCCGCTGCACAACTCATCCATTTTTAACTTAATTACAAACATAAAATAAAATCAAAACCAAACTCAGATCCAACATTAGGGGTATAATACCCGACTATAATGCCTCTTCTACAGAAATTGTGATTTGAGAATTGAGAATAAGCGACGGAAAACGAAAACTGATGCGTTCTATTTAGAGTGCTGAAATCCGGTTCCCAGACGGCCCGCGTAAGGTAAGGCGAAGCCTTACGCGGCCCGCGTCAAACCGAGGGTCAACACATAGCTTGTCCGGATCACCACTAGGCTTGACACGATGTCGACACGTGTCGGCATCTGGTGTCTCCGCGTTGTAGGTCTCTCGCGGCCCGCGTACACTATCGAGAACTCTTACGCGGCCCGCTTTAACTAAAGAATTCAACGATTTCTGATTCTAGCCTTCATACCGCCCGCGTAAGGGTTTGGAGTGGGTTTACGCGGCCCGCCTCAGCCCTAAATTTAAGCTTTTATATTTTATTTAAATAATATAACATAATTCGGGCTCGGTTTTCACATACGGGGTGTAATATAAGACATATTGGGACATTCTATAATATACTAGAGTGTCAGAATATTATGAGGGTGTAGTTTTACCGAGGATTGTTACATTCTCCCCACCTTATTTTAAAGGTCATCCTCGAGATCTACTGGAACAAGTGCGGATATTTCCTTTGCATTTCTGATTCAAGCTCCCATGTGTACTCTGGTCCTCTTTTGGAGTCCCACTTTACTTTGACTAGAACTAGTCTCTTGTGTTTGAGATTCTTAACTTTTATGTCTTCAATCTGTAGAGGCCTTTCTACAAACTTGAGTTGTTCATTTACCTCTATATCCTTAAGAGGTACTATTAGTGATTCATCAGCTAAACACTTTTTGAGATTAGATACATGAAATACATCATGTATTCCTGCCATTTCCTCTGGCAGTTGTAGCTGATAGGCTACAGGTCCTATTCTTCTAATAATCTCAAAAGGTCCAATATACCTGGGACTTAACTTCCCTCGTTTGATGAATCTTACTACTCCCTTCCAAGGAGAGACTTTCAACAATACTTTATCTCCTATTTGAAATTCCAATGGCTTGTGTCGGTTATCGGCATAACTCTTTTGTCGATCACGTGCGGCTTTCAGTCGTTCCTTGACTTGAATGATCTTGTCGGTTGTTTATTGTACTATCTCAGGTCCAGATAGTTGCTTTTCCCCAATTTCTGCCCAACAGACTGGGGTTCAGCACTTTCGTCCATAAAGTGCTTCGAATGGTGCAACATTGATACTTGTGTGATAACTATTATTATAAGAAAATTCTATTAAAGGTAAGTGATCGTCCCAATTACCTCCAAAATCAATTACACAAGCTCTAAGCATGTCCTCCATTGTTTGGATTGTTCTTTCGCTTTGTCCGTCCGTTTGAGGATGATAAGTTGTGCTCAATTTTAACTTGGTTCCCATTGCCTTTTGGAAACTTGACCAAAAATGAGAGGTAAATCGACTATCTCTATCAGAAACAATTGATAAAGGAATACCATGTAAAGAAACAATTTCATTTACATACAATTTAGCTAATTGTTCCATACTGAAAGTTTCTTTCATTGGTAGGAAATGAGCTGACTTAGTTAGTCTATCTACAATCACCCAGATTGTATCATTTCCTTTCTTGGTTTTGGGTAATTTAGTAACAAAATCCATTGTTATCAATTCCCATTTCTAAACTGGCATTTCTAATTGCTGTAACAAACCTGAGGGTTTCTGGTGTTCAGCTTTAACTTGTGAACAAGTTAAACATTTAGAAACATAGGCTGCTATGTCTTTCTTCATTCCTATCCACCAGAAATTTTTCCTTAAATCCTAGTACATTTTATCATTTCCTGGATGCATCGTATATTTAGACTTATGGGCCTCTTCTAGTATACGATGACGAAGGTTTCCTAATTTAGGTATCCACATTCTCTTTTTATGGAATTTCCAAATTCCATCTGTTCCTTGTTCTAATTCCTTAATCATGCCTTTTAATTTTTCAGTATCGTCCTTGATTACTGACTCTTGTGCTTCTCTTATTTGATCATTTAAATCTACTTGCAGATTTAATTTAAGAGAACGTACCCTTTTTTGGCTTTTCATGATATTTTCGGCTTAAAGCATCTGCCACTACATTTGCTTTTCCTTCATGATACTGGATATCACAATCATAATCACTAAGAAATTCCATCCAACATCTTTGTCTCATATTCAATTCCTTTTGCCCAAAAACATACCTTAAACTTTTATGATCAGTGAATATGGTAAATTTACTACCATAAAGGTAATGTCTCCAAATTTTAAGAGCAAAAATTATAGCTCCTAATTCTAAATCATGGGTTGAATAATTCTCTTCATGATTCTTAAGTTGTCTAGATGCGTAGGCTATAACCTTTTGTCATTGCATTAATACACATCCATAACCTAACTTAGAAGCATCACAATAGACTACAAAGTCTTCAGCTCCTTCTGGTAATGCTAATATGGGTGTATGAGTTAATCTATGCTTAAGAATTTTAAAAGCTTCTTCTTGTTTTACTCCCCATTCGAACTTAACAGATTTACAGGTTAACTTAGTTAAAGGAATGGCTATTCTAGAGAAATCTTTAATAAATCTTCTATAATAACCGACCAATCCTAAGAAACTTCTAACCTCGGTTGGTGACTCAGGGGTTTTCCATTTAGTAATTGATTCAATCTTTGTTGGATCTACATGAATTCCTTCATGATTGACTAGGTGTCCAAGGAATTGTACCTGTTTTAACCAAAATTCGCACTTGGAAAATTTAGCATAAAGCTTTTCCTTTCTTAATAAATTTAAAAGTGCGTGCAAATGCTTCGCATGATCCTCTTTACTCTTAGAGTAAATTAGAATATCATCTATGAAAACAATTATGAATTTATCCAAATATGGCTTACATATTCGGTTCATCATGTCCATAAATGCAGCTGGGGCATTGGTTAAACCAAATGGCATGACAGTAAATTCATAATGGCCATACCTCGTTCTGAAAGCGGTTTTAGGAATGTCCTCTTCCTGTACCTTTAACTGATGATATCCTGACCTTAAATCGATTTTTGAGAAAAATCGAGCTCCTTGCAGTTGATCAAACAGATCATCGATTCTCGGTAATGGGTACCGATTCTTAATCGTGACCTTGTTTAATTCACGATAGTCAATGCACATACGCATTGATCCGACCTTCTTTTTAACGAACAGTATTGGCGCTCCCCATGGCGACGAACTTGGCTGTATAAATCCTTTTTTCTAATAATTCATCTAATTGTTTCTTTAGTTCCTGCATTTCGGCGGGTGCCAAACGATAAGGTGCTTTGGCAATCGGTGATGATCCTGGTATCAGGTGAATTCTGAATTCAACTTCTCTGTCTGGAGGTTGCCCTGGCAATTCTTCTGGAAATACATCTGAAAACTGAGATACTACTGGAATGTCTTTTAAATCTTTTCCTTTAGTGTTAGTGATTATGGAAATCAAATACACTATAGAACCTTTTCTTATACAACTTGCAGTTTTCATCACAGATATAAATTTTGTGGATCTAGAGGGCTTATCTTCTTTAATTGTGATCATTTTACCTTTTGGTGAATTTACTTGAATTGACTTTTGATCACATAAAATATTGGCTTTATTGGCTATTAACCAATCCATTCCTAAAACAATATCGAATCCTGCCAGATTCATGGGATATAGGTTTGCTATAAACATTTGGTTAAAATTTCTATTCTTGCTCCCTGCAAGATTTCAGAAATCCTAATAGTTTCTCCATTAGTTGTTTCTACTAGACATTCTTGTGGTAGTTTAGTTAATGACTGATTTAGAATTTTGCAAAACGAAGTATTGATAAAACTTTGGTTCGCACCAAAGTCAAATAATACTTTAGCAAATATATCATTAACTAAAAATGTACCAGCTATAACGTCCGGGATCATCTTGGCTTCTTCTGCAGTCAGAACAAATGCTCTAGCATTTTTAGTATTCTTGTTGTTTGCAGCTGGGGCTAATTTCAGACAGTTTGGCCTGATATGACCTTTTTCTCCACAGTTGTAGCAAAATCCATTACTGGATTTCTTCCTGCAAATTTCTTCCTTGTGTCCTGGTATCTTGCAATAATTGCAGAGAGTGGAGCATTTTCCCGAATGCTTTTTCTTGCAGACCTTGCAGTATGGTGCAGATGTAGACCCCATATTCCTACGATTGAAATTTTCAGAACGGAATTCTTGAGTAAGTCTTTGGGTTAGGTTCCTCCTTTGATCCTCTTCTCGGGTACGGACTAATTCATCAGTCAAGGTATTGGCTAGTTCTACAGCTTCTTCTATAGTTTGAGGTCTAGGTGCCTTGACTACATGTCTAATCGCCCCAATTAATCCCCAAATATAACGGGAAATTAACACTGGTTCTGGTGAAGCAAGAGTTGGCACTATTCTGGCATATTCAAAGAATATTTTAGTGTATCCCTTACTATCCACACCAGTCATCCTAAGGTTTAGGAATTTATTTGCTATTTGTTCCTTTTCATTAGGTGGGCATAATTTCCTTTCTACCTTGTTCTTAAATTCTTCCCATTCCATATTGTAAGTTCTATCACTTCCTCTTGATTGGAGGATAGTGTTCCACCATTCTAGTGCTGAATTCTTAAACAGATTAGAATCAAACAATATTTTATCTTCTTCAGCACACTTACTTATCCTTAAGACTGCCTCAGTCTTCTCTATCCAGCGTAAGGTTGCAATGGCCCCTTCGTTGCCCGAGAATTCCGTTGGTTTGCAAGACCAGAATTCTTTATAAGAACAACCATAAGGCATGGTTCTTCTTCTTTTGGGTATGGGCACTTGAAGTACAGGTCCATTGTTCACGCTGTGTTCCGGTTCAAGTGGTCGCTTACTACTATGTTTACTTTTATTATCAGCATCCTTAACAGTTTGAAGAATAAATGGCATTGCATCTATAATTCCTTGTGCCACTATGTGTTGGATAGCACTATTATCCATCTGGTTTCCATTGTTATTGATGCTTGGATTCTCATTAACCACGTTAATGTTACTCTGGTTATCGTTATTCAGATTTCCTTGATTTCCTTCATCGGTCATCTGAATTTTAAACATTTACCTCATATTAATATCACAAGATAATAAGTAATATAATTACTCACATGACACACACTCTAGCAAAAAATGTAGATCATTGCTACTTTTACTCTATTCATATACTATTATGCATCTATTACACACTAGTACTGAAATAAAAATTACAATACCAACAGAAATAGAATCACACTAATAGTAATATGCATCCGTACACATATATTTTATTTTTTTTTTATTTTTTTTTTTTTATTATTATTATTATTATTATTATTATTATTATTATTACTACCATCTCCTCCATTCACATTCACGGATATGGATTCATCCAAAATTCCATATTGCGCTCATCGTATTTCCATACGAGACGCTCTCCCACCTGACGCATTCTCTCACTGCTTTCTAAAATTTCCTCCCCGAAAGTCCTAAGTTCTTGCACGTTTTCTGCACTCATTGGGGGTGCATGTTCTCGGACTAGGTTTGGAATCTGGGGTGCGGGTTCCTGATATAGGGGTGACAGTTCATGAAATTGGTAAGGATCCTCTAATATCTCCCTAATATAATCATCTTGGTAATAGGGATCTAAAGGGTCCATACCTGGGTAGGCTTCTATGTTTTGTATGGGTGGATATTCCTGGATAGGGTAATGTTGCACAAAGTCCCTGTTGTCGTCCCACCAGGGGTCGTAATTTGGGTCTAGGGGGTTTGGTGCAGGTACCCTAGGGATTTCTTCTGGGTTAAAGTCATGCATCTCCACTTGGTTGTCAGGATTTTCTATCTCCATGGGTTGTTCTGGGTTTTGTGGTTGTGGGGCTACTAGTTGTTTCGAACTTGGGTCAGCAGCAGTTGTAGCTAGGATATGGAAATTAGCTAGGCTTCTATTAAGCATATCCTGTGTTTGGGCATCTGTCTCTCGCTTAGCAGCCGCTAAAACTCTTTGCTGTTGCAACTTTCGCATTCTTTTCCTACGAGCAAAAGCTTCCTTACTGAACCATCCTCGTTTCTTATTAGGAAATGGCTCCTCAGATTGAGCTCTAAAGGCAAATATTCATTCCTCCTGATCAGCAGAATACCCTGAAAGGGCAGGCTGTGATGATGTACCTTCACTCCTAGGTGAATCAGACAACTGGCGATTCATGTCTGAGGGTCCTTTATCACTCATACTGTAAACTAACAAATAGTCAAATAACACATAACAATTAATTATAGTTATGCACGTATTTCCGTAATTTATTTCCTAACACAAAATTTAGAATTTAAGTGTCAGCAGAACACTTCTTTGGCTCAGACCAGTGGCTTTTTACTAATTGGCTGTCACATTGGGTTACCTGAAACGTGTTTTAAAAACATTTGTCAGTCGGAAATACTGGTGAGTGAATCCCAGTTTAATCAAGTTTAAATAAAACGGAGCAGAACCTCCCAAAACCTTTTGAAAATATTAATGATACCCTCCCAGAGACGGCATTCCAACAACTACGTCGGGCAGAACCACGACAGTTGTTACGGAACCCTAAATCAATCGGGCAGCGTAACTATTCCGAAACTGGGGTTATAATACTTACAACGGAGCAGAACCTCGCTAATTAGGGGTATAATACTCGACTATAATGCCTCTTCTACAGAAATTGTGATTTGAGAATTGAAAATGAGCGACGGAAAATGAAAACTGATGCGTTCTATTTATAGTGCTGAAATCTGGTTCCCAGGCGGCCCGCGTAAGGTAAGGCGAAGCCTTACGCGGTCAACACATAGCTTGTCCGGATCACCACTAGGCTTGACACGATGTCGATATGTGTCGGCATCTGGTGTCTCCGCGTTGTAGGTCTCTCGCGGCCCGCGTACACTATCGAGAACTCTTACGCGGCCCGCTTTCACTAAAGAATTCAACGATTTCTGACTCTAGCCTTCATACCGCCCGCGTAAGGGTTTGGGGTGGGTTTACGCGGCCCGCCTCAGCCCTAAATTTAAGCTTTTATATTTTATTTAAATAATATAACATAATTCGGGCTCGGTTTTCACATACGGGGTGTAATATAAGACACATTGGGACATTCTATAATATACTAGAGTGTCAGAATATGAGGGTGTTGGTTTTACCGAGGATTGTTACAGGTGTTGATTGCTCAGATCTGATCAGAGATAGAGGGTGAAAGATAGACATAGTAGAGAAAGAGAAGAGTAAGTTTTGCAGTGGCTATGTTGATGTGGAGTCGATAATGGTTGTGGGGCGGTGAGAGATAAACAGGTTTAGGTTTTGTAGAGAGAAAACAAAATGGTTTTGGGGGAAGGAGATGGATAGTTTTCTTGAGAATAACAAAGTCATTTATTTTGTTTAATGGTTTCTACTTTTTTAACTAATGAAAATTATTAATGAACTAAATTTATTATACACGTTTGTTTTTTAGATCATCAATTGTCAATTTGTGCTTTGTTTTATGTTTATTTTTAAATTGAAGGTAAATTATGTAAATTATTTGTACACACCTAATTTTAAAAGGTCCATTTAAAATAACATGAGTCCTTTAATTCCATAATAATTTGAAAATGGTTTCAACATTTATTTATTAATTATCAATTTATTAATTAGTCTAATAACTTGAGTTTACTCATTTAATATTTTTATCGATATTTTGGTATAATTTTTGTTCAAAACAAAGCATCAACTATTATAGTGAGTATCATTAGTGTAACGAACCGAACCGATATCGACGGAATTCCTGGCGCGAAGCGCAGGAGAGTTCCACTAGTTATATCTCAAATATTAATTACTATCTAATTTTTATTGATAAATGTGTGAATGAATTAGAGGCATAGAGGAACGGGGAAATTGGATTGATATTTAATTATTATCTATTTATTAAATTTTTTGCTACTTTTTTCCATTTGTTTAATTTTTTTGTACCTTTTATCCATTTGTTTATTTTTTATCTAAGTGTTGCATAAATTAAATGGATTAGAGATCAACAAAACGGTTTTTTTTATTACCCGGCCTTGACTTTGACGAGCCTAACTGTAACGAGCTTGAACCTAAAAACAAGTTCGTTAAGTAAACTAGCTCGAGCTCAACCCAGCTCATGAGCCTAAACGAGACATTGTTAATATAATATTTAATTAATATATTAGATATATATCACTTTTCATAAGTCCGTACAATTTTTTCTCTTTAATAGTTTTCAAGTTTTTCTCATGATTTGCTATTAGAAATTAACAATGATGTCCATATTACATAAACAATAAGTGCTATAGGAAATAAACCCTTATGTTTATATAATGTTTTTTTTATAATGCTAAAAAGACGACACACAAAACAGTTCCATAAATTTATTAAATTTTGTACAACCATGACATTTTTTTCTTGACACGGATTTAAAATGTCATAAAATAAGCGTGTGTCATTATTCGTGTGTCAAGATAGATCTTGTTTTTTATGACGCTAAAAGGATGACACTAAAAAAAGTGTGTCATAAATATATTGAATTTTGTAAAACCATGACATTTTTTTTCTTGACAAGCACTTTCGAATGTCATAAAATGAGCGTATGTCATTGTTTGTATGTCAAGATGAATCTTGTTTTTTTTATGACGCTAAAATTATGACACACACAAAAAAATGTCATAGATTTATTAAATTTTGTAAACCATTACATTTTTTTCTTGACATACGCTGTGACAACCCGAATATTCAAGGTTAGTGTCGCTTAAATTCCACAAATCTTCAGCGTGTTGCTTTACGTTAAATTGCTTACCTTACGCAGTTTAGAGTAGTTATGTGGATATTTTTGCACGAACCGCTATACACTTTTAGGTGTCGTTTATCTAGTCATGGAAACCAACGTTAATGCATTTCATCTTGCTTGTCATTCGTGCATTTGGGCCTTTGGGGCCTGCGGCCATGTCCCATCTTTTAGCCACATAACCGGAACCCAACTCATGCTAATGTATGCTTTAGTTTATAACCGAGAAGGGAGTTGGGCCGGTCACAAGCCCAAACCGTGTCACAATTCCAAATCAAGCCCACACACCCCTATTTATCTTACGTATAATAAGGCTATTAGGCCACAACTTTTGTTAAACCTATTGTGCCCTAGTGGTGATCGACGGCAGTACCAGGATCAAACCTTTTTTCCCTCGTGTGACATTATTTGTGATCAAGAATCTGGTTAGTGAATTATGTAATCCATTGTTTGTTCCTATTATGTGTTAGCATGATTAATAGAATAGAATTGGATATGTAATTTAGAGTTGTTGGTGCTAAATGATTAGGTTGATAAACTGTTTTGTTAACGAAACACACATGATTGCTTATCATTGATTATTGTATCAAGTGTGGGCCAATTCCGAATTATGCTAGATGTTCATGATGCTATTGTGTGTTATAGTTGTCGAGCAAATAATGAATATGTAATAATATTAATACGTGGATCAGACTTAGTTTTATTTTGTGAGGGGAGATTAATATAATTATTGAACCGATGTCGATGCATGTGCGTAATCGGTGGGCAGATAGAAACAAAATAATGAATTCATATTATGTGTGTGTGTAACCGGTAGTTGTAAGTGGGCTAGTAGAGTTCTTGGACTGATCTGATTGGTATAATGGGGCCGCATGTTTTGGTTGGACAGCATCCTTTTATGATGTTGGGTAGTGGGCTGCATGTGTAGCAATGATTGTTACGAACATGATTTTTTGTGAACTGGCAACACTCGATTATTGTTTGGACTATTAATAGAAAATGAGGTTGTTTTGATTGTAGTTACTTGAATACATGATCGAGTGTTGTAATCTGTTAAGATGTAATCGGCTATGCGATCATACGATCTCGATATAGTGATAAGGATCTGATGTTCATATGAGTATAATTATTAGTTGTGTTGTACTGAGTGTTTTCATCTTGTTCGATTACGGATAAACCTTCGTTAATTAAACGGTAGTGCTCGATCCGATTCAGTTGACTAGGAAGTGTGCGTGAACGGTTATGTTATCGTTTGTATGGCATGTTGAATTAACAGTATTATTACTTGTACGATACGTGCATTAGTTGACAAGTACATGTGGAATATCATGAATTGAGCCAGTATGTATACTGAATGTTAAATATGTGTTCATCATAGGACTGGATAGATTTGGTGGTTAAACTGATAATTAAACCTACCGAGCACTCTAAGGTGAGTTCACTACATTCGAGCATGCGTCCCAGTGGTTGGGGACAGTCAGTGGTTTGGGTAAAAACGGGTATATTGGTTAATATTCTCACCTATCATTTTTGTAAGTCCCTTATTCGGGTATTAGTTGGTAGCGCTACTTAGGTTTGGCACCCTCACACCGCTCCTGGATAGGACGGATGTGAACTAGTGACCCAGTCGGGCCCAGTACTAGATAGGGGTACGTGGGATAGGGCAGTCATGTACATCAGGAGCCGTCTTGTTCGGAATTGAGATATTAACAATATTACCTGCATTGGTTATTGAACTGTTTTACATACAACTGGTAACAAACGTTTTCTAAAACTGTGAACTCGCCAGCTTTGTCTGATACACTTGTTACATGCTCGCAGGTCGTTAGGTGATTTAAAGAGGAGCTTGCTGGCTGGAGAGCGAGAGTGGTCATGGTTATACGGATGGGATTATTTATCAAACATTTATTCCTTATGATTGATCGAAAAGTATTTACATTATGTTACATTAACGCTTCCGCTGAACTTGTGGTTCTTAAATAACTTATGATTGAAATTTTATCATTATTAATTGATGGAACATTATTTTAAACTTATGATTCAATGTAATTAGTGGCTCATTGCTAGTGGTCACACGCCTAACAGGGACACTCCCTAGGTGGTATTTTGAGGGTGTGACAGTTTGGTATCAGAGCCACTGGTTATAGTGAACTTGGTTTTAAAACGTTTTTATAAAACCAGACTATAACCGAACAAAGTTCTTAATACGGCCATGACACTCAGCTCCAGACTGCACGGTTCGTCTCTTGTTTACTCATTGCACTGCTTAACTAGTGAACACTTACATGTGATATTGCATGAGAATGCACGTCTAGCAGAATAGTATGAATTCATGTATCACCTGTCTATGTTATGTGTCTGATAGGGTGGTATTTCCCTAAACATTCATGACCCTCGTTACGTGATGCTCTTTGATTGCCACTCGAGTTGGAGGAACCATTTGACATGAGTTAAGAGGAACTGAGATGAGCATGCAAATCACAGTGTTATTGTGGGTGCACACATAATAACAATGTGAGGTGCATGCGAGTCCCAGTGAGGCTTAACAAGTGAAAAAGGGGTTCCGTTCCGTTATTTGATCGATGTGAAACACAACAGTCTATAAAGAGTCATATCAGTGATTGTCTCTTACTTAAACGTGATCTTTTCACTCCTCTCTGAATCCTTTCGAATCTCGATGCTATCGAGTCTTACCTGAACACCCATCTGGACGCCTAGCGAACTATGTAGAATGTTAGGTGCTCGTACGGACATCCCTGAGTGGGATGTTGCAACGACAATGATCGGTCTATACCTTTCTCACTTTTCTTTGTTGCTGGAACTCTACGTATTGACGTCTTAGACCCCAAAGTGTGATCACTTCTGCAACACTCTCACAGCATACTGTCTATTACTCAATCGACTTGTTAGATTGATGGACAAAAGGGTAAGCGTAGTATTTTACCGACCTCAGTATTTGGACAACCCTGATTACCGGTAACGAACACCAGCAACTTGACTTCAACTGAATTCTTAACTCTAGTAAGCGACTCATGGGAGTCAACTCTTACGAATCAATTGGGACATAGGCGATGACAACAGATTATAGAGTGAAATATGTGGCTACCAGTACAGTGAGTAGCGCGTGGCACAGAAGGTCAAAAGATGGACTCAGATGGTGATAGATTGTAGGACTTCGTTTCAAGAAACGGCATTGGAGGCGGCAGGCGCGGCAACGTCAAAGTACTCGTAATCGTAGTCTACAGCATGGGAACGAAGGTGACATTGACAGGGATTGGCTGTTGCTAAGTCAAGACGTCAACAACCAAGGGAATAATGATAGTAATGGGAACCCTCGCAACCGTAACAACAACACTGGAAATGATGCTCGTGGAAGGACATGTAGGATTGGCGTAAGCGACGCCAGGCATTGCAGCAACATGATAGCTTGTATGGGTGGTTGTTCACTTCGTCTCTATTCTGCTCGACCCTGATACTTCTTCAAACTAAACCTGATGTGGAATCGGCTGATGGCAAGTCAAATGAAGTCTCATATGTTCGTTAGAGTATACACACGACCTAGTGAGACGAGTGTTCGACGTCGACCTCCTTTCTACTATCCTCGAGGGTTACAACGCAGTAGTTAGTGCGTATTGGATATCCATGAATCACGCAGATATAACCAGTGAGGAGAAAACTTTGTGTGCAGAATCGTTATTTGTTCTAAAGCATCAGAGTAGTGCAAAGGTTAGCGCCATTACAGATGTGAAGGCCAGAAGTGCCTACGGAGGGATTACTCCGCTGTGTTAGCAACCGTTACTAATGCCAAGGCTGAAGGAAAAGAGGATCGAGGATCCACCAATTGTTTGTGAACCCTCTCGGTTTGTTACCCGAGGAACTTTCGGGCTTACTTCCACAACTGTTAGGCAGAATCTCAGTTTAATCTCACACCAGAAGAAGTCTTGATAGCTCGTACTTCATACCGTCTTGCACCAGGAGGGTTGCAAGAATTGTCTAGTCAACTTCAGGAACTACCGGGTGGGAGTTTAGCAATCTTGCTCCTTGCTTTGGGGAGCCCGACCTTTATTGTGGAAACGAAGGACAAGTCCTTTCGTACGCGTACAGACTACCCCAAGGTGGCAATCATAGGCCGTCACCCTCTATCTCGCATCGACAACCTGCTCGACCCGCTGCAATGATCAAGCTTCTATTCGGAACCCGACTTAAGATCAGACTGTCACTTGATGGAAGACCCAGGGAAGGATGACTTCTAACACGGCGTTACAGGCACAGTACGTCCACTACGATTTCTGTTCTCGTTGTTTAAAGTTACCAAACACACCAGTAGCCTTAGGGATCACATGAGTAGTATGTGCCAACCCCATCTAGCCAGATTCGCCAACCGTGTTGATCTATGACGTTTTAGATCACTTCCAGGAGATAGGAGCACCATGAACGGCACTTGTATTTCACTGTAGAGCTTCTAGGGGAGGAACACCTACGTGCGAAGTCTACCTAAGTGTGACTTCAGGATTCGGGAGGTACACATTTTAGTCATATAAACAACGAAGTGGGAATGCGCGTGGATCTTGCTAGGATCCATTTTGCTAGAAACTAATCGGTACCAAGGCTTCCTTCGGGGATGTAGCGATTTCTTGGTTTCGCTGGATACTATCGTAGATTCATCACCGGAGTTTCGAAGATCGCACAGTTTAAACCTCCTTAGCACAGTAGGGAGCTGTGAATTCATGGGAAAACCTTGAAACCCAACTTTGTAACACACTGAGCATCACTTCTATCCGAGAGTACTGGTGATATGGCGGTATACCATGATGGGTCGAATCAGAGTCCCAGATACGCATCGATGCAACGCGAGTAGGAGAAGGCCCACGAGGTGGATTTACAGGAAGAAGTGCACGAGTCACGACCTGCGGTGGAAGCCGTAGTCTTTGGATTTAAATTGGAGGCATTACTTGGACGGTACTGAATGCACCACTTAGACCGATCACAAGGGCCTCCCGTGTACCCTTGTTTCAAGATAGTTAAACATTTGATGGCATCGTTGGATGGAACTTTCGAATGAATACGACCGTGAGACCTGGACGTGCACGAGCCTTGTAACTTACTGTCGACTCCAGCCTACCCGATCAGATCCGTCCCGTTTACACCGAAAAGCTGAAGGAAGAGAATTTTCAATTTGGACCCATGCGGGGCATGGAGGAGCAACTTTTAACAAGTTGGATGATATTCGCCACTTCCTGGAATGACTACGGATTCTACTGTACGGCAATCCAAGGGAACTTGTGTTGAGCGAAACACACCAGCGTTGATATGCTGGTCGTTTGGATTTGATAGAATATGCTGGCAACTGGGCTTGAAGGCATACACAGCAAAGCATAGGAACGACGTTTGACTTGTGCGAAAGTCAAGGTGGAACATCAGAAACCTTTTGGGTTGTGTTAGCAACCAGAAACACAAATATGGAAATGAGAACAGACTGCCACGGATTTTGTCACTAGTCTACTTACAACTCGAAACGGAAGCATTATCACCTGGGTGATCATTGATGGACTCAAGTTACCAGTACACTTTCTTGCAACCAAAAAAACTGACGAGTCTTCACAGCTGTAAATGTTCCTCTGAGAGCGGCGACTTTTAGGCACGAGGTGCCAACTCCTGTTACCTCTGAATTGGAGCTATGCATGATTTATGTCAGGCAATACACAACACCCTCAGCTCACATCAGGACCAGAGCAATGCTTATCGGCGTTGGGCAAACGATCAGAGAAAATGAACTCTCCTGGCACTCGAGAACATGCTGCGAGCATGTGTGTGTTTGACTTTAACAAGAGCTAGAAGGACATTTACCTTTGGTTGAGTTCTACTGCAGCCGTAACCATTCTAGTATTCAAACAACTCTGCTTGGGGCATTGCTTAGATAATAATGCCAAATCTCCTTGTTGGACTAAAGTGGATGACAACCTAATCACGAGTCTAGGGCTTGCACTCAAAACTCTTGGGAAGATTAGCTAGATTGGAAATCGTGTGGCGACAATGCGTGATTGCCAGGGAACCTGGTAACTTAGGAGACACTAGGAGTTCGCTGCAGGCAAACGTGTCATACTAGAAGTCTCACCCTGGGAGGGTGCAATACGCCTTGGGAAACGCGGCAAGCTTAACTTACGTTGTGTGGGCCATTCAAAATGTAGGAACACGTTGGCAAGTGGCGCACAGGCTTGAGCTACTTGGTGAATTGAGTAACGTTAGCGATGACACTTATGTCTCGAGTCTAAGGCAGTACTTAGTCGATGAAACACTTGTGAAACCTTTATTAGACGGGTGCAGTTGTCGAATGAACTCATCGAAATCATGGATTGAAAAGTTAAGGCTCGTTAACTTAGTCGAACTCCAATCATGAGTGTTCGTTGGAACTCAAGATGTGGACCGGATTTCACGTGGGAGCGTGAGGATCAGATGAAGTTTAGGTATCCTCAACTTTTTCCTGACGACAAATCTAAATCTGGTAAAACTGGTGAATTTCGGGACGAAATTCCTTTTCAAGTTGGGATGATGTAGCACCTGAGCAAAATCCACAACAATCTTGATTTATCACTTCACTCCTTCGTGCCTACTTGTCAAATTTCGGGACGAAATTTCTTTCAAGTTGGGGATGATGTGACAACCCGAATATTCAAGGTTAGTGTCGCTTAAATTCCACAAATCTTCAGCGTGTTGCTTTACGTTAAATTGCTTACCTTACGCAGTTTAGAGTAGATATGTGGATATTTTTGCACGAACCGCTATACACTTTTAGGTGTCGTTTATCTAGTCTTGGAAACCAACGTTAATGCATTTCATCTCGCTTGTCATTCGTGCATTTGGAAGGTCCATTTAAAATAACATGAGTCCTTTAATTCCATAATAATTTGAAAATGGTTTCAACATTTATTTATTAATTATCAATTTATTAATTAGTCTAATAACTTGAGTTTACTCATTTAATATTTTTATCGATATTTTGGTATAATTTTTGTTCAAAACAAAGCATCAACTATTATAGTGAGTATCAGTAGTGTAACGAACCGAACCGATATCGACGGAATTCCTGGCGCGAAGCGCAGGAGAGTTCCACTAGTTATATCTCAAATATTAATTATTATCTAATTTTTATTGATAAATGTGTGAATGAATTAGAGGCATAGAGGAACGGGGAAATTGGATTGATATTTAATTATTATCTATTTATTAAATTTTTTGCTACTTTTTTCCATTTGTTTAATTTTTTTGTACCTTTTATCCATTTGTTTATTTTTTATCTAAGTGTTGCATAAATTAAATGGATTAGAGATCAACAAAACGGTTTTTTTTATTACCCGGCCTTGACTTTGACGAGCCTAACTGTAACGAGCTTGAACCTAAAAACAAGTTCGTTAAGTAAACTAGCTCGAGCTCAACCCAGCTCATGAGCCTAAACGAGACATTGTTAATATAATATTTAATTAATATATTAGATATATATCACTTTTCATAAGTCCGTACAATTTTTTCTCTTTAATAGTTTTCAAGTTTTTCTCATGATTTGCTATTAGAAATTAACAATGATGTCCATATTACATAAACAATAAGTGCTATAGGAAATAAACCCTTATGTTTATATAATGTTTTTTTTATAATGCTAAAAAGACGACACACAAAACAGTTCCATAAATTTATTAAATTTTGTACAACCATGACATTTTTTTCTTGACACGGATTTAAAATGTCATAAAATAAGCGTGTGTCATTATTCGTGTGTCAAGATAGATCTTGTTTTTTATGACGCTAAAAGGATGACACTAAAAAAAGTGTGTCATAAATATATTGAATTTTGTAAAACCATGACATTTTTTTTCTTGACAAGCACTTTCGAATGTCATAAAATGAGCGTATGTCATTGTTTGTATGTCAAGATGAATCTTGTTTTTTTTATGACGCTAAAATTATGACACACACAAAAAAATGTCATAGATTTATTAAATTTTGTAAACCATTACATTTTTTTCTTGACATACGCTGTGACAACCCGAATATTCAAGGTTAGTGTCGCTTAAATTCCACAAATCTTCAGCGTGTTGCTTTACGTTAAATTGCTTACCTTACGCAGTTTAGAGTAGTTATGTGGATATTTTTGCACGAACCGCTATACACTTTTAGGTGTCGTTTATCTAGTCTTGGAAACCAACGTTAATGCATTTCATCTCGCTTGTCATTCGTGCATTTGGGCCTTTGGGGCCTGCGGCCATGTCCCATCTTTTAGCCACATAACCGGAACCCAACTCATGCTAATGTATGCTTTAGTTTATAACCGAGAAGGGAGTTGGGCCGGTCACAAGCCCAAACCGTGTCACAATTCCAAATCAAGCCCACACACCCCTATTTATCTTACGTATAATAAGGCTATTAGGCCACAACTTTTGTTAAACCTATTGTGCCCTAGTGGTGATCGACGGCAGTACCAGGATCAAACCCTTTTTCCCTCGTGTGACATTATTTGTGATCAAGAATCTGGTTAGTGAATTATGTAATCCATTGTTTGTTCCTATTATGTGTTAGCATGATTAATAGAATAGAATTGGATATGTAATTTAGAGTTGTTGGTGCTAAATGATTAGGTTGATAAACTGTTTTGTTAACGAAACACACATGATTGCTTATCATTGATTATTGTATCAAGTGTGGGCCGATTCCGAATTATGCTAGATGTTCATGATGCTATTGTGTGTTATAGTTGTCGAGCAAATAATGAATATGTAATAATATTAATACGTGGATCAGACTTAGTTTTATTTTGTGAGGGGAGATTAATATAATTATTGAACCGATGTCAATGCATGTGCGTAATCGGTGGGCAGATAGAAACAAAATAATGAATTCATATTATGTGTGTGTAACCGGTAGTTGTAAGTGGGCTAGTAGAGTTCTTGGACTGATCTGATTGGTATAATGGGGCCGCATGTTTTGGTTGGACAGCATCCTTTTATGATGTTGGGTAGTGGGCTGCATGTGTAGCAATGATTGTTACGAACATATTTTTTGTGAACTGGCAACACTCGATTATTGTTTGGACTATTAATAGAAAATGAGGTTGTTTTGATTGTAGTTACTTGAATACATGATCGAGTGTTGTAATCTGTTAAGTTGTAATCGGCTATGCGATCATACGATCTCGATATAGTGATAAGGATCTGATGTTCATATGAGTATAATTATTAGTTGTGTTGTACTGAGTGTTTTCATCTTGTTCGATTACGGATAAACCTTCGTTAATTAAACGGTAGTGCTCGATCCGATTCAGTTGACTAGGAAGTGTGCGTGAACGGTTATGTTATCGTTTGTATGGCATGTTGAATTAACAGTATTATTACTTGTACGATACGTGCATTAGTTGACAAGTACATGTGGAATATCATGAATTGAGCCAGTATGTATACTGAATGTTAAATATGTGTTCATCATAGGACTGGATAGATTTGGTGGTTAAACTGATAATTAAACCTACCGAGCACTCTAAGGTGAGTTCACTACATTCGAGCATGCGTCCCAGTGGTTGGGGACAGTCAGTGGTTTGGGTAAAAACGGGTATATTGGTTAATATTCTTACCTATCATTTTTGTAAGTCCCTTATTCGGGTATTAGTTGGTAGCGCTACTTAGGTTTGGCACCCTCACACCGCTCCTGGATAGGACGGATGTGAACTAATGACCCAGTCGGGCCCAGTACTAGATAGGGGTACGTGGGATAGGGCAGTCATGTACATCAGGAGCCGTCTTGTTCGGAATTGAGATATTAACAATATTACCTGCATTGGTTATTGAACTGTTTTACATACAACTGGTAACAAACGTTTTCTAAAACTGTGAACTCGCCAGCTTTGTCTGATACACTTGTTACATGCTCGCAGGTCGTTAGGTGATTTAAACAGGAGCTTGCTGGCTGGAGAGCGAGAGTGGTCATGGTTATACGGATGGGATTATTTATCAAACATTTATTCCTTATGATTGATCGAAAAGTATTTACATTATGTTACATTAACGCTTCCGCTGAACTTGTGGTTCTTGAATAACTTATGATTGAAATTTTATCATTATTAATTGATGGAACATTATTTTAAACTTATGATTCAATGTAATTAGTGGCTCATTGCTAGTGGTCACACGCCTAACAGGGACACTCCCTAGGTGGTATTTTGAGGGTGTGACATACGCTTTTGAATGTCATAAAATATGCGCGTGTCATTGTTCGCGTGTCAAGAGGAGTGTATTTTCTAGTAGTGTTTGTTTTATAATTTGGGTTTGGTTGTGAATATATTTGTTATTTAACTTTTGATTTTACGATTTGGATTCATTAGTTGATGCTAGCACAGTAGAGATTTTGAAGTTTGATGTATGATTAAAGTTGTGATGAATACATGTATTCAACAAAACCAAATGCTAATATGTATCAACTTTTAGGCAATAACGTTTGAAAAAATTCAAAATTATCATATTTGTTTTCCCTATTATTTTATTATTAAATGTGTTTAATTTTTTCTTTGAGGAAATGTGATTTTGAAGCATTGAACTCTGCAGATAATGTGACTGTTGAGGAGGAGGAGAAAGAGGTTGTACCTGAAGTAGCTATTCAAGTGAGGGAGCTATCACAGTTGATTGTTGAGCTCAACGCCTAAATTGAGGAAGCCCCAAAGAAATCATATGCTTCTATTGTAAGTTGTTTTAACTTTTAATGATGTATAGTATTTCATTCTATTAATATTTTTTAATACACTTAAATCTATTAACTGCATAGGTCTGGTTATAGTTAAACTGATTCTGTTTATCTTACTTTTTAGAAGTTGCTGTACATGTAAATCTGTAAATAACAACAATCATATTAGCTCATATTAACTGATAAATGATAAACACCCAATGCAAAACACCCCTTGTGTGTATTGTAATTATAAAAAAACAGATACATATACATAGTTATATACTAAAAAATTGAAATAGTAAAACATGATATCTGAATTTTTTTAATGGTTTAAGACACTATCAGCTTCTGATATTCGCGATCCTGAGATTTCTACACTTATTGCAGCCAAAATGAGGGAATTTCATAACCTTAATATGCCCGGCTCGAAAAATGTTCTTCTTTGGTCAAGAATGAGGTATATACATTCAAACATGCATACATATATATAGTAAATCACAAAATTTGATTGTATTGTATTCTTTCTGGGACTTATGGGTTAATTTTGTTTTCAGAAAGTGGTTGATTAAGGCTAGAAGCTTGTGCTCTCAAGAACAAGCGAAAGAGTTTCAACTCGATATCTTAGAAAATGAAATCGATATACTGGAAATGGGTTAATTTTGTTTTCAGAAAGTGGTTTATTAAGGCTAGAAGCTTGTGCTCTCAAGAACAAGCGAAAGAGTTTCAACTTGATATCTTAGAAAATGAAATCGATATACTGGGAAACGAGTTGTCACAACGCCACAAAGATGTTGATTTTTGTCACAATGATTTACAATACGGAAATATTATGATCGACGATAAAACAAAAACCATCACCCTAATTGTGAGTTATTTCTTACCACTTGTGAACCAAACAGGACCTAAGATTATGAAAATGTTATTTATTCTAGCATTAAATCCATTATAAGCCTTTTTTTCTTAATTTTCATAGGATTATGAGTATGCTAGCTACAACCATGTCGCTTATGATATTGCAAATCATTTTTTGTGAATGGGCAGCAAATTATCACATTGATACATCTCATGTTTTGGATTACAACATGTACCCATGTAACATTTTTTTATCTTTATTTTTTTGTTATTATTGTTCCTATGTCTTACAAAAACTGTAACAAATTTTATTTTATGCAAAGAATTACCATTTTTTTCATAATTTCAGTATGTCTTGATTTGGAACAGAAAATTTACTAAATTAATCGCTTACGCGCATGTTTTTTTTATTATAAAAAAACGCAGATTTGGAGGATCGACGAAGATTGTTTTACACGCGTTTTATATCAGACAAGAAGGAAAAAGTAGTGTTTTCAGACCCGAACTGGCCTGTCGAACCGGGACCGGGATTTTAAGGGGGTCGAACTGGATTTTGAAAAAAAAAAAAATCATTTTACCTTTTTTATTTCTATATTATTTAGGATGTCATCAGGTTCTTACATCCGGTCCGACCAGTGGACCAGTAAGGATTCAACGTCCGGTCCGATTCTGAAAAACATTTGGAAAAAGTGAAACAATTTATTTTCATGATATATTTATGGGTCTTCCTAAAGAACTTTCATTTAGTATCCCACATCTGATTTGGTCATAGCAGCAAAATAACATAAGTCAACAACAACTTTACTTTAAAAAGAAGCTTTTGAATTTGAACAAGTCAAGTTTCAGTTTTTTTAAAACAGTTTATTGTTTCCGCCATGACAAAATGGACACAGTCTTTAGATGATATGTCTAAGTCTAACATCCTTTTATGTAACTAACCAAAAAGTCAACTTTTTGGAGTTGACCGAAAATGATGGTAAATAATATCATAAAGGGTGACGTTGTCTTTTTAATACTAATAATCTTTTGTTTATTGATGTTTACAGGAAACCAACCATGTGATGGTGAAGTGGATCAGCTTATTGATGATATTGAAAAATACACTCTTGCAAACCATCTTTTTTGGGGATTATGGGGAATAATTCGGTAAATATTTGATATTTCTTTAACTATTTTTATTTGTATTTAATTGTTTATTTTATGTCTAATTTAACTATTTTTATTTATATTTAATTTTTTATTTTATGTCTAAATATCAGTTCTGATTTCGCGTTTTTTCGATCTTTTGAGCAAGGTTATGTTACGAATATTGATTTTGATTACATAGAGTATTCCAGGCAGAGGTTTAATGAGTATTAGTTAAAGAAGCCCCAATTATTGAAGGGTATAAATGGAATTTCACAAATAAATGACTTGGTAGACGTGGAGACCAAGAACAAGAAATCTAACAGTGTTGTTGCAAAAGCTACATGAAATGAGTCACACCCCGATAAATCGACTACATCAGATTCGGGCGTGATCCGAATGGTATTTTCATTGCACAGCGAAAGTATTAAAGCTAAGACTTCTAACAGTTGAACGCCTGCTAAGTACTCGAATCTACATGGGGTTCTCCAATTCCAACCGTTCCATAGTTTTGAAAATTCAACCTGAGAAAGAAATGGGAAAAATCAACATAAAGTTGGCAACTTCCTAGTTCATTTGAAAAAGATTTAAAACAAATCTTTTTGTTAACTGGTTTAAAAGTTGTTGAGAAAACATAATAAAATCATTTTTCTCGGCATGTTATAAGAAAACTGTGAATCTAGCCCATGAGAGTCTTTGTGCCTTGCACGTGAGAGAATGGGCCGAGCCCAAAAGAGTCTTTGTAAGCAGGACCAACCCGTCCTCTTACTTGTACATAAGTTGAAAATGTTACCAAAGTTTGTAAATCCATATATTTGTGAGTTTGCATCAAATGAATCTAAAAAACATTTGAAAATCCGAGTATCAAAACTGAACTGGTATGTAAAGCGTCTATGAACCTGATCATTAATGTGTAGCTAAGACATTAATACGTGTGACGACATAGGAAGCACTCAACCCTAGCGGATTTCCTCCGGTCCACACGGTTGGAACAACAAAAGCACTACATGGGCCACACAAGGACCCATGAGTGGGGCTCGCTAAACCCGATAGATCTACCACTCTTGCCCCTCGGTCTTATACAAGATTAACAGCGCTTAAGAGAGAACCTTGTCTCACATGATCCTATAGTTCATTCCCTTGCTAAACCACACAATCAAAAACTTGTGTTTCCCCTGAGAGTTATAAATTCGAAAACATTTAAGAGAGAAGGGGGCGTAAATATGTGTGTTATTGGGCCAAGCCCATGTCCTTGGTCTTGCCTATGTCCTTGGGCCTAGCCCATGTCCTTGGGCCTAGCCCATGTCCTTGGGCCTAGCCCATGTCATTCGTGTTATTGGGCCTAGCCCATGTCATTAAATTCATGCATGTTTCGCAATTACGCGTGTGTTTTGTAAAACTGGTATGTTTATCATAAATCTTTCGTAAACCATTTGAGTTTGTTGAAGTCATTTGCAACATGGTTTAGAAATATGTGTCCTCGTTCATCGAAATATTGTTTCCTTTTGCAAAAACTTGCATGTCTTTCTACCCCCGAAAACATTTATAAAAATGTAAAACCATAAAAAGTGGGGGTTATGAACTCACCTTGATATTCCTGTGCAAAGCTAGCTTAACGTGATTCCATAGTGTCGTTCCAAGAATGTGAATTCGCTAGCATACATTCTACGACATTCCTACCAAGGAATAATTATGAGTTTCTAATAAAACGACGTAGTTAAACTACGTGTCCGAGCTCTACCGAATCGTTTACTAAATGACTCTATGGTAGTGTTAATATTTTGATTTGAAATAACCAAATTATGGTTATTTGATCCCAATTATAATCGGGATAAACGCCAAGTCTCGAAAACAACTTAGTTTCCGAGTGAGGTAGGATATATATTTATATATATATATAAGCGTAGGTATATTAACGAAGTCGTGTTAGTTGTCGCGAATAGAATGTGTAGAGGGATAGCGGTAAGTCTCGTTGTGGTATTCGTAAGATGAGAATATATATATATATATATATGTATATATATATATATATGTATATATATATATGTATATATATATATGTATATATATATATATGGCACAGCAATCTATCGTTGACGCTTGGAATAAATATAAATCATTATATTTATTTTATAAAATTACACGAAGTATCGACGTTTGAAATATATGTAAACAATTTCGTTTACTTTATAAACGTATACGAACAAATGACACTTGAAATAGATATAAACTATTATATGTATTTCATAAAAATATTCCCGTGTTTTGGGCGTTTGAAATAAATATAAATAATTATATTTATTTTATCTGATTTTCGAATAATTGACGTTTGAAATAATTGTAAATCGTTATATTTATTTTATGAAGGTACTCGGAAGTATCGATGTTCGAATAAATATAGATAATTATGTTTATCTAAATAAGTGTCGGGTTTTTAACAAAAATCGGATAGAGTTTCCTCTGTTTTTGGACGATCCTGACAACTAAGTGTCGATATATTTTTCAAAATTCAACAATAACTCAAAGCAATGTAATCGAATATATAAATTTCACGTCAAATATATTCAAACGTTAAACTTTATCTAAACTAATCCGTTCGAGCTCGGGTCGGGTATAACTATAATCTACATAATGAAACAAAACTTTTGTGTCGTTTAAACTTTACCGGTCTCGTGTTGACTGACTTTGACTTCAATTGACCGGCTGAGTCGAGTTGAACCAAACCAAGACCCGAAGCTGAGTTGACCAAACTGGGTTGACTGGACCTGCCGTTGACTGATTTTAACTATGACTGACCGGGATTGACCCGAGCCCGAACACGAAAATGTGAACCCGAACAATTTTGACTGTTGACTCGAACTTCGACCCATGTTGACTTGCTTGACCGAGCTTTAACTATGGATCCGAAACCCGAACCGGGCACCATCATAACTTCCGTCACTCAGCCACTGCCCCTAGTCGGCACCACCGTCGCTGCCGGCGGCTCTCTGCCTTTCGGATTCCACTAAAATAGTTGGCCACCACCACAAAATAAAAACAAAATCAACACTTTTGTATCACTCGACAAGTTTACCCGCAAGAAAGAAAGAAAACGATGAAAGAAAACTCACCCGAAAATTACCGGTTGTAGCCGTTAGTCATCATCATCGGCTATTAACATCAGTGTCGTCCATCTTCATCATCTACAGCCGCCGGAGATGTTCACGAAAGAGAGAGATGTAGGTGTGGTGCGGATGACTGTGTGTCCAGAGAACCTTCTGCCGATGTCCACCATCCCCTCCGGCTGTCGCCAGCTGCGTTTTACTTGTCGGGCGATGCCGACTCTTCACCGATCATTCTAGAGAGAGGGGTTATGGGGGTAGGTATAACGGTTAAGGGGGAAGAGGTGTTATGGTTGTTGTAGGTGTGCGACGGCCGGAAAAACCAGCGCCGGCAATCCAGTCTCCGGGAACCAGAGATGAGAGGAGAAAGAGGTGAGCTGATGGTGTGTGTGAGTGGGTTTGCCGGTAATAGAACGGCCAGCACTGGCTAGTCGCCGGTGAAACGAGGGAATCAGGGGTGGGTGTGCGCATCGTCGGAATAAGTGAATAACGGGGCGCCGAATAGGTCACCGGAATGCCGCTCCGGTCGCCGGAAAATTTGAGAGGAGGCAGAGAAGGAAAGGGAGTGTCGGCTAGGTTATAAGATGAAAATAAGGGTTTGATTTTTAAGATAGCTTTTATAGCTAGGTTTTCTTGAGTGGGCTTGGGCCCCAGGCCCATTTCACGCGGCCCGATATGTTTATGAAACCCGTTTTTGCACCCGAACGTCGTATAAGGTCGTAAATTAAAATTTTAGGATCGAATGCACTTAAAATTACGCCCTAAGTCGTTAATAGGCGCATATGCTCGACAGTCGCGTTAAATCGCGTAAATTACGCGGTTCGTCGGTTTTAAATTCGTTTCTCGGTCCGTTTACAACTGCGAACATCAAAATTTGAAAGCAAAGCTAAATATATCAAAACATTTCAGTTTTTAAGTTAATACATATGTCTGATGCTTCTGTTTCGTTGCTGGTGCGTTCCTGCAGTCACGTTTTCATTTAAGTTTGCGTTTTGTGACATTCGAAAGCGTGTTATTTCCGCAAAACCACGTTCACATGTATAAGTTATACGTATAAACTTCGTATTTGTCAGTGTGGTCAGTATTTTGTCTGGTGTCAGTTCGTTATCATTTAACGCTCAGCAGATTTCCCAAAAATCACCGCACGCGCACTGGAAGTTAGATAGGCGTTCTTAGGCATACCAAGAGCCTAATTAAGTTAATTCGTGCCTTAAACACTATTTATTATCGCCCAAAACGTTCGTTATTTGCATAATTAGAAATCGTTAATTATCGGTTGTCACATTCTACCCGTGTTGCAGATATTTCATCCTCAAAATTTAGACTATGTTATATGCTCAGAGTTATGTCGTTCCTAGGTAAGTCCGAATAATACCAAAGCAACAACCGCGTAATCGAACCAAGACTTATTCAAATTACGTGAATGTAAGGACATTTTGCATCAATAAGAACCCAACGGTTCAACTGAGTTTGTTCTAGAAATTGATGTCAAGTGAACGACGCGTAGTGATACTGTCACCAATGTGACTGACTTTTCGGGGTCCGATATAACAACCCTCTAAAACGACCCTAAAACGCTCCTAGATACACCCCGTACACGATTAACGAACCCATACAACATTCGTATTAATAAAAATCAAGAAAAACAAATAAACTGGGTCGCTCGCGGGTCGCGACCCAGCTAGTCAAGATCTTCACGGGGCGCGAGGCCCTATTGCTTGCCAACCAAACAAATGAGCCACGTGTCCAACACGGGTCGAGATCGACCGATGACTCAGCAAACCCCGAACCTCCCTACACTCTCTCGTGGGTCGCGATGAAAGAAAGAGGAGGCTCTCATGAGGCGCGAGAAACCTCTGTCTCAGCTATAAAAGGAGCGATGATCAGCATTTCCAATCCGTTCAAATTTCTAAATTCTCTCACACTTTCTATAGGCTGAAACTATAGCCTAATACCCCCTAAATAGCGAAGCCCTGCCTCGTTGTAAGTATTATAACCCCCGGTTACGTATTAGTGACGCTGCCCGATTGATCTAGTGCCCCGTAACGCATGTCAAGGCTCTGCCTGACTCAGTCGTTGGAGTTCTGTCTCGGGGAGGGTATAACTAATGTAAATTGGGTTATTATACTAACACGTGTGTTTTGTTTAATTTATTAGAATATAACCAGGAAGTCATAAGGGAAATACCTAAAATAGCAATGTGAGTTAATCCTTCTTTTCGTAAATTGTTTTTACAAAACCTCAATTGTTTTTAGTTTATATTTAACAGTGATTGAGTATTTGTACTTTACAATTATCGTCGGTATGTTGGGGTTTTGTATACAAAATTTGTTACTAGACTGTGAGTAGTAACATGACCACCAGTCAGGATTTACAGTACCGTGGGTGGTAATTAAAGTAGAGATATAAGCAAATGTAATTGCGAGATCGCCCTCAATACTGTAAAATGATAAAACTTGTTTTGATTAAACTGGGATTCACTCACCAGTATTTCTTGCTGATAAAATCTTTTAAACACGTGTTTCAGGTAACTTAGTGTGAAGCTAATAAAAGCCAGCTGGAGAGCACCGAAGGCTTAGAAAAGTGGCCATAAAAGTTGCCTAATTAAAAAGGAGAATTGTTTTCAATAATTAGGGTTTATCCCTATAAATATATTACAAATGAAAATCAGGTTTTGTCCCACTTGTTATTACGAATATATTAGAGAAAAACTTGTGTTTTATCCCATTTATCTATTTTAAACGTTTTGGTGTTTAACTCTGATAAAAATATTTCCTAACTATGGTCCTGATGAAAATTTCCGCTACCAAATTAATAAACACTAATACCATTAGACTGGCTCGCGCCTCCCGCTCCCG
This sequence comes from Helianthus tuberosus, assembly GCA_030545235.1. Classification (NCBI taxonomy): domain Eukaryota; kingdom Viridiplantae; phylum Streptophyta; class Magnoliopsida; order Asterales; family Asteraceae; genus Helianthus; species Helianthus tuberosus. Next base: position 124,909,661 of record CM060351.1, on the reverse strand, counting down.
TGATGGGGTAGGGGGCTGTGACAGAAGGTGGTATCAGAGCTATACCACTTATTTAAGCCCTTTAGGTGTTCTTCCAATACCTAAAGCTTAACCATTTGTGTTAGGAAATTAATATCTTATGTGTTATTCTGTAAACATAAAATTTTAATATATCTATCATGATTTTTATGCCATTTAACGAATTTTTATATCCCAATATGCATTACCCATATCTGTATCTTACAATCATGCTATGTTTAAATATATATATAAGTGATATATCAATAATATTATGTCTTAAAAAATTTGTGATATATACTATATATATCATATCCATCTATATGTGCGTAGGAACATAATGTGATATGAATTTTACAACATTATAACAATATCACGATATTAATATTTATAACTTAATATTAATATAAAGTAATACAACTTAGGTATAATACTTTGAAAATGTCATAATTTAAATATTAAGATAATATATATTATACCTAAATGATTTTATGTCAGGATGTGTAACCCCTATTTGTATCTTACAGTAAGTTGGGCTATAAAAATACAAAGAGGATATATTCATTATATAATATTCAATTTTGTGATATATATCATACCCACATATTTATGTGAATACAATTCAAAATAAATTATAATAATATTATGATATTGATATTAATATCTTAATCAAAGATATAAAATACCACCCTTAGGTATGATATCACTGAAATATCATAATATAAAATATTATTCGATGAAAGCAGTAAATAATTTTATGATTTATGATATAACCCAAAATTTTACTCGACTTAAAGGTATATGTTTGTCAAAGTTTTGACAAAACATATAATTATACTAATTTTGCTAAAATAAAATGTTTCAGCATTATTTAGATACAATAATTAAAATACTTTGTAATCACTTTATAATTTTTTATTACTTCTTATCGTATTATTAAATATTAAATATGTATATTATTCATTAAAATGTAATAAGTTACGTAATATTCAGAAATTATATGTATACTCAATATTGATGATAATTAACATGTTAAAGAAATTTTTAATACACAAACGCTTTCTAAGAAATGTCTTTAATATATACTGTTATTATATATATATCATCATTAGTATTAATATAATACATTAAACTAAAATATTATTAAATTCTATTTTAAATTAAAACTAATAATAATAATAATTTTGGAAGAGTAAGATATTTTCAATAAGAAAATAGAATTTTCGTCTCTTGAATACAGTTATGTTAAAAGGGTTTTATAAAACATAATCCTTAATTTAATTTATACAAATAATGAACAAGAATTATTACATTTTGTAATTCATAGTTTGACGATTCTAAAATTTAAGCACATATAAAAATACCATGTGTTGGTGCATATTTCGTACGTCTGCTACAGTGCGAATAGCTAGATAGAGCGTGTGTTGAATATTGTTTTGAATAGAGAAAGTTGGACATGGTTTTAATAATGTAAAGGTCCATCCGGCCGGATGACCATCCGGCCGGATGACCATCTGGTCGGATGACAATCCGGACGGATGGACACATAGGTAGTTGTCTATAAATAGGGACTTGGGGTTCCCATTTGGACAAGCTTTTGGCTCCCATAGGGGAAATGATGTCCAACTGGTCTCGTGGTGCTGTAACATTGAATAATCAATAGAGATCAGATTAAAATTGACTGCTCGGTGTCGTATTCTGTTTCTACTCCTTTCTTAGTCGTAATAAACGCACCGAACACGTCGGATCGGGACCGAGGCTCCATCAAACTCGCTAGTTCCTGGAGTCAGCAGTGGTATCAGAGCTACGATACCGATTTAATCGATCTAACAATCGGTTAAATCACCCAAAACTCATCAATTTTGGGTTAAACGGGTGTTTTGACGTTAAAAAGAGAAAATCATCAAAATAAAGGTCAATTCACGGATGGATTTTGGAATTGAAGACATCATTCTGTTCGGAATTGATTCGCACACAATCCTGTGAAGTTTCATCATGAAATTCACACAAAGAAAGATTTTGGATCAAAAAAACGTGATTTGGAGTGTTCTTGAGCTGTTAGAACATATCCGATCGGATGACCATCCGATCGGACGACCATCTGATCGGACGACCATCCGATCCATGTCACTATTGGGTGTTTTGAATGATCAGTTGGTTTTTCAGTCGAATGATCATCCGATCGGATGACCATCCGATCCACAAACACAAGTTTGTCCAATTTGTTATTCGATCGAATGACCATCCGATCGGAGGACCATCCGAAACCACGCCATTCGACCAGATGATGAAATGCCTAAAAAAATTGTTGACTGACAATTTTTTCGGGTTTTTAATGACCAAGCTGGGTCGTTCGGGGACACCATTTGGGGCTTCAGTGTACAGATTTGATCATGCGATCACGGATTATGGAAATTAGTGGGGTAGTCATGATACTAGTGCAGAATGTTTATCATTCAGGGTATTTGACTATTTGTGGGCCAAAACGTAATATCCGTAACGATGAAAAACTGACGTTTTGAGGAATATTGTAATATTTTTGGCATAGTCGAGTTTTTCAAAGTTAAGAGAGGACTAGATTCCCTACTTTAAGGAGGAATTAAGTGATAGAGATGTCAGAATTTGCAAAAATGAGGGGGAATAAAAATTTCAATGTCCTATGTTGAAATTCTGGCATTTTTGAAATTCGTGACACTGCAACAGTATTCGGGTAGTTTCAACTTCAGATTGTCAGGGGGAATGTGAATCTGATCGTGGGTGTAAGCTTCCGAGATCAAGATGAACCGAAGTGTTGATATCTGATCGTGGACAAAAGCATCAGAGATCTGAGAGTGATCGTGGATGATAGCTTCTGAGATCTAGATTATCCGAGGAGATGAATCTGATTGTGGACGAATGCTTCAGAGATTGGATTACATTACCAGATGATTTGTCTTCCGATGAAGATTTACTGATTGTGGAGAATACCGTTTACATGGATCTGTCATTCTTATTGTGCGTTAACGTGGATCACGGTAAACGGGATATCAGATCTTCAGGGGGAATCACGGATTTGAATTTAACTAGTGGGGTATTTGAAGTTTCTAACAATTGCCGGTTGAGTTTTTGTACATTCTTAGATCGAGCAGGCGGAATGCGAGATCGTGGTGCTTACAGGTCATATAAAAAACTGAGCTCGGATGCGTTTAAAGTTGAAATAGAGGATGCTGCATTGATTAGTTTCAAGTTGGTGATTGTTCGTGAAGGTTACAGTTTAGCAAATCAGAGGAGAGTCGTGAACTATGCAAAAGACCTGAAGATTCATTCCAGGGAGAATTTATGCTTTACTTTGGCAAAAGCAAACCCGAATCATCAATCGAGGGGGAATTTGGATAGTCAGATTTCAAGATACCTGATTGAAGTGGTAGAAAAGTTGAAGATTACAGAATATTCAAACACGACTCAAGGTTCTCAAAGTTTTAAAAATGATTCGACAGTGACAGCCGAGGGGAAATATGTTGGTGCATATTTCGTACGTCGGCCACTGTGCGAATAGATAGATAGAGTGTGTGTTGAATATTGTATAGAATAGAGAAAGTTGGACACGGTTTTAATAATGTAAAGGTCCATCCGGACGGATGACCATCCGGTCGGATGACAATCCAGTCGGATGACAATCCGGACGGATGACAATCCGGACGGATGGACACATAGGTAGTTGTCTATAAATAGGGACTTGGGGTTCCCATTTGGACAAGCTTTTGGTTCCCAGAGGGGAAATGTTGTCCAACTGGTCTCGTGGTGCTGTAACGTTGAATAATCAATAGAGACCAGATTGAATCTGACTGCTCGGTGTTGTATTATGTTTCTACTCCTTTCTTAGTCGTAATAAACGCACCGAACATGTCGGATCGGGACCGAGGCTCCGTCAAACTCCGTTCCTGGAGTCAGCACCATGGAAAATATAAAATATTTTACAAAACTGTATCTATGAAGCAGGAATATGTACAACAACTTGGTACTGTGTAATTAAATGATTTTAATACATAATACCTATATATCAACAAGAAATAGCTTAAACTTATTTCTTAAATTATATGTAAGTCAGATGTATATATATTTTATATATCACTTGTATCAATATTATAAATGATGTTTCATCTTGGGGTGTTCAAAACCGGATATCCGAAAATTTGGATATTCGAAAATTTCGGATACCTAATTTCACTATCCGAATCCGTATCCGTATCCGAAAATTCGGATACGGATTCGGATAGTGAAACGGATATCCAAAATTCAAAAAAACAATTACTAGTCTAAAGCAATCAGTTTTCCAACATAGCAATCGTATACAAGATGTTCAAAAAAATGCCAAATAAAAACATAATTCTTTGTTCCAAAATATACAAGGACTTAATCTTCCAAATCAAATAATTCAAATTCTAATCCATCTTCCCAACTAGCAGATGGAAACAGACCTGAAGATAAATAAAATAAAAAATGATAAGCACAAGTGCACAGCTTCCAGATTCATTGTTATTTGATTACTAATCGTGATTAAACTGAAGTCATGAGAAAGAAATCGTGATTGAACTGAAGTGTTTTCAAACAAATCGAAGTAAATAACGAATCGTACTAAATAATACCTGATACAACTCATCGAAGTAGAGGATTCTACGGGGCGATTGTCAAGACTAGAGAGAAACGATCGATTGAAGATGAGTGATGAAGAGTGGAGACTGGAGAAGGGTGGCGTCGTTTGTTAAGTTCTATCTAGGGTTTTAAAGGAATTGGGTAAACATGGGTATTTATATTTAAAAATTAAAAATTAAAAAAAGTATTATTTAGTATTTCGGATATCGGATATCCGAAATATCCGAAAATTTTCAAAATCGATATCCGAATCCGAATCCGAATTTTCGGATATCCGAAATTTCGGATAGTTCGGATTCGGAATTTCGGATATTTCAGATTCGGTTTCGGATTCGGATTTGTTTGAACAGCCCTAGTTTCATCCATAAAGTAAAAATATGTACAAAAACACTTAGTACGGTATAACTATATGGTTTAAAATATATGTACATATATTTCCAGAAGAGACAATTTTTATCATTTGATAAGTTTAATTCATTTCTTAAACTATATTTAAGTCATATGTATATATATTTTGAAATGAGAATAATACTTCACTACTTAATATATTAAGGATCAAATTTAGAAACGCTAGACTTGTATTATCTATTATGATTCTTCAATAAATAGATATAATAAATTAAGAAGCAAGTCCCAAATATGTTATAACCCAAAATAAGTCAACCTGTCAATAAAAGATTAAATTATTCTAAAAGAATCCAGAAAATTTATATTTTTATTAAATTGTTTCTTTTAATGAACTACCCTTTTTATTCCAAAATATTAGGTTCAATAAATTTATTTTGTTAATATAAAGGAATAAACAAAGGTATGTGGATAAACAGTTATGTAATTGGATTCTTATAATCTGGTATTATATGTATATATTACAGGAAATTTTAAAACTTTATATTTATACGTATATATATATATACCAAATACGAATTTCTTGATAATATATCATCTGTAGAAAAACGATTTTTTATATATGACAGAAGAAACAAATCTACGTGTTTACCCAGAATCCTTCCAAATGATTTTTCGAACCATTAACCATAATTAACCCAAAAGAAACTGTGACAACTGTGCTCTGTAAACTATGAATGATGTAAAAAAATATCAATTATCAATAAAACAACGTGATTTGGGGTTATTATGTGTGTATTTGTGTTTGATGATTTTACGATTTGATTCGAGTTCGATTTCAAGCTTTAAATCGCTTTCTGGAAAGTTATACACAAACTGATGTGTAAACGTAATCAGTTTAACGTGACAAACACTCCGGAATTGTGACATAGGCTTAACAAACGTTAAATAACCTTTACATAACTTAGAAATAAGTTTTGGATGGTTGGGTGTGTCGAAAACAAGTTTATTCGATCGCAGGGACTATTTGTGTCAAACTGCCAAACTATGCCGATTTTTATAGTAACGAACATTCTGGAACTTGATCATAAGTTAAACATACTATAACTATCCTTTGCATAGCTTAGAAACAGGCTTTGAGAGGGTTCGGTATGCGAAAATAAACTTTTTGATCAAACAGGGACTAAAAGCGTCAAAAAGTGCATAAGTTTGCATTTTCGCGCATATCTTATGTTCTGAACATATCCGGACATCCAAAAATTTTTGTAATCATTAAAACATTTTATTTTAGTGATTGGAATGCAAAAATACCATTCGTCGCGCAATTTGGGGCGTACACGCGTTCGTTACGATTTCCGTCGTAATTAACCGAACAACGTGACCGTACGACCAAAGGAACAGACATCCGTAACATTTTTGAGCATATTTCATGTTCCCTATGTTTTAACATCATTGTGGAGCTTGAAAATGGGCTTGACGGGTGTTAGAAGTGCCAAAACGCGACAAAATAAGGTGTAGGGGCTAAACTGTCAATATGTGAAAGTTGCTGGTCTGCAAGGTCCTTACGGACCGTATGCTTAGGACCTTATGGTCCGTAAGCTTACTCTAGCACAGCAGATTTCAGAAACTTCCATTCCAGCTGTTGCAACCTGATTTAATCCTTGTTTTTGCACTCTATGGACTGGTATTTGAAGTCCCCTGGTATTCTAAACCATGTGCCCAAGTGTAAGGTCTAGATTAAAGCACGAATTACGAGAAACGATCCTAACGGTTCTTGAAATCCTATAAATACCCAACTCAATTTCACTCATTTCTCACACTTTTGGTCTGAATTGCTCTAAGTTGAAGTTCAAAACTTCATACCTGAGTATTTTGGATCAAAATCTTCATTTCTTGGACCCTTTGTAAGTTTCTTTCATGCTTGTTATTGCTTTTCAAGCGTGAAAGTCAAACAGTGTTTGACTTTCTGCTTTGACCAGTCTTTGGTCAACACAAAGTTCGTTTGAACTTTGCAACGTGAGCGTAATCACGATGGTTATAGTCCCTTGTAACTATACCTACTGATTACCACGTTGATTAGTCGAAGTGACGAGTAAAAGTTTCGGTCAAAATGCCGTTTATGCACATTTTGAGACGGAATTATCCTTGCGTATCAAAACACTATGTTTTGATATCAAAACATGTTTTATAACTTAGTTAAACATGTTTTAACATGTTTAACTCGTCACTTTTAGTCTAGTGCTTATATAGGGCCGTAAGCTAAGCGGTCTTAACAACCGCTTAGACTTTCGAACCCGACCCGTTTGGTCGATCATTAGGATCCAACCAAGCACATTTAGTGACCATAGTTTTATAGGTAATAACCTTCCGAGGTTAAACCTTATGGTCACTTAGTTTAATTAGTTGTATGATAGGTAGTTTATATGCCTTAGGAAAATGACCAAAATGCCCTTTTCATGCATAATTAGATTTTAAGCATATGTAACTTAAACTTTTGTCACTTAACTGATTATGCAACATATTTAAACATGTTAGGGCATATAATACTTGTCATAGGACTAGTTAGGCGTCTCAAATGTGCTTTTGCGTGAATGACACGTTAATGTAGCATAAGCTACCTTAATGGGTCGTAACGGGTCGTAAGCACTTAGGATAGATTCCGATTTAGAATGTAGGCTTTGTTAAACCATATCACATGAGTTCCAATACTCATTTGGTTTACGAGACCTCGTTCTACCCGATCTTCCGATTTAAGTGTCGATTTATTAACTAGCAATTCGATTACTATGTGCTATTTGATTTCCTTGGTTTGCCCAAGCTTTGTTAAGTTCAATTAGTCGAGGATATCTTTGCACTTCAATGTGAGTACACAGTTCCCCTATTTTACTGTTTTCAATTGTTTTGGGGTGATTCATACGTGTTAAACGATTTCGATGCTTTCAACGATGATTTCAAAAACGAATGTTATGGTTTATATTAAACAATAACGATTTTGATAATGTGAACGAACTTGTTGGACGTATTTACATAACGAATGACATTCATTAATTTTGGCTGAACTGACTAGTATTAGGTTATGGTACCATAGGATCTGACAAATCCCGTTATCAGACTGCACCCATGGTTATGTATGGGGGTTATGTGGGTAACGGCTGAACCGTTAATTGTTAACTTACCCTTTGGTGGTTTGTTAATACGAGTTGAACGATGGACGAGTTACGAAGGTTTGAATGTTATTAGCGAGATGACCAAAAGTAGTTTTCACAATTATAACGAGAACGATTTTGAACGACTGAACGATTGAACGAGAATGTTTTGAAACGATTGAACGATTTGGACTATTTGAATGATTTAAACGAGTTAAACAAGTTGAACAAACGATTGGTTTTTGGTTAGTGTTTAGATAACGGGACGGGTTTAATGTGATAAAAGCATGGTAGATACGCCGCTGGTACTTCTTATATATAAGTGCTTTTATCATATTACATTCCGCGGCGTTATTTATTTCACTTGGACGAACGATTTTAAAATGATGTCACACAACGATGTTTACTAAATAATATAAACCATACGAGTTTTACTACGAGATGATTTACAATTTAGTTTACTTAAACAAATGTTTTGGGTTAATATTCATGGCTACGAGATTTTATAATCTATAACCAACTTGTTTTGAGTTGGTTAATCATGTTGTAATACTATGTACTTTTCAAAACAAGTTTTCAACTATTGACTCTTGTATTCTAATGAGGTATTGCAATATGCAAACGAGCCATGAATCCGACACTCTCACAAAACCTATGTGCTCGCCGACATTTCTTTGCTGACTTATTTTTACATATGTTTCAGGTGTTGATTGAATGATGTTTATTGCTAGGATGCATGCTCACTTAGGACTGGACGAGGCCTTAGTGAATTAATAACGATGATAGACTATGTTTAACTTGTTTGTTTAAATTTCAAGACAATGTAAATGTTTAACAATTCAATAAGACGAAACTTTTTGAATCCATGGTTGTGAAACAATAATTCTGCCACTCCACTCCCCGACGTTTCCGCCTCGGTTTCGTTGTTTTAACGCGGTCGTGGTGTGACAGAAGAGCTGGTATCAGAGCCAATGGTTATAGGGAATTAGGTTATTAGGAATGCTTTGACCCAGACTATAACTTTTCTAGGACCCTAACGCGACTTTACTTGCGTTTAGATTCTAAAACAATACCGTCACCTATCTTTAGGTGATAACCACAACGAGAACATAATAACAAATCCGCTTTGAAAATCAATCATCTATTCTTGGATGATTGATTATAAGGTTTTGAACCCTCTAAGTTTTCAAAATCTCGTCAAAGTTTGTGTCTTATAATGTGAACACGTGCAATCGGGAAGGGTGGGTGCCTGTATCCTGAGTTTTTTGTCTATGGCTAGAGTGTTCGTACAAATCCACATAATCAGACCAGTCACTCTTACCTGGGAATTCTTGGGATGAGTGTCCACTTATAGGCTAAAGCATGTCTTCGCGATACATTATTATGACCCATTTACTTTGATTAGTCACTGTGTGTCGTTTGTTTGCTTTGTGGTATGAACGAATAACCACCATCCATGCTTTTTGTCGATATTGGTATCATCTCGTTTTTCATCTTATCATCTCACTCGTTTTCTCTCATGTTCCCTCTTTTAGAATGCCTCCTCGATGCGACAATCAGTTACCTAATGCCGAACTGGCAGCAATCATTGCGCAGCAAATGGCTGCTGCACTCCCAAACATTATTGCTCAAGTTAACCAAGCCAACAACAACAATATTGCTCCATGCAACTTTAAGAGTTTCAATTCGGCTAAACCACTCAAGTTTAGTGGTTCTGAGGGAGCAACTGGGCTCCTACAGTGGTTTGAGATCATTGAGAGTACCTTTCATCATGTTCAGTGTCCTGATAATCGCAAAGTCGAGTTTACTTCTTGTGTGTTTCAAAAGAGGGCTCTTACTTGGTGGAATGGATTAATGAGAGACCGTGGTGCTGATGTTGCTTTAGCACAGACCTGGGCAGAGCTTAGGGCTTTAATGATGAGGGAATTCTGTCCTCGTCACGAACAGAGGGCGTTAGAAAGGGAGTTTGATGATTTGAAACAGGATAGTGGTGAACATCGGGCTTATACCGACAGGTACGAGGAACTGAGTTTGTTATGTCCTACAATGGTTACCCTACTCGAGAAAGCTATCGAAAGGTATGTCGATGGTTTACCTGACCCCATGCAAGACATCGTCACTGGTAGCAACCCTACCACAGTTCGTCAGGCAATCGAGTTGGCTGCGACTTTGACTGAGTCGCAAATCAGAAAGCGTAAGCTTCACAGGAAAGGCGACAAGGATAAGAAACAATCGTCTGATAAGGGTGAGAACAAGAAGGGTAAGAAATCTGGTTCTTCGAAAAGCTCAAGGAAGCGCAAGGCTTCCCAGAACTTTGCAGTCACTGCACAGAATGTTCAGAACCCACCAGCACAACCTCTTGTGAAGAAACAGTATGTTGGAACTGCAGCTCACTGCAATTGGTGCAATGGTCATCATGCGACCCAACAGGCTTGTAAACAGTGTACTACTTGTGGTAAACTTGGGCATCTGGCCAACATTTGTCGTTTGGGGTCAGAATCAAGCTGCTCAGATTCCAACACAAGTTCAAGGGATTGCTGCTAGATTCCCACCTGGTTCGTGTTACAACTGCGGAGAGATGGGTCATGTCCGAGGCTTGCAAATCCAAATGCGAATGTGAATCCCGCTCGTGGATGAGCATACAATCTGAATGTAAACGAGGCAAGGGCTGACAATGAGGTTGTTAATGGTATGTTCCTTGTTAATCATCAACCTGCATCTGTTCTTTTCGATTCTGGTGCCGATAAAAGTTTTGTTTCGTTATCTTTTGAGCCTTTGCTTGCGATACCTAGAACTAAACTGAGGAAACCCTTATCTGTTGAAGTTGCTACTGGCAAATCGATTGTACTCGATTCTGTTATTCATGATTGTCAGTTGAACCTTGATAACCATCTTTTTCCTATTGACCTCACACCGATGCAACTTGGGAGTTTTGATATCATCGTGGGGATGGATTGGTTAACCAAACATCATGCTGAGGTGGTTTGTTTCGATAAGATTGTTCGTATTCCTCTTTCATCTGGCGATATCCTAGAGGTTCGTGGCGAGAAACCATCTGGTGGTTTGAAACTCATGTCATGTACGAAAGCCCAAAGTTATTTACGAAAAGGATATGTGGCTTTTCTGGCACATGTCACAAAGGAGAAAGGCAAGAGCAAGTGTATTCAAGATATTCTGATTATTCACGATTATCCAGAGGTGTTTCCTGATGAACTGCCTGGTTTGCCTCCAGTTCGTCAAGTCAAGTTTCATATTGATCATGTACCCAATGCTAACCTGATTGCGAAAGCACCTTATCATCTTGCACCGTCTGAGATGCAAGAACTATCGAAACAGCTTCAAGAGTTATCTGATAAAGGATTCATCCGACCGAGTTATTCACCTTGGGGCGCTCCAGTCTTGTTTGTGAAAAAGAAAGATGGGTCTTTTCGAATGTGTATCGATTATCGTGAGCTTAATAAGCTTACCATCAATAATCGATATCCCCTACCATGAATCGATGATCTCTTTGATCAGCTGCAAGGTGGTACATGTTTTTCCAAGATCGATCTGCGTTCTGGATATCATCAGCTTCGTATACTCGAAGAAGATATTCCCAAAACTGCATTCCGCACGAGATATGGGCACTACGAGTTCACAGTCATGCCTTTTGGTTTAACGAATGCCCCAACTATTTTCATGGACTTAGGTTCTGTTTGTTTTTGCTTAAAATGTCTGTAAAGAGCTTATGTCTGCGGGCGGGCAGACATAAGCCCTTGAAGACTGTTTGTTAAAAAAAAGAAGATCTTAAAATAGCTTTTAATAGCTTTAAAAAAAAGCTATGTATAATAGCTTCGTGAATCAGATCAGATCTTCACACAGACACCTACCCTTCTTCTTCTTCCTCTTCTCCCCTACCACCGCCACCACCTCTCCTCCCACATCACCTCCACCTCCCCTGCCAACACCACCTCCACCTCCACCTCCGCCACCACCTCCACCTGCCACCACATCTCGGCCACCACCTCCTACATCTCAGCCACCACATCTCCACCACCACTTCCTACATCTTAGCCACCACCATCGTCAAAACCCACCACCACCAAACCCATCAATTTAGGGAGACCGTAGAGAGAGAGAGAGATCGGTGAGAGAGAGAGAGAGAGAGATCGGTGAGAGAGAGAGAGACCGTAGAGAGGGAGAGAGATCAGTGAGAGAGAGAGAGATCGGTGAGAGAGAGAGAGACCGTAGAGAGAGAGAGGCGGTGGTGTGATGGCGGAGGTGGTGCGGTGGTGGTGGTGGTTGTAGAGAGAGAGAGTTTGTAGAGAGAGAGAGCAGGGAGAGAACTGTTGTGTGTGTGTGTTGTGTGTGTGAAGTTGATTTTGAAGAAAAAACAAACCCTCTTTTTCTTGCAGACTATAGACATTTGGTCCACATCTTCTCTTGCAGATGCCTGCAGATGTGGTCCGCAGACTACAGACATTTTACATCTGAAAAAACAAACAACACATTAATGAATAGGGTTTGTAAACCTTATTTAGACAAGTTCATCATTATGTTCATTGACGATATTCTTGTTTATTCGAAGTCTCAAGCCGATCACGAACAACACCTTCGTCTGACACTGGAACTCCTAAAGAAGGAACAACTTTTTGCTAAATTCTCCAAGTGTGAATTATGGCTTAAAGAAGTTCAGTTTTTGGGTCATATAGTCAACGAGAAGGGTATTCATGTGGATCCATCCAAAATTGTTGCAATTAAGGATTGGAATATACCTACAACACCTACAGAAGTTCGTTCTTTTCTTGGTCTTGTTGGGTATTATTGACGATTTATTTCGAACTTCTCGAAGATCGTGGTTCCACTCACTGCTTTGACTCAAAAGAATAAGCCTTTTGAGTGGGGACCTAAACAAGAAGAAGCATTCCAAACGCTGAAACGAAAACTCTGTGATGCTCCTGTGTTATCATTGCCCAATGGAAACGATGATTTCGTTGTTTATTGTGACGCATCAAATCTAGGCCTTGGTTGTGTTCTCATGCAATGAGGCAAAGTCATAGCATATGCGTCAAGACAGCTGAAAGTTCACGAGAAGAACTACACGACTCATGATCTTGAGTTGGGTGCTGTGGTTTTTGCTCTCAAAATCTGGAGACACTATCTTTATGGTACAAAGTGTGTGGTTTTCACAGACCACAAAAGTCTCCAGCACATTCTTAATCAGAAGGAGCTGAACATGAGACAACGACGCCGGGTTGAGTTATTAAACGATTACGACTGCGAAATTCGCTACCATCCTGGTAAGGCGAATGTCGTAGCCGATGCGCTAAGTCGAAAGGAACGAGTCAAGATTAATTTTGTTCGCACTCTATCTGATATTCAAACTCGTGTCTCTCAAGCTCAACAATCTTGTGTTACACCAAATTTGATGGGTAAGGAATTACCACGTCAACTAGAGCTTAAACTCAAAACGAAGGACGATGGGTTACTCTATTTCAAGGATCGTTTGTGGATTTCGAAACACGATGATCTTCGCACTTTAGTGATGGACGAATCTCATAAGTCTCGATATTCTATCCACCCTGATGCTGACAAAATGTACAAGGATCTTCGTACTCAGTACTGGTGGCCTGGTATGAAGAGGGATATTGCCTTATATGTATCAAAATGCCTAACTTGTCTCAAAGTCAAGGCTGAAGATCAACGACCATCTGGTTTGCTTGTACAACCAGAGATACCGGTATGGAAGTGGGAGAACATTGCTATGGATCTCATCACTAAGCTACCGCGTACATCTAGAGGTCACGATGCTATTTGAGTTGTTATCGATCGATTAACGAAGTCAGCTCATTTTATACCGATTCGCGAGGATCTATCCGCTGATAAACTTGCCAAGATTTATGTTGATGAGATTGTATCTTGACATGGTGTTCCTTTGGATATCATATCTGATCGTGATGCTCGATTTTCATCTCATTTTTGGAAGACCATGCAATCTGCTATGGGAACCCAACTAAATCTAAGCACTACTTATCATCCCCAAACAGATGGACAATCCGAGAGGACGATACAAAGTTTGGAGGATATGCTTAGAGCATGCGTGATAGACTTTGGTGGTAATTGGGATTCTCATCTTTTGTTGATCGAGTTCTCTTACAATAATAGTTATCATGCTAGCATCAATATGGCACCGTTCGAAGCTTTATACGGTCGAAAATGTCATTCACCTGTCTGTTGGAATGAGATCGGTGAAGCTCAGCTTGCTGGACCTGAGCTCATTCTAGAAACAACGGACAAAATCAAGAAAATTCACGATAATCTTGTGACAGCTAGAAGCCGTCAAAAGAGTTACGCGGATATGCGACGCAAGCCCTTGGAATTTCAAGTTGGCGACCATGTCCTACTCAAGGTGTCACCTTGGAAGGGAGTGGTGAGATTTGGAAAGAAAGGAAAAGTTGCACCACGATATGTTGGACAATTTAAGATTGTTGAAAGAATTGGAAAGGTTGCCTATCGACTTGAGCTACCTCCTGAACTTGGGAATATTCACCCAACATTCCATGTGTCCAATTTACGAAAGTGTTTAGCTGATACTAATCTTCACATTCCACTTGACGAAATTCAAGTTGATGAAACGACGCACTTTGTCGAGAAACCTGTGGAGATAATGGACCGTGCAGTCAAACAGTTGAAGAACAAGCGAATACCATTGGTCAAAGTTCACTCGGAGTCCAAGTGTGGCCCAGAGTTTACATGGGAACGTGAGGACCAAATGAAAGCGAAATATCCACATTTGTTTTCACAAGTTTCCTCTAGTTAAAATTTCGGGACGAAATTTTCTAAAGTAGGGGAGACTGTGACAACTGTGCTCTGTAAACGATGTACGATGTAAAACAATATCAATTATCAATAAAACAATGTGATTTAGTGTTATTATGTGTGTGTTTGTGTTTGATGATTTTACGATTTGATTCGAGTTCGATTTCAAGCTTTAAATCGCTTTCTGGAAAGTTATACGCAAACTGATGCGTAAACGTAATCAGTTTAACGCGACAAACACTCCAGAATTGTGACATAGGCTTAACATACCTTAAATAACCTTTACATAACTTAGAAATAAGTTTCGGATGGTTGGGCGTGTCGAAAACAAGTTTATTCGATCGCAGGGACTATTTGTGTCAAACTGCGAAACTATGCCGATTTGTATAGTAATGAACATTTCAGAACATATCCGGACATCCAAACATTTTTGTAATCATTAAAATATTTTATTTTTGTGATTGGAATGCAAAAATACCATTCGTCGCGCAATTTGGGGCGTACACGCGTTCGTTACGATTTCCGTCGTAATTAACCGAACAACGTGACCGTACGACCAAAAGAACCAACATCCATAACATTTTTGAACATATTTCATGTTCCCTATGTTTTAACATCATTGTGGAGCTTGAAAATGGGCTTGATGGGTGTTAGAGGTGCCGAAACGCGACAAAACAAGGTGCAGGGGCTAAACTGTCAATATGTGAAAGTTGCTGGTCTGCAAGGTCGTTACGGACCGTATGCTTAGGACCTTATGGTCCGTAAGCTTACTCCAGCACAACAGATTTTAGAAATTTCCATTCCAGCTGTTACAACCTGATTTAATCGTTGTTTTTGCACTCTATGTGTCACACCCCCAGAATCCACAAGCGGAGTATTACCGCAGGAGGCGTGACTGACCAGGATCCAGCCACCAATCATATTGAACAATGCGTTAAAGTAAATATAAAACTAACCACAATATAATTGGTGTCCAAAAGAAATTAACCAAGTTCAAGTTATTAGCGGAAGCATAAAGTTTAAAACCGAAACATAAGTTCAAAAGTTCAAATGTTTAACATGGAACTCAACAGTCCATGTCCCACAACGACCCTGTCCACCTGTGCAAGCTCCATCTAAGCACCTAACAACCTGCAAGACATATAGTAACGAATCAACAACAAAGTTGAGCGAGTTCACAGTTGGGTGTTCGTTTTAAATAGTTTCAAAAACATAGGTTTCCTTTAGCTGGCTTACTTGTCGTGGGGGTTACCCCATAGTTTTAAACATGATTAACCCTTCCCTTTTAACTCTGGCTCCCAGTCGTGGGGGCTACCCCATGTATATCCCACTAGACCCGTTACCATATCGACTACTGACTGAAGTAAGTTGGTGCCCTAGCGTCAATGTCTATCATCATTGACATGCCATAGTCCATTAGTCCACGCCCGTCCTGTGACAACAGCCACTTTCTCGTAATTTACGTACATTTAAAGCAATGAATTACATTATACAAATATGTGTTTTGAATATCCGAATTTCTTGATTACATGATACACATCTTAGAACACTCATTTATGATGCACATTATTCGTTTCTATTGGTTATATTTGAAACAGTTTAAAACAATGCATCGAAACAACTAGAGTAGTACCTAGTGAACTAGCGTGCTGACGAAAACTCCGGATCCGTAGAAACCATCTAAATTACATCTTTAGGACTCAGACGAAAGTCCAACATCAAATATACATTAAACCCTATATGGAAATACAAGGGTTTGGTTTAATACTTTCCCGATGTCCGATAACACTAAAAACTGCCGAAAAGCACTAAAAGCGACAATTTCAACACTTTTCCGCAGAAATTATGCAGAAATCAGCTTTCTAATATTTTTTAAGACATGTAAAAATGTTATTAAACATATAATTCAGATGAGGATACTTTCGGGTATCATCCGAACCAATAACTACATCAATTCATACAAGTTACACAACTTAGCGTTCAAATAACGTCTAACCGAAACAATTCGAAACGAATATCCGAACAATGTCGGATCTTTTTTTTAGTGACCATCTAATATTATTTAGATCATATTAGACTAGTAATGGTCACTTAACACCTTCTTAACACATTTATACACTTGAAACATTTAAACACCAAAACACCTAAACTTTGCTAAAAGTTTCTAACACTTTAAACACTTAATAACAATTCAAGACCCCCCCCCCCCCATGTTGTTGTGAACGATTTTAAAGGGGTCCCACACCCTAATTTTTTTTGTTAAATATCTAGATATTTTATTAGTTTGCAAGTGGATTATGTTGGTGAATTATTACAACACTTACTCACTAAGTAAACTAGCTCCTTACACTCATTTTTTTTCATCTTTTATTACTTTCACTAAAACTCTCTCATCATCTTCATCCATCTTACCAAGAACACCAAAAACCCACTTCACTTTAGTCTTTTATTTGTTGATCAAAATGGATTTCCATGGAAAATAAGAAGATCTAAAGCACTTACAAGTAAAAGGACACTTTTTCATCCATCCAAGAACCTTCAATCATCAAGATCATCATCTTCTTTGGTTCTTAATCATCTTCTAAGATCATCCCTAGCCAAGTGCTAGAAGTAAGCTTCAAGATCTATTTTTTTCTAACTTATATTATGTTTATGATTGTTATTATAACTAATAAATAACTAAATAATCATACATAATAAACATGAAAAATACAAAGAAGCAAAAATAATAATCATGATATATTTATGTTGGTTTATATTGTGATCTAAGACTTGTTATATGCATATTTGATCTTGTTATGATGATTATGATATAAATAAATTGTTAGAGGATGTTTTAAAAATATGATCTAACAATTATACATATTTATGTTAAAGGGTTTTTAACATAAAGGTTTAAAGGGATGATCATAACATTTGATCTTGTGAAAGTATTTGAGGTTTTTCACTAAAAACAATACTTTTACAAGATTATAAAAAGTAACATACAACTTGAGATTTTTATAAAAGTTGTTAAAACTAGAATTAAACTTGGTTTTTGAACTAGTTAGCATATGTTATGATCATGTATAAAATCCTACATGATTTTGAGATCATCTTAATGAGGTTATGTTATAAATCTCATGTGTTTTTGTGTAGAAATTATATGAGGTAATTGTTGTTGATTTTAAAAGAAAATCATATGTTTTGATAACATGGCAAAGTTCATATTTCGAAGGAACTATGGCTATTTTTTTTCCTTAGAAATCACATGTTAGAAAAATTGTCGTTTTTAACAAAGTCTTTACAAGATTAGAAAGTTGGTCTTTCTAAACATAAAAATTGACATAAATATATATTTTGGTAAAATATATATTTAGTGAACATATCAAGTATGTGCTATGTGTTTATTATTTGTATTAGTTATATATAAAAGTTAGAGACTTGATAACAATGACACAAATAAATACAAGACATACTTACAACTAAAGACTTACAAGAATACATATAGACACACTTGAAAACAACTTACGGACATTCCGAGCTTTCGGACACAACTTATGGTCAAAACGGACGACGGGCGAATCTATAAACATATCGCCATTCCGAGGAATTACTACGACGTATAGACGATCTTTCGACGCGGACACAAAAATTACATTACCATTAACAAAATTCGGACATTTTGAAACTTATAAAAACTATTATGTTTTTATTAACTAAAAAGTATACTTAGTGATTTTTATAAAAATGTTTTTATAAAAATGAAAGACTTATACTTTCAAATGGGCTATTTTATACAAATGGGCTTA
Source organism: Helianthus tuberosus (assembly GCA_030545235.1). Taxonomy (NCBI): domain Eukaryota; kingdom Viridiplantae; phylum Streptophyta; class Magnoliopsida; order Asterales; family Asteraceae; genus Helianthus; species Helianthus tuberosus. Next base: position 124,890,952 of record CM060351.1, on the reverse strand, counting down.
CACCTCTTAATGGGCTATTTTATACAAATGGGCTTACACTTCTTAATGGACTATTTTATACAAATGGGCTTACACTTCTTAATGGGCTTATCTTCATAATGGGCTTAACATAAATACATGGGCTAAGCCCAATATCAAAAACTCATGGGCTAAGCCCAATACCAAACATATGGGCCAAGGCCCAATAACATTAAGCCCAACACTATTTAAGCCCAACACTATTGAGGCCCAACACTATTTAGGCCCAACACTATTTGGGCCCAATAACATGAATTCTTGGGCTAAGCCCAATGACATATAATTGATAAACATTACAATTATACAATTTACTTATACAAGACACGAAACCAAGAAGACAAGACCCGATGATACAACTCACGATATACAAGAATATGTATTTGGAGAAATATATACACTAAACAGTTATCAGTTAATACATCTAATACACTGTTCAATGAATAACAAAGACATACAGGTCTTAACACATATTCAAGACACATGACTTATACTCAAGTCATTTATAAAGACCGAAGTGTCTAACAAATAAAGAACATTTGTAGGTCGCAACATTGTTCAAGACGACCACACGCGAGATCATAATTACTTCTATTCACGGACGCGATTCTGTGAGTTCATGTCCCCTATTCATTTAAATGTTTTACAACTTTACAACTATCGGGGAAAATACATGTTCAACGTATGTTAAAGTTAGGGAATGAAACACCTTAGATCATGTGCGAATTAGGGTTATACATCTAAGCACCATTAATCCAGTTTGGACCTAGGTACAAGTGGTTAGATCTAATGGGTATTAGCGAGCCCCACTCTTGGTCGTGGACCCATACAGAAGAGTGCGTTTGTGTCCCAGTCGATAGTAGTCGACATAAAATCGTCTAGGTTTGGATTGCTTCCTAATTCGTCACACATATTAATGTCCTCGCGAAACATTAATGATCAACGATTTCATTGACGCTTTACATACTACATCATTACATACAGATACATTTTATACAACTCACATTTTATGGATACAGTTTATACAACTCACATTTTATGGATACAGTTTATACAACTCACATTTTACAGATACATTTTATACAACTCACATTTTACAGATACATCTCATACAACTAAACTGCATGAACTCGCTCAACTTTTGTTGATGTTTTCAAACTTACATGTATTTCAGGGAATTAGTGGACCAATGCAACGATTTCAGTTCAAGGAAAACAAGTATCAATACTCCATGCCAACTATTGAAGGGTTTGCCTGTTATATACCGCCTCTTTGCGGTGATATAGTGGTCAAAGTCTTGACATTTTAAGACTTATATTTTGATGTATAAAACGATGACAACATATTTTCATTTGATGGATTGTAACGAATGCATTTAACTTATGTTGCGTTCTTTTTAAACAATTATGACAATGGCATTGGAGCTTGTTTTTATTCATTTAGTATGTTCACTTATATTGTTATGCAATGAGAACCGATCAGATCACACCTCGCGCTTCCGCTACGAGCGGGTGTGACACGTCCTCTATGGCACGGTGTGAGGCTTGTCAAACCTAATAGCGCTATTTAACTAATGACCCGCTCGCCATTGGTCTAGTAACAATGTTATCACCCTTCAATAAAGAGGATGTAGTACGTGTCCCATATAATGAGATCTCACAGGTTCCAAATGTTGTCACCCTTCCGTTAAGAGGGTGTAGTACGTGTTCCAGACCAGGAGATCACACAGTTTCCATTTTAATCCTTTACCCATTCCCAACCACCGGAATTCCCATGCCTTGTAGGAAGTGTGAACTCACCTTAGGTTAGCTCGGCAGATACACAAAAGGTCAATCGAGCTGCTATTGGTCAACCACGTCCTAACATGGTTACCATACAAGTCAGGTCTAGGTTCAAATAGTGCACGTAAGTTTGCACATAAGCTAGCAAGTCACGGACACATAACGATCATGGCATACACATAGATCACATTAACAGTCAAGTACACACATAGGATCCAACTTGTGTGACTCACAATGGGTTGTGCGATCTAACAACATACCCGGCCCAGTAACATGCAACCCACATCTTGTGCGGCCTAAACAACTAAACAAACATTTAACTTGTGCGATTGGGTTTTAGGCTGCTCGGCCCAAGAACATCACCTAACCTAATACATTGTGTGTGGCCCAATATCTTGTGCGATCGGCACCAGCTTGTGTGATCCACAGTATGTTGTGCGATCATGCAGTATTGTGCTGTACCTAGTGTTTTAACAGTTGTACCCTAACATATCCGAGCTTGTGCGATTCACTTGTGCGACTGAGCTCTTGTGCGATCAGAAAGCTTGTGCGACTGCTGTTGTGTGATCAGTTATGGAATCTCTAAATTTAAGGCAATCGGTTACATTCTTTATCAAGATAGACACATTATATTATCAGTTTACACATTATCAGTGCTTATACAAGATAGACACATTATATTATCAATTTACACATCATAAAAAGTTTACAAGTTCAACATATACAAATTCAACTTATGCAAGATAGAAATCCTTGTTAGATAGGATTTCATGTGATTATATATATATATGATTTATTTATATATGTTTTGTACAAAATATTTTGCCAAGGACAAAATACCTTCGACTTCAAACTCTATTATTATTCTTTACTCACACGATGAAAATATCGACCTCAAGTCTACTGTGGAGCTTATGGCGAACATGATTCCTAAGTGAAATCTTAAACTTAATTCCGTAAAATATGGTTGCTTCTCGCGAATGCTGAGATGCCTGACCATGATAAATGACGACGAGGCGGAGGTGGTAACCTTGGACAACAACTCCATTAGTGGGACGAGATCCCTGTGACTCATACTAATCAAGGTTGATATACTCTTGTCCCTACAAGGAAGATGAAGTACTCATCTTGAAGGTGCCCCTTCAGTTGTTATTGTTACAGATTCTTTCCATTTCTATTCCATCTAACGCTGTGCTGTTTTGTGAGTAATGAAAACGGACGTTGACACGTGATCTATCACGAAGGTCCCTCCTATGTTGAAGGTATATAGACAATAGTGTCCCCCCCTCTGACTGATCGGCTGTTTTGTACGAGAGAACGCTAGGGTGACCATGCAAGGCAATTTATTATTACGGAGGCCTACGTAATAACAACTTGTAGTGCATGGGAATTCTGGTGGACTCTGCGGGCCAAGCTAATGATCACTATTCGTTCAAAATTCTTAAGTTATTACTTGAGATTCAATTTTTCTTATCCATTAGGACACGAACTGAGGTGGTTAGTATAACACCATACAATACAATACAATACAATACAATACAGGAAGACGACACGTATTTGTTCACACCTAACATTCGATCTATATCACGATTCAGTTAAGACTAGTCATTTAAACAAACAAAACTTGTTATCCACTCATGGAGGATTTTCCTCAACATTCTCGAAATTCTTGAACATGGGTTGGTTCCATGGTGTCTATGACACTTTACCCTACTTTACCTTACCTTACTTTATCATATTCCACCTTATCATATTTATTGGAAGTGATACAATAAATTCCGTCGTTTGACATTTGTCTTTTTCCAAGGGATGGTATGGCATGCGCCATGCTGCAACTCCCTCATTACATTCTATTCTACATTTTTGGAGATTCTAATAATCTTGCTAGAGCTCGTGAAACTCAAGCACTATTACCATAATTGTCACATGGACAAGTAAGACAAAGGATTTTCTCTACTTAGGATGATCGAGGTCCATAGAGTAGGGAATACATATTATATGGACGGAGACCACTGGTTGGTTTCCCCTCCTCAACGAATTATTTTTTTTTCTTCTTTCTCTTCTTCTTTTTCCATTTAAACATATGACCAATACACGCAAGAGGCATTACACCTTTTGGTTTTGGTTATCCACATTATCATTTATTCAAACATGTATGCACAATATGGTCTTGAGGTTTCCATGACCGATTGATTGCATTCTTCATTCTTGGGCACATGATAGACTTTATTTATCCAAATACATGTCTAGATTCTTTTAATAGGGTGTATTAAAAAGATCATGGCGCCAAAAGAATCAATTGTTTAAGTTAAAAGTTATGTGTTGAAAACCATTGCTTTTACACAAGACATGTTTTATACATGACATTGTTACTCAAGACATTGTTATACATGTCATTTGACGTTGGTATACACAAGACATTTTTGGTGGTTATTTGTAAGTGATGAGACGTGTGTAATATGATAAAAGCATGGTGGATACGCCGCTGGTACTTCCTATATATAAGTGCTTATATTATATTGCATATCGTGGTGTTATTTAAATCTCTTCGACAAAGACAAGACATGACATTTTGCATAAGACGCGACATCTTCTACACAAGACATAATATTCTATTTCAAGACATGATATATTTATACACTACATTTCTATTGGTTATTTATTTAACCATACATCATTCTTTTATATCATCTGATTTTCATATCTATTTTCATATGATTTTATAAAAGAACTCGATCATAACTGGAGCCAATATTGTTGGTTACACTTGATGCTTTCACGATATCTCAAGGGTTGTTTCCATACTACGTAACACCCGAATTCAAACACCCTGAGTGTTACATTTTGGGTTTAGCCTCGGAGATCCGAAGCATGACCGCATCATCCCTCCCTACCTCGATCACTCAAACAATAACTCTCGCCATGAGAAAAATGAAGGCAATTGCTGCCATAAACGATTTTGGCACCAGGATGTATGCTGGTAACTTGCCGAAATCCTAAATGTGACAAGTGAGACGTTCATCATGAGGGCAATTGCAAAAGCACCAAGAGTAGCAGTGTGCTGATACCGGGCGCAAAACAAAGGCTAGTAAGACGATAATACTTAAGAACGGATCTAGCTAGTGAATAAGTGTGTGTGTGGCTAGAACTATGAATACTCCACAAAATCCCAATGAAGTCATGAGTACGTACACTCTACGATCATCATGTACCAATTCTTTTAATACCAACACCGAGCTTAGCTATTGTCTTTAAATGTTAAGCATATACTCGAATTAGAGTCATGTTGGACACACATTACTATATCAACTTAGCTAATGGGAAATTAGCTGACTCTTGTCAAATCATAAAGGGCCACTGTTACGTATCCTATCAATCAACATTTCACATCCATATTATTTGATACCATTGCCGATTTTTAGCTTTATCGCAACATTTCACATGCATAGTTTCATGGCTAGTGACGGGATTGTCCTAGCTACAAATAGGGATTGGGTTATCCTACATCTAAACACAGGGATTGGATTGTTCTCTACATTTGTACAGTGAAGTCCTTACTACATAGAATTCAAAAGGTACTTGGCCTAGAGTCAAGTAAGCTAGACGTCTCCTCATTCTATAGAATTGGCAAACGGTAAACTAGCCGAGTCAGGAGCAGAAATTTCATATCGATCTCGTACCCATTGAGTTGGGTATTTTAGACGTAGTGGTTGGCATGGATTGGCTATCCAATAATCGAGCCGAAGTCTTCTGTCATGAGAAGATCATTCGCTTACCACTACCGAACGAAGAGACACTTGTTATCCATGGAGAGAAGCGCAACACATCATTGCGGACCATAAATTGCATGAAGCCACAAAAGTGCTTACGGAAAGGTTGTATTGCCTTTCTAGCGCTTGTTGTCGACAAGAAGGCCGATGGGCCTCAGATGACAGATATTCCTGTGGTAAAAGAATTCCCTGAAGTCTTTCCTGAAGACTTGCCAGGACTACCACCATATCGACAAGTCGAGTTTCACATCGACTTGGTAACGGGAGCCACACCAATAGCCAGATCTTCATATCGGTTAGTACCTTCTGAACCTTGTAGTTGACCGAATAAGGATGCTGTGAGTTCATAACCCCCACTCTTTACCATTATACATCTTTATAAAGGTTTTGGGTGTAACAACTGTGCTTGTAATAACTATGAACAGTTCTATTATCAATAAAACAATGTTATTTGATCCTAATGTTTGTTTGATTGTGTTTTACATTTTTCATGTTTTGACTTTTGTTCAATTCCAAACTCTACATCACTTTCTGGAGAGTTATACGCAAACTAGTGCGTAAACGTACTCAGTTTAATGCGAGAAATACTCCAGAACATCAACATATACTCAACATACCTTAAATAACCTTTACATAACTTAGAAATAAGTTTTGAAGGCTTTGGTATGGCAAAAACAAGTTAATTCGCTTACAGGGACTAAATATGACAAACTGCGAAAGTATGCCAATTTGAACTGTAACGAACATTCCGGAACATAACCATAAGTTAAACACACCTTAAATATCCTTTACATAGCTTAGAAATAGGCTTTGAGGGGTTCGGTGTGCTAAAATAAACTTTTGGGTCATTCAGGGACTAAAAGTGTCAAAAAGTGCACAAGTTTGCATTTTCGCGCATAACTTACGTTCTGAATACATCCGGACATCCAAAAATTTATGTGAACATGACTATATTATATTTTAGTGTTCGCCATAAGAAAAATCCATTCGTCGCGTCATTTGGATCGTTTTTCGCGCTTATGCGTATTCCGTCGTAATTAACCGAACATCGCGACCGTACGGCCAAACGAACCGACATCCGAGATAATTTTTGAGCATGTTTTAAGTTCCCTATACTTTAACTTCATTTTAGAGCTTTTAAATGGGGTTAACGGGCCTTAAACGTGTCAAAAATGACCTTATTACATAACAGGGACCAAAAGTGTAAATCTGCCAAAGTTAAGCCCTACGATGCGTATGGTGTTTATACCCTACGATGCGTATGGGGTCTTCTGACCAGATGCAGAGTTTTTAACAGCCTGTTTGCAGCTGTTTGATCCTCCTCCACATGTTCTAAGTTGCTTAGTCATTAGATAAGGATCATATTTAGCTTCCATAACCTTTCAACAAGTGTACGGATGTGATCGAATCACGGTTTCCATGAAACGATCTCAACGGTTCACCGAAAACTATATATACTTCATGCCTTTCATTGTTTTAAAGCACTAGAATCTGATTAATTGTGTTCTAAGTTGAAACCTTTGTTTCATACCTGAACTATATTGATCTAGATTAGCATTCGGGGACCCTTCGTAAGTATTCTTTCGTTCTTTTCCTTATATTACTGCTTTTCGAGTCAGAAAGTCAAACTTTGTTTGACTTTCAGCGTTGACCAGTAATGGTCAATGCGAAGTTCGTTTGAACTTCGCAACGTGATTGTAATCACGATGGTCATAGTCCCTTGGGACTATGCCTACTGATTACCACGTTGTCTAGGGTCGTAGGGTAAGCGATCTAATAAATCGCTTATACCTCGAACCCGACCCAGTTTGGGCGATCATTAGGATCCGACCAAATACATTAGGTGACCATAGTAGGTAGGGAATAACCTTCCGAGGTTATACCCTATGGTCACATCGTTTAAGTAGTTGTATGATAGGTAGTTTATATGCCTTAGGTAAATTACCAGAATACCCTTTTCATGTATAATTGGTAATTAAGCATATGTAACCTAAACCTTTGTCACATAACTGATTATGTAACATGTTTAGGCATATAACACTTGTCATAGGGCTAGTTAGGCGGTCCGAACGCGTTTCACGCGAACGACGCGTTAAAGTAGCATAAGCTACCTAAACGGGTCGTAATGGGTCATAAACATTTATGTTAGGTTTCATTTAGTATATAGGCTTTGTTAAACCAAATGACACGAGTCTCTACACTCGTTTGGTTTACAAACCCTCATGCTACCCGATCTTCCGATTTAGGTCCGGTTTATTAACATAGTTACCTATATTAGGTGCCGTTTGATTCCGAGATCTATAGCATTACTTGGTGGTTATCTTTTGACAACTGAGCAATCTCAAGTGAGTACATAGACCCCTCTTTTACTGTTTTCCAAACTGTTTTGGGGTGAAACACATGTGCCTACTTGTTACTTTAATGCTTTCTGTTTTCACATCATATACATGCTATGTTCATTAGTACATTATAGTACATGATTTCATTACATCTTATGCTAGGTGTGCCCATTGTGTGCATTACTTAGTACATTGTTTTACATTACATTTCATGCTAGGTGTGCCCATTGTGTGCATTACTTAGTACATTGTTTTACATTACATTTCATGCTAGGTGTGCCCATTGTGTTCATTACTTAGTACATTGTTTTACATTACATTTCATGCTAGGTGTGCCCATTGTGTGCATTACTTAGTACATCGTTTTACATTACATTTCACGCTATGTATGTTCATTTGATTACATACTTAGTGCATCGTTTTCACATGCTTACATTTTGTTATGACATTTGGTTTGTTTAACATGGAACAATACATTCATTAACATTGATCATGCCATTCGTTAGTAGGTAGTGGTACCATAGGAATTGACAACTCCCGTTCCGGACATCCTGGGTATGGGGATGAAAGGAATGACCGAATTCGATATACATAACTCAGATGAACCTTTAATCTGTTTAAGGGTTTATCACCACAGTCTCAAGGCTTGGATGTATGCATTTTAACAATACCGCATAAATGTTTGTATCAGTATAGCATGCATTTGTTACACAAAACATAACTTTGATTTAAACTATGTTTTACTTCAATACCTTGTTTTTGTGCATTTTACATATGGTTTAGTTGATATATATATTTCACTACCATACATGACATTTAGGTTACACATTACATGATCTACATTGAACATAAACATTTTGACATTGATATACACATTTGGTGGTTTACATTGGACATAGACATTTTTATATGGTTTACACAATAACACTTGACAATTGGTTTGTACATGAACAAGTTACATTGGTGGTTGTTTGGGTAAGTGATTTGAGTAACGATACGTGTGTAATATGATACAAACATGGTGGATACGCCGCTGGTACTTCCTATATATAAGTGTTTGTATAATATTACATAGCGTAACGTTATTTAAATCATTTCAGTTTGATACATATAACATTTTATACAAATAACATACTTTTCATAAGACATTGTTTTACAAAACAATTTATCTTATACAACTCATTTTACATGGTTATTCATTTAACCTTACATTTACTTATACATATCAACTGATCTTATCGTTTTTCAAATGATTTACAAGACAAAGCAAATTACAAGGTTCATGACTAAACATTTTCTCAAATACAAGTCATGAATCCTATTTTTCACAAACCAATGTATCTCACAGGCATGTTTATGCTGACGTACCTATTTTCACATGTGTTTTCAGGTGCTTTTCCGTAGGATGATGATCATGACACTAGGGCGGACCTGTGCCTTAGAGACTTAAAATGAAGCTAGACTATGTTTAATTATGTTATAAACTCTTTTGTTTACTGTTCAAGACAATGTAACACCCTTGTTTGATAAATAAAATACAACTTTGTATGCCATGGTTATGAAACAATTTATTCTGTTACGACACGCCCCGATGTTTCCGCCGCGATTTGTTGTTTTACGCGGTCGGGGTGTGACAGAAGAGTTGGTATCAGAGCCAATGGTTATAGGGAACTAGGTTATTAGTAATGCTTTGACCTAGACTATAACTTTTCTAGGACCCTAACACAAGTTATCTTGTGTTTAGATCTTAAAACATGTACATCACCTATCCTTAGGTGATTATCAAAACAAGAACCAAATTTTCCGAAACGATTTTTGAAAAACAATCTTCTATTTTTGAATGATTTATTACAAGGTTTTGAACCCTCTATTGTAAGGTTTTGAACCCTCTGTTATATGGTTTTGAACCCTTTTCAGTTTGGTTTTTGGCCTTGTGCCTTCAAATTTTCAAAATCCCGTCAAACGTTTTGGGTTTTAAATAATGTGAACATGTGCAAACTGGAAGGGTGAATGCCTGTATTCTGGGTTTTCTGTCTAGGCAAGCACTTCGTATATATCTCATCAGACGCGAGACCAGTTGTGCTTACCTGGGAATTCTTGGGATGAGTGTTCACTTATAGGCGAGCATGTCTTCATTATACATTATTTTTGACCCATTTACTTTGATTAGTCACTGTGTGTCGTTTGTTTGCTTGGTAATGCGGACGAATGACCACCATCTTTGCTTTTGTTGATTTTGTTTCATCTCATTCTCTTCATCCAATCATCTCACTCGTTTCCTTTCATGTTTTCCTCTTTTAGAATGCCTCCTCGACGCGACAATCTGATTGCGACTGCCGAACTGGCAGAAATTATTGCGGAGCAAATGGCTGCTCAATTTCCAAATCTCTTTGCTCAATGGAACCAAGCCAACAATAACAACAATGTTCCATGCAAATACAAGGATTTTAACCAGGCTAAACCACTCAAGTTTAGTGGTTCTGAAGGAGCAATTGGGCTTCTTCAGTGGTTCGAAAGCATTGAGAATACTTTTCGCCACGTGCAGTGCCCGGATAATCGTAAGGTCGAGTTCTCCTCAAGCGTGTTTCAGAAGAGGGCTCTTACATGGTGGAATGGGGTAATGAGAGACCGAGGTGCGGAAGTTGCTCTCGCACAGACATGGGCTGAACTGAGAGCCCTTATGATGAGGGAATTCTGTCCTCGCCATGAACAGCGAGCGTTGGAGAAAGAGTTTGATGTTTTGAAGCAAGATAGTGGTGAGCACAGGGCTTATACTAATCGGTTTGAAGAGTTGAGTTTGCTTTGCCCGACTATGGTTACCCCACTCGACAAGGCTATCGAGAGATACATCGACGACCTTCCTGACTCGGTACAAGACATTCTTACTGGTAGTGAACCTGCCACACTCCGTCAGGCGATCGAGTTATCGGCGACACTGACTGAGTCGCAGATTAGAAAGGGAAAGTTACACAGGAAGGGTGACAAGGGCAAGAAACAGTCGGCTGACAAGGGTGATAGCAAGAAAGGTCAAAACTTGAATGGAAAGAACTCTGGTTCTTCGGAGAGGTCAAGGAAGCGTAAGGCTTCCCAAAATTTTGCTATCACTGCCCAAGCTAATCAGGCAGCTCTCAACCAACCCGCACAACCGCCAGCAAAGAAACCCTATACAGGGAATGCACCTTTGTGCAATAGATGCAAGAGTCACCATCAGCCGCAACATCAGTGCCGTTTCTATACTAGCTGTGGGAAGTCAGGTCATCTTACCGATGTTTGTCGGTTTGCTCAGAATCGCGCAGTTCAAAACCCGGCTCAACAAGTTGCACAGCCTCCTGCTCAGCAACAGGGTCAAGCTGCACGACCACAATACCCACCTGGTGCTTGTTACAATTGTGGGGATCTGACCCACTACAGAAACCGGTGCCCAAGGCTAGCCAACCAGAACCAGAACCAGAATCAGGCTCCGGCTCGAGGCCGAGTCTTTAACATGAATGCCCAAGAGGCGCAGGCGGATGATAATGTGGTGAACGGTACGTTCTTTATTAATAATCAGCCTGCATATGTTCTTTTCGATTCCGGTGCCGATAAGAGTTTCGTGTCTTTGTCTTTTGAGCAAATGCTTCGAGTGTCTAGAACGAAACTAGGAAAACCTTTGACAGTAGAGGTTGCTAGTGGTGAACCCATTATTCTTGATTCTGTTCTTCGCAACTGCCAGTTGAATCTTAACGACCATCTTTTTCCTATTGACCTCGCGCCTATGCAACTTGGAAGCTTCGACGTTATTGTGGGAATGGATTGGTTATCCCAGCATCACGCAGAGATAGTTTGTTCTGAGAAGATTGTTCGTGTGCCGCTTTCGACAGGCGAGATCCTGCAGGTTCAAGGTGAGAAGCCTACCGGTGGTCTCAAACTCATGTCTTGTTTTAAAGCTCGGAAGTATTTGCAGAAGAACTATGTGGCTTTTTAGCACATGTTACAGAAGATAAAGGAAAGGGTAAGTCTATTTCAGATATTCCTGTCGTGCGGGATTATTCTGAAGTATTCCCTGAAGATTTACCTGGTCTACCTCCAGCACGCCAAGTCGAGTTCCGCATTGATCTCGTACCTGGTGCAAATCCCATTGCTAGAGCTCCATATCGTCTTGCACCATCTGAGATGCAAGAGTTGTCTAAACAGCTTCAGGAGCTCTCTGACAAAGGTTTTATACGTCCTAGTTTTTCACCTTGGGGTGCTCCCGTTCTTTTTGTCAAGAAGAAGGATGGATCCTTTAGGATGTGTATCGATTATCGTGAGCTTAACAAGCTTACCATCAAGAATCGATATCCCTTACCTCGCATAGACGACCTCTTTGATCAGTTACAAGGTGCTTCTTATTTTTCGAAGATTGATCTACGTTCCGGATATCATCAACTTCGTGTGCAAGAAGAAGACATTCCGAAGACAGCGTTCCGTACTCGTTATGGGCATTATGAGTTCACAGTCATGCCATTCGGTTTGACTAATGCTCCTGCTGTTTTCATGGACTTAATGAATAGGGTCTGCAAACCTTATTTGGATCAGTTCGTCATTGTTTTTATTGATGACATCTTGATTTACTCTAAGACGCAAGCTGACCACGAGCAACATCTTCGTCTTACCCTTGAACTCCTAAAGAAAGAGCAACTTTTCGCCAAATTCTCCAAGTGCGAATTTTGGCTTAAAGAAGTTCAATTTTTGGGGCATGTTATCAACGAACGAGGTATTCATGTAGATCCCTCCAAGATCAGTGCGATTAAGGATTGGGATACACCTTCTACTCCTACTGAAGTTCGTTCTTTTCTTGGTCTAGCGGGTTATTACCGCCGCTTCATAGAAAACTTCTCAAAGATTGCAGTACCTCTAACTGCTCTAACTCAGAAGAAAATGCCCTTTTATTGGGGATACAAACAAGAGGAAGCTTTTCAACACCTGAAGCAGAAGCTTTGCGATGCGCCTGTTCTATCATTGCCTGAGGGTGATGATGATTTTGTTGTGTATTGTGATGCATCGAAATTGGGTCTTGGCTGTGTTCTTATGCAAAGGAACAAAGTCATAGCTTATGCATCGAGGCAGTTGAAGATACATGAGAAGAACTACACCACTCATGATCTTGAGTTGGGTGCAGTTGTCTTTGCTCTCAAGATCTGGAGACACTATTTGTACGGTACAAAATGTGTGGTTTTCACTGACCACAAAAGTCTTCAGCATATCTTCAACCAGAAAGAACTCAACATGAGACAGCGACGTTGGGTTGAGCTTTTAAACGACTATGACTGCGAAATTCGCTACCATCCTTGTAAGGCGAATGGCGTAGCTGATGCATTAAGTCGTAAGGAATGTACTAAGCTTCATTGTGTACGTGTTCAATCTGTTATTCAAGCTCGATCCGATATTCAAGCACGCATTTCTCAAGCTCAACAATCTTGTGTTTCACAAGGATTGATGGATAAGGAATTTCCTTATCACATAACACCTGCTCTGGAACTGAAGGACAATGGATCATATTACTTCATGGACCGTTTGTGGGTCCCAAGCCAGGATGATCTTCGTACCTTGCTTATGGATGAAGCCCATAAGTCTCGTTATTCTATTCATCCGGGCTCATATAAAATGTATAAGGATCTTCGTATTCACTATTGGTGGCCTGGTATGAAGAAAGACATTGCCTTATACGTATCCAAATGCCTTACTTGTCTTAAGGTTAAGGCTGAACATCAGCGTCCTTCTGGTTTATTAGAGCAACCAGAGATCCCAGTTTGGAAATGGGAAAACATTACTATGGATCTTGTTACCAAACTCCCGCGCACAAAGAAAGGTCATGATGCCATCTGGGTAGTCGTTGATCGTCTTACAAAGTCAGCACATTTCTTGCCAATCCGTGAGGATTTTCCTGCTGACAGACTTGCACAAATCTATGTGGATGAAATTGTAGCTCGACATGGTGTTCCTTTGAACATCATTTCTGACAGAGATGCTCGTTTCACTTCTCATTTTTGGAGAACCATGCAATCTGCTATGGGGACCCAACTTAATCTGAGCACAGCTTATCATCCGCAAACGGATGGTCAATCTGAGAGAACAATCCAGACTCTGGAGGATATGCTAAGAGCTTGTGTGATCGATTTTGGTGGTAGCTGGGATTCACATCTTAAATTGATTGAATTCTCCTACAACAACAGTTATCACACTAGCATCAAAATGGCTCCTTTCGAGGCTCTCTATGGTCGAAAATGTCGTTCACCAGTCTGCTGGAATGAGATTGGCGAGGCTCAACTTACTGGACCTGCCCTCATTTTAGAGACAACTGACAAGGTCAAGAAAGTTCGTGATAACCTTCAGGCAGCTAGAAGCCGTCAGAAGATTTACGCGGACCCAAAATGCAAAGCCTTGGAATTCCAAGTGGGTGATCGAGTATTACTTAAGGTCTCACCTTGGAAAGGTGTGATCAGATTTGGAAAGAAAGGAAAACTTGCACCTAGATACGTTGGACCATTCAAGATCGTCGAAAGAATCGGAAGGGTAGCCTACAGACTTGAGTTACCTCCTGAACTTGGAAATGTTCATCCAACTTTTCACGTGTCCAATCTCAAGAAGTGTTCAGCTGATGAGAACTTCTCCATACCGCTTGACGAAATTCGTGTTGGTAAAACACTGAAATTTGTTGAGAAACCAGTGGAAATCATGGAACGTGAAGTCAAGTGGCTTAAACGCAAGCGCATTCCTATGGTCAAAGTTCGCTGGGAAGCTAAACGTGGACCTGAGTTTACTTGGGAACGCGAAGATCAAATGAAGGCGAAATATCCACATCTTTTTCCACGAGTTTCCTCTAAATAAATTTCGGGACGAAATTTCGACAAGTAGGGGAGACTGTAACAACTGTGCTTGTAATAACTATGAACAGTTCTATTATCAATAAAACAATGTTATTTGATCCTAATGTTTGTTTGATTGTGTTTTACATTTTTCATGTTTTGACTTTTGTTCAATTCCAAACTCTACATCACTTTCTGGAGAGTTATACGCAAACTAGTGCGTAAACGTATCCAGTTTAATGCGAGAAATACCCCGGAACATCAACATATACTCAACATACCTTAAATAACCTTTACATAACTTAGAAATAAGTTTTGAAGGCTTTGGTATGGCAAAAACAAGTTAATTCGCTTACAGGGACTAAATATGACAAACTGCGAAAGTATGCCAATTTGAACTGTAACGAACATTCCGGAACATAACCATAAGTTAAACACATCTTAAATATCCTTTACATAGCTTAGAAATAGGCTTTGAGGGGTTCGGTGTGCTAAAATAAACTTTTGGGTCATTCAGGGACTAAAAGTGTCAAAAAGTGCACAAGTTTGCATTTTCGCGCATAACTTACGTTCTGAATACATCCGGACATCCAAAAATTTATGTGAACATGACTATATTATATTTTAGTGTTCGCCATAAGAAAAATCCATTCGTCGCGTCATTTGGATCGTTTTTCGCGCTTATGCGTATTCCGTCGTAATTAACCGAACATCGCGACCGTACGGCCAAACGAACCGACATCCGAGATAATTTTTGAGCATGTTTTAAGTTCCCTATACTTTAACTTCATTTTAGAGCTTTGAAATGGGGTTAACGGGCCTTAAACGTGTCAAAAATGACCTTATTACATAACAGGGACCAAAAGTGTAAATCTGCCAAAGTTAAGCCCTACGATGCGTATGGTGTTTATACCCTACGATGTGTATGGGGTCTTCTGACCAGATGCAGAGTTTTTAACAGCCTGTTTGCAGCTGTTTGATCCTCCTCCACATGTTCTAAGTTGCTTAGTCATTAGATAAGGATCATATTTAGCTTCCATAACCTTTCAACAAGTGTACGGATGTGATCGAATCACGGTTTCCATGAAACGATCTCAACGGTTCACCGAAAACTATATATACCCCATGCCTTTCATTGTTTTAAAGCACTAGAATCTGATTAATTGTGTTCTAAGTTGAAACCTTTGTTTCATACCTGAACTATATTGATCTAGATTAGCATTCGGGGACCCTTCGTAAGTATTCTTTCGTTCTTTTCCTTATTTTACTGCTTTTCGAGTCAGAAAGTCAAACTTTGTTTGACTTTCAGCGTTGACCAGTAATGGTCAATGCGAAGTTCGTTTGAACTTCGCAACGTGATTGTAATCACGATGGTCATAGTCCCTTGGGACTATGCCTACTGATTACCACGTTGTCTAGGGTCGTAGGGTAAGCGATCTAATAAATCGCTTATACCTCGAACCCGACCCAGTTTGGGCGATCATTAGGATCCGACCAAATACATTAGGTGACCATAGTAGGTAGGGAATAACCTTCCGAGGTTATACCCTATGGTCACATCGTTTAAGTAGTTGTATGATAGGTAGTTTATATGCCTTAGGTAAATTACCAGAATACCCTTTTCATGTATAATTGGTAATTAAGCATATGTAACCTAAACCTTTGTCACATAACTGATTATGTAACATGTTTAGGCATATAACACTTGTCATAGGGCTAGTTAGGCGGTCCGAACGCGTTTCACGCGAACGACGCGTTAAAGTAGCATAAGCTACCTAAACGGGTCGTAATGGGTCATAAACATTTATGTTAGGTTTCATTTAGTATATAGGCTTTGTTAAACCAAATGATACGAGTCTCTACACTCGTTTGGTTTACAAACCCTCATGCTACCCGATCTTCCGATTTAGGTCCGGTTTATTAACATAGTTACCTATATTAGGTGCCGTTTGATTCCGAGATCTATAGCATTACTTGGTGGTTATCTTTTGACAACTGAGCAATCTCAAGTGAGTACATAGACCCCTCTTTTACTGTTTTCCAAACTGTTTTGGGGTGAAACACATGTGCCTACTTGTTACTTTAATGCTTTCTGTTTTCACATCATATACATGCTATGTTCATTAGTACATTATAGTACATGATTTCATTACATCTTATGCTAGGTGTGCCCATTGTGTGCATTACTTAGTACATTGTTTTACATTACTTTTCATGCTAGGTGTGCCCATTGTGTGCATTACTTAGTACATTGTTTTACATTACATTTCATGCTAGGTGTGCCCATTGTGTGCATTACTTAGTACATTGTTTTACATTACATTTCATGCTAGGTGTGCCCATTGTGTGCATTACTTAGTACATCGTTTTACATTACATTTCACGCTATGTATGTTCATTTGATTACATACTTAGTGCATCGTTTTCACATGCTTACATTTTGTTATGACATTTGGTTTGTTTAACATGGAACAATACATTCATTAACATTGATCATGCCATTCGTTAGTAGGTAGTGGTACCATAGGAATTGACAACTCCCGTTCCGGACATCCTGGGTATGGGGATGAAAGGAATGACCGAATTCGATATACATAACTCAGATGAACCTTTAATCTGTTTAAGGGTTTATCACCACAGTCTCAAGGCTTGGATGTATGCATTTTAACAATACCGCATAAATGTTTGTATTAGTATAGCATGCATTTGTTACACAAAACATAACTTTGATTTAAACTATGTTTTACTTCAATACCTTGTTTTTGTGCATTTTACATATGGTTTAGTTGATATATATATTTCACTACCATACATGACATTTTGGTTACACATTACATGATCTACATTGAACATAAACATTTTGACATTGATATACACATTTGGTGGTTTACATTGGACATAGACATTTTTATATGGTTTACACAATAACACTTGACAATTGGTTTGTACATGAACAAGTTACATTGGTGGTTGTTTGGGTAAGTGATTTGAGTAACGATACGTGTGTAATATGATACAAACATGGTGGATACGCCGCTGGTACTTCCTATATATAAGTGTTTGTATAATATTACATAGCGTAACGTTATTTAAATCATTTCAGTTTGATACATATAACATTTTATACAAATAACATACTTTTCATAAGACATTGTTTTACAAAACAATTTATCTTATACAACTCATTTTACATGGTTATTCATTTAACCTTACATTTACTTATACATATCAACTGATCTTATCGTTTTTCAAATGATTTACAAGACAAAGCAAATTACAAGGTTCATGACTAAACATTTTCTCAAATACAAGTCATGAATCCTATTTTTCACAAACCTATGTATCTCACAGGCATGTTTATGCTGACGTACCTATTTTCACATGTGTTTTCAGGTGCTTTTCCGTAGGATGATGATCATGACACTAGGGCGGACCTGTGCCTTAGAGACTTAAAATGAAGCTAGACTATGTTTAATTATGTTATAAACTCTTTTGTTTACTGTTCAAGACAATGTAACACCCTTGTTTGATAAATAAAATACAACTTTGTATGCCATGGTTATGAAACAATTTATTCTGTTACGACACGCCCCGATGTTTCCGCCGCGATTTGTTGTTTTACGCGGTCGGGGTGTGACATTAGGGGTGCAAAGACATGCAAGTTTTACAAAAGTGCACAACATTTCGATGAATGAAAATTCATATTTCTAAACCATGTTACAAATGAATTTCTAACTAACTCAAATGGTTTATGAAAGATTCTAGCTTCTACTCCAAGATAGACTTACGATCGGAGTATCATCAGTTATGAATTCATGAGGAAAGCATACCGAAAATGGCTTTTAAAACTCGTCATAGTTATTACGAGTTTCTCGATTATGCCTTTTGGTTTAACGAAAGCAACAGTGATCTTCATGAAATTAATGAATCGCGTGTGCAAGCCGTATCTCGACAAATTCGTCATAGTATTCATTGACGACATTTGATATACTCACGATCGGCAGATGAGCACGAACAACATTTGAGAACCATTTCGGAACTACTCAAGAAGGAGAAACTATACGCGAAATTTTCCAAGTGCGAATTTTGGATTCGCGAAGTACAATTCCTCAGGCGTGTAGTGAACGAGAAAGGCATTCAAGTAGACCCAGCTAAGATTGAAGCAAATGAGAATTGGGAGGTGCCCAAGACTCCAACTGGAGTCCGACAAATTTTGGGATTAGCGTGATATCATCGGAGATCTGTTGAGATTTTTTTTGTAATTACTCAATTGCTAACCTCCCTCACACATAAAGACAATAAATCCGTCCCAATCGAAAAACAAGATATAGCATTACAACTTATTCTTAAGATTGGTGCATAGCATTTTACAATCTTATCATTACCCGACGGTACTGAAGACTTTGTTGTATACTGTGATGCTTCGCATCATGGATTGGGTTGCGTACCCATGCAACGTGAAAAAGTTATCGTGTACACGTCACGCCAACTAACAGTTCACGAGAAAAAAACTATACCACTCACGAACTAGAGTTAGGCGTGGTGGTATTCGCTTTAAAAATATGGCGACATTATTTATATGGTACTCAATGCATTATTTTTCACGGATCATAAAAGTCTTCAACACATATTCAACCAAAAAGAATTAAAATATGCGTCAACGATGTTGGTTGAATTGTTGAAAGACTATGATTGTGAAATAAAGTACCATTTGGGCAAGGCGAACGTTGTAGCTAACGCCTTGAGCCGCAAGGAGCGAGTTAGAATACTGAGAGTTCAAGCATTAGAGAAGATGATTCACAAGCGCTCAAGGAAGAGCATATTCAACCAGAAACACTTCGAGGCATGAAGGAACAATTAGTGCCGAAAGAAGATGGAACTTTATACCTTATGGGTTGAAATTAGGTTCCATTCTTTGGCGGCCTTCGAGATGATATTTGGAG
The DNA here is from genome assembly GCA_030545235.1 of Helianthus tuberosus. Taxonomy (NCBI): domain Eukaryota; kingdom Viridiplantae; phylum Streptophyta; class Magnoliopsida; order Asterales; family Asteraceae; genus Helianthus; species Helianthus tuberosus. The sequence continues at coordinate 124,871,277 of CM060351.1, read as the reverse complement.
GAAGCACATAGGCCTAAGTATTGAAAGAATACTATTGGTGGCCTAACCTCAAAAGTAATATCACGACTTATGTCGGAGAATGCTTGACTTATGCGAAAATCAAAGCCGAATATTAAAATCCCTCGGGATTGGTACAACAACCCGAGATTCCCGTTTAAAAATGGGAACAAATATCGATGTACTTCATTACGAAGTTACCCAGGACCTCAAGAGGTCACGACATGATATGGGTAATCATCGATAGATTGACAAAGTCCGCACACTTCTAACCGACTCGGGAGAAGGATAGTACTGAGAAACTAGTGGAACTCTATCTCAAAGAAATAGTGGCTCGTCATGGAGTGCCTATTTCAATCATTTCGGACCGAGACGGTTGTTTTGTTTCAAGAATTTGGAAATCATTTCAACAGGCCTTTGGATATCATTTGAATTTAAGTACGTCCTTTTATCCACAAACTGACGGCCAGAGCGAACGGACAAGCCAAACACTCGAAGATATGCTTCGCGCATGTGTTATGGATTTAGACGGCAATTGGGATACTCATCTACCTTTAGTTGAGTTTTCCTACAATAACAGCTACCATACTAGTATACAAGCTGCACCGTTTGAAGCTCTATATGGTCGAAAGTGTCGCTCTCCGCTATGTTGGGCGGAAACAGGCGATAGTCAATTAATTGGCCCGGAACTAGTCCAAGAGACTACGGATAAATTTTTTCAGACCCGAGACCGTATCAAGGCGGCTCGCGATCGACAAGAGAGCTACGCAGATAAAAGACGAAAACCATTATCTTTCGAGGTTGGAGACAAAGTCTTGTTGAAAGTCTCGCCTTGGAAAGGCGTAGCGAGGTTCGGTAAACGTGGAAAGCTTAACCCACATTACATTGGACCATTTGAAATCTTAGAAAAGATTGGCATTGTTGCCTACAAGTTGAAGTTACCAGATGAACTTAACAGTATGCACGACACGTTTCATGTGTCAAATCTTAAAAAGAGTCCAACACAAGCAACCGTTATCATTCTATTCACATTGACGACAAACTCCAATTCACTAAAGAACCTGTTGAAGTCATGGACTGTAAAGTCTAGAAATCATGGAGGAGTCGTATAAAATTATTAAAATGTACTTTGGAACTCTCGACACGGACCCGAGTATACTTGGGAACGTGAACATTAAATCAAAGCCAAATACTCTCACCTGTTCGAGTAGTCTCCTGTATAGGATGACTCAGCTTGAATTTCGGGACGAAATTCTCAATAACAGGGGGAGAATGTGACAACAGCCACTTTCTCGTAATTTACGTACATTTAAAGCAATGAATTACATTATACAAATATGTGTTTTGAATATCCGAATTTCTTGATTACATGATATACATCTTAGAACACTCATTTATGATGCACATTATTCGTTTCTATTGGTTATATTTGAAACAGTTTAAAACAATGCATCGAAACAACTAGAGTAGTACCTAGTGAACTAGCGTGCTGACGAAAACTCCGGATCCGTAGAAACCATCTAAATTACATCTTTAGGACTCAGACGAAAGTCCAACATCAAATATACATTAAACCCTATATGGAAATACAAGGGTTTGGTTTAATACTTTCCCGATGTCCGATAACACTAAAAACTGCCGAAAAGCACTAAAAGCGACAATTTCAACACTTTTCCGCAGAAATTCTACAGAAATCAGCTTTCTAATATTTTTTAAGACATGTAAAAATGTTATTAAACATATAATTCAGATGAGGATACTTTCGGGTATCATCCGAACCAATAACTACATCAATTCATACAAGTTACACAACTTAGCGTTCAAATAACGTCTAACCGAAACAATTCGAAACGAATATCCGAACAATGTCGGATCTTTTTTTTAGTGACCATCTAATATTATTTAGATCATATTAGACTAGTAACGGTCACTTAACACCTTCTTAACACATTTATACACTTGAAACATTTAAACACCAAAACACCTAAACTTTGCTAAAAGTTTCTAACACTTTAAACACTTAATAACAATTCAACAATTCAAGACCCCCCCCCCCCCCATGTTGTTGTGAACGATTTTAAAGGGGTCCCACACCCTAATTTTTTTTGTTAAATATCTAGATATTTTATTAGTTTGCAAGTGGATTATGTTGGTGAATTATTACAACACTTACTCACTAAGTAAACTAGCTCCTTACACTCATTTTTTTTCATCTTTTATTACTTTCACTAAAACTCTCTCATCATCTTCATCCATCTTACCAAGAACACCAAAAACCCACTTCACTTTAGTCTTTTATTTGTTGATCAAAATGGATTTCCATGGAAAATAAGAAGATCTAAAGCACTTACAAGTAAAAGGACACTTTTTCATCCATCCAAGAACCTTCAATCATCAAGATCATCATCTTCTTTGGTTCTTAATCATCTTCTAAGATCATCCCTAGCCAAGTGCTAGAAGTAAGCTTCAAGATCTATTTTTTTCTAACTTATATTATGTTTATGATTGTTATTATAACTAATAAATAACTAAATAATCATACATAATAAACATGAAAAATACAAAGAAGCAAAAATAATAATCATGATATATTTATGTTGGTTTATATTGTGATCTAAGACTTGTTATATGCATATTTGATCTTGTTATGATGATTATGATATAAATAAATTGTTAGAGGATGTTTTAAAAATATGATCTAACAATTATACATATTTATGTTAAAGGGTTTTTAACATAAAGGTTTAAAGGGATGATCATAACATTTGATCTTGTGAAAGTATTTGAGGTTTTTCACTAAAAACAATACTTTTACAAGATTATAAAAAGTAACATACAACTTGAGATTTTTATAAAAGTTGTTAAAACTAGAATTAAACTTGGTTTTTGAACTAGTTAGCATATGTTATGATCATGTATAAAATCCTACATGATTTTGAGATCATCTTAATGAGGTTATGTTATAAATCTCATGTGTTTTTGTGTAGAAATTATATGAGGTAATTGTTGTTGATTTTAAAAGAAAATCATATGTTTTGATAACATGGCAAAGTTCATATTTCGAAGGAACTATGGCTATTTTTTTTCCTTAGAAATCACATGTTAGAAAAATTGTCGTTTTTAACAAAGTCTTTACAAGATTAGAAAGTTGGTCTTTCTAAACATAAAAATTGACATAAATATATATTTTGGTAAAATATATATTTAGTGAACATATCAAGTATGTGCTATGTGTTTATTATTTGTATTAGTTATATATAAAAGTTAGAGACTTGATAACAATGACACAAATAAATACAAGACATACTTACAACTAAAGACTTACAAGAATACATATAGACACACTTGAAAACAACTTACGGACATTCCGAGCTTTCGGACACAACTTATGGTCAAAACGGACGACGGGCGAATCTATAAACATATCGCCATTCCGAGGAATTACTACGACGTATAGACGATCTTTCGACGCGGACACAAAAATTACATTACCATTAACAAAATTCGGACATTTTGAAACTTATAAAAACTATTATGTTTTTATTAACTAAAAAGTATACTTAGTGATTTTTATAAAAATGTTTTTATAAAAATGAAAGACTTATACTTTCAAATGGGCTATTTTATACAAATGGGCTTACACCTCTTAATGGGCTATTTTATACAAATGGGCTTACACTTCTTAATGGACTATTTTATACAAATGGGCTTACACTTCTTAATGGGCTTATCTTCATAATGGGCTTAACATAAATACATGGGCTAAGCCCAATATCAAAAACTCATGGGCTAAGCCCAATACCAAACATATGGGCCAAGGCCCAATAACATTAAGCCCAACACTATTTAAGCCCAACACTATTGAGGCCCAACACTATTTAGGCCCAACACTATTTGGGCCCAATAACATGAATTCTTGGGCTAAGCCCAATGACATATAATTGATAAACATTACAATTATACAATTTACTTATACAAGACACGAAACCAAGAAGACAAGAGCCGATGATACAACTCACGATATACAAGAATATGTATTTGGAGAAATATATACACTAAACAGTTATCAGTTAATACATCTAATACACTGTTCAATGAATAACAAAGACATACAGGTCTTAACACATATTCAAGACACAAGACTTATACTCAAGTCATTTATAAAGACCGAAGTGTCTAACAAATAAAGAACATTTGTAGGTCGCAACATTGTTCAAGACGACCACACGCGAGATCATAATTACTTCTATTCACGGACGCGATTCTGTGAGTTCATGTCCCCTATTCATTTAAATGTTTTACAACTTTACAACTATCGGGGAAAATACATGTTCAACGTATGTTAAAGTTAGGGAATGAAACACCTTAGATCATGTGCGAATTAGGGTTATACATCTAAGCACCATTAATCTAGTTTGGACCTAGGTACAAGTGGTTAGATCTAATGGGTATTGGCGAGCCCCACTCTTGGTCGTGGACCCATACAGAAGAGTGCGTTTGTGTCCCAGTCGATAGTAGTCGACATAAAATCGTCTAGGTTTGGATTGCTTCCTAATTCGTCACACATATTAATGTCCTCGCGAAACATTAATGATCAACGATTTCATTGACGCTTTACATACTACATCATTACATACAGATACATTTTATACAACTCACATTTTATGGATACAGTTTATACAACTCACATTTTATGGATACAGTTTATACAACTCACATTTTACAGATACATTTTATACAACTCACATTTTACAGATACATCTCATACAACTAAACTGCATGAACTCGCTCAACTTTTGTTGATGTTTTCAAACTTACATGTATTTCAGGGAATTAGTGGACCAATGCAACGATTTCAGTTCAAGGAAAACAAGTATCAATACTCCATGCCAACTATTGAAGGGTTTGCCTGTTATATACCGCCTCTTTGCGGTGATATAGTGGTCAAAGTCTTGACATTTTAAGACTTATATTTTGATGTATAAAACGATGACAACATATTTTCATTTGATGGATTGTAACGAATGCATTTAACTTATGTTGCGTTCTTTTTAAACAATTATGACAATGGCATTGGAGCTTGTTTTTATTCATTTAGTATGTTCACTTATATTGTTATGCAATGAGAACCGATCATATCACACCTCGCGCTTCCGCTACGAGCGGGTGTGACACGTCCTCTATGGCACGGTGTGAGGCTTGTCAAACCTAATAGCGCTATTTAACTAATGACCCGCTCACCATTGGCCTCGGCGATTAAGTCGATACAAAATGAGGGACTTAATGATAGAGTTTTTGGTCTAGTAACAATGTTATAACCCTTCAATAAAGAGGATGTAGTACGTGTCCCATATAATGAGATCTCACAGGTTCCAAATGTTGTCACCCTTCCGTTAAGAGGGTGTAGTACGTGTTCCAGACCAGGAGATCACACAGTTTCCATTTTAATCCTTTACCCATTACCAACCACCGGAATTCCCATGCCTTGTAGGAAGTGTGAACTCACCTTGGGTTAGCTCGGCAGATACACAAAAGGTCAATCGAGCTGCTATTGGTCAACCACGTCCTAACATGGTTACCATACAAGTCAGGTCTAGGTTCAAATAGTGCACGTAAGTTTGCACATAAGCTAGCAAGTCACGGACACATAACGATCATGGCATACACATAGATCACATTAACAGTCAAGTACACACATAGGATCCAACTTGTGTGACTCACAATGGGTTGTGCGATCTAACAACATACCCGGCTCAGTAACATGCAACCCACATCTTGTGCGGCCTAAACAACTAAACAAACATTTAACTTGTGCGATTGGGTTTTAGGCTGCTCGGCCCAAGAACATCACCTAACCTAATACATTGTGTGTGGCCCAACATCTTGTGCGATCGGCACCAGCTTGTGTGATCCACAGTATGTTGTGCGATCATGCAGTATTGTGCTGTACCTAGTGTTTTAACAGTTGTACCCTAACATATCCGAGCTTGTGCGATTCACTTGTGCGACTGAGCTCTTCTGCGATCAGAAAGCTTGTGCGACTGCTGTTGTGTGATCAGTTATGGAATCTCTAAATTTAAGGCAATCGGTTACATTCTTTATTTAGCACAATCAATTCTAACAGTTTCAAACATTGCATTTATCGATCAAATCAAGGTTTCACCATTAATTCTAATGATCCCTAATTATTCTCTAATCAAGAACAATCACTAACAACTCATCATTCAAAACATCCGATTAAACCATCATCCTTATGAACTCGATTATTATCATGCAAATTCTAGTTCTTGTGTAACATCTAATCAATAATACCAAGCAACAACCACAAATCACAATTCCAATGGTACATACTTGATTCTAATCATACGAAGCATATCAAAATTAAGTCATGCGATTATCATATCCCCCAAGTTCATGCTTTCCATTATATGATTCAAATCATTAAACAAAGACAGTTTCATCATATAAACATCGAACCAAACTTCCTGTTTACAAGTTTATTAGCATATTTTCTAACATGAAACCCTAGTTAATTACATGATAACAAAATTCCAAAGATCATACAACAATAACAAGACACTAACCAGACGTGCGCAATGTGAAGTTGGGGCAAGGAAGATCACGTTGCAAACAGAAGAAGGCTTTGAGTACTAGGAAGTGCTGTCGTCGGACAAGAGGGAGGAGAGGAGAGAACTTAGGGTTTTGTGTGTGTTCTTGAGTTTGCAAATTATGAGAAACCGATCCCACTAATGGGTGTTTGTATGCACATAAGAGGAATGGGCCAATCCCAACTTTGGGATGCCCTTGGCTACGGGTTCGCATAACAAAGGACAATGTGTTCGGCCCAAAAGGGCTTGTGCGATTGGACAGGTGTTGTGCGGTCGAGATTTTTTACACACCAATACTTATAACACAATCACTCATAACATGTAACATTTAACTCATGAACATTCATTAAAACCAACATATCAGATAATCACATAAAGTTCACATACGTTACATCGCAGTACAATAAGAGTTCTGAAATATGAGTTGTCACATCATCCCCAAGTTGAAAGAAATTTCGTCCCGAAATTTAGCACGTAGTCACTGAGGAAGCTAGTTAGGTTGCGTGGTTTCCTGGTTTTCCTGGGGTGTCACATCCTTCCCCCATTGGTTTGGAATTTCGTCCCGAAATTCCACAGTAGATTCAGCCTCTGTAGCGGTTTCATTTTCTCAAACAACTGGGGTTACTTGTGTTTCATTTGGTCATCTCGTTCCCAGGTGAACTCTGGGCCACGACGGGAGTTCCAACGAACTCTAACTATGGGTATACTGGTGCATTTGAGAATCTTGACCTCCCGGTCCAAGACTTCCACTGGTTCCTTGACAAATAACCCATTGTCGATAGAGAGTTCCTTTAAAGGAATTATGAGGGTCTCATCTGACAGACGCTACCTTAGATTTGACACATAAAATACGTTGTGAACTCCACTGAGTTCTTCGGGTGGATCAGCCTATACGCCACATCGCCGATATTATCAGTGATTTTGAAAGGTCCAACATGACGCGGATTAGATTAAGCTTGCCCTGTTAGTCAAAACGAACCACACCTTCCCAATGTGAGACTTTAAGTAGCACTCGATCCCCATATCCTGGAACTCGAGCGGTTTCCTACGCTTATCAGCATAACTTTTCTGACGGTCACTAGCTGCGCCACTCGTTGTCCTATTTTGGGCGATCGTGTCGACGACGAGTTCTGGGCCAGTGATTTGGCTGTCACCCACTTCTGCCCAGCATAAAGGTGACCGGCATTTCCGTCCGTACCAAGCCTCGAACGGAGCAGCCTGGATGCTGGTGTGGTAACTGTTGTTATATGAAAACTCCACCAAAGGTAGATGCCTTTTCCAGCCATTACCAAAGTCGATTACACGTGCTCGAAGCATGTCTTCAAGGGTTTGGATGGTGCGTTCAGACTACCCATCCGTTGCGGATGATATATTGTGCTCCTATCTAGACGCGAGCCAAAGGATTTACGCGTTGCTTGCCACAAATCAGAGGTAAAACATGGATTATGATCAGAATTGATGGAAGCTGGCACCCATCATCCAAATAGTATCGCTTCAGTTAGATGTCTGCTAGAGTAGAGAACTTATCTGTTTCTTTGGTAGCCAGGAAGTGTGCAGATTTTGTTAACCGATCCACTATCATCCAAATAGTATCGCTTCCTCGTTAGGATCTAGGTAAGCCATTAACAAGGTCCATGGAAATTTGCTCCCATTTCCATGTCGGGATCTCTGGTTGTTGAAGTAGGCCTGATGGTTTCTTGTATTCAACCTTGACCCTAGCACAGGTTAAATATTTACTTCCATAAGTCGCTATACTAGCCTTCATGTGGGGCCACCAGTAGAGAGTTCTGAGGTCTTGGTTCATCTTGCCAGAACCAGGATGCACCGAGTAGCGAGACTTGCGTGCTTCGCCCATCACAAGTTCTCATAAGTTTCCAAAGAATGGAATCATGTCACATTCCATGAAATAGTAGGTACTGCCTTCCCTGGGTTTAAGTCGCTTTTCCATGCCCCGCATGGACTTAGCTAAAAGGTTCCCTTCTTCCAATGCTTCAACCTGAGCATTACGGATTTTGGTGAGAAGACTAGAGTGAATAGTGAGCTGTAACGCGCGTACACACTTAGGTTTGGTTTCCTTTCGACTGAGGGCGTCAGCCACACCATTGGCTCTGCCTGGATGGTACTTGATTGCCCATTCGCAATCGTTAAATGGTCGTTGTCGCATGCTTCATTCCTTCTGGTCGAAGTTATGCTGGAGACTCTTGTGATCGGTATAAATGGTGTACTTGGTACCGTCCAAGTAATGTCTCCATATCTTGTGTGCAAACACTACTGCTCCCAACTCCCAGTCGTGAGTAGTGTAGTCCTTTTTGTGAACTTTATGTTGGCGTGATGCGTAATCAATGACTTCCTCATGTTGCATCACCTCACAACCAAGTCCTTGGATTGACGCGTCATAAAATCGTCTGTGCCTTCAGGTAACGAGGGGATAGGTGTGCTACAAAGTTTCAACTTCAGTCATTGAAATGCGGATTCCGGGGCACCACTCCATCGGTAGGTGACACCCTTCTGAGTAAAAACGGTAAGAGGCTGCGCAATCTTCGAGAGATCCTTGGTAAACCTTCTGTAGTATCCTACCAAACCCAAGATTTGCAGGCCAATTCTTGATTGAGTCAACTTTGGGTGGATCAATGTGAATCTCGTCCTCAATAACCACGTGGCTTAAGAAATGTACTTCATGAAACCAAAAGTCGCTTTTCGAAAACTTAGCATAAAGCTGTTCTGTTCGAAGAAGTTCCAAAATGAGTCACGAATGACGCTCGTGTTCCTCTTGACTCTTGGAATAGATCAGGGTGTCGTAAATGATGAATTTGTCCAGGTAAGGCTTTGCACGCTCAGTTCATAAGATCTATGAGAACCGCAGGTGCGTTTGTTAGCCCAAAAGGCATGACCAGGAACTCGTAGTGCCCATAACGAGTCCTGACTGTTGTCTTAGAGATGTCCTCGTCTCGGACTCTCAGCTGATGATAGCCTGATCTCAGGTGGGGCTAATCGATAAGGTGCACGAGTTATAGGCGCTGCTCTAGGAGCTGGCTCGATTTGAAACTCAACCTGACAATGAGGCGGAAGACCAGGTAATTCCTCATGGAATACCTCAGAAAAGTCGTGTACAATCGGGATATCTTCTATCTCCTTACAAGAATCTCAACTCGATGATGAGATAACCAATCCATCCTAATAACGACGTCGAAGCTACCAAGTATGAAAGGGGATAAGGTCGATAGAGAAGGTTTGACCAGTTAAAGCGAGGTTACAACCCTTAACTATGTGTGTGCCCTCAAGACTTTTACCGCTTGCTAGTTCTACAACATGCTTGGTGTTTAAGGGAAATGGGGGTACGCTTAAGCATCTGACTAACTTTTAAGGACACATATCTAGTATCGGTACCCGAATCGAATAAAACAGAAACAAAGAAGTTGTCTAGTAAGAACTTACCCGTTATAACGTTGGGGTCGTTTCTTTCCTCTCCTTGCCCATTCAGGAACTCACGCTTATCAGCCCTGTGGTCATCATTATTGTCTCCATTATTGTTCCCGTTTCCCTGGTTGCTGTTGTCGCGATTCTGCCTCATCTATGGACAGTTCCTCTTGAGGTGGCCTTCAGCTCCACATTGAAAACACCCCTTTGTGACACTTGTGCCTCTGTGACCATGAAACAAATACCAAACCAATGAAATATTGTATTTCATACTTGGGATTTGTATAAATATGTGTATCTTTTGCACATATCAATTCTTGTTCGATTTCAAGCTTTAAATCGCTTTCTGGAAGGTTATACGCGCACTGATGCGTAAATATAACCAGTTTAATGAAACGAACACTCTGGTATAGTAAAATAGTCTTAACATACCTTAAATAACCTTTACATAACTTAGAAATAAGTTTTGGAGGGTTTGGTGTGGCGAAATCAAGTTTATTCGCTTACAGGGACTAATTTCGACAAACTGCGAAAGTATGCCGATTTGTACTGTAATGAACATTCCGGAACATGATCATAAGTTAAAAATACCCTAAATATCCTTTACATAGCTTAGAAATAGGCTTTGAGGGGTTCGGTGTGCTAAAATAAACTTTTTGTTCATTCAGGGACTAAAAGCGTCAAAAAGTGCATAAGTTTGCATTTTCGCTCATATCTTACGTCCTGAATATATCCGGACTTCCAAAAATTTATGTAATAATTAAAATATTTTATTTTAGTGATTGGCATGATAAAATTCCATTCATCGCGTAATTTGGATCGTTTTTGCGTTAATCACGATTTCCGTCGTAATTAACCAAACAACGCAACCGTACGACCAAACGAACCGACATCCGAGATGTTTTTGAGCATATTTTAAGTTCCCTATACTTTAACTTTATTTTAGAGCCTTGAAATGGGGTTAACGGGGCTTAAAAGTGCCAAAAATCAAGTTTTACAATTGTAGGGACCATTTTTGAAATTTCTAACCAGATTCAATGAACCTAGTCCAATTTTGAAGTTTTGATGGTTTTAGCCCATAATTTTTCAAACTATGGGCTGTTATTTAATGGTTTTTATAATACCATGGACTCATATTAGGGGCTCCCATGGTTTTACAAAACAATGGGTGCATGTGTACGGTCCAGATTTAAGCTCGGGAATCGAGGAACGATCCTAACGGTCCTTGAAATCCTATATATACCCATGCCTTTTCATTGTTGCAACACACAAATCTGATCTATTTGCTCTAAGTTGGGGCTTAGCACCTCATACCTGAGCAAGTTGGATCTAGATTTCCATTCTTGGACCCGTTGTAAATCCTCTTTCGTTCTTTTACGCGTTTTTAGCATGAAAGTCAAATTTTGTTTGACTTTCTGCATTGACCAGTTTATGGTCAACACGAAGTTCGTTGAACTTCATAACGTGAGCGTAATCACGATGGTTTTAGTCTCTTATGACTATACCTACTGATTACCACGTTATCTAGGCATAGTGGCGAGTCGTAGTTTCGGCCAAAACGCGTATTCTTACGTATTTTGTAACCAAACTACTTTTAGGTATCAAAACCATTTGTTTTGATACCAAACCTGTTTTCAAACCTCGTTAAGCATGTTTTAACATGTTTAGCTCGTCACTTTAGGTTTAGTGCTTATGTAGGGTCGTAAGGTAAGCGGTCTAAACAACCGCTTATACTTTCGAACCCGACCCGTTTGGTCGATCTTTAGGATCCGACCAAACACATTAGGTGACCATAGTTGCATTGCGAATAACCTTCCGAGGTTATACCTTATGGTCACGTCGTTTAAGTAGTTGTATGATAGGTAGTTTAAATGCCTTAGGTAAATCACCAAAATGCCCATTTTACTCCAAAATTCATTTTAAGCATATGTAACATAATTTTTGATATCTAAACTGATTTGGCAACAATATTAGACATGGTAAGGCATATTTTACTTATCATAGGACTAGTTAGGCGGTCCGAACGCATTTTACACGAACGACGCGTTAAAGTGGCGTAAGCTACCTTAACGAGTCGTAATGGGTCGTAGGCACTTAGGTTAGGTTTCGTTTTAGAATGTAGGTTTTGTTAAACGATATTACATGAGTCCCTACACTCATTTGGTTTACGAAACCTCATTTTATCCGATCCTCCGATTTAGGTCCGTTTATTTACATAGTTACCTATATTAGGTGCCCTTTGATTCCGTGATCCCTCTAGCTTTGCTTGGTTGTTATTCAAGACTTCTAAGCATCCACATGTGAGTACATAGTCCCCTCTTTTACTATTTTCAACTGTTTTGGGGTGGAACACATGTGCCTACTTGTTACTTTCATGCTTTCCATGTTTTCATATCATATACTTGCTACGTTCATTAGTACACTATTAGTACATGATTTCATTATGTTTTGTATGTTCACTTAACATGCTAGCGCAATTGTTTTACATTTTGAACCATTTGTAATCGTTGGATGTATGTGAACCATTTGTAATTGTTGGATGTATGTGAACCAGTTGTAACCATTTGATGTATGTGAACCATTTGTAATCGTTTGATATATGTGAACCATTTGTAACCGTTTGATTTATGTGAACCATTTGTAACTGTTTGAACCATTGGGTTAGGGAAGTGATTAGGTAACGGGGCGGGAGTAATGTGTTAAAAGCATGGTGGATACGCCGCTGGTACTTTCTATATATAAGTGCTTTTAACACATTATATATCGTTGCGTTATCTAGATCACTTGGGTAAACGATTTTGAAACGACATCGCTCAATGATGTTTTTTGAATAATATAAACCATACGAGTTTTATTAACGAGTTTCTATGAGATGTTTTACAATTTGATTTAACAAAACAAATGTTTTGGAGTTAAGAATCATGGCTATGAGATTTTATAAATTATAACCACCTTGATTTGAGTTGGTTAATTACGTCACAATACTATACTTTTCAAAAAAAAGGTTTTTAATTAAGTATTGCAACATGTAAACTAGCCATGGATCCGACACTCATATAAAACCTATGTACTCGCCGGTATTTTTATGCTGACGTATTTTCATATGTGTTTCAGGTACCATAGTTGATGATATTTGTATACGCTCACATAGGAATGGACGAGGCCTTAGTGACTTAATAACAATGAAAGTCTATTTGTTCATGTTTTGTTTCTAATTCCAATGTAATGTAATACATTTAATTCAATAAAACGAAATTGTTTAAATCCATGGTTGTGAAACAATGATTCTATTACAACACTCCCCGACGTTTCCGCCACGTTTTGTTGTTTTACGTGGTCGGGGTGTGACAGAAAAGTTGGTATTAGAGCCAATGGTTATAGGGAATTAGGTTATTAGTAATGCTTTGACCTACACTATAACCTTCCTAGGACCCTAACACGAGTTTACTTGCGTTTAGTCATAAAACAATACCGTTGCCTATCTTTAGGCAGCAACCACAATAAGAACACAAAATTCGAATCTGCTTTGAAAACTAATCATCTGTTCTAGGATGATTTATTATAAGGTTTCGAACCTTCAAAGTTTTCAAATTCTCGTCAAAGTTTAGGGCCACATAATGTGAACACGTGCAAACTGGAAGGGTGGGTGCCTGTACCCTGAGCTTTCTGTCTACGGCTAGAGTGTTCGTACAAATCCACAATATCAGACCAGTCACTCTTACCTGGGAACTCTTGGGGTGAGTATCCACTTATAGGCAAGCATGTCTTCGCGATACATTATGAGGACCTATTTACTTTGATTCAGCCTTTGTGTGTCGTTTGTTTGCTTCGTGGTTCAAACAAATGACCATCACCAATGATTTTTGGTCGGTAATTGTAACATCCTATTCTTACCCAATGCCATTTCATTTGTTTTCTCTCTTGTTTCCCCTTTTTAGAATACCTCCACGACACGAAAATCAGGTACCTATTGAATAACTGGCAGCTGTCATTACTCAGCAAATGACTGCTGCAATCCCGAACATCGTTGCTCAATGTAACCAAGCTCTCAACAACAATAATGCCCCCTGCAACTTCAAGACGTTCAACTCGGCTAAGCCATCAAAGTTTTCTGGGTCTCAAGGAGCGACTGCACTTCTGCAATGGTTCGAGATTCTAGAGAGCACCTTCAGGCATGTTCAATGCCCAAATGAGCGAAAGGTAGAATTCGCATCTAGTGTCTTTAAGAAAAGAGCTTTGACATGGTGGAATGGTGTGATGAGAGATAGGGGTGCTGATGTGGCAATGGCTCAAACGTGGGAAGAGCTTCGAGCTCTGATGATGAAGGAATTCTGTCCTCGTCACGAGATCCGGGCCTTGGAAAGGGAATTCGACGATCTTAAGCAAGATAGCGGTGAGCATCGAGCCTACACGGATCGTTATGAGGAGTTAAGTCTGTTATGCCTGAATATGGTTACGCCTTTGGATAAGGCAATCAAAAAGTACATTGATGGTCTCCCTGACCCAGTACAAGACATTATGACTGGTAGTAACCCCACTACGGTTAGGCAGGCCATTGAGCTATCTGCTACCTTGACTGAATCTCAAATCAGGAAAGGTAAACTTTTCCAAAAAGGTGATAAGAAACCAATCGAGGAATCGAACCCAGAGATGAACAGACTGAATCCTCCAAGAAGTCAAGGAAGCGAAAAGCTTCCCAGAACTTCGTCGTGGTTGCTAACAATGATCAAGCTGCCCCCAACCAACCAGCTCAACCCCCTGCTAGGAAGCCATACAACGGAACTGCACCCTTGTGCAACCAATGTAACCTTCATCATCATGCTAGTGTGAAGTGCCGCAAATGCCAAATTTGTGGACTTATAGGTCATACAGCAAGAGTTTGCCGAGCTGCAGTTGCACCAAATCAAGCTGACAACAATCCTGCTCAAGCTCGTTTTCCACCAGGTTCTTGCTACAATTGTGGCGAGATGGGTCATTTCTGAAGAAATTGCCCAAAGCTTGCTAATACAAATCCAGCACAGGGATGAGCATCTGACCGACTAGAAGACAACACCGTTTAGAAACAATCACGTCTTATGTATTATTTTCTTTTGTTGTCAAGGTCCATGAAATAGTTGTTATCGTTGTTTATAAATAAATCTTTTATTTACATTGCAATGTATTTATGTGGTTGCATGTATAAACAACATATCCCCTATAATACCGACAATCAGGGAATCGTATTCCTTGAAGAACAGACTACCCCTAAAATTCTTCCATTTTATGATCTCTTGCGTTTTCCACGAAAATCCTAAGTACCTGTTTCTTCCAAAGAAACGAAGTACAAGGCGCAAGTTACAACTCTGGACGAATACCCAAAGTACCACTATAAATCCTTAATAGGGTACCTAAGGGTATTTCCGTAAATCCTAAAATTGTTGTGTACCTTAATTCGAATATTACGTTTCTTTGAAAACAAAATCGAATTTTCGGAAGATCATCCTATCTTCATAGATAGATTCTTGAAAATGATTAAAGTGTCAAATGAAATCCACGGATTAGATTCCTGGTGTGCTTTAAATATCCGTGCCCAAAGATAACAAATTAAAGGTCAAATTAAACAAATATGTGATTATGTGCTTATGTGTTCTCTTTTATGTTTTCGTGTGATCCAAGTTTTTGTTATCCAAATCCTCGTAGAATCTTCCATATCTTCGTATAAGGGATTCATAGTAGGATATCCAAAGGTACTACCTTAAATCCTTAATGGGCTTCTACGTAATAGTAAAGACCCTTGGATTATAATGTACTACTCCATAATTAGACCCCTTGAGTGGTCTAGTTAAACAGATTGATCCAAAAATCTGGTTAGGAATATCATGTGATGATATAGCTGAAAAGACTCCTTGGTGGTCTAATTAAAGAGATCATTTGTCGATCTAATTAAAAGGACCCTATGATAGTCTAGTCACACTCATCACAGGTTTGATTTTCTTCCCCTTCACATTACAAAACAAACTGTGCGGACTGTGCAAGGAATTACGTAATTATGGACGCATACATAATTATGGAATTCAGTGCACAGAAACCTCAGCAAGTTTTGTCATGTGTCTAGAGTTGACTCAGTTCATTTCCGTTTTTGAAGAATACCCATTGAGGAAGATGACTCATTCCGTTCATTTTCGTTTCTGAAGAATATCCATCAAGGCAAATGAATATTCTTGATTTTTCCTTCATTTCCGTTTCTGAAGAATACCCATTGAGGAAAATAACTCATTCCGTTCATTTTCGTTTTTGAAGAATATCCATCGAGGGAAATGAATATTCTTGATTTTTCCTTCATTTCCGTTTCTGAAGAATACTCATTGAGGAAAATGACTCATTCCGTTCATTTTCGTTTCTGAAGAATATCCATCGAGGGAAATGAATATTCTTGATTATTCGTTCATTTTCGTTTCTGAAGAATTTCCATCGAGGGAAATGAATATTCTTGATTTTTCCTTCATTTCCGTTTCTGAAGAATACCCATTGAGGAAAATGACTCATTCCGTTCATTTTCGTTTCTGAAGAATATCCATCTAGGGAAATGAATATTCTTGATTTTTCCTTCATTTCCGTTTCTGAAGAATACCCATTGAGGAAAATGACTCATTCTGTTCATTTTCGTTTCTGAAGAATATCCATCGAGGGAAATGAATATTCTTGATTATTCGTTCATTTCCGTTTCTGAAGAATACCCATTGAGGAAAATGACTCATTCCGTTCATTTTCGTTTCTGAAGAATATCCATCGAGTGAAATAAATATTCTTGATTTTTCCTTCATTTCCGTTTCTGAAGAATACCCATTGAGGAAAATGACTCATTCCGTTCATTTTCGTTTCTGAAGAATATCTATCGAGGGAAATAAATATTCTTGATTATTCATTCATTTTCGTTTCTGAAGAATACCCATCGAGGAAAATGACTCATTCCGTTCATTTTCGTTTCTGAAGAATATCCATCGAGGGAAATGAATATCCTTGATTTTTCCTTCATTTTCATTTTTAAAGATTGTCCGTTGAGTTATGCCTTGCATAATCTTTGATGGGTTATTCTACGTAAATAGATAAACACCCTAGATTCCATGCAAGGCAATTATTTAACACAGCGTCACAGACAGACTCCTACGAATAAATTTCGGGACGAAATTTCCTAAAGTAGGGGAGACTGTGACACCTATGCCTCTGCGACCATCAAACAAATACCAAACCAATGAAATATTGTATTTCATACTTGGGATTTGTATAAATATGTGTATCTTTTGCACATATCAATTCTTGTTCGATTTCAAGCTTTAAATCGCTTTCTGGAAGGTTATACGCACACTGATGCGTAAATATAACCAGTTTAATGCAAAAAACACTCCAGAATAGTGAAATAGGCTTAACATACCTTAAATAACCTTTACATAACTTAGAAATAAGTTTTGGATGGTTTGGTGTGGCGAAATCAAGTTTACTCGCTTACAGGGACTAATTTCGACAAACTGCGAAAGTATGCCGATTTGTGCTGTAACGAACATTCTGGAACATGACCATAAGTTAAACATACTCTAAATATCCTTTACATAGCGTAGAAATAGGCTTTGAGGGGTTCGGTGTGCTAAAATAAACTTTTTGGTCATTCAGGGACTAAAAGCATCAAAAAGTGCATAAGTTTGCATTTTCGCGGCTATCTCACGTCCTGAATATATCCGGACATCCAAAAATTTATGTAATAATTAAAATATTTTATTTTAGTGATTGGCATGATAAAATTCCATTCGTCGCGTAATTTGGATTGTTTTTGCGTTCATCACGATTTCCGTCGTAATTAACCGAACAACGCACCCGTACGACCAAACGAACCGACATCCGAGATTTTTTTGAAGATATTTTAAGTTCCCTAAACTTTAAATTTATTTTAGAGCCTTGAAATGGGGTTAACGGGGCTTAAAAGTGGCAAAAATCAAGTTTTACAAGTGCAGGGACCATTTTTGAATTTTCAGACCAGATTCAATGAACCTAGTCCAATTTTGAAGTTTTGATGGTTTTAGCCCATAATTTTGCAAACTATGGGCTGATATTTAATGGTTTTTATAATACCATGGACTCATAGTAGGGTCTCCCATGGTTTTAGAAAACAATGGGTGCATGTGTACGGTCCAGATTTAAGCTCGGGAATCGAGGAACGATCCTAGAAATCCTATATATACCCATGAATTTTCATTGTTGAAACACACAAATTTGATCTATTTGCTCTAAGTTGGGGCTTAGCACCTCATACCTGAGCAAGTTGGATCTAGATTTCCATTCTTGGACCCGTTGTAAGTCCTCTTTCGTTCTTTTACGCGTTTTTAGCATGAAAGTCAAATTTAGTTTGATTTCTGCATTGACCAGTTTATGGTCAACACGAAGTTCGTTGAACTTCATAACGTGAGCGTAATCATGATGGTTTTAGTCTCTTATGACTATACCTACTGATTACCACGTTATCTAGGCATAGTGGCGAGTCGTAGTTTCGGCCAAAATGCGTATTCTTGCGTATTTTGTAACCAGACTACTTTTAGGTATCAAGACCGTTTTTTTATACCAAACTTGTTTTCAAACCTTGGTAAGCATGTTTTAACATGTTTAGCTCGTCACTTTAGGTTTAGTGCTTATGTAGGGTCGTAAGGTAAGCGGTCTAAACAACCGCTTATACTTTCGAACCCGACCCGTTTGGTCGATCTTTAGGATCCGACCAAACACATTAGGTGACCATAGTTGCATAGGGAATAACCTTCCGAGGTTATACCTTATGGTAACGTCCTTTAAGTAGTTGTATGATAGGTAGTTTATATGCCTTAGGTAAATGACCAAAATGCCCATTTTACGCCAAAATTCATTTTAAGCATATGTAACATAATTTTTTATATCTAAACTGATTTGGCAACAATATTAGACATGTTAAGGCATATTTTACTTATCATAGGACTAGTTAGGCGGTCCGAACGCGTTTTACGTGAACGACGCGTTAAAGTGGCGTAAGCTACCTTAACGAGTCGTAATGGGTCGTAAGCACTTAGGTTAGGTTTTGTTTTAGAATGTAGGCTTTGTTAAACCATATTACATGAGTCCCTACACTCATTTGGATTACGAAACCTCATTTTATCAAATCCTCCGATTTAGGTTCGTTTATTTACATAGTTACCTATATTAGGTGCCGTTTGATTCCGTGATCCCTCTAGCTTTGCTTGGTTGTTATTCAAGACTTCTAAGCATCGTCATGTGAGTACATAGACCCCTCTTTTACTGTTTTCAACTGTTTTGGGGTGGAACACATGTGCCTACTTGTTACTTTCAAGCTTTCCATGTTTTCATATCATATACTTGCTATGTTCATTAGTACACTATTAGTACATGATTTCATTATGTTTTGTATGTTCACTTAACATGCTAGCACAATTGTTTTACATTTTGTACCATTTGTAATCGTCGGATGTATGTGAACTATTTGTAATCGTTCGATGTATGTGAACCAGTTGTAACCATTTGATGTATGTGAACCATTTGTAATCGTTTGATGTATGTGAACCATTTGTAACCGTTTGATTTATGTGAACATTTGTAATTGTTTGAACCATTGGGTTAGGGAAGTGATTAGGTAACGGGGCGGGAGTAATGTGTTAAAAGCATGGTGGATACGCCGCTGGTACTTCCTATATATAAGTGCTTTTAACACATTATATATCGTTGCGTTATCTAGATCACTTGGGTAAACGATTTTGAAACGACATCGCTCAATGATGTTTTTTGAATAATATAAACCATACGAGTTTTATTAACGAGTTTCTATGAGATGTTTTACAATTTGATTTAATAAAACAAATGTTTTGGAGTTAAGAATGATGGCTATGAGATTTTATAAATTATAACGAACTTCATTTGAGTTGGTTAATTACGTCGCAATACTATACTTTTCAAAAACAAGGTTTTTAATTAAGTATTACAACATGTAAACTAGCCATGGATCCGACACTCATATAAAACCTATGTACTCGCCGGCATTTTTATGCTGACGTATTTTCACATGTGTTTCAGGTATCATAGTTGATGATATTTGTGTACGCTCACATAGGAATGGACGAGGCCTTAGTTACTTAATAACAATGAAAGTCTATTTGTTCATGTTTTGTTTCTAATTCCAATGTAATGTAATACATTGAATTCAATAAAACGAAATTGTTTAAATCCATGGTTGTGAAACAATGATTCTGTTACAACACTCCCCGACGTTTCCGCCACGTTTTGTTGTTTTACGTGGTCGGGGTGTGACACTTTTTGCTACCCTGTTGCTGCTGCTGCTGGTGGTTCTGTGGAGCTTGATATTGTGGTTGTTGTCAATTCCGGTTTGCAGTATATGGGCTCCTGCAGTCTCTAGCTATATGTCCCGTCTTCTTGCACCGATGGTAACACGATCTCGCACATGACCCGCTGTGGTGCCGTTGACACTTGCGGCATTTCGGCTTATTCCCTAGGTATCCCCACTGATTTTGGTAGTTCAACCCCCACTGTACGAGTTTCTTGTGCGAGTCCTGTTGTATAGATCTAGGACCCTCACCTTGGTGATCACCCCATATATGCTTGCTACTAATAAGGGCATTTGTATTGGAAGAGTTACGCTTGGGCAACTTGCCCTCTTCCACCGCCTGATTGGTGAGTTGGTGCGCCAAACGAACGACTTGCTGGATTGTGGGAAGGTTGGCCGCAATTACAGACCCTTGGATCTCCTGGACTAAGCCTCTGAGGTATAGCTCGATTCGTCTAGAAATGGGTTGTGACAAGTTAGGACATAAGGCAGCCAAGTCGTTGGACCTCTTTGTGTACGCCTCAATCTCTGATCCTTCCATTTTCAAGCCATAATACTCTACTTCAAGTTTCAGAATGTCGTCCTGGTGACAGAATTCCTCCTTGATCAAATCCTTGAAGTCGCTCCATAGGGTGGCGTTCGCGTCCGCCAACCCGAGCATCTGAACTTGTGTGTTCCACCAAGAATACGCTTTCCCTTGTATTGTGCCAGTAGCGTACTCTACTCATTTTCAGGCAGGGCTTTCACTTTCTTCGAATGTATATTTGATTCTTCGGATCCAGTGTAGAAGGCCGATTGCCCCTTCAGTTCCGTCGAATGTGGGAGGTTTGCATTCCAGGAACGCCTTGAAGGTGCCTATACGTGTTTGAGTGTGCATGGGTCCCAGTTTGGGTTGCTAAAGCTTCAGTAACCCGTTCATTAATCAAGGTTGTCAGCTGATCATGAGTCAAGTTGAGACGTCCACTCATGATCTTCACATTGAGGGAAACATAGGTAAAAAAGGTGTCGCATAAGTACGTAAGTATGGGATAACAGACGAGGGTAAGCACACAGGGTTTTCAATCAGTGGCTATATCAACTAAGTATACCATAAATGATGCACTACTTAACAAACAGGCAGGCAATAGAATCACAAACCATATTACCTATAGTGTTGAGCCTTGCACATGGAGCGAAGTGTCGTTGTGGATCGTTGAGTACTGTACAGGTTATAGTCTGGTTTTCTCAAAAAGTTTTTCCCTTTTTAAAACCAAGTTCACTATAACCAATGGCTCTGATACCAATCTGTCAAACCCCCCAGAATCCACAAGCGGAGTATTACCGCAGGAGTCGTGACTGACCAGGATCCAGCCACCAATCATATTGAACAATGCGGTAAAGTAAATATAAAACCAACCATAATATAATTGGTGCCCAAAAGAAATTAACCAAGTTCAAGTTATTAGTGGAAGCATAAAGTTTAAAACCGAAACATCAGTTCAAAAGTTCAAATGTTTAACATGGAACTCAACAGTCCATGTCCCACAACGACCCTGTCCACATGTGCAAGCTCCATCTAAGCACCTAATGACCTGCAAGGCATATAGTAATGAATCAACAACAAAGTTGAGCGAGTTCACAGTTGGGTGTTCGTTTTAATTTGTTTAAAAAACATAGGTTTCCTTTAGCTGGCTTACTTAAAACATGATTAACCCTTCCCTTTTAACTCTGGCTCCCAGCCGTGGGGGCTACCCCATGTATATCCCACTAGACCCGTTACCATATCGACTACTGACTGAAGTAAGTTGGTGCCCTAGCGTCAATGTCTATCATCATTGACATGCCATAGTCCATTAGTCCACGCCCGTCCTCTACGGCACGGTGTGAGGCTTGTCAAACCTAATAGCGCTATTTAACTAATGACCCGCTCGCCATTGGCCTCGGCGATTAAGTCGATACAAAATGAGGGACTTAATGATAGAGTTTTCAGTCTAGTAACAATGTTATCACCCTTCAATAAAGAGGATGTAGTACGTCTCCCATATAATGAGATCACACAGGTTCCAAATGTTGTCACCCTTCCGTTAAGAGGGTGTAGTACGTGTTCCAGACCAGGAGATCACGCAGTTTCCATTTTAATCCTTTACCCATTCCCAACCACCGGAATTCCCATGCCTTGTAGAAAGTGTGAACTCACCTTAGGTTAGCTCGGCAGATACACAAAAGGTCAATCGAGCTGCTATTGGTAAACCACATCCTAACATGGTTACCATACAAGTCAGATCTAGGTTCAAATAGTGCACGTAAGTTTGCACATAAGCTAGCAAGTCACGGACACATAACGACCATGGCATACACATAGATCACATTAATAGTCAAGTACACACATAAGATCCAACTTGTGCGACTCACAATGGGTTGTGCAATCCAACAACATACCCGGCCCAGTAACATGCAACCCACACCTTGTGCGGCACAAACAACTAAACAAACATTTAACTTGTGTGATTTGGTTTTAGGCTGCTCGGCCCAACAACATCACCTAACCTAATACATTGTGTGTGGCCTAACATCTTGTGCGATCGGCACCAGCTTGTGCCATCCACAGTATGTTGTGTGATCATGCAGTATTGTGCTGTACCTAGTGTTTTAACAGTTGTTCCCTAACATATCCGAGCTTGTGCGATTCACTTGTGCGACTGAGCTCTTGTGCGATCAGAAAGCTTGTGCGACTGCTGTTGTGTGATCAGTTATGGAATCTCTAAATTTAAGGCAATCGGTTACATTCTTTGTTTAGCACAATCAATTCTAACAGTTTCAAACTTTGCATTTATCGTTCAAATCAAGGTTTCACCATTAATTCTTATGATCCCTAATTATTCTCTAATCAAGAACAATCACTAACAACTCATCATTCAAAACATCCGATTAAACCATCATCCTTATGAACTCGATTATTATCATGCAAATTCTAGTTCTTGTGTAACATCTAATCAATAATACCAAGCAACAACCATGAATCACAATTCCAATGGTACATACTCGATTCTAATCATACGAAGCATATCAAAATTAAGTCATGCGATTATCATATCCCCTAAGTTCATCCTTTCCATTATATGATTCAAATCATTAAACAAAGACAGTTTCATCATATAAACATCGAACCAAACTTCCCGTTTACAAGTTTATTAGCATATTTACTAACATGAAACCCTAGTTAATCACATGATAACAAAATGCCAAAGATCATACAACAATAACAAGACACTAACCAGACATGCGCGATGTGAAGTTAGGGCAAGGAAGATCACGTAGCAAACAGAAGAAGGCTTCGAGTACAAGGAAATGCTGCCATCGGACAAGAGGGAGGAGAGGAGAGAGCTTAGGGTTTTGTGTATGTTCTTGAGTTTTCAAATTATGAGAAACCAATCCCACTAATGGGTGTTTATATGCACATAAGAGGAATGGGCCAATCCCAACTTTGGGCTGCCCTTGGCTACGGGTTCGCATAACAAAGGACAAGGTGTTCGGCCCAAAAGGGCTTGTGCGATTGGACGGGTGTTGTACGGTCGAGATTTATTATACACCTATACTTATAACACAATCACTCATAACATGTAACATTTAACTCATGAACATTCATTAAAACCAACATATCAGATAATCACATAAAGTTCACATACGTTACATCACAGTACAATAAGAGTTCTGAAATACGAGTTGTCACACTATGGACTGGTATTTGAATTCCCCTGGTATTCTAAACCATGTGCCCAAGTGTAAGGTCTAGATTAAAGCTCGAATTACGAGAAATGATCCTAACGGTTCTTGAAATCCTATAATACCCAACTCAATTTCACTCATTTCTCACACTTTTGGTCTGAATTGCTCTATGTTGAAGTTCAAAACTTCATACCTGAGTATTTTGGATCAAAATCTTCATTTCTTGGACCCTTTGTAAGTTTCTTTCATGCTTGTTATTGCTTTTCAAGCGTGAAAGTCAAACAGTGTTTGACTTTCTGCTTTGACCAGTCTTTGGTCAACACAAAGTTCGTTTGAACTTTGCAACGTGAGCGTAATCACGATGGTTATAGTCCCTTGTGACTATACCTACTGATTACCACGTTGATTAGATAAAGTGACGAGTCAAAGTTTCGGTTAAAATGCCGTTTATGTGCATTTTGAGACGAAACTATCCTTGGGTATCAAAACACTTTGTTTTGATATCAAAACCTGTTTTCTAACTTAGTTAAACATGTTTTAACATGTTTAACTCGTCACTTTTAGTCTAGTGCTTGTATAGGGTCGTAAGATAAGCGGTCTTAACAACCGCTTAGACTTTCGAACCCGACCCGTTTGGTCGATCATTAGGATCCGACCAAGCATATTTAGTGACCATAGTTGTATAGGGAATAACCTTCCGAGGTTATACCTTATGGTCACTTAGTTTAATTAGTTGTATGATAGGTAGTTTGTATGCCTTAGGAAAATGACCAAAATGCCCTTTTCATGCATAATTGGATTTTAAGCATATGTAACTTAAACTTTTGTCACTTAACTGATTATGCAACATATGTAAATATGTTAGGGCATATAATACTTTTCATAGGACTAGTTAGGCGTCTCGAACGTGCTTTTGCGCGAACGACACGTTAAAGTAGCATAACCACCGGAATTCCCATGCCTTGTAGAAAGTGTGAACTCACCTTAGGTTAGCTCGGCAGATACACAAAAGGTCAATCGAGCTGCTATTGGTAAACCACGTCCTAACATGGTTACCATACAAGTCAGATCTAGGTTCAAATAGTGCATGTAAGTTTGCACATAAGCTAGCAAGTCACGGACACATAACGATCATGGCATACACATAGATCACATTAATAGTCAAGTACACACATAAGATCCAACTTGTGCGACTCACAATGGGTTGTGCAATCCAACAACATACCCGGCCCAGTAACATGCAACCCACACCTTGTGCGGCCCAAACAACTAAACAAACATTTAACTTGTGCGATTTGGTTTTAGGCTGCTCGGCCCAACAACATCACCTAACCTAATACATTGTGTGTGGCCCAACATCTTGTGCGATCGGCACCAGCTTGTGCGATCCACAGTATGTTGTGTGATCATGCAGTATTGTGCTGTACCTAGTATTTTAACAGTTGTACCCTAACATATCCGAGCTTGTGCGATTCACTTGTGCGACTGAGCTCTTGTGCGATCAGAAAGCTTGTGCGACTGCTGTTGTGTGATCAGTTATGGAATCTCTAAATTTAAGGCAATCGGTTACATTCTTTGTTTAGCACAATCAATTCTAACAGTTTCAAACTTTGCATTTATCGTTCAAATCAAGGTTTCACCATTAATTCTTATGATCCCTAATTATTCTCTAATCAAGAACAATCACTAACAACTCATCATTCAAAACATCCGATTAAACCATCATCCTTATGAACTCGATTATTATCATGCAAATTCTAGTTCTTGTGTAACATCTAATCAATAATACCAAGCAACAACCATGAATCACAATTCCAATGGTACATACTTGATTCTAATCATACGAAGCATATCAAAATTAAGTCATGCGATTATCATATCCCCTAAGTTCATCCTTTCCATTATATGATTCAAATCATTAAACAAAGACAGTTTCATCATATAAACATCGAACCAAACTTCCCGTTTACAAGTTTATTAGCATATTTACTAACATGAAACCCTAGTTAATCACATGATAACAAAATGCCAAAGATCATACAACAATAACAAGACACTAACCAGACATGCGCGATGAGAAGTTGGGGCAAGGAAGATCACGTAGCAAACAGAAGAAGGCTTCGAGTACAAGGAAATGCTGCCATCGGACAAGAGGGAGGAGAGGAGAGAGCTTAGGGTTTTGTGTATGTTCTTGAGTTTTCAAATTATGAGAAACCAATCCCACTAATGGGTGTTTATATGCACATAAGAGGAATGGGCCAATCCCAACTTTGGGCTGCCCTTGGCTACGGGTTCGCATAACAAAGGACAAGGTGTTCGGCCCAAAAGGGCTTGTGCGATTGGACGGGTGTTGTACGGTCGAGATTTATTATACACCTATACTTATAACACAATCACTCATAACATGTAACATTTAACTCATGAACATTCATTAAAACCAACATATCAGATAATCACATAAAGTTCACATACGTTACATCACAGTACAATAAGAGTTCTGAAATACGAGTTGTCACACTATGGACTGGTATTTGAATTCCCCTGGTATTCTAAACCATGTGCCCAAGTGTAAGGTCTAGATTAAAGCTCGAATTACGAGAAATGATCCTAACGGTTCTTGAAATCCTATAATACCCAACTCAATTTCACTCATTTCTCACACTTTTGGTCTGAATTGCTCTATGTTGAAGTTCAAAACTTCATACCTGAGTATTTTGGATCAAAATCTTCATTTCTTGGACCCTTTGTAAGTTTCTTTCATGCTTGTTATTGCTTTTCAAGCGTGAAAGTCAAACAGTGTTTGACTTTCTGCTTTGACCAGTCTTTGGTCAACACAAAGTTCGTTTGAACTTTGCAACGTGAGCGTAATCACGATGGTTATAGTCCCTTGTGACTATACCTACTGATTATCACGTTGATTAGATAAAGTGACGAGTCAAAGTTTCGGTTAAAATGCCGTTTATGTGCATTTTGAGACGAAACTATCCTTGGGTATCAAAACACTTTGTTTTGATATCAAAACCTGTTTTCTAACTTAGTTAAACATGTTTAACTCGTCACTTTTAGTCTAGTGCTTGTATAGGGTCGTAAGATAAGCGGTCTTAACAACCGCTTAGACTTTCGAACCCGACCCGTTTGGTCGATCATTAGGATCCGACCAAGCATATTTAGTGACCATAGTTGTATAGGGAATAACCTTCCGAGGTTATGCCTTATGGTCACTTAGTTTAATTAGTTGTATGATAGGTAGTTTGTATGCCTTAGGAAAATGACCAAAATGCCCTTTTCATGCATAATTGGATTTTAAGCATATGTAACTTAAAATTTTGTCACTTAACTGATTATGCAACATATTTAAATATGTTAGGGCATATAATACTTTTCATAGGACTAGTTAGGCATCTCGAACGTGCTTTTACGCGAACGACACGTTAAAGTAGCATAAGCTACCTTAATGGGTCGTAACGGGTCGTAAGCACTTAGGATAGATTCCGATTTAGAATGTAGGCTTTGTTAAACCATATCACATGAGTTCCAATACTCATTTGATTTACGAGACCTCGTTCTACCCGATCTTCCGATTTAGGTGTCGATTTATTAACTAGCAATCCTATTACTAGGTGCTATTTGATTTCCTTGGTTTGCCCGAGCTTTGTTAAGTTCAATTAGTCGAGGACATCTTTGCACTTCAATGTGAGTACATAGTTCCCCTATTTTACCATTTTCAATTGTTTTGGGGTGATTCATATGTGTTAAACGATTTCGATGCCTTCAACGATGATTTCAAAAACGAATGCTATGGTTTATATTAAACAATAACGATTTCGATAATGTGAACGAACTTGTTGGACGTATTTACATAACGAATGACATTCATTAATTTTGGCCGAACCGACCAGTATTAGGTTATGGTACCATAGGATCTGACAAATCACGTTATCAGACTGCACCCATGGTTATGTATGGGGGTTATGTGGGTAACGACTGAATCTGTTAATTGTTAACTTACCCTTTGGTGGTTTGTTAATACTATGTACTTTTCAAAACAAGTTTTCAACTATTGACTCTTGTAGTCTAACGAGGTATTGCAATATGCAAACGAGCCATGAATCCGACACTCTCACAAAACCTATGTGCTCGCCAGCATTTCTTTGCTGACTTCTTTTTACATATGTTTTAGGTGTTGATTGAATGATGTTGATTGCTAGGATGCATGCTCACTTAGGACTGGACGAGGCCTTAGTGACTTAATAATGATGATAGACTATGTTTGACATTTTTGTTTAAATTTCAATACAATGTAAATGTTTAACAATTCAATCAAACGAAACTTTTTAAATCCATGGTTGTGAAACAATAATTCTGCCACTCCACTCCCCGACGTTTCCGCCGCGGTTTCGTTGTTTTAACGTGGTCGGGGTGTGACAGAAACCCTAAGGACACCCTGGTTAGCACCAAGGGAAAGATGGTAGAATCAATGACGGGGGAATCTCGGGATCTTATATATACCTTTAATTCTAGCCACAGTCACAACCACAATTCCTACCAAACATGCCGAATATTTACCCAATCATGAGCCCTGAGAATATAAACTAAGCTGAGAAAATATAAATCCATTATTAGTAAAACACTGACCCCATAATTTAAAATAGGAGCTCGTTTGTAAAAGGAATTAGCATATAATATTATATATATATATGTATATATATATATGTATATATATATATATGTATATATATACTTCCCTTATATTTTGCTGAAATATATATAGTGAAAGAAGATGCTAAATATATATATATATATATATATATATATATATATATATATCTGTTAACGTGTAATATTGATAGGTATAATTATAAGTGTGCTAATGTAATATGAGCAACCAAACGTGTCTAAATGATTGTTTAGTTTTGTGATATTAATATCTGAAAATAATTGCAATTCAGATGTCAAAGGAAATCGCATGTAATCAGGAAATTCAGACTAATAATGAAAATCCTTTGGATAGGAACTCTATAGAAAATATAATAGCTTAAAGAATATCGAATGCCATACCTTCGATCATTGAAGCTATTAAGATTTCCGTGCCTATAAACGAGAATCCTACTACCCACTGTAGGCATACTCATCACTTCAAACCTAACCCTAGTATCAATGGAGGTCATGATATTCGTATCAAAACTCCATCTTCCAAAAAAAAGAAAACCACAACCTATAACTACCCTTATAAGGAATTCCGCTCCGACAAATCATGTAAGGACAAAGGAATGGAATTGGCAATCGCGCAGCCTACCTGCAACAACAAAAAGCGTTCAAAAAGATGCCATTCTAGGAAGACACTTCACTGTAACTTCTGCAAGAAGAATGAACATATAGAGGAAGAATGTTGAAGGAAAACTAATGTATGTTACAAATGTGGAGACCAAGGTCACATCCCTCCCTACTGCCCGAAACTACCTAAGGCACCCGACAACCCAGATGTAGCTAAGGAGAACGCCTAAATATTTACAACACCAGAGGCAACAACAACTTTTAAAATAAGCACCCTTATGTTTTGTTTGAATTACAGTATTAGTTAACTTTTGATTCCAATTAAATTTTTATAATAAAAGGTCTTTATTTTTCTTCCAGCCAACACTCATTTGTCCCATTCCCATGTCACACATACATTGCTTGTTATGCATGTAATGTTGCTTCAAAAGATCATTTATTCATAAGTTTGAATAAATACTTCGTTATACTCATTTTGACAATTCCTGTGATTTCAAAAACGCTGACTCTTGATATCAAGTCAACAAATTTCCTGGAAGAATTCCTTTTCTTTTCAAGGACTCTTACCAGATTTCCATCGTAACTAATTCTTGCCAACTACATATATCCATTGTTGGAATATGTCCAAACCAAACTCCATTTATGTAACGTATTCATATATATTCAGATTCAAAACCCCATATGATGAATTGAGATCATCATATTCGAGGTAATCTCATTTGTTTGAATCATAGTAGACCTGTTCAAAGTCTACGACTTCAATAAATCATTTGTTAAAACACGACACCTTGCGGTGGTGATTTCTTTGAAATTTGAACTTATTTCATTTTCACACCTGAGGTACAAAGGTATCTATCTTTCTGTTAATTCATTGCCCTAAATCAGTCTTAATACAACTATGTGTTAAGATAAAGGTACCTAAATTACTATTCTAATATACCTCCAACATTTCTTTGATCTTTGAATTAATCCTACAATATTCATTTCTTCTTTCACTTGGACATCCCACCTTTTGAATATCCAGATTCACTTTATTGAAACTTTCAGTCAATTTAGAGAAACGGTGAATTCGTTCGGTCACCGTAATCATTGAATTCTTTTAATCACTACAACACCCTACGGTGTCTGTATAAATTTGCAGCATGTGCTAATAGTAAACCCTAATCACATCAATTCATACGTCATTCGTTTGACTCATCATTCAAGTAATCTTGATACAATTATGCATTAAGACAATGATACACTAAATTCTATTGTATTATCTGGTGTATCCCTGCCATTTAAATAAACGTCACTGATTTCTGGCTTGATCATCGACAAATCATTTTTCATACTTCTATTTTCAATTGAGATTATTGATTCAGAGTTCTTCTTAATTAAACGATCAAAGTAAGTTTTCTTCTGGCATTAAATCATATTGTTCCTAAAGGTCGTTTACATTCGATTCATATGTCTCTATTGATTTTGTGGAACTTAATTGTATCACGTTCAGTTAACATCAATTCCTGAAACTAGTTGAAACATTTAAAGAGAAATATCACTAATGATTCGTCTGCGAAGCACTTTTTAAGCTTTCATACATACGTCATTCCTATCATTTCCTCTGACAGTTGTGGCTAATAAGCAACGGGTCTTATTCTTCTAATGGTCCAACATACCTCGAACTTGACTTCCCTCTTTTAACGAATCTAACTACCCCTTTCCATAGAGAAACTTTTAACAATACCTTATCTCCCACTTAAAAGATTTTCATCTGTTATCTACATAACTCTTTTGATAATCTCGTATTGCTTTAACTTGAATTATCTTGTCTATTGTTTCTTGCACTATCTCGAGTCCAGATAAGTTGCTTTTCTCCAAATTTCTGCCCAACAGACAAGGGTTCGGAACTTCCATCCATAAAATGCTTCCAAGGACACTTTGACACTGTTTTTTCTAACTAAAAGACTTGATATAACTCCAAGGAGATATCGTAGACCAAATCTCGAGGACGAGATTTAAAACAAGGTGGGGAGGATATAACAACCCTCGAAAATGACCCTAAAACGCTCCTAGATACACCCGTACATGATTAACGAACCTATACAATATTCGTATTAATAAAAATCAAGAAAAACAAATAAACTGGGTCGCTCGCGGGCCGTGACCCAGCTAGTCAAGATCTTCACGGGGCGCGATGCCCCATTGCTTGTCGGCCAAACAAATGAGCCACGTGTCCAACACGTGTCGAGATCGCCCGATGACTCAGCAAACCCCGAACCGCCTTACACTCTCTCGCTGGCCACGACGAAAGAAAGAGGAGGCTATCGCGGGGCGCGAGAGACCTCTGTCTCAGCTATAAAAGGAGCGATGATCAGCATTTCCAATCCGTTCAAATTTCTAAATTCTCTCACACTTTCTATAGGCTGAAACTATAGCCTAATACCACCTAAATAGCGAAGCGTTGCCTCGTTGTAAGTATTATAACCCCCGGTTACGTATTAGTGACGCTGCCCGATTGATCTGGTGCCCCGTAACGCATGTCAAGGCTCTGCCTGTCACACCCCCAAAATACCACATGCGGAAACCCTGCGGGACGTGTGACGTACCAGGATCTAGCCACCAATCACATTGAACTCATAACAATATTTTCAATAAAAACTCTCATTCAATAACATAAAGTATTACAAAACATTAAACGTAATTCATTGTATACAGCGGAAGAATAAATCACTTGTTAAGCGTTTCATAAACCACGTGTTCAAAAACCATTAGACTTGTCTTGCGATTCCATGTATCTCGACCCATGACCACTCCAGTCTCCCAGACAGCAAGTTGCAAAGATATAATCCTATAGACCTGCAAGCATGCAGACAAGTGTGTCAGACGACGCTGGTGAGTTCAAAGTTTGTTAACGTGTTTAGTTACCAGTTACCAGATAAAAACGTTTCACAGATTCGATGTTGTTAATCACACGCTTACCGCCGATGGCTCCAGATTATTTGCCCTAAACCCCAGCCTCTATCAAAGCATTGGTCAAGATGGGGGTCATTAGTTCTCTCCCGACCTCCTCGGTGCGGTGTGAGGGTGCCAAACCTAAATAACGCTATTAACTAATACACCGTTGCCCTACAAGCAACAATCGGTAGGAGGGACTTGAGTGACAGATATATGTGTATTAACCAATAACCCAGGTTTAACATTCCAGACAAACCCATTACCCGACGTTCCTCCCTGGAAGGCATGCTTGGAAAAAGAGCGGTGAACTCACCTTAGATTTGCTCGGTTTGACTAATTTCTTGTTTACAGTTGGTCAATCAAATCCAATTAGGATTACCAGTGATAATCAGTTTCACATTTACGTAAATCACAATCTTACGTGCACATTGTACAAGTAGTAACAAGTATAGTTCGTACTATCACACAAGTTGTAGCAAGTATTCACACCAACGCATATTCACATTGCAAATTCATACCATAAGTGCTTGTTCAGTTTAACCTAAACATTTAACTCGTCGCACGCAAGAGAGTGTAGCCTAAACAGTTTAACATGCAATCCAGATTCTACGTATTCGTATTACCCGGCCCAATTACCCCAAGCCCAATCGGAGAGTGCAATCTGTTTCACCCGTGGCCCATTACCTTCATGCGGCCCACTCACATGCTCGGCCCATCCTTTTGTGCGACCCACTTGGGGTGCCCGTTACAAAACAACCCCTTTCAGCCCAATATCGCTGTGACTCCAATTTTTTTTCAAGTGTTTGATCCATGCAAGATTTATGTGACTATGATGTTAATGTGTGGTCATGAAAATCGATTATCTTTTACCCATACATACTCGGACAACAACACAAATAATTCTACTCCCAATTGATCAAACAGTTTCAACATTATCTTTCATAAAATCCAATTTTATGCATCAACCAATAAGTTATAACCATATGTTCTATTCCCTAATAATTCATGTGTGAGCAAATCTATGATTACACCTACAAGACATTAACAAGTTGCACACATATAGGGCTAAACGATCACATGCCCACTGACAATTCTCATGCAAACATGAACAAAATGGCCTACAACATGAAGTGATCATTATCCAAATTGGCTGCACTTTCAAGACACATCACATGCACTAATGTTATAGATTATTGGTCCAACAGAAACAAAGTAAATAATGATATTACTAACCGAGGTGTTTAGAGCGATGAAAAGGGAAGCCTCGAGGGAGGGGCTACCGTCGGTTTCCGAGAGAGGGAGAAAGATAATAGGGTTTTGATAATGATAAACTTCATGTACGTATGAAAATGTGAAGTAAATATAATTCAGGTGGGCCTCACTTGGGCCAAAAGCCCATCTCGGTGAAACTCTTATCTTCGGCGAAAGATAACCTTCGTCCTGTGGAGGTGAGGACGAAACTCTATGTTTCGTCGAGTAGAAAATCCAAATATAAAGGTGTATCGGTTAAGTCTATGTTAAGTCTATTTAATCTTAACCAATTAATCAGTTTTTAATACATTAATCATATGGCCAAACAATAATACAATAATTATAAACATTAAATTAGTCATATAACAAACGTGCACAAGTTATGAGAACACAGTTGTGAAACAAGCAACGTGTTGAGAAAAGACCTAGAAAACTCAGGTTGTCACATCATCCCCAACTTGAAAGAAATTTCGTCCCGAAATTTGATAAGTAATCCAAACCGCAAGATGTTAACTCAGGATGACTGTGGAATTTTTTTCCACGGGTACCACATCATCCCCAACTTAAAAGGGAATTTCGTCCCGAAATTCGCCAATGATATCAGAAGTTGATACAACCGTTTGAACAACTGAGGATACTAGAGCTTACTCCGATCATCGCGTTCTCACGTGAACTCCGGTCCACGTCTTGAGTTCCAACGAACTCTCACGATTGGAATTCGACTATGCTAACGAATCTTGACGTCGTGGTCCATGATTTCAGTAGATTCCTCAACAACTGCAAATTGTCTTTAACCTCAGGCTCTAATAAGGGTATCACAAGCGTTTCGTCGGACAAACACTACCTTAGCTTCAAGACATAAATGACATCACGTACGTTACCAATTCGTCAGGTAAGTCGAGTTTGTAGGTCACGTTACCAATTCTTCCCAGAATGTTGTATGGCCCAACACGATGTAAGTTAAGCTCGCCATGCTTCCCGAGTGTACCACACCCCCCCGGGTGAGGCTTTCAACATGATCCGATCGCCTGTAGCGATTTTCCAGCATTTTCTGATGGTCACGTGTTGCTGCCATATGACTCCCAATCCAACAATCTTCCCAAGAGTTTCGTGTACAAGTCCTGGACCTGTAATTAAGTTGTCAACCGTCTTAGTCCAACAAGGGGATTAGCGTTACTGTCCATGCAATGCCTCAAACAGAGTTGTCTGAATACTAGGATGGTAATTGTTGCAGTAAAACTCAACCAAAGGTAGTGGTCCTTCTAACTCTCACTAAAATCAATCCCACACATGCTCGTAGCATGTCTTCGAGTGTCAGGACGGTTCGTTTACTCAGACCGTTTGTCCTATGGTGATAAGTAATGCTCATGTCTAGACGTGAACCAAGAGTGTTGTGTAATGCCTGTCATAAACCAGGTATAGATCAAAACCAGAGATAACAGAAGTTGGCACCTCGTGCCTAAAAACAGCCCTTCATAGGTAGTTACTCGGAGGATGCGAAAGTGTACTGATTACATGAGACAATCAATGAGCACCCAAGTGATGTTATTTCTGTTTTGAGTTTCAGGTAGTCCAGTGACAACATTCGTGGCAGTCTGTTCCCATTTCCATATGGGTGTTTCTGGTTGTTGATACTCCACCTTGACTTTTCCACAAGTCAAACATCGTTCATAACCATTGCTAGGTAGGCCTTCGTGCCCTAATCACCAGTACAAGATTTATATATCCCAAAATCTCTCATCAAAACCCAGACGACTAGAATTTCGAGGCCGGTGTGCTTTGCTCAACATAAGTTCCCTACAATTGTCGCATAATGAGATCCACATTCGTTCCATGAGGTAGCGAATATTGTCTGACTTGCCAAAGTTGCTCATCCATGTACCGCATGGACTCAACTTGAAACTTCCCTTCCTTCAGTGCTTCGATGTGAACAAAGCGAATTTGATCGGGTAGGCTAGAGTTGATGGTGAGTTGCAAGCTCAAACGTGTTTAGGTTCCATAGTCGTATTTGCTCGTGAGTTTCATCCAGCGATGCCATCACATAATTTAGCTTTCTCAAAACAAAGGTACATGGGAGGCCCTTGTGATCAGTCTATATGGTGCATTCGGTACCGTCCAAGTAATGCCTCCAACTTAAATCCAAAGACCACGGTTTCCACCGTGGGTTGTAACTCATGCAATTCTCCTTCGTAAATCCACTACGTGCGTTATCGTCTCCTCGTGTTACTTCGACGTGTAACTGGGTCTCCGATTCAACCATCGTGTTATACCGCTAGATCACCCGTACCCTCGGGTAAAGGTGTTGCTCAGTGCATTGCAGAGTTGGGATTCGAAAACAGAAAAGACGTCCTCCTATTTTGTCTTCCACGAGCACAGCACCCTGCTGTGCTAAAGAGATTGTTGTATCCTTGAAGGGATCTTTGGTGTTAATCAGTTTCTAACAAAATGGATCTTAGCGAGATCCACGCGTATTCCCACTTCGTTGTTTATATGCCCCAAAAAGGTACTTCTCGAATCCAGAAGTTACATTTATCAAGACTTCGCGCGGTGTGGCTCCTCCCTCAGGAACTCTCAAATAAGATACAAAGCTACCCTTGATGTTGTTTTCTCCTGGAAATGATTCAAAACGTCATCCAATAGCATGGTCGGTTCACGTGATCCATAAAGCTGCTGGTGTGATGATTACCCCAAAGGTCATGGAATACAAAGTCATATGGCCGAATTGCGCCTGATAAGCCGCTTTAAGAACATTCTCCCATTGGACTTCCATCTGATAATAGTTCACTCGTAAATCAATCCTCGAATGAAAGCTCGTCCCTTGCAACTAGTCGGCAGGTTGTCAATACATGGTCGAGGCAAACGGTTCTCGACTGTCGCCTTGATGAGTTCTCGATAATCAGTACACATACGAAAAGGCTTATCTTCACAGATATAACTGGGGCTTCCCAAAGCGAAAAACTAGGTCCGATAAAACTCGTGTCCAACAGTTCTTGTAGTAGCTTAGACATTTCTTGCAACCCTCCTGGTGCAAGACGGTAAGAGTACGAGTATTCAGAGCTGCCTCTGGCGTGAGATCAACTGAGATTCCGACTAACAGTTGTGGAAGTAAACCTGAAAGTTCCTCGAATAGCACACTGAGAGGAGTCACAAACAATTGGTGGATCCACGATCCTCTTTTCCTTAGCCTTAACATCAGTAACGGTTGTTAACGTAGCGGGGTAATCCCTCCATAGACACTTCTGGGCCTTCATTGCTAAAATGATGCTAGGCTTTACACCACCCTGACACCTTAGATAAGACGACCATTCTCCACTAGGGAGAGGGATACGCAAAATCTTCTCCTCACAGGGTATATCTACGCGATCTCTGGATAACCAATCCATACTAACTACTGCATTAAGACCATCAAGGATAGTAGATGGAAGGTCGATGTCGAACACTTGTCCCACAAGGTCGAGTTTGCATCCCAACAAACATATGAGGTTCCATTTGTCTTGTCATCAGCCGATTCCACAATAGGTTCGGTTTCAAGAAGCGTTAGGGTTAAATAGAACCGAGACGAAGCGATTTGCTACCCATACAAGCTACCATGCTGCTACTATCCTGGCATCGCCCACGCCAATCCTAAATGCCCTTACATGTGCATCGTTCCCAGTGTTTGCTGTTTTCGGTACGAGAATTTCCAGTACTGTCATCATTCCCTTGGTTGTTGTCATCCTGATTTGACAACAGTCAATCCATGTTGTAAGCACTTTCTTTTCCATACCGTAGGCTACGATTACGAGTACCTTGATGTTGCCTTGCCTGTTGCTTCTAATGCCGTTGCTTGTAACGGAGTCCTGCGACCTTTCACCAACAGGGTGTCCATCTTTTTCACATTCCGTGTCACGTACTAAGACGCTACTCATTGTGCTGGCAGCTACACATTCCACACCATAGTCGATTGTCATTTCTTATGTCCCGATTGATTCGTAAGAGTTGACTCCCATGAGTCGCTGACTAGGGTTAAGGATTCGATTGAAGTCAGTTTAATGGTGTTCGTTGCCGGTAATCAGAGTCGATCTAATACTGAGGTTGGTAAGGCACTACGCTCATCCCCTTGTCCACCATTCTTGCAAGTGGACCGAGTAATACACAATATGTTTCCAGAGTGTTGTAGAAGTGATTGCACTTCGGGGTCTAAGACGTCAGTACATTGGGTTCCATCAAACAAAGAGGTGTGAGAGGTATAGACCAGTCATTGACGCTGCAACATCCAACTCAGGGATGTTCGTACAAGCACCTAACATTCTACACAGTTCGCTAGGTTTTCAGATGGGTGTTCAGGTAATACTCTATAGCATCAAGATTCGAAAGGATTCAGAGAGGAGTGAAAAGATCACGTTCGAGTAGGAGACAATCACTGTTATGACCCCTATAGGATTGTTATGTTTCTCATCGATCAAATAACAGAATAGAACCCCTTTTTCACTTGTTAAGTCTCACTGGGACTCACATGCACCCCACATTATTTTTATGTGTGCACCCACAATAATATTGCGATTTGAATGCTCATCTCAGCTCCCCCTAACTCATGTCAAATGGTTCCTCAAACTCGAGTGCCAAACAGAAGTTATCAAAATGATAAGATCACAAGAATTTAAGGACTACAACACACCAACTACACATCGTAAAGTAAACAAGCAATTCATGAAATTATGTTATAGTGACTAGTGTGTGTTCGTATGCCACATCATAAACAAGTGTACGCTAGCCATGTAATGTATACAACAGATTAAAGAGACGAACCTCGCAATCTGGAACTGAGTGTCATGGTCGTATTCTCGTTTTCAGAACTGTTCGGTTATAGTCTGGTTTTATAAAAACGTTTTTAAAACCAAGTTCACTATAACCAGTGGCTCTGATACCAAACTGTCACACCCCCAAAATACCACATCCGGAAACCCCACGGGACGTGTGACGTACCAGGATCTAGCCACCAATCACATTGAACTCATAACAATATTTTAAATAAAAACTCTAATTCAATAACATAAAGTATTACAAAATGTTAAACGTAATTCATTGTATACAGCGGAAGCATAAATCACTTATTAAGCGTTTCATAAACCACGTGTTCAAAAACCATTAGACTTGTCTTGCAATTCCATGTATCTCGACCCATGACCACTCCAGTCTCCCAGACAGCAAGTTCCAAAGATATAATCCTATAGACCTGCAAGCATGCAGACAAGTGTGTCAGACGACGCTGGTGAGTTCAAAGTTTGTTAACGTATTTAGTTACCAGTTACCAGATTAAAACGTTTCACAGATTCGATGTTGTTAATCACACGCTTACCGCCGATGGCTCCAGATTATTTGCCCTAAACCCCAATGCCTCTATCAAAGCATTGGTCAAGATGGGGGTCATTAGTTCACTCTCGACCTCCTCGGTGCGGTGTGAGGGTGCCAAACCTAAATAGCGTTATTAACTAATACCCAGTTGCCCTATAAGCAACAATCGGTATGAGGGACTTGAGTGATAGATATACGTGTATTAACCAACAACCCAGGTTGAACATTCCAGTCAAACCCATTACCTGACATTCCTACCCGGAACGCATGCTTGGAAAAAGAGCAGTGAACTCACCTTAGATTTGCTCGGTATGACTAATTTATTGTTTACAGTTGGTCAATCAAATCCTATTAGGATTACCAGTGATAATCAGTTTCACATTTACGTAAATCACAATCTTACGTGCACATTGTACAAGTAGTAACAAGTATAGTTCGTACTATCACACAAGTTGTAGCAAGTATTCACACCAACGCATATTCACATTACAAATTCAAACCATAAGTGCTTGTTCAGTTTAACCTAAACATTTAACTCGTCGCACGCAAGAGAGTGTAGCCTAAACAGTTTAACAAACAATCCAGATGCTACTTATTCGTATTACCCGGCCCAATTACCCCAAGCCCAATCGGAGAATGCAATCTGTTTCACCCGTGGCCCATTACCGTCATGCGGCCCAACTCAGGCTTACGGCCCAAGCAATGCTAGCCCGTGAGAGAGACCCAAACAACAATAAACTGGGCTCGGTTTGTGCGAAGGCCTTTACACGTGCAGCCCACTCACATGCTCGGCCCATCCTTTTGTGCGACCCACTCAGACAACAACACAAATAATTCTACTCCCAATTGATCAAACAGTTTCAACATTATCTTTCATAAAATCCAATTTTATGCATCAACCAATAAGTTATAACCATATGTTCTATTCCCTAATAATTCATGTGTGAGCAAACCCTAACTTATTGTTATTAAGATCGAGCCACACATCAGATTATGTTTTCTAATTTCTCTAGATCATAACAAATCTATGATTACACCTACAAGACATTAACAAGTTGCACACATATAGGGCTAAACGATCACATGCCCACTGACAATTCTCATGCAAACATGAACAAAATGGCCGACAACATGAAGTGATCATTTTCCAAATTGGCTGCACTTTCAAGACACATCACATGCACTAATGTTATAGATTATTGGTCCAACAGAAACAAAGTAAATAATGATATTACTAACCGAGGTGTTTAGAGCGATGAAAAGGGAAGCCTCGAGGGAGGGGCTGCCGTCAGTTTCCGAGAGAGGGAGAAAGATAATAGGGTTTTGATAATGATAAACTTCGTGTACATATGAAAATGTGAAGTAAATATAATTCAGGTGGGCCTCACTTGGGCCAAAAGCCCATCTCGGCAAAACTCTTATCTTCGGTGAAAGATAACCTTCGTCATGTGGAGGTGAGGACGAAACTCTATGTTTCGTCGAGTAGAAAATCCAAATATAAAGGTGTATGGGTTAAGTCTATGTTAAGTCTATTTAATCTTAACCAATTAATCAGTTTTTAATACATTAATCATATGGCCAAACAATAATACAATAATTATAAATGTTAAATTAGTCATATAACAAACGTGCCCAAGTTATGAAAACACAGCTGTGAAACAAGTAACGTGTTGAGAAAAGACCGAGAAAACTCGGGTTGTCACACTGCCTGACTCAGTCGTTGGAGTTCTGTCTTGGGGAGGGTATAACTAATGTAAATTGGGTTATTATACGAACACGTGTGCATATAATGAGGAAGTCACAAGGCAAATACCTAAAATAGTAATGTGAGTTAATCCTTCTTTTCGTAAACTGTTTTTACAAAACCTCAATTGTTTTAAGTTTGTATTTAACAGTGATTGGGTATTTGTATTCTATAATTATCGTCGGTATGTTGGGTTTTGTATACAAAATTTGTTACTACACTATGAGTAGTAACATGACCACCGGTCAGGATTGACAGTACCGTGGGTGGTAATTAAAGTAGAGATATAAGCAAATGTAATTGTGAGATCGCCCTCAACACTGTAAAATGATAAAACTTGTTTTGATTAAACTGGGATTCACTCGCCAGTTTTTCTTGCTGATAAAATCTTTTAAACACGTGTTTCGAGTAACTTAGTGTGAAGCCAATAAAAGCCAGCTGGAGAGCACTGAAGGCTTAGAAAAGTGGCCATAAAAGTTACCTAATTAAAAAGGAGAATTGTTTTCAATAATTAGGGTTTATCCCTATAAATATATTACAAATGAAAATCGTGTTTTGTCCCACTTGTTATTACAAATATATTATCAGAAAAACTTGGGTTTTATCCCACTTATCTATTTTAAACGTTTTGGTGTTTAACTCTGATAAAAATATTTCCTAACTACGGTCCTGATGAAAATTTCCACTGCCAAATTAATAAACACCGATGCCATCAGACTGGTTCGCGGCTCCCGCTCCCGGGGTGGGGTCGGGGGCTGGGACATTCCAACCAAAAAAGAAAAATAGGAAATTCAACCAATAGAATTCCAAACTAACATTCACAATTTGCAAATCAATTTTGAAACAATAGAATTTTCTACCAACGGAAACTTGCATTAGTTGTTGTATGATTGGTACTCGAATTCAACAAACTCAAATAAATAGAATCCTAAAAAAATGATTTGTCAACTATCAAACCATTAAATGAATAAAATCAACGTGTTGACATTATTGAGTTGCAAGGATACACCGAAATGATATACAACCGAACCTGGTGTATCATCGTCTTAATACATAGTTGCATTAAGACTATTTAAATGATGTGTAAAATGAAATGCATATGTAGTTTTGCGTGAAATGATTGATCATGATTAGCACAGGCTAAAAGTTTATACCGACACCACAAGGTATCGTAGTGATTGAAATAATTCAATAATAGCGGTGACCGAACAAGTATCACCGTGTTTGAATTCAAATGAGGACTCCACGAAGTAAACGTGAATGCTTGTTCCAAACAAATCCCATAGGATTTCCAATTGGTGATTGTAGGATCGTATTCAGACCTAAATGATTCTATCAGAAGAACTTTTCTTAGTTTGAGCGGCGGAAACAAACAAACCGAGTTCAATTCAGCTATTATACACTTTAAATTGTTGTTTCTATTGATTGAATGACGTTTACAATTGATTCAACACTTCGGCAGCACTTCGTTGCAAACCGGAAGAACTCATCCCCTGATTTCACTCAGGACTGCCTATTTATAGACTCAGGGTTCCGC
This sequence comes from Helianthus tuberosus, assembly GCA_030545235.1. Classification (NCBI taxonomy): domain Eukaryota; kingdom Viridiplantae; phylum Streptophyta; class Magnoliopsida; order Asterales; family Asteraceae; genus Helianthus; species Helianthus tuberosus. Next base: position 124,829,125 of record CM060351.1, on the reverse strand, counting down.
TTGAACATACACGTTCAGTTCAAGTGGAATCAACTACATTTCGAGCGGAATCATCACTTTACAACTCAAGCGGAATCAGCACTAAATCTCGTTTTCTCGATTCACGTGCCCTGATCTATCCTATTCTATACAAGACTCGATACAAGACGTAGACGACAGACGGATGCACCAACAAACTCCCCCTCGGATTGTAACACCTGGGTCACTGCGACCATCAAACAAATACCAAGCCAAAGAAATATTGTATTTCATACTTGGGATCTGTATAAATATGTGTATCTTTTGCACATATCAATTCTTGTTCGATTTCAAGCTCTAAATCGCTTTCTGGAAGGTTATACGCGCACTGATGCGTAAATATAACCAGTTTAATGCAACAAACACTCCAGAATAGTGAAATAGGATTAACATACCTTAAATAACCTTTACATAACTTAGAAATAAGTTTTGAAGGCTTTGGTATGGCAAAATCAAGTTAAAACGCTTACAGGGACTAAAGTTGACAAACTGCGAAAGTATGCCAATTTGAACTGTAACGAACATTCCGGAACATGACCATAAGTTAAACACACCCTAAATATCCTTTACATAGCTTAGAAATAGGCTTTGAGGTGTTCGGTATGCTAAAATAAACTTTTGGGACATTCAGGGACTAAAAGCGTCAAAAAGTGCACAAGTTTGCACTTTCGCGCATAACTTACGTTCTGAATACTTCCGGACATCCAAAAATTTATGTAAGCACTAAAACATTTTATTTTAGTGTTTGGCATTAGAAAAATCCATTCGTCACGCCATTTGGATCGTTTTTCGCGCTTATGCGCATTCCGTCGTAATTAACCGAACATCGCAACTGTACGGCTAAACGAACCGACATCCAAGATATTTTTGAGCATATTTTAAGTTCCCTATACTTTAACTTCATTTTAGAGCTTTGAAATGGGGTTAACGGGCCTTAAACGTGTCGGAAATGACCTTATAGCACAACAGGGACCAAAACTGTAAATCTGCCAAACTTGGTCCTTGCGCACCTCAACAATGTGAGTGTTGCGGTGCGCAAGCAGGTGTCAGATGCAGCAAAATGTTTTTTCTCAGCTGTTAACAGCCTTTAACTCCTCCAAAGGCCAAGGCCAAGTGTCAAACTCTTGTGGTGGAGCAATATGAGTTACCACAACATTCCGACAAGTGTACGGGTGAGATCATTCCCTCTTTTCCAAGAAACGATCCTAACGGTGAACCGAAAACTATAAATACCCACCTTATGTTCACTCATTCCTCACAAGAATCTGATCTAATGTGCTCTAAGTTGAAACATTTGTTTCATACCTGAGCTATTTTGATCTAGATTAGCATTCGGGGACCCTTTGTAAGTGTTCCTTCGTTCTTTTATTGCTTTCGAGTCCGAAAGTCAAACTTTGTTTGACTTTCTGCATTGACCAGTTTATGGTCAATGTGAAGTTCGTTTGAACTTCGCAACGTGATTGTAATCATGATGGTTATAGTCCCTTGTGTCTATGCCTACTGTTTACCACGTTGTCTAGGGTCGTAAGGGTAAGTGATCTAATAAATCGCTTATACCTTCGAACCCGACCCATTTGGTCGATCATTTAGGATCCGACCAAACACATTAGGTGACCATAGCATATAGGGAATAACCTTCCGAGGTTATACCTTATGGTCGCTTCGTTTAAGTAGTTGTATGATAGGTAGTTTATATGCCTTAGGTAAATTACCAAAATACCCCTTTGATGCCAAAATTCATTTTAAACATATGTAACATAACTTTTGACATCTAAACTGATTTGACAACAATATTAGACATGTTAAGGCATATGTTACTTGTCATAGGACTAGTTAGGCGGTCCGAACGCGTTTCACGCGAACGACGCGTTAAAGTAGCATAAGCTACCTAAACGGGTCGTAATGGGTCGTAAGCACTTATGTTAGGTCTCATTTAGTATGTAGGATTTGTTAAACCATATTACACGAGTCTCCATACTCGTTTGGTTTACGAACCCTCATTCTATCCGATCCTCCGATATAGGTCCGGTTTATTAACATAGTTACCTATATTAGGTGCTGTTTGATTTCCGTGATCTCTAGCATTGCTTGGTGGTTATCTTAGGACTTCTGAGCAATCTCAAGTGAGTACATAGACCCCTCTTTTACTGTTTTCCAAACATTTTGGGGTGAAACACATGTGCCTACTTGTTACTTTCATGCTTTCCTGTTTTCACATCATATACTTGCTATGTTCGTTAGTACATTTATAGTACATGATTTCAATACATTTTATTCTATGTATGCCCATTGTGTGCATACTTAGTACATCACTTTACAATACATTTTATGCTATGTATGCCAATTGTGTGCATACTTAGTACATCACTTTACAATACATTTCATGCTATGTACGCCCATTGTGTGCATACTTAGTACATTGTTTTACATTGCATTTCTGTTGCATATGCTCATCCAGCATATGAACACATTATACTACCTTTTGAACCGTTGTAACCATTTGACTATGTGAACCGTCGTAACCCTTTGATTATATGAACCGTTTGTAACTATTAAACCGTGTGAACCAGTTGTATCTGTTGACATGATTTACATTTGACAATAGACATTTGACTATACTTAAACATTTCTACAATTGTTAAACATTTCATCTTGATGGTTTGGTTTGAGTAAGTGATTTAAGTAACGAGGCGTGTGTAATATGATACAAGCATGGTGGATACGCCGCTGGTACTTCCTATATATAAGGGTTTGTATGGTATTACATATCGTAGCGTTATTTGAATCATTTCAGTTTGAGACATGTAACATTTTATACAAATAACATACTTTTCACAAGACATTGACTTACAAACAACTTATCTTATACAAACTCATTTTACATGGTTATTCATTTAACCATACATTATTCTCTTATTTATACATATCATCTGATCTTATCGTTTTTCAAATGATTTACAAGACAAAGCAAATTACAAGGTTCATGACTAAACATTTTCTCAAACATAAGTCATGAATTCTGTTTTCACAAAACCTATGTATCTCACAGGCATTTTTATGCTGACGTACCTATTTTCACATGTGTTTTCAGGAGATGATGCATAGGACTTATCAAGACATACTTAGGCGGACCTGGGCCTTAGTGACTTAAAACGAGACAAGAACTAGTTAATTTATGTTATGTACTCTTTGGTTCTTGTTTAAAACAATGTAAACTTTCATGTTTGATTAATAAAACGAAACTTCAATTGCCATGGATTTGAAACAATTAATTCTGTTACAACACTCCCCGACGTTTCCGCCACGTTTGGTTGTCCTACGTGGTCGGGGTGTGACAGAAATGTTGGTATCAGAGCCAATGGTTATAGGGAATTCGGTTATTAGTAATACTTTGACCTAGTCTATAACCTTCTTAGGACCCTAACGCGAGTTTACTTGCGTTTAGTCATAAAACAATACCGTCACCTATCCTTAGGCGACGACCACAACAAGAACATAAATTTCAAAACCGCTTTGAAAACTAATCATCTGTTCTAGGATGATTGATTACTAGGTTTTGAACCCTCTATTATAAGGTTTTGAACCCCTTTGAGTTTTCAAAACCTCATCAAAGTTTTGGGTCCTAAATAGTGTGAACACGTGCAAACTGGAAGAGTGGATGCCTGTACCCTGAGTTTTCTGTCTAAGGCTAGAGTGTTCGTACAAATCCACATAATCGGACCAGTCACTCTTACATGGGAACTCTTGGGGTGAGTGTCCACTTATAGGCGAGCATTTCTTCACGATACACTATGAGGATCTATTTGCTTTGATTCAGCCTTTGTGTTGTTTGTTTGCTTCGTGGTTCAAACAAACGACCATCAACCATGATTTTGGTCGGAAATTGTAACATCCTATTCTTACCCAATGCCATTTCATTTGTTTTCTTTCTTGTTTCTCTTTTAGAATGCCTCCTCGACGTGAAAACCAGATAGCGACTGCCGAAGTGACAGAAATCATTGCGCAGCAAATGGCTGCTCAATTCCCAAACCTCTTTGCTCAATGGAACCAAGCCAACAACAACAACAATGGTCCATGCAATTTCAAGAGTTTTAACTCGGCTAAACCACTCAAGTTTAGTGGTTCTGAGGGAGCGACTGGGCTTCTTCAATGGTTCGAGAGCATTGAGAATACTTTCCGCCACGTGCAGTGTCCTGACAATCGCAAGGTCGAGTTTTCTTCGAGTGTGTTCCAGAAGAGGGCCCTTACGTGGTGGAATGGGGTTATGAGAGATCGTGGTGCAGAAGTTGCTCTAGCACAGACATGCGCTGAACTTAGGGCCCTTATGATGAGGGAATTCTGTCCTCGTCACGAGATCAGGGCCTTGGAAAGGGAATTTGACGATCTTACGCAAGATAGCGGTGAGCATCGAGCCTACACAGACCGTTACGAGGAGTTAAGTCTGTTATGCCCAAACATGGTCACGCCTTTGGATAAGGCAATCGAAAAGTACATTGATGGCCTCCCTGACTCAATACAAGACATTGTGACTGGTAGCAACCCTACTACAGTTAGACAGGCCATTGAGCTATCTGCAACCTTGACTGAATCAAAGATCAGGAAAGGTAAACTTTTCCGAAAAGGTGACAAGAGACCGGTCGAGCAATCGAACCCAATCGAGGAATCAAAGACCATGGATGAACAGACTGGATCTCCTAAGAAGTCAAAGAAGCGAAAGGCTTCTCAGAACTTCGCCATGGTTACTCACAATGATCAAGCCGTCCCCAACCAACCAGCTCAACCCCCTGCTAGGAAGCTATACAATAGAACTGCACCCTTGTGCAACCAATGTAGCCTCCATCATCATGCCAATGTAAAGTGCCGCAAATGCCAAACTTATGGACTTATAGGCCATACAGCAAGAGTTTGCCCAGCTGCAGCTGCACCAAACCAAGCTGGCAACAATCCTGCTCAAGGTCGTTTTCTACCAGATTCTTGCTTCAACTGTGGCGAGATGGGTCATTTCCGAAGAAATTGCCCAAAGCTTGCTAATGCTAATCCAGCACAGGGATGAGCATCTGACCGAAAACATCGTTTAGAAATAATCACGTCTTATGTATTATTTTCTTTTGTTGTCATGGTCCATGAAACAGTTGTTATCATTGTTTATAAATAAATCTTTTATTTACATTGCAATGTATTTATGTGGTTGTATGTATAAATAACATATCCCTTACAATACCGACAATCAAGGAATCGTATTCCTTGAAAAGCAAACTACCCCCAAAATTTTTCATCTTATGATCTCTTGTGTTTTCCACGAAATTCCTAAGTACCTGTTTATTCTAAGGAAACGAAGTACAAGGCGCAAGTTACAACACGAGACGAATACCCACTCCTTAATGGGGTACCTAAGGATATTCCGTAAATCCTTAATTGTTGTATACCTTAATTCGAATGTGGTGATTCCTTGTAAACAAAATCGAATTTTGGGAGATCATCCTATCTCTTCAGATAGATCCTAGAGGACATTGAAGTCCAGCGACTGGTTTCCTGGTGTACTTTGAATATCCATATTCAATCACTAACAAGTTAATAACAAATTAATAACCAAGTTAAACATCTATGTGATTATGTGCTTATGTGTTCCCTTTTTGTTTTTGGTGAAATCCAAGTTTTTGTTATCTAAAATCCTTAATAGACTTCTACGTTGTAGTTAAGTCCCTTGGGTTATAATGTACTACTCCATAATTAGACCCATTGAGTGGTCTAGTTAAACAGATTGATCCAAAAATCTGGTTAGGAACATCATGTGATGATATAGCTGAAAGGACTCCTTGGTGGCCTAATTAATAAGATCATCTATCGATCTAATTAAAAGGACCCTATGGTAGTCTAGTCACCCTCATCACAAGTTTGATTTTCCTCCCCTAAACATTACAAGACAAACTGTGCGGACTGTGCAAGGAATTACGTAATTATAGATGCATACATAATTATGGAATTTAGTGCACAGAAACCACAGCGAGCTTTGTCATGTGCCTAGAAGTTAACTCTATTCATTTCCATTTATGATGAAGCACCCGTTGAAAATGACTCCGTTTGTTCATTTTCGTTTCTGAAGATTGTCCGTTAAGGAAATGAATATCCGTTTGATTATCCTTTTCATTCCATTTCTAATGAAGCACCCGTTGAAAATGACTCCGTTTGTTCATTTTCGTTTCTGAAGATTGTCCGTTGAGGAAATGAATATCCGTTTGATTATCCTTCTCATTTCCATTTCTGATGAAGAACCCGTTGAAAATGACTCCGTTTGTTCATTTTCGTTTCTGAAGATTGTCCGTTGAGGAAATGAATATCCGTTTGATTTTCCTTTTCATTTCCATTTCTAAGGAAGCACCCGTTGAAAATGACTCCGTGTGTTCATTTTCGTTTCTGAAGATTGTTCGTTGAGGAAATGAATATCCGTTTGATTATCCTTCTCATTTCCATTTCTGATGAAGCACCCGTTGAAAATGACTCCGTTTGTTCATTTTCGTTTCTGAAGATTGTCCGTTGAGGAAATGAATATCCGTTTGATTATCCTTTTCATTTCCATTTCTGATGAAGCACCCGTTGAAAATGACTCCGTAAGTTCATTTTACGTTTCTGAAGATTTTCCGTTGAGGAAATGAATCCCCGTTTGTTTATTCCATCATTTTCGTTTCTGAAGAATACTCGTTGAGGAAAATGACTCAGTCCGTTCATTTTCATTTCTGAAGATTGTCCGTTAAGGAAATGACAGGATTATGCCTTGTATATCTGGTGGTTACTTGACACAAAGTCACAGATGGACTCCAACGAATAAATTTCAGGACGAAATTTCCTAAAGTAGGGGAGACTGTAACACCTGGGTCACTGCGACCATCAAACAAATACCAAGCCAAAGAAATATTGTATTTCATACTTGGGATCTGTATAAATATGTGTATCTTTTGCACATATCAATTCTTGTTCGATTTCATGCTCTAAATCGCTTTCTGGAAGGTTATACGCGCACTGATGCGTAAATATAACCAATTTAATGCAACAAACACTCCGAAATAGTTAAATAGGCTTAACATACTTTAAATAACCTTTACATAACTTAGAAATAAGTTTTGAAGGCTTTGGTATGGCAAAATCAAGTTAAAACGCTTACAGGGACTAAAGTTGACAAACTGCAAAAGTATGCCAATTTGAACTGTAACGAACATTCCGGAACATGACCATAAGTTAAACACACCCTAAATATCCTTTACATAGCTTAGAAATAGGCTTTGAGGTGTTCGGTATGCTAAAATAAACTTTTGGGACATTCAGGGACTAAAAGCGTCAAAAAGTGCACAAGTTTGCACTTTCGCGCATAACTTACGTTCTGAATACTTCCGGACATCCAAAAGTTTATGTAAGCACTAAAACATTTTATTTTAGTGTTTGGCATAAGAAAAATCCATTCGTCACGCCATTTGGATCGTTTTTCGCGCTTATGCGCATTCCGTCGTAATTAACCGAACATCGCAACCGTACGGATAAACGAACCGACATCCGAGATATTTTTGAGCACATTTTAAGTTCCCTATACTTTAACTTCATTTTAGAGCTTTGAAATGGGGTTAACGGGCCTTAAACGCGTCGGAAATGACCTTATAGCACAACAGGGACCAAAACTGTAAATCTGCCAAACTTGGTCCTTGCGCACCTCAACAATGTGAGTGTTGCGTTGCGCAAGCAGGGGTCAGATGCAGCAAAACATTTTTTCTCAGCTGTTAACAGCCTTTAACCCCTCCAAAGGCCAAGGCAAAGTGTCAAACTCTTGTGGTGGAGCAATATGAGTTACCATAACATTCCGACAAGTGTACGGGTGAGATCATTCCCTCTTTTCCAAGAAACGATCCTAACGGTGAACCGAAAACTATAAATACCCACCTTATGTTCACTCATTCCTCACAAGAATCTGATCTAATATGCTCTAAGTTGAAACCTTTGTTTCATACCTGAGCTATTTTGATCTAGATTAGCATTCGGGGACCCTTTGTAAGTGTTCCTTCGCTCTTTTATTGCTTTCGAGTCCGAAAGTCAAACTTTGTTTGTCTTTCTGCATTGACCAGTTTATGGTCAATGCGAAGTTCGTTTGAACTTCGCAACGTGATTGTAATCATGATGGTTATAGTCCCTTGTGTCTACGCCTACTGTTTACCACGTTGTCTAGGGTCGTAAGGGTAAGCGATCTAATAAATCGCTTATACCTTCGAACCCGACCCATTTGGTCGATCATTTAGGATCCGACCAAACACATTAGGTGACCATAGCATATAGGGAATAACCTTCCGAGGTTATACCTTATGGTCGCTTCGTTTAAGTAGTTGTATGATAGGTAGTTTATATGCCTTAGGTAAATTACCAAAATACCCCTTTGATGCCAAAATTCATTTTAAACATATGTAACATAACTTTTGACATCTAAACTGATTTGAAAACAATATTAGACATGTTAAGGCATATGTTACTTGTCATAGGACTAGTTAGACGGTCCGAACGCGTTTCACGCGAACAACGCGTTAAAGTAGCATAAGCTACCTAAACGGGTCGTAATGGGTCGTAAGCACTTATGTTAGGTATCATTTAGTATGTAGGCTTTGTTAAACAATATTACATGAGTCTCCATACTCGTTTGGTTTACGAACTCTCATTCTATCCGATCCTCCGATATAGGTCCGGTTTATTAACATAGTTACCTATATTAGGTGCCGTTTGATTTCCGTGATCTCTAGCATTGCTTGGTGGTTATCTTAGGACTTCTGAGCAATATCAAGTGAGTACATAGACCTCTCTTTTACTGTTTTCCAAACATTTTGGGGTGAAACACATGTGCCTACTTGTTACTTTCATGCTTTCCTGTTTTCACATCATATACTTGCTATGTTCGTTAGTACATTTATAGTACATGATTTCAATACATTTTATGCTATGTATGCCCATTGTGTGCATACTTAGTACATCACTTTACAATACATTTTATGCTATGTATGCCAATTGTGCGAATACTTAGTACATCACTTTACAATACATTTCATGCTATGTACGCCCATTGTGTGCATACTTAGTACATTGTTTTACATTGCATTTCTGTTGCATATGCTCATCCAGCATATGAACACATTATACTACCTTTTGAACCGTTGTAAACATTTGACTATGTGAACCGTCGTAACCCTTTGATTATATGAACCGTTTGTAACTATTGAACCGTGTGAACCAGTTGTATCTGTTGACATGATTTACATTTGACAATAGACATTTGACTATACTTAAACATTTCTACAATTGTTAAACATTTCATCTTGATGGTTTGGTTTGAGTAAGTGATTTAAGTAACGAGGCGTGTGTAATATGATACAAGCATGGTGGATACGCCGCTGGTACTTCCTATATATAAGGGTTTGTATGGTATTACATATCGTAGCGTTATTTTAATCATTTCAGTTTGAGACATGTAACATTTTATACAAATAACATACTTTTCACAAGACATTGACTTACAAACAACTTATCTTATACAAACTCATTTTACATGGTTATTCATTTAACCATACATTATTCTCTTATTTATACATATCATCTGATCTTATCGTTTTTCAAATGATTTACAAGACAAAGCAAATTACAAGGTTCATGACTAAACATTTTCTCAAACATAAGTCATGAATTCTGTTTTCACAAAACCTATGTATCTCACAGGCATTTTTATGCTGACGTACCTATTTTCACATGTGTTTTCAGGAGATGATGCATAGGACTTATCAAGACATACTTAGGCGGACCTGGGCCTTAGTGACTTAAAACGAGACAAGAACTAGTTAATTTATGTTATGTACTCTTTGGTTCTTGTTTAAAACAATGTAAACTTTCATGTTTGATTAATAAAACGAAACTTCAATTGCCATGGATTTGAAACAATTAATTCTGTTACAACACTCCCCGACGTTTCCGCCACGTTTGGTTGTCCTACGTGGTCGGGGTGTGACACGGATGTTGACGGAGTCTTCAGTGTCGAGTCTTTGCATCTTCAGTCTTTATCAGTCTCTAGGCTTCTCATTGAAGTATTTGACGCTGTAAGCATTCTCAATCTCTATCTTCTTGTCTTCATCATCAACAAATTCCTTACCTCAGATGTTGAATCTTTAACCTTTATCTGCATCAGCATACACTCCCCCTCAAGTGTTGACTCTTTAAATTCATTAGCAAGATCATGATCTGGCTCAGGATCGTCACCTAGCTCAGATTCATACCTACACAATCTCTACCTCAAACATAAGTTTTCTAATATAAACTTGTAACTCACTCAGACACCAATTGTAGAAATCATAAATTGATCTAACATTTAATCTCTGGTGAACCACTTGCAGAAACATTTTCTCTACTAAAACTTTTGATAACCACTTGTAAGATATAGTCTCTTAAACACACTTTCCCAAACCAAATGTCATCATGTTTAGCACTTGAATTTTGAAAATCAGCTCTTCTACACTAGTTGTCGAAATTCTTTTTGAATTTTTCAAAATTTATGCTAAAACACACTAAAAATATTTTTGGAATTTTTGAATATAAAGAAATGCAGTAAACAAATATTTACAAACAATATTTTTGTGAGTTTGTGTAAGAGGATCATATCAATTTATGAGACACATCACCAACACCGTTAAGCTTTAAACATTTTAAGTTCTAAACGATTCACTTAGATTGTCAGTATACTGGTCCACTTAAATTTTCACACAAAGTTCAACTGCTTCGAGATACGATATTAATGTCTTAAGCACTTAAACTTAATCGTGTGTCCCACCTCAGAATATACTCCCGTATCCAGATCCCAATATTCAGTCTTACAGGTGAGTATACCACATATGATATCTGTAAGGTAATAAATTATAGTACGAAATCATGAGAGCTCAGGTCAGAACTTCCGTTCAGCAGAGAGATGACGGCTCGACTTTTGGTGTGTCCCCTTTAGAGGATCTTTTATTACAACAGCAATGATTATCAATTTTATTGTTTCATCAATTTGCTGAGGGCGGCGCTATTTTTCAAGCAAGCGGAAAGTATTCTCCGGGGACTAGGCCATTGCTTCCGCAAAATCAGAAGTCCCGGGATAATACCCCAGATATCACTGAGCATAAAGACCTAGTATCTCAGAAAGAGGGACCTTTCAAACAAGATTTCGGGGGTTACCCATATATTCGAGAGATGTTACCCACGATATAAGCAAGTTTGAAATTTAGATTTATATCTCGTCACGATTTACTAAATGTGCAAAAATCTACTGGCACATCAACAGTGAGACCGTTTATCACTTTTAACTTTCCATTTCTTTAGCATGCTGTGATCGTCCACTGATGTACTATCATTTCCTCTTTTATACAACAAAACTCATTTTTCATTTTATCATGTTTTTGTATTTTTCAAATTTTCTAATGTTTTTGGATTTTCTGAAATTTCTACTCCCCTAAAATGCAAACTTATTAAAAAAATTGAAAACAACTATACAAGAAAGTTGACAACTGATATCAAATCGCATCAATTCGCCATTCACTTGGCATAAACCATCAGAATTCCCCCTTTCAACAAACTATTTTCTCATTTAGATTTCAAAACACTTAAGTTTATTTTAATCAAAATGATTTTTCCGGAAAATAAGTTTGTTTTTACCACTTATAGGGGCATGGTTCATCATATTGTTTTTACCTCTGTACCACTTGTACGATGAACTTATCAAAGTAAATTTCAAGATAAATGCCGATACCTACTCCACACTTACCAACCTGGGAGTTCCGGCATAGTCCTTCACCTGTAAACATTTCACCCACTTTAACTTTTTCACAAAAACAATTTTAAAGAATGATGCCGATTCCTGATCCACGATTACAAACTTGGGATCTCCGGCAAGTCCAGAGACTTACTGTTTGTAATATGTACCATCCCAGTCACAAACCAGGGATGGTTCAACTTTATCTTTCTTCGTCTTCTTCTCATAAAACTCTTTAACCCCTTTAACTTTTCGATCAATCATTTTTACAGTAGGGTTAAAAGCCTTTTCAACATCAAAAACCTTTTTATCATCATAAAATTGGTTTGATATTTCAACTTTACCAATTTTCTTTTTAAAATTTTCAGCCCGAAGTGGTGGAAAATTCTCATCATCCACAGTCAGAACTGATTCTTCACTTTTTGAAACAACCTGTGGCTCCTCTGATTTTGTGGAGTCAGACTCATCGCTGGAAGATAGCTCCTCTGATTTTGACCTATCAGAATCATCGCTAGAACTATCAACAGACTTCTTAACAACCCATTTCTGATTGTCAGATTTAGCTCTTTTGTTGTAAAACTTGTTTGAACATTCACCAATTTCAAATTTTGAGTTTTTGAATAATTTGGTTCGGTCAATTGGTGGTTCAAACTCAACCACTTTATCTTTAAGTTTAGAAACTCCCTGTTTGGTTTGAATTGCTTGCGAACAGTTCACTGCAAGATGTCCAATTCTACCACATTTGAAACATGTTCGAGTTTTCTTTCTCTGATTAGAATTCTTCATTTCTTCTTGTTTCTTTGCAAGGAACTCTCTGTTTGACTGTCTCCAAAATGCTTTCTTTTCTTCTTCTTCTGATGAAGTACCTGCAATAAATGTCATCTTTGTTTTAAAATTTCAAACATATTTTTCATTTTTCTGTTGGAATAAATCCCAACCCTTTCTTTTTGAAATTACCATGGTTAGGTTTCTTTTGAAAACTAGAATCAGAACTGTAACCCTTTTTCTTGTTTTCTCTTTGTTTAACTCTTGAGGTGTATTTTTTAGGTTTTTCATTAAGATGTAAATCTTTTATTTCAGAAATATTAATTTCTGTTAGTTTGAAAACCTTTTTTATCATCTCAGTTTTGACACCTCTTATTGGAAATTCCTCATCAAAATATAATTTGTCAGAGTCATTCAAAGTATATGCAACTTTAAACGTTTCGTCATTCGAATTAGATTTTGATAACAAGAATTCATTACTGTAAACTCTTTTGCCCTGTTTTTCTGTTTGACCTGGAGTGCTGGATTCAGACTTTGACTCCGACATAGACTCCGACATTGACTCCAACTTTGACTTCTCAAATTCATCGTTATCTAACACATGATCCACCACTTTCTTCATCAATTGAGATTGTTGATCAGTGTCAGACGATGTAAACACAACATCAATACTTTCTGGCAAATTGACTAAGGACTCCGACTCCCACTGTAAATTTGTTGCTTTTTCGACTCTTTCCTGATTTGGATTTCTGGGCAAATATCCATTTTCTAACGGGGGTGTGTAGGATCGGATTGCAACCCGAACGAGTCGTTCAGAAGAGATTTTATCAGTTTCAGAGGTGGAAACTAAGAAACCGACGTCGAAACAACTTGCTTATCACTTTAAACACTGATTATATTGATATTATAGCAATTACAATCAGTCTTCACACCGGCAGCACCTCGGTATGGAATTCACGAACTGTTACAAATGAATAGACCACTACCCTATATATAGTAGTCAGGTTTCGCTTGAACTATACACGTTCACCTTCAAGCGAAACCCCCAAATAAAGTTTCAAGTGAAACCCACATTAAATGTCACATTCAAGCGAAACATACAAATCTATTTTAATCTGTTTCAAGCGAAACATTCCAACTCATTTGTCTTCTTGTGTAGTCATGATGCAGTTGATGATATCATAATATGATGTCATCATTCAATATGATGACATCATGCTTGAACTGATCCGCAATGAACCGAGACTCGATATAAGACGAAGTCGACAGATGTGTGCACCAACAGACTCCCCCTCAAATTTTGACGAGTCTTAAGTGTCGAGTCTTCGCATCTTCAGTCTTTATCAGTCTCTTTTCTTTCTTAGCATATACCAAGATCTTCTCTCTGGATCTAGCCTCGTCAGACTCCCCCTCTCATCATGATGGGATCGCTATCTGGAATTAGCTATTACCTTGAGATCAATTCCTGGCTTTATCTCTGTTTAAGCTCATCACCTACACAATTCTCATCAAAACATAAGTTTTTACTTAAATCAATAAGAAAAACTTATTAGAAATAGTTCCATCAAGTTCAAATTAATGACCCTGATTAACTAATCTCAACTTCTTTCTCAAATCAAAATTTTTCAATTCAACACACACACTCCCAAACCAGTTCATCATGTTCAGCACTCGGAATTTTGAAAATTAGCTCTTCAACACCAGTTGTCGAAAATCTTTTTGAATTTTTCAAAATTTATGCTAAAACACACTAAAATCTTTTTGGATTTTTGAATAGAATGAAATGCAGTAAAGAAATATTTACAGACAATATTTTTGTGAGTTTGTGTAAGAAGATCATATCAGTTTTTGTGACCAATCACTAGCACCGTTAAGCTTTAAACATTTTCAGTTCAAAACGATTCACGTTGATTGACGATATTGTTGTCCATTTAAACTCAATCTAAAAACTTTCGACATGCTTACCGATACGTTTAAGGTATATTAATTTTGCACTAAGTTCTTATGGACCCCACGATCTCAGCATATCCCCTCATCATGCAATACACTATCTCAAGTAATGCCTTTAAACTTTTATCAACTGTGATTTGTGCGAAAACAAAGCAGAATGTTTAAACATTAACAATCAGGTCGATACTTCCGTATACGCAGAGAAAGTCCAATGTTTAAACAAAATAAGAAAAATAAAACAAGTTGAAGTTGTTTAGGCTTTAACCACCAGGTTGATACTTCCGTATACGCAGAGGAGGTCCAAAGCTTAAACGAAACACCAAAGAAAATAAAGAAGAACATTTAGGCAACAACATCCAGGTCGATACTCACGTATACGCAGAGGATTTTCGATGCTTAAACAAAATAAAGAAATAAAACAAGTTTAAGTCTTTGCAAAATGAAATACACAATCACAGTGACTTTTCAGCAAAGTTGTGAAAGTTCACAAACTTAACCAGTTTTATGTCTTTCGACAATCAGCGATTACTGAGTAGGCACACAGTCAAGAAGGACAAAACTAAGTACTATGCTTTCGACCATGTTTCCCACTAGAACTAGGCTTTTTCATTTAAGTTTGTATCGTTATCGCAAATCTACTAGTCTAGCTGAGCCTATCGTCACATCCTTAGTGAGATCGCTTATCACATTTTATCTCTCCATTTCTTTAGCATGCTGTGACAGTCTAACTGATCTACTATCATTTCCTCTTTTTTACAACAAAACTCATTTTTACATTTTTCAATGTTTTTGACATTTTCAAATTTTCAAATTTTTTTAAAATTTTTACTCCCCCTAAAATCAAAATATGTCTCAATTTTGATTTTCTGGGAAAATTTGAAAACAAGTTGTACAAGAAATGTGACAACATGATGAGAATCACTTCAATTCTCCATTCACTTGGCTTGAACAATCAGAACTCCCCCTGACAACAAACTATTTTCCCATAGTGATTTCAAAACACTTAAGTTTGTTTTAATCAAAATGGTTTTTCCGGAAAATAAGTTTTGTGTGTCAATTCTCAAATTTGGGGATCATTCATCACCTTGTTTTCTTCAATCACTTGTAAAAACTAACATTTTTAAGATTAATCCTCAAACATCACTTGTAGAAAATCAAGTACAACTTAATGTCCCTGATTTACCACTTGTAAGTCGAAATATCACAAACGTGAATTTCTCAAGAAAAATGCCGATTCATGTTCCACGCTTACCAACCTGGGAACTCCGGCAAGTCAGGTTTTTCTATTTAAAGAGTTTCACCCAAGCCTGACGGTCCTTGGGTGCTTTTGAAATTCCATTTGACAATGATGGAAAATTTTCATCATTCATTGTCAAACTGGAATCACCACATTTTACCTCAACACATGGCTCCTCTGGCTTTACCATACCAGATTCATCGCCTGATCGTGGCTTGTCTGACTTTGAAGAGTCAGATTCATCGCCAACAACTGGCTCCTTTGTTTTCAAAAAAACAAATTCATCACCAGGAACTTTCTTTTTCATCTTTCTCTCTTTCGTCCTCAGATTTGTATCTGATGAATGCATTTTGCTTGATTTGTTGTTCTTTGGTGAGCAAGACGATTTATCAGAACTTTTATCTGTTTTACCAGTTGTATCCGAGGACAAAATCTTCTCGAGATACTCTCTCGCCTTCTTCCTCTTCTTCCTCAGTCTGTCTTTTTGCCCCTGTGAAAGCTTCAATTTCGGTTTTAGAACTTTCTGTTCTTGAACTTTAGGTTCTTGAACTTTCTGTTCCTTGGGCTTTGCTTTGACATTGACTGGTTTCTTTGCCATTTTCTGAGATTCAACCCTTGATCTTCCCTTTGATCTCATTGGGCAATCTCTGGCAATGTGTCCTCTGATTTGGCAGGTATAGCATCTTCTCGTCTCATAACTCCAATTCTGGCAGTTAACAGCAATGTGTCCTCGAACACCACAAGAGTAACACACTCTGTTATCGTACCATTCACCACTTTCACACCAAACACTCAGATCATAGCATTGTCTAGCTTTGTGATGATCATCATTCCTCCTGAAAGCTGGTTTTGGCTTTGAAGCACTGTGGTCAAACCTGCACCACTTTTCACCAACTATTTTTGAGTTTTGTTTTTCAGATTTTTGTGATTTTTTATAATGATTGGATGATTGAACTGATGAGCTTTTATTCTTGTTATAAACATTTTCTGAATTTTTACCTTTTTGTTTATGTTCCACTTTCTTCTTCAAAGGTTTTTTCGTAGAGCATTCACCCTTTTCAGTCGATTGCAGAACAGTTTCTTGAAATTTTTCTTTTAATTTCAAAAATATTTTCTTTTTCTCATTTTCAGCATCAGACTTTGACTCAGACTCGTTTGCTGAATAAAACTCCTCATTTTCATCATCAGTTTTCTCATCACAATCTTCAACCTTGACTTTGTCAAAGTTTGTGACATTGTCACTTATTGGAACGGAATTGATCGGTTTTGGACAGGGGAACTCAGATGAAGTCACAAAACCTTTCAATTTCTTTTCAAGCTCATCAATTTTGTTCCTTGAATTCTCAGCTTCATTTTCAAGCTGAGATATTCATTCAAGATGAGACTTGATTGTTTTTTCATTTTCAATTTTAATGTTTTCAAGAACAGATTTTTCATTTTTCAAAACTTTTGACTGTTCTTGAAATTTTGTTTCATTTGCTTTTAAATTCTTGTTCTCTAACTTTATCCAGAAATCTTCATCTTCTGAAGATTTCTTTTTGCTTTCAAAAACCTTTTCTTTCTCTTTCAAACTTTTGTTTTCTAATGTCAAACTGTTCAAATGACTTATCAGTTTGTCATTTTCTGATTTCAACCTCTCACAATTTTCTTTCAAAATAAGAATCTGTTTAACATCAGCTTGCTTCTCATCCTTCAACTTTTTGACTTCCAATTTCAAACTTTCTGCATTCTTCACAAGTTTGGCATTGTCAGCTTCAAATTTCTCACATTTAGTGCATACTGATTCAGAATTCGAAGATCCAATTTTCACAGATTCTTCTTTCATTAAAACTTTCTCTTCCTCTATCTTGTATTTTCCTGCACAAAAAATTGTAACAAAATCAAGAGGATTCATATTCTTATCAATATAACAACCCCTCTTAATGTCATAGTTCATGACACTTTTTGATGCAAGACACACACAAACTCTTTTGTCTATTTCAGCAATTACATCCAAACTCATTTTATCTAGATTTCCTTTGATTTTATCAATTAATTCTTTCTTTTTCTTATAATTTTCATAATCATGTTCTTTGAGCTTTTTGATAAAATCTTTTGGATGTAATTTTGAGAACCCAGAAAATCCAAAATCTCTTTTAAGATTTTTCAAACAATCATCCCATTCTGCAGGTAATGCATCTGCAAACTTTGATAATTTTTCAGCATCTGTCAACTTTATCTCATATATTTTCAGTTTGTCCAGTAAATAGTTAAATCTGCTTTCCAACTCCTCCACTGTTTCATTCTTTTTACACAGAAAAATTTCAAGTCGCATAATCCAAATCCTTTTATCATCTTGTTCATAACTGCTATACCAACCATATCCATCATTTAATCGTTTAATACGATCATTTTCTTTTTCATCAAACATTTTTGCCATATTTCAATAGTCTTTAAATGATGATTGGGCTTATCACATGCAATAGTCTGATGAACATAGTCTGATGAAATTAGTGGGCTGTCATCAATCCAAGTCACATAGGCCGAGCACTTTAAAACAACCAAAATGTATTTGGGCCGAGAACTTTGAATAACTGATTTTGGCCGAGGACACCAGTAGTTCACGTGGATAACATATGCAAGTAACCTTTCAATTTGATCTTTGCCGACAATCTCTATTACCCAACTACTGACAACTTCAAATTCAATGTATTTTCAATGTTAGAATCACATGCAAACATTTACTAGGACTGAGACTTTATCAAATCTCGTGCACCAATATCACATGAGCCTGACACATAACCACATGAAATCTCGTGAAGATGCTTGACTGATAAACCAATATCACATGCCATGTCTTGAATAAAACCAACTGACACTATATCCAAATGTTAACAGATTATAATTGGGCAGATAAATCCTCTAATCCGACAAAAACGTGAATGCTTTAATGCAAACTGACATAAACACATGTGATATCTATTCCCAACCTACTGATTACTTCGATTAGAATGTTACACACAAATCGATGTACACACTCAAGCGAATAAGTGATTTCAAGCAGTCATCCTTTTCAAGCGAGCAAACTATTTCAAGCGAGCAGACAATTTCAAGCGAGCAAGGTTGATTTTTTCAAGCGACCAGTCAATTTCAAGCGAACAATCACTGCAGATGTCATCTGATTCGATCTGATTTCAAGCGAGAAGACCGATTTTATCAAGTTTTAGTTCGATTTTAATGTTGAAACTTTCCAGGATTCATTTAAACATGATTATGCACAACATGTGAAAGTTTGAGCCGTTTTTACCGTGAAAATTTTTCAAATTTGAAAAAGAATGGTGTAGAAATCAGAAAAAGTGACGAAAACAAGCTGTTTTGGCAAGATCTCTTCCTCCTGAGCTCTGATACCACTTGTAGGATCGGTTTGCGACCCGAACAAGTCGTTCAGAAGAGATTTTATCAGTTTTAGAGGCGGAAACTAAGAAACCGACGTCGAAACAACTTGCTTATCACTTTAAACACTGATTATATTGATATTGTAACAATTACAATCAGTCTTCACACCGGCAGCACCTCGGTATGGAATTCACGAACTGTTACAAATGAATAGACCACTACCCTATATATAGTAGTCGGGTTTCGCTTGAACTATACACGTTCACCTTCAAGCAAAACCCCCAAATAAAGTTTCAAGCGAAACCCACATTAAATGTCACATTAAAGCGAAACATACAAATATATTTTAATCTGTTTCAAGCGAAACATTCCAACTGATTTGTCTTCTTGTGTAGTCATGATGCAGTTGATGATATCATAATATGATGTCATCATTCAATATGATGACATCAGGCTTTAACTGATCCGCAATGAACCGAGACTCGATATAAGACGAAGTCGACAGATGTGTGCACCAACAGGGTGGACACTTGTTGTAACTGACACCTTGTTTCTTACCAGATGCCGTCACTTCAGTGTTTTTCTTCTTTGTATCCCTCTTCTTTTTGTTCTTCTTTTCTGGAGTCTTTTCTTCAGCCACTTTTTCAACATTCTTTACCTCAGTTACTTCATCCTCTTCAAATGCCTTCATGCCTTCAACAGTTGGATAAATCCTGTCAATGGCATAAGAAGTACATGAGTAACTTTTCAACAAACGATTTACTCTTTCCGTTTCAATTCTTTGTAACTCTAGCTTCTGTTCAAGAGCAGCACACTTCTCAATGTAGTTGTTCACAACTTTTTGCTTTATCATGAACGCTCCCTGAAGTGTCTTCATTGCTGTTGCTTATTCTTCACTTGTGTGATTGTTTTGATTCATAGCTTTGTTCAGGACATCATAAGATTCCTTCAAACTGTTCAAGTTATAAATCAATGTGCTGTTCTGCTTCTTTATAGCTTCACAAGTGTCACACTTCACAGGAATCTTTTTAGCATCAACTTCTTCATCAACTTTGAACTTTGGAACTTCAACCTTTACTTTCCTTTTGATCACTGGAACTTCTTCGTCATTACTGCTGACTGGTGTTTTGATCTTTTTCTTTTTCTTTTTGGCTTTGTCATCATCACTGTCACTTTCTGCCATCATTTTCAAATAATCTGCCATTTTCTTTGACCAATACTCACGATCATCATCACTATCTTCTTCAATCCTAGCAACAAAAGCTGTATGAGCTGGAGTTTGATCTAGAATATAATCATCCCATGTAAAATTTTCCTAGCTAAACCCTTCATGCATCTTTTCATCATCTTGATCAATCACACAGGCTTTTGAATCAGATGAAATATACTTATCCCATTTGAACCCTGATGATGTATTCTTCTCATCTTGATTCACCATACAAGCTCTCTTTGATGAATCTTCAATCACATTTCTTCCATGTGCAGTTTGTGCCTGATGTTGTTGTTGTTGAGTTGATTGTTGAGAAACTTGATGGTAGATGGCCTTTTGGTAGTAATCATTGTTGTTGTTGAAAGGATTTTGAGCTCCGCTTGCTTCACGATTGGTGCATTCCCTTTTGAAATGTCCTTTCTCCCTGCAACGAAAACAAGTGACTTTAGATTTATCAAAGCCTAAAGTAGAAATATTAGCCTCACAAAGATCATTTCTTCCTGTGATCTGCTTGAATTTCTCAGCTCTCCTCAACACACTGGCCAAACACCATTTTATATCCATTAACTCCATCTCTTCAGCATCTATTTGATCGTAATCCTCTTTTGTAAGCATTGGATTCCCGATCTTTCCGGCCACAAAACTGCTGTATGATTCTAAAACCATTCCCAACAAGGACATATGATTCTTAGCAACTTCTTCTGAGTAATCTTGATCATTCTCAAGATTTAATACATTGTTGCATTGAAGTTTTCTTCCATTCTTTGTTGCTGAAATGTTCGGATCGAATGATGGAAATGATGAAAAACTTGTTTTGCTGCTTGATCATGTTGATGAACTTCCTGATAAACCTTTAGCATTGAATGCAGTTTCCACTTTTGGAGAAAAATTTGTGGTTGTCTCATTCACCCCTGCTTTGTAATAAAGCCCGATGTCTTGTTCACCATCAAAATCTTTCATTCGAATAATCTTTCGTTGCTCCATCTCTTGAGCTTCTAACTTCTCAATGAATTTACTCAAAGTGAGCGTATTAAATCCTTTCTTGTTTCTAAGCATCATGAGATATGTGCCCCAAGTCTCGTGTGGCAAAGCATCAGCAAGCTTCTCAATCAACTCTTCATTATCTTTCTCAATGCTTAATCTTTTCATGTTTGCTAGCAGATTGCAATATCTTTCAATAATTTGCCTTGTGCTTTCATTTTTTAACCCACGAAACAAATCGAACTCTTTCTTTAAAAGTGACTTCTTGTTTTTAACCTGTTGGTGCACTAAATGTCTGTTGATTACGTCATCATCAAGTCTTGTGTCTAGGATTGTTTGAATGATCACACAATAGGTTTAAGTTAGGGTTTTTATGTGTTAAATACAAGATTTCGCTTGAAGGGATATGTTTATGCTTGAAGCGAAATCAACTTAAGAGATTTCGCTTCAACAAGTCTCAAGCGAAATCTTGTGCTCTATATATAGGTGTGTTGGTCATTTGAAGCGAATCAGAGTTGTAAGTGTATGTGAGTCGAGGTGCTGCTGAATTTTTGTCAGAAAATCATTGTAAAGACTCAGAAGGCATTAATAGAAGAAATATTAAGAAGAACAAAGCTGTTATGACTTTGTATACATTGATTCCGCCTTTGTATTCAAAGATGAACGCCTTAACTGACTTTTAGAGGTCGTACAACGGTCCAACAAGTGGTATCAGAGCTCAGGACGAGGAGTTCATACCATAGCAGCGGATTATCTTCTTTCTACTCATTTCTTTTTACGTTTTTCAGTTCTGAACAAGTTCCAACGGTCGAAATGGTCTAATTTTCGAGTATTACGTGTAAAACTGAGTTTTAACAAAGCCTACAAAGTTTCGGACTTAAATTCAGACTAAAACATGATAAAATTGACCTAAAACATGGTTTCGCTTGAAAAGTTTTCGAAGGTTACAGGTTGATTTCGCTTCAAATCAGACTGTTTGGACAGTTTCGCTTGAAACTCTGAAGCGAAACAGATTCCTGAAGCGAAATAGTTGGTTTCGCTTGAAGACTTCCTGAAGCGAAATAGTAGATTTCGCTTGAAGACTTCCTGAAGCGAAATAGTAGATTTCGCTTGTAACTGATTGGATTGAAACTTGTTCTGTTGAAGCGAAATAGAGAATTTCGCTTGAATCAGTTTTGCTAACTGATTTCGCTTGAATCAGTTTTATTAAACTGATTTCGCTTGAACAGTATTATATTACTGATTTCGCTTGAAGCTGATTACTTCAAGTATTTCGCTTGATCTTGTTAATTTTTCAAAACCTAAAAATTTTCTAAGTGTTTGACTGATTTTTCAGGTACGATCAAAATGGATGATATTTTCATGAATCCTTTCAGCGATATGTACGCATTCACGGGCAGTTCAGGAAACAACGATACTTCTTCAAGTGATGCAAACAAAAGTCCACCGAAAGAAAGAAAGAAGGAAGCTTGGGAGTCCGAAAGTGCATTTGGAACGTTTAACAAACCTCCTAAGCTGATGGCTATAGAAGATTATAGCAGGTGGGCAACAAAGTTCGAAGATTGGTTGATGGCATTTGCTTTTCCTTGCTGGAAAAGTATGAAAAATGGTTTTGCTCAAGGAAAGAAGAATGGTGAAGCATTAAGATCAGCTGAAGAGATTGATAATTTTGTGGCTGAGCAAAAATGTGTGGCATTATTGTTTCAATCGGTGCGTGAAGACATCATTTCGTTGATAGATTACTCTAATTCTAAAGACTTATGGGAAAAACTCAAAAAGAAGTGTCTTGGAAGCAAAGAGATTGTAAAAAACAAAAAGAAACTTCTTAGGAAAGAGTTTGATATGTTTGGTTGTCTTAAAAATGAATCGGTGTGTAAAATGATTGAAAGGTTCGGTCATCTGAAACTGGAGCTTGCTCGACACAAGATCACGTATCTTGATGAAGAACTTGTTGATAAACTGTTTGATTCATTACCAGATGAAATGGATTGGAGATATTACGCGCTGATGTTGAAAAATACTATTTCTCCAGAAGATTTGACTCCAGATGTGTTGATTGAAAGACTGGAAAGTCATGAGCTAGAGTTGAAGAAAACGTTTAAAGTCAATAATTCATCTTATCAGCAGAATCTGGATTTATACTATCCAAAGAGTATGATGCAGAAAGCTACTTCTCCAAAGACTGCGTTTTCTGCTGAGAACGTTTCTTCAGCAAACAAAGAAAGTCAAAGCAATTCAAGCAGTGGAAGCCATAGTGGTTATCACAGTGGATCTACATCTTCTGCAAATCATTCTGATGCGAAGTTTTCTTGCAATATCGTGATAGATTTGAAGAATGCACAGAATTTTGATGCGGAGTCGGCCAAGCAACAAATGGTCTTTCTGGCGTCTGTTTTGGAATCCTACGAAGGATTGGTGGCTGGAAAAATCGGGAATACAAATCTGACGAAAGAAGACTACGATCAGATAGATCCTGAAGAAATGGAGCTAATAGACATTCGTTGGGCAATGGCAAGTGCAGTTCGACGTGCACAACGCTTCATGGAGATTACAGGGAGAAAAACGATCGGTGGTCCGTCTACAAAACTGGGGTTCGACAAGTCAAAAGTAACATGTTTCAAATGTAAGCAGAAGGGTCACTTCAAACGAGAATGCCGAAACGCTTATGCTGATGAGTCGGAGAACCCTTTCAGAGATGATTATTACAAAAAGGCAATCTACCATCAGAATAAATCTGAGCCGCCTAGATTGAAGCAGGTTGAAGACAACAGAGACAAATCAAGGGCTCTTGCTGTGATTTATGATGATGAGGGGTATGATTGGAGTAAGGAAGTTTTACCTGAAGAAGATGCGGTGGGTTACGCATTCATGGCAAGCAATGATGAACCTAAGCCATGGAAAGATGATCGTACTGAGGAACAGAAGTATCACTATCGGAAGATGGTTGCTGAAACAAAGATTATCAGACTTTCTCGTATCTATCTGAATGCAAGGAGAGCCAATAGATGGGATCCAGATAGAGAGTGCTATCTTGATGAGTATGGAAATATTGCAATTGATGATAGTACACTTGATATCGAAGCCATCATCAAGGAGTACAAAGAAGAAGATGAATATTGGCAACACAAGTGGTGGGGAACACCAACGTCAAAAATGATTGAAGAAGCGAAAGAGAAAGAGAGAAAGGAGAAAGAGGAGAAAGAGAAGAAAGAAAAGCAGGTTGATACAGGTATAATTGATACTACGCAAGAGTTGACAGCTGAGAACCTGGGAGTGATGGCTGACAAAGTGCTAGCTGCAAAAGCACTTGAGGTAGATTCTAATTCTGCTACTGAGTCAAAGGAATCGGTCAGTCAAAGTGTGTCAACGAATGCGTCAGGTAACAAGATTGATGGAAATGCTGACTGCAAAAATTGCACCAAACAATGCAATTTTTGTAGCACTGTCACGTATCTTAACAATGAGAAAATCCAGAATCTGACAACAAAGGTTAGAAATGTTGAAAATCAGATTCTCGATCATGACAAAAGTGTAAGAGCTTCAACTGAACGGATCAAAGAATTAACGGTTCAAATTGAAAATGATAAAACTGAACGTGAGAAAATAAAATCTGAAAATGAAAAGTTAATTCTTGAAAACCGTCAAATTTCTGAAAAGTTTGAGAAATTGAAAAACATTGTCAAAGATAGTGATGATCGTAATGGCAAAACATTTAAAGAAAATGAACATCTAAGAGCTGTTTTGAGATTAAAAGAAGAATCGATTAATGAACAACTGGATCAAATTGCTAAACTGAAACTTAAAGTTCAAGAAGCTGAAATTGAGAATGAATGAATCCAGTTGAAGCTTAACAGCTATAAATCAGCAAGCTTTGTTTTGCAGCATATTGTTCCTAAACCTATAGGGAAAAACAAAGATGGCGAGGATGTGTTTTCTGATGGAACGGGTGTAGGTTTTCACAAAGTTCCACCGCCAATTTTAGACAACTACACGAAAAAGCAGTCTAGTTTGGTGGAAATTGAGGAAGAAAGTGAAGTTAAACTTCCTGAAAACATTGATGTCACGTTCACATCTTCCAATGACGAGGGTGTCCAAAGTGATGTGGTGAAAAGTGTGGTAGACAAAGTGCTTAAACCGGATTGTGACACTTCTGAGGAGGATGGGTGTTTTTTTGACAAATACATTCAGAAACCAAAGTCCAAAAACAACTTAAGTGATGAACCGGGTCTTGTGATGTACAAGATGGCTGGATCTGATAAGTTGTATTCGGATTCTGAGTTTCCCATTGAGAATGTTAATGTGAAAAAGTTGACAAATGTTTTCAAGTTAGTTGAAGTTGAGTTGTCAGAGGTGAACAGTTTGAGTCAAACAAAAAGGCAAATGAATTTTGAGAAAGATAAAGCTTATTACAAAAAGCCTATTGTTCCACCACGTTTTTATAATAACAATCGAAACAATTGGTCGGGTGGTTATCGAGGTGGTAAGAGTTATCAGAAAAAGAGTTTTCAAAACAAGAGGTTTACAGAAAAGAAGGTGTTTGTGAATGGTTCAAGTTCACTTTCTGATGAGGAAAATGAAATTTTTTCAAAATCAAATGAAGAGTTCTTTGAGAAAAGAGCTTCACATTATCAGTCTGAAGGCACAAGTCGAGTTGTTGATACTCGTATATGTTTTAGATGTAATCAAGTTGGTCATATTGCACGAATGTGTACCAATGTGAAGCCTAAGACTGAAAATGTGAAGTATCAACAGAAGAAAGTTGATGAGAAGGGTAAAGCACCAATCGTTGTTGAGAAAAAGAATGTGAAAAATGATAACATCAAATTGAAAAATGAACCCGTAAAGAAAGTGGTAACTAAAAATGACAAATTTTACAAGAGGGTTGCATTATCTCAACAAGTTTGGAAACCAAAAACTGAAATGAAAATTTCAACTTCTGAAGTGAAAAAGGCTGATGAATCAATTTCGGTTGATTATGATGCAAATTTTCCAACTTTGAAGGCTGAAAATTTCAAAATTCAAGTTGCTAGAGTCAAGGTTACACCTAAGGCTGATGAGGCCTGGGTGGATACCATGTTCGAATAAGCAGTTTGAATTGCCGGAGCTTCCTGGATCGCGAAGCATGAATCGGCATCTTTCTTGAAGTTGTTTAAGTCGTAGTTTGTTTTGTGCAGGATCTTCCACAACTGATATCCAGATGGATTATGGATAGTGGTGCATCTCGACATATGACAGGAAAAACTGCATTGCTGTATGATGTGAGAAACATTAATGGTGGTTATGTGGGATTTGCTGGTCATGAAGGTGGTCGAATTGTAGGTGAAGGAACGTTATCCAATGGGATTGTAACGTTTGAGAGAGTTAACTACATCACTGAGCTGGAGAACAATATGCTTAGTATCTCGCAGATTTGTGACAATCAGTATACTACTCATTTCACTGATAAAGAATGTTTGATTCTGAAACCTGGTTTTGTTATCCCTGAAGAATGGATTATCATGAGGGCACCTAGAGTGAATGATTTATATGTGTTAGATATGTCTGTAGCAACTACAACTACTGGTCAAGCACATTGTTTCGTGTCTAGAGCAACTGAGAAAGAATCTAGATTGTGGCACCGAAAGATGGGGCATATTCACTTAAGGAAGATGAATCACTTGGTGCACAATGATTTGGTATTGGGTGTTAATATCAAAGGTTTTCATCTGGAAGGGGAGTGCATTAGCTGCATCAAAGGCAAGCAGAAGAAAAAGTCACACCCTACAAAGCAAGTCAATTCAGTTTCGAGACCTCTGGAGAGACTTCATATGGATTTATTTGGTCCGGTGAATGTCAAAAGTCTTACTGGAGATTACTATTGTTTGGTCGTTACTGATGATTATTCCAGATTTTCGTGGGTATCTTTCTTGAAGACGAAAGATGAAACATTTGACAGTTTGATGGGTCTGTTCAGGAAAATTGAGAATTTGTACCAAAGGCGTATTAAGAGAATTCGAAGTGATAACGGTACTGAATTCAAGAACAGCAAGATGGAAGAATTTTGTGATGAAAGAGGTATTTTGCATGAGTTTAGTGCTCCGTACACTCCGCAGCAGAATGGAGTTGCAGAACGCAAAAACCGGACACTAATCGAGACGGCTAGAACTATGCTCGCAGATTCAAAGTTACCGATAAATTTTTGGGCTGAAGCTGTTTCTGCCGCATGCTATACGCTCAACAGGGTTCTTACTGTCAAGAAGTTCAACAAAACATGCTTTGAGCTAATCAATAATCGCAAACCAAATTTAAAGTATCTAGAACCGTTCGGGTCACCTTGTACGGTTATAGAACCTTTTGGGAAGTTTGGTCCGAAGTGCATTGAGGGTATATTTGTTGGTTATTCAAATCCATTGCGACGTGTCTTCGATCCAAGTGAAAAGCGGATTATTGAAGCTACAAATGTTGAATGTCAAGGTTATACTATGCCGCCGCAGAATCCTGGTGATTCATGGCGTTATCATTATGACAAACTTTGGGATTCGTTTGACATGAGAGAAGAATCAGAGGATGATGAAGATTTCTTTGATGAGTTGGATATTTTGCGTGAATATGAGTCGCAGTTAAGGTTCCCAGCTGAGTATTCAAGAAGACTACGGGAAACTTCAAATGATGATGAAGCAGGTCCAAGTAATGTTGGTGAACGTGATGATGTCCAACAGAATGAAGTTGCTCAAGATAATCAGTCGGATCAGAATGATAATCTAGAAGCTGAAAACATGCCAGTATTTGATCACGGTGATTCAGATTCAAATTCTGAGGGGGAGCAAATTCAGATGTTAAGTCAAACAAACCAAGTTGGTGAACAAGATGCAGAGCAGAATGTTACTAATCTGGAGGGAAATGTAGAGGTTCCAAGTGAAGTGATGCCGCGAACTTTTTCATATCATCCAGAGGAGTTGATCATAGGAGATTTGCAGAAAGGCGTTCGCACTCGAAATCAGATTGATAAAGGGCTTACATGTTTTTATACAAAAGTTGCTCCTTTGCAAACTGAATTCTCATTAAGTTGTTTTATCTCGCAGGTTGAGCCAAGAACTTACAAAGAGGCGCTTACTGAAGACTCTTGGGTCAATGCTATGCAGGAGGAACTTAGTCAATTCGAGAAATTGGGAGTGTGGAAGTTAGTTGATTTGCCGGATGGTCATAGGAAAATTAACACTAAATGGGTGTTTAAGTGTAAGAGAGACGATAGAGGAGTTGTCGTAAGGAACAAAGCTCGACTCGTTGTTCAGGGATTTAGTCAACAGGAGGGAATTGATTTTACTGAAGTCTATGCTCCTGTAGCACGACTAGAGGCGATCAGAATTTTCCTAGCATTTGCGTCTTGGAAGAACTTCAAAGTTTATCAGTTGGATGTTAAATCGGCGTTTCTTTATGGGAAGGTTAAAGAAGAGGTTTATGTCGGTCAGCCGCCGGGCTTTACCGATCCAATCCACAAAAACAAGGTCTACTTATTGGACAAAGCGCTGTATGGTTTACACCAGGCCCCGAGAGCTTGGTACGAGACTTTGTCTCAACACCTACTAGCCAACAAGTTCATTCGTGGAAAAGTGGATGCCACTCTCTTCACTAAAGTCGTTGATGGTCATCTTCTGATAGTTCAGATTTATGTGGACGATATAATCTTTGGGTCAACGAATGAAAATCTATGCAAAGATTTTGAATCAGTGATGAAGCAGAAGTTTGAAATGTCATCAATGGGGGAGATGAAATTCTTTCTAGGATTACAAGTTGAACAACTTCCTGAGGGAATTTTCATTCATCAGTCAAAGTACGTTCATGATATTCTAGAGAAATTTGGGATGTCAGGTTCTACTCCAGCTGCTACCCCACTTGCAACAAATCATGGGATTCACCCAGATCTCACCGGAGACAGGGCTGATGAAACGTTTTACCGATCCATGATAGGTTCTTTAATGTACCTAACTGCTTCACGTCCTGATATAATGTACCCAACGTGCCTCGCAGCAAGATTTCAGTCTAACCCGAGAGCATCGCATATGATTATTGTGAAGAGGATATTGCGCTACCTGAAAGGAACTCCTTCATTGGGGTTGTGGTATCCTAGAAAAGGTGATTTTACGCTCGAAGGGTATTCCGATTCGGATTTCGGATGCTGCAAAGTCAATTCAAAATCAACAACTGCAGGATGCCAGTTTTTTGGTCCTAGATTGGTTACCTGGCAGTGTAAGAAACAAACGTCTGTGGCGTTATCTACTTGTGAAGCGGAGTATGTTTCTGCTAGCAGTTGCTGCTCTCAGATCTTGTGGATACAGCAACAGATGCGCGACTACGGTTTGCAGTTTCTTAACACACCTCTTTTTGTTGATAATGAGGCCGCAATAAATATAACTAAAAATCCAGTACATCACGCTAAAACTAAACACATAGAAATTCGTCATCACTTTATTCGCGATTGCTTTGAGAAAAAGTTGATACGAATTGAGAAAATCCACACTGACGAACAGAAAGCTGATTTACATACCAAAGCTTTTGATAAAAATCGGTTTAAATATTTGTTAAAACTGAATGGTATGAAGCTTCTGTCGGTGTCAGATGGCATAATTGGCGTTGATGAGAGTACTGTTGCGGATGAAGACGAGAAACAATCTACAATGGTTTGTCGAATTTTTACTTGTTTTGGTATTTAGGGGGAGTAGATGTTTGTACATAGTTTATTTTCTGAAAATACAAAAACAGTAAAAAATGCAAAAATACAAAAACATGATAAAATCTGAAAAAGAGCTTGTGTATATAGGGAAAATGATAGTACATCAGCTAGACGATCACAGTATGCTAAAGATTTGAAAAGTTTAAAAGAGTTAAACAATCTTACTGATGATGTGTCGATAGGTTTTCGTACATTTAGTAGATTTATTCGGGATATAAACCTAAAATTCAAACTTGTGAATTCGTGGGGAACACTACTTGGATATATAGGTAACCCCTGAAATCTCGTTTGAAAGGTCTCTTAATCTGATATACTAGGTCTTTATACTCTATGATGTCTGGGGTATTATTCCGGGACTTCTGCTGAACGGTGGTTCTGACCTAGTCCCTGGCTAATACTTGCTGCAATGCTTGAAACACAGCATTAAACCCTCAGCATGCTGAAACAATAAAATTGATAAATGCTGCTGTTGTAAGCAAAAAGATCCTCTAAAGGGGACACACTGAAAAGTCGAAGCTGATATCTCTCTGCGTATACGGAAGTATCGATCTGAGATCCCTCGGCCCTCGCATACCTAAATTATATACAGATATCATTGTAGTATTCTCACCTGTAAGACTGATTATTGGGATTCTGGATACGGGAGTATATTCAAGAGGTGGGACACATGAATGATCTAAGTTCTTAATTCATCTAAATCGTATCCTGAGTAAGTTGAAATTTGTATGAGAATTTAAGATGGATCAGTATATCGACAATCGAGGTAAATTGTTTAAGTCTGAGTATGTATTGTAGCTTAACGGTACTTGTGATTTGTCTGAAAAGCTGATATGATTCCCTGACACGCTCACCAAAAATATGTTTGTAAATAGTTTACTTTGTTTAATTTCTGCAATTTAAGTTTTCTGTATTTCATTTCTTAGTTTAGAATACTTTGATAAAATCCAAAAAGATTTTATTTCTGCTTTATTTTCCGACAAACCAAAGTGGAAAGTTGATTGTTGGATTCTCAGATGTTTGAAGCAGATGCAGGAGATTCTGGACTGAAGAATGAGGAGAGCTTACTTTAAAGAAGTTTGAATTGTTTGAAATGACAAAAACAAGTTCATTAAATTGATACTTGTTATTTTCAGAAAATGTTTGAAATTGTTGTTTTAAAATCAGTATTGATTCGTCAAAAGATCAACCAAGGTCATTAATTTGGACTTGGTAGATTAATCAAGTAATCAGGGTCATTAACTTGAACTTGAATACTTGAGTGGATTGTTAAAACTGATTGAGTTTGTGTTTTATTGTTGAAAAGATAGAATGGTTATGTTTGTTGGTTGAGTAACAGGATTGGACTTCATAATTTCCAATGGAAGCTAATTGTCAAAGATTGAACCAGATTTTTCAGATCCTAGCATATCGAGAGGGGGAGTCTGTGAAAGGGGGAGTCTGGATCAACAGTCGAAGGGAAGATTGAAGTTTAAAGTTTAAAGATTGAAGATAAAGATTGATGAGAGTTTTTACAATGTTTGAAGATTGTTAAAGACAAAGACTTGAAGCCAAAGACTTCATCAACATCCAAGGGGGAGTCTGTTGGTGCACTAAATGTCTGTTGATTACGTCATCATCAAGTCTTGTGTCTAGGATTGTTTGAATGATCACACAATAGGTTTAAGTTAGGGTTTTTATGTGTTAAATACAAGATTTCGCTTGAAGGGATATGTTTATGCTTGAAGCGAAATCAACTTAAGAGATTTCGCTTCAACAAGTCTCAAGCGAAATCTTGTGCTCTATATATAGGTGTGTTGGTCATTTGAAGCGAATCAGAGTTGTAAGTGTATGTGAGTCGAGGTGCTGCTGAATTTTTGTCAGAAAATCATTGTAAAGACTCAGAAGGCATTAATAGAAGAAATATTAAGAAGAACAAAGCTGTTATGACTTTGTATACATTGATTCCGCCTTTGTATTCAAAGATGAACGCCTTAACTGACTTTTAGAGGTCGTACAACGGTCCAACATAACCATCTCTTGGCTCCCATGAAACTTCGATCTTAATGCTTTCCAGATTGAATAAGAAGTTCCATTATGTTGCAATAACACCAAGATATCTTCTTTCACAGCTTGTTGCAATAACTCAGCATCATTTTCTCATCTTTGTATTTCTTTCTAGCATCGGCACTTAGATCTTTAATTGGAACAACCTCTTCATCATCATTTGTCGGTCTAATGTATTTTGTCTCGACACATTCCCAAGCATCTAGATAATTGGCTTGCACCCAGTTTTCGAAACGTCCTTCCCAACCCTTATACTCCTCGATGTTCATGAGCTTAGGTGGCTTTTGCATCGTGCCCGTTTCATTTTCCAACATCGTATTCTGTGCAATAGTGATCGGGGTAACCGGTGTAGCGAATGCGTTGTGAAAATCTTCGTCCCTTTTTCAAATTATCAAAAATCACCAAATTAATTGTTCAAGCGAAATAACATAAATCAATCAAGACCCCTGTTCAAGCGAGATCACTGATTCTAGTGGACTCAGTCAATAAATCTCAAGCGAAACCTTGTTTGAAGCGGAATCACCCTGAATCTTCAAGCGGGATCACCAGATAACTTTGGAGCGGAATCACAACAACAATTTTGAGCGAAATCAAACTGAAATTTCAAGCGGGATCTCTGTTTTCAAGCGGAACCAGAAAATATTTCAAGCGGAATGCTGATTCGGAGCGGAATCAGGACCAAATCTCAAGCGGAACCTCTAATTTTCGCAGTTTTAGTTTGAATTTGAAGCTGAAACTTTCAAGGCTTTCTTAAACAACAATTCCGATCATACTGTGCAAAAAATCAGAATAATTCGATCAACTTTTCCCGGTTAAATTTTCAAAAACAGATGTAGAAGGTGTAGAAAATCAGAATTCACAGCTGAATTGGCAAGAGCTCTTCCTCCTTAGCTCTGGTACCAATTGTAGGATCGTATTCAGACCTAAATGAGTCTATCAGAAGAACTTTTCTCAGTTGGAGTGGCGAAAACAAACAAACCGAGTTCAATTCAGCTATTATACACTTTAAACTGTTGTTTCTATTCATTGAATGACGTTTACAATTGATTCAACACTTCGGCATCACTTTGTTGCAAACCGGAAGAACTCATCCCCTGATTTCGCTCAGGACTGCCTATTTATAGACTCAGGGTTCCGCTTGAACATACACGTTCAGTTCAAGCGGAATCAACTACATTTCGAGCGGAATCATCACTTTACAACTCGAGCGGAATCAGGGACTAGGTGATTTCGCTTGAAAATGACCTATGTCATTTCAAGCGGAATCAGCACTAGATCTCGTTTTCTCGATTCACGTGCCATGATCTAAACTATTCTATACAAGACTCGATACAAGACGTAGACGACAAACGGATGCACCAACAGTGATGAGACAATAACTAAATAGTGTTTTCGATCGACGATGAAAAGCAATGAATATTACAAAATGTTCAATCGATGCTGAAAGAACCGTTAAGAGGTACACCGGAATATGTCATGAACTTGTGTACCATTATCTTAACACACGATTGTGTTAAGATTGCTTTAATATAATAGATCGATAAAGCGGATTTAATATAAATAAACAAATAAATAATTAATTAAATCCGTACATGACGTGTGCAAATGATATTAGCGCAAGCTTCCAATTTGTGAAAACGCCACCACAAGGTGATCGTGATCAAGAAACGATTCAATGAAGTCAAAGACCAAACAAACCTGTTGGTGTGCGTAAAGCGTGATATGATTTTATTAATATTTTAGGCCCGTTTTACGCATTAGTCATGTTTTAAATTTATAAAACACGATATTGTACTAACACTAAACACACACTTGGGCAAGTGCACCCATCGCGAGCGTAGTATAGTGTTGGTAAGATACCGAGGTCTTCCAAGGACACAAGAGCTTTTAATACCGGTTTATCGTCAATGTCTAATTGATCTAAATTTTTTTAGAAGAGTTTTTAAACATAAAAGTAGATCTAAAAATGGAAAGATAAATAAAATGAAAAACAAATAGACAAGATAGAATCACTTGGGTCCAACTCATCTTTAATGTATCCTTTGATGATTTTCGCACTTTCGGACTTTTTAAGAGATTATCTTAGTTATAGTAGTAGGCCCCTCTTTTGAAGGTGACGTTACCCTCAACCCAGTGATTTGAGTCAGCAGGGATACAATCCCAAAGGGTCGGAATATTGAAAGATAATTAAATAAGTTATTAATGCAAAAAGTGGTAGGCCCCTCTTTTGAAGGTGACGTTAGCCTCGGCTAAGTGGTTTGAGTCAGCAAGGATACAATCCCAAGAAGCCGGTTTAATGTTTTAATAGTAGTTTACATATGAGGGGTTCAAGCTATTCGCACCCCCGCCATCCAATACCTTTGGGGCATTGAAGGAGGTCCTAGTAAGCTTGAACCAAGTCCTCACAGGATCTATACACTGAACGAGACAATAACTTTACCAAACCACCCTCCTAACCCCCTTCCAGGAAGTTAACGCGCTTTATATAGACCGTAAAGACACGAATGAGTAAATCAATGACATCATGAAGAAATGGTAAAGAAAATTCACTTTCAACATAAGAAACTATTTATTAAAGTCATTAATATAAACCCAATTAAAAAGTGCTGAAAGATTAAAAATCAAAAGTAATACATTAAAGACTTGTCTTCACCAAGTGATGTAAGAGATTAGCCAAACATGGCCTTTGATTGACAAGAACTCTTACGATCAATCTTGGATCCCGAGACTACTATACACTCAAAAGATGAAAGATGGATGATGGTGGTGGGTGTTGGTGTTGTAGTGGTGGTGGAATGGTGGCAAAGTGAGAAAGAAGTGGTTTGCCAAGGGATGCATTTAAAGTGAACCAAGCACCCCTATTTATAGCCTAAACAGAGCCCTGACCACGGCCCCGTGTCCATTGGGCACGGCCCGTGGCCATCCTTCTTTTCTTCCTTCATTAAATGCAGCTATCAGTAGGGAGCCCTACATGACCCCGTGGCCTCTGGACATGGCCCCGTGGTCAACTCTTTGCTGTACTATCAAGATTCTGCGAATCTAAGAGTTGACCAAGCCCCATGGTGAGCTGGGCACGACCCCGTGGTAGGCATAGAAGCTTCTGCAGAGTTTGTCTTGTTGTACAGGGTCTGACAACGCCCCATGCCTGGCTGGGCACGGCCCTGTGGTCAGCTTTTGTTTCTTGTTTTTGTCTTGAGAGATGCTGCTGAGGGGTCGGGCATGTCACGTTATTCCTTCTTCTTGTATTTATGTTAGTTTTTGGCTACCTATTTGTTACTTTTATTCTTTTAAGCTCATTTGGTCCTGTAAATTCAAAAGGAAGAAAGAAACGCGCTTTTTAATTTCAACATTAGTACTAAAAAAGGGTTGGTTTTATGCCTCAATTGATGTAATTTATATGTTGCATTTTGTACACATCAAATACCCCCACACTTGAATCTTTGCTTATCCTCAAGCAAAACTCTTTAAATGTGGTTTACACTCCCAAATGGAATAGGTAGATAAGAAGTTTTGTGGCTTGTCTTGAGTGTTGGGAATCCAAGATCTTTATTAAATTTTGTTTTTATTTTATTTACAATCTTATTCGTCATGATCTATTTAGAACGCTTGTTAAGAAAAATTAGTTATTTGGGTATAACATGCCTCTTTAAAATTCCATTTATATACAAGTTCACGTACCTCACGGGAGATCACTCAACACTCGGCCGAAGATGTATTTTTGTGATAACACTCGATACCGGCATGGAACTTACTTCTACCATATGCTTGCCAAGTGATCAAACCTCCTCCTTTTTTAACTATAAACATTTTCAAATATCAAGAGGACTTGGAAAGGGTTAGGCTTAGGCTAAGGGTAGGTAGTTTTTGGGTTAGTAGTTAGTAAAATGGCGAAAAGCGTAAAAAGCGTCGGTTGTCGTAATTTTTTTTTTTTTTGTTTTTGTGACATTTATTCAAATTAAGCATATCCAAACAAGATTTTTGAGGAACTTGTTTGGTTATTGCAAATTCTCTCTTTTTTTTCATGTCACAAGATAACCGAGCTTTTTACAAAAAGGGTTTAGGCTTAAAGGGATTAACTAGGGGGATTTAAGGTAGTGGTGTAAAAAGGATGAAAATAATGGTTTTGAAAGAAAAATTTAGTTAGTCCTAATGCCTCTATCATTTACTTACTTGAGTTTAAGTTGGTAAGGACCGGAAATGTATCGTCTTGGCAAGTTCTAGAGCCGTAAGAACCAAGCGGCTATTCACACAAGAAACGAAACTTAGCATTTAGTTTAAAGGTGTATTCATGTACGCTCGATAAAGGCTCAAAACTCACTTATTGTGGGAATGGGTTTATAGTGTGAACAAGTATATATAATCAAATTTTAAAAAGAATTGTCATGCCTTTTTATAATTTTCTTGTTTGGTTCTTTTTTTATCACGACGCTATCAGTTGTACATTTGTAAAAACATAACCTTTTTAGAACTTGTTATTCCCAAATTAAACCAAGACAAATAAAAAAAATGAAAAATTTTGAAAAGATTTGGGGTGATTAGCGGTTCCAATAGAGTTTTGTGTAAGGCTTTTTGTTAGGACTTGTAAGATTCAAGGTTTTAGCATCCTCCCCACACTTAAATTACACATTGTCCTCAATGTGTCCCAAAATAAGTTTTTAGGTTGATTCAAATGTGTAAAAACGTGTTTAAAAACAAGGTTTTGTGTTACTGGACACCTAGCCACGGCCCCGTGTGGTCCGGGCATGGCCCCTTGGTCAGAGTGCCAGGAACAGAAGGCTGGCCACGGGGCGTGTCCAGTGAGCACGGCCCGTGGCCAGTTACCTGTCCAGAAGTTGTTTTTTGCAAAGTTCCGGGCATGGGGTGAGTTGGGCTGGGCACGGCCCCGTGCTGCACATGCTGGAAAGTTGGAAAAGATGTCGGGAGGCACTGTTTACGTGCATGGGGTGCGGTTTTAACGTCCTTTTGGCAGTTTTCATCTTTTCGAGCGTGATTTATTCCTGAAAAGTAAGACTAAACTAGAAAACATAAAAGTTAAACTAAATTAACACTAAGGATAGTTCCACGGAATGCCTACGTTGTGCGCCACGTTTATAAGGGTCCTTGGCTAGACCCAAAGAGTGTCATATGTTACCCGAGCGGGATATCTCGCATCCCGTGTTGCACCATTGGAAAGCGTCATCCAAGCTTGAGTCTATAACATCCATGTAGTTGACCGGGTCATCCTCCACTCTTTTTTCAACCCCGAATTTCATCTCCTTGTCTCCAACCCTCAATGTTAACTTCCCGTCACTCATATCTACCATGGCACGAGCGGTGGTGAGGAATTGTCTTCCAAGAATGAGGGGAACTTCGGTGTCTTCTTCCATGTCGAGTATGACAAAGTCGGCCAGAAAAACAAATTATTCGACCTTTACCAATAGATTCTCGATGACACCTTGTGGGTATTTGACAGACCTATCGGCAAGTTGTATGCTCATTTTTGTGGGGCTCGTTTCCCCTAGTCCGAGTCGGTCAAACATTGATGCGGGCATGAGATTAATACTAGCCCCAAGGTTGGCTAGTGCATTTCGTATGGGTGATCCCCCAATGGAACAAGGGATGGTGAAGCTTCCGGGGTCGATTTTATTTTGTGGGAGTTTGTTGAGGAGTACGACGGAGCATTCTTCACTTAGGTTGACCAATTGCAAAGTTTCAATCTTTCTTTTATGGGTGAGGAAGTCTCTCATGAATTTTGAGTACTTTGGCATTTGCGTGAGGACTTCTACAAATGGGAGGTTGATATGCAATTGCTTTAGTAAGTTTATGAACTTTATGAATTGCTTATCGGTCTTTTGGCTAAGTAACCGACCGGGGTAGGGTACCGAGGGGTTTTTGGTGGGTTCGGAATTTTGTGGGATAGTTTTTTCTTGGTGGGTTGAGGGTGAAGTTGTGGTTTGGTCGGGTGGATTGTTATTGGTTGGGGGAAGTGGTGTTTACTCGGGACCTACTGTCTGATTTCTTAATGTTATGAGGTGTACCTGCGCCTTTGGATTGGTTTCGGTATTGCTAGGTAATGCGGCTTGTGGTCTTTCGGAGAAATTTTGGGCTAGTTGGCTTATTTGTTTTTCAATGTTTTGAATACTAGCTCGTTGGTATCTAATGTCAGATTCCGTTTGTAGGAATCAATCAGAGTACCTTTTGTCGGTTTCGGAGATGAGACGTGTGATGAGGTCTTCAAGCCTCTCCCTACCCCCTTGTTGTTGTTGAGTGAAATTGTCTGACTCATTTCATGGTTGTTGTTGAAAGTTTGGTCGTTGATTTTGATAGAAGTGGATTCGAACCACTGACACAAGGATTTTCAGTCCTTTGCTCTAACCAGCTGAGCTACGTGAACCACTTTCCTAAAAGATGTTTTCTTTAGTTGGTTACTACTATTCCCGGGCTCCCTCCAACCAAGGTTAGGGTGGTTACGCCAACCTTGGTTGTAGGTACCCGTTGGGGGACCCGACGGCCTAGGTCGATTATCAATGTAGTTTACCATTTCCGTTTGGTTTTCCATTTCTTTCATACAACTCCAATTTTCATGTGGCCCACCACACCCTTCACAAGCCATAACTGAGGCCGTTTTTGCCATTTCCATTTTTTTATTGTTGAGGATAAGGCCTTGATTTGGGCTTGTAAAGAGGTGTTCTCATCTACTTTATGGGCGCCCGGGGCAATAGACTTTGAGCCCGGGGGGGGGGGGGGGTGTGCCATTGAAAATTGTTTTGAGCAATTTCCTCAATTTGATTATAGATTTCATTTGGGCGTCTATTACCTAGAATTCCCCCGGAGCTTGAGTCGAGTGTTTGTCTCGTGTGTGGCAATAATCCATTATAGAAAGTGGATACTTGTTGCCACACTGTGAGACCATGATGAGGGCATTTTCTCAATAGCTCCTTGAATCTTTCCCAAGTTTCATATAAGGATTCCCCGTCCTCTTGTGAATACGTATTTATTTCAGTCATTAATTTAGCGGTTTTAGAGGGCGGGAAATACTAATATAGAAACTTTTGGGCAAGTTCATCCCAAGTGTTTACCGATCCACTTGGGAGGTGTTGAGCCAAGCCTTGGCTCAGTCTTTTAGTGAAAATGGGAACATTCGGAGGCGGACGGCGTCGTTTAATGCTCCGTTGATCCGGAACGTGTCACATATTTCCAAAAAGTTGGTAATATGTAAATGCGGACTTCATCGGGTAGGCCATGGAATGTTACAGAATTTTTGAGCATTTGGATCAAATGCGGCCGAAGTTCGAAGTTGTTGGCATCGATGTTCGGTGCATTGATGGCGGCTCCGAGGTTACCGACAGTGGGTCGTAGGTAATCCATTAGGGTATATTGATCCGCCATCGGGATTTGATCCCCCAAATCTTTCTCTTGATTCTTGGCTTTTAGTCTTTTTCTTAGAAAGCGTTCGGGTTCGTCTAGGGGTTCTTTTATGTCTTTATCGGAACTGGAGCTCATGCACCACGTAGAGTTTTCAGGCCCTGCAATTGAGTTCTAAGTCCTGCAATCAAAACAAGAAAAGAATGTTGGTCAGATTCTTTACCACGACCCCGTGGTCAATGACCACGGCCCGTGGTCGTGTTACAGTTGCTGTTTTCTGGATCCCTAGCTACTGGGGAGATCAGCACGGCCTCATGGGGCACCTCCTCGGTCCGTGGTCACTCTTCTATAACTCAGAAACAAAAACTTGCCAGTAAAGATGGTGGGCACGGCCCCGTGTCGGACTGGGCACTGCCCGTGCTGAGCTTCTGCAGTTTTTAAAAAATTTAGAAAAATCTTAAAAAATAAGAAAAATGCTAAAAAAAATAATTAGGCTGTTGATTTTAAACTTTATTAAAATCCTTGTGTCCCTGGCAACGGCGCCAAGAACTTGGTGTGCGTTAAGCGTGATATGATTTTATTAATATTTTAAGCCCGTTTTACGCATTAGTCAAGTTTTAAATTTATAAAACACGATATTGTACTAACACTAAACACACACTTGGGCAAGTGCACCCATCGCGAGCGTAGTATAGTGTTGGTAAGATACCGAGGTCGTCCAAGGACACAAGAGCTTTTAATACCGGTTTATCGTCAACGTCTAATCGATCTAAATTTTTTTAGAAGAGTTTTTAAACATAAAAGTAGATCTAAAAATGGAAAGATAAATAAAATGAAAAACTTATAGACAAGATATAATCACTTGGGTCCAACTCATCTTTAATGTATCCTTTGATGATTTTCGCACTTTCAGACTTTTTAAGAGACTATCCTAGTTATAGTAGTAGGCCCCTCTTTTGAAGGTGACGCTACCCTCAACCCAGTGGTTTGAGTCAGCAGGGATACAATCCCAAAGGTTTAGAATATTGAAAGATAATTAAATAAGTTATTGATGCGAAAAGTGGTAGGCCCCTCTTTTGAAGGTGACGTTACCCTCGGCTAAGTGGTTTGAGTCAGCGAGGATACAATCCCAAGAAGCCGGTTTAATGTTTTAATAGTAGTTTACATATGAGGGGTTCAAGCTATTCGCACCGTTGCCATCCAATACCTTTGGGGCATTGAAGGAGGTCCTAGTAAGCTTGAACCAAGTCCTCCCAGGTAGTTAACGCGCTTTATATAGACCGTAAAGACACGAATGAGCAAATCAATGACATCATGAAGAAATGGTAAAGAAAATTCACTTTCAACATAAGAAACTAGTTATTAAAGTCATTAATACAAACCCAATTAAAAAGTGCCGAAAGATTAAAAATCAAAAGTAATACATTTAAGACTTGTCTTCACCAAGTGATGTAAGAGCTTAGCCAAACATGGCCTTCGATTGACAAGAACTCTTATGATCAATCTTGGATCCCGAGACTACTACACACTCTAAAGATGAAAGATGGATGATGGTGGTGGGTGTTGGTGTTGTAGTGGTGGTGGAATGGTGGCAAAGTGAGAGAGAAGTGGTTTGCCAAGGGATGCCTTTAAAGTGAACCAAGCACCCCTATTTATAGCCTGAACAGAGCCCCGGCCATGGCCCCATGTCCATTGGGCACGACCCGTGGCCATCCTTCTTCTATTCCTTTATTAAATGCAGCTGTCAGCAGGGGCCCCACACGACCCCATGGCCTCTTGACACGGCCCTGTGGTCAACTCTTTGCTGTACTATCAAGATTCTGCGAATCTAAGAGTTGACCATGCCCCATGGTAAGCTGGGCATGTCCCCGTGGTAGGCGTAGAAGCTTCTGCAAATTTTGTCTTGTTTGCAGGGTCTGACCACCCCCCATGCCTGGCTGGGAACGGCCCCGTGGTCAGCTTCTGTTTCTTCTTTTTTGTCACACCCTGGCTTTGCGGAAGCGTGGGTTTATTTGGTGTGACTTCTTAATACCATAGCTTAATCACAACAAAGCTATATGAAAGTAAAACCATGATGATCACCCATTACTTCAAGTTTTAAAAGTAAAATACGACAACATTGTTTTAGAGTTGACACATGCAACGAGTTTACAACACAACATAATAAAAATCTTGTTCATAAGACACAACCACAAAACATGAAATAGACACAGTTTAGGACTTGTGACTCGTCCAGGCAAAAGTCACAACCCTTAAACTCGGATGACATCACTTCTCCTACGCAGCTTAATACCCTTGCATACTTAGCCAGATCCGTTAATTTCCTGAAATACATGTAAGTTGAAAAATCAACATAAAGTTGAGCGAGTTGATGTGAAAGTGAGTATGTAAAACCTATGTAAGTATAAAATCCCTGGTATGTAGCAAATAAGGAAATAAAGAGATCACCAATGGTTTGCAAGGCCATTGATATGTGTGAAGTGCAGTAGGAAGACTCAAACCTAGCAGAATTTTGCGTTGGGTACAAAGTCACCCCGAGGTCCGTTCTGTTGGGCCTGGAGTTGGGCTCGCTACACCCAGATAGATCTACCGCTACTGACCCTCGGTCCTACAATGAGGATTAATGGCCTCCAGTTTCAGCCTACTCACTCACATGATCTAAGTAGTAACCCTCCTTACGCTAACCAAACCATGTAAAAAGTATTCGTAATCATAGTAACATGTATTTCACCCCCGAAGTATAAAACTGAAAACAGTTAAGAGAAAAGGGGGACATGAACTCACTGAAGTGCGTCTCGAAATAGTCAATCCCAAATCAACCTGCTGCGTGACGACCTACACGTACTAACTTCTATTAGACGGACGGCCGTGCCTTTGCTTAAGG
Source organism: Helianthus tuberosus (assembly GCA_030545235.1). Taxonomy (NCBI): domain Eukaryota; kingdom Viridiplantae; phylum Streptophyta; class Magnoliopsida; order Asterales; family Asteraceae; genus Helianthus; species Helianthus tuberosus. Next base: position 124,786,808 of record CM060351.1, on the reverse strand, counting down.
TTTAAGTTTTTGGGAAATAGTTAGGCAACTATTTCGTATTTCCACTTCTTAATTATTTAATAATTATATTCCTTCCCAAGGATGGGGGTTTTAATACATGTGCGTTTGTATAAATCCAAAAATATATGATTAAGTCTCAATTAATAAAAAAAAATATTTTTATTAATTTGTCTAAAATATTCTATCTCCATAATATACATATTTTTCCCAAAAATATTATATTTTATTCCATACGATTTCCAAAATAATACTTTTATCAAAATACGCTTTTAAGAGTATTTTTCCGAAAATACATAAGTTACATTTAAAGTCGGGTGGTAATAATAATACCGGTGTAACTTAGATATTTATTTGTGAAGACGTTGGTATTAATTTGGAGTCGTTACTTTTTAGTGTATACGAGTTATATTATTTTTACCCTAAAAATAATATATGTGTAGTTCACAAAATAATCAAAAAATCACACAAGCGTTTTGCTATGGAATAAATATATATTCTAAATATATATATATATATATATATATATATATATATAGGATAAGGATCATGTGAGAAGTAGTAGGCTAAATGAGAAACTTGAGAAGCATTCTGGACCACACATTTTCCCTAAGCAAAAAAATGCAAAAAAAAAGGTGAAAAAATGCAATTTTTTTTTTTTTAAATCGCTGCTTTTTCTTTAAGAATTAAAAAAAAAAAAATTAAAAATTTTTTTTTTTTGGATTTATACACATGTGTATATTGTTAATCTTTTAACTATACATATATGTATATACATGTTTAAAATTGAAAAATAAGTGTTATTTAGGGTTTAGCATTAGTATTTAGGGTTTAGCATTAGGGTTTAGGGTTTAGCTTTATGGTTTAGGGTTTAGCTTTAGGGTTTAACATTAGGGTTTAGTATTAGGGTTTAGCAATAGTATTTAGGGTTTAGCATTAGGGTTTAGCTTTTGGGTTTAACATTAGGGTTTAGCTTTTGGGTTTAGCTTTAACTTTTGGGTTTAGCTTTATCTTTAGGGTTTGTATTAGGGTTTAGCATTAAGGGTTTAACTTTAGTGTTTAGTTTTAGCTTTTGGGTTTAGCATTAGGGTTTAACTTTAGGGTTTAGAATTAGGGTTTAGCATTAGGGTTTAGCTTTAGGGTTTAGCTTTAGGGTTTAGAGTTTAGGGTTTAGCTTTAGGGTTTAGCTTTAGGGTTTATGGTTTAAGATTAACAATATACACATTTTTTCAATTTTAAACATGTATATACATATATGTATAATTGACAATATACATATATGTATAGTTAAAAGATTAACAATATACACATGTGTATAAATCCAAAAAAAAAAAAAATTTAAAATTTTTTTTTTTTTAATACTTAAAGAAAAAGCAGCGATTTTTCAAAAAAAAAAAAAAAAAATTTCATTTTTTTTCACCTTTTTTTGCTTAGGTAAAATGTGTGGTCCAGATTGCTTCTCAAGTTTCTCAAATAAGGTTGACTTCTCTTAGGATCCCTACCCTATATATATATATATATAACAAGTTTTACTTACGAAAATCCACCTCCGACACTTGGTAATTTCGTAATAAAAATCATGGCGAATTTTACTTGGAAAAACAAGTTAAAAATATATTCATAACACTTGTTGCAAAAATATTTCCAAGTGTTATATTTCTGGAAAAATTTCGCCAGAGTTTCCTCTGTAACTGGAGGTGGCCACGCTTACTAGCGTATCATTTTCTTTTCAAAATTCAATCAACAACTTTTAAACCATCAATATTCAATATTCAAACATCAACTAGTCAAAAATAAGTATAGATCGCAAACACATGAACTTGTAAGTCATATAACATTGTGTAGTAACCTTCCAACATTTTTAGTAGATCTTTCTATCTTTAAAAATGAATCGGTTTCTTGAAAAACTTTATTTTTAAAGAAGATGTAACTTTACAACTTCTAGTCCAAAAATTACGAAACTATTCCTTTGTTAAATCCTTTTGTCACACAAGTGTTTACACACTTGTTGTTCACAAAAGTGCTTTTAGTTCATGAAAGATCCGACTTTTAAACATGATTTGCATCTTACACTTGGTTCTTCGAAAATACCACTTGTAGATCTTTAGATCTACTAGTTTAAAACTCTATTTAACAAGAAAAATCACTTTTACACAAGTTCATGTTTATGTGTGGAAAGGTTCATCATCTTGTATCTTCTACACTTTACATATTGCTAGTTCATGTTCCATGAACATGACCTAGCATGGTTAGATGACGATCCGTTCCACTACTAGCAACCAACAACATAAAATAATCACAACTAAACAAGTTTCATAAGATTTACACCACTAGTTTTTCTTTAACCATCTAGTTCATCAAACTTTCAAGACTTTATGTTTTGATCTTTAGTGTTCATGATTTTTATCCGTTAAATCTCTTATTAACCACTTTAAACATGAACAAGAGAGTGTTTAGAAGCACTTACAACTAGCTCAAGGCTAGGGAAGAATCAAAGCGAAAACAAGGTGGATAAAAGCAACGTTGTGAGGTCCTTGAGATTTCGAAAGCACCGAGCCTCCTTGTGTGACACCTTTCACCCTTGAGTGTATGTGAAATTGCAAGATCAAAGCTTGATGATGGTGGGATGGTGGGCTATAGTTTCGGCCGAGAATAAGGCAAGAGGGAGAGAGAGATCAATTTTTTTGTTTAAGTGTTATGTAAATGAAAGTGATTACCCTTTAAGCATTCTTATAGTCCATTCATCCTTATTACCCATTATATAACATGTAACCAAGATATTAGACAATCAAAATAAAATATTCAAAAATGTGTCGTGTGTGTCCCTCATGGGGGAAACCGATCGGATCAATGGGGGGGGGGGGGGGGTTAGGGTTTGATTTGAACCATGTAGTTAGGTGCTAGTTATGCTTAGTTAGATCTCTAAATTAGTTATTAGTGTGTTATGTAATATAACGGGTGTTAGGGTGTTCGGGGACCCTAACTAGCTCAGAAAAGGAAAAACAATGTCATTGACAATATTTTTATGTTCCGGGTAGAGTCCGGTTGTTCGGTTGGATATCAATCCGTTAAAGTGCTAAATAAGCATTTAAAGTGTCTTTAATATTATTTTTAGTGACACCAAGTATTCCCGACACTTTGGAAAGTGTCTAGTATTATTTTCCCATGTTTCTGCACTTTACTAGTTACATTACATGCTGAATTTGGTAATAATGTGCAGAATTTTGTATTTAAAGCATGATTTAGGCACACCCGGTCTAGTGACGCAGTTCTACAATCCTCACCTCCCTACACTCTTTACTAGTGTAGTAAACTATTCCCGGCTCATACTGGCCTTAGAGACAGTGTCTGTCTAGTGCTGGCAATGTCAGCATGTTTACTGGGTTATCCGTATAGTGTGCTCACTGTGCTTTTGTGCATCAACGTTGTCACTGATGTTTGTGTAAATAATAGAGTGACAGTATAAAATGTGATACATGAGTAAGTATGTATCAGAAATCCAGAAGCAGTTTAACCACAGTTGTAAGCAAGCATAGTAATTAAGCATTAATTAAATATTAATTAATTCGTACGGATACCTGGTTTGGTGAGGGTTGTCACATTCTCCCCCCGTTAAAGAAATGTCATCCCGAAATTTTAGGCTCTGCTTCTAGTTGCAGGTGTCTTAGGAAATAAATGGGGGTATTTCTCTTTCATACGATCCTCACGTTCCCACGTGAATTCAGGCCCATGTCTAGCATTCCATCGAACTTTGACGAGTTTGACACTGCTCCTGCGAGTTTTGTTAATTTTCCAATCCGTGACCTCAACCGGTTCTTCAGTGAAGTGGAGCGTGTCGTCGATATGAACTTCGTCAGCAGGAATGATCACTGTCTCCTGTGTTGGACTCTTTCTCAAATTTGATACATGGAATGTATCGTGAACACCATTTAGTTCAGCAGGTAGGTCCAACTTGTAGGCAACAAGCCCAATCCTTTGCAGGGTTCTGAAAGGGCCAACATAACACGGATTCAACTTTCCACGCTTTCCGAAGCGTGCCACACCCTTCCAGGGTGAGACTTTCAATAAAACCATATCCACAACTTGAAATTCCAAAGGTTTCCTCTTTGGATCTGCATAGGCTTTCTGTCTGTCGCGAGCCGCCTCGATGCGTTTTCGAATCTGCGCAATCTTGTCTATCGTCTCTTGGACTATTTCGGGACCAACAAGCTGCCTATCACCTACATCAGCCCAGCATAGTGGTGATCGACACTTGCGTCCGTAAAGAGCTTCAAATGGCGCGGCTCCAATGCTTGTGTGGTAGCTGTTGTTGTACGAAAATTCGACCAATGGTAAATGATTATCCCAGCTACCACCCAAATCCATTACACATGCTCTCAGCATATCCTCCAATGTCTGAATGGTTCGTTCACTTTGGCCATCAGTTTGCGGATGAAATGCAGTGCTCAGATTTCACTGTGAGCCAAAAGCTTCTTGGAAGGATTGCCAAATCCTTGATATGAAACGTCCATCTCTATCAGAGATGATCGAGAGAGGCACTCCATGACGTGCAACAATCTCTCGCATGTATATTTCTGCCAGTTTACTCGTGTTGTCCCTTTCTTTGATTGGTAAGAATTGTGCGGACTTTGTTAGGCGGTCAACTATCACCCAAATCATATCATGGCCTCTGGGCGTCCTTGGTAACTTCGTTACGAAATCCATTGAAATATGTTCCCATTTCCACTTGGGAATCTCGGGTTGTTGCAGAAGTCCTGAAGGCTTCTGGTATTCAGCTTTCACCTTGGCGCACGTTAAACACTTGCTGACATAAATAGCAACGTCGCCTTTCATCCTAGGCCACCAATAATAATCCTTAAGATCTTGGTACATCTTATCAGCACCGGGATGAATTGAGTACCGAGACTTGTGGGTTTTATCAAAAATAACTTTTCCCAAACCACCAAACAGAGGAACCCAAATCCTTTTCATGAAGCATAGCGTTCCTTCCTCGTTTGGCACTAATTGCTTCTCCATCCCATGGAGATATTCCTCTTCAATGTTCCTTTCTTTCAAAGCTTCTCTCTGCGCGGCACAAATGCGCAATGAGAGATCCGTCTGGACGATCATTTCCAAAGCCCTAACCCTTATGGGCTTGATCCTTTCTTTTCGACTTAGGGCGTCAGTGACCACATTCGCCTTCCCTGGATGATACTTGATCTCGCAGTCGTAATCGTTTAATAATTCGACCCAACGTCTTTGCCTCATATTAAGCTCTTTCTGGTCCAATATGTGCTGCAGACTCTTATGATTCGTAAAGATTGTACACAACCCAATCATGCGTGGTATAGTTCTTTTCATGAACTTTCAATTGGCGTGAAGCGTAAGCTATAACTTTCTGGCGTTGCATCAGCACGCAACCCAATCGTTGACGCGAGGCGTCACAGTAAACCACGAAATCATCAGTTCATTCTGGTAGCGCTAAGATCGGCACATTGCAAAGCTTGTCTTTCAGTAACTGGAATGCTTCTTCCTGTTTGATTCCCCAATCAAACTTCTTATCCTTCTGTGTGAGGAAGGTCAACGGTTGAGCGATCTTTGAAAAATCCTCAATAAATCTTCGATAGTAGCCAGCCAAACCTAAGAATTGTCGAATCTCGGTTGGCGTCTTTGGGGTCTCCCAATTCTTGATCGCTTCGATCTTTGTGGGGTCCACATGAATCCCATCTCCATTCACCACATGTCCAAGGAATTGGACTTCGCGTAGCCAAAACTTGCACTTTGAGAATTTGGCATACAACTTTTCCTTTTTCAGCAACTCCAAAATAGCTCTTAGATGCTGTTCGTGTTCATTCTTCATCTTTGAATAGATCAAGATATCGTCTATAAACACAATCACAAACTTGTCCAAGTACGGCTTACAAACCCTATTCATCAAATCCATAAAAACAGCTGGCGCATTTGTCAACCCAAACGGCATCACCAGAAACTCGTAGTGTCCATAGCGAGTTCTAAAAGCGGTTCTAGGAATACTTTCCTCTTGTATTCTCAGCTGATGGTAACCAGATCGCAAATCGATCTTCGAGTAGTAGCTTGAACCTTGCAGTTGGTCGAAAAGATCATCGATTCTCGGCAAAGGGTATCTGTTCTTGATAGTCAACTTATTCAACTCCCGGTAGTCAATGCACATACGGAAACTACCGTCTTTCTTCTTGACAAAACAGGACCGGAGCTCCCCAAGGTGAGAAGCTTGGTCTGATGAACCCTTTATCCAATAGCTCCTGGAGTTGTGTCGACAACTCCTGCATCTCTGATGGCGCAAGTCTATAGGGTGCCTTGGCTACAGGCGCGGCGCCTGGAACCAAATCAATGTAAAACTCAACTTGCCTTTGAGGTGGTAATCCTGGCAAGTCTTCTGGAAAGACTTCCGGATATTCCTTGACGACTGGAATGTCTTCAATCTTTGGTTCAGCAGCTTCCTTGTCCATGATGTGTGCTAAGAATGCAACACATCCCTTCTTCAAGCACTTTCTAGCTTTCAGGCAGCTAATGATTTTTAGTGGCGTATCATGTTTCTCTCCGTGCACTATGATCGTTTCTTCATCCGTCAGTGGGATGCGGATGGTCTTCTCATGACAAATGATCTCGGCTTTGTTACTCATAGGTCAGGTCATAGTAAGTAAAGTGTACGTATGTATTCAACAATATCAACACATAACATCTCATGTTATAAATAAATCAACCACATAACATCTCATGTTATAGAACATAATCAATAAATCAACATCTCATATAATGGGAATACTGCGATTGCGCTGTCATAGATCAAGACCACAATGTAAGGTTTACAAGTTCATAACTGTATCATACATCACCAGTGACTAAGGGCCACATCGCCCTATTCCAAACTATCTAGTCAGTGACAACAGCAACAAATATACAAATCATCAAAAGTCACAATCATCAGAATGTGGTCTCCAAAAGCTGTGTAGTCTGCACAATCGCGGTCGTCTCACCAAAAGTCTACCCGTGTCGTACAAAAAGGCCTATGCTGATGGCGATGGAGGAGGGGGAAAACGAGAAAAGAGTAAACGTCGCATATGAAGCAAGTCATCCTCCATAGCGCGATGAGAGCGCATCAAGTATGCTATCTGCTGCTCAGGAGTCCAAAAGCGAGCGGCAGAATCAGGTGAAAGTGGTCGTGGAGGGTGTGATACTACAGATGGAGTCTTGCACTGGCACGGTGGTATGAGGAATCTGGGGTACAAACTGATCTCCTCCTGACGCGAAAGGTGTATGACCAAACGGATGTCGTGACGAACCCTCCCCAGGACGTGGTGGAGGTATGTACTGGAGATAGGTGATCGGAAGATCTGTGCGACGAGCCTCTGGGGTGTGTGAGGGAATCAACGGAACATCAATGGGAGCTGAAACAGGGGCTGAAACGGGTGCCACAGGAGGTGTAACAGGCACCACGAAAGGTGGGAAATCATCGCCATCATCTATCCACCTGTTGTGGGTGTGAGCGTATCGTGGATCAATATGGGTCGCAAAAGGTGCACGGTCGAACAGCACCGGCATAGGATCAGGAAGTGGGGCGACAACAGGATCCCCTAAAAAAATGTGGAGCATCAACATGAGCATCGACAGCATGATCATCCACCAACAGCGGAGCAACAACAGGATGATCATCAACAGGTATATCATCAATAAAAGGGGCAACAACAGGTGCATCGGCATGAACAGGGTCATACTCTAATGCCGGGTCAGGAGCGACAACTGGCTCAGGGGCCACAGCAGGCTCCGGATCAATAAACTCCATCTCGAAATCAGCTGGATCAGCAAACAAGGGATCGACAGGGGCTACAGGATCCTCTAGGGGCTGGTCTAAGTGAATGAACTCAATATCCTGGTCAGGATCAAAACCAGTGGGAAACATAGGATCATCATCAACATCGTGATCAAACTCAAAGCTGTGTGCGAGAACTGGTGCAGCTGATGACGCCATATCAGGGTCGGCTTCGTGTGAGTAGTGCTGCACTCCCTGTGTATGCAAAGATGCGGACGCCACAGACTCAAATGAGTCTGGGACAGGTGAATGAGCAGGAGCCTCCTCGGCAGGAGCGTCAGCAATGAGTATAATATCACCGGCAGCAATATGGGCCTCGCCCTCAAGTGGGTCCTCCTCAAATAAATCGACGTCGTCGTCGGAAACATCATCAAGTGGCATATCGACAACGGGATAAGCAGCAAGGGGTATAGGAGTAGGGATCACCGCGAGTGGCAAATCCCCAACAAGATGGCCATCAGCAGGCTCGAATACGACGTCAGGCAGCGCAAAGGGCTGGAAATCGTCATCGTCTGTGCTGGTAGTATCGGAAGTGTACACCTCGTGCTCCGATGAAACTATGTCGTCTGATACTATGGCCATGGGATCTGTAGTGTCCGACTCTCCAGTACCTGATGAAGGCATGACGTCTGTAACACAAACACACACATGCACAAATAATCAATCATATAATCAAATAAACATGTTAGTCACCAACAAGCAATCAAGTAATTCTCCTAGTCCCACCAGTCTAACCTCCCAGCCTCTCAGACTGAACCTCCTAGTCCCACTAGATCAACCTCCCAGCCTCCCAGACTGAACCCTCTAGTCCCACTAGACTAACCTCCCAGCCTCTCAGACTGAACCCTCTAGTCCCACTAGACTAACCTCCCAGCCTCCCAGACTGAACCCTCTAGTCCCACTAGACTAACCTCCCAGCCTCCCAGACTAAACCCTCTAGTCCCACTAGACTACTCCCTCAGTCTCTCAGACTGAGCCATAACTTTTAAAAAGAATGCTCATACTTTTGTTTGTAAAAATATTTTGCACTCTGGATCTGGACGTAGTGTATGCAATGTAAAAATGTTTTCATGAGAGCCCTAGTGATCATAGTCTAGACTCGAAAAGGAATCCTAGTTCGCTATGATTAGAGCTCTGATACCAAGCTGTCACACCCTGGCTTTGCGAAAGCGTGGGTTTATTTGGTGTGACTTCTTAATACCATAGCTTAATCACAACAAAGCTATATGAAAGTAAAACCATGATGATCATCCATTACTTCAAGTTTTAAAAGTAAAATACGACAACATTGTTTTAGAGTTGACACATGCAACGAGTTTACAACACAACATAATGAAAATCTTGTTCATAAGACACAACCACAAAACATGAAATAGACACAGTTTAGGACTTGTGACTCGTCCAGGAAAAAGTCACAACCCTTAAACTCGGATGACATCACTTCTCCTACGCAGCTTAATACCCTTGCATACTTAGCTAGATCCGTTAATTTCCTGAAATACATGTAAGTTGAAAAATCAACATAAAGTTGAGCGAGTTCATGTGAAAGTGAGTATGTAAAACCTTTGTAAGTATAAAATCCCTGGTATGTAGCAAATAAGGAAATAAAGAGATCACCAATGGTTTGCAAGGCCATTGATATGTGTGAAGTGCAGTAGGAAGACTCAAACCTAGCAGATTTTTACGCCGGGTACAAAGTCACCCCGAGGTCCGTTCTGTTGGGCCTAGAGTTGGGCTCGCTACACCCAGATAGATCTACCGCTACTGACCCTCGGTCCTACAATGAGGATTAATGGCCTCCAGTTTCAGCCTACTCACTCACATGATCTAAGTAGTAACCCTCCTTACGCTAACCATACCATGTAAAAAGTATTCGTAATCATAGTAACATGTATTTCACCCCCGAAGTATAAAATTGAAAACAGTTAACAGAAAAGGGGGACATGAACTCACTGAAGTGCGTCTCGAAATAGTCAATCCCAAATAAACCTGCTGTGTGATGACCTACAGGTACTAACTTCTATTAGACGGACGACCGTGCCTTGGCTTAAGGTTTAAGTTTTTAGGAAATAGTTAGGCAACTATTTCGTATTTCCACTTCTTGATTATTTAATAATTATATTTCTTCCCAAGGATGGGGGTTTTAATACATGTGCGTTTGTATAAATCCAAAAATATATTATTAAGTCTCACTTAATAAAAAAAATATATTTTATTCATTTGTCTAAAATATTCTATCTCCATAATATACATATTTTTCCCAAAAATATTATATTTTATTCCATACGATTTCCAAAATAATACTTCTATCAAAATACGCTTTTAAGAGTATTTTTTCGAAAATACATAAGTTACATTTAAAGTTCGGGTGGTAATAATAATACCGGTGTAACTTAGATATTTATTTGTGAAGGCGTTGGTATTAATTTGGAGTCGTTACTTTTTAGTGTATACGAGTTATATTATTTTTACCCTAAAAATAATATATGTGTAGTTCACAAAATAATCATAAAATCACACAAGCGTTTTGCTATGGAATATATATATTCTAAATATATATATAACAAGTTTTACTTACGAAAATCCACCTCCGACACTTGGTAATTTCGTAATAAAAATCATGGCGAATTTTACTTGGTAAAACAAGTTAAAAATATATTCATAACACTTGTTGCAAAAATATTTCCAAGTGTTATATTTCTGGAAAAATTTCGCCAGAGTTTCCTCTGTAACTGGAGGTGGCCACGCTTACTAGCGTATCATTTTCTTTTCAAAATTCAATCAACAACTTTTCAACCATCAATATTCAATATTCAAACATCAACTAGTAAAAAATAAGTATAGATCGCAAACACATGAACTTGTAAGTCGTATAACATTGTGTAGTAACCTTCCAACATTTTTAGTAGATCTTTCTATTTTTAAAAATGAATCGGTTTCTTGAAAAACTTTATTTTTAAAGAAGATGTAACTTTACAACTTCTAGTCCAAAAATTACGAAACTATTCCTTTGTTAAATCCTTTTGTCACACAAGTGTTTACACACTTGTTGTTCACAAAAGTGCTTTTAGTTCATGAAAGATCCGACTTTTAAACATGATTTGCATCTTACACTTGGTTCTTCGAAAATACCACTTGTAGATCTTTAGATCTACTAGTTTAAAACTCTATTTAACAAGAAAAATCACTTTTACACAAGTTCATGTTTATGTGTGGAAAGGTTCATCATCTTGTATCTTCTACACTTTACATATTGTTAGTTCTTGTTCCATGAACATGACCTAGCATGGTTAGATGACGATCCGTTCCACTACTAGCAACCAACAACATAAAATAATCACAACTAAACAAGTTTCATAAGATTTACACCACTAGTTTTTCTTTAACCATCTAGTTCATCAAACTTTCAAGACTTTATGTTTTGATCTTTAGTGTTCATGATTTTTATCCGTTAAATCTCTTATTAACCACTTTAAACATGAACAAGAGAGTGTTTAGAAGCACTTACAACTAGCTCAAGGCTAGGGAAGAATCAAAGCGAAAACAAGGTGGATAAAAGCAACGTAGTGAGGTCCTTGAGATTCTGAAAGCACCGAGCCTCCTTGTGTGACACCTTTCACCCTTGAGTGTATGTGAAATTGCAAGATCAAAGCTTGATGATGGTGGGATGGTGGGCTATGGTTTCGGCCGAGAATAAGGCAAGAGGGAGAGAGAGATCAATTTTTTTGTTTAAGTGTTATGTAAATGAAAGTGATTACCCTTTAAGCATTCTTATAGTCCATTCATCCTTATTACCCATTATATAATATGTAACCAAGATATTAGACAATCAAAATAAAATATTCAAAAATGTGTGGTGTGTGTCCCTCATGGGGGAAACCAATCGGATCAAGGGGGGGGGGGGGGTTATGGTTTGATTTGAACCATGTAGTTAGGTGCTGGTTATGCTTAGTTAGATCTCTAAATTAGTTATTAGTGTGTTATGTAATATAACGGGTGTTAGGGTGTTTGGGGACCCTAACTAGCTCAGAAAAGGAAAAACAATGTCATTGACAATATTTTTATGTTCCGGGTAGAGTCCGGTTGTTCGGTTGGATATCAATCCGTTAAAGTGCTAAATAAGCATTTAAAGTGTCTTTAATATTATTTTTAGTGACACCAAGTATTCCCGACACTTTGGAAAGTGTCTAGTATTATTTTCCCATGTTTTTGCACTTTACTAGTAACATTACATGCTGAATTTTGTAAGACTAAATTACAAGTTTTGTCCTTTATCTTTACATCAAATTTCAAGCGCTGTCCTTTAGCCAAAAAGTTGACAGGCGGTGTCCTTTATGTTGCCAAATCTTGCAAGTTTTGTCCTTTTAGCCAAACCCAGTTAGATTTTTTGGTTAAATCTGGTCATGTGCCTTGCACATGAGGGCACTTTTGTCATTTTATCTCCTCAGGGACTATTCTGTAAAATATCTTATATTTAGGGGCTAGTTTGTAAAAAATAAAAAGATTATAAAGAAGCCCCCTCTCACTCTCTCTATCAGACGTGCTCTCTCTCTCTCCCTCTTCTCTCTCTCTCTCTCGACTCCAACTTTCTCAGATCTGGAAACCCTAATTTCACCGATTCACCACATTCCTTGCTGACAAACCCTAATTTCACCGATTCAACACTCGCAACACGATCTATCACCTTCAATTTCACCGAATCATGAACAGAAAACAGATCAGAGAGAGTATTACGAGCCCTAACCTTAACATCACACGAGTTTCTCTGTAAATCCACAGCAAAATCACTCACATCCTTACACCTCTCACCGGCAACAGATTTAAAGATTGACGGAAAGATTTGAAGTTTAATCCACATAATACTTTGTTGATTCGATAGTTATTGAAACAGATTTGAAGATTGATGAAGAACAACAGAATGAACAGATGGAAAAGAAAGAATAAGAATGGAAGAATCAGAATGAAGAAACGAGATTTAGAAAGAAATCAGAATGAATCAGGGATTTGAAGTTTAATCCACATAATACTTTGTTGATTCGTTTTTAGGGATTTGGGGATTTTTGGGAGATGTTGGTTGTTGATTTGGAGATGGTGGAGGGTGGTGGTAGGTGGCGGTAGATATGAAAGGCAATTGTGGTGGTGATGGCGGTGGCGGTAGGTGATGTAGAGTGGCGGTGGCAGGTGGTAGATGGTACGAGTAGGTGGGTGGTGGCAGTTACAGATGGTATGGGGTTCGTGGGTGGTGGTGGTGGTGGTGGTTGTGTGGGGTAGCAGGTGGTTGTGTGGGGTGTGAGTTGGTGGTGGTGATGGGTTGACGGTGGGGTTAGGTCTGAGTGTGTGTGAGAGAGTTGTAGAGGGAGATGTAATAATACAGAGTCGAATTGAGGTATCAACATAGTAGGTGTTTCTTCTTCCGACTCGTGTTGAATTGAGGTGTTTCTTCTTCCGTCTACAACTGCCATTCCAGATTCTCCCCATTCGAGCACTAGCTGCACTGCTCTAGCGGTAGCTTCCAAAAGCTGAAACAAGTTATATTTGGATAAGTTAATATGCAATAAATATTTAATTTAAATATAGAGATACAAACATATGAGAATTAAAAAAAAAAGGAGTTGTACTTGGATAGAGCCAGGAATGACCATTTTACCCTCATGTGCCTTGCACATGGGGTATTTTAACTGAGAATTCTAACCTGGTTTGGCTAAAAGGACAATACTTGCAAGATTTGGCAACATAAAGGACACCGCCTGTCAACTTTTTGGCTAAAGGACAGCGCCTGAAATTTGATGTAAAGATAAAGGACAAAACTTGTAATTTAGTCATTTTGTAATAATGTGCATAATTTTGTATTTAAAGCATGATTTAGGCACATCCGGTCACTATAACAATCACCTAGTGACGCAGTTCTACAATCCTCACCTCCCTACACTCTTTACTAGTGTAGTAAACTATTCCCGGCTCATACTGGCCTTAGAGACAGTGTTTGTCTAGTGCTGGCAATGTCAGCATGTTTACTGGGTTATCCATATAGTGTGCTCACTGTGCTTTTGTGCATCAACGTTGTCACTGATGTTTGTGTAAATAATAGAGTGACAGTATAAAATGTGATGCATGAGTAAGTATGTATCAGAAATCCAGAAGCAGTTTAACCACAGTTGTAAGCAAGCACAGTAATTAAGCATTAATTAAATATTAATTAATTCGTACGGATACCTGGTTTGGTGAGGGTTGTCACATTTTTGTCTTGGGAGATGCTGCCGAGGGGTCGGGCATGTCATGTTATTCCTTCTTCTTGTATTTATGTTGGTTTTTGGCTGCTTATTTATTCCTTTTGTTCTTTTAAGCTCATTTGGCCCTATAAGTTCAAAAGGAAGAAAGAAACGCGCTTTTTCCAACATTAGTACTAAAACAGGGTTGGTTTTATGCCTCAATTGATGTAATTTATATGTTTCATTTTGTCCACATCACCTGTTATAGTTTGAAACAAATGAAGTGCTTGTTGGGATTATTTCAAATATGAGGACACAAGTCCATCATATGTGGCCCTGAATTGAATATGCACAACGAGCAAGTTCAAACAATTGAACTTGGTTTAGACACATTCCAACAATGAATGCATGCATTAACAAGAAAATTTTGGACATGGTTACCACGAAAACCATGTATGTAATTCCAAAAAAAAAAGAAAGGAGTTTTCCAAGAGATCCGTTGACTCGATACCAAGGAGTCAACATTTAACAATAACGTAGGTCATCTAGATCACAATGCAATAATTAGACATAGTGAAATGATATATGGAATGTTGATAAAACAACCATTCGAAGTGAAACCACATGCGTATCAAACAACGCATGTGCAGCGTACGAATTTGTCAAGAAGTAAGCAAATGAGTATTCACTATTATGAAAGAAATCCTTGTGATATAATGACCATTAGGAGGAGTAGAGGTATGAAAACCTACTCACTATATGTAAGAAGTCGAAGTTTCAACAAAAGAAATTTAAGGACTTTACCTGGAAGTTCGTGTGATGATCGGCTGTTACGTGACATTACCATGGAATGTTGAACATAGCGTAATCGCCATTAATGAGGTAGGGGGAGTGCGAAGATATGTGACCTCTTTTATAGCGCCAACATTTGTGAGTCTCATTAGACTAAGTATCGATCGTTGTGAAATCTTGTTTCAACGTACCTCAGCGTGATTCGTGTCGCTTACAGGGTCACGTGGTAAATTGCCGCATTTCAATAAGTAATCCTCTCGCTGATAGAATTAGCATCATTGTTGTCGTGCCCAAGTGTGTTTTCCCCAAGGCCTTGCCTTGAAAGTCGTGCGTGATGTACTTCGACGTCCGCTGACGTATATTTAAGTTTCACGTATAGTTACGCAATAGCATTTCGTTCCACGTAGGTTATCTGATAGGGTAAGTAAAATAGCATAGACGACAAAATATGATGGCGTGTTCCCGAGTTAATAGTCGTGGTTCCTACGTGATGACCTTAATGGATTTCACATAAGTTCTCGTCAAGAGTTTTCTAAAGGTTCTAATTGCGTATTACCAAAACTCTCAAAGTTTTGCTTTCTGTGTGTAATTGTTTCGTGTACCATGTATCCAACACAACACTTGTGTATGTTTAAAACCAACATGTTGAATCATTGTTTTTGGCAACGGTTGGAACCCATATTCGAGTCTTAAGCGTTCTGTATGTATTCAAAGTCTTAATAATCTAAGTCCCCAGAGGAAAGTAAGGTTAGAGCCTAGGTATCTGTACAGAAACCTAATTCGCTGAAACCTATAGCTCTGATACCAATCTGTCACACCCTGATAAATCGATTACATCAGAGTCGCGCGTGATCTGAATGGTATCTTCATTGCACAGCGGAAGTGTTAAAGCTAAGACTTCTAACAGTTGAACGCTTGCTAAGTCATCGAATCCACATGGGTTCTCCTATTCCAACCATTCCATAGTTTTGAAAATGCAACCTAAGAAAGAACATGTGAAAAATCAACATAAAGTTGGTGAGGTCATAGTTCCTTTGAAAAAGATTTAAAACAAATCTTTTTGTTAACCGGTTTAAAAGTTGTTGAGAAAACATAATAAAATCATTTTTCTCGGCATGTTATATGAAAACTGTGAGTCTAGCCCACGAGAGTCTCTGTGCCTTGCACGGGAGAGAATAGGCAGAGCCCAAAAGAGTCTTTGTAAGCAGGAACAACCCGTCCTCTTGCTTGTACATAAGTTGAAAACGTTACAAAAGTTTGTAAATCCATATATTTGTGAGTTTGCATCAAATGAATCTTAAAAACATTTGAAAATCCAAGTATCAAAACTGAACTGGTATGTAAAGCGTCTATGAACCTGATTATTAATGTGTAGCTAACACATTAATACGTGTGATGACATAGGAAGCACTCAACCCTAGCGGATTTCCTCCGGTCCACCCGGTTGGAACAACAAAAGCACTACATGGGCCACACAAGGACCTATAAGTGGGGCTCGCTACACCCGATAGATCTACCACTCTTGCCCCTTGGTCTTTTACAAGATTAATGGCGCTTAAGAGAGAGCCTTGTCTCACATAATCCTATAGTTCATTCCCTAGCTAAACCATACCATCAAAAACTTGTGTTTCCCCCGAGAGTTATAAATTCGAAAATATTTAAGAGAGAAAGGGGCGTAAATATGGGTATTATTGGGCCTAGCCCATGTCCTTGCACCTAGCCCATGTCCTTGGGCCTTGCCCATGTCCTTGGGCCTTGCCCATGTCCTTCAGCCTAGCCCATGTCATTCGTGTTATTGGGCCTAGCCCATGTCATTAAATTCATGCATGTTTCGCAATTACGAGTGTGTTTTGTAAAACCGGTATGTTTATCATAAATCTTTCGTAAACCATTTGAGTTTGTAGAAGTTCATTTGCAACATGGTTTAGAAATATGTGTCCTCATTCATCGAAATATTGTTTGCTTTTGCAAAAACTTGCATGTCTTTCCACCCCTGAAAACATTTATAAAAATGTAAAACTGTAAATAGTGGGGGTTATGAATTCACCTTAATATTCCTGTGCAAAGCTAGCTTAACGTGATTCTGTAGTGTCGTTCCAAGAATGTGAATTCGCTAGCATACAGTCTACGACATTCCTACCAAGGAATAATTACGAGTTTCTAATAAAACGACGTAGTTAAACTACGTGTCCGAGCTCTACCGAATCGTTAACTAAACTGTCACACCCCAACCGATGGCGGAAACATCGGGGCATGACACTGAGCGAAACAGATTGTCCATGAGTATCCATAACAACTATTCATTACCAGATAATTAAACGTCATGTCCCATACCACAACATATCCAAATAAAAACAGTTATTACAAATAATTGTCTCAAAAACAGATTCGTTCCGACGACTCAGATTTAAGCGTGACATAACTAGACCCCTAGCTTGATTCACCAAAGCACAACAATTCCTAGCATCTTATGCACCTGCCACATACGTTAAAATAAAGGTCAATACACATAGTGTAAAGGTGAGCATACAAGTTTGATAGTATAATAGAGTTTGAAATCGTGTACGCATAACCAGCATGTAACATGTGCAAAGTGAAGGCAAGTAGGTTATCGACAGAGAAATATGCACAGACGTGACTGCGAGTTGTAGAATGCGCAACACATATCCCCACTGGGAAACGTGAAGTAAAGCCCTTAACAACCCCTGTCCACGACAGGTGCTGAGTCCAAACTATAGTACTATTGTTGCTAAGGTGTCAGGCAACAATCACTGTGTTAACATAAAATACAAGCATTCATTGAATAACACGTAACATGCAATAACGGTCAGTGTATAAATTGTGTTTGCGTTATGTGATTGATGTGATTTGAATATAGATAACGTATGTAACACCCAAAAGTGTGTAAAGGAAAAAGGGATCGAGTATACTCACAGATCATGCTTAACAAGTAAACACTCTCTTGGATTAAAGGGAGCGCTGAGAGAGATTAGCCTGAATAGTTAACGATAGCATAAGCAATGAACGGTGCAAAAGAACCAAGTGTCGAACGGTAATCTGATCGGATGGCAATCCGGTCGGATGGTCATTCGATCGGATGTCAATCCGTTTGGATGGTCATCCGATCGGATGGCCATTCGGTCGGATTGACATTCGTTTGGTAAGGATGTGTTTGCTTATGATGGCTTTGAAGTTTTCGTTGTAGCATTTTGAAAATAGAGAAGTACCTCTACCTTTCAGGTTGTTCGATCGAACGGCAGTTCGATCGGATGACGATCCGTTCGGCGAGATATTTCTTTGGAGAACAAGTTCACAGCAGGATTGTCACTCGATCGGATGGTCTACCAATCAGATGGCAATCCGTTAGAACTGTTTATGTATTGAACATGTTGAAAATTGTTCAAGTGTTGAAGACTAAGTTGCAATCCGATCGGATTGCAGTTCGATCAGATAGCAATCCGATCGGATGGCAATCCGTCCCAACGAATCTGATCGTCTTGAACTTGATTATTTTGAAAGTTTGCGGTTTGTTCGAGATGATTAGACAACGTACTAAACAACAGAAACTCCACCAAGACCCAAGTCACCCGATCGAACAGGAATCACCCAAACTCGACCAGTTAACTGGTTCGTGACGGTTTGTTTATGTTTAATCCGAAATCGGTTGTCTCTATGATAGAAACCAGATCTCAGACCAACACTTCACTAGGAAAGAGTAGAAGATCAGAACGAGCTCCGATTCTATCGGTTTTGAGTGTAAAAGAGTTGAAAGAAAGTTGGAAAAGTTTCTTTCAATCCTTTAATCCTTGAGAGTGTGTAGATCTATGTGAAAACATTGTTTAATCATGTGGAAATCTTTTAGATCTGAGTTATTCTTGGTGGAATGAAGAAAAAACTTAGAGTTCATAAGAACTCCATGATGACATCATCCTAGAACACCCCAAATCCACTGATTTCACGGTTAAAAGTTAAGATTCAAAGGTGGAAGAGATAAAGAAGTGTGTGTAGATCATAGAAGTACAAGATTCAGGTTGAAAACTTACAAGAATCGCGAGAAATCGAGAGAAAGAAGGCCTTGAGCGAGCTGGTCGAGTGATGCGCGTGTGGTGTGAAATATATTTAAGTATATTTTAAGCCCTTTTTACACGTTTAGTCAAGTTTTAAATATATAAAACACGATATTATACTAACACCAAACACACATATGGGCAAGTGCGCCCATCGTGAGCGTAGTATAGTGTTGGTAAGATACCGAGGTCGTCCAAGGACACAAGAGCTTTTAGTACCGGTTTATCCTCAACGTCTAATCAAATCAAAAATTTAGGAAAAGGTTTTAAACTAGAAAAATAAAATTAACTAAAATGCTGAAAAATAAAATAAAAGTAAAAACAGATAGACAAGATGAATCACTTGGATCCGACCCATGTTTAGTGTAACCTTTGATTATTTTCGCACTTTTGCACTTTTTAAGAGATTATCTTAGTTATTGTAGTAGGCCCCTCTTTTGAAGGTAGTAGTTTGAGTCAGCAAGGATACAATCCTAAAGGGTCGGATTATTGAAAGATAATTAATTAAGTTATTAATGCATAATGTGGTAGGCCCCTCTTTTGAAGGTGACGTTACCCTCGGCTAATTAGTCTGAGTCAGCAGGGATACAGTCCTAAGTAGCCGGGTTAAAGTATTAATAGTAGCTTACATATGAGGGGATCAAAGAGTTGGACCCCCGCCATCCAATACCGGTAGGTATTGAAGGAGGTCCTACTAAATTTGACCCAGGTCCTTGCAGGATCTATACACTGAACAACGCAAGACTGTGACCAAACCGTTCCCTTAACCCCCGACCGGGTAGCCAACATATCTCCATATAGACCGTGGAGATATGAATGGTGAAAATCTTTTATTTTATATAGATAGTAAAATAATGCCAAGACACCACGGACAAACGATAAGGAAGAATCACCTTCAACATAAGAAACTAGTTATTAAAGTCATTAATACATAACCAAATAAAATGTGCGAAAAGATTAAAAATAAAAAGTAATACACTAGACACTTGTCTTCACCAAGTGATGTAAGAGACTTAGGCAAACATGGCCTTTGATTGTCAAGAACTCTTACGATCAATCTTCGATCCCAAGACGACTCACACACTCTATGATGGATGATGGATAATGGTGGTGGATGATGGTGTTGTGATGGTGGTGGGTGGTGGGTGAAGTGTGAGAGAGGTGGTGTGCCAATGGATGGTTTGCAAATGAGCCAAGCACCCCTATTTATAGCCTGAACAGCAGCTCGGGCAAGGCCCCGTGTCCATTGGGCACGGCCCCATTTCCACCTTCCTTCTCTTTCTTCATTAATTGCAGTTTGTCTGCATTAGTTGACCACGCCCCTAGGTCCGCTGGGCACGACCCCGTGTGCAGAAGTGTATCTGTACTATCAAGATTTCCCCAGATTCTGCGAATCTTAGAGTTGACCACGGCCCCGTGTCCGGTGGGCATGCCCCCGTGGTGGGTGATAGAAGCTTCTATAGCTTTGTCTTTTCTGCAGACACTTGGGCACGCCCCCGTGTTCACTGAGCACGGGGCGTGTTCAGCCTTCTGTTCTCTTGTTTTTTCTTGGGAAGATGTTGTCGGGGGGTCGGGCATGCCACGTTTGTTCCTTTTCTTGTATTTATGTTAGATTTAGCTGCCTTTTTGCTTCTTTTGTTCATTTGAGCTCATTTAATCCTAAAAATACAAAAGGAAGACAAAAACATACTTTTTCCAATATTAGTACTAAAAAAGGGTTAGTTTTATGCCACATTTGATGTAATTTATATGTTGCATTTTGCATACATCAAATGCCCCCACACTTGAATCTTTGCTTGTCCACAAACAAAACTCTTTATAATGTGGCTTTACACTCCCAAATGGAATGGGTAGATGAGAAGGTTTTTGGGCTTGTCATAGAGTGTCGGGATTTCCAAGATTCTTTATTTAAGTTTTATTTTTATTTATTTACAATCCTATTCGTCATGATTTATTTAAAACATTACATAAGATAAATTACTTATTAGGGCATAGCATGCCTTTTTAAAATTCCATTTATATACAAGTTCACATACCTCACGGGGATCACTCAACACTAGGCCGAAGATGTATTTTAGTGCATCACTCGAGAGCGGCATGGAACTTACTCCTACCATAAGCTTGCCAAGCAATCAATCCTCCTCCTTTTTAACTATACACCTTTGTAAATATCAAGAGGACTTTTGGGGTGAAGGGTTAGGCTTGAGTTAAAGGTAGGTGGTTGGGTTAGTGGTTAGTAGAAAACGGCGAAAGGCGTAAAAAGCGTCGATTTTCGTGAGACCTTTTATTTTTTTTTTTATAACTTTTTATTTTTGATGAAGCAATTCTTCAAACAAATTTGTTTTTGATAAACTTGTTTGTTTATTTTTTTGGCTTCATCATCATAAATATATATATATATATATGTATATATATATTTGAATAAAGGAGTCATACGAAAAACCAAAAAACCGAGCTTGTTACTAAAACAAAGGGTTTAAAATAAAAAAAGGTTTTGGTGGGTAAAAGGGTGTTTGTTTTGGGTTAAGAAATGAAAAGGTTTAGGCTCAAAGGGGTTAACTAGGGGGATTTTGGGTAGGTGGTAAAAAAAAAGAAAATAATGGTGTAGAAATAAAAAGGGTTAGTCCTAATGCCTTCGTCATTAACTTACTCGGGTTTAAGTTGGTAAGGACCGGGAATGTATCGTCGTGGCAAGTTCTAGAGTCGTAAGAACCAAGCGGCTATTCACACAAGAAACGAAAAATGTGCAATTAATTTAAAGATATGTATTTGTATGCTCAATAAAGGCTCAAAACTCACTTTTTTGTGGGAATGGGTTTTTATATGATCAAGTATATATAATCAAATTTTAACTAAACTTGTCATGCCGTTTCATAATTTTCTTATGTTGGTTCTTTTTATCACGACGCTATCGGTTGTAAATTTGTAAAAATATAACCTTTTCAGAACTTGAAATTCCCAAGTTAAACCTAGACAAGTAAAAAAATGAAAATTTTTGAAAACAATTTGGGGTGATTAGCGGTTCCAATAGAGTTTTGTGTAAGGCTTGTATTTAGGACTTGCAAGATTCAAGGTTTTAGCATCCCCCCCCCCCCACTTAAATTACCCATTGTCCTCAATGTGTCCCAAAAATAAGTTTTTACGTTGATTGAATGTGTAAAATGGTGTGAAAAAGCAAAAATTTTTGTTACTGGGCGTCTGGACACGGCCCCGTGGTGTCCAAGCACGGCCCCGTGTTCAGATCGCCAGTAACAAAATGAGTAAAAAGAAACAGAAGTCTGGGCACGGGGGCGTGTTCAGTGAGCATTCCCCGTGTCTAGTTACCTGGACTGGGCATTTTCTGCAGACGGCTGGGCACGGGGCGTGTTGGGTGAGCACGGCCCCGTGCTAAACTTGCTGTAATGAAGAAAAATTTGTCGGGTGGCCCTGTTTTTGTGCATGGGGTGCTGGTTCAAGTTTCTCTTGGAACCATTCACCATCCCGAGTGTGATTTATTCCATTACAACATCATCCAAACACCAATTTAACTAAAAACCGTCATTCCATTAAAGAGAGAAAATTACATAATAGTCCTATTAAGTTAAAGTTCTAGATAAATAGGTCAAAAGAAGCACAAGAAGTCTAAATCAAGAAGTTCTAGCCTAAGTTTATTCTATTAGCAAAATTTCCGAAAAGATAATTCTCTCGGTTGGGTATGGCTAGAAGAGCTTCTTCCTCCGGACATGTATCCCTCATACGTCGGCGAGCCATTCCTCTATCTCCCTTGGGAGAAGAAAAGTGGGCTCATTAGCATTAGTTTGAAGGGGTGTAACCTCCACTGGGATTTCTTGTAGATCTTCAAGAGGGGGCTCCGCTGGAATGTCATCCCATCCGGTGGGATTGTTGACTCCAAGTGCTAGGTTCCAATCTTCTTGAGGGAGGATTGGTTCAATGGGAGGTGTCACAAGAATGTTCAACCTCTGGTGCAAGAGATTGATTTCTTGAAAAATGTTTTCCAACCCCACCGTAAGATAATTTATACGGTCTATGAGGACCTCCTCTACCGATGTCATCTCATCAAGAGCCTCACGTAATGCCATTACGTAGCGAACGAGAGTTGCTTCAATTGAAGACCTTCTTTCCCTTCGACTGTTTCTGGAGTGTGCAGAAGAGGTTCCACTGTTTTGGCTTGAAATTCTATGAAAATAAATAGAAAAGAGTTTATTTTAATGAAACAGTACCCTCGGGCACGGCCCCGTGTTCACCTTTCTGCAGATTTTTAGAACAAGGAATCTCGGAGTTATAAATTATTTTTCCAACTTTTAAAGCATTTTTTAGTAGAAATAACTTAAAACAATGTTGCAAAACTTATTTTTAACAAGATTCCTTGAACAAAAACCTAGCAAACCTTACAATAAAGCTTGGAATCATGTTGATCTCAAGCTCTTAATGGAGGTGTTGAGGTGAATGAGATGGAGAAGAAGGTAATGAACAAAAGAGGAAAGGACAAGATGGTTGTTGAGAACCTTCTTTTAGAAAATACCTAGGATGGTATGAGTGAAGATTCCCCCAAATCTCTGTCCCTGGAATGGTCCAAATGTTCAGGACTCTTGGCTGCATTTATAGAAAAGGACAGCACGCTGCACACGGCCCCGTGTCAGCTGGACACGGCCCCGTGTGCAGGCAAGGTCATGACACATTTTGTCCGTATTCTGACAAAAAGTCAGAAAGGAATCTTTTGGTGGACACGGGGCGTGTTGACCTGGACACGGCCCCGTGTCTGGAGGCTGTTTATGAAGTTTCGTCTATTTCTAAGGAACTTTCCTGATCGGGTGGTTCCTTACTGGATGGAACAACCCCAAAGTGCCTAAGATACCTTAATTGCTCTAGATTAAGACGAGAACGCAAGAGGTTGTTGGTGAGGGTGATTCCTATGCTAAATGTAGGTGGACAAGTCCAACCCTTTCCCGGGCTCTCGTTAAAGAAGGTGTATGCCGAATCGCTCAGGTCTATGTATGCACCGAACGAAGTCGATGGAGAGTCCTTCACGACACAATCGACACAGGGACGACTATCGCCCACGTCTTCGCTAGAGTTAGAGGTAATATCAGGAACAACGAAGTTGTTTTTATTCGAATGTGATCCCAACAATTCTTCATTGGTATCGACTTGAGATGAATTATTGAAATCCATCTTAAGTTCTTTTAACCAATTAAGAATTAGATCTTCCAATTGAAATAGTTCATCAAGAAGCATTTCTCCTAGAAGGTCCAGTTGAGAGCATTCGAGGGAGAGATAGGGATTATTTTTAGAAAATAACATTCTAAATCTTTATGGGAGCCACCACATATTTGACACCACGTACCATAAGAGTGCCGAAAGTAAAAAAAATCAGTATCACTCATGTTTGTGTCAGAAATTACCAACCGTCGGGATCTTACGGTTCTGTTTTTAGTAACTGAAACTTAGGCACGGGTCGTGTTGAGTGGGCACGGCCCCGTATTCAGCTTACTGTCTGACTTAAAACAGAATTACTAGTTCCAAAGATTGGGCACGGGGCGTGTTCAGCGGGCACGGCCCGTGCTGAGTTCTGCAGAAGCTGAAAAATTAAGAAAATCCTAAAAAAACAGAAAAATTAGAAAAAACGATTAGGCCGTTGATTCCTAACTTTCTTAAAATCCTTGTGTCCCCGGAAACGGTGCCAAAAACTTGATGCGCGTGTGGTGTGATATATATTTAAGTATATTTTAAGCCCTTTTTACACGTTTAGTCAAGTTTTAAATTTATAAAACACGATATTATACTAACACCAAACACACATATGGGCAAGTGCACCCATCGTGAGCGTAGTATAGTGTTGGTAAGATACCGAGGCCATCCAAGGACACAAGAGCTTTTAGTACCGGTTTATCCTCAATGTCTAATCAAATCAAAAATTTAGGAAAAGGTTTTAAACTAGAAAAATAAAATTAACTAAAATGCTGAAAAATAAAATAAAAGTAAAAACAGATAGACAAGATGAATCACTTAGATCCGACTCGTGTTTAGTGTAACCTTTGATTATTTTCGCACTTTTTCACTTTTTAAGAGATTATCATAGTTATTGTAGTAGGCCCCTCTTTTGAAGGTGACGTTACCATCAACCCAGTAGTTTGAGGCAGCCAGAATACAATCCTAAAGGGTCGGATTATTGAAAGATAATTAATTAAGTTACTAATGCATAATGTGGTAGGCCCCTCATTTGAAGGTGACGTTACCCTCGGCTAAGTAGTCTGAGTCAGCAGGGATACAGTCCTAAGTAGCCGGTTTAAAGTATTAATAGTAGCTTACATATGAGGGGATCAAAGAGTTTGGACCCCCGCCATCCAATACCGGTGGGTATTGAAGGAGGTCCTACTAAATTTGACCCAGGGTCCTTGTAGGATCTATACACTGAACAAGGCAAGACTCTTACCAAACCGTTCCCTTAACCCCCGACCAGGTAGCCAACATATCTCCATATAGACCGTGGAGATACGAATGGTGAAAATCTTTTATTTTATATAGACAGTAAAATAAAGCCAAGACACCACGGACAAACGATAAGGAAGAATCACCTTCAACATAAGAAACTAGTTATTAAAGTCATTAATACATAACCAAATAAAAAGTGCGAAAAGATTAAAATAAAAAGTATTACACTAGACACTTGTCTTCACCAAGTGATGTAAGAGACTTAGGCAAACATGGCCTTTGATTGTCAAGAACTCTTACGATCAATCTTGGATCCCGAGACGACTCACATACTCTATGATGGATGATGGTGGTGGATGATGGTGTTGTGATGGTGGTGGGTGGTGGGTGAAGTGTGAGAGAGGTGGTGTGCCAATGGATGGTTTGCAAATGAGCCAAGCACCCCTATTTATAGCCTGAACAGTAGCTCGGGCACGGCCCCGTGTCCATTGGGCACGGCCCCATTTCCACCTTCCTTCTCTTTCTTCATTAATTGCAGTTGTCTGCATTAGTTGACCACACCCCCGTGTCCGCAGGGCACGACCCCATGTGCAAAACCGTATCTGTACTATCAAGATTTCCCCAGATTCTACTAATCTTAGAGTTGACCACGGCCCCGTGTCCGGTGGGCACGCCCCCGTGGTGGGTGATAGAAGCTTCTACAGCTTTGTCTTTTCTGCAGACACTTGGGCACGCCCCCGTGTTCACTGAGCACGGGGCGTGTTCAGCCTTCTGTTCTCTTGTTTTTGCTTGGGAAGATGCTGTCGGGGGGTCGGGCATGCCACGTTTGTTCCTATTCTTGTATTTATGTTAGATTTAGCTGCCTTTTTGCTTCTTTTGTTCATTTGAGCTCATTTAATCCTGAAAATACAAAAGGAAGACAAAAACATACTTTTTCCAACATTAGTACTAAAAAAGGGTTAGTTTTATGCCACATTTGATGTAATTTATATGTTGCATTTTGAATACATCATCGAGTGAGAGAACTGTCACATCACAAGTGATGTGACAGGAGGGGTATTTATAGGTTGCCAAAAAGGGAAATGAGGGGCAAGGAGGTCACCGATCGGATGACACTTCGATCGGATAGCTATCTGATTGTATGGCTATCCGATCGGATGGCCATTCGATCGAGTGGTCACTCGATCGAGTGGCTCCGACGAGTTGAGCTTTGGTGTTTCATTTTGCGTGTTGAGCGTTGCGATGCGTTTAAGCGAGGGTGCGATGCGATAGTATTAAACATTAATTACAAATAACTTAACCGATATTTGCTATATCTAACATAAAATCATCCTAATTAACTTGCGTTTAACGTTTGCGATTAAATTGCGATGCGATAGAGTTGTGATTGCGTTTTGATTAATCACCATAAAAACATAAAGAAAACATGCACACGTAACACATAATTAGCACACACATGTAAAACAATATCCAGAACGCATAATTCGTGTTGCGAGTGTGATGTGATAAGCGATAAAGCATGCGATAAACATCGATTAAACCTCTATTATTCACAGATACTCCACATAATACAACTAAAGCAAATAAAATAAAATATTCGATTACAAGTCAAAGAAGTCAAATCAGTAATCAAGCAAGGAGTGACAGATCGCAATTAGCAATCTTTTCTTCCTTTGACTTCAATCTTGACTTTGACTTTGACTTTCGTAACACGGAGTGTTACATAAACGACTCTAAGTTAGTGTTAATATTTTGATTTGAAATAACCAAATTATGGTTATTTGATCCCATTATAATCAGGATAAACGCCAAGTCTCAGAAACAACTTAGTTTCTGAGTGATGTAGGATATATTTATCTATACTATATATAAAAGCATATCTGAAGGACGAATTAAGGTAATTTGCCACTTTACTTAAAACACCTATAAAGCATAATGTACAAGTGTTTAAAGCATCAAAAATAAAAATGGACTATCACTTTCCACTTATACCCTTTCACTCAAACAAATGAAATACGCGGCCCCTGAATCCCATTTCAAATTTCAAACCTACAGTCCCTTTCCATTCCATTCTCTATCTTTCTCTCTCTTCCTCTTAGATCTAGCGACCGTAAATCTCAGATCAAAAGCCTCTCTCTTTCTCTCAGATCTGGAGCGTGCGATGATGAACCACCTGTAAGTCATAATCGATGAAGCTCCGGTATGTCCTTCTTCACTAACATGTTTCATTGGTTGTCAGATCGGTCCGAGGAATCCGGTGGCTAGGATTTCGTTTTAGGTGTCGGTAAGGCGGCAATGTGAGAAGGAGGTCACTGCTATGACTCCTGCAGTGGCAGGGAATGAAGGTGATTATCGATCTACTCCTTGGTAAGCTCCAACATCTTTTCTTTTCTTGCATTAAAGTTTGTTTCTTAATTTCTTATATTGATACCGATAAGTATACTGAATTTGTTGTTTGAAGGAAAGATAAAGTAACCAGGACCACACGTGTTGAGGAATTTGTTTCATCACATATACTACTTATACAAAATCAGAGGTTTGATTACCGATACACTTTCTTAAACTTGTTTAATTTGTGTCTTATTTTGATCTTGGAATGGGTTTGGTGTTCTTAGGGTTTGTTTGGATGAAGTAACTTGAATCTTGATTTTTTTTTACTCATCTTTGTCACACCCCCAAAATCCACCTGCGGAATGCTACCGCTTGGAGGCGTGACTGACCAGGATCCAGCCACCAATCATATTGAACAAGCATATAAGTAGTTATAATAATCCAACCAATACAATTGGTGTTCAAACAAAACATAATTTTAAGTTGCAAGCGGAAGCATAAGTCTTAAAACCAAAACATAAGTTTAATTGTTTCAAAGTTTAACATGGCACACAGCCGTCCGTGTCCCACAACGACCCTCCTCCATGCAAGCTCCCGCTAAGTACCTATTGACCTGCAAAGCATGTAGTAACGAGTCAACAACAAGTTGAGTGAGTTCACGGTTGGGTGTTCGTTTTAAGTTGTTTCGAAAACAGTTCCCTTTATCTGGTATCCTGCCGTGGGGGTTACCCCATAGTTAAAAACGTGACTTGTTTATTCCCGGTTACTCTGGCAATCCAGCCGTGGGGACTACCCCGTGTTAGTTATCTGGCATTTCGGCTGTGGGGGCTACCCCATGTATATACTAGACTCGTTACTATATCGACTGCTGACTGTAGTCATGTTTATGTGCCCTGAAACTGTCAATGTCTATCATCATTGACGTGCCCCAGATCTATTAGTTCACGCCCGTCCTCTGCGGCACGGTGTGAGGTTTGTCAGACCTAAATAGCGCTATCTAGCTAATGACCCGCTCGCCATTGGCCCGGCGATTAAGTCGATATAAAAAGGAGGGACTTCGTGATAGATTTTTGGTCTAGTACGAGTTATCTGTCCATGAGGACGAGGAATTTCATTCCTGAACTAATACTGTCCTACCCAAGGAGGACGAGGAACCCATGTTCCTTAACCCCAATTCCCGACCCCTGGGAATCCCATGCTTTGTAGAGGGTGTGAACTCACCTTGGTTTGCTCGGCAGATACACAGGAAAGTCAATCAAGTTGTAAGTGGTCAACTACGTCCTAACATAGATACCATACAAGTCAGGTTCGTATTCAGGTAGCGCATGTATGTTTCTACACGTATGCTAGCACATTGCATGCAAGTTTCATTCATGGCAGCCCAGATAATATTCACATACAACAGAACGTATAAGGTCCATGCATTAGGCCCAAAAGTCCGGCCCAATCATCTAAGTCCGTAATGGGGTGCAAGTCCAAACGTTGTGCACATGCACATGGTCTCGAGTCGAGACTGTGCGGTCTCGAGTTATAGCTTACCAGTCTCGAGTCGCAACTGATGAGGTCTCGGGTTATGCATGCGTTGGTCTCGAGTCGCAATCGGACTCGCGACCATGGTCTCTAGTCATGATGTGGGTGTTGATCAAGTGTGGTCTCGAGTCGAGACTATAGGTTCTCGACTCGCAACTTGTGTCGAAACCATGATCTCGAGTTGTCACCCATGTGGTCTCGAGTCGAAACCAAAGGTCTCGACTGGACATCAGCTGGTTCTGCACAGTGTACTATCCAATAGGGTTTTGATATCATGCAACAATTTGTACTATCCATTTAAACATGTTTTCTTGTCTAGCAATTTACCAAAATGGATCAAACATATCAGTTTTCAAATATTCAAGGCATCTTCATATCATATTCAACAAGTTCTTCACATATTCATATCATGTTCATGTTGATCATTCAAACTTATTCATCATATTTCCGGGTTTCTAGCATTAATCACAACATAATCATGAACAACAAATCAACACACTTGGACATACTCATCTAGGGGTTTCAAATCATCACATAACATCTCAAAATCAACTCTACACTAATCCGATTCATCATGGTACTACACATATGCAAGCCGGCTTTCATGAACATCAACAATCAATGGTTTGAATCATATTTAGACACAATATATCATGGGCTCATTATGCAACATATCCGAAATCAAAACATGTTAGCCGATTATCAATATCATACACATCCGGTTCACAAACATCATCAAGCATACAACTACACTAGTTAAATCCTATCATTCATACTATCCTTTAACAACAAACATCATAAAGACACTAACAGATTGATGGCTTTCAAAGGTGAGTGTGAAGCTTCCAAACGGGTGTGTATGTGTGCCGATCCGAGAGCTCCTTGTGGTTACCGGTTTTGAATCCGAGAATGAAGGAGAGCAATGTTGTGGCTTAGGGTTTTAGTGAGGGAGAATGGAGAGTGTGTGTGTAGAGGAGTATGTGTGTTGTTTGTCCAAAAATGACAAGTGTGGCTATCACTAAGGATTTTATACTTGATCCACAATGGTGCACCCTAATGGGTTTTCGAAAGGGCTAAAGGGGTGTGTGTGGCCCAATCCGGCCCAAACTGTTACTGTTCACTCGAGACCGCATGGTCTCGAGTCGGGTCCTTGTTGTCTCGGTTCATATACATACACGCCTACATACAGTTACAACACATAAACGTAACACGTAATCACATAGGATGTTCACATATATCATTACACCAATACGTCAACTAGTCACATAATGTTTCAATTAGGTTACACTAAGATACACGAAAGGTTCTAAATTTCGAGTTGTCACATCATCCCCAAGTTGAAAGAAATTTCGTCCCGAAATTTGGTAAGCACTCACTGAGGAAGCTAGTTAAGTTGTATGGTTTTCCTGGTTTTCCTGGGGTGTCACATCCACCCCCCGTTGATCTGGAATTTCGTCCCGAAATTCCATAGCTTCAGCCTCAGTAGTGGGTGTACTGTTTGCGAACAGTTGGGGATACTTTTGTTTCATCTGATCTTCGCGCTCCCAGGTGAACTCTGGGCCGCGACGTGAGTTCCAACGAACTCGAACGAGAGGTATTCTAGTGCTCTTGAGGACCTTAACATCCCGGTCCGTGATTTCGACTGGTTCCTCGACGAATCGTAACTGCTCGTCGATAGTGAGTTCCTTCAGAGGAACTACGTGGGTCTCATCTGACAGACACTTCTTCAGATTTGACACGTGAAAAACGTTGTGAACTACACCGAGTTCTGCTGGTAAGTTCAGTCTGTAGGCCACCCTGCCTATTTTCTCAATGACTTCGAAAGGTCCAACGTATCGTGGGTTAAGTTTGCCGCGTTTACCAAAACGAACCACACCCTTCCAGGGTGAAACTTTGAGTAGTACCCGCTCCCCAACCTGGAGCTCTAGTGGTTTCCTGCCCTTATCAGCGTAGACTTTCTGACGGTCACGAGCTGCCGCCATGCGTTTTCGTATTTGCGCAATTTGTTCGGTCGTGTCTACCACATGTTCTGGACCAGTGATCTGACTATCTCCCACCTCTGCCCAACAAAGAGGTGACCGGCATTTACGTCCGTACAATGCCTCAAACGGAGCAGCTTTAATGCTGGTGTGGTAGCTGTTATTGTACGAGAATTCCACAAGTGGTAGATGCTTTTCCCAGCGGTTGCCAAAGTCGATTACACATGCACGAAGCATGTCTTCTAAGGTTTGAATAGTGCGCTCGGACTCCCCGTCCGTCTGAGGGTGATATGCTGTGCTCATGTCTAGTCGTGATCCAAAGGATTTGTGCATTGCTTGCCACAGCTCTGAAGTAAAACGTGCATCTCGATCCGAGATAATGGAGGTGGGCACCCCGTGCCTCGAAACAACTTCCTTGAGGTATATTTCTGCAAGAGTGGAGAATTTATCCGTCTCCTTGATAGCCAGGAAGTGTGCAGATTTTGTGAGTCGATCCACGATCACCCAAATAGTATCGTTCCCGCGCTGGGATCTAGGTAGGCCAGTGACAAAATCCATGGAAATTTGCTCCTATTTCCATTGAGGTATCTCTGGTTGTTGGAGTAGGCCTGAGGGTTTCTGGTACTCAGACTTGACTCTCGCACAAGTCAAACACTTGCTGACATAGGTCGCTATGTGGGCCTTCATGCTAGGCCACCAATATGTAGTTTTGATGTCGTGATACATTTTATCCGAACCAGGATGTACCGAGTAGCGAGACTTGTGTGCTTCAGCCATCACAAGCTCTCGTAGGTTGCCATAGAGTGGGACCCAAACGCGTCCCGTTACGTAGTAAGCACCATCTTCCTTCTGTTCTAAGCGTTGCCTTGATCCGCGTAGGGCTTCAGCCCTGACGTTTTCGGGTTTCAGTGCTTCTATCTGAGCAGCTCGTATTTGGGAAGGAAGACTAGAATGGATCGTGAGTTGTAAAGCTCGTACGCGCTTAGGCGCAGTGTCCTTTCGACTGAGGGCGTCAGCCATAACATTGGCCTTGCCTGGGTGATACCTGATTGAGCACTCGTAGTCATTCAGCAGCTCGACCCATTGTCGTTGCCGCATATTCAGCTCCTTCTGCTTGAAGATATGCTCGAGGCTCCTGTGGTCGGTGTAGATGGCGCACTTGGTACCGTACAGATAATGCCGCCATAGCTTAAGTGCAAAAACAACAGCTCCCAGCTCTAAGTCATGCGTAGTGTAGTTCTTTTCATGAACCTTAAGTTGGCGTGAGGCGTAGGCTATAACCTTATCTCGTTGCATCAATACGCAACCAAGACCTTGAATTGACGCGTCGCAGTAGACCACAAAATCATCTGTGCCCTCTGGTAACGAAAGGATAGGTGCGCTGCAGAGTCTATCCTTTAGATGTTGGAATGCTAATTCCTGTGCATTTCCCCAGCGGTAAACAACGCCTTTCTGCGTTAGCGAGGTGAGAGGCTGTGCGATCTTAGAAAAATCCTTTATGAACCTCCTATAGTAACCTGCCAATCCCAAGAATTGGCGAATTTCCTTTGGTGTACGAGGTGCAGGCCAGTTCTTAATCGAGTCTACCTTGGATGGATCAACGTGAATCCCATCCTTGTTTACCACGTGGCCTAGGAAATGGACTTCTCAAAGCCAGAAGTCGCATTTCGAGAACTTTGCATAAAGCTGTTCTGTTCGAAGGAGTTCCAGGATAAGCCGTAGATGCTGCTCGTGTTCCTCCTGACTCTTAGAATAGATCAGGATGTCGTCGATGAAGACTATAACGAACTTGTCCAGGTAAGGCTTGCACACTCGATTCATCAAGTCCATGAAAACCGCAGGTGCGTTTGTCAGTCCAAAAGGCATGACCAAAAACTCATAGTGTCCATAACGAGTTCAAAAAGCTGTTTTGGAGACGTCCTCATCTCGGACTCTCAGCTGGTGATATCCCGATCTCAAATCAATCTTCGAATAGTAGCTCGACCCTTGCAGCTGGTCGAACAAGTCGTCAATACGTGGTAGAGGTTAACGGTTCTTCACCGTCACCTTGTTGAGTTCCCGGTAGTCGATGCACATTCTGAAGGTACCGTCCTTCTTTTTCACAAATAGTACTGGAGCTCCCCAGGGTGATGAGCTCGGACGAATAAAACCCTTATCCAAGAGTTCTTGTAGTTGCGTAGAGAGTTCTTCCAACTCTGATGGAGCTAAACGATAAGGTGCACGGGCTATAGGCGCAGCTCCAGGAGCTAGTTCAATCTGAAACTCGACTTGGCGATGAGGCGGAAGACCAGGTAATTCTTCAGGAAATACCTCCGGATAGTCGCGTACAACTGGAAAATCTTCTATCTTCTTCTCTTTTCCCGAGGTGTCAGTGACAAGAGCCAAAATGGCAGTGTGGCCCTTTCGCAAGCACTTTTGGGCCTTAAGGAGAGAGATGACGTTCTCAACGGCACTCCTCTTGTCGCCACGAATCATGAGAGGTTCACTACCGGAGCCTGGAATACGAACGATCTTTTCGTTGCAAAGAATTTCTGCTCGGTGTCGGGATAACCAATCCATCCCAATGACAACGTCGAAACTACCCAAGACGATAGGAATAAGGTCGATAGAGAAGGTCTGGTCAGCGAGAATAAGTTTACAACCCTTGACTACGTGTGTGGCTTCTAAATTCTTACCATTTGCTAGCTCTACGGTGTGCTTGTTGTTCAAAGGTGTTGGAATACGCTTAAGCATCTGACTAACTTCTAGTGACATGTAGCTAGAATCGGCACCCGAATCAAATAATACTGAAACATAAAATTCGTCGAGAAGGAACTTACCCGCCACAACATTGGGGTCATTCCTTGCTTCACCTTGGCCAATCACGAACGCCCGCCCCTTGGCTCCATTGTTGTTGTTCCCATTATTACCATTCCCCTGATTGTTGTTATTGTTGTTGTTGTTGTTGTTCTGGTTCCTGTTCAGTTGGGGACAATCTCTCTTGAAGTGGCCCTCAGCTCCACACTGAAAGCACCCTTTGTTATCACCTTGCTGCTGCTGCTGGCACTGGTTCTGTTGAGCTTGCTGACGATTCTGATTGGCGGGGTATAAGCTCCTGCAATCCTTTACAGCGTGACCAGGCTTGTTGCACCGATGATAGTTGCCCCTGGTGCATGGCCCGCTGTGGTGCAGGCTGCAGCGATTGCATTTGGGGTGATTCCCTTTGTACCCACCATGACTTTGACCACCAGATGATTGCTGACTAGGGCTCTTGTAGTCATCAGTCTTTCTCTGCTGAGACTGGGACTGAACAGAAGTCGACCCCTTACTCGAAGCTCCATCCCATTTCCGCTTGTTGTCACTAGGGGTACCAGAAGTAGTGGCAGCACCCATGCGCTTTGGTAACTTGTTCTGCTCCACCGCTTGATCAGTGAGACGGTGAGCCAACTGGACAACTTGCTGGATGGTGGCGAGGTTCGCTGAAGTCACATGACTTTGGATCTCTGGCACCAAGCCCTTGAGAAAGAGTTCAATTCGCTTAAATGGAGGGTCCACCATAGTAGGACACAGTAAGGCAAGCTCATTCGATCTCTTAGTGTACGCCTTAATTTCTGACCCCGTCATCTTGAGGTTGAAGAACTCGACTTCCAGTTTATGAATGTCATCACGACTGCAGTATTCCTCCTTGATCATCTCCTTAAAAGTTTCCCATGGGGTGGCGTTGGCAGCAACCAACCCTAGCATTTGAACCTGAGCGTTCCACCATGTGAGGGCTAAACCCTCGAGAGTACCGGTAGCATACTTCACCCTGCGCGCCTCAGGGCATTCACACATTTCGAACACAAATTCTAGTTTCTCAAACCAGTGGAGGAGGCCTACGGCTCCTTCAGTGCCGCTAAAAGTAGTTGGTCGGCAGTCCATGAAAGTTTTAAAAGTGCACACGGGTGGCTGAGCATGCTGACCTATCGTGGGTGAAAGAAAAGACAGAGTTTAACACAAAGGTTGGTTCACGAGAGTAGGATTCTAAAGATCCTAGAATGAGTTCGGACTGCAGGATATACCTCCTGCGTGTGCAGCTGCAAGTGCTGCGGCAACTCGTTCGTTAATCAGAGCCGTCAACTGGGCTTGTGTCAGGTTAACGCGTCCAGACATGATCTTCATAACAAGAGGGACGTGTGTGAGAGGGGTTCGCGAAAATGTGATGACAGAAGTGAGCAAATACACACGTATTCAAGCAACAGTAGTTATACCAACCAAGCATACCATGAGCAATGTACTATGTAACTAACAAGTAGGCAACATATATACACAAACCATATCACCTAGAATGTCGAGCCTTGCATGTGGAGTGAAGCGTCGTTGTGGATCGTAGAGCACTGTACAGGTTATAGTCTGATTTTAATAAAACCTTTCCCTTATTAAAACCAAGTTCACTATAACTAATGGCTCTGATACCAATCTGTCACACCCCCAAAATCCACCTGCGGAATGCTACCGCTTGGAGGCGTGACTGACCAGGATCCAGCCACCAATCATATTGAACAAGCATATAAGTAGTTATAATAATCCAACCAATACAATTGGTGTTCAAACAAAACATAATTTTAAGTTGCAAGCGGAAGCATAAGTCTTAAAACCAAAACATAAGTTTAATTGTTTCAAAGTTTAACATGGCACACAGCCGTCCATGTCCCACAACGACCCTCCTCCATGCAAGCTCCCGCTAAGTACCTATTGACCTGCAAAGCATGTAGTAACGAGTCAACAACAAGTTGAGTGAGTTCACGGTTGGGTGTTCGTTTTAAGTTGTTTCGAAAACAGTTCCCTTTATCTGGCATCCTGCCGTGGGGGTTACCCCATAGTTAAAAACGTGACTTGTTTATTCCCGGTTACTCTGGCAATCCAGCCGTGGGGACTACCCCGTGTTAGTTATCTGGCATTTCGGCCATGGGGGCTACCCCATGTATATACTAGACTCGTTACCATATCGACTGCTGACTGTAGTCATGTTTATGTGCCCTGAAACTGTCAACGTCTATCATCATTGACGTGCCCCAGATCTATTAGTTCACGCCCGTCCTCTGCGGCACGGTGTGAGGTTTGTCAGACCTAAATAGCGCTATCTAGCTAATGACCCGCTCGCCATTGGCCCGGCGATTAAGTCGATATAAAAAGGAGGGACTTCGTGATAGAGTTTTGGTCTAGTACGAGTTATCTGTCCATGAGGACGAGGAATTTCATTCCTGAACTAATACTGTCCTACCCAAGGAGGACGAGGAACCCATGTTCCTTAACCCCAATTCCCGACCCCTGGGAATCCCATGCTTTGTAGAGGGTGTGAACTCACCTTGGTTTGCTCGGCAGATACACAGGAAAGTCAATCAAGTTGTAAGTGGTCAACTACGTCCTAACATAGATACCATACAAGTCAGGTTCGTATTCAGGTAGCGCATGTATGTTTCTACACGTATGCTAGCACATTGCATGCAAGTTTCATTCATGGCAGCCCAGATAATATTCACATACAACAGAACGTATAAGGTCCATGCATTAGGCCCAAAAGTCCGGCCCAATCATCTAAGTCCGTAATGGGGTGCAAGTCCAAACGTTGTGCACATGCACATGGTCTCGAGTCGAGACTGTGCGGTCTCTAGTCGAGACTGTGCGGTCTTGAGTTATAGCTTACCAGTCTCGAGTCGCAACTGATGAGGTCTCGGGTTATGCATGCGTTGGTCTCGAGTCGCAACCGGACTCGCAACCATGGTCTCTAGTCATGATGTGGGTGTTGATCAAGTGTGGTCTCGAGTCGAGACTATAGGTTCTCGACTCGCAACTTGTGTCGAAACCATGATCTCGAGTTGTCACCCATGTGGTCTCGAGTCGAAACCATAGGTCTCGACTGGACATCAGCTGATTCTGCACAGTGTACTATCCAATAGGGTTTTGATATCATGCAACAATTTGTACTATCCATTTAAACATGTTTTCTTGTCTAGCAATTTACCAAAATGGATCAAACATATCAGTTTTCAAATATTCAAGGCATCTTCATATCATATTCAACAAGTTCTTCACATATTCATATCATGTTCATGTTGATCATTCAAACTTATTCATCATATTTTCGGGTTTCTAGCATTAATCACAACATAATCATGAACAACAAATCAACACACTTGGACATACTCATCTAGGGGTTTCAAATCATCACATAACATCTCAAAATCAACTCTACACTAATCCGATTCATCATGGTACTACACATATGCAAGCCGGCTTTCATGAACATCAACAATCAATGGTTTGAATCATATTTAGACACAATATATCATGGGCTCATTATGCAACATATCCGAAATCAAAACATGTTAGCCGATTATCAATATCATACACATCCGGTTCACAAACATCATCAAGCATACAACTACACTAGTTAAATCATATCATTCATACTATCCTTTAACAACAAACATCATAAAGACACTAACCGATTGATGGGTTTCAAAGGTGAGTGTGAAGCTTCCAAACGGGTGTGTATGTGTGCCGATCCGAGAGCTCCTTGTGGTTACCGGTTTTGAATCCGAGAATGAAGGAGAGCAATGTTGTGGCTTAGGGTTTTAGTGAGGGAGAATGGAGAGTGTGTGTGTAGAGGAGTATGTGTGTTGTTTGTCCAAAAATGACAAGTGTGGCTATCACTAAGGATTTTATACTTGATCCACAATGGTGCACCCTAATGGGTTTTCGAAAGGGCTAAAGGGGTGTGTGTGGCCCAATCCGGCCCAAACTGTTACTGTTCACTCGAGACCGCATGGTCTCGAGTCGGGTCCTTGTTGTCTCGGTTCATATACATACACGCCTACATACAGTTACAACACATAAACGTAACACGTAATCACATAGGATGTTCACATATATCATTACACCAATACGTCAACTAGTCACATAATGTTTCAAGTAGGTTACACTAAGATACACGAAAGGTTCTAAATTTCGAGTTGTCACAATCTTGATGTGTATATGGATGAATTGATGTGCAGATTTCTTGAGTCTTGCAATTTATAATGATCTTGATATTAATTTGAATACACATATAATTGATATATTTGGATGAGTTTTATCTCTCTCCTATTTCTTTTCTTCTTCCCTTCTTCAAAAGCAAAGCGAAGAAGAGAGAGGAATCAGAAGAGAAAACACATCTCCTCCTGCAAATCCATCATCCAAAAC
This sequence comes from Helianthus tuberosus, assembly GCA_030545235.1. Lineage (NCBI taxonomy): Eukaryota > Viridiplantae > Streptophyta > Magnoliopsida > Asterales > Asteraceae > Helianthus > Helianthus tuberosus. The sequence goes on along the minus strand of CM060351.1, from coordinate 124,748,440 downwards.
TACCAAAATCCCCTTTGAATTTGAACATACACACAAAAGTATGTTGGTAGCAAATGCCTTTGATCTATGGCAGAAAGACATCTTCTTCTCCCTGAAGAGGAGGTTGAAGCATCTACAGACATGTATGTTTCCTTTATGTCTTATCTGACTCTCATTTTATTCGATTCAAACCCTAGCTTTTATCCTTATGCTTGAAATTAGGGCTTCTGAATTTCTCTGACCTTTATGGTTTCACCCTATACTATTTCATTAGTATAATCAGGTTAGAAACCGATGTATTACACACATTTAGTTAAAGAAAAGTATTAAATAAGTTAGTCTGATAAATTTTAAATTAATAATATAAATTGTTAATAAGAGAGGTTGAATAAAGAAAATATTAAATACTTGGTATTTGAGATTTAGGAATTATATAACGATATTTATTAAATTAAGAAGTATAATACGAATGGGTGAAATAAGAGAAGTGGGATTAAAAAGAACAGGTGAAATAGAAATAAGATAAGTGGCAAAAAAATCCCAAGCTCGAGCTGTTACTTATTTATTAGGTATATAGATTTTTGTCTCCTATATGTCATTATTTATCAGTTTTTTATGTGTGTTTTTGTTGTTATTTCAATCTAATTCAGAAGTCATTGATATACAGAATGGAGTAAGCTTACAGGACATGGGTCAGACAGAATAAAGAAGGGGTTAAATCTGTTGATTTGGATGAACTTTGTAGGGAGCTTCAAACTGCTTTAGGCACAGCAAAGTGGCAGGTTGGTTTATCTTAAAGATCAGCTAATCCGAATTAATTTGTGATTAATATATGTTTAAACCATAATTGTTGAATTCAGTTGGATGAGTTTCAAAGAGCCGTTAGACTGAGCTACAAAAACAGCGTCAACGACGTTAGAACAACCCGACATGAACAACTCGTTTCCGCAACATTATCCCATATTTCCGCAGTCGAATCGGCGTTAAGAGAATATTTCAGTGATGAAGTCCGAAAGCCTCTTCGATGGGTGAATTTGGAAGAAGAAAAAGAACGTGATGATTTAGCCATGTTTCTATGTAGGAGTGCGGAAAGATCGAAGAACCACGCTAAAGATTCCAGTTTTACGAATTGGCACCCAAATGCGATCACGACAGTATTGAAGACCATCTGATTTCGTCACAAGTTGGTCTTCAGTAGCACCACGTATTTCTACGAATAAGGTTCCTTCGTTGGCTGACGAGTATTGCGCTTCACGAATGCAAGTGTGAAGATCGCTAGAGATGTGAAAACAACGAATACTACTAACATGAGTCTTATGACTAAGAGCATCGGCCATGACATTCGCCTTGCCAGGATGGTAGCGAATCTCGCAGTCGTAGTCGTTAAGCAATTCCACCCATTGACGCTATCGCATGTTTAGTTCCTTTTGGTTAAAGATGTGTTGTAGGCTCTTATGGTCAGTGAAAACCACACACTTCATACCATATAAGTAGTGTCGCCAAATCTTTAACGCAAAAAAAACTATGTCAAGCTCGAGATCGTGGGTAGTATAGTTTTTCTCATGTATTTTGAGTTGACGAGAGGCATAAGCGATGACCTTGTCTTGTTGCATGAGAACACAACCAAGACCACGGTTCGAGGCATCGCAATATACCACGAAATCATCATTCCCATCAGGGAGAGCAAGAATAGGAGCGTTACAAAGCAAGTTCTTAAGAGTTGAAAAGATTCCTCTTGCTCAGGACCCTAAGCAAAAGGTTTCTTTTTTTGAGTTAACGAGGTGAGAGGAACAGTGATTTTCAAAAAGTTCGAGATGAATCGACGGTAATAACCTACCAATCCTAAGAAAGAACGAATCTCAGATGCAGATTTAGGTACGATCCAATTCTTCACTGCTTCGATTTTGGAAGGGTCAATGTGGATTCCTTTTTCACTAACAACGTGTCCAAGGAATTGGACTTCTTTGATCCAGAATTCGCACTTAGAAAACTTCACGTATAGACGTTCGACACGTAAGAGTTCGAGAATGAGGCATAGATGACGTTCATGATCAGCTTGGGTTTTAGAATATATGAGAATATCATCAATGCAGACGATTACAAAACGATCCAAGTAAGGCTTACAAACATAATTCATAAGATCCATGAACACAGCTGGTGCGTTAGTCAAACCAAAAGGCATGACCACAAACTCGTAGTGTCCATAGCGAGTGCAAAACGCGGTTTTGGGGATGTCCTCTTCGAGAACAGGGAGTTGGTGGTAACCAGATCGAAGATCGATCTTGAAGAAACAAGTAGCGCCTTGAAGTTGGTAAAAAGATCATCGATGCGCGGGAGAGGATAGCGATTCTTAACAGTGAGTTTGTTAAGCTCACGATAGTCGATGCAAATGCGAAACGAGCCATCCTTCTTCTTTACAAAAAGCACAGGAGCACCCCAAGGTGAGGTACTTGGACGTATGAAGCCTTTTTCGAGGAGCTCTTGGAGTTGACTAGATTACTCTTGCATCTCAAAGGGTGCAAGACGATACGGAGCTATGGCAACAGGAGTCGCACCAGGTACGAGGTCAATACAAAAGTCAACAGATCGAGGTGGAGGAGGACCAGGTAAGTCTTCAGGAAAGACGTCAGGGAAGTCGCGCACCACTGGAACATCACTTACGCTTTTTCCCTTGCCCTTTTCTTCCACGATGTGGGCTGAAAAGGCAAAGTACGGTTTGCGTAAATATTTATTCGCTTGTGTACAGGACATCAATCTTAGTCCTTTTGAAGGTCAATCTCCATAAACACGTAGAGTGTCACCAGATGAAAGAGGCAAACGAATGTACTTCTCGTAGCAAGCAATTTAAGCATGGTTCTCACGAAGCCAATCCATGCCTACTATGATGTCGAAACTGCCCAATTGCATGGGTATAAGGTTGATAGTGAAAGTGTGCTCATTGAGAGTATGAAGACAATTGCGAAGAATGGAATCGACTAAGACGGATTTGCCATTGGCAACTTCGATAGAAAACGACTTTGGTAGTTTAGAGCATGTAACATTTAACAAAGGTTCAAATTTAACGGACACAAAGCTTTTGTCCGCACCAGTATCAAACAATAATGAAGCATAAAGATCATTAACAAGGAACGTACCATTGACGACTTCATTGTCGTTGCGCACTTGATTTGCGTTGATGTTGAAAGCTTGTCCTCGTGGAGGTTGTTGTTCTTGGTTCAGTTGAGGACATTGAGGATGGGGATGTGTTGTGTCACCACACTTGTAACAGGCCCGTGCGTTGTTTGCTGGTCTTGCATTTTGAGGAGCTGGTTGAGCTTGTGGTGCAGGGTTGGTACGAAAATAGGCTGTGTTATGGCCAAAACGGTTACAAGTAGTGCAATGACGACTGTTGACGTTGGTAGGGTGGTGATAATTGCAAGTAGTACACTTAGGATGAACCCCAGTGTATGGCTTTCGAGCGTTTTCAAGCTTAGTAGGGTTTGGGTTAACAGATGGTACAATCGTGTTGCAACCAGGGTTCTAATGCTTTCGCTTCTTCCCCTTGTTGCCACTCGATTGTTGGGTGATTTCATTGGCTGGCTTAGAAGAAACAGGGGTTGCAGCTTGTTTTTCGCGGATGCGATTGTTGTTTAGGGAAGCTGCCAAACAGTATACAGCCTCGATGTTATCAAGCTTGGCTGCCTCAATGGTGTCATGCATAGCAGGAGGTAATCCATTGATGTACTTTCTGATCATGCGGAGGGTGGTCAAAACGAGGTGGGGAACAATGAAACTAAGCTGCTTGAAACGGGTGGTGTAAGCTAGGTTATCGTCGCCAACTTGCTTTAGAGCCCAAAATTCTTCTTCCAGCTTTTGTTGCTCATGAGGAGGGAAAAATATAATTTCGACACTTTGACGAGGGTCCACTAGAGTTTGAAATGGAAATTACCATTAAGATGTGGATTTCACTCCTAACTTAATGGTGTAATTTCGTGCAAAATAGAATTAAACAGAATGAGAGTCGTTTACCAAATTGTGGGTTTCACGCCTATTTTGGTAAATTCGTCTCGTTTGTGTTACGAGTGTCTTCAATTCTTCAAAAGTGTATTGTGTTAGCCTTAGGAAAGGCATGTAAGTTTAAGAGACCAAAAAGAATAGGTAAGAAACAAATAAAGTAGAATGCAAGTAAATTTTAAACAACAAATAAGAATCAAAGTTCCTAAATGATAGACTGGGCAAGAGGCATTCCTACTTTCCTAATTCCCTATAGTTATGGCTCTGATACCAACCGATGGCGGAAACACCGGCTTTAAACGAACAAATTGCTCAAAACTTCATAACACTATGTGACAATATAATTTAAATTCAAATTTCATTGCAATACTAAATTGTCATACAAAAATTCAAATAAAGAAAACATTGTTTCAACATAACATCAAAAATGACAAATAAATTTAGATGTGTTACAAAGTCCACCTAAATCTTGTTTCTTCTCATAAGCTCATCACATCTATCAACCTGCAACATGCATTAAAATATATCAACAAAAGTTGGCGAGTATACAAGTTTTCATACATAGCATAATATAGAGTAAAAAGTGTTTAAAGTCTCATATCCAACATGAATCAAAATATGCAAGTTACAAATATGCTGAAATGGTGTACTATATGTTCAAACCCAAGAATACAACGCGTTAATTTTTCCTATGCCAAAGAATAACGGGAGGTTAACATGTTTAACTTAACAATACCCCAAGTTTCGTGGGCGGTGCGTTAATCCTATAGCGCTATAATTGTTAAGGTAGGCTAGCAAAGTTAATGAGCATATATCGACACAAAAAGTTTACATAGCATACAAGTCTAACAAGCATCATATAGTTACATCTTAAAGCATGGATAGAGTGTGATTAAAATAGTTTCATGTGAAGTGTATTTTGTATAACATACATGTTGCACCCAAAAGTGATTAAAGGTAAAATGGGTTCGAGTATACTCACGGTTTTGCAAGCTTTCCACTTGGTAAAATCCGCGAGAGTTGTTGGTTGATTAGAATAGAGCACATTGTCCTTCTACACGAAGAAACATAGGTGTATGAGTAGGGGGAGTTAACGGAAGATTAAAGATTCGGAGTTTAAATTACATGAAAATAACATATGAGAAAGTAATCATCTAGTACACATAATACTTGTTCTTGACACTATGAAACTCAAAAGAGTTTGAATGTTTTCATGGGTCAAAATGGCCATTAGAATCGTGACAAGTATCACGGTCTTAGATGATGTAACTTAACATTTGACAAATGACCACTAGTTCATCATCAAAAGTTTGGTTACTCAGATAATATATACGTTATATAATATATCATACTATCATATAAGTCAAGCATGAGGTAGGAGGATAAATCCTCCATTTAGGAACCTCTTTGTATTTCACATAAGTCATACATGAGGTAGGAAGGACAAGTCTTCCATTTAGGTACCTCTTTGGTGTTCACCACTACACTTGTTATCATAGACAACAAGGAGGGTCATGAACATACAATAAGAAAGGAAATAACAATAACTAATCTAAGAAACATCAAGTGATGTGTGGATTTGCAAGTAGGATAGCCCAAGCTAACCTTGTAATCACACAATCTTCAAGCTTTAAGCTTGTTCATGACTTGTGGGTTAAAACCCAAACAAAACATAATGTTTATGAGGTTTAAACCTCTGATTTTACATGTCACAACTTTGTTTTTAAGGCCAACTAACCATAGATTTGATTATGAGCATAAGGACATAGGAATGTGTAGGAGAAACCTTAAGTTTAAGTAGTTTATCAAGTCTTTAAATCAAAACTTAAAGTTTCTTCACTTTGGAGCCTGGTTTGGTGATGTTCCAGGCCTTGGTTTTCCATGGAAAACCTGTGGAAACATCGCTAAGGTTGTTCCAAGTGATTAGGAAGAAGAATCAAAGAGAAAGATGAAGAAATGATGAAGTTATGCTCACTTAAGCAACTTCAAATGAATCTGACTTGCTTCTACTTTTCCAGCTGATTGAGAGTGTTTGAGAGTGAGTTTAGAGGGTTTGCAAAGTGAAAAAGGTGTGGAGGAGGCTTGGGTTTTATAGGGGAGTGTTAGGTTAAGTGGTTGATGAGTAATTATTGTAAGAAACACAACTAAACTAAACTAAACAAAACACATCATTTAGGCCAATCCCGAAGCTGCTGTTGTAATTTTGCGGATCCACGCGCCTTACGGGCCGCGAGCCAGTGAGGGGGAGGGGGGTCACGGCCGGTGAGCCGCCCCCATGTCTGGTTTTGTTTGATTTTTGGCACAAGTTTTGATGTTTTAAGGTGTTATGATGTGTTTTAAGTATAAAGAACCATACATAAGTGCATATAATGAAATTAAACCATAAAACAAATATAAAACAAGTATAAACTAGTATGTTTGTCGAGAATAAGTGTCGAATTCGCATAAATTGAGCATATAAGTCACATGCTTACAAGTTTAACGTATTTTCAACAAATTGTGAATAAAGTATCATATGAATAATCAATCCAATTGTACGAACATGTATGAAATGTGTATAACATGAATATGAAGAAAAATGTGAAATTTCATTATGATCCAAATCTCGGATTCTACAACGATTACAACGAAAGAACGATTACAAGAACACAAGACTTCCAAAAATAGAAATACAAGCAAGCCTTTCTAATTTTGGAAAGTATGAAAAAGCAGGGCGTTACATGTTCCATTTACACTGGTCGGTTGGATTTAAGTTTTGTAAAATTTATACTTTACCCCCTTTTTCTTTAAAATAATGTAATTTTAGCACTGTATTAACCACTGCTTCAATATAAATTTAATGTTAAATAACAAAAGCTTATGTATTAATTCATGTATTTACATAATTAAAAATAGTTTTTAAATACCGATATTAAAGATTATTATAAGTCAAATAAATAAACAATTACATAATAGATAAGTACCTTACTTTCAACAATCCCAATACAATCTTTTCTCTTCTTCTCCGGCGAAAAAACTCTACAGTTTCTTCTTCTTCAGACTTGACGATCAGAAGTTTAGATCAGGTATTTTTATGTTCTCTTGTGTACTTTACAGTTATGTTTTGACATGTTCATTTCAGTTTCTTCATTTCAAATTATATGGACATCAAAATCATAATCTTCTGATGTTAAAATAGATAAACTTATATGAACCTGTTTTGTTTGTTTTATAATAAGATTTATATCAACTTATTTAGTTACATTTTGATTCATCCATCTAAATAAGAATATGAGATAATGTTGTTTCATAAATATTTGGTTGTATATTGTGACAACCGGTAATTAACGGCTCCTAATTACGCGATTAACAAACATTATGATGATAATAAATAGTGTTTAAGACGCAAATTAACTTAATTAGGCCTTTGGAGTGCCTAGAAACGGCTAACCAGCTTTACAGGGCGTGAACGGTGGTTTACGGAAAAGTCTCCTGAATATGAAGCGACAACTAACTGATGCCGTACAAAATACTGACAACGCCGACAAATACGGATTTTCTATGAATATTTTATATTTATGAATTTAATGTTGAGAATTTATTGCACTTCCGTACGTCGCAAAACGCAAACAGGAACGAGAAACGCGACTGCAGGAAATGCACTGATAACGAAACGGACGCATCGGACGCGCGTGCTACCTTCAAAACTTGAATTTTTCAATATATTTGGTTTCGTAATTAAATTTTAACAATCGTATTTGAAACCGGATCGAAAAACGGATCAGAAACGGCAAACGAGGCATTTACGCGATTTTAACGAAATCGACAAACGGGCGCGCAAACAACGTCTACCGACAGTATTTCACACGTTTTTAAATCTAAAATTCTATTTTTTACAAATTTTGACCCTAAAATAACGAATGACGACATTTTTACGAGCTCGGATTTCAAAAACGGGTCTCGTGGAGAATTTCGGGCCACTTAAACGCGGGAATCGGGCTTGTGGGCCTTGGGCCCAAGCCCAAAGCCCATTATACAAACTCTTGTATATAAAGGGGTCCACCCCTTTGTTTTTCTTCATTCCAAACAAACTCAGAACCAAACACACACACATGATGTCTCTCTCTCTTCCGGCGACATAACCGGCGGAGCCGGCCGGTGCGCGGCGTCGGAGCTCCGGCGACCCTTTTTCTCCGGCCACACACCTCCGATACCCTCTGTTCTCTTTCTTTCAACACCCACACGCACACCAAACAAACCCCCCCCCTTTGATTGACGGTCGGCCACCACTGTGGTGGCGGCGCACGGTGGTGCATCCGACGAGAGAGAGAGAGAGACCGTTCAAGAGATAGAGATCGAAGAGAGAGAAGATATGTTTTGCTGTTAAGAGGACCGATGATGATGACGATGATGATATGGACGCTGATTCGGAGACTCGGACCAGTGGTCGGCTTCAAGGTCCGGCGGACGTTGCCATTATCCAGCGGGTTTCTGTTCGGGAGTCCCGGTCCGTGTCTCGGTCCGGCGGATTCATGGTAAACACCCCCTGGTTCCTTTATTCTCCTAATGATTGAAGGTGATGTTGGTTTTTGTTGCGGCTGATGTTGTTTAGCCCAGATCAAAGTTAGTTCGGGAACCAGGTTCTAATTTCGGGTTCGACTCGAGAGAGTTCAGGTCTCTTGGGTTGCGAGTCAGCAGGTTCAAGTTCGGTTCACGGTCAGACGGCTCGGTTCGGTTTGACTCGGTCAAATCGAGTCAACTCAGTGTTCGGGTCAGTGGTTCAGGTCAACAGTTTGGTTCGAGTCAGCCGGTTCGGGTCAGATTTTGAAGCGGTTCGGGTCGACTCGGTCGAACCAAGTCAACTCGGTAAAGCCTGGTCAACACAGCGAGTTGACTCAGTCAACTCAGCCGGTCAACTCAGTTGACCCGGTCAACTCGGTCAACACGTTCGGCGTTTCGACATGATGATTTGGTAAAGATTAACGGCACGATTGTTTTGTTATTTTTATAGTTTTATATACGCGAAGACGAGCTTGAACCGAATAAAATCGACGAAATCATTAGTTAAAAATACTCGAATTATTATTTAGCTTGTTTATATAAATTGATTACATACATATACATTGTTGAAGCTTGATTGAATTTTGAGAAATAACGACAACTTGTGTTGTCGGGGGCGTCCAAAAACAGAGGAAACTCTGCCCGTTTTTCGAGAAAATCCGTAAATACAAAGTGTTTTATCATAAAATAAAACTATCGGATTCAAATAACTTTTCTTGACGGCACTTTACAACTTACAAAAAACGACGATTCAGATATTATTTACGACAATAAATATCGGTGTTATATTTATTCTAAACATCGAAATTAGACAAATCTTTTATAAAAACAATATACTTATTTATATGGTTTCAAACGACGATAATCCGATTTCATTATTACAAATAAATATAGTTTCTATATTTCTTTCAAACGTCAAACAAAAATGACGATTCCTTTATAAAATAAATATAGTTTATATATTTACTTCGAACATCAAATAATTCGATTCTTTTATAAAAATAAACATATTTTATATATTTATTTCAAAGAACAAACAACACGAATTCGTTTATACAAATACATATAGTTATGTATTCATTTTAAATATCAAACAACACCAACTCTTATATAATAAATATAGTTTATATATTTATTTTTAACATCAAACGACTCGTATTCTTATATAAAAGTAAATATAGTTTGTATATTTATTTTTAAACACAAACAACTCGATGATACTTTTGTAAAATAAATATATCTTTTATATTTATTTCAAACGCCTAAACGGCACCCTATATATCATATATATCACTTACGAGTTTGTTACATGTTATTTTCGTATAAATGTGTATTACATACACAACGACTTCTCGGAACGACTAACACTATTCTATTGAGATATTTATATTTTTGTATAAGTATTTATATATTTGAAATTTCTCAAAAACCAAGTCTTTCAAAGACTTATTAATTGTTAGTCCTTAAAGATGTTAAATGAGCTAACAAGTACAACTTCTTCGTTTCATTTAAGTAAACAACCTACCGTTGAATCGTTCGGTTAACGATTCAGTAGAGCTCGGTGACATGTAGTTTAGTTACTGCGTTTATTTAGAAACTTATAAGATATTCCGTGTTAGGAATATTGTAGAATGCACGCTAGCGAGTCAAGTCTTGGAAACGACATCACGAAGTTGTAATTAGCTAGCTTTGCACAAGGCAATTCAGGTGAGTTCATAACCCCCCCTTTTTACGGTTTTACATTTTTATAAATGTTTTCGGCGTGGAAAGACATGCACGTTTTGTAGAAACATACAAAGTTTTTGAACGGACGAAAACTCATATTTCTAAATCATGTTACGAATGGATTTCGAGGAACTCAAACGGTTTAGATTGGTATCAGAGCTATAGGTTACAACGAATTAGGTTTCTATAGGAATACCTTGGCTCTAACCGCACTTTCTCTAGGGACATAGATTATTAAGACCTTGAGTACATACAGAACGCCTAAGACTCGAATATGGTCTCCAACCGTTGCCTAAAAACAAAGAGTCAAAATTTTGTTTTCAAACATACGCTATCATGGTGTTTCATACACGGTATACAAAACAATTACATACAGTACACAAAACTCTGAGAGTTTAGGAAACATGCATTTAGAACATTTGGGAACTTATGTTGAAGTTCATTAAAGGTCATCACATAGGAACCGCGAATATTAACTCGGGCACACACTATTATCCATATTGTCTATGATATTTTAACTTCCCGAGCAGGCAGCCTACGCATAACGAAACGCTAGTGCACGAGAATACATGGAACTCAAACTTTACGTCAACAGATGTCGGAGTACATCACATTCTACGCGAAACGAAATGCTAGTGCACAGGTATACGTAAAACTTAAGCTATACATCAACGGAGATTGAAGTACGTCACATACGACTTTCGAGGTGAAGTCACTGAGAAGACACTATGGAGCATTTTAGCAATGATGCTAATCCTGTCAGCACGAAAACTATCGATCAGGAAGCGGCGGTTTGGCACGCGGTCCTGCAACGACACGAGTCACGCTAAGGAGAAGACGCATGTCTTCGTATTCCCCCTTTCTCATTAACGACGAATACGCTATGTTCGACATTCCATGGTAATGTCACCTAACAACCGGTCATCACATGCAACCCCAGGTAAAGTCCTTAAATTTCTTTTATTGAAATTTCGACTTTTGCGTCTAATGAGTAAATTTTTATATCCCTATGCCTCTTAATGGTCGTTGTGTCATGACAACTTCTTTCATTATAGCGAACACTCGTTTGCATCATTTCTTGAAAAAATTCATATGTTACACATGCATCGTTTGTTATGCATGTGGTTTCACTTTGAGTGAACGTTTTCATCAAAATTTCAATTATTATTTCGCTATATCCAATTATTGCTTCGTGGTATTGATGATCTACATTCTTGTAAATGTTGATTTCTTGTTATCAAGTCAACACATTTTTTTGAAATTTCTTTTCTTTTCAAGTTACATACATGGTTTTTCATCGTAACCATGTCGAAATTTCCTTTTGATACATATATATTTATTGTCGGATTGCGCTGAAACCAAGTTCAATTGTTTAAACTTGTCCATTTCACATATTCAATTCCGAGCATCATATGATGTATTGGGAGCATCATACTCAAAATTCGTTTTAACAAGTGTTTCATTTGTTCCGATTCGAAGTAAACTTGTTTGGCATTCGACTCCATTAAATTGTTTATTCATTTGGACACCTTGTGGTGGTATTTTCACTTATTTGAAGCTTGCGCTAAACTCGTTTACATATCTCGTGCACGGACTTAATTATTTATTTATTTGTTTGCTTTAAATCTTCTTTGATTTATCATATTACAGAAGTCTTAACACAATCGTGTGTTAAGACAATGGTACACAAACTCATTCTATATTCCAGTGTACCTACTAACGGTTCTTTCAACATCCATCGAACATTTTGCGATATTTATTGCTTCTTCGTCTTCGATCGAAAACATTATTTCTTCGATGTTCAATTTTAAATTGAAAAAATCCTATGATGTTGTTAGAAACAAATTTTCATATTTACTTCATTGCGCTTTCATTTGACTTCCAACACGGTGAATTTGTTTAATCACCTCTATTATTGAATTATTTGAATCGCTATGACACCTTGTGGTGTCAGTACAAACTTGTAGCTTGGGCTAATCATAATCAAGCATTTCATGCAAAACACAGGTGATACTTGTTCGATCACCCCTATTATTGAATTGTTTCATTCATTACGACACCTTGTGGCATCGGTATAACTTGCAGCTTGTGCTGATCACGATCGAGCGTCTCATGCAAACTGTTACATTTGAGCTTGTTGATTCTAAGTTCAACCAGTGGATGTTATTACTTCTAGAACTCATTTACATGTTGTAAACGTTCATATGGAATTCGATTGGTCGAAGTTCCTGTTCTTTGTTGGACCCCTGTTAACTTAGTCACACTAGTGACTGTATCTATACATCTTGTTTCCTTTGACATCAACTTTTGAAACACATTTCTTTTAAACCGTTAGGATTCCTATTGTGGAGGAATTTCCATGAATTCACATGATTGGAATAAGTCTTGATCCGATTTCATGGTCATCCCCTTTGATACTATTCGTATTTACCTACACATAACGTAACTCTAAGGAGTTAACGTAGTCTAAATTTCGAAGACGAAATTTCATTAACAGGTGGAGAATGTGACAACCGGTAATTAACGGCTCCTAATTACGCGATTAACAAACATTATGACAATAATAAATAGTGTTTAAGATGCAAATTAACTTAATTAGGCCTTTGGAGTGCCTAGAAACGGCTAACCAGCTTTACAAGGCGTGAACGGTGGTTTACGGAAAAGTCTCCTGAATATGAAGCGACAACGAAACGAACTGATGCCGTACAAAATACTGACAACGCCGACAAATACGGATTTTATACGAATATTTTATATTTATGAATTTATTGTTGAGAATTTATTGCGCTTCCGTACGTCGCAAAACGCAAACAAGAACGAGAAACGCGACTGCAGGAAATGTACCGATAACGAAACGGACGCATCGGATGCGCGTGCTACCTTCAAAACTTGAATTTTTCAATATATTTTGTTTCGTAATTAAATTTTAACAATCGTAGTTGAAACTGGATCGAAAAACAGATCAGAAACGACAAACGAGGCATTTACGCGATTTTAACGAAATCGACAACCGGGCGCGCAAACAACGTCTACCGACACTATTTCACACGTTTTTAAATATAAAATTCTATTTTTACATATTTTGACCCTAAAATAACGAATGACGACATTTTTACGAGTTCGGATTTCAAAAACGGGTCTCGTGGAGAATTTCGGGCCACTTAAACGCGGGAATCGGGCTTGTGGGCCTTGGGCCCAAACCCAAAGCCCATTATACAAACTCTTGTATATAAAGGGGTCCATCCCTTTGTTTTTCTTCATTCCAAACAAACACAGAACCAAACACACACACCCGATGTCTCTCTCTCTTCCGGCGACAAAACCGGCGGAGCCGGCCGGTGCGTGGCGGCGCCGTCGCCGGTGGCGGAGCTCCGGTGACCCTTTTTCTCCGGCCACACACCTCCGATACCCTCTGTTCTCCTTCATTCAACACCCACACGCACACCAAACAACCACCCCCCTTCGATTGACGGTCGGCCACCACCGTGCATCCGACGAGAGAGAGAGAGAGACCGTTCAAGAGATAGAGATCGAAGAGAGAGAGAAAGAGAACCGGCGGTCAGAGACTCAGACCGCCGGTCGGTTTGTCACACCCCAACCATGTTAAAACAACAAAAACGTGGCGGAAACGTCGGGGAGTGTTGTAACAGAATCATCGTTTCAACAACCATGGTATTTAAAAGTTTCGTTTTATTGAATTATCAAATAATGTACATTGTCTCAAACCAAACAAACAAATTGAACATCGTCTATTATCGTTTTTAAGTCACTAAAGCCATGTCCGGATCCTAAGTGATCTTGCTTTCTAGCAATCAACATCTAGCATTATCACCTGAAACATATGTAAAAACATAGTCAGCAAAGAAATGCTGGCGAGTACATAGGTTTTGTAAGAGTATCGGAATCATGGCTCGTTTATATATATATTGCAATACCTCGAAAACCTTGTTTTTGAAAAGTATGTAATATTGTAACATGATTAACCAACTCAAATCAAGATGGTTATAATTTATAAAATCTCGCAGCCATGATTCTTAACCCCAAAACATTTGCTTTAGTAAACCAATTCGTAAAACATCTCCTTAAAAACTCGTTAATAAAACTCGTATGGTTTATATCTGTCACACCCCGTATTTCCACGTGTCACCGGTGAGCCCGGTGGGGGAGTATCGTGACGTGGTTGGCAACATATTAGTCAAACAACACAATATTTACATGCACAGCGGAAGCAAAGTATAGATTCATTTCAACCAAACAATATTGTAATATTAAGTATCACAAGTAGTCGAATATAAATCCACAGGTAGATCAAAATAAAAAGGAAACAATGTTCAACAGTCTATGACATCCAAGCTTGCGAGACTTATTGTGGATGCTAGGAGAAAAGCCAGCCTATTACGCGTAGTACCTGCACTTAACCTTTTTGAGAAAATACATCAGTTTACACTGGTAAATACAATCAACCGACTCATTTTGAAAAGAGTTTAAGAAAATGCATTTAAGGCACAAGGCACAAATAATATTTTATAACTTGGGATAATTATTTGAATATAATGCTTGTAAAGGGTTTACATGTTTCTTATGCGTTCAGTAGCCCGGATCGAGCCGGGTTAAAGATCAATAGACACACCACATTAATTATATGAAACACCGACGGGCGTACGCCTACGCCCCATGCTTAGGTCGTGGCCATCTCGTAAAATGATGCCAGGGATATCCGGGACATGGTCATTAACCCCCCAAAGGCTTTAAGCAACAAAACAATTTAAACGATACATCTCAATACTTTAACCATTATACAATTAAAGATTCAATGCCCGACCAAGCGGTATTTTATATACCGTACCCCAAGCCCATATAGGGAAAATAAGTTAAAAGTATTTACCTGAGCAAGTATAAATCAAAATCAGCGAGTGCAAGTATCTTTTACCGGTTCTCCTAATCTGGAACGACGGTTTATAATAACCTATTAGAATCCTAACGGGTCTTTAGTTAAGCTTAAGCTTGGACCGGTTAGTTTTAAAGATACGGTTCGTGCGCACGATTAAGCGAAGACCGGATAGAATGTGATTTAGACCCGACAAGTTTGAAGACTTGCTTAATATGGGTATATTATACACATTCTGGATTTTGAGATAAAACCGATAAGGTTTGACCCGTTTCGGCTAATTTATGTAAACTAGTTACATAAACCGAACCGAACGCGCACAAAGCGTAACGGGTAACCATAAGAGTCCTAAACAGGTTTCCTAAGTTAACATGCCTTAAATATGTTGTGATATCAGTAGGATACCTTCCATTATGCCCATAACGAGTTTAATCTCATATTAAGCCCCGTAGGGGTATTTTGGTCATTTTAAAGGTTATAAAAGGAATTAATTAAGTTTCTGTGAACCGGGTCTGGATACATCAGTAAAATGGCTTAGTTTATCAGGTCATATCAGTTGGTGTTAAGTCCTTCGTGACAAAATGGTTTTAAACCCTTACTATGCGTTTAATACGCGTATAACGCCGTTTTAAGCGACGTACGGGTTAAAATAGGATTCTGAGTTTTCTGATCAGTTAAACAAGTTCAAAACACTTCATTTATTATTTAAAATCAGTAGCAATTGGATTGGCATTAAAAGGATTTGTAAAACTCATTTTATGGATTAAAAGGGCATATTCGGTATTTACCGAATTAAGGCACTAATCCTAGCTTATGATCCGTTTAAAAATAATTAAAAATCTTCAAAATCCCAAAATATTATATTACATCAGTGGGTAAAAGGTTTGCTGTCAAAAATGGGGTTTAGATAGGCTTTACGCTAATGACGCCGTTTAATCACTAAAAAGCGTTCTAATTACGTCATTGAGCATAACTCCTAATCTATATGTCCAACTGATGTAAAAATTTACAGACATGTTTAATAATCAGTAACAAAGATTATTGTACTTGCACATTTCCAAAATTCTCGTTGTATGGTCATAAGGGCATTATGGTCAATATTTAAGCACTTAACGGAAACGTCGGACAATTAAGGATTTAAGTGGTATAAACGCAGAGGGTTATACACACATGTAACTAGGTCCTAGTGGGACTTTAAGGCATGTCTAAACCTATCAAAACCGGGTCAGAACCGAAGTCAAAGCAGAAAGTCAAACTATGCGCCTTTCGGCTCCGAATCGGTTCAAAACAGAAAGTTGTCGAATCAAACAAGCTTAGACAAGTTATTATACTTATTATCAAGTTATATAAATGTTAAAACAGGTTACACGCATTCTAAATCGCTAATTACGCATTTAATGCTTCTGTTGACTTTTTCGTAAGAAGTTTGACTCGCCATTTGACCTAGTTAGATCGGGAATCAGAGGGTGCCCTTTTAAGGGTTAATTGCCCACATAATTACCAACTTATAACAACTTTCATTTTGGCAAAACACTAGACCGTTGGTGTTTTATCGTTAAGTCAAACCGTAATTACGACGGTTTGACTTTTAAGCTGTATACTAATCAAAACTTAATTAAGAAGGGTCAAGGGTACTTACACGTGTCTAATGGATGATTAGGAAGGTCGTGTGTCTGCTGTTGTGCTCCTCAAATGATCAGAAGTTGAAGTGTGGTTGCATGTTGCAACATAAGCCTTATATAGTGACTTTGATCTTCCTAGATTGTTGCCAAATGAGTCTACAATTGATCATGGATCTTTACATGTGTCCTCTATAGTCTAAATACCATCTTAGGCAGCCCATGGTATCAAAGAAATGCATGTAAGTCGGTTAAAACATCAACAGACAGTTGTCTGTTAGTTTCTGTCGCTGGTAACTGTCACGCGGCCCGCCTTAGGCTCCGGATCAGGTTACAATTGTTTCCTTTATTGCATTTTTGGTCCTTGGTCCCCCGAAAGGTCGCTTTCTCATGGTTTCTTGCATTCTAAGCCTTTATATTTGACATATGGGGGCTTTAAGGCTTATACCATCTTTGTCAAGTCCTCGGGTAACTTTGTGATCACCCGAAAAGCCCTAATTTTCAATGTTGACGATTCTAACCCTCATACACGAATTTTATCATAACTTTCTCATACGGTAACGAAACTTGGTGAAATTTTTATGGTGCATTCTAGTGAGCATAATTAATCGTTACAAGGCTTCGGGTTTGCTAAAAGGTCACTTAGAGGTATAGCTTAACATGTTGACACATTTAACCCCTGTAGTTTGTAATCTCTCACTTTCTTTCACAATTCGCTTCGTATGATCCATGATCCATGATCCATTCGTTTAAGGTTATAAACATCATGTAGGGTTATTGTAAAGTATATTTATTCATTGTTGACACTTTGAACCCTTATATTTACGTAGTTTCATTGTTTGTCAACTTTAGTCCTTCAAGAACATTCTTTCACACGTTCAAACCTATGACACGTGTCAACACATCATAGGACGTAAATTTTCGAGGTGTTACATCCTCACCCCCTTAAAAGAAATATCGACCTCGAGATTTACTGAAATAGATAAGGGTACTTTTCTTTCATCGTAGACTCAACCTCCCACGTATACTCGGGACCTCTACGGGCATCCCATTTGACCTTTACAATCGGCACATGCTTCCTTCGAAGCTTCTTAACCTGTCGATCTTCAATTGACAATGGTTTTTCCATAAATTTCAAGCTCTCATCTATATGCACATCTGTATGTGGTATAACCTGTGATTCGTCAGAGAAACACTTCTTCAGATTGCAGATGTGGAACACATTGTGAATTCCACTGAGCTCTTCAGGTAAGTTTAACTTATAGGAAACTGACCCGACACGTTCGATAACCTCGAAAGGTCCTATGTATCTCGGGCTTAGCTTGCCTTTCTTACCAAATCACATCACTCCCTTCCAGGGTGATACTTTAAGTAAGACTTTATCACCTACTTCGAAGTGAAAAGATTTACGCTTTGGATCAGCGTAACTCTTCTGCCTATCTCGGGCAGCTTTGAGACGGTCACGAATCTGGACAATCTTGTCCGTCGTTTCGAACACTATCTCTGGTCCCGATAATTGGACATCTCCAACTTCCGCCCAACAAACCAGCGTTCTACACTTTCTACCGTATAAGGCCTCGAAAGGCGCAGCCTTAATGCTGGTGTGGTAGCTATTGTTGTAGGAGAACTCAATTAGTGGTAGGTGGTTATCCCAACTACCACCCAAATCAATCACACATGCACGAAGCATGTCTTCCAACGTTTGAATAGTACGCTCACTCTGACCGTCTGTCTGAGGATGGTAAGCCGTACTAAAATTCAAACGCGTGCCCAAAGATTGTTGGAAGCTTTTACAAAAATCTGACGTGTATCTAGTATCTCTGTCAGAGATAATAGACACAGGTATGCCATGCAAAGCTACAATCTTATCTACGTACAGTTGGGCTAACATGTCGGAGCTATACGTCTCCTTAATGGGTAGGAAATGTGCTGACTTAGTCAGTCTATCAACGATCACCCATATAGTATCATTGCCTTTCCTTGTCTTTGGCAGCTTGGTGATGAAATCCATCGTCACCATCTCCCACTTCCATGTGGGAAGTTCAGGCTGTTGTAGCAAACCTGACGACTTTTGATGTTCTGCTTTGACTTGCGCACACATCAAACATTTAGCTACATAGGTAGCTACAGACTTCTTCAAGCCTATCCACCAATAGTTTGCCCTTAGATCCTGGTACATCTTATCAGCTCCAGGATGAACGGAGTATTTGGAACTATGGGCTTCCTGGAGGATAACATCTCGAAGTCCTCCATAAATTGGAACCCATATTCGTCCATTCAATCTTAGTATTCCGTCCTTGCTAAGTGTTAACTGCTCCTCAGTTACCCCTAGCTTTTCGTTAGGATAGTTAGCTTCCAACACAGCTTCCTTATGTGCAGCTAACAACCTTTCAATCAAATTGTTCTTTATTTCCATGCGCTTGGCATTGATTCAAATGGGTTTCACCCTTTCCTTCCGACTCAAGGCATCGGCGACTACGTTCGCCTTGCCGGGATGGTATCTTATTTCACAATCGTAATCATTCAGAGTTTCCATCCAACGACGTTGCCTCATGTTCAAGTCCTTCTGATTGAACAGATGTTGAAGGCTCTTGTGATCAGAATAGATCACACATTTGATTCCATATAAGTAGTGCCTCCAAAGTTTTAGTGCGAATACAACGGCACCCAACTCCAAGACATGGGTGGTGTAGTTCTTTTCGTGCACCTTTAACTGGCGTGAAGCATAGGCAATGACTTTGGCTTTCTGCATAAGCACACATCCCATCCCGGTGTGTGATGCATCACAATAAACTACAAACTCCTATGTTCCATCAAGCAATGTCAGTACTGGAGCATTGCTCAACTTTTGTTTCAGAATATCGAAGGATTCCTGCTGCTTAGGACGCCAGTCAAACTTAATCTTCTTACGCGTCAGTGAAGTCAAGGGTGCAGCAATCCTTGAGAAGTTTTCGATGAATCGCCTATAGTATCCTGCCAAACCTTGGAAGCTACGAATTTCTGTAGGCGTCTTTGGCTCTTGCCAGTTCATGACAGCTTCAACTTTAGCGGGATCGACTTGGATACCACGCTCACTAACAACATGTCCAAGAAATTGGACTTCTCGAAGCCAGAATTCACACTTCAAGAACTTGGAATAGAGCTTTTCTTTATGAAGTAGTTCCAGAATGCAATGAAGATGCTTCTCATGGTCAGCTTGGTTCTTCGAGTAGATGAGGATATCATCGATGAAAACGATGACGAATTTATCTAAGTGCGGCTTGCATACACGATTCATGAGATCCATGAATGCGGCCGGTGCATTAGTGAGCCCAAAAGGCATCACTAGGAACTCGTAATGACCATAACGAGTCCTAAATGATGTTTTGTGCACGTCTTCATCTCTAACCTTCAGTTGGTGATATCCTGACCTTAAGTCAATCTTAGAGAAGAAACTTGCCCCTTGAAGTTGATCGAACAGATCGTCGATTCTGGGCAAAGGATACCTATTCTTGATAGTGACCTTATTAAGCTCACGGTAGTCGATGCACAGACACATCGATCCATCCTTCTTCTTGACAAATAAAACTGGTGCTCCCCAAGGAGACGAACTAGGTTTGATGAAACCTTTGGATAGTAAATCATCTAACTGCGTTCTCAATTCCTTCATCTCTGTTGGTGCCAACCTATAAGGCGTCCTTGCAACTGGTGCTGATCCAGGAATAATGTCAATTCTGAATTCTACTTGCCTATCTGGTGGTAAACCAGGTAGTTCTTCCGAAAAAACTTCGGGGTATTCAGAAATGACGGGGATATCCCCAATCTTGGGCTTCGGCTCATCCATAATCACTTGTGCCATGTAGATGACACAACCCTTCTTCAAACACTTAGAGTCCTTGAGCATAGACATTTTCTCAGGCAGCCCATACTGGGTGTCTCCCTGGATACTAAGTGATTCACCAGACGGAGTCTTGATCATCACTTGCTTCTTATTACAGACAATTTGGGCCTGGTTATGAGACAACCAGTCCATACCCAAAACTATGTCGAAACCGGCTAGTTTCAAAGGAAGTAGGGACAAAGGAAAAGAGTGGTTCTTAATGGATATGAAACATCCATCTAATAAGGTTGAGGCGGTTTCTAAAGTGCCATCTGCTAGTTCCACCTCATACTTCACACTTAAGGTCTTAACAGGTAATTTCAACAATTCACAAAACTTATTATCTACGAACGACTTATCAGCGCCTGAATCAAATAACACTCTCGCATAAACATCATTTACGAGAAAGGTGCCTGTTATCACATTGTCGTCCTTGACGGCTTCCTTAGCATCCATCCTGAAGACCCTAGCATTGGTCTTCTTAGCCTCTTCAGGCTTCTTGGCGTATTTTGGGCAATTAGTCTTGATATGCCCCTTTTCATTGCAACCGTAGCAGGTCGCATCCTTCATCTTTTTGCAATCCAAGGTCTTGTGTTCCTTGGACTTGCACAACCCACATGCAAAAGTTTTCGATTGTGAATTCGAATTCAATTCATACCTGCACTTCCCAAAGTGCTGTCTCTTGCAGATTTTACATCTGGGTTTTTCACCCGTCTGCTGACCATCCTTCCTAAATCCTGACCCCTTCTTGTGGTCATTGTTTCCCTTATGCTTCTTGTCTGAACGTCGTGAGTTGTCATCCTCACGCTTCCTCTTTTCGGTATCAGCGTTCCTCTGCGATTTCTGCCTGACCGCATCCAAGGTAAGAGACAATGATATGTCCGCTGCAGACCAAAAAGTAGTTGGTCTGGAGGCCTTCACACTAGCCTTGATCTCCGGGGCCAAACCCCCGATAAAACGAGCTATGCGTTTGGGTTTCGGGGTTACCAAATATGGAACCAACCTTGACAAGGTGTTGAAACTGGTAAGGTAAGCCTGACAGTCTAGGTTTCTCATGACCAGCGACAAGAAGTCAGCTTCAATTTTCTCAACCTCATGCTGAGGGCAGTAGTTTTCCTTGATCAGTGCCATGAACTGTTCCCAGGTCATATTGTACAACGGGACCTTCCCCGTAGCTTGGATCAAAGATCTCCACCAAGCCAATGCTTCTCCCTTAAAAGACTGAGACACGAATTTCACAATATCCCTATTATTGCAACCACTGATATCCACAACCGTATCCATCTCGTCCAACCAAGTCATGCAATCTACTGCTCCTTTTTCCCCAATGAAATCCCTGGGTTTGCACGAAACGAAGTACTTATAGGAGCAACCCTTATTACGGGGTTCTTGATTCTGTACGACTCTTTGGGATGGAGCACTCCTCTGGTTTGATGAGTGGTGAGAATTACTGTTGTGGGCAGTGTGGGTCCTGGAGGGTGTTCTAGAGTGTGGTGCAGATTGGGTCCTTGCATGGGTACCACTTGATTCATGGAGCTGTCTATCCATAGCTCGATTAACGGCATTATCTATCATTGCCTGTAATTCTGCACCCGCTACATTTACTCGGGCATTATCAAGCTCTCCCTGAGGGTGACTATTAATCTCGTTTGAGTCGGCCATGTTGCTTGAACTGTTACATATTGACAATAATTTATTGGTGAGTTTATTATAGAATTGACTTTTATGGCAACTTTATTAACCGTGGTAAACATAGACCATATATGGTTAATTTATTACTCACATTTATTTAGGATTTCTAACATAATTTATCCTAATT
Organism: Helianthus tuberosus; assembly: GCA_030545235.1. Lineage (NCBI taxonomy): Eukaryota > Viridiplantae > Streptophyta > Magnoliopsida > Asterales > Asteraceae > Helianthus > Helianthus tuberosus. The sequence goes on along the minus strand of CM060351.1, from coordinate 124,726,019 downwards.
ATAAAACAATAACAGTTTTATTAGCACATAAGGCCTAGTCACAGGGACAATTTAAATCATAAGCTATGATTTCAGAAAATCAAGGCTTTTAAAGTTTGAACATAGTTCATTACCTTTATCAGACAGGGTCACTGACTATTACTGTCTTTTGTCTCATATGAAAATGAGAAGGGCCCGTAGGCATTCTATTACCAATGGATGGTAAAAAGAACTGATCATATTTATTGATGATTTAACCCATGATTCAGAGATCATTTAGTTGGGTTAGGAATCTTTGAAAAGATCCTTATTTAATAATAACACGTGTGATTTTAACGAATCATGTCTGCCAGGAGTGTTAACATGTTTTCAGATGTTAACTTGGATTTGAATCTTTTTAACGGGTTTTACCATCTTGGCCAGGTCTTAAAATGACATGCAGGCTATGTTATACCTTTAAGATCCTTAATTAAAAATTTAAATTAGGCAGATAGAGTTTTAAAAAGGAATGATTCCGATTTATTTATTTCATATATAATTTAATTATGCATAACATAGCAAAGATGAAATTTATAAACTTACATTCCATTAAAACTTAAAAGTAGTACACTTTGCCCTAAACGGGACTTTTTCACAGAAACATTTGCCCTCGCAGGAGCTATACAGATAATACATGTCCTCACAGGGACTATTTACAAAAGTAAATGTCCACGCAGGGACTAATAGAGACAAGTCCACGTAGGGACTACATACTCACGTAAATAAGTAAATGTCCACGCAGGGACTTAATTTAAACAAGGAAATACAATAATACATATTGGGATTTAACGATCCCGTTTCTTCTTTCCTTTTAGCAAACTTGCTAAGCCACTCATGAATCCCTGATTCTTCCTACGTTCCCTCTGTAAATCTCGCTCAACTTTTCCCAGTCTTTCACGGAGATCCTCCTGCTCTGGTGGAGAAAACCGTGGTGGCTGGTGCTGTAGTGGTGGCTGAGCAGGTGCTTGATACCCACGAGCTGGGTATCCCATTCCCCAAGGGGTTCCATATGGTCCCTCAGGATTATGGGCAAGGTAATTTGATGCCACATGGTAAGGATCCTCAGCATAGTTATAGTTAGTGTATGCTGACGGTCCGTATGGGTTGTAAGCTGCTGGAGCAATATAAGCAGGGATAGGGTTACCAAAACCCGATGGTGATGGTGCAATAGGTGCCGAATTCACCTCTGATACTGGAACTGAAGGTCCATCCTCCTGTGCCTCTTCATATAGTGGCGGGTAGTGGCTGCCACTAGAGTGTTGAGGGGAGCTGAAATGAAAATCCCCTCCTCGTGCTGTCATCCGTGCGCCAGTCCTCCTACGTCATGGTGGTGCTGGAGGCGCTAGATTAACTGGCGGCGGTGGAAGCGGTGGCGTGACTACCACGAAACGTGGATCCCCAGAGGGATCTTGTTGCTGCTGTTGCGGCTGCTGGTGAGGCGATGAATGGTAAGATGGTGTAAAGTACCACTCACACCGGTTGAACTGTGCCTGATGACTATCCAGACCTTGGTATGGTGTTCTGTGAAAAGACGAACCATCAGAGATCTCAACAGAATGGTTCGGGGTTCCGGTTGCAGGCTCGACGGGATCTGTGTCCTCGTCCATGTCCATCGCTTGATCGCCTGAAAAATGATCCTCCGGTCCTAGTGGGTTAAAGCCCCCTTGTTCTGGTAGGTAGTCCGCCGGGTTAAACTGGCCCCGAAAGACAGGAGTAGGGTCGTCGAAGGAACGGTGCGATAAGGATCGCTGTAGGGGTATGTATGAAGGTTGCGGGTTGTTGGGCTCATTCTCGGACTGAGGCCCATAGGAGTGATGATATGGAGGCGTTGAGCTATACGACGTAGATCGTATGGAAGGCTCCTCATAAATCCTCCAAGGTTCTTGCGGGTCTGCACTCCTTGTAGAAGAAGGAGTTCGCCGGCGCGAAGGCCCGGCCTCGTGGTCATTAGGGGCGCTGATTGGCCCTTTTCCTCGATCTCCTCGCCTGAATCTTGGCAGCATTTCTAAACCTGTTAATATAAACAAAGGTAACAACAAGAAAATGAAGGACAAAGTTTAAAAATAAGATTAAAACATTTTGGATTATTCCTAAGTTCTTTGTCTAGACTCGAAGACTTAGGAATGTGCAATTGTGTCATTGAGATTAAACACAAAAGGCTAGTGTTTAATTCACTCAACGTTGGCTCTGATACCAACCTTTCACACCCCGTATTTCCACGTGTCACCGGTGGGCCCGGTGGGGGAGTATCGTGACGTGGTTGGCAACATATTAGTCAAACAACACAATATTTACATGCACAGCGGAAGCAAAGTATAGATTCATTTCAACCAAACAATATTGTAATATTAAGTATCACAAGTAGTCGAATATAAATCCACAGGTAGATCAAAATAAAAAGGAAACAATGTTCAACAGTCTATGACATCCAAGCTTGCGAGACTTATTGTGGATGCTAGGAGAAAAGCCAGCCTATTACGCGTAGTACCTGCACTTAACCTTTTTGAGAAAATACGTCAGTTTACACTGGTAAATACAATCAACCGACTCATTTTGAAAAGAGTTTAAGAAAATGCATTTAAGGCACAAGGCACAAATAATATTTTATAACTTGGGATAATTATTTGAATATAATGCTTGTAAAGGGTTTACATGTTTCTTATGCGTTCAGTAGCCCGGATCGAGCCGGGTTAAAGATCAATAGACACACCACATTAATTATATGAAACACCGACGGGCGTACGCCTACGCCCCGTGCTTAGGTCGTGGCCATCTCGTAAAATGATGCCAGGGATATCCGGCACATGGTCATTAACCCCCCAAAGGCTTTAAGCAACAAAACAATTTAAACGAGACATCTCAATACTTTAACCATTATACAATTAAAGATTCAATGCCCGACCAAGCGGTATTTTATATACCGTACCCCAAGCCCGTATAGGGAAAATAAGTTAAAAGTATTTACCTGAGCAAGTATAAATCAAAATCAGCGAGTGCAAGTATCTTTTACCGGTTCTCCTAATCTGGAACGAAGGTTTATAATAACCTATTAGAATCCTAACGGGTCTTTAGTTAAGCTTAAGCTTGGACCGGTTAGTTTTAAAGATACGGTTCATACGCACGATTAAGCGAAGACCGGATAGAATGTGATTTAGACCCGACAAGTTTGAAGACTTGCTTAATATGGGTATATTATACACATTCTGGATTTTGAGATAAAACCGATAAGGTTTGACCCGTTTCGGCTAATTTATGTAAACTAGTTACATAAACCGAACCGAACGCGCACAAAGTGTAACGGGTAACCATAAGAGTCCTAAATAGGTTTCCTAAGTTAACATGCCTTAAATATGTTGTGATATCAGTAGGATACCTTCCATTATGCCCATAACGAGTTTAATCTCATATTAAGCCCCGTAGGGGTATTTTGGTCATTTTAAAGATTATAAAAGGAATTAATTAAGTTTCTGTGAACCGGGTCTGGATACATCAGTAAAATGGCTTAGTTTATCAGGTCATATCAGTTGGTGTTAAGTCCTTCGTGACAAAATGGTTTTAAACCCTTACTATGCGTTTAATACGCCTATAACGCCGTTTTAAGCGACGTACGGGTTAAAATAGGATTCTGAGTTTTCTGATCAGTTAAACAGGTCCAAAATTCTCGTTGTATGGTCATAAGGGCATTATGGTCAATATTTAAGCACTTAACGGAAACGTCGGACAATTAAGGATTTAAGTGGTATAAACGCAGAGGGTTATACACACATGTAACTAGGTCCTAGTGGAACTTTAAGGCATGTCTAAACCTATCAAAACCGGGTCAGAACTGAAGTCAAAGCAGAAAGTCAAACTATACGCCTTTCGGCTCCGAATCGGTTCAAAACAGAAACTTGTCGAATCAAACAAGCTTAGACAAGTTATTATACTTATTATCAAGTTATATAAATGTTAAAACAGGTTACACGCATTCTAAATCGCTAATTACGCGTTTAATGGTTCTGTTGACTTTTTCGTAAGAAGTTTGACTCGCCATTTGACCTAGTTAGATCGGGAATCAGAGGGTGCCCTTTTAAGGGTTAATTGCCCACATAATTACAAACTTATAACAACTTTCATTTCGGCAAAACACTGGACCGTTGGTGTTTTATCGTTAAGTCAAACCGTAATTACAACGGTTTGACTTTTAAGTTGTATACTAATCAAAACTTAATTAAGAAGGGTCAAGGGTACTTACACGTGTCAAATGGATGATTAGGAAGGTCGTGTGTCTGCTGTTGTGCTCCTCAAATGATCAGAAGTTGAAGTGTGGTTGCATGTTGCAACATAAGCCTTATATAGTGACTTTGATCTTCCTAGATTGTTGCCAAATGAGTCTACAATTGATCATGGATCTTTACATGTGTCCTCTATAGTCTAAATACCATCTTAGGCAGCCCATAGTATCAAAGAAATGCATGTAAGTGGGTTAAAACATCAACAGACAGCTGTGTGTTAGTTTCTGTCGCTGGTAACTGTCACGCGGCCTGCGTAAAGGTCTTCATGACCTTACGCGGCCCGCCTTAGGCTCCGGATCAGGTTACAATTGTTTCCTTTATTGCATTTTTGGTCCTTGGTCCCCCGAAAGGTCGCTTTCTCATGGTTTCTTGCATTCTAAGCCTTTATATTTGACATATGGGGGCTTTAAGGCTTATACCATCTTTGTCAAGTCCTCGGGTAACTTTGTGATCACCCGAAAAGCCCTAATTTTCAATGTTGACGATTCTAACCCTCACACACGAATTTTATCATAACTTTCTCATACGGTAACGAAACTTGGTGAAATTTTTATGGTGCATTCTAGTGAGCATAATTAATCGTTACAAGGCTTCGGGTTTGCTAAAAGGTCACTCAGAGGTATAGCTTAACATGTTGACACATTTAACCCCTGTAGTTTGTAATCTCTCACTTTCTTTCACAATTCGCTTCGTATGATCCATGATCCATTCGTTTAAGGTTATAAACATCATGTAGGGTTATTGTAAAGTATATTTATTCATTGTTGACACTTTGATCCCTTATATTTACATAGTTTCATTGTATGTCAACTTTAGTCCTTCAAGAACATTCTTTCACACGTTCAAACCTATGACACGTGTCAACACATCATAGGACGTAAATTTTCAAGGTGTTACAATATCATTTCGAAAACCTCATTGTGTGACATCGTTTCAAATCGTTTCCCAAGTGAACTAAATACTGACATGAAATTTAATATGATAAAAGCACTTATATATAAGATGTACCAGCGGCGTATCTACCATGCTTTTATCATGTTACAACAATCCCATTACCTAACCACAACCCAAACCAATCGTTCGTTCAAATCGTTTTATCTCGATTAAGTCATTCCAAATCGCTTAATTCGTCCCAAAATTGTATTCGTTTTAATTGTGAAACTACTTTTGGTCGTCTCGCTAATAACATTCAAACCTTCGTGACTCGACCACCTCGTTTATCGTATTAACTGTAACAACTGTGCTTGTAATCACTATGAACAGTTCTATTATCAATAAAACAATGTTATTTGATCCCAATGTTTGTTTGATTGTGTTTTACATTTTTCATGTTTTGACTTTTATGTAATTTCAAACTCTACATCGCTTTCTGGAGAGTTATACGCAAACTAGTGCGAAAACGTACTCAGTTTAATGCGAGAAATACTCCGGAACATCAACATATACTCAACATACCTTAAATAACCTTTACATAACTTAGAAATAAGTTTTGAAGGCTTTGGTATGGCAAAAATAAGTTAATTCGCTTACAGGGACTAAATATGACAAACTGCGAAAGTATGTCAATTTGAACTGTAACGAACATTCCGGAACATGACCATAAGTTAAACACACCTTAAATATCCTTTACATAGCTTAGAAATAGGCTTTGAGGGGTTTGGTGTGCTAAAATAAACTTTTGGGACATTCAGGGACTAAAAGTGTCAAAAAGTGCACAAGTTTGCATTTTCGCGCATAACTTACGTTCTGAATACATCTGGACATCCAAAAATTTATGTAAGCATGACTACATTATATTTTAGTGTTCGCCTTAAGAAAAATGCATTCGTTGCGTCATTTGGATCGTTTTTCGCGCTTATGCGCATTCCGTCGTAATTAAGCGAACATCGCGTTCGTACGACCAAACGAACCATCCTCCGACATATTTTTGAACATGTTTCATGTCCACAATGTTTAGGCAACATTTTGGGGCCTTAAAGTTGGCTTTACGGGCTTTAGAAGTGTCGGGAATGGCCTTAAACACGTGCAGGGGCTGAAACTGTCATTTCTGAAACATATATGCAGATCAGAAGCCTCAGGCGGCCCGCATTGTGTTTGGCTGATCCTAAAGCGGGCCGCTTCCCACCTTCTGACCAGATTAAATGCATTTAACAGCTGGTTGCAGCTGTTTAGCACCTTCCAACACCCTTCCACATGTCAAATCCTTATGGTTAGTGGCATTTTAGGCACCATAACTTTCCGACAAGTGTACGGCCTTGATCGTTTCCTCCTTCTTCAAGAAACAATCTCAACGGTGCACCTAAAACTATAAATACCCATCCACCCTCAACCCCAAAACCCACAAATCTGATTAAGAAAGCTCTAAGTTGGAACCTTCGTTTCATACCTGAGCTATTTTGATCTGGGATTAGCTTTCGGGGACCCTTCGTAAGTATTCTTTCGTTCTTTTCCTTATTTTTACTGCTTTTCGAGTCAGAAAGTCAAACTTTGTTTGACTTTCAGCGTTGACCAGTGATGGTCAATGCGAAGTTCGTAAGAACTTCGCAACGTGATTGTAATCACGATGGTCATAGTCCCTTGGGACTATGCCTACTGATTACCACGTTGTCTAGGGTCGTAGGGTAGGCGATCTAATAAATCGCCTATACCTTCGAACCCGACCCAGTTTGGTCGATCATTAGGATCCGACCAAATACATTAGGTGACCATAGTGTAGGGAATAACCTTCCGAGGTTATACCTTATGGTCACAACGTGTAAGTAGTTGTATGATAGGTAGTTTATATGCCTTAGGTAAATTACCAGAATACCCTTTTCATACATAATTGGTAATTTAGCATATGTAACCTAAACTTTTGCCACGTAACTGATTATGTAACATGTTTAGGCATATAATACTTGTCATAGGACTAGTTAGGCGGTCCGAACGCGTTTCACGCACACGACACGTTAAAGTAGCATAAGCTTCCTAAACGGGTCGTAATGGGTCGTATACAATTATGTTAAGTTTCATTTAGCATGTAGGCTTTGTTAAACCATATCACGTGAGTTCCGACACTCATTTGGTTTACAAACCCTAATGCTACCCAGTCTTCCGAGATAGGTCCGGTTTATTAACATAGTTACCTATACTAGGTGCCGTTTGATTCCGAAATCTCTTGCATTGCTTGGTGGTTATCTTTATACAACTGAGCAACCTCAAGTGAGTACATAGACCCCTCTTTTACTGTTTTCCAAACTGTTTTGGGGTGGAACACATGTGCCTACTTGTTACTTTCAAGCTTTCCTGTTTTCACATCATATACATGCTATGTTCGTTAGTACATTATAGTACATGATTTCATTTCATCTTATGCTAGGTGTGCCCATTGTGTGCATTACTTAGTACATTGTTTTACATGACATTTCCTGCTAGGTGTGCCCATTGTGTGCATTACTTAGTACATTGTTTTACATGACATTTCCTGCTAGGTGTGCCCATTGTGTGCATTACTTAGTACATTGTTTTACATGACATTTCCTGCTAGGTGTGCCCATTGTGTGCATTACTTAGTACATTGTTTTACATGACATTTCCTGCTAGGTGTGCCCATTGTGTGCATTACTTAGTACATTGTTTTACATGACATTTCATGCTAGGTGTGCCCATTGTGTGCATTACTTAGTACATCGTTTTACATGACATTTCACGCTACGTATGTTCATTTGATTACATACTTAGTGCATCGTTTTCACATGCTCACAATTTGTTATGACATTTGGTTTGTTTACATGGGACAATATATCCATTAACACTAGCTACGCCGTTCGTTAGTAGGTAGTGGTACCATAGGAATTGACAACTCCCGTTCCGGACATCCCAGGGTAAGGGGACAGAAAGGAATGACCGAATTCGTTGACATTAAGACAGATAGACCTTTAATTTGTTTAAAGGGTTTATCACCACAGTCGCCAGGCTTGGATGTATGCATTTTCACAATACCGCATAAATGTTCATATTAAATAGTTGCATGCATTTACACAAAACATAACTTTGATTTAAACCAAGTTTTACTTCAATACTTTGTTTTTGTGTATATGGTTTAGTTGAGACATTTCACTTGCCATACATGATATTTTGACAATAGACATTTGACATGGATATTTGACATAGACATTTGACATGGATATTTGACATAGACATTTGACATGGATATTTGACATAGACATTTGACATGACTTACATCTTGACATAAACACTTTGACATATTTTTCAATACATTTGACAATTGGTTTGGTTTGATTAAGTGATTAAGTAACGATGCGTGTGTAATATGATACAAGCATGGTGGATACGCCGCTGGTACTTCCTATATATAAGTGTTTGTATGGTATTACATGGCGTAACGTTATTTGAATCATTTCAGTTTGAGACATAGAACATTTTATACAAATAACATACTTTTCACAAAACATTGATTTACAAACAACTTATCTTATACAAACACATTTTTACATGGTTATTTATTTTACCTGACATTTACTTATACATATCATCTGACCTGATTGTTTTCAAATGATTTACAAGACAAAACAAATTACAAGGTTCATGACTAAACATTTTTCTTAAACATAAGTCATGAATCTTATTTTCACAAACCTATGTATCTCACAGGCATTTTTATGCTGACGTACCTATTTTCACATGTGTTTTCAGGTGCTTTTCCATAGGATGTTGATCATGATACTAGGGCGGACCTGTGCCTTAGAGACTTTAAAAGATGATAGACTATGTTTAATTATGTTCTGAACTCGTTAATTTCCTGTTTGAGACAATGTGACTCTTGTTTAATAAATAAAATACACTTTGTGTGCCATGGTTATGAAACAATTAATTCTGTCGCAACACGCCCCGATGTTTCCGCCGCGGTTTGTTGTTTTTACGCGGTCGGGGTGTGACAGAAGAGTTGGTATCAGAGCCAATGGTTATAGGGAATTAGGTTATTAGTAATGCTTTGACCTAGACTATAACTTTTCTAGGAACCTAACACAAGTTATCTTGTGTTTAGATCTTAAAACATGTACATCACCTATCCTTAGGTGATTAACAAAACAAGGAACCAAAATTTTTCCGAAACGATTTTTGAAAAACAATCATCTGTTTTTGAATAAATTTTTACAAGGTTTTGAACCCTCAATTGTAAGGTTTTGAACCCTCTGTTATATGGTTTTGAACCCTTTTCAGTATTTGGTTTTTTTGGCCTTGTGCCTTCAAATTTTCAAGATCCCGTCAAACGTTTTGGGTTTTAAATAATGTGAACATGTGCAAACTGGAAGGGTGAGTGCCTGTATTCTGAGTTTTCTGTCTAGGTAAGCACTTCGTATACATCTCAAACAGACGCGAGACCAGTTGTGCTTACCTGGGAATTCTTGGGATGAGTGTTCACTTATAGGCGAGCATGTCTTCATTATACATTATTTTTGACCCATTTACTTTGATTAGTCACTGTGTGTCGTTTGTTTGCTTTGTGATACGGACGAATGACCACCATCTTTGCTTTTGTTGATTTTGTTTCATCTCATTCCTTTCATCCAATCATCTCACTCGTTTCTTTTCATGTTTTCCTCTTTTAGAATGCCTCCTCGACGCGATAATCTGATTGCGACTGCCGAACTGGCAGAAATTATTGCTGAGCAAATGGCTGCTCAATTTCCAAATCTCTTTGCTCAGTGGAACCAAGCCAACAACAACAACAATGGTCCGTGCAAATACAAGGATTTTAACCAGGCTAAACCACTCAAGTTTAGTGGTTCTGAGGGAGCGACTGGGCTTCTTCAGTGGTTCGAGAGCATAGAGAATACTTTTCGCCATGTGCAGTGTCCGGATAATCGCAAGGTCGAGTTCTCCTCGAGCGTATTTCAGAAGAGGGCTTTGACATGGTGGAACGGGGTTATGAGTGTTGTAACAGAATCATCGTTTCAACAACCATGGTATTTAAAAGTTTCATTTTTTTGAATTATCAAATAATGTACATTGTCTCAAACCAAACAAACAAATTGAACATCGTCTATTATCGTTTTTAAGTCACTAAAGCCATGTCTGGATCCTAAGTGATCTTCCTTCCTAGCAATCAACATCAAGCATTATCACCTGAAACATATGTAAAAACATAGTCAGCAAAGAAATGCTGGCGAGTACATAGGTTTTGTAAGAGTATCGGAATCATGGCTCGTTTATATATATATTGCAATACCTCGAAAACCTTGTTTTTGAAAAGTATGTAATATTGCAACATGATTAACCAACTCAAATCAAGATGGTTATAATTTATAAAATTTCGTAGCCATGATTCTTAACCCCAAAACATTTGCTTTAGTAAACCAATTCGTAAAACATCTCGTTAAAAACTCGTTAATAAAACCGTATGGTTTATATCATTTCGAAAACCTCGTTGTGTGACATCGTTTCAAATCGTTTCCCAAGTGAACTAAATAATGACATGAAATGTAATATGATAAAAGCACTTATATATAAGATGTACCAGCGGCGTATCTACCATGCTTTTATCATGTTACACCCATCCCATTACCTAATCACAACCCAACCCAAACCAATCGTTCGTTCAAATCGTTTTATCTCGATTAAGTCGTTCCAAATCGCTTAATTCGTCCCAAAATCGTATTCGTTTTAATTGTGAAACTACTTTTGGTCGTCTCGCTAATAACATTCAAACCTTCGTGACTCGACCACCTCGTTTATCGTATTAACAAACCGCCAAAGGGTAAGTTAACAATCATCAGATTCGGTCGTTACCTACATAACCCCCACACATAACCATGGGTGTAGTCTGATAACGGGACTTGTCAGATCCTATGGTACCATAACCTAATACTGGTCGGCTTGATCAATGCTAATGAATGTCATTCGTTATATAGTTACAACCAACAAGTTTCGTTCACATTATCGAAATCGTATTTAGTTTAATATAAACCATCTTAATCGTTTTTGAAAACATCGTTAAAATATCAAAATCGTTTTAATACATATGAATCACCCCAAAACAATTGAAAACAGTAAAATAGGGGAACTATGTACTCACTTTGAATGAAGGGTATCCTTGATCTAAAGAACTTAGCGAAGCTCAGACAAACCAAGGAAATTCAAGTAGTACCTAGTAATCGGATCACTAGTAAATAATCGACAACTAAATCGGAGGATCGGATAGAATGTGGTCTTGTAAACCAAATGAGTGTGGAACTCATATGATATGGTTTAACAAAGCCTATATTCTAAATCGGAACCTAGCCTAAGTGCCTTCGACCCGTTACGACCCATTAAGGTAGCTTATGCTACGTTAATGCGTCGTTCGCGCAAAACTATGTTCGGATGGTTAACTATGTGTTATGTCAAGTCTTACATGCCCAATAATACCTAAACATGTTACTAAATCAGATTATATGTCAAAAACATGTTCACATATGTAAAAATATGGATTTATGCTTCAAAAGGGCGTTTTGGTCATTTTCTATGGGCATACAAGCTACTTAATAAAAAACCAACCAATCCTATGTGATCATAAGGTATAACCTCAGGGGTTATTCCCTATGTAACTATGATCACTAATCGAGCTTGATCGGATCCTAATGATCGACCAATCGGGTTGGGTTCGAAAGTCTAAGCGGTTGTTTAGACCGCTTAACTTATGACCTTAAGCAAGCACTATACTAATAGTGACGAGTTAAACATGTCAAAACATGTTTAACCTACTTAGAAAACTGATTTGGTATCAAAACAATGGGTTTTGATACCCGAAAATAGTTCCGTTGCAAAATGCGTGCTAAAACGCATTTTGACCGAAACTTTGACTCGTCACTACGCCTAGTCAACATGGTAATCAGTAGGTATAATTGCTAAGGATTATAACCATCGTGATTACAATCACGTTGCAAAGTTCAATTGAACTTTGACTTGAACAATTGATGGTCAAAACCGAAAGTCAACCGTTGGCCAAACTGTTTGACTTTCTACTTAAACATAAAGAATAAGCATGAAAGAATACTTACAACAGGTCCTAGCTATCTTTTCTACAAGAATAATCAGATTTAGAAAGCTCCAAACACTTGGGAGAGCTCTCAATTCAGATTGTATAAGAGAAGAGAAGGAAATGAGCAATGGATGAATGAAATTGTTGGGTTATTTATACTTGTAGCAAGATCATAGGATCATTACACATGTTTGTGTAGCTTCGAAGCATTAAATCTCATCCATACAATTGTTGCAAGCAGGTTAGAAGCCTTGGAGAGGTGGTAACTTGGCTACCACACAAAGAAATTGCAAGTTTGGCCCCTGAATTATGAAACAGTTGCTGAAAAACAACTTTCTGTCGCTGGGCACACTAACACGGCCCGCGTAAACAATGGGGAGGGGGTCACGCGGCCCGCCTGGGCTCCCCAGTTCAGCAACAGTTTGTTAAATCATAGAACAGGTCCCTGCACTTGTTTGAGTCCATTTCAGGCCCTTTTGACCCCCGTTAAGCCATTTTCAAGGCTCTACAAGGTCAATAAAGTTTAGAGGACTCAAAATGTGCTTGGAACACTCTCGGATGTCGGCTCATTTGGTCGTACGGTCGCGTTGTTCGTTAAATTACGACGAAACTCAAACGGATGCGAAAACGAACCTAATTAAGCGACGAGTGGTATTTTTGCATGCCATTCACTAAAATAAAAAGTATTTTAGTGTGTACAAAAATTTGAGTGTCCAGATGTGGTCAGAACGTAAGATATGTGCGAAAATGCAAACTTACGCCGTTTTTGACACTTTTAGTCCCTGTAAGATCAAATAAGCATGTTTTCGCACACCGAACCTATCAAAGCTTATTTCTAAGCTATGTTTAGGTTATTTATGGTATGTTTAGCTTATGATCAAGTTTCGGACTGTTTGATACCATACGCATTGGTATAGTTTCGCAGTTTGACACAAATAGTCCCTGCGATCGAATAGACTTATTTTCAACACACCAAACCATCCAAAACTTATTTCTAAATTATGTGAAGGTTATTTTAGGTATGTTAAGCCTATGTCACTATTACGGAGTGTTTGTCGCGTTAAACTGGATGCGTTTACGCACCAGTTTGCGTATAACTTTCCAGAAAGCGATTTAAAGCTTGAAATCGGAATCGAATCAAATCGTAAAATCATAAAACACAAATACACACATAATAACACCAAAACAAATTGTTTTATTAATAATTAACATTGTTTTGCATTGTTCATCAATTACATAGCACAGTCGTCACAGTCTCCGCTACTTTAGGAAATTTCGTCCCGAAATTTTAACTAGAGGAAACTTGTGAGAACAATTGCAGATATTTCGCCTTCATTTGGTCCTTACGTTCCTAAGTATACTCTGGGCCACGTTTGGATTCCCAGCGAACTTTGACCAAATGAATTCGTTTGTTCTTCAACTGTTTGTATGTACGGTCCACTATCTCCACAGGTTTCTCAACAAAGTGCATCGTTTCGTCGATTTGGATTTCGTCGAGTGGAATGTGAAGATCAGCGTCAGCTAAACACTTTCGCAGATTGGACACGTGAAAAGTTGGATGAATATTTCCAATCTCTGGAGGTAGCTCTAGTCGATAGGCAACCTTTCCAACCCTTTCAACAATCTTAAATGGTCCAACATATCGTGGTGTAAGTTTTCCTTTCATTCCAAATCTCACCACTCCCTTCCAAGGCGACACCTTGAGTAGGATATGGTCTCCGACTTGAAATTCTAAGGACTTGCGTCCTAAATCCGCATAACTCTTTTGACGGCATCTAGTTGTCACAAGATTATCGCGAATTTTCTTGCTTTTGTCTGTTGTTTCTAGAACAAGCTCCGGCCCAGTAAGCTGAGCTTCACCGGTCTCGTTCCAACAAACAGGTGAACGACATTTTCGACCGTAGAGAGCTTCGAATGGTGCCATTTTAATGCTAGCATGATAACTATTGTTGTAAGAGAACTCGATCAATGGCAGATGAGAATCCCAATTACCACCAAATTCTATCACGCATGCTCTAAGCATATCCTCCAAAGTTTGAATCGTTCTCTCAGATTGTCCATCTGTTTGGGGATGATAAGCAGTGCTTAGATTTAGTTGGGTTCCCATAGCAGATTGCATGGTCTTCCAAAAATGAGATGAAAATCGAGCATCACGATCGGATATGATGTCCAAAGGGACACCATGTCGGGATACAATCTCATCAACATAAATCTTTGCAAGTTTATCAGCAGATAGATCCTCGTGAATCGGAATAAAATGAGCTGACTTCGTTAATCGATCGATAACAACCCATATAGCATCATGACCTTTTGATGTACGCGGTAATTTAGTGATGAGATCCATCGCAATGTTCTCCCACTTCCAAAACGGTATCTCTGGTTGCACAAGCAAACCAGATGGTCGTTGATGTTCAGCCTTGACTTTGAGACAAGTTAGGCATTTCGATACATACAAGGCAACATCTTTCTTCATACCAGGCCACCAGAACTTAGTACGAAGATCCTTGTACATTTTATCAGCACCAGGATGGATAGAATATCGAGACTTATGAGATTCGTCCATCACTAAAGTGCGAAGATCGTCTTGTTTCGGAATCCACAAACGATCCATGAAATAGAGTAAACCATTGTCCTTCGCTTCGAGTTTAAGCTCAAGCTGATGTGGTAGTTCCTTACCTATCAAATCTTGTGAAACACAAGATTGCTGAGTTTGAAGAACACGAGTTTGAAGGTCAGATAGAGTTCGAACAGAATGAAGCTTGACTCGCTCCTTTCGACTAAGCGCATCGACTACGACATTCGCCTTACCAGGATGGTAGCGAATTTCGCAATCATAGTCGTTCAAGAGTTCAACCCAACGTCGTTGCCTCATGTTCAACTCCTTCTGATTAAGAATATGCTAGAGACTTTTGTGGTCTGTGAAAACCACACACTTCGTACCATAGAGGTAGTGTCTCCAGATTTTTAGAGCAAAAACTACAGCACCTAACTCAAGATCGTGAGTGGTGTAGTTCTTCTCGTTAACTTTCAATTGTCTAGATGCATATGCTATAACTTTACCTCGTTGCATAAGAACACAACCAAGGCCTAAGTTGGATGCATCACAGTAGACAACGAAATCATCGTTTCCCTCGGGCAAAGATAAAACAGGAGCATCACAGAGCTTCCGTTTCAGTGTTTGAAACGCTTCCTCTTGCTTGGGTCCCCACTCAAAAGGCTTATTCTTTTGAGTCAAAGCAGTGAGTGGAACCGCAATCTTCAAGAAATTAGAAATAAAACGACGATAATATCCAGCGAGACCAAGGAAAGATCGAATCTCTGTAGGTTTCATTGGTGTATTCCAATCCTTGATTGCTACAATCTTGGATGGATCCACATGAATCCCCTTCTCGTTGACAATATGAACCAAGAACTGAACTTATTTAAGCCAGAATTCACACTTGGAGAATTTAGCAAAAAGTTGTTCCTTCTTCAGGAGTTCCAATGTCAAACGAAGGTGTTGTTCGTGATCGGCTCGAGACTTCGAATAAATGAGAATATCGTCGATGAACACAATGATGAACTTGTCTAAATAAGGTTTACAGACCCTATTCATTAAGTCCATGAAAATAGCTGGAGCATTCGTCAAACCAAAAGGCATGACAGTAAACTCGTAATGCCCATATCTTGTTCGGAAAGCGGTTTTGGGAATATCTTCTTCGAATACACGAAGCTGATGATACCTAGAACGCAGATCGATCTTGGAGAAACAGGTAGCACCTTGCAGCTGATCAAAGAGATCATCGATTCGGGGTAGGGGATATCGATTCTTGATGGTAAGCTTGTTAAGCTCACGATAATCGATACACATACGGAAAGATCCATCTTTCTTTTTCACAAAGAGGACAGGAGCGCCCCAAGGTGAATAACTCGGACGGATGAATCCTTTATCAGATAACTCTTGAAGCTGTTTCGATAATTCTTGCATCTCAGACGGTGCAAGATGATAAGGTGCTTTTGCAATCGGGTTAGCATTGGGTACAAGGTCAATATGAAACTCGACTTGACGAACTGGAGGCAAACCAGGCAGTTCATCAGGAAACACCTCTGGATAATCCCGAACAATCGGAATATCCTGGATACTCTTGCTCTTGCCTTTCTCCTCGGTGACATGTACCAGGAAGGCAACATATCCTTTTCGTAAATAACTCTGGGCTTTCGTACACGACATGAGTTTCAATCCACCAGATGGTTTCTCGCCACGAACCTCTAGGACATCACCAGTCGAAAGAGGAATACGAATGATCTTATCGAAACAAACAACCTCGGCATGATGTTTGGTTAACCAATCCATTCCCATGATAATGTCGAAACTCCCAAGTTGCATCGGTACAAGGTCAATGGGAAAAAGATGGTTATCGAGGTTTAATTGACAACCACGAAGAACAGAATCGAGTACGAGTGGCTTACCAGTAGCAACCTCGACAGATAAGGGTTTCCTCAGTTTAGTTCTAGGTATCGTAAGTAAAGGCTCAAAGGATAATGAAACAAAACTCCTATCAGCACCAGAATCGAAAAGAACAGATAGAAGTTGATTGTTAACAAGAAACGTACCATTAACAACTTCGTTGTCCGCCCTCGCCTCGTTCGCGTTTAGATTGAATACCCGTCCACGAGCGGGATTCACATTTGCGTTCGCGTTTGCATTTGGATTTGGATTTGGATTTGGATTTGCATTCGCATTTACCAATCTCGGGCAATTGTTGCGGAAATGACCCATTTCTCCGCAATTAAAACACGAACCAGGTGGGAATCTCGCAGCATTCCCTTGAGTTTGTGCTGGAACCTGAGCAGCTTGATTTTGACCAAAACAACAAATGTTGGCCAAATGCCCAAGTCTACCACTCGTAGCACACTGTTTACAGGCCTGTTGGGCAACATGGTGACCATTACATCGTGTACAGTGTGGTGCAGTACCAGCATATGCTTTCTTTGCAGGAGGTTGAGTCGGTGGGTTCTGGGCAGTCTGGTTGGTGACAGCAAAGTTCTGGGAAGCCTTGTGCTTCCTTGACCTTTTAGAAGACTCACCCTGCTTCTTTCCTTTACCCTTTTCCTTGTCAGAATCGGTCGACTTTTTATCACCCTTGCGGGTGAGTTTACCCTTCCTAACTTGGGACTCAGTCAGGGTAGCCGATAACTCGATCGCGTGACGAACGGTAGTAGGATTAACACCGGTTACTATATCCTGAATGGAATCGGGTAACCCATCGATATATCTCTCGATTGCTTTCTCCAGTGGGGTAACCATAGTGGGACACAACAAACTAAGCTCCTCGAATCGATCCGTATAGGCACGGTGTTCTCCCCCGTCTTGTTTCAAATCATCGAATTCTCGTTCCAAAGCTCGAATCTCGTGACGGGGACAGAACTCTCTCATCATGAGAGCTCGAAGCTCATCCCAAGTTTGCGCTAATGCCACTTTGGCACCCCTATCACGCATCACTCCGTTCCACCATGTAAGAGCTCCCTTCTCAAACACGCTTGAAGCAAACTCAACTTTACGCGCATTCGGACACTGCACATGTCTGAATGTGCTCTCGATACTCTCAAACCACTGTAGGAGCGCAGTTGCTCCTTGTGACCCAGAAAACTTAAGCGGTTTTGCAGAATTGAAATTCTTGAAATTACACTGAGCATTATTGTTGTTATTATTGTTATTGTTGTATAGCTCATGGATTTGGGTCACAACGCCTGGAAGTACAGCAGCCATTTGCTGAGAGACAAGGGCTGCGATTTCTTCAGCAGTAAAAGTTTGAGCATCGCGTCGAGGAGGCATTGTCTAACAAGGAAACATGAGAAACGAGTGAGGTTGAAAATTGGGGAAACAAAAGAGGTATTGAAAACATCGACAAAACACAAGGAAGGCGATCATTTGTTTGTTACCTCGAACAAACAAACAACACGCGGTGACTAATTAAAGTAAATAGATCATAATAATGTATCGCTGAAGACATGCTCGCCTATAAGTGAACACTCACCCCAAGAGTTCCCAGGTAAGAGTGACTGGTCCGATACTGTGGATTTGTACGAACACTCTAGCCTTAGACAGAAAACTCAGGGTACAGGCATTCACTCTTCTAGTTTGCACGTGTTCACATTATTTAGACCCAAACTTTGACGAGATTTTAAAAACTGATAGGGTTCAAAACCTTACAACCAATCATCCAAGGATAGATGATTAATTTTCGAAGCGGATTTGTTATTATGTTCTCGTTGTGGTTATCACCTAAGGATAGGTGACGGTATTGTTTTAAAATCTAAATGCAAGATAACTCGCGTTAGGGTCCTAGAAAGTTATAGTCTAGGTCAAAGCATTGCTAATAACCTAATTCCCTATAACCATTGGCTCTGATACCAACTCTTCTGTCACACCCCGACCACGTTAAAACAACAAAACCGTGGCGGAAACGTCGGGGAGTGTTGTAACAGAATCATCGTTTCAACAACCATGGTATTTAAAAGTTTCATTTTTTTGAATTATCAAATAATGTACATTGTCTCAAACCAAACAAACAAATTGAACATCGTCTATTATCGTTTTTAAGTCACTAAAGCCATGTCTGGATCCTAAGTGATCTTCCTTCCTAGCAATCAACATCAAGCATTATCACCTGAAACATATGTAAAAACATAGTCAGCAAAGAAATGCTGGCGAGTACATAGGTTTTGTAAGAGTATCGGAATCATGGCTCGTTTATATATATATTGCAATACCTCGAAAACCTTGTTTTTGAAAAGTATGTAATATTGCAACATGATTAACCAACTCAAATCAAGATGGTTATAATTTATAAAATCTCGTAGCCATGATTCTTAACCCCAAAACATTTGCTTTAGTAAACCAATTCGTAAAACATCTCGTTAAAAACTCGTTAATAAAACCGTATGGTTTATATCATTTCGAAAACCTCGTTGTGTGACATCGTTTCAAATCGTTTCCCAAGTGAACTAAATAATGACATGAAATGTAATATGATAAAAGCACTTATATATAAGATGTACCAGCGGCGTATCTACCATGCTTTTATCATGTTACACCCATCCCATTACCTAATCACAACCCAACCCAAACCAATCGTTCGTTCAAATCGTTTTATCTCGATTAAGTCGTTCCAAATCGCTTAATTCGTCCCAAAATCGTATTCGTTTTAATTGTGAAACTACTTTTGGTCGTCTCGCTAATAACATTCAAACCTTCGTGACTCGACCACCTCGTTTATCGTATTAACAAACCGCCAAAGGGTAAGTTAACAATCATCAGATTCGGTCGTTACCTACATAACCCCCACACATAACCATGGGTGTAGTCTGATAACGGGACTTGTCAGATCCTATGGTACCATAACCTAATACTGGTCGGCTTGATCAATGCTAATGAATGTCATTCGTTATATAGTTACAACCAACAAGTTTCGTTCACATTATCGAAATCGTATTTAGTTTAATATAAACCATCTTAATCGTTTTTGAAAACATCGTTAAAATATCAAAATCGTTTTAATACATATGAATCACCCCAAAACAATTGAAAACAGTAAAATAGGGGAACTATGTACTCACTTTGAATGAAGGGTATCCTTGATCTAAAGAACTTAGCGAAGCTCAGACAAACCAAGGAAATTCAAGTAGTACCTAGTAATCGGATCACTAGTAAATAATCGACAACTAAATCGGAGGATCGGATAGAATGTGGTCTTGTAAACCAAATGAGTGTGGAACTCATATGATATGGTTTAACAAAGCCTATATTCTAAATCGGAACCTAGCCTAAGTGCCTTCGACCCGTTACGACCCATTAAGGTAGCTTATGCTACGTTAATGCGTCGTTCGCGCAAAACTATGTTCGGATGGTTAACTATGTGTTATGTCAAGTCTTACATGCCCAATAATACCTAAACATGTTACTAAATCAGATTATATGTCAAAAACATGTTCACATATGTAAAAATATGGATTTATGCTTCAAAAGGGCGTTTTGTTCATTTTCTATGGGCATACAAGCTACTTAACAAATAACCAACCAATCCTATGTGATCATAAGGTATAACCTCAGGGGTTATTCCCTATGTAACTATGATCACTAATCGAGCTTGATCGGATCCTAATGATCGACCAATCGGGTCGGGTTCGAAAGTCTAAGCGGTTGTTTAGACCGCTTAACTTACGACCTTAAACAAGCACTATACTAATAGTGACGAGTTAAACATGTCAAAACATGTTTAACCTACTTAGAAAACTGATTTGGTATCAAAACAATGGGTTTTGATACCCGAAAATAGTTCCGTTGCAAAATGCGTGCTAAAACGCATTTTGACCGAAACTTTGACTCGTCACTACGCCTAGTCAACGTGGTAATCAGTAGGTATAATCTCTAAGGATTATAACCATCGTGATTACAATCACGTTGCAAAGTTCAATTGAACTTTGACTTGACCAATTGATGGTCAAAACCGAAAGTCAACCGTTGGCCAAACTGTTTGACTTTCTACTTAAACATAAAGAATAAGCATGAAAGAATACTTACAACAGGTCCTAGCTATCTTTTCTACAAGAATAATCAGATTTAGAAAGCTCCAAACACTTGGGAGAGCTCTCAATTCAGATTGTAGAAGAGAAGAGAAGGAAATGAGGAATGGATGAATGAAATTGTTGGGCAATTTATACTTGTAGCAAGATCATAGGATCATTACACATGTTTGTGTAGCTTCCAAGCATTAAATCTCATCCATACAATTGTTGCAAGCAGGTTAGAAGCCTTGGAAAGGTGGTAACTTGGCTACCACACAAAGAAATTGCAAGTTTGGCCCCTGAATTGTGAAACAGTTGCTGAAAAACAACTTTCTGTCGCTGGGCACACTGACACGGCCCGAGTATACAATGGAGAGGGGGTCACGCGGCCCGCCTGGGCTCCCCAGTTCAGCAACAGTTTGTTAAATCACAGAACAGGTCCCTGCACTTGTTTGAGTCCATTTCAGGCCCTTTTGACCCCCGTTAAGCCATTTTCAAGGCTCTACAAGGTCAATAAAGTTTAG
This sequence comes from Helianthus tuberosus, assembly GCA_030545235.1. NCBI lineage: Eukaryota > Viridiplantae > Streptophyta > Magnoliopsida > Asterales > Asteraceae > Helianthus > Helianthus tuberosus. The sequence continues at coordinate 124,704,633 of CM060351.1, read as the reverse complement.
AGGACTCAAAATGTGCTTGGAACACTCTTGGATGTCGGCTCGTTTGGTCGTACGCTCGCGTTGTTCGTTAAATTACGACGAAACTCAAACGGACGCGAAAACGAACCAAATTAAGCGACGAGTGGTATTTTTGCATGCCGTTCACTAAAATATAAAGTATTTTAGTGTGTACAAAAATTTTGAGTGTCCAGATGTGGTCAGAACGTAAGATATGCGTGAAAATGCAAACTTACGCCGTTTTTGACACTTTTAGTCCCTGTAAGATTAAATAAGCATGTTTTCGCACACCGAACCTATCAAAGCTTATTTATAAGCTATGTTTAGGTTATTTATGGTATGTTTAGCTTATGATCAAGTTCTGGACTGTTTGATATCATACGCATTGGTATAGTTTCGCAGTTTGACACAAATAGTCCCTGCGATCGAATAGACTTATTTTCAACACACCAAACCATCCAAAATTTTTTTCTAAGTTATGTGAAGGTTATTTTAGGTATGTTAAGCCTATGTCACTATTCCGGAGTGTTTTTCGCGTTAAACTGGCTGCGTTTACGCACTAGTTTGCGTATAACTTTCCAGAAAGCGATTTAAAGCTTGAAATCGGAATCGAATCAAATCGTAAAATCATAAAACACAAATACACACATAATAACACCAAAACACATTGTTTTATTAATAATTTACATCGTTTTGCATTGTTCATCAATTACAGAGCACAGTTGTCACACGGTTCAATTATCCGGTGGTCGGCGTTATTATCCAGCCATGTTACTGTTGATGATGACGATATGTTTTGCTGTTAAGAGGACCGATGATGATGATGATGATGATATGGACGCTGATTCGGAGACTCGGACCGGTGGTTGGCTTCAAGGTCCGCCGGACCTTGCCATTATCCAGCAGGTTTCTGTTCGGGAGTCCCGGTCCGTGTCTCGGTCCGGCGGATTCACGGTAAACACCCCCTGGTTCCTTTATTCTCCTAATGATTGAAGGTGATGTTGGTTTTTGTTGCGGCTGATGTTGTTTAGCCCAGATTGGAGTTAGTTTGGGAACCAGGTTCTAATTTCGGGTTCGATTCGAGAGAGTTCGGGTCTCTTGGGTTACGGGTCAGCAGGTTCAAGTTCGGTTCGTGGTCAGAAGGCTCGGTTCGGTTTGACTCGGTCAAACCAAGTCAACTCAGTGTTCGGGTCAGCGGTTCAGGTCAACAGTTTGGTTCGATTCAGCCGGTTCGGGTCAGATTTTAAAGCGGTTCGGGTCGACTCGGTCGAACCGAGTCAACTCGGTCAAGCCTGGTCAACACAGCGAGTTGACTTAGTCAACTCAGCCGGTCAACTCAGTTGACCCGGTCAACACGTTCGGCGTTTCGACGTGATGATTTGGTAAAGATTAACGACACGATTGTTTTGTTATTTTTATAGTTTTATATACGCGAAGACGAGCTTGTACCGAATAAAATCGACGAAATCATTAGTTAAAAATACTCGAATTATTATTTAGCTTGTTTATATAAATTGATTACATACATATACATTGTTGAAGCTTGATTGAATTTTGAGAAATAACGACAACTTGTGTTGTCGGGGGCGTCCAAAAACAGAGGAAACTCTTCCCATTTATCATAAAATAAAACTATCGGATTCAAATAACTTTTCTTGATGGCACTTTACAACTTACAAAAACGACGATTCAGATATTATTTACGACAATAAATATCGTTGTTATATTTATTCTAAACTTCGAAATTAGACAAATCTTTTATAAAAACAATATACTTATTTATATGGTTTCAAACAATGATAATCCGATTTCATTATTACAAATAAATATAGTTTCTATATTTCTTTCAAACGTCAAACAAAAACGACGATTCCTTTATAAAATAAATATAGTTTTTATATTTACTTCGAACATCAAATAATTCGATTCTTTTATAAAAATAAATAAATTTTATTTATTTATTTCAAATAACAAACAACACGAATTCGTTTATACAAATACATATAGTTATGTATTCATTTTAAATATCAAACAACACCAACTCTTATAAAATAAATACAGTTTATATATTTATTTTTAACATCAAACAACTCGTATTCTTATATAAAAGTAAATATAGTTTGTATATTTATTTTTAAACACAAACAACTCGATGATACTTTTGTAAAATAAATATATCTTTTATATTTATTTCAAACGCCTAAATGGCACACTATATATCATATATATCGCTTCAAGTTTGTTACATGTTATTTTCGTATAAATATGTATTACATACACAACGACTTCTCGGAACGACTAACACTATTCTATTGAGATATTTATATTTTTGTATACATATTTATATATTTGAAATTTCTCAAAAACCAAGTCTTTCAAAGACTTATTAATTGTTAGTCCTTAACGATGTTAAACGAGCTAACAAGTACAATTCTTCGTTTCATTTAAGTAAACAACCTACCTTTGAATCGTTCGGTTAACGATTCGGTAGAGCTCGGTGACATGTAGTTTAGGTACTGCGTTTATTTAGAAACTTATAAGATATTTCGTGTTAGGAATATTGTAGAATGCACGCTAGCGAGTCAAGTCTTGGAAACGACATCACGAAGTCGTAATTAGCTAACTTTGCACAAGGCAATTCAGGTGAGTTCATAACCCCCCCTTTTTACGGTTTTACATTTTTATAAATGTTTTCGGGGTGGAAAGACATGCATGTTTTGTAGAAAAATACAAAGTTTTCGATGAACAAAGATTGCAAATTTTTAGCCAAGCACGTTTTGCAAGAACATACGAGGTTATTGAAGGAACAAAAACTATATATTTCTAAACCATGTTACGACACGTTTTAACTAACACAAAGGATTTGTGATTTTCATTGAACTCAAATGGTTTACGAATGAATCATACTAAGTATACCGGTTTTACAAAACAAATGCGTACTATCGAAATGTGAATGATTTTCATGACTAGGGATGGGATCGTCTAGTTATAATATTGGGACTGGGTTGGTCTGCGTTTGAAGAACGGGACACCCAGTGAGTTTCGTGACCCCTTTTCTTTTTACTGTTTTCAGTTTTATAACTTCGGGGGTGAAGTACATGTTACAACTGTTTACAAATGTTATTATTTGGTATGGTTAGCTAAGGAAGGGTACTTCTAGATCATGTGAGTGGTGGGTATAACGCATAAGGCCATCAATCCTCGTTGTAGGACCGAGAGACATGAGTGATAGATCTATTTGGGTGTAGCAAGCCCCACCCATGAGTCCGTCGAGTGGACCATGTGGTGACTATGTCTTACAGCCGGAAGCCCGGTATAAATCTGCTAGGTTTGAGTCTTCCTGCACCATGTCACGTATATTAATGTATTAGCTACATATTAATTGATTTGTTTCCTTGTTGCTTTCATACCAGGATTTTCCAAACTTACATACATACTTACCTTGATTACAAAGTTTATTTGGAGCTCACAGTGTTTATATATCAGGCCGAGAAAAATGATTTTTCTATATTTACACGGCAACTTTAAAACCGGTTATCAAAAAGATTTGTTTTAAATCTTTTCCAGAACAAACTATGAACTCGCTCAACTTTATGTTGATTTTTCGCATGTTTCTTTCTCAGGTTCCTTTTCAAAGTTATGGCATGGTTGGAATAGGAGAACCATTGGAGATTCGAGTACTTAGTGGGCGTTTGTTTCCTAGAAGTCTCAGCTATTTTGCTTCCGATTTGCAATGAAGAAACCAGTCCAGTCACGCCAAGCTCTGATATTTCGGGGTGTGACATATATTTTACGAATGGTTTTAGAATTATTGTATGAACTGCGATGTAGTGTTGATATATTTCTTCTATCAATCTTAATTTTGATAAAATATTCTGCAATCAGTTTATAATACTCATATGTCTGATTTGTAAGTGAATATAGTGATGGCTGCTGAAAAAAAATTGAAGTTTGAAGTTGACACAAACATGGATATTTGAAAAGTTTAATATCATATAATACTTTTTTATTATACAACAATATAATTTTCATCTTACACGGTGTTCGACTCATATTGTTGGTTGTAGGGACCATATTGAAGTACACAACATATAACTTTGGTCCTACAGGGTGTTGGATATTTTTTTTATAACTTAAATAGCATGTTTTTCATATACAATTGATTTTATGTTTAAGTATTTAATTGTTATTGTATTTTTTAGTTTCGGATGGAGTTTATGATAATTATCAATGTCTCTGAATTGACAGAGCTAAGTGAGGGATTGGTAAGCTATATTCTTAGAACAACTTAACTCAAATCATAATTGTATGCTAAAAACTGTATTTATAATGAAAATATAAAATTAAATGTTGTGTATTTTATATACATAGGTACTTCCAAGGATAATGAGTAACCAATTACCAAGAAAGTGTGAATTAATAAAGTTGGTTGATTATACGGGATTTAAGTATAAGGTTGCGGTACAGAGCATCAGTCGTAAAAGTAAGAGGATAAACGGGCCAGAATGGATTCGGTTTGTTGAAACTTACAAAAATAAGAATATAGAGAAGTTGTGTTTAAAAAAATTGAAAGAAGTAAAATTTGAGATAAGTATTTTGAACAATGAGGGTTTGGAGATTAGAAAGGATGCCTCGGACAGAGATTATGTTCATGGTTGTTTGATACAGGCTGAAGAAGAAAACATACTACAAGCAGGTTAAAAATTGCTACCTTGTTTTTATATATTGCTAGTGTATCTTTTGGGCTGTTAGAAAAAACTTCTAATTTATATTTTGTATCCTATATAAAGTCAAATATGACATTTCTGAAATGTATGAAAATTATAGTATTTATCACACGATTTGCTGAAGCTGTTGTCAGAGAGGAGATTAAAAATTGATAATTTGGTTGCAAAAGTACATGGACCAAAGCAGAGTAGTAAAGTTGATGTGTATTGTGTTTTCTATCCTGAAAATGAAAAGGGATTGGCTGCTGGTTTTATGGGATCAGGATGGACAACTTTTTGCTTTGAAAATGACATTGAGGAAAGCAGCCAACTATTGTTTCAATGGATGGGAAGTACTCCTGAAGACCACTTTAACTTCACTGTCAAGTTTTTTAACAAAGACGTGATTGGACTTCACGGGGAGACTAAACATCACTGCAGTCGTAGCAACCACCAACACCGCAAAAAGCGTCCACATTATAAGAAACAGTTTGAATACCATGTTATAGAGACACACAACTTGGTATATACATATCTACTTTTAATATGTTTGATTTTACTTATAATGTTGGATTTATCTGTTATTACTTAAAGTATATGCTGTTTTGAATGAATAACCAAAGAAATAATTTTCTTTTACAGGCAATACCAAAGAAGTTTGTTCGAGAACACCAGCTAAACGAGTACCGTAGAGCTGTGTTGTCATTTGGTCATGTGAAGTTTCTGGTATAGCAGCTTGTAAGGAGAGATCCTGGAAGACCTGATGACAACACCCATCTAGTGATGTATATAATGTATAATAACAATAATATATAACAAATAAAAGGTTAAATTTACTTGATATTCAAGGTGTAGACAATACATACCAAATACATCAGTTTAGATGCTTCAAATTGTAGCCATTACATACCAAACTTTTAACCACAGTTGTTAAAACAACAGTTAACAGACATAAATAAAAACCACAAGGAGTCTTCAAAATATGTGGTTTCTATTTATCTCTCATAAGAAATATTTTTCATAAGCATCTAATTGTTAACCTTAGACAGCTTCTTCCGGGTTCTTCTCATATTAGTGGATAGCTCACCAACATTCACAACATCAACATCTTGAGCTGTCCGCTTTCTGTTGGGACTTGATCCAGAATCCTTTTCAACATCAACGGCTGAAGAGTCGGCCGTAACAGAGACAACATCCTTGCAACCGATCACAAAACAACTATTGATCTCGTTTAATAAAATAATGAACTCTAAAAACATATTAAGCATACTTTCAAAAATAAATACTCACCCTTGAAGTTCGTTCAGCAGACACCTGGGAAGATTCTGAAAGGTTAACATCTTTAACTTCAACTACATCTTGAGTAACCTAAAGGATCATAATATATATATTATACAAAAAAGTGCAGAATCCTGTTTTTGAACCTCAAAAGAAAAATAAATAGATTGAAAAAGTAATTTTATATACTACCTCATCAGTATTTTCATCACCATTAACATCTCCACCAACCAACTCAGCAATTATTACTAGATCAGCACATGTTTTTTGCACGGTATAAACACGATAGTCATTTTTAAGATTGAATTCTGAAACATCAATCTTAAAAGCGACCTTCTTATCAACCAATCGAAATATCTCATGAGGGAAACATTCAGTATCATTCGCCTTCACCTGCCTCTCTCTTATGTCACTCGCCACTAATCCAAGAAGCTTCTAAACATCTCTATCAAACATAACTAAAGAAACACTACCACTCTCATCTTGCACCCGGACTTGCACCTTGAACCTGAAATATATACAAATGACTAAGTAAACTCCAAAATTATATTGTAATATCAGTCTTAAACTATTATTTATATAAATAAAATGTTAAATAATCATCATTGCTTACTTTGTGGTGATGGATGTACATTCACTATGAAATTTGAGACAAACCAAAGAAGTCACAGGCAATTGAACAATATCATCTGAAACATTTTCAACATTCTGTAAGTATTCACTTTTAGCCATCACCTTCTTGAAACACTTACGACAGGCAGGATAAAACCAACCATACACTTCTTGCATAATCTTAATTGTCGCAACCACAACACAAGACATTTCCTGTAAAAATAGTATATCAACTTGTAATCTATGGTTTGACAAACATGTAGGTAATCAACATGTTTCCTCACACCATCTGTTACAAATTCTTTATGCAATGGAAAAACGCTCTGAGACGATAGTATTGTTTGAGAAGTAGAACCAATCCCTTGTCCAAATTTTCAGTATAAGGCTTTTGGATACCACAAATGATTAGAATTAGTATACAAATAACATGAAACCAAGTATTTGACTTGAACATTTATATACAATAGAAATTATATTCACAAATTACCTCCTCCTTAGCTGATTAACTTCAACGATTTCTTCATTCAGAAACATTCGTGTTGCAAACTTATCACTTTGAACTGTATATTCACCTACATGCAAAAGTATATAGATATTTAGTCAACCTGTTCTTATATTGCCAGAAATAAAGAGTATAGTTATGATTTGCAGAAAGTAACAAAAATTACCTTTCCATTCCTTACACTTTCCATGCTGTATAACAGCCATCACATGCTCATGAGCTGGGATTTTAGAGATGAACTCCTTAAACTGCAGAGCATAATCATTCCATACAGTACACCGCAAAACCTTACCCCTACATGAAAACAATATTCGTATGACGATAAACTAAAGACTAATTTATGACCATTTTTTTACAATCTATAATATCAAAACTAAATTGAATGAATAACAACACAAAATCAAAGGAAATTTATGACATTTATTAAAGTAGTAAATGAGCCATAAATTAACTAACATATTCACTTGAAGAATAAATTGTTGATCTCATTTATTACCATGATTCAACATTAGATACAAACACTATTGATCTCATTTATTACCATTACCATGATTCCACATTAAATACCAACATTCTTCATCTTATTTATTAACATCATTAAATACAAGCAATGATCTGCACATGACTGAACATGTAAACAACAACTTACTCAAAGTCTTGAATATCGAAATTGATCTTCTTAGTTTCTTTTGGAGGTCGACCAAAGAATTCAAGATCTCCACACCAAACCAAAGATCCAGCAACATCTATATGATCACATTATACAACAGTATAAGTAAAACTTTATAATTTTATACAGAGAAGACATGATTACAAAAATATACACTACCAACATTCAAAGAGTTTAACGCCTCTCCTTGAAGAATATCTTGATAAGCTCTGAAGTTGAAACCATACTCAACACCTTGCCAATCTCTCACAGGTGTAACAATTGTGCATCTATAAAAGTTGATTTTATAATCATGTACTACAACTTTTTATAAATCTTTATTCTTACCAATACAAAATTTCGACAGAATCACAACAGCATCTTCTTGAAGCTGTCCATCAAAAACAGGTATCAGATGACTTTTAATACTTGCTTGAATCTTAGCACCCTTAAGGACATTTAAAGAAAGTATTTTTTTTAGCATACACCACTACATTCTCTGATAGGACGGAAAAGCAGAAATACAAATTACCTTTTCATCATTGAAGATGAGATCCATTTTGTAACCTTGATTCCATTTTCGAATAATCCTCGCTTTCATGTTCCACATATCTTTCCCAGGATTCAAATCCTTAACAAAAATAAGATTGTTACTCTCAACTGATATTGACATGCTTCTAATTCTGAATTCGGATTGTGATCAATTTTCAAATTTCAAAATCCAAAATCAGAGAAGATGAAAGTGTGATCAAATATGAAGACGGAAATGAGAAGAAAAGCCTTATATAAGAAGATGAATGACAGGAGTTTGTGAGTGACATGCATTAATTGCAAATTACCTATTCCCATGCATTTTTGAATTTGAATTTGCCGGCAATTAACCTTAAACATCTGCTGATCTAAAAGCAATACATAAAACTTCAACCTCTGCTGGGTATTAAGTATAGACGGATATATATGGGCAGATGTTTACTTTGGTAGAGGTTTGATTAAATTTTAAATAATTTTATATATTAAGACTTATAATGCAGTAATGACATAAGAAAATCATTGTTGGACAGCCTCTCTGGCTGCCACATCAGCTTTTCTTATGTCATCGTGATTTCTCCTTTTATAGAAAGTATAGATTATTAAATATTAATTAAATTAATATAAATCTTATCAACTCTAAATCATTGGCATAAACTTAACTTCAAATCGTAAAGTCTTATCTAAACAAAAAAGCATATTATTTAATTTAAATTATTAAATATTAATTAAATTAATATAAATCTTATCAACTCTAAATCATTTGTATAAACTTAACTTCAAATCGTAAAGTCTTATCTAAACTAAAAAGCATTGTTTCACTTAATAGTAGAGAAACATGCATATTATTTATTGTTAATGTTATTATTGTTAACTATGAGAAATTATATTAAATAACTTATTAATCAAACCCTGAAAATTTTAAATAGTATTAACCTAATTTAAAAAATAATAATAAATCCATTTTGATTTAGAAAGATTTTTTTTAACAATAGATAAACCCGTTTAATACACAGGGTTTTTTAAAATATAACATTTTTTATTATTTGCTATATAAAATTAAATTTATTCAATCCGAACAATACACGAAGATTTTTTTAAATATAACTTTTTTATTATTTAGTATATAAAATTACATTTCTTCCACCAATGAATACACAAGGTTTTTTTTAAATATAACTTTTTTATTGTTTGGTATATAAAATTACTTTTATTCAACTCGCATAATACACGAGGTTCTTACAGATATAATTTTTTATTATTTGATATATAAAATTATATTTACTCAATACGTGTAATGAATGAGGATTTTAAAAATATATTGTTTCTTATTTAGTATGTAAAATTACATTTATTAAACCCGTGTAATACACGGGGTCCTAATCTAGTATACATATATATGAAAGCTGGTTTTACCTTATGAATAGATAATATAAATCTTACCAACTCTAAATCATTGGCATAAACTTAACTTTAAATCGTAAAGTCTTATCTAAACTAAAAAGCATATTATTTAATTTAAATTATTAAATATTAATTAAATTAATATAAATCTTATCAACTCTAAATCATTGGCATAAACTTAACTTCAAATCCTAAAGTCTTATTTAAACTAAAAAGCATTGTTTCACTTAACAGTAGATAAATATGCATATTATTTATTGTTAATGTTATTATTGTTAACTATGAGAAATTATATCAAATAACTTATTAATTAAACCAAAAATTTTAAATAGTATTAACCTAATTTAAAAAATAATAAAAAATCCATTTTGATTTAGAAAGATTTTTTTTAACAATAGATAAACCCGTTTAATACACAGGGTTTTTAAAAATATAACATTTTTTTATTATTTGCTATATAAAATTAAATTTATTCAATCCGAACAATACACAAAGATTTTTTTAAATATAACTTTTTTATTATTTAGTATATAAAATTACATTTCTTCTACCAATGAATACACAAGGTTTTTTTTTTTAAATATAACTTTTTTATTGTTTGGTATATAAAATTACTTTTATTCAACTCGCACAATACACGAGATTCTTACAGATATAATGTTTTTATCATTTAATATATAAAATTATATTTACCCAATACGTGTAATAAATGAGATTTTTAAAAATATATTGTTTTTTATTTAGTATATAAAATTACATTTATTAAACCCGTGTAATACACGGGGTTCTAACCTAGTGTGTGTGTATATATATATATATATATATATATAGAGGGCCGCTAGAATGAGAACCACCACGAGTTGTAAGAACCACGAGAACCGCGCCCCGCGGGTGGCCGTTGACCACGAAATTTTTTTTACATCTAGATCCGTATATTTTAACACCGGGGGTAAATTTTGGGTTCAAACGGCGCGCCCGAGGGGGTAGTTTTTTACGCCCAAAGTATGGTTAAAAAAAAAAGAAAAATTAAAAAAATTAAAAAAACCCAAACTTTGGGCGTAAAAAACTACCCCCTCGGGCGCGCCGTTTGAACCCAAAATTTACCCCCGGTGTTAAAATATACGGATCTAGGTGTAAAAAAAATTTCGTGGTCAACGGCCACCCGCGGGGCGCGGTTCTCGTGGTTCTTACAACTCGTGGTGGTTCTCATTCTAGCGGCTCCCTATATATATATATATAGGGGAAGGTTATCTTGAGAACGCTAAATATTGCGAGAACCGTGAGAACGAATGAAAATACCAATCAAAACCAATTTTTTTTAATACAAACCTTATTGTAATTAAGATACAACATCAAAAAAATAATTTACAACATTAAATAATTCATTTCTCCTTTCAAAATCACACTTTTTAGATTTTTTACACATGTGTAAATATAACAGATTTACACATGTGTAAATGACAAACTTACACATGTGTTAATTTTCTTTATTTACGAATTCACGTAAATTTAAACGTATAAATTAAATTTCTAATATTGTATTCAAATAATAATGAAAAGTGTAGAAAATTTTTTTGAATTTGAATTGTTTTTTACCAAGTTCTCGCGGTTTTTTCATTTGTTCTCACGGTTCTCACAATATTTTGCATTCTCATTTAAATCTTTCCCTATATATATATATATATATATATATATATATATATATATATATATATATATATATTGGGGATGGCTAAAATGAGAACCACCTCCAGTTGTAAGAACCATGAGAACCACTTTCTAACCATTGGATCAAGTAGATGGATGGATGAGATTAAAAGTATTAAAAAACTAATATTAAGTATTTTTTGTCTTATTATGTCTTTTATATTTTAATCCAAAAGGGTATTTAGGTAAAATTACACTATTTTGTCTTTTTACCTTTATTGTTTTTTTATTACTTTTTAGTATTATTATATTAGATTCTTATTTTTTAAACTTAGTTTTTTTATTAAACATTTTCATATTCAGATTTATTTACAAATTTTTACGTTTAACGTTTTACGTTTTTACGGCCGGCCTATTCACGCCTCGTTTTTTGACGCGCCGTTTTTTACGCCCGACTTTTTCACGCGTCGGTTTTAAACGTTTTACGCCCCGGTTTTTTAAGTTAACGTTTTTTGCGTTTTACGCGCCGGTTTTTTACGTTAACGTTATTTACGATTTACGCGCCGGTTTTTTGCGTTTTACCGCCCGGTTTTTGACGTTAACGATTTTTTTACGTTTTACGCGCCGGTTTTTTTACGTTAACGTTTTTTACGTTTTTACGCGCCGGTTTTTTACGTTTTACGCCCCGGTTTTTTTACGTTAATGTTTTTTTACGTTTTACGCACCGCTTTTTTACGTTTTGCGTAAACTTTTTACATTTTACTAAAAAAAATTTACGTTTTACATAAAAACTTTTTACGTTTTGCGGTAAAACTTTTTACGTTTTACGTAGAACTTTTTACTTTTTACGTTTTACGTTTTGCGTCAAAACTTTTTACGTTTTCCGTTAAAACTTTTTACGTTTTACGATTTACGTAAAACTTTTTACGATTTACGTTTTACGTAAAACGTTTTACGTAAAACTTTTTACGCTTCACGTTTTTTCGCTTTACGTTAAAAAAGTTTACGGTTTACGTTAAAATAGTTTACGGTTTAATTTATTTTTTTAAATTTTACGTTAAAAAGTTTTACGGTTTACGTTAAAAAAGTTTTACGTTTTACGTTTTACGTAAAAAAGTTTACGGTAAACTTTAAAAAAGTTTACGGTTTAAGTTTTTTTCTTTTACAAAAACTTTTTTACACAAAAACAAACGCACCCAGAAAATCGTTACTCGGTAGGTGTCTCGGATAGTTTGCTATCATCATCGACGCCTCAAAAAAAAATATAACAAACAAAAATCAAAAAGAACGCGTGGATTCTGGAAAAAAAATAAGTTTTGGCTCAGATTTTCCGAACATCAGAGGCTGCAAAGTGGGGTTGCGGGTTCAAAAACCTACCCTCCACCGTCCTTGCCGCGCCCTCGTCATCAAAATATGCGAGTTTTTTTTTTTTTTTTTGCATCATCATCGCCCCAAACCGAAAACGGATCAGAACCACACATATTCAAACATTCAAAAAACACTTGAAGAACATCATTCAAAACACATTCAACAGATTCAAACAGATTCACCAGATTCATAAAAAACACCATATTCAACAGATCCAACAGGATCAAGAAAGGACCCAAAAGCATCGTTCAAACCAGATTCAACAAGAACAACATTCAAACCCAAAATTCAACAGAATCAAACCCAGAAAGTCAAACCCCCCCAAGATTCAAACCCATATTCAACATAATCAAAACCTGCAGCAAAAACACAAAGATTCAAACCCAGATTCGAAACCCACCACAAGATTCAACACAAAAATAAAACACAAAAAGACTCAAACCTAGATTCGAACACCCACCACCTGCCATCGCAAAAACCACCAGTAAGATTCGAACACCCACCACCTGCCCGTCAAAAACCCACCGCCACCGCAACCCCACACCATCCTCGATGTGAATCTGGTCGGCGACGGCTTCAAGAAGAAGAAGCAGAGAACAACATAACACCACAACTCGTCGCAGCGATGATGATGGCGGCGGTGGTGATGTCGCCGGACGGGAAAAAATGGAGAAGATGAAGGGGGCGGCGAATGGGGGCGGCGAGTGTCGGCGGTGGTGATGTCCCGAGAGGGATGAGTTTCAAAAGCTTCATCAGTGTGGGGTTCAAAGGTCTGAAAAGTGAGGAAGATGATGGTGGTGAGGTATTTCAAGAGAGAGAGAGAGAGATATGAGAGATGAAGTGAGGTCTGCAACTATAAAAGGAAGAGAGAGAGAGAGAGGGTGTGATATAAATGAAGAGAGAAGTTCAGATTTGACATATGGGGTAAAATGACCAAACTAACCTTTTTGTTGGCAAACTCTGATTGGTTGAAGTGGTTCTTATGGTTCTTACAACTGGGGGTGGTTCTCATTTTAACCTTCCCCTATATATATATATATATATATATATATATCTATTACTATATATAATGGATATAAGAGAGAGAATTAATATGTTGAAATTTTAAGAGTTTTTGACTTTAGTGAGTTTTGGCGGGACTTGAGAAACTCAAAATTAAAAGGCTTTGATTTGAATGGGCGGGACTTAAAAAAAGGGTCATGCTATTTACACACGGAGAAAATTATTTTCACACCCCAAAGCGCCGCGCTATGGCCAAAGCGGGGCGCTTTGGGGTAAAGTCAACCGACCAGAACTGAGTCTGTCAGGCTTTGTCGGTTGACTTTACATCAAAGCGCCGCGCTTTGGCCATAGAGCGGCGCTTTGGTTTTTTTTTTTTTTTGGGGCAAAACGCCCCTCTTAGGTCAAAGCGCAGCGCTTAGGGCCTTTTTTAAATTTTTTAAAATTGTTTTTAATTCACAAACGCGTCGATAATAGTCTAAATTTTACGTTTTTTCCATTATACATCATTTTTTAATATATATGGACTATACTGCAAGTTCCGGATCAAATCGGTTACGTGTGATGTCGTATTCCATTATATCGTATCATTTTGGTTTGAAAGCACAAGTACTCCTATGAGTAGTGTCATGTGTATCAGCCGCCTACCGTACATGTACATGACGTATTTTTTCATTAATTGTAGTATTATGATGTATATTGTCATTTTGGGTCGTACAAGTGCGTATTGAATCTGATTGGGTCGTGTCGGTGACATTCGGTTTTTAACGTGATGTAACGCATATACATTCGGTATTGAATCTAATGTGAACCAAACATGAATTGATTTAGTTTTTTTTTTTTTTTCAAATGGTAACTCTAAAATGTTAAATTGTAATGCAAGGTTAAAATTATAATTAGTTTATTTTATTAGTTAGAAATATATTATCTTATGTTGTATAGCCACCTATTTTCATCATCATGAGCAAGGACTTTCGCTCCTGTTTGTGAATAGTTGAATACAGATCAAAAAGAAACCCACCACAGTGAAAAAGATGATTATACAGAGCTGATATGAACCGTGCATGCTGGTTTTGATGTTACAGGTTTGACTTATTAAGGGACATCATCAAAAAGAAACCCACCACAGTGAAAAAGAAAACCCTCTTAGATATTTTAAACTAAAACCACATTTAAAATATAGTAAATGTAAAAAAAAACAAGTTCCAAGGCTTTTCCTTGAAATCATATACATGACGTATTTTTTATTAAATTCCAAGACCCATCCTCCCATGCTTTCTAGAACATTTTCATCGATTGGACTATGAATTTGATTATTTCTCCAATGAAGGAGTGTACTCTCTCATACAAGAGGCACATACTTGACCGGCCAATCACTTGTGAGCATCATCTGACTGGACCGACACGTGTCGAATAATGCCCCATGGTGGGGGCATTAAGGTATTATGTAAAAAAAATGTAAAATTTGAACTTAAACGTAGACCAGTCACCAGTCAAAAATACGCCCAAAATGTAAAAAAAAAAAAAAAAAAAAAAAAAAAAAAAAAAAAAACCAAAGCGCCGAGCTTAGGCCAAAACCGGATCATGTCAGTGGATTGAACCCTACCAGAGGAACAGATAATGAAAGCCAAAACCGGATCATGTCAGTGGATTCACAATAAGCAGCAGTTTACGCTAAGTCTTCTCTCTTGAAAGTGATTATAACATCTGATGGTCTTACATCCACTGTCCTGATACAACTGCTGCCTCTCTTCTAACTCCTGATGAAGCCAAAAGACTGCTGAGAACTAAGCACTGCTGATGACAAAGCACTGCCCAATCAAGGACTGATCAACCTTGAGGAAAGCACTGACATAAAG
Organism: Helianthus tuberosus; assembly: GCA_030545235.1. NCBI lineage: Eukaryota > Viridiplantae > Streptophyta > Magnoliopsida > Asterales > Asteraceae > Helianthus > Helianthus tuberosus. The sequence continues at coordinate 124,689,084 of CM060351.1, read as the reverse complement.
AGAGAACAGTAGTTTAGTATATCATCTGTTTTATGTATAGTCAGTGGTTAGGTTTAGCAGTGTTTGTATAAGACCAGTAGATACAGGTTGTTAGACTGTTAGACGTCGCTTTCATGGTGACGTCAGCTGAGATGCCTCAGCGGTTTGGATTGTCTATAAATGGAACAGTACCCTGTACTGTTACATTTGATTCGTTTTGAGAGAGTTCTTCTCCTCAATTCAATCCTTTCATCTTGTGCAATCCAACCTTGGGGCATCAGGCTGAGGGGGAGCTTAGTTTGTAAGCATGTTTGTAATCATTTGATTCGTATTGTAAATCTTTTGACTAAATGAATTGCATATGCTTTTTCAAAACTATTTTCTCCTTTGATTGTGTTTACAAAGTTTGTTATTCATTTCCGCTGCACTTTACATTGTTTCATATTCATTCATTGTTCAAATTACACAAACAAACACAATCATGAGAGCCTCCGGTCCTAACAATTGGTATCAGAGCCTGGACAGTCAAATTCGATCTAACAATCAATTTGACATAACAGTTCGGCTCATTATTCATTGATACTAAGGTTGGGTGCACTTAGTTGAAAAACAGAGTACCGAGTAAACCATGTTCAAAGTGGTTATTCAAAAACTCTGTAAATCAACCAAGATGTCATATGACACACAAATCTCACACAACAAGTGATTTCATGCACAAGACACTCATGGTTTCTAGATCTGAAAACATATCTATTAAAACTATGGGATTATCTCTTATTTTCAAAATTGATTTCAACTATTGTTGTGAATTTTGTGCAGTTTCATCATGTTTAATACTAAAGTATGAACCTCAGATGAACAAAACCTATGTCCTTAAAACATTAGTGTTTTTGGTAAACATGAAAGAGGGAATTTAAAACTTTAGTTATAAGATCTGGTGTGTTGAAAAACAGGTTGAGGATCCTCAAATGGACAAAATCAACTATGTTAAAATACATTCAGAAAATCAGGGATCAACATAGTCCATATCATATGTAGTGTGAGATTGGCTGAAAAACTTGTGCAAACATGACCAATTCTCTCAAAGCATTACGACAAAATGATATTGGATTAAGGTTTTTCTCAACAAAGATCTCCCAGTAAGTAATTCATTACTTATAAATGGGAAGGGTGAAAGGGGAAGAAGAAAATTAACAAAAGCTCAGAAGTGTGTTTATCTCAAAACTTTTGAAGTCAAAAGGGAAGAGTATAAACATAAAACACTTTAGAGTCAAAGGTTGGGGTAATTGTGGTCATTAAGCAACTATATGCAATCTTTGATTTAAGAAAATTCAGGGAACAATTGTATTCCCAGTAAATGTACTTAAAAGAGGACTAGACAAATTTTCAGAATCTTCACATGGTAATAAAGTCTACAACTGAGTTGTCAAAAACTCATGTGAACATGTGTCCTCAATTCTGTTGTCAATCATCAACAAGTAAATGGTACCAAACAGTGGACAAAATGCAGTTAAAATTCATACCACTGTCTTCAACCACTGACCATTTTCATAAACTTGAGCATGAGATGATTATGTGCTTTATTATTGTTTTACCAGGTTCCTTTGGTGCTGTTTTTAGAAAATCCTTTAATTTTTTTAAGAAGGTTTTTCTTGAATAAAGCAGGATATACTATTTTCTATTTTTTTTTGGAATAATATATTTTGAACTTTTACTGGTTTTTGATAGTAAAAGTTTCAATCTCCTGTCAGGATAGATAACTTTTATTTTTGTTGGTTAATTTATCCTCTAGCAGATCAAAAGGAAATGGTATATTTGTCATGGTCATGTCAAACTCAAGTTTGTTCTTAATCTTTGAAAAGGATTGATTGTCAACAGATTTTAAAATACCCGGGTACTCATGTTTTAATTCAAATATTATTACAAAGATGAGTAACTTTGGTAAAAAGTTCACATTATCTAGGGTACTAAACCACTGTCAAGGAGTTGTAAAGGCTTCAAAATGTGTAATTGACATGTGGCAAAACCCTGAATGAAAATTTTCAAAACTGTTGCTGATATACTGATCTCTCAAATCATTACCATTATATTATCTTTAACCACTGTCTTGATCAAACATCTTTTACTAAAAACTGTCCACTGCTGAAAGTCATCCACTGATCCATCATTTCTCCTGGCAAACACTGATGCTCAAAATCAGTGTCTTATCCAGTGATGTACTATCTACTGATAGTAAAAATCATCCACTGATGTCACATTATTACCATTGTAACCACTGATGTTTGCTTCATCAGTGGTTTTCAAAACAACTGTCCTTTGTTATTCATCCATTTCATCAGAGTTTGACACGTGGTCAGTTTTTAGCCTTCAGATCATAATAACCGCTGCCACATCAGCGATCACTTTTTCCCTAAATAAAACCCTGATCAAAACCCCCAAACAGGGTTTTACACTGTCAAATTGAATTCCAAAGTTCTCTTCTCAAAGCAGTTTCCAACCTTTCTTCCCAAATCACTCTCCGATTCTTCTTCATCAAAATGACGAAGTCAAAATCAAAATCAAAATCTAAACCAAAATCACCATCATCTTCAAAAGAGGTCGCTCAAACGGCCGAAGAAACCATTGAAATCCCATACAAATCACCGCACAACTACTTGGGTCTCTTCACAAAACCCGCAAATAACCGCACCTTCGATTCCGTCATCGACACACTATCTGAATCAAAGTACAAAACTTTGTTGACAGCAGACGCTCCCATTTACCTGCAAACCCAGAGAGAGTTCTGGAAAAATGCTACTCTTGAGAAACAAGACGATAAAGCAGTAGCCATCAACTCCTCGATACAGGGTAAAGCGATCCAAATCACTCCACAAACAATCTCAGAAGTCTTTAAACTCGATGATCAGAAAGGTAAAACTTCTTTTGACAAAACCGAGTTGAAAACTGACTTTTTGAAAAGAGGGTATGCAGAACAATCAAAGGTAGATACCTTACAAAAAGGTTATTTTCCGTCTGCACCCAGATTTCTATTTCACACACTTTTGTCGTGTGTTTCAAATAAAACAAAAGCGTTTAACGAAATACCATTGAAGATTCAGTGCCTGGGCTATGCTATTTTAAATAATAAAGATTACAACTATTCCCAGGAAATCTTCAATGACTTGGTAAAGAATGTTGATAGCAAAACATTTTTACTCTTTCCAAGGTTTATAAGTTATTATTTTAAACAAAAATTTGAAAAAGAAAATGAAAATGTGCCAAAACAAGGTGTTTATTTTCAAATAAAAAGTTTAACACCTGAAACATTCACTAGAATGTTGGCACCAATAAAAACAAAAGCAGAGGTGTCTGAGCAGAATTTAGCAGTTACTACTGCTCCTCAGACATCTGCTGCTGAGCCCACTGCTCCAGGTGATCATAGCAGCACTACCACTGCTTTGAAACCCACACCTGCCACTACCAAAAAGACCAAAAAGAAAACATCCAGAAAGCCCCCCAAACCCAAAACAAAGGCAACTCTGGAAGATGAGATCCCAGAGCTAATGCCTGTGATAACACAAATATCACCACAAACCACTGCTGCTACTTCCTCACAACAGTTGGTAGAAAGATCTCCACCATTGCCTAAAACTCCTCCTGCATCCTCACAAAAGGATCAGGTTGTAAGTACAGGGACGCCACAATATGAAGCTCTGGATTCAATCGGATCCATCTTCCTCAGTCCTGATCCCAAGGACATGTCTCTTTCAACTCCCATACCCTCACCAATAATATTACCACAATCCATGCTACCTTTGTTGCATGCAGTTGTTATAGCTCAGACACAAACCAGTTCTCTCTATCACCTGTCACTGAGAGTATACTCCCACAAGTGACTGGGTCTGATGCTTATACCTCTGCTATCCCAGCAACAACTGGGGAGGTTACACCCCCTGAGTTACAAGTAACTCTCGGTGGTAGTTCAAGTGGAGCAGCAACTACAACTGATGGATCAACAGATCTTCAGTTGGATAGTTGTTTCATTAGTAAGACTCCCTTGAAGGCAATTTCTTCCATAGCACCATCGGTAACCACCAGTGAGTTGGTTCTAACCACTGGTACCATCAAAGGTTTATCAAGTGCTGAAGAAAGAAGTCCCCAGTACCAAGAACAAGGGGCATCAATGGGTGATTTTTGGGACTCAGTTCCTAAGTCAAACATTGATATAACCACTACAGGTGGGGATTCAGATGATCCCATTAAAGTGGGTGATGATTCAAAATACCAGGAATTGACGGGAAGAGTTGAAAAACTGGAAACCTCAGTTGCGGAAATAAAGGATATGGTGCAAGAGATTTTAAAAGCTCAAAAAGCACAATCCACGGCTGCCCCACCACAAGCACCTGTTCCACCTCAAGCATCTGCTCCACCACAAGCAATTGCTGCAAATGAGCTCTGGAATATCTTTCAACCCATGCTTGAGAAACAAAAACAGATGGCTGATCAGCAGCAAGAGATACATGTGAAAATGCTGACAAATATGGTGGAGTCAAGATTTAAAGATACTCAAGCAGACATCAAAGCTATCAACGCCCATCTCCAAAGCACTCCTGGAAAAGTTCCATCTACTATCCTTTTCATGGATAACCCCCTTGCAGATAATGCCAAAAAGGGGGAGAATGTCAAAAAGATGAAGAAAAAGGGAATTGAAGATGGTCTGTATGTTGAACCAGAACAAGGAAAACAGCCATCTAAAATCTCAAAAGATTCAACATCTGAAATTTCCATCCAAACAGCTGATACAGCAGTGGTTACAAAAACTGCTGTCAGTAGCCACACAGCTGCCATTTCATCAACACACACAACTTCAACACACACCATCACAACCACTGTTCCACCATCTTCATCCACAATCATATCACCACCATTGTCCCCTGTCATAAAGCAGAAGACAGCAGATGTTACAACATCTGCTGTAATGACAACAGTGATTGAGACACCTGTTGTTTCAACCACTGACAGTCAATCACAATCACAAACCACTGCCACTCATATCACCACCACTGATCCACCCAAGACATCATCTTCCTCTCCTAAAATAAAAAGGAGAAGGGTTTTCATTCCTGATGATGAGTCACCACCATCTTCAACCCCTGCTCAAAAGTAGAAGACATCTACTGACACATCAGTAGTCATAATGACAACAGAGGTTGAAACACCAGTTGTTTCAACAGCTGTTAGTCAACCATCCACCACTGCTCTCATCATTCCTACATCACAACCTCCAAAGCTTCACAAAAGAAAAAGAGAAACAACACAGGCTACTGATGAAAAGTATGATCCTGTTGCTGCTAAATATCCACTGGAATTAGAAGCTGTGAAAAATGAGATGAAACAATTTTACACTGAAGATGATCCTTCAAAAAGGAAATTTCCTTCTCTCATAGGTTTCATAATTCCAGAAAACATGGATGAATATCTCGAAATGAAAGCAAGACAAGCAAGGATAAGAGCCAAAGTTGAATGCAAGGATCAAGGTGATGAAGCCATTCTGGAAAGAAGGGAATTCCTGCTCAACAAAGTCAAGCAAATAGAAGAATATGCAAGTGATCTGAACAAAGAAATATCAAGCATAGCTCCTGAAGCAGATCAACGAAATGAATTGAGAAAAGAATACCTTGCATACATAATGAAAGAAAAGTTCTATCCTGCTGAAGAAACACAATTCAAAGAATGGCCAATAGTTGCATTAAAGCATGAGGCTAACAGAATTGAAAAGATTAAAAATGATCCAAGAAAGAAGAAGACAGCTCCAAATTGGACCAAATACAGGAAGCTCATAGCTGATCTTACTTCTGAATATAAAAGAAAGAAGCAGGAGCTGGTGGATGCAAGGGTGGATACTGCAAATGCCATAGCAAAATGGACTAAGCAGCAAACAGATGAAGCTTATGAAAGACTTAAGAAAAGGATGATGACAGTCTCTGACACTCCTAAAAAGTCTAACTACAAAAAGCTAAAAGAGCATATCAAGAATCTTGAAACACAGATCAATGCAGCAGAAACCTCTGTCACAATGTTGAGAAAAGAAAAGAGGGAAAAACTGACTGTTGGAGAAGAAAAAGAAAAAGAAACTGATCACTTTGAAGAAGCCATCAAGAAAATGGCTTTAGATAAAGAAAACTTAGCAAAGCTACAAGATCTTGCCAAAAAGGTTTTGAGCCAATCATCATCAGCAGATATCACAGACAGTGAGCTTGATCAACAACAGAGACAAGAGCTGATTGACAAAGAAGTTGCAGAAGATATAGTTGTAGCAAATGAAGTCATAGAAAAAGCTTTTAAAAGAATGTCTGAAGTTCAAGATACTGCTTTACAGTTTTTCTCAAGGCCAAAAACTTCAAGCTCATCTTCAAATAAATCTCTCCCTAGAAACCCATTTGGTTTAAAAATACTAAAGTGGCTCTCTGATCAAAAGACCCATGTATTGACTCTGGTCAGAATCAATGGTGAAGTGAAGCATATATCAACGAATCAAGCACTAGGCCTGGGTGTTGAAGATCTACAAGATCTCCTTGAGCTTACACTGTGTCGGGATGAAGATGATACAAGTTCTCAGGATTTTGAGCTGAAATTTAAAGAACAAGTCAAAGAACTTCTGATGAGGAATAAAGATACAGAATAATGAAGGGTTTTGGCATTATCTGTTCCAGGGGGAGATTGTTGGGATTGAACCCTACCAGAGGAACAGAAAATGAAAGCCAAAACCGGATCATGTCAGTGGATTCACAATAAGCAGCAGTTTACGCTAAGTCTTCTCTCTTGAAAGTGATTATAACATCTGATGGTCTTACATCCACTGTCCTGATACAACTGCTGCCTCTCTTCTAACTCCTGATGAAGCCAAAAGACTGCTGAGAACTAAGCACTGCTGATGACAAAGCACTGCCCAATCAAGGACTGATCAACCTTGAGGAAAGCACTGACATAAAGAGAGAACAGTAGTTTAGTATATCATCTGTTTTATGTATAGTCAGTGGTTAGGTTTAGCAGTGTTTGTATAAGACCAGTAGATACAGGTTGTTAGACTGTTAGACGTCGCTTTCATGGTGACGTCAGCTGAGATGCCTCAGCGGTTTGGATTGTCTATAAATGGAACAGTACCCTGTACTGTTACATTTGATTCGTTTTGAGAGAGTTCTTCTCCTCAATTCAATCCTTTCATCTTGTGCAATCCAACCTTGGGGCATCAGGCTGAGGGGGAGCTTAGTTTGTAAGCATGTTTGTAATCATTTGATTCGTATTGTAAATCTTTTGATTAAATGAATTGCATATGCTTTTTCAAAACTATTTTCTCCTTTGATTGTGTTTACAAAGTTTGTTATTCATTTCCGCTGCACTTTACATTGTTTCATATTCATTCATTGTTCAAATTACACAAACAAACACAATCATGAGAGCCTCCGGTCCTAACAGCTGATGATTACTCATTTGGCAGCACAGCTCTTTTTTGTCAGGAAGAATCTGGTAGCAGTAGTAAGGATCAGGGTTATGATCACTTTATTGATATAACTGCTGGTGGAAATTTCAACAACCCTGATCCTCACTCTGCAAATTATGCTTTTTACTGCAAATTGTGAAAACCAGATATCAGATAACTTGTGCTTTGAACTCAATGATTTGCAACACTTTGATCCCACTGACTTAGAAGAGATGGACATTTTGCATCAATTGGCTTTGCTTAGCGTAAGAACAAGTAAATTCTACAAAAGAACATGGAGAAAATTCCCAGGGTTACATGGGAATTTAAAAGTGGGGTTGGATAAGTCAAAAATCAAGTGCTATAAGTGCAATAGGCTAGGTCATTTTGCTAGGGAATGTAGGAGTCAAACCACTGGTCCAATAATAACTCATCCTAGCTCAAACCCTAGACCACAAAATCAAAGCACTGTGCACTATACCCAATATACCCCTGCATCCCATGTTAACACTTCTCACTATGCTGCAACCCCTGTGCCTGTGCATTATGTTCAAACCACTGTTCCACAAATTCAGTATGTTCAAGCCCATGTCCCTCAGGCACAAGTGCAACCTGTTGCACCTCAACAAGCTGCTCCAACAGTGGTACAACCAGATCAATAAAGCTTTTTCACCCAAGGTTTTGTTGACTGGAGCAGCATGCCTGATGAGCTTAGTGATGAAAATTTTGCACTCAATGCTTTTAATGATCCCACTAATGATGAATTTTGTTTGATGGCATTAGAGTCTATACCAAAAGGGGTAGAAACTGAAGGTGAACAGCTAAGTGCTGAAATAGTGGATGAAGTGACTGAAGCAGTGGTTACTGCAGTTGCTGGTGAAATACTGCTGGAAGAAAATTCAGAAACCCTGATTGAACCACTGTCTGACCCCTGGTCTGAAGAAGACAAAGAAGAAAAGGAAGAGAAGAAAGCAGGTGAGAAAGAAGATAGAGTTGATGAAGAAGGTGATCATCAATGTGATTGTGCCATGATGGCTGCTGCCAAGGTATCACCTCAAGTTCTTGAAAAACTGTGTTCAGACAAATGCATTATTGCATTTGCTAACATCAAAGAGGTAAATGAAAACCTTAGGGATAAAATCTTAACTGATGAAGTCAAATTTGAAAAGTCATTAAAAGAACTTAGAAACAAATTGGCTGAAAAAGATAAAGAGATCAGCAGTCTCAAAGAAGAGCAGAGCATAACCAAAACTCAACTCCAAACTATGGTAGAAAAATACCAAGTTTGCAAAAAGGAGGTGGAGTCCACCCAGATCACCTGTGAAAGATGGGTGGAATCTTGTAAAGGGTATTAGGTTATGCTTGAGAAACAGCTTGAAAGCAATGTCAAGTTTGGTGTAGGATATTGAAAATATGATGATCTTGTAAACACTGCTGGAAAACAAGTTGGTTCATCTGAAATTAAACCAACCAACAAGAATGGCTAAGAGGTTAAAATAACCGACAAACTTGGTAACAAAATCACTTTGGAAAGATCTGTGGGGTCCTCAACTTTTGAGAAAATTGAGAAATACCAATTTAAACCCACATGGTCTGATGAGTGTGACATTCTTGAAAATTTCAAGCCTATGGACTTTACAACCACTGATGGTGTCACAGCTCCAAAAGCAAAGGTCATTCCTATCAAAGACATCCCAACCGTGGTTCAAAACTCTGTTGCTAAGGAGTCAGAGAAAAGGAAGAAAAGAGAAAAGATCAAAAAACCTATTTTGGGATTTTTGTGAAAAGAGAAATCATCTAACAAAAGACTGTTTTCATCTAAAAGCATATGATCTAAACAAAACAAGTGTCATTGTCCCTGCTGAAAGCTGCACCATCTGTGGTAAAACAAACCACAAAACTCAAGCATGTGTGTATCTCAAAAACTTTGATGTTAAAAAGAATGAGTACACTGCTAAAACATCCTTGAGTCCATCAACATCATCTGTCAAATTCACCAAAAATCAACCACTGTTTGTGCCAGTCCAAACAACTGTTACAAAAAAGTTGAATCAAACATCTGTCCAAAGAGATGTTCAAGTGACTGATGCACCCCCTGCCAACCAATTCAGAAAAGGCAAGGGATAATCATCTTACCAAAGGATTCCACACGTTTATGAGACCTACAAAAGGCCCTCAAAAACTTTTCACCTGTCCTGAGCATTGTGTTTCCTGCCTAAAAGGAAAACAACATAAAAGCTCATACAAATCCATTGATGAGTCCAAAACAACCAAATGTTTGCAAATTATTCATATGGATTTGTTTGGCCCAGTAAAAGTCATGAGTCTTAAGAAAAAGAGGTATTGTTTGGTTATAGTTGATGACTTTTCTAGGTTTACATGGACTTACTTCTTACACTCAAAAGATGAGACTGCAGGCATTCTGCAAGACTTTGTGAAATAGGTTGAAAAGTAGTTTGACCTTCTAGTAAAAATATTCAGAAGTGACAATAGCACAGAGTTTAGGAAAAAGGAGTTGGATGATTTCTGTGTATCAAAAGGAATTGTGAGGCAATACAGCATTCCAAGAACACCAGAACAAAATGGGGTTGTTGAAAGAAAGAACAGAACTTTGATTGAGGCTGCCAGAACCATGCTTGCTGATTTAGGTTTGCCATTAACTTTTTGGGCAGAGGCAGTAAACACTGCTTACTATGTCCAAAACAGAGTTTTAATCAACCCCAGGCATCAAAAGACTGCCTATGAACTGCTGTATAAAATAAAGCCAATGATTTCATATTTCAAAGTTTTTGGTTGCCCATGCTTCATTTTAAACTTAAAATATTTCATTTCTAAGTTTGCAGCCAAAATTGATTGTGGATATCATCTGGGATACTCAACCACTGCTAAGGCCTACAAAGTGTTTAACACAAGGACCAAAACAGAGGAGGAGACTTTGAATGTAAAGTTCAATGAACTTTCATCAATGAAAATCCCAGCAAATCCTACAGATTTGTTTGATCTTGATAAATTCACTTTTGAAAATACTGCTGTCAAGACTAACAGTGCAGGTCCATCAGAGGATTCAACACCAGACTATGGATATGAAATCATCATTCCTCAAAAGTCTGTCAACATGGGAAGAGCAGCAGATGTTCAAAACAGCTGTCAAAGCTCAACCACTGCTACCTCAACACTTGTTGACCAAAGTAGCCCCTTAACCCCTGCTTCCACATCATCAAGCACTGTTGATGAAAATCCTCAAACAGTGGATCAAAGTCAGCATGTGTCCACATCATTACCTCCTATTCCACCACCTTTTGAAGCCACTGCTGGATCATCAAAGTCACCAGCAGTGGTTAGCTCAGATGATTCACATCTGCAGCCATCCCCACTCAATGCCATTGTTCCATACCAAGGAGAGCTCATCTTCTTGAAATCTCATCCACCAGACCAAATTATTGGCAACATCAATGAAGGGGTGCTCACAAGAAGTCAATCCCAAAACATTTGTCATTTTGTTGGTTTTCTATCACTCCATCAGCCAGCCAAGTACCAAGAGGCACTGAAAGACAACAGCTGGGTAGAAGCCATGCAAGAGGAGCTCCAACAGTTTAGAAGACAACAAGTATGGGAGCTTGTTCCATTGCCAGAGGGTGTAAGTCCTATTGGCACAAAATGGGTCTTCAAAAATAAAACTGATGAAAGGGGTATTGTTGTCAAAAATAAAGCCAGGCTTGTGGTTCAAGGGTACAAACAAGAAGAGGGGATTGATTATGATGAAACATTTGCCCCTGTTGCAAGACTTGAAGCAATCAGACTATTTCTGGCCTTTGCTGTCAACCACAACATCAAGGTGTACCAAATGGATATCAAATGTGCATTCCTCTATGGTAAAATTCAAGAAGAGGTATATGTTTGTCAACCTCCAGGTTTTGAGGATCCATTTAATCCAGATCATGTCTACAAGCTGAATAAAGCTTTGTATGGCTTGAAACAAGCACCAAGGGCCTGGTATGAAACTCTTTCCACTTTCCTACTATCCATTGGTTTCACAAGAGGTAGAATAGATAAAACACTGTTTTTAAAATGGAGAGGTAAGGAATTGATGATTGTCCAAATTTATGTGGATGACATCATCTTTGGAAGCACATGTAATAAAATGTGTGAAGAGTTTAGGTAACTCATGACAGCTAAGTTTGAAATGAGTGCAATGGGTGAACTCCAGTGCTTTCTTGGTCTCCAAGTAAGGCAACTGCAAAATGGCACTTTTATCCATCAAGGCAAATATGCCAAAGAACTGTTAAAGAAATTTGAGATGGATGATTGTAAGCCATGCAGTACACCCATTGCAACCAATAAAGTAGTCATATCTGATGATAAGGATTAATTGGTTGATCAAACTTTGTACAGAAGCATGATTGGGTCTTTATTGTACCTGACTGCATCCAGGCCAGACATCATGTTTGCAACATGTGTTTGTGCTAGATCCCAACCAGCCCCTAGAAAGTCAAACCTTATTGCTGTAAAAAGGATATTCAGATACCTAAAAGGTGCTCCCACACTTGGTATCTGGTATCTAGCTGATGGTAAAATTGAGCTTTCAGGTTTCTCAGATAGTGACTTTGCTGGATGTGATAAGACAAGGAAGTCCACTTCAAGAGGGTGCCAATTCCTAGGAAATTGCTTAGTGCCTTGGCAAAGCAAAAAGCAAGCAGCTGTTTCCACATCCACTGCTGAGGCAAAATACATAGCTGCTGCAAGCTGTACAGCCCAACTGCTCTGGCTTCAAAATCAGTTGCTGGATTTTGGTATCACTGCCTTAAAGACACCACTCATGTTGGACAGTCAGGCAGCAGAAAATATCATCAAAAATCTAGTTTCTCATTCAACCACCTAGCACATTGACATCAGACATCACTTTGTGAGGGATTGCTAGGAAAAAGGTTTAATTTCTCTGCACCATGTTCCAACTAAGGATCAGCTGGCAGATGTGCTAACTAAAGCATTAGACACATCCACCTTTGAAAGCTTGATCTCTAGGATTGGCATGCTAAACATGGAATAACAGGCAAAATCCTGTTTTTCTATTAATAAAAGCATTAAAATGTTTTCAGAAAATCAAAAATCCATCCTTAAAAATAGCTAAAAATGATGTTTTCATTAAAATCCTTAAAAGTCTGCCATAACCACTGCTTGTTCAAAAGTCTGCTCTACTTCAAAGTCTGTCCCCTGCTGAAAGTCAACCCCTGTTCTCTCATTTTCCTGATAAGCACTGATGCTCAAAATAAGTGTTTTATCCACTGATGTGCTATCTCCTGATAGTAAAAATCATCCACTGTTTCCATTTGTTACCGTTGTAACCACTGCCTTTCATCAGTAGTTTTCATAAAAGTAATGTCCTTCATTTTATCAGGGGTTGGTACATGGACAGTACATTGTGGTCAGACCTTTTGTAACCGCTGCCACGTCAGCATTCACTTTTTCTCCATAAAACCCCTTTCAAAACCCCAAACAGGGTTTTACTGTCGAATTGAATTCCTAAAAATTCCTTTCTCAAAGCAGTTTTCATCTCATTTCCACAAATTCCTTCACAACTTTCTTCGATCGTCTTCTCCAAAATGACTAAATCGAAGTCCTCCGCAAAATCCACTTCAAAATCATCTTCCAAAGAGGCCTCTCAAAAAGCTAAACCCATCGAAATCCCACACAAACCTTCTCACAACCTTATGGGTCTTCTCACAAAACCCGGCACCACCGATGCTTTCGACTCCATCATTAATATCATGCCTGCATCAAAGTATAAAACTTTGTTAATAGCAGATGCACCAATTTACTTGGCGACCCAAAGAGAGTTCTGAAAAATGTAACCCTTGACAAACAAGGTGAGACTGTCATAGCCATTAACTCTTCTCTAAAGGGTAAAGCTGTCAAAATTACACCACAATCCATCTCGGAAGTCTTTCAACTCGATGATCAGCAAGGTAAAACTTATTTTCCTAAAAACGAGTTAAAAATTGACTTTCTTGAAAGAGGGTATGCAGATACAATGATGAAGAGGGATACCTTACAAAAAGGTTTCTTCCCTCCTGCAACAAGGTTTTTATTTCATACCCTCCTAATGTGTGTTTCAAACAAAACCACTGCTTTTAATGAAATACCACTAAATATTCAAAACCTGGGATATGCTATTCTTCAAGATGAAAATTTTAATTATTCTCAGGAAATCTCTAATGATCTGGTTAAAAATGTTGAAACAAAGGCATTCTTACTGTTTCCAAGATTTCTAAGTTATTTTTTTTGAAATGAAACTTGGTAAGAATGATGCTTCTGCAATAAAACAAGGTGAATCTTTTCAAATATACAGCTTAACTGCTGAAACATTCACAAGAATGTCAACACCTTGCAAAACATAAGCAGAGGTGCCTGAGCAGAATTTAGCAGCTACCACTGCTCCTCAGGTATCTGCTGCTGAGCCCACTGCTCAAGGTGATCAAAGCAGCAAAACAACTGTTTTGAAACCCATACCTACAATCCACAAAAAGCCAAAACAAAAGAAAACTCAAAAACCCCCCAAACCTATCAAAAAGGCAACTCTGGAGGATGAGATACCAGAGCAACTGCCAGTGACAACACAAAAGTCACAAGAAACCACTGCTGCTACTTCCTCACAGCAGTTGGTACAAATATCTCAACCCATAACCGAAACTCCTCATGTTTCTTCTCAAAAAGAACAGGTTGTACATATAGGGACACCACAATATGATGCTCTGGAATCACTTGCTTCCATCATCCACAACCCAATGCCTGGAGCCAATTCTCTTTCCACACCCAACCTCACATCCACAATTCCCCCACCAACTAAATTATTGTTGGATGCTATTGATCTGAACCAGGCACAAACCAGTCCTTCTCAATCACCTATCAATGAGAATATACTTCAAAAAATGACTGGGCCTGATGTATCAATCATAGCTAACCCACCAACAAGACCTGAGGAGGTTACACCCCTTGAGTTACAAGTAACTCTTGGTGGTAGTCCAAGTGAAGCAGCCACTACAAGTGCTGAACCCACTGGTTTGCATTTGGACAGTGATTACATCAATAAGACTTCCTTGGAGGCAATTCCTTCTATAGCACCTCTGATACCCACTAGTGAGTTTGTTCTAACCACTAGTACCATCAAAAGGTTATCAAGTGTTGAGGGAAGAAGACCCCAGTACCAAGACAAAGGGGCATCAGTGGTAAATGTTTGGAGTACACTCCCTACATCAACCCCTGTTACAACCACTGATAGTGGGAAATCAGATGATCCCATTAAATTGGGTGATGGTTTAAAGTACATGGAATTGACGGAACGAGTTGAAAAACTGGATACCACTATTGCAGAAATCAAAGAAATGCTGCAACAGTTGTTGACAGTACAAACAGTACAATCCACTGTTGTTCCACCTCAAGCACCTGCTCCACCACAAGCATCTGCTGCAGATGAGATATGGAACCTCTTTCAACCTTTTCTCCACCAACAAAAACAAATGGCTGATCAGCAACATGCAATACATGTACAAGAGCTGAGAAACACAATGGAGTCTAGGTTCAAGAACACACAAGCAGACATTAAGGCTATCAAGGCCCACATAATGAAAACCACTGGCACTGCTCCTCCAACTATTCTCTTCATTGATCAACTCCCTCCAGATAATGCCAAAAAGGGGGAGAAAATTAAAGAATGGAAGAAGAAGGGAGTAGATGATGGTCTCTACATAGAACCAGAAAAGGAGAATATGACCAAGAAGATACCCTTGCCAGATGGTAGAAAAAAGGTTGATGTTACCCAAAATGCACTTGATGAAGCTGTAGCAAGTGTAAAAAGGGACAGAGCGGCAAAGGATATGTCAAGGTGGAATGAGGAGAAAAGAGCTTATATGGAGCTGAATGCGCAGGGTTGTTCTGAGCCAAAGGATGTTAAAAATCCTGAGCTAAAAAGAAAGAATCCCACTAGAAAAGTGAGGGAACCCAAATCCATACCATCCAGACTCACAAAGCATACTCCAAAACCACCATCCAAAAGCCCCTAACATCAAACTTCCACTCAAACAGCTGTTGTAACTCCTGCTGTATCAATAACTGTTGATACTTCAGTAGTTTCAACATCTGCTATCACTTCAACACACACCACAACCACTACCTTACCATCACCACCATCACCACTAAAAACAATCTCACCACCATCACCTCCTGCCAAAAAGCAGAAGACACCAGATGTTACATCTGTTGTAATGACAACAGTGGTTGAGACACCAGTTGTTTCAACAGTTGTTAGTCAATCACAAATCACAAATCACTGCCACTCAAACCACCACCACTAATCCACCCAAAACATCATCTGCCTCTCCTACAATAAAAAGGAGAAGGATTTTCATACCAGATGATGATTCTCCATCACCACCACCAACATCTTCAAAATCTCTATCACTTGTTACAATACCAAAGCCTGCTCCTCTCTCATCAGCTCAAATTCAAAAACCATTAGCTCCTGCAGGTGTTCAATTTCCTCTTGAACTTATAGCAGTCAGAGAAGAAATCAAGTCCTTCTATTATGAGGATGACCCTACAAAAAGAAGCTTACCATCTGTTGAAGGATATCCCAGGCCAAATAACATTGAAGAATATTTGAAAGTCAAAGCTAAACAAGCAGAGGATATCTCAAAAAGAAATACACAAGGGAAATCTGATAGAGAAATTCAGCAGAACTATCAATACTTGCTCACATAAGTCAGATCTTTGGAGCAATTTGCAAAGAAAGTGTGTCAGCAAATCTCAGAAAAGGCAGATGAGTCCCTGAGAAAAGATTATGTTGATAACATCATGGCTTACAAGAAATACAAAGGAGAGAAATACATGTATAAAGACTGGACCATTCCTGAGCTTGAAAGTGAGGCAGCCAGGATTCAAGAAATGATCAAGAATAAGGTCAAGCACACTCCTCCAGATTGGTCAAAATACAAAAAGAATATGCCCGACAAAACACTAGAGCTGAAGAAAATGAAAGAGGAATTAGTTGCTGCTGATTATGGGTCCAAAAATCAAGTGATGAGATGGAGAGAGGATAGAGTCAGGGCCACCTACAAAAGGTTGGAGGAATTAAGGAAGAAAGATCCTACAGTTCCACAAAAACTTGACTACCCTGAAGCAGAGGTCTCAACAAGACCACCAAAGCTGCAAATCAGGAGAGCCACTGCTCCAGTTGGTGCTGCCATCTATAAAAGAAGACAACAACAGTTGGATACTGAAACAGAGGCAGAATTAATGGCAGGAGATGAGCTTGTAAAAGAAGGTATTAAACAAATGATAGCTGAAACTCTTGGCCTGAACCAACCTGCAGGCACTGCTCAAACAGTCATCACAAGGCCTGCATCACCAAACACCTCATCTAATAAAAATCTCCCAAGAAACCCACCAGACTCAAAAGTACTAAAGTGGAAAACTGACAAACAGACCCATGTACTGACAGTGTTCAAGTCTAGTGGAGAAGTGAAGAAAATAACAAGGGAACAAGCACTTGGCCTAAGTCTTGAAGATTTGCAGGATCTCCTTGATCTTCCACTGTGCAGGGATGATGATGACACAGATACCTTAGCCTTTGAATTACAACTCAAAGGGCAAATAAGGGAACTGTTGATGAGGCAACAAAGATCTATAAATAATGAAGGGTTTTGGCATTATCTGTTCCAGGGGGAGATTGTTGGGATTGAACCCTACCAAAGGAACAGATAATAAAAGCCAAAACTTGATCAGAGCAGTGGATCCAAAATAAGCAGATGTTATGTATACAAGTCTCTCCCCGTGAAAGTGGTTTCAACATCTGCTGACCTCCTATCTATTGATCGTACAAACTACTGACCAACAACTGCTGATCAAAGACTAACGAAGACTAAAGCCCTGCTGTTCAATCTACTGCTATGGGTCAAGCTCTGTTGATCATGACAAGTACTGCTGGGTTCACATCAGTGGAAGGATGTAGCAGTAGTTTAGATGTCTTTATGTAATGAATTGTAATAACAGTAGTTAGCACCATAGAGGTTATATAGATCAGATGTTAGAGTTTGTTAGGAGGTTAGATGTCACTTTCATGGTGACGTCAGCTTAGATGCTTCAGTGGTTTGCTTATGCGTATAAATAGAACAGTGCTCTGTACTATTCTATTAGCTCTTTCACCATCTTCTTCCTGCACGAACAAACCAAGTGAGCTCAGGCTGAGGGGGAGTTTGTTACATACTTGCAATTGTAATTGAATCGTGTAATAAATTCAAGCATTCGATTCAATGTTAAACTTGTATGTTAAAAGCATTTCTCCTGTTTGATTGTGAAAAGTTTGCTTCCATTACATTCCGCTGCACTACTCATTCATAGATCATTTTAATTCAAACGTAAAACACAATCAAAACCAAACTCAGATCCTAACACATATCCATCCATTGACAGGCCTATTTGCAGCAGACATAAATGCCACTCGATCATTCAACATTTACAGGAAATGGCGGTGGTTGTTGATGGTATGCTTGTTGATGGTTATATGACCTGCTGCTACTCGAATTATTTTGTATAGGGCTGGTTGTTTGAGATATACCTGCAACATGCATAGGAATAGAATGCTCTCCATCTTTAGTATTGTCTCCATCATGTAGTGGATGTTACCATGTTGAGGTTAGTTTTTCTTGTGATGACAACGACTTCTCACTTCCCAAGAGCATCTCATGTTCTCATAAAAGACAACATCACGTGAAACAATTACTTTTGTTTATTTGGATCAAATAATCGAAATACTTTAGTACCAAGTTCCCTTCCTAAATAAATCAAGGATTGACTTCTATCTTCAAGGTTCTGACATCGCCCACTTAGCTTCATAGCATACCTAAAACACCCAGATACCTTTACATATTTTAGGCTTGGCTTTTTCTTCATCCAAGCCTCATACGGAGTCTTGTTTTACAATGCCTTTGTCACTATTTTGTTGAGTAAATAAACCACATTACGTACCGCTTCTCCTCACAATGGTTCAGGCACATTCATAGACTGTAGCATGGACTGCGTCATTCCGAGCACAGTTCTATTCCTAAGCTCCACAAAACAGTTTAGTTTTGCTGTGGAGTATAGGGAGCGCTCTTTTTCCTTCTAATACCTACTTGGTTAAAGTTGTCTATAAAAGTTTGAGAGTTAAACTCCTCTCCACGATCCGTGCGGAGCATCTTGACCATATAATTGCTTTATTTTTTAATCTGTGTCTTGAAAACTTTGAACTTATCCACATATAACGGCTAAAATCATCAACTATCAAAAGAAAATACCGGTTACCTCCCCATTTTCGTGGCGTTATCGGATGATAAAGGTCAGCATGCAATGGCTCCAATGGCTTCGTTGCTCTCTGTTGCTACAACAAATATGAGACCGAGTATAGTGAGGAGGCTGGTTAGCCAAAAGGCTTCAAGAGTTTTGTTTTACCTAACGCAGGTTACGAGTCTCCCTACGTATGCAATACGTAGGGTGGGATCACTCCCTTATCAATTGCTTTGATCTTAGGAATGAAAAAGATTCAACCCTGAAGTGATGCATGCAATGTGATAGTGTTTGTGTAAGTGAAGAATAGAACATGCAATGTGCAAGTTCTAGAGGGAGAAGTCAGAGATTTCAGGATGTTTGTCAAATGACCAGGAGTGGTCATTTATAGAGAAAGGTATTTCTCAAATGGGAAACCGTTGACTAAGTGATCCGAGAATGCAGAGAGGGGGTTGCCCGTTTTGGAGGGCTAAAGGCTTTAACCTGCGGATAAAAGAGTGTCTCCCTTCACGTGTGTGCTTTTGCGGCTGAGTGAAGGAGTTACACGTAAAGTGTGATGTGACACATCATTGTCCCATGCTTTTCATTGTTCACCACAGTTGTCCTTCTCCTGAACCTTTTAACCCTTCAACCCTTTAAGCTATGTTTGCACTTATAGTTAGTTTAATAAGCTTGAGCTACCCACGTCATCACCCCCCCCCCCCAAGTCAGAGGTATTTGTGGGGTAGGCCTAAAGGCATCTGACTTTTAGTGCAGTTTTGTTTATCTGGCTTAAAGGCTTCGAGGCTTGAAAGGTTCGAGGGTTCGTATTTTGGGCGGCGAAACTGTCTCGAATTTGAATTTGAATTTGAATTTGAATAGGCATTTGATTTGACGCCCCTGACGGTTTTTGCAGACGTCAATTAATGAACCCTAGGTCCATAATGATAACCGCCAGGCCTATTTATCTTCTCATTTATCAAGAGACTATTCCCTTTACTAATTTTCGCACTTATCTTCAAGTTTCATCACAAAATTTCTTCCATTCATCAGGTTAGTCTTATTTTTCTTTCTTCATTTTTCTTTCGATCATCTTTATCATGGGCGCGAGGAAAGATCAATCTACCAGTTTTTCTTGTCTTACATAAGAAGAAGTTGAGGCATTTTGCCTGAAATGGGGGATTGGTCCACGGTTTAATCCAGAGGCTCCAGGCTTGGATAAATCCATTGACCAATGTCCGAAGGGATCTATTGCTTTATTTTGCAAACACTTCGAATTTTTGAACCTTCGTTATCCTTTTTCCACTTTTGTTCTTAATGTGATGGAGTATTATTGAGTTTCTTTTGGTCAGTTGCACCCTAGAGGTCTTGCTAGGGTTTTGCATTTCGAAGTTTTGTGTAGAGCCGCAGGGTGTGATCCATCTCTTTTGTCCTTTCGACGTTTTTTTCCGTTTGGCAAAGAATGGCAACTGGTTTACCTTTGAAACTTCTTAGGTTGATGTTTGTCTGATCTCATCCATGGTGACCACTCTTGGTTCATGGAAAGATCGTTTCTTTTGGGTTTCGGAGTCTATTGTTCCTTTTAAGATGATTTGGAGGCATCCTAATGCCGTCCTTAACGAACTTGAACCTTCTAAGGATGAATTACACAGTTGGTTTTTGAAATCTACCAGGGCATGCCCTTCCAGGCTTCGCCCTTTTCCTGAGCCATTGTTGGTTTTGATGGGGATAAGAACTTTATGGGATAAACCAGACCGTGATCCTGTGCTTATGAGGGATGGTCAGGGTATGCATTTTGTTTTCTTGTGTTTCCTTATTTTTACATCACTGTTGTTTATTTTTGTTCTTCTTGTTTCAGTCATGTCTGCTTTGGACTTTCTCAAGAGTGATGACACATCGGATGTTGTGTTTGCTGATGCTGCTTCTGCTGAAGGTGAAGATGCCGTAGTTAGAGGTTCTGAACATAGGTTCGAAGGTTCAGGTTATGTTAGTGTTCCGAATGTCAAGGGTTTTGTGAAGGCTCCGGCGTTGAAGCAGTCTACTCGTCGTTCCGCTCGACGTAAAGGTGCTGGGCAAGCTTCAACCTCTGAAACAATTGACCTTGGTGATGAGTTGGATGTGGAGGATACTGAGGTTCTTGATGGTGGCAAGAAGTGTTAGTTGCCTTTGGTGGTAGGCAAGGATGCCAAGGCAGCAAGCAAAAAGGTTGGGGGGTCAAAGCCTTCAACCAAGGCTATTGAGGGTTGCTCCAACGTTGACCCAGGAGAGATTTATGTCCCGGACTGGAAGGTTATCATTTCTGACACCTTTAAGTCTCCTACCATTTGTGAGGATGTTCTCAACCATTTTGCCCTTCCAGCTGTTCGGGCTTCCTCATCTTCTATGGTTGATGATGAAATGATCTCCAAGCTGATTATGGCTTCTTGCAAATTTTGTTCCCTGATTCTGAAGGGTATAGCCCGTTTTCAAAAACGGATGCAAGAGTATGAAGCTTTTTCGAAGAAGAGGGAGGCAATGAAGGCTAGTATTGCTGCGTTGAAGAAGGACAAAAAGGGGTTTGCTGAGAAAGAGTTGGCTTGGCAGAAAAAGGTTCATGAACTGACTCAAAGGCATAAGGCTGAGATTGGGGAGTTAAAGCAGCAAGCTGAGGCATCAGTGAAGGAAAAGGATGAGTTGGAAGCTTCTTTGGCTCAGTTGGCCAAGGATAACAAATGGCTCATTGAGCAGGGTTTCTAACAGGTTGTTACTTACCTCCTTCATTCCTCCGAGTTTAACAGTGCCCTGGGTGATGTCTATTCTAAGCTTCTTATTCATGGAAGACATCAAGGTTATACTGCTGGGTATGATGCTGGTGTTGCTGGGTCTCCAAAGGATAAATCTCCTCTCTTTCAGCGCAGAGCCTTTGATGTGTTTAAAAACACTGTTATGAAGATGAAGCGTTTGACTTACCCTTTTGTGGGTGAGGTGTCTGAGTGTTATGTAAACCTCTTTCTGTTTGGCAGGGCCTGAAACCCCGAGGCTTGAACGAAGATCTTTGCAATGAAATCCTTTAATCTGTTTCGAACAAACGTTCTCAATCTAGAGATAGTGAAGATACCTTTTCTGAAGGTGGTGATGCTTCGAAGGATTCAACCCTTGGAGCCTAAAAGGTGGCTGCTGCTGGGAGAAAGAAGAAGAAAGCCAAGAAGACTCATGATGATGGGGGAAAGAAGGATGATGCTTCTAAGAAAGACGATGCAACGAAACCAACCACTTCCGATGCTACAAAGTAAGGAAAGTGCCTTTATTCGTAGCTTTCTTAGCATCTTTTGAACAATGTTTGTGGTTTATGTATGTTAAACACTTTTTATCTAAGGGAACTGTTTAGGTCCCTTGTAGCTTAAAAGCCTTCGAGGCTTCCAGACAATGTCTTATGTTTATGGCCCTGTGTGGCCTTTGGTACTTTTTTCTTAGGTTATTGTATGTTGTGTTGTTGTTTTGCTTTTTCCCTTGGGCTTTTATTTACTTAGTTGTCTTTGTTGATGGTGTGTTTACCTTATGTTACTTATACATTGAAGAGTTCAGTGCTGCAGTCACTTAGCCTTGATATTTTTAACAAGAAGGCATAACACTTATCCTATTTATGACTTTTCCTCAGTCCGATTTTGGTTCGTAAGCCTGTCTATGAGACTTTATTTTTTAAAAAAATTTCTAAGGCTTAAGGAACATTTAGTGAAGGCTGCTCGGACCTGTCTATGAGACTTATTGAAAAATTTTCTAAGTCTCATGGAGTTGTATTGATTTAGGAACTCACCCCTTATATAGGTACATTCAACCCTTGAACCTATTAAGCGATGTGGCCTGGGAGCTCATCCCATTACATGACCCTTGTCATGGAGTTTCTTGCGAGATTCTCAACCTGATTATAGGATAGAAAGACAAGTTTTAACAAGAACTTCATCGTTCATTCATCAAAGTGTGTAGGTTACAAATGGGAACAAAAACAACACTTTGCTATCTTTTTTTCTAACACATGTTTCTAGACGTGGAACCTTTTAAAGTTTTTGTCATTCCAATGCCGGGGAAGCTTTTTGCCTTGTGCGTCGGCCAACTTGTAGGATCCTCCTTTGTGAGCCTCGAGGATGGTATATGGCCCTTCCCATTTGGGGCCAAGTTTTCCCTAGCTTTCTTTCTTGCTGGCCTCGTTATTTCTAAGAACGAGATCACCAGGCTTGAACCATTCATATTTCACCCAAGCATTGTAGTAAGATTCCATCTTCTATCTGTATTTTGCTACTTTAATAGCTGCTTGATTTCGTGCTTCTTCTAGGAGTTCCAAGTTCAACATCGTTTCTTGCTTGTGTGCTTCTAGATCAATGTTGAATGTCCTTTTTGTTGTAACTCCTATTTCTGACGGGATTACACCTTCGGATCCAAACACCAAGCTATATGGGGTTTTCTTGTGGCTTGTTTTTTTGATAGTTCTGATTGCCCATAAAACATTAGGGAGTTCTTCGAGCCAATTAGTATCATGCTTTCCCAAATGAGTTTTAATGCCTTCCACAATGCTTCGATTTGTTCTTTCAACCTGGCCATTGGATTGTGGGTAGGCCACTGAGCTGAACACTTGTGTTATTCGAAACTCCTTGCACCAGGAGCTAAAAGGCTTCTCAGCGAATTGTTTTCCGTTATCACTGACCAACACTCCTGGTAGCCCAAACCGACAAATGATGTTTTCCCATACAAAGTCAATGATCTGCTTCCATGTTATCTTTGCCAATGGGTTCACCTCTGGCCATTTAGTGAACTAGTTTACAGCCACTAGAAGGAATTTGACTCCCCATTTGGCCGGAGGAAATGGGCCAACAATGTCCATTCCCCACTTGTGGAATGGCCAAGCAGATGAGATGGGAACCAAGTTATGCTTTGGGCTTTTTGGCACTGGGGCGTGTATTTGACAGGCTTCACATTTTTTCAACTGTTCAGTTGCATCTCGATGCATAGTGGGCCAGAAATATCCGAGGTTCATCAACTTTGAAACCACTTATCTTGGGCCGAAATATGCCCCACAAATTCCCTCATGAACTTCCTTGATCAAGTACTAGCTTTGCTCTGGGCCAACACATTGAAGCAACGGTGCAAGGTATCCCTTTTTTGTAGAGGACATCTTCTTGCAACACATATTGTCTTGATTTGATTCGAACCCTTTCAGCTTCTACTTGATCACTTGGTAGCTCACCATTTGTGAGGAATTTGACCAGAGGGGTCATCCAATTTGGGCCTTCTTTGGTAGTGACATCTTGTACCTCGAGTTCTTGAATAGATGAATGTTTCAACACCTCAACCAATACTTTTTTGGTGAGATGAGCAAAGGTCAGCAAGGCAAGCTTGCTCAGTGCATCAACTTTTTTGTTTTGTGATCTTGGGACTTGTTTGATGGTACATGATTCAAATGCACTCATAAGCTCCTTTGCATTTTCACAATACCTCTTCAAGTTTGGCTTTTTAGCTATGTAGCTGTCGTTTACTTTGTTTGAAAAAAGTAGGGAGTCTGTGAAGACCTGAAGCCTTTTGACATCCATTTTCTGGCAAGCTTGAGTCCTGCAATCAATGCTTCATCTTCGGCTTCATTGTTTGTAGTCTGAAATTCAAGCCGAAGAGCATACGTGAATTCCAATTCATTAGGATTGATCAGGACTAACCCTACTCCTGACCCTTCAACGCCGAAAGCTCCATTGGTAAAAAGCTTCCAGGTATTAGGGTCTAAAGGTTCAGTGGAGGCTGTATTGACTTCTGTTGTTGTTTCCGTGGGTATTTCCAAAATGAAGTCAGCCAAGATTTGGGCTTTCACAGCTTTTCTTGGAACGTAGGTGATGTTGTGTTCACCTAGTTCCACAGCCCATTTGGCTAAATGTCCGAAAGTTTCAGGTTTTTCAAGCACAGTCTTGATTGGTTGGTCGGTGACCCCTTGTATGGGATGTGCTTGAAAGTACCTTCGAAGCCTTCTGGCTGTTTTCTCTAGTGCAAGAGCAAGTTTTTCCAATGGGGGATACTTGGTCTCTGCCAACTTTAAAGTTTTACTAAAGAAGTAAACAGGTACCTGAGCCTTGTTTCCTTCGATGGTCAGGACTGCACTGATTGCTTCCTCAGCAACTGATAGGTAGACAGAGATTAGTTCCATAGTTTCAGGAGCAGTGATGTCTAGTAATGAAGCCAGTTGTTGTTTCATTTGGTTAAAGGCTTCTTCTGCTTCCTCGGTCCACCTGAAGTCCTTCTTCTTTGTGCACCCATGAAGGGTTTTGAAAAAAGGAAGGGACTTCTCTGCCAGTTTGGAGGTAAAACGCTTCAAGGCTGGCAGCTTAACATTCAAGCTTTCAACCTCCTTTTTGCTTTGTGGGGATCTTGTATCCAGTGTAGCTTTAATCTTGCTGGGGTTGGCTTTTATGCTTTACTTTCCTACAATGTGCCCCAAGAACTTGCCTTCTTCAAAACCAAATGAACATTTCATGGGATTGAGCTTCATGTTTATCTTCCTGAGGTTCCGGAGGGTTTCTTAAATATCATCAAGCATTTGGCCCTCAGTCTTGCTCTTAATTACCAAGTCATCCACAAAAGCTTCCATGTTTTTACCTATTTGTTCAGCAAACGCTTTGTCCACCAGCCGTTGGTCGGTTGCCCCTGCATTTTTCAGGCCAAAAGGCATCTTTTGATAACAAAAAATACCTTTGTCAGTATGGATGGCCGTCTTTTCCTCATCCTCCTTCTTCATTTGGATTTGGTGGTAGCCTTTATAAGCATCGAGGAAACATTTGAAGGGGAAGCCTGTGAGCGAGTCTACTTTTAGATCAATTTCGGGCAAAGGATAGCAATCCTTCGGACAGGCTTTGTTCAAGTCTTTGAAATCAATGCACATTCTCCATGATCCATTGGGCTTCTTGACCATTACAGGGTCGGCTACCCAAGAGTGATACCTGACCTCTCGGAGTATGCCAGCCTATACCAACCCTTCAACCTGTTTGCATGCTGCTAGGCTTCGATCTAGGGCTAAACTTCTTTTCTGCTGAACGATAGGATTCATTTTTGGTGGGATCTTGAGCTCATGTTCGGCAATGTCACGAGGGATGCCGGTCATGTCATCAAGACACCATTCAAAGATTTCCATGTTGTGGGTCAGCAATTTCTTGAGGTACGAGAGAATATCTTGGGTGAGGTCGGTGTTAACCCTTATCCTTTGTTGGGGATATTTAAGGTTAATGGCCCAACCTTGTTCTTCGTCTCCGTTCTTCCCTGAGCTTTCTCCTTCAACCAGGAAGGCTTCTCGGGTAGGTTGAAGGGTTGCAATTCCTCTTTTAGTGGGGAACTTGATAATGCCTTGGTCAACAGAAACAGCCATACTAAACTCATTTTGCCTTGGCCTTCCTATGATAACATCATAGCTAGAAGGTATGTTGATCACAATGAAGGTGAGTGGTTTGGTTCTCTCCATTTCACCTTTTTTGAAGCAAACATCAAGTGTTAGTTGGCCCAAAGGCTTGATGGGGATGTCAGCGATACCTTTAATGGACGACTCAGCTGGTTGAAGCCTTGAGCGCTCCTCGTTGCTGAGTTGGTTGAAACACTTCTCGAACATTATCTCCGTTGCTGCTCCCGTATCGATATAAGCTTTGCTTGTTTTCAGGGTTCCCACGATGGCTTCTACTACCAAAGGGTTCGAATGAAGTCCATTTTTTGGTGGCGGGAAGCACAAGCATTGAACCTCCCAAGCTTCTAAGCGTTGTCGCTTGTTGGAGGTTTCTTCATCAATGTTAACCATGTTTACTTCTTTGCTCTTTCCAGCACCCATTTTATCTTTCACCCCCTTAACAAGATGGACAAGCTCTCCAGATTTGACGGCTTCCTCAATTCTCTTTTTGAGTTGGAAACAGTCATTGGTGTGATGGCCTTTTCTTCATGGAACTCATAAAACTGAGTAGAATTTTCATTCCTTTTGATCTTGGGCAAAGGTCTGGGTGGTCAGAAGCTATGCTTAACCTCTTCAGTAGCAAGAATTTCCTAAGGAGTTTTGGTTATGGCTGTGAAGTTCACAGCCTTATCCCTGCTTGAAGGGTTCCTGCCTTCAGAACTTTGAGGGTTTGAGTTTCTGGAGCGTCTATCGTAAGAACCATAGTTGCTTCTTTTTCTGTCGGGGTTGCTACTCCTCCAGCTAGGACCCCTCATTCTTTGCTCCTTGATATCAACAGCTTCCTCCCCCGGATGTGAGCTTCAGCCCTTTCAAGGGCTTCTTCGAGGGTTTTGGGCAGGCACTTGTTGAAGTCCCTGGTGAGATACTTAGAGGTGATTGCATTCATAAAGCCTGCAAACCTCATCTTCTCGTCGGCTCCCACGTATGTCAACCCTTCTTTTTTGTACCTCTCAATGAAATCCCTGAGGCTTTCGTCATCCCTTTGTTTGATTTGGAAGATCACAGCTACATCCTTGACATACCTCCTTTGTTGTGAGAAATTAGCCAAGAAGCCTTTGCTTAAGTCATTGAAGGTTCGAATGCTTCTGGCTGGTAGGTCATTGAACTAGATTTGAGCAGACCCTACAAGGGTTTGCATAAACATAAGGCAACACTCAGCGTTGGACCACTTCTCTATTCTCGCAGTCCTAGTGAAGATTTAGAGGTGATCTTCTGGATCTTCCGTTCCATTGTATGTTCTTACATGAGATGGCATTTTGATTCTGGTTTGGAAATCATAGTTAGCAATTTGTTAAGAAAAACAGGACAAATTGCTTGGCTTGTATGGTTTGGCCAGATCTTCTTTTGCTCTTGTGCCCAGATTGTTGTTAGCGTTCCCTTGGGTGGCCAGGACTTGGTTAATGAAAAGTTTCCAAGGGAAGCTTGCCATCATTTAGGTAATCATTTTTGCCATGAGGTTGAAGCCTTGAAGGCTTTCTGGTGTAGTTGCATAGTTTACCCCCATAGGAGCACTCATGACAGCACTCCGTGCCAAGGGAAGAACAGATAAGGCTTGCTCCCATGTGGTAGACACGGGAGGTGGAAGGCTTGCAACAGGAGATTGTAGTAACTGATCCAAGGTTAACTCGTGTCCAAATAGTGCACCGGTTGCCACTGGCTGAGAAGAAAATAAAGGAAAGGATGTTGGATCTGGCCTTGTAAATGTGTACGGACTTGTATTCGGAGGGCGATGGCTAGGACCTGCTTCGTTTCTTGACACAGCAGGCTGTGAGCTTGTAAAAGGAATAACAGGTGGCCCAGGCGACAATAAGGGTTCTGGCTCATCGTAATCCAGCCTTATTCTCACCCCTTTGTCTCTTTCCCTGTTCACGCATTGGTTAACGAGAGACCTTAACCGTAGGAAATTGTTTGCAACCCCCTCCGATGTTAGGTCGATGCGTGTGGGAGTGCTTGTTGCACCAACATTAGGAGATGGGACTCTTGAACGGGACGGGGTTGGCGTCTGAAAGGAAAGGAATTCGGGGTATGTGACTCCTGTTGGAGTGCTCCCTGGAGTTGAAAATGAGGTAGGCACAGCTATTGGAGTTGGCTGGTGTTGGGAGTAGAGGTACGTGGAACTTGGTTTACCTCTCCCTGGGATTCCCCTTCAGACATGACGATTTCTGTTGGAATTGGAGTTACACTACTGGTCTTTAGCGATGAATTTGGTGGCGTAGCCCCACGGTGGGCACCAACTTGTTGCTACAACAAATATGAGACCGAGTATAGTGAGGAGGCTGGTTAGGCAAAAGGCTTCAAGAGTCTTGTTTTGCCTAACGCAGGTGACGAGTCCCCCTACGTATGCAATACGTAGGGTGGGATCACTCCCTTATTAATTGCTTTGATCTTAGGATTGAAAAAGATTCAACCTTGAAGTGATGCATGCAATGTGATAGTGTTTGTGCAAGTGAAGAATAGAACATGCAATGTGCAAGTTCTAGAGGGAGAAGTCAGAGATTTCGGGATGTTTGTCAAATGACCAGGAGTGGTCATTTATAGAGAAAGGTATTTCTCAAATGGGAAACTGTTGACTAAGTGATCCGAGAATGCAGAGAGGGGGTTGCCCGTTTTGGAGGGTTGAAGGCTTTAACCTACGGATAAAAGAGTGTCTCCCTTCACGTGTGTGCTTTTGCAGCTGAGTGAAGGAGTTACACGTAAAGTGTGATGTGACGCATCACTGTCCCATGCTTTTCGCTGTTCACCACAGCTGTCCGTTCCTGAGCCTTTTAACCTTTCAACCCTTTAAGCTATGTTTGCACTTATAGTTAGTTTATTAAGCTTGAGCTACCCACGTCATCACTCTCCATTTTTCTTCCTTTGGAAAACTTTTACGAGTTTGATTAGCGACGAGATAGGCTTCACACAATTGTTCGGGATGCGAGATGCAAGGTGATATTCGCTAATTTACACATATTTTAGTCCCCCATTTTATGCATTTTCGGCCGTAAAACCGTCATTCGGATACTTAATTATGTATACTTTTGTTTACAGGCCTAAAACAGCATACAGGACAAAATGATAGTGAAAACGAGGACTTTCCGGACAAAACGACGAAGCTGCGAACATTCTGTTAGAAAACTGACCTGTGCGAGTGGAACGGTCGTGCGGTCTGAGGAACGACCGTGCATCTCCGACATATCAAGACCAGCCCGACAATGAACGAGGGTGCAACACGGCATGCAAGGCAATCCCGGTGACGCACGGACGTGCCATATATTGCACCCCGTGCGGATCCGATGTTCAGCCAAATCCCGGTGATGAACGACCAGTGCATCAGTCCGTGCAACAAGATCCCGGAAACGCACGGTCGTACCATATGAAGAACGGTCGTGCGAGACTGAAGACCGGTCAAGATCTGTGACGTCATGCAGTATGGTGCACCATACCTCCAATAATGCAAAAAGTGAACGGTCGTGCAACATGACGCACGACCGTGCAACATCAAAATTATATAAAAACTTGCAGAAACATTCTGCTTGTAACTCTGGACATTTTGGAAGCGATTCTGGCGATTTTCAGGCTTCGGAGGCTTCTGCTTTCACCCGGATTCAAGCCATATTGTGCCGATTAGCTTCGTTATCTTCCAGATTCTTAATCTTATGCTTGTTTATGGTTTGGTTTTCTAATCTTTCCATAATTTTGTTAATCTTTCAAGCATTTAGATTAATGTTTATGTATTATTGTAGCCTTTGGGCAAAAACACAACAATCCCTTGCTTGATTATAACCATTAGTATGTTAATCTTTGTTTGTAATGACACTTGGAAGTATTTTCTATGTTAATCTTTGATGATTGGTTTGCAACCTTGTTATTGATATTGATTTCTTGATTATAAGTAATTGTGTTGGATGATTGGTATTTGGTTAGTTAAGATAGTTGAAAAATGAAGCTTAATTAATCTTGTATTAGTAAACTTTAAACTTGGTTAACTAGTTTAGCTTAGTTAAAATGTGTGCACCATGATACTTGAAATGGTTAGTGGTTTAATAAAATGTAATTATTGTTAATCAAGAAAGCTTGTCGTCACGTAAGGACCTTAACGGGTTAAATGGTGTCGTTATAAATTATTGCCATTATTTGTTAGCTTAGCTAGTAGTTTAGGCCAAAATTGCTATCTTGGTGAATTTATGTGCAAGATTTGTAAAATGAACTCGGTTGTGATTTAATCTAGTTTATGCTTGTCTCGGTGGTTGCATTGTGTTTATCGGTGTCGCTTTCCTTGTTTAAGCGAGGTTAGAAAACTCCTAACGGATGACTAACTTATTTTTAAGAGATTTTCATAGACATTTATCAATTGCACGTTAAAGAACAATTTTAGGTGGTTAAAGTGTGCTTATCGTTTTAACTTTCCGAATGATTGTCATGTTAGGATTCCCGAAAGGGATACTAATTGTCTCAAAATTGGAGAATTGATCAAATGCTTCTAGTGCCAAAACCGACTTAGTTGACATGCTTTGGTTGTGTATTAAGCAAAGCTTTTTTATCTATTTTCATATTTGAAATCTATTATGTTTTTATAAGTAGTTGTTTATGCTTACTTTAGTTTATAAAAAAATCAAACAACTTATGTTTTTACCGGTAGTGTAGTGACAAAGGTCCAGTATTATTCCTCCGCCCATTTCCTTGGATCGATACTTGGTTCTTACCGATACTTTACTACATATATGACGGGGTACACTTGCCTCTTTCGTGTGTGTTTTGATGTAAAAGTAATAATCACTTTTATAAATTTAAAACCGATTCGTGTGTAATTTCATTGCAAAATTATGTATATTTACGCACACGTCAAGTTTTTGGCGCCGTTGTCGGGGAAATGGCGAGTTTTAGGAACGACCCGAGTCATTGTGTTATCGGCGTATATACTTGTTAATATTTGTGTATAATTTCTTGATTATTTATTTGTTTATTTATTTGTTAATATTTCGTGCTTTTATTTCATTTATTCGTTTTCCAAGTCATTTTTGTACACTTGTAAATTTTTGCTCCATTTATTTATTTAATCCGGATTTATTATTTATTTATTCTTTGAGTTTTCGGCTCATATATATTAGGTGTATATTTTAAGCCCCTTTAACACTTATTTTTAGCCAAGTTTTAAATTTATAAAACATGATATTTTACTAACACTAAACACACATATGGGTAAGTGCACCCATCGTGAGCGTAGTATAGTGTTGGCAAGATACCGAGGTCGTCCAAGGACACAAGAGCTTTTAATACCGGTTTATCCTCAACGTCTAATCAAAATAAAAAGTTTAGAAAAATGTTTTAAACTAAGAAAAATAAAAACTAACTAAAATGCTAAAAAATAAAAATAAAAGAAAAACTGATAGACAAGATGAATCACTTGGTTCCGACTCGTATCTAGTGTAACCTTTGATTATTTCCGCACTTTTGCACTATTTTAAGAGATTATCTTAGTTATTGTAGTAGGCCCCTCTTTTGAAGGTGACGTTACCCTCACCTCAGTAGTTTGAGTCAGCAAGGATACAATCCTAAAAGGGTGGATTATTGGAAGATAATTAATTAAGTTATTAATGCAATATTATGGTAGGCCCCTCTTTTGGAGGTGACGTTACCCTCGACTAAGTAGTCTGAGTCAGCAGGGATACAGTCCTAAATAGCCGGGTTATGGTATTAATAGTAGTTAACTTATGAGGGGATCAAAGAGCTTGGACCCCCGCCATCCAATACCGTGAAGTATTGAAGGAGGTCCTACTAAATTTGACCCAGGTCCATTGCAGGACCTCTAAACGCTGAACAATGGCAAGACCTTTACCAAACCGTTCCCTTAACCCCCGACCAGGTAGCCAACATACCTCCATATAGACCGTGGAGATATGAATGGTGAAAATCTTTTATTTTATATAGACAGTAAAATAATGCCAAGACACCACGGACAAACGATAAGGAAAGATCACCTTCAACATAAGCA
This sequence comes from Helianthus tuberosus, assembly GCA_030545235.1. Classification (NCBI taxonomy): domain Eukaryota; kingdom Viridiplantae; phylum Streptophyta; class Magnoliopsida; order Asterales; family Asteraceae; genus Helianthus; species Helianthus tuberosus. The sequence continues at coordinate 124,656,936 of CM060351.1, read as the reverse complement.
ACTAGTTATTAAAGTCATTAATACAAAACCAAATAAAAAGTGCAAAAGATTAGAAATAAAAAGTATTACACTAGACACTTTGTCTTCACCAAGTGATGTAAGAGACTTAGGCAAACATGGCCTTGATTGTCAAGAACTCTTATGATGGTGTTATGGTGGTGGTGGGTGGTGGGTGAAGTGTGAGAGAGGTGGTGTGCCAAGGGATGGTTTGAGCTTGAGCCAAGCGCTTCTATTTATAGGCTGAACAGAAGCTCGGGCACGGCCCCGTGTCCAGTGGGCACGGCCCCGTGTCCACATCCTCTCTTTCTTCATTAAATGCAGCTTTGTCTTATTAGTTGACCACGCCCCCGTGTCCGCTGAGCACGACCCCGTGTGCAGAAGAATCTTTGTACTATGAAGATTTGCCTGGATTGTGCGAATCTTATAGTTGACCACGGCCCCGTGTCCGCTGAGCACGGCCCGTGGTGGGCAATAGAAGCTTCTACCACTTTGTCTTTTCTGCTGACACTTGGGCACGCCCCCATGCTGGCTGAGCACGGGGCGTGTTCAGGCTTCTGATCTCTTGTTTTGCTTGGGAAGATGCTGTCGTGGGGTCGGGCATGTCACGTTTTGTTCCTTTTCTTGTATTTATGTTAGATTTTGATGTCTTTTTGCTTCTTTTGTTAATTTGAGCTCATTTAATCCTGAAAATACAAAAGGAAGACAAAAGCACACTTTTTCCAACATTAGTACTAAAAAAGGGTTAGTTTTATGCCTCATTTGATGAAATTTATATGTTACATTTTTAACACATCAAAGATCCACCGTCTTTGGAGTTGAAAGAACTCCCACCACATCTCGAGTATGCATTTCTGGACGAGGAGCGTCGCTTACAGGTCATAATTTCGGCATCATTGGAAAAGGATGAGAAAAATCAGCTTCTCGAGGTTCTGAGACTTCATAAGAGAGCTATCGCGTGGAAAATCATGGATATCAAGGGCATCAATCCTTCTTTCTGTACTCACAAGATTCTGATGGAAGACGAGTACAAACCATGTGCACAGCATCAGAGGCGTTTAAATCCGAATATGCAAGACGTGGTGAAGAAAGAAGTGATTAAGTTGTTAGATGCCGGGATGATTTATCCTATATCCGACTCTGTGTAGGTGAGTCCAGTGCAGGTTGTACCTAAGAAAGGTGGTATGACTGTAGTTTAAAATGATAGGAATGAGCTAATTCCTACCCGTACCGTCACTGGGTGGCGAGTTTGCATTGATTACCGCAAACTCAACGATACTACTCGTAAGGATCACTTCCCGCTTCCATTCATCGACCAGATGTTGGAACGTCTGTCGGGGAAGTTGTATTACTGTTTCTTGGACGGGTTCTCTGGGTACTTCCAAATTCCTATCACTCCTGAGGATCAGGAGAAGACTACCTTTACCTGCCCCTTCGGCACATTCGCCTACCGGCGGATGCCTTTTGGGTTGTGTAATGCACCAGCGACCTTCCAGAGATGCATGGTTGCTATTTTCCATGATATGATCGAGGATTCTATGGAGGTTTTCATGGATGACTTTTCGGTATTTGGGGATTCCTTCGAACTTTGTTTGGAAAATTTGAGAAAGATGTTGAAGAGGTGCGAGGAGACGAATCTGGTCCTGAACTGGGAGAAATGCCACTTCATGGTGAAGGAGGGCATAGTTCTGGGACATAAGATTTCTCGTGCGGGTATGGAAGTCGATCCAGCTAAAGTTGACGTTATTTCACGACTTCCGCCTCCCACCTCTGTGAGAGCGATACGGAGCTTTCTTGGTCATGCAGGTTCTACAGGCGATTCATAAAGGACTTTTCAAAAATCGCTAGGCCTATGACCCGTTTGTTGGAGAAAGACGCTCCGTTCATATTTGGAGATGATTGCTTGAGGGTTTTTGACCTTCTCAAGAAAAAGTTGATTGAGGCCCCTATTTTAGTTGCACCGGACTGGAGTTTGCCGTTTGAAATCATGTGCGACGCGAGTGATTACGCTATAGGGGCCGTTTTAGGACAGAAAAAGGAAAAGCACTTTCACCCGATCTATTATGCGAGCAAGACTCTTCACGACGATCAGGAGCACTACACCACGACTGAAAAAGAGCTCTTGGTAGTTGTTTTCGCATTTGACAAATTTAGATCGTATTTGGTGCTTTCGAAAACCATTGTGTATACTGATCACGCAGCCATCAGATACCTCTTCAGCAAACAAGACGCTAAACTGCGTCTAATCAGATGGATCCTGTTGCTGCAAGAGTTTGATATTGAAATTCAAGATAAAAAGGGTGCATTGAATGTAGCGGCTGACCATCTATCTCGGTTAGAGCATGGAGACATCGAGGACGCGCGTTGGGATTCAATCAATGACAATTTCCCACACGAGTCTTTGATGGGTGTTGAGATATGCGATGAGTCACCTTGGTTCGCTGACTTCGTGAACTATCTTGCTTGCGGGATTCTGATTAAAGGGTTGACTCACCAACAAAAGAGGAAATTCTTTTCGGATCTCAAGCACTACATTTGGGACGACCCTTTCTTATTCAAGGTGGGTGCTGATCAGGTGATCAGAAGATGTGTATCAGGGAAAGAGGCGACCGATATTCTGCCCCATTGTCACGAGGGACCTACCGGAGGCCACCATGGAGCCAACTTCACCGCCAAGAAGGTGTTGGATTTCGGGTTTTATTGGCCGACTATTTTTCGTGACGCTCAGAGTTGGGTAAAAGCATGCGATGCCTGTCAGAGGGCGACGAATATCTCGGCACGCGACGAAATGCCCCAGAACTGGATACAAGTTTGTGAAGTCTTTGACATTTGGGGGATAGACTTCATGGGACCGTTTCCCCCCTCACGAGGTAACAAGTACATCCTGGTCGCAGTTGACTATGTATCAAAGTGGGCGGAGGCACAGGCCTTACCCACAAATGACGCCAGGGTGGTCGTGAGATTCTTGAAAAGTTTGTTCGCCCAATTTGGCGCTCCGAAAGCGCTTATTAGTGACCGAGGGACTCATTTCTGTAATACACAGCTTGAAAAGGCTTTGTCCCGTTACGGTGTGCATCACCGTTTGTCCACGCCTTATCATCCGCAGACGAGCGGGCAGGTGGAAGTTACTAATCGAGGGCTAAAGCGCATCCTTGAGCGGTCTGTTGGTGCAAACCGCAAGGAGTGGTCGGACAAACTTGATGAGGCATTGTGGGCATGCCGTACAGCTTATAAGACCCCTATTGGGACCACTCCCTTTAGGTTGGTATACGGAAAGGCGTGCCATTTACCAGTAGAGTTGGAGCACAAAGCTATGTGGGCTTTAAAGACCGCGAATCTGGACTTGAAAACCGGAGGTGAAGCCCGGTTTCTCCAGATTCGTGAATTGGAGGAACTGCGACAACAAGCTTATGAGAGCTCCATCCTCTACAAAGAGTGCACGAAGAAATTTCACGACAAACGCTTGAAGGACCACAAAGAATTCCAAGCGGGTGATCTTGTTCTTCTTTACAATTCACGATTGCGCTTATTTCCAGGGAAGCTTCATTCACGTTGGACAGGACCATACACAGTTAAGGAAGTATTTCCGTATGGTACTGTTGCAATAGAGAACGCAGATGGCGTTACATTCAAAGTAAATGGACATCGGTTGAAGTTGTACGTTGCCGGGCCGATAGAGTCGGCGGTGGAGGTAATTGAGCTCCAAACCCCGCACACATCATAAGTGTGGGGAGGAGAGAGTCTACGCTACTGACTCGCAGATCAAAAATGTAGCAAGAGCGTATTTTGCGCTTTAGGGGTAGTATAGTCTTTTTAGGTGTTTTTCTTGTTTTAGCGTAATTTAGGTATGTTAGGTAGTTTCCGTTAGTTTGTATAATTTTCATACGTGCCGGGCGAAGGTTCTGTGTTGCAATATTGTTAAAACAGTTGGCGTGTTGAAAAAATGGCGAAAAACGGCCAAAACAGTTGCTGGAAATGGCTTCTGCAGAAAATTCTGATCTGCAGTTGTTGCACGACCATGCGACGAATCGCACGACCGTGCGTTTCCGAGCAGGCCGGCACGGTGAGTCGCACCCTCGGTGCATCTCCGAGAACAGCTTGCAGGTTTGAAAAATGTTGGTGGCGCACGACCGTGCGATCTGTCGCACGACCGTGCGAGAGGCAGGGGCAGTTTGGTCTTTTGCACATTATAAAAACCCCCATCTGCTTCTTTTCCCTTCATTCGCGAACCCTAACCATCTACGGCCGTTCCAGAGCGATATCACTTCAAATCGCACGGTTTCTTCGCACGATTTCACACCCTACTTCGCACGGTACGTTCCTTCATGTAGATTTTCTGTTTCTTCGCTTTCTAGGTTAGATTCATCCGATTCTTCAAGGCTTTTTAGGGTTCTCTTCATAAATACAAATGAAACCCTAACCCTTGTTTGAATCGTGCGTATCGTGAACATCCGGTGGATTTTCTGCCCCCTGTTTGTGTAAAAATTTGTTGATTTTCGGAGAAATCTGACTGTTCAAAGATCAGGGGTCGGGTTCTGCAAAAACGCTGTCGCACGGTCGTTCCTTGGATGGAACGGTCGTGCCATTCTGGCTGTTCACGATATTTGTTGTTGGTCTCGGTAATGCACGGTTGTGCCGTTGGTCGCACGCCGTGCAGATCCGACATATTTTGGCCACTGTTGATTGTTCTCGGCGACGCACGACCGTGCGTCTCGTCGCACGTCCGTGCGACAGGCCCAGATCAGAATAACAGTATCTTCATAACTGTCTGCTCGGCTGTTTTTGATTGAAATTTTTCTTGTTCCCATCTTTCTAACGACATTCCTCTTACAGATGGATCATCCTTTCCTGCAATTTAACCCCGATGATGAAAGAGACGCTCTTTGTATCCCGAGACCTGACGCCTTATGGGGAACGCGAGGGCAATTCGGAGTCCCCCGGAGGCTGCATTGGGAAGTTATGAGGGAGCTAAATCAATATGACAGACTTGATAACATGCTCACTATCCCACTTGCGCGCTTAGTATCTATCAACCGCCCAATCTATTGTGAACTAACGATAGAGTTCTTCTCTACATATGCCTACGAAAAACCAGTTGCTCATAGAAGGCCAAAATTCCGCTACAAGGAGCGGATAACTTTCAGGTTGGGTGGACAATGGCACACTTGGTCAGTGGGTCGATTGGGTAGGAGGCTTGGTATTTATACAAGAGAAGACATGGATTCCGAATTCTTCATGGAGCAGTTTACCTTTCCAACTGATGCAGCACGGGATTCGTTTTGGGCTGAAAATGCAATTGGTGACCCTTACAACCCGAGAATGTTTAAAGCTTCAAGATTGAAAGACCCGTTGGTTCGAGTGATGCATCATGTGTTTAGCCACACCATTTGCGGCCGTATGGACAGTTTAGGGAACTGTCCAACACCGGATTTGATTTTTCTATACGCGCTAGTTGATGGAGTACACATCAACCTAGCCGCAAGGATGGCTGAATACTTTGTGAAGAGCTCAGGGCGGACACCCAACAGTCAAATACACGGCGGTCAATATGTGACCGAAATCGCCTACAACTTAGGCTTGATGACTGATGAGGTGCTTGCGACTCTCACTCATGTGACCGATGGTGTTTATGTTGATATTCGGTCATTGAAAGCAATGGGGTTGATTGTTGAGTTGGATCGGGGGGATAGATTGAGGGGGCTAAACAATGAGGTCTGGGACCCATTGCCCCCAGCTGAGGAGGAAAATGAGGATGAAGAAATGGGGGAGCAGCATGATGAGCAACACGTACCACATCCACCGACACCACCACATTCACCGCAGCACCATGGATACCACCACCAGGAGTGGCCCGAGGGCATCCCGCCTTACCCCGAGTTCTACCAGCAGTTCCAACAGATGGAAATTAATCAGGAGCAGCGGTTCCAAGAGATCAGGGCGAACCAGGACCACTTGTACAAGGGGGTGAGTGCTGGGTTCTCATACCTGTTCGGGGAGATGCATCATGCCTATCCCGACTACTTTCAGCATCCTCCGCAGTTCCCACCGTGGAACCCACCTGGTCATGGAGATGCGGGCCCGTCCTTCACGAGAGACGATGATGGTGATGACGAGTAGGAGTCGGTGTAGTTTGTGGTTTTATTATTTCCGTACTTTGTTTATTTTGATTGTTATTTCAAACACCCGCGGTTATGTACTTTCTTTTCAGACACTTTACTTTATGTCATGTCTTTGTTTGGATTTTTAGTACTATTTATGTACATTATGGTTTATTTGGGTTTATTTGGGTTATGTTCTGTTTTGCTGTACCATATGACATACTTGCAGATCTTGGCTATCAAGTCTTTGACTGGAGCACATGACAGATATAGCTTTGGAAGTCTCGTTTCATCAGACATCATCTTGAGGGGAGTACTATTATCCTTTTCTCTATATTTCGGGTCTCGCATTGGGGACAATGCGAAGTTCAAGTGTGGGGAGGGGGTTAACTTTGTTTGTCCTCTAAAAAAAATCAGAAAAATCATTCAAAAAAATACCTGTATTTTGTATATATTTTAGTAAATAAACCGGTTGGTTGCGTTTAAGAAAGCTTCGGACTTGATAAAAACTCGACAAGCAAAATATTTTTGAAAAAGGAAACCGGAAAACGTGACAAACAAAGAAAGACTTGCATGATAGTCTTCACACTTTTACCCATTCCTTCCGTTACGTAAGCATATTTGAGCTTTGATATTGTTATATATTTGTTCATTTCGGATATAGGAGTGAGCCGGATGTTATGTGTAATTTAGAACTTGTCACTAGTATGCTTGTTAAGACCATGAACTTGCGGAATTGTGTAGAAGTGATAGAGGCACTTAGATTACCCCTTTGTTGTAAACCTTGTTCTTTGTGTTGTGCTTCCCGTAAACCTTATATTACCCTTTAGGATTAACCATGTCGAGCCTTCCCGTTTATCTTTGTTTACCCACATTAACGCCCACTTAGCCAAATTTAGCCTTTTTATGTTTTAAACCCCTTTTGTGTTGAAACTCGGTCAAAATAATCGTTTAACTAGCGTTTGTTTTAGTTTATTGTATAATTAGTTTGCAAAAAAAAAATAAATAAATAAATAAAACACCCTAAAATAGGGTGAAGTTGACAAAAATCGAGCAATTTTGAATGCTTAAATGTTAAAATTTCGTTGATGAGCTCGATTGTGCAATAGTCGCCTTTTTAAGGCATTTGTTTGTATAGTTGTATTGTTTGTTGCTAGTTAAACGCTACTACCGAGTTTTAACCGTTTTCACCACTTTAAATATCCATTTCCATACCCTTCACCCAAGCCTAACGTTACAACCCGTAAAGACCTCTTGATTTATACTTTTTCGCATGTTAGTTGGTGGAGACGAGATCTTATGACAAGCTTATGATATTACACATTTCATTGACGAGGCATTGAGTGTTTGCACGTACACATTTTATGTATGTTTCATAAATAAAACCGAGTGTGTGTGAACATTGTGAGTTGTGTGAAGATTAACATGTTGAGTCAATTAAATGTGAAGTCACGGCTTTTTGGTTGTCGCTATATATTTGCATATGCTTGTTAGGTTTGAGTCTTTTGATGTTGTCTTTCGAAAAACCGGCTAACCGTTTATAGTTGTTTTCAATAAAATAGTGTGTAAATTATCGTTTTTGTTTGATTCTATCTTTTATTGCATTTTAGTTTAGCTTGCTTGAGGACAAGCAAGGTTCAAGTGTGGGGAGATTTGATATTAGCTAATTTACACATATTTTAGTCCCCCATTTTATCCCCATTTTATGCTTTTTCGGCCGTAAAACCGTCATTCGGATACTTAATTATGTATACTTTTGTTTACAGGCCTAAAACAGCATACTGGACAAGATGATAGTGAAAACGAGGACTTTCCGGACAAAACGACGAAGCTGCGAACATTCTGTTAGAAAACTGACCTGGACGAGTGGAACGGTCGTGCGGTCTGAGGAACGACCGTGCATCTCCGACATATCAAGACCAGCCCGGCAATGAACGAGGGTGCAACACGGCGTGCAAGGCAATCCCGGTGACGCACGGACGTGCGATATATTGCACCCCGTGCGGATCCGATGTTCAGTCAAATCCCGGTGATGAACGACCAGTGCATCAGTCCGTGCAATAAGATCCCGGAAACGCACGGTCGTGCCATATGAAGAACGGTCGTGCGAGACCGAAGACCGGTCAAGATCTGTGACGTCATGCAGTATGGTGCACCATACCTCCAATAATGCAAAAAGTGAACGGTCGTGCAACAGGACGCACGACCGTGCGACATCGAAATTATATAAAAACTTGCAGAAACATTCTACTCGTAACTCTGGACATTTTGGAAGCGATTCTGGCGATTTTCAGGCTCCGGAGTCTTCTGCTTTCACCCGGATTCAAGCCACATTGTGCCGATTAGCTTCGTTATCTTCCAGATTCTTAATCTTATGCTTGTTTATGGTTTGGTTTTCTAATCTTTCCATAATTTTGTTAATCTTTCAAGCATTTAGATTAATGTTTATGTATTATTGTAGCCTTTGGGCAAAAACACAACAATCCCTTGCTTGATTATAACCATTAGTATGTTAATCTTTGTTTGTAATGACACTTGGAAGTATTTTCTATGTTAATCTTTGATGATTAGTTTGCAACCTTGTTATTGATATTGATTTCTTGATTATAAGTAATTGTGTTGGATGATTGGTATTTGGTTAGTTAAGATAGTTGAAAAATGAAGCTTAATTAATCTTGTATTAGTAAACTTTAAACTTGGTTAACTAGTTTAGCTTAGTTAAAATGTGTGCACCATGATACTAGAAATGGTTAGTGGTTTAATAAAATGTAATTATTGTTAATCAAGAAAGCTTGCCGTCACGTAAGGACCTTAACGGGTTAAATGGTGTCGTTATAAATTCTTGCCATGATTTGTTAGCTTAGTTAGTAGTTTAGGCCAAAATTGCTATCTTGGTGAATTTATGTGCAAGATTTGTAAAATGAACTCGGTTGTGATTTAATCTAGTTTATGCTTGTCTCGGTGGTTGCATTGTATTTATCGGTGTCGCTTTCCTTGTTTAAGTGAGGTTAGAAAACTCCTAACGGATGACTAACTTATTTTTAAGAGATTTTCATAGACATTTATCAATTGCACGTTAAAGAACAATTTTAGGTGGTTAAAGTGTGTTTATCGTTTTAACTTTCCGAATGATTGTCATGTTTGGATTCCCGAAAGGGATAATAATTGTCTCAAAATTGGAGAATTGATCAAATGCTTCTAGTGCCAAAACCGACTTAGTTGACATGCTTTGGTTGTGTATTAAGCAAGGCTTTTTATCTATTTTCATATTTGAAATCTATTATGTTTTTATAAGTAGTTGTTTATTCTTACTTTAGTTTATAAAAAAATCAAACAACTTATGTTTTTACCGGTAGTGTAGTGACAAAGGTCTAGTATTATTCCTCCGCCCATTTCCTTGGATCGATACTTGGTTCTTACCGATACTTTACTACATATATGACGGGGTACACTTGCCTCTTTCGTGTGTGTTTTGATGTAAAAGTAATAATCACTTTTATAAATTTAAAACCAATTCGTGTGTAATTTCATTGCAAAATTATGTATATATACGCACACATCACAAGGCAATCCTCTCACTAATCCCTTTTTTGCCATTGTTTCTATAACATGAAAATTCGCATGGCCTAGCCTGGCATGCCATGTCCATGTTTCCTGTTTGGTGATCTTTGGATCCTCATCACCAGTCTTTTATGGCTATCAAACAACCTTAGAAACTCCTTATGCATTCACATTGTGTTGCTAGTCAAAGTTGGTATATAATTAACCAAGGCTAAAAAAATGTTGCTAGTTAAAGTTCGTATATAATACACGTCAGGAACTAGCAATTGGTCACCATTTTTCCAACTAAACAAAAGTGAACCTTAACCTCGAATATCGACTTTTGATCCATCTCCGAGCCGAACATGACCCGTTACAGCTTCATTCAATTCTGCAAATGCATCTTTTTTTCTGGTCATGGGGTTACTTGCTCCGTTATCAAGATACCACATATCTTCGTTTGACCCCTTTTTGTCTCTCATGTAATTTGGAAAACTGATGCGAGTCGAGTGTGATATGTTTTTTATGTATATTTTTAGCTCTTTTTAACACTTTAGTCAAGTTTTGAATTTATAAAACACGATATTCTACTAACACAAAACACACATATGGGCAAGTGCACCCATCGTGAGCGTAGTATAGTGTTGGTAAGATACCGAGGTCGTCCAAGAACAAAAGAGCTTTTAATACCGGTTTATCCTCAACGTCTAATCAAATCAAAAATTTAGAAAAAGGTTTTAAACATTAAAATAAAAACTAAAAAATGCTGAAAATAAAAATAAAAATAAAAACAGATAGACAAGATGAATCACTTGGATCTGACTCGCCTTTAGTGTAACCTTTGATGTTTTCCGCACTTTTGCACTTTTTAAGAGATTATCTTAGTTATAGTAGTAGGCCCCTCTTTTGAAGGTGACGTTACCCTCAACCCAGTAGTTTGAGTCAGCAAGGATACAATCCTAAAGGGTTGGATTATTTAAAGATAATTAATTAAGTTATTAATGCATAATATGGTAGGCTCCTTTTTTGAAGGTGACGTTACCCTCGGCTAAGTGGTTTGAGTCAGCAGGGATACAATCCCAAGTAGCCGGGTTAATGTATTAATAGTAGTTTACATATGAGGGGATCAAGCCATTCGCACCCCCGCCATCCAATACCAGTGGGTATTGAAGGAGGTCCTAGTAAGCTTGACCCAGGTCCTTGCAGGATCTATACACTGAAGAACCTTACCAAACCATTCCCTTAACCCCCGACCAGGTAGCCAACATATTTCTATATAGACCGTAGAGATATGAATGGTGTAAATCTTTTATTTTATATAGACAGTAAAATAACGCCAAGACACCACGGACAAATGGTAAGGAAGTTTCACCTTCAACATAAGAAACTAGTTATTAAAGTCATTAATACAAAACCAAATAAAAAGTGCGAAAAGATTAAAAAACAAAAGTATTACACTAAATGCTTGTCTTCGCCAAGTGATGTAAGAGACTTAGGCAAACATGGCCTTTGATTGTCAAGAACTCTTACTATCAATCTTGGATCCCGAGACAACTACACACACTCTATGATGGATGATGGATGATGGTGGTGGATGTGGGTGTTGTGATAGTGGTGGAGTGTGGGTGAAGTGGGAGAGAGGTGGTTTGCCAAGGGATGCTTTTGAAGTGAACCAAGCACTTCTATTTATAGCCTGCACAGAAGCCCGGACACGGCCCCGTGTCCATTGGGTTTAAAATGCTTTTGAAGTGAACCAAGCACTTTTATTTATTGCCAAGGGATGCTTTTGAAGTGAACCAAGCACTTCTATTTCTTTTTTTTTGTTTTTTTTTTAAGGAATGTCACATGAAGACCGAGCTTTTTACTAAAATAAAGGGTTTAAAATGAAAAGGGGTTTTTTGGTGGGAAAAGGGTGTTTGTTTTGTGGGTTTAGAAATGAAAAGGTTTAGGCTCAAATGGGTTAACTAAGGGGATTTTGGGTAGGTGGTAAAAAATTGAAAAATAATGGTGTTGAAACGAAAAAGGTTAGTCCAAATGCCTCCATCATTTACTTACTTGGGTTTAAGTTGATAAGGACCGGGAATGTATCGTCATGGCAAGTTCTAGAGTCGTAAGAAACCAAGCGGCTATTCACACAAGAAACGAAAGATGAGCATTTAGTTTAAAGTTGTGTATTTATATGCTCAATTAATGGCTCAAAACTCACTTTTTGTTGGAATGGGTTTTTAATGTGATCAAGTATATATAATCAAATTTTAACTAGATTTGTCATGCCGTTTCATAATTTTCTTATGTTGGTTCTTTTTATCACTACACTATCGGTTGTAAATTCGTAAAAATATAACCTTTTTAGAACTTTTTATTCCCAATTTAAACCAAGACAAGTAAAAAAATGAAAAGTTTTTGAAAAAAATTTGGGGTGTTTAGCGGTTCAAATAGAGTTTTGTGTAAGGCTTGTAATTAGAACTTGCAAAATTCAAGGTTTTAGTATCCCCCCCCCCCCCACACTTAAATTACACATTGTCCTCAATGTGTCCCAAAAATAAGTTTTTAGGTTGATTGAATGTGTAAAAGGTATGTTAAAAACAAAAATTTATGTTATTGGGCATCTTAACGCGGGCCGTGGTGACCGGGCACGGCCCCGTGTTCATATTGCCAGTAACAGAAAGTAACAGAAGGCTGGGCACGGGGGCGTGTTCAGTGAACACGCCCCGTGTCCAGTTACCTGAACTGGGTGTTTTTCTGCAGACCCTTGAGCACGGGGTGTGTTGGCTGAGCACAACCCATGCTGAACTTGCTATAATGAAGAAAAATTGTCGGGAGGCTCTGTTTTTTTGCATGGGGTGTTGGTTCAAGTCTCCCTTAGTATCCTTCACCATCCTGAGTGTGTTTTATCCATTACAACATCATCCAAACACCATTTAATAATTAAAAACCATCATTCACTAAAGAGAGGATTACAATAAGTTCCTAATGAAAGCATAAACTAAAACTTAGATAAGTAGGTCAAGAAACACAAGAAATCTAAAACCGCAAAGAAGTCCTAGCCTATAGTTTATTTTAAGAGCAAAATTTCCAACAAAGATAATTTTCTCGGTTGAATGAGGCTTGAAGAACTTCTCCTCCGGGTATGGTCCCTCACACGTCGTTGAGCCATTCTTCTATCTCCCTAGGGAGAAGAAAGGCGGGCTCATTGGCATCATCATTTTGAGGAGGTGTAACTTCCACCGGAACTTCTTACAAATTGTCAAGAGGAGGTTCCGCGGGGATGTCATCCCACCCGGTGGGGTTATTGACTCCAAGTGCTAAGTTCCAATCTTCTTGGGGAAGGATTGGTTCCATGGGAGGTGTCACAAGAATGTTCAACCTCTGGTGCAAGAGGTTGATTTCTTGGAAACTATTTTCCAGCCCCATCGTCAGATAATTTATACGGTCGATCAGGACCTCTTCTACGGATATCATTTCGTCGAGAGCTTCTCGTAGTGCCATCACATAGCGTACAAGAGTTGCTTCGATTGAAGGCCTTCGTTCCCTTCGAATGTTTCTGGAATGTGCTGAAGAGGTTCCACTGTTTTGGCTTGACATTCTACGAAAATAAACCGAAAAGAGTTCATTTTTAATGAAACAGTACCTCTAACATGGCCCCGTGCTCACCAAGCACGGCCCCGTGTTCACCTCTCCGCAGATTTTTGGAACAAGGAATCTTGGAGCTTTAAATTATTTTTCTGACTTTTGAGGCATTTTTAAGCAGAAATAACTTAAAAACAGTGTTGTAAAACTTATTTTTAACAAGATTCCTTGAATAAAAATCTAACGAATATCACAATAAAGCTTGAAACCATGGTGATTTCAAACTCTAATGGAGGTGTTGAGGGAAAATGAAGAAGAAGGCAATGGAAAAAAGTACAAAAGACAAGATGGTTGTTGAGAACCTTCTTTAGAATATACCTAGTATGGTATGTGTGAAGATCCCACCAAATCTCTGTCTTTGGAATGGTCCAAATGTGCAGGAATCTTGCTGCATTTATAGAAAACGACAGCACGCTGGATGTCACACCCCGAATTTCCACGTGTTACCGGTGGGCCCGGTAGGGGAGTATCGTGACGTGGTTGGCAACATAATAGTCAAACAACACAATATTTAAATGCACAGCGGAAGCAAAGTATAGATTTAATTCAACCAAACGATATTGTAATATTAAGTATCACAAACAGTCGAATATAAATCCACAGGTAGATCAAAATAAAAGGAAACAAATGTTCAACAGTTTATGACATCCAAGCTGGCGAGACTTAATGTGGATGCTAGGAGACAAGCCAGCCTATTTCGCGTAGTACCTGCACTTAACCTTTTTAAGAAAATACGTCAGTTTACACTGGTAAATACAATCAACCAACTCATTTTGAAAAGAGTTTAAGAAAATGCATTTAAGGCACAAGGCACGAATAATATTTTATAACTTTGGATAATTATTTAAATATAATACTTGTAGGGATTTACATGTTCCTTATGCGTTCAGTAGCCCGGATCGAGCCGGGTTAAAGATCAATAAACACACCACTTTATTTATGAGACACTGACAGGTGTACGCCTACACCTGAGTGCTAAGGTCGTGGCCATTTCGTAAAATGATGCCAGGGATATCCGGGACACGGTCATTAACCCCCCAAAGGCTTTAAGCAAACAAAACAATATTAAACGAGACGTCTCAATACTTTAATTATCATTTATTCAATCAAAGATTCAATGCCCCGACCAAGCGGTATTTTATATACCGTACCCCAAGCCCGTATAGGGAAAATAAGTTAAAAGTATTTACCTGAGTAAGTATAGTTCAAAATCAGCGAGTGCAAGTATCTTTTACTGGTTCTCCTAATCTGGAATGAAGGTTTATAATAACCTATTAGAATCCTAACGGGTCTTTAGTTAAGCTTACGCTTAGACCGGTTAGTTTTAAAGATACGGTTCGTACGCACGATTAAGCGAAGACCGGATAGAATGTGATTTAGACCCGACAAGTTTGAAGACTTGCTTAATATGGGTATATGATACACATTCTGAATTTTGAGATAAAACCGATAAGGTTTGACCTGTTTCGGCTAATTTATGTAAACTAGTTACATAAACCGAACCGAACGCGCATGAAGCGTAACGGGTATCCGTAAGAGTCCTAAACAGGTTTCCTAAGTTAACACGCCTTAAATAAGTTGTGATATCAGTAGGATATCACCCATGATGCCCAAAACGAATTTAATCTCTTTATAAGCCCCGCAGGGGTATTTTGGTCATTTTTAAGATTATAAAAGGGTTTAATTAGACACCTGTGATCCGGGTCTGAGTTGATCAGTAAAATAGCTTATTTTAACAGGTTATAACCTTTGGTAATAAGTCTTATATACTAAAATAGTTTTAAACCCAAACTATGCGTTAAATACGCGTATAAAGTCGTTTTAAGCGATGTACGGGTTAAAATACGATTCTGAGTTTTCTGACCAAATAAACAGGCTCAAAATACTCCATTTATTATTTAAAATCAGTAGCAATTGGATTGGCGTTAAAAGGATTTGTAAAACTCATTTTATGGCCGAAAAGGGTATTTTTGGTATTAACCGAATCGAGGCGATAAACCTAGCTTATGATCAGTTTAAAAATAATTAAAAATCTTTAAAAATCCCAAAATATTATATCACATCAGTGGGTAAAATTTTGGTGTCCAAAATTTGGTTTAGATAGGCTTTACGCTAATGACGCCGTTTAATTACTTAAAAGCACTCAAATTACGTCATTAAGCATAACTCCTTATCTAGACCTCCAACTGATGTGAAATTTTAGGTACAAGTCTAAAAATCAGTAACTAAGATTATGGCACTTTCACATTTCCAAAAATCTCGTTTTATGGTCATAAGGGCATTACGGTCAATATTTAGGCGTTTAACGGAAACATCGGACGATTAGGGATTCGAGTGGTATAAACGCAGAGGCTTATACACACATGATACTAGGTCCTAATGGAACTTTAAGGCATGTCTAAACCTATCTAAACCGGGTCAGAACTGAGGTCAATGCAAAAGTCAAACTTTTGCGTCTTTCGGTTCCGAATCGGTCTTAAACAGAAAGTTGTCGAATCAAACAAGCGTAGACAAGTTTTTATACTTATTTTCAAGTTATATGACTGATAAAACAGATTACACGCCTTTTATATTGCTAATTACGCGTTAATTCCAAAATACTAATTCTGTTGACTTTTTCGGACAACCATTGACTCGATAAACGACCTAGTTAGGATTCGAATCAGTGAGTGCCCTTTTAGGGGTTTATTACCCACATGATTACCAACTTATAACAACTTTCGATTCGACAAAACTCTGGACCTATTGTGTTTTATCGTGAAGTCAAACCGTAGTTACGACGGTTTGATTTCTAGGCTAGAAACTAAGTATAAATGAATTAGGAAGGGTTAAACATACTTACACACAACTAATGGATGAATTAGGATGCTTGTGGCCTGCTTGTATGCTCTGGAAATGCTCAGAAGTTGATGAATGATCAATGTAGTAACATGTGGGTCTTATAAACAACTTCAAACATCACGGATCATCAACAACTAAGTCTAGGGATGTTACTAAAAGACCAACATGTGTCCTATAAGCTAAAAACCAGTGTAGCAAGCCCATAGAATCGAAAACTTGCCTTTAAAGTCGGTTACAACATGCAAACAGGCACCTGTCCATCTTTTCTGCATCTGGCAGTCGCACGCGGCCCGCCTTCGGTTTTAGCAATCCTGATGCGGGCCGCCTGGGCCTCCGGATCAGGTAAACATGTTTTCCAATATTGCATTTTGGTCCTTGGTCCCCCGAAAGGTCGTTTTCCTCATTTCTTCTTGCATTTTAAGGCTTTAAGATTATTATTTAGAGGCTTCAATACTTATACCCACTTTGTCAAGTCCTCGGGTAACTTTGTGATCACCCGAAAAGCCCTAAATTTCAATGTTGACGATTCTAACCCTCACACACGAATTTTATCACAACTTGCTCATACGATAACGAAACTTCATGAAATTTTTGTGGTACATTCTAGTGAGCATAATTAATCGTTGCAAAGCTTCGGGTTTGTCAAAAGGTCACTCAGAGGTATAACTTACACTTGTTGGCACATTTAACCCCTGTAGTTTGTAATCTCTCACTTTCTTTCACAATTCGCTTCGTATGATCCATGATCTATTCGTTTAAGGTTATAAACATCATGTAGGGTTATTGCAAAGTATATTTATTCATTGTTGACACTTTGAACCCTTATATTTACACAGTTTCACTGTTTGTCAACTTTAGTCCTTCAAGAACATTATTTCACACGTTCAAACCTATGACACGTGTCAACACATTATAGGACGTAAATTTTCGGGGTGTTACATCCTCACCCCCTTAAAAGAAATCTCGACCCGAGATTTACTGAAACAAGTAAGGGTACTTTTCTTTCATCGTGGATTCAACCTCCCACGTGAATTCGGGACCTCTACGGGCATCCCATTTGACCTTTACAAAAGGTATATGCTTCCTTCGAAGCTTCCTTACCTGTCGATCTTCGATCGATAAAGGTTTTTCCACAAATTTCAAGCTCTCATCGATATGCACATCTGTATAAGGTATAACCACTGATTCGTCAGCGAAACACTTCTTCAGATTGCAGATGTGGAACACATT
Source organism: Helianthus tuberosus (assembly GCA_030545235.1). Taxonomy (NCBI): domain Eukaryota; kingdom Viridiplantae; phylum Streptophyta; class Magnoliopsida; order Asterales; family Asteraceae; genus Helianthus; species Helianthus tuberosus. The sequence continues at coordinate 124,639,600 of CM060351.1, read as the reverse complement.
GTGTATACTACTGAGCTCTTCAGGTAATTTTAACTTGTAGGCAACTGACCCGACACGTTCGATAACCTCGAAAGGTCCTATGTATCTCGGGCTTAGCTTACCTTTCTTTCCAAATCGCATCACTCCCTTCCAGGGTGACACTTTAAGTAGGACTTTTTCACCTACTTCGAAGTGAAAATCCTTACGATTTGGATCAGCGTAAATCTTCTGCCTATTCCGGGCAGCTTGGAGATTGTTACGAATCTGGACAATCTTGTCCGTCGTTTCGAACACTATCTCTGGTCCTGATAACTGGACTTCTCCAATTTCCGCCCAACAAACAGGCGATCTACACTTTCTACCGTATAATGCCTCAAAAGGCGCAGCCTTTATGCTGGTATGGTAGCTATTGTTGTAGGAGAATTCGATCAATGGCAAGTTCTTATCCCCGCTACCTCCCAAATCAATCGCACATGCACGTAGCATGTCTTCCAACGTTTGAATAGTACGCTCACTCTGACCGTCAGTCTGAGGATGATAAGCCGTACTAAAATTCAAACGTGTGCCCAAAGATTGTTGGAAACTCTTCCAAAAATGAGACGTGTACCTAGTATCCCGGTCAGAGATAATAGCTACAGGTATGCCGTGTAGGGCTACAATCTTATCAACGTATAACTGGGCTAACATGTCGGAGCTGTAAGTCTCCTTGATGGGTAGAAAATGAGCTGACTTAGTCAGTCTGTCAACTATAACCCATATTGTATCATTGCCTTTCCTTGTCTTGGGTAACTTGGTAATAAAATCCATAGTTACCATTTCCCACTTCCAAGTAGGAAGTTTAGGCTGTTGTAGCAAACCTGACGGTTTTTGATGTTCTGCCTTGACATGCGTACACGTCAAGCATTTAGCTACATAGGTAGCTACAGACTTCTTCAAGCCTATCCACCAATAGTTTGCCCTTAGATCCTGGTACATTTTATAAGCTCCAGGATGAACAGAATATTTTGAGCTGTGGGCTTCCTGGAGGATAACATCTCGGAGTCCTCCATAAATTGGAACCCATATCCGTCCATTCAATCTAAGAATTCCATCCTTACTAAGAGATAACTGTTCTTCAGTTACTCCCAGCTTTTCATTAGGATAGTTAGCTTCCAACACAGCTTCCTTCTGTGCAGCTAACAACCTTTCTATCAAATTGTTCTTTATTTCCATGCGCTTGGCATTGATTCGGATGGGTTTCACTTTCTCTTTCCGACTCAAGGCATCGGCGACTACATTCGCCTTGCCGGGATGGTATCTTATTTCACAATCGTAATCATTAAGAGTTTCCATCCAACGACGTTGCCTCATGTTCAAGTCCTTCTGGTTGAACAGATGTTGAAGGCTCTTGTGATCAGAATAGATCACACATTTGATTCCATATAAGTAGTGCCTCCATAGTTTTAGTGCGAATACAACGGCACCCAACTCCAAGTCGTGGGTGGTGTAATTCTTTTCGTGCACCTTTAACTGACGTGAAGCATAGGCAATGACTTTGCCTTTCTGCATAAGCACACATCCCATCCCGGTGTGTGATGCATCACAATAAACTACAAACTCCTCTATTCCATCAGGCAATGTCAGTACTGGAGCATTGCTCAACTTTTGTTTCAGAATATCGAAGGATTCCTGCTGCTTAGGACCCCAGTCAAACTTAATCTTCTTACGTGTCAGCGAAGTCAGGGGTGCAGCAATCCTTGAGAAGTTTTCAATGAATCGCCTATAGTATCCTGCCAAACCTAGGAAGCTACGAATTTCTGTAGGCGTCTTTGGCTCATGCCAATTCATGACAGATTCAACTTTAGCGGAATCTACTTAGATACCACGCTCACTAACAACATGTCCAAGAAATTGGACTGCTCGAAGCCAGAATTCACACTTTGAGAACTTGGCATAGAGCTTCTCTTTATGAAGTAGTTCCAGTATGCAGTGAAGATGCTTCTCATGGTCAGCTTGGTTCTTTGAGTAGATGAGAATGTCGTCGATGAAGACGATGACGAATTTGTCTAAGTGCGGCTTGCAAACGCAATTCATGAGATCCATGAACGCGGCTGGTGCATTAGTGAGCCCAAAAGGCATCACTAGGAACTCGTAATTACCATAACGAGTCCTAAATGCTGTTTTGTGCACATCTTCATCTCTAACCTTCAATTGATGATAGCCTGACCTCAAGTCAATCTTTGAGAAGAAACTTGCCCCTTGGAGTTGATCGAACAGATCGTCGATTCTAGGCAAAGGATACCTATTCTTGATAGTAACCTTATTAAGCTCACGGTAGTCGATGCACAGTCGCATCGATCCATCCTTCTTCTTGACAAATAAAACTGGTGCTCCCCAAGGAGACGAACTAGGTTTGATGAAACCTTTGGCTAGTAAATCATCTAGCTGCGTCCTCAATTCCTTCATCTCTGTTGGTGCCAACCTATAAGGTGCCCTTGCAACTGGTGCTGATCCAGGAATAATGTCAATTCTGAATTCCACTTGCCTATCTGGTGGCAAACCAGGTAGTTCTTCTGGAAATACTTCGGGGTATTCAGAAATGACTGGGATATCTCCAATCTTGGGTTTCGGCTCATCAATAATCACCTGTGCCATGTAGATGACACAACCCTTCTTCAAACACTTTGAGTCTTTGAGTATAGACATTTTCTCGGGCAGCCCATACTGGGTATCTCCCTGGATAGTAAGTGATTCACCAGACGAAGTCTTGATCCTCACTTGCTTCTTATTGCAAATAATCTGGGCCTGGTTTTGAGATAACCAATCCATACCCAAAACTATGTCGAATCCAGCTAGTTTTAAAGGAAGTAGGGACAAAGGAAAAGAGTGATTCTTAATGGATATGAAACATCCATCTAATAAGGTTGAAGCGGTTTCTAAAGTGCCATCTGCTAGTTCTACCTCATACTTCACACTTAAAGTTCTAACAGGTAGTTTCAACAATTCACAAAACTTATTATCTACAAACGACTTATCAGCGCCTGAATCAAATAACACTCTCGCATAAACATCATTTACGAGAAAGGTACCTGTTATTACGTTGTCGTCCTTGACGGCTTCCTTAGCATCCATTCTGAAGACCCTAGCATTGGTCTTCTTAGCCTCTTCCGGCTTCTTGGCATATTTTGGGCAATTGCTCCTGATGTGCCCCTTTTCATTGCAACCATAGCAGGTCGCATCCTTTATCTTCTTGCAATCCAAGGTTTTGTGTTCCCTGGATTTGCATAACCCACATGCAAAAGGTTTCGATTGTGATTGTGAGTTGGATTCAAACCTGCACTTCCCAAAGTGCTGTCTCTTGCAGGTTTTACATCTGGGTTTTTCACCCGACTGTTGACCATCCTTCTTAAAACCTGACCCCTTCTTTTGGTCATTGTTTCCCTTCTGCTTCTTGTCTGATCGTCGTGAGTTGTCATCCTCACGCTTCCTCTTTTCGGTATCATTTTTCCTTTGTGACCTCAGCCTGACAGCATCTGAGGTCAGAGATAACGATATGTCCGTTACTGACTGAAAAGTGGTTGGTCTGGAGGCCTTTACACTTGCTTTGATCTCCGGTTCCAAACCCCCGATAAAACGAGCTATACGTTTAGGTTCCGGAGTTACTAAGTAAGGGACCAACCTTGACAAAGTATTGAAAGTGGTAAGGTAGGCCTGACAGTCCAGGTTTTTCATGACCAGCGCCAGGAAATCAGATTCAATTCTCTCAACCTCATGTTGAGGGCAGAAATTTTCCTTGATTAGTGCCATGAACTGTTCCCAGGTCATGTTGTATAACGGGACTTTCCCTGTGGCTTGGACCAAAGATCTCCACCAGGCTAAGGCTTCTCCTTTGAAAGACTGCGAGACAAACTTCACAATATCCCTATTATGGCAACCACTAATATCCACCACAGTATCCATTTCATCCATCCACGTCATGCAATCAACAGCTCCTTTTTCCCCATTGAAGTCCCTGGGTTTGCACGACACGAAGTATTTATAGGTGCAACCCCTATTACGAGGTTCTTGGTTCTGTACGACTCTTTGGGATGGATTACTCCTTTGATTCGAGGAGTGGTGAGAATTACTGTTGTGGGCAGTGTGGGTCCTGGAGGGTGTCCTTGTGTGTGATGCGGATCGGGTCCTCGTATGGGTACCACTTGATCCATGGTGCTGTCTATCCATAGCTCTATTAACCGCATTATCTATCATAGCTTGTAACTCTGCACCTGCTACGTTTACACGGGCATTATCATTCACTATCCCTGGGTGACTGTTGACCTCGTTTGAGTCTGCCATGTATCTTGAACTGTAACATATCGACAATAACTTATTGGTGAGTTTATTATAGAATTGTCTTTTATGGCAAATTTTTTTTTTTTTTTTTTTTACCGTGGTAACATAGACCATATATGGTTAATTTATTACTCACATAAATTTAGGATTTCTAATATAATTTATCCTAATTATAAAACAATAACAGTTTTATTAGCACATAAGGCCTAGTCACAGGGACAATTTAGATTATAAGCTATGATTTCAAAGAATCAAAGTATGAAGGTTTGAACAAAGTTCATTACCCTTATCAGACAGGGTCACCGACTAATACTGTCTTTTGTCTCATATAAAAAAAACGAGAAGGGCCCGGAGGCACTCCATTACCAATTGATGGTAAAAAGAATTTATCATATTTATTAATGATTTAACCCACGATTCAGAGATCATTAAGTTGGGTTTAGAATCTTTGAAAATCCATATATAATAATAACACGTGTGTTTCTAACGAATCATATCTGCCAGGAGTGTTAACATGTTTTCAGATGTTAACAAGGATTTGAAACTTTTTAACGAGTTTTACCATCTGGGCCAGGTCTTAAAATGACATGCAGGCTAGGTTATACTTTTAAGATCCTTAACAAAAATAACATAGGCAGATATATTTTTAAAAGGAATGATTCTGATTTATTTCTTTCATATATAATTTAATTATGTATAACATAGAAATGATGAAATTTATAAACTTACATTCCATTAAAACTAAAAGTAGTACATTTTGCCCTAAACGGGACTTTTCACAGAAACAGATGCCCAAGCAGGAGCTATACATATAATACATGTCCTCACAGGACGGTCTACAAAAGTAAATGTCCACGCAGGGACTACTAGAGACAAGTCCACGTAGGGACTAAGTACAAAGATAGATGTCCACGCAGGGACTACATACACACATAAATAAATGTCCACGTAGGGACTTGATTTAAACAAGGAAATACAATAATACATATTGGGATTTAACGATCCCGTTTCTTCTTTCCCTTCAGCAAATTTGCCAAACCACTCATAAATCCCTCATTCTTCCTACGTTCCTTCTGGAAGTCTCGCTCCACTTTGGCCAGTCTTCGACGGAGTTCCTCCTGCTCAGGAGGAGGAGCCCGTGGTGGCTGGTACTGTGGTGGCGGCTGAACAGGTGCTTGATACCCCCGAGCTGGGTATCCCATTCCCCAAGGGGGTCCATATGGTCCCTCAGGATTATTATGGGCAAGGTAGCTTGATGCCACGTTGTAAGGATCATCAGCATAGTTATAGCCATGGTATGCTGGTGGTCCATATGGGTTGTAAGCTGCCAGAGCAGTATAAGCAGGGATTGGGTGGCCAAAACCCGGTGATGGCGGTACTATAGGCGCCGAATTCACCTCCGAAACTGGAACAGAAGGTCCACCCATCTGTGGGACTTCATGAGTAGGCGGGTAATGGCTGCCGCTAGAGTGTTGAGGGGTGTTGAGACGAAAATCAACTTCTCTTGCTGAGATCCGTGCGCCAGTCCTCCTACGTCTTGGTGGCTCTGGAGGCTCTAGATGCACTGTCGGCGGTGGAGGCGGTGGCGTAACTGCCTCATTACGTGGATCCCCAGAGGGATTTTGCTGCTGCAGTGGTGGCTGCTGGTGAGGTGATGAGTGTTCAGATGGTGTATAGTACCACTCACACCGTTCGAACCGTGCCATGTGACTATCCGGACCCTGGTATGGTGTTCCGTGAAAAGACGAACCGTCTGAGATCACGAAAGGATGGTTCAAGGATCCGGTTGAAGCCTCGACGGGATCTGTGTCCTCGTCCATATCTTGATCACCAGAAAAGTGATCTTCCGGTCCTAGTGGGTTAAAGCCCACTTGTTCTGGTAGGTACTCTGCTGGGTTAAACTGACCCTGAAAAACAGGAGTAGGGTCGCCAAAGAAATGTTGCGGGTTGTGGGGTTCGTTCTCTGACTGAGGCCCATAAGAGTCATGATATGGAGGTGTTGAGGCGTGCGAAAAAGATCGTCTGGCAGACTCTTCATATGTCCTCCATAGCTCCCTCGTTTCGTCATTCCTTGTAGAAGTAGAAGAAGTTCGTCGATATGAAGGCCCTGCCTCATGGTCGTTAGGGGCGCTAGCTGGCTCCTTTCCTCGACCACCTCGTCTAAATCTTGGCGGCATTATTGTACCTGTTAAAATACACAAGGTAATAACAAGGAAAAATATAAAGGACAAAATTTAAATAAAAATTGAACAATTTGGATTATTCCTAAGTTCTTTGTCTAGACTCGAAGATTTTGGAACGTGCAATTGTGTAACTGAGATTAAACACAAAAGGCTAGTGTTTAATTCACTCAGAGTTGGCTCTGATACCAACCTGTCACACCCCGAATTTCCACGTGTTACCGGTGGGCCCGGTAGGGGAGTATCGTGACGTGGTTGGCAACATAATAGTCAAACAACACAATATTTAAATGCACAGCGGAAGCAAAGTATAGATTTAATTCAACCAAACGATATTGTAATATTAAGTATCACAAACAGTCGAATATAAATCCACAGGTAGATCAAAATAAAAGGAAACAAATGTTCAACAGTTTATGACATCCAAGCTGGCGAGACTTAATGTGGATGCTAGGAGACAAGCCAGCCTATTTCGCGTAGTACCTGCACTTAACCTTTTTAAGAAAATACATCAGTTTACACTGGTAAATACAATCAACCGACTCATTTTGAAAAGAGTTTAAGAAAATGCATTTAAGGCACAAGGCACGAATAATATTTTATAACTTGGGATAATTATTTAAATATAATACTTGTAGGGATTTACATGTTCCTTATGCGTTCAGTAGCCCGGATCGAGCCTGGTTAAAGATCAATAAACACACCACTTTATTTATGAGACACTGACAGGTGTACGCCTACACCTGAGTGCTAAGGTCGTGGCCATTTCGTAAAATGATGCCAGGGATATCCGGGACACGGTCATTAACCCCCCAAAGGCTTTAAGCAAACAAAACAATATTAAACGAGACGTCTCAATACTTTAATTATCATTTATTCAATCAAAGATTCAATGCCCCGACCAAGCGGTATTTTATATACCGTACCCCAAGCCCGTATAGGGAAAATAAGTTAAAAGTATTTACCTGAGTAAGTATAGTTCAAAATCAGCGAGTGCAAGTATCTTTTACTGGTTCTCCTAATCTGGAACGAAGGTTTATAATAACCTATTAGAATCCTAACGGGTCTTTAGTTAAGCTTACGCTTAGACCGGTTAGTTTTAAAGATACGGTTCGTACGCACGATTAAGCGAAGACCGGATAGAATGTGATTTAGACCCGACAAGTTTGAAGACTTGCTTAATATGGGTATATGATACACATTCTGGATTTTGAGATAAAACCGATAAGGTTTGACCCGTTTCGGCTAATTTATGTAAACTAGTTACATAAACCGAACCGAACGTGCATGAAGCGTATCGGGTATCTGTAAGAGTCCTAAACAGGTTTCCTAAGTTAACACGCCTTAAATAAGTTGTGATATCAGTAGGATATCACCCATGATGCCCAAAACGAATTTAATCTCTTTATAAGCCCCGCAGGGGCATTTTGGTCATTTTAAAGATTATAAAAGGGTTTAATTAGACACCTGTGATCCGGGTCTGAGTTGATCAGTAAAATAGCTTATTTTAACAGGTTATAACCTTTGGTAATAAGTCTTATATACTAAAATAGTTTTAAACCCAAACTATGCGTTAAATACGCGTATAAAGTCGTTTTAAGCGATGTACGGGTTAAAATACGATTCTGAGTTTTCTGACCAAATAAACAGGCTCAAAATACTCCATTTATTATTTAAAATCAGTAGCAATTGGATTGGCGTTAAAAGGATTTGTAAAACTCATTTTATGGCCGAAAAGGGTATTTTTGGTATTAACCGAATCGAGGCGATAAACCTAGCTTATGATCAGTTTAAAAATAATTAAAAATCTTTAAAAATCCCAAAATATTATATCACATCAGTGGGTAAAATTTTGGTGTCCAAAATTTGGTTTAGATAGGCTTTACGCTAATGACGCCGTTTAATTACTTAAAAGCACTCAAATTACGTCATTAAGCATAACTCCTTATCTAGACCTCCAACTGATGTGAAATTTTAGGTACAAGTCTAAAAATCAGTAACTAAGATTATGGCACTTTCACATTTCCAAAAATCTCGTTTTATGGTCATAAGGGCATTACGGTCAATATTTAGGCGTTTAACGGAAACATCGGACGATTAGGGATTCGAGTGGTATAAACGCAGAGGCTTATACACACATGATACTAGGTCCTAATGGAACTTTAAGGCATGTCTAAACCTATCTAAACCGGGTCAGAACTGAGGTCAATGCAAAAGTCAAACTTTTGCGTCTTTCGGTTCCGAATCGGTCTTAAACAGAAAGTTGTCGAATCAAACAAGCGTAGACAAGTTTTTATACTTATTTTCAAGTTATATGACTGATAAAACAGATTACACGCCTTTTATATTGCTAATTACGCGTTAATTCCAAAATACTAATTCTGTTGACTTTTTCGGACAACCATTGACTCGATAAACGACCTAGTTAGGATTCGAATCAGTGAGTGCCCTTTTAGGGGTTTATTACCCACATGATTACCAACTTATAACAACTTTCGATTCGACAAAACTCTGGACCTATTGTGTTTTATCGTGAAGTCAAACCGTAGTTACGACGGTTTGATTTCTAGGCTAGAAACTAAGTATAAATGAATTAGGAAGGGTTAAACATACTTACACACAACTAATGGATGAATTAGGATGCTTGTGGCCTGCTTGTATGCTCTGGAAATGCTCAGAAGTTGATGAATGATCAATGTAGTAACATGTGGGTCTTATAAACAACTTCAAACATCACGGATCATCAACAACTAAGTCTAGGGATGTTACTAAAAGACCAACATGTGTCCTATAAGCTAAAAACCAGTGTAGCAAGCCCATAGAATCGAAAACTTGCCTTTAAAGTCGGTTACAACATGCAAACAGGCACCTGTCCATCTTTTCTGCATCTGGCAGTCGCACGCGGCCCGCCTTCGGTTTTAGCAATCCTGATGCGGGCCGCCTGGGCCTCCGGATCAGGTAAACATGTTTTCCAATATTGCATTTTGGTCCTTGGTCCCCCGAAAGGTCGTTTTCTCATTTCTTCTTGCATTTTAAGGCTTTAAGATTATTATTTAGAGGCTTCAATACTTATACCCACTTTGTCAAGTCCTCGGGTAACTTTGTGATCACCCGAAAAGCCCTAAATTTCAATGTTGACGATTCTAACCCTCACACACGAATTTTATCACAACTTGCTCATACGATAACGAAACTTCATGAAATTTTTGTGGTACATTCTAGTGAGCATAATTAATCGTTGCAAAGCTTCGGGTTTGTCAAAAGGTCACTCAGAGGTATAACTTACACTTGTTGGCACATTTAACCCCTGTAGTTTGTAATCTCTCACTTTCTTTCACAATTCGCTTCGTATGATCCATGATCTATTCGTTTAAGGTTATAAACATCATGTAGGGTTATTGCAAAGTATATTTATTCATTGTTGACACTTTGAACCCTTATATTTACACAGTTTCACTGTTTGTCAACTTTAGTCCTTCAAGAACATTATTTCACACGTTCAAACCTATGACACGTGTCAACACATTATAGGACGTAAATTTTCGGGGTGTTACACTGGACACGGCCACGTGTCGGCTGGACACGGCCCTGTGTGCAGACGAGATTCTGACACTTTTTGTTCGTATTCTGACCGAAAGTCAGACGAGAATCTTTTGCTGGACACGGGGGCGTGCTGACCTGGACACGGCCCCGTGCCTAGAAGCTGTTTATGAAGTTTTGTCTATTTTTAAGGAATTTATCTGGATCGGGTGGTTCCTTACTGGACGGAACAACACCGAAGTGCCTGAGATACCTTAGTTGCCCTAGTTTTAGACGAGAACGCAAGAGGTTATCGAAAAGGGTGATTCCTATGCTAAATGTAGGTGGACAAGTCCAACCCTTATCCGGGCTCTCGTTAAAGAAGGTGTATGTCGAATCGCTCAGGTCTATGTATGCATCGACGGAAGTCGATGCGGAGTCCTTCACGGCACAATCGACACAGGGACGACTATCGCTCAAGTCTTCGCAAGAGTTAGAGGTGATTTCGGGAGCGACGATGTTATTTTTATCCAAATGCGATCTCAATAATTCTTCTTGGGCGTTGTTTTGAGATGAATTAGTTAAGTCCATCTCAAGCTCTTTTATCTAATTAAGAATTAGATCTTCCATTGAAATCATTCTTCAAGAATCATTTCATTTAAAATATATGATTGAGAGCATTCTAGGGAGAGATAGGGATTATTTTTACTCTCGCCCCTCTTAAGGCTACATGAAAACAATGGGTCTATATAGTGGGGAGTGTAATTTAAAAAATAACATTTTAAATCTTTGTGAGTTCCGCCACATATTTGACACCACGTACCATAAGAGGAGCGGAAGTAAAAAAAACCAGTATCACTCATGTTTGTGTCAGAAATTACCAACCATCGGGATCTTACGGTTCTGTTTTCAGTATCTGATACCTTGGGCACGGGGCGTGTTTATTGGGCACGGCCCCGTGTTCAGATACTGTTTGACTTAAAACAGGATTGCCATTACCAAAGATTGGGCACGGGGCGTGTTCAGCGGGCACGACCCGTGCTGAGCTCTGCAGAAGCTGAAAATTCTAGAAAAATCCTAAAAAAATTAGAAAAATAAGAAAAACGATTAGGCCGTTGATTCCTAACTTTCTTAAAATCCATGTGTCCCCGGCAACGGCGCCAAAAACTTGATGCGTGTCGAGTGTGATATGTTTTTTATGTATATTTTTAGCCCTTTTTAACACTTTAGTCAAGTTTTAAATTTATAAAACACGATATTCTACTAACACTAAACACACATATGGGCAACTGCACCCTTCTTGAGCGTAGTATAGTGTTGGTAAGATACCGAGGTCGTCCAAGGACACAAGAGCTTTTAATACCGGTTTATTCTCAACGTCTAATCAAATCAAAAATTTAGAAAAAGGTTTTAAACATGAAAATAAAAACTAAAAAATGCTGAAAATAAAAATAAAAATAAAAACAGATAGACAAGATAAATCACTTGGATCTGACTCGCCTTTAGTGTAACCTTTGATGTTTTCAGCACTTTTTCAATTTTTAAGAGATTATCTTAGTTATAGTAGTAGGCCCCTCTTTTGAAGGTGGCGTTACCCTCAACCCAGTAGTTTGAGTCAGCAAGGATACAATCCTAAAGGGTTGGATTATTGAAAGATAATTAATTAAGTTATTAATGTGTAATATGGTAGGCCCCTCTTTTGAAGGTGACGTTACCCTCGGCTAAGTGGTTTGAGTCAGCAGGGATACAATCCCAAGTAGCCGGGTTAATGTATTAATAGTAGTTTACATATGAGGGGATCAACCCATTCGCACCCCCGCCATCCAATACCAGTGGGTATTGAAGGAGGTCCTAGTAAGCTTGACCCAGGTCCTTGCAGGATCTATACACTGAACAAGGCAAGAACCTTACCAAACCATTCCCTTAACCCCCGACCAGGTAGCCAACATATCTCTATATAGACCGTAGAGATATGAATGGTGTAAATATTTTATTTTATATAGACAATAAAATAACGTCAAGACACCACGGACAAATGATAAGGAAGTTTCACCTTCAACATAAGAAACTAGTTTTTAAAGTCATTAATAAAAAACCAAATAAAAAGTGAGAAAAGATAAAAAAAACAAAAGTATTACACTAAATGCTTATCTTCACCAAGTGATGTAAGAGACTTAGGCAAACATGGCCTTTGATTGTCAAGAACTCTTACTATCAATCTTGGATTCCGAGACTACTACACACACTCTATGATGGATGATGGACGATGGTGGTGGATGTGGGTGTTGTGATGGTGGAGTGTGGGTGAAGTGGGAGAGAGGTAGTTTGCCAAGGGATGCTTTTGAAGTGAACCAAGCACCTCTATTTATAGCCTGCACAGAAGCCCGGACACGGCCCCGTGTCCATCCACTTTCTCTTTCTTCATTAAATGCAGTTTGTCTGCATTCGTTGACCACGCCCCCCGTGTCCGCTAGGCACGGCCCCATGTGCAGAAGCGTATCTGTACTATTAAGATTTGCTTGGATTCTACGAATCTTAGCATTAACCTCGGCCGTGTTGAGCTGGGCACGCCCCCGTGTTGGGAAATAGAAGCTTCTACAACTTTGTCTTTTCTGCAGACACTTGGGCACGCCCCCATGTCCACTGGGCACGGGGCGTGTTCAGCCTTCTGATCTCTTGTTTTTGCTTGGGAAGATGCTGTCGGTGGGTCGGGCATGCCATGTTTATTCCTTTTCTTGTATTTATGTTAGATTTAGCTGTATTTTTGCTTCTTTTGTCCATTTACGCTCATTTGATCCTGAAAATACAAAAGGAAGACAAAAGCACACTTTTTCCAACATTAGTACTAAAAAGGGTTAGTTTTATATCTCATTTGATGTAATTTATATGTTACATTTTACACATATCAAAAACACATTTGCCTCATTTAAAAAGACCATTTTTTGAGCTTCCTCACCACAGACACATAGTAGCAAGGTGGGTTCATCTTCTGTCTCTCTTGTTAAATGTACTTCCGGATCTTGCTTCTCCTCATTATTGCATTTGGAGGCGTAATGACCATATTGGTTACATTCAAAACATTTAACGTGACTCTTGTCACGGACTTTGCGATAGAAATTATTCCCTTCGTGATAATTCTAGGCTACATTTCGACCACCCCGGCCTCTACCGGAACCACGACCACCTCGTGACCCGCTTCTACCACCTCCGTCACCGTTCCAACCCCGGCCTCGACTTCCTCCTGGTATGCCTTTAAACATCCTATAGCCTCTTCAAATGGTCCTCATATGCGTTGTCTCAATCTCAGTCGGTCCCTCATATGCCTTGTCTCAATCTCATCAAGGTTTCAACGTCCGAGTATTTCTCCATTGGCGTCGACTTACTAACCAACTCCTTATCTAAAAGTGTTGCACCAACACTACTATATTTCTAGATCAATCCCAGGGAGTTTTCCCGCATACTCATCGATGGACTCACCGCCCTTCACCTGGAGTGACTCGAACTCACTCCCAGAGAGCCTTTGGGACCCGATCAGCCCCTATATGCCTTGTCTTCGACGAAACCCAAACCTCCCATGCCGTCTTCTTCTTCGCAACTTTTAACAAGATCTCTTTCGATATGGCCTGAAAAATGAAAGCACGCATCATCCTACTTTTCTTTTCATCAGCAACCACACCGGTTGGGGGGTTCAATGGACTCCCATAAACCTTGAGCATCCATCAGAGCTTCCATTTTTATAGCCCAAGTAGTATAGTTTGTGGAAGTTAGAAGAGGGCATTGAAAAGGTAAAGGGTTTTCTTTGGGGGGGGGGGGGGGGGGGGGGGGGGGGGGTTAGAAGTAGTAGCAACTGCAGACATGGTTTCAAACTTCATAATTTTGGGCATACAATACGGATTAGAACATGCTCTAAGACCTGGTATCAGAGGTGGTTTAATAGAAGAACGGGAATGAAAAATGATAACTAATCGGCACACTTTATTGATCTTTTAACTGGAAGTACATGCAGAATTGAACGGTAAATAAGATGATTATTTTTGACAAATGGGATGATCATAATTAACCTAGTGGTGCTGCATTACATAGTCAAAAATAAAACTAAGTGTGTGACATTAATGGATCTTCATTTACCAACATAAACATGAACGTTGGTCCTTTTTTCTTGGTCAACTCTGACTTCTTCAAGATGCCACATCATGCAACAGACTTTATGTCATAATTTAAGCTAGCAGAAAAGAAAGATGAAATCTATGTCATTTAAGGAACAAATTGAAGTGGGACTAGGGTTGACAGTGGCATAGGACAAAAGCTCTGAATCATGCTCGAATATCTCCATTTCATCCGGACTCAATGTAACTATGGCTTCGACACCACCACCCTTCAACGTGTCATTCAACGCCACTTTCCGGACGACTCTAGCATTCATAACATAAAACCATATTGGTTTTCCCCACCCAAAATCCAACTCATACATTCCACTATTTAAAAAGCTTGTAGCCACTAAGCGGTCTTCTTCGGCAGTTGCATCCATCAGTTGGTTTAATCTCCCCAATATCTCATTAAATGTCTCACGCCCCTTTATCCCTTTCTTGGACTCGATGTGATCAGAATTTATTTTTGTTATTGCTTCTCTTAAATCACCCATCATGGTTGGCAAATCAAGGTGGCCACCGGGAAAGCAGATTGCACAAACTACATCAATAAGGTTTCCAATGGATTCCTTAGGCAAAGGAGGTGATGCCCTTTGTCGGAGATTCACTGCTGACAATAAAGCATGAGGTGATTGTGGACCAAAATTTCTTACTTTTGATGCCGCTTTGGCAGCAGCCTTCCAAATTACAGCAGTTGTGGCCTCCACACGAGTTGGTGGATGTGTTAAGCTAGTGCTGGCAACTGGTTGTGCCTTGAGTATACCCAAAGTCGTAGAATCGAACACAAATCGTTTCGTACTAAGCGATTTGGTGGTCAATAACTTGGAAGACACCGAGTATTCTAACAAAGGATTGTTAGGAAAGATCTCAGAAGCAACAAAACTTGGTGAAACAAATTCTTCTGAGCCTCTAAAAGCTGCTGCCCATGCTTTCATAAACACATAATATGTTTGTGCGTCAACGATCTTGTGTGATGTGTTCGTGGAAAGCCCAATCCCACCACATTTGAAAATGTTCACCTAGCATACAAGGTCAACTTGTTTATCAAAGACTTAAATTTTCTAACATATATAACAAAATGATGCGATTAAAATTTAATTACCTGAATGCCCATAACATAATTTCCTATGGAAGATTCTGTGATGCCAGGTGTTTTGGGCATCAACCCTTTCACTTTTTCATCATCTGGATGACGTAGAAAATCTTGGAGTGTCTGGTTGACTCGAGCCTCCGTATAATAGATTCCTTCATCGTTACATACAATTTGCAAGTTGTCCTTGAGTCTTCCAGCAAGAGGATAGAATCTTGTTAGAATCTCAGATAAAGATTCTTTCAAACGTTTTGATCTTTTGGCTACATCCGTAACATTTACCTTGTTCGTATTAGGAAAAAATAAGATCCAAGGGGAGTACACATCGTACATACATTGGTCTATAATTGAGAGATTAAAGGTTCTCAGATGATGAGGGGTTGGAGAAAATGGTTTGATAGTTTCTGTTGAAAAGATTTCAAGATCTACATCCAACCTACAAACATAGTAACAAACCACAATCTATGCATTAGATACATGTTTAAATTTTTTTTTTATGAAATTTCAACATTTCATTCCAATCATCAGGGCAAATTACATAAGGATAGCATGTAGACGAGCAACAAACTGCGCCGCCATCCCTTTCTGAATAGAAAACCCTAATCTAATAAAAACAAAGTCTCGCCCCTGAGGGGTCGAATTCATTTTTAGACGATAAAATGATCGAGGTTGCCATTGCTAACCTGTGTGAGGATTCGGTATCATTTAAAGATTTCGAGGTGCTATAATAGTGACCAGAATATACGGATAAAGATGGCCAACGAGAACCACCATGAAGATGATATCGTTGAGCATTAAGGAAATGTTGGGTTATTTTGTGGGCTGAGAAAAAACCACTTCATTATCGATTGAAAATGATAAACTCCACAGCACCCTATTCTATTTAAAGGATGACCCAAGCTGTTGTTATTTGACTTCTATATAAAGAATTATTATGTTTTTGCATTATGCCTTTCTTTAGCGTCGATGATGATCGATGTGGACCTGGAGCATTGTCAATAAGACAACAAAGCTTGTCCCCATCGTCAAGGATTTTTTTTTTTTTTTGCATCTTCTAATGCCTAGCAATATAGATGCAATTGACTTTGTCTTAACTTGTTATGACTAGAATTGTGATATCGTTATTCATCGTATTTATTAAAATAAACTTGCAATCGAATTTTGTGTAACCAGATAGACATAATTATATAAATGATTCTTGTATTTGTTATATATCACAGGGAACAACTTTAAAATTTGTATTGTTTTCTTTTCAATTCGAACACCAACGTATTTAAAATTTGTAATGTTTTTCTTTTAAATTCGAACAACAACGTATATCTATTGTTTGTTTTCTAATGAGTAATGATCATATTTTTATTATTTTTATGATAACGTATTTTATTATGTTCCTCAGGCTGACACATTCCTAATGGCGACAGAACCGAAAATTCTAATGTTCGGGTGTCAAAATCTAAACATGGAAAAATGGATGCCACTGAAAAAAAATCTTAGGACCGCCACTACTTGTGACGAGGCATTATCCTTTTTAAATGTGCAACTCGTATGCATGAATTAAAATTAATTTTAATATTAATAATATTAATATAACCAATAATATATATAGGGGATTGATAATAAGAAAACTAGTTTATATAAGAAAACCAAAAAAACTATCTAAAAACCTAAACCCGCCACCCCCACCCCCAAAAACCTAAACCCAACCCCCACCCCCCAAAAACCTAAATTCACTATCCCACCTAAAAACTAAACTAAACTCAAAAGCTAATTTTAAGCATGTAATACAAATGTGTAGTACACATATAATGCACATGTGCAGTACTTTTTTTTAAATTTTTTTATATATACAAAATAGCGATTTTTAATAAATAAATTGTAAAAAAAATTGGTATGTTTTTAGGCGTTTTATAGGGTATATATATATATAGGGGAACGCTAAAATGAGAACCACCTCCAGTTGTAAGAACCGTGAGAACTTTTTGATCCGGGGCGAGTTGGACCAAAATTGTTTTTCATAAACGTAGATGCTTGTATTATAAACACATTTGTAAAAAAAATTCAAAAAAAAAAATGTCGTGTGTGTAGTTTTGAACACCACAAGTTTGTGTTTACGGGTACCGTAAATTTTAAATAAAATTTACAGGTCCCGTAAACGCAAACTTTGGGTGCTCAAAACTACACACCCGACATTTTTTTTTTATTTTTTTTTACAAATGTGTTTATAATACATGCATCTACGTTTATGAAAAAAAATTTGGTCCACCTCGCCCCGTACGGTGTAGTTCTCACGGTTTCTTACAACTGGAGGTGCTTCTCATTTTAGCGGTCCCCTATATATATATATAGTGTATGTGAGGTTCATTGGGGAACATTAGAAAAGTGGGGAACAGTAGGGAACCGACTCAAACGAACTCCGATTGGACTCATTCCAACGGCATTGGAACCGGCTCGTCGAACCCTAACTAGGATCTCTTAACCCTAAACCCTAAATATATTAGGGTTTGGCTTTTAGGGTTTAGCTTTAGGGTTTAGGGTTTAACTTTAGGGTTTAGGGTTTAGCTTTAAGTTTAGCCTTAAGGGTTTAGCTTTTAGAGTTTATAGTTTAGATTTTACGGTTTAGCTTAGGTTTTAGCCTTATTTTTTAGCTTTAGGGTTTAGAGTTTAGGAGTTAGGATTTAGGGCTTAGGGTTAAGAGATTCTAGTTAGGGTTCGACGAGCCGGTTCCACCGCCACCGGAATGAGTCCAATCGGAGTTCATTTGAGTCGGTTCCCCGCTGTTCCCCACTTTTTTAGTGTTCGCCAACGAACCTTCCCCTTGAACCTGATGCGTGTGAAGTGTCGTATAGTTTTTAATGTATATTTTAAGTCTTTTAACACTTTTTAGCCAAGTTTTAAATTTATAAAACACAATATTTACTAACACTAAACACACATACGGGCAAATGCACCCATCGTGAGCGTAGTATAGTGTTGGCAAGATACCGAGGTCGTCCAACGACACAAGAGCTTTTAGTACCGGTTTATCCTCAACGTTTAATCAAAACAAAAGTTTAGAAAAAGGTTTTTAAACTAGAAAAATAAAACTAACTAAAATGCAGAAAAATAAAATAAAATAAAAACAGATAGACAAGATGAATCACTTGGATCCGACTCGTGTTTAGTGTAACCTTTGATTATTTCCGCACTTTTGCACTTTTTAAGAGATTATCTTAGTTATTGTAGTAGGCCCCTCTTCTGAATGTGACGTTACCCTCAACCCAGTAGTTTGAGTCAGCAAGGATACAATCCTAAAGGGTTGGATTATTGAAAGATAATTAATTAAGTTATTAATCCATATTGTTGTAGGCCCCTCTTCTGGAGGTGACGTAACCCTCAGCTAAGTAGTCTGAGTCAGCAGGGATACAGTCCTAAATAGCCGGGTTAAAGTATTAATAGTAGTTTACATATGAGGGGATCAAGGAGTTCGGGCACCCACCATCCAATACCAGTGGGTATTGAAGGAGGTCCTACTAAAGTTGACCCAGGTCCTTGCAGGATCTATACACTGAACAAGGCAAGACTCTTACCAAACTGTTCCCTTAACCCCCGACCAGATAGCCAACATACCTCCGTATAGACCGTGGAGATATGAATGGTGAAAATCTTTTATTTTATATAGACAGTAAAATAATGCCAAGACACCATGGACAAACGATAAGGAAGACTCACCTTCAACATAAGAAACTAGTTATTAAAGTCATTAATACAGAACCAAATAAAAAGTGCGAAAAGATTAAAAATAAAAAGTATTACACTAAACACTTGTCTTCACCAAGTGATGTAAGAGACTTAAGCAAACATGGCCTTTGATTGTCAAGAACTCTTACGATCAATCTTGGATCCTGAGACTACTCACACACTCTATGATCGATAATGGATGGTGGTGGTGGATGTGGGTTGTGATGGTGGTGGTGGGTGGGTGAAGTGTGAGAGAGGTGGTTTGCCAAGGGATGGTTTGCAAATGAGCCAAGCACCCTTATTTATAGCCTGCACAGAAGCCCGGACACGGCCCCGTGTCCAGCCATCTTCTCTTTCTTCATTAATTGCAGTTTGTCTGCGTTAGTTGACCACGCCCCCGTGTCCGCTGGGCACGACCCCGTGTGAAGAAACATATCTGTACTATCAAGATTTCCTCAGATTCTGCGAACCTTAGAGTTGACCACGGCCCCGTGTCCGCTAGGCACGCCCCCGTGGTGGGTGATAGAAGCTTCTACAGCTTTGTCTTTTCTGTAAACATTTGGGCACGCCCCCGTGCTCATTGAGCACGGGGCGTGTTCAGCCTTCTGTTCTCTTGTTTTGCTTGGGAAGATGCTGTCGAGGGGTCGGGCATGCCACGTTTATCCCTTTTCTTGTATTTATGTTAGATTTAGCTGCCTTTTTGCTTCTTTTGTTCATTTGAGCTCATTTAATCCTGAAAATACAAAAGGAAGACAAAAACACACTTTTTCCAACATTAGTACTAAAAAAGGGGTAGTTTTATGCCACATTTGATGTAATTTATATGTTTCATTTTACACACATCAAATAACCCCACACTTGAATCTTTGCTTGTCCTCAAGCAAAACTCTTTATAATGTGGCTTTACACTCACAAATGGAATGGGTAGAAGAGAAGGTTTTGGGCTTGTCATAGAGTGTCGGGATTTCCAAGATTCTTTATTAAGTTTAATTTTTATTTATTTACAATCCTATTCGTCATAATTTATTTAAAACATTAAATAAGATAAATTACTTATTAGGGCATAACATGCCTCTTTAAAATTCCATTTATATACAAGTTCACATACCTCACGGGGGATCACTTAAAACTCGGCCGAAGGTGTATTTTTGTGAAAACTCTCGAGAGCAACATGGAACTTACTTCTACCGTAAGCTTGCCAAGCAATCAATCCTCCTCCTTTTTAACTATATACCTTTGTAAATATCAAGAGGACTTTGGGGGAATGGTTAGGCTTGGGTTAAAGGTAGGTGGTTGGGTTAGTGGTTAGTAGAAAAGGGCGAAAGACGTAAAAAGCATCGGTTTTCGTAAGACTTTTTATTTTTGTAACTTTTTATTTTGATGAAGCAATTCTTCAAACAAAGTTCTTTTTGATAAACTTGTTTGTTTATTTCTTTTGGCTTCATCATCAAAAAAAAAATTTCAACATACGAAAGTCATAAGAAAAAACGAGCTTTGTTACTAAAATAAAGGGTTTAAAATGAAAAAGGGTTTTGGTGGCTAAAAAGGGTGTTTGATTTGGGTTAAGAAATGAAAAGGTTTAGGCTCAAAGGGGTTAACTAGGGGGATTTTGGGTTAGGTGGTAAAAAAAAAAGAAAAATAATGGTGTTGAAATAAAAAGGGTTAGTCCTAATGCCTCCATCATTTACTTACTCGGGTTTAAGTTGGTAAGGACCGTGAATGTAACGTCGTGGCAAGTTCTAGAGTCGTAAGAACCAAGCGGCTATTCACACAAGAAACGAAAAATGAGCGTTTATTTTAAAGAAGTGTATTTGTATGCTCAATAAAGGCTCAAAACTCACTTTTTGTGGGAATGGGTTTTTATGTGATCAAGTATATATAATCAAATTTTAACTAGATTTGTCATGTCGTTTCATAATTTTCTTATGTTGGTTCTTTTTATCAAGACGCTATCGGTTGTAAATTTGTAAAAGTATAACCTTTTTAGAACTTGTTATTCCCAAACTAAACCAAGACAAGTAAAAAAAAATGAAATTTTTTTTGAAAAAATTCGGGGTGTTTAGCAGTTCCAATAGAGTTTTGTGTAAGGCTTGTATTTAGGACTTGCAAAATTCAAGGTTTTAGCATCCCCCCCCCCCCCCCCCACACACACACACTTAAATTACACATTGTCCTCAATGTGTCCCAAAAATAAGTTTTTAGGTTGATTGAATGTGTACAAAGGGTTAAAAACAAGATTTTATGTTACTGGGTAGCTGAACACGGGGTGTGTTGGCTGAGCACGGCCCCGTGGTCAGACTGTCAGTATCAAATTTAAACAGAAGGCTGGGCACGGGGGCGTGTTCAGTGAGCACGGCCCCGTGTCCAGTTACCTGAACTGGGCATTTTCTGCAGACTGTTCAGCACGGGGTCGTGTTGGCTGGACACGGCCCGTGCCGAACTTGCTGTAATGAAGAAAAAATGTCGGGAGGCTCTGTTTTTGTGCATGGGGTGTTGGTTCAAGTTCCCCTTAGTAACCTCCACCATTTCGAGTGTGCTTTATTCCTGAAAATTAAAACTAAACTAGAAAACATAAAAGTTAAACTAATCTAAAACTAAGGATAGTTCCGCGGAATGCCTCCGTGGTGCGCCACGTTTATAAGGGTCCTTGGCGCCACGTTCAATTAGGGGGTCGTCATTGCCGAACGGATATTTCATTGAATGTTCAAGATCGACACTTCTTTTAAATGCCCCTAATTGAATAAATAGATTGTTGTACTTCCGGTTTTTCAAAGCTTCGTTGGTTTTTACAAAAGGTCGTCCCAACACTAGAGGAGCGTCATCAAGGATGACAAAGTCGGTTGGGATTACCATTTGATTTGTTTGGACCAAGACATCCTCAACTACACCGATTGATTTTATTACTTTCCGATTGGATAGAAAAATGGGTATTTGAAGTGGAGAAAAATCACTAATACTTAATTTTTCGAAAATGTAGTTAGGCATTATATTAACGCAAAGATCTTTATCAATTGTGATATTACTAATAAAGGAATTTTGAAAAAAAAAACATGGAACCGATGTAATGTTAATTTC
Source organism: Helianthus tuberosus (assembly GCA_030545235.1). NCBI lineage: Eukaryota > Viridiplantae > Streptophyta > Magnoliopsida > Asterales > Asteraceae > Helianthus > Helianthus tuberosus. The sequence continues at coordinate 124,617,578 of CM060351.1, read as the reverse complement.
AAATGGATCTTCTTTTATTAGCGAAGTTTGATCATTAGTTAACTTAACGCTTACCGTTTCGTCAATTTTAGTGTTAGTGTTTAACTCTTTTAAAAACTTAGCATGAGTGGGAACTAAACAATGATTTTCGAAAGAAGGTGACAAGAGATTAATTTCTTCAAAATTAGACTCTTCTTGAATTTTAACATTATCGGACTCACCTTTTTCGTTGTTTAACTCATGTGTCGGTTTTTCACTTATTTGTTCTTTCATTTTTAAATTTTCAACTATCTCTTTTTTATTTAATTATTCTCTTGCGCGGGACTCCTCTTCCCTTGCGCGAGATTCTAATATAGTTTTAATTTTTTCTATTATCCTATCGGCTATGTCGGTGATAGAGTAAGGATCGGGATCCTCAAAGCTTGAATCCGGTTGTTCGATCCTTTGTTCCTCATAATACTAATAGGAAGTAGATGGTTCACACCATTGTCCTTCATTGTAAGTATATGATGGATAAGGGTCGTAATTTTGTTCTTCATAATACTCATATGAGGTGGGTTGTTCACGCCATGGTTCCTCTTAATAAGCATATGAATGTGGTGGCTCATATCTTGGTTCCTCAAAGTATGAGTATGAAGGCTCATACCTTGGTTCATCAAAATATGAGTATGAGGGAGGAGGTTCATACCTTGGGTCTTCATAGGATGTGTATGAAGTTGATGGCTCGTACCTGAGCTCCTCATAGTAAGTATATGAAGTGGATGGTTGAAATAAGTCACAATATTGAACCGAGTGCGGGTTACCACAATTAGTGCAATAGTCTTCCCTATAATCATCCTCCTCATAGGTGTAGTTGTAACCTCCTGAGTATTGATCCATGAGAATCACTCAGCAGACCACAACAAAGTCTCGAGACCAGAAAACAAAAATAAAAACGGAAACAGAGGCTGGTTGTGGTGCAAGTTACAGCGATTACATTTGGGTGATTCCCCTTGTATCCACCCTGCCCTAGACTTCCAGAAGGCTGCTGACTGGGGCTCCTATGGTCCTCAGTCCTTCGTTGCTGAGACTGGGACTGAACAGAGGTAGAGCCTTTGCCCGAATTTCCATCCCATTTTCGCTTGTTATCATTGGGGGCATCAGTAATAGCAGCGCTAATACGCTTGGGCAGCCTGTTCTGCTCAACTGCCTGATCGGTGAGACGGTGAGCCAAATTGATGATTTGTTGAATGGTGCCAAGATTAGCTGAGGTTACGTGACTCTGAATCTCTGGTACAAGACCCTTGAGGTACAGCTCAATACGTTTGATGGGAGGGTCCACCATTGTAGGACACAAGATGGCCAGCTCGTTTGACCTCTTCGTGTATGCCTCGATCTCAGACCCCGTAATCTTCAAATTGAAAAATTCCACCTCCAGCTTGTGGATGTCGTCACGACTGCAGTACTCCTCTTTGATCAGTTCCTTGAAGTCATTCCATGGGGGTGGCGTTAGCAACAGCCAACCCAAGCAGTTGAACCTGTGCTTTCCACCAGGTTAACGCAGCACCTTCCAGCGTTCCAGTAGCAAATTTCACCCTACGATCTTCAGGGCATTCACACGTCTCGAAAACAGACTCGAGCTTCTCGAACCAGTGAAGAAGACCTACAGCTCCTTCTGTGCCGCTGAAAGTACTAGGTCGGCAGTCCATGAATGTTTTGAACGTACATACAGGAGGCTGAGCATGCTGACCTCCTGTAGGGACAGCTGCGAGTGCCTCAGCAACTCGTTCATTGATCAAGGCCGTCAACTGGGCTTGAGTGAGGTTGATACGTCCTCCGCGTCCGCTCATGATCTTCACAATGAAGCAACGTAAGTGAGAAAAGTGTCGCGAGAGTGCGTAATTGTGGGACGACAGCAGAGAGTAAGCACACAAGGTTCAAATAGCAATTATCACGTTAACTAATGCACAGTGTGAACTATCTAACCGAAAATATAACATAAATCATACCACCTATTGTGTCGAGTCTTGCACGTGGAGCGAAGCGTCGTTGTGGATCGTTGAGCACTGTACAGGTTATAGTCTGGTGTTATCAAAAACTTTTCTCTTTTTAAAACCAAGTTCACTATAACCAATGGCTCTGATACCAATCTGTCACACCCCCAATTTCCACCATGCGGAGTATCACCGCTTGGAGGCGTGACATGACCAGGATCGAGCCACCAATCATATTGAACAACGTATTTAAGTAAATAAAACTAACCACAATAAAATTGGTGACCAAGAGGAAGTTAACCAAGTTCAATTTAAACAGCGGAAGCATAAGACGTTAAACCAAAACATAAGTTCGTAGTTCATAAGTTTAAAGACCCAGAACATAAGCTTTATAAGTTCATAAAGTTTATTTGTTGAGTACGGGACATAACAGTTCGCATCCCACAACGACCACCTCTATGTGCAACCCCATAGCATCTAGCGACCTGCAAAGCATGTAACAACGAGTCAACAACAAAGTTGAGTGAGTTCACGGTTGGTTGTCCATTTTAGAGTTGTTTCCAAAAAACGTAGTTTAATCTTAATCAGTTATCCAGCCGTGGGGGGGGGGGTACCCCATAGTTCGAAAACGTTTATCAGTTAACCATCCCATGTCCACCTTCCCTGGCTATCCATCCCGGCACTCCGGCCGTGGGGGCTACCCCATTATTTAAACTACCAGACTCATTTATCATATCGACTACTAACGAATATTACTTGTGCCCTAGCGTCGGTGTCTATCATCACCGACGTGTCATAGTCCATTAGTACACGCCCGTCCGACTGGCACGGTGTGAGGTTTGTTAAACCTAATAGCGCTATTAACTAATGACCCGCTCGCCATAGCCTCGGCGATTAAGTCGATATAAAGGGAGGGACTTCCCTGATAGAGTTCTAGTCCAGTAAGTCTAATTCCGTCCCAACAGGACGAGGAATTCTCATTCCTGAACACGTCCCAAGGACGAGGAATCCCTATTCCTGAACCCATTCCCATTCCCACCGGGAATTACCATGCTTTGTAGAAAAGTGTGAACTCACCTCGGTTTGCTCGGTTAGATTAGTTACTCTAATAATCAGGAAATCAAGCACGTCCTAATAAGGTACAGATAACAATCAATTTCTCATGCACAACACGTATGGTTTATCTACCCATTACTTTTATCACATATCACACAATTTAAACGTCAACGCACTTTGTTAAGTTATATATTATTTTACCCTAAAATAATATAACGGTAAAGTAAACAAATATTCACACAAGAGTTTTAGTATACAATATATATTTTAAATATATATTTATCAAATTTTATTTACGAAAGTCAACCTCCAATCCTTGGTGTTTTGTTACAAAAATTATGGCGAAGTTTATATTCGAAAAGCAAGTTATAAAATACACTCGTAACGCTTGTTTTAGAAAAATATTTTCTAAGTGTTGGGATTTTAGAAAATTTCGCCAGAGTTTCCTTTGTAAATGGAGGTGTCCATGCTTACTAGCATATCATTTTCTTTTCAAAAATTCATTCAAACAATTCTCAATCATCAACATACAATCTCTATTTACCAAACTTGTCAAAAACAAGCATAAACTATAAACTTATGAACTTGAAAATTTATAAAAATACGTAGTAACTTACTAGCATACTTAGGGGCTGTTTGGTAGCCTCTGAATGGTCATTAAGAGGTTACCTCTTAATGGAACCAATAAGAATTTTACCAATGAGAAGTTAGGAGAATGTGACATGTGATGATTTACCATTCAGAGGTTACCTCTTAACCATTCAGACTTGAGGTTACCTCTTATTCATTCAGAGGTTTTAAACCATTAAGAGGTAGCATCTGAATGGTCATTAAGAGGCTACCAAACAGCCCCTTTGTAAGTCTTGTTACCTTTTAAAATGTGATTAGTTCTTTAAAAACTTTATTTTTAAAGGCTTTAAGTGTTTACAACTTCCACCATATTTTCTAAAAATATTTCTTCATGAAAGTTTCTAGTTACACAAGTGTTTCTACACTTGTTTATCCACCAAGAATGTGATTAGTTTTTGTAAGGTCCAATATTTAATGAAACTTATATTTTTCACTTGGTTCTTTTGAGAAACCACTCATGGATCTTTAGATCTACAAGATTGTAACCTACTTTGATCTTTATTTTTACAAGAAAACATTTATTTATTCAAGTTCATAGTTTATGTGTGGATGATTCCATCATCCTACACATTTCTAACTTTCTCATCTTGCTAGGTCATGTTTTTATTCATGATCTAGCAAGACTATATGATGATCCATCAACTACATAAGTAACAACAACCAACAATCATCACAACACATGAATATCATAATTTCCTCATCTTTTAACCATACTTTTATCACCAAATTAGTTTATGTTCAAGACTTCTTTACAAGATTCATTAGAGTTCTTATCATTTTGATCATTCAACACTATTAACCACTTAAACAAGATGGAGAAAGCAAAGATCTAAGTTTTTACCACTAGCTCAAGGCTAGGGAAGTTCAAGTGTAGAAAAGTGGTGGATAAAAGAAGATGAGAGAGGTCCTTGAGCTTCCGAACACACCGGGCTTCGTTGTATGATCTCTAACACCCTTGGATGTATGTAGATTGCTTGGAAAATGAAGTGAGGGTGGTGGTATGGTGGTGGTTATTCTCGGCCGATCAAGAGGAGGAGGGAGAGAGTTTTGAAGTGTTGATGTGAAGGTGAAAGTGATGAGCATGGTTATCTAGTGGGTCTTTATAAAGAACTCTCAACACTCCTAGATCCATTAGTCCATATGTCTCTCTAGTACATTACAAATCCATTAAACAAATGAAGAAAAATCAAGTGGGTGGGACCACTACTAGAACCGGTTATGGGGGGGGGGGGGGGTTGGCTTAGTTGATTTGCAATGGGTGGTTAGTTGATTTAGTTAGAAATCAAGTGCTTAGTTAGTGCATTATGGTGTGTTATTAAATATATAGCGTGTTAGGGTGTTCGGGGACCCTAACTAGCTCAGAAAAATAAAAACAATGCTTCTAGCATTATTTTGGTGTTCCTGGTAATGTCCGGTTGTTCGGTTTGATACTGTTCCGTTAAACTGCTTAATTAATCCGTAAAGTGTCCTATATATATATTTTTGTAACATTTTTTTATTTTCAACACTCAGGAAAGCATAACGGACTATTTAGTAACTTTTCTGTACACTACTAGTATGTTAACAAGCACATGTAAGTATAACACAGAAATCAAAAAGCAGTTAAGTGATTCAGCACAGTCATCAAGCACTTTAATTATTATTAATAATTTGTACGGATACATGGAATTATGAGGGTTGTCACAGCACGGCCCCGTATTCAGTGAGCACAACCCCGTGTACAGAATCTGTATCTGGGCGTTTTAATAAAAGTTACTGATTTCGTTGAGCACGGGGCGTGTTCAGTGAGTACGGCCCCGTGTTCAGGTTACTGTAAATGCAAAAACTAACTAAAATGCAGAAAAATGTGCGCGTTTTAAAAAGGTTTTGAAAAACTGATTAGGCCGTCGATTTTAAGCTTTCTTAAAATCCTTGTGTCCCCGGCAACGGCGCCAAAAACTTGATGCGTGTGAAGTGTCGTATAGTTTTTAATGTATATTTTAAGCCCTTTAACACTTTTTAGCCAAGTTTTAAATTTATAAAACACGATATTTACTAACACTAAACACACATATGGGCAAGTGCACCCATCGTGAGCGTAGTATAGTGTTGGCAAGATACCGAGGTCGTCCAACGACACAAGAGCTTTTAGTACCGGTTTATCCTCAACGTCTAATCAAATCAAAAGTTTAGAAAAAGGTTTTTAAACTAGAAAAATAAAACTAACTAAAATGCTGAAAAATAAAATAAAATAAAAACAGATAGACAAGATGAATCACTTGGATCCGACTCGTGTTTAGTGTAACCTTTGATTATTTCCGCACTTTTGCACTTTTTAAGAGATTATCTTAGTTATTGTAGTAGGCCCCTCTTCTGAATGTGACGTTACCCTCAACCCATTAGTTTGAGTCAGCAAGGATACAATCCTAAAGGGTTGGATTATTGAAAGATAATTAATTAAGTTATTAATGCATATTGTGGTAGGCCCCTCTTCTGGAGGTGACGTTACCCTCGGCTAAGTAGTCTGAGTCAGCAGGGATACAGTCCTAAGTAGCCGGGTTAAAGTATTAATAGTAGTTTACATATGAGGGGATCAAGGAGTTCGGACCCCCGCCATCCAATACCAGTGGGTATTGAAGGAGGTCCTACTAAAGTTGACCCAGGTCCTTGCAGGATCTATACACTGAACAAGGCAAGACTCTTACCAAACTGTTCCCTTAACCCCCGACCAGGTAGCCAACATACCTCCTTATAGACCGTGGAGATATGAATGGTGAAAATCTTTTATTTTATATAGACAGTAAAATAATGCCAAGACACCACGGACAAACGATAAGGAAGACTCACCTTCAACGTAAGAAACTAGTTATTAAAGTCATTAATACAGAACCAAATAAAAAGGGCGAAAAGATTAAAAATAAAAAGTATTACACTAAACACTTGTCTTCACCAAGTGATGTAAGAGACTTAGGCAAACATGGCCTTTGATTGTCAAGAACTCTTACGATCAATCTTGGATCCCGAGACTACTCACACACTCTATGATGGATAATGGATGATGGTGGTGGATGTGGGTTGTGATGGTGGTGGTGGGTGGGTGAAGTGTGAGAGAGGTGGTTTGCCAAGGGATGGTTTGCAAATGAGCCAAGCACCCCTATTTATAGCCTGCACAGAAGCCCGGACACGGCCCCGTGTCCATTGGCCACGGCCCCGTGTCCAGCCATCTTCTCTTTCTTCATTAATTGCAGTTTGTCTGCATTAATTGACCACGCCACCGTGTCCGCTGGGCACGACCCCGTGTGCAGAAGCGTATCTGTACTATCAAGATTTCCTCAGATTCTGCGAATCTTAGAGTTGACCATGACCCCGTGTCCGCTTGGCACGCCCCCGTGGTGGGTGATAGAAGCTTTTACAGCTTTGTGTTTTCTGCAAACACTTGGGCACGCCCTCGTGCTCATTGAGCACGGGGCGTGGTCAGCCTTCTGTTCTCTTGTTTTGCTTGGGAAGATGCTGTCGAGGGGTAGGGCATGCCACGTTTATCCCTTTTCTTGTATTTATGTTAGATTTAGCTGCCTTTTGCTTCTTTTGTTCATTTGAGCTCATTTAATCCTGAAAATACAAAAGGAAGACAAAAACACACTTTTTCCAACATTAGTACTAAAAAGGGTTAGTTTTATGCCACATTTGATATAATTTATATGTTGCATTTTACACACATCAAACCTCACACACACACTATATTACAATAACCCTACCATATATATAAATATATATGGTAGGGTTATTGTAATATAGTGTGTGTGTGAGGTTCAAGGGGAACCTCAAAGAGGTGAGAACCAAGGAACCGTATTTGACATTTAACAAGTTAAATACATTATAAAAGTTTAATTGAACATGCTAAAAACTATTTTTTTTAAATGAAAAAGATAAATAAATCAGAGTTTTTGTATATAAAGATGTATAGAAGCCTTTCTAAAAAATGATTTTCATACGAAGATTTTTGTCATATATCATCATAAAATGACGATATTTGTCTGGTCATTACAAATGAGAATGTTCTCTTTTCATAAAATGATGACAATCAACCTAGTTGATAGGACGAATCTCATTCGGGATATTCATTCCCGATGCCCATCCATGGGTCAATTTCCTATATGGACAACCTGTAAGATTATATGTCAGGGTTTATTGCATTGGGTCCACTATTAGGGTTCAACAATGAGATCCTCTCGTTCATCCGGTGCAGGATAGTTACAACTTAGTTTTCCATGCGTAGTACTTGGACGATGGAACGATTATAAGAGACGATGTCGAAGTGGCTAAAGCTTTGAATATCATCAGGTCTGAAGGACCATTATTGGGGCTTGAGCATAACATCAAGAAATTGAGGTCTTCGGGTCGTCATGCAACGGTGTAAATGCCAAGGAAGCGTTGTTCCCTAGTGGGATTGGGATGCCAGAGTTGGGTGTGAAACTTCTCGGGGGGGGGGGGGGGGTTGTTAGGCGTGATGCCTGTTAGATAAGCAGTTTGGTTGGGAAAAGGGCGTCATGTGTGGTGGAACTTATGAGATGCCTACCTCTCTTACGGCACCCTCAATGCAAGCTGATTTTGTTTCGCTCTTGTATGGGGGTTGCCAAGATGTTGTTTAGCTTACGTAATTGCCAACCCGTCTTTGTTGAGAAAGTTGTATCTATTTTCGATAAGGTCCTCTGAGACGCGATCGAGGACATTGTGGTTTGTGGGGGTCCATTTTTTGGTGATTTTCAATGGGGTTTAGGCCTATATTCAGTAGAAGATGTATCAGCATTTCGTGGCCTCGAAAGCACAATCTTGGAGTTTACAAGACCATATCCTACAGGACAGTGGTATTGATGGGTTGGACGTCGATTATGGATGTGCGCTGGGTAGATTTCATAGGCCCCTTCTCGGTCTTGATCTTGGCGGGTTCACTAATAAGGACACCGCCCCTCCAAAGGCTCAAAAAACTTTGGCGAGTGCCCTCTATAGTAAAGCCACCCAAGGTTTGTGAGAAAAGTTTGACCTATCAGTGCGCTAGAAAGCGGTGTTAGAATGTCTTTCGGCCCCATGCTCAAAATTTTCTGACCGTTATCCCCATTGAATGTCTAGGCCAAAGCATGTATGCGGTGGAGTATCGGTCCATCCTTAAATGCCGGTTAATGACCCTCTTGTTTCTAGTTGATGAGCCTTGCCTAATTTAACGCAAGGTTTGGTTCGCTAAATTTGGGGAGCATGCGGTCCATTGCAAGGAGCTACCGAGTTTCTAATACAAACGTGACTTGGTCAGGGATGTCCTATTTGACGTATAGGGATGGCAAAGGGTCGGGTTTGGGATGGTTTAGGTAATCCCAAACCCAAACCTGGTTAGATAAGGTTGTCCCAAACCCGTCGGGTTTCTAGCGGGTAAATACTCGTCGGGTATTGGGTATACCCGCGGGTTTTGGGTATACCCGCGGGTTTTGGGTAAACCCGTTAATTAAAAAAAATACAGTTGTATATATCCGACCCAAAACCCATTGGATAACTACTAATCAGTTATGAAATAAAAAATGTATAAAAAATGAATGTAAACCCACCGGATAATTACCCGTTGTAAACCTATTTAATATTATCACTATAGAAATATATCAGATAGCTACAATGTATATGAAAAAAATTATCATATATATATACATATTTAAAAACATAAAAGAAATTATCTCAGGTATACAATGGGGTGAACGGGTACACTTTATCGGGTAATCGGGTCGGGTAAACCGGTATATATCAATAAATCTCAAACACGTCCCAAACCCGTGAAAAAAATCCAAACAAGTCCCAAACCCGATTATCCGACCCCAAACCCACCCCAAATGTGTCGGATTTCGAGTTTACCCATCGGGTTCGGGTTCTATTGCCATCCCTAGTGATGTACTTAAGTGGGCGGGAATCTCCGCAAAAAAGCCCTTGTGAATTTCCTGACACTCTTCGGCCAGGGGATGTTCTTGTGTTTGATTGGGCAGGTGGGACACAAGCTTGTGTGGATGTTACTAGGGTGTCCCTCCTTGTTGGTCTTAGGGAAAATCGTTTTGTGGCTGGTCCGACTGTATTGAAGGCAGAATCAGAAAAAGTCTCTAAGCATGAAAACATGTTGAGAATCAACATGTCTTCTTTCCCCTTAATACTTTTGGGTCTATTGCCCCTGAAGCTCGGTTTCCTAGGTAGAGTGCAGATGGTCATGCACAGCAATTTCTCGACGCCGAAGAACCAGAGTTTTGTTTTTGGTAGAATTGGATTTGCTATCCAAAAGGGGGTTGTGGCGTAGCTTGTTGCCCGTTTACTTGCCTTGTTATGTCATTTTCCTAACTTATTTATGAAATCTGACCAAGTATGATTGAAGATGTTTTCTAAAACTGAAGGATGTAGGCTTTTCTATTGTGCAATCAGATTAGTTGTTGAAATGAGTGTGTAGAAGAAACAAGACTCACAACAGGGGAAAACTAAAGCTTCAGAAGATATAAAACTTGTCAATAGTGTGAGGGTAATTCAAAGGAACCATTGTGGGACTGCCTCTTAATTTAATAGATGAAGATGTTATCTCTTTCTTTTTACAAACTTATATTTATATGTCTTTGTGGAGTTTTCGCAACCAATGTTCTATGAGTCAGCTTCTTCAGTGGAAAGAATATTTTGGTCAGTATGGTAAAATGCTAAAAGTTTCTATATCTCGGAGAGCACATAGCATGTTGCAAACAATGCTTGTAGTGTGTAAGTTTAATGTTCCTAATTTGGTGAATTGGAACTCACTGATTTCGGGGTATTTTAAGAAACATGACATGGAACAAGGCAAATCCTTGTTTGAATGTGTTAAGGTTCTGAATTTGGTGAATTGGAACTCACTGATTTCGAGTTATTGTCAAAATGGTCTTTGTAATGAAGCACTAAACGCATTTGCGAAAACGCAATCCAGATGGGTTTGAACCGGATGAGGTCTCATATGCCAGTGTTATATCTGCTTGTGCTCAATTGGGTTCGTTAGATACAGGTAATGAACTTCATAGCATGATTATTCAAAAAAGAATCAAGCTTAATCTGTTCATCTAGAATGGTTTAGTTAACACGTATGCCAAATGTGGTGACTTAACCAGAAGAATGATTCAATGCTATGATCTCAGGCTTTTTCCATACATGACCATTGTCGGGAGGCATTGGAATTTATGAATAAAAGGGAGAAATCTAGAAATAGGTTTGGGTAATGGGTCAAAACAGGTTCGGATTAGAATGATATTTGTAATATAGGTTGAACGGGTTGGACAAGATGGACATGTTGGATAATGGGTCAAAATGGTTCATGTTAAAATGATTTTTTTACGGGCTGGGTCAAGATTGGTAGGTTGGATAATAGGTTAAAACGGAGTTCAGGTTAAAATGATCATTTTTAGTAATAGGTTGAATGGGTTGGGTCAAGATGTGCAGCTTGAACTTGAATGATGACCCAAAACGGATTCAGGTTAACACTATCATTTTTAGTAAAGGTTGAATGATTGCATCAGTTTGATTGACCTGCGCGGACCTTTTTATGTTTTCTAGATTTCATTTAAATAGTTAGGCATTAGTTATTATAGTTATGGTTTAAACGATATACAATTACAGTGACAATTTTAATAAAACAAGGTGTATGAGATCGTATGTATTTTTTGTAAACTGATTTTTCTAAAAATTATGCCATCTGAGATAATATTTTAAGTTGTATGTATGTATTATTTGTTTCAGTTGTATAATTGTATTATTTTGAGAACATGATTAATTACTATTTTATGCTCCTTTTTCTTATGATACTTCATCCTCTTATTAATTTACTACCTTTTATGTTGCTATAATATTTTTTTTAATTTTTTTTAACAGCTAATTTTTTCCCCTTAAATACTCACACCTCCTAAGGATTGAACCTTGTTCTTCCTACAAGAGATAATTTCTCTTGACCACTTAGGCTATAGCTATTGCTATAATATATTTCTCTTCCTTTGTGCATGTAGAGTATTTCTTATAAGACGAGTCTCAGTTCAAGTTTAACTTATTTTCGAGCTCTATATCTAAGTCTCGAGTAGGGGTGTTCAAAATTCGTTTCGAATTCGAAAAAATCGAAATTCGATTAAATCCGATTCGACTATCAAGAATTCGTTTCAATTATAAGAATTCGAATTCGATTCAATTCGAGTCAAGTAAATCGAATACGAACTTATAATTTCAAATTCAATTCGATTCGATTTGAAATTCGAATAAAATACATTTTTATTTATTATTTTTATATATAATACATATATAACTTTTATTGGGCTATGCTATAAATTATTTTCAAAATTTATTTCAAGTATTAAAATTACTCATTACCAAACCCACTACATGGCCCATAACTAAAAGCTAAGTAGCAAATCTGTCAATAGACTGTTTAACCCTAAAAATATTAACTTGTAATATGGAGTGTTTATTCCCTCCCGACTTCTCGTTTTGAATGTTAAAATTATGGTACTTTATTTGGAACATTTTAATGTGATATCGTGATTTATGGTTGCTTTAAAATTTATGTTTCATTTTGATTGTTTTTTATATGTTTTAAAAGAATCTGAATCAAATCGAATTTATTCGAATTTTTAATCGAATACGAATTGGGCTTATTATTCGAATACAAATTCGAATCAAATTGGGTAGGTTTTAATCGAATACGAATTCAAGGAAAAATAAAAATTATTCGAATAATTCAAAAATTCGATATTCGATTCGATGAACACCCCTAGTCTCGAGCTCGGCTCATAAGTAATGTTAAAAACTTGAGATTAGGCTTGGCACATTTATTAATTAATTTTTTTTAATTACATGATTATTATTTTTGTATAACAAAATTATATAATTTTTATTTATATAATTAATAACATAATATTAATCATACTTATTAAATAGATAATAGTATTAATTATTTTACATAATAATAATAATAATAATAATAATAATAACAATAATAACAATAATAACAACAACAATAATAATAATAATAATAATAATAATAATAATAATCTATAATCTATAATACTATATAAAGCATCTCACATGGACAAAATGGTAATCTCCAGCATAATTTTAGGGTGAACGGGGCGTAAAGCGGGGAGTGGTTCGGTGACCACATCCACCGATCGGGAACACCGCCGCCATCCATGCGGGGACCCGAATCGGTGAGGGTAATCGGTGTGGAGTCACCGCGTTGAATGGGCACGAATCTTGAGGAACGGTCGATTATTAACGGTCGAATTTAAAAAAAGAAATCACTTTTTAAAACATATATAAATAACCACACCATTCACTCATTTTTTATACTCTCAAACCACAACAATTTCACACATTTTTTATACTCTCAAACCACACCCACTTCACTAATTTTTTATACTCTCAAACCACACCCACTTCAAACCGAGCAATGGAGAACCAACCCCGCGAAGCCAAGAAAAAAACTAAGGGACGGGGCAAGCAACCGTCTCGTGGTGGTTCGAGCGGTGCAAGTGCACAATCACAACCCCCTTCCGGATATACTTCACAACCCCCGTTTTTTTTTCCAACAACCTTCACACCCCTCCTTTTACAACACCCAAGCAACCAACCTTCAACCCAATTTCGGCTATTTTCAAAATTTGTTATCAATGGATCCACCTCAATCCCCCGCCTTCGACCCATATGCTTTTCGTTCCCCACAAGTTCCATCTACACGAGGAAATGTTGAACGTCCTCTACCTATTCACGACGACGAGGACGAGGAGGTAGTGCCCGAAACTCAAAATTTGGGCGACGAGTACGAGGACGAGGACGATGAATATAATGTGGATGAAGACGCCGGCAACGAAGAAGATGACGCTCGGGATAAAAAGGGAAAAATGGCGAGCGAAAAATGGACAAAGGTCCAAGAAGAGGCGTTGGCGAAGGCGTGGGTACATTGCTCTACCAACAAAAAGAAGGGCAATCAACAAAACCGCGATAGTTTTTGGCGTAAGATTTTAGATCATTTTAACGCCACCCTCGGTGGAAGTAACCGGACCGTGCATGAAGTACGGTCTAAATGGGGCCCGATGATGACGAAAATAAACTTTTTCAACGGCCTATACCAACAAGCGGTAAAAATTATATTTTTTAACATTGTATATTTTTTAATTTTCTTTACTAAGTTCATATTTTTTTAACACTTATTATTTTATAATATGTAGGATCGCACACGAGGAAGCGGAGTCAAGGATCTCGACGTGATGAAAGTCGCTTTAAAAGAATTTAAAGAGAGATTTGCGAACCGTTTTCAACATGTCGAGGCGTGGGAGGTCGTTCGAAAACACGACAAATGGGCCCAAGTCCCATTGTTGGGTGAGGAAGGGGAAGGTTCGGGACATAAAAGAAAGCCCGTTGAGGTGGACCCTTCCATACCCGATATGAACGAAGACCCCTCGCCACAAAGAGCACAACGGCGAGACAAGCGTCAAGCGACATCGTCCGAGGGAAGCTCGGCCGAGTTGGCAGAACAATTCAAAGAGTACACCGCCATGAAAGAAAAGAAGCACGCGATTGAATTGGAGGCAATTGAATTGAGGAAGAAAAGAGAGTCGCAGGCTCTCGAGCTCATATCGGAACAACGCGAGACGATGAAAAACTACAATTACGATCGAGATATGGAAACATTCATCAAGCCGCACGACGATGCTCCGCCAAATATGTTTTCGTTCATCCTCGCCCGAAAACGCGACATCGCTAACAAGTACGGGTGGCCGTGCGATTTCTAAAATTATTATTTTCTAGTTTTAATGTAATTTTTATTTTCTAGTTTGAATGTAATTTTAATTTTCTAGTTTGAATTTAATTTTTATTTTTATTTTCTACTTTGAAATGTCTTTTGTTAAATTTTATTTAATTTTTATTAATATTTTTTTATAAACATGCATAATTACAACAAACAAAAAAAAACCAAGTCCCCTAAGAGGGGAGTGCCGCCATCAATTTAGGGTGTTAGGGGAGTTGACGTGGCACACAAGGATTGGTTATGCGTAAGAGAGGGGACTCCCCTCTTAGGGGAGTGCCCCTCTCAACCTTAAGATGGCATATGAAAAGTTAGTTAAAATCCCTGATTTTTGTCATTTTTCTTCCATTTCTACCCTTTTCCCTAACACACCGGCCTCCCTATTTTCCCCATGGATACCCAATCGCCTGCCGAGTCTTTGGTCTTCAATTGCAAATGACGCGTCGCCTTCCGACGGTTTCCATCGCCCCTCTACTCTATAATACCTATACTGATTAGAGAAAAAGAGAGAGTTGGAGAGAGAGATGGAGCTACAAATGCAGAAAGAAAGAATATGAGGATCCGATCGGCGGTTCCGACGACCGGTCTACAGTGGCATAGCCACCACCACGACAACATCAGCAACATACAGGGTAGTCTTTCGTCACCACGCTTGGTTTAAAACACTAATTTTTCTTTTCATCAAATGATCTGTTTATTTTGGGTTTCTTTTACGAGCTCATATTTGTGTTGGTTTTGTTAAATCAGTTACTCAATTTATAAGGTTAAACGTGTTTATCAAGTACATTGCAGTAAGTGTTTGCTTCATCAAGATGTTCACAGGGTTCTTTTAATGGAGGTAATATGTAAAACCCCCTTTTATTATGGTACTTTTTATATTTAAATTGATAAATAGATATCTAGGTTTAACATTAGGAGTAATTTTAGACTTCCAATTTTTCATTTTACCATGATTCTTGCAAAACTTGTATTTATTTGTACTGAAATAATGCTCTGGAAGATGGTTATTGTTAATATGTGTTTTAGGGATGAAATGATTTAAAAGTTGATCCTGCTACAGCGGATCTACTGCGTGCATACCACATGCTCGATGAAATGCCTGTGTGAGCATTTGAGGTGATTTTGATACTCGTGATTCTCTGTTAATCTACATAGTTACAATTAGCTTGGTAATGCGACCTTCTGAATTCATAAAACCTTTTAAGTGGTCTAATTGTTTTGTAGTTTTTATAGACTTTTTTTTATTAGTATAGTATGTTTCATTATTCAGACACAATAATAATTTCATGGAGGGGTTTTGACTACTCAAGTGAACTAGCTTTTAGCTTTCAAGAGACCACAGGTTGCTTCTACATATGGTTATTGTAATACTTAACATTTTCTTTTACACAGGGACAATATTTTAGTACTATTCGCAGTAAGTATTTCTCATTTAATTTTTAAAATGTGTTGTAAATATTAACCTTCATGATGACATGTGAGTTGATTTGTTTCTATAGATGAGACGTATCATGGGACTAACCATGAGTTAACAGAGATGCTAGCAGTAGAGTTGTCAACACTTCCTAAAACACTTGAGATTCAGAGTTGAATGCAAGGTTTTTTTTTTTTTTTTTTTTGCCTCCTTGGAAAGATCTTGCAGTGCCTGTGGCCCGGTAACAAACAATCACAAAGCGCAAATGAGATTAACACGTGGTTGGTGAACACGTTAAGAAACCAGATAGTGGTAGTATTGAAGCAGAATTATGGCTTTGTGAAAGTGGTTCCATCAATTATGAGGTCCATTTTTCGAACCCTTTTGTTCATTTCTCATTATTTTTTATGAAGTTTGAATATCTAAATTCTACAACATGTTGAATTGTTCAAGTTATGGATCTTATAACTGTTCCATGTGCATTATCAATGATTCACAGCTTGTGTATCTTAAAAGTTGTGATAATATTTTATAAATTATATAATTGTGTTTATATATTAATAATAATAATTAGTTTATAGTGTTTGGATAAAGTGACTATGGTTATGATTATGCTGATTAACTGATTATGAAACTTCAATATAAATGCACATCTAATCACTTTTCTTAGATAGCAATGTAGTACATAATTATATTTTTTTAATCTTTTTTTAATTACATGTGATTCTTGTTATACAGGAAGCAAGAGCATTTATAGGAAGATATATCAAAAGGGAAACAAAGAAGCCGCTCTTCATGTAAGTTATTTTGATATGTAGTGCTATTTAAAAACTAGGAATATGTAAGTGATTTTGTTTTGTAGTGGTATTTACCAAATATGTAGGTTGGATTAAATAGATTTAAAGTGGTATCATATATAATTATTGAATTTATATAAAGTTGGCGTATAAATGAAATTTTGTTATGTAGTACTTATATAACCTATTTTGAGCAACAATTCCCATAAAGAATACGGAAGTGTTTGATGATGGTGGTAGGAGTTGCAGTGGGGTGGGGTGTAAACGGTGGTGAAGAAGGTGGCCGGTGAAAGGTATTTGTGGGTGGTGTTGGTCCGAGGGTGATGGAGTTGTTGGTTTGGGAGGAGAGTGAATCGAGAACAGAGAAAAGAGAAGTCGGCCACCCTGTTCCAGCAGTCACGGCCAGTGCGGTGTTATATCTTCTAAACAACCTTGGAGGGATTACTTTGTATGGTCAGACCGTGGATCAAAGTTTGATAAGCACAATCTTCTTCATCGATCTGTCTCTGGTTCTGTTTGTCTTGGGCATGACAACAGTATTTACATATGATAGGTTGCCATGATGTTACTGTATACCATTACCCATGGGCCATGGCTGGATTATCTCTCATGCTACATTCATCTAAGTTAAAAGGTTAGTGAGTTAATAATTATACTTGTTAGGATGTCGAATTTCAAGATTTTTGTTCTCCAAATATATGTTTTCTGTTTGTTTCTGAGATGTAATCATGGGGTTGGGTCTATAGTATAAAAAAATTGAAACATTAGTGTATCAAAGTTCAAATTGTTAGTCAAGTATAATAACTAGAAGCAACTGACTAACCTGACAGGCAAGTCAATTTTAATATTGCCTTTAAAAAAGTAAATTTGTGTTTTGGAGCAGGGCTCATAACAATCATCTCATGTAATTTATTTGGAATCTGCTGGATCAAATTGTTATAAACTCAAATAAAGACAGGTGGGTTTGGAATAACCCTTTGGGTGATGAGTTGTCCGTGGCTGTTGTTCAAAATTTGATAGCGACCGCGAATAACGAAGATAATGGTGGCAGTTGGCCTTTGTGGAACAGTTGGGCTCCCCAAAAATAAACTTCTTAATGTGGCGAGCGTTGTTAAATCAGATTCCGGTAAAAAAGGAGCTAGCCGTGAGGGGTGTACGGATTCATAATGGTCTTTGTGGGAGGTGCAGCTTAAGTGAAGAATCTGAACGGGTCAAGAGATTGGAAGAAAGTGGTCAGTGTAGTCTTCATGACAACATCGTGGCAATCTGGAAAGCGAGAAACGCCAAAGAATTCGAAGGTTGCAGCATTTCGGTTGCAAAGGTCGTTGAGGAGATTAAGATGAACTCGTTTCTTTGGGTTAAATGTGGTTCTAAATTTAATGTGGTTAATTGGTATAGTTGGCTAGATGTCAACCTTCGTGATGTAATAACTTAATTGATAAGCTAACAAGAAACGAGTTTCGTGTTATAAAATGTCGTCGCCCGCCGCATCGCGCGGGTTCCTCAACAACAACAACAACAACAACAACAATGTTTAGGGTTGCGAGTTTAATCAAGTTCTATAATTCTAGTTATCTCACAAACGGTAAAAAGGGTTCACATATATTTATGTAGAGGTGAGTAAATTTATGTAGAGGTGAGTAAATATACCTTCGGGCGAATTTCTGATTTTGGATATGATTTTGCAATTTGTATAAAAGGACAGAACTACAATAAATAGGGGTGTTTATGGTTCGGTTTGAAACCATGAAACTGTCCAAACCGGTCATTGGTTTGGTTTCTCGGTTGGTCTTATATCTAAACTTTCGGTCGATCGATTTAAAAAAATTCAAGCCAAAGTGAACGGTTTGGTTTACGGTTTTTGCCTAAAACCGGGCGTATAAAACCGGACTGGACAATATATTTTAAGCATATTTTAATTTTTAAATACTTTATATTACATATTAATTATTTGTATTTTGTACTCTATATTATGTTTAATAAAAATAAAAATGGGCCTAATATTGGAAAGCAAAAGGATGGATCATGAGAAAATTAGTTTAAATGAGAAAACCAAAAAATTAACTAAAAAAGCCAAAAAAACATACCAAATTTTTTTTTTTATTTCTATAAAAAAATCACAGCTTTTTATGCATGGAAAAAAATTTTCAAAAAAAAAATAAAAAAAAAAAACCTTTTGTTGTATTGCACATGTGCACTATTACGGATATAGTGCACATGTGTAGTACACATATAATGCACATGTGCAGTACAACAAAAAAAAATTGTTTTTTTTGAAAAAATATTTTATATATAAAAACTAGCGATTTTTTTATAAAAAATTGTAAAAAAAAAATTGGTATGTCTTTTAGCTTTTTTTTAGGTTTTTTTAGTTAGTTTTCTAGTTTTCTCATTTATATGTAGTTTTCTCATGATTCTCTCCCGGAAAGCAAATGCAACCAACAATCCAATCCCTTCCAAAACTGGTAACAACTAACAAACCCTATTTACATTTGGTAGTTGGTACATGTATGCTTGCTTATCTGCCCACATTAAACACATATTCTCCATTTGATTCTGAGTTGCTTAAAATTCAAGGATGGTGTCTTTTCTTTTAACGGCAAATTTTTCAACACCTTAATTATTTCACCTTTACCTTACCTTGCACTTGCAACGATTTGATCCCACAACCTTACATTTATAAGGAGGACACTATATCACTAGACCAATAGGTCATGGGTGAGGATGGTATCTGATAGTTAAAATTTTAACAAAGAAGATGCAATTAATGTTGTTTTATTAAATAACTAAACTTTGACATATTCACAAAAAAAAATGTATGTGCATGTAACAATGAATTTTTTTTTTTTTTTTTTGAACTGTAAACTTCATTACGAAAACACCGGCCCAAGACGGACCAGCGCAAACAAACAAACAACGAAGACGATTACATATTCACAAACGAGTACCACTCCTTCCAATCTAAACCTTTAAATCTAGACCTATTCTTGAACCACAAAAAACCCAAAGCCTTCACCTCGCTAACTATACAATCAATCTTGACCGGTTTATTGCTGAAAACAAGATTATTCCTGGCACGCCAAATGCTCCAGCAAACAATCATGATGATACCTTGAACCGCCTCCTTTTTTTTCCGACACCTTCAAGGTCGAGTGAACTCCGAAAAGATCCTTGATCGAGAAGGCGAAGATATAAGGGATCTTGCACCAACTACTAACCGCATTCCAAATAACTGAAGCTACATAGCAAGAAATGAAAAGGTGATTCGCCGATTCCTCCTCCGAGTTACAAAGCGGACAAACGGCGTTTTCAATCTGAAAGCGTCTCTTTATCATAGCTTCCCTTGTTGCAATTTTACCCATTTCCAGCCTCCAAGCGAGAATATTACATTTAACAGGAACCCACTTGCACCAATCCAAAAAACCTGACCAAGGTGATGGTCATCATGCAGCAACCGCTTTAAAGACTTAACCGAAAAAACACCTTCATTGCCCGCGCTCCAAAACCAACGATCCTCCTGCTCCGACATTTGCACACCGCTAAGAAGGCTCTATAGCTGCTGAAGCTCATCAGCAGCCTCCGCAGGGACGTTATCGGCAATCCAACACCACTCGAACACCGGAACCGACTCAACGATCTTCACACGGTCCATCACGTTACACTTTTTGACAGCTTCCCTACTAAACAAACTGGGAAATCTAGTTCTGAGCAGCTCATTACCAATCCAAGTATCAAGCCAAAAAGAAATCTCCGTACCATTCCCCACCAAGCCTTTAAAGAAGTTACGAATCGGAATTTCGGCGACCTTCGTGTTAACAACCACTTTAGCAATATTGCACCAAACACCACTGATGGACTTTTTAAAAGGGAGACATTCCCATCCCGTTCGACTAAGGTGCATAGCCTCGATAACTTTTCTCCACAAATTGTTTTTTACCGACTTGAATCGCCACCCCCATTTCGCCAAAAAGCGAAAGATTCACCTCGTTTAACTTACTCAAACCGAGCCCCCTTCCTTCTTGGGACGGGAAACCCTATCCCAAGCCACCCAATGAGTTTTCCTTTCCTCACTAGAACCTCCCCAAAGGAATTTCCGGATCATAGATTCAAGATCCGAGATAATCTTTTTTGGAGCTTTGTAGAGGGAAAAGTAGTACGTAAGGATGCTTTCCAACACCGATTTGATGATAACCACTCTTCCCCCTATAGATAAAAGATTGGACTTCCATTTAGCAAGACGAGCTCTGAGCGTATCAATAATCGGCGTCCAATTGTTGACCCGGTTCATGTTCGCACCCACTTTTAGACCAAGGTATTTAAAAGGAAGGACATCCGGCTTGCACCCCACCTCAATAGCCAAGCTACCGACTACTTCCATACTCACACCAATACCGAACAAGTTGGATTTTTCAAGGTTAATTTTGAGACCGGAACATAAGTGAAAACACCTTAGAATTCTCACCACATTAACAATATCATATTTGGACCACTCTCCCACCACTAACGCGTCATCCGCATAAAAAAGGTGAGAAATCACCGGACCGCTATTAGGGGTAACGATCCCTTTAATCAAACCCGCCTCTCTAGCTTTAAAGAACATGCACGAAATAGCTTCCATGGCGATCAAGAAAAGAAACGGAGAGAGCGGATCTCCTTGTCTCATACCTTTCTCACACTTGAAAAGAAAAGTGGGAGCCCCATTCACCAAAACCGAGGAACTAGCCGACCTGAGGACACCCATAGTCCACTTACACCAAAGATTCGGGAAACCCATTTGAGAAAGGATGTTGACCAAAAACTCTCAATTAACATTATCGTAAGCTTTCTCAAAGTCAAGCTTAAGAAGGAAAGCTTTAGATTTCTTCTTTTTTACCCAATTGATAAGCTCGTTAATAATGAAAGGCCCGTCCAAGATGAATCTACCCGATAAAAAGGCCGACTGAGACTCCGAAATGATCCCGTCCAAAACTTTTCTAAACCTATTCGCCAAGACTTTAGAGAGGACCTTGCTAATCACGCCAACTAAATTGATCGGACGCTAATTACTGAGAGACACCGGGTCTTTAACCTTAGGCACAAGCGTAATAAACGATGAACCACTTCCATTAGATATCTCAGCATTACTATGGAACCACTCAAAAAATCTGACGAAGTCATCTTTGAATAAATCCCAAAAATGTTTGATAAACTTGAAAGACATACCGTCCGGACCAGGGGCCTTATCGTCCCTGCACTCAAAGACAACATTCTTAATCTCCAACCCCGAGAACAGCTCAATAAGAAAATTACTTTTAGCTTCTGAAATCTTCAAAATATTCTCGCACCAAAGAACGGGCCGACTCTGGGCAGCCTCCTTGAACCTATCTCGAAAAAAACAAAAAACTTCTTTCTTAACTTTAGCAGGTTTCGAGCACCAACTCCCATTGGTATTTAGCCCGTTAATCGAATTCGATGCCTTCCTGTCATTAACTAAAGCATGGAAGTACTTCGAGTTCTCATCCCCATCAATCGCCCACTTGACTCGGGATCTTTGCTTAAGGTCCAGGCTCTTTCTCGATTCCACCTCATTGATGATTTTCCTATTTTCAGCCATAATCCATTCCTCCTCCTCCGTTAAATCCCTCGACTCCAATTCTGACTCCAAAACTTCTAATTCAGCTAGGGCCGACACCTCCTCCTCTCTTTCCTTAACTAAGAATTCGTCCCTCCAAATTTTCACCGCAGCTCTAATACTAGCAAATTTGGAAGAAAGACTACTGTCGGGAGGATCAAAAGGAACGAAACTTTCGGCAGCCGACTTAACCACCTCCTCAAACCCCGACCTCCCAATCCACGAGTTGAAAATTCTAAAAGGGCGAGGCCCATATCTCAAATCCACCACTTCCAGAATTAACAGACAATGATCGGACAACCGATGGGGAAGGGCTCTAACACACGCCGAAGGCCACTTGTTAAAAAAATCCGAGCACACTAAAAATCGGTCTAATTTGCTTAGCTTCCTCCCGTTATCACGGATACATGTAAACTTTTTGCCTTGCATCGGATACTCAATAAGCCCACAAGAGTAAATGAAATTATTGAAATTATCTGCGCAAACCGGTTTAAATTTAGACTTTCATCTCTCCTCTGGCGAACGGACAACATTAAAATCACCGGAGAGAACCCACAAACCAGCATTCGGATCAATAAGGCTGGAAATTTCAGCCCATAGAGCTAATTTGGCAGCCTGACTTTGAGGCGCATAAACATTCACCAAGTTAATCGGAACACCACTTCCAACAATCGAACCTCTAATAAAGAGAAAGCACCTGTTTTGGACGACAACATCAGCCTTCAGAACCTTAGGATCCCAAACCCACACAAGGCCACCCGAAAGCCCAACAACGGCAACCGAAGCGAATTTAAAGTTTTTTTCTCCCCAGTAATTTGCAATAACAGAATCCGAAATCGACTCCACCTTTGTTTCTTGGAAAGCAATAATACTAACGTTGTTCCTCTTCATAATTTCCTTAATCCACGCAGCCTTACCACCCCAAACCAACGCTCTAATGTTAATAGATAACATATTCATTGGATCACTACATTAATACCTTCTGACCTGAGAGAGTCTTTAATTAAGGAGCAGTGGTTGTCTAATTTAGCTCCCACAATGCTACCGATTCGAATAGTAGCCGCCACTTCTTCTTCCTCCTCCTCCCCAAAGGAATCGGCAATCTCCTCCGAGCCGCTATCACTTTTATCAATCCTGATCTGAGAAACATTGGACTGTGGAATAGAACTGCCGAAATCTGACGCCCCGGGTTGATTAACCGGAAGCCCCCCTCCATCATTCGAAGAATTAACTAGATGATTATCCACTGAAGTTTCCCCAATTTGAACATTCAAGTCAAACAAGAATTCTCCATTGTCACGTGATCTTTTTCTGGGCCTTTCTTCAGACAAGGGACTAGAACATCCATTTGGAGCAGACCTGGACCTCCTGGGCTTAAGTAAGGTTGGTCTCTTAATGGGCCTATTATTGCAATCAGCAGACTTAAAAAAATAAACATCTTTATCCAAAGTGGAATCCGACCTGGCAGGCATGTGGGTCCTTTCATTAAAAGATTTCGGCGCATGTGCATCCTTGGAAGGAGGAACGTCATTTAGGGTATCGAAAAGGTGAGTTTTGTTTTTTTCGGTTCCCCCACCGCTGCCTTCTCCTGCCCCCACCCTTCCGTCTCCCTTCCTCGCCGGAGAACAAGCATGCTCCTCCGTAACAACAACAGCACCTACACCGTCCGGAACCCATTCGCCGATTTCCTCCTCAATCCAAACCCTATATTGAAGATTCTTCCTTCTGATAGTGACATGCTCTTTGATTCTATCACCGTCACCAACCATAATTCCAATCCAAAATGCGGACAAATTCCCTTCCTCCGACGTCGACTGCAAACCATGCACGATTTTTCCAAACTTACCAGCGATAGAATTAAGGACATCAGGATCAAACAAATGGATCGGCACACCTTGTATTTTAACCCATGCAAGTCTCTCAAAAGAGAAGGATTGACCATTCCATAGGTCAAGAGAGGAGAACCATTTATCCCAGCATGGGTGATTAAGAAGAAACTCCTCACATCCACTGACCTCAGAGAATTTCAACAACATGGACAAACCGCCTACATAGCTTAACGAAACTCCCTGTATTCTGGCTTCGACAAGAAGATGGTTTAGGGTTCTAAGAGTAACTATATCCATGCACCTGCCCACTAACGCTTTGCCCATTAAATCTTTAAAGGCTACAGTGTCTTCACTCACAGAAATACACTTCCCCAACGTCTCCAACTTAGACTGCTCTCCTCCTACCGCTCCTCTAGGAACAGAAAATAGATCGCTAAACTTTTTCCCCCCACCTTGGTTAACGAATGCCTGACTTTTGAACTTAACACCCTGTGGTTGCCTGGGAAGGCCTGAGTCCTTGTCAGCAGACCTCCCTGCCTCTTGATTAACATCGAGCAGATCAGCATTTTCCTTAGCGAATCTAGCAATATTAGCTTTAAGTTTGCAACCCCCCATCTTAGTCCCGTTGAGAGCTCTCTCCAACTCTTTGGCATCTGAAACATTCTTGAAGCTAATGAAGCCAAACCTGTTCCCTACCTTATCCTTCTTCTTGGCGATGTATACTCCTGCAACTTCTCCAAAGACTTTAACAAATTCCGAAACCTCCCAAGGCGTACAACCCTGAGGCAAGTTTGTTATGAAGAATTTAGTAATGATCTCCGTCCCAACCTTGTTACTGGTGACTTTCTCCTTCTTCCGGTGATGATGAGGAAGTTCCCATGGTCCATCATCATCCATGGCCACAGACCAGAGGAAACCCTACCCCAAGAGGCGAATGGAGTCAGAGGAAATCGAGATAGGATACAAGGTAACGTTAGATTCACAAACGATATGCGAGTCAGGTCACACCTCAGACCCTATCCCAATCACCACTTCTCCGTCGAGCCACTGGCGGGAAGATTTCCGAAAGAAACCGATGAACAAACTGAACCGAGACCCAGATGGCGAATGGAAGGATGAAAGATCGTGTTAGAATGGCAGGTCAAGCCAGGGATGAGGCGACCTATCACGCTAACCAGACGTTCCACACCAACGTCGAGCCTCCGGCGTCCGGCCACAGAGAGACTTTTTATGGTGAAGGGTGTGACACCCTGACCGGAGGCGGAAACGTCGAGGGCATCACAAAACTTGGTAGAATGCATATAAGCACATGGTGATTAAATTAAAGTTGAAATATAGTTAAGTTTGGTTAATAGGATTGCATCCACATCCAAACTAGTACAAAACAAATACAACACATTGTTCACAAAAGTCTTTGTTTTTATTTTAAGCTAAGACACTTGTCTTGAGCAATCCTATGTGGTCCTTGAAAAGGCTAACTTCAAACATTTTCACCTGAAACATATGTTAAAAACGATTTGGGTCAACAAACGGTTGAGTGAATTCATAGGTTTTGGTTAGTTTGGTATTAAATAAATAATGTGATAATGAAAGGAAATGTTTAACAATATGGCATTTGATATATCTTAGCAAAATGAGTAATACAAGTATGCTTGGTGGAACATTCAAACCTTGTAGACGTAAACACGGATCTATCATCCAAACTTCCGAATTTGCAAAAATGTGAATCAACAACAACAACAACAAGTGATCTGGAAGTTAGGAAGGGGCGTCACACCTATAGCATTATAATATTACCGCCGGGCTTGTACGGAGTTAATGAATGTAGGTGTTAAGCAACAAGTATAAAGAAATTGCAAGAAATAATCAAGATAGCCACAAAATGCAAATTTGTTTGTATCACATTATTTCATATGTTTCATCCCAAAAATATTGTGAAAGAAAATGGGAACTATGAACTCACCTTGTTTGCAAAAGTTCCAAACAAGTAAACGGGTAAGAGTTTTGCGGGAACAAGATTTCCACGTCACTTTAATTGTATTCGAACATGCACGAAACACGGAAATTGGCATCAACAAATTGGTAAAATGTGCAACTGTATAAACGGAAAAAGTATGTCTATCGTGTTTGTACGGTTTGACTAGAACGGTAATTATGGGTTTAAACAATCCTAATTGGGGAGACAAGGAAACTTGGTTATAATCTAAGGGATTATTTAAGAAAATATATTTTATACAAATAATTAAGTTTCACAAATAATGGATATAGAAATAATATTTGTATAATTAAAACAAACAAATATATATATATTTAACTCAAAATTTATATATATATATATATATATATATATATATATATGATTAACTAACAAAAATTTAAATGAACAATTTATATAAAATGAGAGTTACAAAGATATAGTCCAAATGTTAAATTTAATTTATAAAAATCATAAATTAATTTTAGTGCTCTAAAAATATATATTTTCAAGATAACATGATAATTATACAATTAATTATCTAAATAATTAATTTAAGCCAAGATAATTAAAAATAACATTTTTAATTATTGAACATATATATATCTGATTTAAAATAGTTATCATGGCAAAATATATATATTTCTAAAATAAACAATTATTTATAGTTTCAGAATGAAATAACATGATAATTATCTAATAATTGTCTAAATAATTAGTTTAAATAAGAATAATTAAAAATAACATTTTTAATTATGAACATGAAATATTACTGATTTTCAGTAATTATTAGGGACTTTGAATAATTTTATATAAACAAGATGGAATTAAAAAGGTTAAATAACAATAAATAAGTTTATAAAGCTTTACTTATTCAAAATAATATGTAAATAAATAAATCAGTTACTGAATTTTTATAAACTCAGAAAAATACACATAATGTCATAAAAATAATTTCGGACAAAAATTATATAGTTATATAATCTAAATATATTAAATTAAACTATACTTTTAAGTGTAAGTACTGATTTATTTATATAAATATCAAAATTATATAAAATATCAGTAAGAATATTATTTTTGTAAAGTTTATCACGTAAAATAATTATCATAAAAATTTCAGATTTTATTTCTAAAAATTGGATTTATTATGAATTTTTTAATGTTAAACTGTTTTAATATTTTAAAAATTAGTTTTATAAATAATTTGACAGTTTTTATATTTTTAATAAGTGTGTTAATGATCAACAATAATGTAAAAATTAATATCAGTTTACAAACATAGGTAAAATAACTAAAAAAAAAGATTTGGAGGTGCCCGGGTTCGAACCCGGGTCTCCGGTTCAGTCACAGACCCGAGATGGGTCGTCTTCCCCAATAAGGTCAACAGGAAAGTCAACGGTCGCGATTCTTGATCAAAAACAGGTTTATTTTCAAATTAATTCTGGAGAAACATTCTAATAGCATAAACAAACGGATTGAATGATTAAAAACGAACCGGTATCGATCCGAACGACGAAACGACTAAACTCCGGCGACTGCAAGTCTGCAACTTCGGCGACGATGAACAGAGGTGGTTTTCGAAGTGTTTAGTGAATTTTGAAGGTTGCAGGAGGTTCGGGGGAGTTCAAGGACTCTTTATAACACTTCAATTCAAACAGAAATCGACACTAAGCAGTGGGATTAAACTCACATTCGGTTTAAATTATAAAAAAAAACCGATTCCGAGGTAAAACGCACAAAACGATCGAATCTCAGGCATGCGCGAAAGTGGAAACACGTTAGGGGAAACACATGCGCGACCTTGGGCAGTGAAATGCACTTAGCACGTGGTTTGGGTATAAGTCCGGTGAAACAGTCGGCGGGTTTGCAGGTTTTGAAATATAATATTTAACTTTTAATGTGTGTATATATATAATACGATTATAAACAAATACCGGATGAGGGCTTAGCCCGACCGGTCACGAGTTCGTTTGTCGTATGAGAGGTCGCGAGTTCGATTCCCCCCTGTGACCGGTTCAACCATTTTTTGTTTTATTTTTAAAATTTACACTTTAGTCCCTGAGGTTCTAGAATATGCACAATCAGTCCCTGAAACACTTAGTTAAATAAACTAACTAGGTTAGGTTTTTAAATAGGAAATCCTTATATAATATTTAACCCGGTTAGACTTTTTAGTTAAAAACAGTTTCAAAAATGACCATTTCAGTCCCTGAAGTACAAGTTTCATAAAATGACCGATTGGTCCCTTGACTTTTATTTTAAAAACATATACATTTATTTTATTTATAAAATAAGTTTCAAAAATGTCATAAAGGACCCTAAACTTATAGTTTTCAAAAAATTGCGCTTTTAACCCTTGTATTTCTAAAGTTTCAAAGAATGACAAATAGGTCCTTCAAATTTGTAGTTTCGCAACAGGTCATAATAGGCCTTTATAGTTTATGTAGCCTCGTTTAATAGTATAAAACTCAACAAATTTTCAATTGTTTCTTGTGTTTGCATTTGTATAAGCATGTATGAGCACAAAGCAAGTATATTAAAAAAAGTTTCATTTCAATTACGGTATTTGTTACAATGTAGGTCAAACAAATACAAGTGTGAAAACCAGGGTGGTTACAGTCTCCCCTACTTTAGAAAATTTCGTCCTGAAATTTATTCAAAAGAGACCGTAGAATGTAATTGTAATGATTAGAAAGATAATCAAGTCATTGTTTGGTGCTGAGGAATTTACGAGGATCATTGTATAAAAATTGTTTTGCATGGCGTTATGTTATGCTGGATTTGTAATGTAAATATTATGCAAACAAATGTGTGTACAAATAAGCAAATAATGGATAATCACATAACCACATAATGTTTTTATCTGCCACCTTACTTAACAAGGCTTACTATGATTCTCATGCGTCGAACCTCGTAATTAAGTGTGCACCCAAAATTACACGTTTCGTCGCATGGTCCACATAGCACTTCTAGTTAAGTGAGGAAAACAAATAAGATTGAGGTATTGTTTAAATCAAACAAGCATCAATATAACACAACATCAACTGAATCAAAACGTATTTCACATTAGCAATGATAGCATTGTTTGTTTGACAGTCTATTGAACAAATTTACATTTGAAATAAGTCATGTAATGGATCAAATTCAGGATTATAAGGTGGTGGAGGTGGTGGAGGCAGTTGCATATGATCAGTTAATTGTCTCAGCATGCTTTCCAACCATTGATTTCTTTCTGTCAACCATTTTATTTGTTGAGACAAATTTCGAACTTGATTGTTTAACCTAGTCACTTCGACTCCCATTGAATCTGGAGGTAGATGCATTTGAGGCATCGTACTTGGGCCGGCTATATCAGTTGGTGGCAGTTGTTCTACTTCGTTCAACAGTGACTGGAAAGACTGTGGCAGTAACGGTGATTGCAAAAATGATTCCGATACTAATTGATCTTGGATCATCATGCTTTCATCAAACAAAGCTTCTTGCGTCGTTGGATCCTCCTCGAAAACTATCGGTAAGAAGTTTGGTGTTGATGGTTGGGATAAGTTAGTTGTAATATGTTCTTGTATGTATGGCAGCGGTGGTTGCATATCAAATCGATAAAAAGACGATTGAGGAAACTGCAACAATGATTGTTGTAAATTTTGTGGGGAGGTATTCTCTAAGATAACTGGAGCTCCTTCCGACTGTGATGGTTGAGTTAGTGTATCAATATGAACAGGGGTTAGCCTAAGGGTGTACAAATTTACAATCCCAGGTGCCTTTGGTGGAGATAATCCTTGGATAATCTGATCACTTAAGACACCTAATGATTTTGCTATTTTTGTAATGTAAGACCCTCCCATGAGACTTCTCAGAGGATGTGATTGTTGACTAGAAAAATATACAGCAAGTTCGTGGGCAATATTACAAGGGACTTGCTCAAAAATACTATACAGATAGAAAAGTTCGGTTGTTCTAACCCTTTGTTGATTATGCTTGCGCCCCGTGATAGTGTTGGCTAAAACACTGTGCATATATTGATAACAAGGGTCTGTGAAGTTCGTAGAATTATTGTGGCCACACCATTCTTTTAATGAATGGCATTGCCAATAATCTACCATATCCGCGGAGGAATAAGAGGTTGATGCCTCCGTAAAAATGGGTTGTTTAACTTCTTCATCTGTATATATGCCCAGATGAACTGCGAATTCTGTTAATGACATAGTATGAGGTTGCCCACAAAGTTGAAAATGAATGGATTCATTGGTAAGATTTTTATTATATTTGTAATAGAAAGTGGACAAGAACTCATACACCAGTTCATCGTATGATGGTTCTAGGATGTCGAAGAAACGGCGCCAGGGCGTATTAGGTAGTAGTAATCTTGCCAGTAAACCACTGGAATCAATCGTTCCCATTCGTTGCCAATCAATACCGCTAATAGTAAGAACTTCATGATGCTTGAGTTTTTGATACCTCTCTCGATTGTGTAAATTAGTAAACTGAAGGAAGGGATGAATTTTTGCTGCATTTGAAGATTCAGCATATGCTGCTGGGAGATTTGTCATTGGGATATGGGGGTTGAACTAAGAAAAGTTTGGGTATGTGTTGAGTTATGTCAGAAGTTGTAGTTCTTGTGTAGATTAGCTCGAGTAGTGAGTTTCTTATATAGATAAGGAAATTCCGGATTACACCATATGATCGGTTAGGGCTTCCATGCTACGTTCTAAAACAGTCTACTGCAGCTAGTTTGAAAATTTGAATCTGAAATGTATGGTCTCGAGAAAATTTTGAAACTCGAAAAAAAGGGGAATCGAATCGTATAAAATTGATAATAGTACAACGTAGGTCGATTAAAACTTGGATTGTTCTGAAATGGAGAAAAGAAAAAAAATCCTTTCGAATTAGGGTAACATGCCTTGAGCCTATAGGTATTCTATACTCTCATCGGTAGTTCCCAGGTAGGCAAACGTGTGTCTCATCGTGGAGGCATTTTCTGAAAGAAAGATTATAGTGATTTCACAATGGGGTAAAGTAGTTTCATAAAATCAATGAGGATAAGAGAAAACACGTAACAAGATGGATATCATTTATTCCACGAATAAACGACATCAATGACAAGTCAAAGTAGTTGGGTTCTTATAACTTAGTGAAGTCATGCTTTAGCCTATAAGTGAACACTCATCCAGAGAATTCCCAGGTAAGCACAACTGGTTCCTCGAGTTGGAATTTATACGAAGTGCTTGCCTAGACAGAAAACCCCAAATACAGGCATCCACCCTTCCAGATTGCACAAGTTCGTTATTAGAGCCCAAGACTTTGATGAGAATTTAAAATCAGAAGAGGTTTTGAAAAATAATCACCTAAGGATAGGAGATGAGCATTTGTAAAATCTAAAGATGAGATCTGTGGTGACGAGGCATTGGTTACAAAAGATAAGAATAAGGATGAAGACAAAGGCAAAGATAACGGAAGAGTTACTAATGGAAAGTGTCCTAGGTAAGTTATAGTCTAGGTCAAAAGTAATTTCTAATAACCTAAATCCCTATAACCATGGCTCTGATACCAACCTGTGACACCCTGACCGGAGGCGGAAACGTCGAGGGCATCACGAAACTTGGTAGAATGCATATAAGCACATGGTGATTAAATTAAAGTTGAAATATAGTCAAGTTTGGTTAATAGGATTGCATCCACATCCAAACTAGTACAAAACAAATACAACACATTGTTCACAAAAGTCTTTGTTTTTATTTTAAGCTAAGGCACTTGTCTTGAGCAATCCTATGTGGTCCTTGCAAAGGCTAACTTCAAACATTTTCACCTGAAACATATGTTAAAAACGATTTGGGTCAACAAACGGTTGAGTGAATTCATAGGTTTTGGTTAGTTTGGTATTAAATAAATAATGTGATAATGAAAGGAAATGTTTAACAATATGGCATTTGATATATCTTAGCAAAATGAGTAATACAAGTATGCTTGGTGGAACATTCAAACCTTGTAGACGTAAACACGGATCTATCATCCAAACTTCCGAATTTGCAAAAATGTGAATCAACAACAACAACAACAACAACAACAAGTGATCTGGAAGTTAGGATGGGGCGTCACACCTATAGCGTTATAATATTACCGTTGGGCTTGTACGGAGTTAATGAATGTAGGTGTTAAGCAACAAGTATAAAGAAATTGCAAGAAACAATCAAGATAGCCACAAAATGCAAATTTGTTTGTATCACATTATTTCATATGTTTCATCCCAAAAATATTGTGAAAGAAAATGGGAACTATGAACTCACCTTGTTTGCAAAAGTTCCAAACAAGTAAACGGGTAAGTGCTTTGCGGGAACAAGATTTCCACGTCACTTTAATTGTATTCGAACATGCACGAAACACAGAAATTGGCATCAACAAATGGGTAAAATGTGCAACTGTATAAACGGAAAAACTATGTCTATCGTGTTTGTACGGTTTGACTAGAACGGTAATTATGGGTTTAAACAATCCTAATTGGGGAGACAAGGAAACTTGGTTATAATCTAAGGGATTATTTAAGAAAATATATTTTATACAAATAATTAAGTTTCACAAATAATGGATATAGAAATAATATTTGTATAATTAAAACAAACAAATATATATATATTTAACTCAAAATTTGTATAAATATATATATATATATATGATTAACTTACAAAAATTTAAATGAACAATTTATATAAAATGAGAGTTACAAAGATATAGTCCAAATGTTAAATTTAATTTATAAAACTCATAAATTAATTTTAGTGCTCTAAAAATATATATTTTCAAGATAACATGATAATTATACAATTAATTATCTAAATAATTAATTTAAGCCAAGATAATTAAAAATAACATTTTTAATTATTGAACATATATATATCTGATTTAAAATAGTTATCATGGCAAAATATATATATTTCTAAAATAAACAATTATTTATAGTTTCATAATGAAATAACATGATAATTATCTAATAATTGTCTAAATAATTAGTTTAAATCAGAATAATTAGAAATAACATTTTTAATTATGAACATGAAATATTACTGATTTTCAGTAATTATTAGGGCCTTTGAATAATTTTATATAAACAAGATGGAATTAAAAAGTTTAAATAACAATAAATAAGTTTATAAAGCTTTACTTATTCAAAATAATATGTAAATAAATAAATCAGTTACTGAATTTTTATAAACTCAGAAAAATACACATAATGTCATAAAAATAATTTCGGACAAAAATTATATAGTTATATAATCTAAATATATTAAATTAAACTATACTTTTAAGTGTAAGTACTGATTTATTTATATAAATATCAAAATTATATAAAATATCAGTAAGAATATTATTTTTGTAAAGTTTATCACTTAAAATAGTTATCATAAAAATTTCAGATTTTATTTCTAATAATTGGATTTATTATGAATTTTTAAATGTTAAACTGTTTTAATATTTTTAAAATTAGTTTTATAAATAATTTGACAATTTTTATATTTTTAATAAGTGTGTTAATGATCAACAATAATGTAAAAATTAATATCAGTTTACAAACATGGGTAAAATAACTAAAAAAAAGATTTGGAGGTGCCCGGGTTCGAACCCGGGTCTCAGGTTCAGTCACAGACCCGAGATGGGTCGTCTTCCCCAACAAGGTCAACAGGAAAGTCAACGGTCGCGATTCTTGATCAAAAACAGGTTTATTTTCAAATTAATTGTGGTGAAACATTCTAATAGCATAAACAAACGGATTGAATGATTAAAAACGAACCGGTATCGATCCGAACGACGAAACGACTAAACTCCGGCGACTGCAAGTCTGCAACTTCGGCGACGATGAACAGAGGTGGTTTTCGAAGTGTTTAGTGAATTTTGAAGGTTGCAGGAGGTTCGGGGGAGTTCAAGGACTCTTTATAACACTTCAATTCAAACAGAAATCGACACTAAGCAGTGGGATTAAACTCACATTCGGTTTAAATTATAAAAAAACCGATTCCGAGGTAAAACACACAAAACGATCGAATCTCAGGCATGCGCGAAAGTGGAAACACGTTAGGGGAAACACATGCGCGACCTTGGGCAGTGAAATGCACTTAGCACGTGGTTTGGGTATAAGTCCGGTGAAACAGTCGGCGGGTTTGCAGGTTTTGAAATATAATATTTAACTTTTAATGTGTGTATATATATAATACGATTATAAACAAATACCGGATGAGGGCTTAGCCCGACCGGTCACGAGTTCGTTTGTCGTATGAGAGGTCGCGAGTTCGATTCCCCCCTATGACCGGTTCAACCATTTTTTGTTTTATTTTTAAAATTTACACTTTAGTCCCTAAGGTTCTAGAATATGCACAATCAGTCCCTGAAACAGTTAGTTAAATAAACTAACTAGGTTAGGTTTTTAAATAGGAAATCCTTATATAATATTTAACCCGGTTAGACTTTTTAGTTAAAAACAGTTTCAAAAATGACCATTTCAGTCCCTGAAGTACAAGTTTCATAAAATGACCGATTGGTCCCTTGACTTTTATTTTAAAAACATATACATTTATTTTATTTATAAAATAAGTTTCAAAAATGTCATAAAGGACCCTAAACTTATAGTTTTCAAAAAATTGCGCTTTTAACCCTTGTATTTCTAAAGTTTCAAAGAATGACAAATACGTCCTTCAAATTTGTAGTTTCACAACAGGTCATAATAGGCCTTTATAGTTTATGTAGCCTCGTTTAATAGTATAAAACTCCACAAATTTGCGATTGTTTCATGTGTTTGCATTTGTATAAGCATGTATGAGCACAAAGCAAGTATATTCAAATAAGTTTCATTTCAATTACGGTATTTGTTACAATGTAGGTCAAACAAATACAAGTGTGAAAACCAGGGTGGTTACAAAGGCTTACACGAGAGGGTGAGAGGGTTATAGGTTTTAGCTGTAACAATGAAATTTACTTTGCAAAATAAACCATTGTGATTTCTATTCTCTATGATTTATTTCCTTTGTTGTGATATACATTTTGTTTTAGTTTCAGCTTTGACATCCACGTTCTGTTAAGTTTTATAAGTTTGCAATCCTCTTTTTTTTTCATGATTCATGTTATGTTTTAAAAGTTACAATCCCTTCTCCCCACGTTCGGAGAATAATTAATAAGGTTATTTTATAGGAAAATTCATATATGATAAAATTCAAACTAAATGAACAGTTCATATATGATAAAATTCAAACTAAAATTCAAACTAAATGAACAGTTCATATATGATAAAATTCAAACTAAATGAACAGTGAATTTATGCTATATTAGAATATAGGGTATGGGGTATGGGGTGGGGTTGTGGCGTGGCGTGGCGTGGGTTGGGTTGGGTACAAACGCCCAAGTCACCACCCCGGGTGGGCTTGGGTTTCGGCGTGGCCCCTTGGGCGGGGGGTTTCAGCCCGGGGGCGGGGGTTGTGGCGTGGGTTGGGTACAAACGCCCAAGTCACCATCCCGGGTGGGCTTGGGTTTCGGCGTGACCCCTTGGGCAGGGGTTTCAGCACGGGCGTTGGACGGGGCTATCAAGATGACATGACGGGATCTCATTGGCCAAGACAAGTAGCCGTTTGGGCTAGCCGTTGGCCAACGGCTATGTGTTTAAA
Organism: Helianthus tuberosus; assembly: GCA_030545235.1. Lineage (NCBI taxonomy): Eukaryota > Viridiplantae > Streptophyta > Magnoliopsida > Asterales > Asteraceae > Helianthus > Helianthus tuberosus. Next base: position 124,581,869 of record CM060351.1, on the reverse strand, counting down.
AAAAAAATTATTCACTATAAATACTCACACTTCTATTCATTTTTTTACCACAACTACTCCACCTCTTCTATAATCATCTCTATCTTATTTTTAAAAAAAAAATTCTCATCCAACCACAATACGAAAAATGAATCCTCATAATCGTGGTTTTGACCCGAACAATCCGTGTGCATTCCAAGAAACACCTAGCCTAGCATCCAATCGTCCAATTGCTCCCTTTTTAATACACTCCACGATGCCGGATATGGCTGGTTACGCATCGTTTATCTCGAATCGTTTGAAGAATGATGTCGGTCGAAAACACCAATGCCTTTCACGCAACGCGCGTCATTGAAAAACACTAGTTTGAAATGGAAATAGATGTCAACGATGAAGTAAATCGAATGAAATCTGATGTATTGGAGCATTTTAACCTACCAGACTTTATTCCAACCGAATAAAAGCCCAAACCGCAAAACCAAACCGGAACTAAAGTGTTTGTAATGGTTCGGTTTCGGTTTTCAATAATCAAAAACCGTTACTAACGGTTTGGCTCATAGTTTGACGTAAAAACCGTTAAAACCGGACCACAAACACCCCTAATAATAACTGAACCGATTAATCAGGAGGGGATGAAACACGATCAATTAATGGAGCCCTATTTGACCCATTCAACTTAGTGGAGCCCTATTTGACTCATTCAACTTGGGTCCCTTTTATACTAAATTTTAATACATGAGGGAGTGGTATTTTAAGATACCCAAAAAATAAGAACTCCCCCCCCCCCCCCCCCTTATATATAGATAGACCTCTAAAATGAGGGTAGTTTGGTATTTTAAACACTATTTATTTTTTAGGCCATAAACTTATTACACTTAAGTCCCTGAGTTTTAACTAAATAATGGATAATTAATTACAATTTTCCTCCCTCCACAACAAACCTATGTATCTTTTACGTATTCTTTTCATATCTTATAAATTATAATGTTTTCAAAAAATCTAAAGGTATTGTGACGACCTACTCATTTTTGTCGACGTTTCAATAGTTGTCTTGGTCAGTATTGACGTGCAGAATAAAATGTACAAGTAGATGATACATTAAACATTTTGATACTTATCTTAGTTAATATCAATGTATGGATTAAAATGAGAGTACAAGTACATCATAAAATCATAAAGTATAAATGAAAAAAATTAAATTTGAAAAGGTTGATATTGTTTTTCCATTTCAATTTTTAAAAGGTTTCATGAAACGTAGTAAAATAGAGAAATTCCGCTCAAACTATTCCCATTTCAATTTTTAAAAGGTTTCTGTTTCAATTTTTAAAAGGTTCATAACCTCTTTCTCCTTATCTCCCGTTTACGCCTCTCTCTCTCTCTCTCTCTCAATTTTGAATTCACACTCCCAATCTCAAACACCCATTATCCTGCCTTCTTCTTTTCATTTGCAGATAACGAGATGCTAGAGTGAGGGAGACAACCGGTGGGTTCCGACCACCGGTTGCGGCAATGGTTGATGGCCTTTAGAGTGGCCGAAGATGAATAAGTCGGTAACAATCGCAAACCTCGGCGGCGGCGACGCTAGGGTATTGCGATGACCACAGATAACCGTCGTTCCCGCTTTCTTCCACATCAACGTTTAGTGACCGGGAAGGTAACCTTCAAACCCTAAAATGTCTAAATGTTACTAGAGAGCGGACTCAAATCCTCTTTGTTGTTCAACAGATTTTAGGGGATCGGGAAAAGGATGATGAGCTCAACCCCATAGTTCTATCTGCAAAGCACACAACAAAGGTTATACAATGTTATTGTTGCACTCAGTTGCCTTTTGATTATTCTAGAATTATATTTAATCATATGTTTTTGTTGTAGTTGGACACCAGAAGGATCTTGAAACAGCTTGCAAAGGAAAATTTAAAGTAGCTTTAAAGGATGGTTGCAATGTTAGCTCATGCAAATCCCATGACCGTGCTTCAAACCATAGTTCACCAGGTACGAATGATTGTACACACTCCATCATTGTTCCACAGGAAGACGTAGAGATAACTTTACCTTTTTAACTCTAATTTGGGTTACATTGGATGAAAAAAACTTTCGCTAAAAAGGGTATGAGTCAAAAGGATTAAAAGCATCTCGATGTGTTATTTTAATGCATATAACCTCTTGAATTGTTTTATTAAACAAGTAAACTTTGTCAAAATAGGCCTGGTTGACCTGCTGACACTTTGTTTTTTTCTTTTATCATCTAGAATAAACAAAGTATGGATACGATTACACAATCAACTATCAAAATGATGGTCTAGGAAATTGTAAACACTTGAATATACTTTATATGAGCTGTTTAGCCTGCTAATTTGTATTTAGTCTAGATTTTAACCCGACTCATTTGGATTACCATTGATTGACTTTAACCTTGATGTATTAGGTCGAGTATATTCATATCAAGGGCCTGGTTGACATGCAAGATCTTGGGATTCCATCTAATACCCTTTCCGATGATAAACGTCATAAAACACAAGAATTGTTTGATAGGTCAGGAGGTACAACCCTTTTTAGTCAATTTCTATGTGGACAAATCAAAGTACATTCACTACACCATTATCCATTTATAAAACATGTTCCATGTATATAAACTGCACACAAACACACAAAACTGGATGTGTTTTGAATGGCTACAATTTAGGGTGCAAACGAGCCAAGCCGAGCCAGAGCTCGACTAGGCTCGAGCTCATTTAACTTATGAAAGCTCGAGCTCGGCTCACATGTACTTTTTCAAGCTAGAGCTCGGCTCGTGTATTACTTTTTATTTAATTTATATTAATTATAATTATTTTATATAAAATTTTCTTATTTTTTCATGTTTTTATAAATAGTAATTACTATAATTCAAATATATATTATTTAATATATTAGTTAAAATTATATAAGTAGTGGGCTCGTGAGCCGGCTCGAGCTCGATAAGCGAAGCTCGGGCTTGTTTACTAAGCGAGCTTGTTTTTAGGATTAGGCTCCAGCTCATTTAAGCTCCGTTCGTTCGAGCTTGTTTTTTCGAGCCGAGATTGAGTAGCTCGTGAGTAGCTCAGCTCGTTTGCACCCCTACTACAATTTATTTATTTATTTTTAATCAAATTTATCGGAATTTAGTTTGGTGATCGAATTCGGATGGAGTTAAAGTTGATCATTGTTTTATAACTATAAAAGTTAACAACTTTGTTTTGAATTTGATGAATCTCTTCACTTAATTGTTAACTTTGTTGATCAAAGACGTGATCTTGCAAGTCATTCCTTTTAAGTCGACCAAAATAGATATGGACTCGGTCTAGTTGAATTAACCTGAAAACACCTTTTTATGTAATAAACATTATTACAATAATAAGTCATGCCTATAAATAAGGTGATTTAAGAGATAAGCTTTGACAATGCACTTTTGGTGACTTTCAACATGTTCTTTGTTAAACAAATTATTTTTTATTAACCATTTGAATAAGTATTAAATCATGCAAAAAAAGTTTATATGAACTTTTCTTTATAAAAAAATAAGAGAATGGTCATTTAAATCCTGTTGCATTGGCATACACATGTTGTTATAATGATTTTATCATATTGGGCACTGGTTGTGGATGTTGCCCTCCTGCTGATTGGGTAAGATCAATGCGCAGAGAGCTGTAAGTTGGTTATAAAAAAAATAAGAGAATGGTCATTTAAATCCTGTTGCATTAGCATACACATGTTGTTATAATGATTTTCTCATATTGGGCACTGGTTGTGGATGTTGACCTCCTGCTGATTGGGTAAGATCAATGCGCAGAGAGCTGTAAGTTGGTTGTATTTCCTTTCTATTTCTATTATATTTTCTTCTGTTTTTGTATCTTCCTTTGTTCATAAACTAATTGAAGGTGAAGGGTCAATCAGTCTTTTAATTTATTTAACTGGTTTTTGAAATTTGATTTTACAGAAGGATTGCTTTGAGGTGTATGCTTTGGTTTATGGGCTTTTGCATGTAAAGGTAACAAAGCTATCATTGTTTTAATATACTCCCCATTACCATCATATGTCAATACGTTTTTTTTTCATAAATTTTGTGGATGGAAGAAGGTCTGGTACAGTCTGATCCAGTTGGTCGCTTGGTTATGTCTGCTCAACCAGAGCAGCTTGAGAATCCTTGGGGCATTTCTCCTTTTAAAAAGGCATGATTGGGAACAAAATCTGTCTGTTATTATTATTTTGACTTTTTTGTAGTTCAGGTGCGTATAGTTGTACCCCACGTTAGGTTTGTAAATTAAAAAAAAGTATAATATATGCGGATTATACTTTTTTAAAACAAAGTTTGTAATGTGCAGCTCAGTCCATCAACATTTGAAGTAGATGTTGATCTATTAATAATCTGTGTTTCATACTTTCATATGTTAGTAGTGCAATTCTTTATTTTGTTAGTTAGTTGATTAATATGTAATATTAATTGTATTCTACCTCTCTTAGGATTTATAGAACTGCAAAACATATATTATATTAAAAAATAAAATCTTGTGATTATATAATTCTTGATCAAGAATTCAAGATGTATCTTGAGTTTGTTGCATCATTATGATAGCGTCAACTGCTGTCATTTTATTTATAAATTTTCATTTGTTTATTTGCATTTACATTTTCATCTAGAGTTTAATTACTATTATCCGTTGCTAATTGTTTTTTATGCGCAATTTGCGTTGCATCATAAAAATCCTTAATGACTAGATCATCACATAGATTATTGATAAACTAACAGGAAATGAGTACCATGTTTTAAAAATTTAGCCTCCGCCTCATCGCGCAGGTTCCCACTTGCTATATATAATGCATTTCACAAAGGTAGTTTAAGATGAATTTCGGTTCGGGTTAATAACCAAATCCACCGAACCACGTACACCACAATGAAATAGACTAACCGATGACTTCGCTTATGAACTTTGGTTCAGGATAATAACGAGTACCGCAATGTAAAGTGTCGCCCCCGCCGCATCACGCGGGCACCCTGCTTGTTTGAACAAACGAGTGAAACCAACATATGAAACAAGATAATTTGTGTGTGACTTCTTAAAGCTGGACCTGTATGACTATAATTGTTTCATTTAGTTTGTGTGTAACTGTTTAAAGTTGCTTCATTTTGCCTTTTTAAACAAATTTATTGAACAATACAATTGCCTTTTAATAAAAGTTCAGGAACAATATAATTGGCCTACAAAATAAGGAGTTGTTGCAAAGTAATTCTTAATCTTGATTTCATCAAATATTATCTAATAGGTCTAAGATAAGAGTTAACTTTTTTTGACAACAATGTACGTTAGAATGCCATGTTCTATAACTAACATGGTTTTTGTTATGCTTATGGCTCAAAACTGGATCCAAACAGAACCGAATCGCCATGTGCACATCCCTAAAATCACTAACCTAAGTGTTGTGTTTCCTGTCGCATCGCGGGGCACCCCCACAAGTTGTGTATTATAATACACATAGGGATGATAAAAGGTAATTTTACATAATTTTAAGAGTTTTAGCAATACATCTTTTTCAATCTTATTATTATTTGACAACCTGCAATCATGGTAACAACACACAATCTATTAATGAGATACATGTTTGAAATGAATTCATTTTTCGACAACAACATCCTCAAGGTTGACATTTCTAACTTGTATGAGGATATTTAGTATGTAAGACCTTAACACGTTTCAACTAAAAGATACAGTGGAAAATATGAACCTTAGAATTTCTTTTTGTTATAAACATTCTGACATACTTGAAGGTCTATTTTAAACTGACTCTTTACAATAAATACATTCTTCGCTCTCAATCTATTTTATTATATATAATAATAAATGAAAGGATTTGGGCTGACGTGGCGCGTTATTAGAGCTTCTCAGAATTGGTTTTGGCGGGAAACTTCTCGGGTCAAGATATGGGACGCGGATTTTGATTGATAATATAATCGACCCATGATTTCGGATCATATATAAACTTCATAACCCTAATTTCCTTCATTCAGCCTACTGCTTCTCTGATATGTGCTGCCCTAAATTTCCAACTCTCTCCTACCCTAAATCTTATTGCGATGAATCTGTGGATGAATCTGGTTTCTCCAATCAAGTTCGTCGCCAATTCGCCAATCACGACCGCGCAAGATTCTCCGGCACAACTTTCTTCCATCTTAAATCTAATCAACGTAAGATTTTCGTTTCGGCTGATACCGCTAATTGATTCTTAGACTTTTGCATCTTCTTCGTCGCACCATCTGGCTATCTCTCTGTGGCGATTCAAGAATATGAAGGCCATTCAAGGAGATTAGTGAAAATTTTACCAGATCAATGAAGAATCTGACATCTACGGTTTCCATTTACAGGTAATATAGGTTTTTAAGTTTTGATTTTTTAGTTGCTATACATTATACAGGTTGATGTAAAAAATCATCATTATTAGGTTCCATCGTATTTTGACATTTTGTATCTTAAATCTTCATTATTATCATGTTGCATAGATAATCAGAAGATCTATGCACAATATTGAAGGTGTTGCTGGTGGTGGAGTTGATGATACCGCTAATTGATTCTTAGACTTTTGCATCTTCTTCGTCGCACCATCTGGCTATCTCTCTGTGGCGATTCAAGAATATGAAGGCCATTCAAGGAGATTAGTGAAAATTTTACCAGATCAATGAAGAATCTGACATCTACGGTTTCCATTTACAGGTAATATAGGTTTTTAAGTTTTGATTTTTTAGTTGCTATACATTATACAGGTTGATGTAAAAAATCATCATTATTAGGTTCCATCGTATTTTGACATTTTGTATCTTAAATCTTCATTATTATCATGTTGCATAGATAATCAGAAGATCTATGCACAATATTGAAGGTGTTGCTGGTGGTGGAGTTGATGAGGGTGGTCATTTATGCAGGTGATGCTTATACACTTGAAGATTAAGATGATAAAAAATTTTAGGGTTTGCAATCAATTTCACTTTTTTTAGTTATTTTGTTAGGGAGTTTGATCGATTGTTTGAATTTCTGATTTCTACAGCGTTTGAAGTGAGATGTTGGTTTAAATTCATTTTTCAAATCTTGGTGAAGATAAGGTAAAGAATGATTAGGGTTTGTAGAACATGAGCACTTTGATTTTTATTTGTTTTAGATTATGAAATATAATATAAATATCTTTATGTGTAAGCTATTGAATTTTTGGGGATTTTGGTGCTGATCATTCCTCTCAGCCCTTCGCAGTGGCTAAATGGCAGACACATGATAACAAATTTTCATCTGGATCGTATCTAAAGAAGACGAAACAAGAGACACGACTTGTAGTTAAAAGGTAGCAGTTGCTTTTCCCTTCCAGTGATATGCTTGATTTCTTTTCATGTGTTGCTTTGTATTTTTGTTGTAGCGTGATTGTTTTATTTGTTTTTAGTTGAATATCTTGCTAATCCGAATTCATATACCTCAGAGAAGGTGAGGGAATCACGAATTAAAACCATGGATCTGATGAAAATTTCAAATCAATTTACCTTGTACAGATGATCATTTTGCTACAATGGTTGCAATGCCCAAATTTCAATAGTTTAGATTCTAGACTTCTTTATTTTTCATGTACATTGAAAATGGTTTGATTGTTTTACAGGCTAGGCAAACTATGTATATTTTTATATGTGGGTGGATAATTGCATGCTAAGGTGAAAAAAATGACAGGGTAGGTTGTTTCAGAAGCCAAAGTGGAGCATTTCTGGTATGGATTGAGTTAGTTTTTCATAATCTCAATCTTCATTTTAGATTTATATATTTTGCTTTAATTTTTTCCCATTTACCCTACATGTCTGATGCAACTACCCGCAAAGGTTTCTATGTGTATGATGATAAACGCAAAGCGAGTCCGGATACCGAAATAAAGAAGTACATCGATAAAGCAAGGTAAATTCCTGGCATCTCAGTTGATCCTAATAGGGATGAGCATGTTACCTGTTCGATACCGAAAAGCAGGGAAAATTGGTATCGGCATCGGTACCATTTATCGGGGAAAATGGGTACTGGTACCACATATACCCGATACGGTTCGGTACCGGTACCCGGAACCAAATGCTCATCCCTACATTCTAAGGTATTTACTGTTCATTTACGTCACTAATTTCTAAACAGTTATAAATATCTCCAAACGATGCAACGATATGGAAACTCGAGTAGTTAGTTTGTGATAACCAATGTCTTCACATGATATGATGAGTAAAGTTCAGAATCCTACATTTTTGAAGAGTGTGAAAGAAAGTGTGTAAGTTTATAACTAATTAGGTTTGATTTTGTTTCAGCTGGGGAAATTACCGGATAAAGACATAACAGAAATGGTGTTTTTTCCTGTTGTGAATGAGGCGTTTAGAGTATATGCAGGGGGTATTGCAGTAAAAAAATTCGATTTGGATATCGATGGTGTTATGAGAATGGAATTTCCACCTTACAGATTCTTTTTCATCTTTTGATCAAAATTATTTTTTATTTTAATTTTAATTTTAGTTTTAAATATCAACATGTGTTTTGCACAGGGGAGGGATTATGTTAAGGGGAGATTTGGTTGGATCTAAGTACATTCATAGGAGGTTGAATGAGTGGTGAATGATGTACGGGGTTCTTCAAGCCGTGCAACTATTTGGCTCAGAGAGCTGCACATGGGGCTCCTTTGGTTAGAATTTCTTTAATCATTTTTTCATATATATTTAGAAATTTATGATTATTATAAATATGATTTGATGGGGTTTCTAAGATGGTTTAATGAGTATGCTTCTCTTTAAATAACTCATTACCCTTAATTTATGGGAATTCTAAGGTGGTTTAATGAGCATGTTGTTGTCTTTGCACAGGATTTAATAGCCTGCCTTCCCATGTTTGTGCTATGACAACTAGCATTTTCTGGTAATTTCCGTACAACTAATCAGTCATTTATATTAAGCAGCTATGTGTTTGGAAATGCTAATACTGCATGCTTATGTCGTATACATCTAGAAATATCCTGAAATACATTTAACAGGTGCATGCCATTCATTTTAATAGTCGCATCTCAATTTGTCATGTTGTAGGTTTTTACTTTCGGGTTAGTGCCCCTTAAAAGAGAAGTTTACTCTTGATGCAAAGGATTTCAAGCTATATGAGGAAATTGTTGAATGAGTTAGTGCCTCATGTATTGAGCCCTTTGTGTTCCTTTGAACTAGACGGTTGCCAGCAGGGTTCTTGATTTGAAAAAAAGTTGTAACAATGCCCTGGTATGTTGGTTCCTCTTTACCTTTCTTCGACATAGGTTATTATAATTAACCATTTTGGATATAACATAAATAACCCTTATATATGTTTAGGTCACTGAAAACCAAAAACCTGGTTCTTAGTGAAGAAATGATTTCTACTTGCGTGTTGAAGTAAGTGTGTGTTGCAGCAAGTTACAGACAACTGTATTTGGTTGTGAAGGAACACGTCGGCTTTTGTTCAGGTTATAAAACAATGATAAACCTTTTTTCTATTACAATTAGATAGATTCCATGGTTGTGCAATCATTTAAAGAAAAATAATAATCGGAAGAAATTGGATTTTATGTATTTTTTATTTCATTTTATTTTATTTTTGTGTTTGAAATTGTGAGGTTGGAATCTTGGCAAGTGCTACAAAATGGGAATTGCAAAAGGAGTACCAACTTCTGAAATAAACAGAGTTGTTTAACCCGTTTACACAACAATGGTAAACGGGTATATGTCGGCGGAAGTGGCGAATGCGATTGAGAAGAATAAGAAGAAGCTTGTGGAAGAAGCGGGTGGCAGATTGAAGGACGGGAGGATGCTACTGCTGCTGTTCCGACCGCGTAAATTTTTATACATGTGTTCGGGTATGTGTTACTAACCGACTGCCCGCTTCTTTTTTTGGTAAAAAAGTTGATTTTTAGTTTTCGTGTTTAGTTAGTTAGTGAACGCCGTTGCTGATTTAGTTTTGGTTTCTGTTTGAGGCAGACATGTAGATACTAGCAAGTAGTATGTTATCTCTTTTTTTTATAAAATAATCTCTAAAACTGTTTGGTAAAAAAGTTGATTTTTAGTTTTCGTGTTTAGACTACTGGTATTATTTTGTTTTGTCAGCTCCAGATGGATATATGATTAAGTTCGATTTTTAAAATTATATTCAGAATGAAGGAAGAACGATTGAAGAAAAAGTCGGAAGAGGCGTCATATGTATTATCATGGGTTTCAAAAAGCTAAGACATTATAATATATTACATTTTACCTACACAGCTACAAAATTGACATAATGATCAAAAAGGTATGCAAACCGGTCTGATTTAGAGTTACGGTGGGTGAATAATTGTTGCTTTCTTTTGATAACTCAAAGTCAACTATTTGAGCTCTTAATAATCAGATAACCTCATGAAGAATCTGTATTTCTAAAGTGCAAAACACCACATAACCTATGACAAGTATTGTACCTTTTTTCCGCTTTCCGTTTGTGTCCACCTTTTTCTCTATTTTATCATTTTCCAATTTTATTCCTGATTACATGGTACTCAAAAGCTTTCTTTTCGTTAATGTTATTGTGATCTATTGGATTTTCAGTGTAGGTATGTTTTTCTAGATCAAATTATTGCAAATTAAGTATGTAGAAACGGAGTTTTTGTTTTGTCTCATGTATGTGCCAATGTTTTGTCTCATTTCTGTGCCGATATTTGGTGCCGATTGAGTGGGCATTTGCACTTATACTAAACCATCGAAAGCTTCTAAAAAAACCACGTTACGAAAGCAACGTAACAGCTAGAGATATGTGGTACATTTTAAATTTATTATAATTATTATTATTTCAGGTCAAATGTCACTTAAGTTTTGGTAATTTTGTTCATTTTTGTTTATGATTTGGTGATTGTAGTTTTGTGATTTAGGCTATTAGGTATAGTTTTTAAATCTTATTTTAGTCTGGTAGTTTTTGAAAAACATTAATTTTTATGCTATAATCCTAACAAAGAAAAAACTTTACTTTTCTTCCAATGCAGCCACAAGGAGCAGCACTTTATAGCTTATTGATACAGCTGGCGCATTCTGTGCTTAGTTATGGTGTAAAAAGCAACGTGCGTCAAAAAAAGATAATAGTCGCGACAACATGCGGGCATCATCACTGTGTTGCTGCGCGGATGTGGACCACATAAATACCACCATGAAGATACTGTGCCTCATCCAATAGTAATAATTGACATTCAATTGGCAACTTCAATGGAATGTAAGTTTTCCACATATTCAGCCTTCGGTTTCAATTTATTAATACAAATTGAATACAGTATCAATCATGCAATGATGATGGAGATTTGAAGCTGATCATTATTCCCAACGGCCGATTTTTTAGTGTGGGACTAAATTGTGAGATTTCATTCAAGACTTTTAATGCTTTTATTTCTTTTATTTTTTTAGGGGTGGCAAATGGGCAGACTGGGTAACGGATTAACGGGTCAGAATGGATCCATACCAGTTGGTTTGGCCTATGCTTTGTCCATCTTTTTCAATTAATATATTAAATTATCTTTAATCTATACTATATAATAAAAGAAACCATTTGAGGGACACATGTCGCTCTATGAGATGGTCTCAATTTTATTTTTCTGTTTAAATAAATATTATTATGAAAAGTCGATTATTAATAATATTAAATTTAAAATTTAAAATTTATAGAAGAGATTTAGGATTTTTTTTTAACTGGATCCACGATATAATCTTATTGATTGTATCAATATAAATATCATATTCATGTTCAATAATCTTATTGAATGTATCAATACAAATATCATATTCATGTTCAATTAAAAATTAAGTTTACCTATAATATCATAATATTTTATTAAGGGTAAATTAAGATTTTGGCCCATATGGTTATATCACTTTTACTCTTTTAGCCTAAAAAATAATTTTTTAACATCTGAGCTCCTAACGTCTTTTTTCTAACATTTTTAGCCCTAACGTCTTTTTTAAACCCTTTTGGCCCTAACATTTAATGGATGGGGTTAGTGTTAGGGGCCAAAAGGGTTAGAAAATAATGGAAGGCATGACAGTGGAATAATCGATAAAACCTAGCCTCCCATCCAAGATGAACCGGCGCCACCCATATTCGCCCTTCACCTAGATGCCGCAGAAAATAATGGGGAGAGTGGAAGTCAAACCTGGGTCACAAGGAACACCAAGTCTTTCCCCAGCCACTCCACCACTACCTCCTTTGAACCTACTTCACCCCATAAAATATATAACATAAAATATACAAATAAAATGATTGTTTGTTTGTTTGGAGTTCTGAAATTCCTGTAATTATTTATAGTTTTAAAATAAACACAGACGAATAAAACTAGAGTTAGACGTTCTTAATTAACTGGCGTTTCATATCATGATTAGTAACATACATGGCATTTATGAAATAGACCTATAAATGTTGGTCATTGTAAGGATATTGAATGAATGAACAAAGAAAATTGATTTGGTTTGAAAATTTTATTTAACAATTTAACATAATAATAAATAAAAAAACAAAGTAAAATGTTATAATAAGTGTATAGTACATCAAAGTTCATTTTTTAGAAAACACATCTTGACGACTAAATGTGTTAATGGATTACATTATACGTGTAATACATGTGTTTTTTCAACTCGTGCAATACACGACTTTTTAAAAGATACACGACTTTTTAAAAGATGTAACTATTTTATTACTTAGTATGTAAAATCATATTTATTCAACCCGTGTATTACACGGGGTACTAACCTAGTAAGTAATATATTAAATTATCTTTAATAATTAATATATTAATTTAGATTACAACAACTATAATTCCAAAGTGATCATATAACTATATTTATACAGAGCCTTTTGGAAGTGTTTGAAGTACTATAAAATACTTTGGCAACTTTAAACATGATTGACAGTACATGTATGACGTATAGAATAAATATAGTCCAAATCGGCCTATTATTATGTAAACATGTCAAAAGTAGGCCCTTGCTTCTTTTTATGTCCTCTCTCCTTCATAAGTTCTTACTTTTCCGTATTTTTATCTGGCGTTTATGCTCGGTATGACGTATAGGAACTCTTGACGTGTGGAGGCAACAAAAGTCAAGGTGAATAAATTATGGACAATCGAGGACTGAATTCTATTTTGGCTACAGAGATTAAGTGGTTGAATTCTATCAACTTACTGGTACTTATTATATTTTGGCTACAGAGATTAAGTGGCTGAATTCTATCAAGGCAAACTTAGTGGAACTTATTAATATGTCAAAAGTTTGTTTTCTTTAATTCAAGTTTTTAAGTTGTTGATGGATTATCTATTCACATTGCATTTCATTTGTTTATGAACCGTATAAGAGTCATATTTAGAAAGTGATAATGAGTCGGGATACCCGCCGCAAAGTGCGGGCATTAGTGGGTTTTAGTTTTTTTTTTTTTTTTTTGTTATGTGTGTGTATTTTTGTGTTTTTTGGGGTTGTATCCTCGGTCTTGGCTTCTGGCTAAGATGGAGTTTGTGAGGTTTTGTAGTAAATTGATCTCCTTTGCTTGGTCACAAAAAAGATATGTTATTAAATATTATGTTTGTTATTATTAATTAATTAATTCTAAATGTATATATTATATTTGTTGTAAACACTAAACAGTTGGTGAATAGGGATCAACGAGTGAGTGGCGGATCTAGAAAAATACTTAAGGGGCAACGTTTCAAAAAAAAAATTTTAACGTACTTCATACAATGTAAACGAAACAACGATAGTAGCGCGGTAATAAATAAATTTAAACACGTACCTAAATGAGTTCTCCTCTTCGGTTTTTGAAAGCTTGAAACCGGGCCATGACATCCTCTTCTTTTACTTTACAAAAACTTTCTTTTTCGATCGCACAAATTAGAGCGTTGTTCAAATACTCATCACCCATCCGATTGCGTAAATCCGTCTTGATAAGCTTCATTTTAGAAAAACATCTTTCAACGGTTGCGGTTGCAACCGGTAAAACCAGTGCTAGCTTCAAGGTTCGATAAACCAAAGGAAAAGTTTCATTTTTTCCAGTTTCCACCATTACACGAGCAAGGTCACTCAATCCAGTTAAATTTGCAAATTTATCATCTTCCTTTAAAGTGTGATAAAATGTCGAAAGATCACCGGTAAGAACCCCTCTTTCTTCTTTATTAAAGTCATTCGGATACATTTCAGAAAACTTCACTATCTTTGATATGTCAAATTTAGCAAACGAATTTCAAGGATTTAAACCCGACATATTTTCTATCAAACTAGTTGAGACCTCACTAAATCGGCTTCCAAGTTCTTGAACTTGCATATCCAAAACCGTATTAAAAACCTCAACTTCAAAATGATGTCGGTTAGTAATGACATACTTTCGGTTTCTTTTATTACCATAACTTTCCGCCATATCTAACATCTTAATGTTGTTTTTTTCACAAAAAGATGTTACGTTTGTCAACATCTTTTCAAACCCATTTTGTCTTAAATGATTCAAAGCTCGTTTTGTCCCGCTTATCAAATGAGATGCTTCTAACAAGTCTTGACTCTTTTTTTTAAGATGTTTTGATAGAGCATTTGTGAGGCCTAAGATATCGTTCAACAAGTGTATGTAAAACACAAATTCAAGACTCTCAAAATATGATAGAATACCTGACGCATTGGATCGTTGTTGAAAGGTCTCTCCATCTTGTTTAATAAAAGTAAGTACCTCAACAACTTCCGGAAATAATTTCAACAAACTTATGATGGTTCTATGATGAGAACCCCATCGTGTGTCTCCGGGTCGGGCAAGGGAAACCTCTTGGTTTAATCCTTTTCCTGTGTTAATTTCACCCGCTAGAATTTCGTTTTCCACTCTCTCTTTTTTTGCCTCCAACATCATATCTTTTCTTTTGCAAGAAGCACCAACCGTATTAACAACCATGCCAAGAGTTTCGTAAAATTCTTTAACACCATCATGCTTTTTTGCTACAGCCACAATCACTAACTGAAGTTGATGAGCAAAGCAATGTATGTAATGTGCCGATGGATTGTCTTTCAGAATTAAAGATTTTAATCCATTAAACTCTCCCCGCATGTTGCTTGCACCATCATAACCTTGACCACTGATCTGTTTAAACAAAAACAAACAATAAAAAACAATGATACTCCAACCAATGATATTTATAACATTAAAACGTCTTCGGCCACTAGAATAGGTTGTCCATTTAAAGTCATGACCTCGTGGTTGAAAAGCCTTTTTAACAAGATACGCTCTTCTTATGTCGTCTATTTAATTTGGATGATAACTAGTAATAGGCGGTCTATCGGAGGGATCCGAAGGAAGATCATTCAAATCGATTTTGTTTCGTGTTGAAGGACTTGAAGCCAAAGTAATAATTGGACTTGGAGTTGGTCCGATATCTTCATTTTCTTGCATATCAATATCATTCTTTGAACTTGGACCAATATCTTCATTTTCTTGCTTATCGTCAATAATATTTGAACTAGGACTTGCACCCAAATCATCATTTTCTTGGAATTTTCGTTTAAAAAGACTACTAATGAGAGTTTGTTTTTTCATCTTTCAACTTCCAAATTCCCTAATTTTATAAGACAAATAAAATTAAACAATAAGCCCTAAATCAATTTCACATAAACCCTAAAAGCTATAACAAATTAACAATTGCACATAACAGTCATAACTATAAAATTAAACAATAAGCCCTAACAAAACAATCACTCAAATCAATCACAAAATTAAACAACAAGCCCTAACAATTAGTCACTCAAATGTCTGAACTAGTCAATTATGATCAAAATCAATCACAAAATTAGTCAATTAACAGTCACTCAAATTACCTGATCTCTTCCTCGACTTCCAGAACACCGGACCAGAAGACACCGGAACAAATCCTTCAATGGAGTGGCGGAATGGAACGGCGGTGGGCGGTGGCAATGGGTTAAGGGCGGACAAATGGACGGTGGTGGCAAAGAGCAGAAGACACCTCCTGCGGCCTGCGCTGCTTCTTTTTTTTCTTCGGTCTGCTCCTGCACGCTACTTCTTCATTCTTATTCTTTTTGGGCTTTTTCTATTGTAGAAATATTGGATATTTGGATTATTGGGTATGGGGTTGGGAAATGGGCTATGATAATTGGGCTTTATAAGTTTTGGGTAATTAGTTAGGTAGAATAAAATTTTTTGGGCTTACAAAAGGGGTAACATAAAATTTATTAAGGGGCAACGAAATCCGAAAAACGCAAAAAAAAAAAATTTTACACTATCGCGGCCGAGCCAAGGGGCAACGCGGGCTACCCCTTGACATAGGGGATGTCCGCCCCTGCAACGAGTATGTGTTTTGGCATGTGTTAATTTTTTAGGAAATGGGCAAATAGATGAGGAAGAATAAAAATTTTGAATGAGCAAATAAATGAGTAAAGTAAATTATGATTAGTTGGTTACAAAAACAATACTATCATGTTAAAGATCGAGATATTTGTTTGATCAATACTACTTATTTGAAAATAATCAACTACATTAAAAAAATGTCAGGCTTACTCACACAAACCAATGAAGACATTTAATATAACTTTTTTTACGCCTTCACAACCCGTAATTAAGTTTATGAAAAGTTTATAACTTTTTATAGCCAAGATATTTAAGATGTCATACATTTTGTATGATTTTAATTATGTATTAATCATAAATAGTTTTTGATATAAATAACTTCACGAGCCCGGGAAGCAATACCGGGTGATAACCTAGTTAAGAAATAAAAACATAACATGCGTTTACTAAACTACGTGACCTCACTACCATACAATCCACGTTCTTTGACTCATTCTTCAACCGCTTACACTTCATGATGATGATCTGTAACCCTGTGCGACTTGTAGTCACCACATACATTCACATCATTAGTATTTGGTGGCATTATACATAATCCAAACACGCATAATTAAACATTCACGTCGCGCCCTATTCTCATGTACATTCCATTTAGTTCTCCTTCGAAATTCAAGCATTTGCATCTCGGTGTCTACCCTTCAATGAGCCAATTATAGCGTACATGCACTTCGTTTCATTCTCAAAAACAACCTGGATTAGCATCGTGAATACTGATAGATATTAACACCACACAAACATACATGCAAGTCTCGCTCATTCGTATACTCATAGTTCCAAACATGCATACATATTATCTACTCCAAACTTTCACATACCTCTTACATCCTAACGCATTCCAACTATAAAACCTAGCCATAAACATTCACACATACAAAACCCATACATACAACCTAAACACGTATTCGTTTCTACTTATACGCATACATGGTTTTCATCTACTATCATACCATTAAATACATACGCACCTACTTACCATACATCTATACATATATATTGAATCCCAGTACGTGCATACCTACCATTCTATCCATACACATACATGCATATTTTATACGTACACACATACATACATATAGATGACTTGTTTGATTATCTCTAAAGAGTCAACTGGCTCTTTAAGCCAAAACCCTAACTCATTTGAATTTCTTTAAAGTGTCAGCTAGCTCTTTAAGCCAAAATCCTTACTTATTTGAATTTCTCTAAAGAGTCACCTGGCTTTTTAAGCCAAAACCCTGACTCATTAACCCGTCATATGAACTACCACAATGCTGGTTGATGCCGTTTGGCCCTTGACTTCCTGTTTTTCCCATTATTTGGATTCAAGTATAGTTATACTACGCTAGATCCGTTAC
Source organism: Helianthus tuberosus (assembly GCA_030545235.1). NCBI lineage: Eukaryota > Viridiplantae > Streptophyta > Magnoliopsida > Asterales > Asteraceae > Helianthus > Helianthus tuberosus. The sequence goes on along the minus strand of CM060351.1, from coordinate 124,564,126 downwards.
TACATTCCATACCTTGATTCTATTATTATGTACTCATCCTTCCATGATTCCCATGCACTTGCATATATATATATATATATATATATATATATATATATACACACACACACACACACACACACACATTCACTAACACATGGAGTTAAGGACATGAATCACTTACCTCGAGCTTCTGTGTTCGTGCTTGCCTCCTTGCCTCATCTTGACCCGTTAACCTTCCATGCTCGAGTCTATGTTAATTTGGTTCCTATCCTTTCATGCCATTGTGTCCATATCATGGTTAGTATGCATGTTCATTCATATCACATTCATTTTCGAGTCTTAGTTACATTGACTTTCATTAGTCAATATTTAACATGCATAAGACATGAATTAACAATTGCATTGTTCAACATCCACACAACTCAATTCCTCATCATACATAACACATTATTGGTCTAACACATATCACACGATTATTCCTTAGTCTTATAATCTTATTTAGAAGTCAAACCATGCTATTCACATATTCATGTAGTAGATTTGATTTGAATAGCATACTTCTAAAACACACTTCTCATGTTAGTTTACTATCAAATACATCATTATCACATTCTATACATATTTACCCATTACATGTATACAATTTCACACATTATTATCAATTAGACATTTCATCAAACACTTGGTGTGCGTACTACTATCTAAGTATAATGTACTCGTATTTCATGTTTTACTTCCTACTTCTTGCTCTCATTCATCAATAACAACTAAAATCACATTACTTCCCTACCATACATAATTTAATCTAACTAATAAGAATCAATTACATACAACACAACACATCAAGCTTTGAACAAGGATGGGACATGGGTGACACACCCATGTCACCACTTTCACCACTTCAAGCGGGTTTCACCTTCAAACATCAAATTACATAAAATTATTCATAATCCAAGTTATATTTGGTGATTCCCTCACATACTCATGCTTATTTTCATAAAAGATCAAAGATTGGTCACACATCCATTTCTACCAAAATCACTAAATCAGTTTCTATAACTTACCACGTGTTTGCAATAGCTAGATGATGCAAATTCTTCATTCATGCATAAATTTCCCTTCAGTTTCACCATCAGTTTCCTGGATTCAAGTTTGTTTGATGGTTTCCTCTCCCTTTTCTTCATGTGTATCGACACACATTCACCACACACACATAAACGTCCTGAACTTCATTTTCAGTCCCTCTAGTTGTTACTTGTTCAGATTTGCCACAACTTTCATTCCTTATTTTTTTTACTAAGTATTTAACTAGGTTAAATATCCTAGTTATTTTATTTCTTGCTATAACATATGGAAACATACTAGTGAACTTAAAAATTAGAGTTTTGGGGTGTTAAATAGTATTGTTGTGGTGCGATAATATTGACTAGCTAGGATATACGGATGATTGAGAATCGAGGAAAGATTGTGTTGTTTTGTAGGCGGAGAAAAACCACTTCGTTATAGATTGAAGATCACCAGGTTCACACTATAATATTCCTTTTAAAGGAGCTTGGTCATGTGGTTATCAGGCTGGTTAATCATGTTTGTTGCTGGTCACATGGCTAATAGGTTGTCATTTTTAAGAGACACGAAAGGTATCTTCTAGGGAAAAAATCTTAAGAACAAATGTATAACTAAAGTGTATATCATGATAGCTATTGTGACGTTCGTGAAAATCCAAGTAAACCCTAAATCAAAACATTGTGTGTACATGATTAACGAAATGAAACCCTATGTACCGTAAATGATTCCGGGGGTATGGATTTACGTAAACATGATCATTAGCCTATAACATAGGGATTTTGTGGCCTTAACATGTAGCAAACACGTTAAATGAAGAAGTTTCTGATTAACAGAATGCCTTCGATTTTAATGCACACTTTATCATCGAAACATGCATTGCGTGATCCGCCAAGCCTCAAAAGACTTATTAAACATTAATTTAAGATTTTTAATCAAATATGTGAAAGCGTTCAGGTTTTCGTTAACGTGGGGTGCATTTTATTTTTAACACTTAAACCTATCTTTTATATGGAAAATTGTGAGTCAAATGGTTAAAGGGGGACACTTCCCCCCCCCCCCCCCTTAGAATTCTGATCCGACCTAAGGTCCAAACCACACACACACACACACCTCTCGATTGTTTATAAAAACTAGCCTACAACCTTCATAAGACCTGTACACTACTGCTCCTACTTGTTAACCAAATTTCAGCCAAATATCAAAGGCATAAGCCTATTCTAGTTGGTTTTAAAGTTCTTTTTTTAACTAGTTAGAACAAAAAGAACATGTTCTTGATCCATAAACCCTTAATATTTTGGCCATGAGGGAAGTTTAACCACTTATTAGATGTGACATGATGGTTCATGAGGTTTAATGATGCAAAACTTCAGATGATGGATCAAAAAATGCGAATAATTCGACAAGAATGACAGATTTTAAACTCTACTAGAAAATACAACTGCTAATGGCTTGTTACGTGATGTGTGTACTTTTGTGATGAATAGAGTATGTAGGTATTGTACTTAGACTTTCACAAGTTTTAGAAACATCGAAATTGCATAAAGAATCGAGAAACTGAAGGTATATCACTGAAAACTGAATATTGGGGGACTAGAACTTTGTTTGAGAATAACTAGTGGCGTGAGTATTGTTAGGTCATGAAATATTATATGGTGATTACATACTGTGAAAATAGATTCTGTGCAAAATTTAAGAGTTTTTGGAATATTTGAGAATTTATGGTGAATTTATTGGTATTAAATAGTGTTAATTTGGGAAAAATAGCAAACAGATTCAATAAATCTTCAAGTTTTTAGAGACGTTGTATTTGACATAAAAATGATCCACATAAAATTTGGGTTTCATTGGTTAACCATAGCTAAGGTTTTAAAATCGCGTTTTATCAAACTTTCGGTAACCGAAAACCCTTTTTAGGAAGCTCGGTGAAATCTAAAAATTATAGGATGTTTCTAGGAATATTTTTACACTTCAGCAAAAATTTTGGTATTTTTGAAAGTCGGATGGTATTAGTCGCCAATCCACGGTTAAACGGGCTTTTAAAACGAAATTATGTGTTTTATTTAAACATTTGGGGTGGGAAAACATGTTTAGTATGTATATGCACATGAACACTGTTTTGATGTGAATTATATAAGTAGACATCTAACATTTTTTAAGTCCCAACAAACACACAAGTGCTTACTACTTTGCCGATGAATATTGTGGATTGTACTATTTGGCTCGACAAGCCTAAACCGCCCGGCTGTGTGCCATGACTGTGTGACCAACTGTGTGTTATGCATGAAACGTGGTTGCACATATTCATAGCGAAACATGCTATGTTGTGTTAGACATAGCTACTTGGGGCACTACTGTTTGTTTGTTGTGGTTGGTGTTGGCCACGGTGATTGGATACGTACCTCAGTGCAACTTGTGACAAACAAAACCTATGAAACTCAACAACTTTTGTAGTTGACCATTTTCAAACATGTTTTTTAGGTAAACAGGGAAATGAATTGTTAGTGCACTATGTCTATTGACTTCGTCTTGTATCAAGTCATGTAATAGGATTGGATAGGATAACCAGTGTTCGATGTGCGAGAAACAGATTTTGAGGAAATAGGTGGTGAATTCGCTTGAAAGTGTCAAGTGACAAGTTCAAGCGAAATCAACTTAATAGATTTCGCTTGAATCATCCATGTCCATTTCAAGCGAAACCCTCTCTACTATATATAGGGCACTTGTGTTATTCATTTGTAACTTTCGGATCTGAGTAGCGAAGCTCTGCCGAATCGTCTCCAGGTTGTATTTCAGTATTAAATCAATATAAGAGACATTTAAATTGAATCGAGTGTCCGTTTCACTGATTCCGCCTCTGATTCAGGTAGAAAGCTCTTCTGAACAACTCGTTCGGGTCAAACAACGATCCTACAAGTGGTATCAGAGCTAAGGAAGAAGAGTTTAGCTCGATTGCATCAGTTTTCTGACTTCTACACCTTCTTTTTCAAATTGGACAAGTTTTACCGGTCAAAATGGATTGAATTTTTCACAGAACGTGCGAAACAGTGTTTTAACAAACCCTTGAGAGTTTCAGATCAAAATTCGAAGTAAAAATGACAAAATTGGACCAAAAATGAGATTTCGCTTGAACGAACAGTGGTATTTCGCTTGAAAAGTTTAGCTGGTTTCGCTTTAAGTCGCTATTTCGCTTGAATATAGTATCTGATCTCGCTTGAATTTGATATTTCGCTTGAAAAATATATCTGATTTCGCTTCAAGTAGTATACCGCTTGAAATCATCATCTGATCTCGGTTGAAAGTGTTATATAAGTGATTTCGCTTGTAGTGTCATCCAAAGTGATTCCGCTTCAACTTGAGATTTCGCTTGAAAGTGGACTTTTTCGCATCAAGTTCATTTCACGTCAACCGAGTGTCAGTCTGTTTCAGATTATTTGATATTGTTGAAACTGATTTTGTTTGTTTGTTTGTCTCCAGGTGATTAAAGACGTCGAGCAGCGGTGAAGAATTTTACAACACGTTTTACAATGCCTTTACTTCAGAATCATCCGAAAGAAGATCTGAAACAAGAGAATATTCAAAGGAGATTTCAGAGAATTTGAAATATGAGAATATGTATGGAAGCCAACAGAAACCACCGAAATTAATGAAGATTGAAGATTATAACTGGTGGAAAAACCGATTTGAGGGTTGGGTAAAAGCTTTTGCTCCTGAAAGTTGGTTAAAACTAAAATACGGATATACAGAACCAGTAAAAGAAGGAGGAGAGTTAGTAGATGAAAAAGAGTTCACAGAAATAGATGTAAAAAATGTTGTAGCTGAATACAAAATGATTACATTGATAAAACAGTCAGTGAGAGAAGATATTATTTCGCTACTTGAAAACGAGAAAACATCGAAGAGTTTATGGGAAGCTTTAGAGAGAAAATGTGTAGGTACTTCTGAGATTGTGAAAAACAAAAAGAAACTGTTACGTAAAGAGTTTGATTTATTTGGTTGTATGAAAAATGAATTTGTTTGTAAAATGATCGAGAGATTTGGGCATCTGAAGATGGAGCTGGCCAGACACAATATTACATACACTCAAGAGGAGCTGGTTGATAAATTGTTTGACTCGTTGCCAGATGAGATGGATTGGCAATACTATGCTTTGATGTTGAAGAATACTATCAAGTCTGAGGATTTTACAATTGATTTGTTGATTGAAAGATTAGAGAGTCACGAGTTGGAGATAAAGAAATCCAAAGTCAACAACTCAGCTTATCAGCAGAATGTGGAGTTGTACTACAGAGGAAATGTACCACAAGCTGGGTCTCCAAGAACAGCATTTTCTGCAGAAAGTTCAAATTCTGTAAACAATGAAAGTCCTCACAGTGTTTTTCATAGTGGATCTTTTTCAACAACATCGAGCCAATCTGCATCAAAGAATGTATTCCAATGCAACATTGCAGTAGATTTGAAGAATACTCAAAATTTCAATGAGGAGTCTGCAAAGCAACAGATGGTTTTCTTAGCTTCTGTGTTAGAGTCATATGAGAGTCTTGTAGCAGGCAAGATAGGAAACACCAACCTGACGAAGGAAGACTACGATCAAATAGATCCTGAGGAGATGGAATTGATCGACATAAAGTGGTGTATGGCTAGTGCAGTGAGGAGGGCACAACGTTTTATGGAAAGTACCGGAAGGCAGTCTATTGGTGGACCTTCTACCAAGTTAGGCTTTGACAAATCCAAAGTGACATGCTTTAAATGCAAACAGAAAGGTCATTTTAAACGTGAGTGCAGAAATGCTTATGCTGATGATACTGCTAATCCGTTCAAGGAAGATTACTACAAGAAAGCAATTTATCATCAGAACAAGTCTGAACCTCCCAGAATGAAGCAGGTTGAAGAAAAATCAAGAGCTCTTGCAGTTATTCATGATGATGAAGGTTATGACTGGAGTCAAGTTCTTCCTGAAGAAGATGCAGTTGGATATGCATTTGTGGCTAATGTTGATCATGATCTATGGTGGAGAAGAGATTATGCGAGATGGGAAATTAAAAAATTCAGAGAATCATTCAAAGAAGCCCAGAGAGCCAAAAGATGGAATGACGAATTGGAATGTTACATGGATCCACAGGGTAATCCAGTTGTTGACCCATCAAAGGTGGATTTTGAAGCTGTAACAAATTTGTTTCCAAGTCAGGCTACTTTCAACACAAGAAGGTTATCTGATAAAGGATATTTGCCGGATTTGTTGAACAAAATAAAAGAAATTTGTGAAGCAAGTCTACCAAAGGTGGTAGAAATGAAGAAGAGAAAATAAGAAGAGTTGAAAAAGATGGTAGAAGAAGTGAAGATTACTGCAAAGATTGCTGCTGAAGAAGAACAGAAGATTGAAAAAGAACGAAAGGATGAAGAGAACAAAGAGGAAGATCAGACAAAAGAACCGGTGCTGAAAGAGACTGAGGTAAATGAATCTTCTGATCTATCGAATGTTGAAATCATTGATAACAATGAAAACAAGTGCAAGAATTGCATAGAAATGTGCAAAGCCTGTATTGAAAAAGATGAAATAATCAAAACAAAAGATATTGAAACAAACAAACTTGAGAATGTTTTCAAAATAAAATATAAAGAAATGATTGAAAAAGAAGAAATTTTGAAACTAAAGGTTGAAAAGCTGACACAGAAGTGTCAAGATCTTGAAAAGGAAAATGATGTGTATAAACAAATGTGTACAGCAAAATGTGTTGGTTGTGTTGAAAAAGAAAATAAGTTTCAAGATTTTAAAAAAGAGTATGTTGTTTTGAAGAGGTCAAGTCAGAGAGTACAAGAAGCTTATGATACTTTGAAGAGCCAAGTCAAATGTTTTGACCAAAGATTGTCTGAAACTTTAGTAACTAAAGAACTGTATGAAAGAAAGTTTAAAGAAAAGCAACTTGAATTAAACAAGTGTGTTGATGAAGTTGCTAATCTCAAACAAGTTCTGGCTGAAAAAGAAAAGGTTGTTACCAAACTTCAAAGTTATCATAACTCTTCGTATATTCTCGAACGCATTTTCAACATCACACCAGATGACAAAGATACTGACAAGAATAGGAAAGGTATTGGTTCAGAATTTCATCAGGTACCACCACCATTGAGAAACAATTATACTTTTTATGATGAGGAAAAGGTGGCAAAAGGTCTGAACATAGTTGACCAATTACCTGAAAGTATCGATGTGACTTACACCAAATCTGATGAAGCTGATGATTCAGAGGTGGTAAGTAAGGTTGTTGATAGCGTTTTGAAAGATGAGTCTACAAAAGGTAAGTTTGAATCACAGGATGAAAATGAAGGTAATTTTCATGATGAGTATCTGAAAAACATAAAATCTGAGAAAGTTGTGAATGATGATTCAAAAGGATTGGTTTACACCATGATTGGATCAGACAAACTATTCTTAGATATTGTATTCTCGATTCAGAATGTGATTTCAGAGAAAATTGATAAAGTTTTTAAGATGGTTGAGATTGAAAAGTCAGAAATTTCAAAATTTGCTGGGAAAAACAAGAAAACTTTTTATAACAAACCTGGTTTCAAGAAGAAAAACATGAAGGCTGGGTTGGGTTATAAAAAGAAACAAAATTGGAAGAAAAATGAAGTGCCAAATTCTCAGGCAAAGATGAGTTTTGTTCAACGAAAAAGTTTTGAAGAAGAAGAAAATTTTAAATTTAGACAACAGTCTAATGAAGAGTTTTGTGTTCAAAAGAAAAGGCCACAACCACAGGTCAAAGATGTGTCCAAGAGAACATGTTTCAAGTGTGATCAAATTGGACATCTTGCACGAAAGTGTCCGAATCTGAAACCTGTGGATGTTGACAAAAAGAAGCCTGAAAATATTGAGAAACAAAAATCTGAGGGTGTGAAACAAAGGTCAGCCAGATTTGATTCAAAACAAACTTGGAGGTATAACACAAACAAGTTTGCTTCGAATCAAACTTGGAAATCAGACTTGAACAAGTTTGATTCAAGACAAACCTGGAATTCTCACACACCCAGAGTTAGAACAACACAAAGTTGGAAAACATCTGTTGATATGACAAAACCCCAAGAGTTTTGAAAACCAAAAGTTGTTGTTCAAAAAGAGACACATTTTTATAAAAGAGGTACACCGAAAGGTCAAACATGGTATATTAAGAAACAAGTGATTTCGGTAAAAGATGAGAAAGTTGAAGTTAAAGTTGAAAAAGTTTTTGATGAGAAAGCTTTTCCGAAACTGCATGATACATATTGTGTTGACTTGCCTAAGGTCCAACAGACCTGGGCTAAATTGTTCAAGTAATTGAATGCTTTGAATGTGCAGGTGCTCAACAAAACCGAAGATTGTGAGAATGAAAACTGGAGCAGCCTGGCACATGGAGAGGAGGAAGAGGCTGCTGGACCCTCTGTTGGTTGAAACAGGGAGTTTAGTTTGATTGTTTTCTGTACATAAAAAAATGTGTTGCTTGAATACGCCGAAACCCTCGTGGCTGAACAAACATGATTAATTTCACAAGATTGAAAAACGGTTTTCAAACTGTAAATATCAATGTGTTGTAAATCATGGGGGTATGTTAGATTTTCTGCAAATTCAGTGCATAAGAAGCAGAAAATGGATGGCGAGACAAAGCTATCGGTATTGGTTGTCAAATTTTTTTTATATGATTTTGCATTTTAGGGGGAGATATATTGTTGTCAGAAAATACAAAAACATTTGAAAATTTTGAAAAAGCCAAAAACATGATAAAATTCAAAATTGAGTTTTGTGTAAAAAGAGGAAATGATAGTACATCAGTAGACAGTTACTGTACGCTAAAGAATTGGAAAGTTAAAATGTGTTAAACGATCTCACCGTGGATATGTCGGTAGATTTTTATACATTTAGTAAACTTTTTCGGGATATAAACCTAAATTCAAACTTGCTTATTTCGTGGGGAACACTACTTGGATATATAGGTAACCCCTGAAATCTCGTTTGAAGGACCCCTCTTTCTGAGATACTAGGTCTTTATGCTTAGTGATATCTGGGGTATTATCCCGTGACTTCTGATAATGCGGAAACAATGGCCTAGTCCCCGAATAATACTTTCTGCATTGCTTGAAACATAGCGCCGCCCTCAGCAAAAATGATGAAACAATAAAATTGATAATCATTGCTGTTGAAGAAAAGATCCTCTAAAGGGGACACACCTAAAGTCGAACCGTCATCTCTCTGCTGAACGGAAGTTCTGACCTGAGCTCTCACGGTTTCGCATCTAACCCCTTACAGATATCATCTAGGTATACTCACCTGTAAGACTGAATATTGGGATCTAGATACGGGAGTATATTCAAGAGGTGGGACACATGAATGAGTTTAAGTTCTTAAAACACCTAATTCGTATCCTAAATCAGTTGAAATTTGTGTGAAAATTTAAGTGGATCAGTATATCGACAATCTAAGTGAATTGTTTAATTCTTAATGTGTAACTAAGCTTAACGGTACTTGTGACTTGTCAAAAAACTGATATGATCCTCTGACGCATACTCAATCAAAAATATTGCTTGTAAATATGTTTGTATATATTTTTTTTACTGCTTTATATTTCAGAAAATACAAAAAGATTTTTGATTCTGCTTTATTTTCGACAACCGATGTCTAAAATGTTGAGTGTCAAAATCTAAGTAAGCTGATTGTGTTTCTGAAAATAAAACAAGTTCATTAATTTGAAACTTGAACTTAAAAATTTAAAAATCAAAAGCAGTTTGTGAAATCTCCAAGGTCATTAGTTTGGACTTGGATGATTAACTGTGAGGGATTTTGGATTCTTGACATTGCTAAATCTGTAAAGATTGTTGATAGGGGAAGTGATTTAGAGAAGATTGAATTGCCAGGTTACAATTCCTGGTAGTCTAAAATGTTGTTACTTATAAACGTATAAGTGTTGCAGGTTATGTACCAGACTACGATCCTGAAAGCATAGTCTAAGGGGGAGTCTGAAGACGAGCTCAAAGCATGGGGGAGCTTGTAGATGGAAAGCTAGGTGTCGATCCCTAAAGCACGGAAGCTTGATAAAAGGGGGAGCCTGAAGAAGCTAAAGAAAAGGTTTGATGGATGCTTACAATGATAGACATTTTGGAAAGAGCTTGAAGACTGATCAAGACTGAAGAGGTGTCATGATAGAGATTAGACACTAAAGACTTCGTCAATATCCAAGGGGGAGTCTGTTAGTGCACTATGTCTATTGACTTCGTCTTGTATCAAGTCATGTAATAGGATTGGATAGGATAACCAGTGTTCGAGGTGCGAGAAACAGATTTTGAGGAAATAGGTGGTGAATTCGCTTGAAAGTGTCAAGTGACAAGTTCAAGCGAAATCAACTTAATAGATTTCGCTTGAATCATCCATGTCCATTTCAAGCGAAACCCTCTCTACTATATATAGGGCACTTGTGTTATTCATTTGTAACTTTCGGATCTGAGTAGCGAAGCTCTGCCGAATCGTCTCCAGGTTGTATTTCAGTATTAAATCAATATAAGAGACATTTAAATTGAATCGAGTGTCCGTTTCACTGATTCCGCCTCTGATTCGGATAGAAAGCTCTTCTGAACGACTCGTTCGGGTCAAACAACGATCCTACATGAATGATGCCTGTGTTTTGTTGTTCCAAGTTTTGCTTGCGGATAATTATGTACCTGGATGCATACTTGCTACAGTTAGAAAGCGGTTCGCAGGAACCTGCCGTTATAACATTGTTAGGATCTGAGTTTGGTATTTGCAAACTAATGTTGACTATCACTATAAAATTCACAAATAGAGAGATATTATCATAAACTTTTTTTTAAATGATTCAAAGAGTCAAAGGTTTTACAACAATGATTTTACAATCTCCCTCTCAGCATATCACTGACTAGAGTTATTCATACAAAAGAGAATGTGTGTGAAGTGATAAATAGATCACTAATAGGTGTCATCTATTTATACAAGTACTAAAGCTTTGTTCGTGATGTGCTGACGTCACCCTGATAATGACATCTGACATTCCTAACAGAAAAGATTCTCAGATGTTTGCAAACATCTGAGCAATCTTATCATCTGATCTAGGATATACTAAAACACTGATGAAATAAGTATTATTACATTGAGAAAACATTGTCTAAACTACCATCTGTTGTAGTTGTCCAAACATTTGTTTGGCCTAACAGATGTTTGGTCTTCTTCAACAGACCTTGGCTTCATCAGGGCTTTGGTCTTCAACAGATGCTAGTCTTCAACAGATGCTTGTACTCTTGAACAACAGTTCCAGTTCTTTATCAGATGTTAGCCATGCTCTTGAACAGATGTTCTGAATAGGTGCTCAAGATTCACCATCTTTGGAGAAAGAATTGCTTCACTGGTTGTTTATTTCTTGGTCTGAGAATCATGTTTTGCCTTTTAGATATCATCTGTTCTTTTGTAAGTCCAACAAACATACATATCGTGTGTAAACAACATATAACACATTGTATAATTAATGTTTAATATAGTTAGTATCTTTATAAAAAATGTGCTTGTACCAGAGGTATGAGGTGTCTGTTACACTCCCTATATACTTTCGATGCTAGTCAGGGTGTGACAACTATTAACTTTGTTCTAAAATTATTTGAATGACAAGTAAAAGCAGATGTTATCATTTCCGTTAGTGGGTGAAATACATTTTATTAGAACAACTAACTCACACGAGTTAAACACTTTTTAAACCTACTAATGAGATTAAAAAATTTAACCACTTTGAATGAAACACATTTATAATAATATATTAATACACCTTTACTCTACTAGGCTTACAAGCCACTTGCTGAATGAAGTGACATAAAAGTAGTACTTAATTAGTAAGACTCGGCTAGGCTTACGTACTATCTTTTCACTAGTGTTTAATCAACATAAAAAAATTGTCAAGTATTATGCCATAGTGGCGAAGCTTTGTGAAAAACCACCCACGTGTCTAATATTAAGTGACTTTCATTTTATTAAAATTGTAATTCTCGGTTACATTAATTATATATACACACAAGTTGTAATGTCGTCAGTGCTACAAAGAAATGGAAGTGTTTCTTATTTACAATACTTGCAACATATGGTACAACTGTAAAAGTGATTACTGCTCTCTATTGCCTTTGTATGAATCATTTATGTACCAAGATATTGTTTGTATCCATGTTGTATGTATGCATGTTAATGGAATGTATATATATGTTGATGTTGTATGTATCCATGTGTAATGTATTAATGTATATATAGGGGAAGGTTCAAATGAAAACCATTTTTATTGTGAAAACTCGAAAACTAACTAAAAAAAGCCTAAAAAACACACCAATTTTTTTTTATTTTTTTATAAAAAATCGCAGGTTTTTGTATATAAAAAAACTTTTTTTCAAAAAAAAAAATTGTATTACACATGTGCACTACAAAAAAATGTTTTTTTTTTTTTTAAATTTTTTTTAACTAAAAGTAGCGAAAATTATTATGCAAAAAAAAAAATTGGTATGTTTTTTTGGCTTTTTTAATTAGTTTTCGAGTTTTCACAATAACTAGTGGTTTTCATTTGAACCTTCCCCTGTATATATATGTAGGTATACATAGAATGTTTATAAATATATGTTTATGTTAACAGAGTGTTGGAATTTTTTATAGCTGTAGATGGAAAAACTAAATATAGATTCCAAAACATATCATATGTAGGCCTTGGATCGACTGATGTTTAGGATCAATTTGAATGAATGATTAATACTGATTGGAGTATACACATGAAGTGTGTAGGGACTTAATAAGTATAGAGAGGGATGAGAGAAAAAAATGCACAAAAATAATTTAATACCCGAACTTTTAAAACCTAAATAAATTAGAGTTAATTACATAGTTAGTCCCTGTGGTTTACCCAAAGTAACATACTTAGATAATAATAGTTTAAAATTACATTCTAGGGTATTAACGTTTCATTTTGTAACGTTTAGAGGTATTAACGTTATTTGTAGGTTTAAAATCACATTCTATTATTAACTAGGTATGTTATTTTGTGCAAACCACATGGACTAACTATGTCAATACCCTACAAGTTAATACCTCCAAACGATACAAAATGAAAAGTTAATACCCTAGTAGGTGAATTTAAACTATTAGTACCTAAATATGTTATTTTGTGCAAAACCACATGGACTAACTATGTAATTAACTCAAATAAATTATATGAAAAATAGGTAACAATAATATTAATAAATATAGTATTATGATATACTAGTAAAGAAAAAAAATAAATGGTAATAAATAATAGTTAGTTAGTTTTGACTTTTAATATATAAAATGATTAGAATTTTAAACGAATTAGAAACATAGTTTAAAAAAAGAACATAAAAAAAATTGAAATATTATACAATGATTAATATGAAAATAAAAATTCTCAAGCATCATTTCTAAATTTTATATAACATGTGCCATAAATTAAAAGATCACTAGGTTATAACCCCGTGTATTACACCGGTTGAATAAATGAATTTTATATACCAAATAATAAAACATTATCTTTTTAAAAGCCTCCTTTATTGCACGGGTTAAGAAATGTAATTTTATATATTAAATAATAAAATAAGTTATATCTATAAGAACCATATGTATTGTACGGGTTGAATAAATGTAATATTATATACCAAATAATAAAAAAATTATATCTTTAAAACCATTGTATTACACGTGTTGAATAAATGTAACATTGTTTATCAAATAATAATAAAAAGTTATATTTTTAAAAACCCCCGTGTATTACATGGGTTGAATAAATATGATTTTATATAACCAAATAATTAAAAATATATTTAAAAAACTAAAGGATTTTTTTATATTTAAAGTAGGATAAGATTGAATATTAATCTGAACCAACGGATTTTTTTATATTTAAAGTAGGATAAGATTGAATATTAATCTTTATTTATTTAGTTAATATAAGATTGAAAAATCATATAATTGAATAGGTGGGAGGTTGTATTATAATAAATCGGTTAACCGTACTTAATGATAAAGATAACAGTTATTATTGAACAAATTAATTAATCGAATTTAACAGAAACATTTGTGATGTTAGACGGATTTTTTTTTAATTATTTGAAAGTTAATATCAACTTTGGAATTCATATGAATTCTTATTAGATTAGATTAAATATTATTGATAATAAAAAATTGTATTAGATTAGATTTTAGATTTGATTAAATTAATATTATTAATAATAAGAATTTTAATAAAAATTGATGAAATCTGTTAAAATTATCCATGGAGCTAAAATGGTTATTAAATTATATATACGTAAAGCATCTAGTTTGAATTAATTTAGATTTTTATTTTAATCACGGTAATTATATATATATATAGATAAGTATATTAAACAAAACACTTTAATATATATCATATACATATTAAATATATTTAACCATCTTTAATACACGTAATACATATATAGGTAATAATTTATAAATATAATTATAAATATCGTAAAATCTTATAATACTTTAATATTTTTAATCAATTAAATGAGAGAATGACAAGTGTCCCAAAACAGGTTTCTTTTATTATATAGTATAGATTTTAATGGCCACCATCAAATCTATTTTTTAACTACTAACTAATAACACATATCCAATCTTAGGAAATTTTGCCTCACTTTCAGGTGTCTCCTGTTTAGTACCTCTCTCGATAGCTCACTATAAATACCTGTTTGAACAGTGCTCCGTCAATCTCGTAACTTTGACAATTTCACTAATCGAAAATCTTCCCGTACAATCTATTCATTGCCGCACACCGGGGGATTTTGGCCGCAGGAATCAACATTTGTTTCCCATCTTAAGGTTTTTATGTAACTATCGACGGCTTAGATTCCTTTGTTAAGTAGTAGCATATCCATGTGCATGACTTAAGTAAGCAAGAGGTGTTTAATTCCTCTCCTTTTGTATGAAGCTTAAGAAATAATGGCTTAAGGCCTTACGGAGTGGAGATAGGCAAAGTTGGCAAAGTTCAGTAAACCACTTTACCGATGCGGTAAACCACCGCCATGACCAAGTTTACTGATTTTGCCATGTTTGTTTGGTGAACCTTCACCGATTCGGTGAAGGTGATGGAAAGGGGGAGAGAGAGGGTGTGTGGTGGGGCTTCTCAACCAATCACACATTTTTCTTTTTTTAAATAGTTTACATATTCCAAAGTGTCTAACCACCGCCAACGTTATTGAGCAATAGGTAAACAAAATAGGTAACATGACGTGACACTGTTTGATTGAGTGATTTGGGAGTTTACCTATTCAAAGTGTCTAACCACTCACTACACCCTAAAAGTGTATTCTAGAGAAGTAGTATGCAGGTGACGTGTGTGCGAGTGTGTCCGGTTTTCACTATATTTTTAAGTAGTTTTTACTATTTTATCAAACTTTAAATTTATAAAACACGATATAACACTATCACTCTCTATAACACGTTAGGGCAAGTGCACACATCGTTGGCATAGTATAGTGATGGTAAGATACCGAGGTCGTCCAAGGACACAAGAGCTTTTAATATCGGTTTATCGTCAACGTCTAATGGACCCAAATTTTGAGAAAAGGTTTTTAAACAGGTAAAAATAAAGAAAGAAACTATAATAATAGAGGAAACAAATAAACAAGAAAGAATCACTTGGCCCCAAGTCATCTTTTATTTATCCTTTGATGATTTCCGCACTTTATGTTTTTTAAGATATTATCTTAGTTATAGTGGCATGTCACTCTTTTGGAGGCAACGCTACCCTCGGCTATATCGGTCTGAATCAGCAGGGATACAGTCCCGCAAGGTCGGAATATTGAAAGATAATTAAGTAAATTATTAATGCAAAATGTGGCATGTCCCTTTTTTGGAGGAACGCTACACCCGGCCATATTGGTCTGAGTCAGCAGGGATACAGTCCCGCAAGGCTGACTTAAAGTTTTAATAGTAGTTTAATTATAAGGGATTCAAGCCGTTCTTACTTCCCCCGATTTGATGTTATTTGCATCAAAAGAAGTCCTAATAAGCTTGAATCAAGTCATTGCAGGGTCTATACACCGAACGAGGCAAGAACTTTACCCAAACCACCCTTCTAACCCCCTTCCAGGCAGTTAACGCGCTTTATATAGATCGTAAAGACACGAATGAGTGAATCAACGAAACATGAAGAGATGATAGAATAAAATTCACTTTCGATATAAAAACTAATAATTAAAGTCATTAATACAGGTTCAGGATCAGGAGAAAACGCCCAAAAGTGTGAGAACGGATCCTGGCGTAACACGTGTCACGCGACATAGTGAAGGGCGGATGGGCTTTTTTGTCCTTTTATATTCTTTTTTAAACGCGTCTCACACCACCTCTCCATTTTTGGCGTTTAACAAATACGCGGTGTTTTTATTGTTTTTTTAGATCAGGAGCATAGTAAATATTTTGGCGTTTTAACTAAGTATGGATTTGATTGTTTTGACTTTCACCCTTCTCCTGTCAGAGAACTTAATGACGAAACGTCCTCTGACCTCTCAAACCTCCATGCAATAACATGTACCTTTTTTTAAATTAAATGGCGTTTTAGACAAGATGTGGCGTTTTTAGTGAATGTGTGGAGTGTGAAGCTTTTGTTTAGCTGTTGTACTTATATTATGCGCTTTTTTGGGCCAGGTAGATATTTGTTTTTGGCGGTAAAAAACATCCGTAATTTTCTTGTTGTTTATTTTTTTTATCAATTGTTGTGCCATGTAGGATGCAAGTCTATAATGTGACCGGCAATTATGGCGTTTTGAAAAGATAAATAAATTCAATTTTCCATGTAGTGGCTTTTAATATAATAAATGTTTAGCAATAATGTTACCGTCTCTTCATTTTACTCTTTTGCAATTACTGTTTCGTTTAGTTTCATCTGTCAATTAGTGTAGTTTTCCAGTAATACATTGTTTGGCATTTTTGGCGTTTTATATAGCAACAACGTACTTTGATAGCATCCGTTCTCACAGTTTTCATACTATCAGGCGTTTTGGTGTTTGTAGTTTTTGGCGTTTTATACTCAATTTTTTATTAGTAGAGAATTAGATAATAAACAACAGAGAATTAGATAACAAACAATAGAAAAATGAAAAAAAAAATTCTAATCTAATTTCTCATCCAAATCTTCACTGTCATCAGCCTCTTCTTCTTTAACCTTTTTGGCGTTTTGAACCTTTTTTAATACCTTACTCAGATGCTAATTTTCCTACATAATGTCCGTCTTTAGAAGAAGCTTATTTTTAGTGGCATCCTGTATTTTGGTTTGATATATATTTGTTTGGTGACATGTTGAAGATCAACGCTTGCTCGAATGTATTGATCCCTTCATGCCATCAATATATCAATGAAGAACAAAGTGACATGATGACATATCAGTGTCATGAGTCTCTTTTTCTTGAATATATGTCCATCTCATTCAGCAAAAGTTTATAGAGATACCCACCTCAGAGAAGAATCCATTCAGTGAAACTTCATTCAAAACAATACTTAATATAGAAGAAATGAGGTTTTCCATCTGTGGTTTTTTTAACTATTTTTTTGGCGTTTTTAAAGTGAGTGGTTTCTAGGAAACATGACGTTGTTTTTGGGTGTGATCAATTGATTGTGCAGAGACGTCTCTCTTATAGGATGTTTTTGGCGCGTAGTTTAGGCGGGATTTTATTATAATAAATGATATTAATAAAGTAACCGTCTTTTCAGTTAATGTGTGTATTTTTACTATTTTTGTTCAGCTTTTTATGAGTTTAGGGTGATAGACGTGCCATCTTCCAAGTTTGGCGTTTTTAAATGGCTTTACATAGTTTTTCGCACTTATTTGAGTTTTTAATAATACTTGTCCAAATTACTTTTATTATAGTTTGGGAGTTTTTGGCGTTTTATGGCATGATGGCGTTTCACAAGCATTTTGTCTGTGTGGCGTTTTTATTAAAATATTGTATTTTTGTACTTACCTGAAAAATACATAAAAAACAACAGAAAAAGAAAATGAAAAAAATAAAAATAAAAATAGAAACAATTCATCTTCCAAATCTTCACTGTTATCGGTCTCTTTCTTTTTCGAAACATGTTCACTGGCGGTTTGACTTTGGTATGCTTTATTTTGTTTTTTTTGTTGTTGAAGTAGTTTTTTTGTGGCTATTTGGAAGGACAAAATGACATGAGTTTTTTGTTTGAAGTTCATCTTTATCTTCATGTTTATCTTCAAACCACTATTCAGTGTCATCCGTCTCTTCATGCCATTCAAAAATTCATCAACAACAAAACACAAAAAATGACATAAGTCTGACACCAGCATCTTTTTGTTGAAGATTTATCCATCTCATGCAGCAAAATGTTATTGAGTTACACCCCCTCATCTAAGAATGCATTCTGCGAAACTTCGCGTAGAACAATATTGAATATACAAGAAACGATGTTTGCCATTTTGGCGTTTTACTGAGGAAATAGTGTATCTAAAAGAAACGTCGATTTGGAATCTTTGATGTTTGAGTTTTTTGGCGTTTCCTAAGATGATTGCTATATAGTAAAATATGGCGTTTTTGAGTTTGGTGTGTTTGATGTTTTGGGTTTTTTGCGTTTCTAAGATGAGTGGTATATAGTAGTAAATATGGCGTTTCCGGTTCGGGTGTGTTTAATGAATGTCTGAGATGTTTTGTTTATATAGGATGTGTTTTGGCCCGTGATGGCGTTTTATTCATGAGTTTGGCGTTTTTGGTAGAGATGTCTAAAGACCTTTTTACCCTTAATGAAACGCGTTCACTTAATAGAATTGGTGTTATTTACGAAAACGCCACCGCGCCAATCTAGTCCATAGATTGTTTTGATCAAATAATCCATAACGGTTCTCACTGTTCTCACACTTTTCACCGTTTTCTCTAAATCCTGACCCCATTAATACATACCCAATTAATAAGTGACTAAAGGTTGGAAATCAAAAGTAATACATAAAAGATTTCATCTTCACCAAGTGATGTAAGAGATTAGCCAAGCATGGCCATAGTTTGACGAAAGCTCTTACTATCAATCTTGGATCCCAAGACTACTACCAACTCTAACTCTAACGATTGTAGTGGAAGATGATGGTGTTGTGGTGGTGGAAGTGAGAGAAATGGTTTGCCAAGGGATGAGTTGCAAATGAACCAAGCACCTCTATTTATAGTTGGAAACAGTAGGTTCGCACGGCCTCGTGCCTGGTAGGCATGGCCCTGTGTCCTTCTCCTTCTCTGTCTTCATTTAATGCATTTGTCAGTCCAACTACACACACGGCCACGTGTGTCAACGGCACGGCCTCATGGCCCTTGTACTTGCTGTACGAACTCAGATTTGCAAATCTGAGAGTTGATCACGGCCCGTGTCTAGGAGACACGACCCTGTGTCTAGGAGACACGACCCTGTGTCTCTTGTCGGCTTCTATTTATCTTTTTCTTTATGGAATCTTGAGTGGGGCACGACCCCATGCCTGGTAGGCAAGACCCCGTGCTCGGCTTCTGGTTTGTTGTTTTTTGTTCTTAGGGTGAAACTTGGGGGGTTGGTATAGTTTATCAACTTCCCTTCTTCTGTATTTATGTTGGTTTTTGTGGTTAATTTGTTCCTTTTATTCATTTAAGCTATTTTAATCCTGAAAATCAAAAGTAAACAAAGAAACACACTTTTACCAACACTAGTACTAAAAAAGGTTATTTTTATACCTTATTTGATACAATTTATATGTTGCATTTGGTGCATATCAGCGGGACATAGGCCCGTTTAAGAGATGGCCAAAGTTCACAAGCTTTGTTGCTTTGAACGTGAGAAAATGAGACTTCTAAAATTGTGAAGATGGCAAATATACATATATAGGTATCATTTCATATCCATGTGAGAAAATGGGGTTGATAGTAGCAGAAATAGAAGTATTAGATCTAGTTGCTAAGTATTGATCAGGACACCATATTTAGCCATTAATGTAACGAATGAGATTGTTTGTAATGAAAAATGGCTCAATCATTGTTTTCCAGTAGCCATAGTTTATTGCTGAAAGAGTAAAGAAAAACTTATGAGAGTTGTGAGTCACTATTTCAGTGGATGTAAATCCAATTAAAGTTGTAATAGTGTTTTGGCTAGGCATGTTGAAATAGTTGCAAAATTTTTGGATGAAAGTATAGTGTTTGAAAGTTTATGGTAAAAAACGAAAACTTGAGTCAAAAGCATATGCAAGAAATTCAAGAGTCAAACATCTCATGTAAAAAAATGCATGCGAGAATTCAATCAACTGTATGCCATACGGGAATTTTAAAAGTTGCATGCCAGAGAGCTAAAGTATGCGAAAGATCTAATGTATGTGAATAATTGAAGATACACGACGAATCAAATGTTATGCGAAAAATCACTGGTTAGCGAGAACTCAACTCTCAAACAAATCCTAATCCAAATGTTGTTGCTATGGCAATGAACATATGATAAAATGTTGTTCTTGCTGAAAACCTAATCAGATGTATGCTCCGATGAAGCAAAATAGGGCGATGTGAGCAATCATTTTGAAAAACGAGCTGATGCGACGATTGAAAAGCATAGCTTTATATGCTTCAACGATGTAGAGAAGCTCCAAATACAAATCCTATTATAGAAAAAAACAAACGAAAGTAACAGCTTTTGCTCCAATGTTTGTGATCAGCAAATGCTCTTACTTCGGTGAGTTAGGCAAAACATCCAAAAGATGGCTTTGAGGCTACTAATACCAAATCAATTCACAAAGGGATTTTCATAGAATGTTTTTGTAAGAGTGTTATAATCAATAGGGTTATATTAAAGGGGTATTTATATGTTGGACTACAAAAGAACAGATTGTATTCAAAAGCCAAAACATGACAATGAGATCAAGAAATAAATAGTTGATGAAACATTCTCCTCCCAAAGATAGTGAATCTTGAACACCTAAATCGAAGCATCTGTTGAAGACAAGCAAACATCTGTTGAAAGCCTTGGAACCGTTGTTCATGAAGAAACAAGTTATGTTCAAGCCTAGAGTCTGTTAAGCAAAGGTCTAATGAAGAAAACCAAACATATGTCAGGCCAAACATATGTTTGGATCAAAGCAATAGAGGATAACCTAAACAGATGTTTCCCGATGTAACAGTACTTTCTTTGTATCAGTGTTTTGCATAGTTAGAATAGTTGTTTGATTTGCACAGATGTTTGCAACATCTGTGGAATATTTTCTATTAGTAATTTTAAATGTCACTATCAGGGTGATGTCAGCCAGTCACAAATAGGGCTTTCGTACTTAGTATAAATAGATCTCACCTGTTAAAGATCTATTCCATCACTTCACACATTCTCTTTTGTATGAATAGTTTTGTGAGTGATAAGGCTGAGGGGGAGATTGTAGAATAATTCTATAAAACATTTGAATCTTATGATTAATGAAAAACAATTGTTGATAATATCTTCCTACTTGTGAATTTTATTAGTTATTACAATCACTTTTGCTTGTTTTATTTGAATTAATTTATAAGTATCAAACTCAGGTCCTAACAACTGCTATCAGAGCTTGGTCACGTTAAATTTGATTTCACAATCAGTTTAACATTCAAAAATCAGCTCACAGTGATACAATCTATTCGTAGCTCAGAGTAGAAAATTGTAGAACTCAAAACGGTCTATCACATACTCTGTTCTTCTTCAAAAGATCAAAAGAGAATGTCACTCTATAACCATGATTCCCTTATCTCTGGTTACAATAGCAAACCACTAATGCTTGTCAGATCAAATTACAATATCTGGCAACGTTGAATGGTGCATTATCTTGCTCAACAAAACATAGGATGTTGGAAGACTGTAATATTCAGACCTTATATTCCAATGACACCAGTGTTGAAAATCCTAATGTGCATGAGCTAAAGAAACCGAAAGATTACTCTGTGCTAGATTTCAAAAAATTTGAGATAGATGCCAAAGCACTTAATATAATTGCAAAGGCTCTACAAAACGAGATCTATGTAGAGCTATTACATTATAATAGTGCAAAAGAGTTATGGGATGAGTTAAAAGAGAAATTCAGTAAAACTGAGGAAATTGTTAAAAACAACCAAGAAACCCTTGACATACAAAATGTTAAGAATGCATCTAACTCAACACACACAACAGTTTGTGAAAAGGTTGATGCAAATGTTGTCAAAAACAATAATCCTTGGAATACAACTGAAGATGAGGATAATTGCGAAAGCATTAATGGCCACCAAAATGGGAGTGTCTACATGCCTAGATAGCCTATGGTATGTAGATAGTGGAGGATCCAGACATATGACTGGAGGCAAAGCTCTACTATCAAACTTCCATACTCATGGAGGTGGTGATATATCCTTTGGAAATAATTCAAAGGGAAAAGTGTTGGGGTCAGGAACTGTCCAGGCTGATAAGCTAAAATTTGAAATGTTAATCTTATTGACAATCTAAAATTCAATCTACTCAGTGTCTTACAAATGAGTGACAAAGACTATGGCTCATTTTTTCGAAAGACAACTTGTAAAATTGTTGGACCCGATGTAGTGGACATGTCAAAAGATAACCCAAAAATAGACATATGCCTATTCTCTGTTGCCTCAACAAAAGAAATAGAGTTATGGCATAGAAGGTTGGAACATATTAATTAGAAAACAATTTACACTTTGACAAAGCAAAACCTTGTCAGAGGTCTGCCAACCAAACAATTCAAGTGTGATGAACAATGTGTTTCCTGTTTAAAAGGTAAACAACATAAAACATCATACAAACCCATTGAAGAGTCCAAAATAACCCAATGTTTACAAATTTTACATACGGATTTGTTTGGCCCAGTAAAAATCACGAGCTTAAGGAAAAAGAGATATTGCTTAGTAATAGTTGATGATTTATCTAGGTTCATATGGACTTATTTCTTACACTCAAAAGATGAGACTAAAGGTATTTTGAAAGAATTTATCATAAAAGTTGAAAAACAATATGATCTACCTGTAAAGTCTCTCAGAAGTGACAATGGGACGGAATTCAGAAATCAAGAACTTGATGATTTCTGTGAGTCAAAAGGAATAGTAACACAATTCAGTATTCCTAGAACACCAGAACAAAATGGGTTGTTGAAAGAAAACATGGAACCCTAATTGAAGCTGCAAGAACCATGCTTGCTGATTCTGACCTTCCATTATCATTTTGGGCAGAGGCTGTGAATACTGCACGATATGTGCAAAACAGAGTTTTAATAAACCCTAGGCATCAAAAAACTGCTTACGAGATACTTTTCAAAATAAAACCCCCAATCTCATTTTTCAAAATCTTTGGCTGCCCATGCTTTATATTGAATCTCAAATATTCAATCTCAAAGTTTGCAGCCAAAGTGGACTGTGGATATTTCTGGGGATATTCTTCTACAGCCAAGGCTTATAATGTGTATAACACTAATACCATGACTATAGAAGAAACCTTGAATGTAAAGTTCAGTGAACTTTCCTCATCGAAAATCCCTAAAAATCCAGCAGAACTTTTTGATCTTGATAAATTCAATTTTTAAGAAGTAACTACGAAGGTTACAGCTCATGTAGGTAAACCAAAAGCAGTATGATGTGTGTAAAATACAACATATAAATTATATCAAACAAGGCATGAAGTCAACCCTTTTCGGTACTAATGTTGAAAAAAGCATGTTTCTTTGTTTACTTTTAATTTAAAGGATCAAAAGAGCTTAAACGAACAAAAGGAACAAGTTAACAACAGAAACCAACATAAATACAAAGAAGAAGGATTGACACGAATCGCCGAACCCGTATCCACATCCAAACCAACAAACATAACAAAAAGAGAAGCTTAGGCACGGGGTCGTGCCCACCAGGCATGGGGCCGTTCCCAGTGAAGATTCCCTGCAGAAAAAGACAACAGCAAAAGACAAACCAACACATGGTCGTGCCAACTCAACACGGGTCGTCGTCAACTCTAAGGTTCGCAGAATCTGAGATAGTACAGCAAGTACCTTCACCACGGGTCGTGCCGTTGACACACGGGGTCGTGTTAGTACAAGACCTGCCACCTTCAGTTAATGAAAAAGAGAGAGAATGAAGGCCACGGGGATGGGGCTGTGTGAGCAGTCTGACTTCAGCTATAAATAGGGGTGCTTGGTTCCATTCCAACTCATCCCTTGGCAAACCACTTCTCTCACAGTTACCACCGTTCACCACCACTACAAGACCAACACCCACCACCATCATCCATCTTTCATCTTTTAGAGTGTGTAGTAGTCTCGGGGTCCAAGATCGATCATAAGAGTTCTTGTCAAACAAAGGTCATGCTTGCCTAATATCTTACATCACTTGGTGAAGAAGAATCTTTCATGTATTACTTTTGATTACCAACCTTTGGCAAACTTTTTATATGGGCATGTCTTAATGACTTTAATAACTAGTTTTCTATATTAAAGGTGAACTGTACTTAATCATTTCTTCATGTTTTGTTGATTCACTCATTCGTGTCTTTACGGTCTATATAAAGCGCGTTAACTGCTTGGAAGGGGGTTAGAAGGGTGTTTGGGTAAAGTCCTTGCCTCGTGCAGTGTATAGATCCTACGAGGACCTGATTCAAGCTTAGTAGGACTTCTCTTGAGGCAGATAACATTAAATCGGGGGAAGTAAGAACCGCTTGTAATCCCTTATCTATAAACTACTATTAAAACATTAAACCGACCTTGCAGGACTGTATCCTTGCTGACTCAAACCAATAGGTTGTGGGTAACGCTACCTGGAAGGGGGCCTACCACTTTTCGCATTAATAACTTACTTATTTGTCTTTCAATAATCTGACCTTGCGGGACTGTATCCCTGCCGACTCAGACCAATAGGTTGAGGGTAACGGTGCCTGAAAGGGGACCTACTACTATATCTTAAAGATAATCTCTTAAAAAGCCCAAAGTGCGGAAATCATCAAAGGATACATAAAAGGGGAGTTGGAACCAAGTGATTCCTTCTTGTCTATTTGTTTTCCTTATATTTTATATTTTTATTTTCTAGTTTATCTTTTAAAACTTTCAAAAACTTTTTTTATCAAAATTTGGTTAGATTAGATGATAACAATAAGCCGGTACTAAAACTTCTTGTGTCCTTGGAAGACCTCAGTATCTTGCAATCACTATACTAAATCTGCGATGGGTGCACTTGCCTTAACGTGTGTAGAGTGATAGTATTATATCTTTTCTTATAAATTTAAAGCTTGATTCGCGAGTAACAAGTGCTTAAAATATACATAAAATTTATACACACCCGCACACACGTCAAGTTTTTGGCGCCGTTGCCGGGGACACAAGGATTTTGAGAAAGCTTAAAATTAACGTCCTAATCATTTTATCTTTTCTTTTTTAGGTTTTTCTTCTTTTTCTTTAAATTTTTCACTTTCTGCATAAGTGATACGGGGCCGTGTGTGATCTACACGGGGCCGTGTCAAATCAGTAGTTTGTAAGAAAATAGTAACCGCCTGATCCCGACGGTTAAAAACTCTCTGGAAAACATGGATGTTTATGATTATTTTTACCCCCGCCACTCTTACGGTGAATGGTGCAAGTTATGTGGCGGAATGCATTAATAATTAAAATGTTTCATTCTACAATTTGCTCCCCACTACTTAGCCCCATCGTTTTCCTATGATGATCACCTTAAGATGGGCGGGAGTAAAAACGATAATAACGTCCATCCACATGAACCCCATCAACCCTCTTACCTAGGAGACTTAGAAGACGTAAGTCAAATAGAAACGAGGATTCTCCAAAAACTCAAAGAAATAGAATCCATGATGAAGGCGCGATGTTCATCTAGGAATTTAAGCAAATGAGAATCATTGGAGGAACATTCAGGTACAAACAACACCAAGACCAACAAACCTACCCTAGACACTTGCGAAGACGAAGGCGATAGTCGTCCCTGTATCGACCTCGCGATGACAGTCCCCTTTATAGTGTGTGAGTTTCAGACCGACGGTTTGGACGGGAGTGAGCCGACTCACACCTTCTTTAACAAGAGCCTGGATAAGGTAAATAAGGGAAGGTTCCGTTTTCCCATTTTTAAATTAGGATTCTATCTTTCCGACAACCTCTTGCGTTTTCGTACCTCTCGCCGGAGCCTAAGGTATATCAGGAAATACGGTGTTGGTCCAACCAGTAAGGAACCACCCGATAAAGGATAGTTCCTTAAAAAACCTTAGACAAACTTCATAAAAACCCTGAAACACGGGGTCGTGGCCTACTTTCAGCCAAACATGGGGCCGTGTTGAATAAACACGGGGCTGTGGCAATCTTGACATAGGCCGTGTCTCACTAACGGACAACATTCTCTAACTCATGCAGGCGGCACGGGGCCGTGTTGCCCAGGCACGGGGCCGTGTCGACGTGCTGTCACTGTCTATAAAGTCAGCCTTGATGAGAATGTTTGGGGCCATTCCAAAAAGACCAAGATCCTCCAGATCTTGCACACATACCCAAAAAGGTATGTTCTTAAAAAGGTTTTCTACAACCTTCTTGTCTTTGCTTCTTATAGTCATTTCCTCTTCTTCCTTCCACCAAGCATCCATTGAAGCTTGAGGCTTCAAGCTTAAAATACTTCAATTGGAGGGTGAAAAGCATGATTTTTAGCTCAAGGTTTTGCAAATCTACTATAATAAAACATTATTTAAAGTTATTTACATCCAGAAAAGTAAGAAATCATACACATTTTACTTAAAATAAAATTTCCTGAGCTAACATTTCAGAGCTGATGATGCAACACGGGGCCGTGTTAATTCATCTATTATTCTAAAATCGTTAATCGTCTGTCATATTTTTCTAGAATGCCAGGACAACAGAGTGGAACATCGTCCAACAGGTCAAGGAATAACCGCCGAGGGAGGAGACTTTCTCTTGAAGCTACTCTATTCGGTATGTGAGTGCTTTATGAGAATCTCTTGAGGAGATG
This sequence comes from Helianthus tuberosus, assembly GCA_030545235.1. Lineage (NCBI taxonomy): Eukaryota > Viridiplantae > Streptophyta > Magnoliopsida > Asterales > Asteraceae > Helianthus > Helianthus tuberosus. Next base: position 124,537,093 of record CM060351.1, on the reverse strand, counting down.
ACCGTGGTAGAAGATGTTCTAATTGACCGAGTGAACTACCTCTCCATGGAGAAGATTGCTTTAGGGAAATCAACCTTTTACATCAAAGGTTGAATATCTTGGTTGTGCCTCCAATGGAACCAATTTGGCCTCAAGAGGATTGGAACCTAGCTAACGAGGTCATCCACCCCACCTGTGTCACACCCCAACCGATGGCGGAAACATCGGGGTGAGGCACTGAGCAAAACAGAATGTCCAAGAGAATCCATAACAACTAAAATTACCAAATATTTAATGTTACGTCCCATACCATAACATATCAAATAAAAGCAGTTATTACAGACATAGATGTTCTCAAAGACAAATCATAGTTTCGACAACTCATAAATTATTTAGTTCGTTTCTATACTCCCCTAGCTTGATTCCACAATAGCAAGGCATAGCACATCATCCTAAACACATGTCACATATGTTAAAATAGGTTAATATACATAGTGTAAAGGTGAGTATACAAGTTTAAGAGTATAATAGTAGCGAAAGCGATTTACGCATAACGAGCATGTAACATGTTGAAAAGTGAAGCATGTAAGCTATCGACAATGAAATATGCACAGACATGACTGCGAGTTGTAGAATGTGCAACACATATCACCACTGTGACATGTGAAGTAATACCCTTAACAACCCCTGTCGACGACAGGTGCTGAGTCCAAACTATAGTACTATCGTTGCTAAGGTGTCAGGCAACAATCACAGTGTAAACATAACATACAAGCATTCATCGAATAACACGTATAACATGCAATAATGGTTAGCGTACCAAAGTGTTTGCGTTGTGTGTTGATTGTGATTTGAAATAGGTAACGTATGTAACACCCAAAAGTGCATAAAGCAAAAAGGGTTCGAGTATACTCACAGTTCGTGTTTAAATGAATAAACACAAGCTTGGATTGAACGGAGTTCTGGAGGGATTAGCCTGATCAGATAACGACAATATTAGCGTTGAACAGTGCGTGAAATAGAGTGTCGGTAGAATAAGTGACAAAGGGTGATCCAATCGGATGCCCTTCCAGACGGATGGTCATCCGGACGGATGACCATTCGGTCGGATAGTCATTCGTTTGGAAAGGATGTGTTTGCGTATGATGTAAACTTTGAAGTTTTCGTTGTAGCATTTTAAAAGTTGAGAAGTATCTCTACCTATCAGGTCGTCCAGTCGAACGGTCATTCGGACGGATGGCCGTTCGCTCGGATGGCGATCCGTTCGAGTGAGATGTTTCAAAGATCCAAGTCCCGTGGTAGGATAGTCATTCGATCGGATGGTCATCCGATTGGATGACTATTCGTGGGAAACTGGTATTTGGAAGTTTTGCAAAATTTGGTTAAGTGTTGGATAATATCACAAGTCACTGATCGGATCGTTGTTTGATTGGATGGTTATCCGATCGGACGGCGATTCGTTCGGTAACCTGTTCATTTTGAGAACTTGTAAAATTTGCTAAATTTAGAAAGTTTGCGGTTTAACCAAGACGGTATGACTGACATGTGTTTAAACAACGGAACCCCATCAGGCCCAACTCATTCGGCCAAACGGGAATCACCCTGTTCGATCCAAACTAGCTGTTCATGACGGTTGTTCATGTTTAACCCGTGAATCGGTCATCCCTTTGATAGAAACCCGTTCTTGGACTAGCACTTCACTAGAGAATGAGTAGAAGGCCCGAACGAGCTCAGATTCTATCGGTTTTATGTGAAAAGTTGAGAATGTTGACGAAAAGTTTGAAACATTTGGACTATGTTTAGATTTAGTTGAAATCAGTGTTAAAACATTGTAGAAACCTGTTAGATTCAAGTTGTTCTTGGTGGAATGAATTCATTCTCTGAAGTTCATAAGACTCGTGATGACTTCATCCTTGAACAGACCGAAATCAAGTGATTTCATGGTTAAAAGTTGAGATTTGTGGGTGAAATTGATGAGAAAGTGCGTGTAGATCAAGGAAGTACAAGATTTGAGATGAAAACTTACAAGAATCACGAGGAATCGAGAGAAAAAGAGCCGAGAAAGCGCTGGTCGGAGGAGAGCTGTCACATCACGTGAACAGTGATATGACAGGTGAGTATATATAAGGGAAGGAGGAGAGAGGCGGTAGGAGCTGTTCGATCGGAGGGCCTTTCGATCGGATGGCCATTCGATCGGATGGTCATCCGGTCGGATGACCATTCGATCGAAGGGTCATTCGATCGGATGGCTCGAGTGAGTTGGTTTTCTGATTTTCGTTTCGTGCGTTGAGCGTTGCGATGCGTTTAAGTGAGTGTCGAATAAGCGATGCGAGAGTTTTAACCAATAGTTACACAAATAACATAACTAACATACAACAACATGAATAACCTTGCGTTTCCAGTTCGCGATGAGATTGCGTTGCGATAGAGTTGCGATTGCGTTTGTGACTAATCACCTCAAAACATATATTAAACATGCACAAGTAACACATAATAGCACTGATGTGTGTAAAATGCAACATATAAATTACATCAAATGAAGCATAAAACTAACCCTTTTTTAGTACTAATGTTGGAAAAAGTGTGCTTTTGTCTTCCTTTTGTATTTTCAGGGTTAAAAGAGCATAAACGAACAAAAGAAGCAAAAATGCAGCTAAATCTAACACAAATACAAGAAAAGGAATAAATGTGGCATGCCCGAACCCTCGACAGCATCTTCCCAAGCAAAAACAAGACTTTAGAAGGCTGAACACACCCCGTGTCCAGTGGACACGGGGCCGTGCCCAAGTGACTGCAGAAAAGACAAAAGCGTAGAAGCTTCTATTCCCCAACACGGGGGCGTGCCCAGCTCCACACGGCCGTGGTCAACGCTAAGATTCGCAGAATCCAAGCAAATCTTGATAGTATAGATACGCTTCTGCACATGGGGCCATGCCCAGCGGACACGGGGGGGGGGGGGTGGTCAACTAATACAGACAAACTGCATTAAATGAAGAAAGAGAAAGTGGATGGAAACGGGGCCGTGCCCAGCGGACACGGGGCCGTGTCCGGGCTTCTGTGCATACTATAAATAGAGGTGCTTGTTTCACTTCAAAGGCATCCCTTGACAAACCACCTCTCTCCCACTTCACCCACACTCCACCACCATCACAACACCCACATCCACCACCATCATCCATCATAGAGTGTGTGTAGTAGTCTCGGGATCCAAGATTGATAGTAAGAGTTCTTGACAATCAAAGGCTATGTTTGCCTAAGTCTCTTACATCACTTGGTGAAGACAAGCATTTAGTGTAATACTTTTTATTTTTAATCTTTTCGCACTTTTTATTTGGTTTTGTATTAATGAATTTAATAACTAGTTTCTTATGTTGAAGGTGCAACTTCCTTGTCATTTGTCCATGGTGTCTTGGCGTTATTTTACTGTCTATATAAAATAAAAGATTTACACCATTCATATCTCCACGGTCTATATGGAGATATGTTGGCTACCTGGTCGGGGGATAAGGGAATGGCTTGGTAAGGTTCTTGCCTTGTTCAGTGTATAGATCCTGCAAGGACCTGGGTCAAGCTTACTAGGACCTACTTCAATACCCACTGGTATTGGATGGCTGGGGTGCGAATGGCTTGATCCCCTCATATGTAAACTACTATTAATACATTAACCCGGCTACTTGGGATTGTATCCCTGCTGACTCAAACCACTTAGCTGAGGGTAACGTCACCTTCAAAAGAGGGGCCTACCACATTACGCATTAATAACTTAATTATTTATCTTTCAATAATCCAACCCTTTAGGATTGTATCCTTGCTGACTCAAACTACTGGGTTGAGGGTAACGTCACCTTCAAAAGAGGGGCCTACAACTATAACTAAGATAATATCTTAAAAAGTGCAAAAGTGCGGAAATAATCAAAGGTTACACTAAAGGCGAGTCGGATCCAAGTGATTCATCTTGTCTATCTGTTTTATTTTTATTTTATTTTCAGCATTTTTAGTTATTATTTTTCATATTTAAAAACCTTTTTCCTAAATTATGATTTGATTAGACGTTGAGGATAAACCGGTACTAAAAGCCCTTGTGTCCTTGGACGACCTCGGTATCTTACCAACGCTATACTACGCTCACGATGGGTTCACTTGCCCATATGTGTGTTTAGTGTTAGTAAAATTTCGTGTTTTATAAATTTAAAACTTGACTAAAGTGTTAAAAAAAGGGTTTAAAATATACATAAAAATTATACAACACGACACACATATCAAGTTTTTGGCACCGTTGCCGGGGACACAAGGATTTTAGGAAAGTTAGGAATTAATGGCCTAATCGTTTTTCTTATTTTTCTATTTTTTTAGGATTTTTCTTAGATTTTCAGCTTCTGCAGAGCTCAGCACGGGCCGTGCCTGGTCGGACACGGGCTGTGCCCAGCATTGTTACTGGCAGTTTTTATTTTCCGAGTTACAGAGAGTTGAGCACAGTGCCATGTTGGTGCAGCACGGGGCCGTGTCGAGCTCCCCAGTAACAGGGATCCGGAAAACAATTACTGTATCTCCGACCACGGGCCGTGTTCATCTGAGCACGGGGCCGTGGTGAAACTTCTGACCAACGTTCTTTTTGTTTTTATTGCAGGACTTGGAACCCAGGTGCCACACCTGAACTTTCTACGTAGTGTATGAGCTCCAGTTCCAGTAGAGACATAAAAGAACCTCTAGACGAACCCGAACGCTTTCTAAGAAAAAGACTTAAAGCTAAAAACTAAGAGAAAGTTTCGGGGGACCCACTTCCAATGGCGGATCAACGTACCCTCATGGATTACCTACGGCCCACCATAGGTAATCTTGGCGCCGCTATCAATGCACCGAATGTCGAGGCCAACAACTTCGAACTTCGGCCGCATTTGATACAAATGCTCCAAAACTCCACAACCTTCCACGGGCTTGCAGACGAAGATCCCCATTTACATATTACTAACTTCTTGGAAATATGTGATACTTTTCGGATCAATGGAGCATCAAATGACGCCATCCGCCTCTGAATGTTTCCATTTTCACTAAAAGACCGAGCTAAGGCTTGGCATAATACCCTCCCAGTTGGTTCGGTAAACATCTGGGATGAACTAGCCCAAAAGTTTTTATATAAGTATTTCCCTCCTACTAAAACGGCTAAATTAATGACTGAAATTAATACATATTCACAAGAGGACGGGGAATCCTTATATGAAACTTGGGAAAGGTTCAAGGAGCTACTAAGAAAGTGTCCTCATCATGGTCTTGCGGTATGGCAACAAGTATCCACTTTCTATAATGGGTTGTTGCCACACACAAGGCAAACACTTGACTCTAGCTCCGGGGGACTTTTAGGCAATCGTCGCCCAAATGAAATTTATAATCAAATTGAGGAAATTGCTCAAACCAATTTTCAGTGGCACACTCCCCGAGGCACAAAATCTATTGCCCCGGGCGCCCATAAGGTTGATGAAAGCACCTCCTTGCAAGCCCAAATCGAGGCCCTTTCTTAAAAAATCAAAAAGTTTGAAATGGTAAAAACGGCCTCGGTTATGGCTTGTGAAGGGTGTGGTGGGCCACATGAAAATTGGAGTTGTATGAAAGAAATGGATAATCAAACAGAAACGGTAAACTACATTGATAATAGACCTAGGCCATCGGGTCCTCCAACAGGTACCTACAACCAAGGATGGCGTAACCACCCTAACCTTGGTTGGAGAGAACCCGACAATAGTAGTAACCAACAAAATCTAAACCAACGAACAAACTTTCAACAACCAAGAAACGAGTCACAAAATTTCTCTCAACAACAACAAGGGGGACGAGAGAGGCTTGAGGATACCGTTTCTCGCCTCATCTCTGACACCGAAAAGAAAAACTTGGATCGATTTCCACAAATAGAATCGAATTGTAGAAACCAACAAGCTTGTATTCAAAACATTGAAAAACAATTAAATCAACTAGCTCAAAATTTCTCCGAGAGACCTCAAGGCACGTTACCTAGCAATACCGAAACAAACCCAAAGGCGCAAGTACATCTCATCACATTGAGAAACCGTACCGTAGGTCCTGAGGAAGCTCCGCTTCCCACAACTGAAAGGAGTTCACCCAGCCAAACCACAGCTTCATCAACACCACAAAAAGAGACGACGCCTACACCAAGCCAAGAGCCACCCAAGAATCCTCTGGTACCTTATCCCGATCGGTTACTTCGCCAAAAGACCGATGAGCAATTCACAAAATTCGTAAATCTACTAAAACAATTGCATGTCAATATTCCATTTGTAGAAGTGCTAACTCAAATGCCTAAATATTCAAAATTCATGTGGGACTTTCTCACTCACAAAAGGAAAATTGAATCCTTGCAATTAGTCAATTTAAGCGAAGAATGCTCCGCCTTGCTACTCAACAAACTCCCACAAAAGAAGATCGACCCCGGAAGTTTTACCATCTCTTGTTCGATTGGGGAATCACCCATTCGCAATGCACTAGCCGACATCGGGGCTAGTATCAACCTCATGCCCGCATCAATGTTCGACCGACTCGGACTAGGGAAAACAAGCCCTACAAAAATGAGCATACAACTCGCCGATAGGTTCATAAAATATCCACAAGGTGTCGCTCAAAATCTATTGGTTAAAGTCGGAGACTTTGTCTTCCCGGCCGGCTTTGTCATACTAGATATGGAGGAAGATACCGAAGTACCACTCATCTTAGGGAGGCCATTCCTAGCTAAGGCCCACGCAATGGTAGATATGAATGGTGGGACACTAACATTGAGGGTTGGGGACAAGGAGATGAAGTTTGGGGTTGGTAAAAGAGTAGAAGACGACGCCCCGGTCAATTACATGAAAGTCATAGACTCAAGTTTGGATGATGCTCTCCTACGGTGCAACATGGGATGCAAAACATCCCACTTGGGTGACATATGACTGACTTTGGGTCTAGCCAAGGACCCTTATAAACGTGGCGCACCACGGAGGCATTCCGCAGAACTATCCTTAGTTTTAGTTTAGATTAACTTTTATGCTTTCTAGTTTAGTTTTAATTTTCAAGAATAAAACACACTCGGGATGGTGAAGGATACTAAGGGAAGCTTGAACCAACACCCCATGCATGAAAACAGAGCCTCCCGACAATTTTTCTTCATTACAGCAAGTTCAGCATGGGCCGTGCACAGCCAACACGGCCCCGTGCTCAAGGGTCTGCAGAAAAATGCCCAGTTCAGGTAACTGGACACGGGGCGTGTTCACTGAACACACCCCCATGCCCAGTCTTCTGTTACTTTTTGTTACTTTCTCTTACTGGCAATCTGAACACGGGGCCGTGCCCGGTCACCACGGCCCGTGTCCAGATGCCCAGTAACATAAATTTTTGTTTTAACACACCTTTTTACACATTCAATCAACCTAAAAACTTATTTTTGGGACAAATTGAGGACAATGTGTAATTTAAGTGTGGGGGGATGCTAAAACCTTGAATTTTGCAAGTACTAATTACAAGCCTTACACAAAACTCTATTGTAACCGCTAAACACCCCAATTTTTTTCAAAAACTTTTCATTTTTTTTACTTGTCTTGGTTTAAATTGGGAATAACAAGTTCTAAAAAGGTTATATTTTTACGAATTTACAACCGATAGCGTCGTGATAAAAAGAACCAACATAAGAAAATTATGAAACGACATGACAAATCTAGTTAAAATTTGATTATATATACTTGATCACATTAAAAACCAATTCCCACAAAAAGTGAGTTTTGAGCCTTTATTGAGCATACAAATACACATCTTTAAACTAAATGCTCATTTTTCGTTTCTTGTGTGAATAGCCGCTTGGTTTCTTACGACTCTAGAACTTGCCATGACGATACATTCTTGGTCCTTACCAACTTAAACCCAAGTAAGTAAATGATGGAGGCATTAGGACTAACCCTTTTTCTTTCAACACCATTATTTTCTCTTTTTTTACCACCTACCCAAAATCCCCCTAGTTGACCCCTTTGAGCCTAAACCTTTTCATTTCTAAACCCACAAAACAAACACCCTTTACCCACCAAACCCCTTTTTCATTTTAAACCCTTTATTTTAGTAAAAAACTCGGTTTTCATGTGACATTCCTTATTAAAAAAATGATGAAGTCTAGCAATCAAGTTCATCAAAAGAAAACTTGTTTGAAAATGCTTTGTTTGAATAAAAAGTCACAAAAACAAAATGTTTTATGAAAACCGACGCTTTTTACGCCTTTCGCCCTTTTCTACTAACCACTAACCCAAAACCACCTACCTTTAACCCAAGCCTAACCCTTCCCCAAAGTCCTGTTTATATTTACAAAGGTTTATAGTTAAAAAGGAGGAGGATTGATCGCTTGGCAAGCATATGGTAGAAGTAAGTTCCATGCCGGTCTCGAGTGCTTCACAAAAATACATCTTCGGCCGAGTGTAGAGTGATCCCCCGTGAGGTATGTGAACTTTTATATAAATGGAATTTTAAAGAGGCATGTTATGCCCAAATAAGTAATTTATCTTATGAAACGTTCTAAATAAATCATAACGAATAGGATTGTAAATAACATAAAAATAAAACCTAATAAAGATCTTGGAATCCCGACACTCAAGACAAGCCCAAAACTTCTCTTCTACCCATTCTATTTGGGTGTGTAAGCCACATTATAAAGAGTTTTGCTTGAGGACAAGCAAAGATTCAAGTGTGGGGGTATTTGATGTGTGTAAAATGCAACATATAAATTACATCAAATGAGGCATAAAACTAACCCTTTTTAGTACTATGTTGGAAAAAGTGTGCTTTTGTCTTCCTTTTGTATTTTCAGGGTTAAAAGAGCGTAAAAGAACAAAAGAAGCAAAAATGCAGCTAAATCTAACAGAAATACAAGAAAAGGAATAAACGTGGCATGCCCGAACCCTCGACAGCATTTTCCCAAGCAAAAACAAGACTTCAGAAGGTTGAACACGCCCCGTGTCCAGCGGACACGAGGCCGTGCCCAAGTGACTGCAGAAAAGACAAAAGCGTAGAAGCTTCTATTCCCCAACACGGGGGCGTGCCCAGCTCCACACGGCCATGGTCAACGCTAAGATTCGCAGAATCCAAGCAAATCTTGATAGTACAGATACGTTTCTGCACACGGGGCCGCGCCCAGCGGACACGGGGGCGTGGTCAACTAATACAAACAAACTGCATTAAATGAAGAAAGAGAAAGTGGATGGACACGGGGCCGTGCCCAGCGGACACGAGGCCATGTCTGGGCTTCTGTGCAGGCTATAAATAGAGGTGCTTGGTTCACTTCAAAGACATCCCTTGACAAACCACCTCTCTCCCACTTCACCCACACTCCACCACCATCACAACACCCACATCCACCACCATCATCCATCATAGAGTGTGTGTAGTAGTCTCGGGATCCAAGATTGATAGTAAGAGTTCTTAACAATAAAAGTCCATGTTTTCCTAAGTCTCTTACATCACTTGGTGAAGACAAGCATTTAGTGTAATACTTTTTATTTTTAATCTTTTCGCACTTTTTATTTGGTTTTGTATTAATGACTTTAATAACTAGTTTCTTATGTTGAAGGTGAAACTTCCTTATCATTTGTCCGTGGTGTCTTGGCGTTATTTTACTGTCTAAATAAAATAAAAGATTTACACCATTCATATCTCCACGGTCTATATGGAGATATGTTGGCTACCTGGTCGGGGGTTAAGGGAATGGTTTGGTAAGGTTCTTTCCTTGTTCAGTGTATAGATCCTGCAAGGATCTGGGTCAAGCTTACTAGGACCTCCTTCAATACCCACTGGTATTGGATGGCAGGGGTGCGAATGGCTTGATCCCCTCATATGTAAACTACTATTAATACATTAACCCGGCTACTTGGGATTGTATCCCTGCTGACTCAAACCACTTAGCTGAGGGTAACGTCACCTTCAAAAGAGGGGCCTACCACATTACGCATTAATAACTTAATTAATTATTTTTCAATAATCCAACCCTTTAGGATTGTATCCTTACTGACTCAAACTACTGGGTTGATGGTAACGTCACCTTCAAAAGAGGGGCCTACTACTATAACTAAGATAATCTCTTAAAAAGTGCAAAAGTGCGGAAATAATCAAAGGTTACACTAAAGGCGAGTCAGATCCAAGTGATTCATCTTGTCTATCTGTTTTATTTTTATTTTTAGCATTTTTAGTTTTTATTTTTCATATTTAAAAACCTTTTTCCTAAATTTTGATTTGATTAGACGTTGAGGATAAACCGGTGCTAAAAGCTCTTGTGTCCTTGGACGACCTCGGTATCTTACCAACGCTATACTACGCTCACGATGGGTGCACTTCCCCATATGTGTGTTTAGTGTTAGTAAAATATCGTGTTTTATAAATTTAAAACTTGACTAAAGTGTTAAAAAGGGCTTAAAATATAGATAAAAATTATACAACATGACACGCACATCAGCACACACACGTAAAACAATATCTAGAAATGCTATTCAAGTTGCGATGCGATTGCGATGAGATAGCGTCAAATAGATTAGCGTTTAAATTGCGTTTATTGCATTGTTACTTCACATAATACGACTAAAATTACGTAAATTAAAGTATCGATTAACGATGTTCGAAAGTACAAGAAATAATTAAGCAAGGAATGACAGATCAAATTAGCAATCTTTTTTTCCTTTGACTTTGACTTGTACTTTAACTTCAAAAAGTCGGGTTGTTATAGCCTCCCCTACTTTAGGGAATTTCGTCCCGAAATTAAGATGCAGGCGTAACGAACAGTTGTGGATAGTTAGCCTTCATATCACTTTCGAGTTCCCAGGTGAACTCGGCGCCGATTTTGCCTTCCCAGCGAACCTTCACTATGGGAATGCGTGAGCGTCGGAGCTTCTTGGTTTCTCGATCCATGATCTCGACTGGCTTTTCCACGAAGTGTAATGTTTCGTCCACTTGTAGATCCTCAAGTGGTACATGTAAATTCTGCTCGGCCAGACACTTTTTGAGGTTCGAAACATGGAAAGTCGGGTGGACGTTGCTAAGTTCCTCCGGTAGTTCTGGTCTGTAGGCCACCTTGCCAATTCTTTCCAGAATTTTAAAGGGTCCAACATATCGAGGCGCGAGCTTTCCTTTCTTGCTGAATGTGATCACCCCCTTCCAAGGTAAAACCCTTAGGAGTACGTGATCGCCAACGTCAAATTCAAGGGGCTTGCGGCGTTTATTGGCGTAACTTTTCTGACGACTCCGAGCTTTCAACAGATTGTCTCGAATTTGGAGGATCTTGTCAGTCGTTTCTTGCAGCAGCTCAGGACCGGTAATTTGCGCATCTCCGATCTCGTGTCATACAATAGGCGATCAACATTTTCTTCCATATAGTGCCTCAAATGGTGCCATTTGAATGCTAGAATGATAACTGTTATTGTACGAGAATTCGACCAAAGGTAAGTGTGCGTCCCAATTACCACTGAAATGTATGACACACAAGCGAAGCAAGGGTACGTATCGTTCGTTCAGTCTGACCGTCGGTTTGGGGGTGGAAAGCGGTACTTAGATTAAGAGTAGTACCGAGAGCAGATTGAAATATTTCCCAAAGACGCGCGGTAAACCGACCATCGCGCTCAGAGATGATATCACGAGGCGTCCCGTGTCGATAGATGATTTCATCAGTGTAGATCCGTGCTAATCGTTCTACCTTAAAGTCTTCTCGTATCGGCAGAAAATGAGCAGATTTAGTAAGACAATCAACGATAACCCAGATGCTATCGTGACCTGAAGGCGTGCGTGGAAGTTTCGTTATAAAGTCCATGGCTATACTCTCCCATTTCTAGATGCGATCGAGATAGTAATAGATACCATTCGATTTGGTGACAAGTTGGGATTCAGCACCACACTTCTTCATTTCCTCTCGCAAGGTATTCTCAATGAAGCAGGCGTGTTGAGCGTCACGAATTGGAGCTTCGAGGTCGTACTGGGCGTGAGTATTACGAACGCTATGCAAATAGCTTCGTCTGCTGAGAGCGTTGGCAATGACATTTGCTTTTCCAGGGTGGTAATGAATCTCACAGTCGTAATCGTTGAGAAGTTCAACCCATCGGCGTTGGCGTTCAAGATATGTTGCAGGCTCTTATGGTCGGTGAAGACCGTACACTTTGTACCATAAAGGTAGTGTCGCCAAATCTTCAACGCAAAAACAACTGCACCAAGCTCGAGGTCGTGGGTTGTATAGTTCTTCTCATGGATCTTGAGCTGACGAGAGGCGTACGCGATAACCTTGTCCCGTTGCATGAGAACACAACCGAGACTGAGGTTAGAGGCATCGCAGTAGACTACAAAGTCATGGTTTTCATCGGGTAACGCGAGGATAGGAGCATTGCATAGCATATGCTTGAGAGTTTGAAAGGCTTGCTCTTGTTCGGTTCCCCAAACAAAAGACTTGTCTTTATGTGTCAAAGAAGTAAGCGGGACGGGGATTTTAGAAAAGTCAGCGATGAATCGACGGTAATAGCCCGCCAATCTGAGGAACGAACGAACTTCGGATGGTGATTTTGGTGTAACCCAACTCTTAACAGCTTCGATCTTTGCGGGGTCGACGTGTATACCTTGACTATTGACGATGTGACCGAGGAATTGTACCTCCTCCAGCCAAAATTCACACTTGGGGAACTTGGCATAGAGTCGATTCCCTTGGAGTAATTCGAGAACCAAACGTATATGTTGCGCATGTTCAGCTTTTGATTTCGAATAGATAAGGATGTCATTGATGAACACGATGACGAAACGGTCGAGAAAGGGTTTACACACGCGATTCATCAAATCCATGAAAACCGCAGGTGCATTGGTTAAACCAAAGGGCATTACGACTTATTCATAATGACCGTATCGGGTTCAGAAAGCGGTTTTAGGTATATCTTCCTCCTGGATTCGTAACTGGTGATAGCCTGAGCGTAAATCGATCTTCGAAAAACACGTAGCACCTTGCAATTGATCAAACAAATCATCGACTCGGGGCAGGGGATAGCGATTCTTGATAGTCAGCTTATTCAATTCCCTATAATCGATGCACATCCGGAACGATCCGTCCTTCTTTTTAACGAAAAGGACAGGTGCGCCCCAAGGAGTGGTGCTAGGGCGAATAAAGCCTTTATCAAGCAATTCCTTGAGTTGACTCGAGAGTTCGTGCATTTCAGACGGAGCGAGGCGATAGGGAGATTTAGCAATAGGATTTGCTCCAGGAATGAGGTCGATACGAAAATCAATATCACGATTCGGGGGTAAACCAGGTAAATCATCAGGAAATACGTTAGGAAAATCACGAGCCATAGGCACCTTATCCATTGCCTTCTTTTCCTTTTCCTCCGCTACTACGATGTGTGCCAAGAATGCTTTGTATTCCTTTCAGAGATACTTGCTCACTTGGATACACGACATAAGTTTGAGATTCTTCGATGCGACTTCGCCATAGACACAGAGTTAATCACCATTAGCGAGCGAGAAACGAATCATTTAGCACGTTGTTGTCTGCTTGTGCCTGGCGGACGTTGATGTTGAATGTTCGTCCGCGGGCTGCTGGCTGCTGCTGTTGATGTTGTTGCGCTGGCTGTTGTTGTGGCTCTTGCTTCACCACTCTGTTCGGGCAGACATTTGCAAAATGGTTGGGATCACCACATGCAAACCAGGCTCTTGCATGGGCAGCGGGTGCAGGAGCTGCTTGTTGGCCCTGTGGAGCGGGAAGAGGAGCTGGCAGTGCAGGAGCTTGAACTTGAGCTTGAGCTTGGCGGGGACCAGTACAGCAGTTGGCAGTAAAGTGGCCGTACAGGTTTTAGTGCACACAAAATCGACACGCGATCCCAATAGGATGATGATAAGTATAAGTAGGGCATAACGGGTGTGGACCAGTATATGCACGCTTAGCCGGCGGTGCATTAGTAACTGGTGCCGCTACTTGGCGGTTCTGGGGTTGCGGTTGGGCAGGTACTGCGTTCAGCGATGCGGCGGTGACTGCACAATTCTTGTTGCTGTTGCTGTTCTTGCGTTTGCGGCGTGAAGACTTGGAAGCTTGCGGTGCAGCGGTTTCAGCGGTGGGAGCAGTGGTAACTTGATGGAGACTCTTGGTGGTATTCTTGAAGTAACCAGCCAATACTCGCTTGTCATTAATCTCGGCAGTGAGTAAATACGTCTCTTCGATGGTTGTCGTCTTCGCGGCTTGCACGAAGTCAGCAACACAATCCAGTAAAGCACGGATGTATTTCTTGATCGTCATCTTAGGTGTTGCCACCTGGCTGGGAGAAATGATACTCAGCTGCTTGAAACGGGCAGTTAGACCGGCAATGTCGCCACCATCCTGCTTGATGTTCCAAAATTCGTTCTCCAGCTTCTGGAGCTCATGGGGTGGGCAGAATTCCTTCATCATAAGTTCCTTCTGCTCGTCCCAAGTAAGCCCATAGGCTGCGTCGTTCCCTTGCCTGTTCCTTTCGGTGGTCCACCAATCCAGAGCCCTGGACTAGAAAACGCCAATTGCGTTAACAGTACGAAGGTGATCGGGACATCCGCTTTGGCGTAGCGTGACTTCAATTGAGTCGAACCATTGAAACATAGCGCTTGGTCCGTCTTCGCCTGTGAAGTCTTTTGGGCCACATGCCTTAAACTGCTTGAAGCTGAAAGTACCCTTTGGAAAGTCAGTCCTAGATTCGTCAGAGGACTTGCTGGTGTTCTTAAGTTCGCGGACAATTTGCGGAATGACCTTAGCCATCTGCTTTGCGACTAGAGAAGCGATACGCTTGTCAGCGTGATTGCGGCGTGCAGCGTGTGAAGTGTGCGATCCAAATGACGACATTGTCTGCAACAGACATCGTCATAGGATTCAGACACTATATCATCGAATCTCACCTCACAACATACTACTACTAGATAAAGCTCAGAAACACATTAATCATTTAGGCACGTAAACACATAGGCACATAAACACGTAGAGCACATAAGCACATAATCAACTATATTTTGCACGTATTCACCTACATATATTACACGTATTCACCTATTATTCAAGTTCGTGAGCGCATTCGAGAGCAGCGATTGCGAGTAGCGAGTATCGCAACGAATAGTATAGCGTAAGCGAGTAACATAGCATGCGATTTGTTAGCGTTTTGGGATAGATGTGCAGTGCGAGTTGTGTGTGTTGATTAAAGCGAGGAGCGAAAAGCGTATAATCTCCAAAATTGAAACATGTAAACATATAGAACCACATAAAACATATAGAATTACACATAAAATCGACGAATCAGCGGTTGCGAGCTCAGAATCGAAAACATAAACACATAAAATCAGCGATAGATTGCCTCGGGTGATAGACATCGACTACCCAAAGTGATTCGACTATTCTCAAGGACTCCGAGTACACACTTTGGCCTAATAGATTGTGCTCTTTTACCGACATACGGTGAATGGCACGCATCCTTTCGGTTATTCACGCAACTCGAGTCATTGGAATCCATCGAGACTTTGGTGAGAGTTTTGTAAAACCTTCATAGAGAATGGAACAAGTCATCAAGATTCGGGTTTCACCCCTAACTTAACGACTACATTCCTATTTGTGTGGTAGAATCACGAGATAGAGAGGGAGATCTGCGTCGAAGTATGGATTTCACTCCTGATTCAACGCAAATTCTCGTGTTTATAGTAAAATGCGCGTCGAACAAGTGATCTAATCGAGGGTTTGCGGTTTTCACACCTAGTCTCGATCCAATAACTACTTCATTTTGAAAAGTCGTGTGTGTTGTGTGCTTGCCTTAGGAAAGGCAAACTGATAGTGTTCCAGCCTTAGGAAAGGCTGGTTTGCGTGAAGTTGTAATATGCGGTGTTCACGCAAGGATGAGTTTGAGAAAATAACATAAATAGGCTCGCGCGGAACCCCTACTGGGTTCGCACAAGGTGTTCTGTTGGTACTTAGACTATAGACTAGGTCGTTCCTATGACATCGACCTGGACTAGGTCGAGTCTTGCCTAATTCCCTATAGTTATGGCTCTGATACCAATCTGTCACACCCCAACCGATGGCGGAAACATCGGGGCGAGGCACTGAGCGAAACAGATTGTCCAAGAGAATCTATAACAACTAAAATTACCAGATATTTAACGTTATATCCCATACCATAACATATCAAATAAAAGCAGTTATTACAGACATAGATGTTCTCAAAGACAAATCATAGTTTCGACAACTCATAAATTATTTAGTTCGTTTCTAGACTCCCCTAGCTTGATTCCACAATAGCAAGGCATAGCACGGCATCCTAAACACCTGTCACATATGTTAAAATAGGTCAACACACATAGTGTAAAGGTGAGCATACAAGTTTAATAGTATAATAGTAGCGAAAGCGATTTGCGCATAACCAGCATGTAACATGTTGAAAAGTGAAGCATGTAAGCTATCGACAATAAAATATGCACAGACATGACTGCGAGTTGTAGAATGTGCAACAGATATCACCACTGTGACACATGAAGTAATACCCTTAACAACCCTTGTCCACGACAGGTGCTGAGTCCAAACTATAGTACTATCGTTGCTAAGGTGTCAGGAAACAATCACTGTGTAAACATAACATACAAGCATTCATCGAATAACACGTATAACATGCAATAACGATTAGCTTACAAAAGTGTTTGTGTTGTGTGTCGATTGTGATTTGAAATAGGTAACGTATGTAACACCCAAAAGTG
This sequence comes from Helianthus tuberosus, assembly GCA_030545235.1. Classification (NCBI taxonomy): domain Eukaryota; kingdom Viridiplantae; phylum Streptophyta; class Magnoliopsida; order Asterales; family Asteraceae; genus Helianthus; species Helianthus tuberosus. The sequence goes on along the minus strand of CM060351.1, from coordinate 124,520,386 downwards.
CATAAAGCAACAAGGGTTCGAGTATACTCACAGTTCGTGTTTAAATGAATAAACACAAGCTTGGATTGAAGGGAGCGCTGGAGGGATTAGCCTGATCAGATAACGACAGTATAAGCATTGAACAGTGCGTGAAATAACGTGTTGGTGGAATAAGTGACGAAGAGTGATCCGATCGGATGACCTTCCGGACGGATGGTCATCCGGACGGATGACCATTCGGTCGGATAGTCATTCGTTTGGAAAGGATGTGTTTGTGTATGATGTGAACTTTGAAGTTTTTGTTGTAGCATTTTAGAAGTTGAGAAGTATCTTTACCTATCAGGTCGTCTGGTTGAACGGTCATTCGGACAGATGGCCGTTCGCTCGGATGGCGATCCGTTCGAGTGAGATGTTTCAAAGATCCAAGTCCCCTGGTAGGATAGTCATTCGATTGGATGGTCATCCGATCGGATGACTATTCATGGGAAACTGGTATTTTGAAGTTTTGCAAAATTTGGTTAAGTGTTGGATAATATCACTAGTCACTGATCGGATCGTCATTCGATCGGATGGTGATCCGATCGAACGGCAATTCATTCGGTAACTTGTTCGTTTTGAGAACTTGTAAAATTTGCTAAGTTTAGAAAGTTTGCGGTTTAACCGAGACCGTATGACTGACACGTGTTTAAACAACGGAACCCCATCAGGCCCTACTCATTCGGTAATGGGAATCACCCTGTTCGATTCAAACTAGTTGTTCATGATGGTTCTTCATGTTCAACCCATGAATCGGTCGTCCCTTTGATAGAAACCCGTTCTCAGACTGACACTTCACTAGAGAATGAGTAGAAGGCCCGAACGAGCTCAAATTCTATCGGTTTTATGTGAAAAGTTAAGAATGTTGAAGAAAAGTTTGAAACATTTGGACTATGTTTAGATTTAGGTGAAATCAGTGTTAAAACATTGTAGAAACCTGTTAGATTCAAGTTGTCACACCCCCAAAATACCACCTGTGGGAACACCGCGGGACGTGTGACGTACCAGGATCCAGCCACCAATCACACTGAACTATAACAAGATATTAAATAAAAGTTTCCCTTTATTTCATAAAGTAATTCCAAATCATAACTTAAAACAAATTCGTTCAGCGGAAGCATAATGTAAATCGTTATTCAAGTGTTTCAAAACAAATGTGCAAAAACAATGAACATGTATCCAAGAGCCACGACCCATGACCACTCCAGCACTCCCAGATAGCAAGTTCCATAACCATGAATCTAACGACCTGCAAACATGCAGACAAGTGTATCAGACAACGCTGGTGAGTTCAAAGTTTGTTAACACGCTTAGTTACCATATATGAGTTTAAAACATTTCAGAGATTCGATGTTGTTAATAACTCGATTACCGCAGATGGCTCCAGATTATTTGCCCTTCCCCAATGCTCTATCAAACATTGGTCGAGTGGTTAAGGTAATTAGTTCACGCCCGTCCTCCCCGGTACGGTGTGAGGGTGCCAAACCTAATAGCGCTATCAACTAAATACCCCATTGCCTCCCCGGCAACTAATTCAGTAGATGATGGGACTTAAGGAGTGAGTGTATTATCCAACATTCCGGTTTAACATTCCAGTCAAACCCATTACCCAATATTCCTCCCCGGAATATTTTACCAGATGTCCCTCCCCAGGACGCATGCTTGAAAAAGAGCAGTGAACTCACCTTAGGTTTGCTCGGTTTATTTAGTTACCCTTTTCCAGTTAATCAACCAACCCTACCGTGGTTAATAATACTATCAGTTTCATAATAAATCAAGTCACATATTTCACACAAATGGCATTCATCAAAAGGTCATGGTATAACATATAGCAGGTGATCAGTTCCCATACAAGTCCACATTTCTTGTGCATGTCACATAACATCACTTAACTGATGAGTGTGCAAATCACATAGTCAGTTCAGATCCTTCATTCCTAGTCAACATTATTAACATGCAGCTAATCGAATTCTATAAACACATATATCTATTACTAGATACGTCACAACTGATTAACTGTTTGGTCTACGGCGAAGGTTCCTAGTCGGCGAAGAATCCCATTCGATGAAGATCCTTCATGGCGAAGGTCTATACTTCGTCCAGAAACATTTATGACGAAGCTTCCAATTGTTTGTCGAAAGGCTTGTCGACGAAGAATAATTCTTCGTCGACCTGGGGTTCGTCGCCTGCTCTTATCAGTTTCGAGATTTCCTTAACTCCAGTAAACACATTCAACATTCCAAAACGGATCAAACCATATGCTTTAGTCAGTTATCATTCATGATCATACAATTTCATAGCAACAATTTTTCCTTAATACTCATAAATCAATCATAAGCAGCCCTAGACATCATCACGTTCATCATGTCACGTTCTCGACTATTCAATAACCATATACAACAGATATCATAATATAACTTCAATCAAACAGAATTATTAAACCACATAATGAACATGAACAAATACAAGCCATCGGATCCTCATCATGCATCTTCTAATTTCTTAGGTTAACAATGAACATCGAAACCCTAATTAACACAATATGGAAGTATGGTTTCTAACAAAGCCCTATATCCACAGCAAGTCTCAAGTCATCACAAAACAATCATCAAATAACGTGAAGTACGGTGGGATGCTAACTTAATGATGAACTATTCATGAAAGTGCAAAAAGGGATTCGAGGGAGATGAAAGGCGTTGTCGAGATTCATAAATGAGGAGAAGGGCTTAGGGTTAGGCAGGTTTGTGTTTAAATAGTGCGAACATGGCCGAGTCGCACAACTTGGCTTCATTTGGGCCGTGGGTGACGAAGTTCATTCTTCGTCGACTATAGATGGTGACGAAGACCCATCCTTCGTCGAGCCCATTTGTGGCGAAGAGTCATTCTTCGTCACTTGGGTTTCCATTACTCAATAACTATTAAACTATTAAACATTACACATTTAATCAACCAAGAATCAGAATACAATAATCATACATTACACATGACATCATATAGAACAAATTGTAAAAACAAGATTGTGAAACAAGTGATTCGTAGGGAAAGGACCTTGAAATCTCGGGTTGTCACACAAGTTGTTCTTGGTAGAATGAATTCATTCTCTGAAGTTCATAAGACTCATGATGACGTCATCGTTGAACAGCCCGAAATCAAGTGATTTCATGGTTAAAAGTTGAGATTTGTGGATGAGAAAGTGCGTGTAGATCAAGGAAGTACAAGATTTGAGATGAAAACTTACAAGAATCGCGAGGAATCGAGAGAAAAAGAGCCAAGAATGCGCTGGTCGGAGGAGAGCTGTCACATCACGTGAACAGTGATGTGACAGGTGAGTATTTATAGGTGAAGGAGGAAAGAGGCGGTAGGAGCTGGTCGATCTGAGGGCCTTTCGATCGGATGGCCATTCGATCGGATGGCTCGAGTGAGTTGGTTTTCCGATTTTCGTTTCATGCGTTGAGCGTTGCGATGTGTTTAAGCGAGTGTCGAATAAGCGATGCGATAGTTTTAAACAATAGTTACACAAATAACATAACTAACCTACAACAACATAAATAACCTTGCGTTTCCAGTTCGCGATGAGATTGCGTTGCGATTGCGTTTGCGATTAATCACCTCAAAACGTATATTAAACATGCACAAGTAACACATAATAGCACACACACGTAAAACAATATCCAGAAATGCGATTCAAGTTGCGATGCGATTGCGATGAGATAGCTTCAAGTCGATTAGCGTTTAAACTGCGTTTATTGCATTGTTACTTCACATAATACAACTAAAATTACGTAAATTAAAGTATCGATTAACGATGTTCGAATTAGCAATCTTTTCTTCCTTTGACCTTGACTTTGACTTGTACGTTGACTTCAAAAAGTCGGGTTGTTACAACCTGATGGGAAGACGAGATACTGGAACCTCCTCCTCTTAATGTTGCCTTTGAGGTTCCGATCAATCCCGTTCCCATACCTCAAGATGAAGTTGATGAGAAACCCTTTATCTTCCTTCCGAGGGAGATAGAGGAAATGCTCAACGACCTCTAGATGGGTATTTCCGGAAATAGCTTGAAGCCCTCCGAAGATTAACCTCGGTTTTCACCAACCGTTCGTAGATCTAGAAAGTAGCTATTAGGGGTTTAGAGTTAGATCCCACGGGGGCACCTCTCAGGACTCTATCCATCTAATTTAGGATTGTAATTTTTATTTCTCCTTGTATTTTTCTTTATTTTAATGAAATGAAAGTGTCTTTGATGGTGGTAACAATAAATGTGTAAAAGAAATTGAAAAAGCCAAAGGGACGTTGAAAAAGAAACCCCATGCATGTAAACCAGATCCTCCTGCTTCAAACACTGTAGATCAGAGTCTACAGCACAGGGGCGTGCCTGGTGCTCAAATTGTCTGATGTCAAAATATTTCTGCCGATAAGGTGGCACGGGCCGTGCTCACTCAGCACACCCCCATGTCCACCATACTGTAAGTTTTCTGTTTAATTTTGTTACTGGCATTTTGGACACGTGGCCGTGTCCACCTGGCACGCCCCCGTGCTGTAGTGACCAGTAACCATAAAATCGTTATTTTTACACACTTTTTGCACATTTAATCAAAACAAAATCCTATTTGGGACACATTGAGGACAATGTGTGATTTATCTGTGGGGTGGGGGGATGTTAAAATCTTGAATTGTTTGTCTTAAAAACCTGCTTTACACAAAACTTGCCTTGGAAAACCGCTAATCACCCCAAACTTTTTTGTCAACATTTTTCATTTTTTTACTTATCTTGGTTTAGTTGGGAAAAATAAGTTCTAAAGATTATGTTTTTTTTACTAATTTACACCTGATAGCGTCGTGATAAAAAGAACCAATTAAGAAAATTATGAAAACGGGCATAACAAATCTTTGTAAAATTTGATTATATATACATTTTTATACTATAACCTTTTTTTCCTACAAAAGTGGGTTTTGAGCCTTTATCGAGCATACAAATACACATCTATACTAATTGCTCAATTTTTGTTTCTTGTGTGAATAGCCCGTTTGGTTCTTACAAATCTAGAACTTGCCAAAACGATATATATTCCAAATCCTTGCCGACATAAATCCAAGTAAGTAAATGATAGAGGCATTAGCACTAAACCCATTTTTCATTTCAAACCTTTATTTTTCTTTTCATTCTTTACCAAAAACATCCCCTTAGATAAACCCCTTTGAGCCTTAACCATTTCGTTTCTAAACCCGCAAAAATATATACTTTTGCAAAAACAACCACCCACATCCACAAACCTTTTTATTTACACCCTTTGTTTTTGTAAAAAGTTTGGTTATAAAAATTACAAGTATGGCTCAGTTTCAACTTTGGTAATAAAAAAAAGAAAGAGAGAGCCAAAGTTTTTTTTGCTAAGCCACAAAGCAATGGAAAAACCGACACTTTTTACGCTTTTTGCCATTTTTACCAAACACACCTACACTAGCCACAACCTACCTTTTAAAAGTGCTATTGATATTTACGAAGATTAAACGTCAAAAAAGGTGGAGGTTTGATTGTTTGTCAAGCCTATAGTAGGAGTAAGTTCCAAACCGGGTCCAAGCGTTTTCACATAAACATCTTCGGTCGAGTGTTGAGTGACCACTTGTGAGGTGTGTAAATTTGTATATAACTAAATAAAATTTTATAAAGGCATGTTATGCCTAAAAACAAATAATTTTTCTTAATATGTGATTTAAATAAATCAAGCCGAAAAAGATTGTAAATAAAATAAAAACAAAAAAATATAGAACTTGGATTCCCGACACTCTAAAGATAAGCCCAAAACTTCTCTTCTACCAATTCCGTTTGGGTGTGTAAGCCACATTATAGAGTTTTGCTTGAGGACAAGCAAAGATTCAAGTGTGAGGGTATTTGATGTGCGTAAAATACAACATATAAATTATATCAAACAAGGCGTTAAATCAACCCTTTTTCGGTACTAATGTTGGAAAAACATGTTTTTTCTTTACTTTTAATTTACAGGATCAAAAGAGCTTAAACAAACAAAAGGAACAAAAACAGAGTAGAAACCAACATAAATACAAAGAAGAAGGATTGACACAACTCGTCGAACCCCTATCCACATCCAAACCAACAAAAATAACAAAAACAGAAGCTTAGGCACGGGGTCGTGCCCGGTCAAGATTCTCTTCAGAAAAAGATAACAGCAAAATACAAACCAACACGGGGCCGTGCCAACTCAACATGGGATGTCGTCAACTCTAAGATTCACAGAATATGAGATAGTACAGCAAGTGCATTCACCACGGGCCGTGCTGTTAACACACGGGGCAGAGTTGGTACAAGACCTGGCACCTGCAGTTAATGAAGAAGAAAGAGAATTAAGGCCACAGGGCGCCGTGCCAGGTGGGCACAGGGCCGTGTGAGCAGTCTGACTTCAGCTATAAATAGGGGTGCTTGGTTCCATTCCAACTCATCCCTTGGCAAACCACTTCTCTCACACTTGCCACTAGTCCACCACCACTACAACACCAACACCCACCACCATCATCCATTTTTCATCTTTTAGAGTGTGTAGTAGTCTCGGGATCCAAGATCGATCGTAAGAGTTCTTGTCAAACAAAGGCCATCCTTGCCTAATCTCTTACATCACTTGGTGAAGATGAATTTTTTATGTATTACTTTTGATTTCCAACCTTTGGCAAACTTTTTATTTGGGCATGTATCAATGACTTTAATAACTAGTTTTCTATATTGAAGGTGAACTTTACTTAATCATTTCTTCATGTTTTGTTGATTCACTCATTCGTGTCTTTACGGTCTATATAAAGCACATTAACTGCCTAGAAGGGGGTTAGAATGGTGTTTGGGTAAAGTTCTTGCCTCGTTCAGTGTATAGATCCTGCGAGGTCCTGATTCAAGCTTAGTAGGACTTCCCTTGAGGCAGATAGCATCAAATCGGGGGAAGTATGAACCGCTTGTAATCCCTTATCTATAAACTACTATTAAAACATTAAACCGACCTTGCGGGACTGTATCCTTGTTGACTCAGACCAATAGGTTGAGGGTAACGCTGCCTGGAAGGGGGCCTACCACTTTTCGCATTAATAACTTACTTAATTATCTTTCAATAATCCGACCTTGCGGGACTGTATCCCTGCTGACGCAGACCAATAGGTTGAGGATAATGCTGCCTGGAATGGGGCCTATTACTATAACTTAAAGATAATATCTTAAAAAACCCAAAGTGCGAAAATCATCAATGGACACATAAAAGAGGAGTTGCAACCATTCCTTCTTGTCTATTTGTTTTCCTTATATTTTATATTTTTATTTTCTAGTTTATCTTTTAAAAGTTTAAAAAAAATTCTATCAACATTTGGTTAGATTAGACGTTAACGATAAGCCGGTACTAAAAGCTCTTGTGTCCTTGGACGACCTCGGTATCTTGCCATCACTATACTATGTACGCGATGGGTGCACTTGCCTTAACGTGTGTAGAGTGATAGTATTATATCATGTTTTATAAATTTAAAGCTTGATTCATGAGTAAAAAGTGCTTAAAATATATCTAAAATTTATACACACCCACACACACGTCACTGTACAACAAGATTACAAAGTTGACATTGAGATTTCATCTCAATACAAAGTCTATTCTAATCCACAAAGTTCATCTCCAGAACACAACAGTCAGTCCACAATAATTGGAACCACTGTTGACCAAAGTCAAACTCAAACCACTGATCATGCTTGTGGTCAAACCACTGATCTATCCTCCACAACAAATTCCCCACCTAGGCCAATTCCATCACCACCATTTCAAACCACTATCATTCATAGATCCCATCCACCAGAACAAGTAATAGGAGATATCAATGCTGGAGTGCTCACAAGAAGCCAAACCTCAAATGTCTGCCTATTTGTTGGCTTTCTATCATTAATCTAACCTATCAAATACCAAGAGGCATTAAAAGACAACAGTTGGGTAGAAGCCATGCAAGAAGAGCATCTTCAGTTTAAAAGACAAAAAGTGTGGGAACTTGTTCCATTACCAAAGGACACATGTCCAATTGGTACAAAATGGGTCTTTAAAAATAAAACTGATGAATGAGGCATTGTTATAAAAAACAAAGCCATGCTTGTGGTTCAACGTTGTAGACAAGAAGAAGGAATTCACTATGATGAAACCTTTACTCCTGTAGAAAGGTTAGAAGCTATAATACTCTTCTTGGCCTTTGCTGTCAACCACATCATGAAAGTGTATCAGATGGACATAAAGTGTGCTTTACTCTATGGAAAGATCCAAGAAGAGGGCTATGTATGTTAACCACCTGGATTTGAAGACACATTCCATCCTAATTATGTCGACAAGCTAAACAAAGCTATGTATAGTCTAAAACAAGCACCAAGAGCATGGTATGATACTCTATCCACTTTTCTCTTATCTAATGAATTCAAAAAAGGTAAAATTGATAAAACTCTATTTCTAAAATGGAAAGGGGAAGATCTATTAATTGTACAGATCTACATGGATGATATCAGTTTTTGATCCACATGTGATAAATTGTGTGATGAGTACAGAAAATTGATAACAGCTCATTTTGAGACCAGTGCCATGGGGGACTTACAATGTTTTCTTGGTCTTTAGGTACAACAACTTGAAAATGGAACTTTTTTCATCACAACAAATATGTCAAAATGCTCTTAAAAAAATTTAACATGAATGATTGTAAACCATGTGCTACCCCCACGAGTACAAGAAAACCATTCATATATGATGAAAAGGATGATTTGATAGATCAGACACTTTACAAATGTATGATAGGGTCATTGATGTACTTAACTTCATCAAGACCTAAAGTATGTTTGCTACTTGTGTCTGTGCAAGATATCAAGCATCACCTAGAAAGTCAAATTTAGTAGTTGTAAAAAGGATATTCGGGAACCTCAAACTTGCTCCCACACATGGTGTCTAGTATCCGGCTGATGGTAATATTGAGCTTTCAGGTTTTTCAGATAGTGACTTTGTTGGATGTCACAAAACAAGGAAGTCAACATCATTTTGTTGCCAATTCTTAGAAAATGCCTTGGTCTCATGGCAAAGCAAAAAAAAGTAAACAACACTCTCTAATTCTACAGTAGAGGTGGAGTATATAGTATTTGCAAGTTGCACTACACAACTCTTGTGGCTTCAAAATCAATTGCTTGATTTTGATATAACTGCTTTAAAGACACCCCTAATACTAGATAGTCCAGCAGCTGAAAATATTATCAAAAACCCGATGTTTTATTCAAACACAAAGCACATTGACATTCGTAATCACTTTGTAAATGATTATTATGAAAAGGGATTGATTTGACTTCATCATGTTCCCACTAAAGATCAAATAGCAGATGTGTTCATAAAGGCATTGGACACATCTACTTTTGAAAAGTTGATCTCCAGAATTGGGATGCTAAATAAAGACTAAAAGTATTTTTCAATACTCTTCAACAAAACATTAAAATGTTACTTTGAAAATCAAAATTTGTTATACAAGACAAGAAAAGATTGTTAAAATCACCAAAAACAAAACAATGTACAAAGGAGTGAAACATATGTTTCAGTGGTTCAAAACTCTGTTTAACCTTTGTTAACTACTGTTTGAAACAACGAATCACTGATCCATCATCCACAAAAGTCAAATAGAACCACTGTTTTACAAAATCAACCACTATTCTCATTTCCAAACTCTGTTTTAACCCAACATAGGTTTCTATCACACCATCCAATTCCACATGCAGGGTTTTGTCGTGAGGCGCGTGAAAAACCAGGATCAAGCCACTAATCATGTTGAGCCCATGGTTGCAAAAGTCGCTAGGCGCTCACTAGTTGGTCGACCGGGGAGTTGAGAGTACTCGGCATAGGCGGAGAGTACCCTGGGAGTACTCGGACATGTTAAATTATAAAGAAATTAGTTTTCGGAAATTAAATATATGTCTAATAACATAAATTTACTAATATTTATAACAAGATACGTGAACATGATATTCATTATTTAATATGATAGTCATATAAATAATGTTTATTATTTTTTAAGTTATACTCGGCCGGAATTGACTAATGTGAGGTCAAAGTCTAAATCAAATTTAAACCAAATACAACTATTAGATAGCGGTAAGTGGGTATCGAACACAGGGAGTTTGTGGAATGTATGTTATCTAAATGTACGTCTAAATTAACTAAGATTAAACTAATTGCACGAAAAGTAAATTCAAGGAGTTGGATTGTTTGATTTTAAAACTAAGATTTCTAATTAAATTGCAAATTGAGAATCGGTTTTGTAAACAATGTAGAGATAAATGACCATCCTAAGTTTCCGGTTTGCTTTGACATTCATGTTAACATTCAACTAGAAAGAACCACATAGACATGGTTCATGTGTTATTACTTGTCGTGATGAAAGGGAACTAAGTACTCGGATTAGAAGTATGCGAGGTTGTTACCCGATGACCAATTAATCAATACCCAATCCTAATTCCGCCCATGATATCTCGGTTGCCAACGGCACCAAGAACGTATGGTTTAAACTAAGATTAACATACAAATTAACAAATTACGAACAAGCAAACAACACACCATAATAAACAAACCATAATAGCAAGTCTGTTATTCTAGAAATACGAATCAAAGCACAAATGTCGCAGACAAACCTTCAACCTAAGATGATCACCATAAGTTTAGCCACACATGGCTTGGACAATCATCTTCACAATAAGTTCAATGTTCATATGGATTCAAAACACTAACAATATGATTAGAAATTATTTCAAGCACTCTAGCACACCAAAAATTCATCTCCAAACTGTGTGTAACTGAATCCCCATGATTGCCCATGAAAAGACCCTTTAAAACTGCATTAAACAAGGCAGTTACGAAGTTCACAATGGTCGGCGACGTAAGCTACGGCCCTTGCCGTAAGCTACGGCGCCATGTATACTATTGGTGGGCAAGACATTGCCGTAACCTACGGCGCCAGCCATAGGCTATGACGCCTTCTGAGGTCTTACGGCAAGTGAGAACTGGACTACGGCGATCAATTGGCACAACTGAGTGCCGTAACCTACGGCCAGGGCCGTAGGCTATGGCGGTGGCTGGGATTTTTCCTTGATTTCCTTTTTCAATTCTTTACCACTCTACTTTGTTTATTCCAAGGTCAACTCCCATCCAAGCATTGTAAATTCATTCTTTTATGCCCTTTATCATCTGCAAAGCCAATTACCTCGTAGTTAACAAGTTCCACAAATTAACCAATTTAATCATGAGATGTGCATTTATTTATATCATTTAAAGGTTGTCCTACGGACCACCCGTCATATCCCCACACTTACCCGTTGCTTATCCCAAGCTACTCATTTAAACAAAACTCAATTACCCAAGCGATCAAATACACATCAAGCAACAAATGCCCTCATTTCCTAATTCTTTCCTAAACCCGCATGTAACACACCCCTCACAATAACTCTCTTCTCGGCGACAAAGAATAACTAGCAAAAAGAAGCTAGATCACACTCAAAGCAAATGGGTAGTTGAACAATAATACGCTTGTACTCAAATCGGTCCTTCGCCTAAAGAATGTGCTAAACATGAATGCGAATCAAAGGGACTTTAAAGGTTGTAACACGGCTAGGCATACGGGTACGAAATGGAAATATATGTCGTAGCTAATGATTCGACCCAGTCTTTTATTTCTATCTAAACATAACAACTATATACAATACATCAACTTCTATTTTTTTTTCATTGTTTTTTTCTATTTTTTTTTCTTTTCTTTTCATCATTTTCACTCTTTTTTATAGCATAGTAAACCACAATTGAAACATCACATAATAAATGTACTACTACAAAATACTAAAACTACTAGACCGGGTCGAATACTGGTGAATTTTTTTTTAGGAATTAGGCAAGGGTTAACAAACGATTGGCTAAAAGCTCAAAGTGGCTGCTAAAAGTCCAAACCCCCGCCCCTCTCGCTACCATGCTCATATATGTAATTCATGAGGTCCAACCCCAACAAATCCCACACTCGCACACACCTTGACGAGGCTACCTAAATGCCCTTATCCTTTTCACATTCATGCAAAGCTAAGGCCTCAAACCGCATCTAAGCACAAGTTCTAATGTATCCCCACCCATTGCCACTCTCATCAAAGAAAAATATTTTTAATACATTCAAAGAGATGGCACAACTCTCACCAAGAAAGAACAAGGGGATATGGGTTGCCAGTGTATTATGCGGTTTAGTATTCAAACGCTCAATTCGGACCATTTTCACTTGATTTTAAAATTTTTCAATTTTCACAAATTTTTCAAAATTTTCCCCTCATCCCCACACTTGGGATACATTGTCCCCAATGTATGGTTTTGAAGGGAAGATCGCTTAAACACCAAGAACATCAACTTTTGCTTCTTTTCTCAAACCACAAATTTCTTTTTGTTTTTTTTTTAATTTTTTTAACTAAAAACACCACCAATCTATCACATCCCATAACACATCAACACATCAAACACCACCCAACCTCCCAACCAAAAACATCAAACATAATAATGTACACAAATATACAAGATGAGATGACACACGACCTGATCAGTAGTATCTTGGCTGCGGAGGCCCGAAGATAGATGTCATCATATCCGCAAACTCTCCGAATCTAAATGAGCCACTACTGCTACCGCCCTGATCACCTTCTTGACCGGCTTGTTGATGACCCATGCCCGTATGTGGATCCACCCATTGTGAATGGTGCAATGGTGGGGTAGGGTATGTAACACTACCATCGTACGGCGGTAGTGTGGGAGTAGTCCACAATCGGTGGGTCGGATATAACCGGTTGGCCTGAATGCCAAGCGTCGTTCATGCGTCTCTGGAGATCATCGAGATAACGATTGTTCATTTCCTCTTGGTGGGCGTACATATGGGCTCGATTCCACCGTTCCTGCCGATCATAACTCTGCTTAAGAGCCCTTTCCACACTAGCTCCCATATATGTTTGCTGATAAAAAAGCATCTAATTTGGCTCGGACCAATCGGCAAATGTGGGAGGCCGCCTTTGTTCGACCAGTTGCTCCATATTACCTGAATGAGCCCAGTATGGGTCGTATGGCTGCCGTGCATAATCAAATGCACTCCCAATGTATCCCGATTGTGTTCCATACCCCATGAACACCACCACTTGGTCCGCCCCCCCCCCCCCAATCTCTAAATCGACTGTAAACGTGTCCTCTCGGTAATCATCATCACCACTCTCAACCTCATCGCCACTCTCGGGGCTCATCAGCCTCACCCGGTTGTAGTGGATGGGCATCCGCCTTTAATGCCCTCCACCGCTGCCCATCATTTTTCAGCTTATCATATCGTTCCGACTCCTTATACTCCCAACCCGGTCCCAAGTGGTTGTTTGTCGAACGGTTTAAACCTCTTGTAAGACCCTTTATCTTCTGCACTAATTGCCCCGTATAACTTCATCAAAGCAGTGATTAACCGACAATGTGGGACAATCTTTCGTTCCCCACTATTCCGCCCTATCTAAATGTTATTCAACACAAGAAACCGAAAAGGGACAAGTGGCGACCCATGTAGTAGCATGTAGAGTATCAGAACTTCCGCAAACCTTACTTCAACCTTGTCACCCCGCCTTGGGATAACATTAGGCGTACATAAAACCAACAACAACTTCGCCTCGATCCTGAAATTCCTTCTCAATAGCTTCCTGTGCGTGGTTCCCGGGATGAAGAGATAATCTAGCATGTGTTGCCATTGTGGGTGATTTTGGGGGTTAAAGTACAAGTCCTCTAACCGGGGGAAAATGTATTGATTCGCCGGCTTGATGTCGAACTTTGCAATTCGGCAAAGAGAATCATATGACATCTCTAGAGTTACACCGTTCATTGTCCCTATGAGCATCATTTTACGGGGCTTTGAAAGGAGGACATGTAAGAGTGGCCATCCACTCTTGTATTTCTCTATCATAAAGATTTTTAACCTCCCCGTCATAACACTTCAAAGCCGCTTCCCATCCTAATGCCTTGAACTTGTCGGTGATCCCGAATAGCCCAAAATCCACCTCTCTTCTTTCCTTTTCGCAGATAAACGCTTCCTTGCATTGTTGTAGTTTGTTCATCTGCTCGTGGAATAGATCCGTTTTCCATTCAACCGGTTGCTCAAGTAGAGAAGCGGATGTCCAATCCGGCTTTGGGTCCCTCGGTGGTGCATCCTCTTCCGGGTCCAGATCACCCGCTCGAATCAATCTCCTTCGTTTTTGTTGAGCCTCAGCCTCGGGTTGGCTTCAGGAACTAGCGGCTCCTTTTCCTTTGCTCTTTCCCATTTCCTGCACACATCATAAGAACACAACAAAAACCACGTAAGTTCTCATTCAAAAACCTCCTCACACTTGCTTGACACTATAGTTGTAGATGTAAGAACACAAAATTTTATCTTTTCAAACAAAATTTGGGCATGATGTCTCTAAAATAGAAAATTTTCCCAAAAAAATTCAACTTAAGCATCATCCTACATCTACAACCATACACTTTATAGACTAACATTATTCATATCATCAATCATGTTCAAGCAAGTGTGTATAAGAACAAGTAAAAACAACAACCTTCAATTCATGTTGCATCAACAATAAGAGTGAGAAATCACATACCTTGAGTCAATGATGCAAGAAACACAAGAACTTCACTAGAAAACAAGAACTCTCCCAGAAAACCCAGCAATTTTCGGACCTTAATGTCCAAAATCAAACACCAAAACAGAGAAATCTTTGCAATGCAACCACAAATCTGGATTCCTTGTGAAATTTTAGCCAAGACTGACTCAAAAATCACTAGATTTGGGTGAAATTTTGAGAAAGTTATGAAGAATTGAAAGTTATGGAGGTTGTCAGGGTTCTTGTGAAAAGGATGGAAGATGAAGGAGAAGTGTGTGGATAGGGAATAAGTGTAGGAGATGAGTGGTTGGGGGTTAATTTTTGAGATTAATGATTAATCTTTTTATATATAAAAACGCTGATAAAGGCTGCCCAGCTCCCCGGTGCGAGCCGTAGCTTACGGCTAACGCCGTAGGTTACGGTTAACGCCGTAGGTTACGGTGAAGATTTGACCAATTTATTGCCGTAAGGCAGTTTCCACCCGCCGTAAGGCTTTTTTTTGTTCACCCTGACCACCGTAAGCTACGCCCCTGACCGTAGCCTACGGCGGTATCTGTGGATCTTGGGCTTGGCCATTTTTTACTTTACAAACTTTTTATTTTTTATTATTTTTTTTTTCGTTTTTTCTAATTTTCTAATTTTTATAGTTTTTAAAGTTTTTCAAAAGCATGAAAACATGAAAATTATACCCTACCCCCCCCCCCCCCCATTAAAAAACCCGTGTTGACCTCAACACTATGTTTAGAGAAATCCATATGAATTTCCCCACACTTGTCTCGAACACAAGTTCAAGCGAGTACGGTAATTATTTTAAAAACAAACTAACTAAACTACATATTTACATTACCAAACCTGGGCCTCTTTCAAACTTCTTCATCATCCAATGGGCATAGGATGTAGCCCTGTCGAGATTGTTGATATCATTCCCTTCCAAATACGGTTTGAGCCGGTGCCCGTTTACCGTTTGCTTCGTGTTGGTTTGAATGTCTTGAATATCTACATCCCCAAAATTGCCCACACGTGTGATGACATAAGGACCCATCCATTTACTCTTAAACTTGCCCGCAAACAACTTCAACCTAGAATTGTATAACCACACTTTTTGACCCACTTCAAAGGTTCTTTTTCTTATCTTTGCATCGTGAACCTTCTTTAGCTTGTCTTTGTATGCGGATGCACATTCATACGCTTCATCCTGTATCTCTTCAATCTCACTCAATTGGAGCTTCCGAATTCGACCCCTTCGTCATAATCCGTATTCATGTTTTTATTGCCCATAATGCCTGGCGAGCCAACTCCATTGGTAAATGACAACCTTTCCCGTAAACCATCCGATACGAAGTTGTACCAATCGGCGTTTTGTAAGCCGTTCGGTATGCCCAAAGTGCATCATCCAACTTACTCGACCAATCCTTCCGATCCACCCTCACCGTTTTCATCAAAATCTCCTTGATTTGTCTATTGGACACTTCAACTTGTCCACTAGTTTAAGGGTGGTAAGGAGTAGCGATTCGGTGATTCAACATTATTATCTTTTCAACAATTTCCCAAAATAAAAAATTTTGAAATGTGAACCACCATCGCTAATTATGACCCGTGGGATCCCAAATCAAGCAAAAATGTTAGATTGGACAAACTTACATACCACGGAATGATCATTGGTCCTCGTTGCGATTGCTTCAATCCACTTTGACACGTAGTCTACCGCAATCAATATATACAAGAACCCGTTCGAATTTGGAAAAGGACCCATGAAATCTAGTCCCCGTACATCAAATACCTCAACCACCAAGATTGGTTGTAGAGGCATTTCATCCCGTATCTCTTCAATCTCACTCATATTGGAGCTTCCGAATTCGACCCGCTTCGTCATAATCCGCATTCACCATTTTTATTGCCCATAATGCCTGGCGAGCCAACTCCATTGGTAAATGAAAACCTTTCCCGTAAACCATCCGATACGAAGTTGTACCAATCGGTGTTTTGTAAGCCGTTCGGTATGCCCAAAGTGAATCATCCAACTTACTCGACCAATCCTTCCTATCCACCCTCACCGTTTTCATCAAAATCTCCTTGATTTGTCTATTGGGACACTTCAACTTGTCCACTAGTTTGAGGGTGGTAAGGAGTAGCGATTCGGTGATTCACATTATATCTTTTCAACAATTTCCCAAAATTAAAAATTTTGAAATGTGAACCACCATCACTAATTATGACCCGTGGGATCCCAAATCAAGCAAAAATGTTAGATTGGACAAACTTACATACCACGGAATGATCATTGGTCCTCGTTGCGATTGCTTCAATCCACTTCGATACGTAGTCTACCGCAATCAATATATACAAGAACCCGTTCGAATTTGGAAAAGGACCCATGAAATCTAGTCCCCGTACATCAAATACCTCAACCACCAAGATTGGTTGTAGAGGCATTTCATCCCGCTTTGAGATGTTTCCCACTTTTTGACAATTCACGCAATTACGGGTAAATTCACAAGCATATTTAAAAATTGTAGGCCAATAAAACCCACAAGTTAAAACCCGATAACCCGTTTTGTGTCCACTAAAATGACCCCCACATGCCGATGAGTGAGGCATGGGTTAAAATCTCCAATACCTCCATTTCGGGAACGCATCTTCTTATCACTTGATCGGGCCTAATCTTGAAGAGATCCAGTTCATGCCATATGTATTGTTTGACTTGGACCAATAATTGTTGCCTTCGTTTCTTAGTCCAATGACTTGGGATTGCACCCTTTGCCAAATAATTAACATAATGAGTATACCAAGGTGCGGTCGAAACGGATACAAGTTGCTCATCGGGAAACCATTCATTAATTTCACTCGGATCGTCAATGCCTTCCAACGGAATTCGGGACAAATGATCCGCCACAACATTCTCACAACCTTTCTTGTCCTGAATTTCCAAATCGAACTCTTGCAACAAAAGCACTCAACGAATCAACCGGGGCTTCGCATCTTTCTTTTCCATCAAGTATCGAATCGCACTATCTTCTGAATAAACAATCACCTTGCTTCCCCATATGTAAGATCGAAACTTGTCCAAGGCATACACCACCGCTAATAATTCTTTTTCGGTTGTGGTGTAATTCAGTTGCGCCTCGGACAATGTTTTACTTGCATAATAAATGACCACTGGCTTCTTGTCGACTATGTGACCCAAACCGCTGCAATTGTTATATCGCTAGCATCACACATAATTTCAAATGGCTTTGACCAATCCGGCGGTTGCAAGATAGGAGCTTTCACCAACTGTTCCTTCATAACATTAAACGCTTGCAAACATTCATTAGTAAAATCAAAAGGAACATCTTTCAATAACAAATTACATAAAGGTTTGGTGATAACACTAAAACCTTTATTAAACCTTCTATAGAATCCCGCATGCCCCAAAAATGATCTCACCCCCTTAACATTCTTTGGTGGAGGTAAAGATGAAATTACCCGAATTTTTGCTTTGTCTACCTCCATCCCCCGGTCCGAAATCACATAACCCAACACAATACCCTCTTGAACCATAAAGTGATTTTTTCCCAACTTAGCACCAAGTTTGTCTCAACACACCTTTTTAAAACTTTTTTCTAATTCATCAAGACAAGACTCAAAACTTGGGCCAAAAATTGGAAAAATCATCCATAAACACTTCAAGATATTCCCCGACCATGTCCGAAAAAATACTCATCATACATCTTTGAAAAGTGGTCGGGGCGTTACATAATCTGAATGGCATTCGCCGAAAAGCAAATGTACCATACGGACATGTAAACGTGGTTTTGTGTTGGTCGTCCGGGTGGATCGCAATTTGGTTATATCCCGAGTACCCATCCAAAAAACAATAATATATTTTACCCGAAAGTTTTTCAATAATTTGGTCAATGAAGGGTAACGGGAAATGGTCTATAGAGGTAGCGGCATTCAATTTCCTATAATCAATGCAAACTAGCCACCCGGTGACAGGTCGGGTGGCAATTTGCTCACCTTGTTCATCCTTAATTACCTGGATGCTGGACTTTTTAGGCACTACCTGTGTCGGACTTACCCATGCACTGTCCGAAATGGGATAGATGATCCCCGCATCCAACCACTTTATCACTTCTTTCTTCACAACATCTCTCAAGTTCGGGTTCAACCTTCTTTGTGTTTCGCGGGTAGGCTTTGCATCTTCATTTGTAATAATTTTGTACATGACAATGGATGGACTAATACCTTTCAAGTCGGCTATCGTCCATCCAATGGCCGCCTTATGAGCCTTCAACACCCGCAAAAGCCTTCTTCTTGAGCTTCCTCCAAATTAGAAGCAATGATCACCGGTAAGGTGTCATTCTCCCTAAAAAATGTATACTTCAAATGCTTTGGTAGCTCCTTCAATTCCACTTTTGGTGGACACTCTAAGGAAGCTTTGTACCCGAATCAATTTCCACCGGCAAATTCATAATTTGGTGGGTCCATGGCGGTCTTCCTTCCTTAACCGCTAGAGCCTCTTGCTCCTTTTATTCCATCCTCAATGCACACGTATGTACCTGCAAAGAACAATCACAAACACACGGTTCCAAAATATCTTCCTCGTATTCATGCGGGTAGCATCCGTTAATGATATCTGCTAAGAAACACTCATCACCACCAAAAGAATTAGAGCCGTTAGTAAAAACATTTAGTCTCATTTTTCTATTACCGAATGTCATGTCAACCGTACCATATCGACAGTCAATTACAGCATGAGCGGTGTTCAAAAATGGCCGACCCAAAATAACATTTTGTTGTTGAATTGGGTCCGCGGATGAGTAGTCTAAAACAAGAAAATCAACGGGATAATAAAATTCATCCACTTTCACAATAACATCCCGCACAATACCCCAGGGAAGCTTATGAGACAAATCGGCTAAAACAACCGTTGTCTCAACCCGCTTCAATGGACCAAAATCGTATTGATCATATAAGCCCCCCGGTAGAATACTTACTCCGGCTCCAAGATCAAGTAACGCCCTCGCCGTTTGAAAATTCCCAACTTGAATATTAATAAGGGGCGTTCCTGAATCTTTAAGCTTAGGAGGAAGATCTCCCTTTAGAACCGCACTTACCCGCTCAGTCAAATCAACCCGTTTAGGCACTTTTTGTTGCCTCTTTTGGGTACATAATTCTTTTAAAATTTTTGCATAAGCGGGTACTTGTTTGATTGCATCATGCAATGGAAGGTTTATTTAACTTGTTTAAACACCTCCCACATCTCTTCTTTTTGAGGACCCCGTTTTGAAATGAAATTCTTTTTACCCGGATCTAATAAAGCCAAAGGAAGTGGAACTTGGTTAGACCCCCCTTCTTCATTTTTATCTTTTGTTTCTTCATTAATTACGGGTTTTTCAAAATTGGGTTATTTAGAAGAATTTATAGGTGTTCCATTTTCATCATCACTTTCTTGACCCGTAATGTCCTCAACCACCCAATCAACCAAATCCGGTGAAGGATTGGTTTTATACTCTTTCCCACTTCTCAAAACACTCACATGATTAATATTAATATTATTACAAGATGAATTATGAGAAGGGTTTACCTTAGTGTCGCTTGGTAATTGACCTTTACCTTTTTTCAAGTCCGCCACTTCGGTTGCGAGTTGACCCATTTGGGTGGTCAAAGATTGAATTGCCTTATCACGGATCTCATCCTTTGGAATGCGAGCATCATCCATTTGATTTCTGTTTTGCATCTCTGTTTGCATCGCCTTCAACATCTCCATCACCTCATTTCCACCCGAAGAACCACCATGCTCTTGACCCGTTTGTGACAACTGTGCTCTGTAATCGATGTATAATATAAAACAATGTCAATTATCAATAAAACAATGTTCTTTGGTGTTATTATATGTGTTTTGGTGTTATTATGTGTGTATTTGTGTTTGATGATTTTACGATTTGATTCGATTCCGATTTCAAGCTTTAAATCGCTTTCTGGAAGGTTATACACAAACTGGTGCGTAAACGCATTCAGTTTAACGCAACAAACACTATGGAATAGTGACAGAGGCTTAACATACCTTAAATAACCTTCACATAACTTAGAAATAAGTTTTGGATGGTTTGGTGTGTTGAAATCAAGTTTGTTCGATCGCAGGGACTAATTGTGTCAAACTGTGAAACTATATCGATTGGTATAGTAACGAACATTCCGGAACTTGATCATAAGTTAAACATACCCTAAATATCCTTTACATAGCTTAGAAATAGGCTTTGAGGGGTTCGGTATGCTAAAACAAACTTTATTGGTCATTCAGGGACTAAAAGCGTCAAAAAGTGCATAAGTTTGCATTTTCGCGCATATCTTATGTTCTGAATATATCCGGACATCCAAAAATTTATGTAATCATTAAAATATTTTATTTTAGTGATTGACTTGATAAAATTTCATTCATCGCTTAATTTGGATCGTTTTTGCGTCCGTTACGACTTCCGTCGTAATTAACCGAATAACGCAACCGTATGACCAAATGAGCCGACATCTGAGATATTTTTGAGCATGTTTTGAGTTCCCTATACTTTAACTTCATTTTAGAGCCTTGAAATGGGGTTAACGGGGTTTAAACGCATCAAAATAGGCCTTAAACATATGCAGGGACCAAAACTGTAAATAATTGAAACTTTCTGGAACTGGCACCTGGTGGCGCTGCGCCACCACCAACTGCCTCTGCCGTGGCGCGACACGAGCGCCTGATCTGGACAGAAACTTGATTTTCTGCATTTTTCTGTTGGTGTATACTAGGGGTGTGCATGGGTCGGTTTTGACCAAAAATCATAACCATAACCGATCGGTTATGGTTATTCGGTTTTGATGGTTATAGCGGGTCGGTTATGGGTGGTTAACCGTGTATTTAGCTTAGCTAAAAATAGATTAATTTTTTTAACATGGAATAAATTGTTATTGCATATTTGTATATATTAGTATATTACATAGTATTAAAAAATACATATAATCGATAATATTAATACCAATTATTATCAAATATCCAAATAAAGTTATATGATACATTCCATAAATTCAAATAAACATTCAACCAAAACCACAAAGTGATATGAACAACTCATAAGTACTAACAATCTTCAGTTAAAAACATAAAATATTACAAATATGGTGAAAAGTCCTAAATCCTACAAAGATTTATTACATGTCGGTTCGGTTCGGTTATGGTGGGTATGGAAAAAATGATAACCATAACCGACCCGCTACTTTCGGTTTTCAAAAAAACCATTAACCGACCCACCGGTTTTTTATTTGGTTCGGTTTTTTTGGTTCGGTTTTATCGGTTAACTCGGTTATGGTTCGGTTAATTCGGTTTTTTGCACACCCCTAGTGTATACGTCTGTCGACTTCGTCTTGTATCGAGTCTAGTATTAGAATTGTTAGATCAGGGCGCGTTGTACAAGAAAATAGGAGATTTTAGGTTGTTAAAGTAGTAATTTCGCTTGAAGTGGATGATTCCGCTTGAAAGTGACATGTGTCATTTTCAAGCGAAGTCAACATAAGTGATTTCGCTTGAACTGACATTTGTCATCTTCAAGCGGAATCAGGTCCTCTATAAATAGGTTCCAAGCGAAATCAGTTGTAAGTTTCGTCATTCCGGTACCGAACTGCTGCCGACGCGTCATTTGATCTGTAAAACTGTGATATCGATAAAACAAGACGATTAATAGTTAAACAAGCTGTTTTCCAAATCTGTTTCTTAGTTTCCGCCTCTGAAACAGACTAGAGCTCTTCTGATTGACTCGTTTGGGTAACAACACGATCCTACAAGTGGTATCAGAGCTTAGGAAGAAGAGTTCTTGCCAAAACAGCCTTATTTTCTGACTTCTACACCTTCTTTTTGAAATTGAACTAGTTTTCACGGTCAAAATGATCTGAATTTCTCATATAATAAGCGAAACAGTGTTTTAACTAATCCTTGAAAGAATTGGACTCTAATACGGCTTAAAACTTGTAAAACACTTAATTCCGTTTGAAAGCAGATCGCAATAGATGATGTCAGCAGCATTTCAAGCGAGATTAGTAGGTTGATTCCGCTTGAAATTGTGTTTCCGCTTGAAAAATTGTCCTTATTCCGCTTCAGGGTGTTATTCCGTTTGAAACCGTTCAAGCGAAATCAGGTTATTCCTCTTGAGTTTGATATTCCGCTTGAAAAATCACCTTATTCCGCTTCAAAGGTATTCCGTTTGTGAAGATGATTCCACTTCAACTGTGATTTCGCTTGAGGGTTGATTTTGCTTCAAAACTGATTTCGCTTCAAAGCTTGATTTCGCTTGGTTTTGTTATTCCGTTTGAAACTAAGATTTGGTGAAAATTTTCCGAAACATGGCTGAAGAATTTTATAATGCGTTCGCAACACCCGTTGCTCCAGTTACTGCTGCTGAAACTGTGTACAATGAGAATGAGACAGGAACTTATGAGAAACCACCAAAGCTCATGTACATTGAGGATTTTCAAGGATGGAAAGATCGATTCGAAAACTGGGTGCAAGCTTACAAATTAGATGCATGGTGTTCATTGTTGAAAGATTATGAAAAAGCAAAGAATGAACGTGGAATTGAAAAATCTATTGTTGACTATTCAGAGCGTGATAAGCTGAAGTTTACAAGTGAGAAAATGATGATTAGTATTCTTCAACAAGCGATAAAAGAAGATATCTTTGTTTTGCTCCAACATAATGATACAGCTAGATCTATTTGGGAAGCATTGATTCAGAAATTCAAAGGAAGCGCATATATGATCAAAAACAAAAAGACGTTATTGAAAAAATCATTTGATATATTTACAGCTTTCAACCATGAAACAACAAAGCAGACAATTGATAGATATTTTCATATGGTATTAGAAATGAGAAGATTAAAGAAGATTTACTGACTGATGTGAAATATGTGAAGGAGTCATATGATGTGCTCAACAAAACAGTTGATAGTCTGAAAAGAACGAATTCAGAGATTGAAAATGCAATGACAAAAATGAGCGCAACATTAATGACAAAGCAGAGCGTCATCAATGAGTATATCGAAGACTGTGCTAAGCTGAAACAGGAAGTGGAACTTGAAAAGATTGAGAGTGAAAGGATTAAACGTTTGTTGTTGAGTTATACAACTTGTGATTATTTGATTGATCGTGTTTATCCTACTGTGGCAGGTCTAGAAGCATTCATGGAGAAAAAGACTGACAATACTGATACTGGTAAGAAACAAAGTGTCAAGTATAACAGATGTCCGCCCCCGATCCATGAAAGTTATTCTCCCAGGAATCCTAACGAGGAGCGTCTAAAAAAGGCAGTCAACATCAAGTTAAAGTCTGAAATCATTGATGAATTACCAGACAATATTGATGTCACATTCACAGCGTCTGACACTGATCATGAGTCTGAGTTATTAAAGAAAGTGGTCGATCAGGTGTTAGATATGGATGAAGAGTCAAAACCGGAGTCTAAATCTGAAAGTTCGAGTTCGTCAGAAAAGAGTCCGAGTTCACCGGTTAAAAGGGTTTACAATAAAGAATTCCTATTATCAAAATCTAATTTGAATGATGGATCAATCAAAGTGGCTTATACTTTGAATGATTCAGACAAATTATATTCTGATGAGGAATTTCCAATAAGAAGTGTCAAAACGGAAATGATCAAACAGGTTTTCAAATTAACAGAAATTAATATTTCTGAAATAAAAGATTTAAATCTTGCTGAAAAACCTAAAAAGTACACTTCAAGAGTTCAACAGAGATTGAACAAGAAAAAAGGTTATGGTTCTAGTTATAATTTTCAAAAGAAACCAAACCATAACAGTAACTTCAAAAAGAAAGGTTTGGATTTTAGTTCTTCAGAAAATTATAAAAATGAGAAAAATTATAAACCAAAAACAAAATTTGTTTCAGGAGGAAGTTCTGAAGATGAGCAGAAGAAACCATTCTGGAAACAATCAAATCAAGAGTTTCTTGCTGAAGTAAAGAAGAATGTGAAGAAGTTTGCTCAAAGAGTTGACAGAAGAACTTGCTTTAAGTGTCGAAAAGTTGGACATATTGCTTGGAATTGCCAACAGTCGAACAACACAAAACAGGAAGTTACTTCTAACTCAAAACTGAAAGAAAAACTTGTCTTTGAGAAGAAACAATCAACTGAGAAATCGAAAGTGTTTGAAAATTCAACTTCCGAAGAAGGTGAAAGTTCAAAACATTTTTACAAAAGAAGAGTTTATTTAAACAAACAAAAATGGGTTGTAAAATCTGAAAGAAGTTCTGACAATGAATCTGATTCCATAAAATCAGAGGAGTCATGTGTTGAGAAAAAGGTTGATAATTCCGTTCCTGAGTTGAACGAAGAAAATTTTCCGCCATTGTCGAAAGATAATCTAAAATCAAAAGGTAGATTTGAGATTTCAGGTCAATTCTTTGCTGATAAAAAGGATTTTGATGCTGAAAAGGTGTTTAATGGAAATGTTAAACATATTTTTGGGAAGATGGTTGACAGGAAAGTGAAGGATGCGAAAGAATTTTATAAATCAAAATGTTGGTGGGACAGATGTTTGCCGCCAAAATCACCCAAGGCTGGTCAGGCTTGGGTGACACCATTTTCTAACTAAAATCCGGACTTGTCGGAGCTCCCAGGTTGGTAAGAGTGGAGCAAGAATCGGCATCATTCTTGATTTGTTTGGTTGGTAAATCTACAGGTTATATCTTTAAATTGTTATATTTTGATTTACAAGTTGTTTGGGTTGATAAGTGAACCTGCATGTGGTTGAAGAAGGTTTTCATCTTCAAATGGTTAATCAAGGTCATTAAGTTGAACTTGATTGGACCATACTTACAAGTGGTATTTTGGAGAACAAAATGATGAGTTTATCCCCTAACCTACAAGTGGTTTGAAAACCAACAAAACTAATTTTCCGGAAAAACCATTTGATTAAAACAAACTTAAGTGTTTTGAAATCACAATGGGAAAATAGTTTGTTGTGAGGGGGAGTTCTGATTGTTTATGCCAAGAGGATGGCGAAGTGAAGTAATTCGATATCAGTTGTCACTTTATTGTACACTTTGTTTTCAAATTTCCTAAAATGTGTTTGCATTTTAGGGGGAGTAAAAATTTCAGAAAATCCAAAAACATTAGAAAATTTGAAAAAGTAAAAAACATGATAAAATTCAAAATGAGTTTTGTTGTATAAAAGAGGAAATGATAGTACATCAGTGGACGATCACAGCATGCTAAAGAAATGGAAAGAAAAATGTGATAAACGGTCTCACTGATGATGTGTCAGTAGGTTTTTTGCACATTTAGTAGATTGTGACGAGATATAAACCTAAATTCAAACTTGCTTATATCATGGGTAACATCTCTCGGATATATGGGTAACCCCCGAAATCTTGTTTGAAGGACCCCTCTTTCTGAGATACTAGGTCTTTATGCTTAGTGATATCTGGGGTATTCTCCTGGGACTTCTGATAATGCAGAAGCAATGGCCTAGTCCCCGGAGAATACTTTACTGCTTGCTTGAAATATAGCGCCACCCTCAGCATAGAATGATGAGACAATAAAATTGCTAATCAATGCTTTTGTAAAAAAAAAGATCCTCTAAAGGGGACCCACCAAAAGTCGAACCGTCATCTCTCTGCTGAACGGAAGTTCTAACCTGAGCTCTCACGGTTTCGCAATTTAACCCCTTACAGATATCATCTAGGTATACTCACCTGTAAGACTGAATATTGGGATCTGGATACGGGAGTATATTCTGAGGTGGGACACGCGAATGAGTTTAAGTCTCTAAAATATTAATTTCATATCTCGGATCAGTTGAATTTTGTGTGAGAATTTAAGTGGATCAGTATACTGACAATCTAAGTGAATCGTTTAGAACTTAAAATGTTTAAAGCTTAACGGTGTTGGTGATTTGTCTCATAAACTGATATGATCCTCTTACACAAACTCACAAAAATATTGTCTGTAAATATTTCTTTACTGTATTTCATTTCTGTTATGTCAAGAATCCAAAAAGATTTTCGGTGTGTTTTAGCATAAATTTTGAAAAATTCAAAAAGATTTTAGACAACTGATGTTGAAAAGCTGGTTTTCAAAATTCCGAGTGCTGAACATGACGAACAGGTTTGGGAAAGTTTGTTTGAAGATGTTTGAAATGAAAATTAATATACATCCAAGTGGTTCATCAGTGATCTTATATGTTAAATCTTTTTAATTGATACTTGAAAATGTTGTGTTAAGGATTGTATCTTCAAGTGGTTAGCAAGGTTTCTAGATTTGTTATATCTTATCTGTTATGAAACTTATGTTTTGGGTAGAGGATTTACAGGAAAAACTGGTTGCGATGCTTGAACCTGAAAATAGCCAGACTACGATCCCAGCACAAGTTGAGGGGGAGTCTGAATGTTAAAGAGCCAGGTTCTGATTCTGAGATTGGTGATGTTGATGAACTTAAAGAATCAAGAGATCTGATCAAGAGAATTAGAAGACTCAAGAGCTAGAACAAGATCCTGGAAGCCCAAAGATTGATAAAGACTGAAGACGTTGAAGACTCGACACTTTAAGACTCGTCAACATCCGAGGGGGAGTCTGTTGGTGTATACATCTGTCGACTTCGTCTTGTATCGAGTCTAGTATTAGAATTTTTAGATCAGGGCGCGTTGTACAAGAAAATAGGAGATTTTAGGTTGTTAAAGTGGTAATTTCGCTTGAAGTGGATGATTCCGCTTGAAAGTGACATGTGTCATTTTCAAGCGAAATCAACATAAGTGATTTCGCTTGAACTGACATTTGTCATCTTCAAGCGGAATCAGGTCCTCTATAAATAGGTTCTAAGCGAAATCAGTTGTAACTTTCGTCATTACGCTACCGAACTGCTGCCGACGCGTCATTTGATCTGTAAAACTATGATATCAATAAAACAAGACGATTAATAGTTAAACAAGCTGTTTTCTAAATCTGTTTCTTAGTTTCCGCCTCTGAAACAGACTAGAGCTCTTCTGATTGACTCGTTTGGGTAACAACACGATCCTACATTTTCAGCAACGGGATTGAACTTGGGGGTCTTTTTTGTAACTTTTGCAATACCTTGAGCTGGTTTTCGGCCCCCATTGTATTCTAATACCATGTACCCACATGTATGGCCAAGATTACACCCTCTAAACACATGGAATGATCCTATTGATCTTACCTTCCTATAAATAGCAAGCTTCCTCATTTGGGTTTTTCACACCTTGATTCAACTTCTGCTCTAAGTTGAGGTTTTAACACCTCATACCTGAGTAACTTTGAATCAAAACACCTTCTTGGACCCTTTGTAAGTCCTCTTCTTGCTTGTTCTTGTATTTCAAGCATGAAAGTCAAACAGAGTTTGACTTTCAGCTTTGACCAGTCAATGGTCAACACAAAGTTCATTTGAACTTTGCAACGTGAGCGTAATCACGATGGTTATAGTCCATTGTGACTATACCTACTGATTACCACGTTGACTAGGCGTAGTGACGAGTCGTAGTTTCGGCCAAAATGCACATTTGTGCGTATTTTGTAACCAAACTACTCTTGGGTATCAAAACCGTTTGTTTTGATACCAAAACCTGTTTTCTAACTTGTATAAACATGTTTTAGCATGTTTAGCTCGTCACTTTTAGTTTAGTGCTTGTGTAGAGTCGTAAGTCAAGCGGACTAAACACCCGCTTAGACTTTCGAACTCGACCCGTTTGGTCGATCATTAGGATCCGACCAAACATGTTTAGTGACCATAGTTGCATAGGGAATAACCTTCCGAGGTTATACCTTATGGTCACTTAGGTTTAATTAGTTATATGATAGGTAGTTTATATGCCTTAGGTAAATGACCAAAATACCCTTTTCATGCATAATTGGTAATTAAGCATATGTAACATAAACTTTTGTCACGTAACTGATTATGCAACATATTTAAACATGTTTAGGCATATAATACTTGTCATAGGACTAGTTAGACGTCTCGAACGCGCTTATGCGCGTACGACGCGTTAAAGTAGCGTAAGCTACCTTAATGGGTCGCAATGGGTCGAAAGCACTTAGGTTCCGATTTAGGATGCAGGCTTTGTTAAACCATATCACATGAGTTCCAACACTCATTTGGTTTACAAGACCTCATTCTGTCCGATCTTCTGATTTAGGTGTCTATTGTTTGACTAGTGATTCGATTACTAGGTGCTGCTTGATTTCTCTGGTTTACTTGAGTTGTTGAAGTTCTATTGATTGAGGATACTTTGCACTTCATGTGAGTACATAGTTCCCCTATTTTACTGTTTTCAATTGTTTTGGGGTGATTCATATGTATCAAAACGATTTTCGATATTATAACGATGATTTCAAAAACGATTATGATGGTTTATACTAAACTAATAACGATTTCGATAAAGTGAACGAACTTGTTGGTTGTAGTTACATAACGAATTACATTCATTAGCATTGATCAAGTCGACCAGTATTAGGTTATGGTACCATAGGATCTGACAAATCCCGTTATCGTACTGCACCCATGGTTATGTGTGGGTTAGGTGGGTAACGACTGAATCTGATTATTAACTTACCCTTTGGTGGTTTGTTAATGCGAGAAGCGAGATAGTCGAGTCACGAAGGTTTGAATGTTATTAGCGAGACGACCAAAAATAGTTTTCACAATTAAAACGAGGATGATTTAAACGATTTTAACGAGTTAACGATTTGAAACGATTTGAACAAGTTAAACGAGTTGGATAAACGATTGGTTTTTGGTTAAGTGTTTAGATAACGGGACGGGTGTGATATGGTGAAAACATGGTAGATACGCCGCTGGTACTTCTTATATATAAGTGTTTTCAACATATTACATACCGTGGCGTTATTTAGTTCACTTGGGTAAACGATTTTGAAACGATGTCACATAACGATGTTTTTGAAAGAATATAAACCATACGAGTTTTATTAACGAGTTTTACAAAATGTTTTACGAATTGGTTTACTAAATCAAATGTTTTTGGGGTTAAGAATCATGGCTACGAATTTTTATAAACGATAACCAACTTGATTTGAGTTGGTTAAATTATGTTGCAATACACTTTTCAAAACGAGGTTTGTATTTTGACTCTTGTAGTCTAATAAAGTACTGCAACATATAAACGAGCCATGAATCCAAGACTCTTATAAAACCTATGTGCTCACCAGCATTTCTTTGCTGACTTTGTTTTTACATATGTTTCAGGAGATGTTGCTTGATGTTGATTACTAGGACGCATGAGTCACATAGGATCTGGACGAGGCCTTAGTGACATAATAACCGTGATAGTCGATATGTAACTCGTTTGTTTTGTGTTAAAACAATGTAAATTACTTAATGAATAAATAAAACGAAACTTTTTTTGTATCCATGGTTGTGAAACAATAATTCTGTTACAACACTCCCCGACGTTTCCGCCATGATTTGTTGTTTTACGTGGTCGGGGTGTGACAGAAGAGTTGGTATCAGAGCCAATGGTTATAGGGAATTAGGTTATTAGTAATGCTTTGACCTAGACTATAACTTTCTAGGACTCTAACGCAAGGAAATTTGCGTTTAGATTTTAAAACAAAATTGTCACCTACCCTTAGGTGATAACCATAACGAGAACACAAATTTTGAATCTACTTCGAAAATTAATCATCCATTCTAGGATGATTGATTACTAGGTTTTGAACCCTCTGTTATAAGGTTTTGAACCCTTCCAGTTTGACTCATATTTGGCTTAGTGCCTTCTGAGTTTTCAAAATCTCGTCAAAGTTTGGGTCTAAATAATGTGAACACGTGCAAACTGGAAGAGTGAATGCCTGTACCCTGAGTTTTCTGTCTAAGGCTAGAGTGTTCGTACAAATCCACATAATCGGACCAGTCACTCTTACCTGGGAACTCTTGGGGTGAGTGTTCACTTATAGGCGAGCATGTCTTCGCGATACATTATTTTGACTCATTTACCTTGATTAGTCACCGCGTGTCGTTTGTTTGTTCGAGGTAATGAACAAATGATCACCTTCCTTGTGTTTTGTCAATATTTTCAATACCTCTTTTGTTTTTCCTAATTGTCGACCTCACTCGTTTCTCATATTTCCTTTTAGACAATGCCTCCTCGACGTGATGCACAATCTTTTACTGCTGAAGAAGTCGCAGCCCTTGTCTCTCAGCAAATGGCTGTTGTGCTTCCAGGCGTTGTGACCCAAATCCACGAGTTATACAACAATAATAACAACAATAATGCTCAGTGTAATTTTAAGAATTTCAATTCTGCTAAGCCGCTAAAGTTTTCTGGGTGGCAAGGAGCAACTGCGCTCCTGCAGTGGTTCGAGAGTATCGAAAGCACATTCAGACATGTGCAATATCCGAATGGGCCTAAGGTTGAATTTGCATCAAGTGTGTTTGAGGAGCGTGCTCTTACGTGGGGGAACGGAGTGATGCGTGATAGGGGTGCCGAAGTGGCATTGGCACAAACATGGGAAGAGCTTCGAGCTCTCATGATGAAAGAGTTTTATCCCCGTCACGAAATTCGAGCTTTGGAACGAGAGTTTGACGATCTAAAGCAAGATGGGGGAGAACACTGTGTGTATACGAATCGTTTTGAGGAACTCAGTCTTTTGTGTCCTACTATGGTTACCCCGTTAGAGAAAGCGATAGAGAGGTATATCGATGGTTTACCCGATTCCATACAGGATATTATGACTGGCATTAATCCAACTACTGTTCGTCACGCGATCGAGTTGTCTGCTACCCTGACTGAGTCTCAGGTCAGGAAGGGTAAACTTACCCGCAAGGGTGATAAGAAGAAGTCAGCTGATGCTGCAAAAGACAAGGATAAGGGTAAGAGTAAGAAAGGTGAGCCGTCGAAGAAGCTGAGAAAGCGAAAGGGTGCTCAGAATTTTGCAGTTACTGCTCAGAACCCTCAGAACCCACCGGCTCAACCGCCTACGAAGAAAGCGTATGCTGGTACCGCACCTCACTGTGCTCGCTGCAACGGTCATCATGTTGCACAGCAAGCTTGCAAGCAATGCACAACGTGTGGTAAACTTGGGCATCTGGCCAACATTTGTCGTCTGGGTCAGAATCAGGTTGCTCAGGTTCCAGTACAGGTTCAGGGGAATGCTGCTAGATTCCCACCAGGTTCATGTTTCAATTGTAGAGAGTTTGGTCACTTCCGCAACAACTGTCCGAGATTGGTGAATGCAAATGTGAATCCGAACGTGAATGTCAACGCGAATGTGAATCCCGCTCATGGACGAGCGTACAACCTGAATGCAAACGAAGCGAGGGCTGACAACGAGGTTGTCAATGGTACGTTTCTTGTTAACCATCGACCTGCATCTATTCTTTTTTATTCTGGTGCCGATAGAAGTTTTGTTTCGTTATCTTTTGAACCTTTACTTGCGATACCTAGAACTAAACTAAGGAAACCCTTATCTATCGAAGTTGCTACTGGTAAACCTCTTGTTCTCGATTCTGTTATTCGTGATTGTCAGTTAAACCTTGATAATCATCTTTTTCCTATTGACCTCACGCCGATGAAACTTGGGAGTTTCGATATTATCGTGGGGATGGATTGGTTAATCAAACATCATGCTGAGGTGGTTTGTTTCGATAAGATTGTTCGTATTCCTCTTCCGTCTGGCGATGTTCTGGAAGTTCGTGGCGAGAAGCCATCTGGTGGTTTGAAGCTTATGTCGTGTACAAAGGCCCAAAGTTATTTGCGAAAAGGATATGTCGCTTTTCTGGCACATGTCACCGAGGAGAAAGGAAAGAGCAAGAGTATTCAGGATATTCCAATTGTTCGGGATTATCCAGAGGTGTTTCCCGATGAACTGCCTGGTTTGCCTCCAGTTCGTCAAGTCGAGTTTCATATTGACCTTGTACCCAATGCCAACCCGATTGCGAAAGCACCTTATCGTCTTGCACCGTCGGAGATGAAAGAGTTATCGAAACAGCTTCAACAGTTGTCTGATAAAGGAATCATTCGTCCAAGCTTTTCGCCTTGGGGAGCTCCTGTTCTCTTTGTGAAAAAGAAAGATGGATCTTTTCGAATGTGTATCGATTATCGTGAGCTTAATAAGCTTACCATCAAGAATCGATATCCCCTACCTCGAATTGATGATCTCTTCGACCAGCTGCAAGGTACCTCATACTTTTCCAAGATCGATCTGCATTCTGGGTATCATCAACTTCGTGTTCTCGAAGAAGATATTCCCAAAACTGCCTTCCGCACAAGATATGGGCATTACGAGTTCACTTTCATGCCTTTTGGTTTGACGAATGCCCCAGCTATCTTCATGGACTTAATGAATATGGTCTGTAAACCTTATTTAGACAAGTTCATCATTGTGTTTATCGATGATATTCTCATTTATTCAAAGTCTCGAGCCGAGCACGAGCAACACCTTCGCTTAACATTGGAACTCCTTAAGAAGGAACAACTTTTTGCTAAATTCTCCAAGTGTGAATTTTGGCTTAAAGAAGTTCAGTTCTTGGGTCATATAGTCAACGAGCAGGGTATTCATGTAGATCCTTCCAAGATTGCTGCTATTAAGGATTGGAATACATCGACGACACCTACAGAGATTCGATCTTTTCTTGGTCTTGCTGGTTATTATCGTCGATTCATTTCTGATTTCTCTAAGATCGCGGTTCCACTCACTGCTTTGACTCAGAAGAATAAGCCTTTTGAGTGGGGACCCAAGCAAGAAGAAGCGTTTCGAACGAAGCTATGTGACGCTCCTGTTCTATCGTTGCCCGAAGGAAACGATGATTTCGTTGTCTACTGTTATGCATCTAATTTAGGCCTTGGTTGTGTTCTTATGCAACGAGGTAAAGTTATAGCTTATGCGTCTAGACAGTTGAAAGTTCACGAGAAGAACTATACGACTCATGATCTTGAGTTAGGAGCTGTGGTTTTCATGCTTAAAATCTGGAGACATTATCTTTACGGCACAAAGTGTGTGGTTTTCACAGACCACAAAAGTCTCTAGCATATTCTCAATCAGAAGGAGCTGAACATGAGGCAACGACGTTAGGTTGAGCTCCTAAACGATTATGATTGCGAAATTCGCTACCATCCTGGTAAGGCGAATGTTGTGGCCGATGCGCTTAGTCGAAAAGAGCGAGTCAAGCTTCATTCTGTTCGCACTTTATCTGATATTCAATCTCGTGTCCTTCAAGCTCAACGATCTTGTGTGATCAAAGGCTTATTGAAAAATGAGCTACCGCTTTAACTTGAGCTTAAACTCGAAAGGAAAGACGATGGTTTACTCTACTTCAAGGATCGTTTGTGGGTTCCGAAACAAGACGATCTTCGCACCTTAGTGATGGACGAATCTCACAAGTCTCGATATTCTATCCATCATGGTGCTGATAAAATGTACAAGGAGCTTCGTACTCAATACTGGTGGCCTGGTATGAAAAAGGATGTTGCCTTGTATGTATCGAAATGCCTAACCTGTCTCAAAGTCAAGGCTGAACATCAACGACCTTCTGGTTTGCTTGTACAACCAGAGATACCGGTTTGGAAGTGGGAGAACATTGCTATGGATCTCATCACTAAGTTACCGAATACATCTAAAGGTCACGATGCTATATGGGTTGTTATCGATCGGTTAACGAAGTCAGCTCATTTTATACCAATCCGCGAGGATCTATCTGCTGATAAACTTGCAAAGATTTATGTTGATGAGATTGTATCACGACATGGTGTTCCTTTGGATATCATTTCCGATCGTGATGCTCGGTTTTCATCTCATTTTTGGAAGACCATGCAATCTGCTTTGGGAACCCAACTAAATCTAAGCACTGCTTATCATCCCCAAACAGATGGACAATCTGAGAGAACGATTCAAACTTTGGAGGATATGCTTAGAGCATGCGTAATAGACTTTGGTGGTAATTGGGATTCTCATCTTCCACTGATTGAGTTCTCTTACAACAATAGTTATCATGCTAGTATCAATATGGCACCATTCGAAGCTCTCTACGGTCGAAAATGTTGTTCACCTGTCTGTTGGAATGAGATTGGTGAAGCTCAGCTTACTGGACCTGAGCTCATTCTGGAAACAACAGACAAAATCAAGAAAATTCGCGATAATCTTGTGACAGCTCGAAGCCGTCAAAAGAGTTACGCGGATATGCGACGCAAGCCCTTAGAATTTCAAGTCGGAGACCGTGTCCTACTCAAGGTGTCACCTTGGAAGGGAGTGGTGAGATTTGGAAAGAAAGGAAAACTTGCACCTCGATATGTTGGACCATTTAAGATTGTGGAAAGGATTGGGAAGGTTGCCTATCGACTAGAGCTACCTCCAGAGCTTGGAAATATTCATCCGACTTTTCACGTGTCCAATTTGTGAAAGTGTTTAGCTGATGCAGATCTTCACATTCCTCTCGATGAAATCTAAATCGATGAAATGATGCACTTTGTCGAGAAACCTGTGGAGATAACGGACCGTGCATTCAAACAGTTGAAGAACAAATGGATTCGATTGGTCAAAGTTCGTTGGGAATCCAAACGTGGCCCAGAGTTTACTTGGGAATGTGAGGACCAAATGAAGGCGAAATATCCGCAATTGTTCTCACAAGCTTCCTCTAGTTAAAATTTCGGGACGAAATTTCCTGAAGTAGAGGAGACTGTGACAACTGTGCTCTGTAATCGATGTATAATATAAAACAATGTCAATTATCAATAAAACAATGTGCTTTGGTGTTATTATGTGTGTATTTGTGTTTGATGATTTTACGATGTGATTCGATTCCGATTTCAAGCTTTAAATCGCTTTCGGGAAGGTTATACGCAAACTGGTGCGTAAACGCAGTCAGTTTAATGCAACAAACACTCCGGAATAGTGACATAGGCTTAACATACCTTAAATAACCTTCACATAACTTAGAAATAAGTTTTGGATGGTTTGGTGTGTTGAAATCAAGTTTGTTCGATCGCGGGGACTAATTGTGTCAAACTGTGAAACTATATCAATTTGTATAGTAACGAACATTCCGGAACTTGATCATAAGTTAAACATAACCTAAATATCCTTTACATAGCTTAGAAATAGGCTTTGAGGGGTTCGGTATGCTAAAACAAACTTTATTGGTCATTCAGGGACTAAAAGCGTCAAAAAGTGCATAAGATGATCACCATAAGTTTAGCCACACATGGCTTGGACAATCATCTTCACAATAAGTTCAATGTTCATATGGATTCAAAACACTAACAATATGATTAGAAATTGTTTCAAGCACTCTAGCACACCAAAAATTCGTCTCCAAACTGTGTGTAACCGAATCCCCATGATTGCCCATGAAAAGACCCTTTAAAACTGCATTAAACAAGGCAGTTACGAAGTTCACAATGGTCGGCGCCGTAAGCTACGGCCCTTTCCGTAAGCTACGGCACCATGTATACTATCGGTGGGCAAGTCATTGTCGTAACCTACGGCGCCAGCCATTGGCTACAGCGCCTTCTGAGGTCTTACGGCAAGTGAGAACTAGACTATGAAGATCAATTGGCACAACTGAGTGCCGTAACCTACGGCCAGGGCCGTAGGCTACGGCGGTGGCTGGGATTTTTCCTTGATTTCCTTTTTCAATTCTTTACCACTCTACTTTGTTTCTTCCAAGGTCAACTCCAATCCAAGCACTGTAAATTTGTTCTTTTATGCCCTTTATCACCTGCAAAGCCAATTGCCTCATAGTTAACAAGTTCCAAAAATTAACCAATTTAATCATGAGATGTGCGTTTATTTATATCATTTAAAGGTTGTCCTACGGACCACCCGTCATTGACCTACTAGATCCGATTTTGGCCGAGTTTGGTCGTGTTTGATCGATTCTGAGTAATTAGGCGGAGTTGGAAAAAGTCGTCTCGACAGCCTACCTTGTAGCGACTACTCGGGGAGTACTCGACCTTGGAAACCTTGTTTTACAACCATGGTTTAGTCATTTCAAATTAATTGGAAAATGTTTAACTACCACATTCAACATGAATAGTGATAATAGTTTCAAAGAATTAAATGCCATTTTAGTCCCTGTGGTTTGGGTCTTTTTGCCAGTTTAGTCCAAAGGTTTCATTTTTCGCCTGTGGGTCCAAAAAGGTTTCACTGTTGCCATTTTAGTCCACTGGGTTAACTTCATCCATTATTTTTGTTAACGAGAAGGGCGATTCGGTCATTTTATATGGACGAATTGCCTTTCTAGTTAACAGAATTACATATAAAATGACCGAATTTCCCTTCTGGTTAAAAGAAAAAAATGGATTAAGTTAACCCAGCAGACTAAAAGGGCAACGATGAAACCTTTTTGGACCCACAGGAGAAAAATGAAACCTTTGGACTAAACTGGAAAAATGGCCCAAACCGTAGGGCCTAAAATGGCATTTAACTCAGTTTTAAATGTTTGAAAACGTAAGTTTGTTAGGATCTGAGTTTGTTTAATTGTGTTGTTTAATTAAATGAATAATGAAAGAAGATAGATCAGAGGATAATTGCAGCGGAAATTGAAGATAAACTTTATAACACAATCAAAGAAGAATAGTTTTCAACAAACATGATTTCATTAGTCAAAAGATTGTATCGATTACAAAAGTTTAACTATGCATCCATGTATACTAAACTCCCCCTCAGCCTGAGCTCACTAGTTTATTCGTACAAGATGATTGGTGAAAGAGAGCTAATAGAATAGTACAGGTACTGTTCTATCTATAGTACAAATCTAACCACTGAGCATCTAAGCTGACGTCACCTAGACAATGACATCTAACAGACTAACAACCTCTAAACATTGATACTAATAAACATTGTTACATTAAACAACTAATATATTAAGTACTGATGCTCCTATCCATTGTTGATGCTGAACCACTGATGTAGCTGAGCAGTGCTTTTCTCTTAGGTTGATCAGGCCTTTGAATCAGCAATACTTTGGACTTCAACAGGGCTTTGATGATCATCAGTTGATAAGTCTTCATCAGTCTTTGTAACCAGCAGTCTTTACTGAACAGTTGTTGAGTAGATCAGTCTTTAGGATGATCAGCTGATAGAAACACTGTCATTGGAGGAAACTTAGAACATGCACTGCTTATTGTGGATCAACTGTTAAGAACCAGTTTTGGCTTTCAGTATCATTTGTTCTTCAAGGTTTGATCACATGGGCCAATAATCTCCCCCTAGAACAGATGATGCCAAAACACTTCTTTATTTTTTATCTTTATTCTCTCATCGGTTTTTTCCCTAATTTGGCCTTTGAATTGGAGTCCAAAGTTCACAGAATCTTCATCATCTTCATCCCTATGAAGTTGAAGTTCTAAAAGATCTTGGAGGTCAGCTGCACCCAGACCTAGTGCATCCTCCCTTGATATGTGTTCAACTCTACCATTGGACTTGTGCAGAGTTAATATGTGGGTCTTTTTATCAGACTTCCACGTTAGTATTTTTGAGTCCAATGGGTTTCTTAGGAGAAGCTTTATTTGTGATGAGTTTGGTGATGGATGTATGCTTGTAATACTTTTGACAGTTTCAGCAAGTTGAGCTTGGAGTTTCAAGGAAGCATCATCCAATCCATATAACAACTGCTTTTTGAGAGCCTCTTTTCTGATGTCAGCTTCTCTCTTTTCATCTTCCTCATCCATCTGTTGCTGTCTTTTTCTTTGATTCAAGACTTGGATGGATACATCAGAGGATGCGAACAGCTTTGTAAGAGAGAGGGTCTGCTGCTGAGGCTTATTAGTGGTTTGGTCTTTGTAAATTGGCTTCTTGGGAGCTGTAGGATCTGTTTCTCTTAGTTTTTCCAACTTATCATATATCTGATCAACATACTACCTGGACCATCTTGAAATGGTCCTTGCATTCCCATACTTGGCTGCTACCAGCTCAGCTCACTTCCTCTTGTATTCTAAAGCAAGATCTGCACTGGATTTCTTGAACTTGTTCCAGTTTGGTGCAGTCTTCTTCATCTGAGGATCATTCTTCATTCTTTCACATCTGTTTGCTTCTTCTTTGAGAGCTGTGAGAGGCCAGTCTTTGAACTGATGCTCTTTGGCTGGGTATGGTTTGTCTCTCATGATAAGTTCTATGAGATCTTTCCTTAGCTCCTTTTGAAGATTAGCATTGGGTGGCAGATTTGACATCTTCTTGCTCAAGTCTCTTGCAAAGTCTTCCAGTTTCCTGACTTTACTTTACTTTGCCCATGCTGCATTCGACTTGATAAGTTGGTGTCACCTTTCCCTTTACTTTCTTGTTTAGCAATGTATTCAGCTTGCTTGGCTTTCAATTTCAGATACTCATCCATGTTCTTTGGAGTTCTGAAGCCATGAAGAGATGGGAAGGTTCTTTTAGATGGATCATCCTCTGCATAAAATTGTAGCACTTCACTTTGAACTGCGTGCAGTTCCAGAGGATATTGTACTGCCAGTGGTATGTCTCGTGAAGGATTGTGATCAGTGAGTGGTTGAGTAAGTGGATTAGATGTTGGTGATGGTGGAGGAATAAATGGTTCAGGTGAAGTTTGAATGAATGGTGAAGATGACAAAGGTGTAGGTGCAGGTATATCATCTTCATTCACCGTGAACTTCCTTTTTCTTGTATAAACTAATTTTGGAGAGGGAGTTTTTTAAGGAGAATGGGCTATAGGAGTGAAAATTGATTGTGATGGAAACTGGAAAGTTGTGGGAGTAGTTGATTGACTAACAGCTGTTGAAACAACTGGTGTGTCAACCACTATTGTCTTAACATCTGTTGAAGCTTTTGCAGCATCAACATCTATTGCAGTGGAGGATGGTAAAAGTGATGATGTTTTTGTTTTCTGCTTTTTGGCAGGTGGTTTTTGTGGTGAAGGTGTTGGTTTAGGTGTAGCAGTGGGTGGCTTTTTGGTACCAGCAGTGGTTTTGAGACCAGCAGTGGTTGGCTTTTCAGGTGTTTGTTTTTGTGTTGATGGTTTAGGAAATGTGGCAAGTGGTGGTTTGTTGTGTTTGTATGATTTCTTTCTGTTTGAAGTGCCAAGATCCTTTGTCTTTATTTCCCACTCTTTTAATTCCTTTTGTTCCTTTTTCCAAATCCTCTCCTTTGTTTCATTCTGATTCTTTATAGTCTTTTATTAGCAACTTCTTCATTTGCTAGAATGTTCAGGGTTTCATCAATTCCCTTTCCTTTTCTTTGACAGATGTTTTAGTAGAGGTTGCAGAAGACTTCTTTGCAGGATCTGGCTTTTGTTTTGGTTTTGGCTTACCAAAGTTTTTCATGTTATGTTTCTCCCCCTTTTTGGCATCATCATCTTCTTTTTCAAAGACAGGAGCAGGGGTAGTGCCAGTCAATTTTACCAGGGCTTCTTTGATTCCCCTGATATCAGCTTGTGTATCCTTATATCTTGCATCAACCATAACCCTTACAAAATCCATTTCTGTTTTATGTTGAGCAGCAAGCAGTTCCCTTTGAGCAGCAAGAATAGGTTGGACAACATTCCAAAGCTCTTGGGAGTACTGTTGAGGTGTTAGCTGACTTTTGGAAGCTTCCACCAAAAACTTGATTGATTCATTCATTGTAGCAATAGTGTTTTCAATTGTGGAAAGCCTCTCCGTAAAATCCTGATATTTTAAACCATCACCCAAATTAATGGGATCATCTGATTTCCCACCAGTGGTGGTTGTATCTGCTGTTGAAACAGGAGGAGTCTCCAAATTTTCATCAATAGATGCCCCTTTTTCTCGGTACTAGGGACTTCCCTCTGCAGTGGTTACCTTAGAAATCTCACCAGTGGTTAACTTGAACACACCAGTGGATACCTTGGTAGCATCAGTAGTGGTTGCCGTCAAGGGAGTCTTATTTATGAAACTACTGTCCAGATGTAGATCAGTGGATCCAACATCTGTAGTAGCTCCTCCACTTGAACTACCAACAAGAATTTCATGAAATTCAAGTGGTGTAGCCTCCTTAGTTGTTGTGGGTTAACCAATTGAATTGGTTCAGACACAACCAATGTAGAAGTTGTACTCTCAGTAATGTGTTGGTGAGGGGGGGCTGCTTTGTGTCTGAATTTCAATGACATCAAACAAAGGTATAATGGATGGTGCAATTGGAGATGTGGAGAGTGGTGTTGAAAGAGAATTTGCCCAGAGAGAAGGGTTGTTAAGCATACTCTCAAGTGAGGGTAATACTTCATATTGAGGTGTCCCTGTGCTTACAACATGTTCCTTTTTGAGGAATCATGAGGAGTTGAGGTTTTGGGTGGAGATCTTTCCAATAGTTGTGAGGAAGTAGCAACAGTGGTTTCTAGTGACATTTGTGTTGTCA
The DNA here is from genome assembly GCA_030545235.1 of Helianthus tuberosus. Lineage (NCBI taxonomy): Eukaryota > Viridiplantae > Streptophyta > Magnoliopsida > Asterales > Asteraceae > Helianthus > Helianthus tuberosus. Next base: position 124,479,386 of record CM060351.1, on the reverse strand, counting down.
CTGGGTTAACTTCTGGGATCTCATCTTCCAGAAGACCCTTTTTAGTGGGTTTGGTGGGCTTGGTGGATTTCTTTTTGGTCTTTTTGGTGGGGGTTGCACAACAGTGGTTGTGCTGCTGTGGTCACCATGAGCAGTGGGCTCAGCAGCTGAAGTCTGAGGAGTAGATGTGGACTCATCCAAATTTTGCTCAGACTCCCCTCCTTGTGTTTTAGAAACTTTTCACTCTTTAGCCATCAGGCGAGTAAATGTTTCAGAAGATAAACTGTTTATTTGAAAAGGTGCCCCTTGTTCATAAGCTTGTGTATTTTCTGTAGGAATTTTCTGTTGTAAATAATAGCTTAAGAACCTAGGAAACAACAAGAAAGTTTGTGGCTTCTTTTCTTTAACATTTTTCAGATTATTAACCAAATCAATAAACAATGCTTGGGAGTAATTGTAATAAGTTTTTGATATTATAGCATATCCCAAGTATTGAATTTTTAAAGGAATTTCATTGAAAGCAGTTGTTTTATTTGAAACACATGTGAGCAGGGTACGAAACAGGAATTTCATAGGAGGTGGAAATTCCCCCTTTTGCATAGTTGCTTTTGACAACTGTCCTGCATATCCTATTTCGATCAAATAAATTTGATACTCATCTTTAGGGAATGAAGTTTTACCTGCTAAATCGTTCATCCGAAAGACCTCTGAGATGGTTTGTGGTGTTATTGGAACCAAAACACCACCCACTTTTGATGAAATTGCCCAAGGCTTTTTATCTTGAACTTGAAGTTCAGCATTAGCCCAGAAATCTCGTAGGGTATCTTGGTAAATTGGTACATTACAAGTGAGCAAAGTTTTGTACTTTGAAGACGATAAGGCATCTATGATGGAATGGAAGTCTGTATTTTTGTTCGTTTTTTTGAAGGTACAGAGATAGTTGTGTGGATGTTTGATGATGAGAGCCATGATCGAAGTAGGAAATTCGAATGAAGAAGAAAGAGATGAAAGAAGGATGATAACCGCTTTGGAGAATTTTGAATTCGATACGGCAGTGAAAACTCTGTTTGGGGGTTTTATCAAGGTGTTATTAAAGGGAAAAAGTGAATGCTGACGAAGCAGTGGTTTCACAGATCGGACGGTTAACATCTGCCCACGTGGCAACCTCTGATGGACAAAGTGGAAGACAGTTGTTTGGAAACTACTGATGGGCAATATCAGTGGTTGAGGACAGTGAATGGTAATAACAGTGGCTGATTTTAACTATCAGTGGATAGACATCAGTGACTGAAACACTGATGTTTGGTCAACAGTGGTCAACAAGGAATATGAAGAAACAGAGGTTGTCTTTCAGTAGTGGGTGAATTTTTAACAATCAGAGGTTTGAACCAAACAGTGGATAATTAATGAAAAATTTCATTTTAACTATTTTTGAGGATGGATTTTTGATTTTCAGAAAACATTTTAATGCTTTTTATTCATGGAACAACAAGATTTTGCTTATTAGTCCATATTAAGTATGCCAATTCTAGAGATCAAGCTTTCAAAGGTGGATGTGTCTAATGCTTTTGTTAGCACATCTTCCAGCTGATCCTTAGTTGGAACATGATGCAGAGAGATCAAACCTTTTTCATAGCAATCCCTTACAAAGTGATGTCTGATGTCAATGTGCTTGGTGGTTGAATGAGATACTGGATTTTTGATGATATTTTCAGCTGCTTGACTATCCAACATAAGAGGAGTCTTTAAAGCAGTTATACCAAAATCCAGCAATTGATTTTGAAGCCACAACAGTTGGGCTGTACAGCTTGCAGCAGCAATGTATTCTGCTTCAGCAGTGGATGTGGAAACAGCTGCTTGTTTTTTTCTTTGCCAATACACTAAGAAATTGCCTAGGAATTGACACCCTCCTGATGTAGACTTCCTAGTTGTGTTGCATCCAGCAAAATCACTGTCTGAAAAACCTGAAAGCTTAACATTCCCATTAGCAGGGTACTAGATACCAAGTGTGAGAGCACCCTTTATGTATCTGAATATCCTTTTTCACATCAATGAGGTTAGACTTCCTAGGTGCTAATTGGGATCTAGCACAAACACAAGTTGCAAACATGATGTCTGGCCTAGATGCAGTTAGGTACAATAAAGACCCAATAATGCTTCTATATAATGTTTAATCAACCAAGTCATCTTTCTCATCAGACATGACAAGCTTTGTGGTTGCCATGGGTGTTCTACATGGTTTACAATCATTCATCTCAAATTTGTTTTTAAAGATCTTTTATATATTTGCTTTGATGAATGAAAGTGCCATTTTGCAATTGCTTAACTTGGAGACCAAGAAAGCATTATAGTTCACCCATCGCACTCATTTCAAACTCAGCTGTCATGAGTTGTCTGAACTCTTCGCATATTGCATTGCATATGCTTCCAAATATGATGTCATCCACATAAATTTGGACAATCATCAAATCTTTTCCTCTCCATTTTAAAAACAAGGTTTTATGAATTTTACCTCTTGTGAAACCAATAGAGATGAGAAAAGTGGAAAGAGTTTCATACCAGGCTCTAGGTGCTTGTTTCAAGCCATACAAAGCTTTGTTTAGCTTGTAGACATGATCTTTATAAAATGGATCCTCAAAACCAGGAGGTTGACAAACATATACCTCTTCTTGAATTTTACCATAGAGGAATGCACATTTGATATCCATTTGATACACCTTGATATTGTGGTTGACAGCAAAGGCTAAGAACAGTCTGATAGCTTCAAGTCTTGCTACAGGGGCAAAATTTTCATCATAATCAATGCCCTCTTCTTGTCTAAAGCCTTGAACCACAAGCCTGGCTTTGTTCTTGACAACAATGCCACTTTCATCTGTTTTGTTCTTGAAGACCCACTTTGTGCCAATAGGACTAACTTCCTCTGGCAGTGGTACAAGTTCACATACTTGTTGTCTCTTGAAATGTTGGAGCTCTTCTTGCATAGCTTCTACCCAACTGTTGTCTTTCAGTGCCTCTTGGTACTTGACTGGTTGATGGAGTGATAGAAAGCCAGCAAAAAAGACAAATGTTTTGGGATTGACTTCTTGTGAGAACCCCTTCATTTATGTTGCCAATCACTTGATTAGGTGGATGAGATTTAAGGAAGATCAGATCTCCCTTGTATGGAACAATGACATTTAAAGGTGAAGGCTGTAGATGTGAATCATCTGAGCTAACATCTGTTGGTGACTTTGATGATCCAACATTTGTTTGAAATGGAAGTGGAGGAATAGGAGGAATGGGTGTGGCACAATGTTGATTTTTATCCACTGTTGATGGACTTTTATCAACAGTGGTTGGGGATGATGTGGTGGCAGAGGTTAAAGGGCTACTTTTGTTAACAAATGTTGATGCAGCAGTGGTTGAGCTTTGACAGCTGTTTTGAACTTCTACCGCTCTGGTGGTGGATGTGATTTTGTATTATGGGATCACAACATCATATCCATAATCTTGCGGAGGAGGTTGTGAAGTACCTACAGGGTAGGTCTTAACAGGCACATCTTCAAATGTAAATTTATCAAGATCAAATAATTCAGCAGGGTTTGCAGGGATTTTCAGTGAAGAAAGTTCATTGAACTTTACATTCAAAGTGTCTTCCACACACCTAGTCCTTGTGTTAAACACTTTATAGGCCTTGGCAGTTGTTGAGTATCCCAAATGATAACCACAATCTACTTTGCCTGCAAATTTTGAAGCCTGCAAATTTTGAAATTGAATCTTTTAAATTTAAAATAAAGCATGGGCAGCCAAAGACTTTAAAATATGAGCTCAGTGGTTTGATTTTGAACAGAGTTTCATAGGCAGTCTTTTGATGCCTGGGATTGATCAAAACTCTGTTCTGCACATAACAAGCAGTGTTTACATCCTCTGCCCAAAAAATTAAGGGTAAACCTGAGTCTGCAAGCATTGTTATGGCAGCTTCAATCAAGGTTCTGTTTTTCCCTTCAACCACCCCATTTTGTTCCGGTGTTCTTGGGATGCTGTACTGCCTTACAATCCCTTTTGACACACAGAAATCATCCAACTCCTTGTTTCTAAACTCTGTTCCATTGTTACTTCTAAAGATTTTTACTGGCAAGTTAAATTGCTTTTCAACCTGTTTGACAAAGTCTTGCAAAATACCTGCAGTCTCATCTTTCACAAGTAATTTGGGTGGATTCCAACTCCTTTTTACAAGCTTGGTATTTTTTCTACCATAGCTTGGAGTTGATCCTTGGTTATGCTGTGTTCATGTTTCAGACTGCAGATTTCATTATCTTTTTCATACAATTTGTTTTTCAATTCTTTAACAGGTTTTTCAAATTGTAGTTCATCTTTTAAAATGTTATCCCTAAGGTTTTCATTCACCTCTTTAATATTAGCAAATGCTATGATGGATTTGTCTGAACATAGGTTTTTCAAGACCTGAGGTGATACCTTAGCTGCAGCCATCATGAAACAGTCGCAATCATTCTCATAAGCACTAGTATCCTTTTCAACTTCATCAGCACACCATGGGTCAACAAGAGATTCCAACAGTGGTTCTGATTCTTTCTTCTCTAACAGTTGTTCACCAACAATAGCAGTAACCACTGCTTCAGCAACTTCATCCACTGTTTCAGCACTGGGTTCCGCTTCTTCAGATTCCTTCCTTTCTGGAATTGACTCTAATGCCATAAAACAAAATTCATCATTGGAAAATCCAGATTTAGCAAATAGAGCAAAATTATCATCATTCAAATCATCAGGCATGCTACTCCAATCAACAAAGCTTTGAGTAAAGAAGCTCTGCTGACTGGCCTCTTCTGGAGCAGATGTTTGTGCAGCATGTTGTGGTGCAGGTTGTTGCACTTGGACCTGAGAGACAGGGGCTTGGACATATTGCATTTGTGGAACATTGGTTTGAACATATTGCACTGGAACAGTGTTTACAAGGTGTGCAAAATGGGCAGTCTTTTGCATATGTGGTGCAGGGGTATATTGGGAATAGTGCACAGTGTTTTGTGTATTTTGAGGTCTAGGGCTAGGATGAGTAATGATTGGACCATTGTTTTGACTTCTACATTCTCTAGCAAAGTGTCCTAGCCTGTTACACTTGTAGCACTTTATTTTGGACTTATCCAACCCCACTTTTAAGTTCCCATGCAACCCTGGAAACTTTCTACCTGTTCTCTTGTTAAATTTGCTAGTTCTTACACTAAGCAAAGCCAATTGGTGCAAAATGTCCATTTCCTCCAGATCAGTGGGATCAAAGTGTTGGAGGTCATTGAGCTCAAAGGATAAGTTGTCAGAATTCTGGTTTCCCCACTTGCTGTAAAAGCATAGTTGGGTGAGTAAGGCTCAGAGTTATTGAAGGCTCCACCTGCAGTTATGTCAATGTAAAGATTATAACTCTGGTCCTTACTACCACCAGATTCTTGTTGACCTAGAAGTGTTGTGTTACCATGTGACAACCCGCACTAAACCAGGTATCCGTACGACTTAATTAATGATTAATTACTGATTAATTACTGTGCTTGCTTGAACTAGCTGATAAACTGCTACTTGAATACTGATACATGTACTTACTTGCATCATACTTGCTTGCTGTCACTACAATACTTACATACAGAACCATAGTGACAAACATGATGCACAAAGAGCACAGTAGCACGATAACGGATAACCTATTGAACATGCTGATAAAGCCAGCATCAGGCAGACACTGCCTCTAAAGGCCTGTAAGAGCCTGAAATGTTTTGCTACACTAGCAGTGAGTGTAGGGATATAAGGGTTGTGGAACTGCGTCTCTAGGAATAAGATACACTGATTGGATGTGCCTAAAACGTACTCTAAGTACAAAAACACAGCACTTTAATAAATAATCCAGCTTCTAGCTGACTAGTAAAGTGCCAAAACATGGGGAAAATATTACTAGACACTTTCCAAAGTGTCGGAAACAAGATGTGTCACTAAAAATGTTAATAACGACACTTTAAAGCTTTTGTAACGCTTTAACGGATTACTATCCAACCAAACAAACGGACTTTACCCGGAACATGAAAATATTATTATTTTCACTATTTGTATTTTTCTGAGCCAGTTAGGGTCCCTGATTACCCTAACACCCGCCATAACGCATAACATACAAGTAACTAAGTTTAACACTTAACACTTAACTAACTTAACTTGGTTACCCTAACTAATCTAGTTAGAATCGGCTAGGACCCCCCCCCCCCATCCTAACCGGCCTAACTATGGGGGAACATGCTTAGTACTTGCTTGATTTAAATAATCTACATTGTCTAATATCTAGACAACATAGCACCCAATGGATAATCACTTTCTAAATTGCCTATAAGTTCATGTAATTACACATATGATCATTATCACAACACACCCCACTCAAAACTCTCTCTCTCTCTCTTTCCCTTTGGCTCACGGCCGAACCCACACCCACACCTACAACCATCTTCGACTTCCATCATCATCATTCCAAGCATATACAAACATCAAGGGTCAAGTATTAGGAGCCTTGGTGCAAGCGGAACACGAAGGACCTCATTCTTTAGCTTTTATCCACGCGTTTTTCATCAAGAATCTTCCCTAGCCTTGAGCTAGAGGTATAACACTTAAAACTCGTTTTCGAACTTATCTAAAGTGGTTAAAAGGATTTTTGTCGGTTAAAACTCGGAATCTTATATGATGATGCACAAAAGTTTACTAAACATACTTAAAATGGTGGTTAATAGCATTTAAGTTGTGTAAAAGTTGTAGTATTTGAAATATATGGTTATCTAGACCCGATCTATGATGTGGTAGCTCGGATCACCGTTTAACCCGGTTTAGTAAGATCATGTATCTTAACATAAGCTCGTTTTTGAATGATACAAGGGTTAAAAGGTGAAACTCTACCACACACGAAGCATGAACTTGTGTAAAAATGCTTGACTTGTGTAAACATGTTTTAACTTGTACAAAGGTGTTTAAACTAGTAGATCTATGTATCTACACCCGGTATTTTCAAAGGACCACATATCAAGGAAACCATGTATTTTGAAAGATGGATCTTACAATAATAAGCATATTTTATAAACCACAAGTGTGTAAACACTTGTGAAATGAAAAGATCCGACAAAGAACTAGTTTTGTCAAAAGTTACTAGAAGTTGTAAAGATGGATTTTCTCTAAAAACGAGGTTTTTACGAAATCGGATTATTTAGACAAAAGATCCAGTAAAAGTAAAAAAGATTTACTACCTATTTTTAGACAAACCACAAGTTCGTATATTTTTGCGATTATGTCTATCTTTGACTGGTTAAAATGTTGAAAAGTTGTTTGATAATGTTGAGAACATTGATTGATTGATTTGTTAAAAGAAAATGATACGCTTGAAAGCGTGGCCACCTCCAGTTACAGAGGAAACTCTGGCGAAATTTTTCTAAATACCTAACACTTAGAAATATTTGCACAACAAGTGTTAGAATTATTTTTGACATATTTTCGAAATATAAATTTCGCCATGACTTTATTTACTAAATATTCGGAGGTGGGATTTTCACAAAAATTAACGTGATAAATGTATATTTTTCACACACTGTTTATGATTATTTTGTGAAAATACATAAATATTATTTTTAGAGTAAAAATAATATTTACAAACGTTAATGATTCCAAAATAATACGAACGCTTTCACCATGAATATATAAGTTACGCCGGAAATTATATTACCACTCGATTGTAAAACGTAACTTACGCACATGTATTGTATCCCCCATCCTTGGGAAGGAGTTTAACTACCAAGTATATACAAAATGTAAACACGAAATAGTTGCCTAACTATTTCCCAAAAACTTAAACTAAAGCTAAGGCACGGCCGTCCGTCTAATAGAATTAGCACTTGTAGGTCGTCGCACAGCTTTCTGATTTGGAGATACTTGGTAGAGACGCTTCACTGTGAGTTCATGTCCCCCTTTTCTCTAACTGTTTTCAGTTTTCTTAACTGCGGGGGTGAAATACATGTTACTTTGTTTACAAGTACTATTATACACGGTATGTTAACGTAAGGAGGTTTACTACTTAGATCATGTGAATGGGTAGGCAGAACACCGAGGGACTTAAGCGGTAGATCTATCTGGGTGTAGCGAGCCCAACTCTAGGCCCAACAGAACGGACCTCTGAGAGGACCAACAGAACGGACCTTGAGTGACTTGGTTGCCCGACGCATAAATCGGCTAGGGTTGAGTCTTCCTACTTGCATTTCACAACATGCTAATGGCCTTGCAAACCATTGGTGATCTCTTTTCCTTACACTGCTACATACCAGGGAACTTTTATGCTTACAAGTGTTTTACTTACTCACTTGCACATGAACTCGCTCAACATTATTGTTGATTTTTCAACTTACATGTATTTCAGGAAATTAACGAGATCTGGCACGGTATGGCATGTTTTCCGCTGCACTAGTTTCCGAGGTCATCCGGGGTTTAGGGGATGTGTCTCTTTCCTGGACAAGACACAATCCTTAAACCATGTTTATGTTATGTTTCAAGTTTGTAATGTCTGTTGAACAAGGTTATGGTAGTTAGGGTGTGTTCCCGTTAAAACAATGGTACTGTACTTGGTTTTCAAAACTTAATGGATGATCTTGCGTGTTTTTAATTCATATAGCTTTGTTATGATTAAGCTATGGTATTAAGAAGTCACACCAAATTAACCACGTTTCCGCAAAGCCAGGGTGTGACATACCAAAGGTGTAATCATCAGCAACCTTCCCAGATTCCTGCAACTTCTTTTTCTGGTTCAGCTCTCTCTCATAGGTGAGGAGCCGACCATGAAGATGAGTCAAACTTAACTCTTTAAAACCCATAAAATTTCTGGTTACGAAAGCTATAGTGTCCCACTTGTCTGGTAATGACCTAAGAAACCTAATATTTAAAGTGGACTTTGCAAATTCGACATTAACCAGTTTAAGTTCACTAATGAGACACCTAAATCTTTCAAACTATGGGTTAGAGACTCTCCTTTGACATGACAAAACGTTTCATATTGCTGATTCAAAACCTCTCTGTTGTTTTCTATAACCTCTTCTGTTCCACCGAACTACTCTTTCAGTGCATCCCAAAGCTCTTTGGCACTGTTACAGTGTAACAGTCAAGCATATATGTCATTTGGAAGAGCTGAAGCCACAATGCTAAAAGCCTTTGCATGTAAATCAAATTTTTGAAAATCCTGATCTGAGTAATTTTCAAGGCTTTTAGGCACTTGGGCCTTGGGATCTTCTGTGCTAGGCACCATTGGAACATGTGGTCCAAAGATGACTGACTTCCAGCAGTCGGTGTTTTGTTGAGCTAACACATGGCCCATCCTACGTTGACAGATATTGTATTCTGATCTGACAAGCACAGGTGGCATGAATAGTGTTTCAGTGTTATGAGGGTCCTGTGAGTGTGAAGTCATCTTGATTGTTTCACAGAAGTTTTTGAATAATCAACTTTATACGTGATTACACTTTACTCTGTTTTTCAACTGATATGAACAACTTTAGTATCAATGGATTTGAGCTGAACTTTTATGTCAAATTGATTGTTAGATCGAATTTGACTGTCCTATGCTCTGATGCCAATTGTTAGGATCTGAGTTTGTTTGATTGTGTTGTTTAATTAAATGAATAATGAAAGAAGATACATCAGAGGATAATTGCAGCGGAAATTGAAGATAAACTTTATAACACAATCAAAGAAGAATAGTTTTCAACAAACATGATTTCATTAGTCAAAAGATTGTATCGATTACAAAAGTTTAACTATGCATGCATGTATACTAAACCCCCCCCCCCAGCCTGAGCTCACTAGTTTGTTAGTACAATATGATTAGTGAAAGAGAGCTAATAGAACAATACAGGTACTGTTCTATTTATAGTACAAATCTAACCACTGAGCATCTAAGCTGACGTCACCTAGACAATGACATCTAATAGACTAACAACCTCTAAACACTGATACTAATAATCATTGTTACATTAAACAACTGATATACTAATTACTGATGCTCCTATTCGTTGTTGATGCTGAACCACTGATGTAGCTGAGCAGTGCTTTTTTCTTAGGTTGATCATGCCTTTGAATCAGCAGTACTTTGGACTTCAACAGGGCTTTGATGATCATCAGTTGATAAGTCTTCATCAATCTTTGTAACTAGCAGTCTTTAGTGAACAGTTGTTGAGTAGATTAGTCTTTAGGATGATCAGCTGAAAGAAACACTGTCATTGGAGGAAACTTAGAACATGCACTGCTTATTGTGGATCAACTGTTGAGAACCAGTTTTGGCTTTTAGTATCATCTGTTCTTCAAGGTTTGATCACATGGGCCAACAAAGTTTAAGTTTAACAGCGGAAGCTAAAGTATAAAAATCTAGACATAATCAGAAACCCATAATTGTTTAGCATAAACAATGAAAACAGCTTAATAAAAAGCCATGACACTCTCCAAGCTGCAAGATCCCATGTGTGTCGTTCTTAGCGTCCTGCAAACCATGCTAAAGTGTTTCAACAAAAAAGTTGGCTAGTTCACAGTTTTAGTTCAATGAAAAGTAAGTTTAAATATAAAAGTTATAAAGGCATGTCATGGGTAGCTGATCCACTGTTAAGCAACTAAACTTGTAGTACCGAATACAGATTGTGTATGTTTTTGTGCTCTACTGTGACAACCGATACTTAAAGCCTTTTAATTGCACGATTAACAAATGTTTAAGGCGATAATAAGTAGTGTTTGAGGCACGAATTAACTTAATTAGGCTCTTGGTATACCTAGGAACGCCTATCTGACTTTACCGTGCGCGTATGGTGATTTTCGGGAAATCTGCTGAGCGTTAAGCGGTAACGAACTGATACCGGACAAAATACTGACAACGCCGACAAATACAAAGTTTATACGTATAACTTATACATATGAATGTGGTTTTGCGGAAATAACACGCTTTCGAATGTCACAACACGCAAACGTGAACAAGAAACGCGACTGCATGAACGCACTTACAACGAAACGGAAACATCGGACACACGTATTACCTTCAAAACCGAAATATTATGACATATTTAGCTTCGTAATCACATTTTAATCTTCGCTGTCAAAATTGGATCGAAAAACAGACAAGAAACGACAACCGAAGCAATTTACGCGTTTTAACGCAACCAACGAACGCACGCGATTAATACCGACTACCAACATCATTTTATGTAATTTTGACGCTAAGGTAATATTTTACGACCTTATACGACGTTCGGGACTGAAAACGGGCTTCGAAGATGTGATCGGGCCACTCAAAACACTAGTAACGGGCTTGTGGGCCCTAGGCCCAAACCCATTTGAAAACCTAAGTATAAAAACAGCTCTATCTCTCTCATTTATCATTTGAAACCCTAAATCTACATACGCACACCCACTCAAGATCTCTGCTCCCTGCCTTCTCCCTCATCTCACCGGCGACTGAGATCGGGATTCCGGCCGTCGCCCTTCTTCTCCGACGAGCACACCCATCCCCCCCCAACACACACTCGCAGTTCAGAAAGCAGGAAGAGGAAGAGAGCCGCCGTGAGTGGCGGCGGAGGTATGCTCTCTGACGGGATTTCTCCGGCAAACCCCCCTCTTGTTCTCTCTCTCGATTTTCTGGTGGGACCGGCTCCGGCCGTTTTTCCGTTGATGATGATGATGATGTTACATGATGATGATGTAGACGATGGTCGATGATGAAGATGGCCGATGTCGATGATGTTGATGATGACGACGGCGAAGGTGGTAGTGCGCCGTGAGCGGTGGCGGCGGCCGTCAGTCCGACGAGAAACAACACCACCGGCAGTCGCGGTTCGAACTCTCAGTCCGGTAAGCCATTTTTTTCTTAACCTTTCTTTTTCTTCAAGATCACGTCTTTCAAGAGTGGTTTCCGATGACTGATGATGATAAGTGATAGTGATGACGGCGACAGAAATAGGGGCTTTTGCGGTTCGGCCAATCTCTGCTCGGTTCAGTTTAGGCACGGCTCGGTTTGGGTTCAGTGTTCGGGTTCGGGCCAAACCCGGTCAGCCACGGTCAAAGCCAGTCAACTGCGGTCAACTCAGTTTGGGTTCGGGTCGACTCAGTTCGGGACTCGGTCAACTATAGTCAATGGAGGTCAAAGTCAGTCAGAAAGTCAATAAAAGTCAACTGGTCAAACCCCAGTCAACGGCGGTCAAATGGGTCACCACGAGACTCGGTAAAATCTTAACGACGTTAAGTTTTATAACATTGTTTATATACTTTATAGTTTTTACGAATCGAGCTCAAAACTTATATACTTTATAGTTTTTACGAATCGAGCTCAAAACGACGTGCCACAACGTAAATTTTAAATATATCGTTTGTTTTAGTATTGGGTTAATATTCGACGCACTTATGTTATATACACTTGAAGAAAAACATATATTGTTTGCATTGTTGATTGAATTTTGAAAATATATTGATACTTTAGTTGTCGGGATAGCCAAAAAACAGAGGAAACTTTGTTCGTTTTTCATAAAAACCCGAAATACGTAAAGTATCTATAATTTAAAAATGACACTTATCGAAATTCGAGTTTTATTATAAAATAAATATAAAGATATATTTATTTGGCGACATTTTACGAAACACAAAACGAAAACTTTAAACGTTTCAACAAACATGCATGATTTCCTAACCAACAAAACTCTTGAGTTCATATAAAATAAATGTAACTATTCATATTAACTTCAAATATTTAGAACTCGGACCTTATTTGTATATTTCAAAACACATTAAAACTCGAATACCTTTATAAAACAAATATTATTAGTTATATCTCAAACGTCGGGATTCAGAAAGTATATTTCAAACGTTTGGAAATTCGACAATTATATAAAATAAATATAATCATATATATTAATTTCAAACGTCCGCAACTCGAAAAGTTTTTACAGTAAATATAACTGTTTATAGTTATTTCGAACGACTATTATTCGACGATATGTAACATAAATATAATTAGTTATATTTAGAGTTTATTACATAGTTAGTCCCTGTGGTTTGCACAAAGTAACATACTTAGGTACTAATAGTTTAAAATCACATTCTAGGGTATTAACTTTTCATTTTGTAACGTTTGGGGGTATTAACGTTATTTGTAGGTTTAAAATCATACTCTATTAGCACCTAAGTATGTTACTTTGTGCAAACCAAAAGTACTAACTATGTTAATACCCTAGAAGTTAATATCTTCAAACGTTACAAAATGAAAAGTTAATACCCTAAAGGGTGATTTTAAACTATTAGTACCTAAGTATGTTATTTTGTGCAAACCACAGGGACTAACTATGTAATTAACTCTTATATTTATTACAAACGTCGTTAGTTCGTATACTTTTATAAAATAAATATATTGTCTTATATTTATTCCAAACATGGAATTTATATTTCAAACCTTTAGTATTTAAAAATCATATAAAATGAATATACTTGTTTATATTTATTTCAATCGTCTGGAATCCAAATATTTTTATAAAATGAATATAGTTGGTTAAATTCATTTTAAACGTCAAGATTTTGAATATATATATATATATATATAAGAGACCGTTAAAATGAAAATCACCTCTTGTTATAAGAACCCAGAGAACCATTTTCTAACCACTAGATCTACAAGATGGATGGATGAGATTTACTGAATATAAAATTCTTATTTAAGTGTTTTGTCTTTTTGCTTTTGAATATTATACTAACAAAAGGGTAGATATGTAAATTCCTTTGGTGAGCTAGTATTCATTTCTTCTGTATCAGTCAGCATGCACGTCTAATCCCTCATTAAAGTTTTACTCTCTTTCTGTTTAAACATTCTTCCTCCCAGATAATACACAGAACACAAAACATAAATTCTTTCTGCCCTTTTGTAAGCGACGAAGACTTCCCCACTTCTCCGAATCATCTCCGTCGCCGATTTAGAACTCCGACAACCCCTGTGTAGCAGCTAATATCAGGCCGTAAAAGACAGCAAAACGTGGTCCGACGATACCCACAGTTTCGAACGAGCAAAAAAGAAATGTAGGTGTCTCCTTCCTCAAAATTGTGAATCTGTAATAGTTTTTTTCGTGGCTTCTTTTTTTATTTTGACATATCTGTGGTGTGGGGGTTCCTCGGCCGATAATGCCGATAGGATCGGAGATTAGGAAGTTTTGTTGGGGGTGTACTTTTGATTGGGGATTAAAGTCTTAGTAACCTAGGTTCAATATATGTGTAGCCGGAACTGCTGATTGATGTTTTCGGGCGAGGACGGTTGGGGTTTAGGTATTTCGGTGATTTGTATTTTGGGGGTAGACCTCTCTTTCAGTATTTCTTTGGTTTCTGTTTGTTTATTTTTTAATTTTGTTAGTATTCGTGGGACTTGTGTGGTGATGGGTGTCCGGGTCATTGGGGCTAATTGGGTTTTGGGGGTTGAAAGATGCAACCTTAACCACTATGGGGTTTTTTGTGTCGACGTGTTTTTTTTTTTTTTTTTTTTTTTTGGCAGACATCATTGAAAATGGTTGCAACGACGAGAAGCTCGAGCCGGAGCAAGACGAAGACTGACGTAGAAAGAGGGGGTTATATGCGTTAGTTCCGGTAACCAAATGTTTTTTTTAACTTCTCTAGCGAATGTTTTTTTGTACCCCATGTGTAAACGAGTTTTGAATCTTACTATTTTTTTGCCCGTATACGTGCACGAGGTCTAGACCACGACACAGTCGTAAGGTGTCGTGTGTCATCTTTGACTCCAGTGAAGAAGCCGATACCCCTCCACGGGTGACTGTAAGACAGTCTACTAAGAAACGGAACCAGTCGGAGGTTTGTGGTACATCAACGTATAGGAGCAAGAAACAGAGTCTTGCGGTACAACAACCGCTGTCGGCATTGAACACACGTTCTTCCCCAAAACAATTATTCAATGTGATGATGAGGTTATCAGTTCGACAGAAAGAAGCTATTAATAAAATGGGTTTTGGGGGTTTGCTAGGTTTCAGTGTCAATGGGATTCCTGAGAAGATAGCCTTCCATGTCGTGGACAATTTTGACGCTGACTCGATGTCGTTAAACCTTGGTAATAGCAGATTGTTGTTGGACGGGGGTTGATTAGCAAATTATTGGGGATACGCGACGCAGGCTTGTGTTTCACCGATGTTAAGGAAGCAAAGACGCTACACCCATCGTTGAAGGCGTGGCGTGCTCGCTTCCCGCCAACCAGTTACATAGCACCGTCGCTGGTGTCGGCGGAGATTCAAAATGACAATTATTCTGACATGGCACATTTCCGGACCGATTTTGCTTTGCTTTTCCTAACAACGATGGCCAGTTCACAGCAGAACGGTTACGTCAAAGACAAGGTTTTGAAGCGTTTGACTGCAGATACCAGGTATGAAGATTACAATTGTTTTGTCCAGCTGACCCACATGTGAACATAAATATCAACATCCCAACAAAAGTCAATGTCTAATCTGCAAAACCACCCCAAAAAACGCCCAACCCATAGACGACCAACCAAAAAAAAAAAAACTGTCTAACATGCCAAATCATTGTCTACAAGAATTTCAGCTGACGTCGTATCTCATCGCCATATTTGTTCACGGGGGACAGGAGTATCTCGGCAGCATACCTTTTCCGTAGGTAGTTGCACTGGGCTTTCTTCCGCGCCCCGTGCACACTGAAGCCACAGAAGAAGTTTCGCCTGGAACCCACAAACTATTCCATGTGGCGCATTGCGAATACGCCGGAGTCCACAAACGGTGCCGCATTTCTCTGGGTTGTAGACCATGGAAGGTCCTCTCTCATGATGACACTCGATTGCATCGCGATCGCTTTTGGATGATTCATCAACTTCAGATACTCGACAAATATTTCTTTCTGCATCCTAGTAAACAAAACAGACGTAAGTGACCTAAGAGGCTGTTTGGTAGCCTCTTAATCCATTCAGAGGCTGTCTCTTAATGAAATCATTTGTGGCTCTTATGTCTGAATGAATAAGAGGTAACCTTATGTCTGACTGGATAAGAGGTAACATCTGAATGGTAAACCATCACATGTCACATTCTTCTACATTATCTTTGTTAAACTCTTAAATGATTTCATTAAGAGGTAGCCTCTTAATGTCATTCAGATGCTACCAAACAGCCCCTAAGTATTCTTTATACAAAAAAGGAAAAAACAACATAAATAGAAGCAAATAAACATGTATCACATACCACTTTAAATGGTGTTGTCTTCAGGATATAGGTTTCATTGTCCCTTAAAAGCACACCAGACCCCCGGTCGCCCAAGTGATCAATGAGGTATATGCGCTCGTCCTCCAAATCAAACACGACGAGATAGTAATGGTCCACCTCGAGCACGGGCACAAAGACCATAGCAAAGTCATGCAGGTCTACCAGGTGATGTCGCCCGCTCAGGCTGCTCTTCAGCTCACATTCAAAAGCGGACACGCGGCTTCCGGTAGGGTCCGTCTCAAAGGTTAACATCCAATCAAGTTTAACCGTAAAATTTTCTGAATTTTTCCTATTTAAATTTTTTTCTTCTTGCGCCACGACCGGATAAAAATAAAGGACGGATTCTCAAAAATACCCGCCCGATACGGTTTTTATATATTTGTTTTCGGTTGGGTAACTTACGGAAACTCATCAGACGCTTCGTCCGAATTGAACTCTGTGTATGGATCCCTGCAAAGAACAAACAAAAAATATGCGTTAGTAGGAGAAAAAACAACATATAAAAACACAACATAAAATCATTTTATATTTGGTTCGGTGGCGACACGCGCGCAGTCTACCATGGTTGCTGTTTATCTCTTTTTACCTTTCGCTCATTTCAAGAAGTTGTTTGTCTCAACCAAACATCCTTGTTCCTGTTCCGGAAAAGGAACAGCCATGCCGAACGTTCCTGCGTCGTGGATTGTTTTGGGTCTATCTCAACGTCGCCCGGGCTGGTAACCAAGCGCGGCTTCTCATGGAACAATCGGATTAGTCTCGCTCGAATGGGCCCCGTCGGCTTTGGGTGCTCACCGTCAACAGTGTGCTCAGTGCTCTCTTCCATGTCAACCGACCCACCTGTTTCAACGGGCACCCAGAAATCGACGCCTATAAGTCTTGTTACCGGACTAGCTACGGTGGTCGAGGCCCCCGCACCAACCAAACGTCCAGATTCCGAGCCGGCCACATCACCTGTTGCTGGGGGGTTACACAGAAAAAAAGAAAAAAAGAAAATAAAAAACTTAATAATCAAACGTTTTCTTGTTTAGAAGCAAGAATTTTAAAAATAAATAAACAAAAAAACATGAAAAGCATGCGATTTCTTTTTTTATAAAGGACAGCTGTACGTACGAGTAGTTTTTTCGTTCGACTCCGGCCCACACGCCACCTCCTTCGAGATACCCGGACTGAAACTCGGCTGACTACACGACACAACATCACCCTTGCAGCCTTGCTAGTGGCATCACCTACGGGCACCCAGGACTCGTAACTTATATGGATTCTGACTGGCCTAGAAACGGTGGCTGACGCACCCAAACCATTCGAAGGTCCAGCGCCCAAGTCAGTCTCAACACCTGCTACTGGGGGGGGGGGGGGGGGGATCTCACAGGTTAAAAAAAATCAGGAACAAAACAAAATAATAAACATAATAATCAAATGTTTGTTTTTAAAAGGAAAAACAAAATGAAAAGCCAGCACTACTTTTTTTAAAACGACAAAGGTACGTACCAGTAGGTTTTTCGGTCAGTCCCACGCCACACGCCACCCCCTGCGAGATCCCCAAGCTAAAACTCGGCTGGCTACAAGTCCCAACATCACCCTTGCCAGTGACATCATCTACGGGGTGATAAATTAGTTAACTCAAAAGTTCACGTTTTTTTAAGGAACCCCCCGTAGTGTTAAACAATAAACGAAAAAATAGAACACGACTTGGTATTTATATACACACCACTGTCCGCACCCACGCTTGGCTGACCCAACTCGCAACATACACTGGGAACGTCGTCTGCTGCACGCAAGCCCGACGAACAGGCTGCGCCGACAGGCGAGGGACGGTTAATAAGTCTCGCGGCAATTTTTGACTTTGTCCACCCTCGCCCCGTCCGACAGACACCGTCCCCGCTTCTCGTGTCGTACAACGATCAACATCCGGCTCACCTTCTCCAGATAAATCTTACTTTTGTTAATTTATGTAATTTGTTTAGATTTATACTTTGTATAACGTTTGGTAGATTTAAAATCAGAGCTAGTTTGTTTAATTAATTTTTTAAATCAAGATCTATAAGAAATTTTTGTATGTTGTATTTCTCTCTTCAAAGTGTATTGATTTTTTTTATGAAGATTAAAGTTAAATTTCTAAATTGTTTGTCCAGCGATTTTGAGTTAATGATTGCTTTTAGTTGGATTTTTTTGTGTGTGTGTGTGGGGGGGGGGGGGGTGTGGGTGAGCTGGGTTTTTTTTAGGGTTTATCAATTGGATTTGGTTTAATTTGTTTTCTGGTTTTGTTTAAATTCAGCATCACCATTGATGGTAGATAATTAGTTTGAAAATCCATAATTTTTACGATGTATGTTTCAAATTTCTTTGTTGTTTAGTTGTTTTTTGAATAAATTCACTCCGATATTACATTTTCATTACCTTTAGAAAGTTCATAATTTAATCGGATATCGGTTTTGTTTTACAAATAGAAATTCGTGATTTTTACTGGCATAATTTGTTACATATGTTACATTTCTATCAGCTACATTTATGCGAAGAGTATATTGATATTTTTTACGAAGATTAATGTTGACTTTCTAAATTGTTTGTACAGAGTATATTGTTATTTTTACGAAGATTAATGCTAAAATTTCTAAACTGTTTGTCATATATGTTGTAACACGTGTTACACTGCGGGTTACATATGTTGCATACAGGGTGTTACATGTGTTACACCCAGTATATGAGACCAGCTTATTGTTTTTTTTAGATTGGCTGTTAAATGTTAAAATGTATAAACTTTATAATTTATTCGGAATATCTCGTTTATTTTACAAATAAAAAGTGGTGTTTTTTTGGTGGGATAATTAGCTACATATGTAGTAACAACATTATGCATGTTACTTATAGTTACCCCAACCCTTTTTTGGACACAAAGGAGGGGGGGGGTGCACATATGTAACACATGTTTGTAACATGTGTTACACTAGAGAGGTAACACATGTATAGCCACGTTACACATGTTACATAGAAGATTAATAAGTTTTAACTATAGAATATTTAATATTGATGTACTTGTTTTGTTCATAGGTGAAAAGATGTTTTGTGTTCAAGATGAAAATGGTTATCAAGCAGCGAAACCCGCGGAAGGATTACAACGCATCATCAGGTTTTCGTGGTGACGATGGTGTGTTTTTTGGTTGGCTGCTATGTGTTGTGAAGACCATTTTTAGAAGCATTACAACTATTGATATAAAATTTATTTTTATTTTCATTGTTAGTATGCCAATTTTTGGATGAATACGGATGTTGTTGTGAAGGCAAATTTTTTTTTTGGATGCAACAACTATATGTAACATGTGTAAGATTGCTATACATGTGTTACATATATACCCCATATTGTAACATATGTTATAAACATGTGTTACATATGTCAGCCCCTTTGGTTTCAATTTAAACTTAGCAAAATTACATATGTAACAACATTACATCATCCAAAATGTCATATCAATGAACAAACAAGTAATATATGTAACTATAAGTATATGAGATTAGTGTAACAAATTAAAGGGACAAACGATACACTTCATGTTACATAAGTACCTAGACTTGTTATTAACAATGTTATTAGTAGATAAAAAACTGCATTAACGTATATTTTTTACATTGAACCCAGCTTATTGGTTATAAGTCTTACACATGGCAAGAAGTTCTTCCAGTGTGACGTATGATTTAACAATAATAGGATGCTATTGCTCGTTGACATTCGGTGTCCACAATTTAGTGCCATTAGAATACTAGTAAATATGGTAACGTGGAGTATGTTCTAGATCATCTGTGGACATAGGGACGGATGTTAGTATAAGTTTACGTGTGTTATGAACGTTGTAATACGTTTAGCACCCTAGGGTAACAAAAAAAGATCACACATGACACTTGTCGTCATGTTACACATGTTAATTGTGTGTGCACATGTAACATCTTCTCTACAATGTATGTAACATCCTTAAAAGTTGTGTTCCTACTCTGCTTTATATTTTGTAAGTAATAGGTAAACATGTTTTAAAGATACAACCTGTAACATGTGTTACACCAAAATGTTACACAAGTGTTTCCAGTTTTACACATGTTACATCTTCTGTAACTCTGCTTTATACATTGTAAGTGTTTCCTGTTTCCAGTTTAAACATGTTTTAAAGATACAACCTGTAACATGTAAGTACTTATAGGTAAACATGTTTTAAAGATACAGTCGTATCACCTTACAAGTTATATGTTTTACTGACAAACGCCATGTCACACATGTTACACACTATAGAGTGAAACAACAATATTGAACGTTGCTACACATTTCCCATTCTGTCGTAACATGTGTAACCTTTTTGGGGGTATCAATGTTGTAGGTTTATACAGACTTAAATATATACAAATGATCCAAAAATGATCATACATGTGTTACCCTCTAGTGTAACATAAGTTACAAACATGTCTTACATATGTGCAGCCCCGATTTTTGGTAACAAGGGGGTTGAACATATGTAACACATGTTTGTAACATGTGTTACACTAGAGGGTAACTTCTGTACAACGTCAAAGGTACCCACCACCTGCCCTTCATCGACTTCTTGTTCCCCTTCTTCATCGGTTTCTCCATCTACCTTCTTTCGCTTTATGACCACCTTTTGTCGTATCCGATATTATGGTTATCTTTCTTCCTGCCAAGATCCATTCTCGTTTGGTTGCAACTGCTATGGTCAAGTCGTAATAACACAAGTTACAGTCCAGTATTTTAAAGACACAACCGTATCACCTTACAAGTTATATGTTTTGCTGACAAACGCCATGTCACACATGTTACACACTATAGAGTGAAAGAACAGTATTGAACGCTGCTACACATTTCCCATTCTGTCGTAACATGTGTAACCTTTTTTGGGGGTATCGATGTTGTAGGTTTATACTTAAATATATACAAATGATCCAAAAATGATCATACATGTGTTACCCTCTAGTGTAACATAAGTTACAAACATGTCTTACATATGTGCAGCCCCGATTTTTTGGTAACAAAGAGGTTGAACATATGTAACACATGTTTGTAACATGTGTTACACTGGAGGGTAACTTCTGTACAACGTCAAAGGTACCCACCACCTGCCCTTCATCGACTTCTTGTTCCCATTCTTCATCGGTTTCTCCATCTACCTTCTTTCGCTTTATGGCCATCTTTTGTCGTATCCGATATTGTGGTTCTCTTTCTTCCTGCCAAGATCCCTTCTCGTTTGGCTGCAACAGCTATGGTCAAGTCATAATAACACAAGTTACAGTCCAGTATTTTTAATCTACTAATTAAAAAAAATAGTAGTAACATAACTAACACTAGTTACCTTCTACCCAATTATGCCCTTAACTTGAAGACTCCCCAAATTTTGAGTTTTTATCTGCATCATTTCACACATAAAAAAAAAACTAAGCAAAACCACCCAAAAAAAAGGTTACATATGTAAACAATTACCATACACTTCGAACAACTACTATCCGGTAGAACCAACTCCCTCGCTGCAAGCACTAAACAAACATGTAACATATGTTAGCACAACCTTTCATATTTGTTTGACGTCGTATAGCTTTTGTTTTTGTTTTATAGACTGGACAGTTGTGCTCCCCACAACAATTGTTTTAGATGTGTTATCCTCCAGTGTAACACACGTTACAAACATGTGTTACATATGTGTAGCTCCTTTTTGTGTCCAAGAAAGGGCTGGTTTTAACATAAGTAACACGTGTAACATTATTACAACATATGTAGCTAATTATGCCAGCAAGACATTTCAACTAACAACCCATTTAAAATAACATTTCAACCCATTTAAAATAACATTTCAACATTTAAAAAGATATAGATTTGTAAGCTAATAACAACTGATAATATCAAAAAAATAAAAATGATTTTAATACAAAAACAAAACCTATTAACAACAGCCTTAACAAAAAAAAATCAAGGTAAATTAGTTCAAACCTGCTTCTCTCTCACACACTTGTGTGTGTGTGTTCTTGGTGTTCGAGAACACGATGAAGATTGTTGTCTCTCTATCTAAAATCAAGGTAAATTAGGTTCAAACATGCTTCTCTCTCACATACTTGTGCGTGTGTTCTTGGTGTTCGAGATGAACACGATGAAGATTGTTGTTCCTCTCTCTAAATCTGCTTCTCTCTCATGTTCATCTTCAAATCTGCTTCTCTCTCATGTTCATCTTCATGTTCATCTTCAAATCTGTTTCGCGATTCACCGTAGCACCTTTTTCTTCTTCTCCGGCGAGACTTTCTTCTGCCCCGAACTCGAACCACACTAGATCTGACCCGGAACCCGAGACGTCACCCGAATCTTGAACCGAAGCCGAGTCAGACTTATAACACCTGAACCCGCAACCAAATCTGACCCGCTTGAACTATAACTGAAACCACGTGACCCGAGATAAAACCCGAAACAAAACTCAGATCGACACACCTTTTTCGAACCCGCTGGAATTCGACCGAAATACTGGTCGGAACCAGATTACACCGCCGCCACCGCCGTAGACGGCGCTGCAAACGCCGGAAACCTCCAATGGCTTCTATCATCCATGTCTCTCTCTCTCGAACCGCCTCCCTAGCTTCTCTCGATCCAAACGTTTCTCTCTCTAAAAAACAGCAACTTTCTCTATCTAAAAAAACAATGTTTCTATCACACATGAACACGTTGGAGATTCTTGTTCTCTTTCATTGATGAACATGATGAGAATTCTTGATATTTTGAATTGTGAAAGAAGAAGAAGAGAGAGAATGAGATATAAATGATGATGGTTTGATGTGATACACTGATCATATCAAATCAACAATATTTTAAAATATTTTATGTACTTGGGTTCTATTTGCTTTTACATAAATACCCTCCTGGCCCACTCATCAACATAAGTAATGTATTAAATTTAAATCAATAACCATCAAATTTCCCTAGCCCTTAGATGATCAAGATGGTCACAATTGGGTTTCCTTAGTTTTCTCACTAAAAAATGGTTTCCTATATATCCTTGCCCTGTATATATATATATATATATATATATATATGAGAAGGATCCGTTAGGAACCACGATTTATTGCGAGAACCAATGTGAACACAACCAAAAAATACCTTAAAAATCTAAAAAAACACCCAAAATTTTTTTTATTATTTTTTTTGGAAAAATCGCTATATTTCGTCAATAATAAAAAAAAAATAAAAAAATAAAATTTCGAGTAACAGTTATCCATGCACATGCACATGTGCATTTGTATCATTTCTTTGACAAATTCCGTAATTCATTACAAATATCAGACAGTTGTACTTTCATTTACACTACCATTAATAATACACTACTTTTTACACTAACAATAATAGAAATGCACATGTGCATCTATATGTATGAACTTATAATAACATTAACAACACTAGAAATGCACATGTGCATCTATATATATATGAACATGTTATAACGTGTTTTAGTACACCACTTTAAATACACAATCCCTTTCATCTATCATACCATCCATACTACACTACCATTACCTCTTACCATCCGTAATACAATACCATTGCTTTTTACCATCCATAATACAATATTATTACCAATATTTCACTTTACTATATGTACATCAACACCCTTTATACCATCCAAACAACATATTTCATCATAAAGTGACAAATATAATCAAGCCATCAACCAATAGATATAACTAACCAAAACACATGTATATGAGCCTACTTCATCATTTAAAATCACAAACTTTTTATATACCAAAACACCTTATTTCATGTTGATACATATAGATGCACATGTGCATTTCTAATATTTGTAATGTAAAAAGTAGTGTATTACATATGGTAGTATAAATGAAAGTGCATTTTTCTACTACTGGTAATATATTATGGAATTTGTCCAAAAAATGATACATATGCACATGTGCATACATAACTGTTACTCGAAAAAAAAACGTTTTTTTAACAAAATATAGCGATTTTTATTAGAAAAATATTAAAAAAAAATTTGTGGGTTTTTTGGATTTTTTATGTATTTTTTTGTGTTCACATGGGTTCTCGCAATTAAGTTGGTTCTCAAATGAACCTTACTCTATATATATACACTTACTATATATATAAGCATATCCAAAGGACAGAAATGGTCATTTACCACTTTTTCAACATGCAAATGTGTTTATGCATGAGTTACAACATCTTTAAGCATTCAATTTCAATGGTTTTCATAGACTATTTTTGGGCAGCCAAATTTTGTTCAAATATTTTCAACTCCCGCTCATCCTCAATTCCCCGTACACCCCATCACTGTCTTTTTGTCATTTGAAGAGAGAGAAAACGAGAAAAGAGAGGGTGAAGAGAAATAGAGAGAGAGAGATCGAAATTCGATCTCAAATTCAGATTCATAGTCTTTAACATAAATCAAATCCAATGAAGAATACAGTTCAAGAGGTTCGTGATTCAATAATTTCATTTCATACAAATATTACATAACAATCGCAAACCTAATTTTTGGTTTCAGATCATAGAGAAACAGGTACTCATGGTAGCAAAAGCTGTAGAGATCAAGATCGATGATGAAGTTAGGGTTCGGTCATAAGAACTTCCCAGATTTGGACGGTATTGAGGCGTTGAATTCCTTTTTTTGGTTATATTAAATTCTGACCAAATTTGATTTGCTTTTTAATTGTTTTTTCAATTTGTTTTTCATGAATGATGTTGAAGACGTGAAAAATAATTGCCGCAAAAGCCACTTCTTTTCAGGCTTTCCTTCCACTATCCAGTTCTTGGACAGAAAGAGCACGAGTTAGAAAGAGATTCAGAAGAGAAAAGAAGAGATGAGATGAGATGAGATGAGATGAGATGAGATGGTGAGCGCAAGAAAGGGTAATGGAAAGAAAAAGGGGGTCCGACCACTCCTCCGACATCCTCATTCGCCGGTGTCGATCTCAAAGACGGTCCAAACAAAGTGATGAATGGTGGTTGCAATTCGCGACAAAGGGCGGTGGTGGCTCGAGGGTTCCGGCTGTTAAGCCCGACAACGAACACAAACGACGGTCCCGCAGCGGCAGCGGACATCCTTGCTGGTTTTGGTTTTCAACAGTATTTGGTGGTAGGGACGTAGCAGGCAGCAGCCGTGGTGGAAACCAGTCAAGGCTAGGGGTTTCTGGAGAGATTTCGGTAACCAGATTACCCTTTCTCTTTCTTGAGGTTAACCCTATAACTACAGTTCTTGGGTGTTTTCTTTATATTTAGGGCATGTTTGGGTAAGCTTTTTGAAACAACTTATTGACTTATTGGCTTTTTGAAAAGTCATAAGCTCTAAAATGATGTTTGGCAAAGAGGGTGTATGTGAGGGGAAAAAGCCAATAAGCCACAAAATCCTGACTTTTCCAAGAAGCCAATAAGTCAATAAGTTGTTTCTAAAAGCTTACCCAAACATGCCCTTAGTCTTTGAATTCTTTATTTCAATGGATAGTGGCATCTGGGTTTTATAAGTTTCAATTTTTATTCATCTTTCTAGAAATGGTATTGAAAATGGTGAGGGATTGATGATGGGTTGTCTTATATGAGTTGTTTGAGGAAGAACTGATCAGCCTGCAGCCCTACACCAACTTCAAAATGTGATTCAACATCAACATCAGATGGTGTTTTTGGCTCGCAATAAAGAGATAAACTTTATGTCTTCTAGGTATATACATAAAAAACCCTAATCTTTTTTTCATATTTTGCATATTGATCTGTGTATTTTTATAGCAAGTCTTGCATAAATAATCATACACAGT
The DNA here is from genome assembly GCA_030545235.1 of Helianthus tuberosus. Classification (NCBI taxonomy): domain Eukaryota; kingdom Viridiplantae; phylum Streptophyta; class Magnoliopsida; order Asterales; family Asteraceae; genus Helianthus; species Helianthus tuberosus. Next base: position 124,453,335 of record CM060351.1, on the reverse strand, counting down.
TAGATTTTAGGTTCAGGGACTGAGTTCTGGATTCAAATAGTCTGTGGCGAGATGACGGTGACTGATAGCGCCGCGGTAACCCATCTCCACTGCTCGCAGCTGCTTTTATGTGAGTCGGACACAGGCGCTGCCTCCGTGTTTGAAATCATTGGGTCGGGTGTTTGAGTCGAACAGACTCGATCTAGCTTTTCCCGAGCTTAAGATTGAGCTGCAACGTTCTTGATAAATCACGAATGGTGAGGTACATCTGCAGACCCTAATTGATTTTTCGGTCATTTAGATGCTTGATAGCGTGTTCATCAGTCACCGTCACCAGATAATACCAGCAAGGACATGTGACCTTCGTTCATTGCGATTTCAGGTGACGATGATGGCACATGTGCATAAAACAAAAGGATGGTGATTGAGAGAACCGATGGCGAAGGCAGGTATGGTGGCATTTGAGATTGGAAGTTAGAGTTGGTCTTTTGATCTGTTAGAAAGCTTCGTTTGTTAATTGAACGATTGTTTGATTCTCACATTTTAATTTCTTAGCATCAATTTGAGATTCTTCAGTTGGGGAAGTTTTGTTTCAAATAGTTGTTTATATGCTTTCTGTCACTGACACAAATTACCTTGTTTTTAAGTTTGCAGAGTACATAAAACTTGTGGAAAAGCATAACAAAAGCAGAGGCATAAGATGTCAAGATTTTGTGTTACATAATTCAGATACATTACTCATGAAGCTACGAAGTTTCAAAATATCTGATTTTCTTTATAAATATTATCGATACTTCAAGATCTTGTTTTTTCTTTTTCTATATGGTATAACATAAATGTTGGGTTCTTGCGTAACCTTTTAAATTTGGCATGTTGATTCTACACTGTCTATTTCTTGCAATATTGCGTGCACACGCTCTTATATTTACATATATGTATGTATACATTGCTATTGCTAGGCATTTGTATATTTTAATTAATCTGCGTATTCTGGCATATTGAGTTGTGTTCTTAGACCCGAATTTGTAACCGGAGTGGTGATTTCTGTATCTTCGGGAGTGATTCGCAGCCCTGCTGTTGGTTTTGGTGGTGTAGCTGTATCCAAAACGAACCGTAGATCTTTCTTTTATTTTGCTATTTAATTTGAACCAGTGATTCAAGTGTCTTACTCCTATCATTTGGTATCAGAGCCGAAGCGATTCGTTTCGACTCTTGCTCCTACATTTACTTATCTTTTTCATCATCTACCTTACACAAAAATTGGTATCAAAATTTTCATTTCCAGAAACCAAAAGTACACACCCGTTTTCCTCACTTAGCACTAACTCATGGGTCCAACACAAATACCAAAATGGTCAGCAATCGAAGAATTAACGGATCAAGCCAAAGAATTTCGTGAGAACGAATTGGATGGAGAACCAGGGTATGATGAAGACGAAACCGAGCCCGATGTTGAAGAGTGTTTATTTGTGCCCCGAGCTCTTGGCGGAGCTGCCAATCAAGCGGAGAACCTTCAGCGTGACACCGGTTCGTGTACACTCAATGAAAAGCAAGAAACCGCTCCTAAGGGTGATGTTTCAAATTTTTGTTTTGAAAGGAAGGATGCCTTAGACTTCGCTGAACAAAAAATGGTCTCGACGGTGCCAGCTAGCCAACTAATTAAATGGATTATTTCGTAGCGGTCATACACGCCCGAAATCAACATACCGATGGATCAAATGAGAGCTTCCATACCGGGATGGCCACCAAGCACATGGGTTGAAAGGGATCCGAGTAGCCACGCGATATTGTACGCGGCTAAGTTGCTATGGGTTATCGGATACCGACCGAAAATACCTCCCGAACCACCCCCTATGATTCTTTTCCAAGTTCGAGGATAAACTTTTTCGAAGACGGAGAGAATGATAGCCAACCCTATCGGGCCACAATCGGGCATACGTGGGTCGACCAAAGTGAGCAAAACCTGGGTCATTTTATTCAAATGGATTCTGCGAGACTTTGGATCGCATGCTCATGCAAAACTCACATTCTATAACTCACATTTATGTTATTTTCTACTATTTTTATTTTCTTTATTTTTCATTTTCAAGTTAGTTATCCCACTTCCCTAATATGTTCCCGAGTCATTTAACAGGGGGAGGTGAGGTGAGGGGAGGGGAGGGGAGGGAAAGGAAAATTTTCTCTCCTAATCTCTCCAATTTGGGAAGATGAATATATGGTCATATTTTCTTCCCTTTTCCCTACCCTCCCCCTGTTAAATGAAACTCGGGAACATGATTTTTCATATTTTCATCTCTTTTCCCTCCCCTCCCCCTGTTAAATGAGACTCGGGAACAGAAATGTAGCCACGTAGGTTGTTTTTAGTTTCCACATTTCCTATATGTATTGTGCATGAGCAAATGAAAAAGGACAGTGTGTTTTAATTAAAAAAAATTCTTTTTGTTTGATTTAGCTCAATGGATTTTGAGTTAAAATGATTGTGTCTATGCTAGCTCAATTGTGGCATATTGAGTGTTCTTAGACCCGAATTTATAGAATTTATAACCGGAGTGGTGACCAACTTTTAATCCTTTCATAGTTTATAACTTCCAGTTTTACCCAAGTTTGATCAAGTAGGGTAACTTTAACTATGACAAGTCGTTCTTAAAGTTATTTGTTTACCATTTTGGGTGTACTTTACATCCCATCCCTCATCCTCAACCATACGATTTACCAAAAAAATCTTATTCATTCATTAACATGATAATAATTGGACCAAACTGCTATTTTTGGAAAAGCAGTTGAGTTTTTTTGATTAAATTCATAATAATTGGTTCGAGTAGTCAACTTCACTTCGGTTTGCACTGTTAGCTATTTTTGAACCAAACTGACATGAAAACTCATCATTTTAGATTACAAAAGTAATAATAATGCAGCGTAACTTAGTTTAAACTCTTAGCTTGTTAAGAAAAACAAGTTAGTGGAAGGTTTTGGCTTGTTAAGAAAAACTTTGGTATTTCCGAGTTGAGTTGGACGTTTTAGCTTGTTAAGAAACACAAGTTGGGTTGAACATTCTAGCTTGTAAGGAAAAACAATCCAAGGCGGATTGGTTTGATTAGTTAAGTTTTGAGCTTATGGTTGTGCTTTTGTTGGCTTGGCGCAGTTCGGTTTGTTTACATCCTTTTAAAACTCTTTAAATCCCCATGACTGGTTTTGAAGTACCTTAACCGAAAATTTAGATTTTAGTTATGACCCAACTGAACTGAATCTTCTCATGCACACCGTTAGAATTACTAACAAGTGTTGTGTTTTCCGTTGCATCGCGAATTTGGTTTTGGTTATGGCTCAAAACCGAACCTTCCCGTACATAGCCCTAAACTCACCAACCTAAGTGATATGTTTCCCGCCGCATCGCGCGGGTAAACGACTAGTATATATATGTGTGTGTACTAATACGAAAGCTACGAAGATTCGTACTACTATCCATCTACGCCTTCTATTCGCGACGACTAACATGACTTCGTAAATATAGTTATGTTTATTATATATATATATATATATGTGTGTGTGTGTGTGTGTGTGTATCCTAATCACTCGAAAACTAAGTCGTTTCCGAAACACAGTAATTATCCCGATTATAAATGAAATCAAATAACCATAGATTGGTTATTCCGAGAAAAGATAATAACAACACTTTCATAGAATCGTATGGTTGACGATTCGGTAGAGCTCGGACAAGTAGTTTAGCTACGTCGTTTTATTTAGAAACCTATAATTATTCCTTGGTAGGAATATCGTAGATTGCATGCTAGCAAGTTCACGTTCTTGGAACGACATCACGGAATTACATTAAGCTAGCTTTGCACTGGATATCGAGGTGTGTTCACAACCCCCACTTTTTACATTTTACATTTTTATAAATGTTTTCAGGGGTGGAAAGACATGCAAGTTTTTTCTAAAGCAAACAACATTTCGATGAACGGACACACATATTCATAAACCATGTGGCAAATGAATTTCAACGAACTCAAATGGTTTACGAAAGGTTTATGCTAAACATATCGGTTTTACAAAACAAACGCGTATTCTCGAAACGTGCATGATTTTCATGACCAGTGACGGGATTGTCCTAGTTACAACAACGGGAATGGGTTGGTCTACATATGAACAACGAGACAACCCAATGGTTTTATGTCCCCCTTTTTCTTTTGAAATACATGTTAAATGTGGTATGGTTTAGTTATGGAATGAATTCTCGGATCACGTGCGAATAGGCACAAACTTAGGCACCATTAATCCTTTTAAGGACCAAGGAACAAAAGGGGTAGATCTATCAGGTACGGGCGAGCCCCACTCACGGGTCCTTGTGAGACCACTTAGAGTGCTTTTGTGTCCCATTCGAGGTTAATCGGCACATAAAATCGTCTACCGGGTTGAGTGCTTCCTATGTCGGCACACATATTAATGTCCTAGCTACACATTAATGATCATTAGGTTCATAGACACTTACATACCAGCTTTCAATACTCGAACTTTCAAATGTTTTTAAGATTCATCTAATGCAAACTCACAACACGAGAATTCACAAAATTTAGTGACATTTTCAAGTTACTTACAAGTAAGGGGACATGTCGGTCCTGCTTACAAAGACTCTTTTGGGATAGGCCCACTTATGCTCGTGCGAGGCACGAAGACTCAGGGACTGGATTGTCCTACATACAAAGTTTTATAAACACAAAGGTTTCATATGATATGCTAAGAAAAATGGTTTTATTACGTTTTCTCAACAGCTTTTAAATCGGTTATCAAAAAGATTTATCTCAAATCTTTTTAAAACTATGAACTCGCCAACTTTATGTTGATTTTTAGCATGTTCTTTCTCTGGTTGCATTTTCAAACTATGGAACGGTTGGAATAGGAGAACCCATGGGGATTCGAGTACTTAGCAGGCTTTCACTTTCTAGAAGTCTTAGTTCAAATACTTCCGCTGTGTAATGAAGATACCATTCGGATCACACCAACTCTGATTTTATAAGGGTGTGACATCTACATCAATGTCTATCGGCGTTGATGCAAAGTAAAGGTCAAAAGTTCACGGCTAGCTCCTCGCACGGTATGAGGTTTGTCAAACCTAATAGCGCTATCAACTAATACCACGTCTGCCATATCCCGACAACCAATCAGTATAAAGGTAGGGACTTTCAAGATAGATGTTCCGTTTAGTTCACTATAGACATGAAATTAAACTGAAGTATTTAAGTTGTAGTGTTCCATCCAGGAATATATGTGTAGTCCTAAACCAGGGATAATGTAGTCCCGAACCAGGGATGCATATTTTTAGTAAAGTCGTGAAATCACCTTAGATTTGCTCGGCTAGAATTTTAGTGACTAGAGTTAGGTGTGGTCAACCACGTCCTGACATGGTTACCGTTCTATCGTTACTTAATATTCACATAAGTCACTTGAATTCTACGCGTATACTACCACATAAAATGCATGCATGTTGACACTTAGTTATACGTTCGTGGGGTTATGTGCATGTGTACATCTCACATGTAATATGTTTAAGGATATTCGTTTAGATGACGAATAACAATTAGCACCTCGTACTAACAAGAAATAGCACTTATACATATAATTATCAAGTTTTAGCAGTTTCAACTCAACATCCGTATTTGAGCTGTTTTATGATTTTTGTTTAAAATAGTAAATGGACTAGAAAAATTACAAATAATTTAGGTATAAGTGTAAGGGATGTCTGGAGAATTAAATAGTTGACCTACAAAAGAACAGATGATATTCAAAAGCCAAAACATGACAATGAGATTAAGAAGTAAACAGTTGATGAAGCATTTCTCATCCCAAAGAGAGTAAATCTTGAACACCTAAATCAGAGCATCTGTTGAAGACAAGCAAACATCTGTTGAAAGCCTTGGAACCGATGTTCATGAATAAACAAGGTATGTTCAAGCCTAAAGTTTGTTGAAACAAAGGTCTGATAAAGAAGACCAAACATCTGTCTGGCCAAACAAATATTTGGATCAAAGCAACCGATGATAGCCTAATCAGATGTTTCTCAATGTAATAGTACTTGCTTTATATAAGTGTTTAGCATAGTTAGAACAGTTGTTTGATTTGTATAGAATATTTTTTGTTAGGAATGTTAGATGTCACCATCAGGGTGATGTCAGCCAATCACAAACAGAGCTTTCTTACTTAGTATAAATAGATCTCACCTGTTAGAGATCCATTTCATCACTTTACACATTCTCTTTTGTACTAATAGTTTTGTGAGTGATCAGGTTGAGGGGAAGATTGTAGAATCATTCTGTAAAACATTTGAATCTTATAATTAATGGAAAACAGTTGTTGATAATATCTTCCTACTTGTGAATTTTATTAGTTATTACAATCACTTTTGCTTGTTTTATCTGAATCAATTTACAAGTATCAAACTCATATCCAAACATCATACCCAACGCATGATTACATAATATGTTCTCAACTATCGCACTTTCCAAAAGAGCCATAATAAAATAACCCCCAAAAAATGTGTCTATTGCTAACTTTAAGGGGCTCGAAACCTACATCATTTTGATGGAGATAAACACCTAATGCTACTATGCCAAGAGGCCATCGACGATCTTTTATATTATAAAGTTGTACAAATTAATTTAGTGATAAATATCAATTTTAAAATTTCCAACTAATATATTAACTATTATGAAATACAAAAGAAAATGGAAAGATAAGTGGACAAGACTCCGCCGGATACATTTTTTTTTTTTTGTAATGGCCCATTAATTTCATTATCCATGGAAACTTAGGGTTGTTTGTTCAAGGCCGGTTTTGGGTCAAATCATAAGTTACGGTTTTATCGTTGAAAACCGAAACTAATCTGCTGAAAATCAAATCTGAACCAACCCAAATTAAACCAAACCAAACCGCTACTAACAGTTTGGTTCCTGTTTAATTTCATGGTTTCGGCTTATTGGCCTTTTATAGAAGTTGTCAACATTTAAATCACTATTTGTTATCTTATTTTGTTGACCCATTCCGTGCGTTAAGGTTTTTGTTGTCGCTTCAGTGAACAGTGAACAGAGCTTAGCTTTAATATCCATGAATGTAAGTAAAACCACTAAAAATAAATCACCCCTTTGTGTGAAAATATTGGACCTCATGAAACTAGTTACATGGCCCAATTAAGTTAATCTCATAACATATATAGACTTGCAATTAAACAAGTAACTTAGCCTACTTTGAAATAAGCCACACAACCGTGTTTAATAGTCTTTGTTATACAGTCGGTTTTTGCTATAAACCGTAAATCAAACCGCTTACTACGGTTTGAAAATTTTGAAACTGGCCAATAGAAAAAAAAAACCGTAAAATCAATCCAATGACTGGTTTGAACGGTTTCACGATTTTAAGCCTAATTATGAACACCCCTAGTACTAGCTATGCATCGGTAAAACAAGTCATTTTGACCCGATATATTTTTTGGTCTAATTTTTTACGTTTTCTTATATACAGTAGTTATGATAAAATTGTTTAAAATGTACTTATTTTTAAATAATAATTTCATTTAGGAATAAACAATTTAGATATGTTACATAGAGTTGGCATAAAAGGTTAGACACAACACAATAAGACAAGTTGACTTGAGGTGGTAGATATGAACACAACACGATAACTAATTAAGCTTTTATTTTCAAACACAAACCTGTTTAGAAACAGGTTAACACGAATCGGTATGTTTCAATTTTTAGATTTCTATAGGGGTAAAAATATATAAAGAATACCAAAATATTAAAATAGAACTTGGTATTAAAATTTAAAACTGAAAATCCAAAGTGGCTCCCGACACTTTTGATATATTCATTCTATTCCTGTCACTTGGATTTTGAACATTACACAATACAAATCAAATATTGAACATAATAGAAAGTAGAAAGTAACATAACTTGACATCCAAATGCAAAGCTCCACACTCTATTCCTCTTTCGCAACTTCAGTGGTGGCAGCAACAACCTCAGCTGGTTTTTCATCTTCCACCACAGGTTTTTCAGCCTCCTCCGTCACTGTCGTTGGAGTTTCTTCGGCCACTGCCTCAGTGGTGGCCGGAGTTTCTTTGGCCACTACCTCTGTGGTGGCCGGAGTTTCTTCCTCGGCTTCCTTAGTTTCCTTCACTTCTTCTTGAGTCGTCTCCGCCTTAACTTCTTCTACCTCATTTTTAGGCTCCTCCACCTCTTTAGTCTCAGTTTCAACCGCGACCGGCTCTTCAACTGGTGGTGGAGCATCAACGGTTAGTGGCTCTTTTGTCGGCTCCTCCACCTCTGGCTCGGGTGCAGGTGGTGTAGCAACTACTGGCTCTACCTCTTTTGGTACTTCTTGGGTGCTTTCCACCTTCTCTGGCAAGGTGTTTGTAGCCGATTCAACCTAAAATATCCATAAAAGTTTAGCAACATTGTAAAGCATTTACATAATATAAAGTTGTTCTTTGTATAGAAAACCAACATGATCAACCATTAGGTTGTGACAGATTAAAAAAATATGTGTCAGGTGTCGTTTTGTATATGTTATATACGTTCATAAAGTGACCAGTAAAAAAAATATTTTTATTCGCCACTGTCAAGCTTCAAATTATATATACTCAAATGATATTAAGTTTAGAATGTTATAAATAATAATAGGAAGAGAAAATACATTATGTTTTTATGTATGGAAAACCATCATGATCAACCATTAAGAAGATCTATGTGTCAAATGACACAGATAAAAATAAATAAATTTCTTTGTGATATGTGTTATATACATATACGACACAATATACAGATCCACAATCAAGCGTCAAATTGTTTATAGTTAGCTGATGTAAGTATTGAATGCAATAATAAATAATAAATGGAAGAAACATAGAGCAACCAGTGAAGAAATTACCTCAACACTTGCCATTGGGATTCCTTGGAGGATATGAAAAGCAAGAGAAAAGAAAACAAAGAGTGTGGGGTGAGTAGAATAAGAGGGATATGAGGCCTATTTATAGTACTTTGTGGTGTTTAATGAAATATAAATAATTTAATAAATACTGAAATTTGGGTAGAAGTATGAATCATGATGCCAATTCTGCTCACATGAATCACCATTTTAAAATATTTGATAATGAATAATGATAACAAATCAAACAAGTTGAACTGAATTCTTTAGCTACATACGAAACTACAACTTGATCCAATGCACTAAACTGGTCCAAAGTATTTATCCGATTAAGTTATAGTGTAAATATCAAATACAAATAAGTCTTACAATACAAAATATCTTTAACGTGATTTTTTTTTTTGAAATTTATTTTCCCTACTACTTAAGGATGATGTTTAATTGCAAAATGTAAAAGAAATTCGTGTTTTACAGGAATAGAGTAATTATTATAGGTTAATTATAATACGAGTAGATATAACACGAGTAAAAAAAATCTACATGGTGAGTAGATATAACATGAGTAAAAAAAATCATAGATATGCATCTAATATTTGAGTAATGTCTGTATTTTCGAACAATGACCCCATAACATTTTCAGAAAAATGACGGAGTAATACCACATCAAAATCCTAACCTTCTGTAATAACACACATTTTTTCACCTCCACAAACCCTTGTTAAAAAGCGTAAGAAATATATGTAGTCATTATTTTTTAAATTCTTAGGATGACGTTTTGGATTCTTTTGGAATGGTATTATATAGAAAAACACTAAACATAACAATTTAAAACACTAAGTGGAGAGTTCAAATGAGAAAAAAAAATTTGTAAGAAGAAAAAAGAAAAAATTTCAACCAATAAGAATGTTTTATTTTTCTTCATTTAATATAAGTATTTAATGTTACTATAAGGGTACATTGGTAAATCTACATAGGTCATTAATTTGTAGTCTTCCTCTTTAATAGCTAACTACATTAAATTTTTTGTAACTTATCTTCAAAATATATATTTTTTTTCAAAAAAATAAAATAAAATAATTTAAAGTGTATGATAAATTACGAGTTGTGTAGGATAAATTACGAGTTGTGTATGATAAATTTCAACGTGTAAGATGAATTTCGAAATATATAAGATAACTTTTGATGTGTGTAGGCAAAAAAAAAGTTAGTGTGGAGGATACTAGTTTTTATGACCAATTAATTAGTAAAAAATGATAATAAATGAGATAAGTGAAAAAACAATTTAATGTTTTACACAATTACCCTTTGTTCTTTTTCTTCTCAATTAAATTTTCTTCTCAAATGAATCTTCCCCTAAAACACAATGAAATTTATTTTATACATGAAATATAAAACACGCGGATTAACTATCTTGGCATTGTGTTTTAAATTTCAAGTCTGCAATGTGTTTCATTATGTTCTAAATTGTTCCTTTTGATGTTTTTCTGTATAATATCATGTCAAAAGAATATAAAACATAATGTCTAAAATTTTAAACACAATGCATATATAGATCTCTAACACTTTTTAGAAGTTTTTGATTTTGTAGCCAACGCCTAATACACACACATCTATGTATGCATGCATGCAGTGGCGAAGCTTGAAATTTTTTACCAGGGGGGGGGGGGGGGTCGAAAACGTATATACCAAAAAATTTCTATAAAACCGGGGGGTCGAAAACGTATATACCTAAAAATTTCTATACGAAAACCACATATATAACACTACTGGCCGAAAAGTTCGAGGGGTCGGGCGCCCCTCCCGGCCCCTTCAAAGCATCGCCCCTGCATGCATGTATGTATAAATTAGAGAAATTAAGTTACATGTTTTCGAACGTTTTGAGGCAAAAATAAAAATTCAGTTTTTAGCATATATATATATATATATGATAAGGATCATGTGAGAAGTAGTAGGCTAATTGAGAAACTTGAGAAGTATTCTGAACAACACATTTTCCCTAAGCAAAAAAATGTAAAAGAAAATGTAAAAAAATGCAAAAAAAAAAAAAAAATTGAAAAAATCGGAGCTTTTTCTATTAGGTTTTTTTTAATGATTTATACATATGTGTATATTGTTAATCTTTTAACTATAAATATGTGTATATTGTCATTATACATATACGTATATACAGTTTAAAATTGAAAATAAGTGTTATAAATCTTTGATTGAGGTAAATGATTTAGTTTTAACTTTAGGATTTAGCATTAGTATTTATGGTTTACCATTAGCGTTTAGCTTTAACGTTTAGCATTAGTATTTAGGGTTTAGCATTAGTGTTTAGGGTTTAGCATTAGGGTTTTCCATTATGGTTTAGCTTTAAGGTTTAGCTTTAGCTTTAGGGTTTAACATTAGGGTTTAGCTTTAGGGTTTAGCATTAGCGTTTAGCTTTAGGGTTTTGCATTAGGGTTTAGCTTTAGGGTTTAACTTTAGGGTTTAGGGTTTAGGGTTTATAACACTTATTTTCAATTTTAAACATGTATATATACATATATGTATAATTGACAATATACACATGTATAGTTAAAAGATTAACAATATACACATGTGTATAAATCCCTAAAAAATACTTAAAAGAAAATTCTCAGATTTTTCAAAAAAAAAATGAATTTTTTTATCTTTTTTTTGCATTTTTTGCTTAGGTGAATTTTGTGTTCCAGATTGCTTCTCAAGTTTCTCAAATAGGGTGGACTTCTCTTAGAATCCTTACCCTATTTATATATATATATATATATATATATATATATATATATATAGGGTTGGGTTAGACAAAAAACCCTATCTTTCTTAGAAAACTCTGGAAACTCAAAGCTCCCGACATTTTTTTTTTGAAAAAAATAACACATGTAATATACATGTTTTTAAGACTTTTGGGCCAAAAAAATCAAAAAAGCGCCGAGTACTTTTTTTTAAAAAAAATAAACAAGTTCCAAAAACTTCGTTGACTAACATGTGTTAGACAAAAAATGCTGAAAGTTGCTGAAATTTGTTTTTTTTTTTTTAAAAAAAACCCTTCGGCGCTTTTTTGATTTTTTTGGCCCAAAACTCTTAAAAACATGTATATTACATGTGTTATTTTTTTCAAAAAAAAAAATGTCGGGAGCTTTGAGTTTCCCGGGTTTTCTACCTAAGGAGGGTTTTCTACCTAGCCTTATCATATATATATATATATATATATATATATATATATATATATATAAACATCGAATTTTCAAAAAAAAAATAAAAAAAACCACTTGGCGCTTTTAGGTTTTTTTGCTCAAAAAGTTCAAAAACATGTAACTTACATTCCTATTTTTTTTTTAGAAAAAAAAAGTTTGTTACATAAGGTTTTCTTGAGTTTTCATAACTCAAATGGGTTTTCTCTTTATAATTCCCCTATATATATATATATATATATATATATATATATATAGGGGATGATTCAAATGAAAACCACTTTTAACGCGAAAACTCGAAAACTAACTAAAAAAAGCCTAAAAAACACACAATTTTTTTTTTTCAAATTTTTTTTATTAAATTCGCTGGTTTTTATATATGAAAAAAAAATTTCAAAAAAAAAAAAAAAAAAAAATTTTTTTTTTTTTTGTTGTACTGCACATGTGTAGTACACTAATACGGAAAACCTAAACCACTTAACCCACCCCCCACCGACACCCCCCAAAAACCTAAACCCCCCCACCCCCACCCCCCAAAAACCTAAATTCACCCTCCCACCAAAGGCCTAACCCCCCACCCCCCAAAAACCTAAACCCCCCCACCCCCCACCCTCCCGAAAACCTAAAACTAAACCCTAAACATAAACCCGAAAAAAACCTAAACCCCCCACCCCACCACCCAAAAACCTAAACCCCCCCTCCCCCCCACACCCAAAAACCTAATCCTAATCCTAAACCTCCAAAAAAACTAACCCTAAAAGCTAAACTAGACTCAAAAAGCTAATTTTAAGCATGTAATGCAATTGTAGTACATGTTATATTGCACATGTGCACTACTATAATAATAGTATTGAAAACAAGACGACACCATAAATCTTTTTTTATGTCATAAAAATATGCTCGAATATACTTGAATGAAAGATACAAAAATTTGTGATCTTATGGTGCCATTTTTGTTTTAAAATGATAACGTATGGAGAAATGGGAAATGTTTGAAAAGTTATATATTTTTTTTTCCAATTTTACTCCTCCTTCATTAAAAGTCTCCCCCCTCCTTTTTAGTGGTTTTTAATTAGTTTTCAAGTTTTCACCATAACTAGTGGTTTTCATTTGAACCTTCCCCTATATATATATATATATATATATATAATATGTGTGAGGGAGATTTTTGAATTGAGGCCACCAAGGAAGTCCCTTGCAAGCCTAGAATTGCGAACATGAAGAAACCTGACGAAGCCTACATCGGTGAAGTCCTTGGGATTTTTTGTCCGACCGCTCCACCTAGACTTTGGACGAGACCGGTGTAGATGCTCTAAGCCTAAAGGTAAATTCGAAGTTGGTTGACTTTTAAAATGAACAAGGACACTATGTATTTGAATAACCTTATGTGTATTATTTTTTATCCGAATGCGTACACATTATTACGGAAATTACGGGTCATTTTTGGCTAATTTCATGACCCAAGCAAAGATGTCCGAGTAAATAAATTTCCCGGAACCAAAAAGTAAGACATAGCAAGATATTTTAAACTTGTTAGAAACTTACAATTAGTAAAATTTTAGAACTGTATGAAGTGTGACTAAGTGTATGCTATTTCAAGTCATTTTGCATGTTGGCTTGAGATCGGGTTTAAGGGAACCGGCACCCTCCAACGGTAATTTTAGGCACATAAGACCATGATTGGTAATTAGGTAGTAAGAGGTACATGACGAGTATGGCACACGAACCTATAGTGGAGACTGTGCTTGTCAACACCATCTCATATCCTACCCATTGCCATCCAAAACTTATTATGTGTTTTTTTAAACGTACGTTTTCTTTTCATAAAAAAATAAATTAATCTTGTTAGATCATAATAACTGGTACATTTATACAATGATATGTATTGATTTTCTCATAATACTATGTAGATGTATGTAGGTTGTAAAGCGTAGACGTTGGATGGGGTAGTTCACATGGTAAAAGGGGTAGTGAATCATGGGCTTGATTTCATCTTTATTTGAGTGGAATCCATGTTGTACGAATCGGGACAATCATGTTTTCATGTTCATGCTTTTTTCTTTTCGTTTTCGTACTTTTAAATTAAGTATAACTTTTTTAAATCGTCGGATATATATTATTTTAGGAATGGGATCAAATACAAACATTTATGTTTGTAAGAACTGTAAGAACCAACACATACCAACACATAATTGACAAACGTCCCTTAATAAAAAGTTAGTTTAGGGGTAATTTAAACTTTTTGTCCTTATTTGTAAGAACTGTAAGAATCAACACATACCAACACATAATTGACAAGCGTCTCTCAATAATAAGTTAGTTTAGGGGTAATTTAGACCTTTTGACCTTATTTATTTATAACTAATTCAAAATAATTATTAAAATATCCCTAAATCCATGCAAGTTTAACTAAATCATGATTTCATGTTCATGCTTTTTCCTATTACGTTTTCGTACTTTTAAATTAAGTATACTTTTTTTTTAAAGGCTTATTGGCCTGTAATAATCCCACCTACACCTTTTTGGCCAATAATAATCCCACCTCAGAATATTCCCCACACCAGTCCCATTTTTCAGATTTTTGGCCCACACTGGTCCCCAGTTAAAAATCCCTAACTCAGTTAGTAAAATGGCTGATGTGGCAGATGATGTGTTAAAAACTGATTACCTGTAATAATCCCACCTACACCTTTTTGGCCAATAATAATCCCACCTACACCTTTTTGGCCAATAATAATCCCACATCAGCCATTTTACTAACTGAGTTAGAGATTTTTAACTGGGGACCAGTGTGGGCCAAAAATCTGAAAAATGGGACTGGTGTGGGGAATATTCTGAGGTGGGATTATTATTGGCCAAAAAGGTGTAGGTGGGATTATTACAGGCCAATTTGCCTTTTTTAAATCGTCGGATAATATAATATATTATTTTAGGAATGAGATCAAATACAAACACTTATGTTTGTAAGAACTATAAGAAGAAAGACATAATTAACAAGAGTCCCTCAATAAAAAGTTAGTTTAGGGTAATTTAGACCTTTTGACCCTATTTATTTATAACAAATTTAAAAGAATTATTAAAATATCCCTAAATTCATACAAATTTAATTCAAATTAAAGTTTGATTTTTTTAACATATCCATGATCTAGTAACTCTCCATGATTGAACCAACTTGCAGGAACCACCATAAAAAAATACAATCAGCACTACACTATATAATTAGCATAAGATCTCAATGTGATGTGTTGGTTTTATTTACTTTTAGTTTTTTTTTGCTGATTATATCTACTTTTGATATTTGTTTGTATTTTATTGTAATTAACACATAATCAGCATACACCCGTGTACTATGTCAGCACATGAACAACCAACTCATTTATCCCACATCTATGGTAATTAACACTTTAACAACACAAAACCATGGTACATAATTAGCACAATTCTAACTACATAACTTGTGACAACTGTCAAAAATTCAGGTATCCGTACAATTAATTAACCATGATTAGTGCTTAATGACTGTGCTGAATTGCAATTAACTGCTTTCTGATTACTGACATATACATACATGTGCATCATACATTGTTTAATGTCATACCAATACTGCATGAAAGCTTTATTGCCTCAAATGATGCATTAAGTAAAGTTAGCACAGTTATCTGATAAATCAGGAAAGTGCTGACAAAACTCACCACATAGACAGACAGTGCATTGAGACACAGAATGGGCCAGAAACTAAGTACTACACTAGTATAATGTGTAGGAAAGTGAGGATCACAAAACTGCCTTTCTAAGACCGTGGGGTATGGTGGGGCTTTGGTTGGGGGGCATGAGTTGACACGTGGAGTTCGAGCCCCCCACCGCCTAGTGACGTGTCCGTGGGATATGGCGGGGCGTGTATGCACCGCGTGGGTTGGTAGGTTATTAAAAAAATACAAAAAATTTAAAAATTCACACAACATTTAAAAAAAAACCTAAAATTCACACACCCGCTATGACATGGCGGTGGACAGCGAATAGGAGGCCGCCACATCGGATCTCTAGCCCACCCCACGCTCGGCTTCAAACCCAAGCCCCAAGGGCCACGCCCCAACCCAAGCCCTATACCCCACAGTCTAAGATATAGTTTAAGTACCGGAAAGTGCCTAAAACTCACCCAAAGTATTGAATTCAGCAAAATTCAGCATAAATCAGCATTTAATCACACTAATATTATGCACAAATATGGTAAAATGGTCCTGAATGTTTTCCTAAGTGTCGGGAATCAAAAGTGTCACAAAAGGGTACATAAAGCACACTAAACTGCATAGTTAAGCACCTTAACGAACCGATAACCAACCGAACAACCGGACACTACCCGAAACATCAAATTTACACTAGAAGCAATGTTTCAACATTACCAAGCTAGTTATGATCCCCGAACATCATAACACCTCCTAAAATATCTAGTAACTAACCTAACTAACTAGATACTTAGGTGGTGTTTGTTTTTTCTGCAGGAAAAGGTCTGCAGTCTGCGGACCACATCTGCAGAGAAGAGGTGGACCAAATATCTGCAGTCTGCAAGAAAAAGAGGTTTTGTTTTTTTTTTACATAAAAACCTCTTCACACCATTGAAAACCACAGACCTTATCCTCTCTCTTCTCTCTCTCTGCCATCTACCACCACCACCACCATCCGCCACCACCACGTCGGCCACCACCACCGCCGATCTCTCTCTCTTCTTTCCCTCTCTCTCTCCTACCGCCCCCTCTCTCTCTGTCTCTCTGGTCTCTCTCTCTTCGTTCCACCACCGCCGCCCCCTCTCTCTCTACGATCTCTCTCTCTCTTCGTTCCACCACCGCCATCAAAACCCACCGCCACCGCCGATTTAGGGTTTTGATTTAGGGTTTTGTTTGCGATCGATGTTGATGATGATGAGGGTTTTCGATTTGGGGGTTTTGTTTGTTATGTTGATGATGATGTCGGAGGTGGTGGCGGAGTGGAGGTGGAGGTGGAGCAGATTTGGGGGTTTTGTTTGTGATGTCGATTTGGGGCTGGAGCGGAGGTGGAGATGGTGTCGGAGTGGAGATGGTGTCGGAGGTGGAGATGGTGTTGGAGGTGGAGATGGTGTCGGAGTGGAGATGGTGGTGGCAGAGGAGGTCGGAGGTGGAGATGGTGGTGGCAGAGGAGGTGGTGGTGGCAGAGGGAGAAGAGGAGGAGAGGATGGAAGTGGATGGAACATGTCTGTGTGGTGAAGAGGTCTCGCAGACCTTTTTTAATGAAAGGTCTGCGAGAAAACAAATAATCTGCAGCATCCAAACGTCTGCCCGCGTCTGCGCGGCGCAGACATAAGTGGCCAGAAGTACTTCTGGCCAAAAAACAAACAGCCCCTTACAATTTACCTTTAATCTAACTAATCTAGTTTAAACCTACTCTACCCCCCCCCCCCCACCTAGTAATTGGCCCATACAAGGGCCCCACAAGGAGATTTGTTTTCATTTTTAAATGGATCATGTTGATACTTTTTGTGACATAAAAACCAAGAGTTAGAATGAGAAAATGGTTATAAGTATGACATGAGAGTTCTAACATCATTCTTACACACACTTGAAACACACCTTCCTCGTTCCCCCTTGTTGCTCTCGGCAGAAACTCACCACACACACACACTCACCTTCATTCAATCTTCCTCATACAAATCAAGCATATACAAAGGTGTTAGAGATCATACAAGGAAGCTAGGAGCTTACGGAAGTGCAAGAACCTCTCTTGTTTGCTTTTATCCACTTGTTTTCTACACTTGATCATCCCTAGCCTTGTGCTAGTGGTAAGAGTCTTGATCTTGCTAGTTTACTTCTATTTTAAGTGGTTAAAAGGAGAAACATAACCATAATCTTGAAGAACACTAATGATCACAATATGTAAACTTGAACATAAGCATGGTTAATGAAGAAACTAAGTGGTTATCATGTTGTTTTGCTTGTTGATTGTTACTTGTTCATGTATATGATATAGATCATCATGTGATCTTGCTAGATCATGATTAAAAACATAATCTACCAAGATGAGAAAGTAGAAATATTGTAGGATGATAGATCATCCACACAAGGATCATGAACTTGAAAGAACATAATGTTTTCTTGGAAAATATTGATCAAAGTAAGTTGTTAACCATGTAGATCTAAAGATTTCATGGGTGATTTCTAAAGAAACCAAGTTAAAAATAAAAGTTTCATTTAATCTTGGTTCTTACATAAACAAATCTTATTTTTAGTGGTTAAACAAGTGTAGAAACACTTGTGTAACAAGAAGAATGCATAAAGAAATATTTTTAGAAAACATGATTTGAAGTTGTAAACATCTATATTCTTTAAAAATGAAGTTTTTAAAGAACTAATCACACTTTAAAGGATAACAAGGCTTACTAATGGCACTAGTAAGATCCTACAAATTTTTACAAATATTCAAGTTCATGAAGTAGTAGATTATGCAGGATTTTGGCAAAATTGGTAAGTAAAGGTTGATTATTATTGTTTGTGAATGGATTGTGATGATTTTTACAAAAGAAAATGATATGCTTTAAAGCATGGAAACCTCCATTTTTAAGGGAAACTATGGCAAAATTTTCTAAAAATCTAAACACTTAGAAAAATATTTCTAAACAAGTATTTACAAGTGTATTTTCAACAATAAATTGTTACATAAACTTTGCCATAATTTTTGCTACAAAAATTATAGTTATTGGAGGTTGGTTTTTATAAATAAAAGTGACTAAATATGTATTTAGGAAATATATATTTAGAAGACACCATGTGTGTGATTATTTGCATATTTTGTGCATTAGTTATATTATTTTAGGACATGGAATAATATAACACATCAAAATACCAAGAATTTCAATCCAAAATATTACCAAGATTCCAAAGAATAAATATACACATTTACACAAAATATTGGTGAAACCGAACTAGGGAATAAGACTTACGAAAATATTCCAAAATTTAATTCACAAGTATATTTTGGTAAATAATATTTTGGACACCAAGGAAATGAAAATATGATTGTTACAATTGCTACAAGAATATGTCATATTTTTTACAAAGGAAAAATATATTATTTTTGGCAAGAATAAATATATATTATCTTGAAAATTTTAGAAGATACATTATTTTTAAGAAATATATATTTTCTCACACAAACACGAAATACAATATTTTGAGGTGAAAGGTATATTTTCTCAAATAAATATGAAATATATCATTTTTGGAGAAAAATGAGTTTATATATATATTTTTCAAGTTAGACATGAAAATATATTATTTTTGAAACCTATGAGAAAATACAAATATGTTTGCCAAAAGAAAAATTATAAATAATTTTTCTAAGTAATATTTATTACAATATATATTTTGGAAATATATATTGGTGGGCTTTTATTAAAGATAATATTCCGGAAAAATTAATACGAAATTAAGTACAAGAATACTTAATGAATACAATAAAAATATGTATTCTCATACGTATAAATACACACCGGAATACGACCCTAATACATGGCAAAATATACAAGTATAAGGATACAAATACAAATACAAATACACCCATCCTTGGGAAGGATATACATGTATAAATACTTGAGAAGTATTAAGTTAATATATATCGTTTTAACAATTATTCCAAAAATTTAATAAATATAATTTAAGTTAAAATATTAACTATTTTAACAAATAATTATATAACTTGGGATAATATCGAAGATACGAAGAATCGTAACTCAAAGACATTAATACTAAGTCAAGGCACGACCCGCTCGTCTAATAGATCATCGTACGTTGTAGGTAGTCGTGTTTGTCGGAAGAAGCTTGAGTTACGGTGATTGAAGACGCAAGACTGTGAGTTCATGTTCCCCCTTTCTCTTTAAACTGTTTT
Organism: Helianthus tuberosus; assembly: GCA_030545235.1. Lineage (NCBI taxonomy): Eukaryota > Viridiplantae > Streptophyta > Magnoliopsida > Asterales > Asteraceae > Helianthus > Helianthus tuberosus. Next base: position 124,433,335 of record CM060351.1, on the reverse strand, counting down.
CTTTTATAACTTCGGGGGTGAAATACATGTTACAACTATTTACAAACATTTTGATTTCGGTATGGTTAGCTAAGGAAGGGTACTACTTGATCATGTGAGTGGTGGGTATAACACTTAAGGCCATTAATCCTCGTTGTAGGACCGAGGGACATGAGTGATAGATCTATTTGGGTGTAGCGAGCCCATGCCCGTGCGGACCAGGGTGGCCCATGTGGTGACTATGTCTTATTCCCGGAGACAAATTTGCTAGGTTTGAGTTTTCCTGCATCACTTCACACATATCAATGGCCTTGCAAACCATTGGTGATCTGTTTTCCTTGTTGCTTTCATACCGGGAGTTTACAAACATACTTTCAATGATATCAAAGTTTTATTCATACATACAAACAAACACATGAACTCGCTCAACTTTTGTTGATGTTCTCAAACTACACGTATTTCAGGGAATTAGTTGTGGATCTGGCGGGCGTTCAGAAGTTCCAAGTGTGGTTTAAGAATAAAAGATGTCATCCATGGTCTTCGGGTTTGGTCAGTGTGTCTTATTCCTGGACGAGACACTTCTTCCAAATCCTGGTTTTATTTAATGTCATCTGTCGAGTCTTTGTGAACTCTTAAACAAGTTGCATGGTTTGTACTCGAATTTGAATTTCTAAGTTTTGAGACAATGTTGTTATTATGTTTTTAAATTTAATTAATGGAATGATATTAAGAAAGTCACACCATAATCACACTTCCGTAAAAGTCAGGGTGTGACAGCTTGGTATCAGAGCTTCGATTGTAGCAAACTAGGATTCCTTCTCGAGTCTAGACTACAATCATTAGGGCTCTCACGAAAATGTTTTCACAACATGTTTTCATTGCATACGCGAAACGCCAGATCCAGGAAAACAAACATTTTTTACAAACAAAAAGACACGAAACACATTTCAAGGGTTATGTTCAGTCTGAGAGACTGGGTGGTTCAGTCTGAGAGACTGGGTGGTTCAGTCTGAGAGACTGGGAGGTTCAGTCTGAGAGACTGGGAGGTTTAGTCTGGGAGACTAGGTGGTTCAGTCTGGGAGACTGGGTGGATTAGTCTGGGAGACTAGGAAGGATACGTGATTACATTGTCATTGATTGCATGTTTAATGATTAGTAGTTGATATATGTGCATATGTTGTGATTGTTTTGTTACAGACACTATGTCATCATCCGAGAGTGGACTGTCCGATACCGATGACCCTATGGCTGTAGTTTCTGACAATGAGATCGTCCCTGAGCCAGAGATCTTTACTTCTGATACCGAGAGTGACCTGGAGATGATGTTCGATGATGACGACGACTTTCAGCCCTTTGCGCTGCCCGATTTCGGAGATGATTTACCGATTGCTGATGGTATCCTGGACGAGGATCCGTTTGTTATTCCTATTCCTGTGCACGATCATCTTATCATCGGTCATCCCGATGGTGAGCATGTCGTGGCACCGATCCTCTGTCACACCCCGAAATTATCAGAGTTGGCGTGACTGGACTGGTATCTTCATTGCACAGCGGAAGCAAAATAAGCTAAGACTTCTAGAAAATGAACGCCACTAAGTACTCGATTCCTCATGGTTCTCCTATTCCAACCGTGCCATAATTTGAGAAGTAACCTGAGAAAGAAACATGTGAAAAAGTCAACATAAAGTTGAGCGAGTTCATAGTTTGTTTTTGAAATAAATCTTTTGAATAACCGGGTTGTGAAATAATATTGAGAAAACGAATTTAGAAGTCATTTTCTTGCCAAGTTATATGGGAACTTTGTATTTGTAACACATTATGTCTGTAAAACCATGTATTTGTAAACTCTCGTATTTGTAATGTTCATATAACCGTCAATGCCCACCCTGACTTTGACTCCATGCCCGCATAATCCCTATGCTTTGAATTTGTATAAAACCTTTGTAAACAATGTAAGTATGTATGTATGTAAATCCCGGTATGAAAGCAAACAAGGAAAAGATCACCAATGGTTTGCAAGGCCACTGATATGTGTGACGGTGTAGGAAGACTCAAACCTAGCAGACTTTGTACCGGGCTTCCGGCTGGAAGACATAGTCACCATATGGCCCATTCTGCGGACTCATGGATGGGGCTCGCTACACCCAAATAGATCTATCACTCATGTCCCTCGGTCCTACGACGAGGATTAATGGCCTTAAGTATCCGCCTACCCTATCACATGATCTATGGTTCTTTCCTAGGCTAATCATACCATGTATAAAAATGTCTGTATAATTGTAACATGTATTTTACCCCAGCCTCTAAGGCTGAACCTCCCCAGCCTCTAAGGCTAACTCCCCAGTCTCTCTATATTATTACCAGACGATCCACCCCTAGTCATGAAAATCATTCACCTTTCGATAATACCCATTTGTTTTGTAAAAACCGGTATATTTAGTATGATCCATTCGTAAACCATTTGAGTTCCTCGAAATCCATTCGTAATATGATTTAGAAATATGACTTTTCGTTCGTTCAAAAGCTTTGTATGTTCTTGCAAAACGTGCTTGTCTAAAATATGCAGTCTTTGTTCATCGAGAACTTTGTGTGTTTTCTGCAAAACGTGCATGTCTTTCCACCCCGAAAACATTTATAAAAATGTAAAACCGTAAAAAGATGGGGTTATGAACTCACCTGAATATTCCTGTGCAAAGCTAGCTAAATACGACTTCGCGATGTCGTTTCCAAGACGAGACTCGCTAGCGTGCATTCTACAATATTCCTAACACGGAATATCTTATAAGTTTCTAAACAAAAAGCGGTAACCAAACTACGTGTCATTGAGCTCTACCGAATCGTTGATCGAACGATTCGACGGAAAGTTGTTAACTTAAAAGAAGCGAACAAATTATACTTGTTTAGTTCGTTTATTCGTCGGTAATAATTAATAAGTCTTGAAAAGACTTAGCTTCTCGAGAGGTTTAAAATATATGAACATTTTTATAAAAAAAATATAAATATGTTGGTATAGTCGCGTCAGTCGTCCCGAGAAGTCGCACGTATATAAAAAGAATGTTTATAGGAAAATAGCATATAACAAACTCGTACGTTGAAATGTATGTTACGTAATGTGCCGTTTAGGCGTTTTGTAATAAATATAAAAGTTATATTTATTTTATAAAAAATTTATTGAGTCGTTGCATGTTTCAAATAAATATATATACTATATTTATTCTTGTAAATGAGTACGAGTTGCTTGAGGTTCGAAATAAATACAAAACTATATTTATTTTTATAAAAGAACTCGTATTGTTTGGTATGTGAAATAAATATACGAACTATATTTATTTTATAAAACGAAGGCATGTTCGGCGTTTGAATCAATATAAATAATTATATAAATTTTATAAAAGATTTGTTGAATTTCCGAAGTTTAAAATAAATATAAATACTACATTTATTTGTTGTCGAAATAATTTCCGTTTCGTTGTTTTTGTGAGTTGTAAGTTGTTGTCGCACATCATTACATAGTTGTATTCGTTTCTATAAAATAATTACTTAAATCCGATGTTGTGTTTCATAATGAAAACGCTTTATTTTACGGATTTTATCGAAAAACGGGCAGAGTTTCATCTGTTTTTGGACGCCCCCGACAACACAAGTTGTCATTATTTTTCGTAAATCAATCAATTTTCAACAATACTTTTGTATAATCACTAAGCATAGACAAGATAATAAATAACTCAAGTAAAATTTGTAACTATCAGTTTCGATTTGTTCGGTTTTGAGAGCTCGTTTTCACGGTAATATTAAAATAAGAATAACATAATTAATCTTGATTCGCTAAACCGTTACCATTCTTCAGGTCGAGGCGTCGAAACACGAACTGAGTTGACCGGGTCAACTGAGTTGACTCGCTGAGTTGAGCGAGTCGACTCGGTTGACCGAACCCGAATCTGACCCGTGTAGAACCTGAACCAAACTAAGCTGCCTTTGACCGTCTTTGACCGAACCAAACTTAAAGTATCTTGAACCGAGACCCGAACCCGCTGACCAGTTGACTCCGTTGACCCGAACCCGTACCCAATCTGACCTGCTTGAATGAAAGCTGAATCCAGAAGACCCGAGATATAACCCGAAACAATATCAAACCCGAATCTGACCTCATACTAAATTCTGAGAACGACCCACAATCTAAAACACCACCAAAACTGACCTGAACATCATCATCATCTCCATCATCGTCGGAAGTCGGTCGGAACGAATCAGAGACCGCCGCTGCGAGCGGCGGCGCGGCCGCCGCGTTCTCCATCTCCGGCCATCGTACACTCTCTATCACCTCTCTCTCTCCTCGTGCTTCTCTCTCTCTCTCTCTCTGAGTAACACCGCCGCACATCACCACCACCCAACTATGGTGGTGGTGGTCCGATTAGATAGATCGAATCAATGGGGTGTTCGGTGTATGTGGGTGTGCGACAGGGAGGAGGAGGGTGGTGTTGTTATGTATAGGTAGTTGAGAACATGAGTTCTCTGTGTTTTGTTTGTGAGGAATCGAGAGAGAGAGAGGGTAAGGTTGAGAGTTATGTGTGTGATTTTGTCACGACCCCCGACCCACCCTGGACGGAATCGGGTGCCATGAACAGTCCAGCGGTACCGGTTTTTAAAAACATTGCAGCGGAAATTTCATCAGGACCGTGAGTTAGGAAAAATATCAGAGTTTAGAAAACACCGGATTTTTATTTAAAAGAGATGGGATAAACCCATATGTTATAAAGTGAATTTTGTTTACAATATTTCTTAATTTGATTTAAATAAAATAAGCCACTTCTTGAAGCCTTTTCAGTGTCGTATCCAGCTCTTATTCCACTTACCTGAAAAATGTTTGAAAAAGGTTTTGTCAGCGATAACACTGAGTGAATTCATTCCATTTTATAAATATATTGTTATACCTTACAATATTAAGGTTTTTATATTTATTCAATTCACTCAGTATTTGTCAAATAATGACAGTTCCAATGTGACAGTAATCATATCAATTTATTGACTCACTTTAGTCCACTAGTGAATTCATCAAATAATTCTATTTGACTATTATTCACTTTATCTGTCACTAGGCGATTCCTGTGACTATAATCATATCAATGTTGATTATTCTTTCAATTAATGATTCTGGTCATATCACTGTTGATCATTCTTTCAACTAGTGATTCTATAACACTGTTGATCATTCTCTCAACTAGTGTTTTTGGTCATGTCACTGTTGATTATTCTTTCAACTAGTAACTCAGATTATATTACTGTTGATCATTCTTTCAACTAGTAATTTCTATTCATAACACTGTTGATCATTCTCTCAACCAGTGTCTTCGGACATAATGGTGTCCCGTGACATTTCTTTGTCAAATATATTACTTTTGTCATAAAACCATTTAATCCAGACAATGACATATATCAATTTATGTCAAATTAATATAACTTATCAAATATGTTAATTAAATAATTGTAATATCATTATTTAATATTTTAACATGACTAAGACTAAAATATAATCTTAGTAAAATGCATAATTTCCACTGTTATTGTAATTATGATAATATTAACTAACTCTCTGGCAAATGATAATAATGAGAATCAAATAATATATATAATCTTTTATACCAGCAGTTAATATAAAAACTTAATCACTGTAAGTATAACTGGTAACCATTTAGGATTCTGTAAAATCTTTGTAAATATAATTGTTTCACAAAAAGGTGATAAAACTGTGAGAAAATATAATGGACTCACAAACTGTGAGAAAAGAAGAAATGAACTCACATTGCAGATTTCTACGGGCAAAGCTTAGTCTACAGATAATCCTTGATATATTGCAGATTTAATTTGAGCAGAGCTTAGCCTATTGATTAACCTTTTTAACCTAATGCACACGAACTAGGTAAGTAACTTAATATAGCATTTTACGATAACTCACGAGATCATATTCTCACAACGAATGACAAAGTGCAATACTTCATACATCGAATTAACGACGAACGACAAAGTATAATACTTTACCTATCGAATTAACGACAATCCGTCAAATTAATGACGAACGATAAAGTATAACCCTAATGTGGGCGGCACTTAAACATCCATTGGATATATGGATCGATCGGACAATGAATCGTAATAGCGATTAAGTTAATACCCTGTTCTGCAGCACCCCGCTATACTTAATTGAAGATTCGTGTGTGTTAATTGAAGTAAACAGACGATATATCGAAGAATTGGACGAATTATTTCGTCGTTTGAACACCAGAATTCAAGTGCCACAGCCTGCTATTTATACACGAAATCTGCCTAGCTTACGGACCGTAAGGCTGCCAATGTTGCGGTCCGTATGATAGCTTACGGTCCGTAAGGTTATCATTGTTACGGTCCGTATGGGACAGCAAATCACTATAGGGTAGCCACGCGTGGGAGTAGGCCTGCTGAGTCGACGATTTCATAAATTTCAACTTTCTGAACACGCAAAATTAGATAATCATCAACTAGGGAATGCCCCCCCCTGAGTTTTAGGGGCCCTGATCCTGATTCTGAAAATTATGAAATTTCTAGGGTTTGCGTAGAATTACTTGGGTGTCTCAATTAGGGTTTCCTATTGGTCAAATTAATTTAATAATTATGACTTTTGATGAGAGTTGTTACATTCTCCCCACCTTAATAAAAATCTCGTCCTCGAGATTTGCTGGAATAAGTAAGAATACTTTTTCTTCATCTCAGGTTCCAGCTTCCATGTGTTTTTGGGTTATGATATTTCTTTTAGACTTATGTCATATTCTAATCAATAAAAATAATATTAAGGTAGATGACACAGAATCGAATTTTGTGAATATGAGTTGTACAATTGGTAGGATTTCAAAGGTTCAACTGAATTAATTCAAGAAATTAATGTCAAACGAATGAGATGCAATGATATAATTTCCAATGTGACTAGGTTCAATCCAAAAGATATATGATCAAATAGATATTTAAAATGAATGTAAAGAATTTTTAGAATCGAATAAAAATTCTTTTGTCAAAAGAAAACTTACTTTGATTGGCAACTGAAGAAGACTCAGAATCAACAAGTTCAAAATGAAATAGAAGCACGAAAATATTTTGTCAACTATCGAATCATAACAAGAGAAAAATCAATGTGTTGATATTATTGAATTTGCAAGGATACACTGGAATACAATAGAGTTTAGTGTATCATTGTCTTAATACATAATTGCATCAAGACTACTTTCAAATGATGAGTCAAACGAAATACATACGTGATTTTGAAAGATTCGTATGCTTATGATTAGCTCAAGCTACAAGTTTATAACGACTCCACAAGGTGTCGTAAGGATTTGAAATAATTTAATAATTACGGTGACTGAACAATTTCACCGTATAATCAACTGAAAGCTTTAATGAAGAAATTTTGGATATTCAGTTCGAATAGGATTTTCAAATGAAAAGAACAAATGAATAGTATAGAATTTTCGATAAATGATGAAAGAAACGTTAAGAGGTACACCGGAATATGATATGTATTTGTGTACACTTATCTTAACACATAATTGTATTAAGACTGTTTAAGATGATGAACCAACAGAAATTAAAATTCGTTCATCAGGAGTGAAAATGAGATTATCTCAAGATTCAAATTAAAGAAAATGCCACCACAAGGTGTCATAGGAATTGAAAATAGTAGTGGTGAATGAAACAAATTTCACCATGCTTTAAATCAAATGAAGTAAATCCGAATGTTTCAAATAAATCTAGTAGGATTGAAATCGAAATACTTGAATAATGTTTTTAGATTAAAGATGATAAAACAATAAGGATTACGAAACGCTCGTTTTGCTGATATAAAAATCTTTAAGAGATACACTGAAATATGAAATGAAATTGTGTATCATTATCTTAGCACATGATTGTGTTAAGATTGATTTTATAGAATAAATCAACAAAACGGATTCAATAATAATGAATAATTAAACCCGTATGCAACGAGATTAGCACAAGCTTCAAATTTTGTGAAAACGTCACCACAAGGTGAACGTGACCAAATAAATGATTCAGTGAAAGTGAAAACCAAACAATTCTGTTATGGTTTTGAATAGATGAAATTCTTGACAGAATATATTTATTTATAGACTTTTATTTGTACTAGGGTCAAATAATAACTTAACTTAGATACTACATATCAGCGACTATGTCTGGAATCATTTCTGCTTTTTGCGTAGTAAGTACGAATGCTTGCGCGTTCTTCTTAGCTCCGTCTACAGTTCTGGCTTTGTTGTCAGGTGTTTTGGTTAATTTTGGGCAATATGGTTTAATGTGTCCTGTTTCTCCGCAATTGAAACAAACATTAGTTTTCCTTCTACACTCTTCCTCTATATGCCCGGTCATCTTGCAGAAGTCACAGTAGGATGTTTTCCTAAAACGGCATCTTCCTGAATGCTTTTTGTTACAGCTTCTGCAGATAGGTTGCTCCAGTGACGATTCAGTTCCTGTCTTTTTGTAGAATTCTTGGGAAATTTTCTGGGCTAACTCTTTCTTCTTGTTTTCTTCTCTTGTGCGGATTAGTCCATCTGTCAGCATGTTAGCTAGCTCGACTGCTTCTTCAATAGTCTGTGGTCTAGTGGCCTTAACTATGTCTCGGATTTCACTAACTAATCCCCAAATATAACGAGAAATTAGTACAGGTTCTGGCGAAGCCAGAGTTGGTACCATTCTTGCATATTCGAAGAACGTAGTCGTATATTCACGACAATTCACATCTATCATTTTATGATTTAGGAACTTGTTAGTTATTCGTTCTTTTTCATAAGGAGGACAAAATTTCCTTTCTGTCATTTCCTTGAATTTTTCCCAATTCATGGCATAAGCCATGTCGCTTCCTTTTGCCTGAAGAGTTGTATTCCACCATTCTAAGGCTTCTTCCTTGAAGAGATTAGATGCATACATCACCTTATCTTCTTCGGCACATTTGCTGATTGTAAGAACAGCTTCCGTCTTTTCCAACCATCGCAGAGCAGCTGTGGCTCCTTCACTGCCGGCGAACTCAGTTGGTTTACAGGCTAAAAATTCTTTGTAGGTACACCCTAGAGTCATCGCCTTCTTTTTCTTGGGAAATGGGGTTTTTATAATATCATCATTACCTCCATTGACACTATGGCTAAAACCATCGTCACAAGTATGCTTGCTACTCACAACTTTGGTAGGTTCTACGGTATTTTTAACAGCTTTAATTATTGAAGGTAAAGCATTAGCTATTCCTTGAGCTATTAGATTTTCTATAGCATTTTTATCCAAAGGATTTTCATTATTAGCATGAACTTCTGGATTATGTGGTACTTCATTCGACATCTGAATTGCAAACATTTTCACATATTAACATCACAGAAAACAAACAATACTTCCAGGATATTATCTGTGTATATTAACATATATATATATATATATTTATATATAATACATATGTTAATTTGTATCAGTTTCCTAACTTTATTGTTTAAGTTTAGGTATTAAAAAGAACACCTAATCAGCTTAAACAAGTGGCTCTTTGAGTTTGGCTCTGATACCACCTTCTGTCACGACCCCCGACCCACCCTGGACGGAATCGGGTGCCATGAACAGTCCAGCGGTACCGGTTTTTAAAAACATTGCAGCGGAAATTTCATCAGGACCGTGAGTTAGGAAAAATATCAGAGTTTAGAAAACACCGGATTTTTATTTAAAAGAGATGGGATAAACCCATATGTTATAAAGTGAATTTTGTTTACAATATTTCTTAATTTGATTTAAATAAAATAAGCCACTTCTTGAAGCCTTTTCAGTGTCGTATCCAGCTCTTATTCCACTTACCTGAAAAATGTTTGAAAAAGGTTTTGTCAGCGATAACACTGAGTGAATTCATTCCATTTTATAAATATATTGTTATACCTTACAATATTAAGGTTTTTATATTTATTCAATTCACTCAGTATTTGTCAAATAATGACAGTTCCAATGTGACAGTAATCATATCAATTTATTGACTCACTTTAGTCCACTAGTGAATTCATCAAATAATTCTATTTGACTATTATTCACTTTATCTGTCACTAGGCGATTCCTGTGACTATAATCATATCAATGTTGATTATTCTTTCAATTAATGATTCTGGTCATATCACTGTTGATCATTCTTTCAACTAGTGATTCTATAACACTGTTGATCATTCTCTCAACTAGTGTTTTTGGTCATGTCACTGTTGATTATTCTTTCAACTAGTAACTCAGATTATATTACTGTTGATCATTCTTTCAACTAGTAATTTCTATTCATAACACTGTTGATCATTCTCTCAACCAGTGTCTTCGGACATAATGGTGTCCCGTGACATTTCTTTGTCAAATATATTACTTTTGTCATAAAACCATTTAATCCAGACAATGACATATATCAATTTATGTCAAATTAATATAACTTATCAAATATGTTAATTAAATAATTGTAATATCATTATTTAATATTTTAACATGACTAAGACTAAAATATAATCTTAGTAAAATGCATAATTTCCACTGTTATTGTAATTATGATAATATTAACTAACTCTCTGGCAAATGATAATAATGAGAATCAAATAATATATATAATCTTTTATACCAGCAGTTAATATAAAAACTTAATCACTGTAAGTATAACTGGTAACCATTTAGGATTCTTTAAAATCTTTGTAAATATAATTGTTTCACAAAAAGGTGATAAAACTGTGAGAAAATATAATGGACTCACAAACTGTGAGAAAAGAAGAAATGAACTCACATTGCAGATTTCTACGGGCAAAGCTTAGTCTACAGATAATCCTTGATATATTGCAGATTTAATTTGAGCAGAGCTTAGCCTATTGATTAACCTTTTTAACCTAATGCACACGAACTAGGTAAGTAACTTAATATAGCATTTTACGATAACTCACGAGATCATATTCTCACAACGAATGACAAAGTGCAATACTTCATACATCGAATTAACGACGAACGACAAAGTATAATACTTTACCTATCGAATTAACGACAATCCGTCAAATTAATGACGAACGATAAAGTATAACCCTAATGTGGGCGGCACTTAAACATCCATTGGATATATGGATCGATCGGACAATGAATCGTAATAGCGATTAAGTTAATACCCTGTTCTGCAGCACCCCGCTATACTTAATTGAAGATTCGTGTGTGTTAATTGAAGTAAACAGACGATATATCGAAGAATTGGACGAATTCTTTCGTCGTTTGAACACCAGAATTCAAGTGCCACAGCCTGCTATTTATACACGAAATCTGCCTAGCTTACGGACCGTAAGGCTGCCAATGTTGCGGTCCGTATGATAGCTTACGGTCCGTAAGGTTATCATTGTTACGGTCCGTATGGGACAGCAAATCACTATAGGGTAGCCACGCGTGGGAGTAGGCCTGCTGAGTCGACGATTTCATAAATTTCAACTTTCTGAACACGCAAAATTAGATAATCATCAACTAGGGAATGCCCCCCCCTGAGTTTTAGGGGCCCTGATCCTGATTCTGAAAATTATGAAATTTCTAGGGTTTGCGTAGAATTACTTGGGTGTCTCAATTAGGGTTTCCTATTGGTCAAATTAATTTAATAATTATGACTTTTGATGAGAGTTGTTACAGATTTCTCTGTGTTGGTATGTATAATCGGTCAAGAGAGAGGGAGAGTAGATGTGAGGTCTGTGCATTTGTTTGTGTTGTGTCTGAGGTTTTGGAGAGAAGAGAGATGTTATGTGTGTGTTTGTTAGAGTGGGTATAAGGGTCTATATATATAGTGATCTTGAATAGATCTTGAATAGATCTTGTGGATTTGTTAAGATTTGCAAAAATCTTTTGTAGAGATTTGACAGGATTTTGTAAATCTTTCATAGATTTGCAGAGATCTTAATATGATTTTGATAAGATTTAGTTGTAGTTTTAGTTTGTGGGTTTTGGGCTTGGGCCCGAGGCCCACAAGCTCAATCCCCGTGTTTAAGCGGCCCGTAATTTCTATGAGACCCGATATCGCAACACAAACTCCATAAGTGTCGAAAAAATAAAATTTTTAAAATTAAGAGGCGTATAATAGTGGCGTTTGTCGTGTGACGCGTTCGTTGTCGATTACGGTAATAATCGCGAAAAATTATATCGTTGTCGTCTTTAATCCATTTTTTGAGCTGGTTTCAACTACGATTGCTAAAATTTAATTACGAAGCTAGAATATATCGTAAAAATTTAATGTTTGTCGGCGTTGTCAGTATCTTGTACGGTATCAGTTCGTTGTCGCGTAATATTCAGCAGGTTTCTCTATAAACCACCGTTCGCGTACTGTAAGGTTGTATAGACGTTCCTAGGCACTCCAAAGGCCTAATTAAGTAAATTTGCATCGTAAGCATTATTTATTGTCGCGTTAATCGCTTGTTAATTACGTAATTAAGAGCCGTAAATCACTGGTTGTCACATCCTCGCTCCTGTTCCTTTAATGGTCATTCCTCCTGAGGACTGGCCATTCGATGATCTTTTTGACGATGCTTTTGATTTGTTTGTTGATGGTCCCCCTGATGATCCCCATGCCGATGGGGAGCTCGATGAGGACGTTGTTGACGTTCCACTTCTGGGGATTCCTGTTATTGAGATTTCATCTGATTCCAGTTTACACTCTGTTCCAGATTCCTTTGAGTCTGTGTCTTCTTCCGCCTTAGAGGCAGTTGGTTTGCGACGTTATGCCATAGATTCTGACGATGATAGAGCTATGTCAGCTGCACCGATTCCTCCACATGACATTGAGCCTGGACTTGAGGTTGATTTTATCCCTGTTGATCAGCCTGTTGATGCACCCGCTGATCCTGAGCCGATACCTGCACCTGAGCCTTTACCTGATCATGATCCTGTACCATTTGGCATACCGGACATTGCACCGCTCATACCAGATCCGATTCTTGCACCCGCTGACCCTCCTGTTATTGAGCCAGTCACTCCCCCATTTGCACCCGCACCTGTTGATGTTGCTCCTTTTCACCCAGTTGAGTCGGATGTGCACCGTGTCGATCTTCCTATTGTTTTCTTGCAGGATATACCCGCACCCCTTCCAGGGGAAGGCACTTCTAGCCAGCAGCCTAGCCATGACCCTCATGTATCAGCAGCTTTCCCTTACATGCCACAGTCTGCGCCTTCTGCACATTTTACTTCTTCACCACTAGACGAGCCACTTAGATGGTTCCCACTGTACACCATGCCGATTTCTGATCCCTACCATCCCTCACATTTTACTGGTTATACAAGGGAAGAGTTACTTCTATCATTGCAGCTCCAGTATGAGATCATGAGTCGCAGTATTTTAGAGCTTGAGATGAGACCGCGACCTTTGCCATGTCCGTGTCAGCCTTCATATGTTCCTCGTTCATCACCATCCCCGTTTTCACATCCTCTTGCACCGCTTACTCCATTTCCCGAGTTTGACACTCGCTTTCTTACCGTTGAGCAGCTGATCAGTTATCTGTTGCGTCATGTTTATGATCTTGAGGAGGAGCTTGCGCATGTGCGCAACTTGCTTTTTGTTCCTCCACCTCCTCCTCCACCACCATCAGCATAGACGGTTTTTGGTTTTATGTAGGTAGCTTGCTCTTGATGAGAGCACCACTATTGAGCTGAGCTAGTGAAGCCTTTTTGGAGACCACTTTTTGATTGTACGACTTATGGTATATTGATAGACAGTTTGGACAAGGGTAGTGTGACCCTGTGTTCCCTTTTGATACAATACTTTGTAAAACATGTAACAATATGCGTGGTCGATGGTTAATGGAAAGCTCAGTCGTAATGTTCTCATTAAATACGTTGTTAACCTACATGCTCGCATTATAATTGTGTTGGTTACCTGATTGCTTGCTAAAATACTTGCTACTACATATACATACTATATACTTATTATATGAATAAGACTTGACCTATACAATCTTCTTTATAGAAGATGCCTCCTCGAAGGAACAATCAATTGCCCACAACAGAGGCAGAACAGCATGAACGGATTTCACAAGCAATCGCACAAAATGAGGCCTTACGCTCTGAACACAGCGGATGTACCTCAGGAAATAACCCACCTCACGGTAATGTTTAAGTCACTTAAGACACATTACGATACGTTTGGACATTCCATGTGCGTTTGCTAATGCTTCTGTGAATGACGTTGCTTGTACAGGCTGTACTTACAAGCAGTTCCTCGATTGCAAGCCTCTAAATTTTGATGGCACTGGAGGTGCTGTAGTTTTCGTTAGATGGGCTGAGAAAACAGATTCTGTGCTGCGAATGAGCAAGTGTGCGCCAGAGCACCAGGTTACCTACATTTCTGGACTTTTCCTAGACAGAGCTCTATCCTGGTGGAACCTTCAGGTTCAGACTATGGGAGAGGAGGCTGCGTATGCTATGACTTGGGATGAGATGAAAGAACCGATGCGCTAGAAGTACTATTCAAGAGCTGAGATTCAGAATTTGGAAACCGAGTTTTGGAATCTGAAGATGGATGGACCCAAGATTGCTGAGTACGTACAGAGATTTCATGACCTGTCTCGCGTTGTCCCCTACATGGTCGAACCGGAATTCAAACGAGTTGAACGCTTCATCTGGGGATTGGCACCCCAAATTATGAGCATGGTGACTACTTCAAAGCCTCCAACAATCATTGAGGCCATTGATTTGAGCGTATCGTTGACTGAAGAAGCGATTAGATTGAAAAAGTTTTCAATCTCTGAGGGAAAGAAGAAGGAGACTCATGTCGAGTCGTCAGGAGAGAACAAGAGGAAGTTCTCAAATTTCAAGAAAGGTACCCAAGGAAAGAACGATGGTAACAAGAAAAGAGACGCGAACCCACCAGCCGAGGTCAGGACTGGTGTTGCAAGTTCGGAGAATAAGGGGAAAGGATACATGGGCACCTTGCCCAAATGTGATGTATGCCCGTTCCATCATGCCGGCCAGTGCAGAGTTAGGAAGTGTGAAAACTGTGGAAAGAATGGTCATTCTAAGGAGACGTGTTGGGCTGGTAAAGGTCGTGGAAATGGTGGTCAGAAGGGTAATGGTAGTGGAAACCGTGGTGGAAACAGTAACGGGAATAGGAATAATCATGGAGGAAATGGTGGTAATGTGAATCGTGGTGGTTGTGGAAATCAAGCTGGTAATGTGAACCGCAACCAAAACAGCAACCAAGGTGGTACTGGAAACAAACAAGGATGCTTTAGCTTCGGAGATGTTGGGCACTTCAAGAGAGATTTCCCAAAGAACAACCAAGCCCAGGGGAGAGTCTTTAACATTGGAGCTAGGGAAGCTCGTCAATATCCGAACGTAGTCACCGGTACATTCCCTATCAACCAACACTTTGCATCTGTGTTATTTGATACTGGTGCCGATTATAGCTTCGTGTCCCTAGAATTTAAGGATATACTTGGGTTAGTTTCCAGTAAGTTAGATATCCCGTACTCGATAGAGCTAGCTAATGGGAAGCTAGTAGAGGCAAACGAAGTAATTAGAGGTTGTATGATAGAACTTGGAGAGCATGAGTTTACGCTCGATCTTCTACCAGTTGAGTTGAGAAGTTTAGACGTGGTAGTCGGAATGGATTGGTTATCAAGTAACCGAGCTGAGATCGTATATCATGAGAAGCTCATTCGAATCCCGATGGTGAATAGAGAGACGATTGTAGTTCATGGAGAAAAGCATGATATGCCTCTAAGGATTATCAGCTGTTTGAAGGCATGAAAGTTCTTGCAGAAGGGATGTGTTGCCTTTTTGGCGCACGTAGTTGATAAAGAAGCCGAAGGGCCGAAACTGGAAGATATCCCGGTGGTCAGGGAATATCCTGAAATCTTCCCCGAAGACTTGCCAGGATTGCCGCCGCAATGACAAGTCGAATTCCATATTGACTTGGGTCTAGGCGCCGCGCCTGTAGCCAAGGCACCCTATCGACTTGCGCCTTCCAAGATGCAAGAGCTGTCGACGCAACTTCAGGAACTTTTGGACAAGGGATTTATTCGACCAAGCTTCTCGCCTTGGGGAGCTCCAGTTCTGTTTGTCAAGAAGAAGGACGGTAGTTTCCGTATGTGCATTGACTACCGAGAGCTGAACAAGTTAACCATCAAGAATCGGTATCCTTTGCCAAGGATTGATGATCTCTTCGATCAACTTCAAGGTTCGAGTTATTACTCCAAGATCAATCTTCGATCCGGTTATCACCAGCTGCGGATTCAAGAAGAGAGTATACCGAAGACTGCCTTTAGAACTCGTTATGGACATTACAAGTTTCTAGTTATGTCGTTTGGGTTGACAAACGCGCCAGCAGTGTTTATCGATCTGATGAAACGAGTTTGCAAGCCATATCTCGATAAATTCGTGATTGTGTTTATCGACGATATTTTGATCTATTCACGGACGAAGGAAGAGCACGAGCAATACCTTAGAGTCATTTTGGAATTGCTCAAAAAGGAGAAACTGTACGCAAAGTTCTCGAAGTGCGAGTTCTAGTTGCATGAGGTACAATTCCTTGGTCATGTAGTGAACGAAGATGGAATCCATGTGGATCCCACCAAGATTGAGGCGATTAAGAATTGGGAAACTCCGAAAATGCCAACCGAGATCCGACAGTTTCTAGGTTTAGCTGGGTACTATCGCCGATTCATTGAGGATTTTTCGAAAATCGCTCAACCGCTGACCTCCCTTACTCAAAAGGACAAGAAGTATGAATGGAGAGATAAACAAGAAGAAGCTTTTCAGTTGCTAAAGAACAAGCTTTGCGATGCACCTATTTTATCCCTACCCAAAAGCACCGACGACTTCGTGGTTTACTGTGAGGCCTCGCGTCAGGGATTGGGCTGTGCGCTGATGCAGCGACAGAAGGTTATCGCTTATGCTTGGCGCCAGTTAAAGGTTCATGAGAAGAATTACACCACACATGATTTGGAATTAGGCGCAGTGGTGTTTGCTTTGAAGATCTGGCGACATTATTTGTATGGCACCCGATGCACGATCTTTACAGATCACAAGAGCCTCCAGCACATATTCGATCAGAAAGAGCTTAATATGAGACAGAGACGATGGGTTGAGTTATTAAACGATTATGATTGCGAAATCGAATATCACCCAGGAAAGGCGAATGTGGTGGCAGACGCCTTGAATCGAAAAGAGAGGATTAAGCCCATAAGGGTTAGGGATTTGGTGATGATCATTCAGACAGACCTCTCGTTGCGCATTCGTGTTGCGCAGAGAGAAGCTCTTAAGAAGGAAAATCTTAAGGATGAATATCTCCGGGGAATAGAGAAGAAGTTGGTACCCAATGAGGAAGGAACATTGTGTTTTATGGGAGGGTTCCCCTCTTTGGTGGTCTTAGAGATGTTATCTTTGATGAAGCTCATAAATCGAGGTACTCGATCCACCCAAGATCGGATAAGATGTACCAAGATTTGAAAGATTTCTACTGGTGGCCGAGACTGAAAGGTGATGTTGCAACTTACGTTGGGAAGTGCTTGACTTGTGCCAAAGTGAAGGCCGAGTATCAGAAGCCTTCAGGCCTTCTGCAACAACCTGAGATACCCATGTGGAAGCGGGAGCAAATCTCAATGGATTTCATAACAAAATTGCCAAAGACACCCAGAGGTCATGATACGATTTGGGTAATCGTAGACCGTCTGACAAAATCTGCGCACTTTCTGCCAATCAGGGAGAAGGATAACACCGGCAAGCTAGCTGAGCTGTACCTAAGGGAGATAGTTGCACGTCATGGAGTGCCTATCTTAATTATATCTGATAGAGATGGGAGATTTGTGTCAAGGATTTGGCAATCTTTCCAAGAAGCGTTTGGTTCTCAGTTAAATCTGAGCACAACATTTCATCCACAGATGGACGGTCAAAGTGAGAGAACGATTCAGACGCTTGAAGATATGTTACGAGCTTGCGTAATGGACTTGGGTGGCAGTTAGGACACTCACCTACCTTTGGTTGAGTTCTCCTATAACAACAGCTACCATACAGGCATTCAAGTTGCACCATTTGAAGCTCTCCACGGACAAAAGTGTCGATCACCGTTATGCTGGGCAGATGCAGGTGATAGACAGCTGGTTGGTCCCAAATTGGTCCAAGAAACGACAGATAAGATCATACAGATCCGAGAGCGCATTAAGGCGGCTCGTGATCGACAAAAGAGCTATGCGGACCAAAGAAGGAGACCTTTGGAGTTCGAAGTAGGAGATATGGTTTTGTTAAAAGTCTCACCTTGGAAAGGTGTGGCACGCTTTGGGAAGCGTGGTAAGTTAAACCCATGATTTATCGGACCATTCAAAATCCAGGAAAGGATTAGGTCTGTAGCATACAAGTTGGAACTACCTGCAGAACTTAATAGTGTTCATGATACATTCCATGTATCTAATCTAATGAAGAGTCCAACTCAAGAAACAGTGGTCATTCCTGCTGATGAAGTTCACATTGACGACACACTCCACTTTACCGAAGAACCTGTTGAGGTTACTGATTGGAAAGTCAACAAAACTCGGAGGAGTAGTGTTAAGCTTGTTTAGGTTAGATGGAAAGCGCGTCGTGGCCCAGAGTTTAATTGGGAGCGTGAGGACCGCAGGAAAGCTAAGTACCTGCATTTATTCCCTAACACCCCTGCAGCTAGTAGTAAAGCTTAAAATTTCGGGACGAAATTTTCTTAACAGGGGGAGAATGTGACAACTGTCAAAATTCAGGTATCCATACAATTAATTAACCATGATTAGTGCTTAATGACTGTGCTGAATTGTAATTAACTGCTTTCTGATTACTGCCATATACATACATGTGCATCATACATTGTTTAATGTCATACCAATACTGCATGAAAGCTTTATAGCCGCAAATGATGCATTAAGTAAAGTTTGCACAGTTATCTGATAAATCAGGAAAGTGCTGACAAAATGCAGCACATAGACAAACAGTGCATTGAGACACAGAATGAGCCAGAAACTAAGTACTACACTAGTATAATGTGTAGGAAAGTGAGGATCACAAAACTGTCTTTCTAAGAGATAGTTTAAGTGCCGGAAAGTGCCTAAAACTCACCCAAAGTGCTGAATTTAGCAAAATTCAGCATAAATAAGCATTTAAACACACTAATATTATGCACAAATATGGTAAAATGTTCCTGAATGCTTTCCTAAGTGTCGGGAATCAAAAGTGTCACAAAAGGGTACATAAAGCACACTAAACTACATAGTTTAGCACCTTAACGAACCGGTAACCAACCGAACAACCGGACACTACCCGAAACATCAAATTTACACTAGAAGCAGTGTTTCAACATTACCAAGCTAGTTATGATCCCCGAACATCATAACACCTCCTAAAATATCTAGTAACTAACCTAACTAACTAGATACTTACAATTTACCTTTAATCTAACTAATCTAATTTAAACCTACTCTACCCCCCCACCTAGTAATCGGCCCATACAAGGGCCCCACAAGGAGATTTGTTTTCATTTTTAAATGGATCATGTTGATACTTTTTGTGACATAAAAACCAAGAGTTAGAATGAGAAAATGGTTATAAGTATGACATGAGAGTTCTAACATCATTCTTACACACACTTGAAACACACCTTCCTCGTTCCCCCTTGTTGCTCTCGGTCGAAACTCACCACACACACACACACTCACCTTCATTCAATCTTCCTCATACAAATCAAGCATATACAAAGGTGTTAGAGATCATACAAGGAAGCTAGGAGCTTACGGAAGTGCAAGAACCTCTCTTGTTTGCTTTTATCCACTTGTTTTCTACACTTGATCATCCCTAGCCTTGTGCTAGTGGTAAGAGTCTTGATCTTGCTAGTTTACTTCTATTTTAAGTGGTTAAAAGGAGAAACATAACCATAATCTTGAAGAACACTAATGATCACAATATGTAAACTTGAACATAAGCATGGTTAATGAAGAAACTAAGTGGTTATCATGTTGTTTTGCTTGTTGATTGTTACTTGTTCATGTATATGATATAGATCATCATGTGATCTTGCTAGATCATGATTAAAAACATAATCTACCAAGATGAGAAAGTAGAAATATTGTAGGATGATAGATCATCCACACAAGGATCATGAACTTGAAAGAACATAATGTTTTCTTGGAAAATATTGATCAAAGTAAGTTGTTAACCATGTAGATCTAAAGATTTCATGGGTGATTTCTAAAGAAACCAAGTTAAAAATAAAAGTTTCATTTAATCTTGGTTCTTACATAAACAAATCTTATTTTTAGTGGTTAAACAAGTGTAGAAACACTTGTGTAACAAGAAGAATGCATAAAGAAATATTTTTAGAAAACATGATTTGAAGTTGTAAACATCTATATTCTTTAAAAATGAAGTTTTTAAAGAACTAATCACACTTTAAAGGATAACAAGGCTTACTAATGGCACTAGTAAGATCCTACAAATTTTTACATATATTCAAGTTCATGAAGTAGTAGATTATGCAGCATTTTGGCAAAATTGGTAAGTAAAGGTTGATTATTATTGTTTGTGAATGGATTGTGATGATTTTTACAAAAGAAAATGATATGCTTGAAAGCATGGAAACCTCCATTTTTAAGGGAAACTTTGGCAAAATTTTCTAAAAATCTAAACACTTAGAAAAATATTTCTAAACAAGTATTTACAAGTGTATTTTCAACAATAAATTGTTACATAAACTTTGCCATAATTTTTGCTACAAAAATTATAGTTATTGGAGGTTGGTTTTCATAAATAAAAGTGACTAAATATGTATTTAGGAAATATATATTTAGAAGACACCATGCGTGTGATTATTTGCATATTTTGTGTATTAGTTATATTATTTTAGGACATGGAATAATATAACACATCAAAATACCAAGAATTTCAATCCAAAATATTACCAAGATTCCAAAGAATAAATATACACATTTACACAAAATATTGGTGAAATCGAACTAGGGAATAAGACTTACAAAAATATTCCAAAATTTAATTCACAAGTATATTTTGGTAAATAATATTTTGGACACCAAGGAAATGAAAATATGATTGTTACAATTGCTACAAGAATATGTCATATTTTTTACAAAGGAAAAATATATTATTTTTGGCAAGAATAAATATATATTATCTTGAAAATTTTAGAAGATACATTATTTTTAAGAAATATATATTTTCTCACACAAACACGAAATACAATATTTTGAGGTGAAAGGTATATTTTCTCAAATAAATATGAAATATATCATTTTTGGAGAAAAATGAGTTTATATATATATTTTTCAAGTTAGACATGAAAATATATTATTTTTGAAACCTATGAGAAAATACAAATATGTTTGCCAAAAGAAAAATTATAAATAATTTTTCTAAGTAATATTTATTACAATATATATTTTGGAAATATATATTGGTGGGCTTTTATTAAAGATAATATTCCGGAAAAATTAATACGAAATTAAGTACAAGAATACTTAATGAATACAATAAAAATACGTATTCTCATACGTATAAATACACACCGGAATACGACCCTAATACATGGCAAAATATACAAGTATAAGGATACAAATACAAATACAAATACACCCATCCTTGGGAAGGATATACATGTATAAATACTTGAGAAATATTAAGTTAATATATATCGTTTTAACAATTATTCCAAAAATTTAATAAATATAATTTAAGTTAAAATATTAACTATTTTAACAAATAATTATATAACTTGGGATAATATCGAAGATACGAAGAATCGTAACTCAAAGACATTAATACTAAGTCAAGGCACGACCCGCTCGTCTAATAGATCATAGTACGTTGTAGGTAGTCGTGTTTGTCGGAAGAAGCTTGAGTTACGGTGATTGAAGACGCAAGACTGTGAGTTCATGTTCCCCCTTTCTCTTTAAACTGTTTTGTTTTATAACTTCGGGGGTTAAATACATGTTACAACTATTTACAAACATTTTGATTTTGGTATGGTTAGCTAAGGAAGGGTACTACTTGATCATGTGAGTGGTGGGTATAACACTTAAGGCCATTAATCCTCATTGTAGGACCGAGGGACATGAGTGATAAATCTATTTGGGTGTAGCGAGCCCACACCCGTGCGGACCAGGGTGGCCCATGTGGTGACTATGTCTTATTCCCGGAGACAAATTTGCTAGGTTTTAGTTTTCCTGCATCACTTCACACATATCAATGGCCTTGCAAACCATTGGTGATCTGTTTTCCTTGTTGCTTTTATACCAGGATTTTACAAACATACATACATACTTTCAATGATATCAAAGGTTTATTCATACATACAGACAAACACATGAACTCGCTCAACTTTTGTTGATGTTTTCAAACTACATGTATTTCAGGGAATTAGTTGTGGATCTGGCGGGCGTTCGGAAGTTCCAAGTGTGGTTTAAGAATAAAAGATGTCATCCATGGTCTTCGGGTTTGGTCAGTGTGTCTTATTCCTGGACGAGACGCGTCTTCCAAATCCTGGTTTTATTTAATGTCATCTGTCGAGTCTTTGTGAACTCTTAAACAAGTTGCATGGTTTGTACTCGAATTTGAATTTCTAAGTTTTGAGACAATGTTGTTATTATGTTTTTAAATTTAATTAATGGATGACCATCTATGGTTTTTATCATATAGTTGTTGTTATGATTGAATGCAATGATCTTAAGAAAGTCACACCATAATCACGCTCCCGCAAAAGTCAGGGTGTGACATAACTAGGATTAAGGATCCTATAAAAAAGGGCAAGTTTGTGAGAAGTGTAAGAAGTGTTTTACACCCTTAGATTTAATTTTTAATGGCTGAGATCACAATGGAAAGAATGTAAATTGTATTTTAATTTTTTATGACTTATTTGACTTGATAGAGGTATAAGTATCAATACTATTTTTACAATAACCTCACCCTATATACCTGTATTTCTTAAATTAATTGATCACTTTTAAGCTCCTAACTTGTTAAGAAAACTTTTATATCCTATACAACTAGTAGATCGAAAATAAATAAGTAAAATGATCGAAAATAAATAAGTAAAATTTTATAGGTGAAAATCCACTGTCATATATAATTAGTGGCTCGAGTGAATATTAACTTTTTTTTTTGAACGGTGACTTTCTTTTTGAGTGACCCAATGTCACATCGCCTAAACGGCGGCCCTAGCCAAGATCAGCCCAGTGAGATTCGAGGATCTGGCAGGTTTGACGGAGTTTTGGCCCCGAGATAACCGGTTCGGTGGAGTATTATTGATAAGAAAGGAGTAGAAGTAGAATCGACACCAAAAAAGTTAATATAAACTGGTTTCTATTCATTGTAGAATGTTACATACCCGTGAAACCAGTTGGACAGCATCTCCCCTCTGGGAACCAAAAGCTTGTCCAAATGAGGAACCCCTCATCCCTATATATAGGCATTAGCCCATCCGTCTGAAACACCACATGTCCATCCGTTCGGATGAACTCCATCCGTCCAGATGGACTTATAACAAGAAATGATCCTCTAGGGATGAACGGGCTATTACTGGACGGATCAGGTATGTCCATTCGCATGGATGGACTCCATTCGTGCGAATGGACTTTTTTTCACAAAACCTTGTCCGTTTTTCACACTATTCTATACGATATTCAACACACGCTCTATCTAGCCTATTCGCACAGTGGCGGACATACGAAATATGCACCAATAGATTCCCCTTTGGCCGTCACTGTCGAATCGTCTCTTTGAAAACCTAGAGTCGTGTTTTGAATATTCTGCAACTTCAATCGGGCATCTTGAAATCTTCATTAGATTCCCCCTTGATTGATGATCCGGGTTTGCTTTGACAATGTTATACACACATTCCCCCTGAAATGAATCTTCAGGTCTTTGTTTGCACAGTTCACGACTCCTCCTCTGATTTGCTCAACTGCAATCTTCACGAATTATCATCAACTTGAAACTAATCAATGCAGCTTCTCTGTTTCGGCTTTAACCATATCTGCGTTCGGTTTTTGATATACCATTTCAGCACCATCGATTGTGCATTCCGCTCACTTGATCTTTTAATATTCAAAAACCTAACCGACAATTGATAGAAACTTCGAATACCACACTAGTTAATGTCAAATTTGTGATTACCCCCGAAAATCTGAAATCCATTTTCCGTGATTACCCCCGAAAATCTGAAATCCCATTTTCCGTGATCACCTTTAAGCACCTTCTGAATAATTGATCTGTGTAAACGGTATTCTCCACAATCAGCAAATCTTCATCGGATAACACATCATCTGGTAACACATTCATATCTCAGAAACATTCATCCATGATCAGATTCACATTCTTCCTCTTCAGTCATGATAACAGATATATAGTCTTCTCCGCTAGTTTCGACAGCAACTTAACCAACAAACATCTTCGTTCCCCAGCAGTTAGTCCGAAAAATAATTCATCTGCTCGCAGATTAACAATTCTGACACTTTAGACTATTACATGTGTGTAATATCTTATAAGTATCAACAATACAATTACATCTCCTGATGCTAATCCTGCTGACCGGCTTGACGAAGACCCGGGACTCAAACCCTAAGACGCCCATCTGTCCCTGATCTGTAGAGTCTGAACTTCCTATGATCACGAATTCACAAATCCAGATCCTATGCATCTCCAGACAATCCTGAAGTCGGAACCACCCGAATACTGTTGCATTGTCATGAATTTAAAAAATACTGGAATTTCAAATTTTTATTCCACCTCATTTTTGCAAATTCTGATATCTTATCACTGAATTCCCCTTCAAATTAGGCAATCCAGTTCTTTCTGTTCTCTGAAAAACTTGACTATGCCGAAAATATGACATTTTTAGCCCCAAACGTCAGTTTTTCATCATTGCAGATTTTTCGTTACGGCCCATTAATAGTCAGATAACCTAGATGATAATCATTCCACACCAGTATCATGACTACCCCACTAATTTCCACAATCTGTGATCGCATCATCAAATCTGTTCGCTGAAGCCCCGGAAGGTGTCTCCGAACAACCCAACTTGGTCGTTAAAAACTCGAAAAAAATTTCAATCACCAAATTTTTTCTAGAGACCCAGCTCGTAATTGCGATCAAAAAATGCTTTTTTAGACATTTGTTCATTTGTACGAATGGAGTAGGTCCATTCGTGCGAATGAACTAATTTTGGAATGAATTGACATTAAAGAACCAATGTCCATTCGTACAAACCTACAAGGTTGATTCGTACGAATCTAGAATGCCTGTTCATACGAATCTGTGCATCCGTACGAAAGAAGCTGATCTTCTCAAGAACATTCCCAATCACATTTTTCGATCCAAAATCTTTATTTCTGCGAATATCATGATGAAACTTCACAAGATTGTGCGAAAATCAATTCCGAATCTAATGATGTCTTCAATTTCTAATTCCATCCGTGAATTGACCTTCAATTTGTTGTTTATTCGATGTTTAGCGTCAAAACCTCCAAAAACTCCAAAACTTATGAGCGTAGATGATTCAATCAACTGTTAGATCGATTGAATCGGTACCGTAGCTCTGATACCAATTGAGATTCCAGGATCCGGCAGGTTTTACGGAGTTTTGGCCCCGAGATAACTGCTCGGTGAAGTATTATTTATAAGAAAGGAGTAGAAGTAGAATTGACACCGAACAAGTTAATATAAACTGGTTTCTATTGATTGTAGAATGTTACATACCCGTGAAACCAGTTGGACAACATCTCCCCTCTGGGAACCAAAAGCTTGTCCAAATGAGAAACCCCTCACCCCTATATATAGGCATTAGCCCATCTGTCTGAAACACCACATGTCCATCTGTCCGGATCCTATAGGGACGAATGGGCTGTTAATGGACGGATCAGGTATGTCCATTCGCACGGATGGACTCCATTCGTGTGAATGGACTTTTCCTTACAAAACCTTGTTCGTTTTTCACACTTTATGCAATATTCAACACACGCTCTATCTAGCCTATTCGCACAGTGGCGGACATACGAAATATGCACCAACAATGCACTGTTCTATTTATTTGAAATATGCACAAACAATGCACATGTTTTAAGAGACGAATCTACCAAAAATGGTAAGTCCGAATCACAGGATGAAGATGAGGAAAGTTTCCACAAAAATTATTTGAAAGATTCAAAATCTGAGAAACATACGAATGCTGATCCAATGGGATTGGGATATACCATGATTGGATTGGACAAATTATTCTCAGATGTTGAGTTACCGATTCAAAATGTGATTCAGGTTAAAGTTCGCAAAGTTTTCAAAATGGTAGAAATCGAGAAAACTGAAATTGCAAAATAGGCCGGAAAAGCGAGCAAGAAAACTTTTTATAACAAACCTGGTTACAAAAAGAAAAACATGAAGGTTGGGTTGGGTTGGGTTGGGTTATAAAAAGAAACAAAACCAAAAGAAACGTTTTGAAAAGTCAAATCATAAGAAAAAGATGAACTTTGTTCACGGAACAAGTTCCGAAGAAGAGAAAGAACTCCAATTTAGACGACAGTCTAATGAACATGTTGGTCGCAAATGTCTGAATCTGAAGCCTGTTGATGTTGAGAAAAAGAAAGACGTTGTTCAAGAGAAAAAGAAGTCTGATGTTGTGAAACAAAGGTCAACCAAGTTTGAGTCAAAACAAACTTGGAAACCGAAAACATCCAAGGATGATTCACAACAAACTTGGAAATCAAAGACACCCAGATTTGACACAAAACAAAGTTGGAAAACAACGGTTGATTTGACAACGCCAAACCAATTTTGGAAACCTAAAACTGATTTGTCAAAAAACAAACATTCAAAATGAATCAAGGTTTTATCAAAGGAATGTTTTAAAAGGACAAATTTGGGTGGTCAAGAAACAGACATCTGTGAGTGAGAAAAGGAAAATTGATTCAATCAAGAAGGTTGAAAATAAGAAAGAAAAAGCTTTTGTTAAAAAAGACAAAGATATTTTGAAATTGAACAATTCGTTTTGTGTCACAATACCCAATGTCAAACAGGCTTGGGTTGCATTATTCAAGTAATTGAGTTAGATGAATGTGCAGGTGCTCAAGAAAGTTGTTGAATGTCAACAAGCAGAGCAGAGCAGCCTGGCACAGGAGGGAGATCCATGTGGATGAATTCAGGGAGTGTTGGTTTGTTTTTGTCAATAAATAAAACATATATGACGGTGGAACCAGGTGACGATCCTGAAAAGCCGGAAGCCTAAAGAAAGGGGGAGCCTGGAGAGAGAGTCTGCCGAAAGGGGGAACGGCAAACACATATTCAAGAGGAGCTTGTTAGAGCTTGGGGAGTCTGTGGTGCTGAAAATGTTAAAGATTTCGTGAAGACTCAGAGAAGATAGAAAGCTACGAGATTGACTGCAGGAATATCCAAGGGGAAGTCTGTAAGTGCAGTATGTCTATCACTTCCGTTAATCACGTATCGTAGCTGGAAAATGTTCAAGACATAGTTTAGAATTGTTATTATATGTTAAATACCGTCCATTCGTGATTTGGAGTCCATCCTCACGAAGAGGAGTCCATCCTCACGAAGGAGAGTCCATCCTCACGAAAGGTGTGTGTTCGTGTCCGGATCGAATTCGTACTTCCGTTGTGTTAGGTTTCAGGTATACCCATTGGGCTCGGTATTTTTGCCATCCCTACCTACAAGCGCTCAGACATTATTGACACTTAGAGACTCTAAAATATAATAAGAACAAGGTAAAATGGTACATCGAAATTAAAATCATATCAACTTGAAAAAGCGGTATAAGGTTGGCCATGATATGAAAAGAGGGTTGAACATGAACATGATGGTTTTGTAGGCCGGTGGCAGCATGGCCCACGTACCCGATCAAATTTATAATATCGTTAAAGCTTTCAATCAAGGTCCATGACGAATTGACGATGAATATGGTGTCTCCTTCAATTGGTAGGCCCTGACATTTTAGTTTTAACCTTTAGGGAAAACAATTGGTGTGACAGTGGATCTCATCTCAATTTGTACGCCTTTTATATGTAATATAGCTTGTGACTTTGGGACCCAGAGTACCACCCTTCAGATGCCATGTGTGATACAGTCTTATTCTCCATCCATGTCTCCTTTATTTTATTTTATTTTATTTTTTATAATGTTATGTATTTTCGCTTTTATAATTTTTGAAATGCCAGTCCATGATTTAAGGTTTAGAAACCCGGTAAATGTGTTTTTCAGTCATGTTATTGAATATACATGCCAATTAGGTGGTGGTCTATTGACAAATGCAAAATTTTTAAACACTTTAGGAGGATATGGTCTTGGGTTCAAGTCCCACAGACGACGGAAATTAAAAAAAATTTGCCATTACAAAAAAAAAAAAGTTTTTGAATATACATAGGAAAGCGATACAAATTGGTCTAGTGGTTAGTTACTTGCTTCCTCTCCTAGAGGTCTCAAGTTCAACTCCAACTAGCATCATTTTGAAGGACATTGGTGGTGGCAATAAAGTTTAGAACTAGGCTTCTCTGGAGGTCGTCAGTTCGAAACCGAGCCGAACCGGGTTTTACCATAGTGGTCCTTTGGGCGGCGGGTTTTCCCCGGAACTGGTGGCTTGGTGGCTCGGGTATGCATCCAACTCTGACCGTTATGGAGGAGAGGATACATTTGCTCGATTGAGAGCATCTAAGGATGCTTATCCGGTGATTTAATTGGTCGGTAAAAAAAAATCTTGTAAAAGGTTTTTCCTCTACTATGTCACTTGTTTAAAAAGTCACATTGTTACGATTTTTTTTTCTTTTTTTATAGGGAATGAAAACACTTGATTCCATCCAAAAAAACCTACATAGCAAGGTTTTCACTCAATCATTAAGGGTACATGATATGGACTCGAAAGACCCTCGGTATGCTCGGACTTGATTGGGAATACCACCTTGGTGTCCTCGTCCCCATTGAAAAACCTCTCTATTTTGGGGTTATTCCCTAATCTCTTCCCCAAATTTGGTGATCATTTCCAACTATTACATAATCGTTAACCCATTCAAGAAAATTAACTCTATTTATTTAATCCAAACAAAAAGTAAAACATAGAACTCAATATATATATATATATATATATATATATATATATATATATATATATATATATATATAGGAGAAGGATCCGTTAAGAACCACCCTTTATTGCGAGAAACGCGAGAATCGCGATAACCAATCTAAACACAATAAAAAATACTTAAAAATAGCTAAAAACACACAAATTTTTTTAATATTTTTTTTATCAAAAAATCGCAACTTTTAGTAGCCAAATTTTTTTTTTAATTTTTTGGCTACTAAAACTAGCGATTTTAATGTAAAAAATATTAAAAAAAATTGTGTGTTTTTTTTAATTTTTTTTTTTAATTTTTGGGTTTAGTTTTTAGCATTTTAGCTTTTAGTAGCAAAAAAAAAATATAAATTTTTTTTAAACTTTTTTTTTGCTACTAAAAGTAGCGATTTTAATGTAAAAAATATTAAAAAAAAATTGTGTTTTTTTTTTTATTTTTTAGGTTTTTTGGGGGTTTAGTTTTTAGCATTTTAACTGGGGGGGGGGGGGGGGGTTAGGTTTTTGGGAGGGTGGGTGAGGGGGGTATTTTTTGGGGTTTAGTTTTTAGCATTTAGCTAGGGGGGGATAGGGTTTTTTTTTTTTTTTGGGGGGGGGGGGGGGTTGGGGGTTAGGTTTTTTTAGCTATTTTGGTTGTGTTCACATTGGTTCTCGCAATAAAGGTGGTTCTCGCATGAACCTTACCCTATATATATATATATATAGGGTCAGGATATAGAGAGAACGGGGGAAAATGTAAGAACGATTATGGATCGTCAGATCAAAACAATCCATGGACTAGATTGCTCGGTGGCGTTTTCGTAAATAACATCAATTTTATTATGTGGGACGCGCTTAATTAAGGGTAAAAGGGTCTTTTACCGCTCAAATTCAAAACGCCAAACAAATGATAACACGCCA
This sequence comes from Helianthus tuberosus, assembly GCA_030545235.1. Classification (NCBI taxonomy): domain Eukaryota; kingdom Viridiplantae; phylum Streptophyta; class Magnoliopsida; order Asterales; family Asteraceae; genus Helianthus; species Helianthus tuberosus. The sequence goes on along the minus strand of CM060351.1, from coordinate 124,403,331 downwards.
TTCAAAAAAATAAAACTCCATTAAATAAACAACGCCAAAAATTAATGATAAAACGCGTTGGAGATTACAGGAAGAGGAAACAACACAGTAACTGAAATTCAGTTATTAACATTTATTAGAAGAAATTCCTTCATAAATTACGCGCCAAAAACATCATTATATAAACGACGTAAAACATCGCTTCCATAATCACTTCAATCTATCATTTCTACAAAAACATCTTTAACCAAAAACGCCAATTTAATCAAAACGCCAAAAATGGCAACGATCGTTTGGTGGAGATACACTCTGGCAATCAGGCGATTCGTCCTGCGTTTTGACAACAGAAGGAGGGTGTATGTTAGGACAATCAAGGAAATTTTGAAGATGGAAGAAGAGGTACAGAGGGGTATCCTATCTCTTGGCATCGCTCTGGATAACGAAGGCCATGAAACACATATGCTTATGAAAGTATTAACAAGGAAATTTGGACCAATCAAAGCAAATGTAAAGCCGGACCCTGTCATGACATCATGGTGTTTTGAAGATGAACCAGACATGGTGACCGTTATATACGACAGCGAAGAGCAGGAAGACTACTGGCTTGAAAACATCATGACAAAGCAGGGCTTGGATTCATGGAAGAATTGCATAACGCCACTTGTTTGAACACAGAAATGGACTCAAAAATGGCGTTAATGCAAGACATGTTCCAAATGGAGGCTTCAAAATCTTCAAGAACAAGAAGACGATGAAAGTGAGGGTGATGACATGGATGAAGATTCAGATGAAGACTCCGAGGAAGAAGATGACACAAGTGATGGATACTTCTCAGATAAAGTACCTTCTGACGAAGAGTTTTAATTTTTTTTTGTTAGTTTCCTTCTGTGTAATCTTCTTTTTTTTAAGATAATTAAATGATATATTTCTCTATTTATTTGCAAAACACCAAAAAAATACTACAAAAAGTTATTGCTTACAAAACGCTAGAAATAACAAAAAAAAATTCCTGCTTAATATTTTCTCCGTTATTGTATTTTGTCATCTTGGTCTGCATAACACCATTTAAAAAAAACGCCAAACTTGGAAGATGGGACGTCTATCACCCTAGAAACTGATAAAGCTGATCAAAACAGTAAATACAAACAGTAACTGAAAAGACGGTTACTTTATTACTATAATTTATTATAATAAAAAATCCCGCCTAAACTACGCGCCAAAAAAATCCTATAAGAGAGGGGCTATACACAATGAATTGATCACACCCAGAAAAACAAACGTCATGTTCTCTAGAAACCACTCACTTTAAAACGCCAAAAAAGGTTAGTTAAAATAACCACATATGGCAAAGCTTTCACTGAATCGATTCTTCTCTGAGGGGATTATCTCTAAAATCTTTTGCTTAATGAGATGGACAAATATTCAAGAAAAAGATACTGGTGACAGTGATATGTCATCATGTGAGCTTTGTTCTTGATGACTATATGCATGGCATAAAGGGACCAATACAAGTGTAAAATGCTATTTTGGACTCCATAACAACCCTCCTAAAATTCTTAAAACACCCCTATATGTCCTAAAATACACACCGCATACAAAAAATAGGCCCCAAATACCTTTATTTTACAAAAATTAAATAAATGCAAAGTTTCCTGCTCGCTCGCGGGGTGCGATGAAGACAGCAAGAGCTGTCACAGGCCGCGACCCGCTGACATCAGGCGGCACCCCAGTCTGCCACGTGTCCCCTTGCGTGTGAAGTCTAGTCGTTGATTCGACAAGGCTAGGCCCTAGCCAGCCTAGCTCGCGGGCCACGAAGGCCCTGCCTTCTGTTCTCGCAGGGCGCGAGGAAGTCAAGATCAGGCCTATAAATGGAGGGCTTCGGCTCTTATTCCAAACCATTCAAAATTCGAAACTCCCTCTCTCTTTCTGAATATGAGAAATAATTCTCGAGTATAATACCCACTAAAAAGCGAAGCTCTGTCTCGTTGTAAGTATTATAACCCCCAGTTACGTATTAGTTACTCTGCCTGATTGATCTAGAGCTACGTAACGCATGTCTAGGCTCTGCCCGACTCAGTCGTTGAAGTTCTGTCTCGGGGAGAGGAATATAGCTAATGTAAATTGGGTTATTATACTAACGCGTGTGCATTGTTTAAATTAATAGATTATAACCAGGAAGTCACAACGAAATACCTAAAATAGCAATGTGAGTTAATCCTTCTTTTTGTAAATTGTTTTTACAATACCTCAAATGTTTTAAATTATAATTCACAATGATTGAGTATTTGTATTCTACAATTATTGTCAGTATGTTGGGGTTTTGTATACAAAATTTGTTACTACACTTTGAGTAGTAAGATTACCCCCAGTCAGGATTAACAGTACCGCGGGTGGTAATTAAAGTAGATATAAACAAATGTAATTACTGGATTGCCCTCAATGCTGTAAAATGATAAAACTTGTTTTGATTAAACTGGGATTGACTCGCCAGTATTTCTTGCTGATAAAATGTTTTTAAACGCGTTTCAGGCAACAAAATGTGAAAGCCAATTAGAAGCCAGCTGGAGAGCACTGAAGGCTTGGAAAAGTGGCTATAAAAGTTACCTAAATAAAGAAGAAGTTTATTTCAATAAATTAGGGTTTATCCCTATAAACAAGTTTGTAATAAAAACTTGGGTTTATCCCAATGTATTTATTATTATAAAAATGTGGTGTTTTACTCTGATAAACTATTTCCTAACTACGGTGCTGATGTAAATTCCGCTGCCAAATTAATAAACACCGATACCACCGTCTCTTAGTAGCTCGCGGCCGCTCGCCTCACGGGGTAGGGGTCGGGGGTTGCGACAGAAGGTGGTATCAGAGCTACAGCCACTGATTTCAGCCACAGAAGTGTTCTGCTGGCACCAAAATTTTTAGCCATTATGTTAGGAAATAATCTATGTGATAACATGCATATCTGTATATTATTGTTTTGTGTTATTTGACAATTTGTTAGTTTACAGTATGAGTGATCAAGGTCCGTCGGACGACTATCGTCAATTGTCTAGTTCTCTTAGAGATGAAGGAACTTCCTCCCAGCCTACTTCTTTGGGGTATTCAGCTGATACAGAAGAGGGGACCTTCGTATTTAAGGCGCAATCCGAAGAACCATTCCCTACGAAAAAGAGAGGATGGTTCAGTCGGGGAGCACACGAGCGTAGGAAGCGAATGAGGAAATTACAGCCACAAAAGGCTTTAGCAGCAGCAAATAGGGAGATGAATGCCCAGACCCAAGACATAATCAATAGGAGATTGGCCAATTTTCACATACTAGCTACCACTGCCGCAGACCCAAACTCAGACCAAATCATTACACCACAACCGCTACCACTATTCCCAACCCAAACCATGGAAATAGAACCTAACCCAGGAGACCAGATTCCCATACCCGCCTCCGACCCAAACGAAATCCCTAGAGTCCTAGCACCAAATCCTCTAGCTTATGACCCATAGAAGAATGAACATAGGGACTATCGAGAACTCTACCCACAAGAGGAACCCATACCTATAGCACCATACCCCAACCCTGACCCTCTAGATCCATATTACTAGCATTTATTATAATAAAATCCCACCTAAAACAACCGCCAAAAAATCCTATATATACAACATCTCAGACCTTCCATTAAACACACCAAACCCAAAACACCAAATTTAATATATACCATTCATCTTAGAAACGCCAAAAAACCGAAACATCAAAGATTCCTAAAAAAACGTTTTTTTTTTAAATTCAGTTTGGTTGTCGGTAAGTTTTCACTCAATGTGATGGACAAAATCCTAAAGTGAGGATATTGTCTATCTCATTAAGTAAAATCTTATTGACTTTATCCTCAACTTCCATCCAATTTATAAATGCCAAAACATACATAAACCACAAAATTGCAAAAACGTCATTTCTTGGAGATTCAGTTTTGTTCTCAATAAAGTTTAGCTGTATGGGGTAGACAACATTGTTAGACATCTTTCTTAACTGAGGATTAACAATGTTGTCTATCTCATACAGCAAAACACTATTGAGTTTAGCATGACCAAATTTAGAGGTTTAAGATACTTTTATTTAGTGGCGTTCTTTTTCTGGGTAAAACGCCAAAAAGTTAAAAAATCAAACATCGTTCCTTGGATATTCAATATTGTTCTACGCGAAGTTTCGCCGAATTGATTGTTAGCTGAAGGGTGTAACTCAATAACATTTTGTTGCATGAGATGGACAAATCTTCAAGAAAAAGAGGCTGATGTCAGACTTTGTGCTTCCACCCTACGACAAAAAATCTACTTAAAAAACAAAAAAAAAAAACAAAATGAATCATACGAAAGTCGAAACAGCCAGTGAAGATGTTTTAAAAGAAGAAAGAGACTGGTGACAGTGAAGATTTGGAAGATCAATTGTTTATATATATTTTTTTAATTTTAGTTTTCTTTTTCAGTTGATTGTTATATAATAACAATGCCATATATAATAAAAACGCCACACAGACAAATGCTTGTGAAAACGTCATCATGCCATAAAACGCTCCAGTTGATTGTTATATAATAACAATGCCATATATAATAAAAACGCCACACAGACAAATGCTTGTGAAAACGTCATCATGCCATAAAACGCTCCAAAACTCCCAAACTATAATAAAGCAAGGTGTGCTTGCCATACTACCAAAGTCTCGTGAAGAAAGTGCCACATGGAGTTGAACGTTATTTAGACCTATACTATTATGGTTATTTTCGACACACTACACTCATTTGCAAGGCGTAACAATTACATCGCATCATCGCGAGACTTGTCGTAAGTCTGCAAACGCAATGCAAATGCCTCATCGATGGACTCTGGAGAGTCTACCCCCGCAGGGCAATTGCATCAACGCAAGACTGGTCGTAAGTCTTTAATCGCAACTCAATCGCAATTTCGCTGGAATCTAATACACGTCACCCTCGCAACACTTTAATGCTTAACGCATCTATCGATCTCATCGCTTCGATACTCGCATCGCTTATCACTTCTAACGCTTATCGCTACTTGTGTATGTGGGCACACATGACACCGATTCACGAAACGGATCTAGTATGGATAAAATATGGTGGATACGCCGCTGGTACTTCCTATATATAAGTGTTTAGCCATATTGGCAAACTTTTGTGGAAAGGTGCCATGTGGGGCTTAATGCGGGTTTTAATGTGGAATCTAATCGAAATCGCACTATCGCATATCGTGGGTATCACTATATCGCTTGTGTACCGATCTATCGCTTGTGTATTGCTCCATCGCTCATTGTGTATCGCTTAACGTAATCGCTATCGTACCGCTTACCAATATTCGTGCTGTCTGTGTTAAGTTAGCACACATGACCTCGCTTCCCGGGACGAAACTCATATGGTTAAAGCATGGTGGATACGCCGCTGGTACTTCCTATATATAAGTGTTTTAGCCATATCAGCAGAACTTCGTGGAAAAAGGCCATGTGGGGTCTAATGTTAGTTAAGACTTGTGGTGTCGTTTAAACTATTCAAATCGCATATTTCCTATCAATTGCAACGCATCGATCGTCGCCTATCGCTCGACGGTTGTCGCTATCGCTCGACGCTTATCGCTTATCGCTTTACGCTTGTCGCCGCCGTCTTCGCTTATTATGTTTGTGTTGTACTATCGAATTTTTCGCATCCCGCTTACCGCCTATCGCACTCGCTCATGTCACTAAACTGAGTTGAAAACGACTCATCACTCGGTTCACCTTTCAAGACTTGATCCAACCCTTTCTCGTTTGGATCGAGTCATCGCAAATCTGACTGTACTATGATGACACGTATGACACCGCCTCACGAGACGGAAGCCATATGGTTAAAAACGTGGTGGATACGCCGCTGGTACTTCCTATATATAAGCGTTTTAGCCATATTGTCGAACTTTTGTGGAAAAGTGCCATGCGGGGCCGACCTTAAAATTTAAATTCTTGATATTATTAAAAAGCTTTGTTTACCAAAAGTTTAAACCGACCTTTTCTTACAAAACTTTTTCTAAAATTCTGATCAAAAACCGTTGTACAAAACGAGATTATCTTGTAACGATGGGGTGACAATCGACTCAAGTTACTGCCGCGTAACGAGAAAATCTCGTAAAACGAGTTTTTACACCCTAAAATCTTTTAGTAACCTAATAAAACCCCACTCATAGCGCCGGTGTGAACATCGAAACAGTTTAACGCCGCACTATGGGAAGATCTTTCATAGACAAGTTTCTTCAAACCTTTTCGAGTTAATCAAATTTTCGAGAATTCAGGACACTTTTGGATCGCTTTTTGTGTGTTGCCATCTTTTATATACGAATCGCTTTACTCGCTGCCATCGCCAGTCATCGCAACACCCTCGCTTGTCGAATTTCAATCGATCGCTCGCTTATTTTGACGCTCTTAATCGCTACTCCCACTCGCATCGATCCTTGCAACCCTTCTTATGGATTAATTTCGGGACGAAATTTCCTAAAGCAAGGGAGACTGTAACAACCCGCATGTCCGTGCGTTGTTACCACTCGTTATACTCGTTACGCCTAGCACCAGAGATTCGGATCATAATGTACCTATACCACATATATCTCAATATTGCAGTATTTTCGCATAAATTCGCGTACTTTATCACTATCACATCACATTGTACTTGCTGACAACCACGAAGATGTCGAGTGAGGACTAATTCTACCCTCCTTGATAGCCGTGATGTGTCACAGTGCAACTCATTACTCAAAACGCACATCGCATCACACACATTAACGTTCACGATGACATTGAGTGAGGACCTATTCTACCCTCCTCGATGACCGTGAAGCTTCGAAAGTAACGCATATTCGAAATGAAACCCGGTTATTGTATCGCAACTTTGAAATATGGATATGTATATACGACCCAACGTAGCTAATTATAATAAATATATGGAAATGTGGATGAGAACGTGTAACCAAACTCCCGCAACGCTTAGCAATCGAAACGGAACGCCAAAACTTATCTCGCCGGAGGCGTTTGATCGAATGGCACTTCGATCGAACAGCCATCCGATCGGACAGCCAACCGGTCGGACAGCCATCCGACCCAATGCACTGCACCGCCTTTCTCCTCCTTTGCCTATAAATACCCCACTTGTCACATCAACAACAGTTGATGTGACTGCTCTCGTTCGACCAGACGCATTCTCGCCATTTCCTCTCGATTTCTCGCGATTCTTGTAAGTTTCTACCTCAAATCTTATACTTCTATGATCTACACACCCTCTTTCATCATTTTCACCTTTGAATCTTAACTTTTAACCGCAAAATCAGTGGATTTGAGGTGTTCTAGGATGATATCATCATGGAGTTCTTATGAACTTCAAGTCTTGTGTAACAACTGTGCTTGTAATCATTGTGAACAGTTCTGTTATCAATAACACAATGTTATTTGATCCCAATGTTTGTTTGATTGTGTTTTACATTTTTCATGTTTTGACTTTTATGTAATTTCAAACTCTACATCGCTTTCTGGAGAGTTATGCGCAAACTGATGCATAAACGTACTCTGTTTAATGCGACAAATACTCCGAAACATCAACATATACCCAACATACCTTAAATAACCTTTACATAACTTAGAAATAAGTTTTGAAGGCTTTGGTATGGCAAGAACAAGTTAATTCGCTTACAGGGACTAAATATGACAAACTGCGAAAGTATGCCAATTTGAACTGTAACGAACATTCCGGAACATGACCATAAGTTAAACATACCATAAATATCCTTTACATAGCTTAGAAATAAGCTTTGAGGGGTCCGGTATGCTAAAATAAACTTTTGGGTAATTCAGGGACTAAAAGTGTCAAAAAGTGCACAAGTTTGCATTTTCGCGCATAACTTACGTTCTGAATACATCTGGACATCCAAAAATTTATGTAAGCATGACTATATTATGCTTTAGTGTTTGGCTTGCCAAAAATCCATTCGTTGCGTCATTTGGATCGTTTTTCGTGCTTATGCGCATTCCGTCGTAATTAAGCGAACATCGCGTTCGTACAACCAAACGAACTGATATCAGACATATTTTTGAATATGTTTCATGTCCACAATGTTTAGGCAACATTTTAGGGCCTTAAAGTTGGCTTTACGGGCCTTAGAAGTGTCGGAAATGGCCTTAAACACGTGCAGGGACTGAAACTGTCATTTTTCAAACATGTTTGCTGATCAGAAGGGCCAGGCGGCCCGCATTGTGTTTGTCTGATCCTAAAGCGGGCCGCTTCCCACTATCAGACCAGATTAAATGTTTCTAACAGCAGATTGCAGCTGTTTGATCCAACACCACACATTCTCATTTGTCTAGTCAGCTGATAAGGATCAACTTTTAGCCACCATAAGGTCCCGACACTTGTACAGGTGGGATTAAGGCACGTTTTCCATGAAACGATCTTAACGGTGGACCTTTTACTATAAATACCCCACCCCCCATGCTTCAAAATTACAAGAACTTTGATTTGAGAAACTCTAAGTTGAAACTATTGTTTCATACCTGAGATTTTTGAATCGAAGTTAGCATTCGGGGACCCTTCGTAAGTATTCTTTCGTTCTTTTCCTTATTTTATTGCTTTTCGAGTCTGAAAGTCAAACTTAGTTTGACTTTCAGCGTTGACCAGTAATGGTCAATGCGAAGTTCGTTTGAACTTCGCAACGTGAGTGTAATCACGTTGGTTATAGTCCCTTGGGACTATGCCTACTGATTACCACGTTGTTTAGGGTCGTAGGGTAAGCGATCTAATAAATCGCTTATACCTCGAACCCGACCCATTTGGTCGATCTTTAGGATCCGACCAAACACATTAGGTGACCATAGTAGGTAGGGAATAACCTTCTGAGGTTATACCCTATGGTCATATCGTTTGAGTAGTTGTATGATAGGTAGTTTATATGCCTTAGGTAAATTACCAGAATACCCTTTTCATGTATAATTGGTAATTAAGCATATGTAACCTAAACCTTTGTCACATAACTGATTATGTAACATGTTTAGGCATATAACACTTGTCATAGGGCTAGTTAGGCGGTCCGAACGCGTTTCACGCGAACGACGCGTTAAAGTAGCATAAGCTACCTAAACGAGTCGTAATGGGTCGTAAACAATTATGTTAGGTTTCATTTAGTATGTAGGCTTTGTTGAACCCTACTACACGAGTCTCAATACTCGTTTGGTTTACAAACCCTCATGCTACCCGATTCTTCCGACTTAGGTCCGGTTTATTAACATAGTTACCTATATTAGGTGCCGTTTGATTCCGAGATCTCTAGCACTGCTTGGTGGTTATCTTAAGACAACTGAGCAATCTCAAGTGAGTACATAGAACCCCTCTTTTACTGTTTTCCAAACTGTTTTGGGGTGAAACACATGTGCCTACTTGTTACTTTCATGCTTTCCTGTTTTCACATCATATACCTGCTATGTCCGTTAGTACATTATAGTACATGATTTCATTACATTTCATGCTATATATGCCCATTGTGTGCATACTTAGTACATTGTTTTACATTACATTTCTGCTATGTATGTTGACTGATAGCATGCTAGCACATTGATTTACAAGACTTTTCTGCTTTGTATGTTAACTTAGCATACTTAGTACATTGTTTTCATACGACATGTATACAACTGCTATGACATTTGGTTTGCACAAACGGGTCTTTATTACGTTCATTAACATTTGCTACGCCGCTCGGGAGTAAGTAGTGGTACCATAGGACTTGACAAATCCCATTCCTGACATCCCGGGTTTGTTTGGATGTAAGGAATGACTGAATCCGAAAACATTACTTTTGATAACCTTGACTGAAAGGGTTGTCCGACTGTCTCAAGGCTTGAATGTATGCGTTAACTTACCACATAAATGTTTGTATCAATGTAACATGCATTACTTTGCAAAACATAACTTTTTGATATATTCAAAATACTTTGTTTTGTACATTTCTACATTTGGACTATGTGACAATACTTTACTTACAATACATAACATTTGATACACATTACTTGACTACTTTTGGACTTATAAACATTTGATATGGTTTATACAAGGACTTTTGACTATTGGTTTAAACATAGACTTTATACATTGGTGGTTTGTTTAAGTGACTTAAATGACGATATGTGAGTAATATGATACAATCATGGTGGATACGCCGCTGGTACTTCCTATATATAAATGTTTGTATTATATTACATATCATAGCGTTATTTAAATCATTCATGTTGGGCTTATACATTTTATACAAGCAACATGTTTTCACAAGACTTTGGTTTACAATACAGTTTATTTTATACAACTCATTTTACATGGTTATTCATTTAACCATACATTATTCACTTATCTATACATATCATCTGAACTTATTGTTTTTCAAGCGATTTACAAAACAAATCAAGTTACAAGGTTCATGACTAAACATTTTCTTAAACTTAAGTCATGAATCTTATTTTCACAAACCTATGTATCTCACAGGCATTTTTATGCTGACGTACCTACTTTCACATGTGTTTTCAGGTGCTTTTCTGTAGGATGATGATCATGACACTAGGGCGGACCTGTGCCTTAGAGACTAAAAACGATGATAGACTTTGTTTAAATATGTTATAAACTCTGTATTTCCTGTGTTAAGACAATGTAACTCGTGTTTAATAAATAAAATACAACTTTGTTTGCCATGGATTTGAAACAATTAATTCTGTTACAACACTCCCCGATGTTTCCGCCACGTTTTGTATGTTATACGTGGTCGGGGTGTGACAGAAGAGTTGGTATCAGAGCCAATGGTTATAGGGAATTAGGTTATTAGTAATGCTTTGACCTAGACTATAACTTTTCTAGGACCCTAACACAAGTTATCTTGTGTTTAGATCTTAAAACATATACATCACCTATCCTTAGGTGATTAACAAAACAAGAACACAATTTTCCGAAACGATTTTTGAAAAACAATCATCTGTTTTTGATAATTTATTACAAGGTTTTGAACCCTCTTTTGTAAGGTTTTGAACCCTTCCTGTTTAAATAAAATTTTTGGCCTTGTGCCTTCAAATTTTCAAAATCTCGTCAACGTTTTGGGTCTTAAATAATGTGAACATGTGCAAACTGGAAGGGTGAATGCCTGTATTCTGAGTTTTCTGTCTAGGCAAGCACTTCGTATACATCTCAACCAGACGCGAGACCAGTTGTGCTTACCTGGGAATTCTTGGGATGAGTGTTCACTTATAGGCAAGCATGTCTTCGAAATACATTATTTTTTATCCATTTACTTTGATTAGTCACTGTGTGTCGTTTGTTTATTTTGTGATACGGACAAAGGACCACCATCTTTGCTTTTGTTGATTTCGTTTCATCTCATTTCTCTTCATCCAATCATCTCACTCGTTTCTTTTCATGTTTTCCTCTTTTAGAATGCCTCCTCGACGCGAGAACCAGATAGCTACTGCCGAGCTGGCAGAAATTATTGCGCAGCAGATGGCTGCTCAATTCCCAAATCTCTTTGCTCAATGGCAACAAGCCAACAAAAACAACAATGCTCCATGCAAATACAAGGATTTTAACTCAGCTAAACCACTCAAGTTTAGTGGTTCTGAACGAGCGACTGGGCTTCTTCAGTGGTTTGAGAGCATTGAGAATACTTTTCGCCACGTGCAGTGTCTTGAAAATCGCAAAGTCGAGTTTGCTTCGAGCGTATTTCAGAAGAGGGCTTTGACATGGTGGAACGGGGTTATGAGGGACCAAGGTGCAGAAGTTGCTCTCGCACAGACATGGGCTGAACTTAGAGCCCTTATGATGAGGGAATTCTGTCCTTGTCATGAGCAGCGAGCCTTGGAGAAAGAGTTTGATAATTTGAAGCAAGATAGTGGTGAGCACAGGGCATATACTGACAGGTTTGAGGAGTTGAGTCTGCTTTGCCCGACTATGGTTACCCCACTCGACAAGGCCATCGAAAGGTACATCGACGGCCTACCTGACTCAGTGCAGGACATTCTTACTGGTAGTGACCCTGCCACACTCCGTCAGGCGATCGAGTTATCAGCGACGCTGACTGAGTCGCAGGTTCGTAAGGGAAAGCTGCATAAGAAGGGTGACAAGGGTAAGAAGCAGGCATCTGGCAAAGGGGATAGTAAGAAGGGTGAAAACAAGAATGGGAAGAATTCTGGTTCCTCAAAGAATTCTAGGAAGCGAAAGGCTTCCCAAAATTTTGCCGTTACTGCACAGGCTCAAGCTGCACCAAATCAGCCTGCGCAGCCACTAGCCAAGAAGCCTTATTTTGGCAATGCACCTTTGTGCAACAGGTGTAACGGCCATCATCAACCACATCTCCAGTGTCGTCAGTGCACCAACTGCAGAAGATCTGGTCATCTTGCTGTCAACTGCCGCATTCCTGTTAACCAGAACCAGGCAGTTCAGAACCAAGCTCAACAAGTTGCTCAGCCTCTTGCTCAGCAACAAGGTCAAGCTGCACGACCTCATTTCCCTCCTGGTTCGTGCTACAATTGTGGGGATCTGACCCACTACAGGAACCGGTGCCCAAGACTAGCCAACCAGAACCAGAACCCAAATCAGAATCAGGCTCCGGCTCGAGGCCGAGCCTTTAACATGAATGCCCAAGAGGCGCAGGCAGACGATAATGTGGTGAACGGTACGTTCTTTATTAATAATCAGCCTGCATCTGTTCTTTTCGATTCTGGTGCCGATAAGAGTTTCGTGTCATTGTCTTTTGAGCCGATGCTTCGCGTGTCTAGAACGAAACTAAGTAAATCTTTGACAGTAGAGGTTGCTAATGGTGAACCCATTATTCTTGATTCTGTTCTTCACAACTGCCAGTTGAACCTTAACGACCATCTTTTTTCCTATTGACCTCACGCCTATGCAACTCGGAAGCTTCGACGTTATTGTGGGAATGGATTGGTTATCCAAGCATCACGCAGAGATAGTTTGTTCTGAGAAGATTGTTCGTGTGCCGCTTTCGTCAGGCGAGATCCTGCAGGTTCAAGGTGAGAAGCCTACCGGTGGCCTCAAGCTCATGTCTTGTTTTAAAGCTCGGAAGTATCTGCGGAAGAACTATGTGGCTTTCTTAGCACATGTTACAGCAGATAAAGGCAAGGGTAAGTCTATTTCAGATATTCCTGTCGTTCGGGATTATTCTGAAGTTTTCCCTGAAGAGTTACCTGGTCTACCTCCAGCACGCCAAGTCGAGTTCCGCATTGATCTCGTACCTGGTGCAAATCCCATTGCCAGAGCTCCATATCGTCTTGCACCGTCAGAGATGCAAGAGTTGTCTAAGCAGCTTCAGGAGCTCTCTGACAAAGGTTTTATCCGTCCTAGCTTTTCACCCTGGGGTGCTCCCGTTCTTTTTGTCAAGAAGAAGGATGGATCTTTTAGGATGTGTATCGATTATCGTGAGCTTAACAAGCTTACCATCAAAAATTGATATCCCCTACCTGATCTCTTTGATCAGCTACAGGGCGCTTCTTATTTTTCGAAGATTGATCTGCGATCTGGATATCATCAACTTCGGGTGCATGAAGAAGATATTCCCAAAACAGCGTTCCGTACTCGGTATGGGCACTATGAGTTCACAGTCATGCCATTCGGTGTGACTAATGCTCCTGCTGTTTTCATGGACTTAATGAATAGGGTCTGCAAACCTTATTTGGATCAGTTCGTCATTGTTTTTATTGACGACATCTTGATTTACTCTAAGACGCAAGCTGATCACGAGCAGCATCTTCGTCTTACTCTGGAACTCCTAAAGAAAGAGCAACTTTTCGCCAAATTCTCCAAGTGCGAATTTTGGCTTAAAGAAGTTCAATTTTTGGGGCATATTATCAACGAACAAGGTATCCATGTAGATCCCTCCAAGATCAGTGCGATTAAGGATTGGGATACACCTTCTACTCCTACTGAAGTTCGTTCTTTTCTTGGTCTAGCGGGTTATTACCGCCGCTTCATAGAAAACTTCTCGAAGATTGCAGTTCCTCTAACTGCTCTAACTCAGAAGAAAATGCCCTTTTATTGGGGATTCAAACAAGAAGAAGCTTTTCAACACTTGAAGCAGAAACTTTGCAACGCGCCTGTTCTGACTTTACCTGAGGGCAATGACGATTTCGTCGTTTATTGCGATGCATCTAAACTGGGTCTTGGCTGTGTTCTGATGCAAAGGAACAAAGTCATAGCTTATGCATCGAGGCAGTTGAAGATACATGAGAAGAACTACACCACTCATGATCTTGAGTTGGGTGCAGTTGTTTTCGCTCTAAAGATCTGGAGACACTATTTGTACGGTACAAAATGTGTGGTTTTTACTGACCACAAAAGTCTTCAGCATATCTTCAACCAGAAAGAACTCAACATGAGGCAACGACGTTGGGTTGAGCTTTTAAACGACTATGACTGCGAAATTCGCTACCATCCTGGTAAGGCGAATGTCGTAGCTGATGCATTGAGTCGTAAGGAACGTACTAAGCTTCATTGTGTACGTGTTCAATCTGTTATTCAAGCTCGATCCGATATCCAAGCACGCATTTCTCAGGCGCAACAATCTTGTGTTTCACAAGGTTTGATGGATAAGGAATTTCCTTATCACATAACACCTGCTCTGGAACTGAAGGACAATGGATCATATTACTTCATGGACCGTTTGTGGGTCCCAAGTCAGGATGATCTTCGTACCTTGCTTATGGATGAAGCCCATAAGTCTCGTTATTCTATTCATCCGGGCTCAGATAAGATGTATAAGGATCTTCGTATTCACTATTGGTGGCCTGGTATGAAGAAAGACATTGCCTTATACATATCAAAATGCCTTACTTGTCTTAAGGTTAAGGCTGAACATCAGCGTCCTTCTGGTTTATTGGAGCAACCAGAGATCCCAGTTTGGAAATGGGAAAACATTACTATGGATCTTGTTACCAAACTTCCACGCACTAAGAAAGGTCATGATGCCATCTGGGTAGTTGTTGATCGTCTTACGAAGTCAGCGCATTTCTTACCAATCCGTGAGGATTTTCCTACTGACAGACTTGCTCAAATCTATGTGGATGAAATTGTAGCTCGACATGGTGTTCCTTTGAACATCATTTCTGACAGAGATGCTCGTTTCACTTCTCACTTTTGGAGAACCATGCAATCTGCTATGGGGACCCAACTTAATCTGAGCACAGCTTATCACCCGCAAACGGATGGTCAATCTGAGAGAACAATCCAGACTCTGGAGGATATGCTTAGAGCTTGTGTGATCGATTTTGGTGGTAGTTGGGATTCACATCTTAAGTTGATTGAATTCTCCTACAACAACAGTTATCACACCAGCATCAAAATGGCTCCTTTCGAGGCTCTCTATGGTCGAAAATGTCGTTCACCGGTCTGCTGGAATGAGATCGGCGAGGCTCAACTTACTGGACCTGCCCTCATTTTAGAAACTACTGACAAGATCAAGAAAGTTCGTGATAACCTTCAGGCAGCTAGAAGCCGTCAGAAGATTTACGCGGACCCAAAACGCAAGGCCTTGGAATTTCAAGTCGGTGATCGTGTATTACTTAAGGTCTCACCTTGGAAAGGTGTGATCAGATTTGGAAAGAAAGGAAAACTTGCACCTAGATACGTTGGACCATTCAAGATCGTCGAAAGAATCGGAAAGGTAGCCTACAGACTTGAGTTACCTCCTGAACTTGGAAATGTTCATCCAACTTTTCACGTATCCAATCTCAAGAGGTGTTTAGCTAATGAGAACCGCCACATACCACTTGACGAAATTCGTGTTGGTAAAACACTGAAATTTGTTGAGAAACCTGTGGAAATCGTGGAACGTGAAGTTAAGTGGCTTAAACGAAAGCGCATTCCTTTGGTCAAAGTTCGCTGGGAAGCTAAACTTGGACCCGAGTTTACTTGGGAATGCGAAGATCAAATGAAGGCGAAATATCCACATCTTTTTCCTCGAGTTTCCTCTAAATAAATTTCGGGACGAAATTTCCACAAGTAGGGGAGACTGTAACAACTGTGCTTGTAATCATTGTGAACATTTCTGTTATCAATAACACAATGTTATTTGATCCCAATGTTTGTTTGATTGTGTTTTACATTTTTCATGTTTTGACTTTTATGTAATTTCAAACTCTACATCGCTTTCTGGAGAGTTATGCGCAAACTGATGCGTAAACGTACTCTGTTTAATGCGAAAAATACTCCGGAACATCAACATATACCCAACATACCTTAAATAACCTTTATATAACTTAGAAATAAGTTTTGAAGGCTTTGGTATGGCAAGAACAAGTTAATTCGCTTACAGGGACTAAATATGACAAACTGTGAAAGTATGCCAATTTGAACTGTAACGAACATTCCGGAACATGATCATAAGTTAAACATACCATAAATATCCTTTACATAGCTTAGAAATAAGCTTTGAGGGGTTCGGTATGCTAAAATAAACTTTTGGGTAATTCAGGGACTAAAAGTGTCAAAAAGTGCACAAGTTTGCATTTTCGCGCATAACTTACGTTCTGAATACATCTGGACATCCAAAAATTTATGTAAGCATGACTATATTATGCTTTAGTGTTTGGCTTGCCAAAAATCCATTCGTTGCGTCATTTGGATCGTTTTTCGTGCTTATGCGCATTCCGTCGTAATTAAGCGAACATCGCGTTCGTACAACCAAACAAACTGACATCAGACATATTTTTGAACATGTTTCATGTCCACAATGTTTAGGCAACATTTTAGGGCCTTAAAGTTGGCTTTACGGGCCTTAGAAGTGTCGGAAATGGCCTTAAACACGTGCAGGGACTGAAACTGTCATTTTTCAAACATGTTTGCTGATCAGAAGGGCCAGGCGGCCCGCATTGTGTTTGTCTGATCCTAAAGCAGGCCGTTTCCCACTATCAGACCAGATTAAATGTTTCTAACAGCAGATTGCAGCTGTTTGATCCAACACCACACATTCTCATTTGTCTAGTCAGCTGATAAGGATCAACTTTTAGCCACCATAAGGTCCCGACACTTGTACGGGTGGGATTAAGGCACGTTTTCAATGAAACGATCTTAACGGTGGACCTTTTACTATAAATACCCCACCCCCCATGCTTCAAAATTACAAGAACTTTGATTTGAGAAACTCTAAGTTGAAACTATTGTTTCATACCTGAGATTTTTGAATCGAAGTTAGCATTCGGGGACCCTTCGTAAGTATTCTTTCGTTCTTTTCCTTATTTTATTGCTTTTCGAGTCCGAAAGTCAAACTTAGTTTGACTTTCAGCGTTGACCAGTAATGGTCAATGCGAAGTTCGTTTGAACTTCGCAACGTGAGTGTAATCACGTTGGTTATAGTCCCTTGGGACTATGCCTACTGATTACCACGTTGTTTAGGGTCGTAGGGTAAGCGATCTAATAAATCGCTTATACCTCGAACCCGACCCATTTGGTCGATCTTTAGGATCCGACCAAACACATTAGGTGACCATAGTAGGTAGGGAATAACCTTCCGAGGTTATACCCTATGGTCATATCGTTTGAGTAGTTGTATGATAGGTAGTTTATATGCCTTAGGTAAATTACCAGAATACCCTTTTCATGTATAATTGGTAATTAAGCATATGTAACCTAAACCTTTGTCACATAACTGATTATGTAACATGTTTAGGCATATAACACTTGTCATAGGGCTAGTTAGGCGGTCCGAACGCGTTTCACGCGAACGACGCGTTAAAGTAGCATAAGCTACCTAAACGAGTCGTAATGGGTCGTAAACAATTATGTTAGGTTTCATTTAGTATGTAGGCTTTGTTGAACCCTACTACACGAGTCTCAATACTCGTTTGGTTTACAAACCCTCATGCTACCCGATTCTTCCGACTTAGGTCCGGTTTATTAACATAGTTACCTATATTAGGTGCCGTTTGATTCCGAGATCTCTAGCACTGCTTGGTGGTTATCTTAAGACAACTGAGCAATCTCAATTGAGTACATAGAACCCCTCTTTTACTGTTTTCCAAACTGTTTTGGGGTGAAACACATGTGCCTACTTGTTACTTTCACGCTTTCCTGTTTTCACATCATATACCTGCTATGTCCGTTAGTACATTATAGTACATGATTTCATTACATTTCATGCTATATATGCCCATTGTGTGCATACTTAGTACATTGTTTTACATTACATTTCTGCTATGTATGTTGACTGATAGCATGCTAGCACATTGATTTACAAGACTTTTCTGCTTTGTATGTTAACTTAGCATACTTAGTACATTGTTTTCATACGACATGTATACAACTGCTATGACATTTGGTTTGCACAAACGGGTCTTTATTACGTTCATTAACATTTGCTACGCCGCTCGGGAGTAAGTAGTGGTACCATAGGACTTGACAAATCCCATTCCTGACATCCCGGGTTTGTTTGGATGTAAGGAATGACTGAATCCGAAAACATTACTTTTGATAACCTTGACTGAAAGGGTTGTCCGACTGTCTCAAGGCTTGAATGTATGCGTTAACTTACCACATAAATGTTTGTATCAATGTAACATGCATTACTTTGCAAAACATAACTTTTTGATATATTCAAAATACTTTGTTTTGTACATTTCTACATTTGGACTATGTGACAATACTTTACTTACAATACATAACATTTGATACACATTACTTGACTACTTTTGGACTTATAAACATTTGATATGGTTTATACAAGGACTTTTGACTATTGGTTTAAACATAGACTTTATACATTGGTGGTTTGTTTAAGTGACTTAAATGACGATATGTGAGTAATATGATACAATCATGGTGGATACGCCGCTGGTACTTCCTATATATAAATGTTTGTATTATATTACATATCATAGCGTTATTTAAATCATTCATGTTGGGCTTATACATTTTATACAAGCAACATGTTTTCACAAGACTTTGGTTTACAATACAGTTTATTTTATACAACTCATTTTACATGGTTATTCATTTAACCATACATTATTCACTTATCTATACATATCATCTGAACTTATTGTTTTTCAAGTGATTTACAAAACAAATCAAGTTACAAGGTTCATGACTAAACATTTTCTTAAACTTAAGTCATGAATCTTATTTTCACAAACCTATGTATCTCACAGGCATTTTTATGCTGACGTACCTACTTTCACATGTGTTTTCAGGTGCTTTTCCGTAGGATGATGATCATGACACTAGGGCGGACCTGTGCCTTAGAGACTAAAAACGATGATAGACTTTGTTTAAATATGTTATAAACTCTGTATTTCATGTGTTAAGACAATGTAACTCGTGTTTAATAAATAAAATACAACTTTGTTTGCCATGGATTTGAAACAATTAATTCTGTTACAACACTCCCCGATGTTTCCGCCACGTTTTGTATGTTATACGTGGTCGGGGTGTGACATCTTGGCCTCATTCCACCAAGAACAACTCAGATCTGAAGGATTTCCACAAGAATCAATAATGTTTTCGCATAAACCTACACAAACTCATGGTTAAAAGGGATTGAAAGATGGTTTTCTAACTTTCTTTCAACTCTTTTACACTCAATGCACTCAAAACCGATGGAATCAGAGCTCGTTCCGATCTTCTACTCATTCTAAGTGAAGTGTTGGTTCCAATTCTAATTATGTCTAAAGAGACAACCGATTTCGGGTTAAGCATGAACAACCGTTACGGACAGTTAGCTGATCGGACCAGGGTGATTCCGGTTTAATCGGAAGACTTGGTTCGTAATGCATTTCTGTTGTTTGGCACGTTATCACATCGTCTTGATCAAAACGAAAAACTATCAAAACAACCAAGTGTAAGACGAACAGATCAACCAGGACGGAGTGCCGTCCGAACGGACAGCCACCCGGACGACCGGTCACCCGTACGGCTTGCACCTTGGCCCCACCTTAGCTTTCAAATCAAGCTTCAAGAGTTGTGGAACACCGAACGGATTGCAGTCCGATCGAGTTACCACTCGATCGACCGACCATCCGACTATGTGATGTTTCGAAACTTCAACACCTAAAACAATTTTCAACATCTTCAATGCACCAAGGATGCCACCCGACCGAACGACCGTCCGATCAAGTGACACCCTGTTGTGAACTTGTTCTCACTAAAGTGCCCAACCGAACGGGTTGCCGTCCGATCGACCGACCTGAAAGGTAGAGGTACTTCAATGTTTTCAAAATGCTACAACGAAAACTTCAAAAGGCAAACTATCATACGTAAACACCTCATCACCAACCAAGGCGACAATCCAATCGAATGGTCATCCGATCGGATGACCATCCGAACAGACTGCCACCCGGTCGACTGGCCATCCGATCGGATTATCATCCGGTCGGATTACCATTCGACACTTGGTTCACTCGCCACCGTTTAACGCACTAATCGACGCTTACGCTATCAAACTGAAACCAGGCTAATCTCAGACGCGCTCCCATCAATCCAATCAAGTTGTGTTTGCTTGCCGAACACCGATTATGAGTATACTTGAACCCTTTTTGCTTTTGCACTTTTGGGTGTAACATACGTTGCTATCAAATCGAATTATATCAAATGCTTAAACTACTTACCACTTGCGAAGGACTTACGTGCATAGTTATACGTGATGCTAGTTACATATGTGCTAGGACTTATACTCACGACGTCCCACCATGACTAGTATAGTACTATTGTGCCCGACGGGGTCTAGTTTAGCAATCGCGATCGAAGCTCGAGGACTTAGCTGGTAGTATCAGTTTTGTGAGTATATATGTCGTGTATTACGTTTATGTATGTGGAAATTCGCAACTTTTATCTATTACACTATTACATATCAAACCTGTATGCTCGCCAATACTTTCGTATTGACATTATTTTAACGTATGTTGCAGGTTAGATCGCAGACTACATCAAATCAAGCTAGGAAGTCTAGAAACTCACCTAAAATCTAGGTTGTCGGATTTGTATTGTTCGAGAGGACAAGAAATCTGTGATAACTTATGTGATTGTACTGATTGTTAGTATAGGATGACAAATGCAATAAATACTGTCGCGATTTAGTTGTTATGGATTCCCTTGAGCAATCTGATTCGCCTAGTGTCGCGCCCCGATGATTCCCGCCATCGGTTGGGGTGTGACAGAAATGGATGTCAAAAAGCTAAATGATCCAATCTCTTATAATGAAGCCATTAACAGTGATCAGTCTTCTTAACAGAATAAAGCAATGAATGATGAGCTTGAATCCATGAAGAAAAATGACGTATGGGATTTGGTAGAATTACCCAACGGTGTCAAACCCGTAAGATGTAGATAGGTATCCAAAAGAAAACTGGATCCGACTGGGAATGTTGAATGCTATAAAGCGAGATTGATTGCAAAGGGCTACACTCAGAAAGAGGGAATTGATTATCAAGAGACCATTTCAACTGTCTCTCGTAAAGATTAATTGAGGATCATTATGGCCCTAGTAGCTGATTTTGATTAAAAGTTGCATCAGATGGATGTTAAACTATTTTCCTTAACAGAGACTTAGACAAATATGTGTACATGAAACAACCTGAAGGCTTTAAACCTGAAGGTCAAGTACATCTAGTTTGTAAGTTGAAGAAATCCATATACGGGTTAAAACAAGCCACGTTAATGGTATCTCAAGTTTGATGAAGTCATGAAGAAATAAGATTTTGCAAAGAATCAAGTGGATCAATGCATCTACCTCAAGATGAGTGGGAACAACTTTACTATAGTTCTCCTTTACATAGATGATATTCTATTGGCATGTAATAGTTTAGACATGTTGAATAAGTCGAAGCGGTTACTCTCGCATAACTTTGACATGAAGGATCTCAGAGATGCTTCTTACGCCATTGGCATCGAAATTCACCAAGACAGACACAAAGGGATCTTAGGGTCTTCTCAAAGGGCCTACATAGATCGTGTCCTTACGCGCTACAACATGCAACAATACAAACCCTCAATCGCTCTAGTAGTTAAGGAGATGTTTCGATTCATTCTAATGTCCAACAACAGAGGGTGAAAAGGAGAAAATGAGCCACATACCTTATGCGTCAGTAGTCTAGAGCCTAATGTATGCTCAAGTCTGTACTCGCCCATATATCTCTTATATTGCTGGAATGCTAAGCCGTTATCAAAATAATCCTGGCCTATATCACTGGAAAGCAGCTAAGAAAGTATTTTTATATCTACAAGGGATGAAAGACTATAAACTAACTTATAGAAGAAGTGATCAAAGATGACAAGAAATCCACTTCAGGCTATATCTGTATGTTAGCCGATGGACCCATTTCATGGAAGATTCATAAACAACAGTTAACCACAACTTCCACAATGATGGCATAATACATTGTTGTTTATAACGCAACCTGTCATGGAATGTTGCTTAAGAATCTGATCACTGGACTCAAAGTAGTTAATTCCATTTCTAGACCATTGAAGCTTTATTGTGATAACTCAGTTGTTGTTAGTTTCTCGAACAATAACAGTTTGACTGGAGCTGGTTTATATCTCGATACAAAATACTTGTTTGTACGTGAACGAGTTGAGAATAATCTTTGTATTGAGTATATAAGTACTAAAAATATGCATGTGGATCCAATGACCAAATGTCTCTCACCTAAAGTCTCCGAAGAACATGTTTTGAATATGGGATTTACTAAAGACCTTATTTAATTACATATTGTACTTACTTATGTTTTAATTAATGAAATTTTCTCATTTTTTATTTTGTATGTCTCTAGAATATGTTCTATCGACATAATGACATATATACAAATATAAAGACAAATTAAAAATTTAAAGAGCTTACTTGTATATGGTAGGGTTCTAGAGTGAACACTAGGTTGAGAGTGAACTGTGTGAACTAATCTGGGCCATTGGATTACATCATCTAGAGATTTTTAAACAATGACAAGATTGTAATTATAATGTTGTAACTTCCCTTTAAAATAAATGACATGAGGGTATTTGCGTCTTTTGTAAATTGCATTTATTAAACAATTAATCAAAATCCCTAAAATCTCGCTAGTTTCCATATATACAAGATACTCAGCTGTTAGTGTATACATATGTGTACAGTCTCGCTAGTATCAGTTTATACAAGATACATAGATGTTTGTTTATACACATGTGTACAGTCTCGCAAACTATCAGTTTATACGAGATACATAGCTGTTAGTTTATACATGTGTGTACAATCTCGCTAACAATTAGTTTATACAAGATACACAACTGTTAGTTTATACACATGTGTACAAACTTTTATACGTCTGTGTATTATATTTAGAAATGGTTACATATGTGTATATTAACAACATATAGTATATTATGTATGCACACGAGTAGATTCATATAAAAATTATAAAATTAATTAAAACGAAACAAGTCACATCTATGCAAAAATAAATAACTTTATCACATATTCAAAAAAAAAGTTAGTGCCCAAAAATAATTACAATTTCAATCTCAGAGAAATTTTTCAATATTTATTGAAAATTTTAAAAAGTTAAAAACAATATATTATGATATCGATATATACGGATAATAAAAGAAAAACAATATTTAAGTTAAAATTAAAACAAAATCTATGGATAAAGAAATGAGTGCTACAATATTTGGAAATTAAATAATTTGTAAACAGAATATTTCCAAAAAAAAAAAAAAACATTTGAAAAAAATAATAGTTTTGTCTTTATCATCTTCTTAAGTGATAATAATACTTGCAATATTCATTAATCAACTTCAACATATGAGCTGAAGATGTCGAATGATAATGTCGTAATCCATGATGGTCGACCAAAATTTAAAGCCCTTCAATTTCTTATAATTAAATAATGAAGAAATATTAAAAAAATGAGAGAGAGTGTGAGAGTTAAGAGATGAGAAAATTAAGGGATTTTAATTAAACATACTTGGCTAATGTCAATCTTACCCTTTTAATCTAAAAAAATGATCAAGGGCCAAGATTAGTTCAGTCAATTCAATCTTAAGAAGTTGTTCACTTTTGAACCTAATCATACTTGTATATTTTGATCATAATTGTTGGATTTTAAATTGAGGTCGTAGTATGACTAATGAGGGTCCTGGGTTGAATGATGGCTCAACGGTTGTATTTCTCTGCTACGGTTCTTGTTTAAATCTAAAATGAGTATTAACTTCTGATCAGACTTATCTAATACGTATAATAAATGATTACTCGGCTAAGTGGGAGAATGTAGGACTAAATATATAATTATAGGTATTTAATCATGTAGCCATTATAATCATATATATTATATAGATCAAAATAATGATTATTATACGTTATTAATATTAGTTGGTAATTGTTGATGAATCGATTTTCCCTTATTATTTAATAGCTAGAGAGAGTTTTAGGTTAGACTCTCATAATAACATCACACATATCTCGACATCCTCTCTCTCCATAATCACGGGTTCTTCACCCTTACGAACTCGAAACTACCATCAATCATATACACTCTCAATGAGAACCAGCTCAAGCTGATTGACATATCGTACTCCTTGGTTGCATCTGTCTCATTTGTAGGATTAATTGGTCGTTAAAAAACAACTAAAACAAATAAAATTGATACCAATCGAATGTTCGCCGCAAAGCGCGAAGAATCCACTAGTTGTTTACAAAAATAATTGAAAATACTTTTTTTCTTATTTTTTAACACAAACGTTAATAGATTTTAATAATTCAAATTATAACCTAGATGTTGGTTCATAATAATAATTACCGACATTTTAATCACTAACATTCTTAACATTTATGTTGTACCCAGGCAATCCCATGTTTAGACTATAGGGTATGGGGTGGGGGTTTGGGCGTGGATTGGAGAGAAACGCCCAAGTCACCACCCCGGGTGAGCTTGAGTTTGGGCGTGGCCCCTTGGACGGCAATTTAAGGCCGGGCGTAGGGCATGCTAGCGATCCTATGTGGCTGGCTCTTATTGGCTTGTTGGCTAGGGCCATTTTAAATTTAAAAAAATGATGTGGCTTGGCCACGCCAGCCCAGCCACGCCCACCATACCCCTATGAAACTTGGGTTTGTGTATTGAGTGTCCCATATCCACGTGTCAACCAATGCCCCAAACCCCCACCCCACCCCACCATACCCCCACGGTCTTATAGTTACTATAAATTTACACTAGATTTATGCTTGATTGCCAATTAATTTCGTTCACATGGAATTCCCATTTCACTCAAAATCATCCATGTGACTGAAATTGAGTAGATTTCAAGTGTAAATCTATAAGTTATGAGTCGAATTGCTCTTGGAAACGCAACGGAAAGTTAAGGGAGAAGTGTTAGTATATCGGTAATGAGTCATTATTCAGATTATTAAAATCCAATTTCACTTATTACAAGTTAAGGATGTATAATTAATTGTTGTACATGTTTTTGCTGTTGCATTGCATGTAAATTGTGTTGCATTTTTAACCACGTTAAGTTGTTGGTGTTTTCAATTTCACGACGTTAAACGGTTGGAAAAAATCAAGTGAAAAAAATAATGCTTTACTAATTTTGAATATAAACAATCATTTTATATAAGCTATATAAATGATTGCTTGTGCTTGTATTTGTATAATGTTTTGTTGATAAGTTGCATTTAAATTGCTTGTTTACAAGACATACAATTCCAACTTGCATGTGTCCAAAAGAAGTGGTTGAAACCTTTGCTTTTTATTTGTTTGAAAATGGATGGAATGTAATATGTAGTCACATATCATCCATACCCGGAATATGAATGACCCATCAGTTAAATGGACCAATGTGTGTGTCTATTCAAGTCCAAAGATAAAACTTGTATAATAATCATGGTTGTCGAAATCGCTAGTCGCTAGTCGGTCGGTGAGGTGGGGACTAGCGATTAATCGGGATTAACCGGGTATTAATTGGATATAATCAGGATTAATTGTAGTTAATCGAAAATTAATCGAGAGAAATCAGTGATTAATCAAGGATTAATCGGTGCCTAGCCGGGATTTTTACAACCATGATAATAATTAAGTCCAAATGACAAAACTTGTATAATAGTTAACCCCAAACATAGTTCTTATCCTTTGGTTTATAGGGTAGTAAAGCTAGCTTTGGTTTTACCAGTTGCAACCGTAACCGTTGAATTTGGTTTATCGGTTAGTAAAGCTAGCTTTGGTTTTACCAGTTGCAACCGTAACCGTTGAAAGATGTTTTTTTTTCTAAATTAAAGCTTGTCAAGACGGATTTACACAATCGAATGGGCCCGGAATATTTGAACAATGCTATGTTTTGTGCTGTCGAAAAAGAACCTTTTAATAAAGTAAAAAAACGACGATGTAATGTAATAATTTCAAGGAATGCAAACACGAAGAGAACAAATCTATTAGGTATTTTTTTACTTTATTTATTATCATGTTTTTTTATTATTGTATAATTGAACGATATATTTTTAAGGATGCCTCTGAATTAATGGGCTAAATCCACCATCGATTCGTGGCATTAACTTACCGTGTGTCTTCTCTTTGTGAGTTTATTGATCATTTTGTCCTTTCTTTACGGCTTTGTGCTTATAACACCCGGAGGATAGATTGTGAGCATATGAACATTTAACATTTCCATGACATGTATATTGTTATTATAATTAATACTATATATTACTATTATTATTACTACTATATATTAATAAACGAATTCAAATTAATAGTGATTTTAATATTATAATAACTATTTTCAACTATTACAAACACAAGTGTCGGCGCCGACACGGGAATAGGTGTGGCCCTTTATTGGTGTAAGACCCTAACACGTAATATCTTTAAAACGACGCAGCGGAAATACGAGCCTTAAATTTTCTTTCTTTAATAAACACATTACTAACATAAAGGTTCAAATACAAAATATTAAACATTTACTACAAGGGATTTACAATATTCACATTGTATTAACGCTTCAAAGAAGTACATATTTCAAACTAATTGACCGTTCTTTCCGTACAATCCTTGCTCTTGACTCGATCTACGTCCGCTCATCTTCGTTAGTAGTAGAAGAAATCCATGTGGTCCCTGTGAACATCACATACAGCTTAATCATTAGTCATTGACAACCTTATACGACACTATTCTCACACAATTAACTTTCGTATAACATTCGACAATATAACTTCGATTCATTCGACTATTCTCTCGAAGTCTCTTGTTCCGAGTTCGGCTTCAACTTCTAAAGAATCTGACATTCTCATTCCTGCATTATATTCTAAACTCAAGTGCGTTGTTAGTAACGTTAATTCTCAAATGCATCTAAATCATGCGTTCGCACATACTTACACACGTACATACTTACAATCATACACATCTACATACCTATATACATTCAATCATGCCTACAATCATGTATTCGTACCTACGTGTTTCGTACACATTCTTGTATACCATTTACATATAATACATGTCCAATTTCATTACATACATCTATCATACTCTTATATTAATTACATGGGGCTTAGACTTGGGTTTACAACTCATAAACGTCAAGGGAACACTCGAAATCAAGTTTCGAAGGCCCGCCATAGACCACGGTTAGGATACATAAGCTTACGATACGTAAAACAACTTAAATAAAAATTTTCAGCCTTTTAAACAATGGGGAGGGCGTCGGCGACGGCCCTTAGTTTTTCACGTCGGAAACAACCCGTAGGCAGTGGAATAAGGCGTCAGCCAAAAACGAAGGCCAGAGAGGGCGTCGGCGACGGCCCCTCTAAATGTCGTTTTTCTGCAGCTCCGTTTCGTCGTCCGTACGCACTAAAACGCGCATAACTTTTGAACCGTTTACCCGTTTAACCTCCCGTTTCTTCCTACATGCTCGTAATTTGAAATTCTATCATGTGAACTTGAAATCCCATATCTGGATTAAGGAAATTCTTAACTTACGCGCTATCGGCTTATTATTCATTTACGATTTATCCGACCTGTTGATGTTTTTATCAAATAACTCATTCCTTTTAACCCAAAACTTACATGAACATTATGACCATAATACTTTTACATTATCAGGAGTGTCGTACTTGGGGTTTACGCACCCGATACCCGGTATTCGTTAAATTCATTCGTTATTACGTAATTGAACATTAAATAGTACAATTTCCATCTATGAATTGTTTATTCATTTACTCATAATTTACTACCGAACCTCTTACCCATTAACCCGCGTCACCGTTTCTCGGTTAGCATGCTTACATACAATTTTATCCATTACCCGGTTATCATACCGAAGTCGTTACTTATGCAACCTTTCCGGTATGCAATAAAACCTCATCTTGACCTATTTGATTTACTTAGCGATATTCATCGATTTCGTACAACTCATTCCTATTTGACCTCAATTATCATACTTAATTAAGTCGCACATCACTTTACATAAACAACTAAGAAGTGATTACGGAAATCACTTACCTTGTGCATCCGTGTCCGTATCCGCTTCCTTGCCTCCTCTTGACCCATTAGCCTTTCATGTTTGAGTCCATCACGACATGATTCCTCTACTTTCATGCCACCAAATCACATTCTCATTAGCATACACAATTGTACATGTTAACGATCATATCAATCGCATATTTCACATTTGACTTTCTTTAGTCACAACTAACAAGCATAAGACATATAATCAAATTCATATCCATTCAAACTCATGTAATTCATCATGCCATCACAAATATCACGTATTGACATGACATGTAACTTACGACTTCCTATAATCCTACTTTTACGACAACAAATCATATCATGCTTCTTATGCGTAGTTGACTTTCAGAAGTCAACAATTCATCATGTGAACTTTCGACTTATTCTCATTTACTCGTAATATCAAAATAGGCTATACGAAAGACACCATATACATTACCTACTCTCGATGCAAACGTGCTTACAACCACATTCAAATTAGTAATTTAACATGATCATGCCATCATTTTCGGATTTCGTTCCTATATACACCAAGCTTTTTCATAAAATTTTGCATCCTAACTTCACTTAGGCATTTCATCATACACTTGGTGGGCATACCATTAATTAAGCATAGTGTACAAGTATCATTTGCATATCATGACCAATTCATGTCAATATCATCAAGAACATCAACTTCAATTGAATTTCACATAACTTTTCTTCTAATTCAGTTCTAGCTAACAATTTTACCAATAAAAACAATCATCATACATAATCTCATCCAATTTCACACTTTACAACTCATACCCATTCTACTCTAAGTGGGTTTTCACTTCCAATCATCAAATTAACCCAAACCATGTATAATCTATGTTCTGTATCATGATACTGACACATACCCGTACTCAATTTCATCCCAATTCACGGATTAAAACATAACCCACTTCATACAAGATCACCAATCTTAATTTTGAGACATACCTTATGATCCCCTCGTGATGGTGGTCATTAATCCATGTTTATCCATGAATTTCAGCTTTGATTTACTATTCAATTTGATCATTTAAGGTTGAGCTAGGGTTTGGCTCCTTTGGGAGCTCCTAATCGATCCAGAACACACACGATTGTGTGTTTGTGTGTGTTATTATTTTCTTTTAATACCCCCACTTTCATTCTATACCATCTAGCCCCTTGTGTTTACCACTTAACATATTTGGCACAACTTTCGTCACTTAATAGTTTTAGCCGTAAACTTTAACTAGGTAAAATAGCCTAATTATTTATTTCGGGGTATATTATACAAGAATGCATGTCAATTATAATATTCGGATTTTTGAAGCGTTACAAGTCTACCCCCCTTAAATGAGGTTTTGTCCCCGAAACCTTTCTCACTTCCATTTAACACCAATTATCCTTTCTTCCAACTCATCAACATGACCGCTAGCCCATCTTAATGACAATCTTCTATCTTCAAGAACCCGCCCCAGAGTTCATATTAGTGTCGCTTTCACTAATAGCGCTAATTTCTATCGTACTTCATAGCTAGTGGTTCTTTCATCATCCCAATGCTCGTATATCATATACGATATATCATTTTTGTTTACTTGAAACAATTGTAGTATTTCATTAATAACATTCCTTTTGTTTATATCCGATATTCATATTATTTTCGTCGACTATATGATCTTACTTCAAAATTCACACATACACCAATCTTGTTTATCTTCAATAGGTACATCATAATAATAGATACTACCCATTCTTTACTCATAAACTATTCATATAATTGACCCCTTTCAAACAGTTCCATACTTTTCATACTTTACCTTTACATAACATTCTCATTCCTTCTACATTACTATTCCCCTCAATTCATGCATTACTTAATTTGGCTAAGCAAGTGTATCATGCAGGTTCTTCATACGAGAATTTAACCAATACCCGAAATTTTCATTCAAAACTTTTAAGATTTACTTCTTAATGACATAGTTTTTTCTTCTTATGTCAAATGTTAAAAAAATTAAACATTCCATACCCTACCATACCTATTCGACATGAGTTAAATATGTTACTAACCTCGCTTTCATTTCACATCTCACGATCTGTAAATCAGGTCGATCTGCTTCTTCACGAGCTTCTACTTGTGCACAACCTTTCACCAATTCGATTGGTTTCATCACATTCAGAATTCCACCATTATCATCTACAAAATCGGCGATTAGCACTTTTCATTCAAACATTCATTATTCTAGATGATCACCCATCTATTATCCTTTTACTTCTCCCTACATACATGCTATAACACATCCCACATTTCATCCCTTACATGCAATTCTTTTATTCCAGCTTCTTATTTCGTCAACCTTTACAGTTTGACTTTTTGAGGTCAAACTGACATTTCTTATTTATCGTATATGTATTAAAGTACACGTTCTTACTTCTTTTCATTCATGCTTACTTGCCAAGACATTCATTACATCAATTCAGTATTCTTGCCATAACTTACCCTTCCCATAACTTACCCTTCCCAATTATACTTAAATTATTGTCCGGGTCGTAGCCCGTCCTTTATTACGACTCCTAAGAGTCGACTACTAACACATCTAACACATAACATGTTCAAAACTTCTTTCTTTCGTCAAGATTTAAGTTTACGTGCCAAACATTATGCTCACCTACAAATATAAAACTTAACAAATCAAAACATTAAATATCGGGTTTAAATGGCGGTTACCATTTGACCCGCATGACTCATTCGTCTCTTTAACCATTCTTGCATACAAACATATTTGTATATGTATAAGTTTAAGACATAACTTGGATAATATTTGCTTTTTAAAGAATATTTAATTGCTTAGTCTGTAATTACCTACACATTCGAATCTTTTCATTCTTATCGTTTATTATGTTTCGAACCCGTCAAGCGGTTTCTAACATATCATTTATACTTTCATTCCTTCTTTGTTTCGAATCTGTCTCGCGGATTCTAACATATCATTCATACTTTCCTTCCTTTCATGTTTCGAATCTGTCTCACGGATTCTAACATATCATTCATACTTTCCTTCCTTTCATGTTTCGAATCCGTCTCGCGGATTCTAACATATCATTCATACTTTCATTCCTGAAAGTCTTACATTTCTTTTTACCCTCACGTCCACCTACTACCTAATTCTAACGGACATACCTGTAATAATCATCACGGTCTCACGAACGTCATATGTTTCTTGTGTACTGGCCAGGTACACATTCCACATACTAGTTTCGTGTCTTTGTGTAATCGTCACCTTATGTCCGAAGAATTAGGTTTTGGCACGTGTATCATTTTTCATAACTTCGTTTCCATTCTATTATTATATTTCATTAAAATTTTCCTTCGCTCAATAAATTTTAGCATTACATGCACCCATATGCTAAATTTACGTACCTGGGTCAATATGTCTTATTACATGCCTTAGTGCCGGTCCTAGACCACATCCACATATCATCCTTTCCAAGCAATTGTGCTTACCCTTCACATAAGATACTATTAGTTTCCTTCAAATACATAAATTAATACATACTTACCTTCGCTTTTAACTTTAGGCCATGATCGAGTCTTGGATTGTACTGGTTCCTTGTCACAAGAGCACACAGGTTTGAGTTCAAGTATATACCTCCTTCTACTTGATTTCTCTCAAACCAGGGCTCTGATACCAACTTGTAAGACCCTAACACGTAATATCTTTAAAACGACGCAGCGGAAATACGAGCCTTAAATTTTCTTTCTTTAATAAACACATTACTAACATAAAGGTTCAAATACAAAATATTAAACATTTACTAGAAGGGATTTACAATATTCACATTGTATTAACGCTTCAAAGTAGTACATATTTCAAACTATTTGACCGTTCTTTCCGTACAATCCTTGCTCTTGACTCGATCTACGTCCGCTCATCTTCGTTAGTAGTAGAAGAAATCCGTGTAGTACCTGTGAACATCACATACAGCTTAATCATTAGTCATTGACAACCTTATACGAAACTATTCTCACACAATTAACTTTCGTATAACATTCGACAATATAACTTCGATTCATTCGACTATTCTCTCGAAGTCTCTTGTTCCGAGTTCGGCTTCAACTTCTTAAGAATCCGACATTCTCATTCCTGCATTATATTCTAAACTCAAGTGCGTTGTTAGTAACGTTAATTCTCAAATGCATCTAAATCATGCGTTTGCACATACTTACACACGTACATACTTACAATCATACACATCTACATACCTATATACATTCAATCATGCCTACAATCTTGTATTCGTACCTACGTGTTTCGTACACATTCTTGTATACCATTTACATATAATACATGTCCAATTTCATTACATACATCTATCATACTCTTATATTAATTACATGGGGCTTAGACTTGGGTTTACAACTCATAAACGTCAAGGGAACACTCGAAATCATGCTTGGAAGGCTCGCCATAGACCACGGTTAGGATACCGAAGCTTACGATACGTAAAACAACTTAAATAAAAATTTTCAGCCTTTAAACAATGGGGAGGGCGTCGGCGACGGCCCTTAGTTTTTCACGTCGGAAACAATCCGTAGGCAGTGGAATAAGGTTTCAGCCAAAAACGAAGGCCAGAGAGGGCGTCGGCGACGGCCCCTCTAAATGTCGTTTTTCTGCAGCTCCGTTTTGTCGTCCGTACGCACTAAAACGTGCATAACTTTTGAACCGTTTACCCGTTTAACCTCCCGTTTCTTCCTACATGCTCGTAATTTGACATTCTATCATGTGAACTTGAAATCCCATATCCGGATTAAGGAAATTCTTAACTAACGCACTATCGGCTTATTATTCATTTACGATTTATCCGACCCGTTCATGTTTTTATCAAATAACTCATTCCTTTTAACCCAAAACTTACATGAACATTATGACCATAATACTTTTACATTATCCAGAGTGTCGTACTTGGGGTTTACGCACCCGATACCCGGTATTCGTTAAATTCATTCGTTATTACGTAATTGAACATTAAATAGTACAATTTCCATCTATGAAATTGTTTATTCATTTACTCATAATTTACTACCGAACCTCTTACCCATTAACCCGCGTCACCGTTTCTCGGTTAGCATGCTTACATACAATTTTATCCATTACCCGGTTATCATACCGAAGTCGTTACTTATGCAACCTTTCCGGTATGCAATAAAACCTCATCTTGACCCATTTGATTTACTTAGCGATATTCATCGATTTCGTACAACTCATTACTATTTGACCTCAATTATCATACTTAATTAAGTCACACATAACTTTACATAAACAACTAAGAAGTGATTACGGAAATCACTTACCTTGTGCATCCGTGTCCGTATCCGCTTCCTTGCCTCCTCTTGACCCATTAGCCTTTCATGTTTGAGTCCATCTGGACATGATTCCTCTACTTTCATGCCACCAAATCACATTCTCATTAGCATACACAATTGTACATGTTAACGATCATATCAATCGCATATTTCACATTTGACTTTCTTTAGTCACAACTAACAAGCATAAGACATATAATCAAATTCATATCCTTTCAAACTCATGTAATTCATCATGCCATCACAAATATCATGTATTGACATGACATGTAACTTACGACTTCCTATAATCCTACTTTTACGACAACAAATCATATCATGTTTCTTATGCGTAGTTGACTTTCAGAAGTCAACAATTCATCATGTGAACTTTCGACTTATTCTCATCTACTCGTAATATCAAAATAGGCTATACGAAAGACACCATATACATTACCTACTCTCGATGCAAATGTGCTTACAACCATATTCAAATTAGTAATTTAACATGATTATGCCATCATTTTCGTATTTCGTTCCTAGATACACCAAGCTTTTTCATAAAATTTTGCATCCTAACTTCACTTAGGCATTTCATCAAACACTTGGTGGGCGTACCATTAATTAAGCATAGTGTACGAGTATCATTTGCATATCATGACCAATTCATGTCAATATCATCAAGAACATCAACTTCAATAGAATTTCACATAACTTTTCTTCTAATTCAGTTCTAGCTAACAATTTTACCAATAAAAACAATCATCATACATAATCTCATCCAATTTCACACTTTACAACTCATACCCATTCTACTCTAAGTGGGTTTTCACTTCCAATCATCAAATTAACCCAAACCATGTATAATCTATGTTCTGTATCATGATACTGACACATACTCGTACTCAATTTCATCCCAATTCACGGATTAAAACATAACCCACTTCATACAAGATCACCAATCTTAATTTTGAGACATACCTTATGATCCCCTCGTGATGGTGGTCATTAATCCATGTTTATCCATGAATTTCAGCTTTGATTTACTATTCAATTTTGTTGGGATTGAACCCTATCAGAGGAACAGATAATGTAAAGCCAAAACCAGGTCACAACAGAGGATTCACAATAAGCAGCGGTTTACACTTTGCTCTCCCCTTGAAAGTGATTTATAACAACTGATGGTCTCTATCTGCTGCTCATATTCAACTGCTGCTGCCTTTTCAACTGCTGATGAAAACCCTGAAGTATCTAACACTGCTGGTCCTATCTACTGATGATAAAGCACTGCTCAGTCAAGGACTGATCAACCTTGAGGAAAGCACTGACATAAAGGGAGAGCAATTGTTTAGTAAATTGTTTGTTTTATGTATAGTCAGTGGTTAGGTTAGCAGTGTTTGTGTAAGGACAGTAGATACAGGTTGTTAGGCTGTTAGACGTCGTTTTCATGGTGACGTCAGCTGAGATACCTCAGTGGTTTGGTTTGCCTATAAATGTAACAGTACTCTGTACTGTTACATTTGATTGACTGAGCGGATTCTTCTCCTCATGTCTAATCCTTTCATCTTGTGTGCAACCAACCTTGGGGCATCAGGCTGAGGGGGAGTATAGCTTGTAAGCATATCTGTAATCTTTTGCTTTGATTTGTAAATCATTTGACTCTATGAGAAGCAATTGTTTATCAAACTATTTTCTCCTTTGATTGTGTTTACAGAGTTTGTTTTCACTTCCGCTGCACCTAACATGTTTTCATATTCATTGATCATTCATTTTAAACAAACAAACACTATCATGAGAGCCTCCGATCCTAACAATTGGTATCAGAGCTCGGACAGTCAAATTCGATCTAACAATCAATTTGACATAACAGTTCGGCTCAAAATTTATTGATACTAAGGTTAGTTGTATTTTGTTGAAAAACAGAGTATCGATTAAATCATGTTCAAAATGGTTATTCAAAATCTCTGTAAATCAACCAAGATGTCATATAACACACAAATTTCACACAACAGGTGATATCATGCAAAAGTCACCCATAGCTTTCAGATCTGTGAACATATTTGTCAAATTATGGGATTGTTTTATATTTTTCAATATTGATTTCAACTGTTGTTTTGGTATTTGTGATGTCTTCATTAAATACTAGAGTACAAACCTCAGATTAACAAAACCTATGTTCATAAAAGCATTGTTGTTTTGTTAACATTAATAGAGGGAAATTAAAACTTTAGTTATTTAGATCTTATGTGTTGAAAACAGGTTGAGTTCCTAAAAAGGACAAAATCAACTATGTTCAAATACATTAAGAAAACAAGGGTCAACATAGTCCACATCATATGTAATGTGAGATTGGATGAAAAACTTGTGAAAACATGATCAAGTCTCTCAAAACATTACTGTAGAATGATTTTGGACTAATATTCACAAAAACTCAGAAGTGTGTTTATCTCAAAACTTTTGAAGTCCAAAGAAAAGAGTATAAACATAAAACACTTATGAGTCAAAGTTTAGGGTAATAATGGTCATTAAGCAACTATGTGCATTCATCTGTTCAGGAAAAGGTTTTAATTCCAGTAAATGAACTCCAAAAAGGACTAGACAAATGTTTTAAAAAATATATCCATGTGTCCTAATGTTTGCAATCAACTGACAAAGAAAATGGTACCAAACAGTGGTCAAAATGTTGTAAAAAATTCTACCACTGATGTCAAACCACTGACCATTTTTCATAAAACTTGAGAATGATATGATTATGTTTTCTATTGAAAACATACCAGATCCTTTTTGATACTGTTCTTAGAAAGTCCTTTAATCATTTTTCCTTCAAAGGATCTTCTCAAATAACCAGGATATATTATTCATATTTTTTAAATAATATATTTGGAACTCTTGCTTGTTTTTGTTGGCAATAGGTTCAGCTCCTGTCAGGATGTAATACCTTATTTTTTTTGGTGGTATCTGTGTCCTCATAAATGGGTCAAAAGGAAATGGTACATATGTCATGATCATGTCATACTCAGGCTTGCTCCTAAATTTCCATCATAAAATGATTGCAAACTGTGCTTGAATTACTAGGGTGCTTATGTTTTAATTGAATATTAAACGAAAATGAGTTGCCTTAGTAAAAAGTTTTTCATCATCTGGGGTACTAATCCACTGTCTTTCAAAATTGACATGTGGCAAAACCTTGAATGAAAATCTTCTAAACTGTTGCTGAAACACCTGTCCTTCAAGAATTATACCATTTACCCTAACCACTGTTTTGTTCTAACGTCTGATCTCTAAACACTGTCCACTGCTGAAAGATAACCACTGATCCTTCATTTTCTTGAAAAGCACTGATGCTCAAAATCAGTGTCTTATCCACTGACATGCTATCTACTGATAGTTAAAATCATCCACTGCCCATAATTTTTACCGTTGTAACCACTGATGCTTGATACGTCAGTGGCTCTGAAAACAACTGTTCTCCATACTTCATCCGTTTCATCAGTGTTTGACACGTGGTCAGTTTTTAGCCCTCAGATCTTAATAACCGCTGCCACATCAGCGATCATTTTTAAATAAAACCCTGCCCTAAACCCCAAACAGGGTTTTTACACTGTCGAATTGAATTCCAAAAATTCTCTTCTCATAGCATTTTCCAACCCTTCTTCTCAAAATCTCCAAAATCTTCCTTCGTTATTCTCCGCAACAATGACAAAATCAAAATCAAAACCTAAATCACCATCACCTTCCAAAGAGGTCGCTCAAACGGCCGAAGAACCCATCGAAATACCATTCAAACAATCTCACAATTATTTGGGTTTACTCACAAAACCCAAAGACAACCACACCTTCGACTCCATCATTGATGCAATAACTGGATCAAAGTACAAAACTTTGTTGACGGTAAATGCTCCCATATATCTGCAAACCCAGAGAGAGTTTTGGAAAAAGGCGACGCTTGAAAAACAAGACGATAAAGTCATTGCCATTAACTCCTCGATACAGGGAAAAGCGATCAAAATCACACCACAATCGATATCAGAAGTCTTCATACTCGATGATCAGAACGGTAAAACCTCTTTTGACAAAAACGAGTTAAAAGCTGATTTTCTGAAAAGGGGTTATGCAGAAGAATCAAAGGTAGATACCCTACAAAAGGGTTATTTTCCATCTGCACCCAGATTTTTATTTCACACACTCTTGATGTGTGCTTCAAATAAAACAACATCTTTTAACGAAATACCATTGAAAATTCAAAGCCTGGGTTACGCTATTTTGAATAATAAGGACTACAACTACTCCCAGGAGATTTTCAATGACATGGTGAAAAATGTTGAAAGTAAAGCATTTTTACTTTTTCCAAGATTTTTGAGTTACTACTTTGAACAAAAATTTGAAAAGGAAAATTTAAATTTGCTAAAACAAGGTGTTCATTGTCAAATAAAAAGCTTAACAAAAGAAACATTTTCAAGGATGATGGCACCAATAAAAACAAAAGCAGGGGTAACTGAGCAGATTTTAGTGGTTACAACTGCTCCTCAGGTATCAGCTGCTGAGCCCACTGCTCCAGGTGATCATAGCAGCACAACCACTGCTTTGAAACCCACACCTGACATCACCAAAAAGACCAAAAAGAAAACATCCAGAAAACCCACCAAACCCAAAACAAAGGCAACTCTGGAAGATGAGATCCCAGAGGAAATGCCTGTGACAACACAAAAGTCACAAGAAACCACTGCTGCTACTTCCTCACAACAGTTGGAAGAAAGATCTCAACCCATGCCTAAAACTCCTCCTGCATCCTCACAAAAGGATCAGGTTGTAAGCACAGGGACACCACAATATGAAGCTCTGAATCCACTTGGATCCATCTTCCTCAGTCCTGATCCCAAGGACATGTCTCTTTCAACCCCCATCCCCTCACCAATAATAATGCCACAATCCATGCTACCTTTGTTGCATGCAGCTGCTATAGCTCAGACACAAACCAGTTCCTCTCTATCACCTATCACTGAGAGTATACCCCTATAGATGACTGGGTCTGATGCTACTACTCCTGTTATCCCAGCAACAATTGAGGAGGTTACACCCCCTGAGTTACAAGTAGCTCTGGGTGGTAGTTCAAGTGGAGCAGCAACTACAACTGGTGGATCAACAGATCCTCAGTTGGACAGTTGTTTCATAAGTAAGACTCCCTTGAAGGCAATTTCTTCCATGGCAACTTCGGTGACCACCAGTGAGTTGGATCTAACCACTGGTACCATCAAAGGTTTATCGAGTGCCGAAGAAAGAAGTCCCCAGTACCGAGAACAAGGGGCATCAATGGGTGATTTTTGGGACTCAGTTCCTAAGTCAAACATTGATATAACCACTGGTAGTGGGGATTCAGATGATCTTACTAAAGTAGGTGATGATTCAAGATATCAGGAATTGACGGACAGAGTTGAAAAACTTGAAGAATCAGTTTCTGAAATAAAGGAGATGGTGCAAGAGATTTTAAAAGCTCAGAAAGCACAATCCAATGTTGTTCCTGCTCAAGCACCTGCTCCACAACAAGCACCTGCTGCAAATGAGCTTTGGAATATTTTTCAACCCATGCTTGAAGCACAGCAACTTATGGCTGACAAAAAGCATGCCATTCAAGTACAAATGCTGACCAACATGGTTGAATCAAGATTTAAAGACACTCAAGCAGATATCAAGGCTATAAAGGCAAGCATTCAAAGTGTCTCTGGCAAAGCTCCTTCTTCCATATCATTCCTTGATAACCCCCCTTCAGATAATGCCAAAAAGGGGGAGAATATCAAGCTATTGAGAAAAATGAATACGAAGGGAATAGAGCATGGCCTCTACATTGAGCCGGAAAAAGAAAAAGAAAAAGAAAAGCAGGCCTCAAAACCTGTTAGTCAAACAGCTGATACAGCAGCAGTTATAAAAACTGCTGTCAGTAGCCAAACAGCTGCTATGACATCAACACACACCACTATACCACACACTACTACAACTACTGCTCCACCACCATCATCTACAATCACACCACCACCACTGCCTCCTGTCATAAAACAGAAGACAACAGATGTTACAACATCTGTTGTAATGACAACAGTGATTGAAACACAAGTTGTTTCAACCACTGTCAGTCAATCACTGCCACAAACCACTGCTATCCAATCTACCACCACTGATCCACCCAAACCATCATCTGCTCCTTCTTCATTAAAAAGGAGAAGAAATCTCATATCAGATGATGATTCACCACCATCACCACCAACTTCATCATTTCCATCCCCTGCTCAAAAGCAGAAGACAACTGCTGACATATCAGCAGTTGTAATGCCAGCAGATGTTGAGACACCAGTTGTCTCAACAGCTGTTAGTCAGTCATCCACCACTGCTCTCACCTCTTCTACTTCACAGCCAAAGCTCTTCAACAGAATAAGAAAGCCAATCACTGCCGATGAGGGTATACATGATCCTAATGCTGCAAAATATCCACTAGAACTTGAAGCTATCAAAAATGAGATGAGACAATTCTATACAGAAGAGGATCCTTCAAAAAGAAGATTCTCCTCACTCATAGGCTACATGCCACCAGAGGATATGGATAATTACCTCAAACTCAAGACAAGGCAGGCTAAAGCAAGAGCTAAATTTGAAAGTGAACGTGAAAGTCTAAGCGAAGAAGGCATTACTAAAAGACTGGATTTCTTCCTTGAAAAGGTAAAGCAGATGGAAGAATTTGCACAGGAACTAATCAAAGAAAAGGCTGAACAACGCAAAGAGCTAAGAAAACAATATCTTGCCTACATTATGAAAGAAAAATTCTATCCTGCTGAAGAAAAACAGTTTGAAGAATGGCCAATAATCGCTCTAAAGCATGAGGCTGAGAGGATTGACAGAATCAAGAATGATCCTACAAAGAAGAAAAATGCTCCAAACTGGAACAAATTCAAAAAGCTCATTGCTGACTTCACTGCTGAGTATAAGAGAAAGAAAAGGGAGCTGGTGGATGCAAAAATGGATACTGCTGAAGCCATATCAAAATGGTCAAGACAGCAGACTGATGAAGCCTACGAAAGGCTGAAGAAAAGAAAGATAACTGTTTCAGGCACTTCTAAAAAGCAAGAACAAATGATGAAGCTTGAACGGAAGATGGGAAACCTCGACACACTGTTCCGGTCTACTTTTGCAACAAATCAAGAAGAGGGAGAACAGCTGACTGAAGAAGAGGTAATAGAAAAGGAAGCAGAGTACTTCAAAGATACCATCACGAAAATGGATCTAAAATAAGAAACTTCAACAAAGCTTCAAAGCCTTTTTAAGGCATTAAACAAACCTGCATCTCCAAACACTGCTAAAGACAAGACAGAAGCTGAAAGACAAGAATTTATAGAACAAGAAACTGCAGAAGATATAGCTGCAGCAGACAAAGTCATTGAAGAAGCTTTCAAAAGAATGTCTGAAAGTCTGCAGATGTTTTCAAGGCCATTATCCCTCAACTCATCCTCAAATAAGTCTCTCCCAAGAAACCCACTTGGCTTTAAAATACTAAAGTGGATGTCTGATCAAAAGACTCACGTATTGACCTTGGTCAGAGCCAATGGCGATGTGAAGCATATATCAAGGAAAGAAGCACTAGGCCTTAGTGTTCAAGATTTGCAGGATCTCCTTGAGCTTACACTGTGCAGGGATGAAGATGACCAGAGTGCAAAGGTATTTGAAGCTAAATTCAAAGAACAAGCTAAAGCACTCTTGATGAGTAATAAAGGTCCTGAATAATGAAAGGTTTTGGCATTATCTGTTCCAGGGGGAGATTGTTGGGATTGAACCCTATCAGAGGAACAGATAATATAAAGCCAAAACCAGGTCACAACAGAGGATTCACAATAAGCAGCGGTTTACACTTTGCTCTCCCCTTGAAAGTGATTTATAACAACTGATGGTCTCTATCTGCTGCTCATATTCAACTGCTGCTGCCTTTTCAACTGCTGATGAAAACCCTGAAGTATCTAACACTGCTGGTCCTATCTACTGATGATAAAGCACTGCTCAGTCAAGGACTGATCAACCTTGAGGAAAGCACTGACATAAAGGGAGAGCAGTTGTTTAGCAAATTGTTTGTTTTATGTATAGTCAGTGGTTAGGTTAGCAGTGTTTGTGTAAGGACAGTAGATACAGGTTGTTAGGTTGTTAGGCTGTTAGACGTCGTTTTCATGGTGACGTCAGCTGAGATACCTCAGTGGTTTGGTTTGCCTATAAATGTAACAGTACTCTGTACTGTTACATTTGATGGACTGAGCGGGTTCTTCTCCTCATGTCTAATCCTTTCATCTTGTGTGCAACCAACCTTGGGGCATCAGGCTGAGGGGGAGTATAGTTTGTAAGCATATCTGTAATCTTTTGCTTTGATTTGTAAATCATTTGACTCTATGAGAAGCAATTGTTTATCAAACTATTTTCTCCTTTGATTGTGTTTACAGAGTTTGTTTTCACTTCCGCTGCACCTAACATGTTTTCATATTCATTGATCATTCATTTTAAACAAACAAACACTATCATGAGAGCCTCCGATCCTAACAAATTTGATCATTTAAGGTTGAGCTAGGGTTTGGCTCCTTTGGGAGCTCCTAATCGATCCAGAACACACACGATTGTGTGTTTGTGTGTGTTATTATTTTCTTTTAATACCCCCACTTTCATTCTATACCATCTAGCCCCTTGTGTTTACCACTTAACATATTTGGCACAACTTTCGTCACTTAATAGTTTTAGCCGTAAACTTTAACTAGGTAAAATAGCCTAATTATTTATTTCGGGGTATATTATACAAGAATGCATGTCAATTATAATATTCGGATTTTTGAAGCGTTACAAGTCTACCCCCCTTAAATGAGGTTTTGTCCCCGAAACCTTTCTCACTTCCATTTAACACCAATTATCCTTTCTTCCAACTCATCAACATGACCGCTAGCCCATCTTAATGACAATCCTCTATCTTCAAGAACCCGCCCCAGAGTTCATATTAGTGTCGCTTTCACTAATAGCGCTAATTTCTATCGTACTTCATAGCTAGTGGTTCATTCATCATCCCAATGCTCGTATATCATATACGATATATCATTTTTGTTTACTTGAAACAATTGTAGTATTTCATTAATAACATTCCTTTTGTTTATATCCGATATTCATATTATTTTCGTCGACTATATGATCTTACTTCAAAATTCACACATACACCAATCTTGTTTATCTTCAATAGGTACATCATAATAATAGATACTACCCATTCTTTACTCATAAACTATTCATATAATTGACCCCTTTCAAACAGTTCCATACTTTTCATACTTTACCTTTACATAACATTCTCATTCCTTCTACATTACCATTCCCCTCAATTCATGCATTACTTAATTTGGCTAAGCAAGTGTATCATGCAGGTTCTTCATACGAGAATTTAACCAATACCCAAAATTTTCATTCAAAACTTTGAAGATTTACTTCTTAATGACATAGTTTTTTCTTCTTATGTCAAATGTTAAAAAAATTAAACATTCCATACCCTACCATACCTATTCGACATGAGTTAAATATGTTACTAACCTCGCTTTCATTTCACATCTCACGATCTGTAAATCAGGTCGATCTGCTTCTTCACGAGCTTCTACTTATGCACAACCTTTCACCAATTCGATTGGTTTCATCACATTCAGAATTCCACCATTATCATCTACAAAATCGGCGATTAGCACTTTTCATTCAAACATTCATTATTCTAGATGATCACCCATCTATTATCCTTTTACTTCTCCCTACATACATGCTATAACACATCCCACATTTCATCCCTTACATGCAATTCTTTTATTCCAGCTTCTTATTTCGTCAACCTTTACAGTTTGACTTTTTGAGGTCAAACTGACATTTCTTATTTATCGTATATGTATTAAAGTACACGTTCTTACTTCTTTTCATTCATGCTTACTTTCCAAGACATTCATTACATCAATTCAGTATTCTTGCCATAACTTACCCTTCCCATAACTTACCCTTCCCAATTATACTTAAATTATTGTCCGGGTCGTAGCCCGTCCTTTATTACGACTCCTAAGAGTCGACTACTAACACATCTAACACATAACATGTTCAAAACTTCTTTCTTTCGTCAAGATTTAAGTTTACGTGCCAAACATTATGCTCACCTACAAATATAAAACTTAACAAATCAAAACATTAAATATCGGGTTTAAATGGCGGTTACCATTTGACCCGCATGACTCATTCGTCTCTTTAACCATTCTTGCATACAAACATATTTGTATATGTATAAGTTTAAGACATAACTTGGATAATATTTGCTTTTTAAAGAATATTTAATTGCTTAGTCTGTAATTACCTACACATTCGAATCTTTTCATTCTTATCGTTTATTATGTTTCGAACCCGTCAAGCGGTTTCTAACATATCATTTATACTTTCATTCCTTCTTTGTTTCGAATCTGTCTCGCGGATTCTAACATATCATTCATACTTTCCTTCCTTTCATGTTTCGAATCTGTCTCACGGATTCTAACATATCATTCATACTTTCCTTCCTTTCATGTTTCGAATCCGTCTCGCGGATTCTAACATATCATTCATACTTTCATTCCTGAAAGTCTTACATTTCTTTTTACCCTCACGTCCACCTACTACCTAATTCTAACGGACATACCTGTAATAATCATCACGGTCTCACGAACGTCATATGTTTCTTGTGTACTGGCCAGGTACACATTCCACATACTAGTTTCGTGTCTTTGTGTAATCGTCACCTTATGTCCGAAGAATTAGGTTTTGGCACGTGTATCATTTTTCATAACTTCGTTTCCATTCTATTATTATATTTC
The DNA here is from genome assembly GCA_030545235.1 of Helianthus tuberosus. Lineage (NCBI taxonomy): Eukaryota > Viridiplantae > Streptophyta > Magnoliopsida > Asterales > Asteraceae > Helianthus > Helianthus tuberosus. Next base: position 124,358,641 of record CM060351.1, on the reverse strand, counting down.
ATTAAAATTTTCCTTCGCTCAATAAATTTTAGCATTACATGCACCCATATGCTAAATTTACGTACCTGGGTCAATATGTCTTATTACATGCCTTAGTGCCGGTCCTAGACCACATCCACATATCATCCTTTCCAAGCAATTGTGCTTACCCTTCACATAAGATACTATTAGTTTCCTTCAAATACATAAATTAATACATACTTACCTTCGCTTTTAACTTTAGGCCATGATCGAGTCTTGGATTGTACTGGTTCCTTGTCACAAGAGCACACAGGTTTGAGTTCAAGTATATACCTCCTTCTACTTGATTTCTCTCAAACCAGGGCTCTGATACCAACTTGTAAGACCCTAACACGTAATATCTTTAAAACGACGCAGCGGAAATACGAGCCTTAAATTTTCTTTCTTTAATAAACACATTACTAACATAAAGGTTCAAATACAAAATATTAAACATTTACTAGAAGGGATTTACAATATTCACATTGTATTAACGCTTCAAAGTAGTACATATTTCAAACTATTTGACCGTTCTTTCCGTACAATCCTTGCTCTTGACTCGATCTACGTCCGCTCATCTTCGTTAGTAGTAGAAGAAATCCGTGTAGTACCTGTGAACATCACATACAGCTTAATCATTAGTCATTGACAACCTTATACGAAACTATTCTCACACAATTAACTTTCGTATAACATTCGACAATATAACTTCGATTCATTCGACTATTCTCTCGAAGTCTCTTGTTCCGAGTTCGGCTTCAACTTCTTAAGAATCCGACATTCTCATTCCTGCATTATATTCTAAACTCAAGTGCGTTGTTAGTAACGTTAATTCTCAAATGCATCTAAATCATGCGTTTGCACATACTTACACACGTACATACTTACAATCATACACATCTACATACCTATATACATTCAATCATGCCTACAATCTTGTATTCGTACCTACGTGTTTCGTACACATTCTTGTATACCATTTACATATAATACATGTCCAATTTCATTACATACATCTATCATACTCTTATATTAATTACATGGGGCTTAGACTTGGGTTTACAACTCATAAACGTCAAGGGAACACTCGAAATCATGCTTGGAAGGCTCGCCATAGACCACGGTTAGGATACCGAAGCTTACGATACGTAAAACAACTTAAATAAAAATTTTCAGCCTTTAAACAATGGGGAGGGCGTCGGCGACGGCCCTTAGTTTTTCACGTCGGAAACAATCCGTAGGCAGTGGAATAAGGTTTCAGCCAAAAACGAAGGCCAGAGAGGGCGTCGGCGACGGCCCCTCTAAATGTCGTTTTTCTGCAGCTCCGTTTTGTCGTCCGTACGCACTAAAACGTGCATAACTTTTGAACCGTTTACCCGTTTAACCTCCCGTTTCTTCCTACATGCTCGTAATTTGACATTCTATCATGTGAACTTGAAATCCCATATCCGGATTAAGGAAATTCTTAACTAACGCACTATCGGCTTATTATTCATTTACGATTTATCCGACCCGTTCATGTTTTTATCAAATAACTCATTCCTTTTAACCCAAAACTTACATGAACATTATGACCATAATACTTTTACATTATCCAGAGTGTCGTACTTGGGGTTTACGCACCCGATACCCGGTATTCGTTAAATTCATTCGTTATTACGTAATTGAACATTAAATAGTACAATTTCCATCTATGAAATTGTTTATTCATTTACTCATAATTTACTACCGAACCTCTTACCCATTAACCCGCGTCACCGTTTCTCGGTTAGCATGCTTACATACAATTTTATCCATTACCCGGTTATCATACCGAAGTCGTTACTTATGCAACCTTTCCGGTATGCAATAAAACCTCATCTTGACCCATTTGATTTACTTAGCGATATTCATCGATTTCGTACAACTCATTACTATTTGACCTCAATTATCATACTTAATTAAGTCACACATAACTTTGCATAAACAACTAAGAAGTGATTATGGAAATCACTTACCTTGTGCATCCGTGTCCGTATCCGCTTCCTTGCCTCCTCTTGACCCATTAGCCTTTCATGTTTGAGTCCATCTGGACATGATTCCTCTACTTTCATGCCACCAAATCACATTCTCATTAGCATACACAATTGTACATGTTAACGATCATATCAATCGCATATTTCACATTTGACTTTCTTTAGTCACAACTAACAAGCATAAGACATATAATCAAATTCATATCCTTTCAAACTCATGTAATTCATCATGCCATCACAAATATCACGTATTGACATGACATGTAACTTACGACTTCCTATAATCCTACTTTTACGACAACAAATCATATCATGCTTCTTATGCGTAGTTGACTTTCAGAAGTCAACAATTCATCATGTGAACTTTCGACTTATTCTCATCTACTCGTAATATCAAAATAGGCTATACGAAAGACACCATATACATTACCTACTCTCGATGCAAATGTGCTTACAACCATATTCAAATTAGTAATTTAACATGATTATGCCATCATTTTCGTATTTCGTTCCTAGATACACCAAGCTTTTTCATAAAATTTTGCATCCTAACTTCACTTAGGCATTTCATCATACACTTGGTGGGCGTACCATTAATTAAGCATAGTGTACGAGTATCATTTGCATATCATGACCAATTCATGTCAATATCATCAAGAACATCAACTTCAATAGAATTTCACATAACTTTTCTTCTAATTCAGTTCTAGCTAACAATTTTACCAATAAAAACAATCAGCATACATAATCTCATCCAATTTCACACTTTACAACTCATACCCATTCTACTCTAAGTGGGTTTTCACTTCCAATCATCAAATTAACCCAAACCATGTATAATCTATGTTCTGTATCATGATACTGACACATACTCGTACTCAATTTCATCCCAATTCACGGATTAAAACATAACCCACTTCATACAAGATCACCAATCTTAATTTTGAGACATACCTTATGATCCCCTCGTGATGGTGGTCATTAATCCATGTTTATCCATGAATTTCAGCTTCGATTTATTCTTCAATTTGATCATTTAAGGTTGAGCTAGGGTTTGGCTCCTTTGGGAGCTCCTGATCGATCCAGAACACACACAATTGTGTGTTTGTGTGTGTTATTATTTTTCTTTTAATACCCCCACTTTCATTCTATACCATCTAGCCCCTTGTGTTTACCACTTAACATATTTGGCACAACTTTCGTCACTTAATAGTTTTGGCCGTAAACTTTAACTAGGTAAAATAGCCTAATTATTTATTTCGGGGTATATTATACAAGAATGTATGTAAATTTATTTTTAAGTGGGGGTAAAAACATAACTAGGTAAAATTGGCACTCCTCTATTGGCCTAATAAATTTACGATTTTATCCCGCTTTAAAATTACGATTTTGCCATTAGTTTAAAATTATGTTCTTGCACCCACTTAAAAATAAATTTACGTTTTCGCTCCCAGCTAAATATTTCAATTTTGCCCTCGGTTAAAAATTACGATTTTGCCCCATTTCAATTTACAGTTTTGCCATTAGTTTTTTTCCCTTAAAATTACGATTTTCCCATCAGTTAAAAATTATGTTTTTACCCCCACTTAAAAATAAATTTACGCTTTTGCTCTCAGCTAAAAATTCCAATTTTGCCCTCAGTTCAAAATTACGATTTTGCCATGTATAAATTTATAATTTTGCCATTAGTTTTTTTTCACAGCCAAGTTACGATTTTGCCCTCAACTTAAATTTGCATTTTGCCCATCGTTTTTCTTTGTTTTCCTGGTGAAATTACAATTTTACCCCCAGTGTAAAATTACAGTAGTGCAGGCAGCTTGCTGGCACTCCCCCGTTGGTCCATTTAATTTACGATTTATCCCTGAATTAAAATTATGATTTCACCCTCAGTTAAAAATTACGTTTTTCCAATCGTTTTAGTTTTTTTAACAAAACTATAAAGGTTTTTTTAATTGGTTTACTCGATTTAATTTTTTTTCGTGTCAAGGAGCAGCCTAACACTGGCTCATTAGTCCTGAAAAATTACTGTTTTGCCCTGAGCCCAAAATTACGGTCTTATCATCGTTTTTGTTTTTATTTTACCTAGCAAAATTATAGTAGTCTTTTTTTAATTGATTGAGAATTATTCGGCCATCGCCTCACAACGCGGGCGCGACATCAACTAGTTATATTTACATTTACAAAGGACCATGAATAGTGATTTTAAATTTATAATAATATATAATTTTTTCATATTTTATTATTTTAATTTTATAATAATTTATTATTATATTTTCTTTTAAGTTTTGATATATTTTATTGTTTTTTCCCTTTTATAAAACCATATTTCTTTTATTATTTAATTTTTCAATAAATCATTTTTAATCATATTTCCTTTATCAATTAATTTGATATTTCTTTGGTAACTTACGTTCGTTAATCTTTTTTTTTTTTCTAAGAACTTAAGATATAGTTGTGCTTATTTTTTTCTCTTGACATTCCGGTATTAGTTTTATTAAAAAAGTTATATTCAAAATAGAGTATTTATTTGGTATCTTAAAACGGTACAATGATAAAATAAACCAATTCTAACGGTGTGGCTTTCTAAACAACATACTTTATTTATAAATAACATTTTTGTTCCGTTTCGCCGCAACGCGCGACCATTAACGAACCTAGTATATTAATAAACGAATTGAAATGAATAGTGATTTTAATATTATAATAATATATAGTTTTTTTAATACTCTTATTATTTTAATATTATAATAATAATTATTATTTTCTTTACTTTTTAACTTTAATCCTTTTTTTTAGTATCAGGGGTTGGCATAAGCTTGGTGTTAACCGGTATCGAACCAGTACTGGTATCGAAAATACCAGGACGGTCCTGTTCGGTATCAGTACATGAAGGTAAAATCTGGCACTAATACAGAAAACGCCGAAAGTTGGTGCCGAATTGATATTGGAAATCTTTTGGTTCGGAAAATTCAGTGTTGCTACCCGGTACCATTTGCTCATCCCTGATCACGGTTACCGTACGAACAACGGTATCGTACAACTTTTTTTTTATATTCTTCAACTTTTAATTTTTTTCTTTTTTTAGTTTCAGTGGTAGGGATGAGCTCGGTGCCAACCGATACAGAATCGGTACTGATACCGAAAATATCGGTTACAGTACCGGTATATGAAGGTAAAAAACAGTAGTGAACCGGTACCAGGAACGCCAAAAGTCGGTACCGAATTGGTACTTAAGATCTTTCGGTTCGGCAAATTTGGTACCGGTACCTAGAACAATTTGCTCATCTCTGACCATGGGTTTCATACGAACAACATCGTTACCATACAACTTTTTTGGTTGATTTTCTTTCGGTTATCTTTTAGTGTTTTTTTCTACATTTTCTTTTTATTCTTGTTAGCAGTTCCGTTCGCAACGCGCTCGTAGTGATTTCAAAACACATGTAAACACAGAGTAAATAATAAAAGAAATTCGCCGCAACGCGGCGAACTTCTTTAAACCTAGTTAACATAAAAAGGATGTATTTATAATAATGAATCTTGTATGCACTAATAAGTTGTAACGATTTTGGCCCTATGGTTATATCACTTTTTTCTTATTAGCCTAAAAAGGAAACTTTTGTCATCTGTACCCCTAACGTCTCTTTATCTAACTATTTTGGCACCAGCGATTAACATCATCCATAACCCAGGTTAATAAATGATCATATGCTCCTCACATGATAGGTAATTAAGTAATTTCACCTACCTAACCAATTAAGCATTTTGGATTAACTTAAGAAATGACTGCACGAGAAGTATTCAATTAAGCACTTAGTTGCCCATCATGTGAGGAGCATGTGACCATTTATTAACCTAGGTTATGGATGGTGTTAGTTGCAGGGGACAAAATAGTTAGATAAAGAGACGTTGGGAGTACAGATGACAAAAGTTTCCTTTTGAGCTAATAAGGTGAAAATGATATAACAACAGGGCCAAAATCATAATTTACTCTTAATGAAAATATCAATTGAGTATTTATATATTGTTATTTTTTTAGCAAAGCTGTAAAATTCCCGACTAGCCTCTGATTAGTCACTAACTAATCATTAGTCAGAGGTTCACTAGTAATTTTTATCTAATCGACCAATTAATCAGTAGGTGGTAAAAAAAGGTCAAATTCAATCCTAATTGGTGTAAGCGCATTGTAGGACCGTTTAAGACTCCGAAACGATTGCGAACCGATACGTGTGACGTGCGGAATCCGTACACGTAGGTGGACCGAACACAAGAACGTATATAATCTGTGATTCTATAGAAAGATATGAAATCGTACAATCACGTGAATCACCTTTTGCCTTTTCTCTCTCTACTTTCTCTCTCTAGCTCCAAGCTCTCCAAATGTAGCAAATGGCAAAAGTCCTAAATCTAAGGCATAAGCCTCCTATTTATAGGCAAAGGCATAAAAGAAAGTTCTAAGTAATTACAAGATTGCCACCTTGCCTTTTTCCTAAATATTACACTATAAAACTTTGTATTCTTCTATATTCTGCTACGAACTGGATTGACTGAGGAGATAGACATAATTGCACTCACAGACTCCCCCTTGGATATTGCCGCAGTCAATCTCGTAGCGTCTTGTCTTTTCTCTCTCTCTCTCTCTGAGTGTTCTTGAAGCTTTATCATCTTCAGCAATCACAGACTCCCTCTTGCTCAAACAGACTCCCCGTGGATCTGTCTTTAGCTTCAGCTCCCCCTGTCGGTAGACTTTTTTTCTTCAGGCTCCCCCTTTCGTTAAGCTTCCGTGCATTTGTGATCGACACCTGGCTTTCCGGATACAAGCTCCCCTTGCATCGAGCTCGTCTTCAGACTCCCCCTTAGACTCGGCTATTGGGATCGTAATCTTGTACAATATCTGCAAATCTCAAACATTTATTTGTGAAAACGTTTTGAACATCCAAGATTGAAAACCTGGTTCTCTCAGCATAAGCTGAAACATTTCAAATATACGACAGTTAAAGCGTTTTCGATTATCCATGAATGATGACCTGGCTTTCAAAAATTTTTAATCAAGAACCTGGCTCTTATCACAAATAAAACAATAAGAATATATCCAGGATTACTTGACTTACTCCTCCTATCAAATTGCTTTATAGATTTGACGATTTAAGAATCCAAATCCATCACAGTTAATCATCCAAGTCCAAATTAATGACCTTGGAGACTTCACAAACTGTTTTAATTTTTGATTTTAAAACTACAAGTTTCAACTTAATGAACTTGTTTATTTTTCAGAAACACGATCAGCATACTTAGATTTTGAAACTCAGCATTCAGACATCGGTTGTCGAAAATAAAATGGAATCAAAATCTTTTTGTAATTTTCTGAAACATAAAGCAGTAAAGAAATATTTACAGACAATATTTTTGTTTAAGTTCATGTCAGAGGATCGTATCAGTTTATGACAAATCACTAGCACCGTTGAGCTTTAAACACTTTAAGTTCTAAACGATTCACTTAGATTGTCAGTATACTGATCCTCTTAAATTTTCACACAAAGTTCAACTATTTCGAGATACGATTTAGTGTTTTATGGACCTAAATTATTCGCGTGTCCCACCTCAGAATATACTCCTGTACCAAGATTCCCTAGATTCAGTCTTACAGGTGAATATACCAATTTGATATCTGTTCTCTGGGTTAATGCGAGACCTTGAGAACTCAGGTATGAACTTTCGTTCAGTCAAAGAGATGAAGGCTCGACTTTAGGTGTGTTCCCTTTGGGAATCTTCTTTTCAACTGCTCTTGATTTGTATCTTTCGATATTTATCAATTTTTAAGCAGAGGGTAAGCTTTTAAAGCACGTAAAGTCTTATATGAGGTCTAGGCCATTGCTTTCGCAATATCAGAAGACAAGGTATAATACTCCAGATATCAAACAGTATAAAGACCTAGTATCTCAGAATCAGGCAATCTCTCAAACAAGATTTCGGGGGTTACCCATATATCCAAGAGATGTTCCCCACGAGATAAGTAAGTATTTGATATTTAGGTTTATATCTCGAATACAATCTACTAAGCGTGTAAAAACCTATTGGCATATCATCAGTGAGACCATTTATCACATTTTAACATTCCATTTCTTTAGCGTACTGTAATTGTCTACTGATGTACTATCATTTCCTCTTTTTACACACAACTCATTTTTGAATTTTATCATGTTTTTGGCTTTTTCAAATTTTCTAATGTTTTTGGATTTTCTGACAACGCTTTTACTCCCCCTAAAATTCAAAACATTTAAAGAAAAAAATGATAACCGATGTAGATAGCTTTGTCTCGCCATCTATTTTCTGCTTCACATGCTCTTATTTGCAGAAAATATACCCCCATGATTTACAACACATTGATATTCGACAGTTTGAAAACCCTTTTTCAATCTTGTGAAATTAATCATGTTTGTTCTGCCGTGAGGGTTCCGGCATATTCACTTAACATATTTTTGTAATTTTTTATTTTTGACAAAATTTAAAAACAAACATATTTTTTATTTTTTCAAATTTTGACAAAATAAAAACATATTTTTGGTTTTTTTTTTATTTTTCAATTTTTAGGGTTTTAGAGATATGGTTTATTTATGTACAGAAATGAACAAACTCCCTGTTTCAGTTGCAGGGTTTAGCAGCCTCCACACGTGCCAGGCTGCTCTCAGCTTCCCTTTCACATTCTTCAGATTTCTTGAGCACCTGCACATTCACACATCTTAATTACTTGAACAATTTAGCCCATGTCTGTTTGACCTTAGGCATTTCAACACAATATGCTTCATTCAATCTTGGAAAATTTTGTCGTTTGGAACAAACAACTTTTCATCTTTTACTTCACACCTTTTAATTGAATCATTTTTATGTTCAGAACTAGGTTGTGTCTTAACCACCCAGCTTTGTCCTTTTGAAGCACTTCTTTTGTAAAAATGTGATTCATTTTGAACATTTTGATTTTGAACAACAACTTTTGGTTTCCAAAACTAGTTTAGTTTTGTTGCATCAACAGTTGTTTTCCAACTTTATGTTGTTCTAAATCTGGGTGACATTGGTTTCCATGTTTGTTGTGAGTTAGCCTTTGACATTTTCGGTTTCCAAGTTTGCTTTGAATCAAATTTGGTTGACTTCTGATTCACAACATCAGACTTCTTTTTCGTCTCAACACCAACAGGTTTCGGATTTAGACACTTGCATGCAAGATGTCCTGTTTGATCACATTTGAAACATGTTCTCTTTGAAACATCTTTCACCTGTTGTTATTGCTTCTTCTGAGCATAGAACTATTCATTAGATTGTCGTCTAAATTGGAGTTCTTTCTCTTCTTCAGAACTTGTTCCGTGAACAAAGTTCATCTTTTTCTGATAATTTGGTGTTACATTTCCATTCCAATTTTATTTCTTTTTATAACCCAACCCAGCCTTCATGTTTTTCTTTTTGTAACCAGGTTTGTTTTAAAAAGTTTTGTGACTCTTTTCAACAAACTTTGAAATTTTAGATTTTTCAATTTCAATCATTTTGAACACTTTGTCAATCTTTTCTGAAATCACATTCTGAATCGGGAATTCAATATCTGAGAATAATTTGTCCGATCCAATCATAGTATAAACCAATCCTTTTGAATCATCATTCGCATTTTTCTCGGATTCTGAGTTTTTCAGATAACCTTCATGAAAACTACCTTCATTTTCATCATGTGATTCAGATTTACCTATTTCAACCGACTCTTCTTTCAAAACACTTTCAACGACCTTACCTACCACTTCTGAATCACTAGAATCATCAGATTTGGAATGGGTTACGTCAATTTTATCTGGCAATTGATCAACCATGTTAAAAGCTTTTTCCACCTTCTCGTCATCATAGAATGTGAACTTTTCCTCAAGCGGTGCTAGAACCTGATGATACTATGAGCCAATACCTTTCTTGTTTTGCTCAGAATCTTTAACAACCGGTTTTAGATTGAAAATCCGTTCAAGAACATGTGATTAAGCGTGATAACTGTGTAACTTGTTATTATCTTGTTCTAAATCAGTTATTTTACGCTTTAGCTTAGCAACATCTTCAATGTAAGAATTTACAACTTGTTGCTTAATTTCATACTGTCGCTTAAGCGTATCAGATGTTTCAGAACAATGTTTCAATCTCGATTGAACAAGTTTCATTTGACTCTTCACGTCTTCATATGATTCTTTTGTGATATGATATGCAAGTTTTATTGAATCATACTCCTTTTTCATTTCTTGAAAAGCATTTTCTTTTTGCAAATATTCTTCAGTCGTTTTTTAAACCTTTTCTTTCAAAATTTCATTTTCTTTTTCCAAAAGCTTGCATTTTTGTGTTAGCTTTTCGTCATTATCTTTCAAAACCTTTCATTTTCTAACATTTCTTTGCATTTTTCTTTGAAAACCTTCTCAATTTTAGTGAATTCAATGTCTCTTGTTTCGAATTTTTCATCTTTTTCAGTACAAGCACTGCACATTTCCATGTATTTCTTGCACTGTTCAACAATTTTATTTAAGACTTCAGATTTAGTTGAAGTATTTACCTCAGTGATTGGCACATCAGCTATCACTGCTGTCTGATCAGCTTCTTTCTCCTGTTGTTCATCATCATCAGCATCGATCTCTTCAACCAAACTTTCAAGCTTCTCGTCGGCTTTTTCTTTCTTCTTCTTCAGATCATCTTCGTTCTGCTGTTCTTCAATAACAGCTTCTTTTTCTTTCTCTTCCTTAGCTACCTTCTTCCGTTCATCCACCAAACTTTCAACATTCTTCTTCATCCTCTCTTCATCTCTTTGTTTTAGACTCGCTAGCATGACATCTCTTATGATTTTATCCAGCTTTTTCTCATAATGTTTATCTTTCGCAACGTTTGAATAGTACTAGCTGGATAGAGGGATTACTGCAAGAACGTCGTCAAACACTACTTCCTTTCGGTGGACAACTGGTTCACCTTTGCTGTTGACATAACATTCTCGTTTCTTGTCGTACCTTCCATAACTCTTCGCTTCTTCATATTCTTTCTCCATTTCTTCAATTCGATACCCAACAATACATCTCTCTCTGTATGTCTTCTCTTTCAGACTCTCTTCTTTTGTTTTCTCTTTCACAATAGCAACAAATGCCCTATGTTTATTCGTTGATTCGGTTTTGCCATGTGCTGTGAACGTGTAACCGACAGCATCTTCTTCAGGAAGAAATTCACTCCAGTCGAATCCTTTGTCATCTTGAATCACCACACATGCTCTTGATTTTTCTTTAGAATTATTCTCAATTTGTTTCAAATTTGGTGTTTCCTCTTTGCTCCTGTGATAAATCAATTTTCGATAATAATCATCATTGAAAGGATTTGCGGTTCCATCAACTTCAGAATTTCTGCACTCTCGTTTGAAATGACCCTTTTGTTTGCATTTGAAGCAGGTCACTTACGATTTATCGAAGCCCAGTTTTGTTGATGGTCCACCGATTGACTGTCTGCCAGTAATCTCCATAAATCGTTGAGCTCTTCGAATGCAACTTGCCAAACACCATCGTATATCAATAAGTTCCATTTCTTCTGGATCTATCTTGTCATAGTCTTCCTTTGTTAGCTCTGAATTTCTGATTTTCCCAGCTACTAAACCTTCGTACGACTCCAGAACAGATGCTAGAAAACGCATTTGCTGTTTAGCAGAGTTGATGCTCATTGCTGGAGAATTCTTCAGCTTTAAGGCGATGTTGCAGAGAATCTCATCAGGTTCTTCAGAGTTTGATGTTGTTGATGATGAATGATATTCTGGATTGTAGCTTGATGAGCTTTTCTGTGAGTCTTTCATATTTTCAACACTGTATGCAGTCTTTGGCGATTCACTAACTGTCACCAAAGGTACACTGCCCTTGTAATAAAGACCGACATTCTGTTGATGCGAAGAACTGCTCATCTTGCTTTGCTTTTGCAACTCAAGCTCATGACTTTCTATCTTTTCTATCAAAACATCAAGAGTAATCGTATCATACAACACATCATTTTTCAAAATGAACACAAACGTTTGCCACTGATCAACTCGTGGTAATGCTTCAATGATTTTATCAATAATTCCTTCACGGGTTTTTGTTATTCCAAACCTATCGAGTTCAATTTTAAGGTGACAGAACCTTTCAATCATTTGTCTTGCAGATTCACCTTTTAAACCGTCAAACAAGTCAAATTCCTTTACAAGTAAAGCTATTTTGTTCTTTTTGATTTGTTTACCACCCTCAGCTTTAACCCGTAAAGCTTCCCACACATATTTAGATGAGCCATCGTGATTAAGCAATGCGAAGATATCATCTCTGATCGACTGTTGGATTAGAGCAATCATTCGTTGTTCGTATGAAAAATTCTTTTTATCGTCAACGGATAAGCTTTTAAGTGGGATCTCTTCATTTTTATCATCGACTGGCCTGCTATAACCAAATTCCATGCAAAACCAGCTTTCATGCGCATAAGCTTTGGCCCAGTTAATGAATCGTTCTTTCCACCACGTATAATCTTTAATATTGTCAAGTTTTGGTGGTTTCGAATGAGTTCCGTAAAAATTATCATGATTAATATTTTCAGTCATTGTTTTCGATAAGCTTTTCGGTGTGACAGTCGATGATTCAGAAGACTCTGTCATGAACGCTTTGTAAAACGTGTTGTAGAACTCTTCAGCCATGACGCTTGATACTTCGCTTTTCTTTTTCACGTATCGCTCCTGATTTTGTACCTCGTTTATCACCTTTTGCCTTTTCTCTCTCTACTTTCTCTCTCTAGCTCCAAGCTCTCCAAATGTACCTCGTATCGCTATGTATTCTTCTATATTCTGCTACGAACTGGATTGACTGAGGCGATAGACATAACTGCACTCCCAATTGGCCAAAAATCAGCAGTAGTCCCAGATTCTTAACCAAAACCTGTAAATTCTGGGCAATTAATCCAATCTACTTGAAAATCTAGGTCGAAAAAGATGTTAAAACATGTATACTTTAAAAAAAATATAAAAATGTGGAGTAAAATGCCTAGATAGTCCCTGTGGTTTTGTAAAATAACACTTATAGTCCCCAACTTTTGGAAATTACATTGGTGCTCCCTATGGTTTGATGAGTTGTTACTCGGATAGTCTCTAGAGTGGTTGTCCGTTAGTTTCTCCTTTAAGTCCATCAGAAATTACTTTTTTACCCTTCCCTTTAAAAAATAAAAAATAAATATGGATTATTAAAAGTGTGGGACAAACCTTATTTACCCTTCCCTTATAATCAACCGACCACCATCACCGTAGCCACCCATCGCCACTGCCACCCACCCCCACCCCCACCATCACCATAGCCACCCACCCATCAACACAATCAACAACAACCATCATCGAAACCCAACCCTGTATTTTAGGGTTGTAGCGGTGGCTGGTTTAGGGTGGAGGTGGTGCAGTGGTGGTGGGTTTAAGGTGGAGTTGGTGCAGCGGTGGTGGGTTTAGGGTGGAGGTGGTGCGGCGGTCGAGGGTTCAAGGAGGAGATGGTGCGGCGATGGTGGGTTAATAGTGGAGGTGGTGCGACAGTCGTGGGTTTAGGGTTTGCAGATTGGGGCTTTTTAGGTGGTGTGGTAATGGTGGCATGGGTGACGATGGCGTTGTGATTGTGGTTGTTACAATGGATGATTGGAGGTGTTTGGTAGATGTGGTTTGGTATGGTGGTGGTGACCGGTGGTTTAGTGGTGGCATGGTGGTACTGGTGGTAGTGGTGGTTTTGAAGAGAGATGCACATATTTAGAGAGGGAGGCGGGGTGAGGGTGGGGTGTTATATATTGTATTTGATAATTAATAATTAATTGTGAGGCCCAATTGATATTGTAAATGATTAATTAGTTTTTTCTTATATTTTTATGAAAGCAATGGGTAATTTTGTCATTTTACATGGATTTAACGGAGAAAACTAACGGACATCCACTCCTGTTACTATCTGAGTAACAACTCGTCAAACCACAGGGAGCACCGGTGTAATTTCCAAAAGTTTGGGACTATAGGTGTTATGTTACTAAACGACAGGGACCATCCTGGCATTTTACTCTAAAATGTGTATATACATATAAAACTAAAAAACACATATAAAATCCCACCCCGATTAATCCATATTAATTCTAATTAATCACTAGTCAGTACCCAACCAGCCGACTAGCGCCTTGCAATTCTTAAAAACACTGTTTTTTTAGTATTGAAGATGTATAGAATATACAAAATCCAATCAAAACATACAACCTATCTTATAAGATGTATAGAATATACAAAATCCAATCAAAACATACAACCTATCTTATAATATATCTCTTCGAGTTTTTACTTACATTATTACCTTTGGGTGGGGTTATAGAGTGAACACTAACGTATTTGTGAACTGTGTGAACAAATCTTGACCATTGATTTACATCATCAAATCGTAAAATATACTAGTGTAGTTTCATCATCAAATCATGGTCATTGATTTACACTTGTGTATTGATAATCAAGTGCTAGGATTAGTTCACAAGTATTCACAATCAAGAGGGTGGTTAATAAATGAACCTAACCGTATTAGTTTATACACATCAGGTTTCTATATTATCCTAGACTAGTGTTTCATTTTTAAATTGTTTATATTTTTATAAGCATGTATACTGTTATATATGAAACAAGTATTAAAATATCGAAACAGAACCTGGTATTAAAAATAAAAAATCCATAGTGAAACTTCATGTCTTTTGATCCAATCAATTCATGCCACTTGGATTTTGAACATCACACAATAGAAAACAAAGCTTGCCAATAACAAACAATACAAGGTACTTAACATAAACATAACTTGCTATCCAAATGCAGAGCTCACACTATTCCTCTGTTGCAACTTCAGTGTTCACAACCACCTCAGTTGGTGTTTGATCTTCCTCCACCGGTTTTTTGGCCTCCTCGGTCACTGTTTCTTCTACGACAGCCTCCGCAGTTTCTTCTAAGACAGCATCTGTGGTGGCCAGAGTTTCTTCTGGGACTGCCTCAGTTTCCTTCACCTCTTCTTGAGTTGTATCCGCCTTAACTTGTTCCTCGTCGGTTTTAGGCTCATCCACCACTTTACTCTCAATTTCAACGGGGTCTTGGACGATGGGCGGATCTTCAACTGGTGGTGGAGGTGGTGTAGCAACTACTGCCTTTGTCGACTCCTCGACCTCTGGCTCGGGTGCAGGTGGTGTAGCAACTACTGCCTCTACCTCTTTTGGTACTTCTACCTTCTCTGGCAAGGTGTTTATAGCTGATTCAACCTGAAATAACCATATAAATTTAAGAACGTTGCTATAAAGTTGTTTTTCTATGGAAAATCAACCGGTTGGTCTACTAGCCGTTAAAAAAAATGTGACGCTTATAAAATCAGTTGTGTTAGGTGTCGCTTTTTTATACGTGACATATGTATCTGCACTAAAACTGATTTTTTAATGAGTGATGCAAGCAAAATTTTATAATATTTTGCCTCTATGAACCTTCAATTTATTTTTAGTTAGATTATGTTAAGTTTTGAATGCTATAAATAATAAAATGGAAGGAAAAGTTACCTCAACACTTGCCATTGGAATTCCCTGGAGGATATGAATGAGAAGATAAAAGAAAACAAAGAGTGTGGGTGAGTAGAATAAGAGGGATATGAGGCCTATTTATAGTACTTCATGGTGTTCAATAAAATTTTATAAAATAAAATATTAGATAATAAAAAAATACCAGTAGTAAGAATCATGATGCCTTCTAGTCACATGAATCACCGTTTAAAAAGAGTTAACTGCGATTTTCGTCTCGGTGCTTTGGTGGAAAATGTCACTTCAGTCCAAAAAGATAACGCGCCGTTAAAAATGTTGAGGACGGAATTGGCGCAAGGCGTTATCTTTTTGGACTGAAGTGGCACGTTTCAAAAATGTTGAGAACGGAACTGGCGCAATTTTTTTTGGACTGGAGTGGCCTTTTCCACCAAACCACATGGACGAAAATGGCAGTTAACTCATTTAAAAATATTATTAATATTAATATTAATGATAACATATCAAACTAGTGGATTGCATTTCGTTAGCTATATAGGAAATTACAAGTTTACAACTAAATCGATCAGGCTAAACGGTTCTCAAGTATATATAAATGCTTAACTTATCGATTAGGGTTTTAAGGTTGCGGCGTAGCTTGTTGTCCGTTTACCTTTCATTCTTATGTAATTTTCTTTATTTTAATGATTTACCTTGGATAATCAAAAAACTTATATAAATCATTGTAGTTTTAGGTATAATTTTGAAATGTTTATAAAAGTATTTATATAAATGTTTGAAATGATTATATCAATCATTGTAGTTTTAAGTATAACTTTTATAAAATGTTTATTATAATAATTAAACTAAAAAATAATAGAATAAAAATATAACCCATGGACCTAGCAACCCATATGACCCAACCCACTTCTTGCATGACACCCAATAAAGATGATCAGGGACAGATCTACATGGTGAGTATTGTTGTCACATGACCCATAAAAATATATATGTGTTGCATAATCACATGATATTCAAGTGAAATATATTTTCTGATGATTAAACCATATACATTCTGAAGATGCCACGGTAAGCTCAAAAGAAAGAGAAGTGATAATTTTTTAAGTTTTTTTAGACTTTATTAATGAAATTTGCATCATTTTTTGTCAATTTCGAAGATCCGAGTAAACCACTCTTGCAAAAAAAAAAAAGTTCATGAACATATAAAAACCAAGACAGTGACACTGGAAAATTTAACATGACCTAAATAATTTTCACTGATCACACAAGCCCATGGATATCATTAAGCTTGTACATAGTTATGTATGTATTTACATTAGTGATGGCAAAAGAATCCGGACTCGATAGGTAATCCAAAACCCAAGATAATCGACTCCCTAATCTTTGGGTGCGAGCCGCACATGGGATTACTTTTAAAAATGTTCACGGGTTCGGAATAGTTATAATATCAGGTAATACCCAACCGATTAACCAAACCCCTTTATGTGTACTAAAACCAAGCATATGAATAGATTATATAATTTTTAAAATATAATAAATAGTATGTTGAAGTTATTAGAAACTTGAAGGTCAGAGAATTGTTAGTAAAGTGGTATATTAATAACAAGATCATCACAATGGAAAGAGTGTACATTTGCCCACGCCCCCCATTCCACATGGGCATGCCCTACAAGTAGACACCACTCAAAATGCAATGCAATGCAATGCAATGCCCGTGTACAAGGGCGGCACAACCAAATGCACTCCCTTCCAATGTAGCCCGTCTTGAGGATTTGCTAGATGTGACTCCATACATACATTGGAGAAGGTCTAAGTTAAACAAGTTGGACTCAAGCTTAGACAAGCTCGAGCTAAGCTGGTTTACACACCTAGAGAGGGCCAATGCTAGAGACTGAGCAGCAAGGGTAGGGTTATAACACCCAAACTTCATTTCCGGTATACATACATACATACATATATATATATATATAGGGGTTGGTTGTATAATATTCCTTAACGTACGATGTGTGCGAGATGAAATTACGCACGTTAAAAAACTCAAAAACCCTAATCATGCATGTTGAAAACCATAATCACGTATGAACATGATCACACATGTACAAAATCAGAAATTACACATGGGGTAAAAAACTTAATCACGCATGTTATAAAACTAATCACGCGTGTTATATTTTAACAGCGTACGTTAAGCAAAATTGTACAATACACTGTCAATATATATAATTGAAATATTGAGGTTGGTTCGGTTCAAAATTCACATATTCAAATTCGGTTTACATTTCCGGTATTTTTAGTATGATTTAAATAAATGGTTATAACGCACAAACTTCATTGCAGAAGGTTGAAAAAAATTTATTCTAAATGAAATACATATGATCCAATAGTGGGTATAGAAACTAGTATCAAAGTAATTTTGATGGTGTTACAGAAAGCGTTTGTCATCAAAACTATCACAAATAAGTTCCTTTCGAAAATTCCTAAATGCAAGAACAAAATATCTATAATCATAACTTACCACTGTTGAATCAGTTCTGTTTAAACATGAAGGAAAACATGAAAACATACCTTTGATTGCATCAGTACAGGCCAGGAGAGAATCCAGATGGAGACGCAGCATTAGTGTTCGACATGATTGTCAGCTTGATCTGGTTCCTCCTTGGGGTGCAATCTAATGATGGTGATGATGTAAACCGATAAAGGGTAATCGGTTGAGGAGATGAGGTCGATTGATGTTACGAGAGTAATTAGGTTATGTGTCTCCTTATATATGCACCCAAGAGGAAACTCTAATTAGTTAATAAGGGTAATTTGGCCCATCAACAATTACCAACTAATTATTTAATAGATTGTTATATATTTTGATCTATATAATGTAAATGATTATAATGGCTACTAGATTAAATATAACATAAAATATATTTAATCTTACAATCTCCCACTTAGCCGAGTAATCATTTACTATGAGTATTAGATAAGCCTGATCAGGAGTTAACACTCATTTTAGTCTTAAACAAGTACTATAGCAGAGAAATACAGCCGTTGAATCATTATGCGACTCAGGACCCCCATTAGTCATACTATAGCCTTAATTTAAAACCTAATCGTCATGATCAAAATATGCATAAGCCCTTTGTTTGATTTGTAACTTTATTTGTCTATATGCCATTATGTCGACTTGACATATTCTTATAGACATACAAAATCAAACTGATGAGGAAAATTAACTAATACTTAGTCATTCATAGTACGATATGCAATTGCGCACGACCATTAATTAATACCCGTCTATGAGCTCTCTTAATAAGACTTATGGGTAATAGCCCTTCAGTTATAGGATCCTTAAACATATCATGAATGTATTCGATACAAAACTTACTTTCTTCAATTCGTTCATAAACGAATAATTAATTGCGAATCGAAATTTAATGCAGCACCTCTTGAACTGTTACTGTTCAATGAGTCATGGTAGCTGACTTTATCACACTAAGTCTTCAAAACATTAATTATATGGAGTTAATAAACTTATGAGTCCACTGATAAATTTCTAACAACATTTAGTGACTATATAATGTCGTTATAATTAGGTTGTTAATATCAGTGCATTATGACTCCTCCATGAGATAGGTTTTGTCTGCTGACATAAAGATATACCCGAAATTACATTTTGTCATCTTTGAATATCACAAAGTTAGAGTAATAAACCGGTTTTAATTCTCACTTCTTCTTTAAATTGTAGTCTCTCGCTTCTTTTAAAGATATTGTAATACTCCATTAGATGCTTCACATTAATCTAGACATATCTAATGAGTTGCAATGTGAGTAATATCTAAACGAGTATAGACTTAAACTTACATAAGGCTTCCAATTAATGAAGCGTAAATAAATAATCTCATTTATCCTATTATCATCTAAAGGAAGAGCAGTATTGTTTCTTACATATGTAAGGAACCATTTAATGTTAAACTTGTGGAACGGAACTAATGTCCCATTTGGTCTATCTCGTCTTGTTATGACATCTATTACGTAAGAGATATCTCTGAGATCTATTATATCAAAGTTTGTGTTAACAATGCTTTGACTTATGTAACGTATACTTGTCAAAAGAATATCATCTATATAGACAAGTTTATCTTAGTTGCTCCCACTCATTTTGAGGTAGGTACATTAATCCACTTGGTTGTTGATGAAAATAATTGCGTTAAGATTTCATCGTATTATGATGTTTGCATTAACCCATATATGGATTTTATTGGCTTAGAAATAAAATGTTCTTTAACCTTCAGTTTGGAACTTTCAGGTTGTTTTATGAACATGTAAATATGCTAGCCATTTGTTAGGGAAAATTGTTTTTTTTTAATGTTCATCTAATGTAGCTTTAAAGTATTATAAGCTACTAGAACAGTGATGATCCTCAAAGAAATCTTTGATAATTTATCTCTTCCTAAGTATAACCTTTGACAATCAATCATGCTTCTTAGTGTCTTAACGCTTATATTAGGATTTGGTTTAGTTATGAACACTCTTAGGTAATTCAATCAAATCCCAAACGTTATTTGAACACATAAAATCAGTTTTACTAGAAAACTGTTTTATTCCATTTAGAAGATTGATTGACACTAATGGCTTAATTCGAAGAGATGGGATCAGTAAACATTTCCAAAATCCATTTCAACTTCAGTTAGGGAGGTTATGTAATCATCAAAGTTAGTAGGCTTTTAAACCTAGATGACCTCCTGAGTTGATTATTGGGTTTTAAAAGTTTCAGTTTTATGGATTAGCTCTTGGTTAGGTTGCTATCATTTTCAGGATTCTAAGTTTGTAAGAGTTGGTGCAGTATGGTGTACAAGAGGTGTAATCGGAGTTAAATTCGGGGTGAAATTTAATGACACTCTTCCCCCGGCCTCTTGTATTCCTTGCAAGTCATAATAAGGACTTTGACTGCTCCCACTGACCTTAGAAATCTTTAGGAACTCAGCATGCTTAGGGTCAATATGTAACGACCAACAAATTGTAATAGAGAAACACAAATTAATGACGTCAATCTTTGTAGTTTCTCTTGTTGAGGAGTATGTTAATTTAGGTAAGAAATCTAAGTGTGCCCACAATTAAGCAACAATGAAACTTTTGTAAGAGTAGCATTAGATTTTAAAGAGACAAGTATTGATGGAACAGTTTCGTAATGGAGCGGTGTCTTGTACAAGAGGTGTAAATTTAGGTAATGTAAAATTTTCACTCCCCCACCTCTTGCAACTATTGCAAGTTATTATTAAGACACTTAATGCTCCCACTGATCTTTAATATCTCTAGAATGCTACAAGAGAAGTTTCAATGAGCTACGTGACGTGGGAACCTATCACATATATGTTAGACTTTATTTGATTTCTTTAATGTCCAGATATCATAAGAAACTTTAGTGACATATTTAATAGAAATCTTATTAAGTATATATATATATATATATATATATATATGAATAGATTTCTTCTAAGACTATGGGCCATATGCGACAAAATTTAGATACAAGTTGATAGCCTTTAATTGATAAATGAATTATGTCTGAATATTCCATTTGGAAAAAGTTTCACGAATGTCAATGAATGACTTATGATGGACCCATACTTATTCCTTAAGCCAAGTCATATTTTAGGGCTTTAACGTCATGATTTAAAATCACTTAGAATGAGATTAGATGAAAAAAATCATCCTCATTAACCATGTCATGATTTCTCATGAATTTTGGTTATAATGGATGAAATTTATAAGTCTCATTTTCCTTTTGTCAAATTCTCATTTGCATGATAACAAAAGTTGTGAAAATGTAAGGTATCATCTAGTTTTATCTTAGTAATGTTTCAATCCAGATATTTAGAACAAATAATATGAGAGTTTAAGGTAAGTGTGACTTTATGTTGACTATGCAAACCTCACAACATTCATAACATTGCTTAATTATGATACTATATTCTGATTAATCTTCAGAATATATAAGGTGTCGAAAAGCGTTGTTAGAAAATTGCTTATTATGGTTCTTATAGCCTTAACATTTAATTTTGTCACTAACTCTCATGTTAGTTATTTGTTGACTTCTGGTAAGGAAACGTTTAGAACTAGAGTCAACTAATCATGTGTTAATTGGAATATTAAAAAAATTATCAGACTTAAATATCATTAGTAAGTGACTACCTAATTAGCTTATCCAACCGTTCTTTTGAATAATGAATAGTCTCGTTGCTTATGCCTAGTCTAATGGCATAATTATGTAGTGAGATTTTCCCTTGAAGAACCTTAGAGTTGGGATTTTGTACTTGTATTTTGTCTATGGACCTTAGAACAATCCTCTTTTAAAGTTTAAGTGGTTGTAAGGTGAGTAACAACTTATTTTCCAGCTTCAAATATTTATTTCTTTGTACATATGTTGCTTGTCAACACACTCGTTATACTTTGGTACTTTTGAGTGTTATAGTTGATCTATAAGGCATCAAATTGTACAAGTGAAAATCTTAGTATGTAATGTACTGGAAAAATGTACTTATTTCCATACGTAAGCCCTTAACTTTATGGGACATGGTATTGTACATTATTATGTATTCACATATACCACTTAGCTTTATAGTTTAGAATTTTAAATGAAGGCATGCATCTTAGGAATTCTGGTGATTATTCCATAATTATAGATTAGTCTTAGGAAAGACTTAATCTGGAATAACCTTTTAGTGACAGCACTTATGTTAGAGAGTTCTTGATTATCATAAGAGACATCATGTTCGATTTATCCTAATCGTCATGCTCTACTTTTCTTCTGTAGTGCTTTATCAGAAGAGAGCAATAGGATTATCGTGTCTTAAGAGATAATCAAGGATTTAATTTAAGAGCTAATTCTTATAGAAACTTTAAATAAAGCAAAACATATTAGATTTAGGAATTAGAGTGGATGAGATATATATTTATAGAAGAAAATTACAATGAGTAAAAATATGGGTACTAAAAATAAGGCAGACGAAATGATTATAAAAAAAATTAAAGAAGGATCATTGATATAAGGATCATTAAGTGAAGAGGTTGTGATATGTCTATTACTAACATCAAAATAATAGACTTGTTTAAAATTCTACTTAAACGAAAACAAATCAGCTTTGGCCAGAAGTGTAATCATGTAAGCATGTGTGTAAAGTATTTGTGACAAATCAGCTTTGGCCAGAAATGAAACAATCACTTTAGTTATGCACTCGTTAAGTATGCCATCTATGAAGGAATTAAATCAGCTTTGGCCAGATATTAAGACATTCATGTTTATGATGCACACTTAACATAACTTTCGTAATACTTGAACGATAAGTAGATGCAACAAATCAGCTTTGGCCAGAAGTGATACATCAGAAGCTCATTCAAGTTAAGCCATTTTGGTTTTGTAAAACATTATTTGATCCTTATTAATTAACTAAGTATTTACAAAACCAATCATTTAATAGCAAACCACCTGTTAGTTCACATTAAACAGCATAAAATAATGAGGTTTCGAGTGAGATCTCGACTCAGTTATGAGGTCTCGAGTGAGGTCTCGAGTCAAGTCTCAACTCATCTTGCAACATTATGAGGTCTCGACTCATTAATGGTCTCGAGTCGCAACCTCAGTGTCTCGAGTCGTAATCATGGTCTCGACTACTGTGTTTTATGAGATCTTGAGCGCTTGATGAGATCTCGAGTCGCAACCATGGTCTCGAGTTGTGAAGATTGAAGCCCTTAGTCGAAACCTCAGTGGTCTCGAGTCGAAACCTTATGGTCTCGAGTCGAAATCGTTGTCTCGAGTTGTAAACATTTGAGAACACTTATGATTTCGAGTTGAGGCCTTGTGGTCTCGAGTCGAGATCTTGGTCTCGAGTCCACTGTTACAGCTGTTAATGTAAAAGCATAACTGAAAATTCGAATTCTTAGGAATTGTGATAGAGTTTCTTGTTTTAACATTGATCTAATTTTAACAGAATATTTCGAAAATCATAATATGTTTATCCTTTTAACAGATTTCGAAAATTCTCATTAGACAAAACAGATCAAAATTAGGAAAAACATTCAACAATTCAAATTATATTCCAAAACATAAAGGAATTTTCGAATTTTCCTAAGAACATGTGATGAACCATAAACTTAAGAATAAAATTCTGGAACCCGAAACCTGAAAATTAAGGCTTCTAAAACCGATTTCGGATATAATGTTTACCCGTTTTGATTTCGAGATATTCATAAACCATCCTTTTTTCATATTTTCGAGAATCAGTGTTTTCGGAATTTTATTAGGTCTCGAAACAGTAATTTCGAGAACAATGACCCGAAACATGGCTGTTAATTTTATTAGGCTTTCAAAATTTCTGTTTTCCAGATTTCAATCCCAGAATAATGGATACGAAAACAGAACTGATTAATCAACATATGCTCTGATACCACATGTTGAATCAGTTCTGTTTAAACATGAAGGAAAACATGAAAACATACATTTGATTGCATCAGTACAGGCCAGGAGAGAATCCAGATGGAAACGCAGCATTAGTGTTCGACATGATTGTCAGCTTGATCTGGTTCCTCCTTGGGGTGCAATCTAATGATGGTGATGATGTAAACCGATAAAGGGTAATCGGTTGAGGAGAGGAGAGGAGGTCGATTGATGTTATGAGAGTAATTAGGTTATGTGTCTAACCTTAGAACCTCTACATAAGTCTCCTTATATATGCACCCAAGAGGAAACCCTAATTAGTTAATAAGGGTAATTTGGCCCATCAACAATTACCAACTAATTATTTAATAGGTTGTTATATATTTTGATCTATATAATGTAAATGATTATAATGGCTACTAGATTAAATATAACATAAAATATATTTAATCTTACAACCACTAGTCAGCTAGACCAACATGGTAAGTTAGCTGCTAAGGCGTTTTCTGAGCACGGCTTCGACACGTTGCTCAAATTTTGGAAGGACCCAATCATGCTGAACTATCCTGGTAACCGTGCTTCTATTTAATCATGTTCAGTTTTATCAGCATTGTTAATGGCTAAACTTTACTTTCCGGAAACTCTAATGAAAATGTTATAGGTGAAGAGACACCACCCCATACCTATCACATAATACGGGCCGGTGGATCATACGAGCCTAAGTTCGAGTAGATTGGTGAATATAGATAGACACACGTTTAGGTAAATCTACTTATGATCTCAAACATCAGACCCCAAACATGATGGTGGCATGTTTGTGCTGATGCTTAATACAATGTTTTAAGTCCAAAATTTATAACTTTTCTTTATATAAAAGGCTAACAGGTCATTTATATGTAGGGGTTGAAACTTGAAATTGAACTTATTATATGTGTTTTGGTTCAAGTATATCTTTTAATCGGGTTCGGGTTTCTCGGGTCACTTATTAAGTGATCGCGTTTTAAGTAGGTTTTATGGATGCTCATAAATAAAAATCATCTCACAACAAGGTCACATCCCTCTGTTCCCAGTGCTGTTATGTAACACGGGCTGAAGTAAAAATGGTATCTTTGATATAAAGATCGATAATTGGATAGTAATATGATTTAATGGTATTATTGTTTAGGTGTGTTGGGATTTAGAATATAAATGAACTTTTCTTTGCAGTGGTGGAAATGTCAATTGATGTTATTAAAGTATTAATTAGTTACTTACTACTAAGGATTGTACATTTGATGAACAATATATTGTGCAAAGAAATGCATAATAAAGGATAGAAGAATGTTGGATTTTTTTTGTTACTTTTTGTGGTTGTAACATTGTTATGTAGTAGGTTATGTATATGCAGAGATCAATGTGAGAGAACTTAGAACTATATATAACAAGATTTGGATGTTTAATGCAAGCATGTGGCAAGTGTTTTTTAGCTTACCTGATTCTTTACGTTTCCATATTTTTTTCAAAGTGAGAACCGATTTATGATTTGTAAACGTTTTCTAATATAATAGTACCAGTTGTGTAGGTTCATCGAAATATATCCTATGGGACGCGGGTTGGATGTGGTGTGTAGGTCCCTCTCGAGGATGAGATAAAACCTTATCCTTGTTATATCAAACACACTAGCGAGTGCGGAATCCAAGCTAGCGTGCAACCGAGACTTTATACGAGAATAAACACAAACACAACACACAACATTCAACGATTAACACCACTTGTATTAATGCGTATGAAAGGTTCGGTTACAAGTCCAATGTTCACAGATGTATTCTGCAAACTCTCAAAGTTCTCTCATGTGTGTGCTCTCAACAGAATGCTCTCTCTGTTTCTCTTGCCTAATCTCTCGTGTCTAACCCTTGTCCTCCTGAAGAGAACACAACACATGGGTATTTATACCCGACACAGCGTGTCTGGTCGAAGGATCAGACAGATTGATCGACAGATCATCTGTCGACCAGAAAGCCCATCGAAAGATCTGCATATACCTCGAAGGATGATATCCTTCGAGGTCTATCTTTCGAGGGTTTATGTTTCGAGATTATGATCGAAGGATATAAACAATCCTTCGATCACACATCTTTCGACCCAAACACCTTACAAACATTTGTTTACTGTTTGGTCAAGTCAAACCAGGAGGATGGTTGACTTGGTCAAACTTACATCAACCTTACATTAAAGACATCGTTTTGTATCGACACGAAATACAGACAAGGTACAGACACAAGTGCACCAACAAACTCCCCCTTGGCTGTAGCTTTGTCTCGATCTTTGTGTCTTCAAGTCTTCAAGGCCGAGTCGAACCGAGCCGAGTCGCGTCCACACAAAGTGCATCAACAAACTCCCCCTTGGACGCTACTCGTGATGGTTCGTCTTCTGTTACATTCAAGTCGGAGGATCTTCAAAGTCTTCACGCGTCATAAGTAGAAAGTGTATCAACAAACTCCCCATTTAATTTAGGTAGTGTGTCAGTAAACTCCCCCTTAGATTGAACTCTCCATTGAGTCATGCTCGTGAATCTTTTGACTTGTCAATTCTTCAGATCCTTGTGGTGTTGATGAAGGGACAGCGGCAACTCGATCATTTTATCCTTTGAGTGCCTCCACTTCGTGTCTTCATTCCAAAGCTTTTCATCGAACATGTTCTCCTCGCCTTTAGCATCTGCACATGCAAGAAAGCTAAACGCATAATGAGAACAACCGCTTGGAATATAGTTAACATTTAAACTAACGACACATATGAGATCAAATCTCAATCAAACACCAACCGACAACAGTTTGAAAGTTTAGAAAAATATTCATTTTAATCCTTTAACTTTCAAAAATTCGTTAACTTCGACTGTTTATGAAGATGCAATTGTTTTCCAGCCTACGATCAGGATTTTGGGTAGGATAGACTCGAGTTCCAACATCGTACGATCGAAAATAAGATAGAAATAAAATCTTTTTGGTATTTTGAATTTTTCAAATGTAAGGACAGAAAGCAGTAAATAAATATATACAAATATGCAGAAACCGAAAGCATTAAATAAATATTTACAGACATTCTTTTTGCGAGTTTCGAGGGTAAGAGAATCATATCAGTGTACGGTCATGCCAAAACGCTCTTGTTGTTCTTTTAGATAACATTAAGATAAGCATCCTATAACAATTATCGGTATTGTTGTCCACATAAGCTCAACTTATCAGATGTAATCATGGCGCGGGGATACGTTAAGGTATGATTTATACTTACCGACCGGTGTTCATCCACATCACGACACATTCCCGTATCAAGGTATGCACGAGGGTTCATCTTACCGGTGAGTATACCGATTATCATCTGTTTGACCGTATATGATGTGAGATTCTCACTTATTTTGATTTGAAAACAAGCCCTATGTGATATAATCACTTATTGATGAGGAACTTGATTTTCGATGCATGAGGGCACAGGAGCAAGTCCGTGAACAGGTCAGTACTTTCGTACAGCAGAGAGACGAACTTGACTCCCGGAAAGAATTTGTGATATTTTATCACTTATTTGTTTGGACATGTGATTGTTGATCACTTATTGAGGTCGAATGCAATATGTACACGTATGTATAGTATCATGGAAGATCTAGACTTGCGTCCCCGTTATTTTTTTTTTCGGTAAAAGATACAACCATGATACCCAGATGATAAGCAGCATAAAGACCGAATATCTCAGAACCTCGGCAATCTCTCAAACGAAATTTCGGTACTAAGACCATATGCCAATGTGCGGTTCCCACCTGGTCTTCAGTCAGATTAAGTTTATATCACCCTGCACACTTTAAAATGATTGTGAGCCTACCGATACATCTTATATAGAGCTGCTTATCGTTTTTCATTTTAGGTTTAAAGAGGTTTAGACAGACCACTGATGTACTATCATTTTCTCTTTTTCTCGCCAGGAAACTCATTTTTGTTTTGCTATTGTTTTTGTGTTTTTGAAATTTTTCAATGTTTTTGGATTTTCAAATTTTGGATTTACTCCCCCTAAAATCAACAAACTAAGATAAATTTAAAACACAAAGATATTTACAAAAATGATTTTCCGATGTTGGTTAACTCATGTTTTACCTCAATGCCGTTTACCAAAATTAAGTTTTAATCAGAAATGATTTAGCGAATTTTTGGAAAAATCAGTTGGCATGTCGGTAAGTGGTGTGGACCATGACAGCATTGTCTGGCCAAAGAGTGCTGAACGAGATAACAATTCACAAAGCAGCTTAAATATCGACAAGTATAGGAGAGATTAGAAATTTTAAAACCGTATCCTGCAACTTCATCGTGCATTGCAAGGAATCTGAGTGCTCTCCCAAACTGGATATCCACCCGGTGTGGATTTCAAAGTCGATTTTGTAGCTACTTAGAAATCCCTTCACAGCAACAAGATCATAAACCTTTGGGACCGGCTGGTCTTCAGCATTGCACCAGCGAAGGTCTTTTCTTTCTCTTGAGAAGTAGTGTGCGGTTGTTCAATCCATGCCAAGGCATCCGCACACCCGGTTGATTTGATCAACAAACACATTTTCTTCAATCACACCACGAAGAAATGTACACTGCACGTTCATTTTGTCGATTGTGAACTTCAGACGTGCTGCAGGTGCGTACATTTTGATTTGAATCTATCTCGGGGACCCGATCAAAGCCTTGAACATTCACATTTTGAAAAGATTTTTATGTTGTCGAAGCTTTTCAATCTCTTTCAACCACATTCTTTCACCATCATTCCTTCATTGGAATGTTTAACTTCTTATCTTTTTCCTTTCTCTCCATCAAAGGCAGCAATTTCTTCTGTTGCCTATTTTGTGCAAGGATGCTCCACTATCAACAATCTTACGACTATCGAAAGTTCCTCCTGGAATATCCTACACACTCACTTAAAAATTAGTTGGAGAGAGGGACCCAAGCCTTTGTGGACTTGGGTCGTCCTTGATCATCAAGAAAAGTGATTTCAATCACTTGATGATTAGGAAAAAGAACCTGTGGTGCTCCCCCTGACTGAATTACCTGTTTTTGTTTCCAAGCTGTTTGTTCTTTACCAGTATTAGTATTAATTGATTTAGCATTTACTGGTTTTACAGATTTAGGTTTTGCTTGAACAGGTTTTTCTTCCTTGACCTCTGATTTTAAGGCCTTTTCAATTACCTTTTGATTCTTTTGTTTTAACTTCTTTTCCCTTTCTTTCAGGACACGTGGGTCTTGTTTCGGGGAAAATGATCGTTTTTGGTAATTGGTTTCTTGGGGAGCACTTGTTGTTGCCTTCAACTTTTGCAGATATGGACAGTATCTTACAATATGCCCAATTGTGCCACACTCAAAACACATTCTCCGCTCTACAAACCTCGGAGAAACATGTTGATGATTAGACGGAGAACCAGACAATGAACTTTGTGATCTAGACATGCTTGGACCTAAATCACATCCGTTGGTGTGTTGGGTGTAATTATTCTGATCATTTCGTTTTAAAATTCTAACTTGTTTTATAAAATCAAGGTTAGATTTATCCTGAAATGTTTCAAGTTTGTCTGAACCCGTGGATCCAACAAAGTTCACTTCCGGTTCTCTTTTCTTAACAGAAGCTCTTTTGTTTTGCACCCATTGTTGTTGAACCTTAGGTGCTTGAACATTCTTGTTCTGAGCCTTCTTTCCCTGTACCTTACCCTTTCCGGAGTTGACTTGTTGTTTTCGCTCAGCTTGTGGTTTTTGGTTTCCGTATTGTTTTCTAATTTGTTCACACGGAATTGGATCACATTGAGTGACGGTAACTTTGCCACTTTTGTTCCCCAAAAACTTATCAGTGCATCCTTCAAAAATTAGCTCAATTAAATCTTGATTTACATTTTTAATTGGAAAATCTTTGTTAGAGTAGATTTTGCTATCTCCTTTGAGCGTGTACAACAAGTTATTCTCTTCACTGCTAGACACAAGGGACTCCATTGGTTTTGACATATCAGTCTTACTCGGTTTCACTGGTGGATCACACAGGATGTGATTCTCGATTGGAATATCTGTTGTAACCGAGTTAGACTGTTGGTTCACAATTACTTCAGATTCATCATCCGAAGAATCAGCATCCTCAACAATGGGAGGACTCTGTTCCTTAACACATGATGAATCTGTCACAGTCTCAGATTCAGATTTAGTTTCAGATTGACCCGAGGATGATGTACCAGTTGTGAACCCGAGGCCTGCTGCAAAGTCATCTAGATCGAGTGGCACAGTGGGTTCAAAACGGGGCATATCCTCGTCATCAGGCAACTTGGAGTAATTGTGATTCATTGGGGGAGGACATGATTTGAATCCCATACACTTCTTATCCCCCTTTTTCCTTTGAACATCAATAATGTGATCCAATACATAGCGGGAATTGGAATAACTTTCCAATTTCTGCTTGATTGTTTCACATTCACATCGAGCTGTTGCCAATTCTACCATTTGCTTTTCAATTGTGTCAATAAGATTGTTGTTAGCATGTTGTTTTCGCAAAACAGCCTTTTGTAATTCTGAAACATCATGTCTTAATGACGCAATTGTTGCTTTAAATTCCTTTTCATTTCTGGTTAAAAACACGTTAGCTTCAGTCGCTTTAGCAGAATCTACAATCAATTCTTGATTGTGTTTGGATGTGATTTCAACTTTCTCTTGCAAAGCCTCGTGTTTGCTTTGCAATTCACACCACTCATCATTTAATGAAACATGTTTGTCTTGCAAGTCAAACAAACTAGCTTGTAAAGCATCATGTTTGCCTTGCAACTCAGACATGTTTGCTTCTAAATCAGCATTTTTAACACGCAAACTATCACAGTTATCACAACTAGCTACAATGGGTTCATCGACACATACCTGACCTGGTGAACTGTCGACATTAGCCATAAAGGCTGAATGGAGAGAAGACGAAGAGTAAGCAGCTTGATCCACATGATCATTCTCTGAAGTGGAGGATTCTTCATCTGAACTTCCATTATAACCAGAAGAATCTTCATCCTCAGAAGAGTCACCACCATTGGCGGAAGATTCTCCACCACTGGCGTGCTTTAAATCCCTTACGACTTCAGCAAAACATGCTGTTCCACCATTTCCTCCTTCTCCAAGCTGAAGCGACCAATCACAACCCTCATCTATTTGAACCACCAGCCCCCGGTTGGCATTTGATGGCCCTGCTTGGCTTTGGTTGTTGACAGGAATCATCGTACGAACATTGTTCCTGTTCTGGTTCTGCTGGTTGCCTTGATTTCTGAAGGGGTTTTGGTTTCCCTGCTGAGCTGGTCTTGTGCATTCCCTTTTGAAATGACCCCGCTCACCACAGTTAAAGCACGTTACAGCTTGCTTGTCGAACCCATACTTGGTGTCTTTCTTGCTTTCCAAGTTGGTTCTCCCCGTCCTTTCCATGAACTCCTTTGCTCTTCGAATTGCACTAGCAAGAGCCCATTTGATATCCATCATTTCAAACTCTTCCTTATCCACTTGCTGATAATCTTCATTTGTTAGATTGATATTCCCAATCTGACCTGCGACTAATCCACAGTAAGCACTAACCAAGGTGTTCAACATCTCCATATGCTCCTTGGCTACTTCGACACTGACTTTGGAAAAGTTGGATGTGTCTAATCTGACTGTGTTCGGATTGGAGGAGGCTTGAAAGTTTGAGGAGCTTCCATAAAACCCTTGCTGTTGCGGTTGTTGCGGCTGAGCTTTCGGTTGCACATCTGGTCTTGAATACATCATATAAGCTGAAGGATCAAACTGATCTGTTGTTGAAGGTCCGGTGTTAGAGACGAAAGCTGTTTGAAGCTTCGCATGTTGAGAGACTGGTCTTTCTCCACTGATACCTCCTGCAATCCCAAAGTACATCTCTGGATTTTGAGGAGTTAGTGTTCTTTTTGCCTTAAGCTTTTCTTCTACATCCTTGTTCTCCAGTTTTTGAATCAACTCATACACGTTGATTGTGTCTAGAACACCATTTTCTTTAAGAATCTCAAGATAACTGCTCCATTTTGCTGGTAAGCTATCAGCGAATCTCTTCACCATTTCTTGTGGAGTGGCAGTGACTCTAAAGCCAAACATCTCGCTCAACAAGTGATGGAACCTTGTAGATAGCTCTGCCAAAGTCTCATTCTCCATACACGTGAAACCTTCAAACTCTTTCTTCAGTAGCTCTTGCTTGATTTTTCTAGATTGAGCATTTCCTTCACATCGTAACGTAAGCATATCCCACAAGCTTTTAGTAGTCGTACAGTAAACAAACTGGTGGTAAATGTCTTTGTGAAGAGCTTGTGTGAGAATCATGAATGCCTTCTTTTCTAACTCAAATTTCTTCTTATCATCATCAGACATGGTGCTGTAAGTTTCTGGATTTGATCCTGCAACTTCCAAATCACTGTCAAATGCGGTGAAGAAGCACATCCAAAGATCTTGACCTTGCCCCTGAACATAAGTTCTCAGCCTTTCTTTCCACCATCCCCAATCATTGATATGATTTAGCTTTGGCGGTTTCGTGCTTGTACCAGTTTCACTGTCGTTCTGCATCATAGATTGAATGCTGCTGCTTTGATTTGTGACCAATGCCCACTGATTTGCAGTTATCATTGCTGCTTGAGGTGGGGCAATAGCCTGCATCCATGCTTTGTTGAAATCTGACGCAGATTGCGTAGCTGATGATTGCGTAGCTGCTGATTGTGGATTTAGAGTCCACGCGCTTGGATCCCACTGACCGTTTGTTCCCATTTTATAAAAATTAATATATTAAGTGAAAATAGATTTAAAATTTGAACACAAGTTCTCTAAAAAAATTAATTTTCACAAAGTATGTTAAAATTTCGAAAGGTAACAACCAGCCGAAGGATCAAGAATCGAAAGACCTGAAAAGCACAGACTGTTAGCCTTAAACAAACAAGGATCGAAAGATCAATGTTTTCGAAAGATTCTCCAATCGAAGGATCCTTATCTTTCGAAAATGAACTGTAGACCGAAAGATGAACACGAAAGATGACTTCGAAAGACTTCCCAATCGAAGGATCCTAGTCTTTCGAAAATGAACAGAAGACCGAAAGATGTATGTTTCGAAAAGATTCCTTGGTTCGAAGGATGATTATCTATCGAACCTCCCTTGATCGAAAGATGAACTTTCGACTTCGAAGGATATCTTTCGATCTTGTCTGACACAGTTGACAAAGAGTGACGGGTTGGTGAAAAAGTTGACGGGTTGGTGATAACTTTCGGCAGAAAGTATGTTCAGACCATATCTGCAGGTCTGAATATGCAGGTCTTTCACCAACCGGGTAATGATCCCAATATTTTAATCAGTTTACAACTCCCAACACACAAACACTTTGAAATTTAAAAATTTTTAAGATCAAAAGTGTAAAATATCAAGAACACTTAAGTTATCGGTTGAAGATAAGAAGAACAAACCCAGAAATATGAATATTTCTGCAAACCGACAACAAACCGAAACCCGTTTTTGCTAAAATGTTTAATAAAAACCAACAAATAATATGTGAACTTTATTTTAACAAGGTTTTTAAGCAAACATAATGCAAAACAACAAGATTACAGCCGATTTAAACAAGTTTTTCAGAAAAATATGAACTTTTCAAAAACCCGAAACACGACCAAGAACACCTCGGTTTTAACAAGGAGAAGAGCCAAGGCTCTGATACCACTTGTAGGTCCCTCTCGAGGATGAGATAAAACCTTATCCTTGTTATATCAAACACACTAGCGAGTGCGGAATCCAAGCTAGCGTGCAACCGAGACTTTATACGAGAATAAACACAAACACAACACACAACATTCAACGATTAACACCACTTGTATTAATGCGTATGAAAGGTTCGGTTACAAGTCCAATGTTCACAGATGTATTCTGCAAACTCTCAAAGTTCTCTCATGTGTGTGCTCTCAACAGAATGCTCTCTCTGTTTCTCTTGCCTAATCTCTCGTGTCTAACCCTTGTCCTCCTGAAGAGAACACAACACATGGGTATTTATACCCGACACAGCGTGTCTGGTCGAAGGATCAGACAGATTGATCGACAGATCATCTGTCGACCAGAAAGCCCATCGAAAGATCTGCATATACCTCGAAGGATGATATCCTTCGAGGTCTATCTTTCGAGGGTTTATGTTTCGAGATTATGATCGAAGGATATAAACAATCCTTCGATCACACATCTTTCGACCCAAACACCTTACAAACATTTGTTTACTGTTTGGTCAAGTCAAACCAGGAGGATGGTTGACTTGGTCAAACTTACATCAACCTTACATTAAAGACATCGTTTTGTATCGACACGAAATACAGACAAGGTACAGACACAAGTGCACCAACATGGTGGCCTGTTCAATTCCTGAAAATATATTAGACCAAATATTTTTTATTTAGTTCAATTGTAAATAACTATTTTTAGTTAGTTAATTGCGGCCACATTTGTGAACTATTGGGTGGTTCACTAGCGCCTCTAAATTAGGTTGGGTGGTGTTACCTTACGTCACTGCCAACTGAACAAAGGGCTCCGGTGTTAATTAGTTTATAGTGGGATAAAGCCTATATAGCATCTGTCACAATTAATCAATCGTTAATTTAATTTAATTTAATTTAATTTTTTCTTTTAGTTTATAAATAAATAACAGAATTTAAAATAAAAATCAATTAACACATAAAAAAATTACAATTAAACTAGAGTAGAAAATTACCATTTAAAAATTCATGTTTATTTTCTTTTAAACATCAACATTGGGGGTGTTATGACTTATTTTTCTTTTAAAATATATATTTTATAGTTTTACGCTTTGAAAATATTATGTAGGTAAGAATAGTGTCAGCACACCGGACATCTGAGCTGATGTTTTCTTATGCAACATCTGCTCAAGAACGAGGTGTTTAGGTTATTATTGCTGGTGCTGGGGTGCAACCCATTTGCCAAGTTTATCCTCCCCTTCCATTTTTCATATATAAATCTATAGATATTAACACTCAACTATGTTATAAAGACAGTAATGTTAATATTTTAATGTGTCGTTAGGTATGGTAGTTGCCCTGACACCATTACCCGTGATTGGAGTTCCTGTACGTGCTTCAACGTTGGATGGCCTTGACTCCCTTCTCTCCATTGTGCAGCTATGTAGATAAATTATGTCAAATTTTCTAAAGCATGCCATTTATCTAATAATGACCGTGTTGGGTATAGAGTCAAAATTGTTAATGTTATGGTACATGTAGTCACAGGTTGGGTAAACACCAAACGGGTTGGGTTGGTGGGTCCAACTCGAATGGTTTGAACAATGTTTGGACAAAATTGGCGATTATCATGCTACTACTAAGTATTTTGTGTCGTACGATTTTCGAACAGTTAGTATATACCTATGGTTTATATGGTACTTTTAGTATGTTTTTGATTGATTTCTGTTGTGTTCATACTGGTTTAGGTGAACTAGCTGTGGCATTTGGTTTTAATGTTAGATTGGATTTGAGAAGTAGTAGAGGAAGTGACGACTAGGATGGGCAAACTGTCACGGAAAGAGAAAACATCTAGGTCTTCAAAGTGGAAGAGATGTATTAATAGTTCTAATAAGCATTTGAAGGCAGGTGCTCTTGCTCACATTTGGAATAGGACTTCAAAGTCATGTGTAGATATTGGGAAAAGAAAGACTGATGTTATGGATGCATAGAATGGTCAGGGAGTTTTCTCAACGTATATAAAATTATAATTTTTACTTCACAATTTTAGAGGATTTAGTTTTCGTGTTTAGCCACCCGTGTAACACACGGGTACTTAGACTAGTTTTTAAAATATAATAAATAGTATGTTGAAGTTATTAGAAACTTGAAGGTCAGAGAATTGTTAGTAAAGTGGTATATTAATAATAAGATCATCACAATGGAAAGAGTGTACATTCGCCCACGCCCCCCCCCCCCCCCCCCCCCCCCCCCCCATTCCACATGGGCATGCCCTACAAGTAGAGTAGTAGACACCACTCCAAATGCAATGCAATGCAATGCCCGTGTACAAGGGCGGCACAACCAAAGGCACTCCCTTCCAATGTAGCCCGTCTTCAGGATTTGCTAGATGTGACTCCTAAACGGGCACATTGGAGAAGGTCTAAGTTAAACAAGTTGGACTCAAGCTTAGACAAGCTCGAGCTAAGCTGGTTTACACACCTAGAGAGGGCCAATGCTAGAGACTGAGCAGCAAGGGTAGGGTTATAACACACAAACTTCATTTCCGGTATATATATATATATAGGGGTTGGTTAACTTATAATATTCTTTAACGTACGAT
The DNA here is from genome assembly GCA_030545235.1 of Helianthus tuberosus. Taxonomy (NCBI): domain Eukaryota; kingdom Viridiplantae; phylum Streptophyta; class Magnoliopsida; order Asterales; family Asteraceae; genus Helianthus; species Helianthus tuberosus. Next base: position 124,322,317 of record CM060351.1, on the reverse strand, counting down.
GTGTACGAGATGAAATTACGCACGTTATAAAACTCAAAAACCCTAATCATGCATATTGAAAACCATAATCACGTATGAACATGATCACACATGTACAAAATCAGAAATCATACATGGGGTAAAAAACTTAATCACGCATGTTATAAAACTAATCACGCGTGTTATATTTTAACATCGTACGTTAAGCAAAATTGTACAATACACTGTCACTATATATATAATTGAAATATCGAGGTTGGTTCGGTTCAAAATTCACATATTCAAATTCGGTTCACATTTCCGGTATTTTTAGTATGATTTAAATAAATGGTTATAACACACAAACTTCATTGCAAAAGATTGAAAAAAAAATGATTCTAAATGAAATACATATGATCCAACAGTGGGTACTGAAACTAGTATCAAAGTAATTCTGATGGTGTTACAGATAGCATTTGTCATCAAAACTATTACAAATAAGTTCCTTTCGAAAATTCCCAAATGCAAGAACAAAATATCTATAATCATAACTTACCACTAGTCAGCTAGACCACATGGTAAGTTAGCTGCTAAGGCGTTTTCTGAGCACGGCTTCGGCACGTTGCTCGAATTTCGGAAGGACCCAATCATGCTGAACTATATCTAAACCGTCTTTTTCCGCACCTAAACTCTGTCAAATTTACGAAAAAAGATTAAAGATTAATCCATTTAAGATTCAAAATAACAAGATCATGCCAAGGGTTTCTGCCTATAAAAAAATGTTTTCATGGGTCTTTAAGGACATGAAATTTTATGAAGCTTAACTTGACACCAAAAATGTCAAATCATCATCATCATCATCATCATACTCAGTAAATCCTACCAATAGCACAGCTAAGGTAGGGTCTGAGGAGGGTAAGATGTAGATAGCCTTACCTCTACCCCGTAGGAATAGAGAGGCTGCTTCCAATGAGACCCCCGGCTCGATAGTAGTTTTGCATCAAGCCTTGGACAGAAGGCACATAACACTCAGCAATTAAGACAAAGGCCGATTAGTGCATGTACTCCCTTGTCTTTCGGCTATCAATGCCACCACATGACGCATGATTAACCATCCCCCTCTTTTAACGTTATTTTCACGAAATTAGTAAAATAACGTTAAAATTAGTGCACTTTCACTTTATATGCACTCAACCTAGAGGCCTCAAATTGGGTGGGTCGGGAAATGGGTCAAACTTTTATGAATAATATGTGTTTAATATGATTACAAAGTACAAGTTGTTATAGTAATAATGTAAGTTTTTGAATAAAGTGATTTTAGTAGGTTGTTTGCATTTAGAATACAATTTGGGCTACCTTTCAACCTGTTTGACCAATTTGACCCGTTCCAATTTTAGCTTAAGTTGTTATTTTTACTGATATAGAGATCAAACTTAACCCAAATCAACCCTTTCATGATAGGTAAACGGGCCAATATTTCCATCACTAAATCAATCCCCCTACTGCTCATAACTCTATTTGTATATAGAACCATTCGCATTTCTACTACCTTTGATGGGTCAAAGCCAAATCCACTCATTTGCATCATACGCTGTGTATCGTCTGTGGCTGCATTGTTTAATAATAGCAAAACAATGTGCAAGTCAATTCCCATCAGATGATCACTATAATTAACGCCTTAACGGTGTTCATTAATTAACAGAACACTATCAACTAATAAAAAATTAATTAAGAGAACAAAGAGCATACTAACCATTTTCCTCTCCCAAAATGAGACTAAACAAACCTCTCAATCCAAACAGATTAAGAAAGTACCTGATAAAGACAAACAATTATGCATCAACAAACTCAGTTAGTGTTACCACTGATTAAAGAGAGAATACTATTTTCAGGAAAAAAAGTGAACTTTATAGATGCTTAACGGCATACCAAGAACGACTGCTAACGTAGCTGACATCAACAGTACTCAAATCAATCCCGTTCTGTAGCATGGATCTAAACCTCTGAGTCAGTGGAAAAGGGATCTTTGCTGGATACAAAGAAACAAGTATAGCATGTGTTGGCAAAAAGTAAACCGACAAAACTGAATGGTAAAATATAACAGAAGCAAAAAAAGGACGAGAATACCTGCTACGAACCCGGAGAAGAAGAAGTTAACCCATGCAAAAGTGAGGGTCTGTACAAGGGGAAAGGGATAAGATCACGTGTAGAGAAAAAGCAGTTTTGTTGAAAGAAGCTAATTTAACAAAGGAAAACAACATACCTGTGGTATGATCATGGAAAGATTCTTCTTCATCATATCCATAGCCATGTTTGGATCAGAAAACATTTGTGCTTGTGGATTCTGAGCCTGGCCCTTGGGAACATGAAGTAAACCGTTTTCCTGCAAATGCAAGAGCAATGTCCTGATTATTATATGAACAAGTAAACCAGTAGTTATAATTTGAATAACTTTCAGCATTCTTATGATATCAAAAAGAACCCGGGTAGCCTATGTTATCAAAAGCGCGCCGGCCGCGCGCCTAGGCGCTTAGGCGCAGCGAGGCGAGGCTATAGCGCCTGCTGGTAGCTTAGGCGCAAATCTGGGCTTTTTTTGTAAAAACGGTGCTCAGGCGAGCACCAAGAACCAGGCGCAGCGAGAGAAAAAACGTGGGCTTAATTCTGTCAGACAACATAGCGGGTAGCTAAAACCTATGCGCCTCGCCTGCGCCTTTCGTCTTTGACAACATAGCGGGTAGCTAAAACCATGGTTGTTAAGATCTTTGTCCTGATCATAAAATCTAACAATTTATGACAATGTATACTAAACATGCCGATCATGCATAGGATCTTTTCAAGCATAGGATCGTGATTTTGACCATAAGATTGCAGGATCTTGATCCGATCCAATCTTGCTTGACATGAATTTGTGAATTCAAAACCACAAGCCAGCTAATTTTCTTGAAATAAAATATAACATATGAACTGACTGGCTAAAAAAGCAATCCATAAAAGTAGAATATTCGACTTTAAAATACTTCTTCAACCTAATAGCATTATAGCCCTTGTTCCAATATTCGCAATAAGACTTCCAGTGACATACAATTAAAACCATTCCAGCAAACGAGAAGCAAGTAGCCTAAACCATCCTTCCTGATCCCTAAATGAATCCTTCCATCAAAATTGTATTTATAGTTATACACATCACTTTATCAGTTTATAAAGTACAAGACTTGGTTTTAAAAAAGCGCGTTTAGGTCCCAAAAACTTAACGCACGCGAGGCATTGATCCACGTACAACCAAAAGCAATTAAACCATTCATAATCTTTTCACTATTTTGGTCAATGTTACTAACAAATATGTCAACAAATTTGGACTCTGTTGTCAATGCTCACCGAGGCACACAGCTAGGCCCACTTTCAGGGCGACAGGAACATTTTTCAGGACAAGTTCCGACAAAATTCAGACCAAAATTGTCTGAAAAGGCCCGAAACAATTATACCAACCCTAAACAAACCTGGAATCAACCTAAAGAAGCCTAAAACACGTCTAAAACCCGTTAAAAGTTAAATTTTATACTATGCGCCTCACCTAAAAAAGCCCCCGCTAATTAAGGTCCAAGGCTCACCCTTTGCGCGCCTTAGACACTTAGGAATTTCGATCAAATCACACAAAAGAAATCAGACCTTTGGAAACATCAAATCCAGCCTCATAACCAATATTCAATCTCATAGACTTCAAACAGAAAACCAATTTCACCCATCACAGATACACATTTACAATCAAATTTAAACAAACCTAAATCCACTAAACAACTCAAGTCAAAAAGTCAAACCTCATTGGTATAATAAACTTTCCGAGCACGAAACGCCTTCACAGGTATGAAATTAGCAGCCGCACGTAGATTTCGAGCCCTAATTATCACCTGCCTAATAGACCCACAAGAAAAAAAACAAATTCAGTATGATACGATCAAACCCTAGCTTCAGACATGAACATATACAGAAATGAACAAACCCTTCTTTGATGATTTTGGAATCAGGCAGTTGAGAAGTGCGCATGAGCTTGGAGACAAAGTAGCGGAGGATTCCGATGAGAACCATGACTACTGATAAGGGGATTAGGACCCAGTCTCTGATCGCTGTGTCCAACACCAACTCTTCCGCCATTGTTGATCGATCAGATCTGTTCTTGTTTACCCCCAAAGTTATATCGTTTATGAGGTAGCCGTCGTATTTGGTTTTTCACAGGTATGAAAGGACTACTTCTGTTGTTATCGATTTAAGTGGGGGTGTTTGGAATTCCTTGGGTTCCCTTTTGTCATTTCAGCCCGGTTTTCAAAAATGCATAATTTTCCTTTTGGAAATGGAAATGTGTCACTTTAGTCTAAAAACTAAAACCCAATTAAGTCAGACATGTTAAATTAAGAGTATTATTGTCAATTCATAAAATAAGATGAAAACAAAAGATATATGAATTGACAATAATATCATTTATTTAACATGTCTGGCTTAACTGGGTTTTAGTTTTTGGACTGAAGTGGCACGTTTCCGGTATATGTCAGAAAGGAAACTGATGTATTTTTTAAAATTGGGCAGAAATGGCAAAAGTGAACAAACCACAGGGACAAAAATGACACTTAACTCATCTATTTGGAATTGTTTGTGTTGTGAGAAAGAAGTTAACAAGTCACAATTTCCGACTTGTTAACTTTTTAGAGAAGTCAAAAAGAACTTTTAAAAAGGAATCCCAAACACCCCTCTATATGTTACACAAACTTTACTCATTATAAATATTTTTTTTATTTTAATGTTATATTTTAGAGTAAGTTAAAATTTGCATATTTGTAGTTTGGTGGCGGGATTAACATGAAACCCCCAAACCTTTTTTTTTTCACTACCCGAGTTCTTATTTAATATATAAAATTACATTTATTCAACCCGTGTAATACACGGGGTTCTAACCTAGTACTATATATATTTATAAAAAAAAATAGTTTTCGGATATCTGATAATCGGATTATCCGAAATTTTTTAAATTCATATCCGAATCCGAATCCAAAAATTCGGATTATCCGGGTTTCCCGAAATTTCACAAGTACACTCGTAGAAACAAGATAGAGCAGAGCGTATATAATGATTGATAACTGAGGTAGAATGTTACGAAAAGATTCTATAAAGAACTGAGGTAAAATGTTACGAAAAGAATCTATAACGGGAAAAAAGGAAGCTTTTGGTTGTTAAGTGTTGTTTTTTAAACGTGGTTTATAGGTAGAGAATTGTTGATTTACATTTCCTAACTTTGAATTGTTGTATTTTGTTGAGAAAGATCTTCATTTTTGGGATTCCATGGAGGAGTTGCTAAAAATCCCTTACTTTATTCTTCAAACACTAAAGTATGATAATAAAAGTGTGCACACAATAAACCTCCGCTAGATATGCTCTTACATCACCCTCAAAACCATACGTCATTTAGCTCTCTTTTTCTTCTTAAATCTGGAATGAAATTATCCTCAAAATTGAAAATAAATTCTTACAACCAACCAAAAAGAAAACAAGAAAGACACGTTTGTGTTCGTAGCTCTCTCTCTCTCCCACTCGCACAAGAAGCTTGTGATCGTAGTTCTCTCTCTTGCCCCACCCGTACAAGAAGCACATGAAGTGCATGCCTTTGTGATCACTTCGCTTTAGACTATTTGAAGTGATCTTCAGGCGCTCATTCGAAGCGGATTGCATGCGCCTCATGCCTAGACATGTTTTTTAAACCCAGGATGTAATGCATAAGTTCCTTTTAGGTCCACAGTCGTGAAGGTGCAAAGCACACTCAAGGTGCGAAAGTGAGCCTTTGGCCTAGACGCATGCCCAAGACAACTCGACAAGCTGGGTACAATAATGAAAAAATAAAAAGAAATATACAGTATGATAGAACCCAAAATCAAACAAAACTAACTGATAGATTTTATTGTTGTAAATTGAAATACTACAAGATAGAAGACCCGATTCGAGATGGGTTAATCTCCAAGAACAAAGGTATAGATACCCAATTAGATAATAATCATCAACATCATCCCCAAAAAAAAGAACAAAGATATAAATAAGAAATAATAGCAGTAATAGCTGGCCCTTCAGCTCCCGTAATAACTGACCCTTCAGCTCCCATTTACCCATCAGTTTCCCTTTTCAATAACTGCTTTGACCCATTAATAAATCTGACCCTAATACCTACCCGTATAGGAATCGGGTTTGTATCAATTCATCCTGCCCCGATAATCGACTTGTCCTCAAGTCGAAAAGAAGGTAATTGGCGCACCAAGCGATGAGCCATTCAATTGTAGGCTGACCACCTTCATGGACCCATCTATAAGCTAAAACTTGTGTTTTCTCGAGACCAAATTTAGGTGCAGCCCAAAAAGAATTTTGCGCATTAGAATTTGGCATTCGAAAGTCGGTATTGATATCTGTTAGCTTTGCTGGCCAATCTACTTTGTCATCCATCCAACCCTTGATTACCTTTTGAAACGACTTGTCAAGTTGTTTCTTATCCGTCTGAGTCTTCATGTGATCCTTGTGTGAGTAACCACATAGTGACTTCAAGACGGCATCCCTGCTGAATAATTTTTGCTCTAATTCTGCATTCTTCGTATCTCCATGATTCTCGTGTTCCTCCTCTTCTGGACTGGCCTGAGCATTTGTTTCATCTGCAACTTCTAGCATTTTTTTCTCCAAATCTGAAATTAGAGGGGACTGACTTTTGGTTTCTGCGGTAGTTATAGGTGTTGCTCCAGGCATGGAAACGTCGCTAGGAATTTCCTCCATTCCCAAATCTATCACTGGATCCTGGTTTTCATCCTCAGCTTCCGTTATTGCATCTGTTCGTCGTTCTAGCCAAGCTTCCTTGATTGCTGCTATATCCTTCTTCAAGTCTATAAAAGAATCAAGCTTAGCAATAATGATTGCCAACTGGTGAGCGATTAGGTCTGGATGAACACCGCCTTCCTTCTGATTATTCCGGGTCTGGTCCATCTTCGATTTCCCGGCAATGGAACCAAATGATAGAACCCAAAATCAAACAAAACTAACTGATAGATTTTATTGTTGTAAATTGAAATACTACAAGATAGAAGACCCGATTCGAGATGGGTTAATCTCCAAGAACAAAGGTATAGATACCCAATTAGATAATAATCATCAACATCATCCCCAAAAAAAAGAACAAAGATATAAATAAGAAATAATAGCAGTAATAGCTGGCCCTTCAGCTCCCGTAATAACTGGCCCTTCAGCTCCCATTTACCCATCAGTTTCCCTTTTCAATAACTGCTTTGACCCATTAATAAATCTGACCCTAATACCTACCCGTATAGGAATCGGGTTTGTATCACAGTAGGTATCAAAAATTAATACTTCCTAAAATATACGGAGATGTGGGTTGAAAGCAAATGGAATCACAGGTGCTGGGAGAAGCAATTTGTAGCATGTATAAGCTAGTTTAGGTTGTACCAGACTGTTTTAGACGGTTTCACAAGTTATTGACGTTCAGACAGGAAATACAATGGAAATTGCAGAATTTCGCCGAAAAAGCGCCTGGGTAGCAACAAGGTAGTTTCCTTGTGCCCCGTGTGATCGCCTAGGTCGCCTTTGACCACACAAACAAGCCATATGCTATTTCCAACAAGATTTGTGCCCCTCCACCCACACCTTGAAAGGGACGAAGTTAAAACCTGGGGCACATTCCATGCATTCATCTATATAATAACAGTCATATCTGTATGAATCCTTCACAACAGTCATATCTGCATGAATCCGTCACAACAGTGATATCTGCATGAATCCTTCACAATTGATCATCATCAATCATTGTATCATATACATCTGGTTCTTTAGTAAAAAAATTAAAGCAATCACACCAAAGATTCTAAGGAGCTTCCATTAAAAACAAGTCAACTACATTCTGTCCAAGGCTAGGCATTTACAAAGGGGACACAACTAAACATAGGATACAGAAAACCGAAACCATGGACATATTTCATTCGGGTTTTACATAAAATCAAGTCACAACTCCAGTTACATCTAACCGACTAACCATGTCAGCAGAACCATAAAACACTGAAACTTTAGAAAAAAAAACCTACCACTTCCTTCAAAGTCAGACAAACCATTACCTATTAGATTGCATATCTGAAAGAAATAAATAAACATAAAGGGATTAATAAGAATATAATGTTGCTTCATATACACCACACATAATCATATAAAAGATCCATCTGTTATTTCATAAAGCAATAGTTCAAAGGGCTGAAACACGCACCAGTTGATGTAAGTTGATTAGATTACTGCTTGGTTAAATGATTTCTGATCACCAATTCGGGTATTCCCATTGCAGAAATGCTTTCACATCCAAAAAGTTCTTTAAGCTTTTCATCACATAGAATCATCACCGAATTTTGAGGATCCTATCATTAAACAACCACATAAAAAGAAAAGTTTAACAATAATGTAAATTATATGCTGCTTGTGTTACTTAAAAGCTAAAACACACCTAAAAAAGGTAATCAGGAGGCCTACATATCATTACAATTTTTTTATCCACCAAACACTCCTTTTGCTAAAAGCCACCAAACATTGATGGCAATGATTCCTTATTTATCAATCTTTTAAGACCAAAACTACTTGTGTGTCACGAACTATAAGACATTTAGACAAAAAAACTCTTGTATAACTATGTGCCCAGCTGTGTGATGTGAATATTTTGGGATGCATAAAATAACGTTTAAATTAGATTTGGCAAAACGGCTCTCGTCAACCTGAAACACTGTTTCAAATATTGTAGATTTGTTATACTCTTATGACTACAAACAATTATATTGTTTCAATATTACACTTGATAATTAAATTTGGGCGACTTTCAACCAATTTGATACGTTTCTTATTGAACTATTTTGATATTTTAATCATTTAACCCCTTACATTCATACAGAATCTATCATACCTCAAGATTATTGACCTTTATGTACTCCCAAACAAGTCTCAAAGCCTCTGACTGGGACATTTCTCTTTCTCCAATACCCAAACAGTTAGCAAGTGCATCAGATATTATAACTTGACTAGGAACATCATCGGTACTTTCAGCTGCAGGTTCAGCATCGACTTTCGATCTTTTACGAGATGATTCTTCTGCAGATATTAAATTTTATTATGTAAATCCAAAAAATTAAAATCTGGTTGAATTATAAATCATATCTAAATGCAAAAAAATTAAAATCCAGTTGAATTATAAATCATATCCCATTGTTACACTGTTACATACTTGTGGGCTCAAGTCGGATAATATGTTTGGCAAGCAGCTTATTCATCTTGAACATGTCGGTGCAATCAGTTTCGAATACAACACGCAAAGCATCATCGCAGATTATCTTTCTCTTGTTCCCAGGATCCTGGAGGTTGTTTTTCTTTATGTATGCCCATAGTTGCTTCACAATCTGAACATAATTGCACTCGCAATTTATAACATCATATAGAATACTATTATGTCAAAACGACTTATGATCTTAAAAAGATATGCATTATTTAAACTGTGAATCATACATCGGTTCTTGATAGTGCTGACTCGCCAACAATAACTTGAAGCTCAGGTGTAATGCCACAGAGTTTGTTTAGGCCCCCAGGTCCACCTCTTCTTTTGGTTCCTGTTGAACCCCTGCGATTAAATGGAAACACGCGGATGTCAACCGCGATTCAGAAATGACTTTAATGCCTATCTTTTGCAGAATACACACACATGAACTTGGTTTAAAAAAATGTACGATGCTCCAAGGTGTTTAGGTCCCCCAAAGCCAAAATGCTAGACGCGTGCATCACGTATGTGAGGTGTTGCTCTATCTACAACCAAATAACCTTTAACTATAACCATAAGCTGTGCCTCTCTCATCTGTTTTAAATATCATCCATTTATCAACTCTAAACCCCTCATAAATTTGTTCATCCATTTCCTAAAGACCCTATTGAACCATATTTGACGCAGAAGTACATGAGGCGGTGCCTCAAGCCCCTAATACATTTTACTGAGCGCCTAGCGCCCTTTTATAACCAAACATACAAAAAAACCAAACTTTACATCTTAAGCAAATTAACTCATCAAAAACTACAATCTTTCTTGCAATTACTTAACCTTACAGCTTATCATATTTTAATCCATCACAAACTCACTGTAAAAATGAAAACGAATAAAAAAAAGTCCTTTTAATTTACAATTTATTTTGTTATTTTATTCATGGAATACAAACTGTCATAAATATCTCCACTGTACCTCTGTTGAACAGTTAACAAACATGTATCCTCAACCACATTTATTAATCTGTTCAACTGAAACATACAATACATGAGCCCTTTATCCAATCAAACACTATACACAATACATGATCCCTTTATCCAATCAAGCACATTTATTAGTTGGTTCAGATAAGAAGTTAGCTTGTTGCCCGTTTGCCTTCTATTTCAACGCATTAGACGGTTTTACTTTTATGTCAATTTAAATCATTCAAACTAATTAGCTATCAACAATAACAATCGAGAAAAGCCTGCCCCAATTCCAAACCCTAACAAGTAAATAACCAAACATTTATAAAAAAGATTCATTCACCGAGTCATACACGTACCCTTTTTTCGCCTTTTCGACCGCTTTTGCACCCGAATCCTGACCACCAACACCTCCACCCTCAACCTTCACCTCCGGCACCTGCAACGACTGACTCACCACCGCCTGCGACGGCGCCGTAGCAGGCTTGAAACTAACCTCCACCGGGTGACGTTGCCGCTGTTGTTGTTGTTGTTGCTGCTGCTGCTGCTGCTGTTGTTGGTGAACAACAAAATGAGGATGCTGGAACTGACTAACATGCGCCTGTGGTGGAGTATAACGAAACTGAACATGTTGTTGCTGCTGTTGAAGGGCAAAATGGTCTTTTCCAACAGCGGAAGACTGCGGTGGTGGCGGCGGGTGGTGGTGGTGGTACGGTGGTTGTGGTTGTGGTTGTGATGGGAAGAGAAAGCGGTTGATTTGGTCACGAATAAAGATGGATTTGTGGGAGAGATCAAACCCTAGTTTCTCTCCGAGGTGATGAACGACGTCGTTTAAAGAAGTGAATGATTTGTGGTCAGATTGAGTGAGAAGAATCTCGACTCCTTTTGCTATTTCTTGGTCGGACACCATGGTTGTTTCTCTCACATGTATAAAATATACACGATTTTACCCGATTGATTGGTTTTCCCCTTTGTTCTCTCTCTCTCTCCCTGTGAAAAAAAAAAAACTCACTCTCTGTGTCTCTACATGTATGTGTGTATATCTCCTTTTCTCTCTCTATATCTGTTGTTCTATCGTTATCTTTCTTTTTGTTTATTTGATGATTATTTTGTTTTCTTTTTTTACCACCTCTTATTATGTTTTTAATTTTTTTAAATAAATTTCCTTTATCTTTAACATTTTTTCCTCAGACGGTGTTCTTTGGCGTACCAATGTGTTCAAGAGTTTATTAATGAAAGGAAAGGAAAATAAATAAAAAGAAAGCAAAAATATTTTGTGTTCCAGAGTTTTATTTAAGGCAGGAAAAGAAAGGAAAATAAAATGTTGTTTGTTCCCAAGTTTCATTTAAAGAAGGAAATTGAAGGAAAATCAGGCTAAATTATTTACCTTTTCTTTCCTTTCGATTTGGAAGGAAATGAGAGGAAATACATCTTTCCTTTATCTTCTTTTCCTTTCTTACTTTTACTTTATTTTCCTTCGTTAAGTTAACTCGGGAATATAGCGTAAAAGTTGACGGGTTCTGTCTTTAATGTTTCAAAATCCTGAACGTTGTGTTCTTTAACCCTAACCTAATTAGATTTTTCTGTTAATTCAGGTCATGTGCCTTGCACATGAAGGCACTCTTGTCATTTCACCTCCCTAGGGACTATTCGGTAAATAAATTATATCAAGAGACTAATTGTGAAAAAAAAAAATAAAGTATAACTACAAATGCATCTGCATATTCTCTCTCCCTACCACCATTCACCACTACCTCAACCACCACCACCACCATTATCACCATCATTCAGCCCCGAAACCACTGCACCCAAACACCCTTACCCTGACCATCAACCCCATCAAACCAAATCACCACCACAACCCACCATTACCATCGTACAACCCTCACCTCCCACCACTGCTAAACCCACCATCACCATCTCACCCACCACAACCCACCATCACCACCGTACACCTCCAATCGACAACCACCACATTATGACGTGTCTCACTGCCCTACCTCGCCTTTGTATCCTCGATCTAGATCTGTCAACAAGCATGATTTCCGGAACAATTGCAAAACAAATAGGTTTGATTCCGGTGTTATCTATGCTAAATCTCGAGATTCAGATTAAATACATATCTTCAAATTCAGGTTAATAGCTAGGTTATATTTCAAACTCACAGTTTATCTATATAAGTATACATGTCGATCAAGTCACCAAGCAAGGTTTAAATACAAATACTTGAAACATGGAATGTTAGCTTTGAAAATTATGATTGTAAGCTATGAACTGTATTTGGTTTTTTTTTTTTCAAAATCCCTCAAAATCGGTTTGATTCCGGTGTTATTAATGTTAAATCTTGAGATTCCGACGAGTTTGTTGAGAAATTCCGATGACGTATTATATCGGATGTTTTAACTCCGATGACGTATTATACAGTTCTTGATCTATCATTTAAGCATTCACATTCAAGGAATCAAATTATGTGTGTGTTGTTTTTAAAATATAAAGAGTATAAAAAGTGGTTGTGAGTGGAGGAGAGAGAAAATGTTACTGTTCATCTGTATATTTGGGGGGGACACTGTTCATCCCCTATAATTTTTTAATATATTTTGAAAGTGGTTGTGAGTGGAGGAGAGAGAAAAGATAATGATAAAGGTATAAAAAATATTATTTAATTGAAAATGAGAGAGAAAATGTAGTGTTTTTTAGTGTAATTTAGGGTGAAAATATAATGGATTGGATGTGAATGCTCTAACAAGCTTAAAGGTGGGTTGTTGTGGTGATTTGGTTTGGTGGGGTTGGTGGTCTGGGTAAGGGTGTTTGGGTGCAGCGGTGTCTGGGCTAAATGGTGGTGATGGTGATAACGGTGGTGGAGGATGGTGGTTGAGGTGGTGGTGAATGGTAGTCAAAGGGCGAGAGGATATGCAAATACTTTTGTATTTATACTTTATTTTTTATTATTTTTTTCACAATTAGTCCCTTGATATAATTTATTTGCTAAATAGTCCCAGGAGGTGAATTGACAAGTGTGCCCCCATATGCAAGGCACATGACCTGATTTAACAGAAATTGTAAGTCTAGAGATCTTCAACCAGATATCACGAACACAATCACAAGTGCGAAAAACTAATGAAAGTGATAAACAAGAACAAGAATGTAGATTGTATTATAAATGGCACACAAACTCTTGGTTTGTCTGGTACAAGTCGATCAAAAGCACAAAAACAATCAACAACCTTCTAAGACCTAGGTTCACCCTATTTATAGTTGCATAGGGTGTAACCTAATTACAAACCGGGCCAAGCCCAAACTGTACACCCATATACGCACCTATTTAAGCCCAAACACCTTAATTAACCAACCCATTATCAATCTATACAAGACAAGCGCAAACCTACTAAACTATATTCTTACAATATCCCCCTAGGTTTATGCTGTCTTGGCAATTCAAGCTCTACTTGCGTCTTTGTTTCTTCTGATGTTGAACATCTGGAATCTTGTTCCTAATGTGCAGTCCAAACAGCTGTGTTTCAACCCTACCTCTCCTTCCAGACCACATTTGCAATTGTATAATCTGAGCAACTCCAGCAGTGAAAGCTTTAGCACACACATCATATTGAGGATCACTCTGGATTTGAAATCTTCCAAGTAAATGGATATCATTTTCTCTAAACCGCATCAGGTCACGAACATCAGCTACCCTAAATTCTTCATTCTCACAAACAATAACCCCTTCGCCTGAAACCGGATCATACATCCATAACTTGAATTCGTGCAGACTGTTGTTGTAAGACTCTTAGTCTATTTTATACGAGTTACATATAAACATCCACTATAATTGTGTATTAATGATTACAAATACACTTGAAATTATGAGTTTGTTAAAACATTTTAATAAATAAAACATTCTAACATTTTGTATGTAAATTCGTCGTTTAAAACTTGACGACGAATTATTTCACGGAAGCTTGAATTCTTGATTGTGTTCGGTTCTTTATTGAGCTTGATCGTCCTCCGGTACTTTCCCTTATACCTACATTTCATAACACACGAAATGAGTTAGTCGTTCAGTGTTTGAAACATGTCCGAACAAGTTCATGAGTCCAAACACTAAAAAATTATCAGTTATGAGCGTTTAAAATTTGTTTATACAAGTTCCGAATATCAAACTGATCAACAGCAACAAAATGGCAAGTATTTCAGCCGTCGCGTGCCGCGACGCTGTTCACCCAAACCTGTCGCGTGCCGCGACGCCATATAGGCATCTCCGTCGCGTAGCGCGACGGGTGTATTTCGACAGCAAGTTTGGTTCAGGTCTGCATATTTCCCAGCCAAACTCAGTTTTACGAAAACGGCCATAACTTGGTCGTTATTGATCCGTTTTACGATCCGTTTCTTCCTACGTGATCGTAAATTGATTCTCCATAATATGGAGTTAAAATCCGACATCTGGATTTACAAAATTTAAGACTTTTAAGCCTTCGGCTTAATATAAAATTTCCACTTTTGACCCGTTCATGAATTTATCAAACTAAAAGTAGTTTGTTGCACACCAACTATCATGAACCTTATTTTATAACAGTTCCCTATTATTCAAGGTCCAACCCACGGGTTTATTACTTATTCTTAACCCGTTTTGCTTAAATACTTATTTTGACCCGTTAAGGGTATTTAAGTACTTTTAAAACGCAAATCACTTTCAGTCGCTTCTAGCATTATATTACCACATTTCTTATCAAATAATCTTCCACCACAACTATATTTGTGGTGGATTTAATGTGGTGATCTATATATTCCGAGTTTTACCCCTCGGATTATCATTTTACGGCAAAGACTCTTATAGAATCATTTGACCAAAGATTTATATCTTTCGCTTTTAATACTTATTCTAAGTATTTATTTAATCATAAAACTTGTTTCCAAACAACCTTTAAAGGTCGTTTGCACAATTTAGCTTACATGGGCGTTTTGGTCCATTTTAGCCTTTCATTTACGATGAAGGACTTTTGAAAGCATGTTTAACCCAAAATCCCTCTTTTAGCTATGATTTGGTTTGAAAAGTCATCATGTTTTCAATCACAATGACCATCATTTGAATCATTCGGTTTACTCATTAAAGGAACCAAATGTCTATTTTGACTTAATTTAACTCTCAATGAACCTTTCGTTCTAAATGAGTCGTTAACATATTACACATACCTGGCTCGGATCAATATATTGACCCATTTCAATACTTTGCCTTAATAGCCGCTAAGTAATAGCGATGCAAATATTCATTCGATATTTATTCCTATAATCATACAACTCGACAAACCATTAGTCGATATTGTCAAAGGGTGATATTTTCATCTTTTGACCCGTTTGGTCTAATTAACCGTGTATCTTTGCGATTTGGATTTAATATCATCTCGTCTACATAACTCGCACCGGTTTACACCGTACGGTCATGTTACTTATAAACAAATTTCTTAACTCTTTTGACCCATTATGGCTTATGCCATAAAGTGTCTTTCAAAAACCAACGATTATCGTCAACGTGTGATCGAATTACCGTTTTACCCTTATTATTTATGTTGGTTTACCCTATAAGGTAACCACTCGAACTCATTATCAATTAGTCATTGCATGACCAAATTTATCGTATTAATCCGTTTTAACCATTAAACATGGTTTATTATCATTGTCTTTTGTTCCAAACCGCACATGTCGTGTCGGAACATTTTAGTTCAAAGATGACTTTATATTATTCATAACCTATAAACCAATAGGTATTCAATAAATAGAGTGTAAGCTTTACTTACCTAGCATCCAGATTATGCTTTTCCTTCCCAAGCTTCCACCTAGCTTGTCAAGCGTCAAACTATCATTGTAATTTGCAAGATGGTTAGATTAGTCATAATCATTTATGACTATTCCATCCTACGATTTTTATGTCGAATTTATCATTCGACCATATCATTGGTCAGTTTGACTTTAAACAAAAGTAATTACACGATGTAGCTTAACTACTCGTTTTATTACTTTGCCACTATACGGTAAGCATCCTTATTATGCTACCGTTTTAACTACTTATGAAATCAAGTTATTGTAATCGAATTTCATTATTATGCTACCGTTTTGATCATAACTTATCATCTTTTTTCATTTTTTAATCATACAAATCCATTTCCTAGTGAAGGGGTATGGTCCCAAAAAAGCCGCGCAAACCTTTATTCAGGTCGCGCGCAGGCCCATACTCCTTATTCGACACATTTCTTATTGCCAACCTCGCGCGGGCTACTTCAGCATTCTTTGATCCGGCGCGAGGTCTGAGCAATAGAAAGCTCCACTTTCAACACTTAGCATTCTGAAAGAGCATTCAGTAACCCGTACCCTGCGCGGGGTAGTTACGTGTTCAACAAGAATCACGCGTGACTACAGCGCAAGGCTATTTCAGATAGTACCCAAGGTACAAGTGGCAGAATGAAAGGACCAATCGGCGTCCTTCTAGTCCTGCTCAATCGTGCTCCACGATCGTCTGACATGCAGGAGACAGAAAGTACTTAAGGACGCCTACGTGGCACCAATCACAGGACAGAGACACCTGCCCCACGATCTCCACTTACCTACTGATGGCAGAATGGCGGCCAAGCCGATAACCATGACACGTGGCTCCAATCACGGTGCGCCAGCACAAAGAAACTCCTGGAAGCCACTAACGGTCGACACCAGTGAGACAAGGAGCATATCCACTAGGTTGTCGCCTTCCGGCCCAAGGCCCATCAGCCCACATCCTCTTACACCTCTCCGGCTATAAATAGAGACCTTAGTCCACAGGTTAAACATTCTACTCCCTCTACCCTCACTCTTAATACACACTTATCTCCTCAAAACGGTCGCTTATTCTCACGCCGGAGCCCGGTTAAGAGGGAAACCCCCATATTCCCCTCTTAACGAGTAACGGTGTTCTATTTTGTAGGATTAGAAGATCATTAAGAAGCTCAGAAAGTCATAAGAAGATTAACCACTATGATAGAAGCATAAACCAAACTGATTAATCCCATAATTAGTTCAGTGTTTCTTCATTGGCGCCCACCGGTTTTCTACAAATCACTTTCATCTTCTTTTTTATGAGTTTTCGTTGTTTTTTCCTTCGATCATGGCTGGTCAAGGAATCATTCCTGAGTTTGGTTTTGGAGCAAACTCTAATGCAGTGTTGGGGGAGGACAATCAAAACGTCCAAGTCCAACATGTAGAAGAAATCGGTGAGATCGAAGTAACCAACACTGGGGGACCCCGCGCGAGCATCACTCGCATCACTCAGACGGTAACCCCAGGAAACATTGGCGCTGGACCTTCAAATCCAGCTCCACCTCAGAACATTTCGGCGCTATTAGGGCTACCAGAGGGCGAAACTCTAGCCTCGTGGTACGCCAATCAAATTGCCACCATTAATGAGGCGTATCAATCTTTGAGCGCACAACAAGCAATCTTAACGGCAGAACCGTCCTTGGTTACACCCCAGGGACAGAGTCAGGGGGCGCGCCAGATACCCCCGCAGCAAAACATCCAAGGAAGAGCTAACAGACCTCCTCCTACGAGAAGGCTAAGCGTGCATGACACGCGCGATACACGGGGAGGGACAGAAAGCTATTATGACTACCCGTCACACGTCCAAAGAGGTCCAGTTCATAGCCGGCTCACGCCGTGCAACATGAACAATGAATGGGAGGATACTGACCCGAATGATCCAACTTGGCAGGATGATGAGGGTTCGTCAGTCTTCAATCGTTTGCAGAGGAACCATGAATACTACAAACCAAGACAACACGTAGGGTACACTGAAGAGGCAGAGCGAGACTTTCGCCTCGCCTATCGACCAGCTGAAGCTGCAGAACATTCAAAGTTCATTCCAAAGATCGCGCTGGCGCCGCTATCAAGAGAGAAATTACCTCCGACAGTTGGAAAGTTTAATGGATTGACTGATCCTGATGATCACGTCAGAGTTTTCGCAAGCGTTGGTTGCATGGGAGGATGGAATATGCCCATGTGGTGCCATCTGTTTATTCAAACTCTTACAGGGGCTGCTCGCGCTTGGTTCGACAGCCTCCCTCCGGGAAAGATCAAGTTGTGGGTTGATTTCAGGACACAGTTTGTGAATCACTTCAGCCAGCAGAGACGTTACCAGCGCGATACAGCCGAGGTAGCGGACATCTGGCGCAGAGAGAACGAGGTTCTAGAAGATTTCATCACTCGCTTCAACAAGGACTGTTTAGAAATTGGTGGCGTAAGTGAACAACTCATGCGCTGCCACTTCAAGAAAGCCATTCGCTGTGATAGTCTCATCAGAACTATCACTGGGAAAGATGGAATGCCCAAAGAATGGGATAAGCTCATGGAAGCCCCGAAAATAGTCGCGCAAACTGAAGATTCATTGGCCGGTAACAACAACTCTTATATTGAAGATCGATTTTCCAAGGGAAACTCGCGCGATAACAACAAGCGCAACAAGCACAAAAGTAACGATTGGAAATCCGGAAGATCAAGGGGCCATGAAGAGAGGCCGCGCTATAGAGAAGATGCGCGTGAAACAATTGATAGAATCGGGTAACGAAAAGCAGTCAGGGATGATAACCGAGAAAAGCATTGGACTCCGCTCACGAAGACACCAAAAGAGGTGTTAATGACGGAGAATCACGACTTCAAGGCTCCAAGGCCTATGACGAACAAGAAGGGCCAAGACCCGAACCTGTATTGTGATTTTCACAAGGATACAGGCCATCTTACAGATGACTGTATCAGCTTACGTCAAGAGATCGAGAAAGCGCTGAAAAGCGGAAAACTAGGCCATCTGGTAAAGAATGTGCGCAAAGAGACACGTCACATCCAGCGCAACGATGATGGAAGAGAGAAAAAAGTTAGACGTTTGGAAACGCACATGGTCAACGGGCCAAGATATAGCACGAGAGATAAAGGCAAGCGACCCTACGAGCCGACATGGCAAGAGCAACAGGTCATTTTCCCGGTGGTGCGCGGGGGTCCTCGCGGCACGCGACCCATCGTCATCACCGGTATTATCGGCCATTATGAAACTGAGTACGTCTTCATTGACCCGGGAAGTACAGCCGATATCATCTATGAGCAATGCTTTAATCAGTTTGACGATGAAGACAAAGCGAGACTCGAGCCGGTTGATTACCCTCTGTCAGGATTTTGCAACAAAATGGTCTTCCCACTAGGCCAAATCAGCTTCCCCGTCACGCTTTCTGACGGTAAGCATTCAAGAACAACGAATGTAAACTTCATGGTGATGCCTGTCAAATCGAGACATGATGTGTTGATTGGGAGAGAAACCCAAGGCGAACTGAACATGATAACTTCCACGCCCCACTCAGCGATAGGGTTTCCAACTGAGACGGGGGTGGCAATTATCTATGCCAAGAAAGAAGTAATGTCGACAGAAGAAATGCGCCCAACAAAAGCGGCGAAGGTTTCAACAACCGAGCCAGAAAAATGGGTGCTAAACCGCAAATACCCGGAGCAAACGGTGACGATAGGCCACGCAATCTCACCAAACATCAGAACGCATCTCAAACAACTCCTGTTCAGGAATATGGATATATTCGCCTGGACTCCGGCCGACATGACTGGTGTCCCGCGCGACATTACCGAGCATTGTCTGAATACTTATCCCTCCGTCGAACCAAAAGTGCAAAGAAGACGCAGCTTAGGGGCGGATAAGACTAAAGCGATGAATAAGCAGGTATGTGAACTACTAAAGGCAAGAATCTTGCGAGAAGTACGTTATCAAAGTTGGGTCACGAACCCAGTGATGGTGGAGAAGTCTAGTGGAGGATGGAGAATGTGCGTTGATTATACCGATCTCAACAAGGCATGCCCAAAAGACTGCTACTCTTTGCCCGAGATCGACAAAAAGATAGACTCTCTCGCACCATACAGATGGAAATGCTTCTTAGATTACTATAAGGGGTACCATCAAGTTCAAATGAAGCTCGAGGACGAAGACAAGACAGCTTTTCGGACCGATCTCGGGATCTTCTGTTATACAAAGATGCCATTCGGCCTCAAAAACGCTGGCGCCACATACCAGCGCCTGATGGATAAGACCTTCGCGGGAGATATTGGGAAGCATATCGAGGTTTATATTGATGGTCTGGTGGTCAAAAGTCCTGAAGAGGACCAAATGTTGAAAGACATCGAGAAAACATTCAACTCATTGAGAAGCGTGAATATGAAATTGAATCCAGCCAAATGCTCCTTTGGCATGGAGGAAGGAAAATTCTTAGGCTTCATAGTCACTAATGGCGGATTTAAAGTCAATCCGGAAAAGGTCCAGGCAAGAGAATGAATGCCATCACCACGAACAATCAAGGAGATGCAAAGGTTGGCCGGCCGCCTAGCCGCGCTTAACCGTTTTCTGTCAAACCACGCCACGAAGTCATATCCTTTTATCAGCACTATGCGCAATTGTGTGAAGAAACAAGTATTCAAGTGGACGCCTGAAGCAGAGGTTGCTTTTCAGCAAATGAAGGAGTGTTTGATCGAACTCCCTACCCTGACTGCACCGTTCGAAAAGGAGCCGCTCATCTTGTACTTGTCATCATCGGACAAGGCAGTGGGATCGGTATTACTGGTAGAGAGAAATGGAGTCCAAACTCCAATTTATTATGTCAGCAGGGTGCTCACCGACCCAGAAATGAGATATTCAACAATGGAAAAGTGGGTACTTGCATTACTACATGCTTCTAGAAGGTTGCGCAGATACTTTACAGGGCACGTGATCACGGTGCTCACCAACTTTCACATCGGCACGATATTGCAAAAACCAAAGACGTCTGGGCGGCTAGCAAAGTGGGCGATCGAGCTGGGGGGGCACAACATCTTGTACAGGCCGCGCCCGGCCATCAAAGGTCAAGTTCTAGCGGACTTCATCACGGAAGTCCCAGTTGATAAAATTAAAGAATGTGAGATTGTCGAAACTCCTGGAAAAGATACGTCCAATGAGTTATGGTTGCTGTACACAGATGGGGCCTCAAACGAAAATGGCGCAGGAGCCGGATTGCGCCTTGTGAGCCCAGAAAAGCATGAATTTACTTACGCCATCAAGTTGGATTTCAAGAATACCAACAACGAGGCGGAATACGAGGCATTTCTGGCAGGCTTACGCCTCGCCATAAAAATGGGAGCTAAAAATCTACAAGCACACGTTGATTCACTCTTGATCGCAAGCCAAATTAACGGTATATACGACGCAAAGGGCGAAGTTATGGCCCTGTATTTAGATCAAGCAAAAGAGTTGCTTCAACAGTTCAAATCTTACAAGGTAGTCCACATCAATCGCTCCGAAAACAAACCAGCAGACGCCTTGAGCAAGCTTGCTTCAACCTCTTTTCAACATCTCGCCAAAGATGTCAGGATTGAGGTACTCAAAAATCCATCAGTCCTGCTACGCTAGGTAAATGTGATCGAAGTCGGGCAGCCATCTTGGATGACCCCTATAATTCAGTATTTGCAAGAAGGAATACTCCCTGAGAGCAAAGCAGAGGCAAGGAAGATTCAGAACAAAGCTCTGCATTACGAGATGAATGGTGGTATCTTATACCGGAAATCCTTCTTAGGGCCACTCCTGAGCTGCGTGGACCCCCAAGATGCGAATTACTTGATCAGGGAGATTCACCAAGGGATCTGTGGCATCCATGCAGGACCACGCATGGTTGTCGCGAAGATCATGAACGTTGGATATTATTGGCCAGGGATGCATGTCGATGCCATGAAGGAGCTGCGCAAATGCGACTCCTGCCAGCGACATTCTCCAAAAACCCTGCGCCCAAAGAATGATCTTATCCCCGTATCCACTGCTTGGCCTTTTTCAGCAGTGGGGAATTGATATGGTGGGACCTTTGCCAGAAGCTCCTGGCGCCGTCAAATTCATAATCGTTGCCGTCGACTACTTTACAAAATGGGTGGAGGCCAAAGCCCTCGCCTCAACTACTGCAATGATGGTGCGTAAGTTTATTTGGGAACACATCATCTGCAGGTTTGGCCTACCACTCAAGATTATAACTGACAATGGCACCAATTTCGTGTCAAACGACCTGCAAAAGTGGATGAAAGAGATGAAAATTGAACACACTTTCTCTTCCGTTGCGCACCCCCAAGGCAACGGCCAAGTTGAAAGTGTAAACAAAAGTATCGTCGAGGGGATAAAGGCCCGACTGGGCACGAAGCGAAGAGGCTGGGTAGATGACCTCCCGAGTATCTTGTGGGCTCACCGAACCATGCCGAAGACAAGTACCGGAGAAACCCCTTTTAGCCTAGTCTATGGCTCAGAAGCGGTTATCCCGGCAGAAATTGGCCTGCCCTCTCCGCGTTTGACAGCAGTCAACACAATCAATAACGAAGCAGAACGTCGTCTTGACTTGGATTTGCTAGAAGAAAGGCGCGAGATTGCGCGAATTAAAGAAGCCAAGTACAAGACGCAGCTGGAAAGGTATTACAATGCTAGAGTACGCATTTGCACCTTCACTCTAGGAGAGTATGTCTTTAGAGACAATGAAGCTTCAAACGCCGAACGCCCCAGAAAACTAGCACCCAAATGGGAAGGCCCATACTTGGTTCACGAAGTGTTAGGAAAAGGGGCATACAAATTGCGCACCCTGGATGGACACATCATCCCGCGCACGTGGAATGCGCAACAACTGCGCAAGTGCTATATGTAATTATTCTAGGCCACGCGCCCTTCCTAATTTCCTATGTTGGCTAAACGCCCCTTTTGCTACTTATATGCGATGTATGATGGCCTAAGCGCCTGTTTCACAATCAATGAAAGCATACGACATGTTTTCTTTACCATGATGACGCTTTACGTTACAAATGCATGTTAAACTTTTGATTAGCACGAAAACACTCCAGTGAATTACGAGCTCTTGAGTTACGCCTCCAAGGTCCTCCGCGAACATAGCGCGAGACCGGGCAGTTACAATCGCACAAGAGCCACACTTACATTTATTTGCGCTAACTTAAACAAAGTTTCTAACTTAAATCCCCATATTCCCCTCTTAACGAGTAACGGTGTTCTGTTTTGCAGGATTAGAGGATCATTAAGAAGCTCAGAAAGTCATAAGAAGATTAACCACTATGATAGAAGCATAAACCAAACTGATTAATCCCATAATTAGTTCAGTGTTTCTTCACCTAGCAAGTATGATCATGTACTCAAACACACAATTTGTTCAAGTATTTCCTGATTATTATCAGATATGATGATTCTAATCAGAATTATATCATAAAATTCATCATATGATTAATACCCACTTATCATAATGTGGTAATTCATCAAATCATTCAATTTATAACATCACATGTAAAATTTTCACTTAGGGTTTGGTTCCTAAGCAAGTATTCATTACTAATTCAATCATAGCTTCAATAATTCATTCATAATTCGCGATTATGATGATTATTCAAATTTCACAACTTCACAAATCATCAAAATTTGACATACCTTATGATCCCCTAGCTTGGGTGATCATTAATTCACGTTCAATTGTGAATTTAGACTTCGTTTGAGCCTTCAATTTGATGATTTAGCAAGAACTAGGGTTTTGGCTTCATGGGGGAGTTCTTCTGGTCGAACCCTACGTCCAGAACATACACACTGAATGTTTGTTTTTGTTTTAAGTTTTTCTTTTATAACTTAACTTTCCATTTATCGGACTCCGGCCCCTCATGTTTGGTTAGTTTATTAAGTAGACTACAACCCACTTAATTCCTATAACATTCCCTCTTAATTAACTAGGTTAAACATTCCTAGTTAACTTAGTGGGTTTGGGGAATTCATGACTCAGTTTATTTGAAGTCCCATTAATTCGGGCCTTTTATAAACTTTATTTCTTCAAAAGCTTTCATTTAACTTTTATTCAATATTGGGTTTATTTATTTAAAATCCTAATATTCACCGGGTTAATTTTACCACTAACGGTAATTTACCCGTCTTTTAGTATTAACGTGGGTTGATTACCAAACCCGTTTTCGGGGTGTTACAGTTGTCAGGAAGATCCTTGAGTAGAGGAATTGTCTTGGTTTGTTTCGTTGCGTTGGAGGCCACGTGACAGTCTTCAAAGGCTGATTAGTGGAAGGATCAAGTACATCTCTATGCACCTTAACAAACGACTTCTGCAGGTTCATGTCTTTAAAGTTTACCAACGCTTGTCTCTGCAGCTTGTTATAAAAATTCCAACCAATCTTGTACTTCGGATTCCTGCACTGATCGTGATAAGGAGTCTGGCTTAACTCGCATAAATCAACTGCAGTCCACGACTCAAATGCACTAGCAGAATTATAGTATTCCACCTTTCCATTTTTCCTAGTCACCAAGAATAGTGGTTTCTCATCATTGTAAGCCCAACTTCTAATTCCAGTTTTGTTCCCATATCGATCGTATCTATCTTTTACAGTAGTGACTACGTATTGATCAGGAAAGTCTTGAAATCCATAATTTTTCTCACTACCCACATTCCTCGTAACAATCTCCTTTTGTTTCATTCTTTGACTCACGGTGTGAGGAGGATCTTGAATATACTTGTTTAGTGCTTCTTCACGTTCTTTATCCATCTGTTCTTTCTCAGCTGCAATATATCCTTTTCTCGGCTCAGCAAACTCTTTACCAAATTTCCCTTCCAAGCTTTTGCTTCAGATCCATCAGTATAGCCGAAAGTGATCCCAGATTTGTCTCAAGATTTTGAATTTGTTGATTTTTGTGGGTAATTTCTTCTAACAAGCTTGCAAGCTTGCAATCTGCACATCTTGAATTTGCTGATTACTACCATACGCATACATGTGCATCATACATTGTTTAATGTCAAACCAATACTGCATGAAAGCGATATTGCCTCCAATGATGCATTAAGTACAGTTAGCACAATTATCCGATAAATCAGGAAGATGCTGATGGAACTCAGCACATAGACAGACAGTGCATTGAGGCACAGAATGAGCCAGAAACCAAGTACTACACTAGTATAGTGTGTAGGAAAGTAAGGATCACAAAACTGCTTTTCTAGGTGATAGTTTAAGTGCCGGAAAGTGCCTAAATCTCATCCAATGTGCTGAATTCAGCAAAATTCAGCAACAATCAACATTCTAACAATCTAATTTCATGCTGAAATATGCTTAAATGGTCCTGAATGCTTTCCTAAGTGTCGGGAATTAAAAGTGTCACAAAAGGGTACATAAAACATGTTGGTGCAGTTGTCTGTCGACTTCATCTTAGTTCGAGTCTTAGATTGTGAAAGAGCCCGAAGACCGGTAAAGACTGAAGAATGAGAAGACTTGATACTTCAGACTCGTCAACATTCGAGGGGGAGTCTGTTAGTGCATACGTCTGTCGACTTCGTCTTGTATCGAGTCTTATACTAGAATTGATAGATCAGGGCACGTTATACGAGAAATAGGGTAGGTTTTAGATGTGATTGAGCTAATTCCGTTTGAGGAGTGCCACTCCGTTTGAGGAGTGCCATTCCGTTTGAAGCATGTCATGCCACTTTCAAACGGAATAGCTTCACCTATAAATATCCTTGATGCGATTTCATTTGTAACCTTCTTGATTCCGACACCGAGGTGCTGTCGAAGTGTCTACGTGCTGTAAATTGCTTCAAGATCAATAAACAAGACAGCTAATAGTGATTACAAGCTAAACAAAGACAGAATCAATGAATTCTGCCTCTGATTCTGTCTGAGCACTATTCTGATCGACTCGTTCGGTCGTTTCACGATCCTACAAAACACACTAAACTGCATAGTTTAGAATCTTAACGAAACAGTATCCGACCGAACAACCGGACACTACCCGAAACATGAAATTTACACTAGAAGCACTGTTTTAACATTTCCAAGCTAGTTATGGTCCCCGAACACCAAAACCCCTCCTAAAAATATCTAATAACTAGAACACGTAATGAATACTTGGATTTGAACTAGAATATAACCAACTAAGTTGAAACCTATGCTAGACCCTCCCCCCACCTATCTTACGGCCCATACATGGCCCCCACATGAAGATTTGTTTTAATAAATTAATGGATCTTGTATTTGCTTTTTGTAGCTTATTATTCAAGGGATAATTTGGTTAAATGGCTATAAGTAGAACTTGAGGGATTTAGAGCTCATAATCTTCCACACACTACTCTCTTCCTCCCTTGCTCTTGTTCTCAGCCGAAACCCACCACAACCATCATCATCATCATTCAACTTTCTTCATTCATTCCATATACATACAAAGGTGCTAGAAGCAAGATTAAGGAGCTTGGTGGCTTTGGATCTTGAAGAACCTCTCTTGTGTGCTTTTATCCACTCATTTTCTTCACTTGAATCATCCCTAACCTTGAGCTAGTGGTAAGAACCTTGTACACTATATTTCACACCTATTTTAAGTGGTTAAATATGAATCTTGATCAAAAACTTGAAGAACACTAAAGATCATAAGCATGAAACATGAACATAAGCTTGTTAAATGAAGTAATCTTGATGAATATGAGTTGTTAAGCTTGTTGATCATTGAATGTTTGTAGAAATGATGTTGATCATCATATGATCTTGCTAGATCATGATTAAAAACATAGTCTAGCAAGATGAGAGGATGAACTTGATGAAAGTGAATGGATCATCCTTATGGAAATCATGAACTTGAAAGAATAAAGTTGTTTTCTTGAAAAAACCATGATCAAAGTAAGTTGTTAAACATATAGATCTAAAGATTTATAAATGGTATTTCAAAGAAACCAAGTTAAAAACATAAGTTTCATATAATCTTGGTTCTTACATAAACAAGACTTGGTTTTAGTGATTAACCAAGTGTAGAAACACTTGTGTAACAAAAAGAATGCATAAAGAAATATTTTTAGAAAATATGTTTTGAAGTTGTAAACATCCAACTTCCTTAAAAATGAAGTTTTTAAAGAAGTAATCACATTTTAAAGGGGTAACAAGACTTACTAAGAATACTAGTAAGTTACTACAAATTTTTACAAATATTCAAGTTCATGAAGTAGTGAAATATGCATGATTTTGGCAAGATTGGTAAGTAAAGGTTGTTTGTTGATAATTGTAAATTGATTGTGATGATTTTTACAAAAGAAAATGATATGTTGGAAAGCATGGAAACCTCCATTTTTAGGGGAAACTATGGCAAAATTTTCTAAAAATATTAACACTTAGAAAAATATTTTAAACAAATATTTACAAGTGTATTTTAACCATGAGTTTTCCATATAAACTTTGCCATAATTTTTGTTACAAAAATATAAGTGTTGGAGGTTGGTTTTTATAAATAAAAGTGGCTAAATATATATTTAGAATATATATACATTGAAGACACACATGTGTGATTATGTGCGTACCTTGTGTATTAGTTATATTATTTTAAGGCTTGAAATAATATAACACACAAAAATACCAAGAATTAGCATCCAAAAAGTTACAAAAAATTCCAAGGAATAGATATACATACTTATACAAAATGTTGATGCAACCGAACTATGAAATATGAGACTTACGAAATATTCCGGAAAATATATTCACAAAGAATATTTTGGTAAATAATATTTTGGACACCAAGGAAGTAAAAATATGATTTTTACAATTACTACAAGAATATATCATATTTTGACAAGAGGAAAATATATTATTTTTGGCAAGGGTGAAATATATATTTTTCTTGAAATTTTTAGAAGATATATTGTATTTTTTTTTTTTTGAAATATATATTTTCTTACACAAACATGAAATACAATACTTTTGGGAGAAATATATATTTTCTCAAATAAATATGAAATATATCATTTTTGGGAAAAATGAGTTTATATATATTTTCCAAGTGGACTTGAAAATATATTGATTTTTGGAACTTATAAGAGAATACAAATATTTTTGCCAAAGAAAAATTATAAATAATTTTTCTAAGTAATATTCCTTAAAATATATATTTTGGAAATATATATTGGATCCTTATTAAAGATAATATTCCGGAATAATTAAGGTGAAATTAAGTATAAGGATACTTAATAAATACAATAAAAATACGTATTCTCGTACGTATTAATGCACACCGGAATACGACCCCAAAACATGGCAAAATACTCATGTATAAGATACCCCCATCCTTGGGAAGGAAATACAAGTATAAATACTTGGGAAGTATTATTACAATAATATTGTTTAACAATTATTCCAAAAATTTATAAATATAATTTAAGTTAAAATATTAATTATTTTAACAAATAATTATATAACTTTGAATAATATCGAAGACACAAAAGAAACGTAACTTAAGGACATTAATACTAAGTCAAGGCACGGCCCGTTCGTCTAATAGACATTAGTACGTTGTAGGTAGTCGTGTTCACCGGAGAAGCTCGAGTTACGATTGTTGAAGACGCAAGATTGTGAGTTTCGTGTTCCCCTTTATTTCTTTAACTGTTTTCAGTTTTATAACTTCGGGGGTGAAGTACATGTTACAACTGTTTACAAACATTACCAATTTGGTATGGTTAGCTAAGGAAGGGTACACCTAGATCATGTGAGTGGTGGGTATAGCGCTTAAGGCCATCAATCCTCGTTGTAGGACCGAGGGACATGAGTGATAGATCTACTTAGGTGTAGCGAGCCCCGCCCATGTTGGACCAGGGTTGGCCCATGGGTAGACTATGTCTTACAGCCGGAAGCCCGGTGCAAAATCTGCTAGGTTTGAGCTTTCCTGCATCACGTCACACATATCAATGGCCTTGCAAACCATTGGTGTTCTGTTTTTCCTTGTTGCTTTCATACCGGGATTTATAAACTTACATACATACTTACAATGATTTCGAAGGTTTATTCATACACACAAACAAACACACGAACTCGCTCAACTTTTGTTGATGTTTTCAAAATACATGTATTTCAGGGAATTAGTAAGTGGATCTGGCAGGCGTTGGAAGTTTCATGCTGCGTTAGGAATAAAGATGTCATCCATGGTCCTTGGGTTTGGTCAGTGTGTCTTATTACTGGACGAGACACGTCATCCAAACCTTGGTTTTATTTAATATCTTTTGATGAGTCCTTAGTGAACTCATAAACAATTCGTATGGTTTGTAAAACTTGAATTTGAAGTCTATGTTTAAACAATGATGTTGTGATGTTTTCAAACTTATTTAATGGATGACAAATCTATGGTTTTATCATATAGTTGTTGTTATGATTGAATGCAATGGTATTAAGGAAGTCACACCATAATCACGCTTCCGCAAAAGTCAGGGTGTGACAGCTTGGTATCAGAGCTTCGATTGTAGCGAACTAGGATTCCTTCTCGAGTCTAGACTACAATCATTAGGGCTCTCACGAAAATATTTTTACAACATGTTTTCATTGCATACACGAAACACCCAAATCCAGGAAACAAACATTTTTTTTACAAACAAAAGACATAAAATACACTTCAAAGTTTATGTTTATGGTTCAGTCTGAGAGACTGGGTGGTTCTGTCTGAGAGACTGGGTGGTTCAGTCTGAGAGACTGGGTGGTTCAGCCTGAGAGACTGGGTGGTTCAGTCTGAGATACTGGGTGGTTCAGTCTGAAAGACTGGGTGGTTCAGTCTGAGAGACTGGGTGGTTCAGTCTGAGAGACTGGGTAGTTCAGTTTGAGAAACTGAGGGGTTTAGTCTGAGAGACTAGGCGGTTTAGTCTGGGAGACTGGGTAGTTCAGTCTGGAAGACTGGGTGGGATAGTCTGGGAAGACTAGGACGGATACGTGAATACATTGTTATTAATGACATGCTTAATGATGGTTGTTGATATATGTGCATATGTTGTGATTGTTTTGTTACAGACACTATGTCTTCGTCTGAGAGTGGACTGTTTGATATTGTCGACCCCATGGCCATTATTTCTGACAATGAGATCATCCCAGAGCCGGAGATCTTTACCTCCGATACCGAGAGTGACCCGGAGATGATGTCGGACGACGACGACGATTTTCAGCCTTTTGCGCTACCTGACTTTGGCGATGATTTACCGCATGCTGATGGTATCCCCGACGAGGATCCCTTTCTTATTCCTATTCCTGTCCAGGACCATCTCATCCTCGGACATCCCGATGGTGAACATTTCGTGGCACCGATCCTCGCCCCTTTGCCTCTTGCGGCCTTTCCTTTCGAGGATTTGCGTTTTGATGACTTGTCTGATGATGATGTCGATCTTTTTATTGATGGTCCCCCTGATGATGCCCAGGGTGATGAAGTTTTAGCTGAGGATGTCATTGTTGTTCCACTCGTTGAGGTTCCTATTATTGAGGTTTCCTCTGATCACTCTGTTCCAGATTCCTTTGAGTTTGTGTCATCCTCCGCCTTGCATGCAGTGGGACTGCGACGTTACGCCACTGATACTGATGACGATACAGCCATGTCAGCTGCACCGATTCCTCCACATGACATTGAGCCTGGACTTGAGCTTGATTTTATCCCTATCGATCAGCCTGTTGATGCACCCGCTGATCCTGAGCTGATACATGCTGATCCTGAGCTGGCACCTGCTCCTGAGCCTCTGCCTTATTTTGATCCTATCCCATTTAGCATACCTGATGTTACACCACTTATACCGGATCCAGTTCCTGCACCCGCTGACCCTCTTGTTATTGAGCCTGTTACTCCCCCACATGCACATGCACCTGTTGATGTTGCTCCTTTTCATCCGGTTGAGTCAGATGTACGCCGTGCCGACTTACCTATCACCTTCTTGCAGGACATACCCGCACCCCGTCCAGGGGAAGGCCCTTCTAGCCAGCAGCCTGGCCATGACCCACATGTGACAACAGCTTTTTCTCACATGCCTTGGTATACACCTACAGCTCATTTTACTTCTTCACCGCTAGATGAGCCACTCATATGGTTTCCACCGAACACCATGCCGATTTCTGATCCCTACCATCCCTCGCACTTTACTGGTTATACACGGGATGAGTTACTCCTGTCATTGCAGCTTCAGTTTGAGATCTTGAGTCGAAGAGTTATGGAGCTTGAGAGGACTCCACGTCCTCCACCTTGTTCATGTCCGTCACTTTTTGCGACTCCACCTGCTCCTCTTTTGCCTTATCCATATTTTGATGTTCGATTTCTCACCATGGAGCAGCAGATCAGCTATCTGTTGCGGCACGTTTATGATCTTGAGGAGGAGCTTGCGCGTGTGCGCAGCTTGCTTTTCTTTCCTCCACCACCATCAGCATAGCCGGTTTTTGGTTTTATGTAGGTAGCTGACTTTTGATGAGAGCACCGCTATTGAGCCTAGCTTGCGAAGCCTTTTGGAGACCACTTTTTGATTATATGACTGTTGTAGACTGATAGACATATTGGACAAGGGTGTGTGACCCTGTAGTCCCCTTTTGATGTGATACGATACATTTGTAGAACATGTAACTGTATTTGTGGTGGATGATTAATGAAAGCTCAATCGTAATGTTCTCATTATATACATTGTTGAATTACACATTGGTGATATGAATGTGATGTTATATGCTTACTTGCGTTGATAAATGCTATTACATACACGTACTACATACTTAGCATACTAATTAAGACCTGACCAATACAATCTTCTTTATAGAAGATGCCTCCACGAAGAAACAATCAGTTGCCCACAACAGAGGCAGAATTGCAAGAACGGATTTCACAAGCAATCGCACAACATGAGGCCTGGCGCTCTAAACACAGCGGAGGTACCTCAGGAAATAACCCACCTCACGGTAATGTTTAAGTCACTTAAGACACATTACGTTACGTTTGGACATTGTTAGGAAACTTTATTTGTAAGTATTGAAGAAAAACACAATCAACTGGATCTATGAAGAGATCACAGTCCTGAAGATCACGAACTAGAATAAGAAGATCAGATGGGACAACCGGAATACATAGCATCTACTTCAAAGAATCACAAGTTGATCAAGAGCTGAATTAGATTATCAGAAGAGGTCGGTTTTGATGGATCTGATGATATTTCTGATGAAATATCATCAGTATCTGACGATTCTGATCATCAAGGATTTTCTGATGATTTGTTCATCAGAATTTCTGATGAAGTGGTTTATCAGAATTTCTGATGAAATAACCCACTTGTTTGAAATTGGCTTTGTCCTGCCACACTTACCGAAGCAAGTTGACATTTAATGGTATCATGATTAAAAAGGCAACTTGAACGTTGGAATCAATGAATATGTCAATTGGCTACTTTTTGCAGGAATTATTGTATGAATAAACTATTGTTTATTCATACACCAAGCCGTCTATAAATAGAAGGCTAAACCAGGAGAAGCAAAGTGAGTTTGAAGCTTAGCATTCACACATACATCTAAAATCCATTGCTCTCTCCCCCACAGAATTCAAGATTCGTTTGTATTAGATAATAAAATTACAATCACCTTGTAAACCATTTTGTTTCAAAGTGATATAAACTTGATAATTCTGTAGGTCTTGTTTCTTGAAAGTCTGATTTCCATTTCCGCACATCTTTTTCACATCTACTGAAATCACTTGCCATATTACGTGAAAAGAAGTTGTTTTGACCCTGAACTGGGCCTAACAATTGGTATCAAAGCAGATTGAATAAACTATTTTCAAACGATCAATCGCTCATCTTCTTTTCTCTAAATATGGCTAGCTTTCAATCCTGGAATAATGCTTTTAACATTGGTTCTATGTCTAAACCTCCGACTCTGGTCAGAGAGGAATACCCCCAGTGGAAAATCAGGATGGTCAATTTCCTTAATGGTCATGACCGAGCTCTGTTTCAATCCATTGAAAGGGGTCCACATACACCAATGACTGATATACCTGCTCTTCCAGCAACTGACCAATCACCAGCAATCCCTGCCTCCCGCGCTCCCAAAAGTGAAATAAACTGGAGTACGGAAGACAAGGACCTGGTGGCTGGGGATGAAAGGGCAAAGTCACTTTTAATTATGGCCATCCCCAATGACATATTTTCACAAGTTGATGCATGTGCATCAGCTAATGAAATATGGGATCAATTGGAAAATCTTTGTGAAGGAGGAGAAAGGATGAGAAGAAACAAGAGAACAAATAATTTCTCATCTTATGAAAGGTTTAAAAGTTTGCCAAATGAAAGGTTAAATGATACATATCAAAGATTTACAAAACTTTTAAACGAGCTAAAGAAATTTGGTATAACAAAATCAAACGATGAAAGAAACATAAAATTTCTTGATGCCCTTCCTAGAGAATGGAGAAGTCTAACCATGACTTTATCATCAACCTTAGAACTAGGAAACATGAGTCTTCATGACTTATACAGCATCTTGATCCCCAGAGAGGAAGAAATATTTGAAGAAACCATTCAAAGAGGGGGATCTTTAGCTCTAATCTCAAACTCACAAAGATCAACAACAACAATTGATCCACAACCATCAAACAGTCAAAATCTTGAAACTTCTGATGCATCATCAGACTTTTCAGGTTTTGCTGAAGCAATAGCACTGCTCACCAAAACATTTGAGCAGAGGTTGAGGGGAAGTAACCAGAGATACCAGAGGAGTGACAAAGGAAGGATGGATGGAAGATCTAAAGAAGAGTTTAGATCTAAGGATAAAAGGAAGGCTGAAGTTGTGTGTTACAAGTGCAAGCAAAGAGGTCATTATGCATCAGAAAGCAAGACCAAAAAGCTGAAGGATGTTGCCTATTATGAGAAAAAGCTTGAAGAAGCAAAGAAGCAGCAACAAGTAAGCTTAATTGCTGGAACAGATACATGGTTATCTGATGATTCTTCTGATGATGAAGAAGAAGAATTGGCAAATTTTTGCCTCATGGCACTCTCTGAAGGACTACCAGAAACTTCAGAACAAAAGGTAAATTTAGACAATCTTGATCTTGAACACAAGCTCATGTCAGATTTTCTAAATCTGCAAGAAAAACATCAATCAGATATTAGAAAATCTGATGAGTTGCAAAGGACTTTGAATAAAATCATTCTTGAAAACCAACATCTTATAGAGGACAGTTTAGATCAAAGAGCAAAAATTGAGTTTTATGAAAATGAAAGAAAAGATCTTTACAAGAAAATCAATGACAAAGAAATCAACGTAAGAGGTTTTCAACAGGCTAAAGAATTCATAAATTTTATTGAGTCCACACCAAAGAACAAAGGAGAGGGTTTAGACTATACAAGTACTACAAGATCAAATAGAAATAAACCCACTATCTTTGTAAAAGCAACTCATCAGATTTCTGATAATTTAGTATCAGAATCTGAATCTGAATCTTGCAAATCAATCTGTTCTGAATATTCTTTTGACAAACCAAACTTCAAAACAAACAAGAGTGAATGCAGTCAAGAATCTGTAAAAACTCCAGAAGCAGTTCACTCATCTTTTCAAAATTATCCAATCATTCTATCACAAGAGGAACTATCAGAAAATTCTGATAACTCTTGTATGTGTGTTGACATACTGAAGCTTGTGCAACACCATCTTCAAAAGAAAAATGTAAAATCTGTTAATGGCTCAGCATATAACAGAGTTTCTGATGCAAAACCAAGAAGAAATAAAAATAAAATGTTTCAAATTTCATCAGAAACAGTACCCAAGCGTGCCTGGGTACCAAAAACCCTCTAATCATTTCATTTCAGGACCATCATGTGCAGCAGATCTGGTACTGCGACTCAGGAAGCTCCAAGCACATGACTGGGGACAGGAGCTTACTCAGCAACTTTGTTTCAAAGCTGGGTAGAATGGTAAATTTTGGGAATGGAGTAAAATGGAGGATCATGGGATATGGTTGCATAAAATATGGATGTTTGACCATAGAGAAAGTAGCCTATGTTGAAGGCTTAAAGTATAATTTGCTGAGTTGTGGTCAATTCTGTGACAAAGGTTTTCAGGTAACCTTTTTACCAGAAAAATGCTTGTTAATAGGTATAGATGATAACAAAATTTATTTAAGTGGGAAAAGGATAAGAAAATCAATCTACTATTTTGACTTCAAAGAAGAAAGTGAACATCCAAAACTATGTTTATTTTCAAAACATAACAAAGGTAGTAGTTGGTTATGGCACAAAAGGCTTGCTCATTTAAATTTCAAAAACCTAAGCATATTAGCAAGCAAAGGTCTGGTAAAAGGATTACCTTTGATATCCTCAAAGAAGGATAAAATTTGTGAAACATGTGAAATGGGAAAATCCAAAAGAAGCTCACACAAATCAATTTCTGAGTCTTCTATTTCACAAAATTTGGAACTTTTACACATGGATTTGTGTGGACCCATAAGTACAGAAAGTTTTTCTGGAAAGAAATACATACTAGTAATAGTGGATGACTTCTCCAGGTACACATGGGTAGAATTTTTGAGAAAGAAGAGTGAAACTCCTGATCTGATCATTAATTTTATTAAGAAAATTGAAAATCTGTTAAAACTAACAGTGAGAAGGATCAGATCAGATAATGGAATAGAATTTAAAAATGCAAAAATTGAGAATTTCTTAGTAAGTAAAGGAATTTCTCATGATTTTTCTGCTCCAAGAACACCCAAACAGAATGGTGTGGTTGAAAGAAGGAATAGGACCTTGGTAGAAGCTGCCAGAACCATGCTTGCTTATGCTAAATTGCCCACTCACTTTTGGGCAGAAGCTATAGCAAATGCATGTTTTACACAAAACAGATCCATAATCAACAAAAGGCACAACAAAACACCTTACAACATTATAAATGGAAGAATACCAAGTATAAAATTTTTGCATACATTTGGTTGTAGATGTTTTGTTTTTAATGATTTTGAAAGCCTTGAAAAATTTGATAGAAAAGCAGAAAAAGGCATTTTTCTTGGTTACTCTTTGTCCTCAAAAGCATACAGAGTTTTTATTCTCAACACCAGGACCATCAGAGAAAGTTTGTATGTCTCATTCGATGACTCATCAGAAACAGAGGTTTCTGATGAGTACATAAAAGAAATAAACTTTTCTGACAAACAAGAAAATTATGAACATCTCTTTGAAATATTAAATGAAGATTTCCTAGAACATGATAATGCCTACAAAAATAAATCAAAATATTATTCATGTTCTAACCCTGCAGATCAAGTATGTAGTACATCAGAAATCCAGATTTCTGATACTTTTAAGACAAATGTAGCACCTGATCAGGGGGAAACTTCAAATCCATCAGAACCAACAACATTTCACAACAACTTAAGATGGATCAAAGGACATGTTCATTCTGACATCATAGGCAATCCTGCAGATGGTGTCAAAACAAGATCTGCCACTGCACATGAGTGTGCATTCTCTGGGTTCTTAAGCAAGATAGAACCCAAATCTGTCAAGGAAGCTCTAAATGACCCAGACTGGATTCAAGCCATGCAAGAAGAGCTTGATCAATTTGAAAGGAGCAAGGTATGGGATCTGGTACCCAAGCCAAATGACAAATCTGTCATAGGCTCAAAATGGGTGTTCAGAAACAAATCTGATAAGAACGGCATAATCACCAGGAACAAAGCAAGGTTAGTGGTCAATGGTTACTGTCAACAAGAAGGTATTGATTATGACGAAACCTTTGCACCAGTAGCTAGATTAGAAGCTGTAAGAATTTTTCTTGCTTATCCTGCATCTAAGGATTTAAAAGTTTATCAAATGGATGTAAAATCAGCTTTTCTGAATGGTAAAATTGAGGAAGAAGTTTATGTGCATCAACCAGAAGGCTTTGTTGATCCAAAATTTCAAAATCATGTTTATAGATTAAACAAAGCCTTGTATGGGTTGAAGCAAGCTCCTAGAGCCTGGTATGAAACTTTATCAAACTTCTTACTCAATTCTGGGTTTACCAAAGGAACTATTGACACCACTCTTTTTTCTCAAAACGCACAAAGGTCACACTTTACTGGTCCAGATATATGTTGATGACATTATATTTGGATCAACAAATGAAAAATTTTGTGACAAATTTCAAAAATTGATGACCAGCCACTTTGAAATGAGTATGATGGGTGAGTTAACCTTTTTCTTAGGGTTACAGGTAAAACAAAGAATTGATGGAATATTTTTGAGTCAATCAAAATATGTGAAAACAATTCTACAAAAATACTCACTTGAAAACTGCTCTGTTTCAAAAACTCCCATGGCAACAGGGAACAAGTTAGATTCTGATAAAAATGGTATAAGTGTTGATATTAAAACCTATAGAGGGATGATAGGATCACTGGTTTATTTAACTGCAAGCAGACCAGATATCATGTTTGCAACATGTTTTCTGGCCAGATATCAATGTGATCCTAAAGAATCCCATCTGAAAGCTGTAAAAAGGGTTTTTAAATATCTCAATGGAACATCAGAAATCGGTCTCTGGTATCCTAAGGATACAAACCTTGAATTAATTGCATATACAGATGCAGATTATGCAGGGTGCAAAATTGACAGGAAAAGCACATCTGGTGCCTGTCAACTTTTGGGAGAAAAATTGGTATGTTGGGCGAGCAAGAAACAAAACTGTGTTGCCACATCAACAGCAGAATCAGAATATGTAGCAGCAGCAAGTTGCTGTTCACAAGTGCTGTGGATGCAAACTCAACTGAAAGATTATGGAGTAACTCTGACAAGAATTCCAATTCTATGTGACTCAAAGAGTGCCATTGCAATAACTGAAAATCATGTTCATCACTCAAGAACCAAACACATAGATGTCAGATACCACTTCATAAAAGATCATGTGGAGAAAGGTAACATTGAAATGTATTTTGTTCCAACTGAAAATCAAATTGCTGATATCTTTACAAAACCTCTTGATGAAAAGAGACACAATTTTTTAATCAGCAAACTAGGCATGGTTAATCTAAATGATGAAGATTTCTCAGAAAACTCAAAAACACAAATTAAAGACCAACTTGTTGAAAATCAAAATTCTGATATTCATAGAACAAATCAACTAGTTTCTGATAAAACAATCCATCAATCTGATGGAACACAAGAAAATCTGATGAACTATCAATAAATGATAGTTTATCAGATATTCTGAAGAAATATCAGGATATATGGTAAAAGCACCAGAAGTTCTGATATAAAATCAGAAATTATGATTGAAACATCAGGATAATCTGTAAAAATACATCCTCATGCACATTCCACATATTGTAATTACTTATTTTCGTGTATTTTTTTTGTTTTGTTTTTTAATTTAAAAAAAACAAAAAAGGGGGAAAAGTAACATGCATACTGATGGAGTTCCATACAGCTGTAATAATCAACCGTCTCATTTTCTTTTCAGTTTATTGAATTTCATTTTTTTTGCATGCAACGTCATTTCTTCATAAGGAACTTAAATGTGACACGTAGGCACTAGAATCATTAGGAGCTATGAAAATAGATGCCTAGTCATTAAATGCTTACTCACACATGGGGCTTAATAGACTGTCAAAATCACTGTTACACTCACTGTTACATTCACTGTTACATTCACTGGGACAGATATCTTCTTAATTGAAGAGAAAAAGGTTGGCTGTTAACATCACTTTCACCTATAAATATTAACAACCTGAAAAGAACATTTGTAACAAAAACCAGCTCTTCAAAAGCCTTTTAACAGTTTTTTTTCCTTATCAAAAATGGGTCGCCCAAAATTGATGAAAGCCACTCAATTCCCTCTTCCGTTTCACAGACTTCACAATCTTAGATTAAGATCCAACTTGGAAGGACCTGCATGGGAGGACTGCAGGTTTGTGTACAATATGATCATGCGAAGTCCTCTAGGCTTTGCTGTGTCATCACATGTCACCATATATCCAGAACTTCTCCAAGAGTTCTGGTGGAACTCTCAAATCATTTTTGGTGGTACTTCCATGTGGATTGAAAGTGAGGTCATGGGAGTAAAAATTACTCTAAAAGAAGAAACAATCAGAAATGTCCTCAAACTGGGTGATGATCATGAAATCCAACTTCTGGAAAAAGCAAATGTGCAACAAACCTTGACTGAAATGGGCTATCACACACTCAACTCGTCAAGGGCCATTAGCAAGTCTGGTTTTATACCACCTTTCCAGTTTTTGGTAACACAACTAAGTGTCTGCTTTTCCAAGAAAATTGGACACTTCAATGAGCTGTCAAATAGGATGATGGAAGTGGTGCATGCTGTGATACAAGAAAAACCTTACAACTATGCTAAGTTTCTAATGAGAGACCTAGAAGCAAACATCCACGACCGTCAACCCTTTCTGATTTACCCTCGATTTGTTACCAAGGTGATCACTAGTCAGCTGGACTTTGGAGGAGTGAGAAGCTGCTATTCAAGAGCTGAGCTGGTACTTCAAGAAAACATTAGTGAAGCCACCTTGACGCCATCAACGAATCACACCGGACGAGTAACCAGTCTTTGGTTATATGTGAAGTGCATGTTCAATGTGTTAGAGGAGGAGGAGGAGTAGTTTTCTTTGTTTTATGTTTTGTTTTCGTTTAACATGTTTGTTTTATGTTTTCTTTCAATAGGTTTGTTTTAATTTTTTTTGGTAAATAGATCTAGGGGAACTAACACAACTTGACTGATAAAATCAAAGAAAATCTGGTGGATTACACATGAATACTGACAGAAGTTAGTAGAACTCAAAATCTGATGATCAATCAGAAAAACTGATCATTCACCAGAAAACTGTGAAAATTCTGATAACAAATCAGAAAATCATATTTTGTTTTGAAAAACCAGAAAGTTTAACATATCATCAGAAAAACAATTCTTTTAATCAGATTTAATTGAATTTATGAAAATCCAAATTTTTAAGAAAAAGTTTCTTTCTAATTTTTTTTTCTGAGGACTGGAACAAGCTATATAAAAAAAACAATATACCTCTGGTATATCAGAACAAAGGTGTGGAGTTCAGAACTGCAAGACTACAATGTAAGTAAAATCTCAGAACTCTACTTATTCCCTCTCATCTCAAAAAAAAAAAAATCTGATGATATATAAATATCATTATGAGAAATATCTGGGGAGACACACAAAGGGTTTCGATTGGACCTTTTAAAAAGGGGTCCCACATAGAGAAATGGTGTAAGTTGGAAACTAGTGTTTATCTGCAAAATCTTTGAAGTCTCTAAGTAACTTTAAAAGGATATACATTAAATTAGAGATAAATCAAAGGTTTTTCAAAAACGGTTGTTTCCTTAAAGGATTAAAACATCTTAAAGGTGTCATTAATCACCATGAACTCAAACAACCCACGACAAACACTCAAAAATCTCTGTCGATACACCCTATAAATACCTCATTCAAAAACAGAGTCTTTCATCTTCAACCTTCAAATTCAAAACCCTAAAACCCTTTTCCAAAAACAAAACCCAAATTCTCAATGGCTGCTGTCAACATCTACATACCTCAAATTAAACACTCAGTTCCTTTCATCACTGAAGATGAATTTCTTCCATTAAAGAGCAACAATGAAGCAATGAATGATAACATCGAAGAATATGATATGAAGTGTCAAATTCTCATTGAATTTCTAACAAGATGCCCGTTAGCTCAAGCTCTTACAAAGACCAGAGAGGTACCACAAGAACTCATACAACAAGTTGTAAAAACTCTCAAAATCTCAAATTCAAACTGAGCTAACAGCACATGTATGGGGAAATATCTTCATTAAAATTTCACCAGAAAAGATAAGGGAATGTTTGGAGCTACCCTTACATCAGAACTTTGAAAAGTCACCAGAAAGAGAAGATATGTTTTCACAACTTGATGCTGTAATGGGATACAAAACAAAGATTTCAACAATCAATAAATTCAAGAGAAACAAGCTACCTGCCTTCTGGCAAGTCTTAATGGAAATTCTGAACAAGTGTCTATCGTCAAAGATTGGAGGTACAGATCAGATAAATATGAACATTCTAACAATCATGTTCAATCTAATTAATGGATTGAACATTGATTATGGAGCAGAAATATTTATTCTGATTAGGAGATCAATTCTGACCAAAGATGGTAGAATAGATTCACATCTACCCTTTCCAAGATTTCTATCTATCATAATTTCTGATGCTTTTCTGAAAAGAAACATGGCAATACCAGCATCAGAAAATATGTGGAAGACAGAAATTATGAAACCTTGGAATGCTGCAGGGTCTTGGAAGTCAGATTATGATGTACCTGCTCTGACAGAAAAAATGATGAGTATGATACCAGAAGAATCACCATACAGAGCAGAATATCTGAAAATGTTGAACAAAAAGTCAGAAAGAAAAGGAGTTTTTGAACAAGTGTCCCCTATGGAGCATGATGCACAGGAGTCAAGCACACCAAGAATGGAACAGCAGGATGAATCTGATCCTCATCTAGCTGATAAAGATATAAATATGAATCCAGTGGCTGAAGGACATCATGCTGAAGACTCACATTGGAGAAACAGGTGCACAGCAGTCTAAAATAAACATATTTTATGATTCTGAGAATGATTCTGATGAATCAATTCAAGGAAAACATGAAATCTTAGTTAGAGATACTATTTCTTCAAAACAAGATGTGAGTAAAACAAAAGACTCATTTTCTGAATCAGATTCTGAGGAGGAAAATGTAGTAACAACAGGTGGAGATCAGCCTGCTGATCAAGGAAACCTGGATGAGAAAACAAAAAGTTTCTCAACAACTCATGGAGAACCTAAAAAGGTTCAAGGATATGAGGAAACCCAGAACTTGAATTTGTTTCAATTTTCTGGTGAGGATATAGAGAATTTGGATTCGTCCAATCCTTTTAACCTTAAAACAGCAGAGAATGTGTTTTCTGCTGGTGTTAGAAGAGAAACATCTGTTGTTTTTCCAATTTCCCAAGA
This sequence comes from Helianthus tuberosus, assembly GCA_030545235.1. Lineage (NCBI taxonomy): Eukaryota > Viridiplantae > Streptophyta > Magnoliopsida > Asterales > Asteraceae > Helianthus > Helianthus tuberosus. The sequence goes on along the minus strand of CM060351.1, from coordinate 124,280,267 downwards.
ACATCAATCTATGTCACCTAAACAATTTCAAAAAGAACCTGAAGATAAAGCTGCTACTGTGAAAACAGCAACAGAAGAAAAACTTGATCTAATACTAGAAGAAATCAGAAATCAAAAGTCAGAGATCAAGTTTTTGTCAGAAACTGTCAAAGCTGTGCAGAAGCAAACTGAAGACAATACTGCAACTCTCAACAAATTGCAAAAATCATCAGAAAACAAAGAAAGCTCATCAAAAATTGAGAAAGCTATCAAGGAACTGAATGATATCAAGAAAAAGATGGAATTAGCTGCAGGAGAAAGCTCAAGTTCAGGGAAGCTTCTTGAAGAAATACAGTTCCTCATAGCCAACAACAGCAGCATGACTGAGGCTTTTGAGAAACTGTTGATGGAATTAGCTGCACAAAGAAATCAAGAAAATCAAGAGTTCCAGAAAATGAAGAAACAAGAGGAAACAAATACTCAAGCTCTTACTAATGTTCATCTGTTAGTTAAGAGATTGCAGTATAATGTTGCCAGATTAGCAAATATTGATCTTCATGAACTGAAAGCCCCAATTCCACAAGAAAGACAAGCAAGAAGATCAGAAACTTCTCAACAACAACCAGAAATTGTTCAACAAGATCAAACCAAACCAACGGAAACCTCAACAGCTCAAAAACAGAAGCAACCCATGGGTCCACCTCAAGATAAACAGAAGATACTCATGGGTCCTCCACCAAATGTCTCAAAGCCAGACACATCAAGGGTACAACCGAAAGATCATGTTCCAGTACAACCAGTTTCTACAACCATCACAGGAGAAACAAAGTTGAGCATAATAATGGATACAAAAGAAAAGAGAAGAATGGAACATGAAGTGACTTCCTCAAAAAGGCCAAGAAAAGAAATGATAGAAGATTCAGAAGGGAACATCAGAGAAATGGAAATGCTAAAAGGTGATTTACACACTATTATGTACCCTGAAGAACATCTAAAGAATTACTATTAGAAAGGTCCAGAAGACAACCCAAAGATACCACTCTCTCCAATGAGCAAAGGTATTGTTGAAAACAGAAACAATGGAGGTTGGGTAATTTTACACAAGCACATGACCAATCCAATAGTATCAATTGAAAGAATTGATACAATGACCACTGGAGGAGGCATCCTAGGCAATGAAGCACAAAACAAGTATACCTTGATCAGAAAAGACAACAGTCAACAAAAGGTTACTGATGCAGATCTGGCTGATGATATTCACCCATTGGGAATAGTCAAAATGAAGAATATCATTGATGAAATGAAAGGTAATTCAGTTATAATCAGAAGAGCCCTTGAAAGTCTCAAAAATGCAGGAGCAAAGTTATACAAAAGGGCTGCACTGGCAGACTTTGATCTATGTATCAATTTTGAGTACAACAACAAAGTGCTAATACCACCTCCGAACACTTCAATTCCAGCTGAAATTGCTTCTAAACTATTAAGAACTGGAGCAATCTTTGATCAACCAGAAATGAGTGTAGTCTTCAAAGATGCTAATAAAGAGAAAGCTCTGTTCAGAATCAGTGATATATGCAGGTATTCAAATCAAACTCTGAAATATATAAAAAACTGCATGAATGAAAAACAAGAGCAGCTCAAAAAGAAGGGAAAGAACAATGAAAAGCTGAGAAAAACAATTGAATATCATCAGCCAGATCTGGAGGTTGAAAATTGGATGGAAGCAAGAGGATGGTATAAAGAAATGTACAAAGAAACTCAAAAGGCAATTGACTACAAGAAAAGGCTGAAACCTGGAGACAAATACAGAAGTGGAGTGAAGATCAACTAACTATTTAATAAGATTAAGTTTCCTATTTATGAACAATATTTTATCAATGTCTGATTTATAGTTGGTTTGACTATGTTCAATGTTTCTGAACTTAGTTGTTTTTTAATTTCTCTTTCAAAGAAAGTTGTTTATGTTTGATATAGAGGTAGTTCATTTTCTTACAATACTTAGGGGGAAACTGTTAGGAAACTTTATTTGTAAGTATTGAAGAAAAACACAATCAACTGGATCTATGAAGAGATCACAGTCCTGAAGATCACGAACTAGAAAAAGAAGATCAGATGGGACAACCGGAATACATAGCATCTACTTCAAAGAATCACAAGTTGATCAAGAGCTGAATTGGATTATCAGAAGAGGTCATTTCTGATGGATCTGATGATATTTCTGATGAAATATCATCAGTATCTGACGATTCTGATCATCAAGGATTTTCTGATGATTTGTTCATCAGAATTTCTGATGAAGTGGTTTATCAGAATTTCTGATGAAATAACCCACTTGTCTGAAATTGGCTCTGTCCTGCCACACTTACCGAAGCAAGTTGACATTTAATGATATCATGATGAAAAAGGCAACTTGAACGTTGGAATCAATGAATATGTCAATTGGCTACTTTTTGCAGGAATTATTGTATGAATAAACTATTGTTTATTCATAAACCAAGCCGTCTATAAATAGAAGGCTAAACCAGGAGAAGCAAAGAGAGTTTGAAGCTTAGCATTCACACATACATCTAAACTCCATTGCTCTCTCCCCCACAGAATTCAAGATTCGTTTGTATTAGATAATAATCTTACAATCACCTTGTAAACCATTTTGTTTCAAAGTGATATAAACTTGATAATTCTGTAGGTCTTGTTTCTTGAAAGTCTGATTTCCATTTCCGCACATCTTTTTCACATCTACTGAAATCACTTGCCATATTACGTGAAAAGAAGTTGTTTTGAGCCTGAACTGGGCCTAACAGACATTCCATGTGCGTTTGCTAACACTTTCTGTGAATGATGTTGCTTGTACAGGCTGTACTTACAAGCAGTTCCTAGACTGCAAGCCTCTGAACTTTGATGGCACTGGAGGTGCTGTAGCTTACGTTAGATGGGCTGAGAAAACTAATTCTGTGCTGCGAATGAGCAAGTGTGCACCAGAGCACCAGGTCACCTACATTTCTGGACTTTTTCTAGACGGGGCTCTATCATGGTGGAACCTCCAGGTTCAGACTCTGGGAGAAGAGACTGCGTATACTATGACTTAGGATGAGATGAAAGAACTGATGCGCAAGAAGTACTGTTCAAGGGCTGAGATTCAGAAGTTGGAAACCGAGTTTTGGAATCTTAAGATGGATGGACCTAAGATTGCTAAGTATGTGCAGAGATTTCATGACTTATCTCGCGTTGTTCCCTACATGGTTGAACCGGAGTTCAAGCGAAATGAGCGTTTTATTTGGGGATTGGCACCCTAAATCATGAGCATGGTGACGACATCCAAGCCTCCAACCATCACTGAGGCCATTGATTTGAGTGTAGCACTGACAGAAGAGGCAATTAGTCTGAACAAGTTTTCAATCTCTGATGGAAAGAAGAATGAGACTCATGTCAAGTCATCAGGAGAGAACAAGAGGAAGTTCTCCAATTTCAAGAAGGGTACTCAAGGAAACAACATCGGTAGCAACAAGAAAAGAGATGCGAACCCACCAGCCGAGGTCTCGACTGGTATTGCAAGTGCGGAAAGCAAAGGGAAAGGTTACATGAGTACCTTACCCAAGTGTGATGTATGCCAGTTCCATCATGCTGGACAGTGTATGTTTAGGAAGTGTGAAAGCTGTGGAAAGAATGGTCATTCGAAGGAGACATGCTGGGCTAGTAATGGTCGTGGAAATGGTGGCCAGAGAGGTAATGGAAATGGTAGTGGCAACAGTAACCGTGGTGGAAACGGCAATGGGAATCAGACTGGAAATCGTAACCAGGGAGGTTATAGAAATCGTGGTGGTTCTGGAAACCAAGTTGCTAATGGAAACCGCAACCAAAACAACAACCAAGGTGGTACTGGAAACAAGCAAGGATGCTTTAGTTGCGGAGATGTCGGGCATTTCAAGAGAGATTGCCCAAAGAACAACCAAGCCCAAGGAAGAGTCTTTAACATTGGGGCTAGAGAAGCACGTCAAGATTCGAACATAGTCACGGGTACGTTCCCTATCAACCAACACTTTGCATCTGTACTGTTTGATACCGGTGCCGATTATAGCTTCGTATCCCTAGAATTTAAGAATATACTTGGATTAGTAGCTAGTAAGCTAGATATTCCATACTCAATAGAACTAGCTAATGGAAAGCTAGTAGAGGCAAACGAAGTGATTAAAGGCTGTGCAATAGAACTCGGAGAGCATGAGTTTACGCTTGATCTTCTGCCAGTCGAGTTGGGAAGCTTTGACGTGGTAGTTGGAATGGATTGGTTGTCGGGTAACCGAGCTGAGATCGTATGCCATGAGAAGATCATTCGCGTCCCGATGGCGAATGGAGAGATGATTGTAGTGCATGGAGAGAAGCATGATATGCCTCTAAGGATTATCAGTTGTTTGAAGGCCTGAAAATGTTTGTAAAAAGGATGTGTTGCCTTCTTGGCGCACGTTGTGGACAAAGAAGCCGATGAGCCGAAGCTGGAAGATATCCCAGTTGTGAGGGAATATCCTGAAGACTTGCCAGGATTGCCACCGCAACGACAAGTCGAATTCCACATTGACTTAGTTCCAGGCGCCGCGCCTGTAGCTAAGGCACCTTATCGACTTGCGCCTTCCGAGATGCAAGAGTTGTCGACACAACTTCAAGAGCTTTTGGACAAGGGATTTATTAGACCGAGCTTCTCGCCTTGGGGAGCTTCAGTTCTATTTGTAAAGAAGAAGGACGGTAGTTTTCGTATGTGCATAGACTACCGAGAGCTGAACAAGTTAACAATCAAGAATCGGTATCCCTTGCCGAGGATTGATGATCTATTCGACCAACTTCAAGGTTCAAGTTACTACTCCAAGATCGATCTTCGATCAGACTATCACCAGCTGTGAATTCAGGAAGAGAGTATACCGAATACTGCCTTCAGAACTCGTTATGGACATTACGAGTTTCTAGTAATGCAATTTGGTTTGACAAATGCGCCAGCAGTATTTATGGATTTGATGAACCGGGTTTGCAAGCCGTATCTCGATAAATTCGTGATTGTATTCATCGACGATATTTTGATTTATTCACGGACGAAGGAAGAGCATGAACAACACCTTAGGGCCATTCTAGAACTGCTCAAGAAGGAGAAACTATACGCAAAATTCACAAAGTGCTAGTTCTGGTTGCGTGAGGTACAGTTTCTTGGTCATGTGGTGAATGAGGATGGAATCCATGTAGATCCCACCAAGATCGAGGCAATTAAGAATTGGGAAACTCCAAAGACGCCAACAGAGATCCGTCGGTTCCTAGGTTTAGTTGGGTATTATCGCCGATTCATTGAGGATTTTTCGAAAATCGCTCAACCGCTGACCTCCCTTACTCAGAAGGATAAGAAGTACGAATGGGGAGATAAACAAGAAGAAGCTTTTCAGTTGCTCAAGAAAAAGCTTTGCGATGCACCTATTTTATCCCTACCCGAAGGCACCGATGACTTCGTGGTGTATTGTGACGCCTCGCGTCAGGGATTGGGTTGTGTGCTGATGCAGCGACAGAAGGTTATAGCTTATGCTTCGGGCCAACTAAAGGTTCATGAGAAGAATTACACCACACATGATTTAGAACTAGGTGCAGTGGTGTTTGCTTTGAAGATTTGGAGACATTACTTGTATGGCACCCGATGCACAATCTTTACTGATCACAAGAGCTTGCAGCACATATTCGATCAGAAAGAGCTTAACATAAGACAACGACGATGGGTTGAGTCGCTAAATGATTATGATTGTGAAATCAAATATCACCCAGGAAAGGCGAATGTGGTAGCAGACGCCTTAAGTCGAAAAGAGAGGATTAAGCTCATAAGGGTTAGGGCTTTGGAGATGATCATTCAAACAGACCTCTCGTTGCGCATTCGTGCTGCACAGAGAGAAGCTCTTAAGAAGGAAAATCTTAAGGATGAATATCTCCGTGGGATGGAGAACCAGTTGGTACCCAATGAGGAAGGAACATTGTGTTTCATGGGACGAATTTGGGTTCCTCTATGTGGTGGTCTTAGAGATGTGATCTTTGATGAAGCTCATAAATCGAGGTACTCGATCCACCTAGGATCGGATAAGATGTACCAAGATTTGAAGGATTTCTACTGGTGGCCAAGACTAAAAGGTGATGTTGCGACTTACGTCGGAAAGTGCTTAACCTGTGCCAAAGTAAAGGCCGAATATCAGAAGCCTTCAGGTCTCCTACAGCAACCTGAGATACCCATGTGGAAGTGGGAGCAGATCTCGATGGATTTTATAACGAAGTTACCAAAGACACCCAGAGGTCATGACACGATTTGGGTAATCGTAGACCGTCTGACAAAATTTGCACACTTTTTACCGATCAGAGAAAAGGATAACACGGGTAAGCTATACCTAAAGGAGATAGTCGCACGCCATGGAGTGCCTATCTCAATCATATCTGACAGAGACGGAAGATTTGTGTCAAGGATTTGGCAATCTTTCCAAGAAGCGTTTGGTTCTCAGTTTAATTTGAGCACGACATTTCACCCACAAACGGACGGCCAAAGTGAGAGAACGACTCAAACACTTGAAGATATGTTACGAGCTTGTGTAATGGACTTGGGTGGCAGTTGGGACACTCACCTACCTTTAGTAGAGTTCTCCTATAACAAAAGCTACCATACAAGCATTCAAGCTGCACCGTTTGAAGCTCTCTACGGACGAAAGTGTCGATCGCCCTTATGCTGGGCAGATGCAGGCGATAGACAGTTGGTTGGTCCTGAATTGGTCTAAGAAACGACAGATAAGATAATGCAGATCCGAGAGCGCATTAAGGCGGATCGTGATCGACAAAAGAGCTATGCAAACCAAAGAAGGAAACCTTTGGAATTTGAAGGGGGAGATATGGTTTTGTTGAAAGTTTCACCTTGGAAAGGTGTGGCATGCTTTGGGAAGCGTGGTAAGTTAAACCCACGATTCATTGGACCGTTCAAAATCCTGTAGAGGATAGGCCCTGTAGCTTACAAGTTAGAACTACCCTGCGGAACTTAATGGTGTTCATGATACATTCCATGTATCTAATCTCAAGAAGAGTCCAACACAGGAAACAGTGGTTATACCTGCTGACGAAGTTCACATTGACGACACACTCCATTTTACAGAAGAACCCGTTGAGGTTACCGATTGGAAAGTTAACAAAACTAGGAGAAGTAGTGTAAAACTTGTTAAGGTCCGATGGAACGCGCGTCACGGCCCAGAGTTTACATGGGAGCGTGAGGACCGCATGAAAGCTAAGTACCCACATTTATTCCCTAACACCTCTACAGCTGGTAGTAGAGCTTAAAATTTTGGGATGAAATTTTCTTAACAGGGGGAGAATGTGACAACTGTCAAAAATCCAGGTATCCGTACAATTAATTAATCATAATTAGTGCTTAATGACTGTGTTGAATTACAATTAACTGCTTTCTGATTACTGCCATACACATACATGTGCATCATACATTGTTTAATGTCAAACCAATACTGCATGAAAGCGATATTGCCTCCAATGATGCATTAAGTACAGTTAGCACAATTATCCGATAAATCAGGAAGATGCTGATGGAACTCAGCACATAGACAGATAGTGCATTGAGGCACAGAATGAGCCAGAAACCAAGTACTACACTAGTATAGTGTGTAGGAAAGTAAGGATCACAAAACTGCTTTTCTAGGTGATAGTTTAAGTGCCGGAAAGTGCCTAAAACTCACCCAAAGTGCTGAATTCAGCAAAATTCAGCAACAATCAACATTCTAACAATCTAATTTCATGCTGAAATATGCTTAAATGGTCCTGAATGCTTTCCTAAGTGTCGGGAATTAAAAGTGTCACAAAAGGGTACATAAAACACACTAAACTGCATAGTTTAGCATCTTAACAAAACAGTATCCGACCGAACAACCGGACACTACCCGAAACATCAAATTTACACTAGAAGCACTGTTTAACATTTCCAAGCTAGTTATCGTCCCCGAACACCAAAACCCCTCCTAAAAATATCTAATAACTAGAACACGTAATGAATACTTGGATTTAAACTAGAATATAACCAACTAAGTTGAAACCTATGCTAGACCCCCCCCCCCCCACCTATCTTACGACCCATACATGGCCCCCACATGAAGATTTGTTTTAATAAATTAATGGATCTTGTATTTGCTTTTTGTAGCATATTATTCAAGGGATAATTTGGTTAAATGGTTATAAGTAGAACTTGAAGGATTTAGAGCTCATAATCTTCCACACACTAAACACACACTACTCTCTTCCTCCCTTGCTCTTGTTCTCGCCCGAAACCCACCACAACCATCATCATCATCATTCAACTTTCTTCATTCATTCCATATACATACAAAGGTGCTAGAAGCAAGATTAAGGAGCTTGGTGGCTTTGGATCTTGAAGAACCTTTCTTGTGTGCTTTTATCCACTCATTTTCTTCACTTGAATCATCCCTAGCCTTGAGCTAGTGGTAAGAACCTTGTACACTCTATTTCACACCTATTTTAAGTGGTTAAAGATGAATCTTGATCAAAAACTTGAAGAACACTAAAGATCATAAGCATGAAACATGAACATAAGCTTGCTAAATGAAGTAATCTTGATGAATATGAGTTGTTAAGCTTGTTGATCATTGAATGTTTGTAGAAATGATGTTGATCATCATATGATCTTGCTAGATCATGATTAAAAACATAGTCTAGCAAGATGAGAGGATGAACTTGATGAAAGTGAATGGATCATCCTTATGGAAATCATGAACTTGAAAGAATAAAGTTGTTTTCTTGAAAAAACCATGATCAAAGTAAGTTGTTAAACATATAGATCTAAAGATTTATAAATGGTATTTCAAAGAAACCAAGTTAAAAACATAAGTTTCATATAATCTTGGTTCTTACATAAACAAGACTTGTTTTTAGTGATTAACCAAGTGTAGAAACACTTGTGTAACAAAAAGAATGCATAAAGAAATATTTTTAGAAAATATGTTTTGAAGTTGTAAACATCCAACTTCCTTAAAAATGAAGTTTTTAAAGAAGTAATCACATTTTAAAGGGTAACAAGACTTACTAAGAATACTAGTAAGTTACTACAAATTTTTACAAATATTCAAGTTCATGAAGTAGTGAAATATGCATGATTTTGGCAAGATTGGTAAGTAAAGGTTGTTTGTTGATAATTGTAAATTGATTGTGATGATTTTTACAAAAGAAAATGATATGCTGGAAAGCATGGAAACCTCCATTTTTAGGGGAAACTATGGCAAAATTTTCTAAAAATATTAACACTTAGAAAAATATTTTAAACAAATATTTACAAGTGTATTTTAACCATGAGTTTTCCATATAAACTTTGCCATAATTTTTGTTACAAAAATATAAGTGTTGGAGGTTGGTTTTTATAAATAAAAGTGGCTAAATATATATTTAGAATATATATACATTGAAGACACACATGTGTGATTATGTGCGTACCTTGTGTATTAGTTATATTATTTTAAGGCTTGAAATAATATAACACACAAAAATACCAAGAATTAGCATCCAAAAAGTTACAAAAAATTCCAAGGAATAGATATACATACTTATACAAAATGTTGATGCAACCGAACTATGAAATATGAGACTTAGGAAATATTCCGGAAAATATATTCACAAAGAATATTTTGGTAAATAATATTTTGGACACCAAGGAAGTAAAAATATGATTTTTACAATTACTACAAGAATATATCATATTTTGACAAGAGGAAAATATATTATTTTTGGCAAGGGTGAAATATATATTTTTCTTGAAATTTTTAGAAGATATATTATTTTTTTAATATATATTTTCTTACACAAACATGAAATACAATACTTTTGGGAGAAATATATATTTTCTCAAATAAATATGAAATATATCATTTTTGGGAAAAATGAGTTTATATATATTTTCCAAGTGGACTTGAAAATATATTGATTTTTGGAACTTATAAGAGAATACAAATATTTTTGCCAAAGAAAAATTATAAATAATTTTTCTAAGTAATATTCCTTAAAATATATATTTTGGAAATATATATTGGGTCCTTATTAAAGATAATATTCTGGAATAATTAAGGTGAAATTAAGTATAAGGATACTTAATAAATACAATAAAAATACGTATTCTCGTACGTATTAATGCACACCGAAATACGACCCCAAAACATGGCAAAATACTCATGTATAAGATACCCCCATCCTTGTGAAGGAAATACAAGTATAAATACTTGGGAAATATTATTACAATAATATTGTTTAACAATTATTCCAAAAATTTATAAATATAATTTAAGTTAAAATATTAATTATTTTAACAAATAATTATATAACTTGGAATAATATCGAAGACACAAAAGAAACGTAACTCAAGGACATTAATACTAAGTCAAGGCACGACCCGTTCGTCTAATAGACATAAGTACGTTGTAGGTAGTCGTGTTCACCGGAGAAGCTCGAGTTACGATTGTTGAAGGCGCAAGATTGTAAGTTTCGTGTTCCCCTTTTTTTCTTTAACTGTTTTCAGTTTTATAACTTCGGGGGTGAAGTACATGTTACAACTGTTTACAAACATTACCAATTTGGTATGGTTAGCTAAGGAAGGGTACACCTAGATCATGTGAGTGGTGGGTATAGCGCTTAAGGCCATCAATCCTCGTTGTAGGACCGAGGGACATGAGTGATAGATCTATTTAGGTGTAGCGAGCCCCGCCCATGTTGGACCAGGGTTGGCCCATGGGAAGACTATGTCTTACAGCCGGAAGCCCGGTGCAAAATCTGCTAGGTTTGAGCTTTCCTGCATCACGTCACACATATCAATGGCCTTGCAAACCATTGGTGTTCTGTTTTTCCTTGTTGCTTTCATACCGGGATTTATAAACTTACATATCTCTTACAATGAAGCCATTAGCAGTGATCAGTCTTCTGAATGGAATAAAGAAATGATTGAAGAGCTTGAATCCATGAAGAAAAATGACGTTTGGGATTTGGTAGAATTACCCAACGGAGCCAAACCCGTAGGATGTAAATGGGTATTCAAAACAAAACCGGATCCGAATGGGAACGTTGAACGCTACAAAGCGAGATTGGTTGCAAAGGGCTACACTCAGAAAGAGGGAATTGATTACCAAGAGACGTTTTCACCTGTCTCTCGTAAAGATTCATTAAGGATCATCATGGCCCTAGTAGCTCATTTTGATTTGGAGTTACATCAAATGGACGTTAAAACCGCTTTCCTTAACGGAGATTTGGACGAAGATGTTTACATGAAACAACCTGAAGGTGAGGAGCATCTAGTCTGTAAGTTGAAGAAATCCATTTACGGGTTAAAACAAGCATCACGTCAGTGGTACCTCAAGTTTGATGAAGTCATGAAGAAGCAAGGTTTTATGAAGAATCAAGTGGATCAATGCACCTACCTCAAGATGAGTGGGAGCAACTTTACTATACTTGTCCTTTACGTAGATGATATTCTATTGGCAAGTAATAGTTTAGACATGTTGCATGAGTCGAAGCGGTTACTTTCGCATAACTTCGACATGAAGGATCTCGGAGAGGCTTCTTACGTCATTGGCATCGAAATTCACCAAGATAGAGACAAAGGGATCTTAGGATTGTCCCAGAAGGCTTACATAGATCGTGTCCTCACACGTTACAACATGCAACAGTGCAAACCCTCCGTCGCTCCAGTAGTTAAGGGAGATGTTTTCGGTTCATTCCAGTGTCCGACAACAGAGGTTGAGAAGGAGCAAATGAGCCAGATACCTTACGCGTCAGTAGTCGGGAGCTTGATGTATGCTCAAGTCTGTACTCGCCCAGATATTGCTTATATTGCTGGAATGCTAGGCCGTTATAAGACTAATCCTGGCCTAGATCACTGGAAAGCAGCTAAGAAGGTACTTCGATATCTGCAAGGGACGAAAGACTATAAACTGACTTATAGAAGAAGTGATCATTTAGAAGTGGTAGGCTACTCTGATTCTGACTTTGCCAAGTGCAAAGATGACAAGAAATCCACTTCGGGCTATATCTTTATGTTAGCAGGCGGCCCTATCTCATGGAAGAGTCATAAACAACAGTTGACCACAACTTCCACAATGATGGCAGAGTACATTGCTGTTTATAACGCAACCTGTCATGGAATGTTGCTTAGAAATCTGATCACTGGACTCAAAATTGTTAATTCCATTTCTAGACCATTGAAGCTTTACTGTGATAATTCAGCTGCCGTTAGTTTCTCGAACAGTAACAGTTCGACTGGAGCTGGTTTATATCTCGATACAAAATATCTGTTTGTACGTGAACGAGTTGAGGAAAATAATCTTTGTATCGAGTATATTAGTACTAAGGATATGCTTGCGGATCCGATGACTAAAGGTCTCCCTCCTAAGGTTTATGAAGAACATGTTCGTAATATGGGATTTAGTAAAGACCTTATTTGAGCATATTGTACTAGCTTATGTTTTATGTTAATGAAATTTCCTCAGTTTGATTTTGTATGTCTCTTAGAATATGTTCAACCGGTATAATGGCATATAGACAAATAAAGTTACAAATCAAACAAAGGGCTTACGCGTATTTTGATCATAACGATTAGGTTTTAAATTAAGGCTATAGTATGATTAATGGGGGTCCTGAGTCGCATAATGATTCAACGGCTGTATTTCTCTGCTATAGTACTTGTTTAAGGCTAAAATGAGTGTTAACTCCTGATCAGGCTTATCTAATACTCATAGTAAATGATTACTCGGCTAAGTGGGAGAATGTAAGATTAAATATATTATGTAACAATATTTAATCTATGGCCATTATAATCATTTACATAATATAGATCAAAATATATTATAACCTATTAAATAATTAGTTGGTAATTGTTGATGGACCATATTACCCTTATTAACTAATTAGGTTTCCTCCTGGGTGCTTATATAAGGAGAATTATGTGGAGGTTAAAGGGTTACTCAGTTACACAATTAGACACAACCCATTAGCCATAACATCAATAATTTCGACCTCCTCTCCTAATCGAATCCCCTATTCGATTTCTAAGTCCCCATCATCAGTCAGCACCCTAAGGAGGAACCAGATCAAGATGACAAGCATGTCGAACTCCATTACTGGATTCTCCACTGCACTTTCTGCTGTGACATGTATGTTTTACTGTTTTCCCTTATGAATAAACAGAACTGAACCAACATGTGGTATCAGAGCATATGTTGACTAGTCAGTTCTGTTTTCTATCCGTAAATCTGGATTAAAACTGGAAAACAGGTTTTAAAACGATAATTAAAAATTCGTTTTTCATCATCCGAAGTTATTACTGTTCGATTTATGTCATCTCGGATCAATTTCGGATCATATGTTTCATCTATTTTTACTGTACCGAAATCATAATGTTCAAGAATTTGTTTAAATGTTCAATAATTTACCAGATTTCGGATATAGGGTTTAAGGTTATTTTTTAGGGTTCATCATGTTCTTAGAAAATTCAAAAAATTCTATTATGTTTGGAATATGATTTGGATTATGAAGTGTTTTTTCTGTTTTTGATCTGTTTTGTCCTCAATAGATTTTCGAAAACTGTTATTAGATAAACATATCATAATTTTCGAAATATTTTGATAAAATTAGATCATCTTAAAACAGGAAACAATATCTCATAATCCCTTAGATTTCGAATTTGCAGTTATGTTATCACAATTCATAGCTGTTAACAGGAAGTTTCGAGACCATCAGATTACGACTCGAGACCATTAGATCTCGACTCGAGACAACAAGGTCTCGACTCGAAATCATCAGGCCATTAAACCTTCATAACTCGAGACGACAGAGGTCTCGACTCGAGACCATTAGATCTCGACTCGAGACCATAACGTGTCAACTCGAGACCATAACGTATCAACTTGAGACAGAGGTCTCGACTCGAGATCATTAGATCTCGACTCGAGACCATAACGTGTTAACTCGAGACAGAGGTCTCGACTCGAGATCATAAGGTCTCGACTCGAGACCATAAGGTCATAACTCGAGACAAAGGTCTCGACTCGAGACAACAAGGCTGTGACTCGAAACCTCATTATTTTAAGCTTTTTAATGTGAACTAAAAATTTTTTCGGGGCTCCCGCCTCGAACCCCGGGCGGGGGCACGTTGTTCCCCGCACCCCCCAGCAAACTCACCGCGGAGTTCGATCCGCGCTAACGGGTGGTTTGCTATTAAATAAATGGTTTTGTAATTTACTTAGTTAATTAATCAGAATCAGATAATGTTTTGCAAAACCAGAATTGCTCAACTTGAAGGAGTTTTTGATATATCATTTCTGGCCAAAGCTGACTTGATACATCTACTTATCGTTCAAGTATTACGAAAGCTATGTTGTGTGTGCATCATAAGCATGAATGTCTTAATTTCTGGCCAAAGCTGATTTAATTCATTCATAGATGGCATACTCAACAAATGCATAACTAAAGTGATTGTTTCAATTTCTGGCCAAAGCTGATTTGTTACAACCACTTTGCACATATGCTTAAATGATTACACTTCTGGCCAAAGCTGTCTTGTCTTCGTTTAAGTAGAATTTTTTTAGCTAAGTCTATTATTTTGATGTTAGTAATAGACAATATCACAGCTTCATAATGTAAAATGGTCATTATTTATGCCTGCCTTAGTTTAGCGTGCCCTTAGATCACATTAGGACTTCTTCCTTAGTATCATAACTTGCTCATCTTATTTCCACTATCAGCACCCAATTGCGGGATTCCACCTTTAACTGGTGATAACTTTGCTGCATGGAAGGATGCTCTCATGCTTACTCTTGGGCTGCTGGACTTTGATTATGCTCTAAGAGAGAATAAGCCAGCGGATCTTACTGCCACAAGTACTGCTGCTGAGCAGTTGACTCATGATAAGTGGACTAGGTGTAACCGCATGTCTCTCATGTTTATGAAGCAGTCCATAAGCAATGCAATCAGGGGAGCCATTCCTGATTCTGAAGATGCTAAAACCTACTTGGAACATGTGGAGGCTCAGTTCAAGGGGACGTCTAAAGCACACGCTAGTACTCTTATTCTCAAGCTGGTGACAGCTAAGTATGATGGGAGGAGCGGCATTCGCGAGCACATCATGATGATGAATGACATGGCCAATAAGCTGAAGGGGCTGGAAATGGAAATCAGTGATGGTTTCCTTGTTCATTTCATCATTACTTCGCTTCCTTCGTCCTTTGAAGCATTCAAGATCAATTACAACACTCAGAAGGACAAATGGACAATGAGTGAGTTGGTCGCCATGTGCGTACAGGAGGAAGAGCGTATGAGGATGGATCGCCATACTGATGTTGCCAACTTCACTACCTCCAACTCTAAGAAGAGGAAGAACAATCATCAGAGGAAGGATGCTTCTAAAGTTCAAAGGCCTAATCCTAATCCTAATACAAGTGCACATTCCAGCTCTAAGAACTCCTTAGGCAGTATCCGCTGCAAGTTCTGTAAGAAGACAGGACACATGCAGAAGGAATGCCCTGATTTTAAGGAGTGGCTGGCTAAGAAAGGTAACGATTATTTTATGATACTTGAGTCCTATAATTTAAGTGTTCCTGCTAATTCTTGGTGGTTTGATTCTGGTTCTATGGTTCATGTTACCAATTCTACTCAGGGATTCCTTTCAATCCGGAAGCTGGAAAGAAACCAAAGAACGCTTAAGGTTGGGGATGATCGAGAATTAGAAGTGAAGGCCATTGGAACATTACAATTAGTTATGGAAACTGGTTTATGTATTAAACTTTATGATACCTTATATGTTCCTGAGGTAACTCGGAACCTTGTATCAGGACCAAAGTTAGACATGGACGGTTTTATTGTTTCCCATGGTCATCGCAAACTCTCTATCCTTTATGATTCTGTTCTTTATGGTACTGGTATTCTGGATGGTGGTCTCTATAGATTAGAACTAGAAGATAACTTTTCCAAATCTTTGTTGTCATATAACATTAATGAATCACTCACAAAGATGGAAGAGAAACGAGACTTAGAAACTTCATCCATGTTGTGGCATCAGCGTTTAGGCCACATTTCAAAAGAACGATTAAATCGTCTTGTAAAGGATGAAGTCTTACATTCTCTCGATTTCTCTGATTTTGGAACATGTGTCAAATGTCTTAAAGGTAAAATGACATTAGCGAATAAGAAAGGTGCCACTAGGAGCTCTAATTTATTAGAACTCATTCACACTGACATTAGTGGTCCCTACCAAATCGCTGGCATAACAGGACATACTTCATTTATCACTTTCATTGATGATTATTCTCGTTACATGTACTTGTATCTAATTAAGGAGAAATCTGAATCTCTTACAACTTTTAAAGCTTATAAGGCTGAAGTTGAAAAGCAATTAGATCGTCAGATTAAAGTTGTGAGGTCAGATAGAGGCGGTGAATATTATGGAAGACATACTGATGTGGGTCAAGCTCCTGGTCCATTTTATGAGTTTTGTAAGGGCCAGGGGATTGTGAACCAATACACCATGCCTGGTACACCTCAGCAGAACGGTGTTGCTGAAAGAAGAAATCGTACCCTTATGAACATGGTGCGCAGTATGTTAGCCAACACTAATTTACCATTATTCCTCTGGACTGAAGCGTTAAAAGCAGCTGTTCATATACTCAATAGAGTTCCTTCTAAGTCTGTCCCTAAAACTCCTTATGAACTTTGGACAGGAAGGAAACCGAGTCTTAAATATATGAAAGTATGGGGCTGCATTGCTGAAGCGAAACTTTACAATCCTTTCCTAAGGAAACTTGACCCTAAAACAGTTACCTGTTTCTTTATTGGGTATCCTGATAATTCTAAGGGTTATCGTTTCTATTGTCCTTCCCATGTCACCCGTATTGTTGAAACCAAGCGTGCCGCGTTCCTGGAGGATTTCAAGGTCAGTGGGAGCAGTACCAACCCTTACGAAGAATTGCAAGAAGTACAAGACGCGGGGGGAGAGACTCGTCGCTTACCATTACTCCGATTACTCCTCTTGTACCCAATGCAACTACTGTACCTGAAGCTACTGCACCAACTCCAAATTCACCTCTACAATCAGAACCCATTATACCTCATGACGAAGGCACATCAAACGCTCAAAACCAAGACAACGCTGAACCCGATAATCCACTCAGGAGGTCATCTAGGCAAAGAAGGCCTACTAATTGGGATGATTATGTTACCTACCTGACTGAAATGGATCCTGGAAAGCTCAATGATCCTATCTCTCACAATGAAGCCATTAGCAGTGATCAGTCTTCTGAATGGAATAAAGAAATGATTGAAGAGCTTGAATCCATGAAGAAAAATGACGTTTGGGATTTGGTAGAATTACCCAACGGAGCCAAACCCGTAGGATGTAAATGGGTATTCAAAACAAAACCGGATCCGAATGGGAACGTTGAACGCTACAAAGCGAGATTGGTTGCAAAGGGCTACACTCAGAAAGAGGGAATTGATTACCAAGAGACGTTTTCACCTGTCTCTCGTAAAGATTCATTAAGGATCGTCATGGCCCTAGTAGCTCATTTTGATTTGGAGTTACATCAGATGGACGTTAAAACCGCTTTCCTTAACGGAGATTTGGACGAAGATGTTTACATGAAACAACCTGAAGGTGAGGAGCATCTAGTCTGTAAGTTGAAGAAATCCATTTACGGGTTAAAACAAGCATCACGTCAGTGGTACCTCAAGTTTGATGAAGTCATGAAGAAGCAAGGTTTTATGAAGAATCAAGTGGATCAATGCACCTACCTCAAGATGAGTGGGAGCAACTTTACTATACTTGTCCTTTACGTAGAGGATATTCTATTGGCAAGTAATAGTTTAGACATGTTGCATGAGTCGAAGCGGTTACTTTCGCATAACTTCGACATGAAGGATCTCGGAGAGGCTTCTTACGTCATTGGCATCGAAATTCACCGAGATAGACACAAAGGGATCTTAGGATTGTCCCAGAAGGCTTACATAGATCGTGTCCTCACACGTTACAACATGCAACAGTGCAAACCCTCCGTCGCTCCAGTAGTTAAGGGAGATGTTTTCGGTTCATTCCAGTGTCCGACAACAGAGGTTGAGAAGGAGCAAATGAGCCAGATACCTTACGCGTCAGTAGTCGGGAGCTTGATGTATGCTCAAGTCTGTACTCGCCCAGATATTGCTTATATTGCTGGAATGCTAGGCCGTTATCAGACTAATCCTGGCCTAGATCACTGGAAAGCAGCTAAGAAGGTACTTCGATATCTGCAAGGGACGAAAGACTATAAACTGACTTATAGAAGAAGTGATCATTTAGAAGTGGTGGGCTACTCTGATTCTGACTTTGCCAAGTGCAAAGATGACAAGAAATCCACTTCGGGCTATATCTTTATGTTAGCAGGCGGCCCTATCTCATGGAAGAGTCATAAACAACAGTTGACCACAACTTCCACAATGATGGCAGAGTACATTGTTGTTTATAACGCAACCTGTCATGGAATGTTACTTAGAAATCTGATCACTGGACTCAAAATTGTTAATTCCATTTCTAGACCATTGAAGCTTTACTGTGATAATTCAGTTGCCGTTAGTTTCTCGAACAGTAACAGTTCGACTGGAGCTGGTTTATATCTCGATACAAAATATCTGTTTGTACGTGAACGAGTTGAGGAAAATAATCTTTGTATCGAGTATATTAGTACTAAGGATATGCTTGCGGATCCGATGACTAAAGGTCTCCCTCCTAAGGTTTATAAAGAACATGTTCGTAATATGGGATTTAGTAAAGACCTTATTTGAGCATATTGTACTAGTTTATGTTTTATGTTAATGAAATTTCCTCAGTTTGATTTTGTATGTCTCTTAGAATATGTTCAACCGGTATAATGGCATATAGACAAATAAAGTTACAAATCAAACAAAGGGCTTACGCGTATTTTGATCATAACAATTAGGTTTTAAATTAAAGCTATAGTATGATTAATGGGGGTCCTGAGTCGCATAATGATTCAACGGCTGTATTTCTCTACTATAGTACTTGTTTAAGGCTAAAATGAGTGTTAACTCCTGATCAGGCTTATCTAATACTCATAGTAAATGATTACTCGGCTAAGTGGGAGAATGTAAGATTAAATATATTATGTAACAATATTTAATCTATAGCCATTATAATCATTTACATAATATAGATCAAAATATATTATAACCTATTAAATAATTAGTTGGTAATTGTTGATGGACCATATTACCCTTATTAACTAATTAGGTTTCCTCCTGGGTGCTTATATAAGGAGAATTATGTGGAGGTTAAAGGGTTACTCAGTTACACAATTAGACACAACCCATTAGCCATAACATCAATAATTTCGACCTCCTCTCCTAATCGAATCCCCTATTCGATTTCTAAGTCCCCATCATCAGTCAGCACCCTAAGGAGGAACCAGATCAAGATGACAAGCATGTCGAACTCCATTACTGGATTCTCCACTGCACTTTCTGCTGTGACAGGTATGTTTTACTGTTTTCCCTTATGAATAAACAGAACTGAACCAACACTTTCTTATTAGGATGTTATATTAATCTAATAAATAAAAAAATAATCTAGATTGTAATTTTTTTGATAAAAGTATACGCTACTAAACATGTCAAATTAAATTATACCCTATATGTCCAAAAATAGCAGTAACAAATTGCATGCGTCAGTATAACTATTTTTGAATTTACAAACATTCTTCACTTATAAAAAAGTATATATGTAAAATTTTGAATACATTTTATTAACTTCAAGGTATTTACGACGCAATATAAAGTAGGAACACGAAATAACTTATCATATTTAATAATTATAGAAATAAAAACTTATTTAAATAGTTAATTTCTATCGAAGACGGTAAAACAGTAAAAACATGTACAAAGATAGTAAATTGCTATTTAAATAGTTATGAGCATAGAAAACAACATGCATGATATGATCAATGCTGGCGACAAAGTAAGTCAATTAAACGTCTATTCAACTGTTTTCTGATTTCAAAATTATTTATCTTGAAATTAACAAGACTACACTAAATATAAATTAATATAATGTAAAGAGTTAAATGTCATTTTAGTTATTGTGGTTTGAGCCAATTTTTCAATTTAGTCCAAAGGTTTTATAATACACAGGGTTTATAAAGATATAACAAGATATAACTTTTTGAGCATTTAGAGCATTCTCATCCAATCCATCAAATTATACATACATTCCACTAAAAAACAACTCATATATCAATATATTTTCACTAAAAACAAATACTTTTTCTCTCTCATTTTCAATTAAATAATATTATCATTACATTTTTCTCGCTCCTTCACTCACAACCACTTTCAATATATATTAAAAAAATTATACTGGGTGAACAGTGTCCCCCCAAATATACAGATGAACAGTAACATTTTCTCTCTCCTTCACTCACAACCATTTTTTATACCCTTTATAATATAAAAACTACCCCTCACATATTTTGATGGTTTGGATGAGAATGCTCTCACATCCATTCCACCATATTTTCACCCTAAATTATACTAAAAAACACTACATTTTCTCTCTCATTTTCAATTAAATAATATTTTTTATACCTTTATCATTACTTTTTCTCTCTCCTTCACTCACAATCACTTTCAAAATATATTAAAAAATTATAGAGGGTAAACAATGTCCCCTCAAATATACAGATGAACAGTAACATTTTCTCTCTCCTCCACTCACAACCACTTTTTATACTCTATATATTTTAAAAACCTCACTCACACCATTTAGTGGAATGGATGTGAATGCTCTAAGTGGTATGTAAAATTACATGTGCTCAACCCATACAATAATAAGGTTCTTAAAAATGTAACTTTTTTCATTATTTAATATATAAAATTAAATTTTCTTAACCCATACAATACACGAGGTTCTTAAAGATGTAACTTTTTTATTATTTAATATATAAAATTACATTTATTCAACCCATGTAATAGACGAGATTTTTAAAGATATATTGTTTTATTATTTGGTATATAAAATTACATTTATTTAACCCGTGTAATAAACGAGGTTTTTAAATATATATTTTTTATTATTTGGTATATAAAATTAAATTTATTCACCCCGTGTATTACACGGGATTCTAACCTAGTTGTTGTTATATTTTTATATTGATTTTAATAATTTACAAAAATGGTCCATGTAATCAAGTAGAATATATTACAAAAATAGCCCCTTTCGTATTAAGGGTGTTTTGGTCATTTTAGCAAAAGTTAGCAAAAAACTTGACAGAAGTTAGTGTTGATACCCAAACTCGTTACAAAATGAAACGTTAGAACCTCAAAGTGTGATTTTAAACTATTGATACATGATCTTGTTACTTTCCATAAACCACAGGGACTAACGGCGTAATTAACTCTATAAACAATAAACAATAAATCTATATTAACTGATCCAAGAATAACTCTGAAAACCCATTTGTGAACTCATGTTTCTCTTGATTAATGGTTGTCGCACGCCAAATGCTTTTAACATGTGAAAAAATCACAACCCGTTCATGGATCACAAATAATATTAATGAAAACCTACAAAATTTATAAAAAAAAAACTACAATCCTTGAATTATATCATTAAATTACTAAATGAAACCAATCAATGCAAACATCCTACTTTCACAAACTACAACCTCAAAAACCATATTAAAGCGGTCTCCAGAATAATAAAATAAGACATTACCTGCGGGTCCCCGAATCCCATATCTACCTCTGTTCCATGATCTTAATGCGTCTTCGGTTTTTTGATCCTCACATAAGGAAGAATTCCCATGAAATGAACAACTTCTGGGCTCCATTCGCGTTGCTGGGCCCGGCAAAACATCAAGAACGTGTTCGCAAAGTAGGAATTGAAGCCCATGAAGACATGCCACATCGCGTGGCCTTGCGGGTTGACTGGCCAGCTGGATATCTGGTTGCAGCAGAAGCGGTCACCTAACCAGCATAAACTACCCAACAAAAGGGTAGCCACATAGAACTTTGCAAGGCGTTTGGCGCGTATATCTTGTGTGTAGATGTAGTATTTGTAAACCCGGGGAATGCACAATACGCATAGCATCACGTAATGAAGTTTGAATCCTATATCGAAACGGATAATGGAGTGGAGAACAGCGAATGAAATGCCGTATAGAAAGAGGAATGTGGGCATGGTGCTACGGTAGTGCCAATCGGGTGAATATAGGATGTAGATGTAGAGGAGCATTTCCCATACCATTGGTGTTTCGTCACTTTGTTGTTGCCTGCAAATAACATTTTTCTCATGGTCAACTTTAAAAGAAGAAAATTTATCTTCATAATCAAACTTAGTTCCTCATGTTTTTATTGAACAATCTCTTTAACTGATAAAAACCAATATATAATCTTTTTAACTTTGGCTTCTAATGATCCAGGGCGGGATATTCACACTAGCTTTTCCGAACAAATGATCTCAGCACAATTCTTGGATAGCCAATCCATTCCTACGACAACATCGAAACTACCCAGTTCCAGTGGTAACAAATCTATACTAAAGCTATGATCGTTTAACCAAATACTACAGTGTATATTTTTTTCGTTTTAATATCAGCTTTTGATATCATTTGAAAAGATTGTTTAATAATACCATGCTCATTGTCAATTTTACGTAGATGAAATTTTATCTTCATGACCAAACTTATTTCATCATGTTCTTATTGAACAATATTTTAATTGATATTAAAACTAAAACCATATATCATCTTTTTGATATGAAAAGTATTACTAGTAACTATCATAAACTTGCCGGAAAAGTGAATTACCATTAAATAGACAAATTTTGTTATAAAACTTCAAGAAAACAATGCATAGCATTCTAATAGTCAAGGTCGATCGTCACATTATTGATTAAATTATCTACTTGCACTAGTTTCTAGCCTTTAAGTCCTTCAAGAACACCTGGTCCCACTAGTTAACAGGATATTGGTGGGCCCCGTGAGTTATCTCTCACCGGTTCTCACAGGTACAAAAAAGGTAACGTAAAGAGTTTGGATTATGTACTTACACATGTTGTAGTGTAGCATGATACATCACGCTTCCGATCGCGAGTGCCATGTTTGACAAGTGTAGAACACTAAATCTCTTCTCGAAACGTTGTATCAACGAGCTTAAAAGGCCAACAAGTGCCAAAACAATGCACGGGATATTCGAGATGGTATTATAAAACTCAGCAACATATGAAGAAACCGCATAATTTTTCTCACACCATTCATGGGAGGATGTGACCGGCCCCCAAAAGCTTGATATACCATCAGCCATATAAATCTATACGTATATGTTCTCACCAGGCAATATGTTGAAACTATATCATCACTATTAAAATGTTCCTTTCTCTATTAAAACCACCTGAAGATAAACAAACCATTTAACATTCCAGCATTCATAGAAATCAATCAATCACAATTCAAAAACTACTTGGATTCAATCAACAAAAATGATGATTCCTGCTATCAGCACAAAACATTCGTAATCTATTAGTTCAAAATTCGTTAATTTTGTCAGAATTCAAACAAAAATACTCAAATCTAGCCATTTTTGCGTAATTCATCATATCGTATTTTCAAAATTCCATCAAATCGAATCATAGGAATTAATTAATCAATTAATAAAATCTAGAGTAAATTACAAAAATCGTCCTTTATGTATGTCACTTATTGCAAACTGTGTCCTTTGTTTTCAATAATTACAGAAAACATACTCGATGTTTGCAAACCATTGCAAGTTATGACCTATTAGCCCTAACTCAGTTAATTTTTTGTGGTTAAATCTGACCAAATGGACCTCACATGAGGGTATTTTGGTCATTTTACTCTCATGTGGGGTCCATTTGGTCAGATTTAACCACAAAAATACCCTCATGTGGGGTCCATTTGGTCAGATTTAACCACAAAAATTAACTGAGTTAGGGCTAAAGGACATAACTTCCAAGGGTTTGCAAACATCGAGTACGTTTTCTGTAATTATTGAAGACAAAGGACACAGTTTGCAATAAGTGACAAACATAAAAGACGATTTTTGTAAAATCTAATATCAAAATAAATATAGCAAAAAAAACCTAAATTAACAATATTGAAGAGAATAAGAGCCCTAAAAATCAATCAATCATGAACTATTGGAAGTGAATCAACATAAATGATTATTATTCTTATAAGATAAACAAAGTACTTAATATTCCAGCATTCAAACCCTAGAAATCAATCAATCAATCATGAACTACTTGAAGTCAATCAACATAAATTTTAATTCTCATGAACAATGATAAAACCTGCTATGAGAACCAAAAAATCGTTAATATGTAACGATTCAAACAAACAATCAATAAAATCTAACAATTACTGCGTAAATTCAACATCATAACGTATTTTCAAAACTCCTATCAGATCGAATCATACAATCAATTAATAACAGTTAATATTATCAAAATTTAAAGAGCGAAAATTACAAGAGAAAACCATAAATCAACGATATGGAAGAGAATAAGAACCCTAGATCATTGGGATGAAAATAGATGCAAAAGGGAAATTAAAGCGACCTGTAACAGCATTAAATGGGTGGTTATTCGGAATCTGAGTGCAACGAATTCGATCGGAGTGGGGGATGATAACGGCGACAGGTCTTTTGGGGGAATTCAACGTCAGGGTGCCCCGTCGGTATATAATTGTTTTTTGTTTTCTAGGAGTTTATTCTAAAATATGTGACATAATAAGATTACAATAGTTTTTTGTTTTCTAGGAGTTTATTCTTTTTTTTTTTTTTTTTTTTAAGAATCTGGTATCATTCCACACGAAAAAGGGCAATTACAAAGCAATGGCAGGTAGTCGGGCAACAAGTTGCGCCGCCACCCCCTTTTGAATAGAAAAACCAATTCTACTAAATACAAAGTTTGAAACCTTTAGCGACGAAGAATTACTATTAACGACTTTTTGAACCCGATTCAAGAGTCGCACAGCGTCAGGAGCGAGACCACCAAAGGTATCAAACGCAAACGGGACAAACACATGTTGATTATCTCGGCAGGCTTTCTCATGTTTTGCCACTTTGCTCACCTCTGCCTCGAGCACCGCTTGCCCTACGACAAAACCTTTTTCCTTAAGCCCGACAAGGGGGGAGACTCCAGTTAGATCTACACAAGCGTGTTTTCCCCCTTCCCATCCAAACACAAGGATGTCCGTCGGGCGTAAAGTGGACCTCCCCTCTAAGGGGTCAGTCAGGAAATTTACTGGAGCCTCCTTTTTGACAGAGATCCCGGCCCGCTTAAGAACATCACATAACACATCTCTCACCCAATCATGTCGATATTTAAACCCTGGTAGCTCTTTACAGTGGATCGCGTGCTTGCCAAAAGAATCCAAACACGCTTTGCGGCATACCGGACATGGCTCGTCAACTGGGAACAAAGGAATCATCAGTCGGTATCTAAGGATAGCACGGTATTCCACAACCGACGTGTGTTGCCCCAAGCCTTCAATATGTGCGACAGACAGAAAATCCTGAGCATGTGGGGCACGTAGACATTCAAACACAGCTCTTTGCCGAGGGGATAAAACAAACTTCTCTTCAAACCTCTTGACAATTTCGCCATATAAGGCATTCGCCAGAATTTTATGGGATTTAGGAGGGGCGGTGTCTTTAATGTAGAAACCGCCAATATCAAGGTCGGGAAGAGAACTATTCAAAAGGTCCAACGCACTCCTGTAATCGGAGTCTAAAACATCCCCACCACATTCTCGAAGTATGTGATCTTGTAAACCCCAAGATTGGGCCCTTGAAGCCACAAAAGCATAATAATTATGTTACATAATAAGATTACATAAGTGATGCTACAAATAATTAGGAAATACATATGTTTGTTTTGTTATTATTAAGCCTATAACCTCATGTAGGGTAAGGTTATTGTAAAAAAGACCAAAAGTGTGAGAAAGGTAAGAAAGAATCTCAGCCATTAGATCTAAATTAATTGAAAAGGGTAAACAAATAATTTTATCATTAATTCAATTAATTAAAAACTTCCCATAACCGCCACCTTAATTATAGGAAGTATATAACACCATTCAGCAAGTATATAACACCATTCAGTAAGTATATAACACCATTCAGCAAGTATATAACACCATTCAGCATTCAGCAAGTATATAACACCATTCAGTAAGTATATAACACCATTCAGCAAGTATATAACATCATTCAGCAAGTATATAACACCATTCAGTAAGTATATAAACCATTCAGTAAGTATATAACACCATTCAGCAAGTATATAACACCATTCATTGACTAAACATCTGATCGAAACATATTTTTTTCTCTATATAAGTATAGTAATATGGTACTCATATTAAAGATAAAAAAACGTTCGTTATTATGGTGTAATTTTTTTTTAAAAAGGTTACGTATAAAAAGTTATTGACGTTTAAAAAAGACGGGGGAAGTTACATGTGCATTACCTAATTTCTAGTGGGTTTAAAAGACTATATTGCCCCTAGATATTTCAAATCAGTCCAAATTAATGAAAATATTTTACAATTTGGTCTCTATTGATCTCAACCATTAGATCAAAAGATCTAATGGCTGAGATTCTTTCTTACCATTCTCACACTTTAAGGCTTTTTTACAGGATCTCTTACCACCTCATGTTTATGAAATTTTATAGTGATGTAATCGTAAAGACAATAAATTCCAAGTAACTAATATGCGTATATATAAAAAGTCGTTAAAGAAAAAAAAATCAAAATTACAAGAAAAAAAACTTAAAGGTATCCTATCAAATCAAAATCACAAGAAAAAAATACTTAAAAGGGATCCCATATATGATGCCTAAGTGTGTAAGTTTTAGGTCTAACCATAATTGCATCAGTTTGATATCGTAAGGCCATGCGTAGTTATAACGCCCCTTTGTGGGCGTTATGCGATACGTGGCGCGCCACGTGTGGGGGTGGGCATTATGGGGCGTTATGCATTTAAGCCCGTAGTCATAAAGCCCCCGCCTAATCATTACTCAATTATTAATTTCTAATTTTTTATAATTATTTTCTAAGTTTATAAAATTAAAATTCAAAAAACCAGCCCAAACCAGCCCAAAATAATTATCTAATCAGCCCAAAGCCCATAAATTAAAAAACCAGCCCAAAGCCCCATAAATTAAAAACCCTAAAATTCTTTTCTTCCTTGTCTTCCTTCTTCTTCTTCTTCGATATATACCTGCAACAAAAAAAAAACAGAGCATTAAATATATGAGGGGGAAAACCAGAAAATAAAAAAAATTCAAACAAACCACACATCACGCCGCTACCCACTTCGCGCCGGATCTTCTTTTTTGGCCCATAACGCCGCGCGTTTCGGTGTTCACCGGCGCTATGCGGCGCTATGGGGCATACCGCCCTCACATGCCGCCCCATAACGTATGCTCTAAGTTGGGAATTCTATTCCCACACCTTCTTATCTATCTGCACATTTCTTTTTTAATACGTATCGTATAGGCCTATACGATGCGTATTGGTTCAAAAGTCAAAAGTCAAATTTGCATGTGTCAGTTCGTGTCTGGCGGCTAACTTTTTCAATGCGCATCGTATAGGCCTATACAGATCGTATTGCTTTAGTTTTTTTTTTTTTACAAATTTTTTTATATACTATACTATCTATGTTATAACCGTATTATATACTTACTACACTTTTTTCTTACATATTTTTGTAAACATTTAATCATAGTTTTAACAAAGTTTAATAAAATAATTCTTTTATTTTTTAAACAAATTTTTTTTTTTAAATTTATCACGCGTATAGGTTTGGTACATGTTTATTATACTATACTATCTATGTTATAACCGTTTTATATACTACACTTTTTTAAATTTCTACTTACAAGTAAGACATTTAAAAAAATAAGATATAAAACATTTTTTATACTTTATAAAAAAGAAAAAAAAAACACGAATTTTGAAGTTGTTATACCTCATCTATCTATACTATATATTATACATGGTATTTTTAATTTCGGTTGTTCAGTACTTCCGAGACGATTCAAGTGAGTCCTATGAAACAAGTGTTTGTCTATTCAATTGAGAGTCATTGCATTACATCCTCGTTGAAAACAAGTTGTTGTAATGATGGAACCCTTGATTTGAAAAACATTTTTGAGAAATTTATAGTTTAATATGCATCGTATAGGCCTATACGATGCGTATTAGTCGATGAATTTACTGAAATACCCCTGCTTTTCTGATAAATTCAGGGGTATTTTTGAGAAAATTCAAAGTTTAATACGCATCGTATAGGCCTATACGATGCGTATTAAGCCGATATACGATACGACATAGGCCTATACGATCGTATATGGCATTATTTCAAATTTAGTTTTATCGTGTTTCCCTCGGTTTGACGCGTATACATGTCGTTTTTTGCTGAACTTTCGTAAATTTTGTCGTTTTATAACGTATACCTTCAACATACGTCGTTTCGGTACTGTTCGGTTGCGTGCGAATATCGTATTCTATGATTACGTACAGTTTTGTTTGAAATCCACTTGTACTGCATAGTGCCGTGTTATATTTATACGTGTGTGGAAATATCATTAGTCGCGTATTTTGAGGTATTTTTGCCTATTTTGACGTATTCTAACATATTGTTACGTCTTTTATAATATTTTTGACGTATTTGAACGTATTCTAACGTATTTTAGCTTATTTTAATCTATTTTAGGGTATTTTTACGTATTTCGGCGTATCTTAACGTATTTTCATGTATTTTTTCGTAATACGTCATATATTAACATATTGCAGCGTATTTTAGCATATTTTCATGTATTTTATCGTATTTTAACGTAATTTATCGTATTTTAGCGTATTCAGATCTCTATTCAGTTATCTTTCCAAACTACAACACACGATAAGTTTAAAATTTATAGTGTGTGATTTGACCAGGAAAGGATTGTCTAAAGCGCTTCTTTAGACAATCTGGGATTATGAGTGTTCAATAACGGTATTTTTAAAAAAATATAAAAAAAATATACAGGACATTTACTACACCTATATATGCTCATAGAGGACCTATACCTCATCTATACTATACTACATTGTACATGGTATTTTAAAAAAAAATTAAAGAAGTTTTTATTTAAAGAAAATAAATATTTTTTAGAAAACTTTGTTAAAACCTGTATAAAAAAAACTGTAAAAAAAAGACTTAACCAATATGACCCGTGCTCATAGAGGACCTATACCTCATCTATCTATACTATACAACATTATACATCGTATTCTTGAAAAAAAATAAGGAATTTTTATTTAAAAAAATAAATATTTTTTAGAAAACTAAAACCATAAACAAATGTATAAAACAATTGTAAAAAAAAAACTTAACCAATACGACCCGTGCTCATACATGACCTATACCTCATCTATACTATACGACATTGTACATGGTATTTTTAAAAAAAAAAATTAAGGAAGTTTTTATTTAAAAAAATAAATATTTTTTTAGAAAACTTTGTTAAAACCATAAACGAATGTATAAAAAAATTGTAAAAAAAAAAACTTAACCAATACGACCCGTATAGGCCTATACGACCCGTATAGGTCTAGTCAAAAAGACAAAATCTGGCACATCAGTCTTTATTGGAAATTGAAAAAGTAATACGCATCGTATAGGCCTATACGATGCGTATTGAGGGTGTCGATTTAAGGGGTCAGGTGTGCCAATAATACGACCCTAAGTAAATTGAAGGAATACATTCTATAACACCGTAGTAAAATATGTTAAATAGTGTTGTTATTTTTTAAAATAGTAATTTTATGTTAAGTTAATTGCTCCGATGGTCCATGTGTTTTGCCATTTTTCACCTTTAGTCCCCATCTTTTCAAAATAGCATGTATGCTCTCGACGGTTTAATTGTTTATTACTCAGATAGTCCCTGAGTGGATGGTCGTTAGTTTACTCAGTTAAGTTCATGTTAAATGACCAAATTGCTCTTAATAATAAAACAAGTTAATTTAAATAATTTATAGTTTTTTTTTAGTTTAAATAATTTATAGTGGGGCCCACTTGTTAATTTATTTTTCTGTAAGTTAATAATAGGATATCGAACTAGTGGGACTCACTCAAGATCTCATCTTAAATTTCCGACGGCACCAAGGTCGTCTTCTCTGGCGAGCCATCATTCCGACGACAACGTAGCCGACCTGTTTCAGTAATGCATAGATTGTTTTCTAATCCATCAAACTTGTTCAAAGTCTTTAAAATTTAAAAGACTAATCCCGTGTCCATCACTTTGGCATGTATAAAGAAAATATTGTGAGGCTTCTTTTCTTACAGAGCCTTACAATTTTTTGTTTGTCTTTCTTATGTATTGTAATGGACGATTCCATCGGTTATAATCGATAAAAATGTCAGAATAGGTTTTTCAAACAAAAAAAATTATTTTCTTCATCTTTTTGCTTTTCTTCTAGTATTTTGAACTTCAAATTTTCTTGATTCTTGAATCCAAGACAACTACATGTCAAAAACTGCTTCTTTTGCCCTTTACTACCACCAAACCAAAAGTGACAATTAATTATGGTCAGAAATTAGATACTACCACCAAACCGAATGTGACAATTAATTTATGGTCAGAAATTAGAGTTTAATTAAAAGGGTAATATGGGAATGCAGGGCTATTCCCAAAAACTCTTAAAAAAATTTAAGTCTTGGGTGACAAAAAGAATTGGGGTCAAAATTGTGGTTAAGGGGAGATGAATTAAAAAAAATAAGCCTTAGTGGTGACGCCAAGACTTAAACTTGGGACATTTACATTATGTTGAGATGGTTTTTTTTCACTACACCACCAACACTTTTTACATAATAAATGGATGAATATATTAAATATATAATTTGATAAATATATAAAAGCTTATAAAGACTTTTCGGGCATTTTGAAATTTTGGGCCTTGGGCTTCGGCACGGGTTGGCCGGCCCAAGAGCCGGCCCTGTGGGAATGGACATGAATTTCTAAAGCAAACTTTCTAAAACGGGCATAAAGAATTCCAGTGGTACAACAATAGTTACTAGTTAGACAACACATCGACTAAATCGAGCCTATTTTAACTGTATAAATCTTATTACGCTCTTCATCATAGAAAAGTGCAATCATGTCCTCTAAGGCTTCGGTAACAGAGCTTGTGATCCCTTGGCCCAGAGCCCGCTTCTTCGAGTTGCACTGGCAACTTCTGCCCCTAGATTTGATTATGTCACTACAAATGTGAAGATGTATGGTCCCAAATCAGTGCACACATGGCAGGGACCACACCATTTTTTTTCATCTTGGCGCCTACATCAGCCGAATGCATCAAGAAGCTTCTTGAAGAAATCGCAGGTGACAAAGAAGATGCTCCTCCAGACATAAAGGACGACATGTGTCACCTATAGATGGACGCCAACTGGACCTACAAGATATCTGGAGGACAAACCGACAGCTACTGCCAGAATACGCCCAGCTAGACAAATAGGGGGCGCCACGTCATTCACTACCCTGACAACAGCAAAGGGGACAAAGAGGATATTCTCCTTGGTTGGATAGCCGGCGCCCACTAGCTAGTTGGCATGTCTCCTCCTCCTCCTCCTTCATCCTTCGGCTATAAATAGAAGACTCCTCCTTCAGGTTTAAGGATTCTACTATCTCACTATTTACTCTTAACACGCACTATTTTCCTCAGAACAGTACTTATTCTCACGCCGGAGGGTGGTCACAAGGAGAACCCCCTATTCCCTTCCTTGTGGCGAGTCACCGGTGTTCTGTTTTGCAGGATTCCAGCTAAGGACGAGTGGAGGAAGAGATTGAACCATATTATACGAGACAGTTCAGCTGGGATAACCTCGTGTTAACCAGTGTTTCATCCCCTGTTGAGCCACATGTTAACCCACCACTGTACCCACCATCCAACACCGCCATTCACCCTACCATCGGAGCTCTGGTGTACGATGGAGCCCTGGGCGTTGTGGTGCCATCGAAAACCACCATCCGATTCCCCCCCTCTTTGTGCTCGCACATTCACCACCGTCAATGGGGTTTCAAACATTGATGGGTTGACGGTTTTTAGAACTGAAACGAAGGAAAGGCTTAAGGGAGCGGTATATGTCGGAAAACGGCGCCATAAAACCCTAAACAACCGTCGTGTTTCTCTGTATCTTCATTTACTCTTCACTTTCTCCCATAGAACCCTTTAATCAACCACCGCTTATTACCTGTATCTTCAATGTCTTCGATCTTATACAAAAAGGTATGTATATATGAGATGTGTATGTTTATGTTATTGTGTTTTTTATTCTGATTCACGGATCTTATTTGTTTCAGTAATCAACATCTTCATTCGAGGTATGGTTTTGTATTTTTCTTATTTGTTCTTCACTACCATCTTCATTCTTATGTTCCTGTTGAGAGGAACTGAAATTTGATTAGATCCTAACCGTTCGATCAAGCTGAGATGAGATTTCAGCCATTAAAATACCCTAAAGCTTCTAGAAGCAGCAGTTAGGAGTAGGGATGGCAATTGAACCCGAACCCGATGGGTAAACCCGAAACCCGACACATGTGGGACGGGTTTGGGGTCGGTTAATCGGGTTTGGGACTAGTTTTTATTTTTTTTCACGGGTTTGGGATGGGTTTGGGATTTGGTGATATACCCGTTTACCCGATAAAGTAAACCCGTTTACCCGATTATATATCCGATATAATTTCTTTTATATTTTTAAATATGTAAATATATAATACATCCTTTTTTCTATACACATAGGTATTTTATCCCGTATACATTATAGTTGTTTGATGTATTTCCTTAGTGATAATACTAAATGTAACTGATTAGTAGTTACCCGATGGGTTTTTGGTCGGGTATACCCAACGGGTAAACTTTTTAAAATTAATGGGTTACCCGAAACCCGATGGGTATTTACCCGCTAGCAACCCGACGGTTTTGGGATGGGTTTGGGACAAGCTTATCTAATCGGGTTTGGGGTTGGGATTACCTAAACCCGTCCCAAACCCGACCCATTGCCATCCTTAGTTAGGAGCAGTTTTCACTCCTGATTTGGCTCCGGTGGTTTTCCCTAAATCTTCTCTTGAAAAAACGACCCATTATCCCCAAATTGATGAAGTTCCTTTCGCCTCTTGAATGAATTCGAAGCATCTCTCAACGCCGATGGTTGGCTATGGTTTCAACATCGTTATCTGATTCAAATCTTCTTCACATTCATTTTTCTCTTACTGATATTTTGATTTTGATTACATAATTTGTTGGTATATATTTCGCCAATGGTTCAGTTCATGTCGTCTGAGAACACCAGTGGGAAATTGTCGGACCAGGAGGCGAAATCGTCGGCCAGAAAAGAGATTCCGTTGTTCCTCAATGAGACTGACGAGCAAAAATCTGTAGTCATCTTCTTCTCCAATGGCTAATCAATTGATTTTTTTACCTAATTTAGATTGGGGTTTTTATGTGATATTGATAGACGAACGTGTGCTGCGAGTTTTTTTTTTCAATAATGAATGATATGGAATTTCTAGAGAGGAAAACTAAATTGTTTTGAACACTTTCCTATAGTAAATTTTTTTCATTATGAAGCCAACACAAGTTATAACCCAATATTTTGAAGTGCACGCAACATCTGATCTAGTGGCAAGATATGTGTGTAATGGTACGGGATAATCATCATATTAGTACGTTTGTTTATAAATATTTTGTAACAAAAACATGTCATTGTAGTTATATCGGAAGATTCTGACTTTAAGGAAATGGATAATCGGGTGCAAGTTTACAACCAGAGCCGTAGTTCTGGACAACAGACAGAACACATGTATGATTTATGATCGATACAAACAAAAATTTATGGTTTCTTTTGTAATTGATTTGGATTTTTTTGTAATACAATGTTCGTAGATGCCTCATTATGTTTTTTTTGTTATCTTTTGATATATCCCTTAAAAATTGCTAGAGGTTAGTGAATGCATGATTTAGTTTTATGTTAATTAATTAATTAGTCCACATACGTATTACTTATTTATTTCAGATACCATGGGAACCACCAAAGAGTGGTATCGTGGTGGTATACAAGGTTACTTTGAGTCTTTTGTGGAATTTCGGCATGCGCTTTGGGAGGGTATGGTCAACTTCATTAACGGAAAAACTTGGAAGGTATCATTTCATCTGTCCGCGCTCTACCTGAAAATAAATATCCAGTTCTTCCTTCATCGATTCATCAATATTAATCATAGGTATGTTCTTCGTCCTTAATCATTCAAGGTGACCCATGTTTTTGCGATTAAATTCAAATACTGATTTATTTATTATGAATTATTTGGTGAATTACTATGCTTTTTGTTTGTATTTACTTTCAAACAAAACTGTAAATTAAAACTTCTTGGGTACAATACCAAGATAGTCATTTTTAATGTTTGAAATTTATGTTTTAAAATTTGATGTAATTTAATCCGGTTAAGTTTGAATATTTTTTTTCCCAGTTTAACATATTATTAAAAGTCAAATCGTTACCTAATTTATTTAAGTCTATTGTTAGTAAATCGTTACCTAATTAATTACATTTATAACTAGTTATTTTAGTATTATAATTTATAACTTTATTTTTAAAGACCTTCGTTTCCCACATATACATTACTATTATAATTAATACAGTTAGTGTGTCAAATAAGATTATAGAAGCTATGCTATTTCTAATGATGGTGGTGATGATTCTGGTTCTGTTGTTTCTCCAATGGTTCAGGAATATGGTAGAGGAAGGGATGTAAAGGTTCTTAGATTGACACAAAGATGTGTTCAGATGGTGCATTTGGATGCCAAAAAGGAATGCTTGAAAGGGTGGTAATGATGGAGCTCTATCATATTCAGTTTCTTCATTTTGATAAGAGGTTTGATGAAGTTGATTACATGTATGCATGAAGACCTTTTTTTCGAGATTAACTTCCAGATTACAGTTTTTATGTACGTCATACTTGATGTTTGCATACTTTTCTTATTTATGACACTGCACTCTTTGAAAATGTTATGCATGTAGGACTACTATTCATATCATGTTACTGTAATAGTCTATATATTTCTTTGGGTGCTACTTTCTACACCCCCCTATCTACTTTTTTCACCCCCCTCCTCTCACATACTTACAGGTGGGGCCTGCGTGGGACCGACAGTTTTCCTCTCACAAGGGGGGGTATAATCAGGAAAGAGGGGGGGGGGGGGTGCGTATAGAATGAGCCATTTCTTTGAATAGGAATTTTAGTATTTATTTTTCCTTAAATGTAATATATACTTTTTTTTATTAAAGTTTTATAATATTTTTATGTCTTATAGAACTTAGAAAGTTGTTGGTTCACCTACAATAATAGATTAGAAATGTTTTAATCAAATTATGGTTTCATCTTTTTATTTATAGATGCTCGTAATATTGTTTTTTTTTCTTTGGATCGTTGGAATTTCATCTTCATTATTTTTTTATGTATTCAAATATTTTTGTTATGACAATTGGCATCCAAAAGTTATGCAAAGATCAAAAACTATTGTTATGAATAATCGTTGGTTGTTATGACAATTAGTCGCTTCCTACATTTGAAATTTTGGGTTTTCCCTTCGGAATGATCGTTAGTTGTTTTATTTTCAATAATAAATTCAATTTTGTGTTTTGTTTAATTGAAAACATTGCAACACAGTTTTCATTTTTAATATACATAAGTCAATTACTTAAGTTGTTATTGTTAACATATATAAATGGCATTGTTTTTATATACATTATATTCAAAATTGCCTAAGTTTATTATTAATATATATAAATGACATTGTTTTAATATATTATTGTTTTAAGAATGTCCTGACAAAGTTTTATGAAATAATACATTATAATTTTAAAAAAATATACATGTTTAATAAGTAATAAAATAAAGAGTAAACTGCAATTTTACCCCCTGAGGTTAGGGGTCATTGGCATGTCTACCCCCCAAGGAAACAATTGCATTTTTACCCCCCACTGTTCACTGTTATGTTGCAACCTTACCCCCTGACCATTTCAACGTTAGAATTTAGCGATTTCTGTTAATGGTCAAAGGGCGAATAAGTAATTTCGCATTCTTGTTGACCTGCAACCTCATTTATTCCCCTTTTCATCACTTTGAAACCCTGAACTAAACCTACTTCGAAATTAAAGAGCTCCGAACCGGCGATCAGGCATTATTCAACAATTACAGGTGATTAGAACACTGTTACGAGCATGGATCTTCGATTGTGGAAGGTACGAGCTGAAGATCAGTATTTTGAACCGGCTGAAATGTACCGTAAGTGACATGCAAGCTCACAGGGTCTCAATTAGGTAAAATTTTCACTTTTTTCTGTGTTAATTTCTTGTTGATGTTTGTTTACAGGAGAAACCGTATCTTAATTTACCATAAAATTTCACCATGGAGGTAGGTTTGTAGAAAACCCAAATAGGAAATACTTTGGTGGGAAGATGAACTACTTTCTGCAATTTAAGTTTTCTGTATTTCATTTCTTAGTTTAGAACACTTTGATAAAATCAAAAAGATTTTATTTCTGCTTTATTTTCCGACAAACCAAAGTGGAGAGTTGATTGTTGGATTCTCAGATGTTTGAAGCAGATGCAGGAGATTCTGAACTGAAGAATGAGGAGAGCTTACTTTGAAGAAGTTTGAATTGTTTGAAATGATAAAAACAAGTTCATTAACTTGATACTTGTTATTTTCAGAAAATATTTGAAATTGTTGTTTTAAAATCAGTATTGTTTCGTCAAATGATCAACCAAGGTCATTAATTTGAACTTGGTAGATTAATCAAGTGATCAGGGTCATTAACTTGAACCTGAATACTTGAGTGGATTTCTAAAGCTGATTAAGTTTGTGATTTAATGTTTGAAAGATAGAATTGTAATGTTTATTGGTTGAGTAACAGATTTGGACTTCATTATTCCCAATGGAAGCAAATTGTCAAAGCTTGAACCAGATATCTCAGATTCTAGCATATCGAGAGGGGGAGTCTGTGAAAGGGGGAGTCTGGATCAATAGTATATGGGAATGTGAAGATAGAGTGCTTATGATGAAAAGACAGAGTTAGAGAAAAGACTAAGACTGAAGACTCAGGATCTGAAGACTACGTCAACATCCAAGGGGGAGTCTGTTGATGCACAAGAATGTCTGTTGACTGCATCTTCATTAAGTCTTATATCAAGAAAGTCAAGATTGGAACTTAAAAGTCAAATTAGGGTTTAGTGTTGATTTAGGAAGTGAAATATGAGGGTTCCGTTTGAAACTGACGTTTGTTTTAAAGGGTTCCGTTTGAACAGGAGGGTTCCGTTTGAACCAGGTCGTTTGAGTTGGTCGTTTGAGATTGGGTTCCGTTTGAACTGTCGTTTGAACCATGTTATGTTAAAGTTCAAACGGAAGGGTCTAGGTCTATAAATAGGTGTGTATTATTCATATTTCAAACGGAACAGTAGGAGGTCATTGCGTGAATCACGAAGTCCTGCCGGATTTGTATCAGAAAACGTTGTACAAGCACGAATATTAATCAGAAAAGAAAGATTAAAGGATACAAGTTGTTTTGGACATTGTTTACTTTGATTCCGCCTTAGTAATCGATGTTGAACTACCTTAACTGACTTTCAGGGTCACGTACACGATCCAACAAGTGGTATCAGAGCTCAGGACGAGGAGTTCATACCAAATACAGCTTGAAATCATCGGATTATCTCACTTCTACCTTTCTTTTCTGATTTAAACTAGTTGTCGCGGTTAAAATGGCTTGAAACGATCACATAGCAAACGAAATTCGCTATTAACTAATCCTTGAAATTTTGAAACCAAAATTCGACCTAAAACTGATCGAAATCATTCAGACCGTTTGAAAGTGTTCGCGAGTTGTTGACGTCATAACGTTTGAAATTGAACAATCGTTTGAAATTGATCTATCGTTTGAAAACAAACTGACCGTTTGAACTATCGTTTGAAAATACACAATCGTTTGAAGTAGTCGTTTGAAATGTTTATCGTTTGAAATTGACCGTTTGAAATGTCTATCGTTTGAAATTGACCGTTTGAAATGTTTATCGTTTGAAACTATTGTCGTTTGAACAGCTGTCGTTTGAAACTATTGGTATTTTAAACGGAACAGTCCATTCCGTTTGAAAACAACTAGTTCGTTTGAACCATTGTTTGAACCATTCCATTTGAACAGGTTCCTATATTTTTCCAAAACCAAAATTTTTCTAAGTGTTGTCTGATTTTACTGGTACATTCACAATGGATGATATTTTCTTAAATCCGTTTAGCGACATGTACGCGTTCGCTGGAGATTCCGGAAACAATGATAATTCATCAAGCAATGTGAATGAGAATCCACCAAAAGAGAAGAAAAAGGAAGCTTGGGAATCGGAAAGTGCCTTCGGAACGTTCAATAAACCTCCAAAGCTAATGGCTATTGAGGAGTACAGTCGTTGGTCCAGAAAGTTTGAAGATTGGATGATGGCATTCGCGTTTCCAAGTTGGAAAAGTCTGAAGAATGGTTATGACCAAGGAAACAAGAATGGGGAAGTTTTAACAGCATCTGATGAGATTGAATCATTCGTAGCCGAACAAAAATGTGTGGCGTTGTTATTTCAGTCTGTTCGGGAGGATATCATCTCATTGATAGAATATTCAAATGCTAAAGATCTTTGGGCAAAGTTAGAAAAGAAATGTATAGGTAGTGAAGAAATCAAGAAAAATAAAATAAAACTACTTAGGAAAGAGTTTGATATGTTTGGATGCTTAAAGAATGAATCAGTGTCAAAAATGATCGAGAGATTTGGGCACTTGAAGCTGGAATTAGTTAGACATGGAATTAAGTATTCTGATGATGAGCAAGTAGACAAGTTGTTCGATTCGTTGCCAGACGAGATGGAGTGGAGATATTATGCTCTCATGCTTAAGAACACTATTCCTTCTGAATTGTTGAAACCAGATTTGGTGATGGAGAGACTTGAGAGTCATGAGCTGGAGTTGAAGAAGACGTACAAAGTTAATCATTCATCCTACCAGCAGAATTTGGATTTGTATTATCCAAAAAGCATGATGCCGAAAGCTACTTCTCCAAAGACTGCATTTTCTGCTGAAAATGTGTATACAGCTGACAAAGAAAGTCAAAGTGGTCAAAGCAGTGGAAGTCATAGTGGTTATCACAGTGGATCTTCATCATCTGCAAGTCATTCTGATGCAAAGAATCGTTTTCAATGCAACATCGCGATAGATTTGAAAAATGCTCATAACTTTGATGAAGAATCGGCCAAGCAGCAGATGATTTTCCTAGCATCGATGTTAGAATCGTATGAAGGATTGGTAGCTGGGAAGATTGGCAATACAAATCTGACGAAAGAAGATTACGATCAGATTGATCCGGAGGAAATGGAACTGATCGATATTCGTTGGGCTATGGCAAGTGCTGTTCGTCATGCACAAAGATTCATGGAAATTACTGGCAGAAAAACAATTGGTGGTGCTTCTACTAAGCTGGGGTTCGATAAATCCAAAGTGACATGCTTCAAATGTAAGCAGAAGGGTCATTTCAAGAGAGAATGCCGAAATGCTTATGTTGATGAGTCGGAGAATCCTTTCAGAGATGATTACTACAAGAAGGCGATTTATCACCAGAATAAATCCGAGCCGCCTAGATTGAAGCAGGTTGAAGACAACAGAGAGAAATCTAGAGCTCTTGCAGTGATTTATGATGATGAAGGATATGATTGGAGTCAAGAGGTTCTACCAGAAGAAGATGCGGTTGGTTACGCATTCATGGCGAAAAATGAACCTATTCCATGGAAAGATGATAGAACTGAAGAGCAGAAGTATAGATACAGAAAGATGATTTCGAAAAACAAAATTACTAGACTTTCTAGTATCTATTTGGAAGCAAAAAGAGCCAAAAGATGGGATCCAGACAGAGAGTGTTATCTTGATGAGTATGGAAATATTGCAATCGATCATAAAACTCTTGATCTGGAACTCTTAATCAAGGAAATGAAAGAAAATGATGAGTATTGGCAACACAAATGGTGGGGAACTCCAACTTCGAAAATGATTGAAGAGGAGAAAGAAAGAAAGGAGAAAGAGGTGAAAGAAGAAAAAGAGATAGAAGGAAAAGAATCCAAGAAGATTGATACTGGAGTTATCGATACTACGCATGAGTTGACTGCAGAGAACCTGGGAAAAATGGCTGACAAAGTGCTAGCTGCCAAAGCACTTGAGGTAGACTCTAAATCCGTGTCTGAGTCAAAAAGCCAGGTCAGTTCAGATGTGTCAACAAATGCGTCAGGTAAAAAGATCGAAGGAAATGCTGATTGCAAAAATTGCAACAAAGAGTGCAAATTTTGTAATACTGTCACGTATCTCAACGGTGAGAAAATTAAAGATCTGACAGCAAAGGTCAGAAACGTTGAGAATCAGATTCTTGGTCGTGACAAAACAGTTAAAGCTTCAACTGAACGGATAAGAGAATTAACTGCTCAAATTGAAACTGATAAAATTGATCATGACAATATTAAACAAGAAAATGAAAAGTTGATTCTTGAAAACCGTCAGATTTCTGAAAAATTTGAAAAACTAAAAAGCACAATGAAAGATTGTGATGATCGAAATGGTAAAACTTTTAAAGAAAATGAACATTTAAAAGCAGTGCTTAGAGTTAAAGAAGAATCAATCAATAAACAACTGGATGAAATCGCTAAATTGAAACTTAAAGTTCAAGAGGCTGTAATCGAAAACGAGCGAATCCAGTTGAAGCTTAACAGTTACAGCTCCGCAAGCTTTGTTTTGCAACATATCATTCCCAAACCCATCGGGAAAGACAAAGCGGGAGAAGATGTGTATTCTGATGGAACTGGGGTGGGTTTTCATCAAGTACCACCACCTGTTCTTCATAATTACACTAAAAAACAGTCTGGGTTGGTTGATATTGAGGAAGAAAGTGAAGTTAAACTTCCAGAGAACATTGATGTCACGTTCACAACTTCCAATGAAGATAGTGTCCAAAATGATATTGTAAAAGGTGTTGTTGAAAATGTGTTAAAAATGGATAGTGACACTACTGAGGAAGATGGGTGTTTCTTGGACAAGTACATTCAGAAATCAAAATCCAAAAACAACTTAAGTGATGAATCGGGTCTTGTGATGTACAAGATAGCTGGATCTGATAAGTTGTATTCGGATTCTGAGTTTCCAATTGAGAATGTTAATGTGAAAAAGTTGACAAATGTTTTCAAATTGGTTGAAGTTGAGTTGTCAGAAGTGAACAGTTTGTGTCAAACAAAAAGGCAAATGAATTTTGAGAAAGATAAAGCTTATTACAAAAAGCCTGTTGTTCCACCACGTGTTTATAATAACAATCGAAACAATTGGTCGGGTGGTTATCGGGGTGGTAATAGTTATCAGAAAAAGAGTTTTCAAAATAAAAGGTTTGCTGAAAAGAAGGTGTTTGTGAACAGTTCAAGTTCACGTTCTGATGAGGAAAATGAATTTTTTTCAAAATCAAATAAAGAATTCTTTGAGAAAAGAGCTTCACATTATCAGTCTGAAGGCACAAGTCGAGTTGTTGATACTCGTACATGTTTCAGATGTAATCAAGTTGGTCACATTGCACGAAAGTGTACCAATGTGAACCCTAAGACTGAAAATGTGAAGATTCAAAAGGGTAAAGTTGATGTGAAGGGTAAAGCACAAATCATTGTTGAGAAAAAGAATGTGAAAAATGACAACATTAAATTGAAAAATGAACCTGTAAAGAAAGTGGTAACTAAAAATGACAAATTTTACAAGAGGGTTGCATTATCTCAACAAGTTTGGAAACCAAAAACTGAAATGAAAATTTCAACTTCTGAAGTGAAAAAGGCTGAAGAATCAATTTCGGTTGATTATGATGCAAATTTTCCACCTTTGAAGGCTGAAAATTTCAAAATTCAAATTGCTAGAGTCAAGGTTACACCTAAGGCTGATGAGGCCTGGGTGGACACCATGTTCGAATAAGCAGTTTGAATTGCCGGAGCTTCCTGGATCGCGAAGCATGAATCGGCATCTTTATTGAAATGTTTTAAAAATCAACTTGTGGTATGTGCAGGATCTTCCAAGAGCCATTTCAAGATGGATCATGGATAGTGGCGCATCTCGACATATGACAAGAAAAACTGCATTGCTATATGATGTGAAAAATATTAATGGTGGTTATGTGGGATTTGCTGGTCATGAAGGTGGTAGAATTGTTGGTGAAGGAACGTTATCCAATGGGATTGTAACGTTTGAGAGAGTTAACTACATCACTGAGCTGGAGAACAATCTGCTTAGTATCTCGCAGATTTGTGACAATCAGTATACTACTCACTTCACTGATAAAGAATGTTTGATTTTGAAACCTGGTTTTGTTATCCCTGAAGAATGGATTATCATGAGGGCACCTAGAGTGAATGATTTATATGTGTTAGATATGTCTATAGCAACTACAACTACTGGTCAAGCACATTGTTTTGTGTCTAGAGCAACTGAGAAAGAATCAAGATTGTGGCACCGAAAGATGGGGCATATTCACCTAAGGAAGATGAATCACTTGGTGCACAATGATTTGGTATTGGGTGTTAATATCAAAGGTTTTCATCTGGAAGGGGAGTGTATTAGCTGCATCAAAGGCAAGCAGAAGAAAAAGTCACACCCTACAAAGCAAGTCAATTCAGTTTCAAGACCGCTGGAAAGACTTCACATGGATTTGTTTGGTCCGGTGAATGTCAAAAGTATTACAGGAGATTACTATTGTTTGGTCGTTACTGATGATTATTCCAGATTTTCGTGGGTTTCTTTCTTGAAGACGAAAGATGAAACATTTGACAGTTTGATGGGTCTGTTCAGGAAGATTGAGAATTTGTACCAAAGGCGTATCAAGAGAATTCGAAGTGACAATGGTACTGAATTCAAGAACAGTAAGATGGAAGAATTTTGTGATGAAAGAGGTATTTTGCATGAGTTTAGTGCTCCGTACACTCCGCAGCAGAATGGAGTCGCAGAACGCAAAAACCGGACACTAATTGAG
This sequence comes from Helianthus tuberosus, assembly GCA_030545235.1. NCBI lineage: Eukaryota > Viridiplantae > Streptophyta > Magnoliopsida > Asterales > Asteraceae > Helianthus > Helianthus tuberosus. Next base: position 124,237,083 of record CM060351.1, on the reverse strand, counting down.
ACGGCTAGAACTATGCTCGCAGATTCAAAGTTACCGATAAATTTTTGGGCCGAAGCTGTTTCTGCCGCATGTTATACGCTCAACAGGGTTCATACTGTCAAGAAGTTCAACAAAACATGCTTTGAGCTAATCAATAACCGCAAACCGAATTTGAAGTATCTAGAACCGTTCGGGTCACCTTGTACGGTTATAGAGCCTCATGGAAAGTTTGGTCCGAAGAGCATTGAGGGAATATTTGTTGGTTATTCAAATCCATTGCGACGTGTCTTCGTTCCAAGTGAGAAGCGGATTATTGAAGCTGCAAATGTTGAATGTCAAGGTTATACTATGCCGCCGCAGAATCCTGGTGATTCATGGCGTTATCATTATGACAAACTTTGGGATTCGTTTGACATGAGAGAAGAATCAGAGGATGATGAAGATTTCTTTGATGAGTTGGATATTTTGCGTGAATATGAGTCGCAGTTAAGGTTCCCAGCTGAGTATTCTAGGAGACCACGGGAAACTTCAAATGACAATGAAGCAGGTCCAAGTAATGCTGGTGAACATGATGATGTCCAACAGAATGAAGTTGCTCAAGATAATCAGTCGGTTCAGAATGATAATCTAGAAGCTGAAAACATGCCAGTATTTGATCATGGTGATTCAGATTCAAATTCTGAGGGGGAGCAAATTCAGATTTCAAGTCAAACAAACCAAGTTGGTGAACAAGATGCAGAGCAGAATGTTACTAATCTGGAGGGAAATGTAGATGTTCCAAGCGAAGTGATGCCGCGAACTTTTTCATATCATCCAGAGGAGTTGATTATAGGAGAATTGCAGAAAGGCGTTCGCACTCGAAATCAGATTGATAAAGGGTTTACATGTTTTTATACAAAAGTTGCTCCTTTGCAAACTGAATTCTCATTGAGTTGTTTTATCTCGCAGGTTGAGCCAAGAACTTACAAACAGGCGCTTACTGAAGACTCTTGGGTCAATGCAATGCAGGAGGAACTTAGTCAATTTGAGAAATTGGGAGTGTGGAAGTTAGTTGATTTGCCGGATGGTCAGAGAAAGATTAACACCAAGTGGGTGTTTAAGTGTAAGAGGGACGATAGAGGAGTTGTCGTAAGGAACAAAGCTCGACTCGTTGTTCAGGGATTTAGTCAACAGGAGGGAATTGATTTTACCGAAGTCTATGCTCCTGTAGCACGACTAGAGGCGATCAGAATTTTCCTAGCATTTGCGTCTTGGAAGAACTTCAAAGTTTATCAGTTAGATGTTAAATCGGCGTTTCTTTACGGGAAGGTTAAAGAGGAGGTTTATGTTGGTCAGCCACCGGGCTTTACCGATCCAATCCACAAAAACAAGGTCTACTTATTGGACAAAGCGCTGTATGGTTTACACCAGGCCCCGCGAGCTTGGTACGAGACTTTGTCTCAACACCTACTAGCCAACAAGTTCATTCGTGGAAAAGTGGATGCCACTCTCTTCACTAAAGAAGTCGATGGTCATCTTCTGATAGTTCAGATTTATGTGGACGATATTATCTTTGGGTCGACGAATGAAAATCTATGCAAAGATTTTGAATCAGTGATGAAGCAAAAGTTCGAAATGTCATCAATTGGGGAGATGAAATTCTTTCTGGGGTTACAAGTTGAACAACTTCCTGAGGGAATTTTCATTCATCAGTCAAAGTACGTTCATGATATTCTAGAGGAATTTGGGATGTCAGGTTCTACTCCAGCTGCTACCCCACTTGCAACAAATCATGGGATTCACCCAGATCTCACCGGAGACAGGGCTGATGAAACGTTTTACCGATCCATGATAGGTTCTTTGATGTACCTAACTGCTTCACGTCCTGATATCATGTACCCAACGTGCCTCGCAGCAAGATTTCAGTCTAACCCGAGAGCATCGCATATGATCATTGTGAAAAGGATATTGCGCTACCTGAAAGGAACTCCTTCATTGGGGTTGTGGTATCCTAGGAAAGGCGACTTTACGCTCGAAGGGTATTCCGATTCGGATTTCGGATGCTGCAAAGTTAATTCAAAATCAACAACTGCAGGATGCCAGTTCTTTGGTCTTAGATTGGTTACCTGGCAGTGTAAGAAACAAACGTCTGTGGCGTTATCTACATGTGAAGCGGAGTATGTTTCTGCTAGCAGTTGCTGCTCTCAGATCTTGTGGATACAGCAACAGATGCGCGACTACGGTTTGCAGTTTCTTAACACACCTCTTTTTGTTGATAATGAGGCCGCTATAAATATAAAAAAAAATCCAGTACATCACGCTAAAACTAAACACATAGAAATTCGTCATCACTTTATTCGTGATTGCTTTGAGAAAAAGTTGATACGAATTGAGAAAATCCACACAGACGAACAGAAAGCTGATTTACATACCAAAGCTTTTGATAAAAATCGGTTTAAATATTTGTTAACACTGAATGGTATGAAGCTTCTGTCGGTGTCGGATGGCATAATTGGCGTTGATGAGAGTACTGTTGCGGATAAAGACGAGAAACAATCTGCAATGGTTTGTCGAATTTTTACTTGTTTTGGTATTTAGGGGGAGTATAGATGTTGTACATAGTTTATTTTTTAGAAAATACAAAAACAGTAAAAAATGCAAAAATACAAAAACATGATAAAATCTGAAAAAGAGCTTGTGTATATAGGGAAAATGATAGTACATCAGCTAGACGATTACAGTATGCTAAAGATTTGTAAAGTTTAAAAGAGTTAAACAATCTTACTGATGATGTGTCGATAGGTTTTCGCACATTTAGTAAATTTATTCGGGATATAAACCTAATTTCAAACTTGTGAATTCGTGGGGAACACTACTTGGATATATAGGTAACCCCTGAAATCTCGTTTGAAAGGTCTCGTAATCTGATATACTAGGTCTTTATACTCAATGATGTCTGGGGTATTATTCCGGGACTTCTGTTGAACGGTAGTTCTGACCTAGTCCTTGGCTAATACTTGCTGCAATGCTTGAAACACAGCATTAAACCCTCAGCATGCTGAAACAATAAAATTGATAAATGCTGCTGTTGTAAGCAAAAAGATCCTCTAAAGGGGACACACCGATAAGTCGAAGCTGATATCTCTCTGCGTATACGGAAGTATCGATCTGAGATCCCTCGGCCCTCGCATACCTAATTTATATACAGATATCATTGTAGTATTCTCTCCTGTAAGACTGATTATTGGGATTCTGGATACGGGAGTATATTCAAGAGGTGGGACACATGAATGATCTAAGTTCTTAATTCATCTAAATGGTATCCTGAGTAAATTGAAATTTGTGTGAGAATTTAAGATGGATCAGTATATCGACAATCGAGGTGAATTGTTTAAATCTGAATATGTAATGTAGCTTAACGGTACTTGTGATTTGTCTGAAAAGCTGATATGATTCCCTAACACGCTCGCCAAAAATATGTTTGTAAATAGGTTACTTTGTTTACTTTCTGCAATTTAAGTTTTCTGTATTTCATTTCTTAGTTTAGAACACTTTGATAAAATCAAAAAGATTTTATTTCTGCTTTATTTTCCGACAAACCAAAGTGGAGAGTTGATTGTTGGATTCTCAGATGTTTGAAGCAGATGCAGGAGATTCTGAACTGAAGAATGAGGAGAGCTTACTTTGAAGAAGTTTGAATTGTTTGAAATGATAAAAACAATTTCATTAACTTGATACTTGTTATTTTTAGAAAATATTTGAAATTGTTGTTTTAAAATCAGTATTGTTTTGTCAAATGATCAACCAAGGTCATTAATTTGAACTTGGTAGATTAATCAAGTGATCAGGGTCATTAACTTGAACCTGAATACTTGAGTGGATTTCTAAAGCTGATTAAGTTTGTGATTTAATGTTTGAAAGATAGAATTGTAATGTTTATTGGTTGAGTAACAGATTTGGACTTCATTATTCCCAATGGAAGCAAATTGTCAAAGCTTGAACCAGATATCTCAGATTCTAGCATATCGAGAGGGGGAGTCTGTGAAAGGGGGAGTCTGGATCAATAGTATATGGGAATGTGAAGATAGAGTGCTTATGATGAAAAGACAGAGTTAGAGAAAAGACTAAGACTGAAGACTCAGGATCTGAAGACTACGTCAACATCCAAGGGGGAGTCTGTTGATGCACAAGAATGTCTGTTGACTGCATCTTCATTAAGTCTTATATCAAGAAAGTCAAGATTGGAACTTAAAAGTCAAATTAGGGTTTAGTGTTGATTTAGGAAGTGAAATATGAGGGTTCCGTTTGAAACTGACGTTTGTTTTAAAGGGTTCCGTTTGAAACAGGAGGGTTCCGTTTGAACCAGGTCGTTTGAGTTGGTCGTTTGAGATAGGGTTCCGTTTGAACTGTCGTTTGAACCATGTTATGTTAAAGTTCAAACGGAAGGGTCTAGGTCTATAAATAGGTGTGTATTATTCATATTTCAAACGGAACAGTAGGGGGTCATTGCGTGAATCACGAAGTGCTGCCGGATTTGTATCAGAAAACGTTGTACAAGCACGAATATTAATCAGAAAAGAAAGATTAAAGGATACAAGTTGTTTTGGACATTGTTTACTTTGATTCCGCCTTAGTAATCGATGTTGAACTACCTTAACTGACTTTCAGGGTCACGTACACGATCCAACATGATCTGCCATTCTTTGTTGGTCAGCTTATTGATGACAAGGAAAAGATGAGTCAGATGGTGAAAAATTATGCTCTTAAGGCAAGGAGGGATGTGTTTATTCTAAAAAATGAATTGTTAAGGTATAGGGTAGTATGTTTTGGAAGCAATCCACCACTACTTGGTCCTGTAAAAAAAAGGGAGAAGTGGGGCAAAATAGTAAATGCACCAAAGTAGGGCACCTTAAAAGGCATACCAAGCCCACCTGTCCTTGGGCAGTTCACATCTCAAGGAACACATACAAGGATAAGTGGTGTGTGAAGACCATTCACAATCAACACAATTGTTTGACAACAAGGACCGTTTCTTTGTACACAATGAGTTCGATTGCCAAAGAGATCTAACCGATGATTGAAAGCAATCCAGACATGCCAATTCAAGCAATCCAAAGTCAACTGCTTCGGAAGCATCAACTTGAAGTATCACTACATAAGGTCTTCAGAGCCAAGAGGATAGCAACTACGAAGATATATGGTGATTACCAAGAACAGTATGGTCTGCTAAGGTCATACTGTGATGAACTTCTAAAAGCCAATCCAGGTAGTACAATTAAAATTGACGTGGAGCCATGTGGGAACTCAGCTAGTCCTACAAGGCAGTTTCGTAGGGTTTATTTTTGTTTTGCCTCTATGATGAGAGGATTTAAGATGATTGGAAGACCATTGCTGGGTGTGGATGGTTGTTTCATGAAAGGTCCATTTCCTGGACAGATCTTGAGTGCTGTTGGTATTGATGGGAACAATAGCATATATCCAGTTTGTTATGCCCTTGTTGAGGCAGAAACAACACAAACTTGGAAATGGTTTTTGCAATTGTTGAGAGATGACCTAGGGTGTACGGCTGACTCTTGTTTCACCTTCATCAGTGACAGACAAAAGGTAATAAGTTCTTAAGTGTTAATTAATACGTTGGAAAAAAAATTGGTTGCAAATTATTGTCATTAATTGCATTTTGTATCACAGGGTCTGATTCCGGCTATGCTAGCTGTTTTTCCTAATAGTGAGCACAGATTTTGTTTGAGGCACATCCATGAGAACATGAAATCCAAGTGGCGTGGAGATCTTTACAAGAATTTGCTTTGGTCGGCCAGAAGAAAGACATCTATTCCATACTTTAACAAAGCTATGGAAGAAATTAAGACAACAGAACGAGCTATGTATGACTGGCTGAATGAGATCCCATACACCGCTTGGTCAAGAGCATATTTTTCTGGAAGAGCTAAATGTGATATGTTGCTGAACAACATATGTGAGGTTTTTAACAGACAAATCGTAGGAGCAAGGGACAAGCCGATTATCACATGCCTAGAATTCATTCGGGAGTACATGACCAAGAGGATAGTGAATGTCAAGAAATTGCAAGCAAAGTGTATGGGCCCACTGACACCTCATGCCACTGAGGTCTTCGATGAGATCAAGAAACAGGCTGCTGAAATGTCTGTTTTAATGGTTGATTTAGACAAGTATCAAGTAACAGGTCCGAGATCACAGTGTGTTGTGAATGTTAAATATAAAACTTGTGCATGCAGGAAGTGGCATTTGACAGGGATGCCTTGCAAACATGCAGTTGCGGCCATATGGGATATGGCAAGGAATAACATTGATGCTGGCATACCAGAAGAGTGGGTGGATGAAGTGTATTGGCTGTCAACATGGAAGAAAGTATATGGCAATGTCATAGAGCCAATCAACGGGCCGGAGATGTGGACTCCTTCAGAGTGTCCAACAACACTCATCCCACCAAAGCATCATACACAAGTTGGAAGGCCAAAGAAGAAAAGAAAGAAGGCATATGGTGAAAAAGAGATTGAGAAGGAGTTCGACAAAGGAGGTAAAATGACCAGAAAGGGAACCAGCATCAAGTGTGGTAAATGTGGGAACATGGGTCACAATGTCAGGAGCTGCAAAGGACAAGGGGGTGAACAATCCACTGCTTCACAGGAATCACACACTGCCACTCAAGGTGCACCAGTTTACAATCTTGATGACTGATGGATGGTTTGTTAGTTTAGACTATGTTTGTTTGTTTGTCAACTTCGTTCAAGACAATGTTTGGTTTTTAACTTTGTACTATGTTTATTTGTTTGTTTGTTCAAGACAATGTTAGGTTTGTCAACTTTGTTCAAGACATATGTTTGGTTTGTACCTTTATGTTTGGTTTGTAGTCATGGCTGCTTTATGTTTGTTCAAGACATTGTTTGGTTTGGTTTGTAGTCATGGCTGCTTTATGCTAAGGTAATGTGTTCAAACAGAATTTTGGCGGAAAGTGATTCGATTACATTGTAACATTTAGTACAAATAAGAGGTCCAAAATACAAACTTTCAACCAAACAAATCTACCCTATTTCAACCAAACAAATCTACCCTATTTCCAGTGACAATCATCCAAACAGGACCAATCTGAATAAGAACCATGCTCCCCCTCATATGGGTCAAAGTACCAATCATCCTCTTCATCCCAATATGTGTAATCCCATGCATGTTCCAGCACTTCAGGGTCATAATCCTTCGTCGGATCTCCGAATATCTTTTCATAATCACTTTCTTGCTCCATGTAAGGTCTGAGTATCTCAGACTCTTGATCCTCAAAGTAGACATAAGTGTCTAGTTCTTCGGCTGCAACGACGTCTTCATCCTTACCAACATCTTTATCATTCTCAACTTTAACATTCGCCATACCTACAGAATTACAACCAGGCTACAAAAACATACATATAAGAACTTGAACAAGGACCATTGCATAAACAAAGTATAATTACAAGCAGTCAAAATACACAACCAAATCTAATTTCTCCACATTAAACTACTTAACCAAAAAAACAAGAACAATCAAGACCCAAGTAATCACAAAGTACATCTTCAGTTTGAACACATCTCCATTCTTGTACCGAGCCAACTGTTCTTTGCACTTAGCCAACTCATCCTTATCTTTAATGCTTTGAATTAAACCAGGCATTACCTCTCGACAAAACGGGCATCCCTGTTCTTCACCTTTGTCAGCCCATTTGAGGAATCCACATCCTCCAACCTATTATCGGACATCAAAAGCAAGAGTTTCAAATACAGTTCATTTTCAAAAAGCATAAAACATAACAAACTTACACATCGAAGATACCATCGACCAGGATTAGCTGTCAATTCTGATTGTTTCACCACTGTTTTCGCACCACAAGGACATATGATGTCTGAATCTTTAGTTTTGCCCTTGAATCGAAGCACAGACGACGAAGATGAAGACATGTTTAGGGCAGTGAATTGAGGGATGGGGAAGCTTGAATTGGGGGGTCGATTGAAGATGAATTGCGATTAGGGCAGGGTTCAACCTTTTATTGGAGAAGAAGAAGTGCAATTTCGACATTTCCATACAAACTAACGGGTCACTCTAACGTTGAAATGGTCAGGGGGTAAGGTTGCAACATAACAGTGAACAGTGGGGGGTAAAAATGCAATTATTTCCTTAGGGGGGGGGGGGGGGGTAGACATGCCAATGACCCCTAACATCAGGGGGTAAAATTGCAGTTTACTCTAAAATAAAACTACCCATGAAGTAGTCCCGGGTTATAAGTTAATGTGTATATAAACCATGATAACGTAAAAATTATTATTACTTTTAAAACAAAATAATCTATATAATATGGTTTTTACTTATAGCCTAAAGAATTAGTGGGGCCCAGTGTGGACGACTCCACCAAAACAACATACACGCGCATGTACCTAATCTTTCCAACCTTTAACCCAACACAAAACACCAATTGTCGGACCTTCTTCCTCCGATCCGATCACCCCCGAGTCCGCACCGATCCAACTCAGTTTCCAACACATGGAGGGAGTCGGTAGTCGACTCGGCCGATCCTCAACTCGGTACGGACCCGCCACCGTGTTCACAGGCCCAGTAAGAAAATGGAAGAAGAAGTGGGTCCACCGTCCACGTAACCTCCCCAAACACCGCCCCCACACCCAATAATAACCATCATAATCAAGTTAGTATTAATAGTAACGCTAGTTGTAGCAGTGATAACGGCTCTCATGTTATGCTATATAAGGGCATGTTTGGCTTAGCTTATTTTCAACTTTTGAAAAGTCTTTTGGCCAAAATAAGTCAGGACTTTTGACAAATCCCTCTCACATAAGAAGAAAAGCCAAACGCTTTCAAAAGGACTTTTGCCCTTCAAAAGTCCTTTTACCCTCAAAATAAGGAACCCCAAACACCCTCTAAGTGGACTCCGATCAGTCAAACTCAAAGTCAAAGCGCCGGAGATAACAGTAGCAATGGTGACGACAAGGATGACAGTGAAGATGATGAGCCGCCTCGCCGTAAGATTAAGTATATTCCGGTACTAATTCTATCATTCTTTCCATGCGAGGCACAATTTTCAATTTGTAAATAATTTTTTTTTATGTATAATTCATAGGTTTCCAGCATTATTTACCCAGCTTTATATATGTTTTAATTTATACAGAGAAAACCCACTTGAGTTTTGGTTAAAAAAAAAACTCAAGAAAACCATATGTAACAATTTAAAAAAAAAATCAGGGAACGTAAGTTACATGTTATGGAACGTTCTGAGCAAAACAAAAAAAACAAAAAGCGCCAAATGGTTTTTTTATAATTTTTTTTTTGAAAATTCAGTGTTTTTATATATATGTGCTAAAAAACTGAATTTTCAAGTTTTTTTATATAAAAAAAACTCACTTGGCGCTTTTTGGTTTTTTTTTGGGGCTTAAAACGTTCAATAACATGTAACTTAAATTCCCTATTTTTTTTAGAAAAAAAAGTTTGTTACATAAGGTTTTCTTTAACTCAAGTGGGTTTTATTTCTACATGTACAACCTAAAAAACCTATTGTGCTAGAAAAATGTGTCATGTACATGAGGCGCGCTCCTCAAGGTTGTTTTATGCCAAAAAAAAGGGCGCCTCACCTGCATTTTATATAGGCTGAAGCGATTATTCTTGCGCCTAGGTGTGCTTTTTTTAAACCAAGGGTGGAATGTTAATTGATGGAATTTAACATGACAATGTTTGTGTGGTTTGAAAATTTGAATGAGATATTGGGGCATTTGATATGAGAAGAGACTGTTAGTAGATTTAAGTTTCAGGGGATTATGTTGTTTTTGACCCAATGTGAATGTTTATTGTATGAGAAGGTAGAATATTACCTAGATAGAATTGAGGTTGAAAACATTGATCCTGGGCAAACAACATTAAAAACCTAGAAAAGAACGCAAATTGTATAGGAGGAAAGTAAGGCTTCTGCGCGCCATTTTGTATCATTCTAAGGCATTGGCTAAATGTATCCCATATATACTTGTCATACCCTACCTATACGGACGGGCGTGTAGAGAGAGGGGTACATTCAGTAAAAAATAGATGAGGTGGGGTATGTTTAGCACAACCGTGTTATTATAGCAACATGCCTAACCGACTAAAGTGGGTTCGGAATGGTGATCAACTATGTTCATTGTTGGCCTTCTGATTTAGTGAGATCTTGGGCATGATTTCCATCTAGGCAATGTTGACTTTATGAAGTAAAAGTTGCCTTCTGAAACTTGGAAAACATTTTTTTGGTAGAAAAAATATGCATAGCTGCCTGATTTAGATTCGAATATACATACTTTGCAAGGAGGCGGCATAAACAGTGGCGAAGCTTGAGATTTCCGACCGGGGGGTCGAAAACGTATGTACCAAAAATTTCTATAAAACCAGGGGTCAAAACGTATATACCCAAATTTTTTTTTTTTACAAAAACTACATACTCTCCACTAACGAGCGAAAAGATCGGGGGGTCAGCCGCCCCCTCCCGCCCCTACAAAACTATGCCATTGGGCATAAAGACATTTGTCGATATTTAATTATCATGATTTGCATGTGTATTTTCTTCATATGTGCATATTTTTTAGCCTGCATTTAGCTTCTTTGGTACATTTTAGTTTGCCTTAGCTTTGCTTTAGATCTGGCTAGGCGTAGAGATCTTCTAGGGGTGCCTATAGATACTTTCAGTGTTACTTTATTTGTTACTGCTATAGTTTAGTGACAAGTGACAAATGTATGTTATTGGTAGCTACTACTATTACTATTACTATTACTATTAGTACTCTATGTTGTTGTTGGCTTTGATTTCCTTAGCCACGCTTCGTGTTACGTGGTTGCTACTCTCTACATGTCAAAAAGGGTTTTTTTAGAGCCGAGGGTCTCAGTGGGAGTATCCTCTCTATCCCTCCCAGACCATGTGCTTAGCTTTTGCTATGAGTGGGATTCTATTTAGTACGTTTGTTTGTTTGAGCCTTTTAGGGGTGTATGCATTTGAAGAGTTACATTGTACTAACATGTCTAATCGAAATTTATTTCATTGCCCATTGAATTGGTCACCTATTATTCATATGGTCAAATGGTATTATAGATGTTAAAGTATTTGACTAACAATCAAACACTTTCATTGAAACTGGCTCCTTTATTGTGAATGGATTACATCAGATAGCCTTACTCGAAGAACAAAAGAAAGAATCCCCACCAGACATTAATGATGTTCCCATGGAAGAGAATGAGGTAACTTGGTTCACATGGTTTCTTCTTTTTTTTGTTTGTAAAAGAGCCGTCAGCCAAGAAAGCGCTGCATTGACTCGCACACGGGTGCCAAAACCATTGATTTTTTATACGGGTCAACTTGATTAAACTTTCTGTGTTCAGATTTCTTTTTTTTGTTTGTAAAAGAGCCGTCAGCCAAGAAAGCGCTGCATTGACTCGCACACGGGTGCCAAAATCATTGATTTTTTTATACGAGTCAACTTGATTAAACTTTCTGTGTTCAGATTTCTGAAGACGCTAACGCTGGAAGACAAGATCTCAATGAAAGCAAATTGGATCTGAATGCTCGTGACGGAGATGAAGATGGAGAAGAAACGGGAGATCAAGAACGATAAATGCTCTTTTTTTTTTAATTAAATTTTTCAATTTTAGATGGGAAAGAAAGTGAGAAACGCAGCTAATTGAATTGTTTCTGGTACCAAATGAAAGATTGGGAAATATTGTTTCATTTTGTCTATACTTTTGACTTTGAGGTCAAACAAGTATTGAGATTTTCATTTGTGAATCATGTCATTTATTCTTTTATATATTTTTTTAATTTCTTTTTGAGTTTATCAAAATAGAAGCTCATGAAATGAAAACAGTAAATGCATAAGAATAAAACAACATATGACATTATTTTCAAACAAGCATCAAGTTCCAACATTCTTCAGAAAACAAACTTAAAATGACCAATATAAAAAGTTCATAAAACCAAATTGTTTTTATTGTCATTCCTTTAGAGCAGCGGTTTCCTCTTCGTTAAAATAGTCGTGCCTGCCATTCAATGCAAACACGATCATTATCCATAGTAACTATCAACTTACATTTGTCACATGTTCCATGTCAATTTTGAACTTGACCACAAAAGTCAAAAACATGTCTCTTATTAGTACAAAGTCAACTTTGAACTGCAACAAATTTGATCTTAGGATTTCGCAAGAAACTAATATTAGGATATTTTATCGAAACCGTTAATTTTGGTCCATAAGATTCCCATAAACTGTATCAAAGTAGAAATTCAACGAAAAGTCAACATTTTCCTTGCTTGCTGGGTCAAACCTTATGAAGATTCTTAAACATGTTCATTAATCTATAATCTTTTTCTTCTTTTCTCACAAAAGTCAATGGTAATCCCATACTTCTTTTCTTCTTTTCTCAAACCAAATAAAGTCAACAGCAATCCCATAGTTTTTACTTACCGGATTTTGCGAGAGAGTTGATACAATCCTGTTCCAGCCATCGCGAGATTTACACTTAAAAGGTTCCAATTTTTCTGTAATAAAAAGTATCAAAGATGACCAACAAGTCAAAATCAAGAAAAAAACACTCAAGTCTTGCAAGACAGTGAAACACTTACCAAGTTTAACAATTAAATTGTCAAGACAATTTGTACAATGACCAATGTGAAGCATTTCATAAATCAAAAGAAATGCCATGTCAGCATAAATACCAATTAAACGGTTATCATGTGATCGAATGACGGATATGGCACAATTTATAAACTTGAATGATGAAACAGGCACAACAATTTGTAAACGCACTAACATGAAACTTCGGAAAATAAAGATCTTATCATCATCATCATCAAATTGTTTTGTAACAACACAAGATCTTGTCACCAAACACTTTTGACTACAGCTATAACAACCCATCAGTAGTAAGTTGTTCTTCATCAGTAGGAAACACTTAGTTTTGTATTATCATCTTAAGGATCATAATCCAACAAGTACCCTTCAAAGATATCTAAATGTTCAATGTAATTATTACAACTAAGTCGGTGGCGGTCTAGAAGTTCATATGTTTGTCATTATTGATGGGTGTTTTGCACGTATGATAAACGTCATACAATTTATGTAACTTGTGTGCCAAATCAAAAACTTGAAATTGTTGGTAGAGGTAGACCGATAGAGTACACGAATTTGACTTACCGGGGTAATTACCATGCTGTAACGAGACCAGATTATTCCGGTGGCTGTGACAGCTGGAAAGAAATGATAAAGAGGTAAACATCAACTGTGTGATTAATGACTTTTTTTCTAAAATTTAAATATATTTCTCTCCAAATCCCAAAATTCACATAGATCTTGATTTTTATTATGTTCAATATGTTAATGTCCTGATAATTTAAAATAACCAAATTCAAAAAGTTCTAGTAAAAAATGAGATTAAAAAGTGATCGGCTTTACATTTGAAAGTCAAATATGAAATTTTACTTTAAAAACAATGTCAAGAAGTAAAAAAAAATACCAAATTGTTGAGGGTATGAAAGTTTCTCAGGTGGCTTGGCAAAATCTGCAATGTTAGCTATGCTGATTCCCCACTTAAAAGTTGGAGCCCAGAAATGAACTACAAGAACACATTAGTCAATTGATATAGAATGATCAGAGAAACAAAGACATATAAGATAAGAGATTTTCAAAGATGTGAAAGTTTAAGAAAAAAAATTTCAAGCGTCGGTAGATCAAAATAATTCCTGGAATATAATGTTCAATAATATCATAGCAACACCATGGGCGTACGCATAAGTTGAGCCACACAAATACAATTTCATTTTTCTCCATTCCGGCAACTACTTTTTTTTCAGTTAAAAAAAAAAAAAACCCTTTGAGAACCCATCAGTAGAATACCCACGACCCCACCCATACCCTGCTAACCAACAAGACCAAGGAAACACACATATCTTGCGCTAGGCAGGTAACCTTCAAGGGGATAAAGGCAGTAACTAGCGGAAGCTGGATTCATTGGCATCTATTGTTGTGGTGGCCAGTGGGGATAATTATCTATCCTAACAGCATCACTCACATAAGTATTGCACCTTTGTAAACAACTACAACATCCAAACAATATCTTCACGAAACCGACCGCTTGCAAAAACCTAAACTTGAGTTCTCTAGCCGTAAAACCAACCTTTAAGAATGTTATTTTGGTAGAAAAAGTAAATACATATCAGCAATGTCATTTCCTTCTCTAAGAATACATACCATCAAACTTCAATATCTTTTAATAAAATTTTAGCATAACTAATTCTAGTCCTCACCTGCATACACAAAAGTTATATCCTCAAAGATCCCCATGGCTTTATGCACTGATCAATCATCAATATAAACCTTATTCTGAACAAACTCTCATGGTTCTCTCACAGTTATTATCCCTTGACTTTGACAATCAAAAATGGTACCAGTCAACTCTAAAAAAATTCTTTGTTGGCTCTGAATATTTCCACAAAAGGATTAATACCCAGAACAAAATTATCAAAATACAAATCGGGTTTAACTAATTGGGGGAAAATGGTAGCAAAATCCCTATCTATTTCGCAATTGACAAGTATTACCTTTGACTTTAGAAGTCAAACTGTGGCACATCTATTACACTCCATATCATATTCTCAATAACAAAATCAATAGACGCTTTGTTCAATCGATGGATATATAAATCAGATAATCAATCCAGAATAAAATGTCTAAAAAATTATCTACGAATAAAAGCTAAAGAAGCTAATTTCATGTAATTATCATGATTAAAATCGAAATAAAAAGTTTTAAAAGAAAAGACTCACTGGTTTTGGGGCCAGCAGGGTGATTCCAGAGAGCCTGTAGCTTCGACGTCGCCATTGAAAACTTTAATTTCTCTCTATAGAATCTTTATTTAAAAGAGTTTGATTAACACTAATGGTAGGTGAGCCTTTTTTTTCTTTATAAATTGGTAGATGTTCTAAAAAGCAATTATCTATATATTAAAATCCAAACGAAATGAATACTAACTTTTATATATTATATTGTAATAAAATATTATAATAATTGTTATTCTGTTTACTTTTTAAGTTTGGTGTCAACCGGTACTTGTATTGAAAATATCGGTTCAACGCTAAAAGTTGGTACCGGATTAAGTTTGATAGCCTTTTAGTTCGAGAAATTTGGTACTGCTACCCAGTACAATTTGCTCAGCCCTGATCACGGGTACCGTACGAACAACAACGGTATCGTACACCTTTTTTTGTTTCAGGGATAGGGATGAACTTGGTGCCAACTGATACCCCGGTTACGGTATCGGTATATGAATTAAAAACCGGTAGCAAACCGGTACCAGGAACGCCAGACGTCAGTACCGAACTGGTACTTAGGATCTTTCGGTTTAGGAAATTCAGTACCGGTACCCATCACTATTTGCTCATCTCTGACTACGAGTTTCTACCGAACAACATCATTACCATACAACTTTTTAGTTGATTTTCTTTCGTTTATTTTTTGTATTTTTTTCTACATTTTCTTTTTATTCTTGTCAGCGGTTCCGTGTGCAACGCTTGTATTGATTTCAAACACATATAAACACAGACTATATAACAAAATAAGTTCGCCGCAACGCGGCGACAGTTTTTATAACTAGTACTAATAATAACTAAGTAATGATAAAAGAATATAAAAGTTTAGTTATCTATAGCAAAGATGATCACTATGACACCTATGTTTTATTATAATAATAACCAGTGGAGTTTTCCCGCGATGAGAATTCGATTGTTATTGATTCAATTCGTTACGTTACCAACACTTCTTATAGCGATCGAAAAAGAAAACAAAAAATAAAGTCTTTATATACCCACAAAGATATCGACACATTTTTACATCGATAAAAAATCATAAAAACAAATACCGATACCAGCTCCGATAATTTCGACGCCGATACCGAAGTTGTTCGTTTGGAATCCTTTAATTTTAATGCATACTGTACAATTCAAACATGCGTTGTATCATCAGCTAAGCCCCAAAAAGTAAAGACTTATACAATACAAATATAAAGTGTTTTGACAACGTCCAATCGTTTTGAGTTTTTGTGTCGGTTGGGTTCGTTTTATTTTTCTACGCAAAAACGCCTATAAAAACGTTCTGTATCATGAATTTTTACCGCACCCGAGGGTCACTTAAGACCCGATAATGAACCCGTGCCTAATATCTAACTAACTTATATAATATGTTGAATTATAAGCCTTTGACTAGTCAAAGGAGGACAAAAAGTCCTCCTTGGGTGTCGACTGAATCCACAAACTCAAACCAAGCACCCACACACCTTCATCATCATACTTATAACCACATATCTCAATAACCCACCATTATAAAACACTCCTAAGCTCATTTAGGGAAGATTTTTGGACCAACAAGCTCAAGAACATCAAGTTTCGTAAGTTTTTTTTTTCTTTCTTTTCTTTTATAATTTAATATATCATAACTATTTCCATTTTGATTCACACAAGGCCAATCTCATGACCATCTAATCACTTTTAAGTAGTGTTTATGTATAAAAAAAAGTTTTGCGAGTGGTTTGTTTGAAAAAGATGGAGTTTTGGATAAAAACGGGAATTATACGACACAGAAATCGCCTAACGAAAAGTAATAGAAAAAGCATACTAAACGGGCTTAATTGATGATTCCAATTGGATGGTTGTGTTGTACATGTTGTGTAGGTTCTATACCCAGAAATTTGTCGCAAACGAATCTCGAAATCTAGGCCTAACGAGCGATAGGCGGAAAGGTATATTATTTAGGCGAAAAACTAGAAATATATAAATTGTTTTAGCTACAGATTTTTACGTGATTATTATTTGGTCACAAAATATTAGAACATGGTTTAGGACAGTAGAAAGATTATCTCAGAAAAATTTGAGATTTTCGGACAAACTAGGAATATTTGGCATATTTATTACTTTAAAATACAATTAAATCAGGAAAAATAGTTAACCATTTCAATAAATCCTAAATTTTTGCAAAAAAATCATATATATCATTGGCGTGTCTCACACCAAAACTTGGGCTCAACGGATAACCCGAGCTACAATTTTAAAATCGCACGTTTTACGAGGTTTTCAGTATTTTAAAACCGGGTTTAGAAAATTCGGATGAACTTCAATTTTTTACCGGGAGTTTATGTACATATTAAGAGTGTTCAGTAAAATGTTTGGAATTTTTAGAGTTCGGATGGTCGGTTCGCCAATTAAACGGTTTATATACGTTATAAAATATATTTATTAAAATTAATAAATAATGTTTAAAAATTATAAAAATAATTTTTCTAGAAAATTTACATCAGAAATAATTTCTACAAAAATTATTGGATTTTATAAATTTCGGGTTTATTTTTATAAATTTCGTGTTTTAATTATTATTTCTAAATAATAATCGACAATTTTAAACGCGTAACGAACCCGCCAAAGTTTTTATACCACTCAGGTATTATTTGGCAATAATTGAAAGGTCAGGAATAAATTCTGACCCTTCTAGACTGAATTGGGTTAAAACATGTATATTAGACGCATATCTGGTAATTACCCGACTGTAAATACCAAAACGGTTATCTGGGCGACCTAGACCTTCCAAACACCTGAACTCCCTTAATATAAAACTAATCATTTTTTCATATACTTTAAAATGGTACACTTTATATAAACATATAATTTCCCGAATATCTCGAACAATGAATTTTGTCCGGCAAGGTAAACGGTGTCCGAGGTCCAAACCTAATTTCAAAACGCCGACCATGTCCAACTCCATCTTCTAATGACCCTAGTCTGTTCTTAGACATTTAAACATAGTCCAACCTAGTCTACAAACATTAATCTTCTAATACTGATATTAGGTGTGGATTAGCCTATTACCGTAGGATTAATTATTGTGCAACAGTGAGTTCTACTATCCCTCTCTTTTTAATACATGTTTTATTGTTTTCATATAGGGTACAATTGATTGATATACGTGTGCACATGCAAACTATTTGATGCTATTTATTTGAGTGTACCCCTAACATGCTTAAATCCCCACAAGCAAGTTGTATAATGCTGGTGAATATTGTGGATAGTACTATTTGGCCCGACAAGCCTAGACCGCACTAAATACATGGTTGTATGCCTACTGCGTGAAAAAGCGGTCGCACATATTCATAACTAGCTATGAAGTGTTAGGCATAACTACTTGGGGTACTTATTATTAGTTGTGGTTGGTGTTGGCCACAGTGATTGGATACTTGTCTCGACTTAACTTGAAACTCAGAGCAATTTTATCACATGTGCAACAAAACATTTTCAAATATATTTTGAAAACAAACAAATTTGTGGAACTCGCCAACTTTATGTTGACCTTTTCTTTTAAAAACAACTTTTCAGGTAACCAGGACATTGCATGACGACCCCTTTGTGTTAGTTGCTTGTGAATATAATGTATGATACTACGTGGATAGAGGCATGCTACCTAGCTAAATAAGACTATTCATGGGAAACTAATGTTGTACCTAGTTAAAGTGTGTAACAATGATGTCTAATAGTGATATGTAAAACAACAATGTACAATAGTGTTTAAATAATGTTTAATAAAGTATCTTTATAACAATGAGCTCAAACCAGAAATTTTACCACTGCTAGTCGGGGTGTGACACAAAGAAGCTTGAACCTGAATTATCGTGAAGTTAGCTGAAAAAGACAGTAGAGAATAATGTTAAAAGCCAGCAATGGTCGAAGACCAATTCTTTCAGGATCCAGGAAATCTTGGAGTTATAGTTAGGATTTGTTTTTTATTGTATTATAAATGGGATTGATCAGATCAGCTAAGACACAACACACACAGTCGCTTCAAACATCGAATACACTTACACATTCAAAATTCTCAATTGTAACACCTAGATCTGATTGACCAAGCCACAACCTTTGTACTCATTTTCATATTAATCTTAGTGGAGTTGTGTAGTTTTCAACTCCCAGGGTTTTTTTTTGTGCCGGGGATCATCTTCCCCAAGAGGATCGAGGGCTTTCCCCCTATAACATATCATTTGTGTTGATATAACTGTTTTCAATAGATTCAAGGTTTTCCCAAGTTAAACTTATTTTCAGAACTGAGGATCCTAACAACAAACTCGGGATCCTGAATACAAACTATAAGAATTTCACAAGCACCAATCCTCACTTTTACATTTTGGTTACTAAATTTATTTTACAGATTTTTGACCAAAACAATCTTATCATAAGTTGTGAACAATCAATCATGCCCTGGTCACCTAATCCACTACGGGTCGGGGTGTGACATAAGCAGAGTGAATCCTTTGAGTAACTAGAGCAAAAGTTCAGTAATCCTCCCATTTTCGCTCTATTTGATGGAATAGAAGACTTCACCTTTTATTATGATGATTCACATATTAAAGCAAAGGGGAAAAGTAATTGCATATGCATCATGTTAGTTGAAGGTGCACAAGAAGAATTACATAACCCGTGATTTAGATTTGGGTGCAGTTGTGTATGCTATGAAGTTGTTGAGATACTACATCTTAAGACTATTTTAAACATGTTTTAGAAATGTGTGTTGCCTGGTATATCAAGATACTCATCTCATGATTGTTTAAAAAATGTTTTATAAATGTGTCTATTAATTGTACTTACCAACTTTTGCTGACGTAATTTCAAAGATTGACTCATAGGTGTTGATCCTTAAAGGTAGGTCTAGGTTGGTTCGGTCTGTTACCTTGAAAGTTGTGATTCCATTGACAAAGGCTTATGATGTTGCCGAGTCACTTTTGTCTTTTTGATCCGCCTTTGGGTTATTGTACCAGATATGGATACATTATATTTTTATAAATCTTAAATAGGGTGATACACAAAACAATGGGCGACAATGTCAGTGAAACCGACCTCAAGTTTCACCAACAACCTCTATGAAAATGAGACTTCGGTTGCTAACAATAAAAAGAAATGGCTTTAAAGGATATACCAATCCAAGTTTGTTTTAGTTACTTTCTTTCTCGATTGCATCTCCCTGTTTTCGTTCAAAACAAGAAAAAGATCCCACCTTTTAATAGTTATATGGTTAATCTTCCTAATTTTAAGAAATTCGAGTGTAGGGGTTTGAAATTGGCCCAACCTGAAGTCTCTAAATATGATGAGAAGCCTTTAACTCCACCTAATTGTAACACCACAAAAACGGGTTTGGTAATCAAACCACGTTAATAGTAAAGACGGGTAAAATACCGTTAGTGGTAAAAATTAACCCGGTAAATATTGAGATTTAAATAAATAAACTTTATGTTAATTAAAAAAAAAGAGGATACATACTTTGAGAAAACAAAGTATATAGAAGGCCCGAGTTAACGGGACTTAAAATAAAACGAGTTATAACCTTCTCGAACTCACTAAGTTAACTAGGAATGTTTAACCTAGTTAACAAGATAAGATATTGTTGAAAATAAGTAGGTTATAGCCTACTTATTAATTAACAAAACTTGAAGGGCCAAAGTGGGAAAAACTTGGAAGTTATTTATTAAAAGAAAAATCTAAAACAAAACACACACACAGTGTGTGTTTTGGATCGATCATCAGGAGCCAAGAAAGGGGTGAAACCCTAACTCAACCAAATCTTCAAATTAAAGGATCAATTGAAGGCCAAATTCGGATTTGAATATATATAAACGATCACCAAGTTAAGGGGATCGTAAGGTATGTCGAAATTTATGTTTTGGTGACATTTTGAGATTTTGATAATCATGCATGAATGAAATTCTTGTATGAAAATTGAATGTTTTAGTGAAATTGATGTGAGTTTAAGACTAGAAACAAAACCCTAGGTGCAAACTTGTTGTATTTGTGCCATAAACTAGTGATTAGTAACCTAATCAAGCATGAGCTTAGTGGGTTTTGTAATATGATGATGTTAGTGTCTAACTAGTGATTTGAATCATCATATTTGATAGTAAAGGCAAGCTACTTGAACAAATTATAAGTTGAGTATATGCTCATACAAGAATTGAAATGTTTTTTTTTAAATGTTATGATGAAATCGGTAATTTCATCCATGTAAATAGATGTATGTAATTGTGTTATACACTAGTTCATAAGAAGAACTTGATTAGATAAGGTGTTCAAAGAAAAGCTAGTGGTATAATGAAACGGGTCTCACTTATAGAAGAGAACCCTTAGTTCTTGCGAAAATAAATAAATAAATTAGATTTAATAATCGCTTGAACTAGTTGAGATATTAGAAATATAATGAACCGGGTAAAAGATTTGTTAGACGGTGGCATAAAAAGAACGCCTACCGGGTGATTAGAGAAAATACCTAAACTAGTTGATAAACTTGAATGTGCATTTTATATACTAATGGGCATTTGACTTTTAAAAGTCAAACCGACCTACAATACAATGAATGATAATTTTTATATGAAATACGTAAGGTGGAATAGTCATAATTGATGATGACTAATCTAACCGACTTACGAATCATGATGATAGTTTGACGCTTGACAAGCTAGGTAGAGGTTTGGAAAGGAAGCGGGTCAAACGGATCGAGTACATGGAAAAAGAGCATAACCGGATGTAATGTAAGTAAAGCTTACGCTCCCTTTTGTAAGTTATGTATTTATTCATAAGTTATAAATACGAAAAAAGCTATATCCGAATTATGGTTCCGACACGAAATGAAACGGGTCGGAACATATAAAATAATGATAAACCATGTTTAATGGTAAAACGGGTGAAATGGTAATTGGTCACGAGATGACATATTTATAAAATGAGTTTTTTTTAACGAAATGGTAAATAAATACCATTCGAATATAAGTGCAAAATGTTTGGCCGTTTAGACCAAACGGGTCAAATGGTAATGTTAATACCATTTGACACATAACGACTAACAAGTGCTTGTCGAGTCTAATGCTCACAGGGTAAAACGGCTTATGGAAATTGCGTTGCTACAAATTAGCAAATTATTGAAGCAAGGTATTAAATGGGTCAATATGTTGACCCGAGCCAGGTACGCATAAATAGGTTTATAGTTAAGAATGAGTTTTGGTCAAATAATTAGTAAGTCCTTTATAGAAAATGAGGGACTAAAAGTTGACCAAAAAGCCCTTGATGGGTGAACCGGGTAAACGAACATTAGAGGTTGTTTAGGAACTTGTTTATTGATTATGAAATCCTTAGATACATATAAAAGTTATAGACAAAAACATTCGTGGGTCGAATGCCTAAAAATTGGTCATTTGCGTAAAATGTCCTAGTCGAAGGGTAGAATTGGGATTTTGGGTTCCTTACGTTAAATCCACCACAAAAATAGTTGTGGTAGAAGACAAGTAGTTAACTAGTATGGAAATGCGAGGTACGAAAGGAAAATAGCGAGTTTGATGCTTAAATGCTTAAAAGTCCACTAAACGGGTCAAAATAAATTAAGAAGTTAAATATGAATTAAGTGATTAGAAAGATACATATAAATCGGTGAATGTAAATGCATACACGAACCCCGTAATGGGAGTGAAAACGCTAATGTTTGACCAGTCCGGGATGGGTAGAAAGGACAAGACATGTTTTTGTCATATAAGTTATAGTGTGATGTTGTAACCAAACGAGTCGAATAATCATAAAAAGGGATTTATAAGCCTTAAGCTTATAAATCTGATTTTGATGCGAACATAGATGACAAACGGGTCCGTAATTGAATTACGGACGTGTAGAAAAAAGAATTTCACAAAACAGACTTCTAGAATGAAAGATATGGCAATTTTAAGTTTGAAAATTTGTAAAAAATGGAGTTGGGCATTTGCAGCACCAGTTAGCTAACTTGCTGTCGAAAAGATGGTGTCGCGTCACGCGACGAGAAGGCTTAGTCGTCGTCGCGCAACGCGACGGATGTCGCGCCCCGCTAGAGCCGGGGGTATAAACTGACGCGCCCCGCGAGGGCCTTGAAAGCTGGCAAAACTGATTTTGGTTGTTCGATTTGTCTATGAACATAATTTAACTAAAATCATTTCATGTTTATGAAATGTAGGTGTGAGTTGAAGTGCCGGATGACGATCAAGCTCAACGAAGAGCCGAACATGATCAATATACAAGCTTCCGCATTATGTATCATCGATATTTTAAATGAGGAATTTACACATGTTATGTTGTATAATTTTAATTCTATAAAAGTTTTAATAAACTTGTATTTTTCCATTGTATGTGAAAAGGATATTTACAAGTTTTTATCCGAAACTAATATAATAATAGCAAATGGAAGTAAGGGTGTTACACTAATTTAGTGGGTGAAACTTATTCCATGATTGAAGAGACCCAGATCACATCACAGAATCCAAAGGGGTTCACAGAGATTTGAATTCTTTACCAAGTAATTTAACTTGCATTGTTCAAGATTGGGTGTTCTTGTTTGAATATTTTGTCGCGTCCCCAATTTAGATTGGGTTTATCTAGAAACTTGCATTGTTGAAGATTGGGTGTTCTTGTTTGAAAATTACTTTTGGTTGGGTACGTTTAGAAACTTGCATTGTTCAAGATTGGGTGTTCTTGCAATATTTGGTTGGGTCCCTAGTTTAGATTGGAATTAACTAGAAGCTTGAAGATTGGGTTTTCTTGTTTGAAAAATTTGTTAGGCTGGGTATATTTAGAAACTTGCATTGTTCAAGATTGTGTGTTCTTGGATTTGATTAGATTGGATTGATTTGATTTTTTTTTTGGTTGTTAATCATCACAAAACTATCAGTTTTATAACTTTGGGATGTTATTTTTAAAGGTATTATTTATTCTAATTCGTACCTAGGTGTATAATTCTTGAATACCTCCTGGTATACGGGTGTATACCCCTTTTGTAAGGTTGGGTGTATACCATTAAATCACATCACATCACATCAATAAGGGTTGCTAGTAAACAATGGGGTGTTTGTTTAGCCGCTCCCTACTTTTAACTGTCTAAATAAACTATTACTTTAACGGGTTCTGGAAGAGTAATTGTAGTTTTAACAGGTGTTATATGTCATTATCTATTACTTTGACAGCTAAATAACCATATAAGCTCATTAATTTGTTATAATAACTAGATAAGCTTCATCATATAAGTAATTCTATAACGGACACTACTCAACTTCTCTCTCTCGTTCCTCATCTGTTCGCCGGTCGGCTCGACGGAGGTTCTAGCAGGTTTTAGTGTGGGAGGTCGTTGTCCGGCTTGACCTCTTTCCCTAACACCTCTACGTTCCGACCCATTCGCTGTCCGGGTTCAGATTTCGTCCGTGTCTGTTTTCCTTTGCTCGTTTTGTTTCCCTCTCTCGCCGGAGCTTCTTCCTCGATTGCTTAGTAGGTCTGACCTCGGTCGCGGCTATTTTTATAGTTTAGCTAGACTGTATCGAATCCTATTAACCTCTCACAGGGCTATTTCCGGGCGGGTTCGAGGCTGTTAGTTATCGTATGGAGTTTATGCCGGATCGGGGTGGTGGTGACGGTGGAAATGATGGTCCTTGGACTGAGGTTCATTATCATAAACAGCGGTATAGCTGGGGCAACGGAGTGGAGATGACGTTTATAGTGCAAAACTTACCTGAGAGAACTACGAAAACACTATTGAGGAAGGCCTTCCAGCCTCTCGGCTATGTATCGGATGCATATGTGGCCAGAAAGAAGGACAAGAAAGGCAACTGTTTTGGCTTCGTTCGCTATAAGGGTGTAGTGAATGTAGAAGATACTTTGGTAGAAATGAATAAGGTGTTGATTCTTGAAGCAAAGGTATCGGTATCGTTAGCCAAATATGACAAGAACCACAAGAAATTCATTTACCCTTCAAAGACTATGGGGGATAAAGTTTGGAGAGCTAAGGAACCTACTGATGTTGCTCAGCCTTATAACAAAGCCTATGACTATCTGGGGTCGAAGGTACAGGATGGGAAGTCTTTTGCTAGTTTATTCCATAATGGGATACCGGATAGTACTGAAGGATCTCTTCACGGTTCTAAAACTATTACAATTGCTTCCAAGGGATCTAAATATCCCTTACATTGTATGGGTCGTTCTATTCATGGTGTGGTTAAAGATGTAGAAACTCTCAATAACTTAAACAGGTTATTAATACAGGAGGGGTTAAGTAACTTCGGGATATCTTATATTGGAGGCCTCAGCGTTTTAATTACCCTCGGAACACCCGGGATGGTCAAAGACGTCATGTCACATTATTCAGAAAGCCTTAAGAAAGTGTTTAGCATATTTTAGGTATGGAAAGGTGAAGATCTCCCATCGGATCGTGTCGTGTACCTCCGCGTATCTGGGGTCCCGGTACATCTTCGGGATAGTTCGGGTTATGATGACATTAGGGGTCTCTTCGGGAAAGTGGTGCAGGAATCATCCTTCTCATGGGTTGAGTCCGACAACTCTGAGTGTTCGGTTTTAGTCCTTGTCCCCCTAGGGAAGAGGATTGAGGAAACGGTGGTTATCAATTGGGAGAACAGGAGATATGTGATCTGGGTTGTTGAAGATGTGGACGCATGGAAACCTGATTTGGAATAGGAGAATTCAGTGGCTATGATGGTTGATAATCCGAGATGCGAAACCGAGGGAGCTCCGGTTGGCAACAATGGGGTTGATCGGAATATGGAGGATGACGTTGAGGATGGAGAAATCCGTTCGCCGGAAGTTAACATTCATTCACCGGTAAAGGAAAACGGACAGTCGGCTAACAATATCTTTGACCGTCCAATGGCCTCGATCCATGAAAAGCCGGTGGATGATGAAGAGTCGGATAATAATTTGAGCTTGCATGGGAAACATGAGGAGGTGCATGGGGAATGTCTAATGCATAGGGAATCTAATAGGATTAGTGAGGGGACTGATAAGTTGGCGGCTGGACCAAACAGGATAGAGGAGTGAGATAGTCCCTATGTGGACCAGTCTTATCCGGAGGGCCCAACCCCATTAGTTGGGCTTGGAAAGAGAAATAGAGACAATCGGAGCCCACCATCTTCTGGGTCAATGGAGGGCCCACCAATCCGAGGATTTTGTCATGATCCTTCTAGTAATTCCCGTTTTGATCTTAACCGACCATCATCTCCTCTAGACTCACGGCACCTAGAGAATTCAGGTTTTGACAGACAAGGTGATTTGGAGATGGATGAAAATATGTCGAGATCTGCTCCTCACAACCCGGTTCAAGAAAATCAGAATTTAGATTGCGTTGCTGAGGAAGTCATAGTCACTTCAGTGATCGGCTCGGTGGTGGGTATTAATCTCCAAGGGTTCGAGGAGGAAACCAGGTCTCTGATTCTAGGCGAAGGCGACCACCCAGGTATCCAATGAATTTTCTTTCCGTCAATCTAAGGGGGGTCCGGGATACCCGGAAAGCAGATTGGGTCAGGGGCATTAAATCGATGTACGGGGTGCACTTTCTGGCTATTCAAGAAACAAAAATTAGTTCGGCTTCTTATTTCATGTTTAATGGGTTTTGGGGGTGATCGGCGTTTAACTTGGAAGTGGTTGATTCAGAGGGGAGATCTGGGGGGGGGGGGGGGCTTGCATGTCTATGGAACCCGGCGGTCTTTAGTTGTGATAATGTGATTAAGGATCGATATTTTTTGGTTCTATCGGGTTCGTTGTATCCATCTGGCTATAGTATAAATTTGGTCAATGTATATGCTTCTAATGACGCCTCTGTGAGAAGGCAGACTTGGAATACTTTGGTGGCTATAAAGAATTCGATTCAAGGCCTTTGGGTTTTTATGGGGGATTTCAATGAAGTCAGAAATAGTTGAGAGATTTAATTCTGAATACATTGCATCCAATGCAGATTACTTTAATCAGTTTATCTTATCAGCGGGTCTAGGTGAATATCATATGGGGGGAGGAAATTTCACTTACATTTCGGACCAGGGTGATAAATTGAGTAAACTAGATAGATTTCTGGTTTGTATGGGGTTTATGGAACAATGGCCGATGGCTGCTGTAACGGTGCTTAATCGGGATGCTTCGGATCATAGGCCAATTCTATTAACCACTACTCCTTCGGATTATGGTCATATTCCGTTTAGATGTTTTAACTCCTGGATGGAGTTACCGGGGTTTCTAGGACTGGTACAACAAGTGTGTAATAGATTTGTCTTTAACGGTCCAACGGATATGGCTCTTTCGGTAAAGCTGAGATGGTTAAAAAACAATATTAAAGAATGGCTCAAAGTGGAAAGAAAGAAATCTAATGGGGTGTATCTAGCCAAGAAAAATAGGATTCATGAGTTGGAAAGATTAGCGGAGTCGAGGTTGTTGGAGGATAGGGAGCTGGATGAAAGGGCGGAATGTATCAATTTTGTCATGGAGGCGGATCGCAGGAATCAAATGGATGCCAAACAAAAATCCCGATCGAGGTGGGCCATCGAAGGAGATGAGAATTCTGCTTTCTATCATAATGCCATCAAAGCTAATATTAGTAATAATCGTATTAATGGCATTATGGTTAATGGGGTATGGAGTTCGGACCCGGTGGTTGTGAAAGAAAAATTCTTTGAATTTTTTGCTAATCAATTTACGGAACTGGTGGCTTTTCGACCGTCCATAACGTGTCAAAATCTAGTATCATTGTCAGAGGCTTAAGCTAATTCCCTTATTGAGCCTTTCTCTCTTTTGGAAATTAAGGATGCAATTTGGGGTTGTGTTGGTGATCGGGCTCCTGGACCGGATGGCTTTAATTTCAAATTCATTAAGAATAACTGGGACCTCTTTCAAGGCGATTTTCTCAGGGTTTTTCAGGAATTTCATTCAAAGGGGTCTATTAGTAGATGCTGTTCGTCTTCGTTCATCGCCTTGATTCCTAAAATAAATGACCCAATTTCTCCGGCCAATTTCCATCCAATTAGTTTAATTGGAGTGATTAACAAATCTATCTCTAAAGTTCTGGTTAATAGGCTTAAAAAAGTTGTCGGGAAGCTTGTGTCGGAGGAACAGACTGCATTTCTGGCTGGGAGAAATATTTCTGATGGCCACCTTATTCTAAATGAAGTTATCGCTTGGATGAAGAGAGCAAAAAGATCTGGTATGGTTTTCAAGATTGATATTAATAAAGCCTATGACTCCCTCAACTGGAAATTTTTAGAGTCGGTTATGACTCAAATGAATTTTCCGGTGCTATGGAGGGACTGGATTATGGCTACTCTTGTCTCGTCTAGAGCTTCGGTACTTGTGAATGGTTCTCCCACTATGGAATTTGAGTGTACACGAGGGTTGCGACAGGGGGATCCTTTGTCTCCCTTTCTTTATGTCATCGCCGTGTTGGCGCTTTCTGGAATTATAAAAAAGGCTGTGTCGGAAGGTATTTTCAAAGGCATACGGTGTACAAATAATGGTTCGGTTCTCTCTCATCTTATCTACGCGGATGATGTCGTGTTTCTTGGTGAATGGTCGGGAGAAAACGCCCTTAACCTGCGAAGGATCCTGAGATGTTTTCACCTTGTCTCAGGTTTGAAAGTTAACTTATCTAAATGTTCAATGTATGGAGTTGGGGTGACCGATGCAGAAGCTCATCTTATGGCGAACGTTTTGGGATGTAATAAGGGTTCATTTCCCTTTAAACATCTAGGTTTGGTGGTAGGAGCAAACATGAACCTAACTCGTAACTGGAAGCCGGTAATTGATATATTCAAGAATCGGTTGTCACTATGGAAAGCAAAGAATCTTTCATATGGGGGTAGAATTACCATGTTAAAGTCGGTTTTGAACGCTTTGCCAACCTATTTTTTTTCCTTATATAAAGCACCGGCTAAAGTCGTAGATATTTTGGAGAGGTTGAGGAGAGTCTTTTTTTTGGGGCGGCTCGGATGAAAACTCTCATATGAGTTGGATGGCATGGGAAAAGGTAATTGCTCCTATGGAATACGGTGGATTGGGTTTTGGCTCCCTTCGAGATGCTAATTTAGCGATGCTCTCAAAATGGTGGTGGAGATTCAAAATGGACAAAGACGGTCTATGGAGAAGAGTGATTTGGGCGATTCACCATAACAATAGATCTTGGGCTCCAATCCCAGCAAAGATGTCAATACCAGGCCCTTGGAAGCAAATCATCGGGATTAATACTCATCTTAATCAGATCGGGGTGAATCTCATGGATGCATTTTGGTGTAGGGTGGGATGTGGCTCGAAAGCAGCCTTCTGGTTGAACTTTTGGATCAGTGAGAAGCCTCTATATGTCAAGTTCCCGGTTTTATTTGCTCTTGAAATAGACAAGTCTTGCTGCGTCTCGGATCGGGTCTCATGGGTAGAGAATACGGTGAACTTATCATGGAGGTGGATCCGTCCTGTAACATCAGTTAGTGAACATGAGGAGTTGTTAGACTTGTCGCTCCTTCTTTGTGAATTTATTGGTGGTAATGGGCCTGATGTATGGGTCTGGAAGTATGATAAGTCAGAAAATTTTTCTGTGGCCAGCATTAAAAAGATTTCAGCGACGGTATCAAGATCAGTTCTAGACTATCTGTTCTATTGGAATAAATTAGTTCCGAAAAAAGTGGGGGTTGTTTCATGGCGGGCTATATCGGAAAGGCTTCCTACCCGGGTTGCACTAGCTGCAAGAAATGTCTACATTGCAGATAATCGATGTTTTTTTGCGGAGAGTACGAAGAAACTTGTGAACATCTGTTCGTTTCGTGCCAATTTACTCAATCGGTATGGCTTATTATTTCGCAGTGGTGCAAAACTCCTCCTACGATTGCATTCAGCCTAAAGGATATCCTGGAAGCCCATGTATTCATAAATGGATCCAAGTTGAAAAGAATGGTTCTTAACGCGATCGCTCAGGTTGTTACTTGGTGTATTTGGAGGTTGCGGAATGAAATCTTATTCGGCCAGGCAACTCCCAATATTACGCAGGTCGTCGAAGAGTCTAAATCGATGGCGTATCACTGGATCAAGAATCGCTCGGGAGTTTCGAATTGGTCATGGAATGATTGGCGAAGTTTTAACATAACCATGTAGTGTAGTGTTGTGTCTGGTGGTCTCTATTAGTACGTTTGGTGTTTTGTTATGTAAATTTGGCGTCTAGCGACTTGCTAGTTGATTAATAAAATTTTTGTTGGCCGTTCAAAAAAAAAATTCTATAACGGACACTCTAATCATGAAAAATCAAGTACAAAATACTTACCAATGAGCTTCAATTCTCTTGAGAAGGTAAGTTAAACAAGATAAAGAAAATGATCAAATCGTAGAATATATGATGACAATCAATGATCAAACCTCAAAAGAAGTCATATTAAATACATTAATCATCATAATTTTATACAACCACATGAAACTTTTTTAATATATTCTAGGCAAATAAGATCAACCATATTAAAAACATTGAATGTTAGAAATAAAAAAATAGCATCCCTCAAATCTGATAACGACCCAACATCAACCAAGAAAAAATGAAGCCTTCTTCCATATTTTAGACTGTGGGGTATGTGGCTTGGGTTGGGGCGTGGATTGGGGGAAAACGCCCAAGCCACCACCCCTTGGGGCTTGGGTTTGAAGCCGGGCGTGGGGCGGGCTTGAGATCCGATGTGACGGCCTCCTATTCGCTGTCCACCGCCAACCCACGTGGTACACCCACGCCCCGCCATACCCTACGGACACGTCACTAGACGATGGAGGGGCTCGAACTCCATGTGTCAACTCATACCCCAAACCCAAACCCAAACCCAAGCCCCACCATACCCCACGTTCTTATACAATCACATAGAACTTTCTTAATATACTCTAGACAAATAAGTCAACTATATTATAAACATTGAATATTGAGGATTAGGATCAAATACAAAGGATACTAATTATAAGAAGTGTAAGAAGGATTTATAGAGTCACAAGTGTCTAATAACTTAAAAAAAACCCACTACACAAAAAAAACCCCACTACAAAAAAAAAAAAAAAAACCTTAAACATCCACCACCACCAAAAACCTAACCCTCCCACATCACCCACCCCCCCCCCCCCCAATTTTTTTTTTTTTTTTTTGCCGAGGTGGTGAGGGGTGGGGGTTTAGGTTTTTTGGTGGTGGTGGGGGTGGGTGTTTAGTTTTTTTTAGATTTTTTTTTAGGTTTTTGGGGGTGGGGGGGTTAGGTTTTTTTGGGGGTTTTTTTGGTGAGGTATAGTTTTTTTTTTTATTTTTTTTGCGCGGGGGGGGGGGGGGGGTTAGGTTTTTGGGTGGTGGTGGGGGGGGGGGGGGGTTAGGTTTTTTGGTGGGGTGAGGGGTTAGGTTTTTTTTAGGTTTTGAGGGTGGGGGGTTAGGTTTTTTGGGGTTTTTTTTGGTGAGGTATAGTTTTTTTTTTGTTTTTTTTGCGGGGGGGGGGGGGGGGGGTTAGGTTTTTGGGTGATGGTGGGGTGGGTGTTTAGGTTTTTGGTGGTGATAAAGTGGGTTTAGTTTTAGGTTATTGGACACTTGTCACTCTATAAATCCTTCTTACACTTCTTACAATTAGAAGCCTTTGTAGAATAACTTGACCTGAATATTGAATACTAAAATAAAAAACAAATGGCATCAATAAACTATTCTTTATGTAAATCCTCTAACAACCCCCAACAACCAAAAGAAAATGAAGCCTTCTTCCATATTACATATGGCTATAAAACCAGTGACTCTCTCCATTTTCACAATAATCTTCTCATCTCCTTCACTGTCAAGTGTTGGTTCCACATCAATGGCGTCTGGAAGCTTCATCCTATGGCTACACGGTCTAGGCGACTCCGGTCCAGCCAACGAACCCATCAAATCCGACTTCACTTCCCGCCAGTTAGCCAACACCCGTTGGTCTTTCCCATCAGCTCCAGTCACCTGTTACGTGTAATCGTAAGTCCCGTTCGTTAATAAACGATCTCATCGTGAAATTTATGTCTGATGTGTTGTTTTCGGTGATCTATCGTGCAAGCATCCAATATCATTTTTAAGATGTTTATGATTGCAGAATAACTGTGTTATTTGGTGTAACCTGTCTACTGTCTTTTACTCTTCTAGAGATTTGCTAACGTTAATCGTTTTCGACTATTTATACCCTTCAGATGGTGCTGAGATGCCTTCATGGTTCGACATTCCTGAGATCCCTATAACAGCTGTAAGTTATTTTCCTCCTGTATTGATCTTGGTCTCCAAGTTTCATGGAATCCTTATGTCGTATAAACTCCAGAAAGCTGCCAAAGATATTTTCTCGCCCTCTTGAATTACTAATCCAAACGTTCTTTTTTTGTTTTCATACTAATTTTGACTAGTATATTTATTAATATACTAATCCACAACAATCATCAGGGCAAATTACATAAGAATAGCAGGTAGACGAGCAACAAACTGCGCCGCCATCCCTTTCTGAATAGAAAACCCTAATCTACTAAAACCAAAGCCTCGCCCCTGAGGGGTCGAAAAGTTGCTGTGGACTACACGCTGAACTCTGGACAAGAAACGAACTGCCTCTGGCGCCAAAGAGCCAAACGTGTCAAACGCTAGGGGGACAAAGGCATGCTGATTATCCTCACAAGCTTTCGCGTGCTTTTCCACCTTCTTCGACTCTGCTTTCAGTACTGCTTGCCCCGCCACAAACCCATTTTCCTGAAACCCGGCTAGGGGGGATACACATGTGAGATCGACACAAGCATATTTCCCGCCCTCCCAACCAAAAACTAGCACGTCAGCCGGCCGTAGAGTGGATCTCCCCTCCGACGGGTCTGTAAGAAAATTCACCGGTGCCTCTTTCTTTGCCGAGATCCCTGCTCGTCTGAGAATATCCATTAACACGTCTCGAACAAAGTCATGGCGATACTTAAACCCCGGCAACTCTCTACAGTGTAACGCATGCTCCCCGTATTTATCCAGGCATGCTTTACGGCAGACTGGGCAAGTTTCATCATTCGGAAACATGGGGATCATCAAACGGTACTTAAGGATTGACCGGTACTCCACCGCTGACATACGTTGACCCAAACCTTCAATAGGAATAACAGTTAAGAAATCTTGAGCGTGAGGCCTCTGTAGGCAATCAATGACGACTTTCTGGCGGGGGGACAAATGAAAATCTTCTCCCAGACTTTGTGCGATTCGACAACAAAGGGCATTCGCCAAAGTTTTCTGCGGCTTTTTGGGGGCGGTGTCCTTGTTAGAGAAACCGCCGAGATCAAAGTCAGGGAGAGATTCATGCAAGCGTTCTAAGGCGCTGGCATAATCCGGATCAATGTTAGCAACCCCGCTGTTACGTAATATGTGGTCCTGCAACTCCCAAGATTGAGACCTGGAAGCCACAAAGGCATAGGCTGCCACATCCCGGGCCGAGAGAAGGCCCAACCCACCAAGCCGCATTGGCAAGGTCGCGATCCGCCACTGTAGTTCACCAAAAAAAGGACCCCCACATACGACAATGTCTTCTATTGCCTCCCGAAGACCTTTATCAAAACATGAAACAACATCATCCACAAAGGGGGGCTGGCAAGTTCGCAAACCGAAAAGCAACTTTGCAACCCACATACAAGATCTAAGCAAAAGAAGTTCGCTTTGAGGATCCCGCAACAAGGGAAGGTGCCCCATAATGTCAACAGCGCGCGTTGCCCTCTTAGCCGCTAGACCACTAATAAAACCAGAATCACGGCTGACTGCCCCTCCTAGCAGTTTGACACCTTTCTCCGGCCTCCCAATCTCACTGGGGAAAAGCCCTGGCCGGACCTTCATGTCACACCCCGACCGCGTAAAACAACCAATCGCGGCGGAAACATCGGGGCGTGTTGCAACAGAATTAATGTTTCATAACCATGGATATCAAAAGTGTTTCGTTTTATTAAACATTGAGTAATTACATCGTCTGGAAATCTAAATACACTATTTAAACATAGACTATCATTGTTATTGAGTCACTAAGGCCTTGTCCAGTCCTATGTGAGCATGCATCTTATCAATCGATATCTTGTAATACCTGAAACATATGTGAAAACGAGGTCAGCAAAGAAATGCTGGCGAGATACATAGGTTTTGTGAAAATAAGATTCATGACTTCTGTTTTAAGAAAATGTTTAGTCATGAACCTTTTTGTTTGCTTTGTCTTTGTAAATCATTTAAAAAATAATAAGTTCGGATTGATAAGTATAAATAAGAGAATAATGCATGATTAAATGAATAACCATGTAAAATGAGTTTGTGTAAGATAAGTTGTTTGTAAATCAATGTCTTGTGAAAAGTAGGTTACTTGTATAAAATGTTCTATGTCTCAAACTGAAATGATTCAAATAACGCTACAATATGTAATACCATACAAACACTTATGTATAGGAAGTACCAGCGGCGTATCCACCATGCTTGTATCATATTACACACGCATCGTTAACTTAATCACTTAATCAAACCAACCAATGTAAGAAGTCTATGTTTAACCCAATTGTCAAATGTATTGAATAATATGTCAAAGTGTTTATGTCAAGATGTAAATCATATCAAATGTCTATGTCAAATATCCATGTCAAATGTCTATGTCAAAATGTCATGTATGGCAAGTGAAATGTCTCAACTAAACCATATGCACAAAAACAAAGTATTGAAGTAAAACTTGGTTTAAATCAAAGTTATGTTTTGTGGGAAATGCATGATCAAATGTCAATCATGTTAAAATGTTTACCCAATCGTTAACCCTTTTTGTAAAATCGTTCTAGTCGTTCTGGTTTTAATTGTGAAACTACTTTATGGTCGATTCTCTAATAACATTCAAACCTTCTTGACTCGATCCTCGTTCCAACTCGCTCTCGTTCTCGTTCTTAACAAACCCTTACCAAAGGATAAGTTAATAATTACAGATTCAGTCGCTACCCACAACCCCCACACATAACAATGGGTGCAGTAAATAACGGGATTTGTCAGATCCTATGGTACCATAACCTAATACTGGTCGGCTTGATCATTGCTAATGAATGTCATCGGTCATGTAAACTACAACCAACAAGTTCGTTCACTTTATTGAAATTGTTATTAGTTTTTGAAATCCTTGTACTCGTTCTTGAAATCATTGTTAGCGTTCTTGAAATAATTGTTATTGTTCTTGAAACCACATTGTAATTGTTCTTGAAACCATTGATAAAACATTTAGCACATATGAGTCACCCCAAAACAGTTGAAAACAGTAAAAGAGGGGAATAATGTACTCGCCTGATAATGCTTGGAGGTCTTGAACAACAACCAAACAAAGCTAGAGGGAGCACGGAATCAGTCGGCAATCTAAAACTATATAAATAAACCGGACTTAAATCGGGAGATCGGATAGGATGAGGCTTGGCAAACCAAATGAGTATTGGAACTCATATAATATGGTTTAACAAGGCCTACATACTACAATGAGACTAACCTAAGTGCTTTCGACCCATCGCGACTCATTACGGTAACTTATGCTACTTTAACGCGTCGTGCGCGCAAAGCGCGTTCGGACCGCCTAACTAGTCCTATGACAAGTGTTATATGCCTAAACATGTTACATAATCAGTTATGTGACAAAAGTTTAGGTTACATATGCTTAATTACCAATTATACATGAAAAGGGTATTCTGGTAATTTACCTAAGGCATATAAACTACCTATCATACAACTACTTAAACGATGTGACCATAAGGTATAACCTCGGAAGGTTATTCCCTACACTATGGTCACCTAATGTATTTGGTCGGATCCTAATGATCGACCAAACTGGGTCGGGTTCGAGGTATAAGCGATTTATTAGATCGCTTACCCTACGACCCTAGACAACGTGGTAATCAGTAGGCATAGTCCCAAGGGACTATGACCATCGTGATTACAATCACGTTGCGAAGTTCAAACGAACTTCGCATTGACCATTACTGGTCAACGCTGAAAGTCAAACAAAGTTTGACTTTCTGACTCGAAAAGCAGTAAAAATAAGGAAAAGAACGAAAGAATACTTACGAAGGGTCCCCGAATGCTAACCCAGATCAAAATAGCTCAGGTATGAAACGAAGGTTCCAACTTAGAGCTTTCTTAATCAGTTTTGTGGGTTTTGGGGTTAAGGGTGGATGGGTATTTATAGAAAAGGTAGAGCCGCTAGGATCGTTTCTTGAATATCGTGCCACGATCCGAGCCGTACACTTGACACAAAGGTTATGGAGCCACATATGCTCCTAATCTTAGTGATTAAGCAAGTTGCAAACATGTGGTTGAGGATTAAATGGGTTGCAACTTGCATTTAAAACACTGAATCTGGTCCAGATAGGGGCTCGCGTGACGCTAAGGACCCTCGCGTCACGCTAGGCCCCTGTTTTGGCAGATTTTTGCACAAATGGTCCCTGTTGTGTTTTTAAGCGATTCTCGATGCGTTTGAACCCCGTTAACCTCATTTCAAGGCTCTAAAATGAAGTTAAAGTATAGGGAACTCAAAACATGCTCAAAAATATCTAGGATGTCGGTTCGTTTGGCCGTACGATCGCGATGTTCGCTTAATTACGACGGAATGCGCATAAGCGCGAAAAACGAACCAAATGACGCAACGAATGGATTTTTCTTATGGCGAACACTAAAATAAAATGTAGTCATGCTTTCATAAATTTTTTTTTTGGATGTCCAGATGTATTCAGAACGTAGGTTATGCGCGAAAATGCAAACTTGTGCACTTTTTGACACTTTTAGTCCCTGAATGACCCAAAAGTTTATTTTAGCATACCGAACCCCTCAAAGCCTATTTCTAAGCTATGTAAAGGATATTTATGGTATGTTTAACTTATGGTCATGTTCCGGAATGTCTGTTACAGTTCAAATTGGCATACTTTCGCAGTTTGTCATATTTAGTCCCTGTAAGCGAATTAACTTGTTTTTGCCATACCAAAGCCTTCAAAACTTATTTCTAAGTTATGTAAAGGTTATTTAAGGTATGTTGAGTATATGTCACTATTCCGGAGTGTTTGTTGCATTAAACTGGTTATATTTACGCATCGGTGCGCGTATAACCTTCCAGAAAGCGATTTAGAGTTTGAAATCGAACATGAGTCGATATGTGCAAAAGATACACATATTTATACAAGTCCAAAGTATGAAATACATTATTTCATTGGTTTGGCATTTGTTTGATGGCCGTGGAGGCACAGGTGTTACACTTCACCCCGTTACATGTCGGCCAAAATAATTCAGTTTTTCTAATATTAAGCCGTAGCCCCAAGGCTGGACCCTCCGAACCGATGATGTCGAGAGCTTTAGCAACCTGAACAGCATCCCCGATAATCGTCCCGTCATCCAAGTACCAAGCATGGAAGGGGAGTTTACAGTTTTCCTGCACCTGAAGCACTAAGGGGTGTAAGGCTAGGGCAAAAAGCAAAGGTCCCAAAGGATCCCCTTGCTGCACCCCCGTGAATGCCCCGATGCGGTCATTCCCCACGTATAGCCTAGCAGGCTGAGCATACAGAAACTGAACCCACGGGAAAATGGTGGGGCAGTGGCTATGGACCTCGCGAAGCAAAACCGAACGGTCAACTAAGTTGAAAGCGTTGGAAAAATCAACCGTAAGCATGGCCAGCGAGCCATCTGAATGAAAAGAATTAAGAAACCTGTTAGCGCTGTGCAGCACCGCCTCCGCCCCATTGGGGACCCCCACCCCAAATTGGTAGTCCCCCAAGTATTTAACAGCTTCTTTCCCAACTTTTCTTTCTTGAATTAAAAAGAAAAGTTATATTCAAGGATTAAGATTTAAGATACATATGATGTTTCTTAATTGTCCTCGTTCTTTAAGACGTCACAGGATATCAGCATTTTGTTTATTTGTATCTGTTGTTTGTATATCTCCCCTAAAAAAGCTGTCGTTAAACTTTGTTTATATTTTATGCGGTAAATATTAGGGGATGTATAATTGTAACATCTTGAAGGCCAACGCCATGGTTTATAACTTCTTCTTCTGTTAGCATTTATGTGTTGAGTCACAATAATGTACCCTTTCTGATGCCCATGGTCATTTAAAAATCAATAATAGTTTAAAGCAGTTTTTTTCGTGACTAATGTTGATATGTTATTATGGCGGAAGTTGGATACAAAGTACATTTTTCCTATAAAGTGTAAAAAGTTATAAAATACCATAATATTAACCATAAAACACACTTAAAACCCACAAATAACATAGTGAATGTTACTAAAACACCATATTTGTGGGTTTTGTGTTGTGTTTTGGATGATAAGGCTTTGATTACCGAATGACTAATATTAGTGTGTTTTATGTTGATTAGCATGTTGTGTTTTATATTCATAGTTGTACGATGGTGTGTTTGAAGTGTTAGAATTATTAAACTTTATTATGTTTTATATGTATTTAATCAAACTTATAAATAGATATGATATGTATGATATGTATTCGGATAATTAGAATGATAAGCTTATGTAATTTCCGGTATGATAAGCGGGTGAAGATTCAAATAACTGCCGGAGCAGTTACCCGCCAAAATCAACCGCCATAAACCTATGTATTTATATCCGATTTCCGGCAACATGAACCGGTTATCAAGACATTCAAGTTCATCTAGAATTGTCCATTATTCTTTTCGATATTCATTGTTTTCATTCATTATTCTGCACTATGGAAATCCAATTCGGATCACTCACAAACAAGAACCCAACCACATCTCATGAATCCGCTGCCAATGTAAATTCTGATCCCCAACATAGTGGTATCAGAGCATCAATGGGGAAGAAGAAGACCGAAATCAAATCCACTTCCACTTTGTTGCCATGCCAACACTGCACAGACGAGATGAACGGCAAAGACAAGCGAATCCCTCGAGTGGGAACATGTTATTACTGTCACCAACCGGGGCACCAGATTTATTCATGTCAGAAGAAGGAAACAAACGAGGCAACCCAATTGATTCGACAGGCAGTGAATGCGGGAATACAGAAACAAGAAGGAGAAATCTGTGATCATCAGGAGATGATCGTTGTCGGTACCGAAGGAGGGCTATGGAGCGATATTTGGTACGTTAGTTCTGTATTTACACACCACATTGCCGAAAACCTAAATGTGTTTAAACGTATTAAACACATTGTCGGGGTTGACACACAATCTGGGGGAAACAATTTCTTATTCACACGAGGGGTTGGGTCTGTTGAAATTAAAACAAGCAATGAAACAATGAGAATACAAAGCATTTTTTATTCTCCGGAGTTAGACCGGAATGTTTTGAGCATAGATCAATTAACGTTGCAAGGATACACCGTCAATAAATCCGGTGATACTTGCAGAATTTATCCTATGTTCTCAACTCCGGTAAACAACTCCGTGAACGATGTGAGTGGTCTGACAAGGGAAGAAGAAATTGGGTTAACAGAAAAACAGGGCATACTCGATGTGAGTGTTTATGATGATGAATTCAAGGAACGATACTTAAACTCCTATTTCGAAGAATTAAATCTGTCTTCGCAAGAGATGGATTGGAGTTTGATGATCGTTAAAGCAATGGAATTCCACGAGTTTGCCTACTACAAGGCTTTTCTGGATTTGATCGATGATAGAGAGTTTGTCTTTAAGTACAAACACACATTGGAGTCAAAATTTGAGGAGATGGTGAAGTGGTTTCTGATCGAGTATATGGGAATATCCTCAAGACCAATCCCTCCATATGCTCCAAACAAAAGAAGAATAGACTTGTTAAGTCTGTATATATTGGTGGCAAGAGACGGTGGCTACCGGGAAGTCACAACAGAAAACTTATGGCCTGCAATAGCAAAAGATCTAGGATTCGATTACCAAGACGGAGATTACATGAGGGTTATTTATGGCATGTATCTCGATATCCTAGAGTATTATTACAGGTTTAAAACGGTTCAAGGAAAAGTGCATGACAAGGAGATGGTGATTGAAGAAGAATGTTCCTCTCATGGCTGTCATGTGAGACGAAAAAGTGCAAGTGATCTTCAAAATGAATCTGCTGCTTCGGCTCACTTTGCACTTTTTGCCGGAAACGAAGGGGATGACTGGAATCAAATGAAGAAGAGGAAACGTTTCAACTTCAATCATGCAAGATGGGCTGTCGAAGAAGCCAACCAGAGTGTCATGGAGCAAGCTCGGAAACATAACTAAAGTTTAAGGGGGTTATGTTAGAATTATTAAACTTTATTATGTTTTATATGTATTTAATCAAACTTATAAGTAGATATGATATGTATGATATGTATTCGGATAATTAGAATGATAAGCTTATGTAATTTACGGTATGATAAGCGGGTGAAGATTCAAATAACTGCCGGAGCAGTTACCCACCAAAATCAACCGCCATAAACCTATGTATTTATATCTGATTTCCGGCAACATGAACCGGTTATCAAGACATTCAAGTTCATCTAGAATTGTCCATTATTCTTTTCGATATTCATTGTTTTCATTCATTATTCTGCACTATGGAAATCCAATTCGGATCACTCACAAACAAGAACCCAACCACATCTCATGAATCCGCTGCCAATGTAAATTCTGATCCCCAACATGAAGTTTTTAAGGATCGTTGGCGTTTGGATATTGTGTTTTCGTGATCCTCACTATGTTATTTGTGGGTTTTGAATGTGTTGTATGGTTGAAATTTGTTGTTTTATAACTTTGTATACTTTGTAGGAAAAATAAACTTTGTAGCCGAACCTCACACATTTTATTATACTCTTTTTAATGACATTTTGACATGATGGAATTTATATGACTAATGTTTAGGTGCTATTCTGTAGCAAACAAGTAGAGACAAAAATGCTTAAACAATGTTTGTACTCAATAATACCTCTGACCCCTTAGAAGTGCATGATTTTACTTGGTACCTAGATAAAGGAAATTGCTTGACTGTTAGCTGTTGATCAGTTCTGTTTAAACTTAATGGAAAACATGAATAACATACCTGTTACAGCATTCAATGCAGTGGAGAATCCAGTCAGAGATCCAGCCATTGAGTTCGACATACTTGTCAGGATGATCCGGTTCCTCCTTAGGGTGTAAGGTGATGATGGTGATGAACCGAAACTAGGGAGGATTTCGGTTATGGGGAAAGAGACGAATTTTGATGTTATGAGGGTTGGTTGATTCACTAAGTGTGCAACCTTTAAACTCTCTAATAATCCCCTTATTTATACACCCAAGAGGAAACCTAATTAGTTAATAAGGGTAATATGGTCCATCAACAATTACCAACTAATTATTAATAGGTTATTAATATATTTTGATCTAATATAATATAAATGATTATAAAGGCTACAAGATTAAATATTACATTAATAATATATTTAATCTCACATTCTCCCACTTAGCCGAGTAATCATTTATCATGAGTATTAGGTAAGCCTGGCCAGGAGTTAACACTCATTTTAGCCTTAAACCAAGAACTATAGCAGAGAAATACAGCCGTTGAATCATCATTCGACTCAGGACCCCCATTAGTCATACTATAGCCTCAATTTAAAACCTAACAGTTACGATCAAAATATGTATAAGCCCTTTAGCGTCTGATTTGTATTTATATTTGTCTATATGTCATTACACCGGCAGAACATATGTTAGAGACATACAAAATCAAACTGAAGAAATTTTATTAATTAAAACATAAGCTAGTACAATATGCCATTAAACAAGGTCTTTAGTAAGTCCCATATTCGATACATGTTCTTCGAAAACTTTAGGTGGGAGACCTTTAGTCATCGGATCCGCAAGCATATCTTTAGTACTAATATACTCAATACAAAGATTATTTTCCTCAACTCGTTCACGTATGAACAAATATTTTGTATCGAGATATAAACCAGCTCCAGTCGAACTGTTACTGTTCGAGAAACTAACGGCAGCTGAGTTATCACAGTAAAGCTTCAATGGTCTAGAAATGGAATTAATGATTTTGAGTCCAGTGATCAGATTTCTAAGCAACATTCCATGACAGGTCGCGTTGTAAACAACAATATATTCTGCCATCATTGTGGAAGTTGTAGTTAACTGTTGTTTATGACTCTTCCATGAGATAGGTCCGCCTGCTAACATAAAGATGTAGCCCGAAGTGGATTTCTTGTCATCTTTGCATTTGGCAAAGTCAGAATCAGAATAACCTACCACTTCTAAGTGATCACTTCTTCTATAAGTCAGTTTATAGTCTTTCGTCCCTTGCAGATATCTAAGGACCTTCTTAGCTGCTTTCCAGTGATCTAGGCCAGGATTAGTTTGATAACGACCTAGCATTCCAGCAATGTAAGCGATATCTGGGCGAGTACATACTTGAGCATACATCAGGCTCCCGACTACTGACGCGTAAGGTATCTGGCTCATTTGCTCCTTTTCAACCTCCGTTGTCGGACACTGGAATGAACCGAAAACATCTCCCTTAACTACTGGAGCGACTGAGGGTTTGCACTGTTGCATGTTGTAACGTGTAAGGACACGATCTATGTAAGTCTTTTGAGACAATCCTAAGATCCCTTTGTGTCTATCTCGGTGAATTTCGATGCCAATGATGTAAGAAGCATCTCCGAGATCCTTCATGTCGAAGTTATGCGAGAGTAACCGCTTCGACTCATGCAACATGTCTAAACTAT
This sequence comes from Helianthus tuberosus, assembly GCA_030545235.1. Classification (NCBI taxonomy): domain Eukaryota; kingdom Viridiplantae; phylum Streptophyta; class Magnoliopsida; order Asterales; family Asteraceae; genus Helianthus; species Helianthus tuberosus. Next base: position 124,194,552 of record CM060351.1, on the reverse strand, counting down.
TACTTGCCAATAGAATATCATCTACATAAAGGACAAGTATAGTAAAGTTACTCCCACTCATCTTGAGGTAGGTGCATTGATCCACTTGATTCTTCATAAAACCATGCCTCTTCATGACTTCATCAAACTTGAGGTACCATTGACGTGATGCTTGTTTTAACCCATAAATGGATTTCTTCAACTTACAGACTAGATGCTCCTGACCTTCAGGTTTAAAGCCTTCAGGTTGTTTCATGTAAACATCTTCGTCTAAGTCTCCGTTAAGGAAAGCAGTTTTGACGTCCATCTGATGCAGCTCTAAATCAAAATGAGCTACTAGGGCCATAACGATCCTTAATGAATCTTTACGAGAGACAGGTGAAAACGTCTCTTGATAATCAATTCCCTCTTTCTGAGTGTAGCCCTTTGCAACCAATCTCGCTTTGTAGCGTTCAATGTTCCCATTCGGATCCAGTTTTGTTTTGAACACCCATTTACAACCTACAGGTTTGGCACCATTGGGTAATTCGACTAAATCCCAAACGTCATTTTTCTTCATGGATTCAAGCTCATCAATCATTGCTTTATTCCATTCAGAAGACTGATCACTGCTAATGGCTTCATTATAAGAGATAGGATCATTGAGCTTTCCAACATCCATTTCAGTCAGGTAGGTAACATAATCATCCCAATTAGTAGGCCTTCTTTGCCTAGATGACCTCTTGAGTTGATTATCGGGTTCAGCGTTGTCTTGGTTTTGAGCGTTTGATGTGCCTTCGTTATGAGGTATAATGGGTTCTGATTGTGGAGATGGAGTTTGTGCAGTGGCTTCAGGTACAGTTGTTGCATGGGGTACAAGAGGAGTAAACGGAGTAATGGTAAGCGACGAGTCTCTCCCCCCCGCGTCTTGTACTTCTTGCAATTCTTCATAAGGGTTAGTACTGCTCCCACTGACCTTGAAATCCTCCAGGAACGCAGCACGCTTGGTTTCAACAATACGGGTGACATGGGAAGGAAAATAGAAACGATAACCCTTCGAATGATCAGGATACCCGATAAAGAAGCAGGTAACTGTTTTAGGGTCAAGTTTCCTTAGGAAAGGATTATAGAGTTTTGCTTCAGCAATGCAGCCCCATACTTTCATATATTTAAGACTCGGTTTCCTTTCTGTCCAAAGTTCATAAGGAGTTTTAGGGACAGACTTAGAAGGAACTCTATTGAGTATATGAACAGCTGGTTTTAATGCTTCAGTCCAGAGAAATAATGGTAAATTAGTGTTGGCTAACATACTGCGCACCATGTTCATAAGGGTACGATTTCTTCGTTCAGCGACACCGTTCTGCTGAGGTGTACCAGGCATGGTGTATTGGTTCACAATCCCCTAGCCCTTACAAAACTCATAAAATGGACCAGGAGCTTGACCCACATCAGTATGTCTTCCATAATATTCACCGCCTCTATCTGATCTCACAACTTTAATCTGACGATCTAATTGTTTTTCAACTTCAGCTTTATAATCTTTAAAAGTTGTAAGAGATTCAGATTTTTCCTTAATAAGATACAAGTACATGTAACGAGAATAATCATCAATGAAAGTGATAAATGAAGTATGTCCTGTTATACCAGCGATTTGATAAGGACCACTAATGTCAGTATGAATGAGTTCTAATAAATTAGAGCTCCTAGTGGCACCTTTCTTATTCGCTAATGTCATTTTTCCTTTAAGACATTTGACACATGTTCCAAAATCAGTAAAATCGAGAGGAGGTAAGACTTCATCCTTTACGAGACGATTTAATCGTTCTCTTGAGATGTGGCCTAAACGTTGATGCCACAACATAGATGAAGTCTCTAAGTCTCGAACCTGTTTCATCTTTGTGAGTGATTCATTAATATTATATGACAACAAAGATTTGGAAAAATTATCATCTAGTTCTAATCTATAGAGACCACCATCCAGAATGCCAGTACCATAAACAACGGAATCATAGAGAATAGAGAGTTTGCGATGACCATGAGAAACGACAAAACCGTCCATGTCTAACTTTGGTCCTGATACAAGGTTCCGAGTTACCTCAGGAACATATAAGGTATCATAAAGTTTAATACATAAACCAGTTTTCAAAAATAATTGTAATGTTCCTATGGCCTTCACTTCTAATTCCCGATCATCTCCAACTTTAAGTGTTCTTTGGTTTCTTCCCAGCTTCCGGATTGTAAGGAATCCCTGAAGTGAATTGGTAACATGAACCATAGAACCAGAATCAAACCACCAAGAATTAGCAGGAACATTTAAATTAAAGGACTCAAGTATCATGAAAAAATCGTTACCTTTCTTAGCCAGTCACTCCTTGAAGTCAGGGCATTCCTTTTGCTTATGTCCTGTTTTCTTACAGAACTTGCAATAGGGTTTGCCTAAGGAGTTCTTAGAGCTGGAAGGTGCGCTTGTATGAGGATTTGGATTTGGCTTTTGGACCTTAGAAGCATCCTTTCTTTGATAAGTGTTCTTCCTCTTCTTAGAGCTGGAGGTGGTGAAGTTAGCAACATCAGTAGTGCGATCCATCTTCATACGCTCTTCCTCCTGCATGCACATAGCAATCAGCTCACTCATCGTCCATTTGTCCTTCTGAGTGTTGTAATTGATCTTGAATGCTTCATAGGACGAAGGAAGCGAAGTGATGATGAAGTGAACAAGAAAACCATCACTGATTTCCATCTCTAGGCCCTTCAGCTTATTGGCCATGTCATGCATCATCATGATGTGTTCGCGAATGCCGCTCCTCCCATCATACTTAGTCGTCACCAGCTTGAGGATAAGAGTGCTAGCGTGTGCTTTTGATGTTCCCTTGAATTGATCCTCCACAGAAGCCAAGTAGGTTTTAGCATCTTCAGAATCAGGAATAGCTCATCTGATTGAGTTATGAATGGACTGCTTCATGAACATGAGAGACATGCGGTTACACCTAGTCCATTTATCATGAAGTAACTGCTCAGCAGCAGTACTTTGAGTAGTAAGGTCCGCTGGCTTATTCTCTCTTAGAGCATAATCAAAGTCCAGCAGTCCAAGTGTAAGCATGAGGGCATCCTTCCATGCAGCAAAGTTATCACCAATCAAAGGTGGAATCCCCTGATTGGGTGCTGATAGTGGAAATAAGGTGAGCAAGTTATGATACTAAGAAAGAAGTCTTAATGTGATCTAAGGGCATGTTATACTAAGGCAGGCAAAAGTAATGACCATTTTAATTATGAAGCTGTGATATTGTCTATTACTAACATCAAAATAATAGACTTAGTAAAATTCTATTTAAACGAAGACAAATCAGCTTTGGCCAGAAGTGTAATCATTTAAATATGTGTGCAAAGTAATCGTGGCAAATCAGCTTTGGCCAGAAATGAAACAATCACTTTAGTTATGCACTTGTCAAGCATGCTAAACATAAATGAATTAAATCAGCTTTGACCAGAATTAAAAACATTTCACGTTTGTAATGCATACTCAACATAGCTTTTGTAATACTTGAACAATAAATAGATGTATTAAATCAGCTTTGGCCAGAAATGATACATCAGAAGCTCATTCAAGTTAAGCTATTTTGGTTTTGTAAAACATTATCTGATTCTGATTAATTAAGCAATTAGGTATTTACAAAACCAAGTATTTAATAGCAAACCATCTGTTTAGTTCACATTAAACAGCTTAAAATAATGAGGTTTCGAGTCTTGTGCGATCAGTAATGCCCAATAACTTGTGCGATCAGTAAGGCCCAATAATTTGTGCGATCAGTAAGGCCCAATAATTTGTGCGATCAGTAAGGCCCAATAACTTGTGTGATCAGTAATGCCTTGTGCGATCCACAAGTCTTGTGCGATCCACAAATCTTGTGCGATCCACAAATCTTGTGCGATTATGCAGTCTTGTGCGATTTCCCTTGTGCGATCAGATCACATTTTATGTGATCTGATCTTGTGCGACTGTCTTGTGCGATCAGATCATATCTGATCTGATCTTGTGCGACTGAAGGGAACTTGTGCGATTATGATTTCGAATCCACTGTTAAGGCTGTTTATTGTGATAATAACTGAAACTCGAAATTTGAGGGATTTTGGGATAGTGTTTCCTATTTTATTTTTGATCTAAACTTATCCAAAGATTTCAAAATTAATAACTGAAAATCTATTAACAGTTTTCGAAATTTTAATAGATAAAATTAAGATCAAAATCATTAAAAACACCCACTAATCCAAATTATATTCCAAAATTTAGGGAATTTTCGAGTTTTACTTAGAACAAATGATGAACCCTAAAAAATAAAAAAACATAATTCCGAAACCGGAATTTTAAGACTTTTATTAACAGATTTCGGATATTAGTTTTACCCATTATGATTTCGAATCAATATATTAACCAACTTCTTCCGAAAACAGTGATTTCGGCAACAAGGACTCGAAACAGCCGAGATTTTATAAGGCTTTAAAAAATTTTCTGTTTTCCAGATTATGATCCCAGAATGATGGATACGAAAAACAGAACTGATTTATCAACATATGCTCTGATACAACATGTTGATCAGTTCTGTTTAAACTTAATGGAAAACATGAATAACATACCTGTTACAGCATTCAATGCAGTGGAGAATCCAGTCAGAGATCCAGCCATTGAGTTCGACATACTTGTCAGGATGATCCGGTTCCTCCTTAGGGTGTAAGGTGATGATGGTGATGAACCGAAACTAGGGAGGATTTCGGTTATGGGGAGAGAGACGAATTTTGATGTTATGAGGGTTGGTTGATTCATTAAGTGTGTAACCTTTAAACTCTCTAATAATCCCCTTATTTATACACCCAAGAGGAAACCTAATTAGTTAATAAGGGTAATATGGTCCATCAACAATTACCAACTAATTATTAATAGGTTATTAATATATTTTGATCTAATATAATATAAATGATTATAAAGGCTACAAGATTAAATATTACATTAATAATATATTTAATCTCACATTAGCTAAATACCCAAAACTTCATTAATTTATGTGGACCAAAGCAATCTCATTTGTGTACTCACAAGGATAACGAAGGGCAAGTAAATAATTTATACCCAAATAGATATGTTACTATTTTTTGTGGAACGAAAAGAGTAAAAGCCGTACAACTGTTGAAATTTACAGAATTCGCCTGTGGATGAAAGTTCGTTGCTTAAAGCAGTTCGAATTGTGCATTCAATGATTGACAAGGAGTTGGCTGCTGGAACCGATCCTAAAAATGTGTTTCTTTGTGGATTTAGTCAAGGTGGTCTCTCTCTCTCTCTCTCTATATATATATATATATATGTCATACATTTGGGGTTTGTAAACCAAACACCACTGACATCATGATAAATATGGCAGGTGCATTGACCTTGGCTAGTACTCTCTTATATCCAAAAACTCTTGGTGGGGGTGCAGTATTTAGTGGATGGGTGCCTTTTAACTCGACTAGTACTATTATAGAACAGATCACTGCAGAAGCAAAGCAGGTAAGTTTGAACAAAAAGTAGTGATCTAGACATGTAACCGCGCATATATCAGCTATGATATACCAACATAAACAAACTCTTTCCCTCCCATTAAAGTCGATAGTTTTTACGGTTATGCAATCCTATACTATTATTTGATTAATTTATATTATAAAGTATAATTAATATACTTTGGCAAACAAGACAAGGGAATCTTGTGGACTCAAATCAATATTATTAGGTTTTGTTCATGAAAAGTTAAACTTACTGACTTGTTTTAAAAAAGCGCCCGTCGCTCTTAGGCATTTAGGTCCTAAAAGCCGAGGCGCGCACATTAGGTACTTGAGCCGTTGCTATATGTTCAACCAAAATGGAAATTGCAATTACTAGGATGGAGAGATGACCGTAACTAGTTTGTGCTTCTAAATTCTAATGAGCGTTTTGTTGTATGCCTAGACCCCGATATTGTGGTCTCATGGTACAGCTGACGAAGTAGTGTTATTTGAAGCTGGACAAGCGGGCCCACCATTTCTTCAACGATTAGGCATAAACTTTGAATTTAAGGTACTCTCTTACTCTATCCCATTTCAAGGTCATGGGCATTTCAACTTCTCTTTTGACCTTGTTGACGAACATTCTACATAATTTACATATGGGTGGCTCCAAATCGCAGGCGTACCCAGGTCTTGACCATTCGATAGACAATATTCAGGAGCTCAAACACGTGGAATCATGGATCACCTCACGTCTTCAATGTTCATCATGAAGGTTTGACTATAGTTGACCTTTTGTATCGCATGCCCACATTGTTGAACTTGGTTTCTCGTTGGAAGACATGTATGTAGATGCAATAATATGATAACCACATTAGATACAGAATTTGTGATTTATATGAAATGAAAGTGTGTGTACTTGGTTCAACTGTAGGAAAAACATGGTTTGTTATATCATTTAACTAGGTGTTTGTTTTTGTAGGACCTCAAAAATTTCTTTTTCTACCCTCTATGCATAATTAAGACGTGGGTGAAAGTTCATTTGTTGAATTAATATTATTTTATCGAGTGTGTATGACATAACCATAGTTTGAATAGAGTACATTTCATTCCCTTTCTCATGGTATGTTAAAATCAAAAAAGTCGTATTAAACGTGACATAATAGCGCACATCATTCGTGCATTTACTATTACTTTACAGCCTTGGTTCTAAACTCAAACACTGTCACTCTTATGGCTTGGTGTTAAAAAGTGTTTGTGTGACAACCATCACCAAATTAGGTTAACAACAACTTTAACTATGATTTCATAACTATCTTGATGTCTTAAGTGAGCCTACTTTGTGTTAACATAGCCATGTGATAAGTGAATTTACTATATTTAGTAGGAAACTCGAACCAAAGCCATAGACGTGCCTTACTAGTTATAGAAACTTGGGAGCCTAAATAACCATAGCTTCCCCTAACCTTTCAAATTCGGCCCAAGGCCTTGGGGATAGACTAGCATTCAAATTTTGATATAACACAAATATTTAACTAAAGGAACTTGTTACACAAGATTGTTAGACCTCCTCATCCCCATCCTTTAAAAACCATATAGCCCTTCCACCCCTCATCATAATTTTTCTCGAAAATCACTGCAACTCCCACCCCTTTCTCTCTAATTTTCGGTCAAACACACACAAACTCATCAATTCTTCAAGTCTCAACCATCCAATATCATCCAAGTAAGCTAAACCATCTTAAAACCTTTGTGTATTCTATTGTAATCCATAAATCTAGATCGTAAATGACGTGGTGCGGGTGTGTGTATATTTTTAGATATATTTTAGCTTTTTTTACTCGCGAATTCAAGTTTTAAATTTATAAAACACGACATAATACTATCACTCTACACACACGTTAGGGCAAATGCACTCATTGCGGACGTAGTATAGTGATGGCAAGATACCGAGGTCGTCCAAGAACACAAGAGCTTTTAATACCGGTTTATCGTTAACGTCTAATCTAACTAAATTTTGATGAAAAAGTTTTTTGAAAGTTATAAAAAGATAAACTAAAAAGCAAAAGTAAAATCTAAGGAAAAACAATTAGACAAGAAAGAATCATTTGGTTCCAACTTCTCTTTTATGTATCCTTTAAATGATTTCCGCACTTTGGACATTTTAAGATATTATCTTTAAGTCATAGTAGTAGGCTCCCTTCCAGGCAGCGTTACCCTCAATTTATTGATCTGAGTCAGCAGTGATACAGTCCCGCAAGGTCAGATTATTGAAAGATAATTCAGTAAGTTATTAATGCGAAAAGTGCTAGGCCCCCTTCCAGGCAGCGTTACCCTTAACCCTTTGGTCTGAGTCAGCATAGATACAGTCCTCGCAGGGTTGGTTCAAAGTTTTAATAGTAGTTTATAGATAAGAGATTCAAGCGGTTTCTTACTTCTCCCGAGGCGAACAGTACCGCCCACTCGTGAAGTCTTACTAAGCTTGAACCAGGTTCTCGCATGATATATACACTGAACGGGACATAGAATTACCCAAACACCCTTCTAACCCCCTTCTAAGTAGTTAACGTGCTTTATATAGACCGTAAAGACACGAATGTGTGAATCAACGACACATGGTTAAATAAATTCGCCTTCAATATAAAAAACTAGTTATTAAAGTCATTAATACATACCCAAATAAAAACGAGTCAAAGACTGGAAATCAAAAAGTAATACATAAAAGACTTGTCTTCACCAAGTGATGTAAGAGTTTAGCCAAGTATGACCTTTGTTTGACAAGAACTCTTACCATTGATATTGGATCCCGAGACTAATACACACTCTAAATGATGGAAAATGGATGATGGTGGTGAGTGTTGGTGTTGTAGTGGTGGTGGAGTGGTGGCAAGTGTGAGAGAAGTGGTTTGCCAAGTGATGGACTGGAATGGAACCAAGCACCCCTATTTATAGCTGAAGTCAGACGATCAACACGGTCGTGCCCGCCTGGCACAGCCCCTTGGCCATCCTTCTCTCTCTTCCTCATTAACTGCAGTGTCAGGTCTTGTACTAACACGGCCCCGTGTGTCAACGGCACGGCCCATGGCCATTGTACTTGTTGTACTATCTCAGATTCTACGAATCTTATAGTTGACCACGCCCCGTGTTGCCTTAGCACGACTCCGTGTTGGTTGTCTGGTTTGTCCTTTGCTGTTGTCTTTTCTTCTGCAGAGAATCTTGCCTTGGGCACGACCCATGCCTGGTGGGCACGGCCCCGTGCCAGAGCTTCTGATCTTGCTATTTTGTTGGTTTGGATGTGGATGGGGGCTTGGCGAGTTGTGTCAATCCTCCTTCATTGTATTTATGTTGGTTTTTGCTGTTATTTTGCTTCTTTTTTGCGTTTAAGCTCTTTTGACCATGTAAATTAAAAAAAAAGAACAAAGAAACAAACTTTTTCCAACATTAGTACTAAAAAAGGGTTGATTTTACGCCGTAAATATGTTGTATTTTACGTACATCAAATACCCCCACACTTGAATCTTTGTTTGTACTCAAGCAATTACACACCCAAACGGAATAGGTAGAAGGGAAGGTTTTGGGTTTATTTTTAGAGTGTCGGAAATCCAAGTTCTAATTTATTTTGTTTTTATTTATTTACAATCTTATTCGTTATGACTTATTTAAAACACAGATTAAGAAAAAAAAATATTTATTTTGGGCATAACATGCCTTTATAACATGTTATGCCCATAACAAATAATTTTTCTTAATATGTGTTTTAAATAAATCATGACGAATAAGATTGTAAATAAAATAAAAACAAAATAAATTTAGAACTTGGATTCCCGATACTTTAAAGATAAGATCAAAACTTCTCCTCTACCTATTTCGTTTGTGTGTGTAAGCCACGATATTGAGTTTTGCTTGAGGACAAGCAAAGATTCAAGTGTGGGGGTATTTGATGTGCGTAAAATACAACATATAAATTATATCAAATACGGTGAAAAATCAACCCTTTTTCGGTACTAATGTTGGAAAAAAATGTTTCTTTGTTTCTTTTTAATTTACAGGATCAAAAGAGCTTAAACGCACAAAAAGAACAAATTAACAGTAGAAACCAACATAAATGCAAAGAAGAAGGATTGACACGACTGCCAAGCCCCCATCTACATCCAAACCAACAAAAATAACAAGAACAGAAGCTCTGGCACGGGGCCGTGCCCAGTCAAGATTCCCGTAGAAGAAAAGACAACAGCAAAAGATAAACCAGACAAACCAACACGGGGCTGTGCTAACTCAACACGGGCCGTGGTCAACTCTAAGATTCGCAGAATCTAAGATAGTACAACAAGTACAATTGCCACCGGTCGTGCTGTTGACACGCGGTGTCGTGTTAGTACAAGATCTGACACTGCAATTAATGAGGAAGAGAGAGAAGGAAGGCCACGGGGCCGTGCCAGGTGGGCACGGGGCCGTGCGAACAATCTGACTTCAGCTATAAATAGGGGTGCTTAGTTTCATTCCAACCCATCCCTTGGCAAACTACTTCTCTCACACTTGCCACCACTCCACCACCACTACAACACCAACACCCACCACCATCATCCATCTTCCATTTTTTAGAGTGTGTAATAGCTTCGGGATCCAAGATCGATCGTAAGAGTTCTGTTCAAACAAAGGCCATGCTTGGCTAAACTCTTAAATCACTTGGTGAAGATAAATTTTTTATGTATTACTTTTTGATTTCCAACCTTTGGCTCCTTTTTATTTGGGTATGTATTAATGACTTTAATAACTAGTTTTCTATATTGAAGGTGAATTTTACTTAATCCTTCTTCATGTTTTGTTGATTCGGTCATTCGTGTCTTTATGGTCTGGAAAGGGGTTAGAAGGGTGGTTGGGTAAATTCTTGTCTCGTTCAGTGTATAGATTCTGCGAGAACCTGGTTCAAGCTTAGTAGGACTTTATGAGAGGTAGGTCTTAACCGCCTCGGTAGAAGTAAGAACCGCTTGAATCCCTTATCTATAAACTATTATTAAAATATTAAACCGACCTTGTGGGACTGTATCCTTGCTGACTCAGACCAATAGGTTGAGGGTAACGCTTCCTGGAAGGGGGCATACCACTTTTCGCATGAATAACTTACTTAATTATCTTTCAATAATCCGACCTTGCGGGACTGTATCCTTGCTGACTCAGACCAATAGGTTGAGGGTAACACTGCCTGGAAGGGGGCCTACTACTATAACTTAAAGATAATCTCTTAAAATGTTCAAAGTGCGGAAATCATTAAAGGATACATAAAAGAGGTGTTGGAACCAAGTGATTCCTTCTTGTCTATTTGTTTTTCCGTATATTTTATTTTCTAGTTTATCTTTTTATAACTCTCAAAACTTTTTATCAAAATTTGGTTAGATTAGACGTTAACGATAAGCTGGTACTAGAAGCTCTTGTGTCCTTGGACGACCTCGGTATCTTGACATCACTATACTACGTCTGCCATGGGTGAGCTTGCCCTAACGTGTGTATAGTGATAGTATTATATCGTGTTTTATAAATTTAAAACTTGATTCGCGAGTAAAAAGTGCTAAAAATATATCTAAAATTTATAACCTCACACGCACACGTCAGATGAGCAAGAGTTATGTCAAACTAAGTGTATCAATTATGAGATGAGATGGGGAGAACAAAGGTTGTGGCAGATTATTCGTTATGAAGCTATAATTAATTTTCCAAACTGGAAGCCACATTACCCAAAGAAGGTGACAAAGATAAATCCTGTTACAAAAGAAAAAGACGTCACTCTTCATATCAAAAGACCTCGAGCCATGAGGAATATGCCGCTAATGAAGCTTGAGCAAGATTTTTATGAAGAATTCCAAGGATGGTATTTTGATCCTGCAACTGTCTAAGCGGTGATTTCATTAAGGTCTAAAAAGAATGGTATTTGGAGAGGTATTTGGATTTTGGGTCCAATGTGGTTGGTGAACCTGTCAAAGAAAGATGTTGAGTGTTTATACTTCACAAAGATATGGTATGATGTGGCTGATAAGACTCAAGCGATGCAGTACTAGAGTGTGATCAGTACATGTTATGCTAAGGATATTCACTCAGGAAGAATGTGGGAAACAAAATGGCATGATCTGGAAAGGAAGGAGTTCTTGAAAGAAGTTAGAAAAGAAAAAAAGGATCGAGGCTAGAATGGAAAAAGCAGCATTCTTAGGACGTCTAAAGATGATGAACAAGCATGTTCCTACTAACCAAACTTCGATTCCTAGCGAAGAAAGAAGAAAGAAGCCATACAAGAATTTCTTTGAGACAGGGTTCAGAAGACAAAGGTACTCGAAGAATTTGGAGATAGAAAAGAAGGAAAAAGATAACGTTACTAAAGATTGAAGACCGATCGTGACTGCGGCTACATCCAAGGGGGGTTTGTTGGTGCATAATGTCTGCAGCCTACTTCATTGTATCGTGTTGATAATGTAATAGGTTTACGTGTTAGAACTTATGGAATTGTAATGTAAAGTTCCCTTCGTACGAAGGGACAGAGTCACTCGTACGAATGGGTCTCTCCATTCGCACAAAGCCTCACTCGCACGGGTTTGCATGTAACACCCCGTGTTTCGAAAGTCAAAGTCAAGATTGAAGTCAAAGGAAGACAAGATTGCTAATTGCGATCTGTCACTCCTTGCTCAACTCCTGTTTTGACTCCTTTGACTTGTAGATAGTCTATTTATTTTATCGCTTTAGTTGTATTATGTGGAGTACTTATTAATAATCGAGGTTAATCGCATATTAATCACATGTTTAATCGATTTATCGCTATCACATTCGTAACTCGAATTATGTGTTCTGGATATTGTTTTACGTGTGTGTGCTACTTGCCTATTTATGTGTTACTTGTGCATGTTATATGTTGAGGTGATAATCGAAATCGCAATTTATCGCATCGCAATCGAATCGAAACGCTAAACGCAAGTCAATTATAGTGATTGTATGTAAGATATAGTAGTTGGGATTAATAATAATTTAATGAGTAATCCTATCGCATCGCTCTCTCGAATCGCATCGCATCGCTCATCACTCGAATCGAAACGACAAAGCTCGTCGCGCTGAACACTCGGATCGAGTGGCCAACCGATCGAGTGGCCATCCGATCGGATTGCCATCCGATCGGGTTGTCACCCGAGCGAGTTGCCACCCGATCGGGCTGCCACCCGATCGACCAGCCTCTCCACCACTTTCCTTTTTAGGAAACCCTATAAATACCCCTCATATGTCACATCAGTTGATGTGACAACTCTCACTCGACCCAGCTCATTCCAGCCACTCTTTCTCCCGATCTCTCTCAATTCTTGTAAGTTTTCAACCTAAATCTTGTACTTTCTTGATCTACACGCACTCCTACACCTTTCTATCTTTTGAATCTTAACTTTTAACCATGAAATCACCGGATTTGAGGTGTTCTAGGGTGATGTCATCATGGAGTTCTTATGAACTTCAATGTTTGGCTTCATTCCACCAAGAACAACTTAGATCTGAAGGATTTCCACAAGATTTATCAATGATTTCACTCAGATCTACACGAATTCATGGATAAAAGGATTGAGAGAAGGTTTTCTAACTTTCTTTCAACTCTTTTACACTCAATGCACTCAAAACCAATAGAATAGGGACTAGTTCTGATCTTCTACACATTCTTAGTGAAGTGTTGGTCCTAGATCTGGTTCTATCGAATATACAACCGGTTTCGGGTTAAGCATGAACCACCGGCTCGAACCACTGACTGACCGGACTAGGGTGATTCCTGTCCGATCGGATCGTTTGGGGCTTGACGAGGTTCTGTTGCTTAAACACGTACCACACCGTCTCGACCAAAGACTACAAACTACCAAAAACAACCCAGTGTCAAGACGATCAGGCCACCAGAACAGATTGCCGTCCGATCGGATTGCCACCCGATCGGGCAGCCACTCGACCGGCTTGCACTTAGGTCCCACACTTAAACTATTTATCAAACTATTCAAGATCTGAACGTTGAAACGGATTACCACCCGATCGGGTTGCTATCCGATTGAGTGACCATCCGATCGTGTGACGTTTGGGACTTGGACAATTTTCAACAGGTTCAATACGAACGAATTGCCACCCTATCGGATAGCCATCCGATCGAGTGACCGTCGTGCTGTGAACTTGTTCTCAAACTAAGAAGTCTCGCCAATCGGATTGTTGTCCGATCGAACGGCCGTTCGATCGACCGACCTGAAAGGTAGAGATACTTCTCTATTTTTAAAATGCTACAACGAAAACTTCAAATTACAAACCATCATACACAAACACACCCACACCAAGCGAGGTGACAATCCAATCGAATGGCCATCCGATCGGATGACCACCCGAACGGATTGCCACCCGATCGACCGGCCATCCGATCGGATTACCATCCGATCCTTGGTACACCGACACCGTTTTTCACGCCGACTTTCTCTTATGCTATCGTTAATTGTTCAGGCTAATTCCGCTCTTGCGCTCCCTTTAATCCATTAACTTTATCGTTGTGAGTATACTCGATCCCTTTTTGCTTTACGCACTTTTGGGTGTTACATACGTTACTTATTCTAAATCACATCAAACAAACAACGCAAACACTATTTATACGTTGACCTCAAATGCATGTTATACGTGACTCGATGAATGCCTGTTTGTTATGTTACACATTGATTGCTGTCTACCTGCCTTAGCAACGATAGTACTATAGTTTGGACTCAGCACCTGTTTACTCAGGGGTTGTTAATAGGGGTGTTCAAAACCGGATATCCGAAAATTCCGAATTTCGGATATCCGAACATTTCAGATAGTAGATTTCACTATCCGAATCCGTATCCGAACTTTCGGATATCCGGAATTCGGATATCCGAAACTTCGGATACGGATTCGGATAGTGAAACGGATATCCAAAATTCTAAAATAGAATAAATTTCAAAATTAAAGTTTGTCCTTTTCCAACTTAGCAACCGAAACATCTGATTATAAAAAAAGAAATGAACATAATCCATTGTTCTAAAATTGCACATAACATTGTCTCATAGATAAACATATAATCTTCTAAATCAATTCATCTGATTCAATCCATCCTTCCAACTTCCATTGAAAAATCTGTAACAATTTCAAAAAAAAAAAAAAAAAAAAAAAAAAACCATAAACAACAAACCATGTTCAACATTAGAAAGTCAAAATTTGTTCAATGTTCAAACCTAATCGATGAAACAAGAAAAAAAATAGAATGAATCTATGCAACATAACATAATTGAAACAAAGCCACAATGATTTACATAGAAAAACTTATCAATCATACACATCAGTTGAAACTAATCTAATCCAGATCTAAATAATAAACTAATAACAAATCAAAATCAATGAATCTATGAACAAATCAAAACAAAGTCGTATATAACAAAACAAAGAAAAACTTGGATCTTCAAACAAATCGAACAGAAACTTGGATCTTCAAAAAAATAGAACAGGAACTTGGGTCTTCAAACAAATCAGATTCGTATGAAACAGAAACTTGGAAGTGGAAACAAACCTCGGATCTTCGATTTTCAGATCTCGACGTGTTGGTGTTTTGATTATTTGATTCTTCGATGCTCACAGTCTCACAGATCTGGATATTTTTGAGTTCGTGGGGTGAGTTTTTGAGTGAATGAGAGGTGAGAGCGGCTGTGAGAAAAAGATAGATTAGGGTTAGGTTTTCTATAGTGGTATTTATATACAGGTACGTTTAAAAAAATCGGATATCGAATATCCGAAATATCCGAAACTTTCTGAAATCACTATCCGAATCTGAATCCGAAAATTCGGATTATCCGAATTTCGGATATCCAAAAATTCGGATATCTGAATTTTCGGATAATTCGGATTCGGATAATCGGATAAATCGGATTCGGATGATTTTGAACACCCCTAGTTGTTAAGGACAATTACTTCACGTGTTCACAGGGGTGAATATGTGTTGCGCACTCGCTACTCGCAGTCAACTCGCATTCATTGGTATTGATAGGATCTTTGTCGATAACTTACATGCTTCACATTATGCGTTGTACATGCTGGTTATGCGTAAACGATTTCGAACTCTATTATGCTATTATCAAACTTGTATGCTCACCTTTACACTATGCGTATTGACTTTTACTTTAACGTATGTGGCAGGTGCTTAAGATGTTAGTATGCTTGGCTTTCTGTGAAATCAAGGCTAGGAAAGAGTCTAGAAACAAAGACAATTTATTTTATTTGAAAATCTGAGTTGTCGGAACATGTTTTATTTGTTTGAAGAATATCTCTGTCTGTAATAACTAGATTATCTTATGGGTTATGGTATGGGACATAATATTTAAACTATTTGGTAATTTAGTCGTTATGGAATTTCTTTGAACAATCTGTTTCGCTTAGTGCCGCGCCCCGATGTTTCCGCCATCGGTTGGGGTGTGACAGATTGGTATCAGAGCCATAACTATAGGGTATTAGGCAAGACTCGACCTAGTCCGGGTCGATGTCTTAGAAGCGACCTAGTCTATAGTCTAAGTACCCACAGACCGACTTGTGCATGCCCAGTAGGGGTTTTGCACGAACTTGCTTGCTATTTCTCGCTCGAACTCGCTGTACACTACACACTTGCGCGGACATCGCATACTACAGTTCTGCGCAAGATCAGCCTTTCCTAAGGCTGATTACACACACAAACGAATGATCTGGTTAAGATTAGGTGTGAAAACCGCAAACTCTCGACCAGATTACTCGTTCGAATTGCTATTTTTACTATAAAACAAGAGAAGTTGCGTTGAATTAGGAGTGAAATCCATGCTTTGACATAAATCCTCTTATCTATCTCGTGGTTTTTCCACACAAACAGGAACGTAGTCGCTAAGTCAGGGGTGAAACCCGAACCTTGACGACTCGTTCTACTCTCTAATGTGGTTTTACAAAATTCTCACCAAAGTCTCGACGAACTCCAATGACTTGAAGTCACACTGTAGCTGGAAGGATGCGTGCCGATCGCTCGAATCGAAGCGAGAGCACAGTTCAGAAGGCCAAAAGTGTGCACTTAAGGTCCTTGTGAACAGTTGAATCACTTTGGGTAGTCGACGTCTATTTAGCCGAAGACAAACTATTCTCGATTTCTGTGTGGATTTTATGTGTTTTAGGTGGTTATATGTTTCGATTTTGGTGATTTGTTCGCTTTTCGCTCCTCGCTCTCGATCATCACACACAACACACTACACAATCTCCCACAAATCGCTGGTCATTATTCGCCATCGTTGCTCGATACTCGCAATCGCTATAATTAATCGCTATACGCGCTGTGAAGGATAGGGAATACGTGCAACGTATAGTTAGGTTTCTGTTTTCTGACTGCCTCATGTGCTTCTGTGCCTTACGTGCTTATGTGTTTCTGTGCTCTACGTGTTTATGTGCCAATGTGTTTACGTGCCTATGTGCCGGTGTGATTATATGAATAGATGTGTTCCCGAGCTTTATGGTAATCACTAGACTATACTAGGAATAATGAAATTGTGTTGAGTCCTGTGGCGATGTCTGTTGCAGACAATGTCGTCATCTGGATCTCGCACTACTCAAGCTGCTCGCCGAAAGCAAGCAGATAAACGCCTCGCCTCTATGATTACTAAGAAAATGGCGAAGGTTATCCCTCATATCGTGAGTGAACTACACGAGAATGCGAGCAGATCTTCTGAAGAGTCAAGGACCGATACTCCCAAAGCTGCTTTTAGCTTCAAGCAGTTCAAAGCTTGCGGACCGAAAGAATTTACTGGCGAAGATGGTCCTACGACCTTATTTCAATGGTTTGATTCGATCGAGGTCACCCTGCGCCAGAGTGGCTGTCCTGACGAACTCCACACTCTGAATGCTACCGGCGTCTTCTAGTCCTGCGCTTTAGATTGGTGGACGGTCGAGAGGAACAAACGCGGAAACGACGCAGCTTATGGTTTGACGTGGGATGAGTTGAAGGACGTCATGTTGGAATAGTTCTGCCCTCCCCATGAGCGCCAAAAGTTGGAGGACGAATTCTGGCATATCAAGCAGAAGGAGGGTGACAATGCAGCTTTAACCGCTCGCTTCAAGCAGCTCAGCATAATCTGTCCTGATCAGGTTAAGACTTCTGATATGGAAATCAAGAAGTATATTCGAGCTCTGCCAGATTGTGTCATGGATTTTTTGCAAGCTTCAAAGCCAGCAATAATCGAGGAGACTTACTTCCTTGCCGCTGAAATAAACGACAAGCGAGTCAAGTCTGGCTTCTGGGATAAAGCCGCCAAGAATCTCCATCAAGCTACCACCGCACCAACCGCTGAAACCGCCGCCGCTCCTCAGTCTTCAAAAGCCTCTCGTCGCAAGAGGAAGAACAACAACAGCTCCAGCAACAAGAATTGTACTGTAACCACCGCTACCCCACTCCAGGCTGTACCGGCTCAGCAGCATACTCAACACCGCCAGGTTGCGGAACCGGTAACTCAAGCACCGCCGGTAAAGCGTGCTTACACTGGTCCTCATCCTGCCTGCCTGACATGCACCTATCATCATCCGATGGGAATTGCCTGCAGATTTTGTGTACATTGCAACATGTACGGCCATTTCACCACTAACTGTCGTACAGGTCCTCGACAAGCGCCAGCACCAGCTACTGTTCATCAAGCTCTGCTCCCTGCCCCTCAAGGCTAACAAGCAGCTCCGGAACCCGCAGTCAACGCTAGAGTCTGCTTTGCATGTGGTGATCCCAACCACTTCGCAAACATGTGCCCTAAGCGGGTTGTGAAACAAGAGCCTCAACAGCAGCAGCCCCAGCAACAACAGCAGCAGCCTCAGCAGCAACAGCAATAAGCCGCTCGTGCTCGAACTTTCAACATTAATGTGCACCAGGCTCAGGCTGACAACAACGTGGTCAATGGTGTGTTCCTTGTGAATGGTATTTATGCCACCGGAAGAACCGTCGCTGTAAACTTTGTTATTCGTGATTGTACTCTCGAGCTCAACAATCACATCTTCCCCATCGATCTTATTCCAATGCAACTCGGAAGTTTTGACGTCATAGTAGGCATGGACTTTCTTCGTGAAAATCATGTTGAAGTGGTTTGCTTCGATAAGATGATTCGATTCTCGCTCGCTAATGGTGATCAGTTATGTGTTTATGGAGAAGTCGTGTCGAAGAAACTCCAACTCATGTCATGTGTCCAGGCTAGCAAGTATCTCCGCAAGGAATACCAAGCTTTTCTGGCACACATTGTAGTAGCGGAGAAAAAGGAAGTTAAGGAGGTGAAAGACGTCCCCGATGTTTATGAAGTCCCTAACGTTTTTCCTGAAGATCTTCCAGGTTTACCTCCGAGTCGTGATATCGAATTTCGCATCAACCTCATTCCTGGAGCAAACCCTGTTGCCAGAGGTCCTTACTGACTAGCTCCGTCCGAAATGCGTGAACTCTCGAGTCAGCTCCAGGAATTGCTTGACAAAGGCTTTATTCGCCCTAGCACCTCTCCTTGGGGCGCACCAGTCCTTTTCGTCAAAAAGAAGGATGGGTCGTTTTGGATGTGCATCGACTATCGGGAATTGAATAAGCTGACAATCAAGAATCGTTACCCTCTGCCTCGCATCGATGATTTGTTTGACCCGTTACAAGGTGCTACGTGTTTCTCCAAGATCGATCTTCGTTCAGGCTACCACCAGTTACGCATACAAGAGGAGGATATCCCCAAAACCGCTTTTCGCACTCGATACGGCCACTACGAGTTCGTTGTTATGCCTTTTGGTTTAACCAACGCACCCGCGGTTTTTATGGATCTAATGAATCGCGTGTGTAAACCTTTCCTCGACCGCTTCGTCATCGTGTTCATCGATGATATACTGATCTATTCCAAGTCGAAAGCCGAACACGCGCAGCATCTACGTTTGGTTCTCGAGCTACTCCGGGGGAATCGACTCTATGCCAAGTTCTCCAAGTGGGAATTCTGGTTGGAGGAGGTTCAATTCCTTGGTCACATTGTCAATAGTTAAGGTATCCACGTTGACCCTACAAAGATCGAAGCAGTTAAGAGTTGGGTTACACCCAAGAACCCGTCTGAAGTTCGTTCTTTTCTCGGACTAGCGGGCTATTATCGCCAATTTATCGTAGGATTCTCTAAAATCGCTGTGCCGCTCACCTCTCTCACGCAAAAAGACAAGCCTTTTGTTTGGGGAACTGAACAAGAAACTGCCTTTCAAACCCTCAAGTACATGCTTTGCAATGCTCCTGTTCTCACACTACCCGACGGAAACGATGACTTTATAGTCTATTGTGATGCCTCGAACCTTGGCCTTGGTTGTGTTCTCATGCAACGAGACTAGGTTATTGCTTACACATCTCGTCTGCTCAAGATCCACGAGAAGAACTATAAAACCCATGACCTCGAGCTAGGCGCAGTTGTTTTTGCGTTAAAGATCTAGCGACACTACATTTATGGTACAAAGTGTACGATCTTCACCGATCATAGGAGCCTACAACACATCTTTGACCAGAAAGAACTAAATATGCGTTAACGCCGGTGGGTGGAACTCCTCAACGATTATGACTGTGAGATTCGTTATCATCCTGGTAAAGCAAATGTCGTTGCCGATGCTCTCAGCAGACGGGGTTATTTGCACAGCGCCCGTAATGTCCAAGCCCAGTATGATCTTGAAACCCTCATCCGCGAAGTCCAGCATGCCTGCTTTAATGAATGCACTTTGAAGAAGGAAAGGATTCTCAACGATGGAGCCCAGCTAGAGAATAAGTCGAATGGGATATTCCATTATTTGGACCGAATTTGGATCCCTAAGTGGACCAATCTACGACAGATTTTGATGGACGAAGCCCACAAATCCCGATATTCTATTCATCCCGGCGCTGACAAGATGTACCAGGACCTACGCTACAAGTACTGGTGGCCAGGCATGAAGAGAGATATCGCCCTCTATGTTTCGAAATGCCTAACCTGCTCGAAGGTCAAGGCTGAACACCAAAGACCCTCTGGCTTACTCGTTCAACCCGAGATCCCTATGTGGAAGTGGGAGAGTATAACTATGGACTTCGTAACGAAGCTCTCGCGCACGCCCTCAGGTCACGACAGCATCTGGGTTATCGTTGACCGGTTGACTAAATCTGCTCACTTTCTGCCAATACGGGAAGAATACTAGGTGGAAAAATTAGTCCGAATCTACACCAAAGAGATCATTTGTCGACATGGGAAGCCTCGCGACATCATTTCTGACCACGATGCTCGGTTTACCTCGCGTTGTTGGGAAACATTTCAATCCGCTCTTGGTACTGTGCTTAATCTAAGTAGCGCATTCCATCCCTAAACCGACGGTCAGACTGAAAGAACGATCCGTACCCTTGAAGACATGCTCTGTTCGTGTGTCATAGATTTCTGTGGTAATTGGGACGCATACTAACCTTTGGTTGAATTCTCGTACAATAATAGTTATCATTCCAGCATTCAAATGGCACCATTTGAGGCGTTGTATGGAAGAAGATGTCGATCGCCTATTGTATGGCACGAGATCGGGCACTCGCAATTAATCGGTCCTGAGCTATTGCAAGAAACGACTGACAAAATCCTCCAAATCCGAGACAATCTGCTGAAAGCTCGGAGTCGTCAGAAAAGTTAAGCCGATAGACGACGCAAGCCCCTCGAATTTGACGTTGGCGACCATGTACTCCTAAAGGTATCACCTTGGAAGGGTGTGGTCAGATTCGGCAAGAGAGGAAAGCTCGCGCCTCGATATGTTGGACCCTTTAAGATTCTGGAAAGAATAGGAAAAGTGGCTTACAGACTCGAACTACCGGAGGAACTTAACAACGTTCACCCGACTTTCCACGTTTCGAACCTCAGAAAGTGCCTGGCTGATGATGATTTACATGTACCCCTCGAGGATCTTCAAGTAAACGAAACACTGCACTTCATGGAAAAGCCTGTCGAAATCATGGACCGCCAAACCAAGCAGCTCCGACGCTCACGCATTCCCATTATGAAAGTCCAATGGGAAGGCAAACGAGGCGCAGAGTTCACTTGGGAACTCGAAAGCGCCATGAAGGCGAAGTACCCATAGTTGTTTGTTACGGCTTCAGCCTAATTTCGGGACGAAATTCCCTTAAGAAGGGGAGGCTGTAACACCCCGTGTTTCGAAAGTCAAAGTCAAAGTCAAGATTGAAGTCAAAGGAAGACAAGATTGCTAATTGCGATCTGTCACTCCTTGCTCAACTCCTGTTTTGACTCCTTTGACTTGTAGATAGTCTATTTATTTTATCGCTTTAGTTGTATTATGTGGAGTACTTATTAATAATCCAGATTAATTGCATATTAATCGCATGTTTAATCGATTTATCGCTTATCGCTATCGCATTCGCAACTCGAATTATGTGTTCTGGATATTGTTTTACGTGTGTGTGCTATTTATGTGTTACTTGTGCATGTTATATGTTGAGGTGATAATCGAAATCGCAATCTATCGCATCGCAACCGAATCGAAACGCTAAACGCAAGTCAATTATAATGATTGTATGTTAGATATAGTAGTTGGGATTAATAGTAATTTAATGAGTAATCCTATCGCATCGCTCTCTCGAATCGCATCGCATCGCTCATCACTTGAATCAAAATGACAAAGCTCGTCGCGCCGAACACTCGGATCGAATGGCCAACCGATCCAGTGGCCATCCGATCGGATTGCCATCCGATCGGGTTGTCACCCGAGCGAGTTGCCACCCGATCGGGCTGCCACCCGATCGGGCTGCCACCCGATCGACCAGCCTCTCCACCTCTTTCCTTTTTAGGAAACCCTATAAATACCCCTCATATGTCACATCAGTTGATATGACAATTCTCACTCGACCCAGCTCGTTCCAGCCGCTCTTTCTCCTGATTTCTCTCAATTCTTGTAAGTTTTCAACCTAAATCTTGTACTTTCTTGATCTACACGCACTCCTACACCTTTCTATCTTTTGAATCTTAACTTTTAACCGTGAAATCACCGGATTTGAGGTGTTCTAGGGTGATGTCATCATGGAGTTCTTATGAACTTCAATGTTTGGCTTCATTCCACCTAGAACAACTTAGATCTGAAGGATTTCCACAATATTTATCAATGATTTCACTCAGATCTACACAAATTCATGGATAAAAGGATTGAGAGAAGGTTTTCTAACTTTCTTTCAACTCTTTTACACTCAATGCACTAAAAAACGATAGAATAGGGACTAGTTCCGATCTTCTACTCATTCTGAGTGAAGTGTTGGTCCTAGATCTGGTTCTATCAAAGAGACAACCGGTTTCAGGTTAAGCATGAAACACCGGCTCGAACCCCTGACTGACTGGACTAGGGTGATTCCTGTCCGTTCGGATCATTTGGGGCTTGACGAGGTTCTTTTGCTTTAACACGTACCACACCGTCTCGACCAAAGACTACAAACTACCAATAACAACCTAGTGTCAAGATGATCAGGCCACCAGAATGGATTGCCGTCCGATCGGATTGCCACCTGATCGGATTGCCACCCGATCAGGCAGCCACTCGACCGGCTTGCACTTGGGTCCCACACTTAAACTATTTATCAAACTATTCAAGATCTGAACGTTGAAACGGATTACCACCCGATCGGGTTGCCATCCGATCGTGTGACGTTTGGGACTTGGACAATTTTCAGTAGGTTCAATACGAACAGATTGCCACCCGATCAGATAGCCATCCGATCGAGAGACCGTCCTGCTGTGAACTTGTTCTCAAACTAAGAAGTCTCGCCAATCGGATTGCTGTCCGATCGAACGGCCGTTCGATCGACCGACCTAAAAGGTAGAGACACTTCTCTATTTTTAAAATGCTACAACGAAAACTTCAAAGTACAAACCATCATACAAAAACACACCCACACCAAACGAGGTGACAATCCAATCGAATGGCCATCCGATCGGATGACCATCCGAACGGATTGCCACCCGATCGACCGGCCATCCGATCGGATTATTGATAAGTGGTAAAATACACATATTTTTCCCGTGTAAATTGTATAATTATTGTATAAGTTTTATTTATTTTTAATTAGTTTTAGTGTTTTATTATATTATTTTGTGTTGGGTCAGGTACTCGTGCAAATGGAGCAAAAACGAGTAATATAGAAATATCCAGCCAGTTGGGCAGAGTGAGGTGACAGAGACTGAATTAAAATTGCAGCTATTTTCTGTGAGTGGGCCGGGGCCAACCAATTATCAATGTTACGTGAATATGATATGGGTTTTTTGGAAACAAGTCTTAAAACAATAAAAAAAAAACCTAATCCTATAAACATCAGATGCACGTGCAACTATGCTCCTATATATTAATAAGAGAAGGGAATGAACAGTAGCAAGGTTATTTTGGTCAGTTTTTTGTATAACCAGTTTAAAAGGGAGATAATAGTGAGAGAAAGATGGTCACTCTACCTGCGGTCATCGCCTCTGGCCGATTGTGCCTCCGACCGACTGTAGCCGGCCATGCCCTCTGGCCGACCGATCTAACAACGCCACTTAATCACGACGGCAGCTAGGGTTACCGAAATGCCTACAGGAGGCGGAGGTTTTCTGCAGAGGGGATTTGGTTTGACACGGCAGCGGCGACGGTGGAGTTTAGGGTTCCGATGACCCTTTTGGTACTCCGACGAGAAGCTCCAGGCCTGAATGTTATTTTCTCAGCTACAAGTTCATTTGTGTAGTTGGCTGTGACTACTGTCGGTTACTTCCACTATCGCCACCGCCATCGCCGGTATCGCCGCTGCTTGCAAATCGGAAACCCTAACCCCCAAACCTTTCTTTCTCTTACTGGGTTTCTGCTGGTGGAATTTTTGTGTGGTTAGCTATGCTTAAGCTGACGGTTGTTAGGCTGTGATGAGTATCAAATTCATATAGATCATTGATCAAGAAGGCGCGGCAAGGGTGGTGGATGGTAGGTATAGAACTGCAACCCACCTTGCAGCCAGCTTCTTTTGGAACTCTGAGCCTTAGATTTATTTTTATTGTGTCTTTAATTTTTAATGTTTCTCTGGTGTTTACAAATGTGTTGATACATATGTGTTTGAGGTATGCTTTTCACTGAATTGGTTGATTTGTGATAAGGAAAACAGATTAGGTGTTAATCGATTGGTAAATTTGGTGTTAATTCTTTGTTGACAACAACTTACATCAGATCCTATTATAATCACTTCACGTTATTCCGTTGTTGTTTGTGTTTATCGGCTTTAATTAGATCTGCGTCTAATAGTTTATGTCATCTTTTCAACACCAATTGATTTCAGAGAAAAAGAGTGCAACTTTTTGTTTTTCTGTTCAAAGTATATCCCTTTAATCTATGTTAATTGATCATGTTAGATCAAGGTGTGTTATCATAAATGTGTAATTGGAATTTAGGTTGTTAGTGGATTGTTTATGGAGGGTAGATGTAAGGACTCTCAAAAATGTCCCAATACGACTCGTAAGTAAAAACCCTGACCCCTGAAACCTTACTGTGCATGAAAAATCAAGAAATCAAGATTTATGGGTTTCAGGCGGGCCACGTAAACCTTAACGGAAGCTTACGCGGGCCGCGTCAAACATGGGTTAACCGGATAAGTATTCCGGATCCACGTATAACCCATCTGGCAACCCTACGCATGACCATGCAAACCTATACGTAGAATAGGTGGCCACGCGGGCCGCGTTAGGGTGAGCCTATGGCTCACGCGGGCCGCGAGAGCCCCATATTTCAGCTATAAATAGCTTGTCTCAGGAGCTTTCATCTGTTGTCGAAACAAACTTTCAAAAACGAAGTTTGGCTGCTCTAAAGTAGAAATTACAATTTTATTGGCGAGGCGCTGCTCCGATACAGGGTATTAACTCAATCGCTGCTACGATTCAATGTCCGATTGATTGAAACTATCCAATGGATGTTTAAGTGCTGCCCACATTAGGGTTATGCTTTGTCGTTCGTCGTGAATTCGATGGATGTTTAAGTATCGCACTTTGTCATTTGTTGTGAGGGTTTAATCTCGTGAGTTATCGTAAATGCTGTATTAGTTACTAACCTAGTTCGTGTGCATGTTGGTTAAATTTAGGTTAAAAGGCTAATTAGTAGGCTAAGCTCTGTCCACTTAAATCTGCAATGTGAGTCATTCTCTTTTTATCAAACTTTGATTTCAAAATCATGTTATTTTCAAAGTTATAATTACAGGGATTAAGTCTTTGTAATCTCCATATTACAGCCGGTATGTGGGGTTTTGTATACATTACTTGATAACCGTCACCATTGGACAACGGGTTAGCCAAGGGGTGATATGACCATAATCACAGACACCATTGGACAGCCAATAGGTGGTCGAGTGATAAATACCTTGGGTAGATGGTTGATAAAGAAACATTGTAATCGCTCTTAATACTGTAAATTATAACAACGTGTCATTTTAGTAAAAAGAATGATTCACCAGTATTTCCCTGCTGACAAAATATTTTTCAAACATGTTTCAGGTGATCTGTTGTGATCCAGGAAAAGTGCCGGAAGCACTACAAGCTTAAGGAAGTGGCTCAATATAAATAAAGAAACATGTTTAGTAAAAATAAAAGATTTCCCAGTAAAATCACCTTATTGTAAAATACCGGGGTTTTATCCCGAACAAATAAATAAAATAATTGGAAATTTTGAGTTTTAAAAAGATCCTGATAAAATCTTCCGCCGTCGCATAAATTAAATACCACGGGTTCCTGTCCCGCGGCTCCTGACCTGGTCAAACCGGGGCTGGGGCCGTGACAGGAAAAGGTGGTATCAGAGCCACTGATTTAAGCCAATTAAGTATTTAGAAAATACTTAATTTTACTGATTGTCATTTTTGGGATTATGTGTTTTATTATTTGAATATTTGTTTACAGTATGGGTAAGCAAAGACTTTCAGATATCTACCATAAATTAGATACTTCACCAAAAGAAAAGGGAAGTTCATCCCAATCAAATTCTTCAAGATACTCAGTAGATACTGAGGAAGGAATATTTGTTAAAAAGGCACAGTATGAGGAGCCACTTTCTCCTAATAAAAGAAGTTTGATTATTAGGAAAGGTCAGAAGAAAATAAAGAAATTACAATCAAAAGAAAGAAGACTTAATCAGGAAACTCAGGAACTAGGCAGTAAACCACCATGGGAAGACAAGTTAGATGAAAAATGGACAGATCTATATATGCTAGCCACTGTAGCAGTAAATACAAATCTTTAAATACCCTGACTCAGTTTTAGCACCTTTATCACCTACAAGCCAGAAACTTTACCCAGTAAATAAATAAGTTTACAATAAACCCTAATATGTTTTAATTTTCAGTTATCCTTTGTAGTTAAATTAATCACACGATATGCAATAATACTTGAAGGTTATCTGTGAAATTTTGTTATAACATTTAAACTTAATATTTTGCATATATGTTAAACAGAATGAATCAGTTATCTGAAGCCCTTCAGAATCTCAATCTTTATCCAGTAAAAAAAGAAGTTTCAAAAGACTTTACTGGTTACATACCCGATGTGGAAGAACCTATGGAATTCAACGCTCCACCTCTGGAGAAACCAAAGCCTAAGAAAATGAGAAGATTCGTAGGCTGGAGGCCTGTACGCAGAAGAAAACCAGTAACTAGAAAGGTTCCCAAAATAGAGAATCCCATAGATAAAGGAAAAGGAATTGAGATGGGGGAAGGTGTTAGGCAAACAGAAATGGAAATTGGGGAAAGTTCGAGGCAAGCTGAGGAATTACCACTACAGGAAGAATTGGATCGCATACTGGCAGGCTGTGATATCATTAGCCCTATCAATACCAACCTTTACCCTTATCCTGCTGAAACTCAACTTCCAATAAATTTGGAACCAGCCATTCCAGAACCTTTAATCCATACTCAACCTTTAGGAATGGACGAGTGGTGGACTAATGACTGGCAGTTTCAAAACCTCCTAAATAACCCTTATACCTTTTTCCCTCAGTTCGACCCTGAACCTATACCAAACCCACCAATGAGCAATGAAAACTTAGCTGAACTCCGCCAATTTGGCAAGGAACTGATAGGTGTAGGGAATAGGATTCGGGAGGTAGGAGAGCAAATCTCTTGGAAGTATGACGAGAGGGAACGTAGCTACTAAAGTACTCAGGGATAGGATGGTGGTAAAACTGTGATTGTATAATAGTAATAATAATTATAAAATAAAATATGTAAAATAACCTACAAATAAAACATTTGTGAGATAACAGTGTGTAATGACGCATAATAATATAAAATGGGAATCAAGAAATCGATAATTTTGACTATATGTGTGTTGTGAAATTTGCATGATTGTTTTGTATAATTGTTATTTACTCTATACTAATAAATTATAGATATTAATTATCAGATGGAAAACGCTAATAATGAACCAGTGAACGAGGTTAACCAATCTGAGCAACAAGATCAATTTCTGAATAGGCAAGATATCGAGAATATCGTTGCTCAGGGAATAGCCAATGCTATTCCAGCAATTCTTGCTGCTGCCCAGAAACCTGTTGAACCTCAACAAATCATTCCTAGTAAACGTACTCAAGAAGATAACTTCAGTAATAGTGTAAACGGAGGCGTCAACCATACTAATCACGATAATAATCCACGGCAGGCCCCACTCCCTAAGAAAATGAAAGTTGCAACGCCTGGTTGCACTTATAAAGAATTTCTTGCTTGTAAACCAGCTGAATTTGCAGGAAATGAAGGGGCGACTGCAGCACTGCGTTGGTTAGAGAAAACCGAGGCAGTAATTACCATAAGTAAATGTGCTGAAGAAGACCAAGTCATGTATGCGTCGAATCTTTTTAAAGAAGGGGCGTTAGAATGTTGGAATACAGTTCTACAATCTAAAAGAAGAACTGTGGTGTATGCCATGCACTGGGAAGAATTTAAGAATCTTGTAGAAAGAAAATTCTGTCCCGAGTATGAAAAGGAACAAATGGCAAATAAGTTCCTGACCCACCGGATGGTGGATGTAGACTGTCGAGGGTATACTTCGACATTTTTCGAATATGCTAGAATGGTACCAACACTGGCTTCGCCAGAACCGATACTTATTTCTCGCTATATTTGGGGATTGATTAGCGAAATCCTTAATATCGTTAAAGCTGCGAGACCTCGCACTATTGACGATGCGGTAGAATTAGCTAATACCCTAACTGATGAGCTGGTACTCACAAGAGATGAAAATAGGAAGAAGGAACTGGCTCATAAAATTTCCCAAGGATTTCGTATGGGTAATAATAATAACTTCAAGAAAAGAGGAACAGGGCAATCCTCAACTCCGCCATTCTGCAGAAATTGCAGAAAGAAGCATTTTGGAAAATGCAATGTAACCTGCAACTTTTGCAAAGTTGTAAGACATCGTGAAGAAGACTGCAGAAAGAAAACAAGGATCTGCTATAACTGTGGAGAAGTGGGACATTTCAAAACAGAATGCCCTAAATTGGTCAAACCAGCAGACAATAAAGCCAAACCAGCCGACGGAGCTACCTAGAAGAATGTTCGAGCCTTCCAATTAACTACTCAGGAGGCAGAACTCATTCCAGATGTGATAGCTGGTACGATCCTAGTTCACAACGTCTATGCAAAAGTATTATTTGACTCTGGTGCAAACCAAAGTTTTATAAATACTTCATTCTGCCAAGCTCTTAATTTACCCTTAACCAACCTTAGGCAGATTTTTACGGTTGAAACGGCTATGGGAATTCTGTTAACATAGATAAGGTTTTACAAAAAGAAAATATAGAACTTTTAGGTCATAAATTTCATGCAAACCTATTACCAATGAATTTAGCTGGATTCGATGTTGTGTTAGGAATGGATTGGTTAGTAGCCAACCATGCTCGAATCCTTTGTGATAAGAACTCTATAGAAATTCATGCACCTACTGGAGAAGTAATCATGGTTACAGGAGATAAGCCACGTAAAACCATGAAGTTCATTTCAGTAATGAAAGTTGCTAGTTATGAACGAAAGCAAGGAGTAGTGTATATGATTTCCGTAATCATTAACACTAAGAGCAAAGAACTTAAGGAAATTACAGTAGTATCAGAATACTCGGATGTATTCCCAGAAGAGTTACCAGGATTACCACCAGATAGGGAAGTTGAATTTAGAATTCATTTAATTCCTGGAACTACACCGATAGCCAAGGCACCTTATCGGTTAGCACCCACAGAAATGCTAGAACTAAAGAAGCAATTAGATGAATTGTTAAGTAAAGGATTTATACAACCTAGTTCATCCCCTTGGGGAGCACCAGTGTTGTTTGTAAAGAAAAAGGATGGTTCGATGCGAATGTGTATCGATTATAGAGAATTAAATAAGGTTACAATTAAGAATCGATACCCATTACCTAGAATTGATGATCTTTTTGATCAACTTCAAGGAGCTAGATATTTTTCTAAGATCAATTTACGTTCCGGATATCATCAATTAAAGGTACAAGAAGAAGACATACCTAAAACTGCTTTCAGAACTAGGTATGGTCATTACGAGTTTATAGTCATGCCCTTCGGATTAACGAATGCACCTGCAGCATTCATGGACATGATGAATAGGATCTGTAAACCGTATTTGGATAAGTTTGTAATTGTCGTCATCGACGATATACTTATTTACTCCAAAAGTCAGGACGAGCATTGTCAGCACTTGCATGCACTCTTAACTTTGTTAAGAAAAGAAAAGCTTTACGCCAAATTCTCGAAGTGTGAATTTTGGCTACAGGAAGTGCAATTTTTAGGACATATGGTGAATCACGAAGGCATTCACGTAGATCCTGCTAAGATAGAAGCAATCACCAAATGGAAGGTTCCACAAACAGCTATGGAAATTAGAAGCTTTTTAGGATTAGCTGGTTACTATAGACGGTTTATTAAGGATTTTTCCAAGATAGCAGTGCCATTAACTAAGCTAACCTGTAAAGCAACAAAATTTGAGTTGAGACCTAAACAAGAAGAAGCCTTTAAGATTTTAAAGCAAAAGTTAACCAATGCTCCAATTCTAGCTTTACCAGAAGGAACCAAAGATTTTGAAGTATATTGTGATGCTTCAAAGCTAGGATTAGGAAGTGTGTTAATGCAACGCAAGAAGGTAATCGCGTATGCATCAAGACAATTGAAAAAGCACGTAGAAAACTATACGACTCATGACTTAGAATTAGGAGCCATAATTTTTTCCCTTAAAATTTGGAGACATTATCTGTATGGAAGTAAGTTTACTATCTATACGGATCATAAAAAGTTTAAGGTACATATTTGGGCAAAAAGAGTTAAACATGAGGCAAAGGAGATGGATGGAAATCTTAAGTGATTACGATTGTTATATTCAATATCATGAAGGAAAAGCAAACGTAGTTGCAGATGCCTTAAGTCGTAAGTATCATGAGAAACAAAGATAAGTTCGTGCTCTTAGATTAAGTCTACAATTAGACTTAATGGAACAATTGAAAAGCACTCAGGAAACAGCAATCAAGGATGATGCTGAAGGAATGAAAGGAAGAATAAAGGAATTAGAACAAGGTAGTGATGGAATTTTGAGATTCCATAAGAAACGAATTTGGATACCTAAACAAGGAGAATTAAGGGATACAATTTTAGAAGAAGCTCATAAATCTAGGTATACCATACATCCAGGAAACAACAAGATGTACCAAGATTTAAGAAATAACTTCTGGTGGATAGGTATGAAAAAGGACATAGCTAGATATGTTTCTAAGTGTCTTACTTGTTCACAAGTTAAGGCAGAACACTAGAAACCTTCAGGTCTACTACAACAATTAGAAATGCTTGTATGGAAATGGGAACTCATAACAATGGACTTTGTTACTAAGTTACCCAAAACCAGAAAAGGTAATGATGCGATTTGGGTAATTGTGGATCGATTAACCAAATCAGCTCATTTTCTACCTATGAATGAAACCTTTAGCATGGAAAGGTTAGCAAAGTTATACGTAGATGAAGTAGTATCCTTACATGGAGTTCCACTCTCCGTTGTATCGGATAGAGATAGTCGTTTCACTTCCCATTTCTGGAAAAGTTTCCAGGAAGCAATGGGAACTCGACTAAATTTAAGTACTGCATATCATCCTCAAACAGACGGACAAAGTGAAAGAACGATCCAAACCCTGGAAGACATGCTTCGAGCATGTGTGATAGATTTTGGTGGAAATCGGGACAACCATTTACCTTTAATTGAATTCTCCTATAACAATAGTTATCATTCAAGCATCGAAGCTGCCCCATTCGAAGCACTGTATGGACGAAAGTGCAGAACTCCAGTTTGTTGGGCAGAAATCAGAGAAAGTCAGTTATCAGGACCAGAGATTGTGCAAGAAACTACCGACAAGATTACTCAAATCAAGGAAAGACTGAAGACGGCTCGAGATCGCCAGAAAAGTTATGCCGATAATCGACGCAAACCACTAGAGTTCCAAGTTGGAGACAAGGTACTTTTGAAAGTTTCTCCTTGGAAAGGAGTAATCCGATTCGGAAAGAAAGGAAAGCTAAGTCCAAGATACGTAGGACCATTCTCAGTGATCCAACGTATAGGACCAGTTGCTTATCGTTTACAACTACCGGAAGAGTTAGCAGGAGTACATGATGTATTCCATGTATCCAATCTCAAGAAATGTTTAACAGACGAATCACTGGTAGTACCTCTCCAAGACATAGAGGTAAATGAGAAATTGAAATTCGTTGAAAAACCACTTCAAATTGAAGATCGAAAGATCAAGTTTCTCAAGCACAAAAGATTGGTGCTAGTCAAGGTTAAGTGGAATTCCACAAGAGGGCCTGAGTATACTTGGGAGTTGGAATCGGAAATGAAGCGAAAGTATCCTCACTTATTTCAGTGAATCTCGAGGACGAGATTTTAAATAAGGTGGGGAGGATGTAAGGACTCTCAAAAATGTCCCAATACGACTCGTAAGTAAAAACCCTGACCCCTGAAACCTTACTGTGCATGAAAAATCAAGAAATCAAGATTTATGGGTTTCAGGCGGGCCACGTAAACCTTAACGGAAGCTTACGCGGGCCGCGTCAAACATGGGTTAACCGGATAAGTATTCCGGATCCACGTATAACCCATCTGGCAACCCTACGCATGACCATGCAAACCTATACGTAGAATAGGTGGCCACGCGGGCCGCGTTAGGGTGAGCCTATGGCTCACGCGGGCCGCGAGAGCCCCATATTTTAGCTATAAATAGCTTGTCTCAGGAGCTTTCATCTGTTGTCGAAACAAACTTTCAAAAACGAAGTTTGGCTGCTCTAAAGTAGAAATTACAATTTTATTGGCGAGGCGCTGCTCCGATACAGGGTATTAACTCAATCGCTGCTACGATTCAATGTCCGATTGATTGAAACTATCCAATGGATGTTTAAGTGCTGCCCACATTAGGGTTATGCTTTGTCATTCGTCGTGAATTCGATGGATGTTTAAGTATCGCACTTTGTCATTCGTTGTGAGGGTTTAATCTCGTGAGTTATCGTAAATGCTGTATTAGTTACTAACCTAGTTCGTGTGCATGTTGGTTAAATTTAGGTTAAAAGGCTAATCAGTAGGCTAAGCTCTGTCCACTTAAATCTGCAATGTGAGTCATTCTCTTTTTATCAAACTTTGATTTCAAAATCATGTTATTTTCAAAGTTATAATTACAGGGATTAAGTCTTTGTAATCTCCATATTACAGCCGGTATGTGGGGTTTTGTATACATTACTTGATAACCGTCACCATTGGACAACGGGTTAGCCAAGGGGTGATATGACCATAATCACAGACACCATTGGACAGCGAATAGGTGGTCGAGTGATAAATACCGTGGGTAGATGGTTGATATAGAAACATTGTAATCGCTCATAATACTGTAAATTATAACAACGTGTCATTTTAGTAAAAAGAATGATTCACCAGTATTTCCCTGCTGACAAAATATTTTTCAAACATGTTTCAGGTGATCTGTTGTGATCCAGGAAAAGTGCCGCGAAGCACTACAAGCTTAAGGAAGTGGCTCAATATAAATAAAGAAACATGTTTAGTAAAAATAAAAGATTTCCTAGTAAAATCACCTTATTGTAAAATACTGGGGTTTTATCCCGAACAAATAAATAAAATAATTGGACATTTTGAGTTTTAAAAAGATCCTGATAAAATCTTCCGCTGTCGCATAAATTAAATACCACGGGTTCCTGTCCCGCGGCTCCTGATCGGGTCAAACCGGGGTTGGGGCCGTGACAGTAGAAAAGGTTGGCGGGTGAGGTTTAGAGACGGCGAACCAGGTTCGTCCCCGTACCCCAGTCCCGTACCCGTATCCGTGCTACGTCGTTCTGGAATGTTGAAGACAATGGTTGTCATTGACCGATTTATGTATCAACGGCTTTAATTTACCATGATCACAGCAAATTCATTTTGGATTATATGAAGATGTAATCGTGTTTGACCACGTGAAAAAGGTACTCGATAAGTCAATAGCATGATAGCATATCCTTTTCAATTCCATGAATGTTTATCATAATGTTCTTTTCGGTAAAGGTTTATTCTTTTAGAAAGCAATGCAGTAATTTTTTTTACTTTTTACGGAACTGATTTGTGTACTTAGGATTTTTTGGGTATTTTTTTCTTTCAGTATGCTGCCAGAGAGGCTCAAATTGTGGCCCAAGCCGGATGAAAGTACGCCATCCCCATATCTACAAATATGGCTGGTAGGGGTACCGACATTATATTGGGAGGCAATCCAAAGGTGTGTTGTTCTTTCCGGTTTCTCATGCATGTCATTTGCTCTAAAAGATAAAGAACGCGATTTATGTTAATTTCAGATGCTTGCAAAAGAAGTTATAGAGGACATCGTACTTTCACATATGAGTCAAGATATTCCAGATATCGACTTTGAAGAGCCAATGTAGCAAAAGGTATTATCAAAAATGAAAATCGGGCCATCATCATTAGCTTTGCTGGCTAAGACTGCTCTAATGGGTTAGTGGTCTTGACCTTTGACTTCATTTCGTCAATCGAGAACCCCTTGTAAATGCACATATTAATGTTCTTGACTTCTTGGTACTATTTTTATTATTGTAGCTAAATATGTGGCCAAATGATGATTTTTTATACTTTTTTTCATACTTGATAAATTATTGGCTTTTTATGTAGATTCTTTGTCCTGGGAGCAATAATGATACAGTGACTTTTTCACAGTGTTTGCACTGCTGGTCAAAGCTGAGGTTAAAGCAATGGCTTTTGTGGTTGTCGTTGACTTTGCAGGTTTTCCTACTTTGACCCAATTCTTGATAAAGCTATTGATAAACAAGAATATTTTCATGAGTTTTAGGTCTAATAAACATTAAAGCTACTGAAATGAGCAGCTACTTGTCTTTGTCGCTGTGTCTCTATGATGTTATTGGAGCTGTTAGTATAGGTAGACTCCAGTTTTGTTCCGCCTCTTATAGACGCGTTCATGGGTAGCTCGAGAGATATTGCAATCGGTCCTGTGGCAGTGGTCTCTCTGTAGCTTAGAGCTTTGTTACGAGATGAGGTTGAGCCAAATACACCTGAATATTTACGTCTTGCTTTCACTGCAACATTCTTTGCTGGAGTCACTCAAGTTGCACTCGGGTTTTTTAGGTAATATTAACTTTAACAAAAACTGTCGTTTTGATCCGAATCTTATATAGTTTTGGTGGTTGCTCTTTTTACAGATTGGGTTTTCATGGGAGGAGCGGTCGTTACCATCGCGCTTCAGCAACTTAAAGGGTTGTTAGGCATCAAGGATTTCACAAAAAAAAAAAAAAACTGATTTAGTTTCGTTCATGCGTTCTGTCGTCAACTCAGCACATCACGGAGTACGCAAGAGGTTGGGTTGGGCAATGGGATATTCGTTTAGTACGGGTTGAGGTATGCCAACTCAAGTTAGATTGACCCGTAAACACTTTTTGTGACAACTGGCACGAAACCGGTAATTTCCGTACACTTTAACTATTGGTTAATGACTGCAATTATGTGCTTAATTATCCGCAATGTCTGAACAGATACTAAACAAGTGAATTCATGCACGTTGTATACTACAAAATATTGCTTTATGCAAAAACGAGAGCGTTGCGTCAGAAATACTAGTAAACTCACCGGTAAGACACACTGTGTCAACAGAACTGCAGAAAGCAGTCAGACATCAAAATTGGAGCCTAGGTGTAGGTCCAACGACAAGAATACATTAAAAACCCAAGAATACATACAAGGGTTTACATATATACCTTACGGAAGCAAAAATACGCACTAAAAAGCACCTGAAACGCACTTTAAGTGCAGAATTTTAATAAATTCAGCTCTAATCAGCTTTTAGACATATAAATATCATGCAGAAATGTCGTGTTATCATCCAGAATACTTCCCTAAGTGTCGGGAATCGAAATATTACAAAAAGGTACTTAAAAGACACTAAAAAGTGTAATTTAGCACTTTAACGAACCGGTATTTAACCGAACAACCGGAACACTAAAATAATGCTAGAAGCATTGTTTTTATTTTTCTAAGCTAGTTAGGGTCCCCGAACACCCTAACACACTATATATTACTTAACACACTAAATCTAACATTTAACATGTAACTAGATTATGTAACTTGGAGTTGAAATGTAACCAAGACCCCCCCCCCCCTTGCGAACCGGTTTGTGGAGTGGGGACACACCCCACAATTCTTTGATTATTTTAATCCCCCATGTTTAGTATCTAGATGACACAATATATGTTGGATAATAGGAAGTTGGTTTATAAGTAAACTCAAGAGTTAATCACTCTCATTTCACAAAACACCAACTCAAAACTTGCTCTCTCTTTCCCTCTTTGCTTGTCTTCGGCCGAACACCATCACCACTACACACCCATCATCAAGCTTTGGTCCAACCATTTTACATACATACAAGTGTGCAAGGGATCATACAAGAAGGCTCGGTGCACTCGGAAGCTCAAGAACCTCTCTAGATTTCTTTTATCCACCACATTTACGTCTTGTTTCTTCCCTAGCCTTGTGCTAGTAGTAAGTGTTTCTAATCATCATCTTGTTCTTGTTTATGGTGGTTAATAGGTGATTTAATGGTTAAAAATTAAGAACACTAAAGAACATAACTTAAAGTCTTGAAAATAAGATGAATAAGTTGGATAAAGAGAAGTTATGTGTGTAAATCATGTAAATCTTGTATAGTTGTTATTATTTGATGTTGTTTGTTACTAAAAGTGGGATGGATCATCATCTAGACATACTAGATCATGTTGAAGAACATGAACTAGTAGTATGTTAGTGTTAAAGTTATGAAAGATGATGAAACTTTCCATCCATGAAACATGAACTTGGGTAAATATAAATTTTCTTGCAAAACAAGCTTCTAAACATGTAGATCTAAAGATTTACAAGTGGTTTTTTGGAAAAACCAAGTGAAAGATGCAAGTCTTGTTTAAAACCCGGATCTTACATGAATTAAATATATTTTTAGAAGATAAACAAGTGCGTAAACACTTGTGTAAACAAGAAAATTTAACAAGAAATATTTTTGGAAAATCTTGACTAGAAGTTGTAAAACTCCAAGTTCTTTAAAAATAAAGTTTTTAAGAAACTAATTTTAATTTTAAAGATAACAGGACCTACTAAACATGTTAGTAACTTACTACATATTTTTACAAACTTTCAAGTTCATAAGTTTGTGGTATATGCTTGTTTTGACAAGTTTGGTAAATAAAGATTGTGTTGTTAATGTTGTTGATGACTTAAAAGAAAATAAACACATGTTTTAAAAACATGGGAAACCTCCATTTTTAGGGGAACTCTGTCAAAATTTCTATAAATTTTGACACTTAGAAAAAATGTAAGTTTTTGAGAAACTTACTCCCTAAAAATGTATTTAAAAATATTACCAAGGTTTCCCTAATTTTTGGTGATAAGAAATGATGATTTCTTCAAAATTAAAATTTATGTTAAGTATGTATATTTTTGAGAGAAAAATATATATTATTTGATCACCAACTTTTGTGCTAAGTGTATATAGTATGTGTTATACGTGCTAGTGTATTAAGACTTAAAAATACACTAAATACTCATGAGAAGTATAAACACAAAAATACACATACAACATACAAGATACATAATTCGGGTGCAAAGTGCAAAATACAGAAAGCTTATATTTATTTTTGAGAAAATAATATAAGTAAGATACTTAGTTAAAAATATAAAATATTTTTAACACAACAATACAAATATAAAAGAGAGTGACTGTACTTGTGCGACGCAAGTCTAGTGACTAACGTTAAGAAAACGCGTATAGGTCACGACGTTAATTAAGCAAATCCGGTGAAGTTTACGACGCAAGGAACGCAAAGTTGTGAGTTCATGCTCCCCCTTTTCTTTAACTGTTTTCAGTTTTGTAACTTCGGGGGTGAAATACATGTTACAATTTTTACAATGTTTATAAATGGTATGATAACAAGAAACACACTTGGTGAGGACGAGAACCAAGTATGATGTGATATGAGAAATGATACGAGAAATCGTGTCACGAATAGGGTACATAAGCACCATTAATCAACAATATACCTAGACCGCAGAACAAAAGGTTAGATCTAACGGGTGCCGGGCAGCCACACTCTTGGTGAGGACGAGAACCGAGTAGTGCTTTTGTGTCTCAGAATATGCCAACTAGAAAAATGCCTAAGGTTTGGTGACTTCCTATGTCGTGTCACATGTTAATGGCCTTGCAACCCATTAACAATCCTGATACTTACAGGAATACTTTATTTACATAAATTCATACCATACTAAAACTTGATTTATACTTGAAGTACGTGGGGTACTCAAGAAAACTTGATTTATACTTGAGTACGTGGGGTACTCAAGAAAACTTGAATCATACATGAGTACGTGGTGTACACATGAATACTTGATTTATATATGAAAACTTGATTTATACATGACACAAGCTATGTTTTCATACAAAGTATACAAACGTGAAATACAAAAACTGCATGAATTCACACCAACATTATGTTGACGTTTTTTCCAAAACTCACATGTATTTCAGGTAACTAGGATGGATGTGCGTGCGGTCTTGCTTATGCTCTTGGATGTCGCTTATGTTTATCTTTAAATAAAGTTGTAAACTTTTTAAGACAATGTTTTATGCTACTTAGCGATGTAAACACTAAACTTATGTTTTCAAATTATGGTATTTGATGTTATTTTTACGAGCATGTAGCATGTTTACCTTTCGTATGCAATGAGAACCTTTCATGATCACACCTCGTGCTTCCGCCGCAGAAAGGGGTGTGACAGATTGGTATCAGAGCTGCAATTGTAGTGAACCAGGATTCCTTCTCGAGTCTAGTCTACAATCCCTAGGATCCTTTCACGAAAACAATTTTTCAAAGAGTTTTCATTGCATAAAACGTCCCGCGACATCCACTACCTGAAACTAGTTACAAGAGTCTAGAAAAGACACTACGAGACTTAGGGTGCACCTGTGACAACCCTCACCAAATCAGGTATCCGTACGAATTAATTAATATTTAATTAATGCTTAATTACTGTGCTTGCTTACAATTGTGGTTAAACTGCTACGTGATTTCTGATACATACATGTACATGCATCATACTTTATTACTGTCACTCCATTACTTACACAGAACTATAGTGACAAACTTGATGCACAAAAGCACAGTTAGCACAATAAACGGATAACCTAGTAAACATGCTGACATAGCCAGCACTAGACAGACACTGTCTCTGAGGCCAGTATGAGCCGGGAATAGATTACTACACTAGTAGGGAGTGTAGGGAGGTGAGAATTGTAAAACTGCGTCACTAGGTGATAGTTATAGTGACCGGATGTGCCTAAAACATGCTCTAACTATAAAATTCTGCACTTTATTACAAAATTCAGCATTTTACTTAACTAGTAAGGTGCAAAAGCATGGGAAAATAACACTAGACACTTCCCAAAGTGTCGGGAATTCATTGTGTCACTAAAAATAATATTAAAGACACTCTAAATGCTTAATTAGCACTTTAACGGATTAATATCCAACTGAACAACCGGACTTTACCCGGAACATAAAAATATTGTCAATGACATTGTTCTTGCTTTTCTGAGCTAGTTAGGGTCCCCGAACACCCTAACACCCGTTATATTACATAACACACTAGTAACTAACTTGAATTCCTAACTAACATAACTTGACACTTAACTATTTGGTTGAAATCTAACCAATAAACCCCCCCCCCCCTAACCGATCGGTTCCCCAAGGGGACACCCACCACCAATTTTTTATTATTATAATGAGGCTTGTCTAATATCTTGATGACACTTTATATAATGGGTAATAGAGATTAATGGTCTATAAGAATACTTGAAGGATAAGACTTTCATTTGCATCTAAAACTTCACAAGTTGCTCTCTCTCCCTCCCTTTGATACCTACGGCCGAAACCATCATCCCACATCCACCCATCATTCAAGTCTTGTTCACTCATTCTACATACACACAAGGGTGAAAGGTGACATACAAGGAGGCTCGGTGCTTTCGGAATCTCAAGAACCTCACTACGTTGCTTTTATCCACCATGTTTACGCTTTGATTCTTCCCTAGCCTCGAGCTAGTAGTAAGTGCTTCCAAACATCTTCTTGTTCTTGTTTAAAGTGGTTAATAAGAGATTTAACGGTTAAAATCCAAGAACACACAAGATCAAAACATAAAGTCTTGAAAGAATGATAAATAAGTTGGTTAAAGAGTAACTAGTGGTGTAAATCTTATGAAGCTTGTTTAGTTGTGATTACTTTATGTTGTTTGATGCTAGTAGTGGGACAGGTCATCATCTAACCATGCTAGATCATGTTCATGGAACATGAACTAGTAGTTTGTTAAGTGTGAAAGCTACAAGATGATGAACTCTTCCACTAACAAAACATGAACTTGTGTAAAAGTGATTTTCCTTGTAAAATAAGGTTTTAAACCAGTAGATCTAAAGATCTACAAGTGGTATTTTCGAAGAACCAAGTGTAAGAGGCAAGCCTTGTTTTAAACCTGGATCTTACATAAACTTCCAAGCTTTTTAGTGAAAAAGCAAGTGTGTAAACACTTGTGTGGCAAAAGATTTAACAAAGAAATATTTTCGTAAATATTGACTAGAAGAGTGTGAGATTACATATTCGTTAAAAATAAAGTTTTCAAGAAACTAATGTTATTTTTAAATATGGA
Organism: Helianthus tuberosus; assembly: GCA_030545235.1. Lineage (NCBI taxonomy): Eukaryota > Viridiplantae > Streptophyta > Magnoliopsida > Asterales > Asteraceae > Helianthus > Helianthus tuberosus. The sequence continues at coordinate 124,153,786 of CM060351.1, read as the reverse complement.
AAGATCTACTAAATATGTTGGAAAGTTACTACATATTTTTACACAACTTACAAGTTCATGAGTTTGCGATTTAGACTTATTTCGTCATGTTTGATGTTTAAATATTGTATATAGATGGTTGATAAATTGTTGATTGAATTTTGAAAAGAAAATGATACGCTTGAAAGTGTGGCCACCTCCAGTTACAGAGGAAACTCTGGCGAAATTTTTCTAAAAATATAACACTTAGAAATATTTTTGTGACAAGTGTTTATAAATATATTTTAACTTGTTTTTCCAAATAAACTTCGCCGAGATTTTTATTACAAAATAACCAAGTGTCGGAAGTGGATTTTCGTAAATAAAACTTGTTAAATATATATTTAGAATATATATTTCATAGTAAAACGCTTGTGTGATTTTGTGATTATTTTGCAAACTACATATATTATTTTTAGGATAAAAATAATATAACCTGGGAATAAATTGAAATCACGACTCCAAAATAATATCAACGCTATCACAAATAAATATTTAAGTTACACCGGTATTGTTGTTACAACGCGAATTTTAAATTGTAACTTATGTATTTTCGGAAAATACTCTTAAATGTGTATTTTGATAAAGTATTATTTTGGAAATGGTATGAAGTAAAATATAATATTTTTGGGAAAAATATGTATATTTTGGAGTTAGAATATTTTAGACAAGTGATTAAAATATATTTTTTCAAGTGAGACTTAAAGATATATTTTCGGAAATATAACGTTTACATGTATTTAAAACCCCCATCCTTGGGAAGGAATACATTTATTAAATAAACAAGAAGTGTGAACACGAAATAGTTACCTAACTATTTCTCCAACAAAACGTTAAACCTTAAGCCAAGGCACGGCCGTCCGTCTAATAGAAGTTAGTACGTGTAGGTCGTCACGCAGCAGGTTGATTTGGGATTGACTATTTCGAGACGCACTTCAGTGAGTTCATGTCCCCCTTTTCTCTTAACTGTTTTCAGTTTTTATACTTCGGGGGTGAAATACATGTTACAATGTTTTACGGATACTTTATACATGGTATGGTTAGCATAAGGAGGGTTACTACTTAGATCATGTGAGTGAGTAGGCTGAAACTGGAGGCCATTAATCCTCATTGTAGGACCGAGTGTCATTAGCGGTAGATCTATCTGGGTGTAGCGAGCCCAACCCCTGAGTCCGCCGAATGAACCAGGTGGTGACTTTGAGCCCGACGCAAAAATCTGCTAGGTTTGAGTCTTCCTACTGCACTTCACACATATCAATGGCCTTGCAAACCATTGGTGATCTCTTTATTTCCTTATTTGCTACATACAAGGGATTTTCATACATACAGACATATTTACAAAGGTTTATACATACTCACTTACACATGAACTCGCTCAACTTTATGTTGATTTTTCAAACTACATGTATTTCAGGAAACTAATGGATCTGGCACGGTATGCATATTTTTCAAGCTGCGTTTGAATAAAGAAGTCATCCAGCGTTGTAGGGTTTAGAAGGTGTAACCTCTTCCTGGACGGGTTACATATCTCTAAACCTAGTATTGTTTAAAGTCTTTTACTAAGTTTTTATGAACTCAGTTAAATCAAGCCAAGGTTGTAACTTATTTTGTGAAGTTGTTTTAAGACAAGCATAATATGGTATCTTTCTAAAATGGATGAATATCTCATGTTTTTATCATATAGCATTGTTATGATTGTTGCTATGATATTAAGAAGTCACACCAAATAAATCCACGCTTCCGCAAAGACAGGGTGTGACAGCACCGAAGTAGCACTTGTCTTTAACTGAGAAATTACTTGCAACTATGTGTGATAATTAGCATACTAGTAGTAGAATGTCACAAGTACACGTGACTTTACCTGAAAGCAATGGCCTATCTGAAGGAAGAAATACGCGGATGAAACGAACTGTGCGGACTGTGCAAGGAGTTGCGTAATTATGGATGCATACATAATTATGGAATTCAGTGCACAGAAACCACAGCAAGTCTTGTCACGTATAGATTCCCTTAGTGCTAGCCTACTAAGTACTCTGCTAGAGTAATAATTGTTTGATGTCACTTATGTGGTATATACCTGTGAATATATATACTACTATTGTCTAGTATGACGATATCAAACAAGTGTTTAACCCTGTTGTGTTATGTTCTGTCAGAACATGGCACCCAGGAAAGCTGTGAATGCTCGCAATGATGATCAACCTCCTCCTCCCCCACTGCCAAGAACTGCTGAAGAGCTGAACGCTCTACTGGAAGAAAGGATCTCCGCTGCTATCGCCCAGCACGAGGCGAACCGTACTCAAGACAGTGGAGGACCAAGCAATGCTAGACGTAACGGGCATGGAGATTCGTCTGGAGGAAACGCAGCTCAAGGCTGCACTTTCAAGCAGTTCCTCGACTGCAAGCCAATGAACTATGACGGCACAGGAGGTGCAGTAGCCTTTGTACGCTGGACGGAGAAGACTGAAGCTACTATCCGCATGAGCAAGTGTACCGCGGATCAACAAGTCACTTTTGCTACTGGGTTATTTGTCGATGAAGCTTTGACTTGGTGGAACTTGCAAGCCCAAACCCTGGGCGATGATGCCGCTTATGGCCTAACTTGGGATGAACTGAAGGAAAGAATGAGAGAGAAGTACTGCTCTCGTGCTGAACTCCAAAGACTGGAAACGGAGTTCTGGCACTTGACTATGGAAGGTGCTGACATTAATGGATATACTCGAAGGTTCCATGATCTGTCTAGAGTGCTTCTGTAACACCCCGTCCCGGAATGGGCCGGCGTGTCACAATAACAGTAGTCAGATCAAAAACATAATTCCATTTATACTTAAATGTATTACAAGGCTTTACAGCTTAATGAAGGATATCTAATCCATTACAATTATTTCTACCATCTTTTCCAAACACTCAAGCACTCTTCCATATTCCGTCCCAGCTTGTCTTGATAACCTGACGTAAAGAAGAAAACAACAACAACAAAAAACGTACGTCTGAGCAAAATTTTGAAAAGTTTTGCCCAGTGTGCGGATAGAGGAAAACAAAAGCTTATTTTATTTAATATCCGGAGGTAACTTTATGTGAAAATGATTCGATGCAAAAACATAATTTCCTAATCATATCTTACGGATGTACCCATGAGCAAACTGAAAACGTGACAATACACAGGTAGCTACTCCTGCATACTTATCACATGAGATGGCGAATTGGCATACCCGTTATCCACCTCCTTATACTTAAATTCTAGGATTCGATCCATACGCCTCCTAATATATGTACCACACTTGTACTTAAGAGACGCCGTGAACTGATCTCTCCGTCACGGGTGGAGCACATGAGGTTGATGCCACAACAACATGCTCGTGGGACACTCCACGAGAAGCGATACTCAGGGTAACAGAGTACAAAGAGTCTTATTCACATAACTTATAAAACTTATTCTTATAACAAAACGGAACATATATCGGAACATGCGATAATGAGTACAACTTAACAGAAAACTATCGCATGACATGAAAACTAAATCAAATGATTAGAATAGGAATCGATAATCAAAGACGTGAGGAGTTTTACAATCAAAGAGTGGAACCAGTCACCAAGGTATGGATATCACTCCTATCTTGACAATTTCGTCCCCAAAATTGTGGTTTATTAAACGAACAAGATAAAAACCTTGACTCGTTAATAAGGAACCACTAGAGTTGGAAATGAAACTCGTATAAAGTAAAACAAAACCTTTTCAGAATGTTTGGAACTTCCAACACTTATTTCCTAACTTAATCTTAATACGGAACTTGTATTCAATTGACATAAATCAAAAGAAAGGATTCTATCCGTACTCAACGGACATAAATCTAAAGAAAGGAATTCTATCCGTACTGAACTTATAACTTATCTTAATCTTAATACGGAATTCTATCCGTACCCAACGGACATAAATCGAGAGAAAGGATTCTATACGTACCTAACTGACATAAATCGAAAGAAATTCTATCTGTACGGAACTTATAACTTATTTCCTAACTTAATCTTAATACGGATCTATTCATATGAAACTTATAACTTAATCTTAATACGGAACCTAAAATCAGAAATGAGATACTTATATCAAAATGACATAAATCAAAAGAAAGAAATTCTATTCGTACGGAACTTATAACTTAATCTTAATACGGAACTTAAAATTAGGAATAACGTACCTAAATCGAAAGAAAGGATTCTACTCGTACGGAATTCATAACTTGATCTTAATACGAAACTTAGAATCATGACTTAATCTTAATACGGAATTTAAAATCAGAAATGATATACTCGGATCAAAATGACATAAATCGAAAGAAAAGGATTTTATCCGTACCCAATGGACATAAATTGACAGAAAGGATTCTATATGTACCTAACTGACATAAAACGACAGAAAGGATTCTTATAAAAACGACATAAATCGAAATAAAGGAATCTATCCGTACAGAACTTATAACTTATTTCATAACTTAATCTTAATACGGAATTTAAAATCAGAATTGACAGAAATCGAAAGAAAGGAATCTATCCGTACGGAACTTATAACTTATTTCATAACTTAATCTTAATACGGAATTTAAAATCAGAATTGACAGAAATCGAAAGAAAGGAGTCTACCCGTACCTTAAAATTTCCAAATGATGCTACCTTGTTTCCAATTGTAAATTCATACGGACAGAGTTTAGCTTACTGATTATTCTCTTAACCTAATTTGCACACAAACTAGGTAATTAACTAATACAGCTTTTACGATAACTCACGAGATCAAATTCTCACAACGAACGACAAAGTGCGATACTTCATCCATCGAATTAACGATGATCCGTCAAATTAATGACGAAAGATAAAGTACAATACTTTATCCATCGAATTAACGATGATCCGTCAAATTAATGACGAACGACAAAGTATAACCCTAATGTGGGCAGCACTTAAACATCCATTGGATATATTGATCGATCGGACAATGAATCGTAATAGCGATCGAGTTATTACCCTGTTCTGCAGCGCCCCGCTATACTTAATTAGTGTTTCGTGTGTGTTAATTGTGGTAAACAGACGATAACTCCGTGTAGAATTGGAATTTCTTCGTCGTTTTTGTGCCAGAATTCAAGTGTCAATGTTCTGTATTTATAGCTGTAATTTGGACATGCTAGCCTACCTGCTTGACATGCTAGCCTACCTGCTTGACATGCTAGCCTACCTGCTTGACATGCTAGCCTACCTGCTTGACATGCTAGCCTACCTGCTTGACATGCCTACCTACCTGCTTGACATGCCTACTCTCGCTTAGCTTAATTAATCTTGCTTAACTTAATTAATCTTACTTAACTTAATTAATCTTGCTTAGCTTAATTAATCTTACTTAACTTAATAAATCTTGCTTAGCTTAATTAATCTTGCTTAACTTAATTAATCTTGCTTAGCTTAATTAATCTTACTTAATTGCTAAATATTCTATTTTAGGATCTCCCTGGTTACGAGTTCTAATTTCTAGATACAACGGAACTCGCATTAGTGTATTAACTCCATTCAACTTTAACGATGATCACTTGGGTGTTTCAATTAGGGTTTCCTATTGGACTATAAATCATAAGGGTTGTTTCCATTTTTGTTTTAAAATTTTCGGGTGTTACAAATCTACCCCTCTTAAAAAAAATTCGTCCTCGAAATTATTGCATACCTATATATATATATATTAATAATCATACTTGAACGCGACCCACTATGATCAATAGTCATACTTGAAATAAAGCTGGAGTAAAAACAATGAAGATGATGAAATACTTATGTTCGAGACTACCATGAATGTTTAAAGAAAAGTTACTAACCGATGTTTCTACTGATTGGACATCGAAATCCTAACCCAATGTCTACCCATTACCTCACAGGTCTTAATTTATGTTTAAGTTTTCTACAGGAAAGAGCCTTTGCTCTGATACCATAGCTGTAACACCCCGTCCCGGAATGGGCCGGCGTGTCACAATAACAGTAGTCAGATCAAAAACATAATTCCATTTATACTTAAATGTATTACAAGGCTTTACAGCTTAATGAAGGATATCTAATCCATTACAATTATTTCTACCATCTTTTCCAAACACTCAAGCACTCTTCCATATTCCGTCCCAGCTTGTCTTGATAACCTGACGTAAAGAAGAAAACAACAACAACAAAAAACGTACGTCTGAGCAAAATTTTGAAAAGTTTTGCCCAGTGTGCGGATAGAGGAAAACAAAAGCTTATTTTATTTAATATCCGGAGGTAACTTTATGTGAAAATGATTCGATGCAAAAACATAATTTCCTAATCATATCTTACGGATGTACCCATGAGCAAACTGAAAACGTGACAATACACAGGTAGCTACTCCTGCATACTTATCACATGAGATGGCGAATTGGCATACCCGTTATCCACCTCCTTATACTTAAATTCTAGGATTCGATCCATACGCCTCCTAATATATGTACCACACTTGTACTTAAGAGACGCCGTGAACTGATCTCTCCGTCACGGGTGGAGCACATGAGGTTGATGCCACAACAACATGCTCGTGGGACACTCCACGAGAAGCGATACTCAGGGTAACAGAGTACAAAGAGTCTTATTCACATAACTTATAAAACTTATTCTTATAACAAAACGGAACATATATCGGAACATGCGATAATGAGTACAACTTAACAGAAAACTATCGCATGACATGAAAACTAAATCAAATGATTAGAATAGGAATCGATAATCAAAGACGTGAGGAGTTTTACAATCAAAGAGTGGAACCAGTCACCAAGGTATGGATATCACTCCTATCTTGACAATTTCGTCCCCAAAATTGTGGTTTATTAAACGAACAAGATAAAAACCTTGACTCGTTAATAAGGAACCACTAGAGTTGGAAATGAAACTCGTATAAAGTAAAACAAAACCTTTTCAGAATGTTTGGAACTTCCAACACTTATTTCCTAACTTAATCTTAATACGGAACTTGTATTCAATTGACATAAATCAAAAGAAAGGATTCTATCCGTACTCAACGGACATAAATCTAAAGAAAGGAATTCTATCCGTACTGAACTTATAACTTATCTTAATCTTAATACGGAATTCTATCCGTACCCAACGGACATAAATCGAGAGAAAGGATTCTATACGTACCTAACTGACATAAATCGAAAGAAATTCTATCTGTACGGAACTTATAACTTATTTCCTAACTTAATCTTAATACGGATCTATTCATATGAAACTTATAACTTAATCTTAATACGGAACCTAAAATCAGAAATGAGATACTTATATCAAAATGACATAAATCAAAAGAAAGAAATTCTATTCGTACGGAACTTATAACTTAATCTTAATACGGAACTTAAAATTAGGAATAACGTACCTAAATCGAAAGAAAGGATTCTACTCGTACGGAATTCATAACTTGATCTTAATACGAAACTTAGAATCATGACTTAATCTTAATACGGAATTTAAAATCAGAAATGATATACTCGGATCAAAATGACATAAATCGAAAGAAAAGGATTTTATCCGTACCCAATGGACATAAATTGACAGAAAGGATTCTATATGTACCTAACTGACATAAAACGACAGAAAGGATTCTTATAAAAACGACATAAATCGAAATAAAGGAATCTATCCGTACAGAACTTATAACTTATTTCATAACTTAATCTTAATACGGAATTTAAAATCAGAATTGACAGAAATCGAAAGAAAGGAATCTATCCGTACGGAACTTATAACTTATTTCATAACTTAATCTTAATACGGAATTTAAAATCAGAATTGACAGAAATCGAAAGAAAGGAGTCTACCCGTACCTTAAAATTTCCAAATGATGCTACCTTGTTTCCAATTGTAAATTCATACGGACAGAGTTTAGCTTACTGATTATTCTCTTAACCTAATTTGCACACAAACTAGGTAATTAACTAATACAGCTTTTACGATAACTCACGAGATCAAATTCTCACAACGAACGACAAAGTGCGATACTTCATCCATCGAATTAACGATGATCCGTCAAATTAATGACGAAAGATAAAGTACAATACTTTATCCATCGAATTAACGATGATCCGTCAAATTAATGACGAACGACAAAGTATAACCCTAATGTGGGCAGCACTTAAACATCCATTGGATATATTGATCGATCGGACAATGAATCGTAATAGCGATCGAGTTATTACCCTGTTCTGCAGCGCCCCGCTATACTTAATTAGTGTTTCGTGTGTGTTAATTGTGGTAAACAGACGATAACTCCGTGTAGAATTGGAATTTCTTCGTCGTTTTTGTGCCAGAATTCAAGTGTCAATGTTCTGTATTTATAGCTGTAATTTGGACATGCTAGCCTACCTGCTTGACATGCTAGCCTACCTGCTTGACATGCTAGCCTACCTGCTTGACATGCTAGCCTACCTGCTTGACATGCTAGCCTACCTGCTTGACATGCCTACCTACCTGCTTGACATGCCTACTCTCGCTTAGCTTAATTAATCTTGCTTAACTTAATTAATCTTACTTAACTTAATTAATCTTGCTTAGCTTAATTAATCTTACTTAACTTAATAAATCTTGCTTAGCTTAATTAATCTTGCTTAACTTAATTAATCTTGCTTAGCTTAATTAATCTTACTTAATTGCTAAATATTCTATTTTAGGATCTCCCTGGTTACGAGTTCTAATTTCTAGATACAACGGAACTCGCATTAGTGTATTAACTCCATTCAACTTTAACGATGATCACTTGGGTGTTTCAATTAGGGTTTCCTATTGGACTATAAATCATAAGGGTTGTTTCCATTTTTGTTTTAAAATTTTCGGGTGTTACAGCTTCCCTACATGGTGACTCCCGAATTTAAGCGTGTCGAACGCTACATTTGGGGACTGGCCCCAGAGTTTCGTGGCATGGTAACGTCGGCTAAACCACAAACAATCACCGAGGCTGTAACTCTGGCTGTCAGCCTTACTGAAGATTGTGTTCGTATGAAGAAGTTATCGTTGAATCCAACAGAGAAGACCGAGACACATGCTGAGTCGTCCGGCGACAAGAAAAGGAAACATGCAAACCTGAATCAAGCAACTCGCAACAACAAGGGTTTCAGCAAGAAGCGCGACACTAACCCCGCCTCAGGAGACCCTTGCAACCAAAGGATACCAAGGCACCATGCCTAAATGCCAAAAATGTAAGTTTCATCATGAAGGAGCTTGTCGCATTCCAAGGTGCGACAAATGTGGTAGGTTGGGTCATCAAACCGAAGACTGTTGGGGAAAAGGAAAGAACCGGAATGGAAATGGAGCTGGAAACAAGAATGGTAACAGGAAGGGGCGGAACCAAGGATGCTTCAGATGTGGAAGCAATAATCATTTCATGAAGGACTGCCCAGAGGGAAACAATGCTCAGGCTCGACCATTTGTGATTGGAGCAAAGAACGCACGCGAGGACCCTAACGTGGTCACCGGTACGTTTCTCATTAACAATCACTTTGCATCCATATTATTTGACACTGGCGCCGATTATAGCTTCATGTCTGTGGAATTTAAACGCATGCTTGGAATAGAATCTAGTAGATTAGAAATTCCTTATTCCATAGAACTAGCCAATGGTAAACTTGTTGAATCGGGCGAAGTTGTTAGAGGATGCACACTAGAACTTGGTGAACGAAGATTTAGCATCGACCTCTTACCTATTCAATTGGGTAGCTTCGATGTAGTAGTCGGAATGGACTGGTTGTCCAAGAACAAAGCTGAAGTCATTTGTCACGAGAAAATCATTCGCATCCCTCTGTCGAATAATGAAACTCTCATTGTACATGGAGAAAAACGAAACGCGCCTCTTCGAATCATCAGTTGTATGAAGGCACAGAAGTGCTTAAGGAAAGGATGTGTTGCCTTCCTAGCACACGTGGTAGATAAGAAGGCTGAGGAGCCAAAACTCGAAGACATTCCTGTGGTGAAGGAATTTCCTGATGTTTTTCCAGAAGATCTGCCAGGACTACCTCCGCAACGACAAGTCGAATTCCGTATAGACTTGGTTCCAGGAGCCACTCCTGTAGCCAAGGCGCCCTATCGACTTGCGCCATCCGAAATGCAAGAATTATCTACACAAATCCAGGAGTTGTTGGATAAAGGATTCATAAGGCCAAGCTTCTCGCCCCGGGGAGCTCCTGTATTGTTCGTAAAGAAGAAGGATGGAACACTGCGGATGTGTATCGATTACAGGGAACTGAACAAGCTCACTATCAAGAATCGGTACCCACTACCGAGGATTGATGACTTATTTGATCAATTGCAAGGATCAAGCTACTATTCCAAGATCGACATTCGATCTGGATACCATCAGCTGAGAATCCAAGAGGAAAGCGTACCAAGACTGCATTCAGAACACGCTATGGGCACTACGAATTTCTTGTGATGCCATTCGGGCTGACGAATGCACCAGCGGTCTTTATGGATCTGATGAACCGCGTATGCAAACCATATCTCGATAAATTCGTGATTGTATTTATCGATGATATCTTGATTTACTCACGAACGAAAGAAGAGCACGAGCAACATCTCAGAACCATCTTGGAACTACTGAAGAAAGAGAAGCTTTATGCAAAGTTCTCGAAATGCGAATTCTGGATTCGCGAAGTACAATTTCTTGGTCACGTTGTGAATGAGAAGGGCATTCATATAGACCCGTCCAAGATAGAAGCAATAAAGAATTGGGAAGCTCCCAAGACCCCAACTGAAGTTCGACAATTTTTGGGCTTAGCGGGCTATTATCGGCGATTCATCGAGAATTTCTCAAAGATAGCTCAACCGCTAACGACCCTTACTCAAAGAGACAAGAAATACGACTGGGGTTACAAACAGGAAGAAGCTTTTCAGCTACTTAAAAACAAGCTATGCGATGCACCGATACTATCATTACCCGAAGGCACGAATGACTTCGTGGTATACTGTGACGCTTCACGACAAGGCTTGGGTTACGTGCTCATGCAACGCCAGAAAGTTATCGCTTACGCTTCAAGACAATTGAAGGTACATGAAAGAAACTATACCACTCACGACCTGGAGCTAGGTGCAGTGGTATTCGCCTTGAAGATCTGGCGACACTATCTATATGGTACTCGATGTACAATCTTCACAGATCACAAAAGTCTACAACACATATTCGATCAGAAAGAATTAAACATGCGCCAGCGACGATGGGTCGAGCTGCTGAATGACTATGACTGTGAGATTTAGTACCATCCTGGAAAGGCTAACGTTGTAGCAGACGCGCTAAGTCGAAAAGAAAGGGTTAAGGCCCTAAGGGTTCGAACATTGGAAATGACGATTCGAACGAACCTCACTGCACGCATTCGAGATGCATAAAAAGAAGCTCTTAAGATAGAAAACCGTAAAGTTGAATACCTCCGGGGTATGCTGAAATACATGGTGCCAAATGAAGAGGGAGCCTTATACTTTAAGAAGCGTATTTGGGTTCCACTCTATGATGGCATACGAGAAGTCATCCTTGATGAAGCGCACAAATCGAGATATTCGATCCATCCAGGATCGGAAAAAATGTATCAAGACTTGAAGGAATATTACTTGTGGCCGAGACTTAAAAGCGATGTTGCTGTTTATGTTGGAAAATGCCTAACCTGTGCCAAGGTTAAGGCAGAATATCAGAAACTGTCCGGCCTACAACAACAACCAAAGATACCCATGTGGAAGTGGGAGCAAATCTCGATGGCCTTCATAACGAAATTACCCAGGACCCCGAGAGGGCACGATATGATATGGGTGATAGTTGATCGATTGACGAAATCTGCGCATTTCCTACCAATCCGAGAAAAAGACAGCACTGGAAAGCTTGCTGAGATATACTTAAAAGAAATTGTGGCACGACATGGAGTGCCAATCTCAATTATTTCAGACAGAGATGGACGCTTTGTCTCAAGAATCTGGCAATCATTTCAGGAAGCCTTTGGATCTCAGTTAGAGCTAAGCACGGCATTCCATCCACAAACAGACGGCCAGAGCGAACGGACTATACAAACGTTAGAAGATATGCTTCGCGCATGTGTCATGGACCTAGGCGGCAGCTGGGATACTCACCTACCCTTGGTGGAGTTCTCCTACAATAACAGTTATCATACGAGCATAAAAGCCGCACCGTTCGAAGCTCTGTATGGCCGCAAGTGCCGATCGCCCTTATGTTGGGCAGACGCTGGAGATAAACGTGTGGTTGGTCCTGAACTTGTGCAAGAGACAACCGACAAGATTATACAGATCTGAGAGCGGATTAAGGCGGCTCGAGATCGACAAAAGATCTACGCTGATCTGAAAAGAAAACCAATAGAATTCGAGGTGGGAGACAAAGCGCTCTTAAAGGTCTCACCTTGGAAGGGCGTAGTAAGATTTGGAAAACGTGGAAAGCTGAATCCACGATACATCGGACCATTCAAGATTCTAGAAAGAATTCGTACCGTAGCATACAAGTTGGAGTTACCGGAAGAACTTAATGGAGTACATGATACGTTCCATGTATCCAATCTCAAGAAGAGTCCAACACAAGAAAACGTGATCATCCCGGTGGATGAAGTGCATATTGATGACGCCCTCCGATTTACAGAACAACCCGTTGAGGTTACCGACTGGAAAGTCAACAAGACCAGGAGGAGCAGCGTTAAACTTGTCAAAGTACGTTGGAACTCTAAGCACTGGCCCGAGTACACATGGGAACGCGAAGACCAGTTCAAAGAAAAGTATCCCCACCTATTCAAGAAGACTCCTACGAGAGTTAGTTCAGCCTGAATTTCGGGACGAAATTCTTTTAACGGGGGGAGACTGTGACAACTGGCATGAAACCGGTAATTTCTGTACACTTTAACTATTGGTTAATGACTTCAATTATGTGCTTAATTATCAGCAATGTCTGAACACATACTAAACAAGTGAATTTATGCACGTTGTATACTACAAAATATTGCTTTATGCAAAAACGAGAGCGTTGCGTCAGAAATACTAGTAAACTCACCGGTAAGACACACTGTGTCAACAGAACTGCAGACAGCAGTCAGACATCAAAATTGGAGCCTAGGTGTAGGTCCAACGACAAGAATACATTAAAAACCCAAGAATACATACAAGGGTTTACATATATACCTTACGGAAGCAAAAATACGCACTAAAAAGCACCCGAAACGCACTTTAAGTGCAGAATTTTAATAAATTCAGCTCTAATCAGCTTTTAGACATATAAATATCATGCAAAAATGTCGTGTTATCATCCAGAATACTTCCCTAAGTGTCGGGAATCGAAATATTACAAAAAGGTACTTAAAAGACACTAAAAAGTGTAATTTAGCACTTTAACGAACCGGTATTTAACCGAACAACCGGAACACTAAAATAATGCTAGAAGCATTGTTTTTATTTTTCTAAGCTAGTTAGGGTCCCCGAACACCCTAACACACTATATATTACTTAACACACTAAATCTAACATTTAACATGTAACTAGATTATGTAACTTGGAGTTGAAATGTAACCAAGAGCCCCCCCCCCCCCTTGCGAACCGGTTTGGGAGTGGGGACACACCCCACAATTCTTTGATTATTTTAATCCCCCATGTTTAGTATCTAGATGACACAATATATGTTGGATAATAGGAAGTTGGTTTATAAGTAAACTCAATAGTTAATCACTCTCATTTCACAAAACACCAACTCAAAACTTGCTCTCTCTTTCCCTCTTTGCTTGTCTTCGGCCGAACACCATCACCACTACACACCCATCATCAAGCTTTGATCCAACCATTTTACATACATACAAGTGTGCAAGGGATCATACAAGAAGGCTCGGTGCACTCGGAAGCTCAAGAACCTCTCTAGATTTCTTTTATCCACCACATTTACGTCTTGTTTCTTCCCTAGCCTTGTGCTAGTAGTAAGTGTTTCTAATCATCATCTTGTTCTTGTTTATGGTGGTTAATAGGTGATTTAATGGTTAAAAATTAAGAACACTAAAGAACATAACTTAAAGTCTTGAAAATAAGATGAATAAGTTGGATAAAGAGAAGTTATGTGTAGGGGTGCAAATGAGCCGAGCCGGCTCGCGAGCTACTCGAGATCGGCTCGAGAAAAAGCTCGAAACGAGCCGAGCTTTATCGAGCCCGAGCCGAGCTTGAGCCTCAAAACAAAGCTCGTTTGTTTATCGAGCCCGAGCTCGAGCCTTGCATGTGAAGCTCGTTAGGCTCGTCGAGCCTTATCGAGCTTTAGTGTAAACGAGCCGAGTCGAGCCGAGCTTATTTAAACTTGTTTACAAGCCGACCTCGAACCTAAAAATAAGCTTATTTAGTAAACGAGCCCGAGCTTCACTTATCGAGCTCACGAGCCTAAAAAGTCTATTATTTATATTATTTTTATTTAATATACAAATTAATAAATAATAAACGAGCCGAGCCCGAGCCGAGCTCGAGCTTGAGAAAATACAAACGAGCCGAGCTCGAGCCTTGAAAACAAAGCTCGAATCGAGCTCGAGCTCGAGCCCGAGCTCACATAAAGTTAATCGAGCTCGAGTCGAGCCTGGTCAAGCTCGGGCTCGGCTCGGCTCGTTTGCACCCCTAGTTATGTGTGTAAATCATGTAAATCTTGTATAGTTGTTATTATTTGATGTTGTTTGTTACTAAAAGTGGGATGGATCATCATCTAGACATACTAGATCATGTTCAAGAACATGAACTAGTAGTATGTTAGTGTTAAAGTTATGAAAGATGATGAAACTTTCCATCCATGAAACATGAACTTGGGTAAATATAAATTTTCTTGCAAAATAAGCTTCTAAACATGTAGATCTAAAGATTTACAAGTGGTTTTTCAGAAAAACCAAGTGAAAGATGCAAGTCTTGTTTAAAACCCGGATCTTACATGAACTAAATATATTTTTAGAAGATAAACAAGTGCGTAAACACTTGTGTGAACAAGAAAATTTAACAAGAAATATTTTTGGAAAATCTTGACTAGAAGTTGTAAAACTCCAAGTTCTTTAAAAATAAAGTTTTTAAGAAACTAATTTTATTTTTAAAGATAACAGGACCTACTAAACATGTTAGTAACCTACTACATATTTTTACAAACTTTCAAGTTCATAAGTTTGTGGTATATGCTTGTTTTGACAAGTTTGGTAAATAAAGATTGTGTTGTTAATGTTGTTGATGACTTAAAAGAAAATAAACACATGTTTTAAAAACATGGGAAACCTCCATTTTTAGGGGAAACTCTGTCAAAATTTCTATAAATTTTGACACTTAGAAAAAATATAAGTTTTTGAGAAACTTACTCCCTAAAAATGTATTTAAAAATATTACCAAGGTTTCCCTAATTTTTGGTGATAAGAAATGATGATTTCTTCAAAATTAAAATTTATGTTAAGTATGTATATTTTTGAGAGAAAAATATATATTATTTGATCACCAACTTTTGTGCTAAGTGTATATAGTATGTGTTATACGTGCTAGTGTATTAAGATTTAAAAATACACTAAATACTCATGAGAAGTATAAACACAAAAATACACATACAACATACAAGATACATAATTCGGGTGCAAAGTGCAAAATACAGAAAGCTTATATTTATTTTTGAGAAAATAATATAAGTAAGATACTTAGTTAAAAATATAAAATATTTTTAACACAACAATACAAATATAAAAGAGAGTGACTGTACTTGTGCGACGCAAGTCTAGTGACTAACGTTAAGAAAACGCGTATAGGTCACGACGTTAATTAAGAAAATCCGGTGAAGTTTACGACGCAAGGAACGCAAAGTTGTGAGTTCATGCTCCCCCTTTTCTTTATCTGTTTTCAGTTTTATAACTTCGGGGGTGAAATACATGTTACAATTTTAACAATGTTTATAAATGGTATGATAACAAGAAACACACTTGGTGAGGACGCGAACCAAGTATGATGTGATATGATAAATGATACGAGAAATCGTGTCACGAATAGGGTACATAAGCATCATTGATCAACAATATACCTAGACCGCAGAACAAAAGGTTAGATCTAACGGGTGCCGGGCAGCCACACTCTTGGTGAGGACGAGAACCGAGTAGTGCTTTTGTGTCTCAGAATATGCCAACTAGAAAAATGCCTAAGGTTTGATGACTTCCTATGTCGTGTCACATGTTAATGGCTTTGCAACCCATTAACAATCCTGATACTTACAGGAATACTTTATTTACATAAATTCATACCATACTAAAACTTGATTTATACTTGAAGTACGTGGGGTACTCAAGAAAACTTGAATCATACATGAGTACGTGGTGTACACATGAATACTTGATTTATATATGAAAACTTGATTTATACATGACACAAGCTATGTTTTCATACAAAGTATACAAACGTGAAATACAAAAACTGCATGAATTCACACCAACATTATGTTGACGTTTTTCCAAAACTCACATGTATTTCAGGTAACTAGGATGGATGTGCGCGCGGTCTTGCTTATGCTCTTGGATGTCGCTTATGTTTATCTTTAAATAAAGTTGTAAACTTTTTAAGACAATGTTTTATGCTACTTAGCGATGTAAACACTAAACTTATGTTTTCAAATTATGGTATTTGATGTTATTTTTACGAGCATGTAGCATGTTTACCTTTCGTATGCAATGAGAACCTTTCATGATCACACCTCGTGCTTCCGCCGCAGAAAGGGGTGTGACACTTTTATATTATTTTTAAAATCTTTTTATAGATAACTACTTCAATAATTATTTTTCAAAACAGTCAGCGCGCTAATCGAGGAGGTTTTTGTATTGCAGATCTACTGGTTGGAGGGTGCTAGAGGTGTGACACGAAGTTACAAACGCTAGGTTGTCGTCGCAACGCGCGACGTGGGTAAAAAACTAGTATGATAAAATTCAAACTAAATGAACAGTGAATAATGAACAGTGAATTTAGGCTATATTAGAATATGGGGTATGGGGCGGGGGTTGTGGCGTGGGTTGGGTACAAACGCCCAAGTCACCACCCCAGGTGGGCTTGGGTTTCGGCGTGGCCCCTTGGGCGGGGGTTTCAGCCCGGGCGTTGGACGGGGCTATCAAGATGACATGACGGGATCTCATTGGCCAAGACAAGTAGCCGTTTGGGCTAGCCGTTGGCCAACGGCTATGTGTTTAAAAAAATTTATTCACTATAAATACTCACACTTCTATTCATTTTTTTACCACAACTACTCCACCTCTTCTATAATCATCTCTATCTTATTTTAAAAAAAAATTCTCATCCAACCACAATACGAAAAATGAATCCTCGTAATCGTGGTTTTGACCCGATCAATCCGTGGGCATTCCAAGAAACACCTAGCCTAGCATCCAATCGTCCAATTGCTCCCTTTTTAATACACTCCACGATGCCGGATATGGCTGGTTACGCATCGTTTATCTCGAATCGTTTGAAGAATGATGTCGGTCGAAAACACCAATGCCTTTCGCACAACGCGCGTCATTAAAAAACACTAGTTTGGTCAAAATTCAAATGCATGTTGGAAAGAATTAAAGCCCACCATTTACATGAGGTCAATCTAGTGGGCCGCCAAGAATAACAGTTCAAGCAATGTTTACGAGAATTGTATGGGCCATGTGGATAAATTTTTGTATATATTGTTAAAGAGATTAAAGATCATAACAGGACCCTAATAATTCCTATTGGGCCGTCAAAAGAGGAACTTGGGACGCAAATTAATGGGAGGCGGCTATTGTTTATTGACAGAATTGGACTAAAAGGATATTCATATATATTGGACGGCAGCAGAAGGAAAAGAGGAGACTTACGAATTTTGGAGTTCAAAGAGCATTGTAGCGGCTGGTTGAAGGTGTTTGAAGCTTACAGTTGCTAGGAATCATCGGGTAACGATCAGGAGCACTCGGGAGTGAAGCATTCGGGTTTATTCTTCCTGTCTCTTTAGTTTTCGTTTGTTTTTACTTGTTACAAGATGAACTCAGATTTGATTATGATTGTTATTATGTTTTTGATCATGTTTAGCGGCTAAATACTTTACACTACCTAGGCTTATGACAATGGTTTAATAAAGTTTGGATCTTTATTCGAATTTAATGTGGTTTATGGGTTTTCTTGAAAAGTAAACGATTATGGTATTGTGATTTGGTGTATATGCGTGCTTGGTATTGTTTGAATATTGACTATTGCTTCGTATGATTCTTGGTGACGGTCTATATCACATCATAGAGTCGTGCTAGGGTTTTAGATTTAGGTGACGGTCTTTATCACATAATAAATCTCTAACTCTTTAAGGTGAAATCGCGCGAATAACCTTAGAAGTAATATTCGGTAATCTTATAAAATCAAGTGTTCTACTAATCTTGTCGCTGTAAGGCTCGGGGTTATTAATAGGTCTCGGTTTGGTATATAGCTAGTATTTGGTTTTGTAAGAAATCGGTCTTAGTTCCCTAATCATTCTCTTGTCTATTAAACCAAGTTAGAAACCATAGTTGCCTTAGACTTTCGCGCTGTAAGGTAGATTGTCATATTAGGGCACTTTTCAAGAAGTTAGAGGACTGTAAGGAAATCTAACAATCGGTAGTCGTAACGGCCTAGGTAGTGCCATAAGTTTCACCTCGAGAAGGGTTGAGGGGCTTAGTTGGTGTCTTAATAGGATATTATCAAAAGATCCCGGTTCCATACCACATTAGTTTCGAATA
This sequence comes from Helianthus tuberosus, assembly GCA_030545235.1. Taxonomy (NCBI): domain Eukaryota; kingdom Viridiplantae; phylum Streptophyta; class Magnoliopsida; order Asterales; family Asteraceae; genus Helianthus; species Helianthus tuberosus. Next base: position 124,135,010 of record CM060351.1, on the reverse strand, counting down.
GAAATCCACTCCAAGTTAAACATTCATCTAGCCTAGGTAGTCTTCATCGCCACTGGTTTAAGTCTTCATCCAAGTTCGTGTTTAGTTAATTTAATTAATTTAGTTTAATATTTATTCGCAAATTTAGGATTTTTAGAAACCCCCCAATCAAATAAAACAATTAGTAAGTCAGTGTCAGTCTTTGTCTAGATAGAGTCTTAGCGTAATTATTAGAGTCTCGTGGGTTCGATACTCGGACTTACTTTAGCTATACTACATTGATCGGTACGCTTGCCGGTTGTGTGGTTTTAGTTTTAGATCGAGTCTAAGTTTATAAATTTAAAGCTTAGAGTGTCTAGATTAGGGTTAATTTTAGTTGTTTTTATTTAACCACTTTTAGCACATCAATTACCATCCGATCCTTGGTACACCGACACCGTTTTTCACGCCAACTTTCGCTTATGTTATCGTTAACTGTTCAGGCTAATTCCGCTCTAGTGCTCCCTTCAATCCATTAACTTTATCGATGTGAGTATACTCGATCACTTTTTTGCTTTACGCATATTTGGGTGTTACATACGTTACTTATTCTAAATCACATCGAACACACAACGCAAACACTATTTATACGCTGACCTCAAATGCATGTTATACATGACTCAATGAATGCCTGTTTGTTATGTTAACACATTGATTGCTGTCTACCTGCCTTAGCAACGATAGTACTATAGTTTGGACTCAGCACCTGTTTACTCAGGGGTTGTTAAGGACAATTACTTCACGTGTTCACAGTGGTGAATATGTGTTGCGCACTCGCTACTCGCAGTCAACTCGCAGTCATTGGTATTGATAGGATCTTTGTCGATAACTTACATGCTTCACATTATGTCTTGTATATGTTGGTTATACGTAAACGATTTCGAACTCTATTATGCTATTATCAAACTTGTATGCTCACCTTTACACTATGTGTATTGACTTTTACTTTAACGTATGTGGCAGGTGCTTAAGATGTTAGTATGCTTGGCTTGCTGTGAAATCAAGGCTAGGAAAGAGTCTAGAAACAAAGACAATTTATTTTATTTGAAAATCTGAGTTGTCGGAACATGTTTTATTTGTTTGAAGAATATCTCTGTCTGTAATAACTAGATTATCTTATGGGTTATGGTACGGGACATGATATTTAAACTATTTGGTAATTTAGTCGTTATGGAATTTCTTTGAACAATCTGTTTCGCTCAGTGCCGCGGCCCGATGTTTCCGCCATCGGTTGGGTGTGACATTGCATGCCTATAAATAGGAGTTATGAGTGAAAGCTTAGAATGAGTTTTCGCATTCGGACGGCGAAGCGCTGCCGAATTGATTTCTGAGTATGTACAAGTTTTTGTTGAATGAAATCAGTGTTAAACGTTGAACTTGTGTTTGTCAACTATTCAATCGGATTCCGCACGATATGATTAGCTATATTGAGTTGGCCTGAGCGTAAACAATGACGAAACGGTCCTCACAATTTCAAATTAAAACAATTTTTATAAACCTATAGACATTACTTGTATTACAAAAATTATTTAGACGTGTTATAAAATATCTTTGGGAAAACATCAAGACTTCATAAAAATTTACACGCATCTACTTAATTTCAAATTAAAACAATTTTTATAAACCTAAAGACATTATTTGTGTTACAAAAATGTGTTATAAAATATCTTTGATAAAACATCAAGTCTTCATAAAAATAATATTTTTATAAGTTAGTTAGGATTATTTGAAAAAAAAAATTGTTATGCCTTTCTTGATTACTAAGTGATTCAATTGTCAGTTCGGCTTTGATCTTCACTTAGTTATGTTGGTTTTCATATGTTAATCCTTGCAAGTCTCCGAATCATCATCTTTGACTTGTATCCACCTGGATCTTTAATCAACTAACGTCGATTGCCATTTATCTTTATTAATCTTCGATTAGTTTATGTATGTGGGTCATAATCTTCAATATTTGATCAATCCATTCCAATTTTTCAAAGTCAATTTTGTTAATTAGATAACCAATACCTAACTAATTTCATTCCAATTAAACTTCTAGCTCTTCGTTAACATTCTTGATGTACACATTAAGTGTATTGGAACATGTAAGCGGTATTTGCACATTGATTAACAAAAACCAAATAACACAAGTTTCTAATTTAAATCATATTGAAACTATGGATAATTTATGTTTCTTAATTTGTTACAAATAAAACTAAACACATTGTTATCACAACAACTTACATAAATATTATAACCCATCTATCATATTGTTTTCCTTCCGTTAGATCTTAGAGCTTTTCAAGAAAAAAAAAGGCCTCCATAAACAAAAGCCTAGGCATTAGTTCAAAGAACAAAACAAAAAAAAGAAACAAATGACAGTGGCATTCGAACCCAATCGTTTATGATTTGTGATGATCTATTACTTTAATAATTTAAAAACCATATGAGCTCATTAATTTGTTATTCAGATAACTAGATAAGCTTCATAACTACGTAATTCTTTAATTGGCACTCTCCGATCATGAAAAATCAAGTACAAAATACTTAACTATGAGCTTCAATTCTCTTGAGAGAATAAGTTAAACAAGATAAAAAAAAAGTTATCAAATCGTAGAATTGGCGATGCCACTCAATGTATGAGTCAACGATCAAATCTCAAAACAAGTCATATTAAATATTTTAAAAATTACATTACACTTTTATTTATATACTAAATTGCACTCTTTATCTTTAAAAATCATGCAAAATATCATTTATTTTGTAAATTTTACACGCTCTTTGTCCTTTAAGCTAACTCATGTTAACTTTAAGGTAAAAAAATCATTTTGCCTAAATGATATAATTTGAAATTTATTTATAAAGAACATAACCTGTAATTTACTTAAGTTCTTTTATTTTATTTCTTTTAATTTTATTAATATCATCACTATTGTTTTATCAATTACTCTTTTTAAATTGTAATTCATTAATTAACATTTTTTATAAAAAAGAGTTTTTATAATTTATTTATTTTCATTTGTTTGATTAATTATTTACTTTTTTTATTTTACAAATAATATTAATTTTTATACTATGTTTTACATAAACCATTGTTGTCATCAAGTTATTTTATGTTATACGAATGAAAGTTACACCAAAATATGGAGAAAAATAAACATGTCGGTTTGTATAACATAAACTTGATAACACCATGCTTATTTTTCTCCATATTTTGGTGTAAATTTTGTTCGTATAACATAAAATAACTTGATAACAGCAATGGTTTATGTAAAACATAGTATAAAATTTGTATTATTTGTAAAATAAAAAAAAATTTAATCAAACAAATGAAAATAAATAAACCATAAAAACATAATTTTATAAAAAAATGCTAATTAATGAATTACAATTAAAAAAAGTAATGGATAAAACAATAGTAACAAATTTAATAAAATAAAATAAAAATAAAAGAACTTAAGTAAATTACATGTTATGTCCTTTACGAATAAACTTCAGATTATATCTTTTGAGCAAAATGATATTTTTACCTTAAAGTTGACTAAAAAGTTAACATAAGTTAACTTAAAGGATAAAGAGCGTGCAAAATTTACAAAATAAAGGACATTTGTGTGATTTTTAAAGATAAAGAATAAAGAGTGAAATTTAGTACATAATGTAACAACCCGCACGTTCGTGCGTTGTTACTACTCGTTACGCCTAGCACCAGAGATTTGGATCATAATGTAGCTATATCGAATACATCGCTATTTCGCAGTATTTTCGCATATTACGCATACTTTATCGCTATACCACATCGCATCACATCACACACACTAACGCTCAAGATGACGTCGAGTGAGGACCTATTCTACCCTCCTCGATAGCCGTGATGCGTCGCAGAGTAACGCATATTCGAAACGAAACCCGATTATTGTATCGAAACTTTGAAATGTGGATATGTATACGACCCTATGAGACTAATTATACTAAATATAGGAATATGGTTATGAAAATGTGTGACCAAACTATCGCAACGCTAAACGATTGAAACGAAACATTGAATTGCCGGAGACCACCAATCGAATGACCACTCGATCGAGTGGCCATCCGATCGGATTACCACCCGATCGCGTTGTCATCCGATCGAGTTGCCATCCGATCGGATTGCCACCCGATCGGATTGCCACCCGACCCATGGCCCTCTCTCACTTTCACTCCACTCCACTTCACCTATAAATAGCACTTGTCGCATCACTTGAACAGTGATGTGACAGCTCTCGTTCGACCAGCGCACTTTTGACTCTATTTCTCTCGATTCCTCGTTATTCTTGTAAGTTTTCAACTCAAATCTTGTACTTCTATGATCTACACGCACTTCTTCATCATTTTCTCTTTTAAATCTTAACTTTTAACCGTGAAATCAATGGATTTGAGGTGTTCTAGGATGATGTCATCATGAAGTTCTTATGAACTTCAACTGTTGGCCTCATTCCACCAAGAACCACTCAGATCTGAAGGATTTCCACAAGATTTAAACAACACTTTTGCATAAATCTACACATAATCATGTATAAAAGGATCGAAAGATGGTTTTCCAACTTTCTTTCAACTCTTTTACACTCAATGCACTCAAAACCGATAGAATCGGGGCTCGTTCTGATCCTCTACTCTTTCTTAGTGATGTGTCAGCTCAAGATCTGAATTCTATCTACAAGACAACCGATCTCGGGTTAAACACGAACCATCGTCTCGAACAGCTGACCGACCGGACTTGGGTGATTCCTGCCCGATCGAGTCACCTAGGCGTTGACAGGGATGTGTTGTTTGACACGTGGTCATACCGTCTCGAGAAAACCGCAAAACTATCAAACAACCAAGTGTAAAGACGATCAGGATTGCCACCCGATCGGACAACCACCCGATCGGCTTGCACCTTAGTCCCGCATTTAACTATTAACTCACCTTTTCAATGTTTGGAACGTCAAACGGATTGCCGTCCGATCGGATTGCCACCCGATCGAACGACCATCCGACCAGGTGACGTTTTGAACTTCAACACTTAACAATTTTTCAACATATTCAATACATAGCAGTTCCAAACGGATTGCCGCCCGATCGGATTGCAATCCGATCGAGTGACAAACTCCTGTGAACTTGTTCTCACCAAGTATCCTACTAATCGGATCGTCACCCGATCGAGCCGCCGTTCGATCGATCGACCTGAAGGGTAGAGATACTTCTCTGTTTTCAGAATGCTACAACGAAAACTTCAAAAGGCAAACCATCATACACAAACACATCCATACCAAACGAGGTGACAATCCAATCGAATGGCCATCCGATCCGATGACCATCCGAACGGATTGCCACCCGATCGACTGGCCATCCGATCGGATTGCCATCCGACACTTGGTTCACTGCCACCGATTAACGCACTGTCCGACGCTTACGCTATCAATCTGTAATCAGGCTAATCTCAGACGCGCTCCCTTCAATCCAACCAAGTTGTGTTTACTTACTGAACATCGACAGTTAGTATACTCGAACCCTTTTTATCGCATTTTAGGTGTAACATACGTTTCTAACAAATCAAAGTTATCAAAACGAATTATTCAATCAAACTGTTTATCACTTGCGAATAACTGTTATGCATATTTACACGTGATGCTAGTTACATATGTGTTAGGACTTTTACTCGCGAAGTCCCGCCTTAACTAGTATAGTACTATAGAACCCGACGGGGTCTAGTTAGGATGAATAGCAATCGCAATCGCAGCTCGAGTGACTTAGCTGGTAGTATCTGTCTTATATGCATGTATGTTGTGGTATCTCGTTTATGTATTTGGTAATTCGCAGCACTTTTTATCTATTTACGCTTTGCTATCAAAACTTGTATACTCGCCAATACTTTTGTATTGACGTTATTTTAACGTATGTTGCAGGTTTAGTCGCAGTCTGCATCAAATCAAGCTAGGGAGTCTAGAAACACATCTAAAATCTAGGTTGTCGGATTTGTATTGTCTGGGAGAACATGAAATTCGTGACAGCTTATGTGATTGTAATTGTTTATTAGTATGGGATAATGAACGCATTAAATACGGTCGCAATTTAGTTGTTATGGATTCTCTTGAGCAATCTGATTCGCCTAGTGTCGTGCCCTGATGATTCTGCCATCGGTTGGGGTGTGACAGATTGGTATCAGAGCTATAACTATAGGGAATTAGGAAAGACACGACCTAGTCCGGGTTTGTTGTCTTAGAAATGACCTAGTCTATAGTCTAAGTACCAACGGGCCGACTCGTACGAACCCAGTAGGAATCGTACGGGCCTACTTGATACTCTCGTTCGAATCTATTAAAAACTACGACTTTGTGTAAACACCGCATACTACAACTTCACACGAAGAGCCTTTCCTAAGGCTGGAATGTTACTTAGCCTTTCCTAAGGCCAACACAATACACATGTTTTCGAAAATACTCGCGTAACACAATCGAGTGGTCCAGTCGATATCAGGCGTGAAAACCAAGAACTCTCGATAAGATCGCTCACTCAGCGCATTTTTCTAGCACGAGAACTTTCCGTCGAGCTAGGAGTGACATCCACATCTCGGCGAAAGCCTCCATTTTGAATTCTAGTGGAAACTACCGAACTTATTCGAAAAGCATAACCACAGCTAGGAGCGAAGTTATTAAGTCAGGGGTGAAACCCGTATCTTAATAAACCGTTCCACTCTCTATAAAATGGTTTTCAAAAGCTCTCACCAGGGACTCGGCTATAACAACAACTCGAGCCACGCGGTGACTAGGAAGACGAATGCCATGAACTGCATCCCAGTGGAAGCATAAGTCTTCTAGGGCAACGCGCGTGCACGAATTTGTTGGGTATAGTTGGGTTACCATGGGTAGTCGACGCCTAAACACCCAAGGCACTCTATCTATTACTCTAGCATACGACTTGCCGATTTTACGCTTTATTGAACCTATTTACATTTATGTGGCTACGATTTAAAACTTTACGCTTTATGGATTCCTCGATTTATCTATTTTCGCTCCCTGCTTTATAAACGCACAACACGCACAGCCACCGCAATCTAAAACGAAAACCGAATGTTCGCAACAAAACTAATGTCTAATTGCTCGCTTTCGCTCTCGCTATTTCCCTCTTCATCGCCTCCTCGCGCATTCTACACCGTCATGTATATGTGGAAGTATAAACTACAACTATTTTTATGTACAAAACAAATCAATTGTGTAAGAACTTAGGAATCTCGTGTATCCTATGTGGCTCCTATGTTAAATCTATTATATTACTCGCTACAAGTTTTGATCGCGCTCAATCGCATCGCAAAACTCGAAAATCTTTATGATCGAATCTCACTCCACATCTCTCTTTGTCTAGATGTCTTCAAACGACTCTACTTCGAGACAAACAGCTAGGAGAAGAGCCAAACGAAGCGCCGAAAAGAGGATTGCCACGCTTGTGGCCAAGGAAGTGGCCAAGGTCATTCCTCAAATGGTCGCTCAAGTGCACTCTCTCAGCAACTCTCGAACTTCGGAAGACTCCAAGACGGAAGCACCGCAATCTACTTTCCTCTACAAGCACTTCAAAGCATGTGACCCGATGGTTTTCACGGGTGAAGGAGGTGTGTCTCAGCTTCCAGTGGTTCGATTCTATCGAAGTTACCCTTCGTCAGAGTAGGTGTCCTGATGGTTTCCGTACTACTGGCGCTACCGGAGTATTTCAATCGCGAGCACTCGACTGGTGGACGGCCGAACGTAACAAACGTGGGATCTCCGCAGCCTACGCTCTCTCTTGGGATGAGCTGAAAGAGCTCATGAAGAAAGAATACTGCCCTCCCCACGAAGTCCAGAAACTCGAAAACGAATTTTGGAAAATCAAGCAAGTCGATGGTGACAATGCTGGCTACACCGCAAGGTTCAAACAGCTTAGCATAATATGCCCGAGTCAAGTCAACACTTCAGAAAAAGCCATCACGAAGTATATTCGCGGCTTTCCTGAATGTGTGGGCGATTTTGTTGAAGCTGCAAGACCTGCTACCATCGAAGAAACCTACCGCTTGGCCGTAGAAATCAACGACGAACGAGTCTTGGATGGATTTTTCTCCAAGAATCCTGTCAAACAAGCTCATCAAGCAATCGTCATCGATTCTTCTGACGATTCCTCCGACGATTCTACCGACGATTCTTCAGGTGAGTCCTCGGACGAATCCTCCGACGACAACGTATCGCTTCAGGAAGCTCAGCTCAGCCGTAAACGAAAGACCATGAGCCCAAACTCTTCAACAACTGAACTGTCGCAACCAAAACCTCTTCAAGCAGTCCCAGTTCACTCGAAGCGCGACTACAACAGAACTCATCCCCTGTGTCTCATGTGTATGTATCATCACCCGCCAGAAGCTAACTGCCGCTTTTGCGCAAATTGCAACTGGTATGGTCAACTTACCCAGCACTGCCGCACGGGGCCGCAGACTTGAGGAATTTCAGCAACAATCGCAGCCTCCGCAAAAGTCCTCCACAACGACATTAGTTATGCTTCCAATGTTGTTGTAATGATACGCTTTTCGCCGTTAATTTCTTTTATATCTGTGGAACTTGTTCTATTTCTCGACGCAATGTGGACTCTATTTATCTCTTGCACTCCCTCGCACTCGCGCACGGACTAAATGCTAGCACTATGTACTATATAATGCGTTTTACCCATATTAAGCGTTCTTGAGATAAAGTACGATAAACGTGCAAAGATCAAATTAATCACGGGTGCACACGGGATTACTGTGATCAGTGCACGGAGATCGCAATGAGTTTCAATGATGCCATAACGTTAAAAGCATGGTTAAGCGTGGTGGATACGCCGCTGGTACTTCCTATATATAAGCGTGTTGACCATGTCAACACAGTGTGACACCTATTCACAGGGCAGAGACGTGTGGTGGAAGCGTGGTGGATACGCTGCTGGTACTTCCTATATATAAGTGCTTCGCCATGCCAACCAATGTCTTGTGAAGAAGGTGCCATGCAAGTTGAACGTCATTAGACCAAGTATACTATTAAATCTATTTTCGACACACTACACTACATCGCAAGGCGTAACAATCTCAATCGCAACTCAAAGCGTGTAATCGCCAGACTTTTCGTAAGTCAACACACTCGCAATCGCATTATCGCTAGAATCTATCTCGCAATCTCAATCGCTTACTGTGTGTTCGCTCAATCGCTTATTATGTGTATCGCGCTATCGCTCATCGTGTGTAATGCTCTGTTGCTTTGTGTATTGCTTTATCGCTCATCGCGTATCGTTGGAACGTGAATCGCTATCGCTATCGCTTACCGTTACCTATGTTATCATTGTTATGTTAGCAAACATGACCCCGCTTCACGGGACGAAACTGATAGGATTAAGACATGGTGGATACGCCGCTGGTACTTCCTATATATAAGTGTTTTAGCCATATCAGCAGACTTTCGTGGAAAAAGGCCATGTGGGGCTTAATGTTAGTAGAGTTTGTGGTGTTGTCTAACCTAATCAAAATCGTATGTCCCCATCGCTTGCAATGCATCAATCGTCACCTATCGCTCGACGGTTGTCGCTATCGCACGTCGCTTATCGTTATCGCACGTCACTTATCGCTTATCGCCGTCGTCTTCGCTTATTATGTTTGTTTTGTGCTATCCATTATCGCGTACCGCTTATCGCTTGTCGCACTCGCTCGTGTCACCAAACTGAGTTCGGAAGCGACTTCATCGCTCAGTTTGCCCAATCTTTCTGTTACACTTGGTCCAACCATCTCTCGCGTGGACCGAGGGAATCGAACCTATCAGTACTATGTCGACACACATGACACCGCCTCACGGGACGAAAGCCATATGGCTAAAACATGGTGGATACACCGCTGGTGCTTCCTATATATAAGTGTTTTAGCCATATTGTCGAACTTTTGTGGGAAAGTGCCATGCGGGGCCGACTTAAATTTAAAATTTTGATATTAGTAAAACCTTTGTGTAAACAAAGCCTTTTTACAAAACTTTTTCTAAAATTTGATCAAAAAAAACCTTTGTACAAAACGAGATTTTCTTGTAACGATGGTGTAACAATCGACTCAAGTTACTGCTGCGTGTAACACCTCGAAAATTCACGTCCTATAATGTGTAGACACGTGTCAAATGTTTAAACGTGTGAAAGAAATATTATAGAAGGACTAAAGTTGACAATCATGGAAAGTATGTGGATATACGTATTCTAAATATCAACAGTGAATAAATATATTGTATATTAACCCTACAAGATGCTCATACCTTCAAACGAATAAATCATGGATCATACGGAGCTAAAAGTGAGAGATTACAAACTACAGGGGCTAAATGTGTCAACATGTTTAAGTTATACCTCTGAGTGACCTTTTGACAAACCCGAAGCTTTATAACGGTTAATTATACTCACTAGAATGCATGATTTAAATTTCATAAAGTTTCGTTATCATATGAGAAAGTTATGATCAAATTCGTGTGTGAAGGGTTAAAGCGTAAACGTTGAAAGTTAGGACTTTTCGGGTAACAATAAAGTTAACCGGGGACTTAACAAAGTGGGGATATGTTTTAAAGCCCTTATAGGTCAATTATGAGGGTTCATAATGGAAGAAACAAGTGCCTAATAGAATTTTGAAGAGCCAAGGATTAAATAGCAAAAGATCTAAAAATCAGATTTTGGTCAGATGAGGCCTAGCGCGACGCGAGGGGGGCTTAGCGTCGCGCGAGGGGTGCCCAGCTCCGACTTCTTTGGGTTTTTGCCTGCTGAGTGCAATCTGATCGATTTTATCCGATTTTTCACATCTCTCTTGACCCCTAGACACCCCCTAAGCACTAGGAACATGTGTTGATCAATTGTGGTGGGTTGTAGATTCATGTGTCAAAGATTTGTGGTGGATTAAACACTATATAAAGGCCATGATATGCACCAATGTTCTTCACACCTTCTCTCAAGCTTTCTGATCATTCCTGGAGCTCAAGCCTGCTTCCAAGTGATCACTAATCAAGCTTAGGACTTCAGTAAGTTACTAATCCTTTCTTTTATTGAGTTTAGCTTAGTTATTTAGCTAAAAGTCAACCGTCGTAATTACGGTTTGACTTCGAGATTAATTAATAATGGCTCTGTCAAATCTCGAATCAAAAGTAGTTATAAGTTGGTAATTATGTGGGTAATAAACCCTTAAAAGGGTTCCCCCTGGTTACCACTCTAAACAGGTCAAAAGTCGGGTCAAACTTGCTAAGAAAAAGTCAACAGGATACTTAAATTACAATTTATGCATAATTAGCAATGTAGATCATATACAACCTGTTTGATCATTGTTATAACTTAGTAATAAGTGTAAGAACATGTCTAAACATGTTCAACCCGACAATTTCCTGTAAATACCCGGTTCGGAACCGAAAGTCACATAGTTTGACTTTCACTTTGACTTTCAGTTCTGACCCGTTTAGGCATGTATTAGAAATACCTAAGAGCTTTATTTGGACCAGGTTACATGCTAGTATAACCCTCTGTGATTATACACCTCGGATCATTAGTTATCCAATTAATATGCATGATTCCGTTAATTGCTCATATGTTGACCATTATGCCCTTTTCAATTTAAAACGTGATTTTTTGAAATGTAAAAGAGTAGAAACCTTAATTACTGATATCTAAACTTGCATACAAAATTTGACATCAGTTTGAGGTGTAGGTTAAGAGTTATGCTCGTTAGCGTAAAATTAAAGCTTTGTGTTAGTTAAACGGCATATTTAGCGTATAGCCTACTTAACCCCACTTTTTGGTATCAAATATTTTACCCACTGATGTAATATATTATTTTGGGATTTTTAAGGATTTTTAATTAATTTTAGGCTGAGCATAACTTATAGTCGTAGGCTTAATCCGGTAATTGTCGGTTTTGCCCTTACGGGCCATAAAATGAGTTCTACATATCTAAACGACTCCAAACCTTTTGCTACTAATCACATATGATAAATAAATTATTTTAAGCCTGTTGGAAATATAAAAATATCATATTTATGTATCAAAGCCGGAAATGACCTCTAATCGCCTTTTTAAGCGTTTTTAACGCATAGTATGTACTAAAACTATTTCAAACATACAAGGGTTGATACCTACTGATATTTGAGGCAAATTATAATGTTTTAACAGTAAGCAAAGGTTGATAAACTCAGACTTCAGTTTTGAGCTTTTCGGCTTATGTGAAATTACCAAAATACCCCTACGGGGCATAGTTTGGTTATAATTGATAAATTTCACATATATGCATTAACCTACTGATATAACTTAGCAAATTGAGTATATTTGCTGATTACATCAGGCCTGTAACTCAGGTTGACACTTAAACTCTTTTACAACCTTTAAAATGACCAAACTACCCCTACGGGGCATAGTTTGCGATTAAATTCATTTCGGGCATAATAAAGGACATCCTACTGATGTAACAACATATATGAAGCATATTAACTTTGGAAACCTGTAAATAGCTCTCATTACTACCCGTTACGCTTATTACGCGTTCGGTTCGGTTTATGTAACTAGTTTACATAAACTAGCCTAAACGGGTCAAACCTTATCGTTTTATCTCAAAATCCAGAATGTGTATGAATTACCCATATTAAACAAGTCTCCGAACTTATCGGGTCTAAATCACATTCTATCCGGTCTTCGCTTAATAGTGCGTACGAACCGTATCATTGAAACTAACCGGTCTAAGCTAAGGCTTAATTAAGGACCCGTTAGAAATCTAATAGGTTATTATAAACCTTCGTTCCAGATTAGGAGCCCAGTAAAAGTACTTGCATTTGCTGTAATTGATTGATACTTTGCTCAGGTAAATACTCTTAACTTATTTTCCCTATACGGGCTTGGGGTACGGTACTATAAAAGTACCGCTTGGTCGGGTATGTAGTCATTTAAATCGGATTGTGATTAATGTATTTACATAACCCGCTTTATTCTGTATTATTTGATGTATGGCCCTTGGGGGTTAAATGACCATGTCCCGGATATCCTTGGCATCATTTTACGAAATGGCCACGACCTAAGCACGGGGTGTAGGCGTACACCTGACAGATGCATTATGTAAAAACTGGTAATCCACTAAAGGAATCAACCTTGTGGGCACTATACCTGTGGCGCGTCAGTTAACTTAAACCGGCTCTTCTAACCGGTGCTAATGGACGACAAATAAGTAAATCTGTATACAAGATTATATACAAATAATTATCCCAAGTTATAAAGATATTTTGTGCCGAAGTGCATTCAAATCAATTTACAAACTCTTTTCAAAATGAGTCAGTTGAGTTGTATTTACCAGTGTAAACTGACGTATTTTCCAAAAAGGTTAAGTGCAGGTGCTAGACGAAATAGGCTGGCTACTCCAGGCATCATTACTCAAGTCTCGCAAGCTCTAGATGTCAAAGTCTGTTGAACTATTGTTTCCATATTTTATTTCGATCCGTTTGTGGATAAAACTTCCGAATATTGTGACACTTGAAATTACAATATTAAATTCGGTTGTATTATATCTTTTAAATTGCTTCCGCTGTGCATATTAAAAATTGTGTTGTTTGACTATTATGTTGCCAACCACGTCACGATACTCCCCCACCGGGCCCACCGGAGACACGTGGAAAGTCGGGGTGTGACAGGTTGGTATCAGAGCCAACACTGAGTGAATTAAACACTAGTCTTTTGTGTTTAATCTCAGTTACACAGTTGCACATTCTTGAGTCTAGACAAGAACATAGGACTAATCCAAATTCGTCTCATTGTCTTTTAATTACTTCTTTGTTATTTTCCTGATTAGCCCTTGTATGGGCAAGTCATTTTCATTTATTATTAGAAGTCCCGTTTAGGGCAACCATATACTTGTTTAAATTTTAAAGGAACGATTATGTTTAAAACATCATTCCTATATTATAAGATCTACCATTATAATAAAATGGCAAAATCTAAAAAGGACAAGACCTAGCTCATGTGTCATTTTAAGGCAGGGCCAAGATGGTAGTTCCACAATTAGATTCAGATCCTCGTTAACATTCCAATTAAGGATTGTTCTGCGTTAATTATTAAAAAGAATCTCAAGAGTAAAACCTAGCCTAAATGTCATTATAGACATGGCCAAGATGGTAGAACCTATTTAAGAGATTCAAATTTTTGTTAAACATCTGAAAGCATATTAACATGCTTGACAAAGTGTGATACGATAAAAATCACATGAGTCATTTTTAATTGGGTTATTCTAAATTCCCTTATTTATGTAATCATCCCTTATGGATGAAGTGCCCACGGGCTATGATTAACGTCCTCTGAGACTAAAGACAATGGTAGCCTACAACTCCCTGTCAAGAAAAGGTAATGAACTTTGATTCAAACCTTAATGCCTTAATTCTCTGAAATCATGGCTTATAAATTAAACTTGTCTACGTGACTAGGCCTTTTGTGCTATTATTAACTTATAACTTAGGATTATGATAAAGATCCTGAACAATTTTTATATTTAACAAATTAACTAAAATGTGTATTAAAAGCATGGTTAATAAATCGTGTAAGAACGATAGTACTGTAAGGGCTTCTAAATAAACCTTGCCCTTATTTTCTTTTTGTAGCAACTAACACTACATGGCTGACTCTGACGAGATAAATAGTCATCCTTTGGAAAACCGCGATGATAATGATCGGATTAATATAACCAAAGGAGAGCTTCGTTCACTGATTGACACAGCTGTATCTAAAGCTGTAGAAGAACAATTTAAGGAGTATAGTGGGACGCATAGTCGAGCCTCATCTGTACCCCACTCTAAGTCTGTCCCTAAAACTCATTCAGAGCCTCATAACAAGCCGCCCTCTAAGAAAGAGGAGCCAAAGAAGGATGACGATCGTCATTCATCAAATGAACACAGTGTTCCATCCAAGAAGATAGCGTTCGATAATGAACCACATACCAAGTCTTGTACCTATAAGTACTTTGTTTCCTGTAAACCCCGAGATTTCACTGGGGAGAAAGGAGCAATAGATTGTATGACCTGGTTGGATGAAATGGACACGGTGGTGGACATCAGCGGTTGTGCTGAAAGGGATGTAGTAAAGTATGTATCCCAATCATTCAAAGGAGAGGCACTGGCATGGTGGAGGTCTCTCATTCAAGCTGTTGGGAAGATTCCACTTTACAACATGTCATGGGAGCAGTTTGTTACCCTCATTATGGAAAACTACTGCCCTCAACATGAGGTCGAAAGAATTGAATCGGATTTCTTATCATTGGTGTGGACAAACTTAGATTGTCAAGCTTACCTCACCAGTTTCAATACCCTGTCCAGACTGGTTCCTTACCTTGTAACACCAGAGCCCAAGCGAATTGCTCGCTTCATTGGGGGTTTAGCCCCAGAAATCAAAGCCAGTGTAAAGGCTTCAAGACCTGCTACATTTAGGTCAGCAGCTGATCTCTCATTGTCCCTTACTTTAGATGCGGTCAGGTTGAGATCGCTAAAGAAATCTGAAGAAAGTAAGAGGAAGCGTGAGGATGATAACTCACGAGGGTCAGAGAAGAAGCACAAGGGAAACACTGATTCTAAGAAGTTTAGGTCTGGAAGGAACATTCAGAGAACAGAGGAAAAACCAAAGTGCACGAATTGCCAGAAACGCCACTTTGGAAAGTGCAGACTTGAATCCAATTCTAATTCAGGAGCACCTGCATGTGGAATATGCAAGTCTAGAGAGCACAAGTCGATAGAGTGCAAGAAGATAAAAGATGCCACATGCTACAACTACAATGAGAAAGGGCATATCAAAACCAACTGCCCTAAGTATGACAAGAAGCCTGAAGGGGTCAAGAAGACAAATGCTAGAGTCTTTCGATTGGATGCCAAAGAAGCGATTCTAGATGACAATGTGATTACAAGTACTTTCCTTGTAAATGACGTCTATGCTAGAGTACTTTTTGATTCAGGCGCTGATAAGTCTTTCATTGATAATAAGTTTTGTGAATTGCTGAAATTACCTGTCAAAACCTTAAATATGAATTATGAGGTGGAGTTAGCAGATGGCACCCTAGAAACCGTCTCTACTGTGTTAGATGGATGTGTTATATCCATTAAGAACCATTATTTTCCTCTATCTCTACTTCCCTTTAAGTTGGCTGGTTTTGACATAGTTCTGGGTATGGACTGGTTATCTCGCAACCAGGCCCAAATCGTCTGCAACAGAAAGCAAGTGGTGATAAAGACTCCGTCTGGTGAATCACTTACCATTCGGGGAGATACCCAGTATGGGCTACCTGAGCAAGCGACTATGCTCAAGGCTTCAAAATGTTTAAAGAAGGGTTGTGTCATCTACATGGCACAAGTGATTATTGATGAGCCTAAACCAAAGATAGAAGACATCCCTGTCATTTCTGAATACCCAGAAGTTTTTCCAGAAGAACTACCTGGTTTGCCACCAGATAGGCAAGTGGAATTCAGGATTGATATCATCCCCGGAGCAGCACCAGTTGCCAGAGCACCCTATAGGTTGGCTCCAATGGAGATGAAAGAATTGAGGACACAGCTAGACGAATTGCTAGCCAAGGGTTTCATAAAACCTAGTTCGTCTCCTTGGGGAGCGCCAGTCCTGTTTGTCAAGAAGAAGGACGGATCGATGCGTCTGTGCATCGATTATCGTGAACTTAATAAGGTCACGATCAAGAATAGGTATCCTTTGCCTAGGATCGACGATTTGTTCGATCAATTGCAAGGAGCAAGTTACTTCTTGAAGATTGAATTGAGGTCAGGTTACCATCAACTGAAGGTTAGAGATGAAGACGTGCACAAAACAGCATTTAGGACTCGTTATGGTCATTACGAGTTCCTAGTGATGCCTTTTGGGCTCACTAATGCACCAGCCGCGTTCATGGATCTCATGAATCGCGTTTGCAAGCCGTACTTAGATAAATTCGTCATCGTTTTCATCGACGACATTCTTATCTATTCGAAGAATCAAGCTGACCATGAGAAACACCTTCGATGTATTCTCAAACTCCTGCATCAGGAGAAACTCTATGCCAAATTCTCTAAATGTGAATTCTGGCTTCGAGAAGTCCAATTCCTTGGACATGTGGTTAGTGAGCGTGGTATCCAAGTGGATCCCGCTAAGGTTGAAGCAGTTATGAACTGGCAAGAACCGAAGACGCCTACTGAGATTCGTAGCTTCCTGGGATTGGCAGGATATTACCGGCGTTTCATTGAGAATTTTTCAAGGATTGCTGCACCCCTAACTTCCTTGACTAAGAAGAAAGTAAAGTTCGTTTGGGGCCCTAAGCAGCAAGAATCCTTCGATATTCTGAAGCAGAAGTTGAGCAACGCCCCAGTACTGACATTGCCAGATGGAATAGAAGATTTTGTGGTTTACTGCGATGCTTCACACACTGGCATGGGGTGTGTGCTTATGCATAAAGGCAAAGTTATTGCCTATGCATCACGACAGTTAAAGGTGCATGAAAAGAATTACACCACCCACGACTTGGAGTTGGGTGCCGTTGTATTCGCACTAAAACTGTGGAGGCATTATCTTTATGGTATCAAGTGTGTGATCTATTCTGATCACAAGAGCCTTCAGCATCTGTTTAATCAGAAGGAATTAAACATGAGGCAACGCCGTTGGATGGAAACTTTAAATGATTATGATTGTGAAATAAGATACCATCCCGGCAAGGCGAATGTAGTCGCCGATGCCTTGAGTAGAAAGGAGAGGGTGAAACCCATCCGAATCAATGCCAAGCGCATGGAGATAAAGAATAATTTGATTGAAAGGTTGTTAGCTGCACAGAAGGAAGCTGTGTTGGAAGCTAACTATCCTAAAGAAAAGTTAGGAGTAACTGAGGAGCAGTTAACTCTTAGCAAGGACGGAATTCTAAGATTAAATGGACGAATATGGGTTCCAATTTATGGAGGACTTCGAGATGTCATCCTCCAGGAAGCCCATAGTTCCAAATACTCCGTTCATCCTGGAGCTGATAAGATGTACCAGGATCTAAAGGCAAATTATTGGTGGATAGGCTTGAAAAAGTCTGTAGCCTCTTATGTAGCTAAATGCTTGACATGTGCGCAAGTCAAATCCGAGCATCAAAAGCCGTCAGGCTTGCTACAACAGCCTGAACTTCCTACGTGGAAGTGGGAAATGGTAACTATGGATTTTATTACCAAGTTACCCAAGACAAGACAAGGAAAGGAAATGATACAATATGGGTTATAGTTGACAGACCGACTAAGTCAGCACATTTCTTACCCATCAAGGAGACTTATAGCTCCGATATGTTAGCCCAGTTATACGTTGATAAGATTGTAGCCTTACATGGCATACCTGTGTCTATTATCTCTGACAGAGATACTAGATACACGTCACATTTTTGGAAGAGTTTCCAACAATCTTTGGGCACACGTTTGAATTTTAGTACGGCTTATCATCCTCAGACTGACGGTCAGAGTGAGCGTACTATTCAAATGTTGGAAGATATGCTACGTGCATGTGCGATTGATTTGGGTGGTAGTTGGGATAAGAACCTACCATTAATCGAATTCTCCTACAACAATAGCTACCATACCAGCATTAAGGCTGCGCCCTTCGAGGCATTATACGGTAGAAAGTGTAGATCGCCCGTTTGTTGGGCGGAAGTTGGAGATGTCCAATTATCAGGACCAGAGATAGTCTTTGAAACGACGGATAAGATTGTCCAGATTCGTGACCGTCTCAAAGCTGCCCGAGATATGCAGAAGAGCTACGCAGATCCAAAGCGTAAAGCTTTTCACTTCGAAGTAGGTGATAAAGTGTTGCTTAAAGTATCGCCCTGGAAGGGGGTGATGCGATTTGGTAAGAAAGGCAAATTAAGCCCGAGATACATAGGACCTTTCGAGGTTATCGAACGTGTCGGGTCAGTTGCCTATAAGTTAAACTTACCGGAAGAGCTCAGTGGAATTCACAATGTGTTCCACATCTGCAATCTGAAGAAGTGCTTCGCTGACGAATCACTGGTTATACCACACACAGATGTGCATATAGATGAGAGCTTGAAGTTTGTGGAAAAACCTTTGTCGATTGAAGATCGACAGGTAAAGAAGCTTCGAAGGAAGCATGTACCTATTGTAAAGGTCAAATGGGATGCCCGTAGAGGTCCCGAATACACGTGGGAAGTTGAATCCACGATGAAAGAAAAGTACCCTTATTTATTTCAGTAAATCTCAGGTCGAGATTTATTTTAAGGGGGTGAGGATGTAACACCTCGAAAATTCACGTCCTATAATGTGTAGACACGTGTCAAATGTTTAAACGTGTGAAAGAAATATTATAGAAGGACTAAAGTTGACAATCATGGAAAGTATGTGGATATACGTATTCTAAATGTCAACAGTGAATAAATATATTGTATATTAACCCTACAAGATGCTCATACCTTCAAACGAATAAATCATGGATCATACGGAGCTAAAAGTGAGAGATTACAAACTACAGGGGCTAAATGTGTCAACATGTTTAAGTTATAGCTCTGAGTGACCTTTTGACAAACCCGAAGCTTTGTAACGGTTAATTATACTCACTAGAATGCATGATTTAAATTTCATAAAGTTTCGTTATCGTATGAGAAAGTTATGATCAACCTGTGTTTCATCAGTGTGCGAAGGGTTAAAGCGTAAACGTTGAAAGTTAGGACTTTTCGGGTAACAATAAAGTTAACCGGGGACTTAACAAAGTGGGGATATGTTTTAAAGCCCTTATAGGTCAATTATGAGGGTTCATAATGGAAGAAACAAGTGCCTAATTGAATTTTGAAGAGCCAAGGATTAAATAGCAAAAGATCTAAAAATCAGATTTTGGTCAGATGAGGCCTAGCGTGACGCGAGGGGGGCTTAGCGTCGCGCGAGGGGTGCCCAGCTCCGACTTCTTTGGGTTTTTGCCTGCTGAGTGCAATCTGATCGATTTTATCCAATTTTTCACATCTCTCTTGACCCCTAGACACCCCCTAAGCACTAGGAACATGTGTTGATCAATTGTGGTGGGTTGTAGACTCATGTGTCAAAGATTTGTGGTGGATTAAACACTATATAAAGGCCATGATATGCACCAATGTTCTTCACACCTTCTCTCAAGCTTTCTGATCATTCCTGGAGCTCAAGCCTGCTTCCAAGTGATCACTAATCAAGCTTAGGACTTCAGTAAGTTACTAATCCTTTCTTTTATTGAGTTTAGCTTAGTTATTTAGCTAAAAGTCAACCGTCGTAATTACGGTTTGACTTCGAGATTAATTAATAATGGCTCTGTCAAATCTCGAATCAAAAGTAGTTATAAGTTGGTAATTATGTGGGTAATAAACCCTTAAAAGGGTTCCCCCTGGTTACCACTCTAAACAGGTCAAAAGTCGGGTCAAACTTGCTAAGAAAAAGTCAACAGGATACTTAAATTACAATTTATGCATAATTAGCAATGTAGATCATATACAACCTGTTTGATCATTGTTATAACTTAGTAATAAGTGTAAGAACATGTCTAAACATGTTTAACCCGACAATTTCCTGTAAATACCCGGTTCGGAACCGAAAGTCACATAGTTTGACTTTCACTTTGACTTTCAGTTCTGACCCGTTTAGGCATGTATTAGAAATACCTAAGAGCTTTATTTGGACCTGGTTACATGCTAGTATAACCCTCTGTGATTATACACCTCGGATCATTAGTTATCCAATTAATATGCATGATTCCGTTAATTGCTCATATGTTGACCATTATGCCCTTTTCACTTTAAAACGTGATTTTTGGAAATGTAAAAGAGCAGAAACCTTAATTACTGATATATAAACTTGCATACAAAATTTGACATCAGTTTGAGGTGTAGGTTAAGAGTTATGCTCGTTAGCGTAAAATTAAAG
Source organism: Helianthus tuberosus (assembly GCA_030545235.1). Classification (NCBI taxonomy): domain Eukaryota; kingdom Viridiplantae; phylum Streptophyta; class Magnoliopsida; order Asterales; family Asteraceae; genus Helianthus; species Helianthus tuberosus. The sequence goes on along the minus strand of CM060351.1, from coordinate 124,114,080 downwards.
CTTTATGTTAGTTAAACGGCATATTTAGCGTATAGCCTACTTAAGCCCACTTTTTGGTATCAAATATTTTACCCACTGATGTAATATATTATTTTGGGATTTTTAAGGATTTTTAATTAATTTTAGGCTGAGCATAACTTATAGTCGTAGGCTTAATCCGGTAATTGTCGGTTTTGCCCTTACGGGCCATAAAATGAGTTCTACATATCTAAACGACTCCAAACCTTTTGCTACTGATCACATATGATAAATAAATTATTTTAAGCCTTCTGGAAATATAAAAATATCATATTTATGTATCAAACCCGGAAATGACCTCTAATCGCCTTTTTAAGCGTTTTTAACGCATAGTATGTACTAAAACTATTTCAAACATACAAGGGTTGATACCTACTGATATTTGAGGCAAATTATAATGTTTTAATAGTAAGCAAAGGTTGATAAACTCAGACTTCAGTTTTGAGCTTTTCGGCTTATGTGAAATTACCAATATACACCTACGGGGCATAGTTTGGTTATAATTGATAAATTTCACATATATGCTTTAACCTACTGATATAACTTAGCAAATTGAGTATATTTTCTGATTACATCAGGCCTGTAACTCAGGTTGACACTTAAACTCTTTTACAACCTTTAAAATGACTAAACTACCCCTACGGGGCATAGTTTGCGATTAAATTCATTTCGGGCATAATAAAGGACATCCTACTGATGTAACAACATATATGAAGCATATTAACTTAGGAAACCTGTAAATAGCTCTCATTACTACCCGTTACGCTTATTACGCGTTCGGTTCGGTTTATGTAACTAGTTTACATAAACTAGCCTAAACGGGTCAAACCTTATCGTTTTATCTCAAAATCCAGAATGTGTATGAATTACCCATATTAAACAAGTCTCCGAACTTGTCGGGTCTAAATCACATTCTGTCCGGTCTTCGCTTAATAGTGCGTACGAACCGTATCATTGAAACTAACCGGTCTAAGCTAAGGCTTAATTAAGGACCCGTTAGAAATCTAATAGGTTATTATAAACCTTCGTTACAGATTAGGAGCCCAGTAAAAGTACTTGCATTTGCTGTAATTGATTGATACTTTGCTCAGGTAAATACTCTTAACTTATTTTCCCTATATGGGCTTGGGGTACGGTACTATAAAAGTACCGCTTGGTCGGGTATGTAGTCATTTAAATCGGATTGTGATTAATGTATTTACATAACCCGCTTTATTCTGTATTATTTGATGTATGGCCCTTGGGGGTTAAATGACCATGTCCCGGATATCCTTGGCATCATTTTACGAAATGGCCACGACCTAAGCACGGGGTGTAGGCGTACACCTGACAGATGCATTATGTAAAAACTGGTAATCCACTAAAGGAATCAACCTTGTGGGCACTATACCTGTGGCGCGTCAGTTAATTTAAACCGGCTCTTCTAACCGGTGCTAATGGACGACAAATAAGTAAATCTGTATACAAGATTATATACAAATAATTGTCCCAAGTTATAAAGATATTTTGTGCCGAAGTGCATTCAAATCAATTTACAAACTCTTTTCAAAATGAGCCAGTTGAGTTGTATTTACCAGTGTAAACTGACGTATTTTCCAAAAAGGTTAAGTGCAGGTGCTAGACGAAATAGGCTGGCTACTCCAGGCATCATTACTCAAGTCTCGCAAGCTCTAGATGTCAAAGTCTGTTGAACTATTGTTTCGATATTTTATTTCGATCTGTCTGTGGATAAAACTTCCGAATATTGTGACACTTGAAATTACAATATTAAATTCGGTTGTATTATATCTTTTAAATTGCTTCCGCTGTGCATATTAAAAATTGTGTTGTTTGACTATTATGTTGCCAACCACGTCACGATACTCCGCCACCGGGCCCACCGGAGATACGTGGAAAGTCGGGGTGTAACACTGCGTGACGAGAAAATTTCGTAAAACGAGTTTTAAACATCCTAAAATCTTTTAGTAACCTAATAAAACCCCACTCATAGCGCTGGTGTGGATATCAAAACAGTTTAACGCCGCACTGTGGGAAGATTTTTCATAAACAAGTTTCTTCAAACCTTTTCGAATTAATCAACTTTTTGAGAATTCAAAACATTTTTGGATCGCTCTTTGGTGTTGCCATCTTTTGTATACGAATCGTCTTACTCGCCGCAATCGCCCAGTCTTCGCAACATTCTCTCTCGTCAATCTTCAATCGATCGCTCGTTTATTCTTGGCGCTTTATCGCTACTCCCACTCGCATCGATCCTCGCAACCCTTCTTGTGGATTAATTTCGGGATGAAATTTCCTAAAGCAGGGAAGACTGTAACAACCCGCACGTTCGTGCGTTGTTACTACTCGTTACACTCGTTACGCCTAGCACCAGAGATTCGGATCATAATGTAGCTATATCGAATACATCGCTATTTCGCAGTATTTTCGCATATTACGCACACTTTATCGCTATACCATATCGCATCACACACACTAACGCTTACGATGACGTCGAGTGAGGACCTATTCTACCCTCCTCGATAGTCGTGATGCGTCGCAGAGTAACGCATATTCGAAACGAAACCCGATTATTGTATCGCAACTTTGAAATGTGGATATGTATACGACCCTATGACACTAATTATACTAAATATAGGAATATGGGTATGAATATATTTGACCAAACTATCGCAACGCTAAACGATTGAAACGAAACATCGAAACATCGAATCGCCGGAGACCACCAATTGAATGACCACTCGATCGAGTGGCCATCCGATCGGATTACCACCCGATCGGGTTGTCATCCGATCGAGTTGCCATCTGATCGGATTGCCACCCGACCCATGGCCCTCTCTCACTTTCACTCCACTTCACCTATAAATAGCACTTGTCCCATCACTTGAACAGTGATGTGACAGCTTTCGTTCGACCAGCACACTTTTGACTCTGTTTCTCTCGATTCCTCGCGAATCTTGTAAGTTTTCAACTCAAATCTTGTACTTCTATGATCTACACGCACTTCTTCATCATTTTCTCTTTTAAATCTTAACTTTTAACCGTGAAATCAATGGATTTGAGGTGCTCTAGGATGATGTCATCATGAAGTTCTTATGAACTTCAAGTGTTGGCCTCATTCCACCAAGAACCACTCAGATCTGAAGGATTTCCACAAGATTTAAACAACACTTTCGCATAAATCTACACATAATCATGTATAAAAGGATCGAAAGATGGTTTTCCAACTTTCTTTCAACTCTTTTACACTCAATGCACTCAAAACCGATAGAATCGGAGCTCGTTCTGATCCTCTACTCTTTCTTAGTGATGTGTCAGCTCAAGATCTGAATTCTATCTACGAGACAACCGATCTCGGGTTAAACACGAACCATCGTCTCGAATAGCTGACCGACCAGACTAGGGTGATTCCTGCCCGATCGAGTCACCTGGGCGTTGATAGGGATCTGTTGTTTGACACGTGGTCATACCGTCTCGAGAAAACTGCAAAACTATCAAACAACCAAGTGTAAAGACGATCAGGTCGTATGGGACGGATTGTCGTCCGATCGGTTGCCACCCGATCGGATTGCCACCCGATCGTACAGCCACCCGATCGGCTTGCACCTTGGTCCCGCATTTAACTATTAACTCACCTTTTCAAAGTTTGGAACGTCAAACGGATTGCCGTCCGATCGGATTGTCACCCGATCGAACGACCATCCGACCAGGTGATGTTTTGAACTTCAACACTTAACAGTTTTTCAACATATTCAATACATAGCAGTTCCAAACAGATTGCCACCCGATCGGATTGCAATCCGATCGAGTGACAAACTGCTGTGAACTTGTTCTCACCAAGTATCCTACTAATCGGATCGTCACCCGATCGAGCCGTCGTTCGATCGATCGACCCGAAGGGTAGAGATACTTCTCTGTTTTCAGAATGCTACAACGAAAACTTCAAAAGGCAAACCATCATACACAAACACATTCATACCAAACGAGGTGACAATCCAATTGAATGGCCATCCGATTGGATGACCATCCGAACGGATTGCCACCCGATCGACTAGCCATCCGATTGGATTGCCATCCGACACTTGGTTCACTGCCACCGATTAACGCACTGTCCGACGCTTACGCTATCAATCTGTAATCAGGCTAATCTCAGACGCGCTCCCTTCAATCCAACCAAGTTGTGTTTACTTGCTGAACACCGACAGTGAGTATACTCGAACCCCTTTTATCGCATTTTAGGTGTAACATACGTTTCTAACAAATCAAAGTTATCAAAACGAATTATTCAATCAAACTGTTTATCACTTGCGAATAACTGTTATGCGTATTTACACGTGATGCTAGTTACATATGTGTTAGGACTTTTACTCGCGAAGTCCCGCCTTAACTAGTATAGTACTATAGAACCCGACGGGGTCTAGTTAGGATGAATAACAATCGCAATCGCAGCTCGAGTGACTTAGCTGGTAGTATCTGTCTTATATGCATGTATGTTGAGGTATCTCGTTTATGTATTTGGTAATTCGCAGCACTTTTTATATATTTACGCTTTGCTATCAAAACTTGTACACTCGCCAATACTTTTGTATTGACATTGTTTTAACGTATGTTGCAGGTTTAGTCGCAGTCTGCATCAAATCAAGCTAGGGAGTCTAGAAACACATCTAAAATCTAGGTTGTCGGATTTGTATTGTTTGGGAGAACATGAAATTCGTGACAACTTATGTGATTGTAATTGTTTATTAGTATGGGATAATGAACGCATTAAATACTGTCGCAATTTAGTTGTTATGGATTCTCTTGAGCAATCTGATTCGCCTAGTGCCGCGCCCCGATGATTCCGCCATCGGTTGGGGTGTGACACATAAATAAATGACAATCTTTGTAATTTACTCTCTTTTAAACTCTTAAACATAATAATAATTTTATACAACCACATGGAACTTTTTTAACATAGACGTAAGATCAACTAGGGATGAGCTCGGTACCGTCTGGTATCGAAAGTACCGGTACCGAAAATCCTCAAAAGTGGGTACCGGTATCGATAGCGAATATACCCGGTACGGTGCCGATACGGTACCGGTATTTGAGGGTAAAAACCGATACCGAACAGATACCAAAAATCTCAAAAATCGGTACAAAATCAGTATCAAAAATATACCGGCTGTTCGATAAATTCAATACCAGTACCGGTTCCAGGTACCATTTCCTCATCCCAACAACGACAACTATATAGTTGTACCATAACATGTTATAAAGACCATATCAAAATGAAGCCTTCTTCCATATTACAATTCGCAATAAAACCAGTCGCACTACTCGCCCTGACTCTCTCCATCACCATTTTCACAATATTCTTCTCGTCTCCTTCACAGTCAGCTATTGCTTCCTCGTCAATGGCGTCTCGAAGCTTCATCCTATGGCTACACGGTCTAGGTGACTCCGGTCCAGCCAATGAACCCATCAAATCTGTCTTCAGTTCCCCCCAGTTAGCCAGCACTCGCTGGTCTTTCCCTTCGGCCCCATTTCAACCTGTTACTTGTAATAGTAAGTCCCAATCGTTAATTAACCAACTTATTCCGAGCTGTATGTTTGATTTGTGGTGTTTGGTGATCGATCGTATGTGCGCGTAATGTGTATTTGCTGGATTTAGGGTTAGGGTTTTGTTGATCTTATTGTAAATTTCAACTTGCACCTCGACATGATCATGGTATGAATACTTCAGATTAAGGTTATGGACTTTTGGGAGTGTTTGATTTGTCTGAGGCCTTAGCTTTTCCTAAACTTTTGTCTTGACGTGTAGACGTTTTTAGCGGAGCGGATAGGTACTTTTTTAGGGTTGTCTTGCTGTAAAATCTGGCCGATATATTGGAAATCATGGTTCACTGATTAAATGTCACCTAGTCGGTCCTATTAATCGTTAGTCGGACCAAATCGGTCCATAATTTTTTTTTTGAAGTATTTGAACTTATATTTTTATGTTTCAGTTTGTAAGTACTTGATTTGTTATGTTTAAGTTCAATTGTTTATGTTTGAATTGTACTATGTGAACTTTGTTGTATTATATTCATATCTATGCGTGTGTATATATAAGTTTGAAATATTACATATACAAAAACTTATATTTTTATGTTTCAGTTTGTAAGTACTTGATTTGTTATGTTTAAGTTCAATTGTTTATGTTTGAATTGTACTATGTGAACTTTGTTGTATTATATTCATATCTATGTGTGTGTATATATAAGTTTGAAATATTACATATACAAAAACTTATATTTTTATGTTTCAGTTTGTAAGTACTTGATTTGTTATGTTTAAGTTCAATTGTTTATGTTTGAATTGTACTATGTGAACTTTGTTGTATTATATTCATATCTATGTGTGTGTATATATAAGTTTGAAATATTACATATACAAAAACTTATATTTTTATGTTTCAGTTTGTAAGTACTTGATTTGTTATGTTCAAGTTCAATTGTTTATGTTTGAATTGTACTATGTGAACTTTGTTGTATTATATTCATATCTATGTGTGTGTATATATAAGTTTGAAATATTACATATACAAATTGTCTTCTGCTCAATCCCTGTTTATCCTAATCAATCGCTAGTCGGTGCCCCACTGGCCAACTAGCGCCTAGAGATTTTTACAACACTAGATTTTTGATGTAGGAAGAGTGCTGTGATCCATATCTAGAGTAATTAGACATACAGATTGTTTGAACTTTGAATTTTGATTGGTATTGCTTATGGGCTGTAAAATTAGAATGTTATTATGCGGTGGTATCTGAAATTTCACCGAAATTGTATGGTACAACTTACAAGCAACTTTAAGCATTGGCATTGTACAGTGCAAGCATCCAAAATCAAAAACATCTTTTAATTGCAGAACAATTGTGTTGTTTGGTCTTATCATCGGTCTGCCGTCATACGGATGAGTGAGAGATTCACCATTAACATACCCAAATAGGAAGGGTACTATGATACATATTTAGAGTACTTAGACATGCAAAATGTTTAAATGTTGAGAGATACTGCAGATGGGGTCTAAAATTAGCATGCTATCGTTCCACCTAGGTAGTCGAAGGCGCAGAGGGTGAACCTTGGGCCTAGACGCAATGCGCTTAAAAAGCGAGGGCTTTTTAAGCATGGTGCACTGTATAAACATGCCATTTTTAGTGGTTTTAGATGTGTTTCGGCCTGATTTAAGGCTGGTTTCAGGCCATTTTTGGATGTTTAAGACCTGTTCCGACGGGTTTATGCATAATTTGGCCGGAATTTGTGCTTGTGCTCCTTGATGGACGCCCCGCAGTATGGCTGCTCTGGGCTGTGCATGGGCGCCTAGTCGAGCGCCTTGTGTGCCTGTGACTAATATGCATTCTACAAAATCACAAATTCAGGGAAGTTGTATGGTACAAGCAACCCTAAGCATTGGTATTGTATAGTGCAAGCATGCACAATCATTTTTTTGATGTTTATGATTTCAGAATAATTGTGTTGTTTGGTGTTATCATCGGTGTATACCGTGTTTCACTCTTCTAGTGATTTGCTAACGTTAATTGTTTTGGACTTTTCATACTATTATAATATCTTAACCACTGTTGCAGATGGTGCTAAGATGCCTTCATGGTTCGACATTCCTGAGATCCCTATAACAGCTGTAAGTTACTTTCCTTCTGTATTGATCTTGGTCTCCTAGTTTTATGGAATCCCAGTATCATATACATTTCAGAAGGCTGCCCAAGATATGTGTGTGTGTGTGGGGGGGGGGGGGGGGGGGGGGTGTTCTGCACTTTTGGGGGCAACCCCATTGTAGATGCTCTAATAACTTTTTCTGTTAGCGATTATTATGTGTGGAGCGGAGCCACAATAATTTACCCTTGCTGATGCCTATGGTCATTTTTGAAAAACAATAATAATTTAAAGCGGTTTGTTTCGTGACTAATGTTGATATGTGATTATACTATTTTCAGTAATATTTTGACATGATGGAATATATATGATTAGTATGACTAACGTTGAGCTGATATTCTGTGGTAAAATAAGAAACAATAAAAAAGTAGAAACAGAAATTCCTAAAAAAATTTTGTACTTGATAATGTCCGGTTAGAAATGCGTATTTTTAACTTGGCACATAGTTAAATGAAATTATTTGACGGTTTCTCTAACAAGGACACCGCCCCCAAAACGCCACAGAAAACTTTGGCGAATGCCCTTTATTGTCGAATCGCACAAAGTTTGGGAGAAGATTTCCATTTGTCCCCTCGCCAGAAAGCCGTCATTGAATGCCTACAGAGGCCTCACGCCCAGGATTTCTTAACTGTTATTCCTATCGAAGGTCTGGGTCAACGTATGTCAGCGGTGGAGTATCGGTCAATCCTTAAGTACCGTCTGATGATCCCCATGTTCTCGAATGATCAAACCTGCCCAGTCTGCCGTAAAGCATGTCTGGATAAATACGGGGAGCATGCGTTACACTGTAGAGAGTTGCTGGGGTTTAAGTATCGCCATGACTTTGTTCGAGACGCATTAATGGATATTCTCAGACAAGCAGGGATCTCGGCAAAGAAAGAGGCACCAGTTAATTTTCTTACGGACCCAGCGGAAGGGAGGTCCACCCTACGCCCGGTGACGTGCAAGTTTTTGGTTGGGAGGGCGGGAAACATGCTTGTGTCGATCTCACAGGTGTATCCCCCTTAGCCGGGTTTCGGGAAAATGGGTTTGTGGCGGGGCAAGCGGTTCTAAAAGCAGAGTCAAAGAAGGTGGAAAAGCACGCGAAAGCTTGTGAGGATAATCAGCATGCCTTTGTCCCTCTGGCGTTTGACACGTTCGGCTCCTTGGCGCCGGAGGCGGTTCGATTCTTGGCTAGAGTTCAGCGTGTGGTCCACAGTAACTTTTCGACCCCTCAGGGGCGAGGCTTTGTTTTTAGTAGATTAGGGTTTTCTATTCAGAAGGGGATGGCGGCGCAGTTTGTTGCCCGTCTACCTGCTATCCTTATGTAATTTGCCCCATGATTAATTTAAAATTAATTGCCATACAATCAAAATAAATACCAAAAAAATATTTGTCAAAAAAAATTATTTGACTATTTGCTAACTACCCAAATTACCATCCAAATAATGTGGACCAAATCAATCTCAACTGTGTGCTTGTAAGGATAGGGACACGTTAGTAATTTAAACCATAATTTGATATGTTGCTATATTTGTGGTACGGAAAGACTAAAAGCCGTACATTTGTTAAAATCTCCAGAATTCCCCTGTGGATGAAAGTTCGTTGCTTAAAGCAGTTCAAAGTGTGCATTCAATGATTGACAAGGAGTTGGCTGCTGGAACGGACCCTAAAAATGTGTTTCTTTGTGGATTCAGTCAAGGAGGTCTCTCTCTCTCACTATATATTTCTCATTCTCTCTCTCACACACAGAGTGTGTGTATACATCTGTGGTTTGTAAACTAAACAGCACTAACATTATTATGAACATGGCAGGTGCGTTGACTTTGGCTAGTACTCTGCTATATCCAAAAACTCTTGGTGGGGGTGCAGTTTTTAGTGGATGGGTACCTTTTAACTCAACTAGTTCTATAATAGAACAGATCACTGCAGAAGCAAAACGGGTACGTTCTATGATAGTCTCAAATCAATATTATTAGGTAACCGTAACTAGTTTGTGTTTCTAATGAGTGTTTGGTTGTATGTACAGACGCCGATATTGTGGTCTCATGGTACAGCTGACGGAACAGTGTTATTTGAAGCTGGACAGGCGGGCCCACCATTCCTTCAACAATTAGGCATGAACTGTGAATTTAAGGTACTACTCACTCTGCCCCATTTGCAATATCATGAGCGTTTCAACTTCTCTTTCGACCTAGTTGAAGGGCATTTTAGGTAATTACATTTGGTTTTTAAACTATGGGTGGCTCCAAATTACAGGCGTATCCGGGTCTTGGTCATTCGATAAACAATCAGGAGCTCAAACACGTGGAGTCATGGATCAACTCACGTCTACAAAGTTCATCATGAAGGTTTGACTATAGTTGACCTTTTACACGTATGCCTGGAATATTGAACTTGGTTTCTCGTTAGAAGACTTTGATTTATGAGGTCAGTAAGATTGCTTTGGGCATGAGTTCTTTGGATATTGGAAGATATGTATGTAGATGCAATAATATGATAACCGTATTAGATACGAAATTTGTGATTTTTTTAGAAAAATGGCTTTTTTGACATGAAAGTTCAACTATAGGAAAAACATGGTTTGTTATATCATTTTTTTTGAACGGTTAATTTCTTTAATCCTTGTCGTCTGTGAGACTTGAACCCAAGACCTTCCCCTTCCCAACCTAGGTGTTTTAAAGGTTTTGCCTTTGTCAATGGACCACCACCCCATTGGTTTTATAGGACTTCAAACTTCTCTTTTTCTACCCTGTATGCATAAGATGCGGGTGAACTTTCTTTTGTTAAATTAATGTAATTTTATCTCGTGGGTTACGTTCCTATAGTACTTGATTTAGAGATCATTGGCACTAGATATACAAATTGATTGGGTTAATTTTAACAATCAATGCTATAGATAATGAAAACCGGAAAGTTGAAGGTCACATGACTTTATAACTGATGTGATTAACATGAAGCACCTACACTTTTAGGGTACAAGGGGCAGTACCCTTATTGCATCAAATACACTCATTACTTTAGGTACAGTACACTATTTGCCCAGACTACCCTATTGCTCTAACCAATCACACACATTCACCTCAATTTTTATAAATTTCATTAACTATAAACAATAAAAAAAGTTACACTAAAATAATACATAAAGGGGTAGCGGCGCAGCTTGTTGCCCGTTTACCAACTATCTTGATGTAAATTCATAACATTTTATATTAAGGGTATTGTTAAATGCACCCATAAGTCAACCTTTTTATTATTTATTTAATAGTGGAAGGACATTGAGGGTTTGGATGTAGCCACCTTATTTCTGATCCCTGACAACTATGTCCCACATGCACTCTTAAATTCTGCACCTCATCTTTCACATTATTACAGTTTATACCCTTATCCTATTATTACATTACAATTGTGTTATTAAATTAAAAAACAAACGGAAAAGTACTTTTAACATTTTAATAATATATATAGTTTTTCTAATACTTTTATTATTTTAATTTTAATTTTATTTTATGAACTTTGATGCACTCATATTTCTTCAGATCTTCTTCTTCTTCTTCTACACTCAGAAGACCTGATCTGATCACCCAATAACTCCCCTTTTCACCTTTTCTGTCTGTCTTCCCTTTTCACAAGATCAAATGTACCCTTTTTTTTGTTTAAAAAATTGGATGAAATTTTGCAGCCAAATCCCACGAACAAACCCTAGTGAAATTTTGAAGGACCCATTTTGATTTTTTTTTTGGTGGGAATTGTTTGGTTGTTGAAAGAAATGAGAGGACCTTTGTTTTGCCGGGAAACAATGCCGTTTAATCGTTCAACAGATGATTTCTTGATTTTAAAAAGTTTAAAGAGTTTTTGTTGTGAAATTTACGTTTCAAAAAAAATAAAAAATATGTCCTATATTATAATCAACATACTATATTTTTTTTTATTTTTCTAGTTGATTTGATCATGTATTATTGATTTTTTTAATTTAATCTTATTGGTTTTCTTGACCACTAGTTTTCATGCAAATAATTGTTGAGGAGGGTACCCAATGCCTACAATCACACCTTATTGGAATTTTTGCAACATTAGCATGTCTGCGACTGGATGGGAGACCATGTATAGGTGGCGTCTAGAATTATATACCCAATTTGATCGTCGTGAAAGTGGTTTTGTCGATCTAGGGGATTAAATGTTTTAATGTTTGCACGTTTACTGTTTTATTAGAGACTCGTTATTTATTTATAATTAACTTTTTCACTTTCGTATTTATAATAAAGTGTCTTGATTATTTATTTATTAATATTGATATTAATACTAATACTAATAATAGTATAACAAAATATAAAAAAGTAACAAAAGTATTATAAAATAAAATAAGATAAAAAAACATAATTATTACTTTTGACTTTATAATAAAACATAATTATTACTTTTTACTTTATAATAAAATAATATAATAAAGTAGTTAATCATTACAAAATCATTACATAATTTGACTTTTGGCTATATTAAGGCTCATTCTATACACACCCATCCTTGTGATGGGTATATTTATCACACCCCTTATATTAAATATCTCTATTGTAAGTTGATTGAATCTACAACGAATTCGATTTCACTATATCAGTAAGTCATACATAAAGAAAATATACAAATAAATAAGTAAACTACTCTTTGCCGACATTGGTGTGTTTAGAGTTGCTAGATATTCCACAAGATCATATCAAAGTCAGAAATGTAAATTTGAAAGCACATTATCGTCAATAACCAAATCAATTGGAGAATAGCTTATTTGTAGTCATCGTTTCAAGCAAGATCGTCTGGGATTGGGGTTGGCCATGCAGATGGGTTGGACACATTCTCCACACTAGATGTGTGCGGTCGATGATGCCGAGCATCTCCGGAAGGCAATGTTTTGCTTCATGTGTGTTGTACAAAAGTGTAATGTCGTTGCTTGTCGGTTTACGCAAGAATTCTGTCGTATAACTAAATTATGGCATTAAAGAAATATTCGAGGCATTCACGTGAAGTCCTATTGGCCATACTTAAATACTCATTGGAATTGTTAGGAGGATTACCGGTTTCAAGTTTTACCGATGTGCTTTTTTTTTTTTTTTGTAACGTCGTGAAACTCTTTTTCATCCTCTCATCTAGGCCCTCTTGAAATCATTCATATTTGGCTTCTATATCTCCAACAATTTTAAAAAAATTAACTCTTCGACATCCGAATGGTATTTTGGGTTATCGACGAAATAATCTTCCATTGGATACTCTAGAGCTTCTTCACGATCATGTGGCACATTTTTTTAATGTTATCGTGTCTTCTACTTCGGCTTTGGCTTGGATGGCAATTTATATATCGGGTCAACTGTATCGGGACAATAAATGGTAGCCAGTTCAACCGGTATAACCAGCTAGTTCGAACCTGTATTTAAAACATTGAATACTACTGTCATGTTCTTCCGTACCACTACTAGACACTCCAAAAAGGCACTTAGATTATCCACCATGCTCCGTACCACTACTGGACACTCCAAAAAGGCACTTAGACACCCCTTTGGACATTTACATCCTTAACGTTTCCAACTTGCTACACTTTACAACATCATGTCTGCTGGTCATTAGGTTGACTAGTACAAAGACTATTTTGTCATTTTTTATATCAATACACGCCCCTATGGTTTAAACTGTTTCACTTATTACAACCTTGCATTTTACCAAAAATATTTTCCCTCTAAATTCAAATCCCTTAATCACAAACTTAACTCCAACCTAATCACCTACAATATCAAATGCAAATGGGCCCATAAATATGTATATATAGTGTATATAGTGGAGGTTTCAAATGAGAAGAATTTTTTTGTAAGAAGAAAAAAGAATAAGTTTCAACCAATAAGAATGCTTCATTTTACTTCATTTAATATTTGTATTTAATTTTAATATAATGGTATATTGGTAAACTTACATAAACCATTAATGTGTATTCTTCCCCTTTAATAACTAGCTAAATTAAATTTGTAACTCCTTTTCAAAATAAAGAAATTTAATGTGTATTCTTCCCATTTACACTTATCATTATTATTCGAATACAATGTCATAAATTTAATTTACACGTTTACATTTACGTGAATTCGTAAATAAAGAAAATTTACACATGTGTAATTTTGCCATTTACACATGTGTAAATCTGTTATATTTACACATGTGTAAAATGTGACAATTGTGCTCTGTAAACGATATACGATGTAGAACAATATCAATTATCAATGAAACAATGTGTTTTGGTGTTAATATTTGTGTATTTGTGTTTGACGACTTTACGTTTTGATTCTAGTTAGATTTCAAGCTCTAAATCGCTTTCTAGAAAGTTATACGCAAACTGATGCGTAAATGTAATCAGTTTAACTCGACAAACACTCCGGAACAATGACATAGGCTTAACATACCTTAAATAACCTTTACATAACTTAGAAATAAGTTTTGAAGGGTTTGGTGTGCCAAAATCAAGTTTATTCGATCGCATGGACTATTTATGACAAACTGCGAAAGTATGCCGATTCGTATAGTAACGAACATTCCGGAACTTGATCATAAGCTAAACATACTCTAAATATCCTTTACATAGCTTAGAAATAGGCTTTGAGGGGGTCGGTATGCGAAAATATGCTTATTTGATCAAGAGGGACTAAAAGCGTCAAAAAGTGCATAAGTTTGCATTTACGCGCGTATCTTACGTCTGAACATATCCGGACATCCAAAAATTTTTGTAATCATTAAACTATTTTATTTTAGTGATTGGAATGCAAAAATACCATTCGTCGCGTAATTTGGATCGTTTTCACGTCCGTTCGAGTTTTCATCGTAATTAACCGAATAACGTGACCGTACAACCAAAAGAACCGACATCCGAGATGTTTTCAAGCATATTTCATGTTCCCTATGCTTTAACATCATTGTAGAGCCTTGAAATTAGGTGAACGGGGCTTAAACGTGTTGAAAAACAAGTTTTAAGCATGCAGGGACCTATTTTGCCAAAACCTGAAAGTTCTGTCTGACTAGCCTCGCGCCACGCGCTAGCCCAGGTAGATCCTGGCGCGCCACACGACAGAGACACTTTCCAGAAATACCAGTTTTCAGCAAACAACCTGCTCAATCAGTTTTTAAACCTTGGTTTCTGAAATCTATGAGCTGGTTTGTGTGTTTTGCAAGTTGCCCAATCAATGTTTAACAAGTGTAAGGTCATGATCAAGCCTCATAACACATGAAATGATCCTCTTGATCCAATCTTTCTATAAATAGCCTTGGGTTTTCACATTGTTCCTTGCTCATTCATCTCAAAGCTGCTCTAAGTTGAAGCTCTCACTTGTTGAAGGCTTCATACCTGAGTTTTCTTTGTTTCTTTCCAAGCTTGAACCCTTTTGTAAGCTTCTTTCATGCTTGTTTATACTTTTCAAGCATGAAAGTCAAACAGTGTTTGACTTTCTGCTTTGACCATGAATTGGTCAAGTTAAAGTTCAATTGAACTTTGCAACATGAGCGTAATCACGATGGTTATAGTCCCTTGTGACTATACCTACTGATTACCACGTCGATTAGTCGAAGTGACGAGTCAAAGTTTCGGTCAAAATGCCGATTATGCGCATTTTGCGACGAAGCTATTTTCGGGTATCAAAACACTTTGTTTTGATATCAGACCTGTTTTCTAACTTAGTTAAACATGTTTTAACATGTTTAACTCTTCACTTTTAGTCTAGTACTTGTATAGGGTCGTTAGTCAAGCGGTCTTGACAACCGCTTAGACTTTAAAACCCGACCAGTTTGGTTGATCATTAGGATCCGACCAAACATATTTTGTGACCATAGTTGTATAGGGAATAACCTTCCGAGGTTATACCTTATGGTCACTTAGTTTAATTAGTTGTATGATAGGTAGTTTATATGCCTTAGGAAAATGACCAAAATGCCATTTTCATGCATAATATGAATTTAATCATATGTAACTTAAATTTTGTCACTTAAACTGATTATGCAACATATTTAAACATGTTAGGGCATATAATACTTGTTATATGACTAGTTAGGCATCTCGAACGCGCATTCGCGCGAACGACACGTTAAAGTAGCGTAGACTACCTTAACAGGTCAAAATGGGTCGTAAGCACTTAGGTTAGGTTCCGATTTAGAATGTAGGCTTTGTTAAACCATGTCACATGAGTTCCAATACTCATTTGGTTTACAAGACCCCATTCTACCCGATCTTCCGATTTAGGTGTCGATTTATTAACATAGCGATCCGATTACTAGGTGCTACTTGATTTCCTTGGTTTGCCCGAGTTATGTTAAGTTCATTTAATCGAGGATACCTTGCAATTCAATGTGAGTACATTGTCCCCTCTTTTACGTTTTCAAATGTTTTGGGGTGATTCATATGTGTTAAACGATTTCGATATTTTCAAAAACGAATACTATGGTTTGTATTAAACACAACGATTTCGATAATGTGAACGAACTTGTTTGGGACGTAATTACATAACGAATGACACTCATTAGTTTTGGCCGACCTAACCAGTAGTATGTTATGGTACCATAGGATCTGACAAATCCCTTATCGGACTGCCGCCATGGTTATGTATGGGGGTTTTGTGATTGTTAACTTACCCTTTGGTGGTTTGTTAATACGAGTTGAACGATGGACGAGTTATGAAGGTTTAAATGTATTCAACGAGACGACCAAAAGTTAGTTTCCACAATTAAAACATGAACGATTAGAACGATTTGAATGGTTGTGACGATTTGGAACGATTTAAACAAATGAACGATGGACTATAACACGAACGAGTTGAACGATTTAAACGATTGGTTTTTGGTATGTGATTAGATAACGGGACGGGTGTAATGTGATAAAAGCATGGTAGATATGCCGTTGGTACTTCTTATATATAAGTGATTCTATCATATTACATTCCGTGGCATTATTTAGTTCAGTTGGACGAACGATTTTTAAACGAAGATACGCAACGATGTTTGCTAAATGATATAAACCATACGAGTTTTATTACGAGAACGATTTACAATTTGGTTTACATAAACAAATGTTTTGGGTTAAGATTCATGGCATCGAGGTTTTATAAACTATAACCAACTTGCTTGAGTTAGTTATTCATATTACAATACAAACATTTTACAAAACAAGGTTTTTCTAATATCGACTCATGTAATTGTACGAGTTATTGCAACATGTATACGAGCCATGAATCTGACACTCTCACAAAACCTATGTGCTCGCCGGCATTTCTTTGCTGACTTTATTTTCACATATGTTTCAGGTGGTGTTGAATGATGTTGATTGTGACTAGGATGCATGCTCACTTAGGATCGGACGAGGCCTTAGTGACTTAATAACAATGATAGACGATATGGTTGTGTTTTATCTTTAATTTCAAGACAATGTAAATGGTTAATAATTAAATAAAACGAAACTTTTTAACCCATGTGTTGTGAAACAATAATTCTGTCGCTCCACTCCCCGACGTTTCCGCCGCGGTTTGTTGTTTTACGCGGTTGGGGTGTGATAGAAGAGTTGGTATCAGAGCTCATGGTTATAGGGAATTAGGTTATTAGTAATGCTTTGACCTAGACTATAACCTTTCTAGGACCCTAACGCAAGTTTACTTGCGTTTAGATTCTAAAACAATACCGTCACCTATCTTTAGGTGATAACTACAACGAGAACACGAATAACAAATCCGCTTTGAAAATCAATCACCTATTCTTAGGTGATTTGTTATAAGGTCTTGAACCTTCAAAGTTTCCAAAACGATTTTGAAAATAATCACCCACCCTCGGATGATTCGTTTTTGGCTTAGTGCCTTCTGAATTTTCAAAATCTCGTCAAAGTTTGGGTCTAAATAATGTGAACACGGGCAATCTAGAAGAGTGGGTGCCTGTATCCTGAGTTTTCTGTCTAAGGCTAGAGTGTTCGTACAAATCCACATAATCGGACCAGTCACTCTTACCTGGGAACTCTTGGGGTAAGTGTCCACTTATAGGCTAAAGCATGTCTTCGCGATACATTATATTGACCTATTTACTTTGATTAGTTACTGCGTATCGTTTATTTGTTCGAGGTAACAAATGAATGATCACCTTCCTTGTGTTTTGTCGATGTTTTCAATATCTCTTTTGTTTATCCAGTTGTCGATCTCTCTCGTTTCTCATGTTTCCTTGTTCTTTTTAGAATATGCCACCTAGGCGTGATCTAGAACAGGATGCTGCACTCGCAGCCCTTGTCGCTCAGCAAATGGCTGCTGTGATTCCGAACCTAATAACTCAGATTAATCAAGCGAACAATAATAACAACAACAATGCTCAGTGTAGTTTCAATGTGACAACCCTCACTAAACCAGGTATCCGTACGACTTAATTAATAATTAATTACTGCTTAATTACTGTGCTTGTTTGAACTAGCTGATGAACTGCTACTTGATATCTGATACATGTACTTACTTGCATCATACTTTGCTTATCGTCACTACATTATTTACATGCTGAACCCTAGTGACAACCATGATGCACAAAAAGCACAGTAGCACAATAGCGGATAACCTACTGAACATGCTGATAAAGCCAGCATCAGGCAGACACTGCCTCTAAGGCCTGTAAGAGCCTGAGATAATTGCTACACTAATGGTGAGTGTAGGGATACGAGGGTTGTAGAACTGCGTCTCTAGGAATAAGTTACAATGACTGGATGTGCCTAAAACGTACACTAAGTACAAAACTCAGCACTTTACAAAATAATTCAGCTTTTAGCTAACTAATAAAGTGCCAAAACATGAGAAAAATAACACTAGACACTTTCCAAAGTGTCAGGAATGAGTTGTGTCACTAAAAAGAGTATTAACGACACTTTAAAGCTTTGTTAACGCTTTAACGGATTACTATCCAACCAAACAACCGGACTTTACCCGGAACATGATAATATTATTATTTATCTTTTTCTGAGCTAGTTAGGGTCCCTGATTACCCTAACACCCTCTGTAACGCGTGACACCCTACTAACCAAGTTAAGTACTTAACTAACCTACTTAACTTAACTATAACCTAACTAATCCTTACCTATCTAGTTGGAATCGGACCAAGACCCCCCCTCCTAACCGTCCCCAACCATGGGGGAACACACCATGTACTTACTTGATTATTTAATTCCCTAATGCTTAATATCTAGGGGGCACATTAACCCTTGGATAATTATCATTAACTTTGCCTATAAGTTTAAGGTTTAACACATGAGATCATTCACACTTCACAAACTCAACAACTCTCTCTCCCTCTTGCTCTAGAGCTCTCGGCCGAACCCACATCCACCCATCCATCATATTTTCGATCTTGTTCATCACATTCCAACATCATACAAGTGTCGAGGGTCGTATACAAGGAGCCTTGGTGCAAGCGGAACGCGAAGGACCTCTCTACTTAGCTTTTATCCACCTCATTTGCGCGTAGATTCTTCCCTAGCCTCGAGCTAGAGGTATAATGCTTAAAACTCGTTCTTGAACTAATCTAAGGTGGTTAATAAGATGTATGATGATTAAAACTCGGAATCTTGCATTTTGAAGCATTAAAGTTTACTAAAAACACTAAAAGTGGTGGTTAATAGCTCATAAGTTGTGTAAATGTTGTAGTATTTTGGATGTATGATTATTTAGGCCCGATCTATGATGTGGTAGCTCGGATCATCATTTAACCCGGTTTGGTAAGATCATGGATCTTAACATAAGCTTGTTGTGAATAATACAAGGGTTAAAAGGTGAAACTCTACCACACGCGAATCATGAACTTGTGTAAAAGAGTTTTACTTGTAAGAATTGTGTTTAAAACTAGCAGATCTACGTATCTGCAAGTGGTATTTTCAAAGAACCACGTATCAAAGAAATCATGTATTTTAAAAGATAGATCTTACACTAACAAACATGATTTTTATAAACCACAAGTGTGTAAACACTTGTGAAATAAAAAGATCCGACAAAATAACAGTTTTTGTAAAAGATGACTGGAAGTTGTAAAGACGGATTTTCTCTAAAAACGAGGTTTTTACAAGATCAAATTACCTTATATGAAGATCTACTAAATTTAAGGGGTTTACACCACAGTTTTGGGAAAAACTGCAAGTTCATGTAATTTTTGGCAATTTACACATATGTTGATTAGTTGTTGTGATAAAAGTTGTTCTGATCAAATAAAGAAAATTGTTGAGTTGATTTGATAAAAGAAAATGATACGCTTGAAAGCGTGGCCACCTCCAGTTACAGAGGAAACTCTGGCGAAATTTTTCTGAAAACCTAACACTTAGAACTATTTACACTACAAGTGTTAGAATTATTTTTGACATGTTTTCGAAATATAAATTTCGCCATGACTTTATTTACTAAATATTCGGAGGTGGGATTTTCACAAAATCTAACGTGATAAATACATATTTTTCACACACTGTTTATGATTATTTTGTGGAAATGCATAGATATTATTTTTAGAGTAAAATAATATTTACGAACGTTAACGAATCCAAAATAATACGAACGCTTTCACCATAAATATATAAGTTACACCGGTGATTATATTACCACTCGATTGTTAAACGTAACTTACGCACTTACGGAAATATTTATGAACGCACATGTATTGAATCCCCCATCCTTGGGAAGGAGATTAACTACCAAGTATATACAGAATGCAAACACGAAATAGTTGTCTAACTATTTCCCAAAGACTTAAACTATAAAGCTAAGGCACGACCGTCCGTCTAATAGAAATTAGCACCTGTAGGTCGTCGCACAGCTGCGTGAGCAGGAGATACTTGGTAGAGACGCTTCACTGTGAGTTCATGTCCCCCTTTTCTCTAACTGCTTTCAGTTTTCTTAACTGCGGGGGTGAAATACATGTTACTTTGATTACAAGTACTTTATACATGGTATGATTAACGTAAGGAGGTTTACTACTTAGATCATGTGAGTGGGTAGGCAGAAACACCGAGGGACGTAAGCGGTAGATCTATCTGGGTGTAGCGAGCCCAACTCTAGGCCCAACAGAACGGACCTCTAAGAGGCCCAGCAGAACGGACCTTGAGTGACTTTGTACCCAACGCAAAATCTGCTAGGTTGAGTCTTCCTACTTGCACTTCACACATACTAATGGCCTTGCAAACCATTGGCGATCTCTTTTCCTTACACTGCTACATACCAGGGAATTTTTATACTTACAAGTGTTTTACATACTCACTTACACATGAACTCGCTCAACATTATTGTTGATTTTTCAACTTACATGTATTTCAGGAAATTAAAGATCTGGCATGGTATGTTATGTTTTCCCGCTGCATAAGGGTTCCAAGGTCATCCCAGTTTAGGAAATGTGACTCTTTCCTGGACAAGTCACAAATCTTAAACTGCGTTTATCTCATATTGATGTTTATGTTTTTCAAAACAATGTTTTACGTTATGATGTTGTAAGTCTTTAAGACAATGGTATGTTACTCTGGTTTTAAAACTTAATCAAATGGATGATCTTGCATGATTTTGTTTCATATAGCTTTGTTATGGTTAAGCTATGGTATTAAGAAGTCACACCAAAATTAACCACGCTTCCGCAAAGCCAGGGTGTGACATTCAAAACGTTTAATAAAAGCATTAAAATGTTTTCAGAAAATTAAAAAATTCATCCTTAAAAATAGCTAAAAATGAAAGTTTTCATTAATCCTTAAAAGTCTGCCATAACCACTGTTTTGGTTCAAACATCTGTTCTGTTGAATTCTTGCCACTGCTGAAAGTCAACCTCTGTTCTCATTCTCCTTGTTAATCACTCTTGTTAAACCTCAGTGTTTTAATCCACTTATAAGCTATCCACTGATAGTCAAAAGTCAGCCACTGTTTTCATTTTCACCATTGTAAACCACTGATATTGATCCATCAGTGGTTTCCTAAACAACTGTCATCCATTATTCATCAGAGGTTGTCACGTGGACAGTACTTAGCCGTCAGATCTTTGCAACCGCTGCCACATCAGCATTCACTTTTTCACCTTATAAAACCCTGATCAAAACCCCAAACAGGGCTTTCACTGTCGAATCGAATTCAAAATTCCTTTCAAAAGCAGTTACCATCAACTTCCTTCAAATTACTCATCTTTTTCTTCTCTCGCAACTACCTGCAAATCACCATGACTCTCAATCTCAAAAATCCTCATAATTATCCGTGTACTCTTGAGAAAACAGATCAAAACGAAGAGTTTCATTCCATCATTGACGCCCTTTCTTCTTCAAAGTACAAAACTTTGTTGACTTGCAACCCACCAATTTATCAAGAAACCCTACGAGAATTTTGGAAAAATGAAAATGTTCAAGTTCAGGACAAAAAGCCCTGGGGTATTACATCTGAAGTAGGCAAAATTCTTGTATCCATCACTCCACAAACAATCTCTAAGGCTTTTGAGATGAATGACCACACAGGTAGTACTTCTTTCCCTAAACATGAGTATCAGACTGATCTGACCGAAAGGGGGTATGAGGGACAAATGGATAAAGCAACTTTGCAAAAAGGGAATTTCCCACCTCCCATGAAATTTTTATTTCATACCCTACTCATGTGTGTTTCAAATAAAACCACAACTTTCAATGAAATCCCATTAGACATTCAATATCTGGGATATGCTATCATGTCAAAAGTTGTTTTCAATTACTCTCGAAAAATTTTCAATGACATAGTTAAAAATGTTAACAATATAAAAGCCAAAAAGAAAGCATTTTTGTTATTTTCTAGATTCTTGGGTTATTATTTACAAAAGAGAATACCTGCGGATAGTGCACAAGTGCTCATCCAAGGTGCTCCATATCAAATAAACAGTCTATCCTCTGAAACCTTTACAAGGATGTCAGAGTCAAAAGATTTGAAAACACAAACAGAGGAACCTGAGCAGAATTTAGCTGAGACAACCTCTGCTCCTCAGGCTCCTGCTGTTGAGCCCACTACTCCTGGTGATCACAGCAGCACAACCCCTGCTGTGAAACCCACACCAAAAATCACCAAAAAGCCCATCCAGAAAAAATCCACAAAGCCCCCCAAACCCCCCAAAAGGGTAACTCTGGAAGATGAGATCCCAGAGATAATACCTGTGACAACACAAAAGTCACCTGAAACCACTGCTGCTACTTCCTCACAGCAGTTGGAAGAAAGATCTCAACCCGAGCCTCAAACTCCTCCTGCATGCTCTCAAAAGGATCAGGTTGTATCCACAGGGACACCAAATTATGAAGCTCTGGAATCACTTGATTCCATCTTCCACAGCCCTCCTCCCGGGGCAAATTCTCTTTCTACTCCCATACTCACTGCACAACTTCCACCATCAATTATACCTCTGTTGAATGCTTTGGATATGGATCAGGCACAAATCAGTTCTTCTCAACAACCTATTACTGAGAACATACCTCAACAAGTGACTGAGTCTGATTCCTCTACACATGAACTCGCTCAACATTATTGTTGATTTTTCAACTTACATGTATTTCAGGAAATTAAAGATCTGGCACGGTATGTTATGTTTTCCCGCTGCATAAGGGTTCCAAGGTCATCCCAGTTTAGGAAATGTGACTCTTTCCTGGACAAGTCACAAATCTTAAACTGCGTTTATCTCATATTGATGTTTATGTTTTTCAAAACAATGTTTTACGTTATGATGTTGTAAGTCTTTAAGACAATGGTATGTTACTCTGGTTTTAAAACTTAATCAAATGGATGATCTTGCATGATTTTGTTTCATATAGCTTTGTTATGGTTAAGCTATGGTATTAAGAAGTCACACCAAAATTAACCACGCTTCCGCAAAGCCAGGGTGTGACAGCTTGGTATCAGAGCTCTGATCATAGCGAACTAGGATTCTCTCTCGAGTCTATACTATGATCACTAGGGCTCTCACGAAAACATTTTTCTGCATACCACTTAAGTCCAGATCCAAAACTTTTTACAAACAAATGTTGAGCACATTTTATTATTTATAGGCTCGGTCTGGAGGATCGAGGCTCGGTCTAGGTGACCGTGGTAGTTGAGCACGTTGATTTATTATAGGCTCAGCCTGGAGGGCTGAGGCTCGGTCTGGAGGATCGAGGCTCGGTCTAGGTGACCGAGGTAGTTGGCTAGTGAGGCTAGGAAGAGTAGGCTCAGTCGTGAAGGCTGAGGCTCGGTCAAGGGGACCGAGGCTCGATCTAAGAGGTCGAGGTGGAGGATAGAGCAGTCTTCGAGACTAGGAGGAAATTGGCTAGTGAAACTAGGAGAATTATGTGATACCTTACTTGGTGACTTATGTGATTATCTGATTGTATGACTGATTATTTGAGCATATTTGTGTTTATATTACAGACTCATGGATTCAGCCGGTACTGGCGTTTCGGACACCACTGGACCCATACCTATCGTATCTGATGACCTCACATCCTCCGAGCACGAGGTGCACACTTCTGACTATACCAGTACTGACGAGGATGATTTCCAGCCTTTCGCACTACCCGATGGTGCTGATGAGCCTGCAGATGACCCCCCCGCTGAGTACCTACCTCTAGTAGAGATCCCGGCTCCTATACCCTTAGCCGCTTATCCAGCATATGATGTTCTTCCTGACGCCGAGGCTGATGGCGATATTGACCTGTTTGAGGATGAGCCCTTTGAGGATGAGATCCAGGGCGAGGCCCTTCTTCCTGCGGACGATCTTCTGATGATCGCTGACGTTCCCGCTGAGGATTCGCCTGCACATTCTCCTGTCCCAGACTCCTTCGAGTCTGTGGCATCCGCACCTTCTCACACATTGAGCGCACAACACTTTGCGCATGATTCTGATCCTGACCAGGCATCCTCTGTTGCACCCATTCCCAGTTTTGCGTTTGACCATGATGACATAGAGGATTCTGATCCTATCTTTCCCCCGGGATACGACCCGGATCGTGATATCGAGTTTATACCTATGGATCAGCCCATGGAGGATCCAGCTGACCCAGTAGACCCTATCGACCCCGAGTTTGACTTCGAGATGGCTTTTGATGATCCCGAGCCTGTCGTCGCTCCTGAGCAGGCAGCCGCTCTAGACCCCATACTTGAGCATGATCCCGTACATGCTGACATCCCTATTGAGCCTGTTATAGCAGACCCACCTGTTGATGATCTCCCCGTGGATGTTCCTTTGTTAGAGGGCGATCATGTTGTTGTTGATCCTGTTGTTCCCCTACCTGTTGTTGATACACCTGTTGACCATCCTGTTGAGCACATTGCACCTGTTCACCCTTTTGTTGCTCCCCCACCTGATCCCATCCCACTAGAGCCCGAGCATGCACTGTTCGCGGCACACATGGATCCACCAGATGAGCATGCACAGCACGGTTGGATACCTGCTGATGAGGATGTTCCACCTTTTCCCCCTCAGATCCCTGATACACGACATGTTGATTTTCCTTTTCAGGTTCCTCAGTTTACACCTCCAGCACGAGCTGGAGAAGGTTCTTCGGCACACCCTTTTAGGCATGTACCGATGTCTATCCCTTTCATGCCCCAGATGTCATCTGTTCCACCCTCTGTTGCTCCATTTCATGTGGCACCTTTTGATCCCACCAGTGAGCCGTTCCTTTGGGCACCAGACTCTGCTGTACCACCTACTGACCCCTACCATCGTTTCCACATGGGGTATACTATCGAGGACGTTTTGATGTCCTTTGTCGCCCAGCACGAGTCACACACGCAGCGCATCCAGGAGCTTGAGAGAGCTCAGCTGCCACCATGCCAGTGCCATGGTCAGACACACTCTCCTCTGCAGCCATTTCGACCCTTACCTCCAGATTATGCTGCCCGTCTCTTTACACTAGAGCAGCAGGTTGCTTCTGTCATTCGTACCCAGCGAGCCATGGAGGAGGACTGGCTCCAGTTACGTCGTTTGTTTTACACCCACTTTCCCCCTCCTCCACCGCCATCTGTATAGAGCTCATCAGTGCTGTTTGGGTAGACGAGGGTGAGAAGACAGCGATTGTTGGACTGCACAACATTTTTGGAGACTACTTTATGATCCTGACTTTTGTTGACATGTATTTGATGTTATATTTGACACTGACATGATATAGTTTTTGGACAGGGGTGATGTAGCTCCTAGTTGATTGATGATTGTATGACACAGGGATGTATTGATACACTTACTATGTGGTCTCGATATATGGCAATCGCAGTATTCTCACCATATTTGATTCGCTTGATTGCTTATTTATATTTTTATGATATGGGATGTTGTGTGATTGATATTTGTGATGTATTGATAACATGAGATGTTATGTGCTATTACTATTACTATATACGTACGTTTCACTATGGCCTGACCAACGTAAACCATCTTTTAGAAGATGCCGCCGAGACGTGAGACACACATGCCTACAAATGAGGCAGAACTCCAGCAGATTATCGCTGCTGCCATTGCACAATACGCCGCCTCTCAAGGAGGGACTAGTGGAAGCAACTCTGGCAACACTGGCAACAACAATAATCCACCTCATGGTAATACTAAGTCATTTAGACATACCATGACCTAATTGGATATCTTTAGCAATGATGCTAATGCCAAACGTATGTTATAACGTATGTGCAGGATGCACCTACAAGCAGTTCTTAGACTGCAAGCCCGTAAACTTTGATGGCACAGGAGGTGCTGTCGCCTTTGTTCGTTGGGCTGAGAAAACCGAATCTGTTCTTCGCATGAGCAAGTGCGCACTGGATCAGCAAGTCACCTATATCTCAGGGCTTTTCTTGGATGGAGCCCTCTCTTGGTGGAATCTGCAAGTACAGACACTTGGCGAAGCTGCTGCCTACGCGCTGACCTGGACCGAACTGAAAGAACTTATGCGCAAAAAGTATTGTTCCCGCGCAGAAATCCAGCGATTGGAGACCGAGTTCTGGCACTTGAAAATGGACGGTCCAAAGATAGCAGAATACGTTCAAAGGTTCCATGACTTATCGCATGTGGTACCCTACATGGTCACTCCTGAGTTCAAGAGAATTGAACGCTTCATTTGGGGATTAGCTCCTCAAATCATAAGCATGGTAACCTCATCCAAGCCTGCAACTATTACTGAGGCGATTGATTTGAGCGTAGCTCTCACTGAGGAGGCGATCCGCCTAAACAAGTTTGATGAGATCAAGACGAAGAAGGCAGAGACTCACGTCGAGTCATCAGGAGGTAACAAACGGAAGTTCTCGAACTTCAAGCAGGGCGCCAGTGTGGTGGTTAAGAAAGGAGGATCAGACACGCCAGCTCAGGTTACAGCTGGTAGAGGAAGGAAAGGAAAAGGGTATATGGGCAAACAGCCCAAATGCAACACCTGCCAGCGCCACCATTCTGGTCATTGCGGGCCAAAAGTATGCGAAGCATGTGGGAAACGTGGCCACTCGAAGGACACTTGTTGGGCCACTGCTGGTCAGGGAGGCCAGGGAGGATTCGGAAACAGAAATTACAACCGGGGTGGGAATGGAAATCGCCCACAAGGAAACTATGGAGGTAACGAGAATCGAGGCAACTTTGCGAACCAACCTGGCAATGCAAACCAAAACAACAACCAAGCTGAAAATGGAAGTGGAAACGGGCAAAGACTTGGATGCTATAACTGCGGTGATATCGGGCATTTTAAGAAGAACTGCCCAGACTTAAACCAAGCCCGTGGAAGAGTGTTTCAAATCGAAGCAAGGGAAGCGCGCCAGGACCCCAACGTCGTTACTGGTACGTTCCCTGTAAATCAACGCTATGCATCCGTTTTGTTTGATACTGGTGCCGACTATAGCTTCGTATCGTTAGAATTTAAGAATATGCTTGGTCTAGCCGCTAATAAGTTAGATATTCCCTACTCGATCGAATTGGCCAATGGGAAGTTAGTAGAAGCCAATGAAGTTATCAGAGGTTGTGTGATCGAATTAGGAGAGCGTGAGTTTGCTTTAGATCTACTACCAGTCCAGTTGGGAAGCTTCGACGTGGTGGTAGGAATGGATTGGTTATCAGGCAACAAGGCTGAGATAGTTTGTCACGAAAAGATTGTTCGTATCCCAACCGAAGATGGCGAGACAATTGTGGTTCACGGAGAGAAGCGTGATACGCCGTTAAGAATTATCAGCTGCCTGAAAGCGCGAAAGTGTTTGCAGAAAGGATGTGTTGCCTTCCTGGCACACATTGTGGATAAGAAGGCTGCTGAGCCGAGAATCGAAGACATCCTTGTCGTGAGGGAATATCCAGAAGTCTTCCCCGAGGACTTACCTGGACTGCCACCTCAGAGGCAAGTAGAGTTTCACATCGATCTAGTCCCAGGCGCCGCGCCTGTGGCTAAGGCACCTTATAGACTTGCTCCGTCTGAGATGCAGGAACTGTCGACACAGCTTCAAGAGTTGTTAGACAAGGGTTTTATCCGACCAAGCTTCTCGCCTTGGGGAGCTCCGGTCCTGTTTGTCAAAAAGAAGGACGGTAGTTTTCGAATGTGCATCGACTACCGGGAGCTGAACAAGCTGACGATCAAGAATAGGTATCCCCTACCAAGAATCGATGATCTGTTTGATCAACTGCAAGGCTCAAGCTTTTATTCAAAGATCGATCTTCGATCTGGATACCATCAGTTAAGGATACAAGAGGAAAGTATACCAAAGACAGCCTTCAGAACTCGTTATGGACACTACGAGTTCCTTGTTATGCCGTTTGGTTTGACAAATGCACCTGCAGTCTTTATGGACTTGATGAATAGAGTTTGCAAGCAGTACTTGGACAAGTTCGTGATTGTATTCATCGATGACATTTTAATTTATTCAAAGACGAAGGCTGAACACGAGCAGCATCTTAGAGCCATTCTAGAGCTGCTGAAGAAGGAACAGCTGTATGCCAAATTCTCCAAGTGCGAATTTTGGCTACGTGAAGTCCAATTCCTTGGGCACGTGGTAAATGGAGACGGAATCCACGTGGATCCAACCAAGATCGAGGCGATCAAGGATTGGGAAACGCCAAAGACGCCAACCGAGATTCGGCAATTCTTGGGTTTGGCTGGCTATTACCGAAGATTCATTGAGATTTTTTCAAAGATCGCTCAACCATTGACGCTCCTCACGCAGAAAGATAGGAAGTTTGATTGGGAAATCAAACAGGAGGAAGCATTCCAGATATTGAAGGATAAGCTCTGCAATGCGCCAATCTTAGCACTACCGGAAGGTACAGATGATTTCGTGGTATACTGCGACGCTTCGCGTCAAGGATTGGGTTGTGTGTTGATGCAACGCCAAAAGGTTATTGCTTACGCATCGCGTCAACTGAAAGTGCATGAAAAGAACTATACCACACACGATTTGGAGCTCGGCGCAGTGGTTTTTGCACTAAAGATCTGGAGACACTACCTTTATGGTACGAAGTGTACGATCTTTACAGATCACAAGAGCCTACAGCATATATTCAACCAGAAGGAGTTGAATATGAGGCAAAGACGACGGGTTGAATTGCTGAACGACTACGACTGCGAGATAAAGTACCATCCAGGGAAGGCGAATGTAGTCGCCGATGACCTAAGTCGTAAGGAAAGGATCAAACCTATAAGGGTTAGAGCTTTAGAAATGATTATCCAAACCGATCTTTCCTTGCGCATTCGTACCGCGCAGAAAGAAGCTCTCAAAGAAGGAAACCTTGAAGAAGAATATCTCCGTGGGATGGAGAAGCTTTTGGTACCAAACGAGGAAGGAACGTTATGCTTCGAGAAAAGGATTTGGGTTCCTCTGTTTGGTGGTTTAAGGAAAGTTATTTTTGATGAAGCTCACAAATCACGGTACTCTATCCATCCTGGAGCGGATAAGATGTACCAGGACCTCAAAGATTATTATTGGTGGCCTAGGATGAAAGGCGATGTTGCTGTTTACGTGAGCAAATGTTTAACGTGCGCTAAGGTTAAAGCGGAATACCAGAAGCCTTCAGGACTTCTGCAACAACTTGAGATTCCCAAGTGGAAATGGGAACAAATCTCAATGGATTTTATTACGAAGTTGCCAAGAACGCCAAGAGGCCATGATATGATTTGGGTTATAGTTGACCGTCTAACAAAATCCGCGCACTTCTTGCCAATCAAGGAGAAAGATAGCACTAGCAAACTTGCGGAAATATACATGAGAGAGATTGTCGCGCGCCATGGAGTACCTCTCTCAATCATCTCTGATAGAGACGGAAGGTTTGTGTCAAGGATATGGCAATCCTTCCAAGAAGCCTTTGGCTCACAATTGAATCTGAGCACTGCGTTTCATCCGCAAACTGACGGCCAGAGCGAGCGAACGATACAGACTTTGGAAGACATGCTAAGAGCGTGTGTTATGGATTTGGGCGGTAGCTGGGATAAACATTTACCTTTGGTCGAATTTTCATACAACAACAGCTACCACACCAGTATTGGTGTCGCGCCATTTGAAGCCCTTTACGGACGCAAGTGCCGATCACCCTTATGTTGGGCTGACGCAGGTGATAGGCAGCTTGCTGGTCCCGAAATCGTCCAAGAGACGACAGACAAGATCGCACAGATTCTTAAACGCATCGAAGCAGCTCGCCACAGACAGAAGGCCTATGCGGATCCAAACCGGAAACATGTGGATTTCCAAGTTGGAGAGATGGTGTTATTAAAAGTCTCACCCTGGAAGGGTGTGGCACGCTTCGGAAAGCGTGGGAAGTTAAATCCGCGCTACATTGGTCCCTTCAGAATTCTGGAAAGAATAGGACTAGTAGCATACAAGTTGGACCTGCCTGCTGAACTGAATGGTGTTCACGACACCTTTCATGTATCCAATCTAAAGAAAAGTCCAACTCAAGTCATCGTTGCCATTCCCACCGACGAGATTCATGTTGACGACACGCTCCACTTCGTTGAAGAACCTGTTGAGGTCACGGATTGGAAAGTTAACAAGACCCGCCGGAGCAGTGTCAAACTCGTCAAAGTTCGTTGGAATGCCAGACATGGTCCTGAATACACCTGGGAACGTGAGGACCGGATGAAAGAGAAATACCCCCACCTTTTTCCTAAGAACCCTGCATCTACAAGCAGAACTTAAATTTCGGGACGAAATTTATTTAACGGGGGGAGAATGTGACAACCCTCACTAAACCAGGTATCCGTACGACGTTTGCTAAATGATATAAACCATACGAGTTTTATTACGAGAACGATTTACAATTTGGTTTACATAAACAAATGTTTTGGGTTAAGATTCATGGCATCGAGGTTTTATAAACTTTAACCAACTTGCTTGAGTTAGTTATTCATATTACAATACAAACATTTTACAAAACAAGGTTTTTCTAATATCGACTCATGTAATTGTACGAGTTATTGCAACATGTATACGAGCCATGAATCTGACACTCTCACAAAACCTATGTGCTCGCCGGCATTTCTTTGCTGACTTTATTTTCACATATGTTTCAGGTGGTGTTGAATGATGTTGATTGTGACTAGGATGCATGCTCACTTAGGATCGGACGAGGCCTTAGTGACTTAATAACAATGATAGACGATATGGTTGTGTTTTATCTTTAATTTCAAGACAATGTAAATGGTTAATAATTAAATAAAACGAAACTTTTTAACCCATGTGTTGTGAAACAATAATTCTGTCGCTCCACTCCCCGACGTTTCCGCCGCGGTTTGTTGTTTTACGCGGTTGGGGTGTGATAGAAGAGTTGGTATCAGAGCTCATGGTTATAGGGAATTAGGTTATTAGTAATGCTTTGACCTAGACTATAACCTTTCTAGGACCCTAACGCAAGTTTACTTGCGTTTAGATTCTAAAACAATACCGTCACCTATCTTTAGGTGATAACTACAACGAGAACACGAATAACAAATCCGCTTTGAAAATCAATCACCTATTCTTAGGTGATTTGTTATAAGGTCTTGAACCTTCAAAGTTTCCAAAACGATTTTGAAAATAATCACCCACCCTCGGATGATTCGTTTTTGGCTTAGTGCCTTCTGAATTTTCAAAATCTCGTCAAAGTTTGGGTCTAAATAATGTGAACACGGCCAATCTAGAAGAGTGGGTGCCTGTATCCTGAGTTTTCTGTCTAAGGCTAGAGTGTTCGTACAAATCCACATAATCGGACCAGTCACTCTTACCTGGGAACTCTTGGGGTAAGTGTCCACTTATAGGCTAAAGCATGTCTTCGCGATACATTATATTGACCTATTTACTTTGATTAGTCACTGCGTATCGTTTATTTGTTCGAGGTAACAAATGAATGATCACCTTCCTTGTGTTTTGTCGATGTTTTCAATATCTCTTTTGTTTATCCAGTTGTCGATCTCTCTCGTTTCTCATGTTTCCTTGTTCTTTTTAGAATATGCCACCTAGGCGTGATCTAGAACAGGATGCTGCACTCGCAGCCCTTGTCGCTCAGCAAATGGCTGCTGTGATTCCGAACCTAATAACTCAGATTAATCAAGCGAACAATAATAACAACAACAATGCTCAGTGTAGTTTCAATGTGACAACCCTCACTAAACCAGGTATCCGTACGACTTAATTAATAATTAATTACTGCTTAATTACTGTGCTTGTTTGAACTAGCTGATGAACTGCTACTTGATATCTGATACATGTACTTACTTGCATCATACTTTGCTTATCGTCACTACATTATTTACATGCTGAACCCTAGTGACAACCATGATGCACAAAAAGCACAGTAGCACAATAGCGGATAACCTACTGAACATGCTGATAAAGCCAGCATCAGGCAGACACTGCCTCTAAGGCCTGTAAGAGCCTGAGATAATTGCTACACTAATGGTGAGTGTAGGGATACGAGGGTTGTAGAACTGCGTCTCTAGGAATAAGTTACAATGACTGGATGTGCCTAAAACGTACACTAAGTACAAAACTCAGCACTTTACAAAATAATTCAGCTTTTAGCTAACTAATAAAGTGCCAAAACATGAGAAAAATAACACTAGACACTTTCCAAAGTGTCAGGAATGAGTTGTGTCACTAAAAAGAGTATTAACGACACTTTAAAGCTTTGTTAACGCTTTAACGGATTACTATCCAACCAAACAACCAGACTTTACCCGGAACATGATAATATTATTATTTATCTTTTTCTGAGCTAGTTAGGGTCCCTGATTACCCTAACACCCTCTGTAACGCGTGACACCCTACTAACCAAGTTAAGTACTTAACTAACCTACTTAACTTAACTATAACCTAACTAATACTTACCTATCTAGTTGGAATCGGACCAAGACCCCCCCTCCTAACCGTCCCCAACCATGGGGGAACACACCATGTACTTACTTGATTATTTAATTCCCTAATGCTTAATATCTAGGGGGCACATTAACCCTTGGATAATTATCATTAACTTTGCCTATAAGTTTAAGGTTTAACACATGAGATCATTCACACTTCACAAACTCAACAACTCTCTCTCCCTCTTGCTCTAGAGCTCTCGGCCGAACCCACATCCACCCATCCATCATATTTTCGATCTTGTTCATCACATTCCAACATCATACAAGTGTCGAGGGTCGTATACAAGGAGCCTTGGTGCAAGCGGAACGCGAAGGACCTCTCTACTTAGCTTTTATCCACCTCATTTGCGCGTAGATTCTTCCCTAGCCTCGAGCTAGAGGTATAATGCTTAAAACTCGTTCTTGAACTAATCTAAGGTGGTTAATAAGATGTATGATGATTAAAACTCGGAATCTTGCATTTTGAAGCATTAAAGTTTACTAAAAACACTAAAAGTGGTGGTTAATAGCTCATAAGTTGTGTAAATGTTGTAGTATTTTGGATGTATGATTATTTAGGCCCGATCTATGATGTGGTAGCTCGGATCATCATTTAACCCGGTTTGGTAAGATCATGGATCTTAACATAAGCTTGTTTTGAATAATACAAGGGTTAAAAGGTGAAACTCTACCACACGCGAATCATGAACTTGTGTAAAAGAGTTTTACTTGTAAGAATTGTGTTTAAAACTAGCAGATCTACGTATCTGCAAGTGGTATTTTCAAAGAACCACGTATCAAAGAAATCATGTATTTTAAAAGATAGATCTTACACTAACAAACATGATTTTTATAAACCACAAGTGTGTAAACACTTGTGAAATAAAAAGATCCGACAAAATAACAGTTTTTGTAAAAGATGACTGGAAGTTGTAAAGACGGATTTTCTCTAAAAACGAGGTTTTTACAAGATCAAATTACCTTATATGAAGATCTACTAAATTTAAGGGGTTTACACCACAGTTTTGGGAAAAA
The DNA here is from genome assembly GCA_030545235.1 of Helianthus tuberosus. Lineage (NCBI taxonomy): Eukaryota > Viridiplantae > Streptophyta > Magnoliopsida > Asterales > Asteraceae > Helianthus > Helianthus tuberosus. Next base: position 124,080,074 of record CM060351.1, on the reverse strand, counting down.
CTGCAAGTTCATGTAATTTTTGGCAATTTACACATATGTTGATTAGTTGTTGTGATAAAAGTTGTTCTGATCAAATAAAGAAAATTGTTGAGTTGATTTGATAAAAGAAAATGATACGCTTGAAAGCGTGGCCACCTCCAGTTACAGAGGAAACTCTGGCGAAATTTTTCTGAAAACCTAACACTTAGAACTATTTACACTACAAGTGTTAGAATTATTTTTGACATGTTTTCGAAATATAAATTTCGCCATGACTTTATTTACTAAATATTCGGAGGTGGGATTTTCACAAAATCTAACGTGATAAATACATATTTTTCACACACTGTTTATGATTATTTTGTGGAAATGCATAGATATTATTTTTAGAGTAAAATAATATTTACGAACGTTAACGAATCCAAAATAATACGAACGCTTTCACCATAAATATATAAGTTACACCGGTGATTATATTACCACTCGATTGTTAAACGTAACTTACGCACTTACGGAAATATTTATGAACGCACATGTATTGAATCCCCCATCCTTGGGAAGGAGATTAACTACCAAGTATATACAGAATGCAAACACGAAATAGTTGTCTAACTATTTCCCAAAGACTTAAACTATAAAGCTAAGGCACGGCCGTCCGTCTAATAGAAATTAGCACCTGTAGGTCGTCGCACAGCTGCGTGAGCAGGAGATACTTGGTAGAGACGCTTCACTGTGAGTTCATGTCCCCCTTTTCTCTAACTGCTTTCAGTTTTCTTAACTGCGGGGGTGAAATACATGTTACTTTGATTACAAGTACTTTATACATGGTATGATTAACGTAAGGAGGTTTACTACTTAGATCATGTGAGTGGGTAGGCAGAAACACCGAGGGACGTAAGCGGTAGATCTATCTGGGTGTAGCGAGCCCAACTCTAGGCCCAACAGAACGGACCTCTAAGAGGCCCAGCAGAACGGACCTTGAGTGACTTTGTACCCAACGCAAAATCTGCTAGGTTGAGTCTTCCTACTTGCACTTCACACATACTAATGGCCTTGCAAACCATTGGCGATCTCTTTTCCTTACACTGCTACATACCAGGGAATTTTTATACTTACAAGTGTTTTACATACTCACTTACACATGAACTCGCTCAACATTATTGTTGATTTTTCAACTTACATGTATTTCAGGAAATTAAAGATCTGGCACGGTATGTTATGTTTTCCCGCTGCAAAAGGGTTCCAAGGTCATCCCAGTTTAGGAAATGTGACTCTTTCCTGGACAAGTCACAAATCTTAAACTGCGTTTATCTCATATTGATGTTTATGTTTTTCAAAACAATGTTTTACGTTATGATGTTGTAAGTCTTTAAGACAATGGTATGTTACTCTGGTTTTAAAACTTAATCAAATGGATGATCTTGCATGATTTTGTTTCATATAGCTTTGTTATGGTTAAGCTATGGTATTAAGAAGTCACACCAAAATTAACCACGCTTCCGCAAAGCCAGGGTGTGACATTCAAAACGTTTAATAAAAGCATTAAAATGTTTTCAGAAAATTAAAAAATTCATCCTTAAAAATAGCTAAAAATGAAAGTTTTCATTAATCCTTAAAAGTCTGCCATAACCACTGTTTTGGTTCAAACATCTGTTCTGTTGAATTCTTGCCACTGCTGAAAGTCAACCTCTGTTCTCATTCTCCTTGTTAATCACTGTTGTTAAACCTCAGTGTTTTAATCCACTTATAAGCTATCCACTGATAGTCAAAAGTCAGCCACTGTTTTCATTTTCACCATTGTAAACCACTGATATTGATCCATCAGTGGTTTCCTAAACAACTGTCATCCATTATTCATCAGAGGTTGTCACGTGGACAGTACTTAGCCGTCAGATCTTTGCAACCGCTGCCACATCAGCATTCACTTTTTCACCTTATAAAACCCTGATCAAAACCCCAAACAGGGCTTTCACTGTCAAATCGAATTCAAAATTCCTTTCAAAAGCAGTTACCATCAACTTCCTTCAAATTACTCATCTTTTTCTTCTCTCGCAACTACCTGGAAATCACCATGACTCTCAATCTCAAAAATCCTCATAATTATCTGTGTACTCTTGAGAAAACAGATCAAAACGAAGAGTTTCATTCCATCATTGACGCCCTTTCTTCTTCAAAGTACAAAACTTTGTTGACTTGCAACCCACCAATTTATCAAGAAACCCTACGAGAATTTTGGAAAAATGAAAATGTTCAAGTTCAGGACAAAAAGCCCCGGGGTATTACTTCTGAAGTAGGCAAAATTCTTGTATCCATCACTCCACAAACAATCTCTAAGGCTTTTGAGATGAATGACCACACAGGTAGTACTTCTTTCCCTAAACATGAGTATCAGACTGATCTGACCGAAAGGGGGTATGAGGGACAAATGGATAAAGCAACTTTGCAAAAAGGGAATTTCCCACCTCCCATGAAATTTTTATTTCATACCCTACTCATGTGTGTTTCAAATAAAACCACAACTTTCAATGAAATCCCATTAGACATTCAATATCTGGGATATGCTATCATGTCAAAAGTTGTTTTCAATTACTCTCGAAAAATTTTCAATGACATAGTTAAAAATGTTAACAATGTAAAAGCCAAAAAGAAAGCATTTTTGTTATTTTCTAGATTCTTGGGTTATTATTTACAAAAGAGAATACCTGCGGATAGTGCACAAGTGCTCATCCAAGGTGCTCCATATCAAATAAACAGTCTATCCTCTGAAACCTTTACAAGGATGTCAGAGTCAAAAGATTTGAAAACACAAACAGAGGAACCTGAGCAGAATTTAGCTGAGACAACCTCTGCTCCTCAGGCTCCTGCTGTTGAGCCCACTACTCCTGGTGATCACAGCAGCACAACCCCTGCTGTGAAACCCACACCAAAAATCACCAAAAAGCCCATCCAGAAAAAATCCACAAAGCCCCCCAAACCCCCCAAAAGGGTAACTCTGGAAGATGAGATCCCAGAGATAATACCTGTGACAACACAAAAGTCACCTGAAACCACTGCTGCTACTTCCTCACAGCAGTTGGAAGAAAGATCTCAACCCGAGCCTCAAACTCCTCCTGCATGCTCTCAAAAGGATCAGGTTGTATCCACAGGGACACCAAATTATGAAGCTCTGGAATCACTTGATTCCATCTTCCACAGCCCTCCTCCCGGGGCAAATTCTCTTTCTACTCCCATACTCACTGCACAACTTCCACCATCAATTATACCTCTGTTGAATGCTTTGGATATGGATCAGGCACAAATCAGTTCTTCTCAACAACCTATTACTGAGAACATACCTCAACAAGTGACTGAGTCTGATTCCTCTACCATTGCTATCACATCAACAGTTGAGGAGGTTACACCTCTTGAGTTACAAGTAACTCTAGGTGGTAGTTCAAGTGGAGCAGCTACTACAGGTATTGAATCAACAGATTTATACCTGGACAGTAGTTTCATTAGTCAGACTCCCTTGAAGGCAATTTCTTCATTGGGAACCAAAGTGACCACTAGTGTGTATCCAATACCCACTGGTATGTTTATAATGGTAACCACTGCTGAGGAAAGAAGTCCCCAGTACCGAGACAAAGGGGCATCAGTGGATGATTTTTGGGAAACTTTTCCTAAGTCAACTACTGATACAACCACTGCTAGTAGGAAATCAAATGATCCCATTCAATTGGGTGATGGTTTAAAATATAAAGAATTGACGGAGAGGGTTGATAAAATTGAAACATCTGTTGCAGATATCAAAAACATGCTGCAACAGTTGTTACAATCTCAAAAGGCTACACCCACTGCTACAATATCTGCTCTATCTCCCACTGAGCTATGGAACTTATTCCAACCTATGCTTCATCAACAAAGGCAATATGCTGATCAACAGCATGAAATTCAACTCCAAATATTCAGAAACATGATGGAAGCTAGGTACAAGGATACACAAGCTGATATAAAGGCAATCAAGGCCCATTTGCTTCAAACCACTGGCACTTCTCCTCCTATAGTTGTTTTTGTTGAAAATCCTGATGATGCCAAAAAGGGGGAGAAAGGAAAGAAGGGAAAAGAAGGTCTATATATTAAACCAGATCCAATGTCAAAACTTGTGTAGAAATTCCAAGGCCAGATGGTTCTAAAAAGGTTGATGTAACTCTAAATGCATTTGCTGATCTAAAAGCAAACATGAAAGAGTCTATGGAAATAAAAGGGTCAAAAAAATTTGAACAGGAGAAGAAAGTTATGATGGAAAAAGAAGAGCAGGGTACTTCCACAACCAAAAGAAGGAAGCCTACCAGAAAGGTTAGCCAACCCAAAACCACACCTTCCAAAACCACCAAACACACTCCTCAAATCCCCAAAAGTTCCTCACATCAAACCACCAAACCAACAGATGTTAAGACACCTGTTGTATCAACAGTTGTTGGTATTTCAGTGGTTTCAACAGATGTTATTTCAATCACTGCCCTCATCATTTCATCAACCACCATTCAACCCACTGCTATACCACAAACTACGTCACCATTGCAAACATCACCTGACATAAAGCAGAAGACAACAGTTGATACATCAACAGTTATAGTGACAACAGTGGTTGAGACACCAGTTGTTTCAACAACTGTTAGTCAATCACCCATCACTTCAAACATTTCTTCACAAGCCATTGTCCTTTCAGTTCCAAAAACTCAAACAAAAACACCTTCTCCCAAAAAGGTGTATACAAGAAAAAGAAAGTTTCAGGTGCATGATGATGACATACCAGCACCTGTTCCCATTTCATCTGCCCCTTACAATGTCATCAAACCTCAACCATTCATTCCACCAACCTTAGCCAACCCAATCAAAGATCCACAAGTACTTCAAGGATTTGATCCTGCTGATCTTGTACCAATAGCAACCACCTATCCACTAGAATTGCATGCAGTGAAGAATGAAATGAAACAGTTCTACACAGTGGATGACCCTTCAAAGAGAAAATTCCCATCTCTTGCAGGTTTTAGAGATTCTAAAAACATGGATAAATATCTAAAACTCAAAGCAAAGCAAGCTGAATGGAGAGCCAAATATGAATGCAAAGAGTAGGGTGATAATGCCATCTCATGTCGAATGCAATTCTTGCTCACAAAGGTTAAACAATTAGAAGACTATGCAAGAGACCTGAGTAAGGAGATGTCCAACCTGCCTCCAGATGCTGATTTACAAGTAGATCCGAGAAAAGATCTCATAGAATTGATCATGAGTGAAAAATTTTACCCTGCCAAAGCTGAACAATTCCAAGACTGGCCACTCGTTGCTCTCAAAGCTGAACTTAAAAGAATTGACAGAATAAAAAATGATCCAGGTATGAAAAGAACAGCACCAAATTGGAGCAAGTACAAAAAGACAATTGCTGATCTTACCTTGGAGTATAAAAGAAAAAACAAGAGTTGGTTGCAGCAAAGGTTGGTACAGCCAAAGCCATAGCAAAATGGACAAGGCAATACACTGATGAGGCTTATGAAAGGCTGAGAAAAAGAAGAGAGATAGATCCTAGCCTTCCAAAGAAGCCTGAATACAAAGACAAGAAAGCTGATGATCCACAGCAGCAGGCCCTTTCTTTGAAGACCTTGTTCACATCTTCTGATACTTCCATCATTTCCTTAAACCAAAGAAAGAGGAAAAAACAAATGGATGAACAGGAGGTCAAGGCTCATGAAGATCTTATTATGAAAGAAGCTCTTCAAAGAATAATTGCAGAAAATCAAGACTCAGGAAAATCACAAGATTCTGCCAAAGTAGTCATAAGCAGACCTCCTTCTCCAAACTCATCTAAAATAAAGACTCTCCCAAGAAACCCACTGAACTCAAAAATACTAAAGTGGAAGTCTGATCAAAAGACCCACGTATTGACTCTGATCAAGTTCAGTGGTGAAGTGAATCATATATCAAGGGAAGAAGCACTTGGCCTAAATGTAGAAGACGTACAAGATCTCTTTGAGCTTACACTGTGCAGGGATGAGGATGATGAGGATTCCATGAACTTTGAATTACAATTCAAAGGTCAAGTTAGGGAACTCCTGATGAGGCAATAAAGATCCTTAATATTGAAGTGTTTTGGCATCATCTGTTCCAGGGGGAGATTGTTGGGATTGAACCCTACAAAGGAACAGATGATATATAGCTAAAACTGGTTCAAAGCAGTGGATCATCATAATCAGTTCTTATACAAAGACTTTCCCCTTGACAGTGGATCTAACAACTGATAGTCACCAAACACTGATCATTCCAACCACTGATAGGCCAAGCACTGATGAAGATTAAAGAACTGAAGCTCTAACTACTGATGTCTCCTAAGTATTGTTGAAGACTAAAGTACTGCCCATTCAAGGACTGATCACCTTTGAAGAAAGCACTGATGCTCAACATCAGTGCTTAGACTACATCAGTGGAAAGTGAAACAGTAGTTTATAGAAGCAGTGTCTAAGTAATCAGTAGATTTGTAATCAGTGGTTATATGTAACAGTCCTTAGAGGTTGTTAGGTTGTTATATGTCACTTTCATGGTGACGTCAGCTTTGATTCTCAGTGGTTTGATCTGTACTATAAATAGAACAGTTTGTACTATTCTATTCAAGGAGTTTTCTCCTTCAATCCAAGCATCTTGTACGATCAACCATTGAGCTCAGGCTGAGGGGGAGTTTTAGCATTTAAGCATGTAATGTAATCATTATGTTTTTGTAATCATTCGACTTAATGAAAATCATATGTTTACTGAAAACTGTTTCTCCTTGATTGTGTTATAAAGTTTGTTTCTATTTCTGCTGCAATTTATCTCATTTTATATACATCCATTTGTTCATTATTATCAAACAAACACAATCATGACAGCCTCAGATCCTAACAGTACTCGAAGAAGATATTCCCAAAACTACTTTACGCACGAGATATGGTCACTACGAGTTCACTGTCATGCCTTTTGGTCTGACGAATGCCCCAGCTATTTTCATGGACTTAATGAATAAGGTTTGTAAACCTTATTTAGACAAGTTCATCATTATGTTTATTCACGACATTCTTATTTATTCGAAGTCTCGAGCCGATCACGAACGACACCTTCGTCTGACAATGGAACTTCTAAAGAAGGAACAACTCTTTGCCAAATTCTCCAAGTGAGAATTCTGGCTTAAGGAAGTTCAGTTTTTGGGTCATATTGTCAACGAGCAGGGTATTCATGTGGATCCTTCCAAAATTGCTGCTATTAAGGATTGGAACACACCTACAATACCCACATAAGTTCGCTCTTTTCTTTGTCTTGCTGGATATTATCGTCGATTCATTTCCAACTTCTCTAAGATCGCGGTTCCTCTCACTGCTTTGACTTAGAAGAATAAGCCTTTCGAGTTGGGACCTAATCAAGAGGAAGCTTTCCAAATGCTGAAATGAAAACTTTGTGATGCTCCTGTCTTATCTTTACCCGATGGAAACGATGATTTTGTTGTCTATTGTGACGCGTCGAATCTAGGCCTTGGTTGTGTTCTTATGCAACGAGGTAAAGTTATAGCTTATATGTCAAGACAATTGAAAATACACGAGAAGAACTACACGACTCATGATCTTGAGTTAGGCGCTGTGGTTTTTACACTCAAAATCTGGAGACACTATCTCTATGGCACGAAATGTGTGGTTTTCACAGACCACAAAAGTCTCCAACACATTTTCAATCAAAAGGAGCTAAACATGAGACAACGACGCTGGCTAGAACTCTTGAACGATTACGATTGCGAGATTCGCTACCATCCTGGTAAGGCGAATGTCGTAGCTGATGCGCTAAGTCGAAAGGAACGAGTCAAGCTTCATTTTGTTCGCACTCTATCCGACATCCAATCACGTGTCTCTCAAGCTCAACGTACTTGTGTTACACAAAACTTGATGGGTAAGGAATTACCACGTCAACTTGAGCTTAAACTCGAAACGTAAGATGATGGGTTACTCTATTTCAAGAATCGTTTGTGGATTCTGAAACAAGACGATCTTCGCACTTTAGTGATGGATGAATCTCATAAGTCTCGATATTCTATCCATCCTGGTGCTGACAAAATGTACAAGGATCTTCGTACTCAGTACTGGTGGCCTGGTATGAAAAAGGATGTTTCCTTGTATGTATCGAAATGCCTAACTTGTCTCAAAGTCAAGGCTGAACACCTATGACCATCTGGTTTGCTTGTACAACTAGAGATATCTGTATGGAAGTGGGAGAACATTGCAATGGATCTCATCACAAAGTTACCGTGCACATCTAGAGGTCACGATGCTATTTGGGTAGTCATTGATCGTCTTACGAAGTCAGCTCACTTTATACCGATTCGCGAAGATCTATCCACTGATAAACTTGCCAAGATTTATGTTGATGAGATTGTGTCTCGACATGGTGTTCCTTTGGATATCATATCTGACTGTGATGCGCGATTCTCATCTCACTTTTGGAAGACCATGCAATCTGCTATGGGAACTCAACTAAATCTGAGCACTGCTTATCATCCCCAAACAGATGGACAATTCGAGAGGACGATACAAACATTGGAGGGTATGCTTAGAGCATGTGTGATAGACTTTGGTGGTAATTGGGATTCTCATCTACCGTTGATCGAGTTCTCTTACAATAATAGTCATCATGCTAGCATTAATATGGCACCGTTCGAAGCTTTATACGGTCAAAAATGTCGTTCACCTGTCTGTTGGAATGAGATCGGTGAAGCTCAGTTTACTGGACCTGAGCTCATTCTGGAAACGACACATAAAATTAAGAAAATTCACGATAATCTTCTGACAGCTAGAAGTCGTCAAAAGAGCTACGCGGATATGCGACGCAAGCCCTTGGAATTTCAAGTCGGAGATCATGTCCAACTCAAGGTATCCCCTTGGAAGGGAGTGGTGAGATTTGGAAAGAAAGGAAAACTTGCACCACGATACGTTGGACCATTTAAGATTGTTGAAAGAATCGGAAAGGTTGCCTATCGACTAGAGCTATCTCTTGAACTTGGGAATATTCACCCAACATTCCACGTGTCCAATTTACGAAAGTGTTTAGCCGATACTGATCTTCATATTCCACTCGAAGAAATTCAAGTTGATGACACAATGCACTTTGTTGAGAAACCTATGGAGATAATGGACCATGAAGTCAAGCGACTGAAGAACAAGCGAATACGATTAGTCAAAGTTCGCTGGGAGTCCAAACGTGGCCCAGAGTTTACTTGGGAACATGAGGACCAGATGAAGGCGAAATATCCACATTTGTTTTCACAAGTTTCCTCTAGTTAAAATTTCGGGGCGAAATTTCCTAAAGTAGGGGAGACTGTGACAATTGTGCTCTGTAAAAGATGCACGATGTAGAACAATATCAATTATCAATGAAACGATGTGTTTTGGTGTTAATATTTGTGTATTTGTGTTTGATCATAAGCTAAACATACTCTAAATATCCTTTACATAGCTTAGAAATAGGCTTTGAGGGGTTCGGTATGCGAAAATATGCTTATTTGATCAAGAGGGACTAAAAGCGTCAAAAAGTGCATAAGTTTGCATTTACGCGCATATCTTACGTTCTGAACATATCCGGACATCCAAAAATTTTTGTAATCATTAAAATATTTTATTTTAGTGATTGGAATGCAAAAATACCATTCGTCGCGTAATTTGGATCGTTTTCGCGTCCGTTCGAGTTTTCATCGTAATTAACCGAATAACATGACCGTACGACCAAACAAACCGACATCCGAGATGTTTTCAAGCATATTTCATGTTCCCTATGCTTTAACATCATTTTAGAGCCTTGAAATTGGGTGAACGGGGCTTAAATGTGTCGAAAAACAAGTTTTAAGCATGCAGGGACCTGTTTTGCCAAAACATGAAAGTTCTGTCTGACTAGCCTTGCGCCACGCGCCAGCCCAGGTAGATCCTGGTGCGCCACGCGACAGAGACACTTTCCAGAAGTACCAGTTTTCAGCAAACAGCCTGCTCAATCAGTTTTTAACAAGTGTAAGGTCATGATCAAGCCTCATAACACATGGAATGATCCTATTGATCCAATCTTTCTCTAAATAGCCTTAGGTTTTCACATTGTTCCTTGCTCATTCATCTCAAAGCTGCTCTAAGTTGAAGCTCTCACTTGTTGAAGGCTTCATACCTGAGTTTTCTTTGTTTCTTTCCAAGCTTGGACCCTTTTGTAAGCTTCTTTCATGCTTGTTTATGCTTTTCAAGCATGAAAGTCAAACAGTGTTTGACTTTCTGCTTTGACCATGAATTGGTCAAGTCAAAGTTCAATTAAACTTTGCAACATGAGCGTAATCACGATGGTTATAGTCCCTTGTGACTATACCTACTGATTACCACGTCGATTAGTCGAAGTGACGAGTCAAAGTTTCGGTCAAAATGCCGATTATGCGCATTTTGCGACGAAGCTATTTTTGGGTATCAAAACACTTTGTTTTGATATCAAACCTGTTTTCTAACTTAGTTAAACATGTTTTAACATGTTTAACTCGTCACTTTTAGTCTAGTGCTTGTATAGGGTCGTTAGTCAAGCGGTCTTGACAACCGCTTAGACTTTCGAACCCGACTCGTTTGGTCGATCATTAGGATCCGACCAAACATATTTTGTGACCATAGTTGTATAGGGAATAACCTTCCGAGGTTATACCTTATGGTCACTTAGTTTAATTAGTTGTTTGATAGGTAGTTTATATGCCTTAGGAAAATGACCAAAATGCCCTTTTCATGCATAATCTGAATTTAAGCATATGTAACTTAAATTTTGTCACTTAAACTGATTATGCAACATATTTAAACATGTTAGGGCATATAATACTTATCATAGGACTAGTCAGGCGTCTCGAACGCGCATTCGCGCGAACGACACGTTAAAGTAGCGTAGACTACCTTAACGGGTCAAAACGGGTCGTAAGCACTTAGGATAGGTTCCAATTTAGTATGTAGGCTTTGTTAAACCATGTCACATGAGTTCCAATACTCATTTGGTTTACAAGACCTCATTCTACCCGATCTACCGATTTAGGTGTCGATTTATTAACATAGCGATCCGATTACTAGGTGCTACTTGATTTCCTTGGTTTGCCCGAGTTTTGTTAAGTTCATTTAATCGAGGATACCTTGCAATTGAATATGAGTACACAGTCCCCTCTTTTACGTTTTCAAATGTTTTAGGGTGATTCATATGTGTTAAACGATTTTGATATTTTCAAAAATGAATACTATGGTTTATATTAAACACAACGATTTCGATAATGTGAACGAACTTGTTTGGGATGTAATTACATAATGAATGATATTCATTAGCTTTGGCTGACCCGACCAGTAGTTTGTTATGGTACCATAGGATCTGACAAATCCCGTTATCGGACTGCCGCCATCGTTATGTAGAGGGGGTATGTGGGTAACGACTGAACCTGATGATTGTTAACTTACCCTTTGGTGGTTTGTTAATACGAGTTGAACGATGGACGAGTTACGAAGGTTTGAATGTATTCAACGAGATGACCAAAAGTTAGTTTCCACAATTAAAACATGAACGATTTGAACGATTGTGACGATTTGAACGACTTGAACGATTTGGAACGATTTGAATGATTTAAACAAATGAACGATGGACTATAACACGAGTTGAACGAATTAAACTATTGGTTTTTGGTATGTGATTAGATAACGGGATGGGTGTAATGTGATAAAAGCATGGTAGATACGCCGCTGGTACTTCTTATATATAAGTGATTCTATCATATTACATTCCGTGGCGTTATTTAATTCACTTGGACGAACGATTTTTAAACGAAGATACGCAACGATGTTTACTAAATGATATGAACCATACGAGTTTTATTACGAGAACGATTTACAATTTGGTTTACATAAACAAATGTTTTGGGTTAAGATTCATGGCATCGAGGTTTTATAAACTATAACCAACTTGTTTGAGTTAGTTATTCATATTACATTACAATACAAACGTTTTACAAAACAAGGTTTTTCTAATATCGACTCATGTAATTGTATGAGTTATTACAACATGTATACGAGCCATGAATCTGACATTCTCACAAAACCTATGTGCTCGCCGGCATTTCTTTGCTGACTTTATTTTCACATATGTTTCAGGTGGTGTTGAATGATGTTGATTGTGACTAGGATGCATGCTCACTTAGGATCGGACGAGGGCTTAGTAACTTAATAACAATGATAGACGATATGGTTGTGTTTTATCTTTAATTTCAAGACAATGTAATTGGTTAATAATTAAATAAAATGAAACTTTTTAACCCATGTGTTGTGAAACAATAATTCTGTCGCTCCACTCCCCGACGTTTCCACCGCGGTTTGTTGATTTACGCGGTCGGGGTGTGACATAAAAAATCTAAAAAGAGTGATTTTGAAAGGAGAAATGAATTATTTGATGTTGTAAATTCTTTTTTTGATGTTGTATCTTAATTACAATGAGGTTTGTATTAAAAAAATGGTTTTGATTGGTTTTTTTCCTTCGTTCTCACGGTTCTCGCAATATTTAGCGTTCTCAAGATAACCCTCCCCTACATATATATATATATAGGGTCAGGATTTAGAAAAAACGGTGGTGTAACACCTCGTAAAATCGTGTCCAATGGTGTTGTGACTAGGGGTGCAAACGAGCCGAGCCGAGCCCGAGCTTGACCAGGCTCGACTCGAGCTCGATTAACTTTATGTGAGCTCGGGCTCGAGCTCGAGCTCGATTCGAGCTTTGTTTTCAAGGCTCGAGCTCGGCTCGTTTGTATTTTCTCAAGCTCGAGCTCGGCTCGGGCTCGGCTCGTTTATTATCTATTAATTTTTATATTAAATAAAAATAATATAAATAATAGACTTTTTAGGCTCGTGAGCTCGATAAGTGAAGCTCGGGCTCGGGCTCGTTTACTAAATAAGCTTATTTTTAAGTTCGAGGTCGGCTTGTAAACAAGTTTAAATAAGCTCGGCTCGACTCGGCTCATTTACACTAAAGCTCGATAAGGCTCGACGAGCCTAACGAGCTTCACATGCAAGGCTCGAGCTCGGGCTCGATAAACAAACGAGCTTTGTTTTGAGGCTCAAGCTCGGCTCGGGCTCGATAAAGCTCGGCTCGTTTCGAGCTTTTTCTCGAGCCGATCTCGAGTAGCTCGCGAGCCGGCTCGGCTCATTTGCACCCCTAGTTGTGACACGTGTAATGAACCCTAATAAAGTCAAACGTTGACTATGAGAGACTAATTTCGTCAAAATCGAAAACCGTGATTCTAGAAGGACTGAAAGTGTCAAAATACCTAAACTAGGCCTCTGAGTGACCTTATACAGTGTCCGTATTCTCAAACGAGCCACTTGTTGGACGAGAGGAGCCGTTTACGTAATTATGTGAAAGTTTGCGCGTCGAAGGGTTAAAAGTGTCAACATGTTAATCCTTACCTCTGAGTGACCTTTTAACAAGCCGAGAGCTTCATAGTGTTTGAATATATTCTCAGGAATGCCTAATATTGGCCATTCAAGGCTTTTATGCCAGCAAGTGAAGTTACGCGCAAGTTTGCGAGTTAGAGGGGGTAAAAGCGTCAATATGTTAAATTATACCTCTGAATGACCTTTTAACGAACCCGAAGCATCGTGATGTATTATAATACTCTTAAGAATGCCTAGCATGGACTAGATAAGGCTTTGATGCCATTAAATTATAATACGCGCAAGTTTGCGCATTAGAGGGACCAAAAGTGTCAATAAGCGAAACTACGCTTTCGAGCGACCTTTAAGAGAACCAGAGACTCCGTAATGCTCAGTCACGTTCTCGGGAATCCCTATATGGGCTATACAAGACTTGGATATCAATAAATGGCATTACGCGCAACTTTATGCGTTCAAGGGACTAAAAGCGTCAAAACTGCGAAAGTATGCATAGTCGCGCATACCTTGCGATCTGACCATACCCGTACATCCATAAATGTTTGTAATCATTAAGATATTATATTTTAGTGATGGGAATGCAAAAATACCATCCGTTGCGAAATCTGGATTGTTTTCGCGTCCGTTCGAACGTTCGTCGTAATTAAGCGGAAAACGCGACCGTACGACCGAACGAACTGACATCCATAATATTTTTAAGCATGGTTGAAGTTAAATATACTTTAACTTCCTTATAGAGCTTATTAATGGGATTAACGGGTGTTAGATGTGCCAAAACATCATTTCAAGAAGGTTTGAAGGTTCAGGGGCCAAACATGTCAACAAATGAAACTTATAGTATACTGGGCTGGTCCTTACGGACCGTATACATAGACCCTTATGGTCCGTATGCCAACTGCCAGATACGAATTTTGTTTGCAGCCCAAGGAAACTGCTATAACTCTCATCAACCGACTCTAGGGGCTTGTTGCTGGTTTGTAACAAATACCAGGACACTTGTAAGCATCTAAGGAAGGCCTAACACCTGTCAATCATCTACAAATTCACCCAAAACTATAAATAGGCCTTTTGTTCAACACTTTCATTTGCTCATTTCATTCCTTTCTCTCCTCTCTCAAGTTCTAGAGCTTCTTGATCTGATTAGGACTTGTTTTCTTGTAGAAAAGACAGCTAGGACCTGTTGTAAGTGTCTTGGCTCCCTCCTTGGTTCAGTCTTATGTTTTAAAAACCAAAAAGTCAAGATATCATAAAATAACTTTGACTTTCGGTTTAAACTCTAATGGTCCAGCCACTGATCAAATTGAATGTGGGTATTAGACCATAGATAGGTAGGTGATTAACCCTTAAAAGGGCACCTCCTAATTCCCTCGTTTGCTTAGTTAATTGTCGGGTCAAACTATTTAATTAAAAAGTCAAACTTGGCAGAATTGTGATTAATAAGTAAAACCAATAAAACAAAGGTTATAAATTATATTTAACACTTTAATAACTTGGTAATTGTTATTTAAACATGTCTAAACATGTTTAACCCGACAATTCTAAGTTTAGGGTCGGTTCGCAACCGAAGGTCGTGTAGTTTGACTTCTACGTTGACTTTTGGTTATAAGCCGAATTAGACTAGTATGCTACTGATTTTAGGTTCCGTTATGATCGTATTATAATGTAGCATAACCCTCTGGGATTATATTACATGATCATACTAGTAATCCGAGTCTTATGCAAGTTTCCGCTAATATGCCATACTTTGACTATTATGCCCTTTTTAGCAAAAATAAGGTTTTAGACACCAATAAGCTTTCAAACAACTTAGGTACTGATATGTTAACAAGTTTAACATATTTTGATGTTATAAATCTGATCATAAACTGAGTTCGCGTATAATGTCGTGATTGTGCTTTAAAGTGACCAAAATGCCCTTTAGGCGCATAGATCGGTTTTAAGCATAATTCCTTATACCAAACTCATTGCCTACTGATTTAATATCATAATTAGGATAATTTGGGATATTAATTCAGATTATAAACTGAGTTTATGCACAAGTTCTTGAATTATGTCTTCAAATGACGATAATACCCTTTTAGCACCTAAAATGGTTTTAAAGCATGATTTTCACACTAAATCTTTTTACTACTGAAATGTCATATTAAATAACATATTTTGGTCATATAAACCTGACCGTAATACCAGTTTTCATAAAAGATCGCATACATCGTCATTTAACGACTTAAACGCCGTTTCGGCGCGTAGTTTGGTTTTAAACCATAACTAACAACCAAGACTTGTTACCTACTGATTTTATAAATCTTTTTATAAATAATTTTTACAGTAGGTATATGTTATAAACTCAGATTCCCAAATTAGCCTTCAAAACTATGTGTGAAACTACCAAAATGCCCCTATGGAGCATAGTTTGGTTTTAAACTATGAAACACACATATGTTTGATATCATACTGATATTATATCATAAATAAAGTATTTTTAAAAGAATGTTTATGATCATAACATCAGATTGTACCCAAGTTCCTTTTATACGACATAAAATGACCAAAACGCCCTTTTGGGGCATAGTTTGATTTTAAAACCTAAACGGGCATACAAGTTGATATCCCACTGATATTATACTTGTTTAAAGTGTATTGGCATATGGAACTTGTTCATGATTCATTTGGTTACTCGTTAACGCTTATACGCGTACGGTGAGACTTATGTAACTAGTTTATGTAAGTTTGCCAAAACGGGTTTAACCTTATCACTTTAACTTCAAAATCCAGAATGTGTTTAGTTTACTGATATTATACAAGTATCCAAACTTGTCGGGTCTAAATCACATTCTATTCCGGTCATCGCCTAATCTAGCGTATCGTACTGTTCTAGATATTTTAAGCTAGCCGGTCTAAGTCTACGACTTAAATAAGACCGTTAGCATTCTAAATTTGGTTATATATTACCATCACTCCAGACTAGAGCCACCTGGTAAAAGCTACATGCATTTAGATAGATTTGATACGACTGAGTTGTTTTGCTGTGAATCAAGTATTAGCTCAGGTAAATACTTTTAACTTATTTTCCCTATACGGGCTTGGGATACGGTATCATAAAAATACCGCTTGGTCGGGTATGAGATCATTTAGTCGGATTGTGATTTAATAAATCTGCATAAGCCGTTTTAATCTGTGTTGTTTGATAACATAAACATTGGGGGTTAACGACCGTGTCCTGGATATCCTCGGCTCATTAAAGTTAAAAATGGCCACGACCTATGCACTGGGTGTAGGCATACACCCGACAGATGCAAATGCTAAAATATAAATAACCCACATGTTGGGGATAACTCCTTCGTGGGTTTTGTAAGTGGTGAGTCGGTTAATCATGACCGGCTTCCAAACCGGCCCCATATGTATGACAAACATGTGAAACAGTATACAAGATTTTATTAAAGATTGTCCCAAGTTATAAATGGTTTGTGCCTTGTGCACTTAAATCAATTTTCATAAATCTTTTCAAAAGAGTCAGTTAATTGTATTTACCAGTGAAAACTGACGTATTTTCCAAAGGCTAAGTGGCAGGTACTACTCGTAATAGGCTGGGGGATTGCTCGGTGTCGAAATAGAGGATCTTGCAGATCCTTAAAGATGCCTTAAAGTCTGCTAAACTTCATTTTATACATTCTGTAAAGATCCACCTGTGGATTCGATATTACAGGCTCGTCTATAATAAATACTTTGATATTTTCAGACATTTGAGTTTGTAATAATATTTTATATTCCAAGACTTCCGCTGTGCTATTCTGTGTATGTTTGACCATGATGATATCAACTATGTCACAATACTCCCCACCGGGCCCACCGGTAATATGTGGAAATATCGGGGTGTGACAGGTTGGTATCAGAGCCAACATTGAGTGAATTAAACACTAGTCTTTTGTGTTTAATCTCAATGACACAGTAGCATATTCCTTAGAACTTTTGA
Organism: Helianthus tuberosus; assembly: GCA_030545235.1. Lineage (NCBI taxonomy): Eukaryota > Viridiplantae > Streptophyta > Magnoliopsida > Asterales > Asteraceae > Helianthus > Helianthus tuberosus. Next base: position 124,062,653 of record CM060351.1, on the reverse strand, counting down.
GTTTAGACTTAACATAGAAATGCTCTCATCCCTATTAAGTAAAACATTGTTTTCGATTTTATGCATTTTAAATAAGTCGCCAAGCAAGGAAGTCGTTGATAGGGATTCTCCTCATCCGAAGCCAAGGAATGCCAAGCTTCACAATACGGCTAAAATAAGCGTGCGACCGGTTTGGAGGAAGACCTTTATGGATTCATTCCCAAAACCAAACCCATATAAATTGGAATCAGACTTCAGAGTCCATACCGAAGGTCCCTGAGGCTCAAATTTTAAAGTCTGCGCCAGTGGAGTCCATACCAGGTGGTCCCTGAGGCTCCTGTATTGAAAATAATACCAGTGGATCCTAATGATCCCTATTTCTTGCCTTCGAATTTTGAAATTTCGGATTTGGATTATATCAGTCAAACCTAATTCATGACCCATATCATTCCTTAACCATGAAATTCTTAAATTCTACTTCTATAACGGATCCTGATTGAAATACTTACCTTATTCATTAAGATCTTCAGTATCTCTACCATGTACGGTAAACAAAGAAGAGAAACAACTGAAATGGAGCAAGGAAAGCGTTAGAGAATCCTTCTTTCATAATATTCTTTTAAGTCCTTATAAGGACCTATCTCTTCTATTTAGTCCCCGTGTGGACATACCTTTTTCGACTTAAGACCCCTTATGGGCATTTGCTATTTAGTCCTTTTATGGACATTATCTTTCAATATAGTCCCTTGTGGACATTATATTTTCAAATAAAGTTCCTAGGTGGACATACTATTTTAATACAGTCCTTTCATGAATGTATGATTTTATTAAAATCCCTTTTGAGGATACACTATTTTAAAATAGTCCTCTCATGGACTTGATGTTTCAATATAGTCCTCTCATGGACATAATAATTCATTATAGTCCTTTCAAGGACATATTATTTCATCAAAGTCCCTTTTATGGACAAATTATTACATTAAGATCCCTTGTGGATATGATATTTTATTATAGTCCTTTCAAGGATATGTTATCTCATTAATAAGTCCCATTGAGGACGTATCTTTCAATATAAAGTCCCTGTGAGGACATCTGTACAGCAAAGCCCTTTTGTGTGCACGCTGTATCACACCCCGACCACGTGGAACATACAAAACGTGGCGGAAACATCGGGGAGTGTTGTAACAGAATTAATGTTTCAAATCCATGGCAATTGAAGTTTCGTTTTATTGATTAAAAGTGTTACAATGTCTTAACAAATAAATAAATACAACAAAATTAACTAGTCTTGCATCTTTTATTGTCACTAAAGCCCAAGTCTGCCTATGTGTATCTTGATCATCTTACGCAACAGTTCCTGAAAAACACATGTGAAAATATGGTACGTCAGCATAAAAATGCCGGTGAGATACATAGGTTTTGTGAAAATAGGTTTCATGACTTATGTTTGAGAAAATGTTTAGTCATGAACCTTGTTATTTGCTTTGTTTTTGTAAATCATTTGAAAATCGATAAGATCAGATGATATGTATAAATAATGTATAATGTATGGTTAAATGAATAACCATGTAAAATGAGTTTGTATTAGATAAGTTGTTTGTAAATCAATGTCTTGTGAAAAATATGTTATTTGTATAAAATGTTCTATGTCTCAACCTGAAATGATTCAAATAACGCTACAATATGTAATACAATACAAACACTTATATATAGGAAGTACCAGCGGCGTATCCACCATGCTTGTATCATATTACACATGCCTCGTTACTTAATCACTTACTCAAACCAAACCAAACAATGTAAGATGTCTATGTTTAAACCAATTGCCAAATGTATTGAATAATATGTCAAAATGTTATGTCAAGATGTAAACCATGTAATGTGTAACCAAAATGATATGTATGGCTAGTGAAATGTATCAACTAAACCATATGCACAAGAACATAATATTGAAGTAAAACTTGGTTTAAATCAAAGTTATGTTTTGTGTAGTAAATGCATGATCAATGTAAATCATGTAATATGCATACAAAATGTAAGTATGTGATGAATAACAAATGTACTAAGTATGAAGAACAATGCAACGATTGAACATACATAGCATGTGAACTGTACTAAGTATGCAACAACATACATACGTAGCATGCGACCTGTACTAAGTATGCAACAATAGACATACGTAGCATGTGATGTAATGTAAAACAATGTACTAAGTAATGCACACAATGGCACACCTAGTATGAAATGTAATGAAATCATGTACTATAATGTACTAATGAACATAGGAAGTATATGATGTGAAAACGGAAAGCATGAAAGTAACAAGTAGGCACATGTGTTCCACCCCAAAACAGTTTGGAAAACAGTAAAAGAGGGGTCTATGTACTCACCTGAGATTGCTCAGTAGTCCTTGAGTAACAACTAAACAATGCTAGAGATCGCGGATATCAAACGGCACCTAGTATAGGTAGCTACATTAATAAACCGGACCTAAATCGGAAGATCGGGTAGCATTAGGGTTTGTAAATCAAACGAGTGTAGAGACTCGTGTCATTTGGTTTAACAAAGCCTACATACTAAATGAAACTTAACCTAAGTGTCTACGACCCATTACGACCCGTTTAGGTAGCTTGTGCTACTTTAACGCGTCGTTCGCGTGAAACGTGTTCGGATCGCCTAACTAGCCCTATGACAAGTGTTATATGCCTAAACATATTACATAATCAGTTATGTGACAAAGGTTTAGGTTACATATGCTTAATTACCAATTCTACATGAAAAGGGTATTCCGGTAATTTACCTAAGGCATATAAACTACCTATCATACAACTACTTAAACGATGTGACCATAGGGTATAACCTCGGAAGGTTATTCCCTACCTACTATGGTCACCTAATGTGTTTGGTCGGATCCTAATGATCGACCAAATGGGTCGGGTTCGAAGGTATAGGCGATTTATCAGATCGCCTACCCTACGACCCTAGACAACGTGGTAATCAGTGGGCATAGTCCCAAGGGACTATAACCAACGTGATTACACTCACGTTGCGAAGTTCCTACGAACTTCGCATTGACCATTACTGGTCAACGCTGAAAGTCAAACAAAGTTTGACTTTCTGACTCGAAAAGCAGTAAAAATAAGGAAAAGAACGAAAGAATACTTACGAAGGGTCCCCGCTAGTGAATCGTGATCGAATAGCTCAGGTATGAAGCGAAGGCCTCAACTTAGAGCATTTGGATCAGCTTTGGTGGGTTTTGAATGGAAGGGGGGTTGGGTATTTATAGTAAATGCACCACCGTTAGGATCGTTTATCGGGAAACGTGCCTTGATCTCACCCGTACAAGTGTCGGAATGTTATGGTGTGTAAATTGGCCACTCACCATAAGCTTTCAACAGGTGGAAGAGAGATTAGGAGTGTTTAACAGCTGCAAACAGGCTGTTAAGTACACTGTATCTGGTCTGCAGAAGGCTAGCGCACCGTTACATGTTTAGTGTAGAGGTGCGCTACTGCCAATGCCAAGTTTGGCAGAATTGCACATTTGGTCCCTGTTATGCATTTAGGCCATTTCTGACACGTTTAAGGCCCGTTAACCCCATTTCAAAGCTCTAAAATGAAGTTAAAGTATAGGGAACTTAAAATGTGTTCAAAAATATCTCGGATGTCGGTTCGTTTAGCCGTACGGTTGCGACGTTCGGTTAATTACGACGGAATGCGCATAAGCGCGAAAAACGATCCAAATGACGCGACGAATGGATTTTTCTTATGGCGAACACTAAAATATAATGTAGTCATGCTTACATAAATTTTTGGATGTCCAGATGTATTCAGAACGTAAGTTATGCGCGAAAATGCAAACTTGTGCACTTTTTGACACTTTTAGTCCCTGAATGACCCAAAAGTTTATTTTAGCATACCGAACACCTCAAAGCCTATTTCTAAGCTATGTAAAGGATATTTATGGTATGTTTAACTTATGGTCATGTTCCGGAAGGTCTGTTACAGTTCAAATTGGCATACTTTCGCAGTTTGTCAACTTTAGTCCCTGTAAGCGATTTAACTTTGATTTCACCACACCAAACCTTCCAAAACTTATATCTAAGTTATGTAAAGGTTATTTAAGGTATGTTAAACCTATTTCACTATTCCGGAGTGTTTGTTGCATTAAACTGGTTATATTTACGCATTAGTGCGCGTATAACCTTCCAGAAAGCGATTTAGAGTTTGAAATCGAACAAGAGTTGATATGTGCAAAAAGATACACATATTTATACAAGTCCAAAGTATGAAATACAATATTTCATTGGTTTGGAATTTGTTTGATGGTTGAAATGCCACAGGTGTTACAGTCTCCCCTACTTTAGGAAATTTCGTCCCGAAATTTAGTTTTAGAGGAAACTTGTGGAGGCAGCTGTGACGGTTTTGCTTTCAGACAATCCATTGAGCCCTTAAGTAAAACTCTGGGCCATGTTAGGATTCTTAGCAAAGATGTCAACCCTCAAATTGAAGTCATTGTAGTAACAAAACATGGAGTTTTGAACTATAGACAGGAGAACAGTTCCCGTGAGGAATTATCAAAGGAAACTTGTGTGTGCTTGAAATCAGAATTGGGTAGTGTGAGAATAAATGACATTGGTCAAAGTCCAAGACTTCTCCCGTATCATTACTCTTGCCACTGTTGGTCTTAACACATGACAAAACTCCCTGTGGTTCCTATGCACTGAACTCCATAATTATGTAGGCCTCCATAATTACGTAGTTCCTTGCACAGTCCGCACAGTTTATTTCATAATGCGTATGGGGAAAACTTAAACGAATAATCTCTTGAACTAGACCTCACGAGGGTCTATCTAACTACATAAACACATGATACATTTAACTAGATTGTCGAACCAATCTATTTAACTTAACTACTCAAGAGAATTATTTAACTACTACATCGACGTAGGATGTATTTAACTAGATTGTCGAACCAATCTATTCAACTAAACTACCCAAGAGGAATATTTAACTACTACACCGACGTAGGATGTATTTAACTACTACACCGACGTAGGATGTATTTAACTAGATTGTCGAACCAATCTATTTAACTTAGATCGACGTAGGATCTCTTTAACTACTACACCGACGTAGGATGTATTTAACTTTAGATCGACGTAGGATCTCTTTAACTCAACTATCTAAGAGAAACATTTAACTACACCGACGTAGGATGTATTTAACTTTAGATCGATGGAGGATCTATTTAACTTTAGATCGACGTAGGATCTCTTTAATTTTTCAACACATGTTTCCCTTAAACTTTGGAATAGTACTTTATAATCCAAGGGACTTAACTACAACGTGGAAGTCCATTAAGGATTTAAGATAGTACCTTTTTGAATATCCTACTACGAATCCCTCATATGAAGGTATGAAAGATTCTACGAGGATTTGGATAACGAATATCCAGAGTATACAAAAACACAAAATGCATAAACACATAGTCACATAACCACAAAATTGTTTATCTAGATCATTAATTTGTAAGTTTTGTTTTGTTAATTATGTACATGCATTTAAAGCACACTAGGAATCCATTTCATGGATTTCATTCGGTACTTTAAACATTAACCAGAATCTAACTATGAAGATGGAAAGATCTTCCAAAAATTCGATTTCGTTTTCAAGAAAACGTAATATTCGAATTAAGGAACACAAAAATTTGAAGATACGGAAATACCCTTAGGTACCCTATTAAGAATTTATAGTGGTACGTTGGGTATTCACACAGAGTTGTAACTTGCGCCTTGTACTTCGTTTCTTTGCAAGAGACGGGTACTAAGGATTTCCGTGGAAAACGCAAGAGATAATAAAATGGAGGAAATTTCGGGGTAGTCCGTTCTTCAAGGAATACGATTCCCTTGATTGTCGGTATTGTAGGGAATACGTTGTTTATACATGCCATCATATTTGTACATTGCAATGCAAAAAAAAGATTTATTTATAAACAACCACAACAACAACTGTTTCATGGACCTTGACAACAAAAGAAAATAATACATAAGGCTTGATTATTTCTAAACAACATTGTCTTCTAGTTGGTCCGGTGCTCATCCCTGCGCTGGATTCGCATTAGCAATCTTTGGGCAATTTCTTCGGAAATGGCCCATCTCGTTACAGTTGAAACAAGGACCTCGTGGAAGACGAGCTTGAGCAGGATTTACTTGAGGTTGGTTTGGACCAGTTTGGTTCGGGGTAAAACGACAAGCATTTGCCAGGTGACCGAGTCGCCCACATGATGCACACAAACGACACTGTAGGTGAGCTAAGTGGTGTGCATTACATTTGTCGCATATCGGTGCGGTACCGGCATAAGGTTTCCTTGCAGGAGGCTGAGCTGGTTGGTGGCGGATGTTTTGGTTGGGTTGAGCAGCAATCGCAAAATTCTGCGAAGCCTTACGCTTCTTCTCCTTGGACGCCTCAGCATGTTCTTCCTTTGGTTCTACTTGAGCAGTTTTGTCGGATGGTCTTGGGTCGCCTTTTCGAAAAAGCTTCTTCTTCCTGATGTGGGATTCTGTTAGGGTGGCAGACAGTTCAATGGCTTGTCTGACAGTAGTAGGGTTACTGCCAGTAACAATATCCTGAACTAGGTCAGGAAGACCATCAGTATATTTCTCGATCGCCTTATCCACAGGAGTAACCATAGCGGGACACAACAGGCTCAATTCTTCAAAACGGTCAGTATAGGCTCGATGTTCACCACTGTCTTGCTTCAAATCATCAAACTCCCTCTCCAAAGCTCGCAATTCATGACGAGGACAGAACTCCCTCATCATAAGAGCTCTAAGCTCGGCCCAAGTCTGTGCTAGTGCAACTTCAGCACCCCGGTCTCTCATAATCCCGTTCCACCACGTAAGAGCCCTCTTCTGAAACACACTCGAAGAAAACTCGACCTTGCGATTTTCAGGACACTGAACGTGACGGAATGTATTCTCAATGCTCTCGAACCACTGTAGAAGCCCAGTTGCTCCCTCGGAACCACTAAACTTGAGCGGTTTGGCCGAGTTGAAACTTTTGAAGTTGCATGGAGCATTGTTGTTGTTGATGGCTTGTATTACTTGAGCACAAAGATTTGGGAAGGCAGCAGCCATTTGCTGCGCGATGATTTCCGCCAGCTCGGCAGGCGCCATCTGATTTTCGCGTCGAGGAGGCATTCTAAAAGAGGAACATGAAAGGAAACGAGTGAGTGATTTAGACGAAAAGAATGAGATGAAACAAATCTGATGAAGGCAAGGATAGTGGTCATTTGTTCGCTTTACAAAGCAAACAATCTACACACAGTGACTAATCAAAGTAAATGGGTCAAAAATAATGTATTGCGAAGACATGCTCGCCTATAAGTGAACACTCATCCCAAGAATTCCCAGGTAAGCACAACTGGTCTCGCGTCTGATGAGATGTATACGAAGTGCTTGCCTAGACAGAAAACCCAGAATACAGGCATTCACCCTTCCAGTTTGCACGTGTTCACATTATTTAAAATCCAAAACCTTGACGAGATTTTTGAAAACTTAAAGTGGTTCAAAACCATATAACAGAGGGTTCAAAACCTAGTAATCAATCATCCTAGAACAGATGATTAGTTTTCAAAGCGGTTTCGAAATTTTTTGTTCTTGTTGTGGTCGTCGCCTAAGGATAGGTGACGGTATTGTTTTTTGACTAAACGCAAGTAAACTCGCGTTAGGGTCCTAGAAAAGTTATAGACTAGGTCAAAGCATTACTAATAACCTAATTCCCTATAACCATTGGCTCTGATACCATCTTTTCTGTCACACCCCGACCACGTGGAACATACAAAACGTGGCGGAAACATCAGGGAGTGTTGTAACAGAATTAATGTTTCAAATCCATGGCAATTGAAGTTTCGTTTTATTGATTAAAAGTGTTACAATGTCTTAACAAATAAATAAATACAACAAAATTAACTAGTCTTGCATCTTTTATTGTCACTAAAGCCCAAGTCTGCCTATGTGTATCTTGATCATCTTACGCAACAGTTCCTGAAAAACACATGTGAAAATATGGTACGTCAGCATAAAAATGCCGGTGAGATACATAGGTTTTGTGAAAATAGGTTTCATGACTTATGTTTGAGAAAATGTTTAGTCATGAACCTTGTTATTTGCTTTGTTTTTGTAAATCATTTGAAAATCGATAAGATCAGATGATATGTATAAATAATGTATAATGTATGGTTAAATGAATAACCATGTAAAATGAGTTTGTATTAGATAAGTTGTTTGTAAATCAATGTCTTGTGAAAAATATGTTATTTGTATAAAATGTTCTATGTCTCAACCTGAAATGATTCAAATAACGCTACAATATGTAATACAATACAAACACTTATATATAGGAAGTACCAGCGGCGTATCCACCATGCTTGTATCATATTACACATGCCTCGTTACTTAATCACTTACTCAAACCAAACCAAACAATGTAAGATGTCTATGTTTAAACCAATTGCCAAATGTATTGAATAATATGTCAAAATGTTATGTCAAGATGTAAACCATGTAATGTGTAACCAAAATGATATGTATGGCTAGTGAAATGTATCAACTAAACCATATGCACAAGAACATAATATTGAAGTAAAACTTGGTTTAAATCAAAGTTATGTTTTGTGTAGTAAATGCATGATCAATGTAAATCATGTAATATGCATACAAAATGTAAGTATGTGATGAATAACAAATGTACTAAGTATGAAGAACAATGCAACGATTGAACATACATAGCATGTGAACTGTACTAAGTATGCAACAACATACATACGTAGCATGCGACCTGTACTAAGTATGCAACAATAGACATACGTAGCATGTGATGTAATGTAAAACAATGTACTAAGTAATGCACACAATGGCACACCTAGTATGAAATGTAATGAAATCATGTACTATAATGTACTAATGAACATAGGAAGTATATGATGTGAAAACGGAAAGCATGAAAGTAACAAGTAGGCACATGTGTTCCACCTCAAAACAGTTTGGAAAACAGTAAAAGAGGGGTCTATGTACTCACCTGAGATTGCTCAGTAGTCCTTGAGTAACAACTAAACAATGCTAGAGATCGCGGATATCAAACGGCACCTAGTATAGGTAGCTACATTAATAAACCGGACCTAAATCGGAAGATCGGGTAGCATTAGGGTTTGTAAATCAAACGAGTGTAGAGACTCGTGTCATTTGGTTTAACAAAGCCTACATACTAAATGAAACTTAACCTAAGTGTCTACGACCCATTACGACCCGTTTAGGTAGCTTGTGCTACTTTAACGCGTCGTTCGCGTGAAACGTGTTCGGATCGCCTAACTAGCCCTATGACAAGTGTTATATGCCTAAACATATTACATAATCAGTTATGTGACAAAGGTTTAGGTTACATATGCTTAATTACCAATTCTACATGAAAAGGGTATTCCGGTAATTTACCTAAGGCATATAAACTACCTATCATACAACTACTTAAACGATGTGACCATAGGGTATAACCTCGGAAGGTTATTCCCTACCTACTATGGTCACCTAATGTGTTTGGTCGGATCCTAATGATCGACCAAATGGGTCGGGTTCGAAGGTATAGGCGATTTATCAGATCGCCTACCCTACGACCCTAGACAACGTGGTAATCAGTGGGCATAGTCCCAAGGGACTATAACCAACGTGATTACACTCACGTTGCGAAGTTCCTACGAACTTCGCATTGACCATTACTGGTCAACGCTGAAAGTCAAACAAAGTTTGACTTTCTGACTCGAAAAGCAGTAAAAATAAGGAAAAGAACGAAAGAATACTTACGAAGGGTCCCCGCTAGTGAATCGTGATCGAATAGCTCAGGTATGAAGCGAAGGCCTCAACTTAGAGCATTTGGATCAGCTTTGGTGGGTTTTGAATGGAAGGGGGGTTGGGTATTTATAGTAAATGCACCACCGTTAGGATCGTTTATCGGGAAACGTGCCTTGATCTCACCCGTACAAGTGTCGGAATGTTATGGTGTGTAAATTGGCCACTCACCATAAGCTTTCAACAGGTGGAAGAGAGATTAGGATTGTTTAACAGCTGCAAACAGGCTGTTAAGTACACTGTATCTGGTCTGCAGAAGGCTAGCGCACCGTTACATGTTTAGTGTAGCGGTGCGCTACTGCCAAGTTTGGCAGAATTGCACATTTGGTCCCTGTTATGCATTTAGGCCATTTCTGACACGTTTAAGGCCCGTTAACCCCATTTCAAAGCTCTAAAATGAAGTTAAAGTATAGGGAACTTAAAATGTGTTCAAAAATATCTCGGATGTCGGTTCGTTTAGCCGTACGGTTGCGACGTTCGGTTAATTACGACGGAATGCGCATAAGCGCGAAAAACGATCCAAATGACGCGACGAATGGATTTTTCTTATGGCGAACACTAAAATATAATGTAGTCATGCTTACATAAATTTTTGGATGTCCAGATGTATTCAGAACGTAAGTTATGCGCGAAAATGCAAACTTGTGCACTTTTTGACACTTTTAGTCCCTGAATGACCCAAAAGTTTATTTTAGCATACCGAACACCTCAAAGCCTATTTCTAAGCTATGTAAAGGATATTTATGGTATGTTTAACTTATGGTCATGTTCCGGAAGGTCTGTTACAGTTCAAATTGGCATACTTTCGCAGTTTGTCAACTTTAGTCCCTGTAAGCGATTTAACTTTGATTTCACCACACCAAACCTTCCAAAACTTATATCTAAGTTATGTAAAGGTTATTTAAGGTATGTTAAACCTATTTCACTATTCCGGAGTGTTTGTTGCATTAAACTGGTTATATTTACGCATTAGTGCGCGTATAACCTTCCAGAAAGCGATTTAGAGTTTGAAATCGAACAAGAGTTGATATGTGCAAAAAGATACACATATTTATACAAGTCCAAAGTATGAAATACAATATTTCATTGGTTTGGAATTTGTTTGATGGTTGAAATGCCACAGGTGTTACACGCTGTACCAATATAGTCCTCTTATGGACATGTTATTTCATTAAAATCCCTTTGAGAATACGCTATTTTGAAATAGTCCCTTTGAGGACATTGATATTTCATTATAACCCTTATATAAATTTGTAATACTTTATAGTCCTTATACGAACTTATAATTTTTCCTCTTAGTCCTCTGTGGACAAATATATTACTAGAAGTCCTGATTAAGGCACTATTGTAAGTTCCTAATAATCTAGGATGGTTTTGAAAATTTTATGTAGGTATTCATTTCGTCCTTTATCCAACAATAGTTCTGAATTTTACTCGAACTTTATCGATCAACTAAAAAAATTTCAAAAGATCCTCTTAATGGTATAACCTAGCCTATATGTCTATGAACATGGCTGTGATGGTAAAACCCTCTTAAGAAAATTAATCCTTGTTAACATCTAAGAACATGTTAACATTCCTGGCTGTGTGACTTGAGAGACCACACTAGCTTCCAAAAGTACTTGGACTTTTCCAAGCCACCTTCATAGCCTATATGATCAATACGAATCACGGCTATCAAACAACAGTATGAAGTATACATCAAAACATCCAATTAAGATGTATGCCATTGGGCGAAGATGTATTCATGACAATGATAGTTTATTTTATAAACTTCTTGTCAAAGGACGATGAACTATGATTCGACCCTTAAAGATCACTGATCCAAGAGATCATTGATTATGTTTTAATTATCCTTGTGGCAAGGCCTTTTGTGCCATCTAACTGCCCTTCGAGACAAGCCCTGTGCTATATGAGGACGTCTCTATGACATTGACATTGTGATCTTTATGATCCTCTGTCCAAGGTAATGAGCTGTGCTCAAGCCTAATAGTCTACATGGCCAATGCGATCATGACTAAAGTCATCAGTACGATGATTAAATTTAACATCCTTAATGATGTTTTGCCTAAGGGGTATATTATATTGTCCAATTGAGACAAGGCAATTGTAATCTTTTGTGATTCATTGCCCAAGGGGGTGAGCTATGCTCAAATCCCATAGTCTATCGGATCATTACGATCCTGGCTAGTATCATCAGTATGATGATCATAATATTAACATCCCTCGTGATGAAATGCCTACGGGCTATACTTTACTCTATTGTCGATAAAACAAAGATAGGTGATCCTCATAATCCCCTATCCAAAGTGGTGAGTTATACCCAACACTAACAGTCTATATGATCAGTGTAACTATGACTAATATCATCAAATGCAATGATGATATATGAACATCCATTAGTGATGTCAATTAGTTTACCTTTGAGCCATATCTAAATGTCCTTTGCGACAAGGCCTTCGTGCCATATAATCATTTATGTTCTTCGTGACTAGGCTTTATGCCATATATATTTTTTTTACGTCCTTCGCGATGGGCATTTATGCCATATATGTATATAGTTATAATAAAAGTCATGTAAGGCTAGCCTTCGAGCTGTTCATAATCGTCCTTGTGACAAAGACAGTTGTGACATTATGATTCCCCGTCAGGCAGGTATTGGACTCACTCCAAACCTTAAATGCCATTGATGATCCTTTTGTGACCTAGGCTAAATGTAATGGATATACATTCATATAACATTCATTAGGAATGATTGGAAAATAATAGCCTACACGGTTTAAGGATGCCGTGGCTGATCTATGTTAGGTCATCAGGATGATGACTAACAATTGCTTAACGTGGTGGTGTTGCGACATCGGGGCGTGTTGCGACAGAATTAATTGTTTCATAACCATGGCACACAAAGTGTATTTTATTTATTAAACAAGGGTGTTACATTGTCTCGAAATAGCAAATTAAGAGTTCAGAACATAATTAAACATAGTCTATCATCTTTTAAAGTCTCTAAGGCACAGGTCCGCCCTAGTATCATGATCAACATCCTATGGAAAAGCACCTGAAAACACATGTGAAAATAGGTACGTCAGCATAAAAATGCCTGTGAGATACATAGGTTTTTGTGAATAGGATTCATGACTTATGTTTGAGAAAATGTTTAGTCATGAACCTTGTTATTTGCTTTGTCTTGTAAATCATTTGAAAACAATAAGATCAGATGATATGTATAAGTAATTGTCAGGTTAAATAAATGACCATGTAAAAATGATGTGTTTGTATAAGATAAGTTGTTTTGTAAATCAATGTCTTGTGAAAAGTATGTTATTTGTATAAAATGTTCTATGTCTCAAACTGAAATGATTCAAATAACGTTACGCCATGTAATACCATACAAACACTTATATATAGGAAGTACCAGCGGCGTATCCACCATGCTTGTATCATATTACACACGCATCGTTACTTAATCACTTAATCAAACCAAACCAATTGTCAAATGTATTGAAAAATATGTCAAAGTGTTTATGTCAAGATGTAAATCATGTCAAATGTCTATGTCAAATATCCATGTCAAATGTCTATGTCAAATATCCATGTCAAATGTCTATGTCAAAATATCCATGTCAAATGTCTATGTCAAATATCCATGTCAAATGTCTATGTCAAAATGTCATGTATGGCAAGTGAAATGTGTCAACTAAACCATATGCACAAAAACAAAGTATTGAAGTAAAACTTGGTTTAAATCAAAGCTATGTCTTGTGTAAATGCATGCAACTATTTAATATGAACATTTATGCGGTATTGTGAATATGCATACATCCAAGCCTGGCGACTGTGGTGATAAACCCTTTAAACAAATTAAAGGTCTATCTGTCTTATGTCAACGAATTCGGTCATTCCTTTCTGTCCCCTTACCCTGGGATGTCCGGAACGGGAGTTGTCAATTCCTATGGTACCACCACCTACTAACGAACGGCGTAGCTAATGTTAATGAATGTATTGTCCCATGTAAACAAACCAAATGTCATAACAAAATGTGAGCATGTGAAAACGATGCACTAAGTATGTAATCAAATGAACATACGTAGCGTGAAATGTCATGTAAAACGATGTACTAAGTAATGCACACAATGGGCACACTTAGCATTGAAATGTCATGTAAAACGATGTACTAAGTAATGCACACAATGGGCATACCTAGCATGAAATGTCATGTAAAACGATGTACTAAGTAATGCACACAATGGGCACACCTAGCATGAAATGTCATGTAAAACAATGTACTAAGTAATGCACACAATGGGCACACCTAGCAGGAAATGTCATGTAAAACGATGTACTAAGTAATGCACACAATGGGCATACCTAGCATGAAATGTAATGTAAAACAATGTACCAAGTAATGCACGCAATGGGCACACCTAGCATAAGATGTAATGAAATCATGTATTATAATGTACTAACGAACATAGCAGTATATGATGTGAAAACAGGAAAGCATGAAAGTAACAAGTAGGCACATGTGTTCCACCCCAAAACAGTTTGGAAAACAGTAAAAGAGGGGTCTATGTACTCACTTGTGATTGCTCAGATGTCTAAAGATAACCACCAAGCAATGCTAGAGATCTCGGAATCAAACGGCACCTAGTATAGGTAACTATGTTAATAACCGGACCTATCTCGGAAGACTGGGTAGCATTAGGGTTTGTAAACCAAATGAGTGTCGGAACTCACGTGATATGGTTTAACAAAGCCTACATACTAAATGAAACTTAACATAATTGTTTACGACCCATTATGATCCGTTTAGGTAGCTTATGCTACTTTAACGCATCGTGCGCGTGAAACGCGTTTGGACCGCCTAACTAGTCCTATGACAAGTATTATATGCCTAAACATGTTACATAATCAGTTACGTGACAAAAGTTTAGGTTACATATGCTAAATTGCCAATTATGTATGAAAAGGGTATTTTGGTAATTTACCTAAGGCATATAAACTACCTATCATACAACTATTTAAACGTCGTGACCATAAGGTATAACCTCGGAAGGTTATTCCCTACACTATGGTCACCTAATGTATTTGGTCGGATCCTAATGATCGACCAAACTGGGTCGGGTTCGAAGGTATAGGCGATTTATCAGATCGCCTACCCTACGACCCTAGACAACGTGGTAATCAGTAGGCATAGTCCCAAGGGACTATGACCATCGTGATTACAATCACGTTGCGAAGTTCAAACGAACTTCGCATTGACCATTACTGGTCAACGCTGAAAGTCAAACAAAGTTTGACTTTCTGACTCGAAAAGCAGTAAAAATAAGGAAAAGAACGAAAGAATACTTACGAAGGGTCCCCGAATGCTAATCTAGATCAGTATAGTTCAGGTATGAAACAAGGTTTCAACTTAGAACACAACTAATAAGATTCTAGTGCTTTAAAACAATGAAAGGCATGGGGTATATATAGTTTTCGGGTAACCGTTAGGATCGTTTCTTGAATAACGTGATCGAATCTCGTGCGTACACTTGTCGGAATGTTATGGAACCACATATGCTCCTTAACTTAGTGACACATCAACTTAAAACATGTGGTTAAGAATCAATTAGTTGCAACTTGTGCTTAAAACACTGAATCTGGTCCAGAAGGGGTCTCGCGTGACGCCAAGGCCCCTCGCGTCACGCTAGGCCCTTGTTTTGGCAGATTTTTCAGAAATGGTCCCTGCACTTTGTTTAAGCGATTTTCGATGCGTTTGAACCCCGTTAACCTCATTTCAAGGCTCTAGAATGAAGTTAAAGTATAGGGAACTCAAAACATGCTCAAAAATATCTAGGATGTCGGTTCGTTTGGCCGTACGAACGCGATGTTCGCTTAATTACGACGGAATGCGCATAAGCGCGAAAAACGATCCAAATGACGCGACGAATGGATTTTTCTTATGGCGAACACTAAAATAAAATATAGTCATGCTTTCATAAATTTTTGGATGTCCAGATGTATTCAGAACGTAAGTTATGCGCGAAATTGCAAACTTGTGCACTTTTTGACACTTTTAGTCCCTGAATGTCCCAAAAGTTTATTTTAGCACACCGAACCCCTCAAAGCCTATTTCTAAGCTATGTAAAGGATATTTAAGGTGTGTTTAACTTATGGTTATGTTCCGGAATGTTCGTTACAGTTCAAATTGACATACTTTCACAGTTTGTCATATTTAGTCCCTGTAAGCGAGTTAACTTGTTTTTGCCATACCAAAGCCTTCAAAACTTATTTCTAAGTTATGTAAAGGTTATTCAAGGTATGTTGAGTATATGTTGATGTTTCGGAGTATTTCTCGCATTAAACTGAGTACGTTTACGCACTAGTTTGCGTATAACTCTCCAGAAAGCGATGTAGAGTTTGAAATTACATAAAAGTCAAAACATGAAAAATGTATAACATAACAAAACAAACATTGGGATCAAATAACATTGTTTTATTGATAACAGAACTGTTCATAGTGATTACAAGCACAGTTGTTACAGTCTCCCCTACTTGTGGAAATTTCGTCCCGAAATTTATTTAGAGGAAACTCGTGGAAAAAGATGTGGATATTTCGCCTTCATTTGATCTTCGCGTTCCCAAGTAAACTCAGGTCCACGTTTAGCTTCCCAGCGAACTTTGACCAAAGGAATGCGCTTGCGTTTAAGCCACTTGACTTCACGTTCCATGATTTCCACCGGTTTCTCAACAAATTTCAGTGTTTTGCCAACACGAATTTCGTCAAGCGGTATGGAGTAGTTCTCATCAGCTGTACACTTCTTGAGATTTGATATGTGAAAAGTTGGATGAACATTTCCCAGTTCAGGAGGTAACTCAAGTCTGTAGGCTACCTTTCCGATTCTTTCGACGATCTTGAATGGTCCAACGTATCTAGGTGCAAGTTTTCCTTTCTTTCCAAATCTGATCACACCTTTCCAAGGTGAGACCTTAAGTAATACTCGATCACCGACTTGGAATTCCAAGGCTTTGCGTTTTGGGTCCGCGTAAATCTTCTGACGGCTTCTAGCTGCCTGAAGGTTATCACGAACTTTCTTGACCTTGTCAGTTGTCTCTAAAATGAGGGCAGGTCCAGTAAGTTGAGCCTCGCCAATTTCATTCCAGCAGACTGGTGAACGACATTTTCGACCATAGAGAGCCTCAAAAGGAGCCATTTTGATGCTAGTGTGATAACTGTTGTTGTAGGAGAATTCAATCAATTTAAGATGTGAATCCCAGCTACCACCAAAATCGATCACACAAGCTCTTAGCATATCCTCTAGAGTCTGGATTGTTCTCTCAGATTGACCATCCGTTTGCGGATGATAAGCTGTGCTCAGATTAAGTTGGGTCCCCATAGCAGATTGCATGGTTCTCCAAAAGTGAGAAGTGAAACGAGCATCTCTGTCAGAAATGATGTTCAAAGGAACACCATGTCGAGCCACAATTTCATCTACATAGATTTGAGCAAGTCTGTCAGTAGGAAAATCCTCGCGGATTGGCAAGAAATGTGCTGACTTTGTAAGACGATCAATGACTACCCAGATGGCATCATGACCTTTCTTTGTGCGCGGGAGTTTGGTAACAAGATCCATAGTAATGTTTTCCCATTTCCAAACTGGGATCTCTGGTTGCTCCAATAGACCAGAAGGACGCTGATGTTCAGCCTTAACCTTAAGACAAGTAAGGCATTTTGATACGTATAAGGCAATGTCTTTCTTCATACCAGGCCACCAATAGTGGATACGAAGATCCTTATACATTTTATCTGAGCCCGGATGAATGGAATAACGAGACTTATGGGCTTCATCCATAAGCAAGGTACGGATATCATCCTGGCTTGGGACCCACAAACGGTCCATGAAGTAATATGATCCATTGTCCTTCAGTTCCAGAGCAGGTGTTATGTGATAGGGAAATTCCTTATCCATCAAACCTTGTGAAACACAAGATTGCTGAGCTTGAGAAATGCGTGCTTGAATATCAGATCGAGCTTGAATAACAGATTGAACACGTACACAATGAAGCTTAGTACGTTCCTTACGACTCAATGCATCAGCTACGACATTCGCCTTACCAGGATGGTAGCGAATTTCGCAGTCATAGTCGTTTAAAAGCTCAACCCAACGTCGCTGTCTCATGTTGAGTTCTTTCTGGTTGAAGATATGCTGAAGACTTTTGTGGTCAGTGAAAACCACACATTTTGTACCGTACAAATAGTGTCTCCAGATCTTGAGAGCAAAGACAACTGCACCTAACTCAAGATCATGAGTGGTGTAGTTCTTCTCATGTATCTTCAACTGCCTTGATGCATAAGCTATGACTTTGTTCCTTTGCATTAGAACACAGCCAAGACCCAATTTAGATGCATCACAATACACGACAAAATCATCATCACCCTCAGGCAATGATAGTACAGGCGCATCGCAAAGCTTCTGCTTCAGGTGTTGAAAAGCTTCCTCTTGTTTGATTCCCCAGTAAAAGGGCATTTTCTTTTGAGTTAGAGCAGTTAGAGGAACTGCAATCTTAGAGAAATTTTCAATGAAGCGGCGATAATAACCCGCTAGACCAAGAAATGAACGAACTTCAGTAGGAGTAGTAGGCGTATCCCAATCCTTAATCGCACTGATCTTGGAGGGATCTACATGAACACCTCGTTCGTTGATAATGTGTCCCAAAAATTTAACTTCTTTAAGCCAAAATTCGCACTTGGAGAATTTGGCGAAAAGTTGCTCTTTCTTCAGGAGTTCCAGAGTAAGACGAAGATGCTGCTCGTGATCAGCTCGTGTCTTAGAGTAAATCAAGATGTCATCGATAAAAACAATGACGAACTGATCCAAATAAGGTTTGCAGACCCTATTCATTAAGTCCATCAAAACAGCAGGAGCATTAGTCAAACCGAATGGCATGACTGTGAATTCATAATGCCCATAACGAGTACGGAACGCTGTCTTCGGAATGTCTTCTTCTTGCACCCGAAGTTGATGATATCCGGAACGCAGATCGATCTTTGAAAAATAAGAAGCGCCTTGTAACTGATCAAAGAGATCATCGATGCGAGGTAGGGGATATCGATTCTTGATGGTAAGCTTGTTAAGCTCACGATAATCGATACACATCCTAAAGGATCCATCCTTCTTCTTGACAAAAAGAACGGGAGCACCCCAAGGTGAAAAACTAGGACGTATAAAACCTTTGTCAGAGAGCTCCTGAAGCTGTTTAGACAACTCTTGCATCTCAGACGGTGCAAGACGATATGGAGCTCTGGCAATGGGATTTGCACCAGGTACGAGATCAATGCGGAACTCGACTTGGCGTGCTGGAGGTAGACCAGGTAAATCTTCAGGGAACACTTCAGAATAATCCCGAACGACAGGAATATCTGAAATAGACTTATCCTTGCCTTTATCTTCTGTAACATGTGCTAAGAAAGCCACATAGTTCTTCTGCAGATACTTCCGAGCTTTAAAACAAGACATGAGTTTGAGACCACCGGTAGGCTTCTCACCTTGAACTTGCAGGATCTCGCCTGTCGAAAGCGGCACACGAACAATCTTCTTAGAACAAACTATCTCTGCGTGATGCTTGGATAACCAATCCATTCCCACAATAACGTCGAAGCTTCCAAGTTTCATAGGCGCGAGGTCAATAGGAAAAAGATGGTCGTTAAGATTCAACTGGCAGTTGTGAAGAACAGAATCAAGAATAATGGGTTCACCACTAGCAACCTCTACTGTCAAAGATTTGCCTAGTTTCGTTCTAGACACTCGAAGCATTGGTTCAAAAGACAAAGACACGAAACTCTTATCGGCACCAGAATCGAAAAGAACAGATGCAGGCTGATTATTAATAAAGAACGTACCGTTCACCACATTATCGTCAGCCTGTGCCTCTTGGGCATTCATGTTAAAAACTCGGCCTCGAGCCGGAGCCGGATTCTGGTTCTGGTTCTGGTTCTGGTTCTGGTTCACTAGCCTTGGGCACCGATTCCTATAGTGGGTCAGATCCCCACAATTGTAACAAGCACCCGGTGGGTATTGTGGTCTTGCAGCTTGACCCTGTTGCGGAGCAGGAGGCTGAGCAACTTGTTGAGCCGGGTTCTGAACCGCGGGATTCTGAGCAGATCGACAAACATTGGCGAGATGGCCTGATTTCCCACAGTTAGTACAGAAACGGCATGGAAGTTGCGGCTGGTGGTGACTGTTGCATCAATTGCACAAAGGTGCATTCCCTGTATAGGGTTTCTTTGCTGGAGGCTGCGCAGGTTGGTTGGGAGCTGCCAGATTAGCTTGGGCAGTGATAGCAAAATTTTGGGAAGCCTTACGCTTCCTTGACCTCTTCGAAGAACCGGAGTTCTTTCCATTCAAGTTTTGACCTTTCTTGCTATCTTCCTTGTCAGCCGACTGCTTCTTGCCCTTGTCACCCTTCCTGTGTAGCTTTCCCTTTCTAATGTGCGACTCAGTCAATGTCGCTGATAACTCGATCGCCTGACGGAGTGTGGCAGGGTTACTACCAGTAAGAATGTCTTGTACCGAGTCAGGTAGGCCATCGATGTATCTCTCGATAGCCTTGTCGAGTGGGGTGACCATTGTTGGGCAAAGCAGACTCAATTCTTCAAACCGATCAGTATAAGCCCTGTGCTCACCACTATCTTGCTTCAAAACATCAAACTCCTTCTCCAACGCTCGCTGTTCATGGCGAGGACAGAATTCCCTCATCATAAGGGCTCTAAGTTCAGCCCATGTCTGTGCGAGAGCAACTTCTGCACCCCGGTCTCTCATAACCCCGTTCCACCATGTCAAAGCCCTCTTCTGAAATACGCTCGAGGAGAACTCGACCTTGCGATTATCCGGACACTGCATATGGCGAAAAGTATTCTCTATGCTCTCGAACCACTGAAGAAGCCCAGTCGCTCCCTCAGAACCACTAAACTTGAGTGGTTTAGCCTGGTTAAAATCCTTGTATTTGCATGGAACATTGTTGTTGTTGTTGGCTTGGTTCCACTGAGCAAAGAGATTTGGAAATTGAGCAGCCATTTGCTCAGCAATAATTTCTGCCAGTTCGGCAGTCGCAATCAGATTATCGCGTCGAGGAGGCATTCTAAAAGAGGAAAACATGAAAAGAAACGAGTGAGATGATTGGATGAAAAGAATGAGATGATAAAAACAAGAATTGCAAACAGCATAGATGGTGGTCATTCGTCCGTATCACAAAGCAAACAAACGACTCACAGTGACTAATCAAAGTAAATGGATCAAAAATAATGTATAATGAAGACATGCTCGCCTATAAGTGAACACTCATCCCAAGAATTCCCAGGTAAGCACAACTGGTCTCGCGTCTGGTTGAGATGTATACGAAGTGCTTGCCTAGACAGAAAACTCAGAATACAGGCATTCACCCTTCCAGTTTGCACATGTTCACATTATTTAAAACCCAAAACGTTTGACGGGATTTTGAAAATTAGAAGGCACAAGGCCAAAAACCAAACTTGAAAAAGGTTCAAAACCATAAAACAGAGGGTTCAAAACCTTACAATTGAGGGTTCAAAACCTTGTAAAAATTTATTCAAAAACAGATGATTGTTTTTCAAAAATCGTTTCGGAAAAATTTCGGTTCCTTGTTTTGTTAATCACCTAAGGATAGGTGATGTACATGTTTTAAGATCTAAACACAAGATAGCTTGTGTTAGGTTCCTAGAAAAGTTATAGTCTAGGTCAAAGCATTACTAATAACCTAATTCCCTATAACCATTGGCTCTGATACCAACTCTTCTGTCACACCCCGACCGCGTAAAACAACAAATCGCGGCGGAAACATCGGGGCGTGTTGCGACAGAATTAATTGTTTCATAACCATGGCACACAAAGTGTATTTTATTTATTAAACAAGGGTGTTACATTGTCTCGAAATAGCAAATTAAGAGTTCAGAACATAATTAAACATAGTCTATCATCTTTTAAAGTCTCTAAGGCACAGGTCCGCCCTAGTATCATGATCAACATCCTATGGAAAAGCACCTGAAAACACATGTGAAAATAGGTACGTCAGCATAAAAATGCCTGTGAGATACATAGGTTTTTGTGAATAGGATTCATGACTTATGTTTGAGAAAATGTTTAGTCATGAACCTTGTTATTTGCTTTGTCTTGTAAATCATTTGAAAACAATAAGATCAGATGATATGTATAAGTAATTGTCAGGTTAAATAAATGACCATGTAAAAATGATGTGTTTGTATAAGATAAGTTGTTTTGTAAATCAATGTCTTGTGAAAAGTATGTTATTTGTATAAAATGTTCTATGTCTCAAACTGAAATGATTCAAATAACGTTACGCCATGTAATACCATACAAACACTTATATATAGGAAGTACCAGCGGCGTATCCACCATGCTTGTATCATATTACACACGCATCGTTACTTAATCACTTAATCAAACCAAACCAATTGTCAAATGTATTGAAAAATATGTCAAAGTGTTTATGTCAAGATGTAAATCATGTCAAATGTCTATGTCAAATATCCATGTCAAATGTCTATGTCAAATATCCATGTCAAATGTCTATGTCAAAATATCCATGTCAAATGTCTATGTCAAATATCCATGTCAAATGTCTATGTCAAAATGTCATGTATGGCAAGTGAAATGTCTCAACTAAACCATATGCACAAAAACAAAGTATTGAAGTAAAACTTGGTTTAAATCAAAGCTATGTCTTGTGTAAATGCATGCAACTATTTAATATGAACATTTATGCGGTATTGTGAATATGCATACATCCAAGCCTGGCGACTGTGGTGATAAACCCTTTAAACAAATTAAAGGTCTATCTGTCTTATGTCAACGAATTCGGTCATTCCTTTCTGTCCCCTTACCCTGGGATGTCCAGAACGGGAGTTGTCAATTCCTATGGTACCACCACCTACTAACGAACGGCGTAGCTAATGTTAATGAATGTATTGTCCCATGTAAACAAACCAAATGTCATAACAAAATGTGAGCATGTGAAAACGATGCACTAAGTATGTAATCAAATGAACATACGTAGCGTGAAATGTCATGTAAAACGATGTACTAAGTAATGCACACAATGGGCACACTTAGCATTGAAATGTCATGTAAAACGATGTACTAAGTAATGCACACAATGGGCATACCTAGCATGAAATGTCATGTAAAACGATGTACTAAGTAATGCACACAATGGGCACACCTAGCATGAAATGTCATGTAAAACAATGTACTAAGTAATGCACACAATGGGCACACCTAGCAGGAAATGTCATGTAAAACGATGTACTAAGTAATGCACACAATGGGCATACCTAGCATGAAATTTAATGTAAAACAATGTACCAAGTAATGCACACAATGGGCACACCTAGCATAAGATGTAATGAAATCATGTACTATAATGTACTAACGAACATAGCAGTATATGATGTGAAAACAGGAAAGCATGAAAGTAACAAGTAGGCACATGTGTTCCACCCCAAAACAGTTTGGAAAACAGTAAAAGAGGGGTCTATGTACTCACTTGTGATTGCTCAGATGTCTAAAGATAACCCCCAAGCAATGCTAGAGATCTCGGAATCAAACGGCACCTAGTATAGGTAACTATGTTAATAACCGGACCTATCTCGGAAGACTGGGTAGCATTAGGGTTTGTAAACCAAATGAGTGTCGGAACTCACGTGATATGGTTTAACAAAGCCTACATACTAAATGAAACTTAACATAATTGTTTACGACCCATTATGATCCGTTTAGGTAGCTTATGCTACTTTAACGCATCGTGCGCGTGAAACGCGTTTGGACCGCCTAACTAGTCCTATGACAAGTATTATATGCCTAAACATGTTACATAATCAGTTACGTGACAAAAGTTTAGGTTACATATGCTAAATTGCCAATTATGTATGAAAAGGGTATTTTGGTAATTTACCTAAGGCATATAAACTACCTATCATACAACTATTTAAACGTCGTGACCATAAGGTATAACCTCGGAAGGTTATTCCCTACACTATGGTCACCTAATGTATTTGGTCGGATCCTAATGATCGACCAAACTGGGTCGGGTTCGAAGGTATAGGCGATTTATCAGATCGCCTACCCTACGACCCTAGACAACGTGGTAATCAGTAGGCATAGTCCCAAGGGACTATGACCATCGTGATTACAATCACGTTGCGAAGTTCAAACGAACTTCGCATTAACCATTACTGGTCAACGCTGAAAGTCATTTGTTTGACTTTCTGACTCGAAAAGCAGTAAAAATAAGGAAAAGAACGAAAGAATACTTACGAAGGGTCCCCGAATGCTAATCTAGATCAGTATAGTTCAGGTATGAAACAAGGTTTCAACTTAGAACACAACTAATAAGATTCTAGTGCTTTAAAACAATGAAAGGCATGGGGTATATATAGTTTTCGGGTAACCGTTAGGATCGTTTCTTGAATAACGTGATCGAATCTCGTGCGTACACTTGTCGGAATGTTATGGAACCACATATGCTCCTTAACTTAGTGACACATCAACTTAAAACATGTGGTTAAGAATCAATTAGTTGCAACTTGTGCTTAAAACACTGAATCTGGTCCAGAAGGGGTCTCGCGTGACGCCAAGGCCCCTCGCGTCACGCTAGGCCCTTGTTTTGGCAGATTTTTCAGAAATGGTCCCTGCACTTTGTTTAAGTGATTTTCGATGCGTTTGAACCCCGTTAACCTCATTTCAAGGCTCTAGAATGAAGTTAAAGTATAGGGAACTCAAAACATGCTCAAAAATATCTAGGATGTCGGTTCGTTTGGCCGTACGAACGCGATGTTCGCTTAATTACGACGGAATGCGCATAAGCGCGAAAAACGATCCAAATGACGCGACGAATGGACTTTTCTTATGGCGAACACTAAAATAAAATATAGTCATGCTTTCATAAATTTTTGGATGTCCAGATGTATTCAGAACGTAAGTTATGCGCGAAATTGCAAACTTGTGCACTTTTTGACACTTTTAGTCCCTGAATGTCCCAAAAGTTTATTTTAGCACACCGAACCCCTCAAAGCCTATTTCTAAGCTATGTAAAGGATATTTAAGGTGTGTTTAACTTATGGTTATGTTCCGGAATGTTCGTTACAGTTCAAATTGACATACTTTCACAGTTTGTCATATTTAGTCCCTGTAAGCGAGTTAACTTGTTTTTGCCATACCAAAGCCTTCAAAACTTATTTCTAAGTTATGTAAAGGTTATTCAAGGTATGTTGAGTATATGTTGATGTTCCGGAGTATTTCTCGCATTAAACTGAGTACGTTTACGCACTAGTTTGCGTATAACTCTCCAGAAAGCGATGTAGAGTTTGAAATTACATAAAAGTCAAAACATGAAAAATGTATAACATAACAAAACAAACATTGGGATCAAATAACATTGTTTTATTGATAACAGAACTGTTCATAGTGATTACAAGCACAGTTGTTACACTTCTCGCTCTAAATTTCATTCAAAACCTCAATCAATTGCTCATGAAAAGAGTTTTGTTCACACTTCGAATGTGAAGGATGAACAAGGGAGGAGGATAACTCCGAGAAATCGAAGAAAAAGAGCAAATTACGGGCTTAATAAGAACCATCATAAGTTCAGTAAGAAGCCTGTATGTAAGAATTGCTATAAAAGACACCGGGGACAGTGCCGAATGAATCAAAGACCAAAGCAGTGTGACATCTGCAACGGAACTGATCATCAGTCCCATGAATGTAGGGACATGTGGAATAACAGTCTATTACGACTGTGGTGAGTAAGGCCACATCAGAATTAGATGCCATAAAGCTGCCAAAGAAGGTGCAGCTAGGCCTTGAAAAGCTAAGGAAGGAAATGCCTGAACTCGCCTGATAAATGCCAAAAGGCAATACATGATGTCATCAAGTATATTCCTTATCATTTACCAATGATAATTTCTGCTAAGTGTCCTGTATTAATACAGGTAATAATAAGTCTTTCATAGACCATAAGCTTAGCAAAACTTTGATAATATTCATAAGAACTCCAGATTCTTAGTCAGGTAGAACTTACCAATGAAACCTGAGAGACCGATTCTCCTGTTATCGGCAATGAATCCTTCTAAAAAATCTAAGAGTACTCTTTCTTTGAATAGAGTACGACCACATATGTTATTTTAATTATTTTCCCCATTGATTTTATCAACTGCAAGTGCCAACTATGATTGACAAAAGCGCCATATGAGGATTTGCGTATCCCAGTGCGTCCCATAGATTATGTCCATGCCTGATCAGTATGGAAGTTTAATGCATGGGGCCACTAAGATATTCTAATGGTCATATTGTACTAAAGTCAGCTAGTGGTATTCAAAGGAGATATCCATAATAGAAAATGCCTAAGTAGGCGTCTCTACTTAAGGCATCCGTGCACTCGTAAAGCAGATGTCTCATCTGTATGGCACAATCGACAGTAAGTGGACCAAGGTCGAAGATTGAAGCTACCTCTATCATATTTGGATAACTTGATTTCTTCTCAGATGAACTACCCTGTTTGACCTCTAGAGAGGCAAGATGGAATTAGGATTTACACCCTATTATGAGTTGTATCTGTTACAGAAGCTCTATATCGGTCAGCATCAAAGGAAATGGAAGAACTGAGGGCTAACCAGATAAGTTAGGAAGAAAGGCTTGTACAGCCTAGCTCATTGTCTTAGGAGCTCCGACTATTATTGTTGATAAAGGAAAGCACAATGCAATACCCTTGTGCATTGGTTACTGCAACCTAACTAGGTAACGATTAAGAATCGTTATTAGCTGCCCAGGATCGTCGATTTATTCGACTAACTGTGAGGGTAGTTAATTCCTTAAGATTGATTCGGGTAGTAGTTGGAATGACTATCTCACCCTAATTAAGTTCTCCTATAACTGATAGCATTATATAAGTATCAAGGCTGCTCCTTTGGAGACCTTGTTTGGAAGAAATAGCCAACGCCCATTTGTTGGGTAAGAAATTGGGAAAAACCCAATTAACAGGATCTCAGATTTTTCTTAAGGACGACGGATAAGATAATATGAATCAGTAATTGTTTGAAAACTGCCAGTGATCGGCATTAGAGCAATGCGAAAGAAGGGCGCAAATCTCTTAAAGTTCCAAATAGGGAACAATACTCTATTGAAAATACCAACATGGAAGGGTACCATACGTTTCAGTGTAAAGGGAAAGTTAAGCCCTGGATATATATAAAATCATTCGAGACCATCGAATGTGTTGATAGCATAGCTTATAAGCTAAACTTGCCTAAGGAGCTTAGTGGAATTTACAATCTGTTCTACACCTTAAACCTAGAGAAATGCCTAGCTGATAATTCGCTAGCAGTGTCTTGAAAAGAAGTATAGATTGATGAAAGCCTAAGGTTTATTGAAAGACCTAAATCGATCAAGGATCGACAAGTTGAGAAACTCCGAAAAGGAGCATGTACCTATTGAATAGGTCAACTGGAATACCCGTAAAGGTCCCTAAATTACTATGGAAGTTGAGTCCATTACACGACAGAAAGTACTTCCATCTTTTTGAGCAAATCTCGGGGTCGAGATTTCTTTTAAGGGGCTGAGGATGTAACACCTCATAAAATCGTGTCCAATGGTGTTGTGACACGTGTAATGAACCCTAATAAAGTCAAACGTTGATTATGAGGGACTAATTTCGTCAAAATCGAAAACCGTGATTATAGAAGGACTGAAAGTGTCAAAATACCTAAACTAGGCCTCTGAGTGACCTTATACGGTGTCCGTATTCTCAAACGAGCCACTTGTTGGACGAGAGGATCCGTTTACGTAATTATGTGAAAGTTTGCGCGTCGAAGGGTTAAAAGTGTCAACATGTTAATCCTTACCTCTGAGTGACCTTTTAACAAGCCGAGAGCTTCATAGTGTTTGAATATATTCTCAGGAATGCCTAATATTGGCCATTCAAGGCTTTTATGCCAGCAAGTGAAGTTACGCGCAAGTTTGCGAGTTAGAGGGGTTAAAAGCGTCAATATGTTAAATTATACCTCTGAATGACCTTTTAACGAACTCGAAGCATCATGATGTATTATAATACTCTTAAGAATGCCTAGCATGGACTAGATAAGGCTTTGATGCCATTAAATTATAATACGCGCAAGTTTGCGCATTAGAGGGACCAAAAGCATCAATAAGCGAAACTACGCTTTCGAGCGACCTTTAAGAGAACCAGAGACTCCGTAATGCTCAGTCACGTTCTCGGGAATCCCTATATGGGCTATACAAGACTTGGATATCAATAAATGGCATTACGCGCAACTTTATGCGTTCAAGGGACTAAAAGCGTCAAAACTGCGAAAGTATGCATAGTCGCGCATACCTTGCGATCTGACCATACCCGTACATCCATAAATGTTTGTAATCATTAAGATATTATATTTTAGTGATGGGAATGCAAAAATACAATCCGTCGCGAAATCTGGATTGTTTTCGCGTCCGTTCGAACGTTCGTCGTAATTAAGCGGAAAACGCGACCGTACGACCGAATGAACTGACATCCATAATATTTTTAAGCGTGGTTGAAGTTAAATATACTTTAACTTCCTTATAGAGCTTAATAATGGGATTAACGGGTGTTAGATGTGCCAAAACATCATTTCGAGAAGGTTTGAAGGTTCAGGGGCAAAACATGTCAACAAATGAAACTTATAGTATACTGGGCTGGTCCTTACGGACCGTATACATAGACCCTTACGGTCCGTATGCCAATTTCCAGATACGAATTTTGTTTGCAGCCCAAGGAAACTGCTATAACTCTCATCAACCGACTCTAGGGGCTTGTTGCTGGTTTGTAACAAATACCAGGACACTTGTAAGCATCTAAGGAAGGCCTAACACCTGTCAATCATCTACAAATTCACCCAAAACTATAAATAGGCCTTTTGTTCAACACTTTCATTTGCTCATTTCATTCCTTTCTCTCCTCTCTCAAGTTCTGGAGCTTCTTGATCTGATTAGGACTTGTTTTCTTGTAGAAAAGACAGCTAGGACCTGTTGTAAGTGTCTTGGCTCCCTCCTTGGTTCAGTCTTATGTTTTAAAAACTGAAAAGTCAAGATATCGTAAAATAACTTTGACTTTCGGTTTAAACTCTAATGGTCCAGCCACTGATCAAATTGAATGTGGGTATAAGACAATAGATAGGTAGGTGATTAACCCTTAAAAGGGCACCTCCTAATTCCCTCGTTTGCTTAGTTAATTGTCGGGTCAAACTATTTAATTAAAAAGTCAAACTTGGCAGAATTGTGATTAATAAGTTAAACCAATAATACAAAGGTTATAAATTATATTTAACACTTTAATAACTTGGTAATTATTATTTAAACATGTCTAAACATGTTTAACCCGACAATTCTAAGTTTAGGGTCGGTTCGCAACCGAAGGTCGCGTAGTTTGACTTCTACGTTGACTTTTGGTTATAAGCCGAATTAGACTAGTATGCTACTGATTTTAGGTTCCGTTATGATCGTATTATAATGTAGCGTAACCCTCTGGGATTATATTACATGATCATACTAGTAATCCGAGTCTTATGCAAGTTTCCGCTAATATGCCATACTTTGACTATTATGCCCTTTTTAGCAAAAATAAGGTTTTAGACACCAATAAGCTTTCACACAACTTAGGTACTGATATGTTAACAAGTTTAACATATTTTGATGTTATAAATCTGATCATAAACTGAGTTCGCGTATAATGTCGTGATTGTGCTTTAAAGTGACCAAAATGCCCTTTAGGCGCATAGATCGGTTTTAAGCATAATTCCTTATACCAAAATCATTGCCTACATATTTAATATCATAATTAGGATAATTTGGGATATCAATTCAGATTATAAACTGAGTTTATGCACAAGTTCTTGAATTATGTCTTCAAATGACGATAATACCCTTTTGGCACCTAAAATGGTTTTAAAGCATGATTTTCACACGAAATCTTTTTACTACTGAAATGTCATATTAAATAACATATTTTGGTCATATAAACCTGACCGTAATATCAGTTTTCATAAAAGATCGCATACATCGTCATTTAACGACTTAAACGCCGTTTCGGCGCGTAGTATGGTTTTAAACCATAACTAACAACCAAGACTTGTTACCTACTGATTTTATAAATCTTTTTAAAAATAATTTTTACAGTAGGTATATGTTATAAACTCAGATTCCCAAATTAGCCTTCAAAACTATGTGTGAAACTACCAAAATGCCCCTATGGAGCATAGTTTGGTTTTAAACTACGAAACACACATGTGTTTGATATCATACTGATATTATATCATAAATAAAGTATTTTTAAAAGAATGTTTATGATCATAACATCAGATTGTACCCAAGTTCCTTTTATACGACATAAAATGACCAAAACGCCCTTTTGGGGCATAGTTTGATTTTAAAACCTAAACGGGCATACAAGTTGATATCCCACTGATATTATAACTTGTTTAAAGTGTATTGGCATATGGAACTTGTTCATGATTCATTTGGTTACTCGTTAACGCTTATACGCGTATGGCGAGACTTATGTAACTAGTTTATGTAAGTTTGCCAAAACGGGTTTAACCTTATCACTTTAACTTCAAAATCCAGAATGTGTTTAGTTTACCCATATTATACAAGTATCCAAACTTGTTGGGTCTAAATCACATTCTATTCCGGTCATCGCCTAATCTAGCGTATCGTACTGTTCTAGATATTTTAAGCTAGCCGGTCTAAGTCTACGACTTAAATAAGACCGTTAGCATTCTAAATTTGGTTATATATTACCATCACTCCAGACTAGAGCCACCCGGTAAAAGCTACCTACATTTAGATAGATTGGACACGACTGAGTTGTTTTGCTGTGAATCAAGTATTAGCTCAGGTAAATACTTTTAACTTATTTTCCCTATACGGGCTTGGGATACGGTATCATAAAAATACCGCTTGGTCGGGTATGAGATCATTTAGTCGGATTGTGATTTAATAAATCCGCATAACCCATTTTAATCTGTGTTGTTTGATAACATAAACATTGGGGGTTAACGACCGTGTCCTGGATATCCTCGGCTCATTAAAGTTAAAAATGGCCACGACCTATGCACGGGGTGTAGGCATACACCCGACAGATGCAAATGCTAAAATATAAATAACCCACATGTTGGGGATAACTCCTTCGTGGGTTTTGTAAGTGGTGAGTCGGTTAATCATGACCGGCTTCCAAACCGGCCCCATATGTATGACAAACATGTGAAACAGTATACAAGATTTTATTAAAGATTGTCCCAAGTTATAAATGGTTTGTGCCTTGTGCACTTAAATCAATTTTCATAAATCTTTTCAAAAGAGTTAGTTAATTGTATTTACCAGTGAAAACTGACGTATTTTCCAAAGGCTAAATGGCAGGTACTACTCGTAATAGGCTAGGGGATTGCTCGGTGTCGAAATAGAGGATCTTGCAAATCCTTAAAGATGCCTTGAAGTCTGCTAAACTTCATTTTATACATTCTGTAAAGATCCACCTGTGGATTCGATATTACAGGCTCGTTTATAATAAATACTTTGATATTTTCAGACATTTGAGTTTGTAATAATATTTTATATTCCAAGACTTCCGATGTGCAATTCTGTGTATGTTTGACCATGATGATATCAACTACTTCACAATATTCCCCACCGGGCCCACCGGTAATATGTGGAAATATCAGGGTGTGACAGGTGGAAAGTGTGAGAACGCTTGTGGATCGTCCGATCAAAACAATCTATGGACTAGATTGGCGCGGTGGCGTTTTCATAAATAACACGAATTCTATTATGTGGACGCACTTCATTAAGGGTAAAAGGGTCATTAGACTTCTCTACCAAAAATGCCAAACTAATGAATAAAACGCCATTACGGGCCAAAACACATCCCTATATAAACAAAACATCTCAGACATTCAATAAACACACCCCTCGAACTTGAAACGCCATATTTACTACTATATACCATTCATCTTAGAAACGCCAAAAACCCCAAAACATCAAACACACCTACTCAAAACGCCATATTTTACTATATACCAATCATCTTAGAAAACGCCAAAATGGCAAACACCGTTTCTCGTATATTCAATATTGTTCTACCTCGCAGAATGCATTCTTCCCTGAGGTGTTGTGACTCAATAACATTTTGCTGCATGAGATGGACAAATCTTAAACAAAAAGATGCTGGTGTCAGACTTATGCCATTTTTTGTGTTTTGTTATTGATGAATATTATAATGGCATAAAGAGACGAATGACACTTATGAGTGGTTTGAAGATACATATTCAAACAAAAAACTCACGTCATTTTGTCTTTCCAAACGGCCACAAAAAAGCCTACTTCAACAACAAAAACTCAAGCATGCCAAAGTCAAACCGCCAGTGAGCATATTTCAAAGAAGAAAGAGACTGATGACAGTGAAGATTTGGAAGATGAATTGTTTCTATTTTTATTTTTTTAATTTTATTTTTCTGTGGTTTGTTATATATTTTTCAGCTAAGAACAAAAAAATACATTATTTTAATAAAAACGCCAAACAGACATAATGATTGTGAAACGCCATAATGCAATAAAACGCCAAAAACTCCCAAACTATAATAAAAGTAATTTGGGCAAGTATTATTAAAAGCTAAAAATGAAAAAAAACGCCAAAAACTACCTAAAGCCATTAAAAAACGCAAAAACTTGGAAGATGGCAGGTCTATCACCCTAAAAACTCATAAAAAGCTCAACAAAACAGTAAAAATACACACAGTAACTGAAAAGACGGCTACTTTATTAATATCATTTATTATAAATAAAATCCCGCCTAAACTACGCGCCAAAAACATCCTATAAGAGAGATGTCTCTGCATAATCAATTGATCACACCCAAAAAACAACGCCATGTTTCCTAGAAACCATTCACTTTAAAACGCCAAAAAAAATAGTTAAAAAAGCCACAGATGGGGAACCTCGTTTCTTCTATATTGAGTATTGTTCTGAATGAAGTTTCATTGAATGGATTCTTCTCTGAGGTGGGTATCTCTATAAGCTTTTGCTGAATGAGATGGACAAATATTCATGAAAAAGAGACCGGTGACACTGATATGTCATCATGTCACTTTGTTCTTGATGGATATATGGATGGAATGAAGGGATCAATACATTCGAGCAGGCGTTGATCTTCAACATGTCACCAAACAAGTATATATCAAACCACAATACAGGATGCCACTAAAAATAAGCATCTTCTAAAGACGGGCGTTATGTAGGAAAATAAGGATCTAGATAAGGTATTCAAAACAGGTTCAAAACGCTAAAAAGGTTAAAGTAGAAGAGGCTGATGACAGTGAAGATTTGGATGAGAAATTAGATTAGAATTTTTAATTTTTTTCATTTTCTATTGTTTGTTATCTAATTCTCTGTTGTTTATTATCTAATTCTCTACTAATAAAAACAATTGAGTATAAAACGCCAAAAACTACAAACACCAAAACGCCTGATAGTATGAAAACTGTGAGAACGGATGCTAGCAAAGCACGTTGTTGCTATATAAAACGCCAAAAAAATGCCAAACAAAGTATTACTGGAAAAAGCAACACTAATTGACAGATGAAACTGAACGAAACAGTAATTGCAAAACAGTAAAATGAAGAGACGGTAACATTATTGCCAAACATTTATTATATTAAAAGCCACTACATGGAAAATTGAATTTGTTTATCTTTTCAAAATGCGATAATTGCCTGTCACATTATAGGCCTGCATCCTACATGGCACAACACTTGATAGAAAAAAAAATAAACATCAAGAAAATTACTGATGTTTTTTACATTATATGCATGCATCCTACTTGGCACAACAATCAAAGCCATACTTAGTTAAAACGCAAAATATTTACTATGATTCTGATCTAAAAACAATAAAAATGCCGCGTATTTGTTAAACACCAAAAAATGGAAAGGGGATGTGACACGCGTTTAAAAAAAGAATATAAAAGGAGAAAAAAGCCCCTCCGCCCTTCACTATGTCGTGTGACACGTGTTACGCCAGAATCCGTTCTCACCGTTCTCACACCTTTGGGCGTTTTCTCCTGATCCCGTTTATATATATGTATGTATATATATATGTATGTATATATATATATGTATGTATACATATATAGGGAGCCGCTAAAATAGAAACCATCCCCAGTTGTAAGAACCGTGATAACCACTCTCAACCAATCAGAAAAAAGGGTAGCTTGGTCATTTACCCAAATGTCAAATCTTACTCTCTCTTCATTTAAATCAACCATACATGTCTCTCTCCTCATTTTGTCTTCTTTCACTTTCCTCTTTCTTCTTCACCTTCAAAAACCAATCTCTCAGTTTTGTCTGTTGCTTTAAAAGTCTCACAGAGACTTACATTATACACATTCCAAAAATTTGAATCCCCTAATCTCTCTCTCTCTCTAAAAAAACGTTCCACCATACTCAAATCAAGGAACAAAAAAGATGGTTTCTGCTTCTGGGTTTTCTGCGACGGAGATGGGACAGCGACGGAGATGGGACGGGGATGGATGTGGATGGTCGGCGACGGTGGTGGATGGTCGGCGACGGAGGTGGATGGCGGCGGAAGACAGTGGTGGATGGCAGCTGAAGATGGAGGTGGGTTTTCTGCTTCTGGGTTTTCTGCGACGGAGATGGGACGGCGACGGAGGTGGATGGTTTCTGCTTCTGGGTTTTCTACGATAGAGATGGGTCGGCGACGTAGGTGGATGGTCGGCGACGGATGATGGTGTTGTTGATGATGTTCACGGCGACGGTGGTGGAGGCCCGGCGACCTCCCCGTTCTTTCGTCTACAGTGACGGCAGAGATGGTGGTTATCATCTTCAACTGGCAGCGAAGTCCGCCGGCAATCGGTCACGTCAGAATTGTTGCAGCTCGGGTAATTTTTGGGAGCTTCGGGCCTTTTTTGGGTCAAGTTCAGGTTCAGGTGAAGTCCAATCAAACCAGGTCAGAGATTGTTCGGGTCAAGTTTGGTTCGGTTATGGTTCACCGAGTCGGGTTAGATTGGTTATAGGTTCAGGTCAACAAAGTCAACCTTGGTCAGCGGCTCGGTTAACTGTGGTCAACGGCATCAGTTCAGGTCTCGGGATTCGGGTCAGTTTTGGAACTCGGTCAGCTTCAATTTCGGGCTCGGTCGACTCAGCGAGTTAACCCGGTTAACTCAGTCAACTCAGTCAACGTCTTGACGCGAAGATTGGTAAAGAATTTACGGCGCGATTTGTTTCGTTATTTTTATAGTTCAATTTATTTTCATGAAAACGAGCTCGAACCGATTCAATCAAAGTATAGTTACGTTTTGATATAGTTGACAAAAAATTTATATTGTGATTGATTATTGAATTTTGAAAATTATAACGACAACTTGTTTTGTCGGGGCGACCAAAAACAGAGGAAACTCTGCCAATTTTTTTTGTAACGTAAAACGTAAACTTTTTAACGTAAAACATAAAACGTAAATTTTTAAAAGTAAAACGTAAACTTTTTAATGTAAAGCGTAAAACGTAAACTTTTTAACGTAAAACGTAAACTTTTTATCGTAAAACGTAAAACGTAAACTTTTTAACGTAAAACGTAAACTTTTTAAGGTAAAACGTAAAACGTAAACTTTTTTAACGGAAAACGTAAAACGCAAAAAGTTTAACGTAAAACGTAAAAAGTTTAACGTAAAACGTAAAAAGTTTAAAAAGTTTAACGTAAAACGCAAACTTTTTTAACGTAAAACGTAAACTTTTTTAACGTAAAATGTAAAACGTAAAACTTTTCTACGTAAATTGTAAAACGTAAAAACCGTGTGATAAAACGGCGCCTAAACAAGGGGCGTGAATACGGGCATAAAAACGCCACGAAAAAAACGGGACGTAAAAAACACCGCGTTAAAATGGACGTAAAAAACGCCGCGTTAAAAAAACGACGCTTGAAAAAGCCGAGCGTAAAAAACTGCGTGCAAAAACGACCCGTTAAAAACGATGCGTGAAAAAGCCGGGCGTAAAAAACGGAAAACGTAATTTTTAACGTAAAATGGAAAACGTAAATTTTTTAACGCAAAACGTAAAGTTTTTAACGTAAATGACGGCGCGTTAAAAAAACGACGCCTGAAAAAGCCGGGCGTAAAAAAACGGCTCTTCAAAACGTTTTTTTTAAACAAATCTTAAAAAAATTATAATAAAAATCTAATTTCAAAAAATTCTTTAACAAAAAAAATATGTTTCTTAATAAAAAATAATTAAGAAAAAAAAGGTAATTAATGAATAAGACAAAAAAGGTAATTAAAAATTAATATATATAAAAAGAAAAAAAAAACAATTTTACTTATATACCCTTTAACAATAAAATATTAAAAACATAATAAGACAAAAAAATTTAATATTAATTTTAACTACTTTCAATCTCATCCATCCATCTTCTTGATCTAATGGCCAGAAAGTGGTTCTCGTGGTTTTTACAACTGGAGGTGGTTTTCATTTTAGCGGTCCCCTACATATATATATATATATATATATATATATATATATATATATATATATATATATAGGATCAGGTTCAAGAGTGAACACTAGTGAGGTTTGCGAACTGAGCGAACTAATCATGGCCATACATATGTGTAGATCAATGGCCAGGATTTGATTATGAAATACACTAGTGTATTTTACGATTTGATGATGAAATCCTAGCCATCCACATGTGTAAATCAATGGCTAAGATTTGTTCACTCAGTTCGCAAATACATTAGTGTTCACTCTAGAACCTCACCCTATATATATACATATATATATATATATATATAGGGAGAAGATCATGCGAGAACCACCTCTTATTGCGAGAACCGCGAGAACCAATGTGAACACAACCAAAAATGCCTAAAAATAGCTAAAAATCACACAAATTTTTTTTTTTGATTTTTTTAATATTTTTTAGGTTAAAATCGCTACTTTTCGAAGCCAAATTTTTTTTTTTCGAAAAGTAGCGATTTTAACCTAAAAAATATTAAAAAAATCAAAAAAAAATTTTTAGATTTTTTTAGGTTTTTTGGGGGTTTAGTTTTTAGCATTTTAGCTTGGTGGGGGAGGGGGGTTTAGGTTTTTTTTTTTTTTTTGGGGGGGGGGGGGGGTTAGGTTTTTTTTAGGTTTTTTGGGGGTTTTAGTTTTTAGCATTTAGCTTGGGGGGGGGGTTAGGTTTTTTTTTTTGGGGGGGGGGGGGGGTGGGGGTTAGGTTTTTTTAGGTTTTTTTAGCTATTTTAGGTTGTGTTCACATTGGTTCTCATTTAGGTTTTTTTTGGGGGGGGGGGGGTGGGGTGGGGGTTAGGTTTTTTTTAGCTATTTTAGGTTGTGTTCACATTGGTTCTCATGGTTCTCACAATAAATGGAGTTCTCGCATGAGCCCCTCCCTATATATATATATAAGGGGAAGATCATTTGAGAAGAAAAAAATCAAATGGTATAATTGTACAACATTAAATATTTTTATCTCATCTCATTTATTAATATCTTTGACTAATTAATTAGTCATAAAGAGTCATTGTCCATTACACATATTAAGGGGCTGTTTGTTTATCTCTTAATGAGGCTCTTACTGGTTCAGCACTCAATGGTTCAGATTGTTTGTTTCGCGAGCAAATGTCTTAATGGTTCAGACAATTGCCTCTGAATGGTTAAGAGTTATACAGAGTCTAAATGGTTAAGACCTCTAATCTGAATTGGTCAGACATTTGCCTATGAACGCTTAAACATTATATTAGCTCTTAATGGTTCAGACCTCTTACTGGTTCAAAACTTAACCATTTAGAAGTTACCAAACAGCCCCTAAATTTATCCTACAAATTTTGAAATTCATCATACACAACTCGTAGTTTATCCTACAATTTAATTTAAATTAAATTTATTTTTTTTGAAAAAAAAAATATTTTGAAAATAAGTTACAAATTTAACGTACCTAGTTATTAAAGAGAAAGACTACAAATTAATGATCTATGTAAGTTTACCAGTATACCCTTACAATAACATTAAACACAAATATTAAATGAAACATTTTTATTGGTTAAATTTTTTTCCTTTTTCTTCTTATAATTTTTTTTCTCATTTGAACTCATCATCATCATCATCATCATCATCATCATACTCAGTATATCCCACCAATAGCAAAGCTAAGGTAGGGTCTGAGGTGGGTAAGATGTAGACAGCCTTACCTCTACCCCGTAGGAATAGAGAGGCTGCTTCTGGTGAGACCCCCGACACGAGAGTAGTTTTGTATCAAGCCATGGACATAAGCCACATAACACTCAGCAATTGAGACAAATGTCGATTAGTGCATGTACCCCTTGTCTTTCGGCTATCAACGCCACCACATGATGCATGATTAACCATCCCCTCTTTTAACGTTATTTTCACGAAATTAGTAAAATAACGTTAAAATTAGAGCACTTTCACTTTTGCCCCCGAGCGCCCACACATATATACATTATATGAGCATACCGCAAGCGGGGCATTTGAACTCTTCACTATATATATATATATATATATATATATATATATATATAGGGTAAGGTTCCAGCGTGAACAACCTCCCAAGAGTGAACTGCGTGAACAAATCTTGACCGCTGATTAATATGATCTTGATTATTTAAAGGGGTGGCATGATTGTAATTAATAGGTTAGATTTTATTGTTTTATTAAAATTAAAAGGGTAGAAGTGTAATTATATTATTTTACTTATTTAAAACTAGGAAAGAAAACTATTTCCAATAATAAGAGAGTAAATCCCGTATACCATGTATTATACACATGTGTACTACCGTGTTGGAATGTATAGAACAGTAGAACACAGCAGTACACATGTGTACTACGGAGCTAAGACAACAATGTTGCGGGTCACATGTGTACTATACCATGTATTATACACATGTGTACTATCGTGTTGGAATGTATAGAACACAG
Source organism: Helianthus tuberosus (assembly GCA_030545235.1). Taxonomy (NCBI): domain Eukaryota; kingdom Viridiplantae; phylum Streptophyta; class Magnoliopsida; order Asterales; family Asteraceae; genus Helianthus; species Helianthus tuberosus. The sequence goes on along the minus strand of CM060351.1, from coordinate 124,023,725 downwards.
CAGTACACATGTGTACTACGGAGCTAAGAGTTATACACAATAAAAAAGATAACTGAAAACTCTAGTTCAACCAAAAAAAGACTAAAACTATAATTCGAATCTTGCTACTATGACCAAAAACAATGACAATATTAAAATAAGTTAAGATTATCCTAACATATTTAAAATAAGTAATTGTTTTGTAAATGTCGAAAATTTTGGTAACTGATGATGATTTAAATATGTTAGGATTTTGAAATTAATAAGACAATAATTTAAATTCAATATTTATATAAAGTTACAATCTTACCCTTGTTAAATGTATATGGAATCAATGGTTCAGATCAGTTCACGCGGTTCACTCTTAGAAATTTGTTCACGTTTGAACCTAATCCTATATATATATATATATATATATATATATATTATCATCAAAAAAACTGAACATCATCGTATAACCAAACGAATAACCTAACAAACACACAAACAATATATATATATAGATATATATATATATATATATATAGAGAGAGAGAGAGAGAGAGAGAGAAACGGGATCAGGAGAAAACGGCTGAAAGTGTGAAAACGGTGAGAATGACTTTTTGCCACAAGATCTTTGTGATATGTGGCTGAGATTGATGCATATTGGGAAGCTTACAACTACTAGGAGGGGTAAATTGGGAAGATTCAAATAAGGGTGCACATGCTAATCACATAACATTCCCCCCCCCCCCCCAAATCATATTTAAACGTCCATAACTTTTTTATACATTATTATTTTTTACAAAAAAATTACACCATAAAATCCAACGTTTTTTATCTTTCCAACGAGTATACTATTAATATACTTTTCAAAAAAAAAAAGAACTGTGTTTTATGGCGTTTTCAACTTTGTGTTTTTATGGCGTTTTCACCTGTTTTTTGTGCTGTTTTTCTGAACTGGGTGTTTTTATGGCGTTTTCAACTAGGTTTTTATTGCGTTTTTCTGAACTGTGTGTTTTATAGCGTTTTTAACTGAGTTTTTCATGGTGTTTTTCTGAACTGAATGTTTTATGGCGTTTTCAATTGGGTATTTCTTGGTGTTTTTTCTGAATTGGGTGTTTTTATGACGTTTTTATTTGAATACCCAGTTCATGTCATTTTTGTAATTTCAAATGTATAGCAATAATATACTCGTTGGAAAGATAATAAAACACTCAATTTTATGGTATAATTTTTTTTAAATAATCACGTATAGAAAAGTTACGAGAGTTTAAAAAAGATGGGGGAATATGCATGTGACTTGCATGTGTATGGTCTTTGGAATGTAACTGGCATGTGCATGGGCTTTTTGACAATTTACCCTTAGTGTAAGCTAGCATCAACGCCTCATGTCAACACCAAAATCGTTCTCACTGTTTTCATCCTTTTAGGCTTTTTCTCCATATCAGGCCCCTATATATATTGTGAGGTTCATTGGGGAACACTAAAAAAGTGGGTAATCGGGGAACAATTCATTTAACATGTTAAATATATTTTAAAAATTCAATTTAAAATGCTAAAAATTATTTATTTCAATTTTTTTGAAGCTTTACATATAAAAATGTGTAGAAACTATTCCAATAAAAAATCAGTTTTGTAAAAAACAAATTAAACCCTTTTACCTGTTTTTTAAATTTTTTATATTTTTAGTTTTTTTTTATTAAAAAGGCTTCTACATGTATGTGTATGCAAAAGCTCCAAAAAAAATATTACTATTGATTTTTAACATGTTAAGTTGAATTTTTAACATGTTAAATGCATGGTTCCCCGATTCCCCACTTTTTAGTGTTCCCCAATAAACCTTCCCATATATATATATATATATAATTCGTATAACCATACGAACACATGAACAATATATATAAAATCCGTATAACCATAACCAAAGGAAACAAACACTCACACAATATATATACACAATCCATATAACCACATTAACTATCCACACGAAATCTACATAATCCACATTAACCTAAAACTATATATAACAACCTAGAGTGGGGATCCTACGGAAAGTGTGTTTTTCCTAGAAAGTCTAGAAAGCGGTCTGGGCCATCCAATGGGTGTGTTTAATGGTTGAGATCATCTTGGTGGCATTTTGGTAATATGTGTTTCTTAAAAATAGGAGTATTTAATTAATCAGGGGTAGATATGTCATTTAGCTTGTTTTAAATATGGAAATAATTGTCATTCCATAACCACCCCACATTTCTTGCGATTTCTCTCTCTCTCTCTCTCTCTCCCTTTCTCTCTGTCTCTCTCTTCCTTCTATCCTTCATGAAGAAATACATCAAGAAAACACATCGTATTAATTTGCTTGCTAATATGCTTGCTGTTAAAACACAGCGTCAAGAAATCCTCCAGCATTACCAGCATGGATGGTAAAACACAGCGTATGAATCTGCTTGCTGTTAAAACACAACTGTATGAATCTGAATGCTAAAATACAACTGTATGAATCTGCTTGCTGTTAAAACACAACTGTATGAATCTGAATGCTAAAACACAACTGTATGAATCTGCTTGCTGTTAAAACACAACTGTATGAATCTACTTGCTGTTAAAACACAACTGTATGAATCTGCTTGCTGTTAAAACACAACTGTATGAATCTGCTTGCTGTTAAAACACAACTGTATAAATCTGAATGCTAAAACACAACTGTATGAATCTGCTTGCTGTTAAAACACAACTGTATGAATCTGAATGCTAAAACACAACTGTATGAATCTGCTTGCTGTTAAAACACAACGTCAAGAACATTCTGGTGGTTTCCAGACATAATTAAAAATCGATATAGACCAGATAATAGTAAACAGAAAAAGAATTGTAATTGCCATATCCGCAATCAAGAATTGTGTTTGAAGCCATAACTATCTCTCACGTAAAAAATGATTTACAAATAAAGTTAATCAAGATTGTGAAAGGAACGAATGAGAATTTGATTGATATTTACATCTGGTAGTAATTCGCAAATCAAGGAGAATCAGTTACCATAAAATCGTGCATAGTTAGTTAATGAGATATAAATTCCAAAATTAAAATAAAATGTCAAATTACACAATTGCCCTTTTAGTTAAAATCCTTCAATGCCACATGTCACGTTCTGATTGTTTCCTAGACTTTCTAGGAAAATAAGGCTTTCTACCCAACTCCTACTCTAACAACCTATATATATATATATATATATATATATATATATATATATATATATATACCTATATAACTAGCGGTTAATAGATGTAGGATTATAAATAACCACATATATAATCACCTATATATATATAGAAACGGGATCAGGAGAAAACACTCAAAAGTGTGAGAACGGTGAGAACGCATCCTGGCCCAACACGTGTCCCGTGGCATTAAGAAGGGCGGAGGGGCTTTTTTGTCTTTTCATTCTTCTTTTATTTTCACAACGTGGTATAATATTTTCTGGCGTCTAAGTTTTTTTTTTTTTGGCGTTAATTGTATTTATTAAATTTTTTGGCGTTTAATTAATTGTTTTTGTGTCACATATATAATTTTTTGGCGTTATATCGTTTCCTGGTTAAATTTTTTGGCGTTTGTGGCGTTTTGTATAATAATTCACTACGAGTAATTAATGTTTGCATAAGATTAAAATAAGTCCAGTTTTTCTTTTTGGCGTTTATTAATTTTTTTGGCGTTTTAATATCCCTTTACAAGGTGCTTTGCCAGCAGTTGTTCTCCCAGTTTTCATTCTACTAGCGTTTTTGTGTTTGAAATTTTTGGCGTTTTATATAATAATGTATTTTATTTATAGAGAATTAGATAACAAAACAACATATAACTTGATATCAATACAATATAAAATGAAAACAAAAATAATTAAAAATGGTAATATAATTTTTCTTTCCAATCTTCAATGTCATCAGCCTCTTCCTTCTTGAAATTTTTTTTGGTGTTTTGAACCTTTTTTGAATAATTTAGCTAGATGCCAACTTTCCTTCATAAACCCCGTCTTTTTCAGAAGAAGCTGCTTAGTGACATCTTGTTTTTTGGTGTGATATTCTTGTTTGGTGGCATGTCATTGAAGATCAACTCTTGCTTGATGCTATTTGTAATAATGGAGTCCAAGATAGCATTTCATTCTTGTGTTGAACCCTTTCTTCCATGCCTATAATCATCAAGAACAAAGTTTACATGATGGCATATCACTGTCATCAGTCTCTTTTTCTTGAATATTTCTCCATCTCATTCAGCAAAATATTATTGAGTTAACCCCTTCAGAAAAAGGATCCATTTCAGTGAAAGCTTTGCCATCTGTGGCGTTTTAAAGGGAGTGGTTTCTAGAGGATATGGCGTTTTTTGTGTTTTTCTGGGTGATTAATTTCATTGTGTATAGACCCCTCTCTTATAGGAGTTTTTTGGCGCATAGTTTAGGCGGGACTTTTTATTGTAATAAATGATAGTAATAAAGTAACTGTCTTTTCAGTTACTGTTTTTGTATTTACTGTGTTGATCAGCTTTTTTCAGTTTTATAGGTTATAGACGTGCCATCTTCTAAGTTTGGCATTTTTTTTAAATGGCCTTTTATGCAGACCAACATGACAAAATACAATAACGGAGTAAAAAAAATATTAAGCAGGAAAAATAATTTTTGTTATTTTTGATGTTTTGTTATGGTTAACCATTTTTAGTATTATTTTGGCGTTTTGCTAATAAAGATAGAAATATATCATTTAATTATCTTAAAAAAAAAGATTACATAGAAGAGGAAAAAAATAAAATCCTTCGTCAGAAGGTACTTTATCTGAATAGTATCCATCACTTGTGTCATCTTCTTCCTCCTCGGAGTCTTCATCTTGATCTTCATCCATGTCATCACATTCACCTTCATCAACTTCTTGTTCTTGAAGATTCTGAAGCCTCAACCTGAACATGTCTTACATTAACTCCAATTTTGAGTCTATTTCTGTGTTGGTACAAGTGGCGTTATGCAATTCTTCCATGAAACCCAGTCGCTGCTTTGTCATGATGTTCTCTAGCCAGTAGACTTCCTCCTCTCCGCTGTCGTATGTAACTGTTACCATGTCTGTTTCATCATCAAAACGCCATGATGTCATGACAGGGTCTGGCTTCACATTCCCTTTGATTGGTCCAAATTTGCTGGTTAATGCTTTCATAAGCATATGCGTTTCATGGCATTCGTTGTCTAGAGCGATGCCAATGGATAAGATTTGCCTCTGTATCTCTTCTTCCATTTTCAGAATTGCCTTGATTGTTTTAACATACACCCTCCTTCTGTTGTCAAAATGGAGGACGTATCGCCTGATCCCCAAAGTGTATCTCCACGAAACGATTGTTGCCATTTTTGGCGTTTTGTTTAAGTTTGTGTTTTTGGTTAACGATTTTTTTTTTTTGCAGAAAATTGATAGATTGAAGTGATTATGGAAGCTATTTTTTTCCTTTGTTTATATAATGATGTTTTTGGCACGTAATTTAGGAGGGAATTTCTTCTAATAAATGTTAATAACTTGAATTCAGTTATTTGTGTTGTTTCATCTTCCTGTAATATTCAACGCGTTTTATTTTTAATTTTTGGCGTTTTATTTTTTGTATGGCGTTTTATCATTTTTGGCGTTTTGAATATGAGCGGTAAAAAGACCCTTTTACCCTTAATGAAGCGCGTCCCACATAATTATATTGATGTTATTTACGAAAACGCCACCGCGTAATCTAGTCCATGGATTGTTTTGATCAGACGATCCATGTAACATCTGTGTCTGAAATCATTGTAAACAATTCAGCTATCAATAAAACAAATTTATTTGATCCCAATGTTTGTTTGGTTATGTTTTACATTTTTCATGTTTTGACTTTTGTTCAATTTTAAACTCTACATCGCTTTCTGGAGAGTTATACGCAAACTGGTGCATAAACGTAATCAGTTTAATGCGAAAAATACTCCGGAACATCAATTTATGCTTAACATACCTTAAATAGCCTTTACATAACTTAGAAATAAGTTTTGAAGGTATTGGTATGGCATAATCAAGTTAATTCGCTTACAGGGACTAAAATTGACAAACTGCGAAAGTATGCCGATTTGAACTGTAACGGACATTCCGGAACATGGCCATAAGTTAAACACACCTTAAATATCCTTTACATAGCTTGGAAATAGGCTTTGAGGGGTTCGGTATGCTAAAATAAACTTTATGCTCATTCAGGGACTAAAAGCGTCAAAAAGTGCACAAGTTTGCATTTTCGCGCATAACCTAAGTTCTGAATACATCCGGACATCCAAAAATTTATGTAAGCACTAAAATATTTTATTTTAGTGTTTGGCATGAGAAAAATCCATTCGTCGCGCAATTTGGATCGTTTTTGCGTTCATTACGACTTCTGTCGTAATTTACCGAACATCGCAATCGTACGGCCAAACGAACCGACATCCGAGATATTTTTGGGCACATTTTAAGTTCCCTATACTTTAACTTCATTTTAGAGCTTTGAAATGGGGTTAACGGGCCTTAAACGTGTCGGAAATAGCTTAAACGGGCTGCAGGGACCAAATTTGACATTCTGCCAAACTAGGTCCTTGCGCACCGCAACAATATAATTGTTACAGTGCGCAAGCAGTGCCCAGAACAGCAGAATGTTGCAAACAGCCTGTTTTCAGCTGTCATACACTCCAAAACCACTTGCAAACGGTTTTTACAATACCATGGGCCATTTCTATGGGTTCTAATGGTTTAGTAAAACTAGGGGCACACTTGGACGGTTGAGATCGAGGCACGTTTTTCGACGAACGATCCTAACGGTTCCATGTTTCCTATAAATACCCCCCATGTTTGCTCATTTCCCTCACACCTAAATCTGAATAACTCTCTAAGTGGAAGTGTTTGTGCTTCCTACCTGAGAGTGAGTCGGGTTTAATACTTGCGGGGACCTTCTGTAAGTACTCCTTCGTTCTTTTCTTTCGTTTTTATGCTTTAAAGTCAAACTGTGTTTGACTTTCTGCATTGACCAGTTTATGGTCAATGCGAAGTTCGTTTGAACTTCATAACGTGAGCGTAATCACGATGGTTATAGTCCCTAGTGACTATACCTACTGATTACCACGTTATCTAGGCTCAGTGACGAGTCGTAGTTTCGGGCAAAATGCGTGTACTCGCGTATTTTGTAACCAAACTACTCTAGGGTATCAAAACCGTTTATTTTGATACCAAACCTGTTTTCTAACTTAACTAAACATGTCCTAGCATGTTTAGCTCGTCACTTTTAGATTTGTGCTTGTTTAGGTTTGTAAGGGTAAGCGATCTAATCAATCGCTTATGCTTTCAAACCCGACCCATTTGGTCGATCATTAGGATCCGACCAAACACTTTAGGTGACCATAGTAGTATAGGGAATAACCTTCCGAGGTTATACCTTATGGTCACATCGTTTGAGTAGTTGTATGATAAGTAGTTCTTATGCCTTAGGTAAATTACCAAAATACCCTTTTTGAACTAAAATTCATTTTAAGCCTATGTAACATAACTTTTGCCATCTAAACTGATTTAACAACAATATTAAACATGTTAAGGCATATCTTACTTATCATAGGGCTAGTTAGGCGATCCAGACGCGTTTTACGCGAACGACGCGTTAAAGTAGCATAAGCTACCTAAACGGGTCATAACGGGTCAAAAGCACTTAGGATAAGTTTCATTTTAGTATGTAGGCTTTGTTAAACCATATTACATGAGTTCCTACACCCATTTGGTTTACAAACCCTCATACTACCCGATCCTCCGTTCAGGTCCGTTTATTAATATAGTTACCTATATTAGGTGCCGTTTGATTCCGTAATCTTCTAGCTTTGCTTGGTGGATATCTAAAGTCTATTGAGCAATCTCAAGTGAGTACATAGACCCCTCTTTTACTGTTTTCCAAACATTTTGGGGTGAAACACATGTGCCTACTTGTTACTTTCATGCTTTCCATGTTTTTCATATCATATGCTTGTTATGTTCAATAGTACACTTATAGTACATGGTTTCATTGTGTCTTATGCTATGTATGTCCATTGTGTGCATACTTAGTACATCGTTTTACATTACATTTTATGCTATGTATGTTCATCATACTTAGTACATTATTTTACATGACATTTCACGCTATGTGTGTACATTTGATTACATACTTAGTGCATTGTTTTTCACATGCTTACATGTTGGTATGACATTTGGTTTGTTTCAATGGGACAAAAATACATTTCATTAACATTAGCTACGCCGCTCGTTAGTAGGTAGTGGTACCATAGGAATTGACAACTCCCGTTCCTGACATCCTAGGTATGTTTGGATGAAAGGAATGACCGAATTCGAATACATAACTCAGATGAACCTTTAATTTGTTTAAAGGTTTATCACCACAGTCTCAAGGCTTGAATGTATGCATTTTTACAATACCGCATAGATGTTCGTATCAGTATAGCATGCAGTTTTCTACAAAACATATCTTTGATTTACTTCAATACCTTGTTTTGTACATTTTACCTATGGTATTTGATATATTTCACTTGCCATACATGACATTTTGTTTACACATTACATGATTGACATCTGACATAGACATTTTGATATTGATATACTTATTTCATAAACTACATTTGACATAAACATTTCGACATAGTTACACAAAGACATTTAACAAATGGTTTAGACATGGGCAATTTACATTGGTGGTTTATTTGAATCATTTCAGTTTAGACATATAACATTTTACACAAATAACATGTTTTTCACAAGACATTATTTTACAAACAACTTATTTTATACAAAACTCATTTTACTTGGTTATTCACTTAACCTTACATTTTTTCCTTTACATATCATCTACTTTATTATCGTTTTTCAACAGATTTATAAAACAAAACAATTAACAAGGTTCATGACAAACTTTTATTAAACAATTCTTTAAACTCAAGTCATGAATCCTATTTTCATAAAACCTATGTATCTCACATGCATTTTTATGCTGACGTACCTATTTTCACATGTGTTTCAGGTAATGGTGCATAGGTTTGAGCTGGACATACTAGGGCGGACCTGTGCCTTAGAGACTTAAAATGAAGATAGAACTAGTTTAAATAACGTTATGTACTCTTTGTTCCGTTGTTTTAAGACAGTATACTCCTTTTGTTTCTGAATAAAACATAACTTTAATTGCCATGGTTGTGAAACAATTAATTCTGTTACAACACTCCCCGACGTTTCCGCCGCGGTTGCATGTTATACGCGGTCGGGGTGTGACAATCCATAAGCGTTCTCACCGTTCTCACACTTTTCACCGTTTTCTCTAAATCATGACCCTATATATATAATATCACATATAATAACCTATATTATAAGATCACCTTCATTAACCCACAATAATCCATATAACTAAACGAACATATACTATCTAAAGTCATGCCAAATAACCACACGCCAAAACTACTATACAATCTACATTATATAGTTTATCAACCAAACTGTATATAATCCACCAAATCAATCCACGTGAACACTTATATAATCGACACGAAACCTATATATAATCAACCAAATCAATCCGTAATCATACCACACTAACTATCCACAATATATATACAATCCATATAATCACATTATATATTTTATCAACCAAACTCTATGTATAATCCACCACAATATCATCAAATCACCGTATAATACACAATACCATATATAATCCACCAAATCAATCCACCCAAACACCTATATATTAGACACGATATCATCAAATCACAATATCTAATTATCAATCCTAAACGGACATGCACCAAATCAATCCCAAACGGACATGCACCAAATCAATCCCAAACATACGAGTCACCAAATTAAGTTAAAACCATACGAAATCACAATACCAAAAGTTATAACTATGAGATTTATGTTCCTAAATTAAGTTAAAATACCTAGATTAAGTCATGATAAGTTATCAAAATACCTACATATATAAGAAAACCATTAACGATCAACCTGCAACCATCTGTACTTCTTCCTCATTACCTACTTCTTCCTCGTTCCCCGCTTCTTCCTCATTCCATGCTGCATAGACCCAGTCAAACGTCATATTGTTGATACACTGGAAAACAAACGTACGTGGAACATTAGGCGGCCCTAATGACCGCGCACCCTAAACCTAGCTACATAAATGAACGTTTATCAGTTAGATCTTAAACTTAAACAAAATGAACGAGTAAAACATTAAATTAACTATAACATTTTGAGATCCAACAGCACCACGAAGTACACTCGGCATTTTGGCGGGTTATTTTATTTATGGACAGTTAAGTGGGTCATGTTGGAGAAGAAGAAGAAGAAGGTGTAGGTGGTGCGTGCAGGTGATCGCCGGAGAATCGAAGGTTATCAGAGGGAAGGATAAAGATGGTGACCGGATGGGTTTTGGGGGAAATGATTGGTGTGTAGCTTGATTAGGTGGAGAAAATCGGGGGCTTCTTAAAGATGATAGGGTTCGGTGTGGTGAAAGACAATAATACCCCTGTGAGTAATACAAAGATAGCGGTCAACGTAACGATCAACTCACAAAAGGTTGTAAAGTGAAGCGAATTGGAAACATGAATGGTGTAAGTGTCCAAGGTTTCTTAAGGGTGTTTAAAATGTCAGGAAGGTCAAACCACATGGTTGTAAACTGATGCTAACTTAGACCAGACCAGAATAATTGTTTTTGGGGAATTCTATTGGCACTCCAGCCAATCTATCCGCACACTTTGCTTTTTCAATACGGGTTGTATAGGCCTATACAGGTTGTATAGGTCCAAAAGTCAAAAGTCAAATCTGCAGATGTCAGTCCTTGTCTAGCGGCTAACTGGACCTATACGGGTGTTGGATTTTGTATGCCCAAGACACATATTAAATTGATGTGGCTAGTACGTTATGATCCAAGTCGAGTCATACCCAAATACAAGCTGGACAAACACTTATAATATTTATTTGTGATATGATCAAAAAAATAAATATTAACACTTAGAATATTTAGAAACTGGTTTTCTAAATAATTGCACTTGACAAACCAATAAATTATATGGATAATTTATTTTGAGAGAATATTTTATTTTGTTATTTAATGGGTTAAATAACATAATAAAAGTAGTATAAGTCTTATAACATATGATGTTATATTTTATAAAAGTTATAAAATATATATATGACTTAAAATGTTTATAAAAGAAATTTGTATTTTTTTTATAAAAATCCCAAGGGGGCCGCCCCCTGGTGGTCTTCCCAAGATCTTTGTGGTCCAATCACAATACATGCAATTTGCATGTGTAAGATGGGTTTTGATTAGGTGGTCTTCCCAAGCAATTTTGGTCCAATAGGATTACATGCATTATGCATGTCTAGATGGCTCTTGATTGGTAAAAAATGGGTGGCAATATTCTCTCATTTTATATAACCATTTTGTATGACAAAATGGATTAGAAGACTTGGATGAACTTGAAAAACACTAGAGAAAAGCTCTCTAAAAATCGGCCAAGGTATGGCATCCATGAAGGTTTTTCAAGTTTAATATTCAAGTGCAAAGGGTTGCAAAGGGTTTTTCAAGTCCAACTAAACATAAAGATGTTTTACCGATCCCATATGGCTAGAAGTTGCAAAGGGTTGCAATCGTCAAACGTTGACTACCTTGTTAATTTAAATAGAGGGATAAAGGTCACCTAACCAATATTTAAATGTAACGTTGGATTCTAGATTTTAATTATTAATTGTCTATGAGACATAAAAGGGTATTAATGATTAAAATATAATAATATCAAAAATACTAAAATTGAATCTTGTAAAATTTTGTAGATGGCCGCTAACAATATTACCCAAAACCGTCTGTAACCTATCACTAAGAATAATCCTTGGGAAAGGGATATTCTTAATAAAAACACTTTATGGATTAATATCGAAACTTAAGAATCGTTCTCAAGTAAGAAAAGATATCCTATGTGTTGAACGATCCTAATCCCGATGAACATCTTATGGAAGATAAGGATGCCTATAACGATTGGATTAAGTATATCGAGGATACTATGTAAGCCTCTTGCCTCATGTTAGGAATTATGATTCCCGAGATTCAAAAGGATTTTGAACATCATGGGCGTATGACATGATTACACAATTGAAGGAAATGTTCCTACAACAAGCAATGGTAGAACGCTTCGAAACGGTTCGGGCGCTTCATGCATGTCGAATGGAGGAAACCCAATCGGTCTCATCTTATATCTTTAAGATGAAAAGCCACATTGATCACCTCGAAAGGCTCAATATGGGTAAAAGGGATTTATCCATTCTAACGATCAATGAGGATGGCAACAAGAAAGGGCATCAACCCGACACCAAAGCAAATGTTGCAAATGATAACGGGAAATTCAAAGGGAAAAGAAAAGAAAGACTAAAGCGGAACCACCGAAACCAATAGAAAAGAAGGCAAAGGTTGCCATGAATGATCCGTGCTTTGAGTATGGTGGGATAGGGCATTTGAAAAGGAATTGTCCAACCTATCTCAAAGAGTTGAAAAACAAGAGGGATGCGGGGCAAACCTCAGGTACAATATTAATGATTCATATTGACCTTAATGTTATTACTTCTAACACATGGGTATTAGATACCGGATGTGGAACTCATATTTGCAATCCGTTGCAAGAGTTCAAAAGAAATAAGCATTATAAGAAAGGAGACTATGTTTTGAAACTTCCAAATGGTTTGGAAATTGTTTTAAAATGGTTTGAATGCTCCTAGTTTGACTAGGAACATTATTTAAGTTTCCCTTTTGAGACAATATGTTTTTAGTTAAAGTTTGTAAACAATGACATTTATATTTCGATAAATGACATGTTTTACTTTAAAGCTATGCTTTCAAATGGTATTTATGAATTGGTTCATAAGAATACATCATTTGATAGTTAAATGTACCTAGAAATCACCAAGAAACTCAAAATGGATTTGAGTGAGACCTATCTTTGGCATTATCGCCTTGGTCATATAAACAGAAGTCGCATGTAAACACTTTGAAAGAATGATCTTTTGGAAACAAATGAAGTTGGTTCATTTGATACATGTGAATCTTATTTACAAGGTAAAATGACTAAGGAACCCTTTAGTGGAAAAGGGCAAAAGATTTATTAGGTATCATATATTTGGATGTATGTGATCCTTTTAAGCCAATGACTAGGAATGGTGAAAGATACTTCATTACTTTTACCGACAACTATAGTAGTTATGGTTATGTGTACTTGCAGAGACACAAAGTTGAAGTTTTGAAATGTTCAAAGCCTTCAAAAGGTGAAGTTCAATATCAACTCAATTAAAGTTCTTCGTTCCGATAGAGGAGGAATCGAACTCTATTTGGATATGGTTCGATCTATGATGGCTAGGAGCGCATCATCTCTATCATTTGGGGTTACGCTTTGCTCTCCACGGCCCGTATGGCCCCAACCAAGAAAGTGGATACGACATCTTTTGAAATATGGCATGGAAGGGTTCCATCATTATCATATTTAAAAATTGAAGGAGTTGTGAAGTTTATGTTAAGCTACACACCTCAAATAAATTGAAGGTCCGATCCACTAAGTGTATCTTTGTAGAATATCCTAAAGATGGTATAGGATATTGATTCTACGATCCAACAGAGCAAAAGGCATTTGTTGCTCGAAAGGCTGAGTTCTTGGAAGCTAAGTTCCTTGTGGAAGGAATTAGTAGAACAGTGGAACTTGATGTGGATCAGGAACCACAAGCCGATACACGTTTGGTAAAAACTAGCACTCAACAAGAGGTTATTGAAAATAATCAAGTGGTTGATAAACACACACAAAACGTTCGCAGATCTGGTAGAATTAGTAGTCCACCTGAAAGATATGGATTTTTCATAGATGGATGTTACGTGGTAGATTCGGGTGAACCTACCACATACCATGATGCAATGTCAAAATCCGATTATGACAAATGGCTTGAAGCCATGAACGTAGAGATGCAATCCATGTATGACAACCAAGTATGGAATTGGTTGTGCCGTCTCTTAATTCCAAAGTGATTGGAGATAAGTGGGTTTTCAGGAAGAAAACAGATATGCATGGTAACTTAGATACTTATAAAGCGAGACTTTTAGCAAAAGGTTTCACTCAAACTCAAGGGGTTGATTATGATAAAACCTTTTTGCCTGTGGCGATGCTAAAGTCTATTAGGATATAATTTGTCATACATGCATAATATGATTATGAGATTTAGCAAATGGATGTCAAAATGGCTTTCCTCAATAGATATCTTGAGGAAGGTGTCTATATGATTAAGCCTAAGGGTTTTGTCGATCCAAAACATCCTAACAAAGTATGCAAGTTAAAGAAATCAATATGTGGATTGAAACAAGCATCAAGAAGTTGGAATCACCGTTTTGATGAAGAAATTAGGAATTTTGATTCATCAAGAACGTCGATGAAGCTTGTGTGTATAAGAAGGCTAGTGGGAGCATCATCACTTTCTTAGCATTGTATGTTGATGACATTCTACAATTTGGAAATGACATTCCAACCATGGAAGGTGTAAAAACCTGGCTTGGAAGTTGTTTTTCCATTAAGGATTTGGTTAAGTCGCCTATATTTTGGGAATAAAGATCTATAAGGATAGATCAAGGCGCTTGATAGGTTTATACCAAAGTGCATACATTGACAAATTCTTGAAAAGGTTCAAGATAGAGAACTCTATGAAAGGTTTGTTACCTATTCAAGAGGGGACAATATTGAGTGCGTCTCAATGTCCAAGCTCAAAGGATGAGCAAGAAAGAATGAAAGGAATCCCATATGCGTCTGCTATAAGATTCATTATGTATGTAATGATATGCACTAGACCGGACATGTCATGCGCATTAAGCATGACGAGAAGATACCAGCGAGTAACGGTCATTGGGTGACTGTTAAAAAAAATATATTGAAATACCTTAGAAGGACTAAGGATATATTTCTAATATGTGGATCTGGTGAAGAAGAACTCGTTGTAAAGGGTAATAGGGATGCGAGTTTCGGAATTCGTTGTAAAGGGTTACATGAATACGAGTTTCCAAACTGATCGAGATGATTCTCAATCACAATCAGGGTAGCATTGTCCACTACAGAATCAGAATACATCGCCGCTTCATTGATCGAGATGATTCATGTGGATCTGCCACTTGAATTATTGTCGTTCTAGGGGTAGTCCCTACCATTCAGGACCCTAGAGATCTTTGTGATAACGATGGTGTGATTGCTCAAATCAAGGAACCTCATGTATATCAAAAGACTAGGCACATTGAGCGGAGTTTCAACTACATAAGGGATGAAGTTGAAAAGGGGAAAGATATGTATTCGCAAAGTTCACACTGATCAAAATATTGCGGATCCACTCACGAAGCTCCTTGAACGGGCAAAGCATGAAGGGTCATACTTGTGCCTTAGGACTTCGATATTCTAGTGATTGGATTTGATCTATTTTTTATTTGGATATTGGAACAACTATTATTATAACTCTTTATAGTATTTTGAGTTATGTTCCATTTTAGCATGTTTAAATCCATGAATAAGTTACTTATTCTAAATGTCCGTAGTCGATCTACTTGTGGGAACAAATATGAATGTAAGGCTATTATGAACTTGGATTGGTGGATATTTATTTTGTATGAATATAGAGCAAGGTGTTGCTGCAAAAGTTCATAGATATTTGTGGGATACAAATATTGGACTGACTCGCTCTCAAATATTACTACATGGAATCATTTGTGATTAATCATAAGTA
This sequence comes from Helianthus tuberosus, assembly GCA_030545235.1. Taxonomy (NCBI): domain Eukaryota; kingdom Viridiplantae; phylum Streptophyta; class Magnoliopsida; order Asterales; family Asteraceae; genus Helianthus; species Helianthus tuberosus. The sequence continues at coordinate 124,007,940 of CM060351.1, read as the reverse complement.
AATTTGAGTAAAGGAGAATATCATAGTATCCTCTGACCTGAGATACATATTGGGTCTTGATATTCACCAAGTATTGTACCTTGACCTAGTTCTTCGCTGTCAGTAATATGACAGTACATAAGGCTAAGCTCAGGTGTAATACATGGTGATTGTGAGAAACATATGTAGTCAAGATGGGATTTGTTCCTCTTATTCGTTGAGAGTAAGATGTCTAAGGCCTGCTAAAGTTAAACCAACAGAGAGTGATCACTCTATCTCTCTGGATTTGACATGACATCTGTAACAAAAGGATAAATGATAGATTCACCTAAATCATGTTCAAGTAAGGGACTTGAAGGGGATGATGTTATTGAATGGGACATATAGTCATACGTATTAGGGGTAGTAAACTATAGTTAGGTGGTCTTTACTACTTGCATCAATCTTCTATGTATCTTGTGCAAGTGGGAGATTGTTGGATTCTGTATGCCCAAGACACATATTAAATTGATGTGGCTAGTACGTTATGATCCAAGTCGAGTCATACCCAAATACAAGCTAGACAAACACTTATAATATTTATTTGTGATATGATCAAACAAATAAATATTAACACTTAGAATATTTAGAAATTGGTTTTCTAAATAATTGCACTTGACAAACCAATAAATTATATGGATAATTTATTTTGAGATAATATTTTATTTTGTTATTTAATGGGTTAAATAACATAATAAAAGTAGTATAAGTCTTATAACATATGATGTTATATTTTATAAAAGTTATAAAATATATATATGACTTAAAATGTTTATAAAAGAAATTTGTATTTTTTTTATAAAAATCCCAAGTGGGCCGCCCCCTAGTGGTCTTCCCAAGACCTTTGTGGTCCAATCACAATACATGCAATTTGCATGTGTAAGATGGGTTTTGATTGGGTGGTCTTCCCAAGCAATTTTGGTCCAATAGGATTACATGCATTATGCATGTCTAGATGGCTCTTGATTGGTCAAAAATGGGTGGCAATATTCTCTCATTTTATATAACCATTTTGTATGACAAAATGGATTAGAAGACTTGGATGAACTTGAAAAACACTAGAGAAAAGCTCTCTAAAAATCGGCCAAGGTATGGCATCCATGAAGGTTTTTCAAGTTTAATATTCAAGTGCAAGAACTCTAGAAAATGGCTCCTAAATTTTCGGCCATGGTGGTTGATCTTGATGGAATTTTAAGTGAGTTCATAAGTGTAGAAATCCTAGCTAAACACAAGGTGTTTGTTGGAAGGCTTGGGGTATACAAGCTTGAGGTCTTCTACACTTGAAGGCAACCGTTCAAGAAGCATCATCTTCTTCATATCCTTTACTCCTTGGAAGGTAGTATTCTAAACACCCTATGGTTGTGTTTCAATTTTGATAGCATGCATGTTCGTATATGGATCCGGGTATTGGGTTACACATATAAAATGGGTTTTATATCTTGAAATCAACATGTTTTAAACAATAATTCCGCTGCGTTTTTATTTCATATGGATGAAATCACTTTGATAAACATGTGAATATCCCAACAACGGGTTGTATTGCATTGGTTTTTTTACAAATTTATTTATATATTTAATCATAGTTTTAACAAAGTTTAATAAAAGAATTATTTTATTTTTTAAACAAAAAACATTTTTAAAAATTTATCATGTAGTATAGGTTTGGTACATGTTTATTATACTATACTATGGTATCTATGTTATAACTATATTATATACTACACTTATAATATACTTTATTATAGTATACTATACTGTCCTACGCATATACTATATTATACTACAACTATAAGCATATACGAGATCAATACTACACCTATAGGCCTATACAAGACTTATACTACACCTATAGTTTATTATAATATACTATACTTATACAATTGTATCTATGTTATAATACGACATGTAACGAAAAAATACGTCAAGACGTACAGATACAATACAACACATAAGAGTACAAGTGGATTCAAAACAAAATGACACGTAATCATAGAAAACGGTACCACACGTAACCGAACGTCACCGATACGTCACGTATAGAGAATATACTTCATAAAACAACACGTAATGACAAAATACGACCCATATACGCATCGAAAATGCAAAACCTAAAATTATGAAATTTTGATTTTACCCCTATACGCATCGTATAGGTCATAACTGGGTCGTATAGTACCCTTATACGACTCGTATAGACCTATACAATCCGTATAGGTCTATACGATACATATTAGTTTACTATACGACGAAGTTTTTGCATATACGATTGTATATAGGTGAAGTCAAAAATTTATATTTTGGGTTTTTACCGTTTCGATGCGTATACGTGTCGTATTTTGATGTATTTTGTCATTATGAGTCATTTTATGAAGTATACCTTCTATATGTGTTGTTCTGGTGACGTTCGGTTCCATGTGGTATCGTATTCTATGATTACGTGTAATTTTGTTTGGAATCAACTTATACTCTAACGTGTCGTATTAGGGTGTAGATTGTCTATACGTGTTGTGTTATCATGTATTATGGCGTGTTATGTCTCTAGTTGTCGTATTGTTTTGTTTTATGGCGTATTATGTCTGTACGGTGTCGTATTTTGGTGTATATTGCTGGTTACTTGACATATTGTATCCATTAAACAAACAAATCTCATCTAATACGTCCCATATAGACCTATGCGACCTGTATAAGTCCAGTCAACTAGACAAAATTTGACACATAGTCTTTATTGTAAATTGAAAAAGCTTGTGAGTTCAGGATCGGGCGGGTTTAGACGGAAGTTTGGATAGAATAAAGCTAATTCGGTAGAAGTCTCGTAAGAATAGTCATAAGAAGAAAGCTTCCATTAATACCGAAAGAACATACATTGTTGACCGGTTGAAGAGAGCATCAGCAATCTCTCCAACCAAACTCCCAAAACTTAATAACTAACGAACACACGACACTATATATACATGTGAGATTGGGACGAACGAGTATTTCCGCGCGGATGTGCTTGTCCGTGAGGATGTAGTTACATCCGCACGAATGAGTTACATCCGTATGAATGAATTACATACTTATGAAATTACATCCGCACGAATGAGTTACATCCGTATGAAAGTGTTACATCCGTACGAACCTCTCTCATCCTCTCCAAAGTCATGTGTCCGTATCTCAACAATACAATATTCAACACACGCTCTGTCTAGCCTATTCGCACAGTGGCGGACATATATAATATGCACTAACAAATTACCCCTTGGCCGTCAATGCCGAATCTTAATCTTTGAATATGAGAGCCGTGTTTTAATATTTACAACTTCAATCAAGGATTTGATATCTTCAGATAATTCCCCCTTGATTGATGATTCAGGCTTGCGATTCCCCTGAAATGAATCTTCAGGTCTTTGTTTGCACGGTTCCTGATCTCCTCTGATTTGCTATACCACAATCTTCACGAATAATCACCAACTTGAAATAACACAATGTAACTTCTCCGTTTTGACTTTAACTACATCCGCGTTCGATTTTAGCGCATTCCCCTGCTAGTTCCTGTGATCTTCAAAAACCCGAATGGTAATTGATAAAAACTTCGAATCACCACACCAGTAAAATTCAAGTCTATGAATACTCACGAGAATCTGAAATCCCATTTTCTGTAATCATCTTTAATCGCACTCCTGAATGATTGATCAGTGTAAACGGTAATCTCCACAATCAGCAAATCTTCATCAGATAACAAATCATCTGGTAACACATTTAGATCTCATAAACATTCTTCCAAGATCAGATTCACATTCTTCCTCTTCAGTCACGATAACAGATGTATAGTCTTCTCCGTTAGTTCCGGCAGTAACTTAATCAACAAACATCATCATTCCCTGGCGGTTAGTCCGAAAAACAATTCCTCTGCTTGAAAATTAACCATTCTGACAATTTAGACTATCACAGAATTATCAGTTCCGAGATATATTTTAAGTATCAACAATACTAATGCATCTCCTGACGCTAATCCTGCTAACTGGCTTGTACGAAGACTCGGGACTCAAACCTTAAGACATCAATCTGACCATGATCTGTAGAATCTGACCTTCCTATGATCATGAACTAACGAAACCAGATCCTATGCATCCTCGGGCAATCTGAAGTCGGAACCACCCGGATACTGTTGCACGTCTGAATTTCAAAAATGCTGGAATTTCAATATATTCTGATGAAACTTTTTTTCACCTTCATTTTTTCAAATTCTAACCTCTTTAAACTCATCACTGAATTTCTCCCTCAAAATAGGCAAATTCAGGTTTCTTGCGGATTTAACAATTTTGGCCCATTAATAGTCACTTCACAAGATGAAAATCCTTATGAATAGGTCTCCGTGACTACCCCACTCTCTATCAACAAGGTCTATGAATTCATCAAACAGTCTCTTTCGCGCGTGAGAGTCCTTGAGCGAATGACTCGTCGTGAGGATGACTCCTTCGAGAGGACGAGTCCTTTGTGAGGACGAGCCCTTCGTGAGGACATAACATGTTCGTGAGGACGTAACATGTTCGTGAGGACGTAACATGCTCGTGTGAATGTGCTACATCAGCGTGAATGTGCTACATCCGCGCGCATGTGTTACATCCGCGTGAATGTGTTACATCTGTGCGAATGTGCTACATCCGTACGAAACTGACTCATCCGTGCGAAACTGAGTTTTCACATTTTTCGATCTAAATCTTTATTTCTTTGAATGTGATGATGATTCTTCCACAGACTAGGTCGAAATTCATTTCTAAACAATCCTATGGTCTCAATTTTACTTTTTGTCCGTGAATTGACCATTTATTTGATGATTTACGTCTAAAACCCATAAAAATCCATAATTCATGAGCGTAGGTGATTCAATCATCTGTTAGATCGATTGAATCGGGGTCGTAGCTCTGATACCAATTGTGAGTTCAGGATCGGGCGGGTTTAGACGGAGGTTCAGATAGAAAAAAGCTAATTCGGTAGAAGTCTCGTAAGAATAGTTATAAGAAGAAAGCTTCCATTAATACTAAAAGAGCATACATTGTTGACCGGCTGGAGAGAGCATCAGCAATCTCTCCAGCCAAACTCCCAAAACTTAAGAACTAATGAACACACGACACTATATATACATGTGAGATTAGGACGAATGAGTACTTCCGTGCGGATGTGCTTGTCCGTGCAGATGTAGTTACATCCGTACGAACCTCTCTCGTTGTAAGGACCTGTAAAAACGTCCAAAAATGTCCCGTAAGTAAAAACCCGGACCCCCGAAACCCTAGTGCTTATGAAAAACCAAGAAATCAAGAAATTTGGATTTCTGGCGGGCCGCGTAAGCCATAAGGCTAAGCCTACGCGGGCCGCGATATAGCAACAATTGACCGGGACACGTGTCAGCCACGTGGCGGGCCTACACGTGACACGGTAGCCCTAGTTGTAGACTAGGTGGCCCTCGCGGGCCGCGTAAGGGTCTTGAGAGGGTTTACGCGGGCCGCGTAAAACCCACTTTTCTGCTATAAATTGCCTGTGCATGGGCTGATCGTCTGTGTGCGAGAAATTTATCAAAATCACAATCTTTCTATTCGAAAATCACATTCAAAATAGGAAAACGCTGCTACGATCAAGGGTAATAACTCGATCACTGCTACGATACAATGTCCGATCGATTGAAACCGATCCGATGGATGTTTAAGTCCTGCCCGTATTTGGGCTATACTTTGTCATTCGTCGTGAGGGTTTTGATTTCGTGAGTTATCGTAAATGTTGTATTAAGTTACTGACCTAATTTCGTGTGCATTGTTATTTAACTAGGTTATCAGGCTAAAATCAGTAGGCAAAACTCTGCCCATCTAAATTTGCAATATGAGTCATTCTCTTTTTATCAACAATGTTTTACAATACTCAAATTATTTTCAAGAGTTATAATTACAGGGATTAAGTCTTGGTTATCTTGAATCACTGGCAAGTGGGGTATTGTGCACATTACTAATTTCTCACTGTTAGGTTCACCAACCTAACAGTGATAATCATCACTACTTGGGGGAAAGGACCCAATAGTGGTATGACCATTGTCACCAGGGTGTGACATGGTGCCAGATAAAAATAAGATAGTAGCCATTGTAATCGCTCTTATGCTGTAATCTATAACTAACGTGTCATTTTATAACTTGAGTGACTCGCCAGTATTTCCCCGCTGATAAAACCTTTTGTAGGATCGTGTTAACGACCGAAACGAGTCGTTCAAAAGAGTTCTTGTCAATATGAGTAGCGGAAACTAACGTATTGACTTTGAAACAGCTTGATATTCACTCTAATTTTCTTTTTGATTGATATAACAGCGTTTTACAGCAAGTAGAAACTTCAGCAGCACTTCGGCTCTGGAATCGGAAAGTTACAAATGAATTGAATCAAGGCACTATTTATAGATCAGTCATTTCGCACGAAACCGGTTCACATGAAATGGTCATTTTGTGCGGAATGAACTCACACGAAATGGTATTGTCATTTCGTACGAAATGGTTTTGTACCATTTCGCGCGAAATGGTTCCATCTAACATATTTTCCATTTCTCTCGTATTACGTACCCTGATATTTCTACTCTAATACATGACTCGATATAAGATGAAGTCGACAGACATATGCACCAACAGACTTCCCCTTGGATGTTGACGAAATCTTCGGTGTCGAGTCTTCAGTTTGACGAGTCTTCAGTCTTGATCAGTCTTCATGCTCTTTCCAAAGTGTCTGACATTGTAAGCATCCTCAATCTTCTCTCTTCTCTTTATCAACTTCTGCAGCTAACCTCCCCCTTGGATGTTGATCCAATAAATTCTTCAGGATCAGCAGCTGGCTCGAACATCAGGATTTGACACTAGTTCTACTATCTTCAGACTCATGATCAGTGTCAGACGATGTGAACGTAACGTCAATATTTTCTGGTAACTCATCAGTTGTTTCAGACTTTAACTTTATATTGACTACCTTTTTGACTTGTTCTTCATTTGGTTTTCTGGGAGAATAACCTTCCCAAATTGGAGGCGGACACTTGTTATAATTTGCAGTTTGTTTCTTACCAGTATCCTTCTCTTCCGATTCCTTGTCTTGAAAGGCTTCAAAACCTGCAACAGTTGGATAAATTCTGTCAATCAAATAATCAGAACTTGAATAACTTTGCAACAATCGTCTGATTCTTTCATTCTCTATCTTTTCAGTCTCCAATTCCTGCTTCAACTTTGCACATTCTTCAATATAGTGATTGATAGCCTTCTGCTTTGACATCATCACAGCATTCATCATTGTTAAAGCGTCTTCTCTTTCAGAGTTTATCTTTTGCAAACTATTCACCGTTCTGTTCAACACATCATACGATTCTTTCACATAATTGACATCGAACAATAATTTTTCCTTCAACTTGTCAAGCTCACTAATCTTCGCATCCTTTTCTTCACACTTTTTGCAAGATTCCAAACATTTTAGACATGGTTTGGTGACTTCAACAATCTTTTCAACTTCGATATTCTTTTCAACTTCGACTATCTTCTCAACTTCAACCATCTTCTCAGCTTCAATCATCTTCTCAGCAACTTTAACTTCTTCACTTTATTCAGACTTTTCTTCCTGAGCAACATTCTCGCATTTTTTCTTTTTCTGTTCTTTTGCTGCTCTCTTCTCCTTTAGTTTCTCCACTCTATCTGCAAAATAAAATTTAAAACTTTCAGGAGATAATAGATTTCTACCAATGTTTATTTGTGTTTCTTCTTCATCATCACTGCTATCAGATGACGATTGATCAAACACTTGGGTCTTTTCTGAACTATCGTCTGAAGACACAAACTCTCCATCTAGGCTTTTCTCACTGTTATCAAACACACTCATCCATTCTTTCATCAAATCTGGTTCTTGGACTATTTGTGCAATGAATGCTCCTAATTTTGAATCAGGTGGAACGTATTTGTCCCAGCTAAAACCTTCTGCCACTTTTTCATCATCTTGATCTATTATACCATAATAAGCTTTCTTTTTTTATTCTTCGATCGCCTTTTTAGCATGTGCAGTTTGTGGTTCTTGTTGTTGATACGGTTGTTGAGCAACTTGTTGATATATAGCTTTCCGATAGTAATCATTATTTCCGAACAGATTCTGTGCTCCTCCTGCTTCACGATTGGTACATTCCCTCTTGAAATGTCCTTTTTCCCTGCATCAAAAACAAGTAACTTTAGATTTATCAAAACCCAAAGTAGAAACATTAGCATCCCGGAAATCATCTCTTCCAGTAATCATCTTAAACTTCTCAACTCTCCTCAAAACACTCGCTAAACACCACTTAATATCCATAAGCTCCATTTCCTCATCATCAATCTGATCGTAATCCTCTTTTGTCAGCATAGGATTTCCGATCCTTCCTGCAACCAAACCCTCATATGACTCTATCACTGTAGCTAGTAATGCCATATGACCTTTAACGACCTATTCAGAGAAATTTTTTGGTGCATATTTGTGACAACAACTTAGATTTGGTCTTTGGATATCTTGTAATTAGTTAAACGATAAACAGTTAGCGGGTTTAGCTTTGTAATAGTTTGGTTATAGAGTTTGGGCTAAACAAAACCCAAGTGGACGAAATGGGCCTTGCCCATGTAGGAAACTCTAGCCCAAGTAACAAACCTTGTGTTATATAAACAAGGTTAGGCTTTAGGATTTAGGTTAATCAGCCAAAACAGAGTTTGTGAGAATTTCGTGAGAGCATTACTAGCTTGGACGAATTTGAGTGTTGGTTAGGGTTTAGATTGATTGTAATTCTTGTGTGATTGATAATCAATAGAAACCCAGTTTGATTGTGAATCTGTTCTTCTACTTGTTTCTGTGATATTCTGATCAAGAGGATTCCACACTCTTGATTAGATTGATAATTCTGTGAAGATCCATACGACTCAAGGGGACCTACAATTGGTATCAGAGCATTAGGCTCTTGAAGGCTCGGTTTAGAATTGTGTCTGCAGATTCGGGTGGAAGTTGAAGAATTTTCAAAAATTTTGAAATCTGAAAACTAGGGTTTTCGAAATTATTGATTTTCTGATAAATTCTGCATTTTTGTTTGTGTTTGATCAGTTTGTGTGTTTGATTTTGCTGATTCTTGAAGAATTTTTTGCAGGACAGATTTGAAGATTCGAAGACTGTTCTTCGTGTTCTTCATAATTTTCGAAAATTGGTGCTGATTTGGTGGTTCGATTTTGCAGGAATTGTTTGAAGAATCCAGAAAATCTTCAGAATTTGAAAAAGATTGAATTTCCTTATTCCTGACTGGCGAATTTAACAAATTCGCAGATAGACCAGCATAATTAACTGATCAGCAGCGAATTTGGGACTTATATCTCGGTAACCGGCGAATTTAAAATCCAAAGGCGACTTTGGTAACCGTGTAATTTTCCACAACGAAATTATCACGGTTTCGGCGACTTTATCAGTCATCGTATTCGCAAAATTAAGCAGCGAATTTAATCTGCGAAGTTAACCAGCATAATTAGCAGCGAATTTAACACTGTTGATCAGCGAACTTGACCTAGTTGAACAGCGAACCAGTGCAGCGAATTTGAATTGGATTAACCAGCGAAATTAAGAGAGAATTTAAAAGGGTGGAATTTTCGTTGGCAAGCGTCGATAAAATTTCAGTGTTTTGCAAATAGAAATTGATCTGTAGCTTGTTTCTCTAAACCGTCTGCACCGTTAAATTCCTTGTATTTTTAGAAAATAAAAAGACTCTGGAATATCCCGAATTCTGTTTTCGACATTATATATCATTGGATTTGTCTTTTCGAGACGATTCTAAAGGTGTAATTTGGTAACCACTGTTTTTGGAGATATTTTGTACGGTTTTACCAGTCTGTTGCGTTAAAATGTCGAACATGACGAATTTGAATGCACCTAAGATGATGAAGGTGGAGAATTATCTTACATGGAAGGCCAGCTTCCAATCATTCATTGAATCTCAGGATGCACGCATGTGGATCTGTATTGAAGATGGGTACACAAACCCGACACACGATTATGAGGGCAGACCACGTAGAACAGACTATGTGAACATGAAAGAGGATGATAAAAAGATGTATGACTCTGAAAAGAGAGCATTGGCTGCAATTAAAATGTCTTTACCTGATAGCATCAAGCATACCTTCAAAAAGTACACAAATTCAAAGGATATGTGGGATGCATTAGAAAAGAGGTATCAAGCACGAGAAGGTTCAAATGATTGTAGTGTTCATCTGGAAAATAATGAGAATGCCACTCAGGCATTCATGGCAGAGATAATGCCAGTTGATGAGGCTGAAACTACTGTGAATGATGCTGAAGCTAAAGAGGAGAATGCTGAAGCAAAAGTGGATGCTGAAGTAGAGAAAGAGAGTGAAGCTGAACAGGTTGTTGCTGATGAAACCTCAGAAGTTCATGAGAAAGAGGTACAATCTAATTCAGTATGTTTGAGATGTCGTGAACTATAGGGTGAGGTTGACAGGTTGTCAACACAAAACCAAAGTTTGATAAGCGAGATGTCTAACATTAAAGAGTCAAACTTTTTTGCTAAAAGAAATGAATCATCATACTTGAAGAAGATAAAAGGTTATGAAGCTGAAATTGAAGCTTTAACTTGTGTAGGATCGTTGTTTGACCCGACTGAGTCGATCAGAAGAGCTTTATGTCTAGTTCAAAGGCGGAATCAGAGAACTAGACTCAAAAACAACTTGATACTCTAATATCTGTCACTTATATTGCATTTAACAAAGATTACAACCTGGACAGACTTTGGCAGCACTTCGTTACAAGTTCTGGATCCGTGCCAAATGAATCACCAAGTGCACTATTTATAGGATAGAGGTTTCGCTTTTATGACCTGCCATATAAGCGAAATATGATGATATGGTTTCGCTTATATGGCATGTCCATATGAGCGAACCTACCTCTTTAACTCCTAAAACTCGTTTCTTGAACCTCGTGCACTGGATATTCTAACATATTCTATTCTTACACATGATACAAGACGAAGTCAATAGACGTAATGCACTAACAGACTCCCCCTCGAATATTGTCGAAGTCTTCAGTGACTAATCTTCAATATGACACATCTTCAGTCTTGATCATTCTGTCTTTTCTTTCAAGTTGTAACATTTTAAGCATCCAACAATCTTTCTCTTCTCCTATTAGCTTCAGGCTCCCCCTTTCATCAAGCTTCCGTGCTTTGGGATCGACACCTAGCATTCCATCTACAAGCTTCTCTTTGCTTCAAGCTTGTCTTCAGACTCCCCCTTAAACTCTGCTCTCGGGATCGTAGTCTGGATTATCTGCAATCACTCAAACATTCATAAATACAATGTTTTCATATTATCAATCAATCTTCTCTAATCCACTCCCCCTATCAACAAACTTCATTGATCTAGCAGTATTAAAGAATCCAACTCCCTCACAGTTAATCATCCAAGTTCAAGTTAATGACCTTGGAGATATCACAAACTGTTTTTGAAAATTTTGATTTTAATTCAAGTTTCAAATTAATGAACTTGTTTTATTTTCAGAAACACAATCAGCTTACTTAGATTTTGAAACTCAGCATCTCAAATATCAGTTGTCGAAAATAAAGCAGAAATCAAAATCTTTTTGTATTTTCTGAAAATATAAAGCAGTAAAGAAATATGTACAAACATATTTACAGACAATATTTTTGTTTGAGTATGCGTCAGAGGATCATATCAGTTTTTGACAAGTCACAAGTACCGTTAATCTTAGTTACACATTAAGAATTAAACAATTCACTTAGATTGTCGATATACTGATCCACTTAAATTTTCACACAAATTTCAACTGATTCAGGATATGAATTAGGTATTTTAAGAACTTAAACTCATTCATGTGTCCCACCTCTTGAATATACTCCCGTATCCAGATCCCAATATTTAGTCTTACAGGTGAGTATACCTAGATGATATCTGTAAGGGGAATAAATTATAGTACGAAACCGTGAGAGCTCAGGTCAGAACTTCCGTTCAGCAGAGAGATGACGGTTCGACTTCGGGTGTGTCCCCTTTAGAGGATCTTTTTTACAACAACCATGATTAGCATTTTTCAATGTTTCATCATTTTTTAGCAGAGGGTTGCGCTATGTTTCAAGCAATGCGGAAAGTATTCTCCGGGGACTAGGCCATTGCTTCCGCAAAATCAGAAGTCCCGAGATAATACCCCAGATATCACTAAGCATAAAGACCTAGTATCTCAGAAAGAGGGACCTTTCAAACAAGATTTCAGGGGTTACCTATATATCCAAGTAGTGTTCCCCACGAAATAAGTAAGTTTGAATTTAGGTTTATATCCCGAAAAAAGTTTACTAAATGTATAAAAATCTACCGACACATCCACGGTGAGATCGTTTAACACATTTAAACTTTCCAATTCTTTAGCGTACTGTAACTGTCTACTGATGTACTATCATTTCCTCTTTTTACACAAAAACTCAATTTTTGAACTTTATCATGTTTTTGACTTTTTCAAATTTTCAAATGTTTTTGGATTTTCTAACAATTTTTCTCCCCCTAAAATGCAAAATCATTTAAAGAAAATTTGACAACCAACACTGATAGCTTTGTCTCGCCATCCATTTTCTGCTTATCGTGTTCTGATTTGCAGAAAATATACATACCCCCATGATTTACAACACATTGATATTTTACAGTTTGAAAACCGTTTTTCAATCTTGTGAAATTAATCATGTTTATTCAGCCGTGAGGGTTTCGGCGTATTCAATCAACACATATTTTTGTATTTTTGAATATTTGACAAAAATTAAAAACAAACATATTTTTGGTTTTTCAAATTTTTCAATTTTTAGGATTTTTGAAAATATTGTTTATTTATGTACAGAATGAAAATAAACTTCCTGCTTCAACCAACACAGGATCCAGCAGCCTCCTCTCCTCGTTGTGCCAGGCTGCTCCAACCTCCATTCTCACAATCTTTGAATTCCATGAGCACCTGCACAAACAAACTACTCAATTACTTGAACAATTTAGCCCAGGTCTGTTGAACCTTAGGCATTTCAACACAACAATTTTCATTCAATGCTGGAAACTCTTGGTCATCTTTCACAAAAATCTTTTCAACTTTTACTTCAACTTTTTCATCTTTTGCAGAAGACACTTGTTTCTTAATACTCCATGTTTGACCTTTTGGTGTTCCTCGTTTGTAAAAATGTGAATGTTTCTGAACATTTTGATTTTGAACAACAACTCTTGGTTTCCAAAACTCTTGTGGTTTTGTCATATCAACAGTTGTTTTCCAACTTTGAGTTGTTCTGAATCTGGGTGTGTGAGAATTCCAGGTCTGTCTTGAATCGAACCTGTTCGGGTCTGGTTTCCAGTTTTGATACGAAGCAAACTTGTTTGTATTATACCTCCAAGTTTGTTTTGAATCAACTCTGTATGACCTTTTTCTCACATTCTCAGATTTTTGTTTCTCAGCATCAATCTTCTTTTTGTCAACATCCACATGTTTTAGATTAGGACACTTGCGTGCAAGATGTCCTTTTTGATCACATTTGAAACATGTTCTCATGGACACATCTTTGACCTGTGGTTGTTGCTTTTGCTTTTTAGCAAAGAACTCATCATTAGACTGTTTCATTTTGAGTTCTTTTTCTTCTGCTAAACTGTTTCCTTGAACAAAACTCATTTTTGCCTGATAATTTGGCGTCTCGTTTTTGTTTCGATTCTGTTTCTTCTTATAACCCAACCCAGCCTTCATGTTCTTCTTTTTGAAACCAGGTTTGTTATACGAACCTCTATGACTCTTACCAACAAACTTTGAAATCTCAGACTTCTCAATCTCAACCATTTTGAACACTTTATCAACCTTTTCTGAAATCACATTCTGAATCGGGAATACAACATCTAAGAACAATTTGTCTGATCCAATCATGGTATAAACCAATCCTTTTGAATCATCATTCAAATTTTTCTCAGATTTTATGTTTTTCAGATATCCATCATGAAGATTTCCTTCATCTTCATCCTGTGATTCAGATTTACCTGTATCAACTGACTCTTCTTTCAACACACTTTCAACGACTTTACCTACCACCTCTGAATCATGAGAATCATCAGATTTGGAATAGGTTATGTCAATGTTGTCTGGCAATTGGTCTACCATGTTGAAAGCTTTTTGGACCTTTTCCTCATCATAAAATGCAAATTTTCCCGGTGGTGGAACTTGATGAAACTCTGAGCCAATGCCTTTCTTGTTCTGCTCAGACTCACCATCACCCGGTTTTATATTGAAAATTCGTTCAAGCACATATGACGACACGTGGTAACTCTTTAACTTGTTGTTATCCTGTTCTAAATCAGCAATCTGTCGCTTTAACTTAGCAACATCCTTAATATAGGAATTAACAACATCTTGTTTTATAGAATACATTCGTTTAAGCTCTTTGGTTGTTTCAGACAGATAATTCATTCTTGATTGAGCATATTTCATTTCGTCTTTTACTTTATCATATGACTCTTTTGTAATGTGATATGATAATTTCATTGAGTCATATTCCTTTTTTCATTTCTTGACAAGCAATTTCTTTTTGTTCACATTCATTTGTCATTTTCAAAACATTTTCTTTCAAAACTTCATTTTCTTTCTCTAATTTGTTACATTTTTCTGAAAGTTTTTCATCATTTTCTTTAAAAACCTTTTCTTTTTCTAACATCTCTTTGCATTTTTCTTTGAAAATGTTTTCTATTTTTGTGAATTCAAGATCTCTTGTTCTGAATTGCTCATCTTTTTCAGTACAAGCTCTGCACGGTTCCATGCATTTCTTGCACTGATCAATCAGTTTCAAGTTTTCAGAATCAGAATTTACCTCAGTGATTGGCACTTCGGTGTTTTCAGCAACCTCTGTCTGCTCAGCAACATTCTGCTTTTCTTCAACACCGAATTTATCACCAACATTATCAGCTTCCTCATTCTCATTCTTTTCTTCTTTTTCTTCTTTCTTCACCTCTTCTTCAATCTGCTATTCTTCAGTAACAGCTTTCTCAACCTCTTCATTCACAACAACTTCTTCACTTTTGATTTCCTTCACAGTTTCAACTTCAACAGTTTCTGCTTTAACCTCTTCAGCAGCTTTCTTCAGTTTGTTCACCATTTCTTCAACATTCTTCTTCATTCTCTCCTCATCCCTTTTTTTCAGACACGATAACATAGCATATCTGATCTCCTTTTCAAATCTCTTAGCGTATGTGTCATCTTTCAATACATTTCTATAGTATTCAGCTCTCAACGGGACTTTGAGAAGAACATCATCGAAGATTATGTCTTTCTTGGGAACAACCAGTTCTGCTTCTCTGTTATAATAGCATTCTCTCTTTTTATCCCATCTTTTGCTACTGACAGCCATCTCATACTCCTCCTGCATGTCATCCATTCTGTTGAAAACAACGTTTCTTTCTCGATAAGTTTTCTCACTCAAAATCTCTTCTCTTGTTTTCTCTTTGATTTCAGCCATTATGTTTTCTTGAATCACCTTGAATCAAAACAATCAAACGATCAGTTTAAAAATGAACTGAATATGTAATAGTGTGAGGGGGGAATTGATCTAAGACTCGTGTCGAAGACTCGCAAATATGTTCCGGCTTTTTGATATGATGATAACGTTGTTCGAATGGAATCTTTGTATATGAATGGGCCTGAAAATGGACTGATGTGATACACTTTTAGGCTTAGAATGATTTGGGCCTTCCTTATCACACTCCCTTATCACACGCTGATTAAACCTTAACTTGTATTGGGCCTTTCTATTCTGATCACATGGGCCGAGATATTGATTTCACCAAATTCTCGTGGACTTTATTTCTTTTAAAAATCCGATTGGGCTGATTAGTTAGTGGGTTGACAAAACTCACTTGTTAAAACCGATACTCTTGAACTTCAATCAACATATGTAAAATGCAATCATGAACCGACAACCTTGATACATATCATTTGCTGATTGAATCGAGAAGAATCAATGTACAGTATATCACAGGCAATCTTACTTGCAATTAATGAATCACACTATACTTCACATGCAATGTTTCAGTCAATATCCGACAATATTGATAACTATTCAATTCCCAACACAATTCTATTTGGCCAAAAGTTTGAAGTCACATGGGCTGCCAATCCGATTAATGTGTTCACGTGGATTGTCTTTTAAATCTCGTGGCCGACAAAGACTAAGATATTCACATTCACCAACACATGCAAACTGAAACGATAATAATCACTTTGTTCAAACTGACACAAAAGAGAAATCCTAAGAATAATGTTCTCTGGAGCGAAACCTCTGGGTATTGTGCCACAAAAGCGAAATCAGGTTGACATATGAGCGAAACCTCTAGGTATTGTCACATAAGCGAAACCATGTTGACAAATAAGCGAAACTAGAGGTCTTTGGTGTTCGTATGAGCGAAACTACACTGAAACATGAGCGAAATCACTCATATTCTTGTTCATTGGAGCGAAATTATATGGACAAATAAGCGAAATCACACATTGTCCAAATAAGCGAAATCACTTCGGAAGATGATTTGGTCCATTTATAGTCCGAATTTTGTCCTGTAACTTTCAAGGCTTTGTTAATATCCACTAATACACATTCTGTAAAAAAAATTTGGCCGATTTTAACCGTGGAAACTTGTTCAGATTGAAAAAGAAGGTGTAGAAGACAGAATGAGAATGATATCAAGCTAAACTCTTCTTCCTGTGCTCTGATACCACTTGTAGGATCGTTGTTTGACCCGACTGAGTTGATCAAAAGAGCTTTATGTCCAGTTCAAAGGCGGAATCAGAGAACTAGACTCGAAAACAACTTGATACTCTAATATCTGTCACTTATATTGCATTTAACAAAGATTACAACCTGGACAGACTTTGGCAGCACTTCGTTACAAGTTCTGGATCCGTGCCAAATGAATCACCAAGTGCACTATTTATAGGATAGAGGTTTCGCTTTTATGACCTGCCATATAAGCGAAATATGATGATATGGTTTCGCTTATATGGCATGTCCATATGAGCGAACCTACCTCTTTAACTCCTAAAACTCGTTTCTTGAACCTCGTGCACTGGATATTCTAACCTATTCTATTCTAACACATGATACAAGACGAAGTCAATAGACGTAATGCACTCACAACTTGCAAACGAAATGAAAAACTTCAAGTCATAGACTTAGCTCATGACATGATGGCTGAGAAAACAAAAGAGATTTCTGAAAAATGCAAAGAGTTGTCAGATGCACAACTCAAAAATGTTGAACTTGAAAAGAAATTGAGTCAATTCAGAGATTCGTCTTTTGTAATGAAACACATGATGGGTGGGTTAAAGAAGAGTAATGACAAGACCAGTGTGGGCTTCCAGGGCTTTAATGAAGTTCCACATCCTCTTAGTCATGACTATTCATTCCTGCCTAGTGAAGATGAGCTAGCAGACTTTATGGCATCTGCACCAAGTAGTTTCGCATCATGTCAAAGTGATGGATCTGAGAGTGATGATGCTAAGAAGAACAATAACAGGGAACCTTTGAAAAAGAAAAATTCACCTCCTAAGGGCAAAAATCAAACTTTTGTTAAAAAGATTAATTTTGTTCAAGGGAGTGATATGAAAAATGAAAC
Source organism: Helianthus tuberosus (assembly GCA_030545235.1). Taxonomy (NCBI): domain Eukaryota; kingdom Viridiplantae; phylum Streptophyta; class Magnoliopsida; order Asterales; family Asteraceae; genus Helianthus; species Helianthus tuberosus. The sequence continues at coordinate 123,990,250 of CM060351.1, read as the reverse complement.
CGCTGTTATTGAAAACGAATCAAATGTAGAGTTTGCTAAAAATAAGAACATAGAAAAGTCTGAAATTAAGCAAATTGAACCAAATTCTTCCAATGCATCATTATCTGATGAGGGATCTACCTCAAAGACTCCAACTAAGAAGTCTTTGAAAAGGAGATCGTGCTTCAAGTGTCACACCAAAGGACATGTAGCTAGTTGCTGTCCTAACAAAAAGAGTGAAGCAAAAATTATTGAAAGACAGAGAGGGAAATCACCAGAGAAGAAAGGTGATAATGAGGAGAAAGGCTCAAATTCTCCAAAGAAATCTGCTCCCAAGCAATCAGAGAATGTTGCTGTTGGTGAAGATAAGGCTGAAAAAGGAACTCCACAAGTTCCTCGTTTTCAAAGAAATCAACCAAGATTTCAGCCTAAATGTCCACCAGGCAGATATGAGAGACCAAGAAGCAGTTCACCAAGAATGAACAATTATAATTCTAATAATTTCAGAAGTCAAGGTCAATATCAAAATCGATACCAAAATAATGGTGGTCGAACTTTTTATAACAATGGCTTTAGAAATTACAACAATAATGCTTCTTGGAATCAAAATTCAAGGTATCAAAATCAAAATTTCCAAAGGTCAAATAGTCCAAACACATATAGGAACCCTCAGGACCATAGACCTAGTGGAAATCAAAATCAAATTCCATCAACAGGTCTGAGATCCAAGACTCCAGTTAGGAGTAATGGATATTGGATGGATGTTCAAGTGGTTGGTGAATTTGGACGACCCAAGACCATTAAGGCTTGGGTCCCCCAATCTAACTAATTTCTTAGTTGGTGTGTGCAGGAGCTGCTAAGGAGGATTATCAACTTATGTTGATAGTAGCTGCTTCAGGCACATGAAGGGGGATGTGAGATTGTTGTTATATATATATATTAAATGATTTAAATTGAAGTTCAAAGTGCTGAGTCGACACACTAGCTAACCTGGCAGATCTTTATACTAAAGCTTTTGACAGGGCTCGCTTTGAACATTTAGTCGAACTCAACGGGATGAGGAATCCTGAATAATTGGTTTTTCATAAGATTTTTTGTAAATAGTTTACTGCTTTTCTTTAAAATCAAAAATACAAAAACATTGAAAAATCAAAAACATAAAAAATAGAAAATCAAAAATGAGTTATCACTGTGTGAAAAAGGAGAAATGATAGTACATCAGCAAGTTAGACTGTCACACTGAAATTGAAATTAAATTGCTTAAGTGTGATAGCAGCTTCATCATATGATGTACCAGTAGGAAAAAGCATGAAATAATCAACTTACCAATGTGATATAAACCTAAATAAACTGAGTATGAGTGGGGAACACATCAGTGGTGTATGGTTTAATGACCTTAAATCTTGCGTTGATAGATTGCCAAAATCTGAGGTTTTGGGTCTTTATACTGTTATTTCATCTGGGGATATCAGGGTTGTCCTTCTGCTGCATCCAGATACATGCTAACCTAGACACAACCAGGATATCTTAAAAGAGCAAAAAATGCCAAATCCCATAAATGAAGAAGCTCTCATAGAGAGTCACTCAAATGTGCAAAATGCATAAATCGTACCAAAAAATGGTATTTGTCATAGCCCTCGTTAGATATTTTGGTCTCTTTGCTGTACGGAAGTACTGACCTGTTCACCAATTATCTAAACGTTGAAAAACAAAATGGATGAATTCAGTATACTCACCTACTACGATGAATCTTTGTGCATACCTTGATCGCGGGGGTATATCCTGAAGTGGGACACACTAATATTTCAGAAATAAAATTACCTTAACGTATCATACGGTAATGGTACTTGAAATGTTTATGCATTTTGTTTAAGTGGACAAACATACTGGTAATCGGCTTGGACTGCTTTTCACGAAAAATTAAATAAAGAATTATCTAATAGTGTGAAACAGTTTGATTGTGCTGATATGATCTTCTTACCAGTGATTCTCACAAAAATAGAGTGTTTATTGCTTTTCGTATTTATTTACTTGCTTTCAGAAAATATAAAAAATCCAAAAATAGTGTCCTTTTCTGTTTCAAATTCTTAACGTACGGAAAACTGTTATTCTTGGAGGAATTGTTACTGATAGGGGGAGACGGTGTTGGAAAGTGAGTTCAAAATTTTAAATCATGCGGGTTATAGGGTGTGTGATTAAAAAGTTTTGCGTGTTGGTGATAAGTTGAAAATGCTTAATCTGTGATACAGTTTAACTGTCTCTTGAAAAATAATAATTTATTTAACTTTGTTGAAAAATTCTTATGGTTTCTCGAGATGTTTGTTTTATAGTATACAGATTGAAGCGGTATGTTGCTGAGAAGTTGCTGAGTTGAGAAGATGAGAGTTTGATTGGATGCATGGTAGAACCTCCTTTCTACATTGCAGACAAAGTGAAGATATTGAAGATTGCTTTACAAATGCTGAACTGGAGTTTACTCAAACGCTAAAGTTTTTGAAGATTTGGTGATTGGATGCATCAGCTTAGGGGGAGTCTGTTGCTGATAGAAGCTATTGAAGCTGAAGCTATCCAAAGACCAAAGACAGTGCAAGAATACATGAAGATTGCAAGAAGACTGAAGACAAAGTTATTTTATGAAGCTATTGTCAAGGGGGAGTTTGTTGGTGCATATTTGTGACAACAGCTTAGATTTGGTCTTTGGATATCTTGTAATTAGTTAAACGATAAACAGTTAGCGGGTTTAGCTTTGTAATAGTTTGGTTATAGAGTTTGGGCTAAACAAAACCCAGTTGGGACAAGGGTGGACGAAATGGGCCTTGCCCATGTAGGAAACTCTAGCCCAAGTACCAAACCTTGTGTTATATAAACAAGGTTAGGCTTTAGGGTTTAGGTTAATCAGCCAAAACAGAGTTTGTGAGAATTTCGTGAGAGCATTACTAGCTTGGACGAATTTGAGTGTTGGTTAGGGTTTAGATTGATTGTAATTCTTGGGCCTTGCCCATGTAGGAAACTCTAGCCCAAGTACCAAACCTTGTGTTATATAAACAAGGTTAGGCTTTAGGGTTTAGGTTAATCAGCCAAAACAGAGTTTGTGAGAATTTCGTGAGAGCATTACTAGCTTGGACGAATTTGAGTGTTGGTTAGGGTTTAGATTGATTGTAATTCTTGTGTGATTGATAATCAATAGAAACCCAGTTTGATTGTGAATCTGTTCTTCTACTTGTTTCTGTGATATTCTGATCATGAGGATTCCGCACTCTTGATTAGATTGATAATTCTGTGAAGATCCATACGACTCAAGGGGACCTACAAATTTTGACATTTCTGAAGATGCAACGCGATGTTGCAGTGTAATACATGACCATTACTGCTGTTTGTGCTTTGGAACTGATGATTTGAGTTTGAACCATTCAGATTAACACTTGAGTATGAAGAAAATCCACTGTTGCTGATTGGACTTTGATTAACTGATCCAGATGAATTTTCTTCACTGAAGGCGGTTTGGACCTTTGGACTTGCTTCAACATCCTGTACACTTCCTTTGTAATACATCTTGATGTCTTGTTGACCACTCGGACTGTTCATTCTAGCAATATTTTGCTGTTCAAGATCTTGTCCTTCAATCTTTTCAATGAACTGAGAAATTGTTAATTTGTCATATTCTCCAGTGTTCTTCAAGATCATCAGATAGGTACCCCATTCTTTCTGAGGTAAAGCATCAGCTAATTTGTCAACCCATTCTTCTTGATCTTTGAGTATTTCTAACAAAGACATAGACCGCACTAAGTGACAATATCTCTCGATCAGTTTCTTTGATGATTCACCCGGCAAACTTGTAAACAAATCAAATTCTTTCTTTAACAATGATTTCTTACTCCTGATCATCTTCTCACTTCCCTCAAACTTAATTCGAAGTGCTTCCCAAATCGAACGTGAAGTATTATCGTGTTGAAGCAGTATGAAGATGTCTTCTTTCACAGCTTGCTGGAGTAGACTAATCATCATCTTTTCAGCTTTGTACATATCTCGTTCTTTATCCGTTAGTTCAGAAATTGCTTTGATGACTCCCAAATCTGTACGAGGTTTAACATACTTTTTCTCAATACATTCCCAAGACCTCAAATGATTTGCTTGAACCCAGTTTTCGAAACGATCTTTCCAACCATAATATTCTTCAATTCCCATTAGCTTCGGGGATTTTTGAAAAGTTCTTGTTTCATTTTCCATGTTCGTGCTTTGAGTAATAGTAGTAGGAGTACTTGGGCCAGTAGCAAACGCGTTGTAGAATTCCTCTTCCATGTTTCGGTAAAAGTTTCACAAAACCAGATTTTCAAACGAAATCAACACTTTCAAACGAAATGCCCTTTCACATGAAATGACTCCTTTGGTGCGAAATGATTGATTTCCTACGAAATGGAATCAAGCTTCAAGCGAAAAGAAGTTTTCAAACGAAATGAAGACACTTTGGTATGAAATAGGTGATTTCGTACGAAATGAAGATGATTTCACACGAAATGAACTATTTCATGCGAAATAGAACTAATCCCTGTTAATTCGTGTGAAAAGAACGAAATGGTTCACAAAAGTGATTTCGTGCGAAATGGAGTGCTTATTCTACGCGAAATGCTGCTGACGTCATCATTTCGAACAGATTTTTGTACAATTGATCAATTTTTAGGTTGATTTTAGGTCCAATTCTCTCAAGGCTTTGTTAAAACAGTATTTCGCGTATAATGTGTGAAATTCAATCCATTTTAACCATGAAAACTTGTTTAATTTTGAAAAGAAGGTGTAGAAGTCAGAAAATATGATGAAATCAAGCTGATATGGTAAGAACTCCTCCTCCTGAGCTCTGATACCACTTGTAGGATCGTGTTAACGACCGAAATGAGTCGTTCAGAAGAGTTCTTGTTAATATGAGAGGCGGAAACTAACGTATTGACTTTGAAACAGCTTGATATCCACTCTAATTGTCTTTTTGATTGATATAACAGCGCTTTACAGCAAGTAGACACTTCAGCAGCACTTCGGCTCTGGAATCGGAAAGTTACAAATGAAATGAAATTGAATCAAGGCACTATTTATAGATCAGTCATTTCGCACGAAACCGGTTCACACGAAATGATCATTTCGTGCGGAATGAACTCACACGAAATGGCATTGTCATTTCGTACGAAATGGTTTTGTACCATTTCGTGCGAAATGGTTCCATCTAACATATTTTCCATTTCTCTCGTATTACGTGCCCTGATCTTTCTACTCTAATACATGACTCGATATAAGACGAAGTCGACAGACATATGCACCAACACCTTTTTAAACATGTTTCAAGTTATTTACTGTGAACAAGGGAAGGGGTCGCATAGCACACCAGCTTGAAGAATGTGGCTCAGTAAATAAAATAAATAAACATGTTTTTGTAAAACATGGATTTCCCAGTGAAATCACCTTTATTGTAAAATATGGATGTTATCCCCAAAATGTGAAATAAAATAATTGGGCATTTTCAAGTTTAAAAGATCCTGTCAAAATTTCCGCTACCAAATTAAATAATAAATACCACGGGTTTCTGTCCCGCGGCTTCTAGACCGGGTAACACCGGGCCGGGGGCCGTGACAGAAAAAGGTGGTATCAGAGCCACTGATTTAAGCCAATTAAGTATCTAGAAATACTTAATTTTTCTGATTGCCATTCTGTGATTCTGTGAAAATTTAATTTACAATAAACAAAATTTTAACTTAAATTTGTGTGTGTTTCTTTATATGTGTTATCAGCATGAATGAACTGTCGGAGGCACTCCGAAACTTTACTATCCATAGCACCGATATGGATACCACAGGAAACCCATCTGGTTACCAGGCGGATACTGAGGAACCACTAACTTTCCAGGCCCAAGCTCAGGAGAAACCAAAGCCAAAAAAGAGAAGGAGAATATTGGATTGGAAACGTGGGCGTAGGAAGAAACCAGCGGAACAGAAAGTTAAAAAGACTGAGGATTCGAAGGATAAAGGGAAAGGAAAGGAGATCGGGGAAGGTTCCGGGCAAGTCCAGGAAATGCCACCATGACAGGAGCTGGATCATAAACTGGAGAACTGTGACCTCATCGGACCTGCCGATGAAAACATCTTCAATTACCCTGTTGAATCCCAACTCCCAGTTAACTTGGAACCGGCTATCCCAGATCCTATTGTCAACCCCGACCTCTACAAGGAGAGCTGGAAGAATGGTGGACAAACGGCTGGCAATTTCAGAATCTCTTGAATAACCCTAACACCTATTTCCCCCAGTTTGACCCTGAGCCTGCACCAAACCCACCTATGAGCACAGAAAACTTGGCTGAACTCCGTCATTATGGCGAGGAGCTGGTAGAGGCAGGAAATAGAATTCGGGATGTGGGAGAGAGAATCACATGTAAATACGACGAGAGGGGAGCGTCGTTTTTGAAATGCCAGCTGACTATGGTTGCGTGGTTGTGTGGTTATGTGTTTAATAGTAATAAAATAGTAATAATAAATAATAAAAACATAATCATGTAAAATAACTTAAAATAAAACTTTTGTAATATATCTGGTGTGTATGGATGCATACTAAAATATAAATATGAAAGTCGCAAAGTCGACAATTTTGGCTATAAGTGTTAACGTGATTATGTGCGATTGCTTTATTGCGTTTGATTGTTATTTATTTTGTGCCAATAACTTATATATATTGTTAATTATCAGATGGAACACACTGTTAATGAACCAGTTAATGAAGTTAACCAATCCGAGCAAAACAATGAAGATCACTTTCTTAATAGGCAAACATCGTTGCCCAGGGAATAGCAAATGCTATCCCAGCAATCGTCGCTGCTGTTAAAAGTCCTGTTGAGCCTTCACAAGCCAACCCCAGTAAACGTACGCGCGACGATAATTTCAGTAATAGTGTTAACGGAGGCGGCAATAATGACAACGTGATCCAAGCCCCAATACTTAAGAAAATGAAAGTTGCAACACCTGGTTGCACTTATAAAGAATTTCTTGCCTGTAAACCTGTCGAATTTGCAGGCAATGAAGGGGCGACTGCTGCACTACGTTGGTTGAAAAAGACCGAGGCAGTAATTAAAATAAGTAAATGTGCCGAGGAGGATAAGGTCATGTATGCTTCTCACCTTTTCAAGGAAGAGGCATTAGAGTGGTGGAATACGGTATTACATGCCAAAGGAAGTGACATGGCTTACGCTATGAATTGGGAAGAATTTAAGCTATTGGTGGAAAGAAAATTCTGCCCTGAATATGAAAAAGAACAAATGGCCAATAAATTCCTGAGCCACCGAATGGTGGATGTTGACTGTCGAGGGTATACTTCGAAGTTCTTCGAGTATGCTCGAATTGTACCAACTCTGGCTTTGCCAGAACCGGTACTTATTTCTCGCTATATCTGGGGTTTGATTAGCGAGATTCGTGACATCATCAAAGCTGCAAGACCCCGCACAATCGACGATGCGGTGGAATTAGCCAACACCTTGACTGACGGACTGGTGCGTACGCGAGAAGAAAACAAAAAGAAGGAATTGGCTCAAAAGATTACCCAAGGATTTCGAGGGGGTAATACGAGTAGCAACTTCAAGAAAAAGGGGACTGGGCAATCGTCCACCCCGCCGTTTTGCAGTACCTGTAAAAGAAAGCACTTTGGAAAATGTAAGGGGTACTGTAACTTCTGCAAAATTCCGGGGCACCAAGAAGAAGATTGCAGAAGAAAGAAATCAACAATTTGCTTCAATTGTGGAGAAGCTGGACATTTTAGACTAAACTGCCCTAAACTAGTCAAGCCAGCTGATAACAAGACTAAACCTGCTGAAGGAACTAGTAAGAAGAACGCAAGAGCCTTTCAGCTGACAACCCAAGAGGCATATCTGATTCCGGATGTAATAGCGGGTACGTTCCTAGTTCATTATGTTTACGCAAAAGTATTATTTGACTCTGGTGCAAACCAAAGTTTCATAAATACTTCATTCTGCCAAGCTCTTAAGCAACCCTTAACTAAACTTAGACAAGTTTTTAAGGTAGAGACGGCAGATGGGAGTTCTGTTAACATAGATAAGATTTTGCAAGAAGGAAAGATAGAACTCTTAGGCCATAAATTTTCTGCAAACCTGTTACCTATGAATTTAGCTGGATTCGATGTCGTGCTAGGAATGGATTGGTTAGTAGCCAACCATGCTCGAATCCTCTGTGACAAGAATTCCATAGAAATTCATACATCCACAGGAGAAGTAATTGTGGTTACAGGAGATAAGCCCCGAAAGTCAATGAAATTTATTTCAGTAATGAAAATGGCCAGTTATTCAAGAAAACAAGGAATAGTATTTATGGCTTCGGTAGTTATTAATACCAAAAATAAGGACCTCAAGGAAATCCCAGTAGTATCAGAATACCCTGATATATTCCCAACTGAACTACCGGGATTACCACCCGATAGGGAAGTAGAATTTAGAATTCATCTAATTCCTGGAACTACACCAATAGCCAAGGCACCTTATCGGTTAGCACCCACCGAAATGCTAGAATTGAAGAAGCAGTTAGATAAATTACTAAGCAAAGGATTCATACAACCTAGTTCATCCCCGTGGGGAGCACCAGTATTGTTTGTGAAAAAGAAAGATGGTTCGATGCGAATGTGTATCGATTACAGGGAATTGAATAAGGTTACAATTAAGAATCGATACCCATTACCTAGGATTGATGATCTTTTCGACCAACTCCATGGAGCTATATATTTTTCTAAGATAGACTTACACTCCGGATACCATCAGTTGAAGGTACAAGAAGAAGACATACCTAAAACTGCTTTCAGAACTAGGTATGGGCACTACGAGTTTACAGTCATGTCTTTTGGATTAACAAATGCTCCTGCAGCATTCATGGACATGATGAATAGAATCTGTAAGCCGTACCTGGATAAATTTGTAATTGTCTTCATCGACGATATACTTATTTATTCCAAAAGTCAGGACGAGCATTGTGAGCATCTACGAGCACTCTTAACTCTATTAAGGAAAGAGAAGCTTAACGCCAGATTCTCGAAGTCTGAATTTTGGCTACAGGAGGTGCAATTTTTAGGACACATGGTGAATCACGAAGGTATTCACGTAGATCCCTCCAAGATAGAAGCGATCACCAAATGGAAGGTCCCGCAATCAGCTACGAAAGTTAGAAGTTTTCTAGGATTAGCTGGGTACTATAGGCGTTTCATTAAGGATTTCTCTAAGATAGCAGTACCATTAACTAAGCTAACCTGTAAAACAGTTAAGTTTGAATGGGGGCTAGGCAAGAAGAGGCTTTTAAGATTTTAAAACAAAGGTTAACACACATTCCAATTCTAGCCTTACCAGAAGGAACAGAAGATTTTGAAGTTTATTGTGATGCTTCTAAGCTAGGATTAGAATGTGTGTTGATGCAACGCAAAAAGGTAATTGTGTATGCCTCAAGGCAATTGAAAAAGCACGAAGAAAATTATACGACTCATGACTTAGAATTAGGAGCAATAATTTTTGCCCTTAAGATTTGGTGACACTATCTGTATGGAAGTAAATTTACAGTCTATACAGATCATAAAAGTTTGAGGTACATATTTGGGCAAAAAGAATTAAACATGAGGCAAAGACGATGGATGGAAATTCTAAGTGACTACGACTGTGATATTCAATATCATGAAGGAAAGGCAAATGTAGTAGCAGATGCCCTAAGTCGTAAGTATCATGAAAAACAAAGACGAGTTCGTGCTTTTAGATTAAATCTTCAAGTAGATTTAATGGAACAACTGAAGAACGTTCAAGAAACTGCAATCAAAGATGATGCTGAAGGAATGAAAGGAAGAATAAAAGAATTAGAACAAGGGATTGATGGAATTTGGAGATTCCACAAGAAAATGATTTGGGTACCTAAAAGAATTAGAACAAGGGATTGATGGAATTTTCATTTACCTTTATATCTTAAAAGAGGCCCATAAATCTAGGTATACCATGCATCCTGGTAATAATAAGATGTACCAAGATTTAAGGAATAACTTCTGGTGAATAGGAATGAAAAAGGATATAGCTAGATATGTTTCTAAGTGCCTAACTTGTTCACAAGTTAAGGCAGAACACCAGAAACCTTCAGGTTTACTTCAACAACTAGAAATGCCTGTTTGGAAATGGGAACTAATAACATTGGATTTTGTTACTAAGTTGCCTAAAACTAGGAAAGGTAACAATGCGATTTGGGTAATTGTGGATCAATTAACCAAATCAGCTCATTTTCTACCCATGAAGGAAACCTTTAGCATGGAAAGATTAGCAAAATTGTATGTAGACGAGTTAGTATCCTTACATGGAGTTCTACTCTCCATTGTATCAGACAAGGATAGTCGTTTCATTTCACATTTTTGGACAAGTTTCCAAGAAGCAATGGGGACCCGATTAAACTTGAGTACTGCATACCATCCCCAAACAGATGGACAAAGTGAAAGGACGATCCAGACCCTGGAAGACATGCTCAGAGCATGTGTAATAGATTTTGGTGGAAACTGGGATAACCACCTACCCTTAATTGAATTCTCCTATAACAATAGTTATCATGCAAGTATCGAAGCTGCCCCATTCGAAGCACTGTATGGACGAAAATGTAGTACTCCAGTTTGTTGGGCAGAAATAGGAGAAAGTCAATTATCAGGTCCCGAGATCGTACAGGAAACCACCGACAAGATAACTCAAATCAAGGAAAGACTGAAGACCGCTCGAGATCGCCAGAAGAGTTATGCAGACTATCGACGCAAGCCACTGGAATTTGAAATTGGAGACAAGGTACTCTTAAAAGTTTCTCCTTGGAAAGGAGTAGTCCGATTTGGTAAGAAAGGAAAACTAAGTCCAAGGTACATAGGACCATTCCCAGTAATCCAACGCATAGGACCAGTCGCCTATCGCCTATAACTACCAGAAGAACTAGCTGGAGTACACGACGTATTTCATATATCCAACCTCAAGAAATGTTTATCTGACGAGTCCCTGGTAGTACCTCTTGAAGATATAAAGGTAAATGAAAAGCTAAAATTTGTTGAGAAACCACTCCAAATAGAAGACAGAAAGGTCAAGTTTCTCAAACACAAAAGACTAGTACTGGTCAAGGTCAAGTGGGACTCAAAAAGAGGACCTGAGTACACCTGGGAGCTGGAATCGGAAATGAAGCGAAAGTATCCTCACTTATTTCAGTAAATCTCGAGGACGAGATTTTAAATGAGGTGGGGAGGATGTAAGGACCTGCAAAAACGTCCAAAAATGTCCCGTAAGTAAAAACCCGGACCCCCGATGTCACACCCCGACCGCGTAAAACAACAAATCGCGGCGGAAACATCGGGGCGTGTCGTAACAGAATAAATTGTTTCATAACCATGGCATACAAAGTTGTATTTTATTCATCAAACAAGGGTGTTACATTGTCTTGAACAGTAAACAAAAGAGTTTATAACATAATTAAACAAGACTATCTTCGTTTTTAGTCTCTAAGGCACAGGTCCGCCCTAGTGTCGAGATCAACATCCTACGGAAAAGCTCCTGAAAACACATGTGAAAATAGGTACGTCAGCATAAAAATGCCTGTGAGATACATAGGTTTGTGAAAATAGGATTCATGACTTGTATTTGAGAAAATATTTAGTCATGAACCTTGTAATTTGCTTTGTCTTGTAAATCATTTGAAAAACGATAAGATCAGTTGATATGTATAAGTAAATGTAAGGTTAAATGAATAACCATGTAAAATGAGCTTGTATAAAATAAACTGTTTTGTAAAAACAATGTCTTGTGAAAAGTATGTTATGTATATAAAATGTATTATGTCTATACTGAAATGATTTAAATAACGTTACGCTATGTAATATTATACAAACACTTATATATAGGAAGTACCAGCGGCGTATCCACCATGTTTGTATCATATTACACACGTATCGTTACTCAAATCACTTACCCAAACAACCACCAATGTAACTTGTTCATGTACAAACCAATTGTCAAGTGTTGTTGTGTAAACCATATCAAAATGTCTATGTCCAATGTAAACTACCAAATGTGTATATCAATGTCAAAATGTTTATGTTCAATGTAGATCATGTAATGTGTAACCAAAATGTCATGTATGGTAAGTGAAATGTATCAACTAAACCATATGTAAAAATGCACAACAACAAGGTATTGAAGTAAAACACAGTTTAAATCAAAGTCATGTTGTGTGTAACAAATGCATGCTATACTGATACAAACATCTATGCGGTATTGTTATAATGCATACATCCAAGCCTTGAGACTGTGGCGATAAACCCTTAAACAAATTAAAGGTTCATCTGAGTTATGTATATCGAATTCGGTCATTCCTTTCATCCCCATACCCAGGATGTCCGGAACGGGAGTTGTCAATTCCTATGGTACCACTACCTACTAACGAATGGCATGATCAATGTTAATGAATGTATTGTTCCATGTTAAACAAACCAAATGTCATAACAAAATGTAAGCATGTGATGAAAACGATGTACTAAGTATGCACGCAATGGACGTACATAGCATAAAATGTAAATGTAAAACAATGTACTAAGTAATGCACACAATGGGCACACCTAGCATGAAATGTAATGTAAAACGATGTACTAAGTAATGCACACAATGGGCACACCTAGCATGAAATGTAAATGTAAAACAATGTACTAAGTAATGCACACAATGGGCACACCTAGCATGAAATGTAATGTAAAACGATGTACTAAGTAATGCACACAATGGGCACACCTAGCATGAAATGTAAATGTAAAACAATGTACTAAGTAATGCACACAATGGGCACACCTAGCATGAAATGTAATGTAAAACGATGTACTAAGTAATGCACACAATGGGCACACCTAGCATGAAATGTAATGAAATCATGTGCTATAATGTACTAATGAACATAGCATGTATATGATGTGAAAACAGGAAAGCATGAAAGTAACAAGTAGGCACATGTGTTCCACCCCAAAACGTTTGGAAAACAGTAAAAGAGGGGTCTATGTACTCACTTGAGATTGCTCAGTTGTCTAAAGATAACCACCAAGTAATGCTAGAGATCTCGGAATCAAACGGCACCTAATATAGGTAACCATGTTAATAAACCGGACCTAAATCGGAAGATCGGGTAGCATGAGGGTTTGTAAACCAAACGAGTATTGAGACTCGTGTAGTATGGTTCAACAAAGCCTACATACTAATTGAAACCTAACATAAATGTTTACGACCCATTACGACCCGTTTAGGTAGCTTATGCTACTTTAACGCGTCGTTCGCGTGAAACGCGTTCGGACCGCCTAACTAGCCCTATGACAAGTGTTATATGCCTAAACATGTTACATAATCAGTTATGTGACAAAGGTTTAGGTTACATATGCTTAATTACCAATTATACATGAAAAGGGTATTCTGGTAATTTACCTAAGGCATATAAGCTACCTATCATACAACTACTCAAACGATGTGACCATAGGGTATAACCTCGGAAGATTATTCCCTACCTACTATGGTCACCTAATGTGTTTGATCGGATCCTAATGATCGACCAAATGGGTCGGGTTCGAGGTATAAGCGATTTATTAGATCGCTTACCCTACGACCCTAGACAACGTGGTAATCAGTAGGCATAGTCCCAAGGGACTATAACCAACGTGATTACACTCACGTTGCGAAGTTCCTACGAACTTCGCATTGACCATTACTGGTCAACGCTGAAAGTCAAACAAAGTTTGACTTTCGGACTCGAAAAGCAATAAAATAAGGAAAAGAACGAAAGAATACTTACGAAGGGTCCCCGAATGCTAACCTCGATTCAAAAATCTCAGGTATGAAACAATAGTTTCAACTTAGAGTTTCTCAAATCAAAGTTCTTGTGATTTTGAAGCATGGGGGGTGGGGTATTTATAGTATTCGGTCCACCGTTAAGATCGTTTCATGGAAAAGGGGGCACGATCAAGGCCGTACACTTGTCGGAATGTTATGGTGCCTCAAAATGCTCACCACCATAAGGAATTGACATGTGGAAGTGGGATTAGAAGTGCAAAACAGCTGCAAACAGCTGTTAAATGCAGTTAATCTGGTCTGATAGTCGGACGCGGCCCGCTTCAGGATCAGACAAACACAATGCGGGCCGCCTGGCCCTTCTGATCAGCAAACATGTTTGAAAAATGACAGTTTCAGTCCCTGCACGTGTTTAAGGCCATTTCCGACACTTCTAAGGCCCGTAAAGCCAACTTTAAGGCCCTAAAATGTTGCCTAAACATTGTGGACATGAAACATGCTCAAAAATATGCCGGGTGTTGGTTCGTTTGGTCGTACGAACGCGATGTTCGCTTAATTACGACGGAATGCGCACAAGCGCGAAAAACGATCCAAATGACGCGACGAATGGATTTTTCTTATGGAGAAAACTAAAATATAATATAGTCATGCTTACATAAATTTTTGGATGTCCGGATGTATTCAGAACGTAAGTTATGCGCAAAAATGCAAACTTGTGCACTTTTTGACACTTTTAGTCCCTGAATGACCCAAAAGTTTATTTTAGCACACCGAACCCCTCAAAGCCTATTTCTAAGCTATGTAAAGGATATTTAAGGTGTGTTTAACTTATGGTTATGTTCCGGACTGTCTGTTCCAGTACGAATCGTCATACTTTCGCAGTTTGTCAAGTTTAGTCCCTGTAAGCGAATTAACTTGTTTTTGCCATACCAAAGCCTTCAAAACTTATTTCTAAGTTATGTAAAGGTTATTTAAGGTATGTTGGGTATATGTTGATGTTTCGGAGTATTTGTCGCATTAAACTGAGTACGTTTACGCACCAGTTTGCGTATAACTCTCCAGAAAGTGATGTAGAGTTTGAAATTGAACAAAAGTCAAAACATGAAAAATGTAAAACACAATCAAACAAACATTGGGATCAAATAACATTGTTTTATTGATAATAGAACTGTTCATAGTGATTACAAGCACAGTTGTTACACCCGAAACCCTAGTGCTTATGAAAAACCAAGAAATCAAGAAATTTGGATTTCTGGCGGGCCGCGTAACTAAGCCTACGCGGGCCGCAACATAGCAAAAATTGACCGGGACATGTTCCAGGCCACGTGTTAGCCACGTGGCGGGCCTACACGTGACACGGTAGCCCTAGTTGTAGACTAGGTGGCCCTCGCGGGCCGCGTAAGGGTCTTGAGAGGGTTTATGCGGGCCGCGTAAAACCTAGTTTTCTACTATAAATTGCCTGTGCATGGGCTGATCGTCTGTGTGCGAGAAATTTATCAAAATCACAATCTTTCTGTTCGAAAATCACATTCAAAATAGGAAAACGCTGCTATGATCAAGGGTAATAACTCGATCACTGCTACGGTACAATGTCCGATCGATTGAAACCGATCCGATGGATGTTTAAGTGTTGCCCGTATTTGGGCTATACTTTGTCATTCTTCGTGAGGGTTTTGATTTCGTGAGATA
The DNA here is from genome assembly GCA_030545235.1 of Helianthus tuberosus. Lineage (NCBI taxonomy): Eukaryota > Viridiplantae > Streptophyta > Magnoliopsida > Asterales > Asteraceae > Helianthus > Helianthus tuberosus. Next base: position 123,974,742 of record CM060351.1, on the reverse strand, counting down.
TCGTAAATGTTGTATTAAGTTACTGACCTAATTTCGTGTGCATTGTTATTTAACTAGGTTATCAGGCTAAAATCAGTAGGCAAAACTCTGCCCGTCTAAATTTGCAATGTGAGTCATTCTCTTTTTATCAACAATATTTTACAATACTCAAATTATTTTCAATAGTTATAATTACAGGGATTAAGTCTTGGTTATCTTGAATCACTGGCAAGTGGGGTATTGTGCACATTACTAATTTCTCACTATTAGGTTCACCAACCTAACAGTGATAATCATCACTACTTGGGGGAAAGGACCCAATAGTGGTATGACCATCGTCACCAGGGTGTGACATGGCGCCAGATAAAAATAAGATAGTAGCCATTGCAATCGCTCTTATGCTGTAATCTATAACTAACGTGTCATTTTATAACTTGAGTGACTCGCCAGTATTTCCCCGCTGATAAAACCTTTTTAAACATGTTTCAGGTGATTTACTGTGAACCAGGGAAGGTGTCGCATAGCATACCAGCTTGAAGAATGTGGCTTAGTAAATAAAATAAATAAACATGTTTTTGTAAAACAGGGATTTCCCAGTGAAATCATCTTTATTGTAAAATATGGATGTTATCCCCAAAATGTGAAATAAAATAATTGGGCATTTTCAAGTTTAAAAGATCCTGTCAAAATTTCCGGTGCCAAATTAAATAATAAATACCACGGGTTTCTGTCCCGCGGCTTCTAGACCGGGTAACACCGGGCCGGGGGCCGTGACACTCGTCCTCTCCAAAGTCATGTGTTCGTATCTCAACAATACAATATTCAACACACACTCTATCTAGCCTATTCGCACAGTTGGGGACATACATAATATGCACTAACAAAGCTAGATGACTCGTATAGGCCAATACGACCCGCATTAAGGGTGTCGATTAAGGATTTAGGGTGTGTCAATAATACGCACTTTAACTTTATATCTTTCTACTATGGTATTCTAATATTTTTAAAGATAAAATGGTAAAGGTTTATCTGTTTTTTCACTTTCTACTTACGTATACTCGCCTACGGAAACACTTGCGACATCAACGACGGGTATTTGAAGATGGGGGAGAAAACAACACGTGATAGCGTGCAACATTTCTGCTGAGGTATTTTTTACTCACTTTTATATATTTAATTTTATTTTAAAGTACAATACAAATAAAATACGGTTATATAAAAATTTTAATTTTTAGGTATATGCCAGCTATATGGAAAACGTTACTTGAGAAATCCAACTGGGACGACCTTCAACAAATATACGAGGTGCATTTAGAAAAAAACATGGAATACCCGGCATGATTGGTAGTTTGGACTGTCGTCAATGGCGTTGGTTATCACACCCCGATTCCCGTGGGCCCGGATGGGTAGGGTTTAAGCGTGGTGATTGGATAACAATATCACAATTTAAAAATGTAGCGGAAATATTGGAGTAAAAATATTCATTCAATAAAAGTCTTGAATAAAAACAAAAATTTATACAAGTGTTCAAGTACAAGCCCACAGGCGGGATCTAATAAAAAGAGCTTTAGATATCATAGGCCTTAAGCTAGGAGTTGCAAATTCCATAGCCTTTATCTTAGCTGACCCGGATTCCCAGCCTAACATCAAGGTTCTGTACCTGCAGTTCAATCTTTTGAAAATACGTCAGCTTTCGCTGGTAAATACAATTAACTGACTCATTTTGAAAATAGTTTTTCAAAAAGAATTTTATACATAGAGAAAACTCGTAGGTAATCATTTACTATTTCTTGGGATTTTATCTTGTCACCAGATTTACATACTTATCATACAATGGGAACCAGAGACCAGAGCCGGTCATTTTCAGTGCTATAATGATTAAGGGTACACACCAAATTTGAATAAATGTGTCTTACAGACGGTATGCCTACCCTTGCACGTTATTCCGTATGGCCATAATAGTTCATGAGTCGGGACACCGGGACACCCGGACACGGTACCATTAACCCCCAATTGTTTCAGTTATCAAGTAAAACGAATTAAACCGACTTCTTATATTTATAAGCAATCACATGGCTCATTTATATAATACTCGCTCCAAGTGGCATATTCGCCATACCCCAAGTTTTAAAACAAAATAAGTTAAGAGTATTCACCTTTTTGCTAGCTTCCAACCGACAACGGTTTTAATATAGCAAAAGCCGTAAGTCAAAGTATTAGTAACCCAAGTCCGCATATCTGGGGGGGGGGTTATAGTCCTGAATGAACAGAATTAGTTATCTGTTATAATGTATATGGATCATAGGTTAGTTCCTTAGACATGACCCGTTACTTAAGAATAGGATCGGTTTTGCTAGATTAAGCATAGACCGGATAGAATGTGGTTTATACCTATCCGAGTGCAATGACTCATTCGATAAAGGTGTATTAGATCAACATTCTGTTTTTGAAAGGTTTTGAGGGTTTTTGACCCGTTATCCCTAGTTTATGCGAACTAGGTTCGCATAACTAGTTATGTGCGTAAAACATATTTTTTAGTTGATGTATTTTCTGTTCCAAAATCAGATTGTAGCTTGGTTTAGATTAAAACCGTTTAATTAGCTATTATGACCACATAAGGGCATTGTGGTCATTTTTAACAATATTATCAAGACTTGTCAATTAACCTATCAAACGGAATGACCGTCTGGTATAACTTCATAGAGTTGTACTCAACAATAATATGGTCTCAAAATAAGTTTAAAACAGGTCTTAGCGTTGACCAAACGGGTCAGAATCAACAGTCAAAGCAGAAGTCAAACTGCTTGACTTTTGACATAGAATGAGGTTCTAAACTGAATTAAACGAGTTAAGCATGCTAATATAAGTTTATATAAGTTGTTTAAATTGTGTATATATCAAAACAACTGAGTTATAGGTTATAAAAACTATTTATATCATTTATGAAGTTTTAACGAAAGTTTGACTTTTATATAGCATGCTTGACTCATTAATTCAACTAGTAAACGTGATGATCCGAGGGTATTATCACAGAGGGATCATACCATCGTTATTATGATCACATAGGAAAGTTCGGATTGAATTTTGACTTGACCAATTCGGTCAGAAGCTAAAGTCGAATAGAAAGTCAACTGTTTGACTTTAACTAAAAAAATAAGAAAGAGCTAGTAGGAACACTAACTTGGAAGTGTTAGAGCAAAATACAAATAAGAGTGGGAGTCCTCTTGTCCATAGGAGAGCTCCAAGAAGTGTTTTAGAGTAGAATTGATGGTGTGAAGATGATGGAAGAAGAAGGTTGCTATTTATAGCCAAGGGAGGTGAATGTGAGTGTGCCAAGTGTTTCCAGAGATCCCTAGCAGGTGCTAAGTGTCTTAGGACGTGGAAGGAAGGCAGGAGAGGTGGCAAAAGGTGCCACAATGTGGCAGAACAGCAGTAATAGCATCCAGCTATTTTCTGTTGTCTGCAGGTCCCTTACGGACCGTAAGCCTCAAGCCTTACGGTCAGTAAGGACCTAAGGCGGTGTATTGCCTTGTTCAGCACACATGCTTATGGACCGTAAGCCATAGTACCTAGCGGTCCGTAAGACCTCCTGGCTCGCAACATTTTAAATGCCTTACGGTCCATAAGCCATTGTGCTTTACAGTCCGTAAGGACTTCCAGAATGAAAATTTTGCACATTTGACCCCTTGGGTCAACCAATTTCGATATATGCAATATTAGTCCTATCCTTCATCACAGTGGGGATTAGTTGGATATCTGGGACGCGTTTCAGCTAACGCAAAATAATAGTCTCTCTTATTCCCAAAATCGGGATCAGTCGGAGTTATAGGAAACGTTTCAGTGAACGTAAAGTGTGGGTCCTTCCTCCTTCCACATAGTCGGGATTAGTTGGAGGTTCCTCCCTCCACATAGTCGGGATTAGTTGGAGAATTGGACACGTGTCGTCACGTAATTGGACGAAAATTTTTGGGGTGTTACGTCGGTATAATTGTCCAACCGCATGGCGAGGTCAACATACACGCGGTGACCAGAAAGGACCAACGTTGGTTTTACAAGCAGTTGCGTCATACGACCTTTGGGTTTGGTTGGCTTTCTTTGGTGTAGTCGGGCGTATGGACGACATTAATACCTTCGAGTGTTCACCGTTGTTAGAGGGTTACATTTCTGGCACAATACTGAAATCCAGGTTTGATGCAAATGGGAATGACTACGAGCATGGATACTATTTGGGCGATGGTATATACCCGGAGTATTCGAATATTGTGGAAACGTTTTATGAAACGTACGATGTGAAAAGGCAATATTTTAAAAAACTACAAGAGTTTTCGCGAAAGGACATCGAGAGGCGTTTCGGGGTTCTTCAACAACGATTGCATTTTATTAGAAATCCTTGTTGTATGTGGAATAAGGAAAAAATTCGAATAGTCATGTATGCTTGCATCATAATGCATAATATGATTATAGAAGACCATGGAAAAGCAATATACCAAAACTTTTTTCCAAAAGATGTCGTTGAAGGACGCTAGCAACAATGGAATAGAGAATCTTAAATGCTTAATTATTGCGTTCTAAGGAAATACATAACGCGTTAAAGACGGATTTGGTCAAGCATGCTTGGGCGATTCGCCCAATTCGACACGATGGCGCTGTCGAACAAGACTACGAGGAAGAAGAAGTAGAAGAATTTGAAGCTGGGAACTTTGAAGATGGCGATTTGGATGATGGAGAAAACGAAGAGGAAGAAGGAGAGAACAACGAGGAAGACGAAGATTAAATGTATTGTTTTTTTATTGTAATGTTTCTATTAAATATTGTAATGTTTTTTTTTTTAAATTTAATAAAAGTGTTTTTTTTTAATAAATTAAAGCTTAAATGAAAGAGTAAACTGCCATTTTGGCCCCTGAGGTTTGGGTAGTTTTGCCACTTTAGTTCAAATCTTAAACCTTTTGCATCTAGGTCCCTGTTATTATTATTTTTTTGCCATTTTGGTCCAAAAGCAAAGTCAGCTCATATTTCTCAAAAAAACCCCGGTTTTTTCTCCTTTTCCTTAGAGGCAAAATGGTCATTTTAAGCATTAATATATATATATATATATATATATATATATATATATATATATATATATATATATATATAAAATAAAAAACCTCAAAACTCTGCACTATCCATCTCTTTAAACACCCCTCTGTCTCTTTCTCTTCTCTATCTCTCTAACACCACTGCCACCATGAACTCCACCACCTCCTTCTCACCAATGCAATTATCCATAAACTTATATTATAGCAAACAATCTTAACAGAAACTAAAATTCGATTCATAAACAAAAGGTTTCAAGATGTGACCCACATCCCAGGCATCATCAACCATAAGTTTAAACCAAAGATAGATAAATATTCATAAAAAGATTCATCAAAAGTAAATAAGGTCCATTAAGATTAAGCAGAAAGCTTGAAATTATCCATATAACCAAACATCAGATTTCCTGCCTGCACCAGAAAAAATACCAGTTTTGCAGTCAATGTAAGGTATGAAAACACCAAAAATAAGTATAATTTACCACTACTTTTCAAAACAAAATTTGTAAATCTAAATATTTAAAAAAAACTCACATGTTATTACCAGCTTGATTTCTTCCAGCCACTTCCTTCAGCATCATCATTCTTACCAGACCCCCATCATTCGGTTCCACCATCACCTTGTTTCTTACCTGCATATATATTGTTATTTGTTAGTGCTTCATACTTGTGTGAATAAGAAAAGAAAATGGAATCACCTACCTCATCACCACCACCACTGCCCCAACCACCTCCTCCGCCGCCGCTGCTGCCGCCCAACCACTTCCTTCGACATCATCCTTTTTTCCTGCATCAGCATCAGAAGCTTTGGTACTACCCCATCCCCCAACCTGATTACCATTGCTCCAACCTCCTGATGAACTCCGACCACCACCACCACATTGAATTGAATGGGGGATTTGTTCTAGGCTAGGGTTAGGGCTCACATTCAAATTGGGGGAAATTCATATCTGGAGATTAGTGAGAATGAGGTGGTGGTGGCGGCTGTGGTGAGGATGTAGTGGTGGCGGTGGCGGTGGTGAGAAGGGGGAGGAGGTGGTGGTGGTGGTGGAGTTTATGGTGGCGGTGGTGTTAGAGAGAGAGAGAGTGCGTGCATAGTTTATAGAGAGAGTGGGTGTTTTGAGGTTTTTTTTATCTTATATATATATATATATAGGGTAATGCTCCATAGAAAACCTTAGATTTTGAGAAAACTTTGCAAACTCAACATGTGGCCTAGATTGCTCCACATCAACATATGATTTTAGAGCTTTGGAGGGTAGGATTGTCTTTTTACACATGTTGTATCATTTCATACACACACCCCAATACACTGTAAGTCATTTCATTCACCATCATAAGTTTTGTACTTCACCCCACCCTCTTACCAACTCCTTCATCTTTCTCTCTCTAAAAAACATCAAGAACACTTTTTTTTCCAATTTTATCAGATTTGAACAAACCATTTCTCAAAGACCTAGATGTAGATCTTATACTCATTCCTTTCTATTGAAGCCACCAAATCTGAGGATCGAAGCAATTATCGAAGCTCTTCAAGAAAAGAAAGTAAGGTGTTGCTCTCATCACATCTTTAATTCTGTTTTTAAAGAGAGAAAACTGATGTTTTGGAGAGAGAAACAACAATATTCATCTTGTTCATCTGGACACCAAGAACACATGCACAAATGTGTGTGAGAGAAACACGTTTAAAGATCTTACTTTTGTTATTTATGTAATTTGTTTAGATTTATACTTTTTATGATATTTGATAGATTTAAATTCAGAGCTTCGTTTGTTTATTTCAAAATTTTAAATCAAGACCAAGAAGAAATTTTTGTGTGCCCAATTTCTTTCTTCAAAAATCCGGTCTTCTTAGTTGTATCAGATCTATATGTGTTTCAAACATATGGGTTTGAAGCAGATTTGATGTTAGATTCATTACTTTCGATTTTTTTTATGAGTTCTTTGATTTTCGGTGATGTTATTTTCAATAAAATGTTTGTCTTTTTTTTTCATCCTTACCAGGTGGTGATTCTACTAGATGGCATATCCTGTTACTACAACCCGTAGATACACATGTTACATTTTTTTACAGCTACATATGTAACGACCCTTTGTTATATATGTTAATTACCAGCTTGTTGGAATAGGTTAATGGAGTTTATGCAAGAGATGAGTCAGCAAAGGTAGCAGATAAACAGCAAAGACAAACCGTCAATGGAAGCTCCACCGCTTCTTAGTGATTTGTGTTTTCGTTTACTAGTAATATGTAATGTGAGACTCTTATTATTTTGTCTAGGACGTGTTGTTAAAAATGTTCTGGCTTTCTGAACTTCTGCCCTGAAGTCGACCTCAGCATATTTGTGTTGCTTTTGGGCTCTATGCATCCATTTTTGTGTAACTTGCTTGTAGGCAATGTAGCTTTTTACAAGTTTACAAGTACATTAATCTCTAACACATGTTATGTGTAACTTGCTGAAAGTCTTAACACACGTTATAATAGAGCCTTGACACACGTGATATCAGTTATACCGTTATGGGTATAGTAAACGGCCCACTATTTTTCTTAGTGCTATGTATTTTCGTTTACTAGTAATATGTAATGTGAGAGTCTTATTGTTTTGTCTAGTACATGATGTTAAAACGGTATGGACTTAACACATTCTGAAAGTCTTAACACACGTTATATCAGGTATACTATGTTGTTATTAAGTTACTATTGGAGTTTATGCATCCATTCTGGAAGTCTTAACACAAGTTATAATAGAGGCTTAACACACGTTATACATGTCAGGCGCGTAACACATGTTACAGTATGTATATACAAATCATGGTGTTTTGGAAACCACTAGCTTATACATGACACCATGTTGGGTTAAACCAAGATTATAACAGAGGCTTAACACATGTTATCCCAGGTATACGGTGTTACAATATTAACTTGTATGTTCCATATTAAATTATTAACTTGTACACGTGTTACGATCAGTACATGCACATAATGGTGTTTTGCAAACCACTTTCATATACATGAATACAAGTCGGGTTATAATGGATGCTTACATGTTATCATATGTATACAAGTGGGGTTACAACAAGATTACGATATTAACTAAGCTCACCATTAAACTCATCGCCCCCGTCGACTGTTTTCACCCTTGTCACATGTTAAGCAATTACATGTCCCGAACAGACAAATTGTAACACATGTTAGATCAGTATATACACATCATGGTGTTTTGTAAACCACTAGCTTATACATGAATACATGTCAGGTTACAAAAAGATTATAACAGTGGCTTAACACATGTTATACATTCCAAAATGTGCAAAACAAATGACCCGTTTCATATTATATATTCCAAAATTACTGGTACATGTGTTACCATAAATGGCCCATTTCATATTACACGTTACATACTAACTTGTACATTTATTACTTGTACAAGTTTTACGCTCAGTATCCACATTATCGGATATTTTAAACATCAACAGAAATAAAATAGATATTACTTGTTTTTTTTAATTAACAAAAGGTTAACACACGTTATATATCATTCTAACAGGGGCTTAACACATGTTATACATGAACACATGTCAGGTTACATCATGGTGTTCTGTTACAGCATGAACCACCAACACATGTTATAAATGAACGAAGACTTCTATCCCAAAGGATGTGACTTATTCAATGTCCCCGCATTAACGTCGCCTACATCCATCCAGCTTGTCAATTGAATATCTTTTATGGATCTGTTTCTGTAAATCAACACACGTTATATATCATTCTAACAGGTGCTTAACACATGTTATGGGTCTGTCTCTGTAAATCAAGCAACCCAACAAAAAAACAATTATTGTTAAGATCAAAAGCCCCAAACAAGCAACCAAACCAACAAAAAAACCCGTTCAAAATCTCATCCTAAAGTTTTGGATTTATTTAAAATACATGAACATTAACCATTACTAGAACACGCATTAACTTCGCCTACATCCATCCAGCTTGTCAATTGAATATCTTTATGGGTTTGTTTCTGTAAATCAACACACGTTATATAACATTCTAACAGGGGGGCTTAACACATGTTATGGGCCTGAGTCTGTGAATCAAGCAACCCAACAAAAAAACACTTACTGTTCAGATCAAAAACCCAAACAAGCAACCCAAACCAACAAAAAAACAGCTACTGTTAAGATCAAAAGCCCCTAACAAGCAACCAAACCAACAAAAAAACCCCTTCAAAATCTCATCCTAAAGTTTTTGATTTATTTAAAATACATGAACATTAAGCATTAATAAAACACTTTTAGCACACAAAAACATATTAACAACCATTTCAACAAAAAATCAAGTGTGAAATGATATTTCAAGAACACTTACCGGATCTATAACCGTCCGATGAACACGAAGAAGATCTTCAAACATTCTTCTCACACACACACACTCGTGCGTGTGTCTTTGTGATAAAGATTGTTGTTTCTCTCTCTAAAACAACATACTTCAAACTTCTTCTCTCTCACACACTTGTATGTGTGCTCGGTTACTCCGACGACGTTCCGAACTCCGGTGGTCACAAAAGGAAGCAAGGATCAAACTCAGTTGGATTTTGTTTGTTGTTTCATTCGTGATTATCTAACAGTAAGTTATTATATCAAAGGAAAATAACAAGAATCGAATGAATTGTTGGAAGAATATCGATCAAGACGAGATTTTGTTTGTGTTTATATCTAACATTAACCATTACCGAACTCAGTTGGATTTTGTTTGTGTTTGGTGTTCATCATTGAAGGATCACCATTGAAGACCATGAAGTTTTTCTCTTTCACATGATGAAGAAAGAGGAGAAAGATAATAGTGTTTTGAAAGATGTGACTAGAAGAAAGAGGAGAGAGATGATGATAGTAGTACTACTCAATTTGCACTACCGAAAATGCCCTTCCAGTTGTACTAATGTGTATTATAAGATTTCTTTTAAATATAATTCTTACCAAAATTAAGAGAGCCATTGATCAAGTTAGATGAAAGATAATCAATGGATGACAATGGGTTTGCATAGTTTTCTTAAAAAGATAGAGTTTTCTATTGAGCCCAACCCTATATATATATATATATATATATATATTAATGCTTAAATGACCATTTTGCCCCTAAAGAAAAGGAAAAAAAAGGTTTTTTTTTGAGAAATCTGAGCTGACTTTTATTTTAGACCAAAATGACAAAAAAATGAAACCACAGGGAACCAGATACAAAAGGTTTAAGATTTGAACTAAAGTGGCAAAACTGCCCAAACCTCAGGGACCAAAATGACAATTTACTCTTAATGAAATAATAGTTAAATATGACTACACCCTCTTATCATATAGAGTAAATTATGTTTTTGGCCCCTGTGGTTATATCAGTTTTACTATATTAGCCCAAAATAAGACTTTTTAACATATGTGCCCCCATGGTCTCTGTAACTAACTATTTTGGCCCCTAAGTCTAACTCAACCCCAAACTCTGGTTAATTATTAGACACATGACATGCACATGATGGGTATAATAGTAATTTATCACTTCTCCTTCTTCCTGATTTCTTTTTAACCCACACGTGCAGATAATTTTGGGATGAAAACAAAATGTGATCAACACTACACACAGCACAACAAGTATCCAACGACATATTGATCAAAACCCTTTTTCTCTCATCTTCTTCCCTAAAACCCTCTTCAATCCCACTCTGTAACAATCCGATTTCCCCTCAAATTTCCCCTTTTTCTTGATACATATGCCCAAGAAAACCGATTCCTGAAAAGGGTTTTTAAAAGGGTTTCAATCATCATCATTTCCTTTCCTGTTGTATGTTTTTCCCTTGTTAGCGGGGAGTCCGTCCTGATTCGTCGGCTCTGTTAGCAAAAAGTTTTGCTCGTTTTAAACATAACTAAAATCCGATACTCATCGTACCAAAAATCGTAATCAATCCAACCAAAACTGAGTTTACACAGTATAAACACGAATGAGGAATCAAATTGCCTTCGCTGATCAACAAAATTAGCGAAAGTTATGAAAGTGAGATCTTTTAGCACAAACAAAACAGAAAGCCAGATGAGAGAATAAAATAGGTAATACAACAAGCGTATAAATAATACTATAATTTACTTGATTTTGTTTCTTAATCATAAATACAAGATAATCAGTTCCACCATGGGTAAAAAAACCTAACAGGTGACAAAACCCATCACCTTCAACCATCATAATCTTCAATCAGAACTGAATTGGTCCCGGAACCCACACATCAGCCAAAACATATTCCGAATCAGAACTGACATCATTTTTGACTTGCGACTGCCATCATCCTCAACATCGTCCAAAATGCACCACCTCCGCCGCCGTGAACGGCGGCGCTGTCGCCGGAAACATCGTCGGAGATGGTCGGCTCCCCTTCGTTCTCTCTGATGCTTCTCTCTTTGCAACTCTCTCTCTCTAAAACCTTCAAGGTGTATGTGTAACAGTGGTGCAGCCAGAAAAATGGCCTGACTCGGCCTGATTCGTCACCGGAGTCCGTTGCCGGCTTCGCCGGAAGCGTCGTCGAAGGGAGAGCGAACAAGGGGGTGCGACGGTATAGAAGGTTAGGAAATTCGGGGGGTGTGGGGTGTAGAAAAAAATAGGAAGTTGGGGCTAGGGTTTTGAGAAGGTGAAGAGGGGAAGGAAAGAGATGTAGATGATGATGTTTTTGTTCAAGAAAGATCTGGGTTTTCTTTATAAAATGAATAAAAGGGGAGGAAAATTACCATTATACCCATCATGTGCATCTCATGTGTGTAATAATTAACCAGAGTTTGATGTTGAGTTAGACTCAGTAGCCAAAATAGTTAGTTATAAAGACCATGGGAGCACATATGTTAAATAATCTTATTTTGGACCAATATAGTAAAACTGATATAACCACAGAGTCCAACAACGTAATTTACTCTATCATATAAATTAGAGTTAAATGCTTGGTTGGTCCCTGTGGTTTGCAAAAATTGCAAACTTGGTCCCAATGCTTTACTAATTACACTCGTGGTCCCGGAACTTGTCAAAAGTGCACTCGCTTGGTCCCTAGCCCTAACTGAAGTTAAATTTCTCAGTTAAGTCCATGTTAAATGACCAAAATACCCTTGCTTATTAACTCTCTTCTTCACTGTGAGACTGAGTTCATTTTTTTTTTAAACCCACCACAACCTGCATCATCTTCATCACCTGCATCATCTTCCCAACCACCACCGCCATCAATCCCCGCCATCAATCCCCACCACCATCATCTTCCCAAAGAACACGACAACGTCCCCAAATCCGCACACCACTGCACAACCCCCAAATCTGTACGCCACTACAACACCCCCAAATCCGCCGGTGACACAATTTTCACCAAAAACTCACAAATCACACCACTGCAAGTGAAAACCGAGATTCAGACCACGACGACCGGAGCTTCCTCGTTGCCGGATGCATCTTCATCCAACCATCCTGCACATACCCACCTTCCCTTCGACCCAGCACCACCGCCATCTCCACCTTCGAGTACAACTGCAGAATCGCAACACCGTCGCCACCGTCCGTACCAGGCGACGCAGGGACGGCGTTGAAGGCTTCGTTCTCGATGCTGTGGGCGAATCCGGCGGCTTCGTCGGCAGGAACGGTGCCGTAACGGTCGGAGAGTACGGATTTGTCGGTTAGGGTTTCGATTAGGCATTTGATGACGGCGTCGCGAGTGCGTTGCGACGGTGGCCAAATGCTGAAGAAGGTGGTTAGGTTTAGCATCTTGGTTGTTGTCTCATCGAGGTTGTGATCTAGTGGTGGTTACTTGTGGTGTTTGTTCTTCCGTTTGGTCCGACATTGTGGTGTGAATTGTTTGGAACACTCATAAGTCACAACAGAGGATTTGGGAGTGACAAAAATAGACCAAGATATAGACGGAAGAACCTAGGGTTTTTATGAAGGTGGAAACCACTGATGGTGGTGGGTTTTTAGAGAAAGAGGGGAGGAAGAAGAAGAGTCTTCTTTATATATATATATTTTTTATTTTTTTAATTGTTCAGGGGTAATATAGTCATTTCACACATAGTTAACTAAGAAATTTAACTGATGTTAGGGCTGGGGACCAACCGAGTGCATTTTTGAAAACCACAGGGACCACGCGTGTAATTAGTAAACCATTGGGACCAAGTCTGCAATTTTTGAAAACCACAGGGACCAACCAAGCATTTAACTCTATAAATTATCATATAAAGCCCGGTTAAACCCCAGCCAGTTGTCATGCCGGCCTTATACCCGTCTTCCACCTTCATCACCATTTTCATTTTTCACAAAACTCATCTCTCTGCTTCTAAATCAAGTTGTAGTTCCACTCAATGGCGTCTGGAAGCTTCATCTTATGGCTCCACGGTCTAGGTGACTCCGGTCCAGCCAATGAACCAATCAAATCCCTTTTCACTTCCCCTCAGTTCGCCAACACTCGCTGGTCTTTCCCTTCTGCTCCGTCTCAACCTGTTACCTGTAATTGTAAGTCCCAGTTGTTAATTAGCAAACCCATTTCCAATTTTACATTTACTTTGTGTATTTTCGGTTACTGATCACATGCGGACGTAATGCGTATTTCAAGGGTTTTGTTGCCCTAATGGTTAATATTAAAATGGTAGTGTTAATGTGACAGCATTTTGTAAGTGATAATGGCTCTTTTAATATAGTTCATATGTTAACTGAAGCTGTAAGTCTGATTGTGTGATGATCTTGCACATGTTAGTGAACTATTACTGTTTAAACTTTAAAGCCTCCAATTTGTTGCTTATAGTTATAATTGTGCACTAAATTCGGGTCTTAATTTTTCCAGATTTGTTGCTTCTGGGAAAGATTATGATTTTTATTTGATAACCATGAAAAGCGTTACTCACGTGACCGCGCCAATCGGGGCGTTCCTAGGTTTTTGGAGACCCTAAGAGAACTATGAAGTAGGGGCCCATTTCGCAAATAAACTCTCCTCCAATCCCGACGCAATGGGTGATTGCCCTTTTTTCGTTTCGTGATAGCCGCTAGCCTAGAAATTGAAAGCAGGTTGCGATGGGAAGTGGGAACGATGATTGCGGCTGTATTTAGGGGCTTTAGGCCGCTAAATATTGATGATTAGGTCAATGGTTGTTGTGTTGTAATAGTTGGAAATCAAGGCGAAATGGGTTTTGAAACTTGACCTTTGTTTGCTAAACAATATTTATTTTGGATTCCTTGAATGAAAAATCAGTTTAGTTTTGAAATAAACGTATTTATTTGGGCCTAATACATACATATAGTATATATAAATTTTTTTTTAAAAACTTGGAGGCCCTTATTTTTTGGTGGCCCTATGTCCGTGCCTAGGTTGCCAAGCCTATAGAGCCGGCCCTGGCGCCAATACCTTGCTAACCAACGGGATTAGGTGCTGTGCAGGTGGTCTTTCATAGAGGGAAAGATAATGATTTGAACATTCTTTGATGGTTCTAAACGAGTTGTAGCAGTGCTAACTATACTAGTTGAAGAGGTGGTAAAGGAGTTCTTTTTTTTTTTTGGGGGGGGGGGGGGGGGGGGGGGGTGGGGGGGTTGTAAATACTTTATTCAAAGAACGCATATGCATGGAGTTGGATGGAGAAAGGTTGTTAGCATAGTTGTCAATAGCGAGCGTAGCGATCGCTTAGCATGCTATGCAACGTATAGGTCTAGGCTCGCTATTAGGGATTTAGGGTTGGAGCGACAGATAGCGATAATAGCGACAATTTTTTTGTTTTTTTTTTAATATAAATAGCAATTTAATATAGCTATAAAATAGCTGGATTTTAGGCTTTTGGTAAATATACATGTAAATAGCATATATACCAAGGGTATTTTGATATAATATACATAGAAAATTAAAAAAAAAATTTCTAGTGTATCGTTATTTATTAAATAGCCGCCCGCTATTTATCGCTATTAGCTATGTAGCATATAGGTACTTTATCGCTATTTGTCGCTATTCGCCATTAACAACTATGGTTGTTAGAAAACATTAAAGTAGGTGGTCAAACAAAATAGGATCTGAAAAGAGATGATGACCAATTGACATGCATTTTAAAGCAAACAGGTCTTTTGGTAAAACAATGAGATACAAAAGACTATAAGATTTAAGAGAAGCTCTAAGGGCCACTTATCATTCTTAAAGAAGTGTCATGGGGCACCATAATATGCTTTGTTTGGTCATTTGTGATAGTATGATACTGTAGCAATTATGTTGTTTGGCGTAATCATTGGTTTATCATCTTTCGCTCTTTTCCTGAATCCTGATTTATTATCAATACACAGTTTATTAGTAGATCTTGTATGTAAAATTTTGATAAATTAATCATTGGACATCAAAAAGTGCATTGTATAACAATCTGCCTTTTTTTCTAAACTTTTTGAAAGTTATTGTGTTATATCTTAACAATAACCTTTTCAGATGGTGCTTTGATGCCTTCATGGTTTGACATTCATGAGATACCCGTAACAGCTGTAAGTTATTTTCTTCAATAGTTATCTCTAATGCCTTAGTTTAATCTTTTACGAATTCCTATGAAGCATGAACCCTTAAGATGGCTGCCATCTCATTGTCCTGACTCCTGATGAACAAGTCTCACGGTTAGATAAAAAAGTTATGAAAGTTGGCAATACAAACATATCATTGACAATGTCAATGACACATCCGTCTAAAGTTACATTATCGTAAATCTTTTGATCTTTAGGTCTATAAACTTTGTTAACATTAGCAATTTTGAAAGCTTTAGACCTGTATACTGTTTAGGAAATACTCCATGCTTTCCTTTTCTACTCCACAATAATGGAAATGTTACAATTTTTTAAACGTACAGAATTCCCCTGTGGATGAAAGTTCGTTGCTTAAAGCAGTTCAAAGTGTGCATTCAATGATCGACAAGGAATTGGCTGCTGGAATTGACCCCAAAAATGTGTTCCTTTGTGGATTTAGTCAAGGAGGTCTCTCTCTCTCTCTCTCTCACATACACACACATACACAAAAGAATACATACATGTTTGTGTGTGAATACAAAACAACAGTAACAACCTTATAAACGTTGCAGGTGCGTTGACCTTGGCTAGTGTTCTGTTATATCCAAAAACTCTTGGTGGGGGCGCGGTCTTTAGTGGATGGGTACCGTTTAATTCAAGTTCTATTATAGAACGGATCACACCCGAGGCGAAAAGGGTATGTTTCGACCCAACCCGTTCTGACCCATACTAAAAATGACCCACTTCAAGTCGAGTCTGTTTTGACCCGTTACCCAATCCCACTTGCGCATGAGTTGAACACAAATATATCATCTTCTATCCGCGAAGTTGCAATGTTTTTCTAGGCACATAGTTCTATTAAACTGTTATTATTATTTTCTGATGAGCGTTTTGTTGTATTTACAGACCCCGATATTATGGTCACATGGTATAGCTGATGGAACAGTGTTATTTGAAGCCGGCCAAGCGGGCCCACCATTCCTTCAACACGTAGGCATGAACTGCGAATTTAAGGTACTACTCAACCCTTGATTCACGAAATTGAAAGTTGACTTTTCTTTTAAGAGATTAATTTTGACCTTGTTGAAGGGCATTTTAGGTATTTTATAATTTATAGTTACTTGAACAATTTCAGTGTTTTTATATCGAACCGACCAACTTAGCAGTTCATTGGTTTCAAAAATCCGATGACGTCAACTGGTTTACCTTTTTGGTGCCAATTTACATTTTACACTAAATATGAAGCCTTAAAAAAGTTTTGAAATCCAGTTCTACCACCTTGTGCAGTTCACTGGTTCGAATGGTAACCCTATGGTTCAAATACACTTAACTGGGCTGGTTGTATAGCTGGTTCCCGGTCCAGCTGGTTCAGTCGGCTATAAAAACAGTGCACTTACTTTAACTATGCCTCGTTCTCAATCACAGGCGTATCCAGGTCTTGCGCATTCGCTAAACAGTCAGGAACTTCAACACTTGGAATCATGGATCAAATCACGTCTACAAAGTTCCTCGTGAAGGTTCGACTATAGTTGACCTTTCGCATGTATGGCAACATTCTTGAATTTGGAGACACATTAAATTTTTTAAGATGTTTTTCATCTGAATACTTCATTGATATTGAATTCGTGATATTATTCTTATCTTTTCGATTAAAATTTCTACGTGTTAATATTTTATTTTTTGTTAATTCTTATTATACAAATATTCTCATTGCATTGGAGTAAGAGATTTTATATGTATTAAAATCTTAATGTTTTGACACTCGGTGTGAATTTATGAAACAACACGAACCTAACACGAAATTCACGGGTTTAGGTTTAGTCTAAACGAGTTCGGGTCAGTTTCAGGTTGAACCCACGAACCCGTTTAGCAAAAACAGGTCGGGTTCTGGTCAACCTGGTTGGGTATTTAACCTATTTATATTATATTATATTTTTTTTAGAATATGTTTTTTTATCATAAATTAATTTGGGCGTGTATTTTTTGTCATATATACAACTTAAAAAGAGAATGACATAAGATTTTATAATTTAAATGTAATTGTATTTTAATAAGTTTCAAGAGCCACATTCAACATCAACTAACATCATTAGTATTTCAACGAAGAGGAACTAAAATCAAGAACTAGAAATCTAAAATCATTAGTTCAAGTTTTACAACTAATTTTAGTCAACTCTCAATTAAGTAATCAAGTTTTATACCCGTTTTCAATGCAAAAAAAGGTATCAAACTACCTTGGAGAAGGACAGTGGAAGCTACATGGTCGATTGGTAAGCCGAGAAGCGGGACTTGAGAGCTAAGTTTGGTCGTCAGGTCTCGTAGGTCTAGTGGTGAATGGGGATAGTCGATTGGTTCTAGTCATCTCACGTTTGCCTTGGTAGATGCCGATGGTTTACAAATTAGCTTTAAGAAACAATTGGAGGAAATATGACAAATGAGGTGCGGATAATTAGACGAGGAAATTGTGTAATTTCGCTTATATGGGCAATTGTGTACATGAACAACTCTACAAGCTTATGTAAATTCGGGTTTTATTAAATTGGATTTAGCTTAATGCTAGCTTATTAAAACAAAAAATGCAGTTTAAAGTTTAGGGGTCACAAAATACTTTAGGTTTAACGTTCGGAAAACAAAACTCGAAGCATTCACATCCCATTTTTTATTCTCATTCAAACCGTAAAATTTAAGAAAACTATCTAAAAACACCGCTCATTCCATTATTTATTATACCTTATAAATATATTTAAAATAAATTCTAAAGTGAATTCTTATATCTTTGAAAAAACTAAAGCAAAACCTCATATTTTTATGAAAAATGAATGTCATGTGAGAGAGTTCAAAAAACATGAGAAAAATATATGGAATAAATACGAGGTTCCTGTAAAAAAAAGACATTTTTTGTAAGAAGTGTGAGAATGCATATGAATTGACATGTATGCATCATGTTTTGAACTTAGTCATGATTTTTTGGGTTGTATTGATAAGAAAAACACCAAACACAACAATTTAAAACACAATGTAATGTATTATAGGCATGAAATTTAAAACACAACTAAAACACACTGCTTAACACTTAAAACACACTACTTAATGTTCTTGACATGGTGTTTTAAGCTTAGAATTCATCGCATTGTGTCTTAGATTGTTGTGTTTAGTGTTTTTCTCACCAAAACAACCCAAAACATCATACTTAAGTCTCAAATGTGATTCTCACATGTCAATTCCTATGAATTCTCACATTTGTCACAAAAATGTTATTTTTACAGGAACCTAAACCTATGGAATAATGATTTTTAGTTAAATTACATAAATAAGAATAAAGAATATGATGTGAATGCTCTTAAATCACTTAAAATATTAATATTATAGGGTTCATATAAATTTGAAAAAGGAAACACCCCAAATCCCAATTTTGACACCATATATGCGTTGCGTATAGATAGGGTTGCATATTTTCCAATATTAGACATCTCATGCCAAAGAAGTCGCATGTGAGCGTATACACCCGCATACAGACCTATATGCGATGTATTTAATACAAGATCTAAGGTCTGTGAAAAGCAGTGGGCTGTGATTTGTGGGTCCCACCTATACGTCTCGTATGGACCTATATGAGACGTATAGGGTTAAAAAGAAGTGAAATTTAATTTGATCTGTGGATCCTACTTATACACCTTGTATTGACTTTATACGAGACGTATAAATTGTTAAATGAATGATTGGTGTGCCATTCTTTCTACTTCTATATACATCTGATCAACACAAGTTCAAACACAACGATTCTTAAAACTTTAAGTTGAAAGTTTTATTATATTTTCTATTTCTGATTGCTACAATAAATTGTTGATGTTGGCTTTTCTTTCAAGAGTCTGTTTTTGACCTTGTTGAAGGGCATTTTAGGAATTTTATAATTACTCAAAACAACTTATCAATGTTTTTTAACTCAATCGGTTATTGAAGTAACCAACTTAGCAATTCAGTGGTTCGACTGTTTTAAAAAATCGAATGACGTCATCAATAATTTAACAATGATAGCTATAACCGGTTTACTTTTTTGGTGACAATTTACATTTTACAGTAAATAAAAAATGAAGCCTTAAAAAGTTTGGCAATTCGGTTCCCACCCCCCTTTTCAGTTCACCGGTCCGAGTGATATAATCAACGGTTCATATGGAACCGTTCAAATACACTAACCGAACTGGTTGTATTGCTGGTTCCTGGTCCAACTGGTTTAGTTGCAGGGCCGTCTCCGAAAACGTTAAAAGAAATTTGGCCCTGTGCGAGACTAAAGAAAAAAGGGCCCTACATGCCCTAGTAAAACAAAAATTCAGTGCCGTTGTTGTGTCACTCAACAATTCGATCAAACCCTAT
The DNA here is from genome assembly GCA_030545235.1 of Helianthus tuberosus. Lineage (NCBI taxonomy): Eukaryota > Viridiplantae > Streptophyta > Magnoliopsida > Asterales > Asteraceae > Helianthus > Helianthus tuberosus. The sequence goes on along the minus strand of CM060351.1, from coordinate 123,954,810 downwards.
TACGAGTACTATAACAAACCAAACAAATTCAGGCCAATTCGAATAATTTGTAAAAAAAATATTTTAGAAGTTAAGGAAAAAAACAAAATATGTTTATAATTAATAATAATATTAAACAATAAAAGAATTTGGTTAAAAAGAAAAAGAAAATTTAAGTTAATAGAAAAAGAAAACTTGAGTTAAAGATAAAAGATAACAGGAGAAAAATAAAGGAAATATTGATATATACCAGCCACTTAAAAACCATCTTGACTACCACTAAACTGCAGTTGTTAATTTGTAATAAACATAGGGTTGTAATTATATATATAATATTACGTATATATTATATAAAAAATTTACGGGTCCTTTTACGTTTTTGGCCCTGAGCCGCCGCTCACCCGGCACATGCTCATGGCCGGCCCTGTTTAGTTGGCTCTAAAAAACACTTTAACTATGCCTTGTTCTAAATCACAGGCGTATACGTGTATTGCCTATTCGTTAAACAGTCACCACTCCCAACACTTGGAATCATGGATCAAATCATGTCTACAAAGTTCATCTTGAAGGTTTGACTATAGTTGACCTTTTGCATGTATGCCGACAATCTTGAATTTTTCTAAACACATTAAATTTTGTAAGATGTTTTTCATCTGAATAATTCATTGATATTGAATTCGTGATATTGTTCTTATCTTTCCGATAAAAATTTCTACGTGTTAATATTTTAGTCTTTTGTTAATTTTTATGATACAAATATTCTAATTGAATTGGGATAAGAGATTTTATATGTATTAAAATCTTAATGTTTTGATACTCTGTATATGGCTTCTTTAACATTTTATGATATAAATATAAGGATGAGGATCAAATAGAAAGTTTATTTTCGCTAGGAAGTATAGGAAGCAATCTTAGCCGTTCATCTGTTATTTTTAAAATTTTGGACGCGTGGGCTTTTTTGTCATTTTACATTATCATATCTTTTTTCTAATACTATACTAGATTTTGTTACCTCTTCTCTTAGTTCATCAATTTCATAACAGAATTGAGATTGTATAACCCTAAATTGCAATCGATCGCAAATTCACCTTTTTTTCAAGTAATAATCTTGTTTCGTTCGTCAATTCGACAACGTCAATGTCTTCTGCAGACTCTGTTGGTAAGTTAGCTTCAATTTTGAGTAATTTTTTTGTTATTTTGCCGAAATTCAATCTTTTACGTTTTATAATTCGTCTTTCTGTTATTATTATTTGATTTTTTCATAAGTTTAATTGTTATTGTTGTATAATTTAACATAATTTGTTCGTTTTGTTAATTTTTGTTTGTTCATCAGTTATTGCGTTTTAATGAACTTGCTGCGTTTTATGATTTTATTCACATTATATGCATACAAACTTTAAATTCGTAATTATTCTAATATAAAGCACATAACTGTCATTGATGTACAATTTAACAGTTTTGTTGCTTTTACACATTGTTTTGTTTGTTTATCATTTGTTGCGTTTTACTGAACTTATTGCGTTTTATGCTTTTAACCACATTAGATGATATACAAACTTTAAAGGTTTGTATTTTTTCAATTTTGAATAACATATTTTGAGATTTAACACTAAAACATGATTATATAAGAGGTATTGCGTTTTATAATTATTTGTTAATTGTTTCATATCACAATTCCAAATGTGAGGAACGTGTATGCTTAAACAGTGGAAGAAAGTTTTACAAACCTAAAGTCAGTGGATCCATTAGACCTTCTGTTGGAATGTTTTTTAAATCATTTGATGAGGCTTTTGCGTTTTATCAGAGATATGCACTTGCTGCAGGTTTTTCTGCAAGAAAAAATACTTCTTGGAAAAATGGTGGTTTAGTGAAAATAAGATATATTGTCTGCTCAAAAGAAGGATTTCATGTTAGCAAAGCAATAGATTCTGGTTCAGTTGATGAAAATAGTAAAAAGATTGTTAGACGTAATAGAGGTTCAAAAAGAGTTGGATGCAATGCTCATGTGAAATTAATATTAGAGAACAATAATATGTTTAAAATCTACTACTTTGAAGAAGAACATAATCATATCTTTGTTGAAGATGAAGATATTCATTTTCTTGCCTGCTGCCAGAAGTATTGATTATGTTAAAGAAAGTTTTATATCTGGATTGTCTGCAATCAGTGTTGGACTTGTTAAAGCATTCAATATTATGAAAACAATGTATGGTGGTTTTGGTGAAGTTGGTGCTAGTAAAGTTGGTTGTAAGAACTATAGAAGGGATTTGAATCTTTACATAGGTGAGTATGATGCAGAAATGGTAGTTAGGCGTCTTATTAAGAATAAAGAATGTTCTCCTGGTTTTACATGTGATTATATTATTGGTGAAAACAGAAGATTGAAAAGACTTTTCTGGGCTGATGAGCAATCAAAAACAAATTATACAGTATTTAGTGACATAGTAGGTTTTGATGCTACTTATAAATCAAACAAGTAAGTTTTTTACTTTTATTGCGTTATATATTCTATTGCGTTATATATTCCTGTTTTCTTTTTTTTTTCTAATGCATTATTTGTTTGTTTTATGTAGATATGATTTGGTTTTTGTACCATTTACTGGGATTGATAATCATTTTAGGAATGTCACATTTGGTGGTGCATTACTTGGTTCTGAGACTGCAGATTCTTATCGATGGCTTTTAAGGTGCTTTGTTAAAGCTTTTGAAAATGAGCCTAAGGTTGTTGTTACTGATCAAGATGCTGCAATGAAGAGAGCTATTAAGGATGTTCTTTCAAGAAGTGGACATAGGTTATATATGTGGCATATATGGGAGAAATTGAAGACAAAGGTATTAAACTGCGTTTTATGATCTATTAAACTGCGTTTTATGATCTATTAAACTGCAATTTTTATATAGGTTTATTGTTGCGTTTTATCTATTATACAATAAGATCCCCAAACATTTTTATCAATATAATTGCATTTTAATATAACAATACAATTGCGTTTTACCAATAATGTATTAGTTTTATCATTTTCATGATATTGCGTTTTATTAGAAGAATAAAAGAAAACATGTTATGATCTTATAAACTGCAACTTTTTATATAGTTTAAATTATTGCATTTTATGTTTAATTATTTTATTGCTTTTTATACAGGTTGGTCCTGTTTTGTCATCCAACATTGAGTTTAATACAAGAATGACTCGTGTTGTTTGGAATGATAGTATTATTCCAGAAGATTTTGAAACTGAGTGGCATTCAATAATGTCTACTTTTGGATTGGAAAATCATGAATGGTTAAAATATATGTACGATCTTCGATTTGATTGGATACCCTCTTATTACCATGGAGAGAATTTGGCTGGTCTTATGCGTACTACGTCTAGATGTGAAAGCGAGAATTACTTCTTTGGTCAGTTTTGTAATCTAAGATGTACACTTGTTGAATTTTTTGTTGGAAATTTTGTGAAAATAGCAATTTTCACAAATATAGGAAAATGATTTTTTCCTATTTTGGACTAGAAATAAATATAATAAAATGAGCGGGTTTTATATGTGGCTATTACACTCCCAAATGGAATGGGTAGAGAAGAAGGTTTTTGGGCTTGTCGTAGAGTGTCGGGATTTCCAAGATTCTTTATTTAATTTTATTTTTATTTATTTACAATCCTATTCGTCATGATTTATTTAAAACTTTTCATAAGATAAATTACTTATTAGGGCATAACATGCCTTTGTAAAATTCTATTTATATACAAGTTCACATACCTCACGGGGATCACTCAACACTCGGCTGAAAATGTATTTTTGTGGATCACTCGAGAGCGGCATGGAACTTACTCCTACCATAGGCTTGCCAAGCAATCAATCCTCCTCCTTTTTAACTTATATACCTTTGTAAATATCAAGAGGACTTTGTGGGTAAAGGGTTAGGCTTGGGTTAAAGGTAGGTGGTTGGGTTGGTGGTTAGTATAAAAAGGGCGAAAAAGCGTAACAAGTGTTGGGTTTCGTATGACTTTCTATTTTTTGTAACTTTTATTTTTGATGAAGCTATTTATTCAAACAAAGTTATTTTTGATGAACTTGTTTGTTTATTTTCTTTTGCTTCATCATCAACACAATTTTTTTTTTTTAAGTCATACGAAAAATCGAACTTGTTACTAAAACAAAGGGGTAAAAATGAAAAAGGTTTTGGTGGGTAAAAAGGGTGTTTGGTTTGGGTTAAGAAATGAAAAGGTTTAGGCTCAAAGGGGTTAACTAGGGGGATTTTGGGTAGGTGGTAAAAAAAAGAAAAATAATGGTGTAGAAAATAAAAAGGGTTAGTCCTAATGCCTCCATCATTTACTTACTTGGGTTTAAGTTGGTAAGGACCAGGAATGTATCGTCATGGCAAGTTCTAGAGTCGTAAGAACCAAGCGGCTATTCACACAAGAAACGAAAAATGAGCAATTAGTTCTAATGATATGTAATTGTATGCTTAATAAAGGTTCAAAACTCACTTTTGTGGGAATGGGTTTTTATGTGATCAAGTATATATAATCAAATTTTAACTAAGCTTGTCATGCCTTTTCATAATTTTCTTATGTTGGTTCTTTTTATCACGACGCTATCGGTTGTAAATTCGTAAAAATATAACATTTTTGAGAACTTGAATTTCCCGAGTTAAACCTAGACAAGTAAAAAAAATGAAAATTTTTGAAAAAATTTGGGGTGATTAGCGATTCCAATAGAGTTTTGTGTAAGGCTTGTATGTAGGACTTGCAAGATTCAAGGTTTTAGCATCCCCCCCCCCCCCCACACTTAAATTACACATTGTCCTCAATGTGTCCCAAAAATAAGTTTGTAGGTTGATTGAATGTGTAAAAAGGTGTGAAAAAGCAAAAATTTTGTGTTACTGGGCGCTGAACACGGCCCCGTGTGATCCGGGCACGGCCCCGTGTTCAAGTGCCAGTAACAAAATTAAAACAAGAGAAACAGAAGTTTGGACACGGGGGCGTGTTGGGTGAACACGGCCCGTGTCCAGGTACCTGAACTGGTTCTTTTTCTGCAGACTATGCAGCACGGGGCCGTGTTGGGTGGACACGGCCCGTGCCGAGCTTACTGTAAATGAAGAAATCTGTCGGACGGTTCTGTTTTCCTGTATGGAGTGCTGGTTCAAGTTTCCCTTGCATCCTTTTCCATCTCAAGTGTGTTTTATTCCTGAAATTTAAAACTAACTAGAAAACAAGAAAATTAATCTAAACTAAACTAAGGATAGTTCCGCGGAATGCCTCCGTGGTGCGCCACGTTTATAAGGGTCCTTGGCTAGACCCAAAGCCTGGTCACATGTTACCCAAGTGGGATGTATTGCATCCCATGTTACACCGTCGGAGAGCGTCATCCAAGCTTGAGTCTATGACCTTCATGTAGTTGACCGGATCTTCGTCCTCTACTTTCTTTCCACATTCAAATTTTACTTCCTCATCCCCAAACTTCAATGTTAAAGTTCCGTCATTCATATCCACCACTGCTTGGGCGGTGGCTAGAAATGGCCTCCCGAGGATGAGAGGGACATCGGTGTCTTCTTCCATGTCTAGGATGACAAAGTCGGTTGGAAAGACGAAATTGTCAACCTTGACCAGCAGATTTTCAGCGACACCTTGTGGAAATTTGACGGACATGTCGGCGAGTTGTATGCTCATCTTTGTAGGGCTTGTTGTTCCTAGGCCGAGTCTCTTGAACATTGACGTGGGCATGAGGTTAATGCTAGCCCCAAGATCGGCTAAAGCATTACGGACGGGGGACTTCCCAATCGAGCAAGGAATTGTGAAGCTCCCGGGGTCGATTTTCTTTTGTGGAAGTTTGTTGAGTACTAAAGCTGAGCATTCTTCGCCTAAGTTAACTAATTGCAATGATTCAATTTTCCTTTTGTGAGTGAGGAAATCCCTCATGAATTTTGCATATTTAGGCATTTGGGTTAGGACCTCAATAAAAGGAATATTAACATGCAATTGTTTTAGTAAACTTTCGAACTTTGCGAATTGCTCATCGGTCTTTTGACGATTTAACCTACCGGGGTACAGAATTGGATGAGTCTTGGTGGGCTCTTGATTTGGTGAAGGAGCCTTTTCTGGTTGAGGTGTGGGTGAAGTAGTGCTTTGGCGTTGACTTCCTTCAACTGGTGGTAATGGCGCATCCTCGGGACCCACGGTTCGGTTTCTTAACGTAATGAGGTGTACTTGCGCCTTTGGGTTGGTTTCGGTATTACTTGGTAACGCGCCTTGTGGTCTCTCGGAGAAATTTTGAGCTAGTTGATTTAATTGTTTTTCAACGTTTTGAATGCTAGCTTGTTGATTTCTAAAATTCGATTCCAATTGTTGAAATCGATCCGAGTTTTTCTTTTCGGTATCGGAGATGAGGCGAGATATGGTATCTTCAAGCCTTTCTCTTCCACCTTGTTGTTGAGAGAAATTTTGTGGTTGTTGAAAATTAGTTCGTTGGTTTTGTTGGTTACTACTATTGCCGGGATCTCTCCAACCAAGATTTGGGTGATTACGCCATCCTTGGTTGTAGGTACCCGTTGGAGGACCCGACAGCCTAGGTCTATTATCAATGTAGTTTACCGTTTCTGCTTGTTCATCTAATTCTTTCATACAACTCCAATTTTCATGTGACCCACCATACCCTTCACAGGCCATAACCGAGGCCGTTTTTGTCATTTCTAGCCTTTTGATTTTCGAAGAGAGGGCCTCGATTTGGGCTTGTAAAGAGGTGCTTTCATCAACCTTATGGGCGCCCGGGGCAATAGATTTGTTACCTCGGGGAGTGTGCCATTGAAAATTGGTTTGAGCAATTTCCTCAATTTGATTATATATTTCATTTGGGCGACGATTACCTAAAAGTCCCCCGGAGCTTGAATCAAGTGTTTGTCTTGTGTGTGGCAACAACCCATTGTAGAAAGTGGATACTTGTTGCCACACCGCTAGACCGTGATGAGGACACTTTCTTAGAAGCTCCTTGAACCTTTCCCAAGTTTCATATAAGGATTCCCCATCCTCTTGTGAGTATGTATTAATTTCAGTCATTAATTTAGCCGTTTTAGCAGGAGGGAAATACTTATACAGAAACTTTTGGGCAAGTTCATCCCAGGTGTTTACCGAGCCAAGTGGGAGGGTGTTAAGCCAAGCCTTAGCTCGGTCTTTTAGTGAAAATGGAAACATCCTAAGGAGAATGGCGTCGTTTGATGCTCCATTGATCCGAAAAGTATCACATATTTCCAAGAAATTAGTAATATGTAGATGGGGATCCTCGTCCGCAAGCCCATGAAAGGTTGCGGAGTTTTGGAGCATTTGTATCAAATGTGGCCGAAGTTCGAAGTTGTTGGCTTCGATATTCGGTGCATTGATAGCGGCGCCGAGATTGCCTACGGTGGGCCGTAGGTAATCCATGAGGGTACGTTGGTCCGCCATTGGAAGTGGGTCCCCCGAAACTTTCTCTTGATTTTTAGCTTTAAGTCTTTTTATGAGAAAGCGTTCGGGTTCTTCTAGAGGTTCTTTTATGTCTCTACTAGAACTGGAGCTCATGCACTACGTAGGAGGTTCAAATGTGGCACCTGGGTTCCAAGTCCTGCAATAAAAACACAAAAGAACGTTGGTCAGAAGGTTCACCACGGCCCCGTGCTCAGTGAACACGGCCCTTGGTCAGAGATACAGTAATTGTTTCCCGGATCCCTGTTACTGGGAGTTGGACACGGCCCCGTGTTGCACCGACACGACCCCGTGTTCAGCTCTCTGTAACTCAGAAAATAAAAACTGCCAGTGATGATGCTGGGCACGGCTCGTGTCCTACCAGGCACGGCCCGTGCTGAGCTCTGCAGAAGCTGAAAAACTAAAAAAAAATACTAAAAAAATGAAAAATAAGAAAAACGATTAGGCCGTTGATTCCTAACTTTCTTAAAATCCTTGTGTCCCCGGCAACGGCGCCAAAAACTTGATGCGTGTGAAGTGTTATATATATTAGGTGTATATTTTAAGCCCCTTTAACACTTATTTTTAGCCAAGTTTTAAATTTATAAAACACGATATTTTACTAACACTAAACACACATATGGGCAAGTGCACCCATCGTGAGCGTAGTATAGTGTTGGCAAGATACCGAGGTCGTCCAAGGACACAAGAGCTTTTAGTACCGGTTTATCCTCAACGTCTAATCAAAATAAAAAGTTTAGAAAAATGTTTTAAACTAAGAAAAGTAAAAACTAACTAAAATGCTGAAAAAAAAAAAACAGATAGACAAGATGAATCACTTGGTTCCGACTCGTATCTAGTGTAACATTTGATTATTTCCGCACTTTTGCACATATTTAAGAGATTATCTTAGTTATTGTAGTATGCCCCTCTTTTGAAGGTGACGTTACCCTCACCGCAGTAGTTTGAGTCAGCAAAGATACAATCCTAAAAGGGTGGATTATTGGAAGATAATTAATTAAGTTATTAATGCAATATTATGGTAGGCCCCTCTTTTGGAGGTGACGTTACCCTCGACTAAGTAGTCTGAGTCAGCAGGGATACAGTCCTAAATAGCCGGGTTATAGTATTAATAGTAGTTAACTTATGAGGGGATCAAAGAGTTTGGACCCCCGCTATCCAATACCGTTAAGTATTGAAGGAGGTCCTACTAAATTTGACCCAGGTCCATTGCAGGACCTCTAAACGCTGAACAATGGCAAAACCTTTACCAAACCGTTCCCTTAACCCCCGACCAGGTAGCCAACATACCTCCATATAGACCGTGGAGATATGAATGGTGAAAATCTTTTATTTTATATAGACAGTAAAATAATTTCAAGACACCACAGACAAACGATAAGGAAAGATCACCTTCAACATAAGCAACTAGTTATTAAAGTCATTAATACAAAACCAAATAAAAAGTGCAAAAGATTAGAAATAAAAAGTATTACACTAGACACTTTGTCTTCACCAAGTGATGTAAGAGACTTAGGCAAACATGACCTTGATTGTCAAGAACTCTTACGATCAATCTTGGATCCCGAGATGACTCACACACTCTACGATGGACAATGGATGATGGTGGTGGATGATGGTGTTATGGTGGTGGTGGGTGGTGGGTGAAGTGTGATAGAGGTGGTGTGCCAAGGGATGGTTTGAGCTTGAGCCAAGCACTCCTATTTATAGGCTGAACAGAAGCTCGGGCACGGCCCCGTGTCCACATCCTCTCTTTCTTCATTAAATGCAGCTTTGTCTTATTAGTTGACCACGCCCCCGTGTCCGCTGAGCACGACCCCGTGTGCAGAAGAATCTTTGTACTATGAAGATTTGCCTGGATTGTGCGAATCTTATAGTTGACCACGGCCCCGTGTCCGCTGAGCACGGCCCCGTGGTGGGCAATAGAAGCTTCTACCACTTTGTCTTTTCTGCTGGCACTTGGGCACGCCCCCGTGCTAGCTGAGCACGGGGCGTGTTCAGGCTTCTGATCTCTTGTTTTGCTTAGGAAGATGCTGTCGTGGGGTCGGGCATGTCACGTCTTGTCCCTTTTCTTGTATTTATGTTAGATTTTGATGTCTTTTTGCTTCTTTTGTTAATTTGAGCTCATTTAATCCTGAAAATACAAAAGGAAGACAAAAGCACACTTTTTCCAACATTAGTACTAAAAAAGGGTTAGTTTTATGCCTCATTTGATGAAATTTATATGTTACATTTTGAACACATCAGCCGCCTTTGTATTTTTGACCGCGTGCGCGTGGTGGAGCACAAGGGTTGCAAGGACCAAGTGGTTGGTGATGTGGCGCATGACGTGGCAGTCATGCGCATACGCGCGCGAGTACACATGGCATGAAGGCGCGTAGGTGCGCATGGGGACTGAGGCGCACGCGCGCATGGCAGTGAGCCAAATGGACGCACCGCGCATGAGGGTGCAGACCTGCGCGCGCACCGGTGTGTCTTGCGCGCGCGCGCGTGCAGAAGCTTCCAGCAGCAGTTAATGCTGTGCAGTTACAATTCAGCATTAGAAACTGACGAAGTTAATGCGTTTGACTGAGAATTTAATGACGAATTAAAGTGCATTGAAGACGTTTAATGCAGTTTAATTCTCCCATTAAATTTGTTTTTCAGTTTCTTCAAGACCTGCTATATAAATAGGAGGCTCCTTCAGCAGATTCAACACACCGAATTCACCAACTCTTCAATCTTCTCTGACAGATTTCTTCTCTTCTTCAAGCGTTCAAGGTACACCGTCGGGTTGAAGTCAAGACCGGCAGTGCAACTGCTTGCGGCTGTTGTATCCTGGAAACAAACGTGTTCTCCTGGGAGACACGAAATTTGTTTTAAGGGACCCGTGTCTAACACGATCCTCAGCCAAGAACAGTTTCGTCTGTTCGAGTTTTTTCAGTTCTTGTATTTCTATTTTTCAGTTGTAATTTGTACTGTAATTTTATTTCATTCTGATGTGTTTCTGTATTTCAAGTTAATAAAGTAATTTTTATTTATTTTACACGAACGGATTCCTACAATCTAAAAACAAATTTTTTAAAACACCGTTCGTGTAGGATCACAAACATTTTCTGTTGTGAATTCGAACCAGTTTTGAATTCATACAGTTGTGTTTTAAAAAACAGATTTTCTTCCTATTTTGATTCAAAGTAGCGACTTTGTCAAAACAGAATCTGCTTCTACTCCTTTCTGTCGCTGAAGTTCTAAAAATCCTCCTGTTGTAGTCTTCAAAGTTGGACTTAGAAAGCTACACGGCTGAATTTTTTGAACTCCTAATAATAATAAAGTAGCGTCTTTATTATTTTGAAAACAGAATTTAACTTGTTTTCTTGAAACTTTTTCAGAATGTCGACTGAAAATGTGAACACGAGCAACACTAATGTTGTCGTTGGAACCCCTGCCAACACTGTGGGAGCGTCCACAGTGGCAAATCATGTTGAACGACCCGAGAAGTTCTCGGGTCTCCACTTCAAGAGGTGGCAACAGAAAATGTTCTTCTACTTGACCACCATGAACCTTGCGAGGTTCTTGACGGAGACCGTTCCCCAACCTGCGGAAGGGGAGACCGATGCTCAGGCTCTGAGCGCGGTAGAGGCGTAGAAGCACTCGGACTTTATATGTCGAGGCTATGTTCTCAACGGTCTCTCGGATGCATTGTATAATGTGTACTATAATATCAAGACTTCAAAAGAATTATGGGAGTCTTTGGAGAAAAAGTACAAAACGGAGTATGCGGGAACAAAGAAATTTGTTGTCGCCCGTTTCTTGGACTTTAAAATGGTTGATAACAAGTCTGTTATGAACCAAGTCCAAGAGTTGCAAATTATACTAAATGACATCCATGCTGAGGGAATGGTACTTAGCGAAACTTTTCAAGTGGCAGCCATGATCGAGAAATTACCTCCTGCTTGGTTGGATTTTAAGAATTATCTTAAACACAAGCGAAAGGAAATGTCAGTCGAGGATCTTGTTCTTCGTCTTCGTATAGAAGAAGAAAACAGGGTGGCCCAAAAAGGCACCATTATGCAAGCTTCGGCTAAAGCAAACATGGTGGAAGTTGGGGAGTCCTCAAAGGGCAAGAAAGGCAAGGGTAAAAAGGACAACAAAGGGAAAGCAAAGGTTAGCAACCTTGGACCTAAAAAGGGGGCTGTGAAAAAAAAGCCTGCGCCTTTCCAAGGAACTTGTTACAATTGTAACGAGACGGGGCACCGTGCTAACCAATGCAAGAAACCTAAGCGTGAGCGTGCGCATATGGTTGATGAGGATGGTATGCCTCTGATCGCAATGATCACCGAGGAAGCGGCTATGATCGAAGAAGTCAACGCAATGGGTGAAAACCCAAAAGGATGGTTCGTTGACACGGGGGCAACCCGCCATGTTTGTGGAGACAAGGCTCTTTCTCTACATTCAAGGAAGCTTCGGGTGAAGAAAAGCTTTATATGGGGAATAAAGCTACCGCAAGCATCAAGGGGGAAGGCACGGTCGTTTTGAAGATGACTTCGGGCAAGGAGCTTACCTTGATAAACGTGCTTCATGTTCCAGAGATACGGAAGAATCTCGTGTCGGGATGGATGCTCATCAAGTTTGGATTTCGTCTAGTGTTTGAATCGGACAATTTTGTCTTGTCTAGACGTGGAATGTTTGTTGGTAAGGGCTATGCCCTAAATGGAATGTTCAAAATGAATGTATTGGTTGTTAACCAAAACAAAAATATGAATGAAAATGTTTCTTCTACTTATATGATTGAGTCTTCTAATGTTTGGCATGGTAGACTAGGACATGTAAATTTTAATTCATTACGACGTTTAATTAAATTAAACTTGATACCAACATTCCATATCGAGTCCAATCACAAATGCGAGACATGTGTTGAATCCAAACTTACGAGATCATCGTTTAAATCGGTTGAACGAATAACCGAACCCCTTGATTTAATTCATACCGATGTGTGTGATTTAAAAGCGGTTCCCACGCGTGGAGGAAATAAGTACTTCATCATGTTTATTGATAATTGTACGAAATATTGCTACGTGTATTTACTAAAGAGTAAAGACGAAGCAATAGAGAAGTCTATCTTGTACAAAAACGAAGTTGAGAATCAACTTAAAAAGAAGATAAAAGCTTTGAGAAGCGATCGAGGAGGTGAATATGTTGCACCTTTTGCGGATTTATGCGCAAAAAATGGCATTGTACACGAGTGTACACCTCCTTATTCTCCACAATCAAATGGCGTTGCGGAACGAAAGAACCGCACATTGAAAGAAATGATGAACGCCATGTTGATAAGCTCGGGAGTGAACCGAGAAATGTGGGGGGACGCCATTCTCTCAGCAAACTATCTGTTGAACAAGATACCCTTGAAAAATAAGGACGAAACTCCATATGAGTTATGGAGAAAAAGGAAGCCTTCGTACAAATACTTGAAAGTGTGGGGGTGCCTAGCCAAGGTGATTGTACCACCTCCTAAGGCTCTTAGGATAGGACCCAAAACTGTTGATTGCATTTTCATTGGATATGCACATCAAAGTAGTGCGCATCGTTTTCTTGTACATGAGTCCAAGAATCCAGATGTACACAACCACACTATCATAGAGGCAAATCCTAATGTCGTCTCATATTTTGAGAATGTGTTTCCTATGTTAGGACAAACACATGCGCCTTCATCAACTGCTGTTGATGAAACAGGTCCAAGTTCGTCTACATGGTTAGATGAAGTAGGACCAAGTTCATCTACACGATTAGATGAAAGTCATGAACGCCCCGAGGTCGAGGAGGGTGAGCTTAGACGAAGTAAACGACAAAGGGTTGAAAAATCTTTTGGTCCAGACTTCATGAGCTACATGGTTGAGGGTGAGCCCAATACCTACCGCGAAGCGGTTACCTCAGCAGAAGGACCTCAATGGCAAGAAGCAATTAAGAATGAAATTGATTCTATATTGCAAAATCATACTTGGGAGTTAGTAGATCTTCCACCTGGTTGTAAACCACTTGGATATCGTTGGATATTCAAAAGGAAGATGAAAGCTGACGGAAGTATTGATAAATACAAGGCAAGGTTAGTAATCAAAGGATTTAGACAAAAGGAGGGTCTAGACTACTTTGATACTTACTCGCCTGTAACGCGAATAACCTCTATACGATTGGTTCTTGCAATTGCGGCTCTAAGAAATTTGGAAGTTCACCAAATGGATGTTGTCACACCCTGGCTTTGCGGAAGCGTGGTTAATTTGGTGTGACTTCTTAATACCATAGCTTAACCATAACAAAGCTATATGAAATAAAACCATGCAAGATCATCCATAGATTTAAGTTTTAAAACTGAAGTAACATAACATTGTCTTAGGGACTTACAACATCATAACATAAAACATTGTTTTGAAAGACATAAACATCAACATGAATAAAACGTAGTTCAAGATTTGTGACTCGTCCAGGAAAAAGTCACATTTCCTAAACTGGGATGACCTCGGAACCCATATGCAGCGGGAAAACATAACATACCGCGCCAGATCTTTAATTCCCTGAAATACATGTAAGTTAAAAAATCAACAATAATGTTGAGCGAGTTCATGTGTGAGTGAGTAAATAAACCTTGTATGTATAAAAATCCTGGTATGTAGGAAATAAGGAAAAAGAGATCACCAATGGTTTGGAAGGCCATTGATATGTGTGAAGTGCAAGTAGGAAGACTCAAACCTAGCAGATTTAGCGTTGGGTACAAAGTCACCCCAAGGTCCGTTCTGGTTGGGCCTGGGGCTGGGCTCGCTACACCCAGATAGATCTACCGCTTACGTCCCTCGGTCCTACAATGAGGATTAATGGCCTCCAGTTTCTGCCTACCCACTCACATGATCTAAGTAGTAAACCTCCTTACGCTAACCATACCATGTATAAAGTACTTGTAATCAAAGTAACATGTATTTCACCCCCGCAGTTTAGAAAACTGAAAACAGTTAAGAGAAAAGGGGGACATGAACTCACAGTGGTGCGTCTCTACCAAGTATGCCTCCAAATCAATCAGCTGTGTGACGACCTACACGTACTAATTCTATTAGACGGACGGCCGTGCCTTAACTTTATGGTTTAAGTTTTTGGGAAATAGTTAGGCAACTATTTCGTGTTTACATTCTGTATATACTTGGTAGTCATTTTCCTTCCCAAGGATGGGGGATTTAATACATGTGTGTTCGTATAATTTCGATATATATTATTAAGTCTCACTTAAAATATATTTTATTTCCAACTTCAAAATATAAATATTCTTCTCAAAAATATTATACTTTAATACATGAGATTTTCCCAAAATAATACTTAGTAATATTATTTTTACCCTAAGAATAATATTTACGTAGTTCACAAAATAATCATAAACACTTATACAAGATACAAGTGATGTTGTGAAAAATATATACTAAATATATATATGTATCACGTTTTATTTTGTGAAATCCCACCTCCGGTATTTTGTAAATAAGTCGTGGCGAAATCTATAATTTGAAAACAAGTCAAAATGTATTTCTAACACTCATAGTGAAAATATTTCTAAGTGTTAGGCTTTTGGAAAAATTTCGCCAGAGTTTCCTCTGTAACTGGAGGTGGCCACGCTTTCAAGCGTATCGTTTTCTTTTATAAACCAGATCAACAATTTCCTTATTTAACCAAAACCATGTCCAAAACAACAAACTAGTAAATAAATATGTATATCGCATAAATTACATGAACTTGCGTTTTATCCGAGAATAGAAAGTAAATTCCATTACTTTTAGTGGATCTTTATATAAATCAATCCGTTTTCGTAAAAACCCCGTTTTTAAAGAAATTCCATCTTTACAACTTTTCGTTATCTTTTTCAAAAATAGTTATTTTGTCGAAAGTGTGTGCTACACAAGTGTTTACACACTTGTGTGTTCTAAAAATCATTCGTGTTAGTGTAAGATCCGTCTTTAGAAAACATGATTTCTTTGATACTTGGTTCTTTGAAAATACCGCTTGTAGGTACGTAGATCTACTAGTTTTAAATACTATTTCACAAGCAAAGTCGCTTTTACACAAGTTCATGATATGTGTGTGGTAGAGTTTCGTCCTTTAACCCTTGTTACTTCCAAAACAACCTTATGTCATGATCCATGATCATGACCAACCCGGGTTAAATGACGATCCGAGCTACCACAACATAGATCGGGTCCAAATATTCACACAAATCAAGTACTACATGATTTACACAACATATGAGCTTTTAACCAACATTTTTAGTGTTTTAAGTAGACTTTTAAGCTTCAACTTGTATGTTCACGAGTTTTAACCGTTACAAATCATATTAACCACTTTAAAATAGTTCGAGAAGGTGATTTAAGCAACTTACTACTAGCTCGAGGCTAGGGAAGAATCTAAGCGAAAAATGCGTGGATAAAAGCAATGTAGTGAGGTCCTTCGCCTTCCGGTTGCACCAAGGTTCCTTATACGCGATCCTTATCACTTGTATGAACTTGGAATTGCTTGAACTAAACTCGAAAATGGTGGGTGGTAGAGGGGGTGTTCGGCCGAGAGTTGTAGAGAGGGAGAGAGAGCTTGAGTGTTGAGTTTGTGATGTAAATGATCATGTGTGTAAATCCTAGTTCTTATAGACAATCACAAGATTATTACCCAAAGGATTTCATGCTCTCTAGATACTAAACATGAAGATTAAAATAATAATAAGGGTACAAAGGGTGTCCCCCCTCTTGGGGACGGTTTGGTTAAGGGGGGGGGGGGTCTAGTTTGATTCCAACTAGTAGTTAGGTATATTAGTTAGGTTAATCTAGTTAAGTTAAGTGATTAACCCGGTTACTAGTGTGTAGTGTGTTATGACGGGTGTTAGGGTATTCAGGGACCCTAACTGGCTCAGAAAAAGATAAACAATGAAAATGACAATATTTTCATGTTCCGGGTATAGTCCGGTTGTTCGGTTGGATAGTAATCCGTTAAAGCGTTAAACAAAGCTTTAAAGTGTCGTTATTACCCTTTTTAGTGACACAACTCATTTCTGACACTTTGGAAAGTGTCTAGTAATATTTTTCTCATGTTTTGGCACTTTATTAGTTAGCTAAAAGCTGAATTATTATGTAAAGTGCTGAGTTTTGTGCTTAGAGCACGTTTTAGGCACATCCAGTCCTTGTAACTTATTCCTAGAGACGCAGTTCTACAACCCTTGTATCCCTACACTCACCACTAGTGTAGTAAAATATTTCTGGCTCATACAGGCCTTAGAGGCAGTGTCTGCCTGATGCTGGCTTTATCAGCCTGTTCAATAGGTTATCCGTTTATAGTGCTACTGTGCTTTTGTGCATCATGTTTGTCACTAAGGTTCAGCATGTAAATAATGTAGTGACAGCAAGTAAAGTATGATGCAAGTAAGTACATGTATCAGAATTCAAGTAGCAGTTCATCAGTAATTTCAAACAAGCACAGTAATTAAGCAGTAATTAATTATCAATTAAGTCGTACGGATACCTGGTTTAGTGAGGGTTGTCACATTCTCCCCCCGTTAGAAAAATTTCGTCCCGAAATTTTAAGTTCTGCTTGTAGATGCAGGGTTCTTAGGAAATAAGTGGGGACATTTCTCTTTCATCCGGTCCTCACGCTCCCAGGTGTATTCAGGACCATGTCTGGCATTCCAAGGAACCTTGACGAGCTTGACACTGCTCCGGCGGGTCTTGTTTACTTTCCAATCCGTAACCTCAACCGGTTCTTCTACGAAATGGAGCGTGTCGTCAACATGAATCTCGTCGATGGGAATGGCAATGGTATCTTGAGTTGGACTTTTCTTCAGGTTGGATACGTGAAATGTATCGTGAACTGAATGGAGTTCAGCAGGTAAGTCCAGCTTGTATGCTACTAGTCCTATTCTTTCCAAAATTCTGAAAGGACCAATGTAGCGCGGATTTAACTTCCCACGCTTTCCGAAGTGTGCCACACCGAAACTTTCAATAAAACCATTTCTCCAACTTGGAATTCCAAGTGTTTCCGGTTTGGATCCGCATAGGCTTTCTGTCTGTGGCGAGCTGCTTCGATGCGTTTTAGAATCTGCGCAATCTTGTCTGTCGTCTCTTGGACGATTTCGGGACCAGCAAGCTGCCTATCACCTGCGTCAGCCCAGCATAGGGGTGATCGGAACTTGCGTCCGTAAAGGGCTTCAAATGGCGCGACACCAATACTGGTGTGGTAGCTGTTGTTGTATGAAAATTCGACCAAAGGCAAATGCTTATCCCAGCTACCGCCCAAATCCATAACACACGCTCTCAGCATGTTTTCCAAAGTCTGTATCGTTCGCTCGCTTTGACCGTCAGTTTTCGGATGAAACGCAGTGCTCAGATTTAATTGTGAGCCAAAAGCTTCTTGGAAGGATTGCCATATCCTTGACACAAATCTTCCGTCTCTATCAGAGATGATCGAGAGAGGCACTCCATGACGTGCGACGATCTCTCTCATGTAAATTTCAGCCAATTTGCTCGTATTATCCTTCTCTCTGATAGGTAAGAAGTGTGCTGACTTCGTTAATCGATCCACTATTACCCAAATAGTGTCATGGCCTCTTGGCGTTCTTGGCAACATTGTAATAAAATCCATTGAGATTTGTTCCCATTTCCCCTTGGGAATCTCAGGTTGTTGCAGAAGTCCTGAAGGCTTCTGGTATTCCGCTTTCACCTTAGCACACGTTAGACATTTGCTCACATAAACAGCAACATCGCCTTTCATCCTAGGCCACCAATAATAATCTTTGAGATCCTGGTACATCTTATCCGCTCCTGGATGGATAGAGTACCGCGATTTGTGAGCTTCATCAAAAATAACTTTTCTCAAACCTCCAAACAAAGGAACCCAAATCCTTTTCTCAAAACATAACGTTCCTTCCTTGTTTGGTACCAGTAGCTTCTCCATCCCACGGAGATATTCTTCTTCAAGGTTTCCTTCCTTGAGAGCTTCTTTCTGCGCGGCACGAATGCGCAAGGAAAGATCGGTTCGAATAATCATTTCTAAAGCCCTAACCCTTATAGGCTTGATCCTCTCCTTTCGACTTAGGGCATCGGCTACCACATTCGCCTTCCCTGGATGATACTTTATCTCGCAGTCGTAATCGTTCAGCAGCTCAACCCAACGTCTTTGCCTCATATTCAGCTCCTTCTGGTTGAATATGTGTTGTAGACTCTTGTGATCTGTAAAGATTGTACACTTTGTACCATAAAGGTAGTGTCTCCAGATCTTTAATGCAAATACCACTGCGCCTAGCTCCAAATCATGTGTGGTATAGTTCTTTTCGTGCACTTTCAATTGACGCGATGCGTAAGCAATAACCTTTTGGCGTTGCATTAACACACAACCCAATCCTTGACGCGAAGAGTCGCAGTATACCACAAAATCATCTGTACCTTCCGGTAGTGCTAAGATTGGCGCATTGCAGAGCTTATCCTTCAATATCTGGAATGCTTCTTCCTGTTTGATTCCCCAATCAAACTTCTTATCTTTCTGCGTGAGGAGCGTCAATGGTTGAGCGATTTTTGAGAAATCCTCAATGAATCTTCGATAATAGCCAGCCAAACCCAAGAATTATCGAATCTCGGTTGGCGTCTTTGGCGTTTCCCAATTCTTGATTGCTTCGATCTTGGTTGGATCCACATGGATTCCATCTCCATTCACCACGTGTCCAAGAAATTGTACTTCACGTAGCCAAAACTCGCACTTAGAGAACTTGGCATACAACTGTTCCTTCTTCAGCAACTCCAAAATAGCTCTTAAATGTTGTTCGTGCTCAGCCTTTGTTCTTGAATAAATCAAGATGTCGTCGATAAACACAATCACGAACTTGTCCAAGTACGGCTTGCAAACTCTATTCATCAAGTCCATAAAGACTGCAGGTGCGTTTGTCAAACCAAACGGCATAACAAGGAACTCGTAGTGTCCATAACGAGTTCTGAAGGCTATCTTCGGGATACTTTCCTCTTGTATCCTTAACTGATGGTATCCAGATCGCAAGTCGATCTTTGAATAAAAGCTTGAGCCTTGCAGTTGGTCAAAAAGATCATCGATCCTTGGCAGAGGGTACCTATTCTTGATTGTCAGCTTGTTCAACTCCCGGTAGTCAATACACATACGAAAACTACCGTCCTTCTTCTTGACAAACAAAACTGGAGCTCCCCAAGGCGAGAAGCTTGGTCGGATAAATCCCTTGTCTAACAACTCTTGAAGTTGTGTCGACGGTTCCTGCATTTCAGACGGAGCAAGTCTATAAGGTGCCTTAGCCACAGGCGCGGCGCCTGGAACTAAGTCAATGCGGAACTCTACTTGTCTCTGAGGTGGCAGTCCAGGTAAGTCCTCTGGGAAGACTTCTGGATATTCCCTCACGACAGGGATGTCTTCTATTCTCGGCTCAGCAGCCTTCTTATCCACAATGTGTGCCAGGAAGGCAACACATCCCTTCTGCAAACACTTTCGCGCTTTCAGGCAGCTGATAATTCTTAACGGCGTATCACGCTTCTCCCCGTGAACCACAATTGTTTCACCATCTTTGGTTGGGATACGAACAATCTTTTCGTGACAAACTATCTCAGCCTTGTTGCCTGATAACCAATCCATTCCTACCACCACGTCGAAGCTTCCCAGCTGGACTGGTAGTAGATCCAAAGCAAACTCACGCTCTCCCAATTCGATCACACAACCTCTGATAACTTCATTGGCTTCTACTAACTTTCCATTGGCCAATTCGATTGAGTAGGGAATATCTAACTTATTAGCGGCTAAACCAAGCATATTCTTAAATTCTAATGATACGAAGCTATAATCGGCACCAGTATCAAATAAAACGGATGCATAGCGTTGATTTACAGGAAACGTACCAGTAACGACATTGGGGTCCTGGCGCGCTTCCCTCGCTTCGATTTGGAACACTCTTCCACGGGCTTGGTTTAACTCTGGGCAGTTCCTCTTAAAGTGCCCGATATCACCACAGTTAAAGCATCCAAGTCTTTGCCCGTTTCCACCTCCATTTCCAGCTTGGTTGTTGTTTTGGTTCGCATTACCAGCTTGATTCGCATTGTTGCCTCGATTCCCGTTTCCTCCATTGTTCCCCTGTGGGTGATTCCCAATACCACCACGATTATTATTTATATTCCCAAATCCTCCTTGGCCTCCCCGGCCAGCACTAGCCCAACAAGAATCCTTCAAGTGTCCAGTCTTTCCACAAGCTTCACATACTTTTGGCCCGCATCGGCCAGAATGGTGACGCTGGCAGGTGTTGCACTTGGGCTGGGTGCCCATATATCCCTTTCCTTTCTTTCCACTACCAGCTGTAACCTGAGCTTGCGTGCTTGGTTCTCCTTTCTTAACAACCACACTAGTGCCTTGTTTGAAGTTCGAGAACTTTCGTTTGTTACCTCCTGATGACTCGACGTGAGTCTCTTCCTTCTTCGTCTTGATCTCATCAAACTTGTGTAGGCGGATAGCCTCCTCAGTGAGAGCCACGCTCAAATCAATCGCCTCAGTAATGGTCGTTGGCTTGGATGAGGTCACCATGCTTATGATTTGAGGAGCTAATCCCCAAATGAAACGTTCAATCCGCTTGAACTCCGGAGTGACCATGTAGGGTACCACATGCGATAAGTCGTGGAACCTTTGAACGTATTCTGCGATCTTTGGACCGTCCATTTTCAAATGCCAGAACTCGGTTTCCAATCTTTGGATTTCCGCGCGAGAGCAGTACTTCTTGCGCATGAGTTCCTTCAGTTCGGTCCAGGTTAGCGCGTAGGCAGCAGCTTCACCAAGTGTCTGTACTTGCAGATTCCACCAAGAGAGGGCTCCATCCAAGAATAGCCCTGAGATATAGGTGACTTGCTGATCTAGTGCGCATTTGCTCATGCGAAGAACATATTCAGTTTTCTCGGCCCAACGAACAAAGGCGACAGCACCTCCTGTGCCATCAAAGTTAACCGGTTTGCAGTCTAGAAACTGCTTGTAGGTGCACCCTGCACATACGTTATAACATTCGATCGGCATTAGCATCATTGCTAAAGATATCCAATTAGGTCATGGTATGTCTAAATGACTTAGTATTACCATGAGGTGGATTATTGTTGCCATTGTTGTTTGAGCTGCTTCCGCTGGGTCCTCCTTGCGAAGCGGCGTATTGTGCGATGGCAGCAGCGATGACTTGTTGGAGTTCTGCCTCATTGGTAGGCATGCGTGTCTCACGTCTCGGCGGCATCTTCTAAAAGATGGGTTTATGTCGGTCAGGCCATAATAAAGATCCCATGTTATAATACATATGCTTTATTATGATAGTAATAGTACATAACATCTCATGTTATAATCATATCAATCACACAACATCTCATGTTACCAACATCAATCACACAACATCCCATGTCATAGAATATAAATAACCAAATCAAGCATCAAATATGATGAGAATACTGCGATTGCCATATATTGAGACCACATAGTAAGCGTACAAGTACATCACAGTGTCATACAACATCAGTCGACTAAGGGCTACATCACCCTAGTCCAAAAACTATATCAAATCAGTGTCAATACATCAAATACATGATCAACAAAAGTCAGAATCAAAATGTAGTCTCCAAAAATGCTGTGCAGTCAAAAGCATTCGCCGTCTTCTCACCAGCGTCTACCTATACGGTACTGAAGAGCTCTACACGGATGGCGGTGGAGGAGGGGGAAAGTGAGTGTAAAACAAGCGGCGCAAATGGAGCCAGTCCTCCTCCATGGCTCTCTGGGTACGCAAGAATGAAGCAACCTGCTGCTCCAGGGCAAAAAGGCGTGCAGCATAGTCTGGTGGTACAGGTCGAGAGGGCTGCAAAGGAGAGTGGGTCTGACCCTGGCACTGACACGGCGGCGGCTGGGCTCTCTCAAGCTCCTGAATGCGCTGCGTGTGTGCCTCGTGCTGGGCGACAAAAGACATCAAAACGTCCTCAATAGTATACCCCATATGGAAACGATGGTAAGGGTCGGTCGGTGTCATGGCAGGTGGTGATGACCAGAGAAACGGCTCACTGGTGGGATCGAAAGGTGCCACATGAAATGGTGAAACAGGGGGAAAAGTAGCAGACGGTGGTATAGCAGGGATAGATACCGGTACATGTCCAAAAGGGTGAGCCGAAGAACCTTCCAGCTCCCGTGACGCGATGCCGACCTGGAGAGGGTACTGAGCAAAAGAGAAATCAACGTGACGGGTATCAGTGATCTGAGGGGGAATAGGTGGGACCTCGTCATCAGCAGCAATCCACCCACACTGGGCGTGCTCGTCTCGTGGGTCCACCTGTGCCTCAAAAAGTGCATGGTCGAACTGAACTGGCATAGGATCATGGTGAGGTGCAACAAGAGGGTCAAATGGTGCATCAGCAATAAGTGGTGGATCAACATGATCAGCAGCAATGACATGATCGCCCTCCAACAACGGGGCATCTACTGGGTGATCATCAATAGGTGGGTCAGCAATGACAGGCTCAATAATAGGTGCGTCAGCATGAACTGGGTCATGCCCAAGCACTGGGTCAGGAGCAGGGTCCAGTGGCTGCTCGGGCTCATCAAAGGCCATCTCAAAATCAAACTCAGGGTCGATGGGATCAACTGGGTCTACTGGGTCGACTGGATCCTCCATAGGCTGATCCATGGGTATAAACTCTATATCCTCATCTGGGTCGAATCCTGGGGGAAAGACAGGATCGGAATCCTCCACATCCTCGTGGTCGAAAGTAAAGCTAGGAATAGGGGCAACAGAGGATGCCTGGTCGGGATATGATCCGTGTGAGAAGTGCTGCGCACTCTGGGTGTGTGAAGGTGCGGAGGCCACAGACTCGAAAGAGTCTGGGACCGGAGAGTGAGCAGGTGACTCCTCAGCGGGAGCATCTGCGATCAACAAAAGATCTCCAGCAGGACGAAGGGCCTCGCCCTGAACCTCATCCTCTAAGGGCTCGTCATCAAACAGATCGACGTCGCCATCATCGTCGGCGTCGAGAAGCAAATCGTAAGCAGGATATGAAGCAAGCGGTATGGGAGCAGGGATCTCCACTAACGGTAGGTCCCCGGCCAAAGGGCCATCAGCGAGCTCATCAGCACCATCAGGTAAAGCAAAGGGCTGAAAATCATCCTCGTCTGTGCTAGTAACGTCGGATGTGTGGACCTCGTGCTCTGAAGGCTCTAGGTCATCTGATACTATAGGTCTAGGTCCTGCGGTGTCTGAGTCACCTGTGCCAGAGGTGTCCATAGTGTCTGTAACATAAACACAAACATGCACAAACAGTCAATCATACAATCAAATAATCACATAAGTCACCAAGTAAGCATTCAAATAATTCTCCTAGTCCCACTAGCCTCCCAGCCTCTCAGACTGCTCTTCCTAGTCCCACTAGCCAATTCTCCTAGTCCCACTAGCCAACTACCTCGATCTCTCAGATCGAGCCTCGGCCTCCAAGGCCGAGCCTCAGCCTTCAAGACTGAGCCTAAAAATAATGAATAAAATGTGCTCAACATTTGTTTATAAAAGTTTTGGATCTGGACTTAAGTGGTATGCAGTAAAAATGTTTTCGTGAGAGCCCTAGTGATCATAGTCTAGACTCGAGAAGGAATCCTAGTTCGCTATGATCAGAGCTCTGATACCAAGCTGTCACACCCTGGCTTTGCGGAAGCGTGGTTAATTTGGTGTGACTTCTTAATACCATAGCTTAACCATAACAAAGCTATATGAAATAAAACCATGCAAGATCATCCATAGATTTAAGTTTTAAAACTGAAGTAACATAACATTGTCTTAGGGACTTACAACATCATAACATAAAACATTGTTTTGAAAGACATAAACATCAACATGAATAAAACGTAGTTCAAGATTTGTGACTCGTCCAGGAAAAAGTCACATTTCCTAAACTGGGATGACCTCGGAACCCATATGCAGCGGGAAAACATAACATACCGCGCCAGATCTTTAATTCCCTGAAATACATGTAAGTTGAAAAATCAACAATAATGTTGAGCGAGTTCATGTGTGAGTGAGTAAATAAACCTTGTATGTATAAAAATCCTGGTATGTAGCAAATAAGGAAAAAGAGATCACCAATGGTTTGGAAGGCCATTGATATGTGTGAAGTGCAAGTAGGAAGACTCAAACCTAGCAGATTTAGCGTTGGGTACAAAGTCACCCCAAGGTCCGTTCTGGTTGGGCCTGGGGCTGGGCTCGCTACACCCAGATAGATCTACCGCTTACGTCCCTCGGTCCTACAATGAGGATTAATGGCCTCCAGTTTCTGCCTACCCACTCACATGATCTAAGTAGTAAACCTCCTTACGCTAACCATACCATGTATAAAGTACTTGTAATCAAAGTAACATGTATTTCACCCCCGCAGTTTAGAAAACTGAAAACAGTTAAGAGAAAAGGGGGACATGAACTCACAGTGGTGCGTCTCTACCAAGTATGCCTCCAAATCAATCAGCTGTGTGACGACCTACACGTACTAATTCTATTAGACGGACGGCCGTGCCTTAACTTTATGGTTTAAGTTTTTGGGAAATAGTTAGGCAACTATTTCGTGTTTACATTCTGTATATACTTGGTAGTCATTTTCCTTCCCAAGGATGGGGGATTTAATACATGTGTGTTCGTATAATTTCGATATATATTATTAAGTCTCACTTAAAATATATTTTATTTCCAACTTCAAAATATAAATATTCTTCTCAAAAATATTATACTTTAATACATGAGATTTTCCCAAAATAATACTTAGTAATATTATTTTTACCCTAAGAATAATATTTACGTAGTTCACAAAATAATCATAAACACTTATACAAGATACAAGTGATGTTGTGAAAAATATATACTAAATATATATATGTATCACGTTTTATTTTGTGAAATCCCACCTCCGGTATTTTGTAAATAAGTCGTGGAGAAATCTATAATTTGAAAACAAGTCAAAATGTATTTCTAACACTCATAGTGAAAATATTTCTAAGTGTTAGGCTTTTGGAAAAATTTCGCCAGAGTTTCCTCTGTAACTGGAGGTGGCCACGCTTTCAAGCGTATCGTTTTCTTTTATAAACCAGATCAACAATTTCCTTATTTAACCAAAACCATGTCCAAAACAACAAACTAGTAAATAAATATGTATATCGCATAAATTACATGAACTTGCGTTTTATCCGAGAATAGAAAGTAAATTCCATTACTTTTAGTGGATCTTTATATAAATCAATCCGTTTTCGTAAAAACCCCGTTTTTAAAGAAATTCCATCTTTACAACTTCTCGTTATCTTTTTCAAAAACAGTTATTTTGTCGAAAGTGTGTGCTACACAAGTGTTTACACACTTGTGTGTTCTAAAAATCATTCGTGTTAGTGTAAGATCCGTCTTTAGAAAACATGATTTCTTTGATACTTGGTTCTTTGAAAATACCGCTTGTAGATACGTAGATCTACTAGTTTTAAATACTATTTCACAAGCAAAGTCGCTTTTACACAAGTTCATGATATGTGTGTGGTAGAGTTTCGTCCTTTAACCCTTGTTACTTCCAAAACAACCTTATGTCATGATCCATGATCATGACCAACCCGGGTTAAATGACGATCCGAGCTACCACAACATAGATCGGGTCCAAATATTCACACAAATCAAGTACTACATGATTTACACAACATATGAGCTTTTAACCAACATTTTTAGTGTTTTAAGTAGACTTTTAAGCTTCAACTTGTATGTTCACGAGTTTTAACCGTTACAAATCATATTAACCACTTTAAAATAGTTCGAGAAGGTGATTTAAGCAACTTACTACTAGCTCGAGGCTAGGGAAGAATCTAAGCGAAAAATGCGTGGATAAAAGCAATGTAGTGAGGTCCTTCGCCTTCCGGTTGCACCAAGGTTCCTTATACGCGATCCTTATCACTTGTATGAACTTGGAATTGCTTGAACTAAACTCGAAAATGGTGGGTGGTAGAGGGGGTGTTCGGCCGAGAGTTGTAGAGAGGGAGAGAGAGCTTGAGTGTTGAGTTTGTGATGTAAATGATCATGTGTGTAAATCCTAGTTCTTATAGACAATCACAAGATTATTACCCAAAGGATTTCATGCTCTCTAGATACTAAACATGAAGATAATAAGGGTACAAAGGGTGTCCCCCCTCTTGGGGACGGTTTGGTTAAGGGGGGGGGGGGTCTAGTTTGATTCCAACTAGTAGTTAGGTATATTAGTTAGGTTAATCTAGTTAAGTTAAGTGATTAACCCGGTTACTAGTGTGTAGTATGTTATGACGGGTGTTAGGGTATTCAGTGACCCTAACTGGCTCAGAAAAAGATAAACAATGAAAATGACAATATTTTCATGTTCCGGGTATAGTCCGGTTGTTCGGTTGGATAGTAATCCGTTAAAGCGTTAAACAAAGCTTTAAAGTGTCGTTATTACCCTTTTTAGTGACACAACTCATTTCTGACACTTTGGAAAGTGTCTAGTAATATTTTTCTCATGTTTTGGCACTTTATTAGTTAGCTAAAAGCTGAATTATTATGTAAAGTGCTGAGTTTTGTGCTTAGAGCACGTTTTAGGCACATCCAGTCCTTGTAACTTATTCCTAGAGACGCAGTTCTACAACCCTTGTATCCCTACACTCACCACTAGTGTAGTAAAATATTTCTGGCTCATACAGGCCTTAGAGGCAGTGTCTGCCTGATGCTGGCTTTATCAGCCTGTTCAATAGGTTATCCGTTTATAGTGCTACTGTGCTTTTGTGCATCATGTTTGTCACTAAGGTTCAGCATGTAAATAATGTAGTGACAGCAAGTAAAGTATGATGCAAGTAAGTACATGTATCAGAATTCAAGTAGCAGTTCATCAGTAATTTCAAACAAGCACAGTAATTAAGCAGTAATTAATTATCAATTAAGTCGTACGGATACCTGGTTTAGTGAGGGTTGTCACAGATGTAAAGACCGCATTTCTAAATGGCGATTTAGAAGAAGAAATTTACATGGAACAACCTGAGGGTTTTTCCGCCCCTGGAAACAAGGGTAAAGTATGTAAATTGGTCAAGTCTTTGTATGGCTTGAAGCAAGCTCCAAAACAATGGCACCAAAAGTTTGATCATCTCATGATTGACAATGGTTTCAAAATAAATGAGTGCGACAAGTGTGTTTATTTTAAAGACACACCAAGAGGTTATGTGATTCTATGTCTTTATGTAGATGATATGCTTATCATTGGGAGTGATGATAAGATGATCAACTTAACGAAAGACATGTTGAAAGCGAGGTTTGACATGAAAGACATGGGTCTCGCGGATGTGATTCTTGGAGTAAAAATCACTAGAACCCAAAATGGTCTTGTGTTGAGACAATCTCACTACGTGGACAAGATCCTTGGGAAATTCAATTCGGACGATACGAGTATAGCTCGATCTCCAATTGATAATACCCAACGCCTAAGGAAGAATAGAGGCGAGAGTGTTTCTCAGTTAGAATACTCAAGGATCATTGGTAGTCTCATGTATCTAATGACATGTACTAGACCCGACTTAGCGTACGCTGTGAGCAGGCTAAGTAGATACACTAGCAATCCGAGCGATGATCATTGGAAAGCTATCACGAGGGTGCTTAGATACATAAGATACACGAGAGACTATGGATTACATTATACCCGTGATCCAGCAGTGATCGAAGGATTCACTGATGCGAACTGGATATCGGATATAAAAGATCATAGATCGACAAGTGGATATGTGTTTACACTTGCTGGCGCAGCTATAGCTTGGAAGTCTTCCAAGCAAACGGTTATAGCTAGATCTACGATGGAATCCAAATTCGTCGCTTTAGATAAAAGCGGGGAAGAAGCGGAGTGGCTACGTCAATTTGTGGAAGATATTCCAAGATGGCCAAAGCCGTTGACGGCGATCTGCATACATTGTGACAATCAGTCTGCTCTTGCTAGAGCACAAAACAAGATGTACAATGGCAGATCAAGGCACATTCGACGTAGACACAACACGGTACGACAACTTATCTCAACGGGTGTTATCTCAGTTGACTATGTGAGGTCAAATGATAACATTGCGGACCCGTTAACAAAAGGCTTAAGCACAGATAAGGTGTATAGGTTGTCAAGAGGAATGGGACTAAAGCCCATAGATGAAGGGAATATGAGGGAAACCTAACCTAGTTGACTGGAGATCCTAAGATCTAGGTTCAATAGGAAAACTTAATCATAAACCCAAAGGGAGTCACTGTGGGGGGTGCCCCAAAAATCAATAAAGGGAGTTGTATACTTCCTAGTCCATTCCAATCAGTGACATGAAGGAAAGGTTAAGCATGTTGAGGTTAAGGATTTTGAGGAAATCCAAATTAACCATGATGCTTTTAATGATTCAGAGGAATCACCTATGTTAGAGAGAAGTGGGGTCGCTTCGAATGGATTTGTGGGGAGGCGCAAATCCTAGAGCTCTCGCAGAACCAGGAACGTGTTCCATGACCATGAACGGACACAACCATGAGGTCTTAACTCGACTAGGGAGAGTATTGTGTGAATGTATATTGTCGCCTACATAAATGGGGGATTGTTCAAAGACCCCGCGTCTACAAGACCCTAGGAGGCTAAGTATGCTTCACAAAAGGAGGTTCAAAGGTTACACCTACCTATCTTGCAATGCTCAACTGTTGAACGTGTATCGTTGAAACTTGATAGATCGATTTCTATTCATGTGGGGGATTGTTGGAAATTTTGTGAAAATAGCAATTTTCACAAATATAGGAAAATGATTTTTTCCTATTTTGGACTAGAAATAAATATAATAAAATGAGCGGGTTTTATATATTTATTTGTGGGTTTGTGTTCTATGTCGTAAGGGCTTCGCAACGAACTAAACCACGTCCAAAACGGAGCTAAGATGAATGAGATATCGATGCTCAAAGTTTGGTGTTTGAAACTTAAATGCTGAAAAAAGTGGGAAAGTGGCACCTTGTCCCACATCGGATGAGAGATGAAACTTAAAGGGGTATTTAAGTGGGAGCTCTCCATCCTTATTGTTTCATGGAAGCACTCACTAGTGTACTCGCGAAGGGTGCGGAGCACCCTAACTCGCACTCGCACACGCGTGCGTGCGTGGCGTGGGCGATGAGGCGCAACGGGGCGCTTTGATGGCGCACTTTGCACTTCGCACACTCGCATCGCCGCGAGCCGCTTGAGAGCCGCCTTTGTATTTTTGACCGCGTGCGCGAGTACACATGGCATGAAGGCGCGTAGGTGCGCATGGGGACTGAGGCGCACGCGCACATAGCAGTGAGCCAAATGGACGCACCGCGCATGAGGGTGCAGACCTGCGCGCGTACCGGTGTGTCTTGCGTGCGCGCGCGTGCAGAAGCTTCCAGCAGCAGTTAATGCTGTGCAGTTACAATTCAGCATTAGAAACTGACGAAGTTAATGCGTTTGACTGAGAATTTAATGACGAATTAAAGTGCATTGAAGACGTTTAATGCAGTTTAATTCTCCCATTAAATTTGTTTTTCAGTTTCTTCAAGACCTGCTATATAAATAGGAGGCTCCTTCAGCAGATTCAACACACCGAATTCACCAACTCTTCAATCTTCTCTAACAGATTTCTTCTCTTCTTCAAGCGTTCAATGTACACCTTCGGGTTGAAGTCAAGACCGGCAGTGCAACTTCTTGCGGCTGTTGTATCCTGGAAACAAACGTGTTCTCCTGGGAGACACGAAATTTGTTTTAAGGGACCCGTGTCTAACACGATCCTCAGCCAAGAACAGTTTCGTCTGTTCGAGTTTTTTCAGTTCTTGTATTTCTATTTTTCAGTTGTAATTTGTACTGTAATTTTATTTCATTCTGATGTGTTTCTGTATTTCAAGTTAATAAAGTAATTTTTATTTATTTTACACGAACGGATTCCTACATTTTTCACTCATTTTGAGACTGCTATGGATTTTCAAAGGCATGAGCATAGGAGGAATGATCATGATACAAGGTATACTCAGTCTAAGACCTGGAGTGACTTTGTATTGGAGAAACAAGCATCAGAAATATATACCAAAACAATTTTTAAAGATATTCAGATTGAAATTGATGTTGCCATTACAAAGTGTATGTCAAAGACTCATGATACTGTGGCTGATGTTCAATATTATGAAATAAAGGATTTCAAACAGCCATGCACATCTTTATTCAAGGTAATTTTTTAAATTAATATTGTTTTAAACATCTATTGATTTTTATGTTTTTCATCATTAGTTACGTTTTATCATTATATTTATTGCGTTTTAATATTATATGATCATATGCTTAATTTTTTTATTATATTTATTAGTATTCATTGCGTTTTATATTACATTTCATTAATTTTATATAGTATTTAATTTTTATTACAGGTTCAATACAACAAACAAGAAGATGATTTAAGTATAAGCTGTACTTGCAAACGGTTTGAACAATTTGGTATATTGTGCCGCCATATATTTTATGTTCTACGGTATGATGATATAACTGAGTTTCCTAGAAGATATATTCTTAGAAGATGGATGAGATATGTTGTTTCGAATGGCTCAATTCATTGCAATATTCGGTTTGATGAAATTGGTAGGAGTAGTGAAATTGATAAAGTTTTTAGAGAAATCGTTGTAGCAAATGAATATGTGGTTAATAGGTTGGTTGGGGATTTAGATGAGCTGTGTCATTCCAGAGATCATATTAAAGGTTATATTGATAAAGCGGATGAGGTTATGGTTGTTGCGTCGCCTCCTAGTCGCAAAGATAGGTTTGCTGATATGGGAGGGAACTTAGAAAAGTCTGATTCTATGATTCGTGTCCCGATCAAAATAAGGACAAAAGGATGCGGTGTACAAAAAAAGATTAACTCTAATCGTGAGATTGCAATTCAGAAATCATCAAAGATCCAGAAATCGTGCCGTGTATGTGGTGGAAAAGGACATAATAGTCGCACATGTAAAGAGAAGGTTTCTTCTAATGCTATAGGGTCTAGCAATACAATGTAAGTTTGTATAAAAAATCTGATATTAATAAAAAAGAATTTTTTTTTGTTATTGCATTTTATGATGTATAGGTTTCAGCTATTTTTGTTATTGCGTTTTGTGATATCCTACTTAAATATCAGCTTTTTTTTAATTGCGTTTTATGATAACAATGAATTGTTACTGCGTTTTATACATATAACAATATACAGCAAGTAGATTTTTTTGTTTATTGCGTTTTATGATAACAATGAATTGATATTACTTTATCAACACAGAACAAATTAAACATGAACAGCAAGTGGATATCATAAATATTGGGTTATATGTAACACCCTTAAAATTATATAACGGTTTTTCTACAAAGATGATCATTAAATGTGTTATTTAAGAATACACATACATATAAATGCAGGTTTTTTAAAACTTTTACAACTTGAAAACAATACAACATAATGTAGTTGAGTTTGTCGTTTAAAAGTTACGACGAAACGCCATGCGGAAGCTTGTATCTTGATCGTGTTCGGTTCTTCGATGGGCTTGATCTTTACCCGGCATCCCAAAATATACCTATGATTTGAAATAACCAGCATAAACATTAGTTCAATGGTTTTATACTGTAACAAAACAAGTTCTTTAGGCCAATCATTAATCAAACAACAATTCTGCAGCCTTTATACCCGTCGTGTGCCGCGACGGGTTCAACCACTGTTTGTCGCGTGCCGCGATGATGGTCGCGTGCCGCGACGGAAGATCTCTATTGTCGTCGCGCGACGCGACGGCTCTTTTTCGACAGACTGGTTGCTGGTTTGAGCTGCATTTTTCCCAGCTATGTTTCTAATAAATAATCGACTTCAAACTAGCATAACTTTTAAACTAGACCTCCGTTTTGTATGATTCTTTTTCCTATGCGTTCGTAATTTGATTCTCCATCATATGGAGTTAAAACATGATATTTAACTTCTCAAAATATAGAATTTCAAGCCTTCGACCTGAAATTATTTTACTAAAACTTTTGACCCGTTTAGGGAATTTTAAGCAATTTAGTCTATAATCCGCTCTTTTCTTTTCACACTTCAAAATTCCACCTTCAAGGTATCTACCTATATTCCATAAACATAACACAAGTTCCTAAACAATCCTTGTGGTTCGTTTACCCGTTTTACCCATTAAGGGCGTTTTGGTCAACTTTAGCCCCTCATTTACGATGACGGGCTTCCACTAAATATTTGACCCAAAATCGCGCATATAACTAATATCTTATTTATGCGTACCTGGCTCGGTCAACATATAAACCCGTTTCATTTTTATACCTTGCTTTTATTAGCCGCTATTCCAAAGTGACGCAATTATTCAATTTCTGTTCAATCCTGTGAACATATAACTTGACAACCAAATGTTAGTCGATATTGCCAAATGGTGTTATCATCACCCTTTGGCTCGTTTGGCCTATATGACCAAACGTTTACATACATAACAAAACATGTTTTTTTAAACTACCAATTCGCCCATCCGACCCATTTCGGATTTTACCATTAGATCCCTTTTTCCATTAACCAAGGATTTTCATCATATTATATGTTCCGATCCGTATTATTTCGTATCAGACACGTATTTCGGATATAGCTTTTGTCATATTTACAATCTATGAATAAATGCATGTCTCATAAAAACGGTGTAAGCTTTTACTTACCTCGCGTCCGCGCAAACATTCTTCGCATCCATGATCCGTTTGACCCGTTCCTCTCCAAGCCCCCACCTAGCTTGTTTAGAGTCAAACTATAACATAACATCCATAAGATGGTTAGATTGATCATTTTATACAATGGCCATCACCCTATGGACCCTTTTTTTACACACTTATCAATCAAAGCATGGCATATATTCAACAACTAGTTTATAACTTGTCATGTAGCCAAGATTAACATCAATTAGGCAAGTTCATATCACCGAAAAATAGGCTGTTTTTGGTGACCTGTTTAACCTGTTTACAAGTCTTCAAAAATTATGATTTTTTTATGTGACGTACCTCTAGGAGGGTTAGGCCTTGTATTAAAATTTCAAGATCTAACGCTTTACCAAAAATTCGTAAAAATTCATTTACTAAGCTGCAATCAGATTCGTCACTTCTGACTGCAGCTTACGAAAAATTTCATTTAAAATTCCTCGGATATCCGATTGACGAAAGTCCAATTGGAGGTTTTTGGAATTACCTGAAGCTACCTACAGTAAAAATTTGAGATCATAAATCAATTCTTAAATTGAGTTATGACATTCATAATGGGCTGTAAATTCTGCCAGAAAACGCAGCCTGAACCTTCGATACCGAAAAATTCATAAAACATTCAATTTTCGTCAAAAAAATGCAATTCCAGTGGGGTTTTAAAGATATATTTCCTGGAATTACATTTTAGACTCAAGAAACTCATGTTTTTGTCACGTTTTGTCCACGTTACAGCCAATACAAGTCGGCTGTAAATTCTGATCAGAAGCTGTTTGAATTCAGCTTTCAATTTAAGCATGTTTATGACATTATAACACTATTTTTAGCAATCAAAACCCTAAAAACATCACATGCACGAATTTAGCATCAAAAAATCTGACTTTAATTCATGGAACTCAAATTACACGAGAATAACTATCAAAATCCTAGTGTTTATCAAGTTTCTACAAACCCATTAATCACCTACAATGGTGATTATAAACCCCACAAGTATCATGCAAGATTTTAAAAAGAAATCATCTAGGGTTTATCCCTAGACATCATATCACTTCTAATTTCATCTATACAACACATAATCAAGCTAAATTTCGTTTTTCACAATTAACCTAAAATTTAAGATGAATCAAAACATCAAGATTTCACAATTAACTAATTCGTGCTTGAAAATCGATTTAGACCAGATTAGAGCCTTCAATTGATCGATTTAGTGAGAGCTAGGGTTTGTGAGGAGCTCATGTTCGCTCCCTGCGTTTTTGATTGACCAAACACACCTAAGTGTGTGTTTGGTGGAGTTCATTTTTGTTTTAATCTTTCAAGTTTCCCCACTTTACAACTTAGGTCCCTCAACTATTGTTTTATTTATAATTTAGGAGTTTCCATCCATTTATTTGATATCACAAGACCCGTAACTAACTTGGTTATCTAATCCTAGTTAGTTCGTTCTCGTTTATTTAATGCTTCACAATTTCAATATATATATATATATGTATAGTTTTATATTTTTGGGGTGTTACACTTATTTAAGTCCCGCTAAGTCAGCCTGTCATAAGCTTTGTTTTTCTCAAAACTTTTATTCTCTTTTTATTTAATATTAGGTTTAATTATTTAAATCCTAATATTTACCGGGTTAATTTTACCACTAACGGTATTTTACCCGTTCATAAATATTAACGTGGTTTGATTACCAAACCTGTTTTCGGGGTGTTACATTATATAGATGATAAAAGTTAAAAACAAAGATGATGAATAAAACACCATCATCACCTGTTTACAAACCACAAAATTACTTCTATCATTTTTGTTCTAGTACCCTAAAAACATCAAATAAAAATTACTACCATAACAAACCACAACCACTAGAAAGCAACATCAGCATCATGGATCAAAGTTGGTTTCTTCTTCAGATGAGTACCCTAAGCTTCCATTTGGGATTTCCTCATCACTTTCAGATTGAGTCCAAAGTTCAACCTGTGATTTTACTGCCTTCTGGAGCCTCTCTGCAAATTTGCTTGCAGAGTTGTTGATGATTGGAATTTCAGATAACTGCTTCAAAAAGCTTATATCCTCACTGGAAGATATGTCTTTTGGGTCGTATAGCTCCACATCGCCATTGTCCCTAGTCACTGAAATTTTGAAAGTGTCCTCAATGAACTCCCAAGATGTAACTTGTGTGTCTTTAATTGCCATTTCATTCGGATTTCCATACCTTATGTGCAGAATTTTGAATAGTGCGGTTGTCTGATCTGTTTAACATGCTGGTGGTATTCCTAGTTCATTTATCTTTCTCAAAACATTCTCATTGCAGTTTTCTAGAACAGAAGCAACGGAATGGTATCTTATTTTGTGACCATCAAGAAACTGAAGAACGAAATGTTCTCTTTGAACCCACCAAACTGATAATTCTTGATTAGCCATTTGTGTGTGTTTGTGGTTGGGTATTGGTGTATGAGGAATGTGAATATAATTTAGGGTTTTTGTTCTTATATAATGGATTGGTCGAGGGATTGGTATTAAGTGTGGTAATAATGATTATATTTCAGTTTTTTCTTTGAATTGATTGTTTAATCATACAGTATTTTATCAGGAATCCCAAAAGCTTTTTAAGTTTTCTCTGATAATAATGATTATTATTTTTTGTCTTATCAATTTCCTTTGTCTTTAAGGTGTCAGTTTTTTTGTCTTATCATTTCCTCATTTATTATTATTTTATTTTATAACATTGCGTTTTAGAAAGAGTATAAAATAGTAGTTTTATGATTGTCATTATTGTCTTTAATCCTATATTTTTTTTGCGTTATAGAAACAGTAAAAAATCATTTATTGCGTTTTATATTGATGTATTGCGTTATATGTTTGGACATGAATAATTAGGAAACAGATTGTATTGCGTTTTATAATAAATAACATAAGTCAAACAACAATGAAATAGACAATGTTGATTTTTAGCATACTATTAAAATGTTGCGTTTTATAATATTACAAAAAGAAAACAAGTGTATAAAATAAAATGTTGCGTTTTAACATAATAGCATTTCAATATATATGTACCCTTTCTTTTAAAGATATTATTTAAAAATTTTATTGATAAATTGTACAAATTTTTAAAATATCAATCCTATCTTGAATCATTGCGTTATATGATAAGACATGAAAAATAAACAAAGACATTATATTGCATTTTAAAATAACAAACAATAAGTATTATTTATAACTCTAAGTATATGTTTTAAACACAATATACCAACAAAATATTGCGTTATATGATAAATTAGAATAAAAGACAAAATATTACGTTTTATAATAAACCAGCAAGAGCAAGCCTCTCTTTAATCCTTTCTAAACTAGTGTCATAAGAAAGTTTTTTAAGTTTTGCACTGAGGTTGCGAAACCTCCTTGAATCCTCAATAACATAATCTTTTCGTTCGTTGAGATCGTGCAATAATATCTTTGTGATAAACTTTCTTCTTAAATCTTCAAGTTGTGCGGTCTGCTTGTTCACTTGTTTTTGTTTTTACCCTTCTTGATAATTGCAGATTCTTCATATTCCTCTTGAAACCCACAATTCCATTTTTTGACTTCTTCACCATTATAACATTCCATATGACGCATACAGAATATACCACAGTCAATGCCGTTATCTTTTGTCCTCCATTTCATCTCCATTCTAACAGGTTTTATCTTCTTTATATCATCTGCATTTGGATGACCAACATATTTAAGATAACCTGCCAAAGCATTCCTCTACAGAAAAAAAAAACAAAAAGATTAGGTGGTTTATATTGTGTTTTAAAAGCATAAGTCGGAAAACTTACTGTTTTTTCAGGCACATCACCATATTTTTGTTTATTTGTAACCTCTTTTGCACTGTTGTCAATGATGAATATTGCTTTTTCTTCAAGATTGAATGAGATCACAAAGAAATGCTCTACATGGAGAATAGGGACAATGATAATTTTAAAATCGTTTATGCTTTTTAACTTTGAACCATGAAAGATTTTTTCTATGTTCTGTGTGAACTCTTCTATCATTTTTTCTTCCTCTTCATTCAATGTGAAACTCTGCATAACAATAAACAAATTAAAATATTAATTGCGTTTTATGAAGGTAATAAAACATACAATTGCGTTTTATGAAAGAAATAAAACTGACAATTGTGTTTTATATAACTTTATTCCATCAAACTTAAAATAACTTCATTAAACATATATTATTTGTATAAAATAGACAAATTGCGTTTTATAGATCTTACCAGCATTCAAATAGTACAGAAAAATCTTGGAGTTTTGTTGCCTTTTGATCTTCTTTTTTCTTCTTCATTCATAATATATGCCCAACAATTGATTACTTCTCCTGTTATTTCCAATCCTGGCCTCATTGTTTCTGTAGCATATCTTGACAGGAATACATGATCACTAATTTCAAAGAAAGTGTCCCTGCAAAAAAAAATATTTAAATTATAATATTTGATTTTGTTTTGTGTTAGTGTATATAAATGCTTTTGTACGTTATTTCTCCTTCTGCATGGAAAGCATATCCCGATATGTTGTTTTCGTGTGCCGTTCTAACTTCGTTCATTGATATTTGTCTTTGAGAGTATGGTGAATATAATGCTTTGCTACATTTTTCTGTCGATCTGGTCGTACTATCTTTGTGATTATTTGTTCTGTTTTGTTGATATCACTTGTTGGTTGTTCTTCCTGAACAGATTTTGCAGGTGTTTTATACGGATCTTCTTGTGGGTTGAGGAATGATGTGTTTTGAATCAGATCACTGATTTCTTTTTCAGTATCATTTTCTTCAATTCTATCTAACATTGTTTGTATTCCAGTAATTTGAATACATGTTTCAACTTCTTTTTCGCTTGTTTTATTTTCAGATTCTGTTTGATTTTCGGATTGTGCAGCATGGCGAGTAGTATCATCTTCCACTTCATTTTCTTCCACATTTGAAGACAATTGAGAAATTTTCAAATCAAAGGATGGTACCTCATCATTTTGAATTTTTTTATTTGATTTTTTTTTCTGCTTCATCTGTCTTTTTGATTATCTCCAACATTAATGATGGAGTTTCTTCGCTAAATGATGATTGTACCAATAAAGGATTTTCAATGTGTGTTTGCAGACTTGATGTAGTTTCTTTCTCAATGATTTTTTCTGGATTTGAGGATTGGACTACAACTGTGGTATCTTCATTGCGTTTTGTAGCATCCTCATTGCGTTTTACAATCAATGGAGATGAAATGATTTGATTTTCTGTGTCTTCATTTTGGCTCAAATTTAGAAATCTTGATGGTGTTTCGATCATAGTTGAATCAATACTAACTTTCTTGTGCTTTTTAGCTTGATGGTTGCATTTTTCCACCAATGAAGCCCATTCGTTTACTTTGCTATGAACAATCTCACTATTTGGATATTCTTCAATAATCTCATCTATGCGTGATTGGATTGTTTCGAAAATTTCTTCAAAGCCTTTAAAATGATAATCCAAGGCATTCACAACATTTTCTTTATTAGATTTTTTACCTTCAATGTTCTTCATATTTTCATCGCCACTTTTTGTTGAATGAATGTCAGAAAGACCTTCACTTTGATTTTGTGATGGCATGAAATTACGCAATCGGCATTGACTGTCTACCCACAATTTTCTTTATTTCCTTCTGATGGTTTTATGAAGAATTGCCCCCATGATCCTCCACTTTCTGTTTGTGTTTTTTCAGTTTCATTGGTTTTAAGTTGGCTGTTTTGAGCATCCTCTTGTTCAATCCAATCTATTGTAGCTTTAAGTAAGGTGTTTCCTTCTTTTATCTCTTCTGACTTGATTTGGATGTTTGGTTGTTCTTCAACATCGTCATCATCTTTTTCTTTAGATTCATCTTGACAAATTTCTTCATTTTCATTGTCCGATTCAGATGGATAAACATAAAATTCATCTTCTTCATCTTTCTTTTTTTGTTTATTCTTTCTGACATTTTTCTCTTTTTTCTTTGTTTCTTTTACAAGAACTCTCCCCTCATTTTGCGCAGCAATTTCCAATTCATCTTCAAATTGGTTGTAGAGTCAATTTTATCTTAGAGAGAACTCTTCAGTGTGTTCAGCATCTTCAAATCCTTGCTTTTTGTAAGCATATAGAATCTGTATGAATCATTGCGTTTAAAAAAAATACTCAATACTAATTTTGTTGCGTTTTATAATATAAATCATTGTAAATAACTTACATAACTAATTTTTGTAACTTTATATACATTGCGTTTTAAACAAGCATTGCGTTTTAATCAAGCATATTTTGAACAAAGCATATAAACAAGTCATTGCGTTTTGTAACTTTATAAACGTTGCGTTTTAAACAAACAAATGTTAAACAAAGCATATAAACTAGTCATTGAGTTTTGTAACTTTATATACATTGCGTTTTAAATAAACAGCCTAAACAAGCATTCAGCATAATATGTAGCAAAAATGAAAGATCAGATTTCATACCGCTAGCAATCCAATAGGTCCATTGAAGGTCTTCTCATTTCCAGGCCATTGTCTTCTTGTACGCCTTAAAACATTCAGAATATATTCACACCAATTAAAATCTTGGGTATTTTTGTCACTTTTCATCGATGGCAAGAATCTTTGGTTAACATTACTACTTTGCATTGCCTCTGCCATGACCGTAAAAAATATAACCAAGAAGTTTAGTTTGAACAGTCTTCCAAGCTCATTTCTTGTTTTTAAATATCTAATTAAGTTAGCAGCATACATTCTCTTCAAAAGATCTTTGCTGAATTGACCGCGCCAGAATTTAATACCTTTTGGATCAAATCAGCTGTGATCTTAATCTTTTGGCCTCAATTTTTCCTCAATCTTTATTTTTTCCATTTGGTATTTGAAATACCTTTTGGATCAAATCAGCTGTGATCTTAATCTTTTCATCTCCAGTATTTATCTCATCATTTTCAACATCAAAGTTTTTTACTAGCCAATATCCGAATTTGCGTGGAACTGAATGCAACTTGATTGATAGTATGCTGCCAAACCCTATTTCTCTAACAACTTTCTTTTGCTCTTTTGACAAATTTTCAATATAATCTGTGAGATTATTGACTGCACATCTTATGTTGATTTTTTTCCATCATAATCATAATATGGTTGTTCTTCTGGCTGTTCTTCTGTTTTATCTTTTCTCAATGATCTCTTTGGTTTTGATTCTGACTTTTCCTTCTTTTTCTTTGATTGATATTTTGTCTGCTTCACTCTTGGTGGTGGATCAACAAAATCATCATCTGATATATTCAAGTGTTTTAGAAACATATATTTTTTATGTTACCTAAATTTACTTGTTGTTGTTGTTGTTGTTGTTGTTTAGAACTATGCAGAACTATAGCTCCCCTAGTATTTTCATCTTTTGAAACAGAATCTGTATCTTCTGAAGATTCAATCACCATTTTCTTTCTTCTCCTTTTCTGTTTTTCCTCTTGTTTTTTTATCTTTAAACAGAATAATGAAACAATGTCAATTAACAAATTTAAGATAAAACGCATTAGTTAACAATATTAAAATAAAAAGCAGTAGTTCACAGTTTTAAGATAAAACACAATACTTTACATCATATCAAATAAACTCAGCAAATTAACATTACATAATCTCATTTTGTTTTCTATAATATTTTAAAATAAAACGCATTAGTCAAGAAAAAAAAGCATATGAGACAGTATTATGATAAAACGCAATACAAAGATAAGATAAAACGCAATGTTTTAAAATTCAATTACAATTATCATAATAATAATCTCTTTGTTTCTGCTAATCTTTTAAGATAAAACGCATTAGTTCACAATATATAAATCCCATAAAAAGCATTAGGTCACAGTTTAACATAAAACGCAACGCAGACGCAATACAAAGATAAGATAAAACGCAATGTTTTAAAATTCAATTACAATTATCATAATAATAATCTCTTTGTTTCTGCTAATCTTTTAAGATAAAACGCATTAGTTCACAATATATAAATCCCATAAAAAGCATTAGGTCACAGTTTAACATAAAACGCAACGCAGTCTCTAATACCAAACCTAACTAAGCACATACAATGATCAAATAACACTCATTAACAATTTTTGGGAAGGGATATGGTATATTAGGTCCATTGCACTTCATAAAACGCAATTTGAATACAGTTTAAAAAGCAAAAATATATAAAATTACCATTGTGAGAAATCTCTTTGCGTTTTCTGCTAGTTTGTTGTTTCATTGTTGATTTTCCGCTAATTTTTCCTTGTTGATCGATGTTTTCTTCAACTGATGTTGTTTTTTGCTTCTTTGATGATTTAGGGTTTTGAGATACGTATTTGTTTTTAGTAACTCGAAGGTAAACCTTCAAATTATCTCTCGATGACGCCATGAACCTCAATGGAGTTTGATTTTCTCAAATTTCAGTATGTGTGTGTTCGTTCGATCGAAGTGTAAAACATAATGAACTTTTTTTCGAAGCTTTCCGTGTATATTCAATAGCGGTTATTTTTGGAATTTGACGATAATACCCTTGAAAGCACAGAGAGCGTGTTTAAATAACAGTTTTTAATTTGATTTTAATCTAGACCGTTAATTGTGCAATTGGACGCTCATGATTGCTTCCTATCATTCCTAGTGAAATAAACTTTCTATTATATCCTAACTCTATATAACAAATATTGATTCTGATTTTTAGAGAAGATAAAGAAAGTATAAAATTTTCATAATAAGTATCTAATTTTGGTAAATTATCTTGTAATAAAATGATTTATTAGATAATATAACCTAATATAATCTTTTTACAAATTTAACAAATTTAAATAAAAATGCAAGTTGGTTACAGTTGCATGGTTTATAAATCCAATAGATGAACTATTTTTGGTTTTTTAACGTTTCTACAAAATATATAATTTTAGATTATTATTTTCCATACCATTACATTTATCTAGGATTTGATATGATCATTTAATTATTTTGTGAATATAGAAAATATGCTTCATCTGGAATGGTTAAAATTATCTAGTTACTAAAATACATTAGATCACTAAATTTTATAATTTAGATTGAATATTGACAAAAGGACATGGAACTTTTATATATATATATATATATATATATATATATATTTAGTGTTATTATTTTCTAGACAAAGTCCATCAAGTGTATATTGTTTGTTTTACTTTATTTATATTTTGACATGGATTTATGAAACTGGTAGTTTGGATATGTATTAATGGTTAGTAGTATTGTTGGATATTTATCACTTTTAAAATACAAGTTTTACCAAAGTATTTTGTATCAAGAGTATCATCATCAATCAAAGTTGTTCTTTTATTAAAAAATATGAAATTTATAAAAGTGTTAATATAAATCATATATCACTAATCAAAGATATTTATATTAGAATATATAGTTCATTTTAAATATATATATTTGTATTAGGACAATCTTATATATTTAATATTGGCTTTACCTCAAAGTCTCAAAAACAAGAACCCAAATCGCTAGTTTTGTTATTTATATTGTTTCGATTACTTAGAATATTGTATAACTTATTAATTTGAAACATAACTGAGGAACAGTGAATTAACGGTAACGGCCGTTTTTGTCTTGAGTGAGAAAAAGAGAGACAGAGGGGAAATCTCTATAGAGAGAGAGTAATGGAAGAGGAGCACAGGTGATGATGATGGTAGTGGTGTCGTGGGTTTGGCGACCTCCCGTCAACTGCTCCGTTGAGCCAACGGCGACGGCGGTCACAAAAACAGAGGATGGTAATGGTGTTTGTAGCGAGGATGGCTGCTTCGTTCTTGCTCAAATTCTCCATTCCCAAACCCTAATTAAGGACGAAGACATCTCCGAAGTATCAATCGTTGACATTGCCACCACCACTGTTCTCCAGCATGTCAGACATTCACCAAAGGTCGTTTCAACAAAGGAGAAGCCGTCTTCATGATCCATTGTGTCTTTCAAGCGCTTAAGAAATCCATACGTGCTTACGTCACTGGCTCCGGTGGCTCCTTCAACATGGTACACCTTCAAATCTTTTTTACTTTTTGCTTTTTTTTATGTTCAAAATACCTAATATGTAATAAGCATTTGAATATAAAGTAGGATTAGCAAATCGAATGTTAAGTGTGTAGCAAATACAGAAACGGCTATCTTTATGTTATTGTGTAAGATAATGTATTGTATTGTATTTTATTTTTGCAGTATGTGATTTTTGTTGTGTCCTGTTGTTTTTTTACTTCATACCCAAATCTTTCGTATATAGTTTTTGATTGATTATACTAAATTACAGCTACAAGATGTTGATTTCTTATGCTAAGTTGCCACTACAAGTTTGCTGAATTGTTGTTCTTAACGCTGCTATAATAAATGATAAATTTTAAGTTTGATTTCCAGTAGATTGTATGTATAACAAATTCATTCTTGTATAGAATGATATACTTGCTTAATAGTGACATAATATAGATAACAAACGATATAGATTAGAAGTGGTGAACTCAAGTATATAGATGAAAAATAAACATCTTAGTTTGTTTATTAGATAAACTGATGTTGACTACCCATATTATTGGTGATGAATCAAGTTGTGTGCAGGTAAGGAGTAAAGGTAAAATTAGTTCACCCTTACATTATTGGTGATTTAGTGTAACATAATTATTAATATAACTAGAGTATATGCAACTATGGAGTATGGACTAATGGATCGCTAATCATTTGTAGAAATGAAGTACACTGAAAAAATATATAAATTTTGCAAACGGGTCAAGACTTGAACGGAAGCTACGCCAAGCAGGGTAGCATATGTTGACTGCAGCTTATATACGTTGCATCCTTTCTATTATACATTGAGCCAATGGAGTGTTCATGTTGGATATTGAATATTGGCATATGGTGCGCCGTACCGAGAAAAATTATGTGTTTTGCCGTTAAAAGTTAGGATGCATTTATTTAGTTTACATTAAATATTAATAGGTTTGAGGTTAACAAGTGCTTCCATGTATACAGGTTACTCAAAATGGTGTTCCTTTTTGCTGAGCAAAAGATTGATGGTCAAGAGCAAGAGTTTGACAAGGTACACATCCTATTCAATATGTAGACCATAATTCATATATGTCTTCTAAATTGAATATATGAAACATATTTTAATTATAGCTTTATATTCAATAAACAGGCCATAATTCAAGTGTCTTCTAAATTGAATAAAAGTGGTCACTCATTGCTTTTGTCTACAGACATCAAAGCCTGCACAAAAAGCCAAATCCATAGACAAATGAGGTGAAATTTAGAAGACTAGGGTCAAGAAACACCTTCTTTTGTAACTAAGATGTTATTGTTTTTGTAAGCATGAACCACTAGCTACAATAATTAATGTTTTGTAATTATGGTGCCACTTATCCTGAAATT
The DNA here is from genome assembly GCA_030545235.1 of Helianthus tuberosus. Taxonomy (NCBI): domain Eukaryota; kingdom Viridiplantae; phylum Streptophyta; class Magnoliopsida; order Asterales; family Asteraceae; genus Helianthus; species Helianthus tuberosus. The sequence continues at coordinate 123,910,215 of CM060351.1, read as the reverse complement.
CAACTACAAATCTTTTGTAATTATTCATGTAATAAATGTAGCGTTTAGTAGTTACGGTATAATTTAATATGTGATATGTGTTGTTAACTAGGCTTAATTAGCCGCAACGCGCAGGATCGCCTACTAGTTGTTATGTATTTTAGAGTAATCTGGTTGTTTGAATATTCCTTCTCGTGCAATATTATTTTTATTTGTGGATTGCTTCGTAAATTGTGAGTTGATCTTTTACCTATCCTCTTTTTGTCATTAAATATTTTTGGGGTGTATCGTGTGTCTTGTTTTTATTGTTTTCTATTAAAATCAATAACATACAAAATCAATGTGTTGTTACATGTTTCGTACTCATATTTCTATTGTTTTTAGTATCTATTGTTGCATATACACATATCTACATGTTACTCGCTTTGTGTCTATTGTTTTTGTTGTGGACGAACCGAACGAACACGAACAAGTTTATGTTCATGTTCGTTTGTTAAAGAATTTCAGTTGTTCACGAACAACTCATGAACACTGGTCATGAACATAAAAGACCGCAAATCAACACAAACGAACATTAAACTTGAAATAAAATAAAAACACCATTAATCTTAAACATCCGACAAAAATAGTTAAATACAACCATTAAATAATGAATGAATAATTCAAGACACAAGAAACACACTACAAGAACCATACGATAAAACAAGTTTAGCTAACTTAAAACATAATTATCTAAAGTTACTTATACATATCCCAAAAAAATGTCGTTAGTCCCAACTTCTTCATATGGTTAGATAAGGGTTTGTATTTTATTATTTTCATATAATATAATTATTAATTAATGTTTAGGGGGGAAAGTAAAAAAAAAGTGGGGAAAGTAAAACTTAAGAGAGAAAGTAAAATATTAAAAAATTAACAAAAAAACTTTTAACAAATAAACATAAACAAACGAATGTAAACGAACACATTATCGAACGCTCACAAACGCAGTAGAACGACAAGACCTTTGTTCGTATTCATTCGTTTAATTAATCGAACATAATATCTTGTTCGTGTTCGTTCATTAACTAAACGAACGAACATAAACATAAACGAACTTCCCGCCGAACGGTTCACGAACTGTTTGCTGAACGTTCGGTTCGTTTATAGCCTTAGATGAGATGGGTAATGAGTTGGAGGTTTGAAGTGGTTTAGTGTTGGAGGGCAAATTGAGTATGAAATGGTTGTGATTTGAATTGATATGGTAAATTTAAATTTTGGATGAGGTTCAGCGTTGTAAAAGGTGTTACATTTATGATTAACATTTTATTTACATGTGACTTGATCTTTAGCTTAAAGAAATCGTATTAATTTTAGAATCTTTTACACGAATCCAGATCTTGGCTTGTTTAATTGTTAAAGATATAATGTCCCAAAATAATGGATCTTGAGAGTTAGTTTTTAGTATTTAAGATTCCAGTGCAGGAAATTAACGATGTTTTAGGGATTGTGGTGAATGGTGATGATAACAGAGACGGATTCTTATCCTTCAAATTATTTTTACATATTGTCGATTGGTTTGTTTAAAAAGATATATATTTTTTTTTGTTTAAAAAGATATTATAAATTTAAATTATTTCTTGAGTCACAACATTGTTACATTTAAAGAGCTTAAACTCAATCAAAAACAAACATTTCAATACAAAATGCATTAATATTTGGTGTTGTAAGGATGCGGAACTAAAAGCAAGTCATTCTTACGCTTTAGAGTAGCTCCAAAAGACTCGAACATATCAAAATTTTTAGATGATGGTCCACTTGGAAGTTCCCAATCAAAGTGATAGAGTAGCATCGCGAGAGGAAGCTCCACGTTCCGGCCCCAAAAGGGAGATATTCAAAATTTGTTCCCATGATGTTTAGAGTGCTCTCACTAAATCGCTCCGGTACGAAACTTTCAGGGTCAATCCAGTAATCTGGGTCGCGCCCAATCATCCACGCATTGATTATAACTTTTGTTTTGATTGGTATATGGAATCCTCCAATCTCACAATCCTCACGACACTCTCTAGGTAATAAAAATGGAAGAGGAGGGTGCAACCTTAAGGTTTCCTTAATAACTTTTTTAAGGTAGTCTAGTTCTTGCATATCCGACTCGTGGATTTTTGTCTTTTCTTTAAGTACATTCCTGAGTTCATCTTGTGCTTTCTTCATCACCCTTGGATTCTTCATTAGCTCTGACATAGCCCATTCAACTGTCACCGAAGAAGTATCAGATCCTGCTGCAAACATATCCTGTGCGTAGTTTTCAAGGTCATTACAAGAATATTAAAAAGTCCATGTTTGCTTCTTTGGGTTAAACATCTGTTAATTAGTGTATGTGATTAAGTCCTTTAACTTCTACTTGATTTAGTTCACAGAAACCTTGCCTTTTAATATGTTAAACCATATATTAAAATACTCTAGCAACTGTAAATTGTGTAAAACTAACCACTATAACTGCTTTAATGTTGTAAAGATTTAACGGAAAATTGAAGCACTCATCATCTTTGAGCCTCAATAGAACATCAACAAGATCTTCTTCATTCGCGTGACTGGCATGGCGTTCTTTGTGCTCCAAGATGATGTTATTCAATATCGCGTCCGTCTTTTTGCTTATCATCTCCATTTTTTTCCTTGTGCCAGTAATTCGAGGCAGTAATGTGATAGATGGAAAAAGATCAGAAACATCAAAACCACCAGATAGATCCATACCCTCCCTAATCAATTCAAGAAGCATGTCTTGATCCTTGCATCTGCTCCCAACACTAATCCTACTTACGATGGTGTTAATCATGGTGAAAATCTTGTCTGAAAGATTGATTGTTTTCAATCTTTGAGTAGAGATGGACTCAATGAGGTCCCATGACTCTTGTTCACGAATAGATTATCTCTAAACGATTGAACTTTTCGCGGACTTAAAAGCTCCAAGACACATATCTTACGCATTTGTCTCCAGTAATCACCGTAAGGGGCGAATGCTATGTCCTTGTAGTTGTACGCGATGATCTCAGCACTGAGAAGCTTGGGCCTGTTTGCGAAAGAGAGATCATAAGTTTTCATTATCTGTCTTGCCAAAGGAGGAGATGAGATTATGACAGCAGAGACTTTGCCCAGTTGTAGATGAACAACTGGTCCTAGATTTCGGGCTATATTTCTTAGAGCATGATGTGGTGGTGTTCCTAGGAGATGATGTAAGTGGCCAACTAGAGGGAGCTTCCATGGCTGTGGAGGAAGGTTTTTGTTTGAATCAGGTGGGTTGAAGCTTCTGAACCCAGTGATTATTTTTGAGAAAAAGAAATAGAGGCCAGCAGAGAAGAAAAGGGCTGAAAAAAGAAACTGGATATCCATATAAGATAACTTGTACTGAGTTTAAAAGCACATTTTGAGTATATTTATATTGCAAAAGTTTTCTTACACCTGTATTTCTAAATTTATGCAAATTCAAGTGCATCTGATAAAAAAATTTGGGTACACTTCAAAATATAGAGAAAAATATGCTTTCTGTTGACACTATTACGTAAAGAAATAAAATAGAGCGTTTATTTAACAAATGAGTATAAGAACGAACTTTTTTACTGCATTCTTATGATTTTTTTTAGGCATGGTCTATTCGCACACGTCCTTAGTCTATTTAAACACCTCAAAGCGCCGCGCTATGGCCAAAGCTGGGCGCTTTGGTGTAAAGTCAACCGACAAGGACTGACGCGGTCAGACCTTGTCCGTTGCTTTACATCAAAGCGCCCCGCTATGGCCAAAGCTGGGCGCTTTGAAGTTTTTTTTTTTTTTTTTTACATTTTTAAATTTTCGGGCAAAGCGCCCCTCTTAGGTCAAAGCGCAGCGCTTAGGGCCTTTTTTAAATTTTTTAATATTGTTTTTAATTCACAAACGCGTCGATAATAGTATAAATTTTACGCTTTTTCCATTATACATCATTTTTTAATATATATGGACTATACTGCAAGTTCCGGATCAAATCGGTTACGTGTGATGTCGTATTCCATTATATCGTATCATTTTGGTTTGAAAGCACAAGTACTCCTATGAGTAGTGTTATGTGTATCAGCCGCCTACCGTACATGTACATGACGTATTTTTTTATTAATTGTAGTATTATGGTGTATATTGTTTGGGAACCACACCAAGCAAGTTAAAACCATCATTTTGCAAGTCCTATCACTTGTCCTCTTTTTTGTCGAAGGGGCATGGTTCCAACAAAAGAAATGACAACACTTTTGACTTGGTGAACCACCTCCACACTCCATATGCAAAGACCTACTCTACATGTTTAGACTCCTAAGACTAGAAATAGTATTTTTGCATACCTTTTTACTCTTTCTTACTGTCAAAAGTAAGAGGATCAAAATAGTTCAAATATAAAAAATAAAAAAATAAAAAAAAACTACAAAAGTATTAATTTCAAACTCAATAAAAAAAATGATTTTGAAACTTGTTACTTTATTCTGTTGTAATACGATTTTGAAACTTTATTATGTAAAAATAAGTTCATAAATCTCTTTAAATCCATATTTGATTATTTTCAAAGATCAAATGGCGTGCAACGGCAAGAAATCGATTCCAACGGTAACATAATCAAGACTTTAATACACCGGTTCTGAAATGGTTACGGAGGAATCGGTTTCGGGTTGGAACCGATGTTTTTAATTCACAAACGCGTCGATAATAATCTAAATTTTACGCTTTTTCCATTATACATCATTTTTAATATATATGGACTATACTGCAAGTTCCGGATCAAATCGGTTACGTGTGATGTCGTATTCCATTATATCGTATCATTTTGTTTTGAAAGCACAAGTACGATATAATGGAATACGACATCACACGTAACCGATTTGATCCGGAACTTGCAGTATAGTCCATATATATTAAAAAATGATGTATAATGGAAAAATCGTAAAATTTATACTATTATACGTAAAGCAACAGACAAAAAAAAAAAAAAAAAAAAAAAAAAAAAACCTTCAAAGCGCCCAGCTTTGGCCATAGCGGGGCGCTTTGATGTAAAGCAACAGACAAGGTCTGACCGCGTCCGTCCTTGTCGGTTGACTTTACACCAAAGCGCCCAGCTTTGGCCATAGCGCGGCGCTTTGGGGTGTGAAAATAATTTTCTCCGTGTGTAAATAGCATGACCCTTTTTTTATATTAAAAATAGAAAAATATGCTTTCTGTTAGCATTTAGAGTAAACATGTTCAAGTTGTAAACGTACAGTTCAATACATGTTGACACAATTAAAATAACAGCTAATAGGTCAACCACATGTTTATGATCCATTTATCAAAAGTATATAGTGATTGATGCTAATTAAATATGGATTATAAATTTAGATAATTAATTTTATTTATCGTGTGAATTATGTCTTATTTTTTCTTAAACATACACGTTTACTAATTCATGTTATTGAACTACATATATGTTACATTTTAATATGTGGTGTCATTCAAGTTATTGAACGAGTTAAATTTAAGCATGTTAAACAAGTTGTGTTGTATAACCCGTTTATTAAATATGTTTGTTTTAGTGTTCAAAATGATACATAAAGTTAAACGGGTTGTTTCGGGTTCATCGATCGTGTTAAACGTGTCGTGTTGAACACGACCCATTTAAAACAACATTATGAAATCATCCAAACGCACGGTGGTTACTTTAAAGTAGAAAACACGAAATGTTAGACCACGGAATGGTTGCAATCATAAACCCAACTATAGACATGTTGAATTTCCTAGCTTACCTTCTTAGTGATTTTTATTTTTTTTGTTAACTTTAAATTTTATTTGAACAAGTGATTTTAGGTAACTAAGGCACAAAGAATGTTTAGAGAATGTTGTTTCTAATGATTTTTGTGTGTTGAAATGATTAAGGCTAATACATAATCACCTAATCTATCACGATTTTGATTACCTTTGACCAAACGTAAAAAAAACTAATATGACAATTGGTTACATTTGGCCACACTTTTCTACATCTGGCCTAGTTCATAGTGCTGGAAAACACTATAGGGACGACATCCTCCCTATAGGTTGATCTATAGAGCAAAAATATGTCGTCTCTATAGAGTTGTCTCTACAAGATGAAACGATTCTTAGGCGTATTTTGTGGATAACTAAAGTTGGTCACATGAATCAATAAAGTGTAATTATATGCTACTAATAGTCATATGTTTTTAATTTGCAATCATGACGGATAACTTTTAGCCACACATAAAATAACTATTCTGACAGTTGGTCACATTTGGACCCACTTTTTTTACATTTGGTATAGTTCAGAAGGAGGTTGATGTATGGAGGAGACATATGTCATCTCTACAGATGTCTTCCCTACATAGCTGTAGAGACGATATGTTGTCTTTATAAGTTGAAACTCTTCTTATGGGTTTTTGGGTAACTAAGGATTGTCACATGAACCAATTAATGTGTGACTATAGACTATTCATAGTCATGTGTTTTTTTGATTTGTCATCACCATTGATAACTTTTAGCCACACATAACAACTTTAAACGTGACCATAATGTTTAAAGTGTTCTTTCTTTTTCTAGGTGGCTAATAAACACTACTCTTTGGTCACACAAATTCATAAGTGGCCATATGTATTATCTTTTAGCCACAACATTACAAACCTATTGTGGCAGTTAATAACATTTGGCCAGACTTTTCTAATGTGGCTAGTGATTGTCACATTTCCTTATCTAATCTGTGGCTAAAGGTTTCGAAACGGTGTGTTTTCGTCACATGAATAAAAAATCAAACAAATACCATTACAGTAGATTACATTTGGTCACGCTTTTCAAGTTGTGGCTAGTAAATGTCACATTTGAACTGTTATACAATTGTCACACTAATAATAAAATGTGTGACTTAAGGTGTTTTAAAATGTTATGAATAACCTTTATCCATAATTTTTTTTCAAAAGTGTGGTAGGGCGGTTTTGCAAAAATTGTGGTCGTAGCCTATTTTTGACGTAGTGATTTTCATATAGGATTATTATTTCCCCGTCAGTTTAGGTTAGGACAGAGAGCGACCTACATGTTTGAACTTAAAAACACTAATCTATGAGTCGGTAGAGGTTTTGTAAAGATGTCTCCAATTTGATCCTAAATGGAAACAAAGTGTACGCGTATCTTTCCTAGAGCAACAATTTCTCTTACGAAGTGAATGTCAACGTCAACATGTTTTGTTTTCACATGAAATACTAGATTAGCGGTAAGATAGGTTGCATCAATGTTGTTACACTATAGAGTTGTGGCAAATGTTGTGTCTGACCCAAATTCTTTTAGAAGAGCATATAACCAGGTTAATTCAACAACACTATCAGCTAGGGACATGTATTTTGATTAAGGTGTTGTCTTTTGTTTTCATCTGATCTAGGAAATGGGGAAGGAATCCATATATATGACAAATCCCCTATGGATCACGAAGTTGTGGCGAAAAAGTAATTCATGATCAATTGGGCTTTGAACTATCGAAGGATGCGTTTAGCAGCAAACCAATAGTTTATTAAGGGAGTAAGTGATAGGTCTTTGAAAGTCCTTAGCTTTTCGTGTTTAAATTCGCGAAATTATGTGAATTTAAGTTCTTGAATGCACTACTTTGACAGGGTTTATGTTTTGCATGCTTTGATGGGTATAAAATGCATTTAGGGAGCTTAATGGAGCTTTAGAACAAAGCTAAAAGGACCCTGGCCAAGGAAACGAAGAAAACAGAGGTGTTCGGATGTCACCCGCGTCGCCAACAACCATTACCCCCATCGTCGACGCCTTGTTATAGCGTGCGAAGTATGGTCTTTTGCTATAAATTTTTGGTTTAATGCTATCGTATGACTATTTTCAAATGGGGGGAGTTATAATAGAGTTTTGGAGCCTATTTCATCAATCTCTCATCTCCCTAAACTTTCAAATTTGTCCTCACACCGAAAACGAAGATCCAAATCAAGATTTCAAGATTTTACTTCTTGATTCCAAGTTTCTTCAACCATGAGCGGCTAATCCGTCGAGCTTCGCCCCGTGTGTAGACTTTGTAAGCTATTTAGGGTTCTTGATACACTAAATGAGTTGTGGATTGTTTATTTAACATTTGTGTATTTTAACAATTGTGTTGCTTACGTTAGTATTGTTTTGGATTCATAAGTGGTTAAGATTTCTTGCATCACTGATTTTATGAAATGAATTATACTAATTTTGCTTCAATTTAAATTAGATTCTTTTTCAAAATTAGAAGGTGGATGCAATGATTTAGAAACCGGTTTTTATAACGTATTGGGCTAGGGCTAAGAAACGGCTTAACTATTGTACCGAGTGGTTTAACCGGGTGACTAGTCATCCTTATAATCAATAAAAATACAACTTTAACTCAAAAAATTATCCAAAGCTACAAAATTCCATAATGAAAAATCGATTTTTCACAAAAGTTTTCTTAAATAAAACTCTACAATAGGTTTATGGCATTGTAGTGTTGAACCCATCAAGTTCACGGTCACTTAAAAGACGAAATTCATTATTATCATCAAGAACATAATTACTTTTGTTTTCTACAATATAAGGGTGAAGGGAGTAGTTAAATACTTGAAAGTGGCAACCTTCAAAATCAACCAATCAGAGGGTGCCATGTCATTCCATCTAAAAAGTTTAAACTATGCTAAAAAGTGTTGGCAATAGTTAAACACTTGAATTGGTAAACTTTTTTTTTGTTTTCATTTTTTTTAAATTATGTGTTAAATGGGTCTCTTCCCGCGCGGCAAACCCACACCGCTCGGTTTCCTTACCGATCGGCAAAATGGGTCAGCGGTGGTGTTACCGCTCGGCAAACCCATTTGCCGATCTGGTTTGCCGCCCTCACCGTATACCCTAAAATAAGAAATATTATGGCATTGGAGTGTTAAAACACAAGGGTACTTGTCATATAACTAAAATATATAACAACGAACTTTATGTTTGAGAAGGCGTTTCATGTCTTCCTCACCAAACATGTTATCTATATCATCATTATGAAGTTTTCCTTCTGGCTCTTCTTTAACCACCCAAAATTCTGAATGATTAACACTTTCATAATCAACCGGATCATAGGATCTCTTAGCATATTTGAGTCTCGAGAAACATTAACCCAAAAATGACACTTAAAAGGTAGATTTTGATGTAATAAAAAAATAAAAATTCAATGTAGAGTTTAAACTCAAAATTGAACATGGGTATAAACTAGTTCACCGGTATGCAGTGGCGGATCTTGCCCGTTGAACGTGCCAGGGCCGAAAGACACGGGCACTATAAAAAACCCGGGCAAGCCCGGGCCAAACATAGTATATATAAAAAATTTCGATCGAAATGCGGAAAATTAGCACTACGGCCGAAAAACTTGCCCGAGCCGTGGCCCTGCCAGAGCTCTTCTAAGAACCGCCCCTGCCGGTATGTACCGGTAATACTAGATTTTCGAAGGATCGAAAAATAAATCGGGCTCTATTATACCGATGACTGTCTCCTGCAAGCAATATAACTGGTAATACCAACAGGTTAGACACCGGGTGAATGAGAATTAATGAGATGAGAGAGAAAGACTCAATTCATAGAAATTTTCATAATGAACCCATGTTATCCTATCCCACTATAACGTGCAATGCTCATGCTCTCTAGCTTGTTGATGTGGTATTGATAACAAAATCCTTTCATGCTCTTGATGTGTTCCAGGTCCGGTTTCCCCTTCTGGGTTGGGCTTGACCAGTATTTAATGGGCCAGCCTGATTCACAATATAATATGACCACAAATGTAGTGAACTTCAGTGAACTAGTAAATTTCCTCGCGTGTTGCGGCAAGGTCTACACGTAAAGTAACTCGAATTTATAGCGTTTAATGAAAACATATTATATTTGAACCGACCTGTTTCCGAACAAAGTTTACAATAAAACGTAGATCAACTGAAAATGTATATAAAAATAAGCACAAAAACGTATTATATTTGACCTGACGTATATTTTCGAAGAAACTTACGTTGAAACGTAAAACAACTTAAATTTATACTGACACGTACATAAAAATAAGCAGATAAGAATATAATGTTTTATTAATTTAAAGAATGGTACGGCACGTTGTGGGGGCGTTGAAACGTAAAGTAACTTAAATTGTTACCGTCTAATGAAAACGTACCACATGTGACCTCAGTCATTTTAATGTTTTATTAAGTTGAAGAACGGTACGACATGAAAACGTATTATATTTGACCTGAATGATTTCCTAAAAAAAACTTACGACTAAACGTAAATCGACTTAAATTTATACAGACATGCACATAACAATACGTACGTAAAACTTGATTACAAAGTGTTTAAAAAGTTGAGTGGTTGCAAGCATTAATGTTAAAAGTTGGAAAGTAAATATACAGCGGGCTACTCGTGTAGTTATTCTTTTATAAATCTTCTTAGTTGCACCTAATTTTTAAATATTAGTTATCTTAATTACGTTTTTACCCTGTAATTAAATATTACTTTATAACGTTAGTGTGCATCTTTAGTTACAAATGGTATTAATAAAGAAATGTCAATTTATACCCAGAACCGCAAGAAATAATATTCACTAAAGTAAATTTAACGTTATGTTTTTTAGATTATAGTATTCACTAAATAAATTTCATAGTTAGTTGAACCTTTTTCAATTTGATAAAACGTTCAATCCATTATTCCATTTTCTCTTTTTCAATTTGATAAAACCTTTTTCAATTTGATAAAACAATAAATAACGTTACCGTTTGAACCTTAAACTCGATCCCCTAGGCACCATTTTGGTGTGTTTCAAACAACGCCAACACCCCTTTTTTTTGCGAAAAACGCCCGATCACGCCGAGGGGGCGGCGAAGGAGCGATATGGGGCGTGTTTGGGCAATATTTTCGAAAAATAAACGCCCACTACGGGCGTTCTTACAATTTTAAAATCTTTTACCAATTTCCAATAAGTTTTTGTTAGAAAACTATTTTTCCCACTTCATTATGCCCATCTGCTTTTGTGTAGAATAGTAGATGTTTAGAAGGAGACACACGGTTCCTTCATCCAATAGCTATCACATTCAACAAAGGTTGGTTTTGCTTAAATGTACTTTTGAAAACAGGCATACAAATCTCACTACTAAGGCTTAAGCTCATTTGTTAAATGAACCGGGCATAGGGTTTGTGTCGTGTTTGATTCCTATCGTGTTTGGGCGGCTGCTGGCCCTCGCCGGACTGGAGTGATGGTAGGATTTTTTCAAGTTATTTATTTTTATTTTGTAAAGGTAAAATAGTCATTTTATCAAAAAGGAAAATCAACAAAACATAGTTGTCAAAAGGATTAAAAATAGATTAAACTGAACAGGTGACCTTAACCTGAGAAATGATCTATTAGGTTACACTTACACCAAAGCTTATCAGAAGTCACAAGTGAACACGTTTGCAAAATGTAACAACTAACAAAAGACGTTTATAACCTTGACGGAGTTCCTCCAGAAACCACAATAGTCTCACCGGTTATATACGAAGCATCATCAGAAGCCAAGAAAGCGGTGGCTGCAGCCATGTCTTGTGTGGTCCCAAGCCTTTTGAGAGACGTCATGTTTTCTTTCTCCCTTCTCTGAAGGGTATTTTAGACATTTTGTCAAAGGTCAAACATACGAGTACAGTCAAAGACGCAGAGACACTATTGAAGTAGAAAATGCTTACCTTGGTTTCACTGCTGGTAATGTATGAAGCAAAGTGTGTAGGCACAAACCCAGGGGCCACACAGTTAACACGCGTATGTGGGGCTAACTCAGTCGCAAGAGCCTAAACAAATATCATAAAGAAAGAAAAATTATGACTTTATTATAAATAATGACGTATGTCCAGATCCAGGCTTAGGCCCGGATGAGATCTGGCCAAACGGGGCCCACACCCTTTCCTATATCTGGCCAGATCTAGGCCTAAGCCCGAATATTGAGCCCGATCAGGACAATAACAAACGCAAAAGAAGGGGGTATTGAAACCTTGGTAAGGCCGAGAAGAGCAGTCTTTGTGACACCGTACATAGCCATGCCAGGTGGCGGTTGGAAAGCACTGATAGACGAAATGAAAACAATCGATGAACCTTTGGATAAGTGAGGTGATGCATCCTGTTCAAAGAAGAAAACACTGCTCAGCTGAGCCCACAAAATATATCTCTCTTCCAAAAGTTTAACGTTTTGGTCAAAAGAGATGGTTAACTATTACATATAACGTTTACCTGAAGAAGTAGTATGGAGGTTTTAATATTGACTTCCCAAAGTTTGTCAAGGGTTGATTCTTTAGTTTGGAGAATGGGATTAACAGACGGATTAACCGCAGCATTTAACACTACTACATCTATTTTCCCATATTTCTGCATACATAACAAAGAAAAAGAGATCAAAATAACTACATAACCAACTTGAATGCACACGCGCCCTCTTAGAAAGTTGGAAAGAACGTATGTTTCATCCCAAAATTGAAAGTTCATTTTTTGAACTCGCAAGTGGAATATAAGAATACGGCTCCACGTTCATCCTCACCTGAACTGTCTGCTCAATGAGATTCTTTCTCTGTTGCGCATTAGAAACATGGCATACTGACCCCAACGCTTCAATTCCTTGTGCTTTGAGCTTTCCAACCGCCTCATCAACGTTTTTCTATGCATGAATGTTTCATCTTTAAACACGATTTGATATTTCAATTCATACATATTTCAATCAACGGAAAAAAGAAACAGATCGAATTTACATCCAATTTGTGCAAAGAATCAAAAATGTTAACGGCACATGTAAGCTTTAAGTTAACCGTCAAGGACTGGGCTGGCACAGTGGCAAGCGTCTGATTCCACTCTTAGTTCAAATCCAACTTCCACTGTTTTTTTCCTTGACCCCTTAAAGGCGGCCTCATACCTGTTCCCACTGGTTAGCAGGGTATTGGTGGGCCCGTAACTTTCCCTTAATGGGTTCTCATGGTTACCAAAAACAAACGTAACCTTAAACTTGCGCTTTTGGAGCAGAAACACGACCAAATGACCATTGATTTGACCCAAACATTCATAAGCAGGTCTTGAATCACATTCTCAAAGGCTCAAGCATTGATTTTAACCAAACGCCACCCAGTGGCGGATCTAGGATTCCGACCAAGGGGTAACGTTTTATAAATAAGCCGTAACGAAATCGAAAAAACGTTAAATTTTTCCAAAATTTACACTAATTTTTCCAATTTTTTTCCGACCAAGGGGTAGCGGGGGTTACCCCTACCAAAGAGGTAGGTCCGCCCCTGACGCCACCTCAACCAATTCACTTTTTATTTCTTTTTGAACCGGTTTCAACTCAACAAATAATCGTATAATGATTTAAAGATAAGCAGTTATAACTGAGCAAGTTAAAGAAAACAAAATGTAACCACTTAACATAAAAAATTCAGCATACCTTCTTCAATTGATATCCAATCAAAAGAAACCAAAGAAAGTGCAGACATAATGAGATAAGTTGAATAATTTGTGATTATTGAACTTAAAATAATCCATATATGAATTAAGTAAACCATAAAACTCTATGCTTTTGACTCAGAATAATCATCAGATAGCCAGATCATAATCAGTCATTGAAAAACCTGTTTGCGAGAAGAGATGACGACAGAGGCACCTTCAAACCCAAGCCTTTGAGCAATACTGAAGCCTATGCCTTGAGTTGAAGCTGTAACAATTGCAACTTTTCCTTCAAATCGTTTTCCAAACATCGATTTCTCCATTTTTTTTATCAATGGATCACTGGTTGACTTTTTGATCGTGAATTTATGGATGCAACAGAAACCCCATTCCCCAATTTGGATATTGAAAGGTCATCATCAGCATGATGATAGCATATGCCACTGAACTACTATGATTTTCGGATTTTTCCCCACATAGGATCTTTAATGGTTGAATTTTCCAAGATGCTGAATGCAATGATTTTTCCAACTTAGGGGCTGTTTGGCTAAGCTTTTCAAAACTACTTATTTGCTTATTTGTTTTTCAGAAAAGTAAATAAGCAAATAAGTAGTTTTGAAAAGCTTAGCCAAACAAGCCCTTAATAGATGGCTTTTTTTACTTTAGCCAAAGCCCAGGGTGTAAACGAGCAAGCTTCACGATTTCAAATTTAAAAATAAGTTTGTTTAGTAGATGTGTCTAGCCACAAGTTTCACTCATTAAACTTGAGCTCGCTCAAAAGCTTAGACGAGTCTATTAGTTATAGAATTATAATAAAAATAACTATGGTATATAATGTGTATGGGGCCGTTAAAATGAAAACCACCCCCAGTTGCGAGAACTACTCTCCACCAATCAGATAATGACAACCAAAAGGGTAATATAGTCATTTAATCAAAACTCTCTCTTTTCAATTACTCTCTCTTCACATTTCTCTCTCCTATTTTTGTTATTTTTTAAAAAAAAATTTGTAAAAAAGTTTTTATAAAAGAAAAGTTTAAAACCGTAAAAAAAGTTTTCGTAAAAATTTTTGTCTTTTGTAAAAAAAAGTTTTTATGAAAAAAAAATTCGGTAAATTTTTTTTTGTAAAAAGAAAGTTTAAAAACGTAAAAAAAAGTTTAAAAACGTGTATAAAAAAAAACGGCGCGTAAATATGGGGCGAAAAAAACGGGGCGTAAAAAATGCACGTAAAAAACGGGGTGTAAAAACGGGGCGTAAAAAACGGCTCGTAAAAAAACCGGGTGATAAAACGATGCGTAAATACGGGGGCGTAAAACGGCGTGTAAAAACGGGGCGTAAAAAACGGCGCACTAAAAAACGGCTTGTAAAACCGGGCGTAAAAAAACGGCGCGTAAAAACGGCGCTTAAAAACCGGGCATAAAAACGGCGGTTAAAAACGGCGTGTAAAAAATGGGGCGTTAAAAGCGGCTCGTAAAAACGTTTTTTGTAAAAAAATCCTGACAAAAATTATTTTTTGTAAAAAAAATCAGATTTTAAAATGTTTTTTAATTAAAAAATCTGATTTTAATAAAAAACAATTAATTTAAAAAGACAAAAAAGTAATAAAAAATAATATCTACAATAAGACAACACAAGCAAAATTAAAATATTAAAAAACATAATAAGACAAAATGAATTTAATATTGTTTTTATAACTTTTAATCTCATTTATCCATCTTCAACGATCAATTGTTGGAAAATAGTTCTCGTGGTTCTCATAACTGGGGGTGATTTTCATTTTAGCGGCCCCCTAATGTGTATTATGTTATATATAAAGTTTATAGAAAAGTAAGAGTTAAATGTCTGGTTGGTCCCTGTGGTTTGCAAATATTGCAAACTTGGTCCTAGTAGTTTACTAATTACAGAGTTGGTCACAGTGGTTGCAAATTTTGCACTCGGGTGATCCTTATCACTAACCCATGTTAATTTTCTCAGTTAAAAGTATGCAAAATGACTAGATTACCCCTAAACAATAAAAAAATAAAAAATAAAGATAGCCCACCCTAATTCATTCATAATCACAGTACCTTTATCTTCTCTATCTCTAACGCTCTATTCCCGAGTTAACTTAACGAGGGATAAGAAAAGAAAGTAAATGTGAGAAAGGAAATGACGAAAAAAGAAAAAAAAATGTCTTTCCCAGCATTTCCTCCCAAATCGGAAGAAAATTAAAACTAAAAAATTTAGCCTAGTTTTCCTTTCATTTCCTTTCTTTTTTTTCCTTAAATGAAACTTTAAAACACAAAATATTTTTACTTTCTTTTTGTTTATTTTCATTTTTCTTCCGTTAGTAAATTCTGGAACACGGTGTAATAATCAATTTCAACAAACTTTCATGTTCAGCTAAAATCTCTTTCAACAAACTTTCAACGTCTTACCATACTCCGCTCTCCACTTGATCGCCGCTCGTTTCTCTAATCTCAGATCTCCGTTCGGTAACTTGATCTCCAGCTGTTTAATCCTCTCGAATGTTCGAAGAATCATCGCCGGAGAATATTGCGATTGCGATTGCTATTGTAATTGATGATGTGGAGGAGAAGAAATTAGGTTTTGGATCGATTTAACGATGGATTTGAAGTAACCAATGACGGAGGAAGTGTCGCCGTCGTCGCCGGAGTCAGCGGCGGAGATGACTCGGTCAACTCGGAGGAGGAGCGAGTCGGAGTGAGGAACGAGTGAGTTGAAACGGCGAGAAACGGATCGGCAGCGGATTAAGGTTTTGATGTCGGAGATGTAGTTGAAGATTGTTAAGATGATAGGGTCAGGTAACCGGTCGAAGTCGTCGGAGATGTTTTCTGGTGACGGTTCCATGAATGAATGAGAGTGAGTATGTTGGTCGGAAAGAGTGAGTTTGATGTCGGAGATGTAGTTGAAGATTGTTAAGATGATAGGGCAATCTTTATTTTTTTAATTTTTTAGGGGCAATCTAGTCATTTCGCATACATTTAACTGAGAAAATCAACATGGGTTAGTGATAAGGATCACCCAAGTGCAAAATTTGGAACCACTGGGACTAACTCTGTAATTAGTAAACCACTAAGACCAAGTCTGCAATATTTACAAACCACAGGGACCAACCAGACATTTAACTCGAAAAATAATCATAACTAATACAAATTAATTAATAAATAATACACGAGCCGATATCGAGCTCGTCAACTCAGGCATGGTGGACCCACATAGAGTGGGTCAGGGTCCCCGAACCCCAATGTTTTTAAAAAAAAATTAGTAGATTCGGCATATTAAATTGTATTCTTTAAGTACCTCATAAATACAATTAAGTGGACACCATAGAAAGTAAAGGAAACCTGGTGTAGTGGTAAATCTCTCTCTTTACCAACAAGAGGTCATGGTTCAATCCTTGTATAGCTTGTTTTCCTGTTTTTTTATTTTTTTAAATTTAGTTCAAACCTCGCTATGACTCGACCCGAAAATTTTAACGTTTTATTATGAAAATTTTAAACACCGAAAAAAATGGACCCCGTTGAAAAAAAAAATCATACGTCCGCCACTGTGGACTCAGGTCATGGGTAAAGTAAAATACATGTAAGGGGCGAAGAGGTTAATTTCAGAAACAAAAACATATTAAAAACAGTACCAACAGTTTTCACGCTTTTAATATTTGTTATATAAGTTGAGGTATCATTAGGAGTGTGCATTGGTTCATTTGGGTTGCTTTTGGCTTAAAACCATAATCATAATCATAACCAATCTGTTATGTAGGGTTGAGCAAAATTCGGTTTTACCCGAAAAACCCCGAAATTGGGACCGAACATAAATCGAAACCGACCCGTAATATTGTAACTTGGTTGGTAGTTGGTTCCTTGATTATGTAATTATCGGGTTCGGTTCGGTTCTCGGGTCTGGAACCAAAAACCCCGAAAAATACAAAACCGACCCGATGCAGCTTGTTCCAGGAAGAAAAAAAGTGATTTCACATGAAGAAGAAGGTGATTTCGCACAAGATGAATGCGTCTCGTCTTCTGCAACTTTTGCTTTACATGTGCAAATTTTTTATTGCCGGTTCTCCATGAGCAAAAGAAAAGAAAAAAGAAAATGACCTAGAGACATTGAAACATAATAAAATTTTCAATGTGAGAGCTGTTTTCCATGCATACATGTATATTTTTAAATGGTTTTTTTTTTTTTTTTTTGCTTTTTACTCGTCTATTGTGGTTCCCAAACTAATTATAATTATAATGCATAATAAAATTTAAAATTCTTAGATATGCATGCTTTTGTGGTTTCGAAGTAGACACTAATTACAAAGCAATTTCTATTTTTTTTTTTTTTTTACTTTTTTTTGTTTTTAGTTACCTTACAGTTAAAGTTAATTTAATCCTTTGCTTTAGTTATCTACCCGGCCAAGCATGTGATTTGATGTCACATCTCTTTATATACCAAGAATACACACCTCACCGCTCTCATGTTTGTGTTTCTTCTGAGTCACACGCCAAAATTAGGGCTGTCCAAAAAGCTCGCGGTTCGGAGCTCGCTTGAATTTAGGTCGGAAAAAGCTCGCTCGATATGGCTTGGTTTGAAAGTGAGCCAAATCAGCTCGGCTCGGTTAGAAAGTGAGCCTAGCTCGGCTTGGCTCGTGACGAGCCAAATTGGCTCCGTTTGGCTCGCTTGGTAGGTCGGCTCGGCATAGCTCGAATTATTTTACTTATAATATATTTTATTTTTATATACATCTAATATATTACAAAAAAGTGATTATTATTTACATGTATTTAGGTTTGTAGTTTGATATCTATGACATATTTAAAGGTTGATTGCCGTGCTAATGAACAAATATTGTATTTACTTAAAATATAAAACTTATTTTGCGTTGTTGAACGTAATTTTGGTTTGTAATGTATTAATTAGGTGAACTTATTTTGAATATGCTCTTTTGAAGTATTGAATAATATTTTAGAATACTGAATTTTGAGAGTCATGTATTAATTTCTGTTTTTAAAATCGAGCCAAACCAAGCCGAGCCGAGCCAGCTTGGTTTAAAACTAAGCCGAGCCCGAGCTTAGATTTTCAGCTCGGTTTCAAATCTGAGCCGAGCCGAGCCAGCTCGGTTTATAATCGAGCCGAGCCCGAGCTTGCCCTAGCTCGACTCGGCTCATAAACAGCCCTAGCCAAAATAAATAAAAGTCTTTCTATCTACAACCGATGATTTCCGCACAAGGGTAGATGAAAATTTATTTCTTATTCTTTCTTAATCAACAACAAAATTATATGTTATAAGTATATGATTCTCTGTTTGTAACAATTCCATGTTTGTAATCTATAGTAATGGAAATTATGCTGCTCTGCAACATTGATAATCATGCTTACAAACTCAAACTAACATTTTGCAATAAAAAAGGTAGTAATAAATCTACATGGAATCATCTTATTCTAACATGGTTGATACGGGCCGTATAAGGTTATACGGCCCGTATAGAATAAAGTGAACCGACAAAGGCTGTGTCAGCATATCTCGTCGAGTACGCTTTTAAGCGTACCTCTACCCACATCAGCTGTGGGGGCTTTGTCACCCGTCTGGCGAAGCATTTCCCTCGCCTCTTGTCCCCGCAGGTGGCAAAGGGTATGACCCTAACACTCCAGCTTGACAGGGTTGGGAGGGACACAGCCCAATCGATGGGTTTGGCTCATGAGGTCGAGGGAGGGCGGCTGGTTTGGGCGTATGGTGTGGGTGAGGGACCCCAGGGAGAGGGAAGCGAGGGGGAGAGAGGCGAGGGAGAGGGAGGCGGGGTACATGAGGGGGTCGATCATACTATCGATCGGTCACAGGTAGCTGCGGAGGATTTACAGGGTGATCGCCCGTACGTTCGACGGAGCGTGAGACAGCGTGTGATGCCTCCACCAGGGGTGGAGGAGAGACTCGTTCAGGTCGAGTCGGATGTAGCTGCAGTCAGAGGGGATGTACAGTGGATGGTTGAGGCGATTGTGGCTATGCATTCTGGTGCGCCCCTACCTCCACGAGCTGGCGCTGCACCACCACCACCACCACCGTCGTAGCTGCTTATTGTTTTTTTTTTTTTTGTTATTTTACGTTTGAAACATTGTAAAAATTTATCTTTTTGTTTGTTTTAGATGTAAAACATTCTAAATATTAATCTTATGTTTAGATGTTAAGTTGTTTGTTTAATAATTGTTGTCGTAGTTTATCATAATCATATCACATATTTATCGTTTTACAAAGTGGAAACTTATTAAACATTATAAATACGTTTAACTACAAACTCGTAACATAATCCGATATATACAACACTATTTTAAAATTTACAAAATTTATTAAACGGTTTCCCGATTGCAACAAAAAATTAACTTTTTCTATACATATTTATCGTTTTACAAAGTGGAAACTTATTAAACATAATAAATAGAGTAAAATGCACGGATAGTCCCTGTGGTTTTGAAAAATAACATCTATAGTCCCCAACTTTTGGAAATTACACCAGTGCTTCCTATGGTTTGACAGTTTGTTACTCGGATAGTCCCTGGAGTGGATGTCCGTTAGTTTTCTCCGTTAAGTGAATGTGAAATGACAAAATTACCCTTCATCTTCTTCACCTTATAAAAACAAAACAACCACACCCACCCCCCACCTTTCTCTCTGTTTCCCCCCACCATTAACCACCACCCACAACCAACTCAAAAACCGTTGACCCATCTCATCACATGCCTTATGTTCCTTCATCTTCAACACCGTAAACAAACACACATTCTCCGATTTCACTCAAACCCTTTCTAATGATCTTGTTCAACACTTGTTCTTCGTGTCTTTCTTTAATCAACAATCATAAAGATTCACGTGTCTTCACTTCTTCGTACAATTTAAGTAAAAACAATTTGTGGGTTTTGTAATCAAGCCCAAAGTTAGAATCTTTTAATGGAACAACAACATTCGGGTAATTGATCAGTAGCCGGAACCAGTAGGCGTTCAATAGCGTTAGAAATCGATCTAAACGAAGCCCTTTTACCCTCCCCTCGAGAATTCGCCAGCGCCGGTGGGTTGCCGCCGGAGCGCCGGTGTTTGTCCTGTGGTGAGGTAGAAGGGTCGATGGTGATTTGTACTGGTTGTGGGAGAAGGTCTCATGTTGAGTATTTAGGGGTTAGGAAAGTGCAAAGGGGTTGGAAGTGTTTGACAGAATACCGCAATGGGAAGAGGTTGCGGCGAAGTGACGCTGCTGCCCCGGTGCCTTTCAATATAAAAACCGTTGAGTTGGCTGTGGGTGGTGGTTGGTGGTTAATGGTGGGGAAACAGAGAGAAGGGGGTGGGGTTGGGGTGGGGTTATTTTGTTTATATAAGGTGGAGAAGATGAAGGGTAATTTTGTCATTTCACATTCACTTAACGGAGAAAACTAACGGACACCCACTTCAGGGACTATCCGAGTAACAAACTGTCAAACCACAGGGAGCACCAGTGTAATTTCCAAAAGTTGGGGACTATAGGTGTTATTTTGCAAAACCACAGGGACTATCCGTGCATTTTACTCTAATAAATACGTTTAACTACAAACTCGTAATTGTGACAACTGGCACCAAACCGGTAATTTCCGTACACTCTAATCATTATTTAATGACTGCAATTATGTGCTTAATTGTCAGCAATGTCTGAACACATACTAAACAAGTGAATTCATGCACGTTGTATACTACAAAATATTGTTTTATGCATAAACGAGAGCGTTGCGTCAAAAATACTAAGTAAACTCACCGGTAAGACACTATGTGTCAACGGAACTGCAGAAAGCAGTCAGATAATATAATTGGAGCCTAGGTGTAGGTCCGACAACAAGAATGCATTAAAACCCAAGAGTACATACAAGGGTTTAATATATATGCAATACGAAAGCAAAAATAAGCACTAAAAAGCACCCGAAACGCACTTTAAGTGCAGAAATTTACATAATTCAGCTATAATCAGCATTTTGGCACTGAAATATTATGCAAAAATGTCGTTTTATTATCCAGAATATTTCCCTAAGTATTGGGAATTGAAAGGGTACAAGAAAGGTACTTAAAAGACACTAAAAGGTGCAATTTGGCGCTTTAACGAATCGGTACCTAACCGAACAACCGGAACTTTACCCGGAACACCAAAATATTGCTAGAAGCAATGTTTTTATTTTTCTGAGCTAGTTAGGGTTCCCGAATACCCTAACACCCGCTACAATGTATAACATCCTAGTAAATGGTTTAATCTCCTAATTATCAAACTAGACCCTTACTATCTAGTTGAAAATGAACCATAAGACCCCCCCCCCCCCCCCAACCGAATTCGGTCACCATGTGACCCCCCTTGTCCTTTGTTTATTAATTAATTCTTGGATGCCTAATATCAAGGGAACATAGTAACTCTTGGGTAATGAACATGAGATTTGTCTATAAGTAATAACCTTAACACATCATAACCTTCACTCACCACAACTCAACAACACACTACTCTCTCCCTCCCTTGTCCATTTCGGCCGAGAACAACAAGCACCCCACCACCATCTTTCGATTTCCATCTTCCAATTCCAAGTATATACAAGGGTTAAGGATCACGTATAAGGAGGCTCGGTGCACTCGTATTGCGAAGAACCTCACCACATTGCTTTTATCCACGCGATTTCCGACTAGTTTCTTCCCTAGCCTCGAGCTAGTTGTAAGTGCTTCTAAACACCTTCTTGATCTTGTCTAAGGTGGTTAATAAGAGATTTGTCGGTTGAAAATCATAAGAATATAAAAACAAGATTAAAAGTCTACTAAAAGTGTGAACTTGGTGGTTAATAAGTAAATATTAGTGTAAAACTCTTGGATCTTGTTTTGAGATGATTGTTTTGTATTGATTTATGCTAGTAGTAGTTCGGCTCGTCATCCAGCCCGGCTAAGTCATGTTCATAGAACCTGAACTAGTGTATAACAAAGTATGAAAAGGACTAGATGATGAACACTACTACATAATAACATGAACTTGTGTAAAAGTAAATTTTCTTGTGAAATGAAGTTCTAAACTAGTAGATCTAAAGATCTACGAGTGGTTTTTCGGAAGAACCAAGCGGAGGATGCTAGTTTTGTTAAAACCCGGACCTTACATAAACTAGAAGCATTTTAGTAAATAAACAAGTGTGTAAACACTTGTGTCACAAGAAAAATTTAACAAGAAATATGTTTGGTATGTAGGACCGGTTTTGACTCCGAAACGATTGCGAAACGAACGTGTGACGTGCGGAATCCGTACACGAACGCGACCTAAACACACATGACGTAATATAAATGTGATTCTCTGATAAAATCTGATAACGTACAAGAACCTTGAATCACTTTCTCTCTCTAGATTCTCTCTCTAGATCTAGAAAGCTCCAAATGACAAATGAGCCAAAAGTCTCTAATCTAAACATAAAGCTCCTATTTATAGGCCTTGGCTTTTAATGAGATTTCTCATTAATTACAATATTGCCACCTTGCCTTTTGCCTAGATATTCCATCATAACGACTCGTTTTCTTCTGTTTCTCGCTACGGCTTGGATTGACGAAGGCTATAGACATAAATGCACTAACAGACTCCCCCTTGGATATTGCCGTATTCAATCTCAATCATTGAGTCAAACTCGTAGCGTCTTCTTTTTCTCTCTTTCTTTGAATCTTCTTGAACAGAATCCCGGTGGATCTGTCTTCAGCTTCAGCTTCTCCTTTCTGTAGACTCTTTTCTTCATCAGGCTCCCCCTTTTGTGCTTTAGGGATCGACACCTTGCTTTTCAATTACAAGCTTCCCCTTGCTTTGAGCTCATCTTCAGACTCCCCCTTAGACTCAGCTTCTGGGATCGTAGTCTGGAATCTCATCTGCAATCACTCAAACATTCATAAGTAACAACATTTTAGACTACCAGGAATAGTAACCTGGCAATTCAATCTTCTCTAAATCACTTCTCATGAATTTGGCAGTTTCATCGAATCGAATCGGAAACTAGCTCTATAACAGTATAAGCATCCAAATCCCCCACAGTTAATCATCCAAGTCCAAACTAATGACCTTGGAGATATCACAAACGGTTTTTGAAATTTTTGAATTTAATTCAAGTTTCAATTTAATGAACTTGTTTTATTTTCAGAAACACAATCAGCTTACTTAGATTTTGAAACTCAACACTCAGACATCGGTTGTCGAAAATAAAGCAGAAATCAAAATCTTTTTGTATTTTCTGAAAACATAAAGCAATAACGAAATATGTACAAACATATTTACAGACAATATTTTGTTTGAGTATGCGTCAGAGGATCATATCAGTTTTTGACAAGTCACAAGTACCATTGAGCTTAGTTACACAGTAAGAATTAAACAATTCACTTAGATTGTCGATATACTGATCCACTTAAATTTTCACACAATTTTCAATCTGTCCAGGATACGGATTAAGTGTTTTAGAGACTTAAACTTATACGTGTGTCCCACCTCTTGAATATACTCCCGTATCCAGATCCCAATATTCAGTCTTACAGGTAATTATAACACAAATGATATCTGTAAGGGGTTAATAAATTATGAAGAATCATGAGAGCTCAGGTCAGAACTACCGTTCAGCAGAGAGATCATGACTCAACTTGGGTGTGTCCCCTTTAGAGGATCTTTTTTACAACAGCATTGCTAAGCAATTTTATTGTCTTATCATATATGCTGAGGGTGATGCTATGTTTCAAGCATTTGCGGAAAGTATTATTCGAGGACTAGGTCAGAACTTCCATTCAGCAGAAGTCCCGGAATAATACCCCAGATATCACTGAGTATAAAAACCTAGTATATCAGAAAAAGGAACCTTTCAAACGAGATTTCAGGGGTTACCTATATATCCAAGTAGTGTTCCCCACGAAATAAGTAAGTAAAGATTTAGGTTTATATCCCGAACAAACCTACTAAATGTGCAAAAACCTACCGACACATCCACAGTGAGATCATTTAACACATTTAAACTTTCCATTTCTTTAGCATACTGTAACTGCCTACTGATGTACTATCATTTCCTCTTTTTACGCAAAAACTCAATTTTTGAAATTTATTATGTTTTTGACTTTTTCAAAATTTTCAAATGTTTTTGTATTTTCTAACAATATTACTCCCCCTAAAATGCAAAATCATATAAAGAAAATTTGACAACCAATACTGATAGCTTTGTCTCGCCATCCATTTTCTGCTAAAAGTGTACTGATTTGCAGAAAATCTAACATACCCCCATGATTTACAACACATTGATATTTTACAATTTGAAAACCGTTTTTCAATCTGATGAAAGTAATCATGTTTGTTCAGCCGTGAGGGTTTCGGCATATACAATCAACACATATTTTTGTATTTTTGAATATTTGACAAAAATTAAAAACAAACATATTTTTGGTTTTTCAAATTTTTCAATTTTTAGAATTTTGAAAATATTGTTTATTTATGTACATAATGAAAATAAACTTCCTGCTTCAACCAACACAGGATCCAGCAGCCTCCTCTCCTCGTTGTGCCAAGCTGCTCCAACCTCCATTCTCACATTCTTTGAATTCCATGAGCACCTGCACAAACAAACTACTCAATTACTTGAACAATTTAGCCCAGGTCTGTTGAACCTTAGGCATTTCAACACAATAATTTTCATTCAATGCTGGAAATTCTTTGTCATTTTTCACAAAAACTTTCTCAATTTTAACTTCAATTTTCTCATCTTTTACCAAATCAACATGTTTCTTAACACTCCATGTTTGACCTTTTGGTGTTCCTCGTTTGTAAAAATGTGAAACTTTTTGAACATTTTGATTTTGAACAACAACTCTTGGTTTCCAAAACTCTTGAGGTTTTGTCATATCAACAGTTGTTTTCCAACTTTGAGTTGTTCTGACTCTGGGTGTGTGAGAATTCCAAGTCTGTCTAAAATCGAACCTGTTCGGGTTTGATTTCCAGTTTTGATTCGAAGCAAACTTGTTTGTGTTGTACCTCCAAGTTTGGTTTGAGTCAAATCTGGTTGACCTTTGTCTCACATTCTTAGATTTTTGTTTCTCAGCATCAATCTTCTTTTGATCAACATCCACAGGTTTTAGATTAGGACACTTGCGTGCAAGATGTCCTTTTTGATCACATTTGAAACATGTTCTCATGGACACATCTTTGACCTGTGGTTGTTGCTTTCTCTTTTTAGCAAAGAACTCATCATTAGACTGTCTCATTTTGAGTTCTTTTTCTTTTTCTAAACTGCCTCCTTGAACAAAACTCATTTTTGCCTGATAATTTGGCATCTCATTTTTGTTTCGATTCTGTTTCTTCTTATAACCCAAACCAGCCTTCATGTTCTTCTTTTTGAAACCAGGTTTGTTATACGAACCTTTACGACTCTTACCAACAAACTTTGAAATCTCAGACTTTTCAATCTCAACCATTTTGAAAACTTTATCAACCTTTTCTGAAATCACATTCTGAATCGGGAATACAACATCTAAGAACAATTTGTCCGATCCAATCATGGTATAAACCAATCCTTTTGAATCATCATTCAATTTTTTCTCGGATTTTGTGTTTTTCAGATATCCATCATGAAGATTTCCTTCATCTTCATCCTGTGATTCAGATTTACCTGTAACAATCGACTCTTCTTTCAACACACTTTCAACGACTTTACCTACCACCTCTGAATCATGAAAATCATCAGATTTGGAATAGGTTATGTCAATGTTGTCTGGCAATTGGTCTACCATGTTGAAAGCTTTTTCGACCTTTTCCTCATCATAAAATGCAAATTTTCCCGGTGGTGGAACTTGATGAAACTCTGAACCAATACCTTTCTTGTTCTGCTCAGACTCACCCTCACCCGGTTTTATATTGAAAATTCGTTCAAGCACATATGACGACACATGGTAACTCTTTAACTTGTTGTTATCCTGTTCTAAATTAGCAATCTGTCGCTTCAACTTAGCAACATCCTCAATATAGGAATTAACAACATCTTGTTTTATAGCATACATTCGTTTAAGCTCTTTAGTTGTTTCAGACAGATAATTCATTCTTGATTGAGCATATTTCATTTCGTCTTTCACTTTCTCATATGACTCTTTTGTAACGTGATATGATAATTTCATTGAATCATATTCCTTTTTCATTTCTTGACAAGCAATTTCTTTTTGTTCACATTCATTTGTCATTTTCAAAACATTTTCTTTCAAAACTTCATTTTCTTTCTCTAATTTGTTACATTTTTCTGAAAGTTTTTCATCATTTTCTTTAAAAACTTTTTCTTTTTCTAGCATTTCTTTGCATTTTTCTTTGAATATCTTTTCAATTTTTGTAAACTCAAGATCTCTTGTTCTAAATTGCTCATCTTTTTCAGTACAAGCTCTGCACAGTTCCATGCATTTCTTGCACTGTTCAACAGTTTTCAAGATTTCAGAGTTAGAATTTACCTCAGTGATTGGCACTTCGGTGTTTTCAGCAACCTCTGTCTGCTCATCTACATTCTGCTTTTCTTCAACACCGATATCATCACCAACATTATCAGCTTCCTCATTCTCATTCTTTTCTTCATCTTCTTCTTTCTTCACATCTTCTTCAATCTGCTGTTCTTCAGTAACAGCTTTCTCAACCTCTTCATTCACAACAACTTCTTCACTTTTGATTTCCTTCACAGCTTCAACTTCAATAGTTTCTGCTTTAACCTCTTCAGCATCTTTCTTCAGATTGTTCACCATTTCTTCAACATTCTTCTTCATTCTCTCCTCATCCCTTTTTCTTAGACACGATAACATAGCATATCTGATCTCCTTTTCATATCTCTTAACGTATGTGTCATCTTTCAATACATTTCTATAGTATTCATCTCTCAACGGGACTTTGAGAAGAACATCATCGAAGATTATGTCTTTCTTGGGAACAACCGGTTCTCCTTCGTTGTTATAATAACATTCTCTCTTTTTATCCCATCTTTTGCTACCAACAGCCATCTTATACTCTTCCTGCATATCATCCATTCTGTTGTAGACCACGTTTCTTTCTTTGTACGTTTTCTCACTCAAAATCTCTTCTCGAGTTTTCTCTTTGATTTCAGCCATGATGTTTTCTTGAATCTCCTCAATATAAACAACAAGATCAGTTCAATTGCTAACAATCAACTGAATCGGACAGGTATCCGATCGAGTGAGTCAACAAAAATCAACAATATAACAAAGATAGGATGACAGCGAATCGGGTGAAGATCCGTTCGAGCGAGTATCCGATGCTTTGACCTCGAATCACAACAACAAATGAAATGATTAGGGTCGGGTGGTAATCCGTTCGGATTTCCACTCGATTTGTTGCACTTTGAACTTGAACCAAACAAAATGCCTTGAATCGGATTGTGACCCGGATCAAATTTAAACAAACTGTACCACCTCTTGTGAGCTGAAATCGAATTCAAGCCGTGTGAAACAAAATTCACTTTGACAATACTTCACAAATTCTAACACAAGTTTCAATGTCCAACAACTTGACACCACCCACTAGCCGACAAATTTAATTGTGCATGAAATGTAATTGGGCCGCAACACTTTACATTAAATGTGATGTGTAAGTTCGAGACAACCTCTTCAATTAGTCAACATTTACATGCAATCTCTTAATTTGTGTTCGACAATGTTAATTCTTCATACAATTCTATTTGACCAGCAAAATCAAAGTCACATGGGCTGACAACTATTCTGTTCACGTGATTCTTGGGCTTGCAGTTTTTGATTAACTCACATGGGCTGATACTCAATTTAATTTGACCTATTACCTATTATCACATGCAAATCTTGAAGTTATTTCCGACAATTACAAATTTCAATTCATTGATCATCTCAAATGTATTAAATGGCCGACAACTTGTTCAATGCGATATGCTGATTGGACCGTAAATTTAGTCACATGTACACCAATGATATAGATCTGATCAAATCAATTGTATCACTTGAACTACTGACAGATTCTTTCAAACTGAAATCGTGTTTCAAACGGTCACCCCTCAAACTGTCACACCCTCAAACGGTCACACCCTCAAACTGTCATGTGTTTGATTTCAAACGGTCAGGTGTTTGTTCAAACTGTCAGGTGTTTGTTCAAATGGTCAGATGCTTTTTCAAACGGTCATATCAAATTCAAACGGACAAGATCAATTTCAAACGGGCAACCATGTATTTTCAAACGGTCAAGGCTGCTTCAAACGGTCATGTGTCAATTTCAAACGGACAGTCCAGTTTTCAAACGGTCAGAGGCAAATTTCAAACGGTCACGTGCTTGTTCAAACGGTCACGCCAATTTTCAAACGATGTCGGACACAAAAACTCAGATTTCTCCTAAACGGCTAGGAATTAAGATCTGAAACTTGGTAGGATTGTAAATCAAGTGTTTTCGCACAACATATAAAAAAAACAGACGATTTGGACCGTAAAAACCTGTTCAATTTGACGAAAATCAGTGTAAAACGTGAAAATATGAAAAAGATGAAGAAGTAGATGAAATTCGAATCTGAATCTGATAATTTTCTGCGCGGAAATGTGTGCTAGATCAGTGCAATCGAGCTCCTGCTCTGATACCACTTGTAGGACCGGTTTTGACTCCGAAACGATTGCGAAACGACGTGTGACGTGCGGAATCCGTACACGAACGCGACCTAAACACACATGACGTAATATAAATGTGATTCTTTGATAAAATCTGATAACGTACAAGAACCTTGAATCACTTTCTCTCTCTAGATTCTCTCTCTAGATCTAGAAAGCTCCAAATGACAAATGAGCCAAAAGTCTCTAATCTAAACATAAAGCTCCTATTTATAGGCCTTGGCTTTTAATGAGATTTCTCATTAATTACAATATTGCCACCTTGCCTTTTGCCTAGATATTCCATCATAACGACTCGTTTTCTTCTGTTTCTCGCTACGGCTTGGATTGACGAAGGCTATAGACATAAATGCACTAACATGGTAAATCATGACTAGAAGTTGTGAAACTTCAAGATCTTTAAAAATAAAGTTTTTAAGAAATTAAATTTATTTTTAAAGATAACAAGACTTACTAAATGTGCTAGTAAGTTACTACACATTTTTGTAAATATTCAAGTTCATGAAATGGAGAAATTAGTGATTATTGTTGATGAGTATTGTTGATAATTGTTGTTGATGATTGTTGACGATTTAAAAGAAAATAAATACATGTTTTGAAAACATGGGAAACCTCAATTTTTAGGGGAAACTCTGTCAAAATTTTTATAAATTTTGACACTTAGAAAAATATAAGTTTTTGAGAAACTTATTCCCTAAAAATATATTTAAAAGTATTACCAAGGTTTCCCTAATTTTTGGTGATAAGAAATGAGGATTTCTTCAAGAATAAAAATTGATATAAGTATGCATATTTTTGAGAGAAAAATATATATATTATTTTATCACCAACTTTTGTGCTAAGTGTATATAGTATGTGTTATACGTGCTAGTGTATTAAGACTTAAAAATACACTAAATACTCGTGAGGAGTATAAACATAGAAATACACATACAACATACAAGATACATAATTCGGGTGCAAAGTGCAAAACACAAAAGACTTATATTTTTTTTTGAGAAAATAATATAAGTAAGACATTTAGTTAAAAATATAAAATATTTTTAACACAAAAAAATATACACAAAAGAGAGTGATTGTACTTGTGCGACGCAAGTCTAGTGACTAACGATAAGAAAACGCGTATAGGTTACGACGTTAATTAAGCAAATCCGGTGAAGTTTACGACGCACAGGAACGCAAAGTTGTGAGTTCATGCTCCCCCTTTTCTTTAACTGTTTTCAGTTTTTATAACTTCGGGGGTGAAATACATGTACAAATGTACAATATTTATAATTGGTATGATATAAATATAAGAAGCACACTTGGTGAGAACGAGAATCAAGTGTGATGAAATATAAATACAAGAAGTACACTTGGTGAGAACGAGAACCAAGTGTGACGAAATATAAGAATACAAGAAGTACACTTGGTGAGAACGAGAACCAAGTGTGACGAAATAATAGAATATGAGAAACGCACTTGGTGAGGACGAGAACCAAGTAGGATGCGTTATGAGAAATGATAACAAGAAACGCGCTTGGTGAGGACGAGAACCAAGTAGGATGCGTTATGAGAAATAGTGTCACGAATAGGGTACAGAAGCACCATTAATCAACAATATACCTAGACCGCAGAACAAAAGGTTAGATCTAACGGGTGCCGGGCAGCCACACACTCGGTGAGGGCGAGAATCGAGTAGTGCTTTTGTGTCTCAGAATATACCAATTAAATGCCTAAGGTTTGGTGACTTCCTATGTCGTGTCACATGTTAATGGCTTTGCAACCCATTAACAATCCTGATACTTACAGGAATACTTTATTAACATAAAAGTCATACCATACTAAAAATTGATGAATACTTGAGTACGTGGGGTACTCAAGAAAAGATTGAATTATACTTGAAGTACGTGGGGTACTCAAGAAAATGGGAATTATACTTGAGTACGTGGGGTACTCAAGAAGAAATTGAATTATACATGAGTACGTGGTGTACACATGAAACTGAATTTATATATGAAAACTTGATTTATTCACAAACTATGTTTTCATACAAAGTATACAAACGTGAAATACAAAACTGCATGAATTCACACCAACATTATGTTGACGTTTTTCCAAAAACTCACATGTATTTCAGGTAACTAGGATGGATGTGCGCGCGGTCTTGCTTATGCTCGTGGATGTCGCTTGTGTTTAACTTTAAATAAAGTTGTAAACTTTTAAGACAATGTTTTAACCTGTCTAGCGATGTAAACGCTATCTTATGTTTTCAAATTATGGTATTTGAAGTATTTTTACGAGCATGTAGCATGTTTACCTTTCGTATGCAATGAGAACCTTTCATAATCACACCTCGTGCTTCCGCCGCAGAAAGGGGTGTGACAAATTGGTATCAGAGCTGCGATTGTAGTGAACCAGGATTCCTTCTCGAGTCTAGTCTACAATCTCTAGGATCCATTCACGAAAAAAAATTTCAAAGAGTTTTCATTGCATAAAACGTCCCGCGACATCCACTACCTGAAACTGTCTACATGAGTCTAGAAAAGACACTACGAGACTTAGAGTGCACTTGAGTAGCACTTGTCATTGACCAGAAATTACTTGCAATTATGTGTGATAATTAGCGTGTACTAGAAGTAGAATGTCACGAGTATACGTGATTTTACCTAAAAGCGATGGCCCATCTGAAGGAAGAAATACGAGGATGAAACTAACTGTGCGGACTGTGCAAGGAGTTACGTAATTATGGATGCATACATAATTATGGAATTCAGTGTACAGAAATCACAGCAAGTCTTGTCACGTATAGATTCCCTCAGTGCAAGCCTACTAAGTACTCTGCTAGAGTAATAATTGTTTGATGTCACTTATGTGGTATATACCTGTGGATATATATACTACTACTGTCTAGTAGGACGATATCAAACAAATGTCTAACCCTGTTGTGTTATGTTCTGTCAGAACATGGCACCCAGGAAAGCTGTGAATGCTCGCAATGACGATCAACCTCCACCTCCCCCACTGCCAAGAACTGCTGAAGAGCTGAACGCTCTACTGGAAGAAAGGATCTCCGCTGCTATCGCCCAGTACGAGGCGAACCGTACTCAAGACAGTGGAGGACCAAGCAACGCTAGGCGTAATGGGAATGGAGATTCGTCTGGAGGCAATGCAGCTCAAGGCCGTACTTTCAAGCAGTTTCTCGACTGCAAGCCGATGAACTATAACGGCACAGGAGGTGCAGTAGCATTTGTGCGCTGGACAGAGAAGACTGAAGCTACTATCCGCATGAGCAAGTGTACCACGGATCAACAAGTCACCTTTGCTACTGGGTTGTTTGTCGATGAAGCTCTGACTTGGTGGAACCTACAAGCCCAAACTTTGGGTGATGATGCCGCTTATGGCTTAACTTGGGAAGAACTGAAGGAAAGAATGAGAGAGAAGTATTGCTCTCGCGCTGAACTCCAAAGGCTGGAAACGGAGTTCTGGCACTTGACCATGGAAGGTGCTGACATCAATGGTTATACTCGAAGGTTCCACGATCTGTCTAGAGTACTTCCCTACATGGTGACTCCCGAATTCAAGCGCGTTGAACGCTACATTTGGGGACTGGCCCCAGAGTTTCGTGGCATGGTGATGTCGGCCAAACCACAAACAATCACTGAGGCTGTAACCCTGGCTGTCAGTCTGACTGAAGATTGTGTTCGTATGAAGAAGTTATCACTAAACCCAACAGAGAAGACCGAGACACATGTTGAGTCGTCCGACGACAAAAAGAGAAAGCATACAAGTTTGAACCAAGCAACTCGTAACAACAAGGGTGTCAGCAAGAAGCGTGACGCTAACCCGTCCCAGGAGGCGAAAACCCATGCAACCAAAGCATACCAAGGCTCCATACCTAGATGCCAAAAATGTAAGTATCATCATGATGGAGCTTGTCGCATTCCAAGGTGCGACAAACGTGGTAAATTGGGTCATCAAACAGAAGACTGTTGGGGAAAAGGAAAGAACCGAAATGGAAACGGTGCTGGTAACAAGAATGGTAACGGGAAAGGGCGGAACCAAGGATGCTTCAAGTGTGGAAGCAATGATCATTTCATGAAGGACTGCCCAGAGGGAAACAATGCTCAGGCTAGAGCATTTGTGATTGGAGCAAAGAACGCACGCGAGGACCCTAACGTGGTCACCGATACGTTTCTCATTAACAATCACTTTGCATCCATATTATTTGACACTGGCGCCGATTATAGCTTCATGTGTGTGGAATTTAAACGCATACTCGGAATAGAATCTAGTAGATTAGAAATTCCTTATTCCATAGAACTAGCCAATGGTAAACTTGTTGAATCGGGCGAAGTTGTTAGAGGCTGCACACTAGAACTTGGTGAACGTAGATTTAGCATCGACCTCCTACCTATTCAATTGGGTAGCTTCGATGTAGTAGTCGGGATGGACTGGTTGTCCAAGAACAAAGCTGAAGTTATTTTTCATGAGAAAATCATTCGCATCCCTTTAGCGAATGGTGAAACTCTCATCGTGCATGGAGAAAAACGAGATGCACCTCTTCGAATCATCAGTTGCATAAAGGCACGGAAGTGCTTAAGGAAAGGATGTGTCGCTTTCCTAGCACACGTTATAGACAAGAAGGCTGTGGAGCCAAAACTTGAAGACATTCCTGTGGTGAAGGAATTTCCTGATGTGTTCCCTGAAGATCTGCCAGGACTACCTCCGCAACGACAAGTCGAATTCCGTATAGACTTGGTTCCAGGAGCTGCTCCTGTAGCCAAGGCACCCTATCGACTTGCGCCATCCGAAATGCAAGAATTATCTACACAACTCCAGGAGTTGTTGGATAAGGGATTTATAAGGCCAAGCTTCTCACCCTGGGGAGCTCCGGTATTATTCGTGAAGAAGAAGGATGGAACACTGCGGATGTGTATCGATTACAGGGAACTGAACAAACTCACGATCAAGAATCGGTATCCGCTACCAAGGATTGATGACTTATTTGATCAACTGCAAGGATCAAGCTACTATTCCAAGATCGACCTTCGATCTGGATACCATCAGCTGAGAATCCAAGAGGAAAGTGTACCAAAGACTGCATTCAGAACGCGATATGGGCACTACGAATTTCTTGTGATGCCGTTTGGGCTGACGAATGCACCAGCGGTCTTTATGGATCTGATGAACCGCGTATGCAAACCATATCTCGATAAATTCGTGATTGTATTTATCGACGATATCCTGATTTACTCGCGAACGAAAGAAGAACATGAGCAACATCCCAGAACCATCTTGGAACTACTGAAGAAAGAGAAGCTTTATGCAAAGTTCTCGAAATGCGAATTCTGGATTCGCGAAGTACAATTTATTGGTCACGTTGTGAATGAGAAAGGCATTCATGTAGACCCATCCAAGATAGAAGCAATAAAGAATTGGGAAGCTCCCAAGACCCCAACCGAAGTACGACAATTTTTGGGCTTAGCGGGCTATTACCGACGTTTCATCGAGAACTTCTCAAAGATAGCTCAACCGCTAACGACCCTTACACAGAAAGACAAGAAATACGACTGGGGTCACAAGCAGGAAGAAGCCTTTCAGCTACTTAAGAACAAGCTCTGCGATGCACCGATACTATCATTACCCGAAGGCACTGAAGACTTCGTGGTATACTGCGACGCCTCACGACAAGGCTTGGGTTGCGTGCTCACGCAACGTCAAAAAGTCATCGCTTACGCTTCAAGACAACTGAAGGTACATGAAAGAAACTATACCACTCACGACCTGGAGCTGGGCGCAGTGGTATTCGCCCTGAAGATCTGGCGACACTATTTATATGGTACTCGATGTACAATTTTCACAGATCACAAAAGCTTACAACACATATTTGATCAGAAGGAATTGAATATGCGCCAGCGATGTTGGGTCGAGCTGCTGAACGATTATGACTGTGAGATTAAGTACCATCCTGGAAAGGCAAACGTTGTAGCGGACGCGTTGAGCCGAAAAGAAAGGGTTAAGACCCTAAGGGTTCGAGCATTGGAAATGACGATTCGAACGAACCTCACTGCACGCATTCGTGATGCACAACAAGAAGCTCTTAAAGAAGAGAACCGTAAAGCTGAATACCTACGGGGTATGCTGAAATACATGGTGCCAAACGAAGAGGGAGCCTTATACTTCAAGAAGCGTATTTGGGTTCCACTCTATGGTGGCATACGAGAAGTCATCCTTGATGAAGCCCACAATTTGAGATATTTGATCCATCCAGGATCGGACAAGATGTATCAAGACTTGAAAGAGTACTATTGGTGGCCGAGACTCAAAAGCGACGTTGCTGTCTATGTTGGAAAATGCCTAACCTGTGCTAAGGTTAAGGCCGAATATCAGAAACCGTCCAGCCTATTACAACAACCAGAGATTCCCGTGTGGAAGTGGGAACAAATCTCGATGGACTTCATAACGAAATTACCCAGGACCCCGAGAGGGCATGATATGATATGGGTAATAGTTGATCGGTTAACAAAGTCTGCGTAATTCCTGCCGATCCGCGAAAAAGACAGCACTGGAAAGCTTGCTGAGATATACTTAAGAGAAATTGTGGCACGACATGGAGTGCCAATCTCAATTATTTCAGACAGAGATGGACGCTTTGACTCAAGAATCTGGCAATCATTTCAGGAAGCCTTTGGATCTCAGTTAGATCTAAGCACGGCATTCCATCCAAAAACAGACGGCCAGAGCGAACGGACTATACAAACGTTAGAAGATATGCTTCGCGCATGTGTCATGGATCTAGGCGGCAGCTGGGATACTCATCTACCTTTAGTTGAGTTTTCCTACAAAAACAGTTATCATACAAGCATAAAGGCCGCGCCGTTCGAAGCTCTGTATGGCCGCAAGTGCCGATCGCCCTTATGTTGGGCAGACGCTGGAGATAAACGTATGGTTGGTCCGGAACTTGTACAAGAGACAACCGACAAGATTGCACAGATCCGAGAGCGCATTAAGGCGGCTCAAGATCGACAAAAGAGCTACGCTGATCCGAAAAGAAAATCAGTAGAATTCAAGGTGGGAGACAAAGTGTTGTTAAAAGTCTCACCATGGAAGGGCGTAGTCAGATTTGGAAAGCTTGGAAAGCTGAATCCACGATACATCGGACCATTCAGAATATTGAAAAGAATTGGTACCATGGCATACAAGTTGGAGTTACCGGAAGAACTTAATGGAGTACATGATACGTTTCATGTATCCAACCTGAAGAAGAGTCCAACACAAGAAAACGTGATCATCCTGATGGAGGAAGTGCATATTGATGACGCCCTCCGATTTATAGAACAGCCCGTTGAGGTTACCGACTGGAAAGTCAACAAGACCAGGAGGAGCAGTGTGAAACTTGTTAAAGTACGTTGGAACTCTAAGCACGGACCCGAGTACACATGGGAACGCGAAGACCAGTTCAAAGAAAAGTATCCCCACCTATTCAAGAAGACTCCTGCGAGAGTTAGTTCAGCCTGAATTTCGGGACGAAATTCTTTTAACGGGGGGAGACTGTGACAACTGGCACCAAACCGGTAATTTCCGTACACTCTAATCATTATTTAATGACTGCAATTATGTGCTTAATTGTCAGCAATGTCTGAACACATACTAAACAAGTGAATTCATGCACGTTGTATACTACAAAATATTGCTTTATGCATAAACGAGAGCGTTGCGTCAAAAATACTAAGTAAACTCACCGGTAAGACACTATGTGTCAACGGAACTGCAGAAAGCAGTCAGACAATATAATTGGAGCCTAGGTGTAGGTCCGACAACAAGAATGCATTAAAACCCAAGAGTACATACAAGGGTTTAATATATATGCAATACGAAAGCAAAAATAAGCACTAAAAAGCACCCGAAACGCACTTTAAGTGCAGAAATTTACATAATTCAGCTATAATCAGCATTTTGGCACTGAAATATTATGCAAAAATGTCGTTTTATTATCCAGAATATTTCCCTAAGTATTGGGAATTGAAAGGGTACAAGAAAGGTACTTAAAAGACACTAAAAGGTGCAATTTGGCGCTTTAACGAATCGGTACCTAACCGAACAACCGGAACTTTACCCGGAACACCAAAATATTGCTAGAAGCAATGTTTTTATTTTTCTGAGCTAGTTAGGGTTCCCGAATACCCTAACACCCGCTACAATGTATAACATCCTAGTAAATGGTTTAATCTCCTAATTATCAAACTAGACCCTTACTATCTAGTTGAAAATGAACCATAAGACCCCCCCCCCCCCCCAACCGAATTCGGTCACCATGTGACCCCCCTTGTCCTTTGTTTATTAATTAATTCTTGGATGCCTAATATCAAGGGAACATAGTAACTCTTGGGTAATGAACATGAGATTTGTCTATAAGTAATAACCTTAACACATCATAACCTTCACTCACCACAACTCAACAACACACTACTCTCTCCCTCCCTTGTCCATTTCGGCCGAGAACAACAAGCACCCCACCACCATCTTTCGATTTCCATCTTCCAATTCCAAGTATATACAAGGGTTAAGGATCACGTATAAGGAGGCTCGGTGCACTCGGATTGCGAAGAACCTCACCACATTGCTTTTATCCACGCGATTTCCGACTAGTTTCTTCCCTAGCCTCGAGCTAGTTGTAAGTGCTTCTAAACACCTTCTTGATCTTGTCTAAGGTGGTTAATAAGAGATTTGTCGGTTGAAAATCATAAGAATATAAAAACAAGATTAAAAGTCTACTAAAAGTGATGAACTTGGTGGTTAATAAGTAAATATTAGTGTAAAACTCTTGGATCTTGTTTTGAGATGATTGTTTTGTATTGATTTATGCTAGTAGTAGTTCGGCTCGTCATCCAGCCCGGCTAAGTCATGTTCATAGAACCTGAACTAGTGTATAACAAAGTATGAAAAGGACTAGATGATGAACACTACTACATAATAACATGAACTTGTGTAAAAGTAAATTTTCTTGTGAAATGAAGTTCTAAACTAGTAGATCTAAAGATCTACGAGTGGTTTTTCGGAAGAACCAAGCGGAGGATGCTAGTTTTGTTAAAACCCGGACCTTACATAAACTAGAAGCATTTTAGTAAATAAACACTTGTGTCACAAGAAAAATTTAACAAGAAATATGTTTAGTAAATCATGACTAGAAGTTGTGAAACTTCAAGATCTTTAAAAATAAAGTTTTTAAAAAATTAAACTTATTTTTAAAGATAACAAGACTTACTAAATGTGCTAGTAAGTTACTACACATTTTTGTAAATATTCAAGTTCATGAAATGGAGAAATTAGTGATTATTGTTGATGAGTATTGTTGATAATTGTTGTTGATGATTGTTGACGATTTAAAAGAAAATAAACACATGTTTTGAAAACATGGGAAACCTCAATTTTTAGGGGAAACTCTGTCAAAATTTTTATAAATTTTGACACTTAGAAAAATATAAGTTTTTGAGAAACTTATTCCCTAAAAATGTATTTAAAAGTATTACCAAGGTTTCCCTAATTTTTGGTGATAAGAAATGAGGATTTCTTCAAGAATAAAAATTGATATAAGTATGTATATTTTTGAGAGAAAAATATATATTATTTTATCACCAACTTTTGTGCTAAGTGTATATAGTATGTGTTATACGTGCTAGTGTATTAAGACTTAAAAATACACTAAATACTCGTGAGGAGTATAAACATAGAAATACACATACAACATACAAGATACATAATTCGGGTGCAAAGTGCAAAACACAAAAGACTTATATTTATTTTTGAGAAAATAATATAAGTAAGACATTTAGTTAAAAATATAAAATATTTTTAACACAAGAAAATATACACAAAAGAGAGTGATTGTACTTGTGCGACGCAAGTCTAGTGACTAACGATAAGAAAACGCGTATAGGTTACGACGTTAATTAAGCAAATCCGGTGAAGTTTACGACGCACAGGAACGCAAAGTTGTAAGTTCATGCTCCCCCTTTTCTTTAACTGTTTTCAGTTTTTATAACTTCGGGGGTGAAATACATGTACAAATGTACAATATTTATAATTGGTATGATATAAATATAAGAAGCACACTTGGTGAGAACGAGAATCAAGTGTGATTAAATAGAGAATCAAGTGTGATGAAATATAAATACAAGAAGTACACTTGGTGAGAACGAGAACCAAGTGTGACGAAATATAAGAATACAAGAAGTACACTTGGTGAGAACGAGAACCAAGTGTGACGAAATAATAGAATATGAGAAACGCACTTGGTGAGGACGAGAACCAAGTAGGATGCGTTATGAGAAATGATAACAAGAAACGCGCTTGGTGAGGACGAGAACCAAGTAGGATGCGTTATGAGAAATAGTGTCACGAATAGGGTACAGAAGCACCATTAATCAACAATATACCTAGACCGCAGAACAAAAGGTTAGATCTAACGGGTGCCGGGCAGCCACACACTCGGTGAGGGCGAGAATCGAGTAGTGCTTTTGTGTCTCAGAATATACCAATTAAATGCCTAAGGTTTGGTGACTTCCTATGTCGTGTCACATGTTAATGGCTTTGCAACCCATTAACAATCCTGATACTTACAGGAATACTTTATTAACATAAAAGTCATACCATACTAAAAATTGATGAATACTTGAGTACGTGGGGTACTCAAGAAAAGATTGAATTATACTTGAAGTACGTGGGGTACTCAAGAAAATGGGAATTATACTTGAGTACGTGGGGTACTCAAGAAGAAATTGAATTATACATGAGTACGTGGTGTACACATGAAACTGAATTTATATATGAAAACTTGATTTATTCACAAACTATGTTTTCATACAAAGTATACAAACGTGAAATAAAAAACTGCATGAATTCACACCAACATTATGTTGACGTTTTTCCAAAAACTCACATGTATTTCAGGTAACTAGGATGGATGTGCGCGCGGTCTTGCTTATGCTCGTGGATGTCGCTTGTGTTTAACTTTAAATAAAGTTGTAAACTTTTAAGACAATGTTTTAAGCTGTCTAGCGATGTAAACGCTATCTTATGTTTTCAAATTATGGTATTTGAAGTATTTTTACGAGCATGTAGCATGTTTACCTTTCGTATGCAATGAGAACCTTTCATGATCACACCTCGTGCTTCCGCCGCAGAAAGGGGTGTGACAGTAACATAATCCGATATATACAACACTATTTTAAAATTTACAAAACTTATTAAACGGTTTCCCGATTGCAACAAAAAATTAACTTTTCTATACATATTTATCGTTTTACAAAGTGGAAACTCGTAACATAATCCGATATATACAACACTATTTTAAAATTTACAAAATTTATTAAACGGTTTCCCGATTGCAACAAAAAAAATAACTTTTCTATACGGGCTATACGGGTCGTATAACATTATACGGCCCGTGTACAGATTTCAAAACTAAAAACCCTTATCAAACCTTCGAAACAAAATTATGCAAATATGTATACGGCCCGTATATAACTATACGTCCCGTATACATATAAAAACAAAAAAACATTCCACCACATTAAATTTTATGCATAAACATTCTATACGGCCCGTATACAAATAGGGATGTGAAAATAAGATTATAGGGGTGTGGAAATAGAACAACCCTAAAAAAAGGAATGAAACAAATTATTAACGAAAGAAGAACCAGAAAAAGATGAAGCATGATATCATCAGATGACCTGTTTGATCGGCCTATCTTTTCTTCGTTTTCCATCAATTAATATACATGGGCCAAATACATAACAGTCGGTCTCGGTTTTGTACTGATTAACCAAATGACCGACACCCGAAAGAACCGAAACCCGATTTCATCTGATCCAGTCCTCGGTTCCTATTTTCTTCATTATTCGGTTTCGGGTCGGTTTCTGCAATATGATCAGCCCTAATTTATATGACTATCATATTAAATAATGAATATTATTTTCACGTATTTTGTTATAAATATTAGTAAATTTATTGTTATGGCGGTTTCAGCTATGTGGTTTTGAAGTTTATAGTGAGTCGGTTGTGGATCGGTTGCTGAAAACAATATAATTGGCTATTATTGAGTAAAATGCATCGATAGTCCCTATGGTTTATCAAAATAACACCTTTAGTCCCCACTTTTGAAAATTACAACAGTGTTCCCTGTGGTTTTACATGTTGTTACTTGGATAGCCCCTGGAGTGGATGTCCGTTAGTTTTCGCCGTTAACTCCATGTAAAATGACTAAAATACCCTTGTTATTAAATTAAAACATTAAGAAGTAGATATATTAAAACTAAATGTGGGACCCACCACCCTTCTTCCCCATCTAGCTCCACTCTCAAGTCCCAACCCTAATTCCTTCTCACCCCAAACCCCCAATCAACTATAATGTGTTCTGTTCTCCTTCAATCTAGAACTGTCACACCCTCATTTTCTACTATGCGGAGTGTCACCGCGAGGCGTGCGAGTGACCAAATCATGCCACCAATCATATTGAACAATTAAGTTAATTAAAGTAAAATCAACACTACGAATACGATTAGTTAATTAATAGTTTTAATACATAAGTTTCAAATTAGGAATCCAACAACGGGAATTTTAGCTTATGTTGTCATGTGGTTGTTTGATGCAATTGTTAAATAAATAATGTTTGGACACTTTTAAAACTTCTTTTGGGACCATGTGTACTAAGACCCATAAGGGTCAAACAACTATGATGTGGTTGTGGTGTATGTTTGAAACTCTAAACGTTAAGTTTTAAATAAGCTAAATGTCCATAATAAATACTGCATCGACCACTAAAACATATATGGGTACCAACCTCCGTCACTGCCACGTTTGTATTTTTGCTGCGACGTTTTTGTGGTGTGACAGATAGCGCCATGATAAAAAAGGAACCATACAAGAAAAATTTATAAAAAGGGCATGAAAAATTTTTAAAATTTGATTGTATATATATTTTCACATTTTTACCTTTTTCCACAAAATTGTGAGTTTGAGCCTTTAACAAGCATCCACTATCACATCTATACTAGATGCTCATTCTTCATTTCTTGTGTGAATAACCCGTACGGTTCCTACAAATCTAGAACTTGACAAAACAATGCATTACTGGTCCTTACCGACTAATCCAAATAAGTATATGATTGAGGCATTAGGATTCTAAACCCTTTTTCATTTCAACCTTATTTTTATTTTTATCTCCCAAAAAATACAAAAAAATTCTCCCTAGTTAAGCACTTTGAGGCTAAACCCTTTCATTTCAAAACGAATAAGACACCATCACCCGAAAACCATATTTTTATCTTTACACCCTTTATTTTAATAAAAATTTGTTCTTTTGGAAAAACGAAAAAAAATGTGACTAAGGTTATAAAAAAAACACAACTATTCTTTAAAGTGTTTGAAATAAATAAGCAAATCCATTGCTTAAAAAGCACTTGCGTAGTTAATAAAGTCACAAATAAAAATTTCAGAAGAAACCGACTTTTTACGCTTTTAGCCACTTTTAAATAAAACCTACCCTACCCTAACAAAAAACCTACCCTTTCAAAGTCCTCATCATATTTGCAAAGATTAAGTAAAAAAGGACGAGGTTTGATTGATTGTCAAACTTATGGTAGGAGTAAGTTCCATACCGGGACCAAGTGTTTCACTTATACAGTTTGGCCGAGTGTTGAGTGACCACTTGTGAGGTATGTGAATTGTCACGGCCCCCGACCCGGTTTAACCAGTTTCAGGAGCCGCGGGACAGAAAATCCCGTGGTATTTATTTAATTAAGTTGACAGCGGAAGTTTTCTTCAGGATCTTTTTAAAACTGCAATTTCCCGATTATTTTATTTCACAACTCGGGATAAAACCCCGGTAATTTACAATCATAAGATTTCACGGAGAAATCTTCATTTTACTAAAACATGTTTCTTTATTTCATATTGAGCCACTTCCTTAAGCTTGTAGTGCTTTGCGGCACTTTTCTTGGATTACAACAGATCACCTGAAACATGTTTGAAAAAGGTTTTGTCAGCGGGAAATACTAGTGAATCATTCTTTTTACTAAAACGACACATTTGTTATAATTTACAGTATTAAGAGCGATTACAATGTTTCTATACCAACCATATACCCATGGTATTTGTCACTCGACCCATTGGCCCTCCCGTTGTCCAATGGTGTCTGTGACTATGGTCATATCACCCCTTGGCTAACTCGTTGTCCAATGGTGAAGATTATCAAGTAATGTATACAAAACCCCACATACCGGCTGTAATTTGGTGACTACAAAGACTTAATCCCTGTAATTATAACTTTGAAAATAAACATGCTTTTAAAATAAATTTGATAAAAAGAGAATGAATCACATTGCAGATTTATATTAGCAGAGCTTAGCCTACTGATTAGCCTTTTAACCTAAATTAATAATATGCACACGAACTCGGTTAGTAACTAATACAGCATTTACGATAACTCACGAGATAAAAACCTTCACAACGAATGACAAAGTGTGATACTTAAACATCCATCGTTTTAACGACGAATGACAAAGCATAAACCCTAATGTGGGCAGCACTTAAACATCCATTGGATAGTTTAATCGATCGGACATTGAATCGTAGCAGCGATCGAGTTAATACCCGGTATCGGAGCAGCACCTCGCTAATTATATATGAAATTTCGACTCCAGAGTGATATGAATTCGTTTTTGAAAGTTTTGATCGACACCAGTGGATTGTGCAAGTGACGGGCTATTTATAGGTGAATTTAGGGCCTTACGCGGCCCGCATAAGCCTTCAGCTTAACCTTACGCGGCACGCCTAGCCGCCCAGTCTACGAGTAGGCTTGACCAGTCACGAGTAGGTTAGCCAGGTGGTCACTACGTGGATCCGGAACACTTATCCGGTCAACGCATGTTTAACGCGGCCCGCGTAAGACAAGCTTGTCTTTTACGCGGCCCGCCTGAAACCTATAAGTTTGGTTTTTCTTGATTTTTTTTATGTAGGGTAAGGTTTCAGGGGTCCGGGTTTATACTTACGGGTATTTTTAGGATAATTTTGAGAGTCCTTACATCCTCCCCACCTTATTTAAAATCTCGTCCTCGAGATTCATTGGAACAAGTGAGGATGCTTTCGCTTCATCTCTGATTCCAGCTCCCAAGTGTATTCAGGTCCTCTCTTTGAATCCCACTTGACCTTGACAAGTACTAACCGTTTGTGTTTAAGGAATTTCACCTTTCGGTCTTCTATCTGAAGAGGTTTCTCAACAAATTTTAACTTTTTGTTTACCTCTATATCTTGGAGAGGTATTATCAACGATTCATCAGATAGACATTTCTTGAGGTTGGATACATGAAATACATCATGTACTCCAGCTAGTTCTTCTGGTAGTTGTAAGCGATAAGCAACCGGTCCTATACGTTGGATTACTGAAAATGGTCCTACGTATCGTGGACTTAGCTTTCCTTTCTTACCGAATTGAACTACTCCTTTCCAAGGAGAAACTTTCAAAAGTACTTTGTCTCCTACTTGAAATTCCAACGGCTTCCGTCTATTGTCTGCATAACTCTTCTGACGATCTTGAGCCGTCTTCAGTTTTTCCTTGATTTGAGTAATCTTGTCTGTCGTCTCTTGCACTATTTCAGGACCTGACAATTGATTTTCTCCTATTTCTGCCCAACAAACTGGAGTTCTGCACTTTCTTCCATACAGTGCTTCGAATGGGGCAGTTTCAATACTTGAATGATAACTATTGTTATAGGAGAATTCAATTAATG
Source organism: Helianthus tuberosus (assembly GCA_030545235.1). Lineage (NCBI taxonomy): Eukaryota > Viridiplantae > Streptophyta > Magnoliopsida > Asterales > Asteraceae > Helianthus > Helianthus tuberosus. The sequence continues at coordinate 123,865,391 of CM060351.1, read as the reverse complement.
GTAAGTGATCGTCCCAATTTCCATCAAAATCTATTACACATGCTCTGAGCATGTCTTCTAGAGTTTGTATCGTTTGTTCACTTTGCCCGTCTGTTTGTGGATGATATGCAGTACTCAGATTTAGTCGAGTTCCCATTGCTTCTTGAAAACTAGTCCAGAAATGGGAAGTGAAACGACTATCCCTATCCGATACAATGGAGAGTGGAACTCCATGTAAGGATACTACTTCATCTACATACAACTTTGCCAACCTTTCCATGCTAAAGGTTTCCTTCATAGGTAGAAAATGAGCTGATTTGGTTAATCGATCCACAATTACCCAAATTGTATCATTACCTTTTCTGGTTTTGGGTAACTTAGTAACAAAATCCATTGTTATGAGTTCCCATTTCCATACAGGCATTTCCAGTTGTTGTAGTAGACCTGAAGGTTTCTGGTGTTCTGCCTTAACTTGTGAACAAGTAAGACACTTAGAAATATATTGAGCTATATCCTTTTTCATTCCTATCCACCAAAAGTTATTTCTTAAATCTTGGTACATCTTATTGTTTCCAGGGTGCATGGTATACCTAGATTTATGGGCTTCTTCTAAAATCTTATTTCTTAATTCTCCCTGCTTAGGTACCCAAATTCTACTTTTGTGGAATCTCCAAATTCTATCAGCTCCTTGTTCTAATTCTTTTATGCGTCCTTTCATTCCTTCAGCATCATCCTTGATTGCTGTTTCTTGAAAATGCTTTAGTTGTTCCATTAAATCTAACTGTAGATTTAACCTGAGAGCACGAACTCGTCGTTGTTTCTTATGGTACTTACGACTTAAGGCATCTGCAACTACATTTGCCTTTCCTTCGTGATATTGAATATCACAGTCGTAGTCACTTAGGATTTCCATCCATCTCCTTTGCCTCATATTTAACTCTTTTTGCCCAAATATATATATCTTAAACTTTTATGATCTGTATAGACAGTAAACTTACTTCCATACAGATAACGTCTCCAGATCTTCAGGGAAAAAATTACGGCTCCTAATTCTAAGTCATGAGACGTATAGTTTTCTTCGTGCTTTTTCAATTGTCTTGAAGCATACGCAATTACCTTCTTACGTTGCATTAGCACACATCCAAATCCTAGTTTTGAAGCATCACAGTAAACTTCAAAATCTTCAGTTCCTTCTGGCAAAGCTAGGATTGGGGCATTTGTTAATCTTTGCTTTAGAATCCTAAAAGCTTCTTCTTGCTTAGGTCCCCATTCAAACTTAACTGCTTTACAGGTTAGCTTAGTTAATGGTACAGCTATCTTGGAAAAATCCTTAATAAACCGTCTATAATATCCAGCTAAACCTATAAAACTTCTAATTTCTATTGCGGATTGCGGAACCTTCCATTTGGTAATTGCTTCTATTTTAGCAGGATCTACATGAATGCCTTCGTGATTCACCATATGACCTAGAAATTGCACTTCTTGCAACCAAAATTCACACTTCGAGAATTTGGCGTACAAATTTTCTTTTCTTAACAAAGTTAAGAGTGCATGCAAGTGCTGACAATGTTCGTCTTGACTTTTGGAATAAATAAGTATATCGTCGATGAAAACAATTACAAATTTATCCAAGTACGGTTTACAAATCCTATTCATCATGTCCATGAATGCTGCAGGTGCATTCGTTAATCCGAAGGGCATGACTGTAAACTCGAAATGACCATACCTAGTTCTGAAAGCAGTCTTAGGTATGTCTTCTTCTTGTACCTTCAACTGATGGTATCCGGAGCGTAAGTTAATCTTAGAAAAATATCTAGCTCCTTGAAGTTGATCGAAAAGATCATCAATCCTAGGTAATGGGTATCGATTCTTAATTGTAATCTTATTCAATTCTCTATAATCAATACACATTCTCATTGAACCATCCTTTTTCTTAACAAACAATACTGGTGCTCCCCACGGGGATGAACTAGGTTGTATGAAACCTTTACTTAGTAATTCATCTAATTGCTTTTTTAGTTCTAACATTTTTGTGGGTGCTAACCGATAAGGTGCCTTGGCTATCGGTATAGTTCCGGGAATTAGATGAATTCTAAACTCTACCTCCCTATCAGGTGGTAATCTTGGTAATTCTTCTGGGAATACATCTGGGTATTCTGAGACTACAGGAATCTCCTTAAGTTCTTTACCCTTAGTACTAATGATTACTGAAATCATATATACTATTCCTTGCTTTCGTTCATAACTAGCAACTTTCATTACTGATATGAACTTCATGGGTTTTCGTGGCCTGTCTCCTGTAACCATGATTACTTCTCCGGTAGATGCCTGAATTTCTATAGAGTTCTTATCACAAAGGATTCGAGCATGGTTGGCTACTAACCAATCCATTCCTAACACCACATCGAACCCAGCTAATTCCATTGGCAATAGGTTTGCATGAAATTTATGACATGAGAGTTCTATATTTTCTTTTTGCAAAACCTTATCTATTTTAATAAAATTCCCGTCTGCTGTTTCGACTGTAAAAATCTGCCTAAGGTTGGTTAAAGGTAAGTTAAGAGCTTGGCAGAATGAAGTATTTATAAAAATTTGGTTTGCACCAGAGTCAAATAATACTTTTGCGTAAATGTTGTGAACTAGGAACGTACCGGCTATCACATCTGGAATGAGTTCTGCCTCCTGAGTAGTTAACTGGAATGCTCTGGCATTTCTTTTGGTAGTCCCGTCAGCCGGTTTGGCTTTATTGTCTGCTGGTTTGGCTAACTTAGGGCATTCTGTCTTGAAATGTCCAGTTTCTCCACAATTGTAACAAATTGTGGATTTCTTTCTGCAGTTTTCTTCCCGATGTCCTACAGCTCTGCAAAAATTGCAGGTTATATTGCATCTTCCAAAATGTTTCCTTTTGCAATTCCTGCAGAAAGGCGGAGTTGAAGATTGCCATGTTCCTCTTCTCCTGAAGCTACTATTATTACCCACACGAAATCCTTGGGAAATTTTCTGAGCTAATTCTTTCTTCATGTCTTCTTCTCTGGTGCGTACCAACTCGTCGGTTAAGGTGTTAGCTAATTCCACAGCATCGTCAATAGTGCGAGGTCTCGCAGCTTTAACGATGTTACGAATTTCGCTAATCAGTCCCCAAACATAGCGAGAAATGAGTACCGGTTCTGGCGAAGCCAGTGTTGGTACCACTCTAGCATATTCAAAGATTGTCGAAGTATAACCGCGACTGTTAGGATCGGAGGCTCTCATGATTGTGTTTGTTTGTATAATTGAACAAATCAAGTAGAAATTTACAGAGTTTAAGTGCAGCGGAAATGAATAACAAACTTTGTAAACACAATCAAAGGAGAATATAGTTTGATAAATAATTGCTTTTCATAGAGTCGGAAGATTACAATCAAAGCAAAAGATTACAATGCAAGCTTACAAACTAAACTCCCTCTCAGCCTGATACCCCAAGGTTGGTTGCACAAGATGAAAGGATTGAATTGAGGAGAAGAACTCATTCAAAACGATCAAATATAACAGTACAGAGTACTGCTTCATTTATAGACAAACCAAACCGCTGAGGCATCTCAGCTGACGTCACCATGAAAGCGACGTCTATCAGCCTAACAACCTGTATCTACTATTCTTATACAAACACTGCTAAACCTAACAACTGACTATACATGAATAAGATGATATACTAAACTACTGCTCTTCCTATTCATTAGTGCTTTCCTCAAGGTTGATCAGTCCTTGATTGGGCAGTGCTTTGTCATCAGCAGTTTGTTCCAGCAGTGCTTAGTTTCCAGCAGTCTTCTAGGCTTCATCAGTAGTTATGCAAAGCATCAGTTGTATCTGAACAGTGGATATGAGTCCATCAGCTGTTGTAATCACTTTTAAGGGAGAAGACTTAGTGTAAACAGCTGCTTATTGTGAATCCACTGTTGTGACCAGGTTTTGGCTTTACATTATCTGTTCCTCTGGTAGGGTTCAATCCCAACAGCGACAATCTACACCCATCATTCGATGATTTAGGAACTTATTTGGCATTTGATCTTTTTCATATTCGGGACAGAATTTTCTTTCTACAAGACTCTTAAATTCTTCCCAATTTATAGCATATGCCATCATCCTTCCCTTTGCTTGTAACACCGTGTTCCACCATTCTAGTGCCCTTTCTTTAAAAAGATTTGACGCGTACATGACCTGATCGTCCTTGGTGCATTTACTTATTGTAATTACTGCCTCGGTTTTCTCTAACCAACGCAGTGCTGCAGTTGCTCCTTCATTGCCTGCAAATTCAGCGGGTTTACAAGCAAGAAATTCTTTGTAAGTGCAACCAGGTGTTGCAGCTTTCATTTTCTTAGGGATCGGAGCCTGCCGTGAATCATTGTCGTGATTATTACCGCCTCCGTTTACACTGTTACTAAAATTATCTTCAGAAATACGTTTGCTAGGAACGATTTGTTGAGGTTCGATAGGATTTCTAACAGCAACAACTATTGCTGGAATAGCATTGGCTATTCCTTGAGCAACGATATTTTCTATATCTTGCCTATTTAGAAATTGATCCTCCGGATGTTGCTCAGATTGATTAACCTCATTAACTGGTTCATTATTAGCGTTTTCCATCTGATAATTAATATATATAATTTATTAGTATCGAATAAATAACAAGTATATACAAAACAATCATACAATTTTTACAACACATATAGCCAAAACTATCGATTTCTTGATTTCCATTTTTATATATTATAGTATGCATCAATACACACCATTATCTTACAAAGTTTTATTTGTAGTTATTTTACAAGATTATATTTTTCTATTTATTATACAACCACAGTTTCATAAACCCCACTATCATGCGTCAGTTGGTATTTCAGTAACGACGTTCCCTCTCGTCGTATTTCCAGGAGATCTGTTCTCCTACCTCCCTGATCCTATTTCCTGCATCCACCAGCTCCTCGCCAAAGTGGCGGAGTTCAGCTAAGTTTTCATTACTCATAGGTGGATTTGGTATGGGTTCTGGGTCGAACTGAGGGAGAAAGGAATAAGGACTGTTGAGTAGATTTTGGAACTGCCAATCATTGGTCCACCATTCGTCCATTCCTAAAGGCTGGGTGTGAATTATAGGTTCTGGGATTGCTGGTTCCAAATTCATTGGAAGTTGAGTTTTAATAGGATGAGTAAAAATAGTTTTATTGACAGGCTTAATAGTATCACAGCTTGCCAATATAAAATCTAGCTCTTCCTGCAATGTCATTTCCTGGGTTTGCTTAGAGCTTTCTCCAATTTCTATCTGGGTTTGTTTAGAACCTCCTCCAATCTCCATTTCTATTTGCTTAGAATATTCTTCAAACTGTATTCCCATCTGCCTAGACTCTTCCCCGACTTCAATCCCCTTCCCTTTGTCTAAGGGATTTTCTATTTTGGGAATCTTTCTAGTGGCGGGTTTCCTCCTACGCACACGCCTCCATCCCACGAATCTTCTCCTTTTCTTGGGCTTGGGTTTCTCCGGAGGTGGAGCATTGAATTCCATAGGTTCTTCTATGTCGGGTATATACCTATTGAAATCTCTGGAAACCTCTATTTTTACCGGATAGAGATTTAAATTCTGAAGGGCGTCAGACAAGTCACTCATGCTGTTTAGTATACATGCAAAAATACACACAAATACTAAGTTAAAATTTTTATAACAAAATTTCATAGATAACCTTTAAATATTATTTCATACTGGGTAACTATAAAACAACTGAAATTTAAAACACACTAGGGTTTATTGTAAACTTATTTATTTACGGGATAAGGTTTCTGGATTGTAGGTGATAAAGGTACTAAAACTTGAGTCAGATTATTTAAAGATTTGCATTAACTGCTACAGTGGCTAGCATATAAAGATCTGCCCATTTTTCATCTAACTTGTCTTCCCATGGTGGGTTACTGCCTAATTCTTGGGTTTTCTGATTAACTTTCCCTCCTTTGGATTTCTTTAGTTTCTATTGACTTTTCCTAATAATCAAACTTCTTTTATTAGGAGAAAGTGGTTCCTCATATTGGGCCTTACGGACAAATATTCCTTCTTCAGGATTTACATAGGGTTTTGAGGATTTTGTTTGGGATGAACTTCCCTTCTCGTTGGATGACCTATCTAATTTAAGATAGATGTTTGAAAGCTTTTGCTTACCCATACTGTACACAAATATTCAAATAATAAAACACATAATCACATAATAGAAATTAGTAAAATTAAGCATTTTCTAAATACTTAATTGGCTTAAATCAGTGGCTCTGATACCACCTTTTTCTGTCACGGCCCCCGACCCGGTTTGACCCGTTTCAGGAGCCGCGGGACAGAAAATCCTGTGGTATTTATTTAATTAAGTTGACAGCGGAAGTTTTCTTCAGGATCTTTTTAAAACTGCAATTTCCTGATTATTTTATTTCACAACTCGGGATAAAACCCCGGTAATTTACAATCATAAGATTTCACGGAGAAATCTTCATTTTACTAAAACATGTTTCTTTATTTCATATTGAGCCACTTCCTTAAGCTTGTAGTGCTTCGCGACACTTTTCTTGGATTACAACAGATCACCTGAAACATGTTTGAAAAAGGTTTTGTCAGCGGGAAATACTGGTGAATCATTCTTTTTACTAAAACGACACATTTGTTATAATTTACAGTATTAAGAGCGATTACAATGTTTCTATATCAACCATATACCCATGGTATTTGTCACTCGACCCATTGGCCCTCCCGTTGTCCAATGGTGTCTGTGACTATGGTCATATCACCCCTTGGCAAGCTCGTTGTCCAATGGTGAAGATTATCAAGTAATGTATACAAAACCCCACATACCGGCTGTAATTTGGTGACTACAAAGACTTAATCCCTGTAATTATAACTTTGAAAATAAACATGCTTTTAAAATAAATTTGATAAAAAGAGAATGACTCACATTGCAGATTTATATGAGCAGAGCTTAGCCTACTGATTAGCCTTTTAACCTAAATTAATAATATGCACACGAACTCGGTTAGTAACTAATACAGCATTTACGATAACTCACGAGATAAAAACCTTTACAACGAATGACAAAGTGCGATACTTAAACATCCATCGTTTTAATGACGAATGACAAAGCATAAACCCTAATGTGGGCAGCACTTAAACATCCATTGGATAGTTTAATCGATCGGACATTGAATCGTAGCAGCGATCGAGTTAATACCCGGTATCGGAGCAGCACCTCGCTAATTATATATGAAATTTCGACTTCAGAGTGATATGAATTCGTTTTTGAAAGTTTTGATCGACACCAGTGGATTGTGCAAGTGACGGGCTATTTATAGGTGAATTTAGGGCCTTACGCGGCCCGCGTAAGCCTTCAGCTTAACCTTACGCGGCCCGCCTAGCCGCCCAGTCTACGAGTACGCTTGACCAGTCACGAATAGGTTAGCCAGGTAGTCACTACGTGGATCCGGAACACTTATCCGGTCAACGCATGTTTGACACGGCCCGCGTAAGACAAGCTTGTCTTTTACGCGGCCCGCCTGAAACCTATAAGTTTGGTTTTTCTTGATTTTTTTTTATGTAGGGTAAGGTTTCAGGGGTCCGAGTTTATACTTACGGGTATTTTTAGGATAATTTTGAGAGTCCTTACATGAATGTATATATAGCTTAATGAAATTTTAAATATATGTTATGCTTAAAATATTTATTTTTCTTAAAAAAGTTCTAAAATATCATGTCGAATAGGATTGTAAATAAAATAAAAACAAGAATAAATAATGAACTTGGATACCCGACAATCTATACACAAGACTCAAAAACTTCTCTTCTATCCATTCTATTTGGGAATGTGAGCAAATATATAAGAGTTTTGCTTGAGGACAAGCAAAGATTCAAGTGTGGGGGTATTTGATATGCACAAAATACAACATATAAATCATATCAAATGAGGTATAAAACAACCCTTTTTAGTACTAATGTTGGAAAAAGTGTGTTTCTTTGTTTACTTTTGAATTTCAGGATTAAAGGAGCTTAAACGGACAAAAGGAACAAATTAATGGTGAAAACCAACATAAATACGAAGAAAAGAAGTTGGCACATTGTACCGACCTTCCAAGCTTCACCCCAAAGACAAAATAACAAGACCAGAACCCAAGCATGGGGTTGTGCCATCCGGGCATGGGCAGTGTCCCCATTCAAGATTCCCAGAGAATAAAGACAAACAGAAAACGACAAGGGACACGGGGCCGTGTTCCCTAAGCATGGGCCATGGTCAACTCTCAGATTCGCAAATCTGGGTTCGTACAACAAGTACAGAAGACACAGGGCCGTGCCGTTGACACACGGGGCCGTATGTGAAGAAGAGCTAACACCAGCATTAAATGAAGACAGAGAAGGGAAGGACACGAGGCCATGCCTGGTGGGCACGGGGCCGTGTGAAGCTACTGTTTTCAGCTATAAAAGGAGGTGCTTGGCTCATTTGTAAACCATCCCTTAGCAAACCACTTCTCTCACACCTGCCACCACTCCACCACCACAATACCACCATCATCCATCACTTTCATCCATCATCCATCCTTAGAGTGTGTCTCGGGATCCAAGATTGATAGTAAGAGTTTTTGTCAAACAAAGGTCATGCTTGGCTAATCTCTTACATCACTTGGTGAAGACAAAATCATTTATGTATTACTTTTGATTTCCTAGCTTTGGTAACTTTTTATTTGGGTTTGTATTAATGACTTTAATAACTAGTTTTTTATATTGAATGTGAACTTTATTTAATCATTTCTTCATGTTTTGTTGATTCACTCATTCGTGTCTTTACGGTCTATATAAAGCGTGTTAACTGCCTGGAAGGGGGTTAGAAGGGTGGTTGGGTAAAGTTCTTGCCTCTTTCAGTGTATAGATCCTACGAGGACCTGATTCAAGCTTATTAGGACTTCCCTTGAGGCAGATAGCATCAAATTGGGGGAAGTAAGAACGGCTTGTAATCCCTTATAAATTAACTACTATTAAAACTTTAAACCAGCCTTGCGGGACTGTATCCCTGCTGACTCAGACCAATATGGCCGAGGGTAGCGTTGCCTCCAAAAGAGGGACATGCCACAATAACTAAGATAATATCTTAAAAAACCAAAACGAGGAAATCATCAAAGGATACATAAATGACAAGTCGGATCCAAGTGATTCTATCTTGTCTATCTGTTTTATTTTATTTTATTTTATTTCTTCATTTATATTTATTTAAAAGAAAAAACAAAATTTTCTCTATATTTGGTTAGATTAGACGTCGACGATATTCCGGTATTAAAAGCTCTTGTGTCCTTGGACGACCTCAGTATCTTACCATCACTATACTACGCCAACGATGGGTGCACTTGCCCTAGCCTGTTGTAGAGAGTGATAATTTTATATCGTGTTTTATAAATTTAAAGCTTGACTAAAGGGTAAAAAGGTACTAAAAACAAATTAAAAATCCATACACACTCCGACACCTCAGATATATGTTTTGAAATTTTAAACTAGACAAGCTTCTAGATCTAACAATCGGGCGTGGTCCTTCCCTCTTATGAATTTAGAACATGGAAGCATTTGTAGAATGAATATTGGGCTTATTTTGTAAGTTTGGAACAAGTGGAATTCTATGCCCGGCTCCTTGGCTTGGACCTGGGTCCACCTCATATTTCTTGTGATGATTGAATGCATTATGTAGGTTCAACTTTGTGATGTATATTTTGAAATTTTGAACTAGTCCAACTTCCATACCTAATAATCGGGCTTGGTCCATCCTTCTTATGACTTTGGAACATGGAAGCATCTATAGAATGAATATCAGGCTTATTTTGTAAGCTTGGGATAGGAGGAATTCCATGTCCGGCTCTTGGGCTTGGACCTGGGTCTGTCTCATACTTCTTGTAATGATTGAACGCGTTATGTGAAGGTTCAACTTTGTGATGTATATTTTGAAATTTTGAACTAGGTTAGCTTCCATACTTAACAATCAGGCTTGGTCCTTCCCACTTATGACTTTGGAATATGAAAGCATCTGTAGAATGTATATCGGGCTCATTTTGTAAGCTTGGGATAGGTGGAATTCCATGTCCGGCTCCTGGGCTTGGACCTGGGTCCGTCTCATACTTCTTGTAACGATTGAACACGTAATGTGAAGGTTCAGCTTTGTGATGCATACTTTAAAATTTTAAACTAGGCAAGCTTCCAGACCTGTCCTTCCTTCTTATGAATTTGTAACATGGAAGCATCTGTAGAATGAATATTGGGCTCTTTTTGTAAGCTTGGGACAAGTGGAATTCCATGGCCGGCTCCTGGGCTTGGTCCTGGATTTGTTGGTCTAAAATTGTCCATCTCATACTTCTTGTAACGACTGGACATACGGTTCATGATAAAAATAGGTCCCGTGTTCATGCACACCTAAACTTGCGCTTGACAGGGCTAAAGAATGTGTTATTTGTGGTGTCGATGCTTGTATAAAAGAGTGGTCTTGTTGCAAAAGAAACAAGAGAATTAGCACAATCTTGATGGAAGTTCCCATTAGGAAACTAATTTCTTGAAATAAGGAAATATGATTTTGGTTATCATGAACCACAAATGTAGTAAATATATATAGGACACAACGCATTTGGGGTTGGTTACGGTACAAATCATATTTATCCTACAAACCATAAGAACAGATCCTAGCACTTAAAAAGTTAAATTAGCACATACTAAACCAATGCATACATAAAAGTAGCACTTTGAATTATATTAGCACATGAAATTAATCAAGCTCATTGATTTTAGCACATATGTGAAATGATATCAGCATTTTTCTTTATCAGCAAAAGGAAGATTCAAATAAAGAAGTAATTGCTTGTTAGCATAATTATAAGGAATTCAAGATAATTGATATTATTTAGGTTATCATTTTACCATTTCCCTATAATTAGTTGAATATCAAATGACACTTTTTAAATGGTTCTTACAATTTGTATACGAAATGTGGTTTTATATGATCTTAGTCCCAACGCATTATTAGAATATTGTTTCATAATTTTCTTATTTAAACCTTGTTTTCAAAACGGTTCTTTTTTTTTTTGATTTTTTTGAACGGCAAAATCACTTTATATATGAATATAAAGAGCCAGCAAGAAGCTGAGATACAACAAACAAACGAAAAAGAACCCAAAAAAAAACAGAGAAGACGCATTACAAAATGTCAACAATATCAAAACTCCTCCAGTTACTCCAGGTTGGGTTTTTTAGTTTGGAACGATTGCAAGTCCATAGAAAGGCGTCTTCTTTCACGAACTTCACAGTCTTCATAATAGGAATGAACTTGTCTTCGAACACTTTCGCATTTCTAGCACTCCAGATTCTCCAAAACGTAGCCAGAACAATAGTACGAATAAATTTCTTCCAAACCTTTCCTCCTGGAGCCTCATTAACGTAACTCATCAAGTCGGCAATAGTTTCGCAGTGCACGGGGAACCGAATCCGAACCCACGAAAACACATTCCACCAAATGCTTTTTGCCCAAAGACAGTTAATGAAAATATGGTTAGAATCTTCAATATCAAGACCGCAACCGACCCGGCATGCTATCTTCCCGAGAGTTGCTCTCCAGAGAAGGTAATTGGCTTTAGGAGGAGCCTAATCGATCCATTCAAAACCTGGAATACAACCCAAATCAGCCCCTAGCGTGTCTTCCATGTCGCTCCGCACATGTTTGACCGAGAACGCGTCATTCGAACTAGACCGCCATTTCCAACAACCATTGCTCTCGACCAGATTCTGCTTGATATCAATGCCCATCTTATGAAGCTCCGGGTCCATGCAGCTGATATCCTTCCAAACCCCGGGGATCGATTTGGACACCGGAATAAGTTGGTCCACAGTGTTGAATTTGTGAATCGAGCCAATCACACGAGCCCAGAGATGATTCGGATTCACTTTGAATCTCCACCACCACTTAGTCAACATAGCAAGGTTGAAATCTTTTATTCTCCCAACCCCCAGACCACCGGACTTCTTCGAACGCAACATAGATTCCCACCTGACCCATCTAATTTTTTTCTCATGTCCGTTATACCCCAAATGAAATGCCTTCTGATTCTATCAATCTTATTAATTATACACTTAGGAGCCAAAAACAAAGACAGGTAGTACGACGGTATATTCCCCAATACCGACTTAGCTAAAGTTAGTCTACCCGCAAAAGACAAATGTCTCGCTTTCCATTTTGATAACCTCGCACCCACCCTGTTCACCACTGGATCCCAGAATTTTGCCCTCTTCATGTTAGCCCCAATTGGAACTCCCAAATACATAAAAGGCAGCACCCCAGCCTCACAATTCAATTTGGACGCCATTTGAGCCACAACCTCTTCCTGAACACCGATTCCGAAAAGCTTACACTTCCTATTATTAATTTTCAGCCCCGTAACCAACCCTAACCACCTCAGCAAACGGGTTAGAGTCACCACATTCTGATCCGACCATTTACCTATAAAAAGGACGTCGTCTGCATAACAAAGATTAGATAGAAGTGGCCCACCATTGGGGAGCTGAAAACCTTGGAAAAGGCCATCGGCAATCACTTTCTTCAAGAACAGGTTAATCACTTCCATAGCAATAATGAAAAGGAAAAGGGACAGGGGATCTCCCTGACGCAATCCGCGCTTAAATTTGAACTCTGAGGTAGGAGAACCGTTAACTAAAATCGATCCCATACCAGACCGGAGGCGACCTTTAATCCACGAGATCCATTTATCCGAAAAAGCCATGTGAGACATCATTTGTAGAAGGAATTTCCAGTTGATAGAGTCGCAGGCCTTCTCGAAATCAACTTTGAAAATAAGCAAATCCGTTTTATTTTTCTTTGCCCAAGCAGCCGCTTCACTGATAATGAGAGGACTATCCAAAATGTTTCTTCCCCCGACGAAGGCAGATTGAGTCTGGGAGATGACCTCATTTAGGACAGGTTTTAACCGGTTAGCTAGAACTTTAGCTATGATTTTATTTATAGACCCGACAAGGGAGATCGACCGAAAATTAGAGAGCTCTTGAGGATCTTTGGATTTTGGAATCAGTGCCACAAAAGAGGAATTACACCCTTTGTTGATAAAATCACTGCTGAAAAAGTCGCTGCACATCCCCATTATAATAGGCTTCAAAACATTCCAAAAAACCTTAAAGAATTTCAAAGTGAACCCGTCCGGACCGGGAGCCTTTCCTCCATTACAATCTTTAATGGCTCTCCAAACCTCCGATTCCGAAAAAACATTTACCAGCAACGAGTCACTATGATTCGAAAGTTTTGGCAGCTCGTCTCCAGAAAAAGTGGGCCGCCGATTAATAGGTTCGGAGAATTGTTTTTTGAACAAACTCAAGATCTCATTTTTAAGTTCCATGGGATCGGACACAAGATTATCTTTGAAAATAAGACCGTTAATTCTGTTCGTGGCCGTATTAACTTTCGCCATTTTGTGAAAAAACGAGCTGTTCTCATCCCCGAGCCTTAACCAATTTACACGGGCCTTTTGCTGTGCATTTTTGCACTTCGTCTGCTCCATTCTGTTCAACATAACTCTATGCTCAATCCTCCTGTTCTTTTCCGAAACCGATAACTACTCAGAGGCTGCTTCGGTTTCGACAAGATTAATGCTCTCCCTCATCTCTTTAAGATCCTTTTCTTTGGTGGCAACGACATCCTTTCTCCATTTCTTTAACCCATCTTTAATGCGTTTAAGAATTAAAACCAAGGCAACATCCTTCCTATCCCCCACAACAGTGGAGGCAAGGGCGTCATGCACAATCTTCTCAACATTCTTATCTCCCAACCAAGTGTTAAAAAATTTAAGTGGAATGGGACCGAAGTCTACTTGGTTACAAGATAGAGAAATCAGATAATGATCCGAGGTGCCCCTGTCCAGAACAGCCGCTTTAGCCAAAGGCTAGAGGGACATAAACTCATCATTGACTAGAAACCGGTCCAACTTACTCAATTTAACTTCAGCTTGACCCGACACATAAGTAAACTTACCACCTATCATCGGATATTCAAGAAGGCCAGCACCATGAATGAACTCATTAAAAGCTTCCGTCGCTCCACTGTCGAACCTGGAATTGACCCGTTCAGAGTCTGCCCTAACATCATTGAAGTCACCGAAACAGACCCACATTCCGTTCCGTTGACTGGTCAACTCGGAGATAACCGGCCATAACAACCTTCTTTGACTAGCCTCGTTAGGGGCATGAATATTAAGAATGTTGATTCTTCCATCGATACCTCTAATTTTACTAGAGACGAGCACAAATCTCTGGTTCTTCAGGGTAAAATTCATCGAAACGCCTAACTTTTTGGGAAACGCCTAAAAAGAATATCATTGGTGGCCTACTCTCTAGAGAGATATTGCGACCTATGTTGGGAAACGCCTAACTTTTTTTTCAAAGGTCCAGGTTGAATATCAAAAGCCATCTGGGTTATTACAACAACCCGAAATTCCTGTTAGGAAATGGGAGCATATATCAATGGATTTCATTACAGGACTCCCACGGACCTCTCGAGGTCATGACATGATTTGGGTTATCGTCGATCGATTAACCAAGTCAGCTCACTTCTTGCCAATTCGCGAGAAAGACAGCACAGAGAAGTTAGCTGAGCTTTATCTCAAAGAAATAATAGCACGTCAAGGAGTACCTATTTCAATAATCTCGGATCGCGATGGTCGCTTTGTGTCAAGAATATGGCAACCATTTTAGGAATCGCTTGGATCTCGTTTGGATCTAAGCACATCATTTCATCCGCAAACCGATGGACAAAGTGAGCGAACCATCCAAACGTTGGAAAACATGCTTCGCGCATGCGTGATGGATTTAGGCGGTAATTGGGATACTCATTTACCTCTGGTAGAGTTTTCCTATAATAACAGTTATCATACAAGCATCAAAGCCGCCCCATACGAAGCACTATACGGACGGAAGTGCCGATCACCGTTGTGTTGGGCGGAAGTCAGAGACAAACAACGCATTGGCCCTGAACTAGTCCAAGAGACTATTGACAAAATAGCAAAGGATACGAGAGTGTATCAAAGCGACTCGTGACAGACAACAGAGCTACGCGGACAGAAGACGTAAACCATTATCCTTTGAGGTCGGAGACAAATTCTTACTAAAAGTCTCGCCTTGGAAAGGCGTAGCTAGATTCGGGAAACGCGGAAAACTAAACCCGAGACACATTGGGCCATTTGAGATTCTAGAGAAGATCGGTACTGTCGCGTACAAGTTAAAGTTGCCTGAGGAACGCAATAATGTACACGACACATTCCATGTATCTAACCTCAAGAAAAGTTCGACTAGCGGGACGGTTATCATCCCAGCGGATGAAATTCATATAGACGACAAACTCCAGTTTACCGAAGAACCCGTCGAGGTTATGGACAGGAAAGTCCACAAGACAGGGAGAAGTCTTATCGAACTAGTTAAGGTCCGCTGGAACTCACGTCACGGTCTCGAATATATCTAGGAATGTGAAGATCAGATCAAGACAAAGTATCCCCACCTGTTCGAGAAGATTCCTTCAACGGATGACTCAACGTGTCAACGTGAATTTCGGGACGAAATTCTTTTTAACGGGGGGAGAATGTGACAAATGGCAATTAACCAGAAAATCCGTACAAACTAATCACTATTTTATTTACATAATCTCATGCATTTAGCGTAATTTGATTACGTAACAGTGTCGTAAACTAGATAACAGAGTTAGGACAAGGAAAACAATGCTAAAACATATGTTGGTTTTCGCCACATTGCAAACCCAAGCAAACAATGTCCTAAAAGTGTTGGTAGAAAGTGTTGCGTGCACTATTCACGGTTACACTATTCATGCCAGCAAACCGTGAAATCAGACCGAATCACTGAAAAACGACACTCGGATAACATAACTGAGTCCATTTACATAAGAAAAGATTATTACAAAAACACATCTTGCAAAGAAACAAGACTTTCCGGTATAACGCCCTAACCTCAAAAACGTCCGTTTCGGCTTAAAATATAGCATTTTTAACGCGTCCGAACCTATAACAAAGCATTTCCGTGACTTCGGAATAATGTCAATTGATGAAAAGCACACTAAAACAGTAAGATGATATCAACGGAATGTTCATAATCACAAGTTTCCGGTATTACATCGCTTCGCGCTAAAATAGTTCGTTAGCGAACAGATGAACAAGTAAGCGACGATTTCGTCATGAAACAAGCAAACGACGAATCTAGTGACTAGTTAAGCTAAATTTAAGACTCGGAATCACTCCATACATCTTTCGGATGTAGTTTGACAACTCACGGAATTTCTTGTCGATACGACATAAAAGTATCGTAAACGAGCCGACGACGAAACGAAAAACATTCTAAGTATCAAAACATGATTTTACTAGTTTAGTAAACTAGTTAATAAATATTTTGGTTCCGAATCACTAATTAGCCCACTAATGATGTACTTAAAACCCTAATCACCCTACACCTCTTAATTACCAAAATATCTAATAATTAAGGACTATTAGGACAAAATGTTACACTTACCCCCCCCCCCCCATGCTTGGTTACGGTTTTGGTGGGTCCCACTAGACCCACCACTTGCTTAAGTTGTTGATGAAAGATGATGGAAAGTATGGAGAGTAAGATATGAATCATGATTTTGGGAAAACTTGTTGATATAACCATACATCATAACCATTACTTATCATTATCTTTCACACCAAAAAAAAAATCAAACTCAAAACCCTTCCTTGTGCACCTCTAAACTCGGCAGCCATAGTCCCCCAAACTACCCACCTTCAAGCTCTAGTAACCATCTTATTTACACTAAAAATTAGCCTTACAAGATCACTTATTCATGGGATAAGCATGGAGCTTTACTAGGAGTCTTCTTGGAGCTTATTTTCTTCTATTCTTCTTGTTTAATCACTTGCAAGTTTGTGAGTCTTCTAAACACAATATTTATGCTTTATTTTACTAGTTAATCATGGAAGTACAAGTTGTTGTTCTTGAAATTTAAGATAAACACAATCAAAAACCCTAAACATAAACATAAAGATCACTAAATATAACTTTTATTATGTGTTTACTTGTTATATTTATGTTGATTGTTCATGAAATTTATAATGATCATGTTGTTTATGCTAGAACAAGTTCATAGAAAAATGAAGACATGATGATCTTGAAGCTTGTAAGTTGTAGTAACTTACAAGCATGATAATATTAGTATGATGAACACAAAAATATGATTTAAACATTACTATGTTTAAATCATGTAAGATCATCACCTTCATATTAGTGAGTTAAAGCTTATACTTATGATGATCATGTTGTTAGTTTCATGTAGCATTTTATATTTGTGTTCATTTTATTATGATGAACATAAATATGTGGTTTAAACATGGTTATGTTCAAATCAAGAAAGATCATCATACTCATTTCATGAACTAATCATATAATTTTTGGATTTCATAAAGGAACAAGGGTTTAAATAGGTTTAAAACTTAGTCTTGGGAAGTTAGTGAACTTTGTTTTTACAAAGTAAATTAAACAACTTGTTATTATGAAAAATTACCTTAAAAAGTCTAACTTTTTACGTATAAAAAGCATATTATGAAAGTTCATGAAATGTGGGAGTATGTTAACATATAAACATGTTTAAAAGGAACTTGGTGAATAATGGTGATTTAGTGAATTGATTATTGATTTAAACGCGTTTTTGTAACGTGGGAAACGTCATAGTTTAGGGGAAACTATGGCGAATTTTTCTAAACATCTAATCACGATTAAAGAGGGGATTAAAGGGTGATTAACAAGGTTAAACGCGATTAGTGGTCTTAAACGTCATTATGGAAACTTTGATAGGAATATTTAAAGTTTAAATATTCAAGAAGTTCTTATGAACTTAAATTTATATTTTTACAAAAATAAATGGGTAAAAATATAACAATGTGTAAATATAATTTTTTGGTAAGAAAAATTATATATTTTCGGAATCTTGTTAAGTGCTTGCAATATGTGCTATATATGTGTATGTATTAGATACCTAAAGGGTGATCAAAATAAATACACATACATGTCCCTACATGGTCCAAGAAATGCTAGTAAAATCGGACAATTAAACAGAATGGTCGAAACGGAAATACATAACACTTGATGACGACAAATTGGGCGTATCGACATCGTGAACAAGTTACTACAAAGTTGAGTCTAAAATAACATATTTTGGCCGTTAAAACGATTACACATATAAGTGACCTATAACAAGAATCCGGAAAGTCGAAAACTATAAAAATTACCAAGTATTTTTCATAGGAAAAATGAACTTATTTAAAGTTTACTCCATGGTAACATTTTGGTAAAAATTGCAAGATTATGTTAATGGACTCCTAAAGTTAGAATTGGGCCTATCAAAGCTAGTAATGGGCTAGGCCCAAATTCCTTAATACTTGGGATAGGGCCTAATGGCAATATAACATGGGCTCGGCCCAATAACATAGATAACATGGGCTCGGCCCAATAACATAGATAACATGGTTCAAATACGATGACATAGATGACATGGGCTCGGCCCAATGACATGAGTAAAGGCTCAATGACATGCGTGCACTGCACGAGGACGTGTGAAGAACGAAGCCGATCACACATAAGTCAATACACATGGAATACATGAATACGCTTATGAATTCAATATGTATAGAATATATGTATACACATAACAATCGAGTGAGTAAACTATCAACGCTCTAAAATACAAAGTTGTTCCAATGATGACAAACGAGAACATAATAAAGAATTCAAGATGAACAACTTGTACGAGGTCCGAAAGACCTAGTGTCTAACGAGATTAGTACACATGTAGGTTATTGACACGTACGGACGCTCACTTCGATATCATAATACACGGAACGCAAACTTGTGAGTTCATGACCCTCCTTTCACTGTTTTCAATGTTTTGTTTTCAAAAACATCGAGGGGAAATACATGCTAAAACTATTGGTATGTTAGTTACGGAGTAGTAGATAACATGATCAATGTGCATAAGTAGGGAGATAACATTAGTAACCATTAATCACTTAGTGACCAAGGTGCAAAAGGTGTAGATCTATTGGGCTTGAGGCACGCCCCACTCCTAGTTGTTAACCGTGGAGTGCTTTTGTGATCCCAAATGATAACAAAATGTTCTCGGTTTGGTTATTTACTTATGGTACATTTTGTCAGGGGGCTCGCTACCCACTGATAGATCCTTAAACAGACTCCATGAATGAATTAGAACATACCATGATTACAAGATAACATTTATGAGATTTCATATGATAACAAATACTGCATGAACTCGCTCAACTTTTTGTTGACTTTTTAAAACTACATGTATTTCAGGAAACAGGTATTGAGCCGGTGATTCACTATGGGATTCGGGAAAACAAATGACAACGATTGCCACTTTTGAAGGGTTTGTCTTCTATATCCCAACTTCGTATGGGTATATAGGAAACAAAACCTTACTAAGTTTTATGTTAAAACTATCTTTCGCGATGTGTAAAACAATCTGATAACTATGTTATGACTAATGTTGTGAACAAGTATGGTACTTGAAACTACTTTTGGGAAAATATGTAAATATTCGTTGGAATTTAGATATCTATGGCATCGTTGTTGGTTCATGTTGTTAATACATTTGGATGCAATGATTACCTTTCTTACGTCACACACAATACGCTTCCGCTGCTAGCAGGGTGTGACAGATTGGTATCAGAGCTCCGATTGTAGTGAACCGGGGACAAACTTTTATAAAGTTTGGTCTACAATCACCAAGGGCTCTCACATGAAAACAAAGTCGATAACAATACACAAATGATTTCAAAAGTATGACAAAAATGACAAAAGGTTTTCATTGTGTCACGATAACATGAGGATCTATCACGCGAGCTCAATCATAAGTAACGGATATGGATCAATACATGTTTAGTCTATAAGGAATAGACTCGAAACACTAGGAATTACATGTGAAACACGAGAACAAAAATAACATGAGATTTAGTGATTATATATATAATGTATTTATATATGTGTTGTACGGAATATTTTGCCATGAACGAAAATAACTTCGACTACGAATCCTATTATTACACTTGACTCACGCGATGAGAATGATGACCTCGCGTCTATTACGAAGCTTATGGCGGGCGTGGTCCCTGAGAGAGACCCTAAAGCATTGATCCCATGGAAGATGGTTGTTTTCCCTCGGATGGTATATGTCCGACTTTGGTAGTGACGACGAGGCGGAGGTGGCGGCCTTGGACAACAACCCTACTAGTGGGACGAGGTCCCTGAGGCTCATACTAATCGTGATTGATGACACTCTCGTCCAGACAAGGAAGATGAAGTACTCATCTTAAATGTGCCCCTTCAGTTATTATTGTTACGGATTCTTTTTATTCCTATTTCGGCTAACATTGTGCCCTTTCACGAATAATGACAATGGGCGTTAGCACGTGGACCATCACGAAGGTCCCTTCTATGTTAAGGGTATATAAACAATAGTGTCCTTTCTTCGACTGATCGTTTGTTTTGAACGAGAGAATGCTAGGGTGACCATGCAAGACAATTTATTATTACGGGGGCCCACGTAATAACAAATTGTAGTGCATGGGGAATCCTGGTGGGCTCTGCGGGTCAAACCAAGAGATCACTATCCATTAGAAGTTATTAAGTTGTTCAAATTTCTATCTAGTAGAACACTAACCGGGATGGTTACTATAACACCCTACGATACAGGAAGACTACACGTATTGTTTGCACTTAACATTCGATCTATAACACGAGTCATCTGAGACTAGTCATCGAAAGCAAACAAAACTCGTTAGCCACTCATGGAGGATTTTTCCTCAACATTCTCGAAATTCTTGTACATGGGCTGGTTCTTTGGTGTCTATGACACCTTACCTTATCTTAGTTATCGGAGATGATTACATTAAACTATGTCGTTCGATATTTGTCTTATTCCAAGGGATACAACCCCTTCATTGTATTATTCGACATCTATGGAAATTATAACAATTTTGTCGAAGCTCGTGGAGCTCAAGGAGTATCAACGTATTCGTCACACGGACTAGTGCGGCGAAGGATTTTCCCACTTTGGGCGATCGAGATCCAGGAAGTATGGGATACACGTTGTAAAAATTGGAGACGACCGTTTGGTTTCTCCTCCTTAACGAATTACTTCTTTTCCCATTTAGGCACATGGCTAATATACTCAAGAGGTACTATGCATTTTGGAATGCATTTATTCATGAATATCATTGTTCAAACATACCGGAGCAACGCTGTCTTGAGGTTTCCATGACCAATCACATTCTTAATTCTTAGGCGCATGATAGGCTATATCTGTCCAAATAAAAGCCTAGACCCAATGATACTATGTATCGGAAACAACGTGGTGTCGACAAGAAAATCTACGCCTAGAAGAGGGTCAGTTAATCAGCGCCCTACTATTAAAGTTGAACTAGAGGTCATATGGAACAACATGAGGTTGTCGAGTCGACACTAGTGATGGTACTGATGGTACAGGTAGTTCAAGTGGTTCAAATCCCGATGGGACGAGAATGAGTGGCAATGCCACACTTGGAGATGCAATCACACCAGATTTTAATCCTAAGGCTTTTCCGGATTATAAGTCGCGAGACCTCATTGATACGGAAGGTGCGGTGAGTTCTATCCGCTAGATAAAGACAAGGAAGTCAGTTAACCTTACTAATAAATGTACTCCTAAGTAAATGTTTTGGTAAACGAATAGCCTTCTGTTGAATGAGGCGTTAACTTGGTGGAATCTCCAAGTGCAAACTATAGGGAGTAATACAACAAAGAGGTTATTGTGGGAAGAACTCAAGAATCTTAAGCGAGAAGAGTATTGCTCACTAGTGGAAAAATTCCAAGTTTGGGAACCGAGCTCTAGAACTCGATCATGATTAGAGCTAATGTTGTTAGTTACCCCAACGCCTCTACAATCTGTCAGGGATTGATTGCATATTGGATAACACTCGAATCCAAACGCACTGAGCGCTACATTTGGGGTTTAGTCCTGAGATCCGAATCATGATCACATCATGTCACCCTACCTAGATTTATTTTCAAGTAACTCTCTCAGTTAGTCTCATCAAGGATGTGGTGAGGATGGGGGATTGCCCAAGGAGGGTGTTAAGAGAAAGAGAAGTCCCGTGACAAGCAAAGTGAAGGCAATTACTGCCATAATCGATGCTCGCATTAAGAAGTATGCTAATAACTTGTCAAAATTCGGAATGAGATAGGTGAAACTTTCATCATGAGGGCACTTGCAAAAGTGACAAGAGTAGCAGTGTGGTGAGACTGGGCACAAAACAGAAACTAATGAGTTAGTGATATTTAAGAATGAACGAGGTGGTTTTTACTGTGGCAAGGAGGTCACTACGAGCATGGATGGCCAAGGATGAACCAAGCTAATGAATAAGCAAGTCTAGGGGTATGCTCTACTCTACAACCATCATGTATTGATTCTTTGGATACCAACGTCGGCTTAACTTAGTGTCTTTAGATACTAAGCATATACACGAATTAGAGTCATGTAGGTTAAACATGTCTTGCTATATCAAGTTAGCTAATGAGGAATTAGCGGAGTCATGAGAAGTCATTAAGGGTCGCCGATACGTTCCTATCAACCGACCTGTTGCATCCGTGTTGTTTAATACCGGTGTCGGTATTAGCTACATCCCCATAAAATTCAAAGTATGCTTGGCCGAGTCAAGTAAACTAGACGTCCTCTCATTCAATAGGATTGGCCAATGGTAAATTAGACAAGCCAGGAAAGACATCAAAGAATGCACACTCGAACTTGTAGCACGGAAATTCAGTAACAACCTTTCGCTCATTCAACTAGGTTGTTACGACTTAACTTCTGGCATAGACTGGTTGGCCGACAACCGAGAAGAAGTAGTTGTGCTGCGAAAACTATTATCCTTCCCCCCGTGTTTGATAAGAGAACATCTTTTGGTGCACGGAGAGAAACACGGTACACGGTTGCTGATCAATAACTGTATGAAGGCTCGGAAGAGTCTGAGAACAGGATGCATCGCCTTTCTTGCCCATGTGGTCGACAAGAAGGCCGAGTAGCGCAAGGTGGAGGACATCCCTGTAGTAAGGGAATACCCTGAAGTCTTTCCAGAAGACTTGCCGGGACTACCTCCGCAGCGACAAGTCGAATTCAGTATCGATCTTGTGCCAGGAGCTTCACCGGTGGCGAAAGCTTCATATAGACTCGCACCCTCGAAGATGCAGGAATTATCTACTCAGCTTTAGGAATTGTTTGACAAAGGATTCAATAGACCGATTTTCTCACCTTGGGGAGCTCCGGTGCTATTTGTCAAGAAGAGAGACGGAACCTTTCGGATGTGTATGGATTACCGAGAACTGAACAAGTTAACCATAAAGAACCGGTATCCTTTACCAAGGATCGACGACTTGTTCGATCAGTTACAAGGTTCTAACTTCTATTCCAAAATCGATCTACGATCCGGATATCACCAACTGAGAATTCAAGAGGAAAGCATTCCTAAGACAACGTTTAGGACTCGTTATGGGCATTACGAGTTCCTTGTTATGCCCCTTTGGCTTAACAAACGCTCCCGCCGTGTTCATGAATTTGATGAATCGGGTATGTAGGCCATATCTCGACAGGTTCGTGATCGTATTCATTAATGACATTTTAATACACTCACGAACAGAGGCGGAACACGAACAACACCTGAGAACTATTCTAGAGTTGCTTAAGAAAGAACAATTGTATGCCAAGTTCTCGAAATGCGAATTTTGGATTCGCGAAGTCTAATTTCTCGGTCATGTGGTGAACAAGAACGGAATACAAGTTGATCCAGCAAAAAAAATAGAGGCCATAAAGAACTGGAACACTCCAGTGACCCCAACAGAAGTAAGACAAATTCTGGGTTTAGCGGGATAAAAAGTTCGATTGGGGTGAAAAACAAGAAATGGCATTCCAAACACTCAAGGATAAACTATGTCAAGCGTCAATCTTGTCACTCCCGGATAGTACTGATGACTTTGTGGTATATTGTGATGCATCGCACCAAGGATTGGGTTATGTGTTAATACAATGTGAGAAAGTCATCGCGTACGCGTCACGACAATCAAAAGTCCATGAAAAGAATTATACCACTCACGACTTAGAGTTGGGCGCAGTGGTATTCGCTTTAAAGATTGACGTCACTATCTTCATGGTACTAAGTGTACCATATTCACTGATCATAGAAGTCTTCAACACATATTCCATCAAAAAGAATTAAACATGCGCCAGCGGCGATGGGTAGAATTGTTAAATGACTATGACTGTGAAATCAGATACCATCCGGGGAAAGCAAACGTTATAGCGGATGCTTTGAGCTGGAAGGAATAAGTTAGAACATTACGAGTACGGGCTTTAGAGTTGACAATCCAGACAAACTTCACTACTCGAGTACGCGACGCACAACAGGAAGCCCTAAAGCCCGGAGAACATTCAAGCAGAATCCTTGCAAGGATTAGAGAAACAATTGGAAGAGAACAAAGATGGCACAAGGTACTTCATGAGAAGGATCTGGATTCCATATTCTGACGGTCTACGAGACTTGGTGCTGGAAGAAGCACACAAGTCAAAATATTCGATACATCCAGGATCCAATGAAATGTATCAAGACTTAAAAGAATATCATTGGTGGCCTACTCTCTAGAGAGATATTGCGACCTATGTTGGGAAACGCCTAACTTTTTTTTCAAAGGTCCAGGTTGAATATCAAAAGCCATCTGGGTTATTACAACAACCCGAAATTCCTGTTAGGAAATGGGAGTATATATCAATGGATTTCATTACAGGACTCCCACGGACCTCTCGAGGTCATGACATGATTTGGGTTATCGTCGATCGATTAACCAAGTCAGCTCACTTCTTGCCAATTCGCGAGAAAGACAGCACAGAGAAGTTAGCTGAGCTTTATCTCAAAGAAATAATAGCACGTCAAGGAGTACCTATTTCAATAATCTCGGATCGCGATGGTCACTTTGTGTCAAGAATATGGCAACCATTTTAGGAATCGCTTGGATCTCGTTTGGATCTAAGCACATCATTTCATCCGCAAACCGATGGACAAAGTGAGCGAACCATCCAAACGTTGGAAAACATGCTTCGCGCATGCGTGATGGATTTAGGCGGTAATTGGGATACTCATTTACCTCTGGTAGAGTTTTCCTATAATAACAGTTATCATACAAGCATCAAAGCCGCCCCATACGAAGCACTATACGGACGGAAGTGCCGATCACCGTTGTGTTGGGCGGAAGTCAGAGACAAACAACGCATTGGCCCTGAACTAGTCCAAGAGACTATTGACAAAATAACAAAGGATACGAGAGTGTATCAAAGCGACTCATGACAGACAACAGAGCTACGCGGACAGAAGACGTAAACCATTATCCTTTGAGGTCGGAGACAAATTCTTACTAAAAGTCTCGCCTTGGAAAGGCGTAGCTAGATTCGGGAAACGCGGAAAACTAAACCCGAGACACATTGGGCCATTTGAGATTCTAGAGAAGATCGGTACTGTCGCGTACAAGTTAAAGTTGCCTGAGGAACGCAATAATGTACACGACACATTCCATGTATCTAACCTCAAGAAAAGTTCGACTAGCGGGACGGTTATCATCCCAGCGGATGAAATTCATATAGACGACAAACTCCAGTTTACCGAAGAACCCGTCGAGGTTATGGACAGGAAAGTCCACAAGACAGGGAGAAGTCTTATCGAACTAGTTAAGGTCCGCTGGAACTCACGTCACGGTCCCGAATATATCTAGGAATGTGAAGATCAGATCAAGACAAAGTATCCCCACCTGTTCGAGAAGATTCCTTCAACGGATGACTCAACGTGTCAACGTGAATTTCGGGACGAAATTCTTTTTAACGGGGGGAGAATGTGACAAATGGCAATTAACCAGAAAATCCGTACAAACTAATCACTATTTTATTTACATAATCTCATGCATTTAGCGTAATTTGATTACGTAACAGTGTCGTAAACTAGATAACAGAGTTAGGACAAGGAAAACAATGCTAAAACATATGTTGGTTTTCGCCACATTGCGAACCCAAGCAAACAATGTCCTAAAAGTGTTGGTAGAAAGTGTTGCGTGCACTATTCACGGTTACACTATTCATGCCAGCAAACCGTGAAATCAGACCGAATCACTGAAAAACGACACTCGGATAACATAACTGAGTCCATTTACATAAGAAAAGATTATTACAAAAACACATCTTGCAAAGAAACAAGACTTTCCGGTATAACGCCCTAACCTCAAAAACGTCCGTTTCGGCTTAAAATATAGCATTTTTAACGCGTCCGAACCTATAACAAAGCATTTCCGTGACTTCGGAATAATGTCAATTGATGAAAAGCACACTAAAACAGTAAGATGATATCAACGGAATGTTCATAATCACAAGTTTCCTGTATTACATCGCTTCGCGCTAAAATAGTTCTTTAGCGAACAGATGAACAAGTAAGCGACGATTTCGTCATGAAACAAGCAAACGACGAATCTAGTGACTAGTTAAGCTAAATTTAAGACTCGGAATCACTCCATACATCTTTCGGATGTAGTTTGACAACTCACGGAATTTCTTGTCGATACGACATAAAAGTATCGTAAACGAGCCGACGACGAAACGAAAAACATTCTAAGTATCAAAACATGATTTTACTAGTTTAGTAAACTAGTTAATAAATATTTTGGTTCCGAATCACTAATTAGCCCACTAATGATGTACTTAAAACCCTAATCACCCTACACCTCTTAATTACCAAAATATCTAATAATTAAGGACTATTAGGACAAAATGTTACACTTACCCCCCCCCCCCATGCTTGGTTACGATTTTGGTGGGTCCCACTAGACCCACCACTTGCTTAAGTTGTTGATGAAAGATGATGGAAAGTATGGAGAGTAAGATATGAATCATGATTTTGGGAAAACTTGTTGATATAACCATACATCATAACCATTACTTATCATTATCTTTCACACCAAAAAAAAAATCAAACTCAAAACCCTTCCTTGTGCACCTCTAAACTCGGCAGCCATAGTCCCCCAAACTACCCACCTTCAAGCTCTAGTAACCATCTTATTTACACTAAAAATTAGCCTTACAAGATCACTTATTCATGGGATAAGCATGGAGCTTTACTAGGAGTCTTCTTGGAGCTTATTTTCTTCTATTCTTCTTGTTTAATCACTTGCAAGATTGTGAGTCTTCTAAACACAATATTTATGCTTTATTTTACTAGTTAATCATGAAGTACAAGTTGTTGTTCTTGAAATTTAAGATAAACACAATCAAAAACCCTAAACATAAACATAAAGATCACTAAATATAACTTTTATTATGTGTTTACTTGTTATATTTATGTTGATTGTTCATGAAATTTATAATGATCATGTTGTTTATGCTAGAACAAGTTCATAGAAAAATGAAGACATGATGATCTTGAAGCTTGTAAGTTGTAGTAACTTACAAGCATGATAATATTAGTATGATGAACACAAAAATATGATTTAAACATTACTATGTTTAAATCATGTAAGATCATCACCTTCATATTAGTGAGTTAAAGCTTATACTTATGATGATCATGTTGTTAGTTTCATGTAGCATTTTATATTTGTGTTCATTTTATTATGATGAACATAAATATGTGGTTTAAACATGGTTATGTTCAAATCAAGAAAGATCATCATACTCATTTCATGAACTAATCATATAATTTTTGGATTTCATAAAGGAACAAGGGTTTAAATAGGTTTAAAACTTAGTCTTGGGAAGTTAGTGAACTTTGTTTTTACAAAGTAAATTAAACAACTTGTTATTATGAAAAATTACCTTAAAAAGTCTAACTTTTTACGTATAAAAAGCATATTATGAAAGTTCATGAAATGTGGGAGTATGTTAACATATAAACATGTTTAAAAGGAACTTGGTGAATAATGGTGATTTAGTGAATTGATTATTGATTTAAACGCGTTTTTGTAACGTGGGAAACGTCATAGTTTAGGGGAAACTATGGCGAATTTTTCTAAACATCTAATCACGATTAAAGAGGGGATTGAAGGGTGATTAACAAGGTTAAACGCGATTAGTGGTCTTAAACGTCATTATGGAAACTTTGATAGGAATATTTAAAGTTTAAATATTCAAGAAGTTCTTATGAACTTAAATTTATATTTTTACAAAAATAAATGGGTAAAAATATAACAATGTGTAAATATAATTTTTTGGTAAGAAAAATTATATATTTTCGGAATCTTGTTAAGTGCTTGCAATATGTGCTATATATGTGTATGTATTAGATACCTAAAGGGTGATCAAAATAAATACACATACATGTCCCTACATGGTCCAAGAAATGCTAGTAAAATCGGACAATTAAACAGAATGGTCGAAATGGAAATACATAACACTTGATGACGACAAATTGGGCGTATCGACATCGTGAACAAGTTACTACAAAGTTGAGTCTAAAATAACATATTTTGGCCGTTAAAACGATTACACATATAAGTGACCTATAACAAGAATCCGGAAAGTCAAAAACTATAAAAATTACCAAGTATTTTTCATAGGAAAAATGAACTTATTTAAAGTTTACTCCATGGTAACATTTTGGTAAAAATTGCAAGATTATGTTAATGGACTCCTAAAGTTAGAATTGGGCCTATCAAAGCTAGTAATGGGCTAGGCCCAAATTCCTTAATACTTGGGATAGGGCCTAATGGCAATATAACATGGGCTCGGCCCAATAACATAGATAACATGGGCTCGGCCCAATAACATAGATAACATGGTTCAAATACGATGACATAGATGACATGGGCTCGGCCCAATGACATGAGTAAAGGCTCAATGACATGCGTGCACTGCACGAGGACGTGTGAAGAACGAAGCCGATCACACATAAGTCAATACACATGGAATACATGAATACGCTTATGAATTCAATATGTATAGAATATATGTATACACATAACAATCGAGTGAGTAAACTATCAATGCTCTAAAATACAAAGTTGTTCCAAAGATGACAAACGAGAACATAATAAAGAATTCAAGATGAACAACTTGTACGAGGTCCGAAAGACCTAGTGTCTAACGAGATTAGTACACATGTAGGTTATTGACACGTACGGACGCTCACTTCGATATCATAATACACGGAACGCAAACTTGTGAGTTCATGACCCTCCTTTCACTGTTTTCAATGTTTTGTTTTCAAAAACATCGAGGGGAAATACATGCTAAAACTATTGGTATGTTAGTTACGGAGTAGTAGATAACATGATCAATGTGCATAAGTAGGGAGATAACATTAGTAACCATTAATCACTTAGTGACCAAGGTGCAAAAGGTGTAGATCTATTGGGCTTGAGGCACGCCCCACTCCTAGTTGTTAACCGTGGAGTGCTTTTGTGATCCCAAATGATAACAAAGTGTTCTCGATTTGGTTATTTACTTATGGTACATTTTGTCAGGGGGCTCACTACCCACTGATAGATCCTTAAACAGACTCCATGAATGAATTAGAACATACCATGATTACAAGATAACATTTATGAGATTTCATATGATAACAAATACTGCATGAACTCGCTCAACTTTTTGTTGACTTTTTAAAACTACATGTATTTCAGGAAACAGGTATTGAGCTGGTGATTCACTATGGGATTCGGGAAAACAAATGATAACGATTGCCACTTTTGAAGGGTTTGTCTTCTATATCCCAACTTCGTATGGGTATATAGGAAACAAAACCTTACTAAGTTTTATGTTAAAACTATCTTTCGCGATGTGTAAAACAATCTGATAACTATGTTATGACTAATGTTGTGAACAAGTATGGTACTTGAAACTACTTTTGGGAAAATATGTAAATATTCGTTGGAATTTAGATATCTATGGCATCGTTGTTGGTTCATGTTGTTAATACATTTGGATGCAATGATTACCTTTCTTACGTCACACACAATACGCTTCCGCTTCTAGCAGGGTGTGACAGAAAACATGGCCGGATTCCACAACAAAGCGAGACCTCCCGATCTTCCCATCGAATCCACCACACAGGACTGCAAACTCGAACTGTCCCAGAATCGACGAAGGTCGATGTCCGACAGACCCGTCTGGTGGGTCTCCTGAAGACCAATCACATCCACCTTCAATTTGGACTTCAAATTTCTAACCCAAAAACTTTTATTAATCCCTGCAACCCCATTCATGTTGATAGATAGAAAATTCATTGGCGAACAGAGGCCTCCAATTCCCCAATCACAATCTTTTTCACATGATTCTCGAAGCCGCTCACCTCTATGCCAATTCGAGTACCAAAATCAAGCGTGTTAGCAACTTGATGCGGGCCCAAGTGTGGAGGAGCGGGCCATCTTGTATTTGGAGGCCCAAGATCGCGTAACAAAAGGGGCTTCACTAAAATGGCTGTAACTTGGGCTACGGGGGTCCGTTTTGGGCGTGTGACCAGGCGAAACGAACGTGAGAACGAGCTCCATCTTGCTGCAAACGCCGACGGCGGTTTGGGTCATCGTCCGGGCCAAAAAACGCTTATTTCTATTAGTTATTTGCATTTGCATGTTTTTTGAGGTATTTTGGGCTTGTGTTTGGCCCGTTATATTTTTTAGGCCCATTTCTAATTTCTGTTCTTATTTATATGTCCCTCTAGTTATTTGAACAATCAGATTTTAATTTTGAGAAAACTCATATTTCACTTCAAATTCCGTGCCCTTTGGGTTGAATTTTGGGGTTGGGGAATATGTCCCTCTAGTTATTTGAACAATCAGATTTTAATTTTGAGAAAACTCATATTTCACTTCAAATTCCGTGCCCTTTGGGTTGAATTTTGGGGTTGGGGAAGAACTACACCGGTATTCGTAGAATCAACGTGTTTGATCTTCATTTTCGTATCACACGCTACATCACAACTTCATTATCAACATCGGCTCCTGCATCTGAACTTTGCTCCGGCATCGGCGAACCTCTAATACAATTCTCCTGCCCCCTAGCTTCCTCTGCTTCCATCCTGAAAATATCCTCAATGTTAAAAAAAATTTTAAGTTTAAGAAATATGTTATAGTTATCCCATATATCAGGTTGCACCTTTAATTACAAATGCTATTAATTTTGAAATTTTATTTTTATCCAAGTGTGCACCTTTAATTACAAATCCTGTTAATTTTGAAATTTTATTTTTATCCATCTTATTTCATATAGTGAAAAAAATGTAAGAAAATAACACAATGTTAATGACCAGTTTTCGGATGTATAAAGTAAATTTAAAATTATGTTTTCTAAATTATAGCAGTCATAATATACAACCGTTTTATTTTAGGTAAATATTAACTAAATTTCATAAAGTAATCCCTTGCTATGTATTTAGGGAAAAAAATTTGAAAGGGTGTATTTTGGGAAATATTAACTAAATTTCATATAATAGGGGAGCAGATGCAAGTTTTTTCTTTCAATAGCCGCTCAAATGACTACAGAATTATCTACTCTACCTCAATTCACCATTTCAAACCTTATATAGAAAGTTTTTGACCACCTTCTATCTTTACCACACTTGTAGCACCTAAAAAGGTGAGTTTTGGGAAATATTAACTTAGTTTCATAAGTTGCTATGTATTTTCTTAATTATACACAATTTTTTTTATAACTTTTGTTAGAAACTATTTTTTTTTTCCACCGGAAAAGGTAACTGAAGTTATTCCATGTACTTAAATATGACGAAAATAAATGTATTTCTTTTTACAATATATAATTCCAAATAAATCTAAATATTTATAAGTAGAAGATTCTTTAGGTCTCACCTATTCCAAATATATGTATGTGAAAATAAATGTATTAAGGCTATATGGTGTGGTAATAACCCTCATAATCACCATGATTCTCTACGTCAGTATCATGTCACTCACCTCTAAGCCACCATTCAAACCACTACCCTAAGGG
Organism: Helianthus tuberosus; assembly: GCA_030545235.1. Taxonomy (NCBI): domain Eukaryota; kingdom Viridiplantae; phylum Streptophyta; class Magnoliopsida; order Asterales; family Asteraceae; genus Helianthus; species Helianthus tuberosus. The sequence continues at coordinate 123,833,289 of CM060351.1, read as the reverse complement.
TGTGGTCATGACCCCCCGAACTTTTCGCTCCGTAGTGTTATGTATGTACGTTTCGTATAGAATTTTTTAGGTATATACGTTTTCGACCCCCTAGTTTTATAAAAGAATTTACTTATAAATAATTTTTAGGTCCGGTGACTTCCGACCCCCCAATGGAAATTTTCAAGCTTCGCCACTCCTTATTTTCTCACAAAATCAGAATTTAGATATTCAGTTACCTTCTTAATAAATTTTCCAATTAAAAAAGGTTTCCAATATCACTTTAAAAATATTCGAATTTGCTCAATGAGACCTTTTGTAACGCCTTAAGAGATTGCCATACATTAAATGCATTTTATTTCTTACCATTTAACCACCTTTAATCCCCCTTATAAAAACCCTTCACCATAAACCTTGCAACACATCAAATCAAAAATTACATTACACACAAATTTTCCCTTTTCTTAATTTCTGATTTTGAAGAAAAATGGCTCTAAGCATGATCCGGCTTAGTTTGATTTTGATCGTCATGGTTTTGTTGTCGAAACATCATGTAAGCGCGCAAGTGGACTGTGGTAATGTGATAGTAAAGTTGATCAGTTGCGAGTCTTTCTTGTTTGGATACTCGAACCAGCCTAGCCCGCAGTGCTGTGCTAGTGCACAAGACTTGGTGCAAGCGGCTAATGCTTCAAAAGATGTCCTAAAGGCTACGTGTCGGTGTCTCAAGAACGCGGTTCAGACAATCCCCGTTAACTTGTCTAATGCGGCCCGAATCACTCCATTGTGTCATCTTAATCTGGACATCCCCATTAGTCCCTCGGTTGACTGCGACTCGTTATGAAGTAGTTTGTTTGAATTTTGAAATTTAGTAATATGTTATATAATGCAGTTTCAGTCATAATAATGATATTATTATTTTATTGAAAATCATGGCTTTATTGTAGGGAAAGTTGTCATACCTTCCTATATAATTTATAGTATGGAAACTTACCGTATAGTCGGTACAAAATAGATAAAAATACATATTGTCATATCTAATTCACTCATTAACTCTAGTTTGAACACATCTTTAACTTGTAGCCAAACTCATAACATAGGAAACATGTCATCAAATTTATTATAATACTTCTCATATAGTAATACACTATTTTCCTTCAAAAGGTGGTAAGATATCAAAATTTCAACTAAATTTTCTAACACTTAATTGTTTCACAATTTTCTTATTTAAACCTTGTTTTCAAAACGGTTCTTTTTAAGTTTAAGAAATATGTTACAGTTATTCCATATATCAGTGTGCACATTTAATTACAAATGCTATTACTTTTGAAATTTTATTTTTATCCGAGTGTGCACCTTTAATTACAAATGCTATTAATTTTGAAATTTTATTTTTATCCATCTTATTGCAAATAGTAGAAAAAAATGTATGAAAATAACACAATGTTTTTTTAACGGTGATAATGTTTAACTTGTTGTGAGAAATATCTCACACCTTCCTAAACAGAGGGTTCTAACACTACTCTGACCAGACTATGTTGTTTTAACCGGGTCCACGTTTGCATCATAGTTTGGCTAACGGCATTCCACGGGAAACCATACCACCACTGCCAGTGACAGGGGCTTGCGCAGCCACAAGAGAGAATCTCTTTGGCGTAACGCACGGTGGACTAAAACACGGGGTGGCTCGGGCACGAACTCTTGACCTAGGGTCTGGGAGAACTAGCCTTCATTGCCTTTATCCACCAAATATGGCACTAGTGGGGATTGAACTTGGGTCTTCAAGGAGAACCCAAGTCTTTCCAACCACTAGACCACAAGTGATGGATAAAATAACACAATGTTAATGACCAGTTTTTGAATGTATAAAGTAAATTTAAAATTATGTTTTCTAAATTATAGCAGTCATGATATACAACCGTTTTATTTTAGGTAAATATTAACTAAATTTCATAAGACCATGTGTAGTGGTTTCATCAAATAATGCCCCATCATAGGGCGTTTTGCGCCACGTGTAATCCTAGTCATCAAAGAGCCGTTATTCACAAAGGGGCGTAGTGGTGATAGCGCCCAATAATGCCCCGTCAATCATTACACAATTATTAAATTTTTTAATTAAAACTAATAAAATTTCATTAAATAAAAAACATTACATTCTTAAAAAAAATTCAAAAGTTAAGCTTATAAAAAAAACAATACATATATAAAAGTTGATAAACAAAAATGTCCTCTTTGGAAGTTTATAAAGTTAAAAAGTTAGTTTTTGAAAGTTTAAAAATCATTTAAAACCATATCTAAATCACAGGGACCAAAGTTGTCAAAACTCAAAACTTTTAAAAACATTTCTGCACTTCATCTTCTTCTTCGTATTTTCGACCGACTTTTCCAGCGGGAATTCCGGCAATGCAAAACGACCAAACTGATCATGCACAACGGTCAAATCTTGAAAAAACCGCCGGGCAACAACGTTTTTTTACAACGCCAAACAACAAAATTTCAAAAAAACGCCCCGGGGGCCGAGTCTGGGCGTGTTTGGACGTTTTCGGGCAAAAAAAAGCCCCAAAATGGAACCACTACGCACGGTCTAAGTAATCCCTTTCTATGTATTTAGGGAAAAAAAATTTAAAGGTGTATTTTGGGAAATATTAGCTAAATTTTCTATAATAGGGGGAGCAGATGCAAGTTTTTTTTTTCAATAGCCGCTCAAATGACTACAGGATATCTACTCTACCTCAATTCATCATTTCGAACCTTATATAGAAAGTTTTTCCGTACCAGCTTCTTCTATCTTTACCGCAGTTGAAGCACTATTTTAGGTGTGTTTTGCTAAATATTAACCAAGTTTCATAAGTAATCCCTTGCCATGTATTTTCTTTAATTTTTAGATAGTTTAATCCACTTTGTCTCTTTTATTACATACTTAATTATACACAATTTTTTTTATAACTTTTGTTACAAACTATTTTTTCCACTCGAAAAACTAACTGAAGTTATTCCATGTACTTAAGTATGAAGAAAATAAATGTATTTCTTTTTATAATGAGTTAAATGTCATTTTAGTCTTTGTGGTTTGTGTCATTTTGCTAGTTTAGTTTAAAGATTTCATTTTTTGTTTATGGGTCCAAAAATGTTTGACTGTTGTTATTTTAGTCCACTGAGTTAACTTCATCTATTATTTCTGTTAACGAGAAGGGTGATTCGGTCATTTTATTTGACCGAATTGTCTTAATTTCTGATTTTGAAGAAAAAATGGCTCTAAGCATGATCCAGCTTAGTTTGATATTGATCGTCATGGTTTTGTTGTCGAAACTGTGACAACCCTCACTAAACCAGGTATCCGTACGACTTAATTAATAATTAATTACTGCTTAATTACTGTGCTTGTTTGAAATTACTGATGAACTGCTACTTGAATTCTGATACATGTACTTACTTGCATTATACTTTACTTGCTGTCACTACATTATTTACATGCTGAACCTTAGTGACAAACATGATGCACAAAAGCACAGTAGCACTATAAACGGATAACCTATTGAACATGCTGATAAAGCCAGCATCAGGCAGACACTGCCTCTAAGGCCTGTATGAGCCAGAAATATTTTGCTACACTAGTGGTGAGTGTAGGATACAAGGGTTGTAGAACTGCGTCTCTAGGAATAAGTTACAAGGACTGGATGTGCCTAAAACGTGCTCTAAGCACAAAACTCAACACTTTACATAATAATTCAGCTTTTAGCTAACTAATAAAGTGCCAAAACATGAGAAAAATATTACTAGACACTTTCCAAAGTGTCAGAAATGAGTTGTGTCACTAAAAAGGGAAATAACGACACTTTAAAGCTTTGTTAAGCACTTTAACGGATTACTATCCAACCGAACAACCGGACTATACCCGAAACATGAAAATATTGTCATTTTCATTGTTTATCTTTTTCTGAGCCAGTTAGGGTCCCTGAATACCCTAACACCCGTCATAACACACTACACACTAGTAACCGGGTTAATCACTTAACTTAACTAGATTAACCTAACTAATATACCTAACTACTAGTTGGAATCGAACTAGACCCCCCCCCCCCTTAACCGAACCGTCCCCTTAGGGGACACCTCATGTCCTTTGTTGATTTGTTTAATCTTTGTTGCCTAATATCTAGAAGACATAAAATCCCTTGGACAATTAACTTGAGGTTTGTCTATAAGATCAAGGTTTAATACAACATAACCATTCATCACATCTCACAACTCAACACTTTCTCTCTCTCTCTCTAAAGGCTTCGGCCGAACACCCCTCTCAACATCCATCCATTTTCGAGTTTAGTTCAAGCAATTCCAAGATCATTCAAGTGTTAAGGATCGCGTATAAGGAACCTTGGTGCAATCGGAAGGCGAAGGACCTCACTACATTGCTTTTATCCACGCATTTTTCGCTTAGATTCTTCCCTAGCCTCGAGCTAGTAGTAAGTTGCTTAAATCACCTACTCGAACTATTTTTAAGTGGTTAAAATGATTTGTAACGGTTAAAACTCGTGAACATACAAGTTGAAGCTTAAAAGTCTACTAAAAACACTAAAAGTGGTGGTTAAAAGCTCATATGTTGTGTAAAACTTGTAGTAATTGATTTGTGTGAATATTTGGACCCGATCTATGTTGTGGTAGCTCGGATCGTCATTTAACCCGGGTTGGTCACGATCATGGATCATGACATAAGGTTGTTTTGGAAGTAACAAGGGGTAAAGGATGAAACTCTACCACACACGAATCATGAACTTGTGTAAAAGCGATTTTACTTATGAAATAGTGTTTAAAACTAGTAGATCTACGGATCTACAAGCGGTATTTTCAAAGGACCACGTGTCAAGAGAAAACATACTTTTAAAGACGGATCTTACATAACCAAAAGTGCTTTTGTAAACACACAAGTGCGTAGACACTTGTGTAACACAAAGTTTTGACGAAAGAACTATTTTTGTAAATGTTGACAAGAAGTTGTGGAAATTTATTTTCTTTAAAAACGGGGTTTTTATGAAAACGGATTGATTTATATAAAGATCCACTAAAAGTAATGGAATTTACTTTCTATTCTCGGATAAAACGCAAGTTCATGTAATTTATGCGATATACATATTTATTTACTAGTTTGTTGTTTTGGACATGGTTTTGGTTAAATAAGGAAATTGTTGATCTGGTTTATAAAAGAAAATGATACGCTTGAAAGCGTGGCCACCTCCAGTTACAGAGGAAACTCTGGCGAAATTTTTCCAAAAGCCTAACACTTAGAAATATTTTCACTATGAGTGTTAGAAATACATTTTGACTTGTTTTCAAATTATAAATTTCGCCACGACTTTATTTACAAAACATCGGAGGTGGGATTTCACAAAATAAAACTTGGTAAATATATATTTAGTATATATTTTTCATAAAGTCACTTGATATGTGTTTATGATTATTTTGTGAAAATACTAGTATTATTTTTAGGGTAAAAATAATACTATCGAATGTTAATGGATCCAAAATAATACGAACGTCTCTACGATAAATATATAAGTTACACCGGTAATTATTATTACCACTCGATCATTAAAACGTAACTCACACATTTTGGGAGAATTATGTAATAGAAAATATAATATTTTTGAGAAGAATAATTATATTTTGGAGTTAGAAATAAAATATATTTTAAGTGAGACTTAATAATATATTTCGAATACACATGTATTAAATCCCCCATCCTTGGGAAGGAAAATGATTACCAAGTATACCGAATATAAACACGAAATAGTTGTCTAACTATTTCCCAAAAACTTAAACCTTAAAGCTAAGGCACGACCGTCCGTCTAATAGAGTTAGTACGTGTAGGTCGTCATACAGCTGCTTGATTTGGAGGCATACTTGGTAGAGACGCACCACTGTGAGTTCATGTCCCCCTTTTCTCTTAACTGTTTTCAGTTTTCTAAACTGCGGGGGTGAAATACATGTTACTTTGATTACAAGTACTTTATACATGGTATGGTTAGCGTAAGGAGGTTTACTACTTAGATCATGTGAGTGGGTAGGCAGAAACTGAAGGCCATTAATCCTCATTGTAGGACCGAGGGACGTAAGCGGTAGATCTATCTGGGTGTAGCGAGCCCAGCCCCAGGCCCAACCAGAACGGACCTTGGGGTGACTTTGTACCCAACGCTAAATCTGCTAGGTTTGAGTCTTCCTACTTGCACTTCACACATATCAATGGCCTTGCAAACCATTGGTGATCTCTTTTTCCTTATTTGCTACATACCAGGATTTTTATACATACAAGGTTTATTTACTCACTCACACATGAACTCGCTCAACATTATTGTTGATTTTTCAACTTACATGTATTTCAGGGAATTAAAGGATCTGGCGCGGTATGGCACGTTTTCCCGCTGCACTAGTTATGAGGTCATCCGGGTTTGGGGAATGTGACTCTTTCCTGGACAAGTCACAGTCCTTAAACTGTGTTTATGTCATGTTGATGTTTGTGTCTGTTGAACAATGTCGTTAGGATGTGTTTTCGTTAAGACAATGTTATTGTATTTGGTTTTTAAAACTTAATCGAATGGATGATCTTGCATGGTTTTATTTCATATAGCTTTGTTATGGTTAAGCTATGGTATTAAGAAGTCACACCAAATTAACCACGCTTCCGCAAAGCCAGGGTGTGACAGCTTGGTATCAGAGCTCTGATCATAGCGAACTAGGATTCCTTCTCGAGTCTAGACTATGATCACTAGGGCTCTCACGAAAACATTTTTACTGCATACCATTTAAGTCCAGATCCAAAACTTTTATAAACAAATGTTGAGCACATTTTATTCATTGTTTTTAGGCTCAGTCTTGAAGGCTGAGGCTCGGCCTTGGAGGCCGAGGCTCGATCTGAGAGATCGAGGTAGTTGGCTAGTGGGACTAGGAGAATTGGCTAGTGGGACTAGGAGAATTGGCGAGTGGGACTAGGAGAGTTGGCTAGTGGGACTAGGAGAGTTGGCTAGTGGGACTAGGAGAATTGGCTAGTGGGACTAGGAAGAGCAGTCTGAGAGGCTGGGAGGCTAGTGGGACTAGGAGAATTATTTGAATGCTTACTTGGTGACTTATGTGATTATTTGATTGTATGATTGACTGTTTGTGCATGTTTGTGTTTATGTTACAGACACTATGGACACCTCTGGCACAGGTGACTCAGACACCACAGGACCTAGACCTATAGTATCAGATGACCTAGAGCCTTCAGGGCACGAGGTCCACACATCCGACGTTACTAGCACAGACGAGGATGATTTTCAGCCCTTTGCTTTACCTGATGGTGCTGATGAGCTCGCTGATGGCCCTTTGGCCGGGGACCTACCGTTAGTGGAGATCCCTGCTCCCATACCGCTTGCTTCATATCCTGCTTACGATTTGCTTCTCGACGCCGACGATGATGGCGACGTCGATCTGTTTGATGACGAGCCCTTAGAGGATGAGGTTCAGGGCGAGGCCCTTCTTCCTGCTGGAGATCTTTTGATGATCGCAGATGCTCCCGCCGAGGAGTCACCCGCTCACTCTCCGGTCCCAGACTCTTTCGAGTCTGTGGCCTCCGCACCTTCACACACCCAGAGTGCGCAGCACTTCTCACATGGATCAGATCCCGACCAGGCATCCTCTGTTGCCCCTATTCCTAGTTTTACTTTCGACCACGATGATGTGGAGGATTCCGATCCTGTTTTTCCCCCAGGATTCGACCCAGATCAGGATATAGAGTTTATACCCATGGATCAGCCTATGGAGGATCCGGTTGACCCAGTTGACCCAGTTGATCCCATCGACCCTGAGTTTGATTTTGAGATGGCCTTTGATGAACCCGAGCAGCCACTGGACCCTGCTCCTGACCCAGTTCATGCTGACGCACCTATTATTGAGCCTGTCATTGCTGACCCACCTATTGATGATCACCCAGTAGATGCCCCGTTGTTGGAGGGCGATCATGTCATTGCTGCTGATCATGTTGATCCCCCACTTATTGCTGATGCACCAGTTGACCCTCTTGTTGCACCTCACCATGATCCTATGCCAGTTCAGTTCGACCATGCACTTTTTGAGGCACAGGTGGACCCACGAGACGAGCACGCCCAGTGTGGGTGGATTCCTGCTGATGACAAGGTCCCACCTATTCCCCCTCAGATCACTGATACCCGTCACATTGATACCTCTTTTTCATTTCCTCGGTTTACACCTCCAGCACGACCTGGAGAAGGTTCTTCGGCTCACCCTTTTGGGAATGTACCGGTATCTATCCCTGCTATACCACCATCTGCTACTTTTCCCCCTGTTTCTCCATTTTATGTGGCACCTTTTGATCCCACCAGTGAGCCGTTTCTTTGGACATCACCTTCTGCTATGCCACCGACTGACCCCTACCATTCTTTCCACATGGGGTATACTATTGAGGACGTTTTGATGTCTTTTTTCGCCCAGCACGAGGCACACACGCAGCGCATTCAGGAGCTTGAGAGAGCCCAGCCGCCGCCGTGTCAGTGCCAGGGTCAGACCCACTCTCCTTTGCAGCCCTCTCGACCTGTACCACCAGACTATGCTACACGCCTTTTTGCCCTGGAGCAGCAGGTTGCTTCATTCTTGCGTACCCAGAGAGCCATGGAGGAGGACTGGCTCCATTTGCGCCGCTTGTTTTACACTCACTTTCCCCCTCCTCCACCGCCATCCGTGTAGAGCTCTTCAGTACCGTATAGGTAGACGTTGGTGAGAAGACGGCGAATGCTTTTGACTGCACAGCATTTTTGGAGACTACATTATGATTCTGACTTTTGTTGACATGTATTTGATGTATTGACACTGAGTTGATATAGTTTTTGGACTAGGGTGATGTAGCCCTTAGTCGACTGATGTTGTATGACACTGTACTTGTACGCTTACTATGTGGTCTCAATATATGGCAATCGCAGTATTCTCATCATATTTGATGCTTGATTTGGTTATTTATATTCTATGACATGGGATGTTGTGTGATTGATGTTTGTTACATGGGATGTTGTGTGATTAATATGATTATAACATGAGATGTTATGTACTATTACTATCGTTATATACATACGCTATATTATGACCTGACTTATGTATTATAACATGGGATCTTTACTATGGCCTGACCGACGTAAACACATCTTTTAGAAGATGCCGCCGAGACGTGAGACACGCATGCCTACCAATGAGGCAGAACTCCAACAAGTCATCGCTGCTGCCATCGCACAATACGCCGCTTCGCAAGGAGGACCCAGCGGAAGCAGCTCAAACAACAATGGCAACAATAATCCACCTCATGGTAATACTAAGACATTTAGACATACCATGACCTAATTGGATATCTTTAGCAAAGATGCTAATGCCGTCCGTATGTTATAACGTATGTGCAGGGTGCACCTACAAGCAGTTTCTAGACTGCAAACCGGTCAACTTTGATGGCACAGGAGGTGTTGTCGCCTTTGTTCGTTGGGCCGAGAAAACTGAATCTGTTCTTCGCATGAGCAAATGCACACTAGATCAGCAAGTCACCTATATCTCAGGGCTATTCTTGGATGGAGCCCTCTCTTGGTGGAATCTGCAAGTGCAGACACTTGGTGAAGCTGCTGCCTACGCGCTAACCTGGACCGAACTGAGGGAACTTATGCGCAAAAAGTACTGCTCTCGCGCGGAAATCCAAAGATTGGAAACTGAGTTCTGGCATTTGAAAATGGACGGTCCAAAGATCGCAGAATACGTTCAAAGGTTCCATGACTTATCACATGTGGTACCCTACATGGTCACTCCGGAGTTCAAGCGGATTGAACGTTTCATTTGGGGATTAGCTCCTCAAATCATAAGCGTGGTGACCTCATCCAAGCCTGCGACAATTACGGAGGCAATCGATTTGAGCGTGGCTCTCACTGAGGAGGCTATTCGCCTGAACAAGTTCGATGATGCTGAGCCTAAGAAGAAAGAGACTCACGTCGAGTCATCAGGAGGTAACAAACGGAAGTTCTCGAACTTCAAACAAGGCACTAGTGGGGTTGTTAAGAAAGGAGAACCAAGCACGCCAGCTCAGGTTACAGCTGGTAGTGGAAAGAAAGGAAAGGGATATATGGGCACCCAGCCCAAGTGCAACACCTGCCAGCGTCACCATTCTGGCCGATGCGGGCCAAAAGTATGTGAAGCTTGTGGAAAGACTGGACACTTGAAGGATTCTTGTTGGGCTAGTGCTGGCCGGGGAGGCCAAGGAGGATTTGGGAATAGAAATAATAATCGTGGTGGTATTGGGAATCGCCCACAGGGGAACAATGGAGGAAACGGGAATCGAGGCAACAATGCGAATCAAGCTGGTAATGCGAACCAAAACAACAACCAAGCTGGAAATGGAGGTGGAAACGGGCAAAGACTTGGATACTTTAACTGCGGTGATATTGGGCATTTTAAGAGGAACTGCCCAGAGTTGAACCAAGCCCGTGGAAGAGTGTTCCAAATCGAAGCGAGGGAAGCGCGCCAGGACCCCATTGTCGTTACTGGTACGTTCCCTGTAAACCAACGCTATGCATCCATTTTATTTGATACTGGTGCCGATTATAGCTTCGTGTCGTTAGAATTTAAGAATATGCTTGGTTTAGCCGCTAGTAAGTTAGATATCCCCTACTCAATCAAATTGGCTAATGGAAAGTTAGTAGAAGCCGATGAAGTGATCAGAGGTTGTGTGATCGAATTGGGAGAGCGTGAGTTTGCTTTGGATCTACTACCAGTCCAGTTGGGAAGCTTTGACGTAGTAGTAGGAATGGATTGGTTATCAGGCAACAAGGCTGAGATAGTTTGTCACGAAAAGGTCGTTCGTATCCCAACCGAAGATGGCGAAACAATTGTGGTTCACGGGGAGAAGCGTGATACGCCGTTAAGAATTATCAGCTGCCTGAAAGCACGAAAGAGTTTGCAGAAAGGATGTGCTGCCTTCCTGGCACACATCATAGACAAGAAAGCTGCAGAACCGAAGATAGAAGACATCCCTGTCGTGAGGGAAGATCCAGAAGTCTTCCCAGAAGACTTACCTGGACTGCCACCTTAGAGACACGTAGAGTTCCGCATTGACTTAGTTCCAGGCGCCGCGCCTGTGGCTAAGGCACCTTATAGACTTGCTCCGTCTGAGATGCAGGAACTGTCGACACAACTTCAAGAGTTGTTAGACAAGGGATTTATCCGTCCAAGTTTCTCGCCTTGGGGAGCTCCAGTCCTGTTTGTCAAGAAAAAGGACGGTAGTTTTCGTATGTGCATCGACTACCGGGAGCTGAACAAGCTAACGATCAAGAATAGATATCCTCTGCCAAGAATCGATGATCTATTCGACCAACTGCAAGGTTCAAGCTTTTATTCAAAGATCGACCTTCGATCTGGATACCATCAGTTAAGGATACAAGAGGAGAGTATCCCGAAGACAGCCTTCAGAACTCGTTATGGACACTACGAGTTCCTTGTTATGCCGTTTGGTTTGACAAACGCACCTGCAGTCTTTATGGACTTGATGAATAGAGTTTGCAAGCCGTACTTGGACAAGTTCGTGATTGTGTTTATCGACGACATCTTGATTTATTCAAGAACAAAGGCTGAGCACGAACAACATTTAAGAGCTATTTTGGAGTTGCTGAAGAAGGAACAGTTGTATGCCAAGTTCTCTAAGTGCGAGTTTTGGCTACGTGAAGTACAATTTCTTGGACACGTGGTGAACGGAGATGGAATCCATGTGGATCCAACCAAGATCGAAGCAATCAAGAATTGGGAAACGCCAAAGACGCCAACCGAGATTCGACAATTCTTGGGTTTGGCTGGCTATTATCGAAGATTCAATGAGGATTTCTCAAAAATCGCTCAACCATTGACGCTCCTCACGCAGAAAGATAAGAAGTTTGATTGGGGAATCAAACAGGAAGAAGCATTCCAGATATTGAAGGATAAGCTCTGCAATGCGCCAATCTTAGCACTACCGGAAGGTACAGATGATTTTGTGGTATACTGCGACGCTTCGCGTCAAGGATTGGGTTGTGTGTTGATGCAACGCCAAAAGGTTATTGCTTACGCATCGCGTCAATTGAAAGTGCACGAAAAGAACTATACCACACATGATTTGGAGCTAGGCGCAGTGGTATTTGCATTAAAGATCTGGAGACACTACCTTTATGGTACAAAGTGTACAATCTTTACAGATCACAAGAGTCTACAACACATATTCAACCAGAAGGAGCTGAATATGAGGCAAAGACGTTGGGTTGAGCTGCTGAACGATTACGACTGCGAGATAAAGTATCATCCAGGGAAGGCGAATGTGGTCGCCGATGCCCTAAGTCGAAAGGAGAGGATCAAGCCCATAAGGGTTAGGGCTTTAGAAATGATTATTCGAACCGATCTTTCCTTGCGCATTCGTGCCGCGCAGAAAGAAGCTCTCAAGGAAGGAAACCTTGAAGAAGAATATCTCCGTGGGATGGAGAAGCTACTTGTACCAAACAAGGAAGGAACGTTATGTTTTGAGAAAAGGATTTGGGTTCCTTTGTTTGGAGGTTTGAGAAAAGTTATTTTTGATGAAGCTCACAAATCGCGGTACTCTATCCATCCAGGAGTGGATAAGATGTACCAGGATCTCAAAGATTATTATTGGTGGCCTAGGATGAAAGGCGATGTTGCTGTTTATGTGAGCAAATGTTTAACGTGTGCTAAGGTGAAAGCGGAATACCAGAAGCCTTCAGGACTTCTGCAACAACCTGAGATTCCCAAGTGGAAATGGGAACAAATCTCAATGGATTTTATTACAAAGTTGCCAAGAATGCCAAGAGGCCATGACACTATTTGGGTAATAGTGGATCGATTAACAAAGACAACACACTTCTTACCTATCAGAGATAAGGATAATACGAGCAAATTGGCTGAAATTTACATGAGAGAGATCGTTACGCGCCATGGAGTACCTCTCTCAATCATCTCTGATAGAGACGGAAGGTTTGTGTCAAGGATATGGCAATCCTTCCAAGAAGCTTTTGGCTCACAATTAAATCTGAGCACTGCGTTTCATCCGCAAACTGACGGTCAAAGAGAGCGAACGATACAGACTTTGGAAGACATGCTGAGAGCGTGTGTTATGGATTTGGGCGGTAGCTGGGATAAGCATTTGCCTTTGGTCGAATTTTCATACAACAACAGCTACCACACCAGTATTGGTGTCGCGCCATTTGAAGCCCTTTACGGACGCAAGTGCCGATCACCCCTATGCTGGGCTGACGCAGGTGATAGGCAGCTTGCTAGTCCCGAAATCGTCCAAGAGACGACAGACAAGATTGCGCAGATTCTAAAACGCATCGAAGCAGCTCGCCACAGACAGAAAGCCTATGCGGATCCAAACCGGAAACACTTGGAATTCCAAGTTGGAGAAATGGTTTTATTGAAAGTTTCACCCTGGAAGGGTGTGGCACGCTTCGGAAAGCGTGGGAAGTTAAATCCGCGCTACATTGGTCCTTTCAGAATTTTGGAAAGAATAGGACTAGTAGCATACAAGCTGGACTTACCTGCTGAACTCCATTCAGTTCACGATACATTTCACGTATCCAACCTGAAGAAAAGTCCAACTCAAGATACCATTGCCATTCCCATCGACGAGATTCATGTTGACGACACGCTCCATTTCGTAGAAGAACCGGTTGAGGTTACGGATTGGAAAGTAAACAAGACCCGCCGGAGCAGTGTCAAGCTCGTCAAGGTTCGTTGGAAGGCCAGACATGGTCCTGAATACACCTGGGAGCGTGAGGACCGGATGAAAGAGAAATACCCCCACTTATTTCCTAAGAACCCTGCATCTACAAGCAGAACTTAAAATTTCGGGACGAAATTTTTCTAACGGGGGGAGAATGTGACAACCCTCACTAAACCAGGTATCCGTACGACTTAATTAATAATTAATTACTGCTTAATTACTGTGCTTGTTTGAAATTACTGATGAACTGCTACTTGAATTCTGATACATGTACTTACTTACATCATACTTTACTTGCTGTCACTACATTATTTACATGCTGAACCTTAGTGACAAACATGATGCACAAAAGCACAGTAGCACTATAAACGGATAACCTATTGAACATGCTGATAAAGCCAGCATCAGGCAGACACTGCCTCTAAGGCCTGTATGAGCCAGAAATATTTTGCTACACTAGTGGTGAGTGTAGGATACAAGGGTTGTAGAACTGCGTCTCTAGGAATAAGTTACAAGGACTGGATGTGCCTAAAACGTGCTCTAAGCACAAAACTCAGCACTTTACATGATAATTCAGCTTTTAGCTAACTAATAAAGTGCCAAAACATGAGAAAAATATTACTAGACACTTTCCAAAGTGTCAGAAATGAGTTGTGTCACTAAAAAGGGAAATAACGACACTTTAAAGCTTTGTTAAGCACTTTAACGGATTACTATCCAACCGAACAACCGGACTATACCCGAAACATGAAAATATTGTCATTTTCATTGTTTATCTTTTTCTGAGCCAGTTAGGCTCCCTGAATACCCTAACACCCGTCATAACACACTACACACTAGTAACCGGGTTAATCACTTAACTTAACTAGATTAACCTAACTAATATACCTAACTACTAGTTGGAATCGAACTAGACCCCCCCCCTTAACCGAACCGTCCCCTTAGGGGACACCTCATGTCCTTTGTTGATTTGTTTAATCTTTGTTGCCTAATATCTAGAAGACATAAAATCCCTTGGACAATTAACTTGAGGTTTGTCTATAAGATCAAGGTTTAATACAACATAACCATTCATCACATCTCACAACTCAACACTTTCTCTCTCTCTCTCTAAAGGCTTCGGCCGAACACCCCTCTCAACATCCATCCATTTTCGAGTTTAGTTCAAGCAATTCCAAGATCATTCAAGTGTTAAGGATCACGTATAAGGAACCTTGGTGCAATCGGAAGGCGAAGGACCTCACTACATTGCTTTTATCCACGCATTTTTCGCTTAGATTCTTCCCTAGCCTCGAGCTAGTAGTAAGTTGCTTAAATCACCTACTCGAACTATTTTTAAGTGGTTAAAATGATTTGTAACGGTTAAAACTCGTGAACATACAAGTTGAAGCTTAAAAGTCTACTAAAAACACTAAAAGTGGTGGTTAAAAGCTCATATGTTGTGTAAAACTTGTAGTAATTGATTTGTGTGAATATTTGGACCCGATCTATGTTGTGGTAGCTCGGATCGTCATTTAACCCGGGTTGGTCACGATCATGGATCATGACATAAGGTTGTTTTGGAAGTAACAAGGGGTAAAGGATGAAACTCTACCACACACGAATCATGAACTTGTGTAAAAGCGATTTTACTTATGAAATAGTGTTTAAAACTAGTAGATCTACGGATCTACAAGCGGTATTTTCAAAGGACCACGTGTCAAGAGAAAACATACTTTTAAAGACGGATCTTACATAACCAAAAGTGCTTTTGTAAACACACAAGTGCGTAGACACTTGTGTAACACAAAGTTTTGACGAAAGAACTATTTTTGTAAATGTTGACAAGAAGTTGTGGAAATTTATTTTCTTTAAAAACGGGGTTTTTATGAAAACGGATTGATTTATATAAAGATCCACTAAAAGTAATGGAATTTACTTTCTATTCTCGGATAAAACGCAAGTTCATGTAATTTATGCGATATACATATTTATTTACTAGTTTGTTGTTTTGGACATGGTTTTGGTTAAATAAGGAAATTGTTGATCTGGTTTATAAAAGAAAATGATACGCTTGAAAGCGTGGCCACCTCCAGTTACAGAGGAAACTCTGGCGAAATTTTTCCAAAAGCCTAACACTTAGAAATATTTTCACTATGAGTGTTAGAAATACATTTTGACTTGTTTTCAAATTATAAATTTCGCCACGACTTTATTTACAAAACATCGGAGGTGGGATTTCACAAAATAAAACTTGGTAAATATATATTTAGTATATATTTTTCATAAAGTCACTTGATATGTGTTTATGATTATTTTGTGAAAATACTAGTATTATTTTTAGGGTAAAAATAATACTATCGAATGTTAATGGATCCAAAATAATACGAACGTCTCTACGATAAATATATAAGTTACACCGGTAATTATTATTACCACTCGATCATTAAAACGTAACTCACACATTTTGGGAGAATTATGTAATAGAAAATATAATATTTTTGAGAAGAATAATTATATTTTGGAGTTAGAAATAAAATATATTTTAAGTGAGACTTAATAATATATTTCGAATACACATGTATTAAATCCCCCATCCTTGGGAAGGAAAATGATTACCAAGTATACCGAATATAAACACGAAATAGTTGTCTAACTATTTCCCAAAAACTTAAACCTTAAAGCTAAGGCACGACCGTCCGTCTAATAGAGTTAGTACGTGTAGGTCGTCATACAGCTGCTTGATTTGGAGGCATACTTGGTAGAGACGCACCACTGTGAGTTCATGTCCCCCTTTTCTCTTAACTGTTTTCAGTTTTCTAAACTGCGGGGGTGAAATACATGTTACTTTGATTACAAGTACTTTATACATGGTATGGTTAGCGTAAGGAGGTTTACTACTTAGATCATGTGAGTGGGTAGGCAGAAACTGGAGGCCATTAATCCTCATTGTAGGACCGAGGGACGTAAGCGGTAGATCTATCTGGGTGTAGCGAGCCCAGCCCCAGGCCCAACCAGAACGGACCTTGGGGTGACTTTGTACCCAACGCTAAATCTGCTAGGTTTGAGTCTTCCTACTTGCACTTCACACATATCAATGGCCTTGCAAACCATTGGTGATCTCTTTTTCCTTATTTGCTACATACCAGGATTTTTATACATACAAGGTTTATTTACTCACTCACACATGAACTCGCTCAACATTATTGTTGATTTTTCAACTTACATGTATTTCAGGGAATT